>BLIW01000010.1:17422672-20166839 GCA_016586305.1 Ophiorrhiza pumila
AAGGTTGATGAAAATTGGAAAAAGATGACAACATGTGATAAAGTGGGGGACAAGAGTTTTGTTTGATAGCAAGTTTACATCCAAGTGGCCGAATAGTGCAAGAAAAGTGGTGATTAGATTGAACACATTTACTTTGTTGCATTTCGTCATCTAGTGTGTTGTCTCCTAGTACATTCACATGCATTTATTTTCTAGCTTCCAAATAGCCGAATTCATGCATGCATTTTGTCTATAAAAACCATGAATCATGCATTGGCATTCATGCATTGTAGAGTTCGGCCGACGGAAGAAAAATACGAAGGAGCCATAGTTTCTCTTGAGTTGAGGCTACACGAAGTTCTTTCATAATTTACATTTAGCTTTGCCTAAATCAACCAAGGTATGTCCTCGGTCCGTGCTTAATTCTAGAAGCCAGGATTAATTGTTTATCAATTGATAACAACATAATGGCTAAAATATGAAATGCTTCCGTGTTTTAATGCTTAAGGTTGTTGCCAAGTCTTAATTGGTGTTCCTTAAAATTATTGGTACAAGGGAATTGTGATTAGAGCTTATATGTTAAACGACATGCATGATGTATATGTATGGTTACCTTCTTGATAATTTTGGTGGGAAACAGAGAAGATTGGTGCTTCATGGAAATTATGGACTGACGTGAAAAACAACTCACACATAGTTGTAATTTTTTATCAGGTACCATGGCACCGAAAAAGCCCAGCAATACTCCAACACCTAACAAGAAAGGGCAGAGCTCCAAAGGAAAAGGCAAAACCGTTGTGCCTCCCTCAACATCAGATGACTCCGATTCAGACGAAGAATACATGCCCGAAGACTACGAAATGCAAGAAGCGGGGGTGCCTAACCAAAAGAAGAGGAAGGGACCACCACAAGCTGCAGGGCAGCGGCGGTTTCTAAGTGACAAGGCCATCGAGAAATTCTGCGAGTTCGCAATTCGGCCAATCAATGTGGAGCGGAAATTCTACATCACGGAAAAATCATATTGCGACGTGATAGAATTCTACAAATGGGGAGTCCTCACGGAAGGTCCAGAGACCTGCAACTTGGCCATCGCCAAGGAATTCTACGCCAACGCCTCCGCAGCTGATGCAGAAGAACTTGATGAAAAAGGGGCATATGTGAGGGGGAAATACTTAAAAATCACCAGCCAAGCTGTTAACGAGCATTACGGTCTCCCAGATTTTGAGGTGGATGAGTACACGGAATTTCTCAGAGTAGGTAACCCTGATATAGTGGCCCAGTCATTGGCACTCCCAGGAGAAGACTGGACAAGGAATTCATGGGGGGATCCACTTCATATGTTCCTTAAGCAGTTAACTGCAGAAACCAAGATATGGCTCTTATTCCTAAATTCTAGGTTGATGCCCACCACCCACAACACCAAGATTCTAAAGGAAAGGATGTTCTTAGTTTACGCCGTAAAGAACCGATTGACAGTGGATGCGGGAAAAGTCATCAACATATACATTAATCAAGCCATGAATGAGGAGCATTTGACCATATACTTCCCCCACTTTTTACTGGAGTTTACGATCCAAAAAGGGGTCAAGGTATCCATAGGAGAAGAAAGTCGAACTTCCGTGAGACCCATCCATGACAAGCAGCTGCGGAAGTATAAGAGGCAAGAACACGCTGACCGACAACGCCTAGAGCAAGAGGCACGAGCGAATGCTGAAAGGATACAACAAGCTGCAGAAGGACTAAATCAGAACGATCCTCTTCCGGAAAGGGAGCAACCACAGGGAGCCGATCCCCCAGTAGAACCCCAACCACCCAATAACTTCAACATGCAACAGATGTTGGAAAACATTCAAGCATCATTTCAAGATCAACAAAATGCCCTTACACAACATATGAGCGAAATGAAAGGGAGATGGACTGGGCTGCACGATTGCATAGGGATAATAGGGGACCGGCTAGACACTCTGGTGCAGGAACAGAACACTCGCTGGGCAACGATGGATGATCGACTGAATCAATGTCAATCAGGAGTCCACAACCTGAACTTGATGATGATCCACCACCACCAGTCTAGGGGACCAAACACATTTTTTCCCCCACTAGAGGAGATGGCCACTCAGACACAACAAATGATCGTAGACACCTCTAGCCAAAGAGTGGTACTGAATCAAGGGATAAATATTCACCCTGGTTCGAGTGCAACGACATTCAGATGAGCTAATCCAAGTTTTCCTGGTTTCTATCAATTTGCTCCTCAGCCGCCTCCAACGTGACGCTCAAACTGGGTAGACTCTTTCCTTTTACACAATGGGGACCATTGCTAATTTTAAGTGTGGGGGGAGGCCCGGCCATGATAAAGTTGATGCTTGTGTGAATGTGCCTTGGTTGTATTATTCTGAATGTGTGTTAATTTTCTTATGCCTTGTGTGATGTGTTGCGGGATTTTGAGGTGGTGTTTATTATATTAGTAATAGGTGGTGTATTTTTTTTAATTGTTTTCGTTTCTTTTTTAGTGTTGTTTGTGGAAATGAAAAACAAGGCAGTGACTAACACTGACCTTGTGGTGTGCTTTAAGTTCTCAGTTGCGATGTAGTGTGTGTGGTGTGCTTTAAGTTTTAATGTGAAAGTGTTGTTGTGTTGTGCCAAATTTGCCGATATCCACTCATCACACTCGCACGCCCAATTTACACTCACACTCAAAGACCTCATCAGAAAATTCATAAATGTTATGATAGGAATGAGCCCGAGTTCACATTGCCAAATCCAGCTTCCCATGATCCATTAGCAAATCTTGGTGGTCCAATGACAAGATCAAGGAGCAAGAGGATGAAGGAAGCATTACAAACATTGTTATCAACACATTGTGAGTTGATGGCCACTGTTCAAAGGAGTTTGACACAACCATCTCAAGATGAAGTACTTTGGCATATTTCTTCAATAACAATTTATGATCCATCTTGAAGAAATAATGTGAAGGCCGAAATATTAAAGTCCAAGAAGAAGGCGTGTTTTGGGCTTTGAAATGGATCACGCCCTTTTTAATATATTTTAGGGTTTATTATGTTGTTTTTAATTAAGTCCACTTAACGATTTTATGGGCTTAATTGGCGTTTTTTTATTAAGTTTTAATAAGGTATTACTTGGCCCAATTATCTTGCATGATAATTAGGAAAGTAAAGTTTTAGAAAGTAAAATCGAATTTTGCTTCTTCAAGGCAAAACCGATTTTAGTCTTTGTTTAAGTTTAGGAAACAAAGGAAGCCAAATTGTGTTTGGCCACCTTTAAGAAGAAAACGTGAGACACCAATCCTTTTTGGAAAAGGATTAGCTTATGTGTGTCACAAATCCTTTTTGGAAAAGGATTAGTATGTTAGTTAGTTTAGGAGTCAAGTTAGGGTTTTATTTCCTTTTTCTCTTAGGAAAGCCGAATTAATCCCTATAAAAGGGAAAGCTATGTAACGTTTTTACTCATGTTGAATTGAAAGAATTTTGTTTTGCTAAATTAAATTTGACATCACCAACGTGAATTATTCTTGAGTAATTCATAAGACCCGCCTAACCTTAAGTGAGGAACTTTAGGTAAAGCTTACAAGTTCTAGATTTATAGAACCGGCCAAACTGATAGGTTTAATTAATTGATTTACAATTGTTAAACTGAATCAATTTGTGTTAACGTTGGGGTTAGGTTAATTTTAATCTTGCCTTTTCCTTCCATATCTCTTTTCCGTAAATTGTGTTCTTGTTTCTTGAATTGAGTTTTTGGTGCACAACCATCCGAACTTGTGGAAAATTTGTGTGGATTGGGACTTCATCCTACTCCATTCGTATCAATTTGTATCAAAGCAATCCAGGTTGTTCATCAAATTCGGTAATTAATCTTTTTATTTGAGTCTTGTTCTTGTTTTTCTCTTCTCGGATCTTGTCCTTCTTTTGGCGTCCTTCTTGCTGTTTTGTTGCGTCAATTTCTGTAGATTTGTGGTGTCTTTTTGTTTCTGTTTTCGTGTCTTTATTGCTGTCCAAGGTCGTCATAGTTCAGCTTTTAAATTACGTCAAAATCGCATGCAATTTGTTTGCTAAAAATCTGTCCAATTCGTGTTCATCTTGCTCGGATTTTTGCGATTTTTTTTGTTGTGTTGATCTTGCTGTTTTGTGTCGTGTTTTGCTGCTGTTTTTCTTCATAATTCTGCATTGTTTTTGTTCATCATCATAGTGTGGAATTCTTGAGTCATTCTTGCTGAAATCACGTCCAAAGAATTAGGGTTTGTCAAACTAGGGTTTGTGAAATTAGGGTTTCTTATTCAAAATTTCATAACTTCCTTGTTTCTCATCCTTTTCTTGATCTTTCTTCTGTGTTAGTTTCATCATTCTATTGCCATCAAAGTGTGTTTCGATCAAACTTTTTCACCATCTCAAAAAGACGAGTTCTTGACCACTTTCTTGAAAATCTTGATTTTTTCTTGAAAATCCGAAAGTGCTCAAATTTGAATCTTGAAGACATATTCTTGCTCTTTCTGATATTTCTTGAATCTTTGGTAAAAGTGGTATCTTCAAAATCCGAAATTTTGTTGACTTCTTGATACATTGAAGTGGTTGAAAATTTAGGGTTTATCAACAACCTCAAAAACCCTAGTTAAGCTTTTTGTCAAAAAAAAAAAAAGAGGCCATTACAAAAAAAAAAAAGGCCATTACAAAAAAAAAAAGACCAAGTAAAAATCAGCCCAAAGACATTTGGTCTAAAGTGAAAAAAAAAACAAAAAACAAAAAAAAAATTTATTTTTTTCGTATTTAATTTTATAGTTTCGGACGCCACTTTCGGACCCCTTACCCGTCCGAAACTACCGTCCGAACCTCGACAGAGAAGTCACAAATTTTCACAAAATTTCGGACGCCACTTTCGGACCTCTGACCCGTCCGAAACTACCGTCCGATCCTTGACAGAGATTTGAAATTTTTTTAACAAAGTTTCGGACGCCACTTTCGGCCGTCCGAACCTTTGTTCTACCGTCCGAAACTCGGCAGAGAGTTTCTATATACTATAACTTCAAACCTTCATAACTTTCTCATTTTTAATCGGAATTGAGTGATTCAAAAACACATCTTCTTGTTATCTTCTCTAGTTTCTGAATTCGTAGCTTTCTGAAGTTAATCTGTTTATACCCCATACGTGATCTTAAAATCTTCTTGTGACGTGAATTTTTCTTTTCAAACTTCTTTGGTTTTGCTTTTGTGAATTGATTTGTTTGAACTAATTGGTTGAGACTTGTTCTTAAAATCGACAAACAGTAAGCTTCAATTAGTTTGAGAGATTCATTGAGAGTATTTAGATAGGGTATACACGAGAAAAGCCATTACACTAGAGAGGAGAGTATTACTCACCAAAAGTGAGAACCCGAGAGGTTTTTATTTTGCTATCTTTTGTTGTTTTTACTAACTTGCAGGAACAATGGAGGGAGATGATAAAACACCTCAAGGACAACCACAAACGGATCAAAAATATGTTAATGATGTTCTATTTGACATGATCCGAAAGCTCAATCTAAAGATTGATAATTTAACCATTTTTCCTTCACCAAAAAAAGGTTCTACTTCTCGACAGAATAAACATGAAGAAGCCGAGCCTAGTGATGAGGAGAATGAGGAGTTCATGGATTCTCCTAAAGATGGTAAGAAATCTGATTTGTCAATTAGTGGAGTTAAACTAACATTGCCTACTTTCCATGGTAAAGCAGATCCGGAAGCTTATTTTGATTGGGTTCGTGAGCTTGAACACTTCTTTGAAGGTAATAGCTATCCCGAACATAAGAGGTATCGCCTAGCCTTCATGCACCTCAAGGATTATGCAAGTTTGTGGTGGGATAAGGTAATGAGATCTAGACGTGAAGATGACGAACCACCTATTCAAACTTGGAAGCAAATGAAAGCGCTTATGAGGAAGAAGTATGTTCCATCACATTATAGCCGAGAGCTCAACAGAAAATTGCACTCCCTTGTGCAAGGAAACAAAACCGTGGAGGAATACTACCATGAGATGGAAGCTCTCATGATCAAGGCCAATGTTCGTGAAGATCCCGATTCAACAATTGAAAGATTTCTTAGAGGTATGAATTCTGAATTTGTCTTATCATGTTGATTTACAATCTTATGTTGATATTAATGAGCTTGTTCATAAAGCTATTAAGATTGAAAGGCACATGAAAGGTAAGAACAGGTTCACACAACAGAATCCACCATGGCAAAGGGATTTGAAACCTAAATCAGCCCCTTTCACTCCACCAACAAAACCGAGGCAATTTACCTCAAACCAGCCATCTACTGCGCCTCCTTATGTCCCAAAATCAGTCCCCAAAGCTGCTGAAAATGCCCCTAAACCGGCGACAACTTCTGCTCCAAGATTGAGGGATATTAGATGTTTTAAATGTCAAGGCTATGGTCACTTGCAAGCCAATTGTCCTACTGCCCGGATCATGATTACTTTAGATACTGGAGAAGTGGTAAGTGATGATGATTGTGCCGACATGCCACCTCTTGAAGAAAAGTACCAAGATGATCAAAGTGATGAGGGTGAAAAGCTTGATGAGCCGACCTACTCAGTTGGTAACTTTTCTTTAGTTTCTCGCCGTGTTCTTAATGTTCAACCTTTGGAAGATAATGATTTGATGCAACGTGATAACATATTTCACACACGCTGTTTAGTGCAAAACATGGTTTGTAGTGTGATTATTGATAGTGGTAGTTGCACAAATGTGGCGAGCACCTAACTTGTTAACAAACTGAATTTGAATTGCATGAAACATCCAAAACCATATAGGCTTCAATGGCTAAATAATTCAGTTGAAACTCGTGTCACTAAACAAGTAAAGTTTTCTTTCACCATTGGTAAATATGTTGATACTGTTTTATGTGATGTTGTTCCAATGGAGGCTAGTCATATTTTACTTGGTAGACCTTGGCAATTTGATTGTGATGTGCTTTATCATGCCAAGAAAATTTTTTACAGTTTTGTGCATAATGGTAAAAAGTATAGTCTTCATGCTTTAACTCCTGCTCAAGTTTTTGAAGATCAAACTCGAATTGCACAAGCTTGTAAAGACATAAATGAAGCTAAGAAGAAGAAGGAACTAGAAAAACAACAAAACGAAAAACCTAATTTAGGCCGAGATGTAGTTAACAAGAAATCTTGTTGTTTTGCTTCTTCTAATGAGATTAAGAGAGCATTGATTAATAGGCAGTCCTTATACTTAATGTTTAGCAAGGAACTTATACTTGTTGTTGACAGTGATAACCTTGCTTCTTTGCCTAGTGCCGTGTACTCTCTTTTGCAGGAATATAGTGATGTGTTTCCCGAGGAGTTACCAATAGGTTTACCACCTATTCGTGGCATTGAGCACCAAATTGATTTCATCCCAGGAGCTCAAATTCCAAACCGACCAGCGTATAGAGCAAATCCGGAGGAAACAAAAGAGATCCAACGTCAAGTGGATGAACTCCTTGACAAAGGTGATTCGAGGACGAATCCTTTCGAGGAGGGAGGGAATGATAGGAATGAGTCCGAGTCCACATTGCCAAATCCAGCTTCCCATGATCCATTAGCAAATCTTGGTGGTCCAATGACAAGATCAAGGAGCAAGAGGATGAAGGAAGCATTACAAGCATTGTTATCAACATATTGTGAGTTGATGGCCACTGTTCAAAGGAGTTCGACACAACCATCTCAAGATTAAGTACTTTGGCATATTTCTTCAATAACAATTTATGATCCACCTTGAAGAAATAATGTGAAGGCCGAAATATTAAAGTCCAAGAAGAAGGCGTGTTTTGGGCTTTGAAATGGATCACGCCCTTTTTAATATATTTTAGGGTTTATTATGTTGTTTTTAATTAAGTCCACTTAACGATTTTATGGGCTTAATTGGCGTTTTTTTATTAAGTTTTAATAAGGTATTACTTGGCCCAATTATCTTGCATGATAATTAGGAAAGTAAAGTTTTAGAAAGTAAAATCGAATTTTGCTTCTTCAATGCAAAACCGATTTTAGTCTTTGTTTAAGTTTAGGAAACAAAGGAAGCCAAATTGTGTTTGGCCAACTTTAAGAAGAAAACGTGAGACACCAATCCTTTTTGGAAAAGGATTAGCTTATGTGTGTCACAAATTCTTTTTGGAAAAGGATTAGTATGTTAGTTAGTTTAGGAGTCAAGTTAGGGTTTTATTTCCTTTTTCTCTTAGGAAAGCCGAATTACTCCCTATAAAAGGGAAAGCTATGTAACGTTTTTACTCATGTTGAATTGAAAGAATTTTTGCTTTGCTAAATTAAATTTGACATCACCTACGTGAATTATTCTTGAGTAATTCATAAGACCCGCCAAACCTTAAGTGAGGAACTTTAGGTAAAGCTTACAAGTTCTAGATTTATAGAACCGGCCAAACTGATAGGTTTAATTAATTGATTTACAATTGTTAAACTGAATCAATTTGTGTTAACGTTGGGGTTAGGTTAATTTTAATCTTGCCTTTTCGTTCCATATCTCTTTTCCGTAAATTGTGTTCTTGTTTCTTGAATTGAGTTTTTGGTGCACAACGATCCGAACTTGTGGAAAATTCGTGTGGATTGGGACTTCATCCTACTCCATTCGTATCATGTTACCCTTGTGATGTATGCAAAAATCTTTTTCGCGAGTTAGCAGTTTTCAAGTATTACGTGAAATTTGCTGAGTAAAGTGCGATGTTAAAGTAAGATAGAAACGCCAGCAAAATTTTGACTTAGGGGGGCCTTTATGATTCTTTACGTGTATGTGCCTTCTACTCGTAAACACTTATTCTTGTATTTTGATTATATAGTCTATTGAAGACAAACACGAACACGAATTTTTGTTGAAATTGTGCAATTGTGAAGAAAAAGCCAATGGGCGAATGAAGGGAAAAAATAGCCACAAAACCCTGGGCAGCCAAGCACCAATGTGCGGCATGAATTACAAATAAGCACCAATGTGCAAGCACACCAATGTGCGAAATAGTTTCTTTACAATGTTTAAGTGTTCGTGTGTGTGGACAAAAGGACTGTAGTGCAAGAATTTCTGATTAAGTATCTACTTGAGTACCTTGCATAGACAGCGTAGGGATCATAAGTAACCCTCAGCACACACTTGCACGCTGACGGTTTGGTCTTTATTCGTTTCCCTTTACTCGACAAATTGTGTAAATGAAGTAAACTGTAAGCTTGCCCGTATACATATTTCCCTTTGCATGCGAAAAAGTTTATAAGGGATAGCTGATGATGTTGCGAGTGTTGAATGTGGAGAGGGTAATCACTAGGTGTTGTGCGCTACTTTGCTCGGGACTAGCAAAGATTTAAGTGTGGGGGGATGATAAGTCGGGTTTGTACCGACTTATTCGTCTCACTTGTTTGATCTTTTGTGTAAATTCTTTGTAAAAATTATGATATATGAACAAGTATGTGTTGAAATGGTACAATCCGATGAAATGTTGAGAATTGGCTAAGTGTAGCATTTTTGTTATGAAAGTAATCATTTTTGAGCTATGAAACACACTTGGTCACGCACCACACCAAATCCCACCCGCACAGCACAAACACAACGCACACACACACTATACACTATACGGGCGCACACGCACACACACGTTACACTATGCGGGCGCCTTGCTCCCGCACACTCACACACACACACTGACCTGTGCGGGCGCCTATGCGCCAGCACAGGCCACGCACACACGCACGCACACAAGGGGGCGCCTATGCGCCCGTACCGCCACTTGCACACTTGCACATTTCTTTTTGCACATTTTCACCCGCGCACTTGTACACACTGTTATTCTCACACTTAGGTAGATAAATTGCTTTGAGTCTCACCCCACTCGTGCTACCAAGCTGTACTCGCACAGGCATATTTAAAGCCAAGCATGCACACCTATTTGAAGGCTCCAACTATTTGATAATTTGCACATTCAATGTTTATCAGTTGACCTCACTACTTTTGTTGACTGAACTTTTTCAGACACTTGGCATTCCCCCATAGGAAGAAAGAAGTTTCCAGGAAGCAACACAGACACGTGTCACTCTCCCCGCGGAAGGAGGAAATTTCCAAGAAACATCATCAACATTTCCACGGGAAGAAATGTATAAAAGGCGGAGGAAACCACAAGTGAAGAAGACTGGAGAGAGGCGGAAGCAGGAAGCAAAAAAAAAAGAAATCCATAGAGAAAGGAGATTTAGGGTTTCAAGAGGAGATCAAAGTGACAATTGTTCACACTAATCTTTCTTTACTAGCCATGTATGATCAGGCTTTGTTAACCTCATTTTCAAAGCCGATCAACATGATCGGCTAAACATTTTGGATGTTGCATTGAGGGATTAAGTGTAATGACTGTGAGAAACCGATTGGAGACATTTGAATTGCTTATTTTGTGTTTGATTTTTGTCCAATGTCTTTTGATGGTTCATTTCAATGCTTACACACACACGCTTATGCACTTAATTTGATTTGCGGTGCCCACTGAAATCAGTTTCGAGCTGTTAATGGAAATTGGAATATCATCACTGGAATGTTGAACAAACATGTGTGAGTCCTAGGATCTATGCATAATTGAGACATTGATTGTGCGGTGCCCACTGACAATCGAGGTCGACTTGAATAGGAAGAGACTTAGGATTGCTTGAGTATGAGACTTTAACCTCCAATTCGATTCACTGTCCTACCAAGGAAGGGAATTAGAGAGGGAGTTAGGGGGTAAGTACCAAGTAGGGATTCGAGAATTAGGAAGCCGAGCCTAGGTCCTGCCCTGCCAAGGGAGGATAGAGGAGAATTGTGAGTTAGAACAGTGAGAACTGCCAAGTTGATCAGTTCTAAGCCACTAGGAGGTGAATCCCCTCATACATGCGTTTGCACTAGTCAAGGATAATCGGGAAAAGTCATTGACACTAGCCCCCCTCAAGGCAACACCAATCCCCTCTCTGATTGTTTTAACCACTTGCATCTTTTTAGAGTCCACACCTGTTTCTGTTACTGTCACTTACTCATACCTTGATAACAACCCTCTCCCTGTTGGATACGATTCCACTTACCACTCCTACATTCTTTAAGTGATTTTGGGTAAAATTGCAGGGTAGCGACAACAGTTGTAAACATTCTTTAACTTCACCATTTTAGCACATCAAGATACAATCCACGTAAACACACAAAATAACACATAACACCACACATTTGCATGAAAACACAAGACAAAAGCTAAGTGATTTAACACATATAAGTTGGTATAAAACCAACTTATCAGGCTCTACTCTTATGGCGGAAGATAGAGCTAAAGGGGCGTCTATCTAGAGGATTTGGCTATGTGAATATGTCTTACTTTATGGTGAAGGCAAAACTACTCAATCCTAGTCAACCGTACCATTTACGTTCTCCCAATCTTACCACTCTCAAGACCCGCTCCCCTTTTATGTTGAAGGCAAGAACCGGTCCTGGTCACTCCCCTCTAAAGTCTCTTCCTAAGCTCACTCTCCCTTTTTGGTGAAGGCACGAATTAGCTTAGTTCTCGACTCCGGGTGCACAACCTAGTGTAATGTACGAATGCTATTCGTCTTTCCTCATGTGTGGTGGATGCAAGGTCAACTCAAGCACTTCCTCTATTCTACTTCCAACCCTAAGGCTTAAAGGTTCACTCAAGCCTTTTATCAAACACTTACTAGTCAACACTAAGCCAACTAGTTACCTTTTCAATCAATGTCCATAGAACCCACTCACTAGGCACTACAACAAAAAAGGCCATTAGCGACCATAAATTTAGCGATGAAGTTTAATTTCCTCGCTAAATATATAAATTAGTGAGGATTCAAAATTTTTTTACTGTTCATCGGGAAGGTAGATTTAATTAGCGAGGAAAAAAAAATTTCTCACCAATTTTCGTCGCTATTAGTATGGTAGGAAAGGTCCCACCAACTTAATGATATAATAGTGACAAACTTTTTACTTGCTTTAGTGAGAAAACTATAAATTTCTCGCTAAATGTAGTATAACATGATCTACAATTCCTCGCTAAAATAAAAGATACTTTAACGAGAAAATTTATTTCTCACAAAATTACACAAATATAAAAAAAATTAACTATTATTTATTAAAAGTAGCAAGAAAATCAAATGCTGTTGCTAAAAAAGGTGGACAATTAATCTAATAGAATATCTTCATTCAAAATATCCTAATTTTTTTCCTTTCAACTTTCTCTTTCTTTATTCTCATTTCTATCCATTTCTAGTAAAACTAAAAGTATAACATGTAGTCAAATATAATATTCTCATGAAATATATTATTTATTTTAAATTTCTCTTTTCTTTTTTTGTTCTTTTTTTTCTTTATCTATTTTTTATGCTATCTTACTTATTTATTTCAATTTTATATTGTCTTTTTTTTTAAATAAAAGCAGCTATATATACATACTAGGCAAAATACGGTGTCGGACTTACCCAGCAACACCATTACAATGTAGAAATCAGTAAATGTGGAGTGTTGCTCCATTACATTGTGTAATTGTCCCTAAAGGTTGGAAAGAAGAAAGGTTTATTCTAGGGCTCCTAGAATATGGTTTTCTATTTCCAGTACAACAAATTTAATTAGGTGTGCAAAATAAGTGATGAAAAATTAAGGATTAGAAAAATAGGTTCAGTAATCCATTTAGCCCATTTCTTGAATTAGGAATGGATTCAATAGTCTTCAGGCCCATATTTCTATCCTACTATTCTGCAGCCCAAAACGCCAGAAAGCCTCATTAAGTCTGATTCAGCTCATCTGATCCACAATCAGCCCAATAGCCTTATATCCCAAGCTGACCAATCCATCTCAATACTCAGCCCAACATCCCATCAGGCATATTATCAAACAGCTTGAATACCACAGGCACATTGCATCAACAGTTTGCTACATACTCAACAACCATCGGCAGAAAGAGACTAACCATAAACAAATTATCTCATGAACAAAATGTAGCACAAGGCAGTAAGACGAGCAATTTGACACATGGATGTTATGAGAGACTAAACAATTATAGCCTCTGCATTTTGGTGGTTAATCCCATTGTTCCTGAATAAGCAATCAAAAATAAGCTCAACAAAAACAGACCCAGTTCAACCTTTAGCAGACCTCAGACCAAAACAATAACCTTCCAATACATTTAACGCACAGAACCAATAACCAAGTGTTCCACTACTATCCTCAATCATCAACCTAGCCAAATAACCTCTCCACGCTACAAAAGACAAAAGGATCCTAATCAGATTACCATAATCCTCAGTTCCCCCAACAGGCATGGTTCCCCTAACCACTTCCACCATAGAGGCCTAAGCATCAAGCAAGACTCATAACACCAAGTTGATTCCGAAAGAGGCCATAACTACTATTAACTCAGTAATCTCAAAAAGTCCAAAATCAATTGAAACCTCAAATATGAACAATGGCCAAACTAAACTAACACCAGCATTCAGGGGCCAACATACCCAAGTAAAAACTTACCCTGGATTCCAGCGTCTACCTTCCGTGTAGTAAATGGAAGGATTCCTTTCCCTGAGCTTCCTGTTGGAAGAAATGCTCGCTTTGGGACTTATTAATGCTTCCATGTATTTTGAGTGCTTTGAAGGCTTTCGGCACTTTTCCATTTTGTGGATAAAGCTGTTGAGCATATCCTGAGGTTCATCTTCATAACTATGCTCAGTCCAGCAGTCATCACGATCATCCTCAGGTTCTGAATCAGTCTGGATGATGCGTAGTTGGGACAAATCCGAGGTGGAACTGGTCCTCAGCTTCTGTTTCCATTCATTCTCAATTGTGGAACATTCTTCCTGAATGGGGATCCATTCTCCTTCATTCCACATAATAGTTGGCATCGCTTGGATAATTTCTCGCTCTGACATGGTTCTTCCTACACCCTGTTGGAGGATTCTCCTTCTTCCCAATTAATTGTCACTTTTATCGGATCCGTGTTCAAACCTTTTCTTTTCTCTATACCTTTATTTTCATTCTCATTCAAACCTATTACCTCAGGGGTCTCTATTTCCTTTTCTTTTTCTTGTGCTTTGATGAGGTCCTGTAGATGCCCAAGGTTTACCAAGAAGTGATTAAGTTGTCTTCCCTTTTTAGTTACTTCTCTATATTCCACAATATCCCAGGAGACAATATCTTGGCTCAGTTTCAAACTCTGCTGCTCACACTGCATCCTTTCGTCACACGAGCCATTGCCTCCACTCAGATGAGTTGACATTTGATCTGCCACCAACTTTTCCCCTGCAACTTGGGAGGTAGAGGTTATCACTCGATCAACTGCACCTTTCTCTGTTTCTGCCAGGTTCTTCTTGGGCATCCACACCTTTTTTGTAGGAGCTGTGGCCTTCGTTTTGCAGGCTACCGTGGTATGGCCTAACAGAGAGCATTTGGAGCAGAAATCAGGAAGGCTTTCATATTTTACCGGCTGCCATTTGCCCTTTGCCTCTGTTCCAATCCAAACTCTATGGGGTAATTGCTTAAGCAAATCAACCTCAATACACAGCCTGGCTTCACTTGGTCTCAGAACTCGTTCCATAGCCGCTGTGGCTAAATCCAGCTTAAGAGGTATTCTAATAGCTGACCCGATGGCAGAGAGTATCTCCTTCTTACACATGTGAAGCGGTAACAATGGGAAATTTACCCAGACAGGTACAATAGATGATTCTTTTTCAGGACTGAATTCTGGAGTCCATCGAAAAATCTTGGCAATAAATCCATCGAAATTCCATGTCTTCTTCAGCCAGATCCTGTGAAAATCCATTTTCTCTTGAAACTGCAGGATAATGTGTCGATGATCAATAAGTCTGACATAGCATTCACCTTTGAGCCCAGAGCTAGAAATGGATTTCCGAATTGAAGCCATTGAGGGCCTTCCCCTGCAGAATTTCCCAATTAGGGCAAACTGGAAGGACTGAGCTAGCCTCCTTTCTTCCTCTTCTGAAATAATTACAGCTGGCTCGCCCATGTACGTTGAGAGAGCTACCTCTGACCTTGGAGGTAAGGAGACATCGATATGCTGAGCCCAGGGAGCAGAAACAGCATCCCGGAAAGTTTTGGTTGGAGGGGTTTGACCGATGGTGCTCGGTGGCTGGAACGGCGCCTCATTCTTTTTCTCTGACCTTGAGTTGGACTCTGTCCGGCTTTGAAGTGGAGGAAAGTCAGAGCCTTCAATCTCTACACCGTCACCCTTTAAAACTAGATTCTTTCTTTGAGCTTTCCCGGGAGGGATGCCCTGAGCAGTAAATCGTTGAAATGGTGGATTCCCTTTCTTGAATTCCAGATGTGTTTTGCTTTGGGGTAAGACTCGAAAAGCTTGGTGAAGAGGTGGGATTTGTGATTGAAAAAAATCTCCCAGCGTAATTGTTCTACCTTTGGCCAGCATTGCAGCCATTTTTGTGCTGAAGTTGGTTTTCACTTTTGTGCCATCCGATTGTGTTTGACACCGTGGGATTCCACCGGTGCCTGTTGGCTCCGACCAAAAGGCCGGAGCCACTGAGACAAATTCGATTGTCGGTCCTAGCTAAACGGGTTGGTCAGATCTCCAAATCTAGGTTGGGAGGGGTTGACGTAGAGGACTCTAAGAAATTTATGTGGGTCGATGTATCAATAAATCTGATTGGATTGAGTTGAGTTTGGAAGGGAGAAGGATTTAAAGGTGGGTTCTTTTAAAGAGTGGGAGGAGCATTCACTTTTAGAGAGTGGGAGGAGCCATATGAATTCTTTCTATATGATCAATCCTCGTTATATTGTCTAACGAGGAATACTTGCACAACATTGTAAAATTAAACTATAAATGTAATTTGTTTATAATAATAAGTTATATTATCGTACTATAAACCTCTCACCATGGTTGTTCAACCAAAAATTCAACAATAAGAATTTTCTATTGGGATATATATATACATACACACAACCGCATGTATTTTGATAATTTTTTTAAAAGTTAAAGTTGAATTAATAATTATATAGTACAATAATACAGAACATACATTCAAATATTCTAAAACTAATAATTTACAAATTCTAAGTTGAGTTAGCACATTCAAATATGTATATTGGGCCTTTATTGCTAATTGGGCTTTTATTTCATTTGAGAATTAAGCTTTATTTTTTATTGAGCTATATCCAAATATGCATATTGGGCATTTATTTTCTAATTGGACTTCTATTGCATCAAGAATTAGGCTTTATTTTCTAATCGGGCTACATTCAAATATGTATAACGGGCCTTTGTTTGCTAATTGGGTTTCTATTTCATTTGAGAACTTATGCTTTATTTTCTAATTGGGCTACAACACATATTATTGGGCTTTAGTTTTTGTTGTAGCCCAAATTGATACTTATAAATTCCATATGTAATTTTAAAAAAAAATACCAAAACACTCATTAACATTGTACAAAAAAAATTATTTTCTCATCTTTCATTTGCAATATTTTCATAAAAAAATTACCAAAATATGCATTAACATTGTACCAAAAAAAATTTATCATCTGTATTAGAAATGATGCATTTTAGTCACTTTAGAAAATGCACCAAATTAGTTACTTTCAAATTCTATTAACTGCTTTAAAAGAAAAAAACACACTTTCACACATTATGTACTACTTAATAAAGGGGTCATAGAGTTTGATCTTTGATGTGAACGTACATTTTATTTGTTAAAAAAACTAACAAAGTTTTGTTGAGTGAGTTTGTGTTTTTTAAATGTTAGTGAATAAAATGTATCATTTTAAATGTGGATGACAATTTTTTTTTTTTTTGTAATGGTAGTGACTTTTTTTTTTTGCAATAAATCACATAAGCCTATTGTTATTTTATTTTATTAATTGGGCTGCCACATATAAATGGAAGTATTAATTATAATTTTGTAAATTTAATTACCGTATTTATACTATTGTTTAATGAAGTGTTATAGACCTAAAATTGCTAAATCGATAGGTATGAGATGATTCCTACAAAAGATAGGAAAATTTCTTACCATTTACTTACATTTTTATTTTTTCTTTTTTAAATATTACTACAAGGATAACTACCATGATAAACTAAGTAATAACTATTTCACTAAGTTAACTTTCCTACAAAGTTAACTTTGTTTCTAATATGGTGGTGAGATTTAAAATTACTTTTAGTTGGATCCCTAAATAAAATTGTAGAATAAGAGAGCAGATTCTCTGTCCAATATTATCTTGTTCTATTCTGTTAATGTTCAAAACGATGTATTTTTACTAAAATTAGGGGATAAAAACATAAATATCACTAAAATTATATTACAATTAATAGACCCTAACCAATAGATTAGTAAACCCTACCATGTATTTTTAATATAAGACAAGATAAAAATAAGATAATATTGGACAAAAGATCTTATCTCGTAGAATAGCTCAATAGAATTGAAGTTTTTCACTTTAATAGCAAACTTAATTATTTTAATTTGGCCCCTTATGTCTAAAATTACTTTTAATTGGATTCCTAAATAAAATTATAATAGTCTTAATAGATTCCAAAATTACTTTTTAATAGGGTCTCTAGCTAATTATAGAAATTTAGTTATTATAATTTGGGCCCTCATATTAAAAATACGTTCAATTGTGTCTTTAATTGAAGTTACATAATTAGCTTAATAAATTTAAAATTACTTTCATTTGAATTCCTAAATGACTCATAAGTTTTATGAATCCTTCTATAACACTATAATATAGCAAATTGGTGCCTTTTAAAAATCTAGTTAATGTCCCATAGCCTCTTAAAAAGAATTTGTTAAATTTCTTCATTATTTATGTAGTTATTCTAATAAAAAGTTACACCTTTTCATTCAAAATCATATTTACATACTAGTATATATTATTTGTGTGTGATTTTAGTTAATCATACATTTTGATCCTTATCTATAATCTATGCTTAATTAAACATATAGGTGTTATTGTTAAACTAGTTAATATAAATTTTTATGAAATGGTTTTATTATAATTTAATTATATTGCAATTATTTGTTAGATAGCATACAAGAAATACTAGTATAACATAAAAAATTAGTTAAATACTTAATTAAAATCTTTTAATATTTTTTATATTTTAAACTTTAAAAACTAATAAAATCATATATAGTTTTAAAATACTTTATGAATTTAAACACTATTCATAAGTAGGAATGATTAAAAAAAAGATAAAAAGAGGAGGGAAACAGAGAGTTCTTTTCAAGTTTTGAGGCAAGGAAACGCGCTCAATTTTGGAAGCACTAAATTCCTAAACTACGTCATTTTGTTTCCTTTACTCTAACCAGCCCTAACTATTCCTTTTTAAGACTTAGACAACATTTATGCTTCTCCAACAGCCGTTCACTACTGCCTCCTCATCCTCCCTCATCTTCCTCTTCGTCCCTCTGCCGTGACTGATTGTTTTCTCAATCCCTTTATTGATTGTTTTCTCAATCTGTTTCTCTTCTCTTTCTAGATTAGGCTGATTTTTTTCTCAATTCCTTTCTCTTCTTGTTTTAGATTAGGCTGATTGTTTTCTCAATTCCTTTCTCTTCTCGTTTTAGATTAGGCTGATTGTTTTCTCAATCCCTTTCTCTTCTCTTTCTAGATTAGGCTTTCTATGTCCACTTGAGTGGGTTTCCACCTATTTTCTTCCACTGTAAGCGGGTTCCATTGTGAAAATTTCTTGTAGAAGTCTAGATCTGAAAATTTTATGGATTTGATTTCAATGACATGGAGGAGTTTTAGATTTTTATGCTGTCAAACATCTTGGATTTGACATAAGAGGTAATCTTGGACACCTTTTTGTCACCCTTATTATATTATGTGTTGTGTGTGATTTTAGTATATGGGCAGTTGAAAAAATGGGTTCGTTTTTTTTGTTTAGTAGTATATTATATTTTTCTAAGTTTCTTTCCGATAACTTGAATAGGATGAGGATTCGCTGAAGAAGAATGATATTGTTTGATGGGATTTTGCAGTTCATGTGAGATTGTTGTCCTTGGAATGTTTTGGCTGTGTTCTGGAAGCTGTTCTCTTATACATTTTGTCTTTTTTTGGTGAGGAGGGATTCAAGGTAATTATTTCCTTCTTCTCTTCTTGAGTTTCCTCTCTGATTTTCAGTTTCTTTCCCGAAGTAGTATTTATATAATCATTCATTGATTTGTAGCAGCAGAAAAGTTAGTGATGTTAATTGATTGCCATGATAAGTGTTTATTACTCAACTCGTTACCTTAAAAAAGATTAAAATTTAAGGATTTTTTTAACAGATTTAAATGGCTTTGAGGATGGAATTTTTTATGTTAAAAAAAAAGATTTTAATTATAATTCTTGCTAAGAATTGTCATTTTTTAAAGAAAAATGGAATTTTAATTTTAGGTCTATTAGGGAATCACAAAATTTTAAATTAATAAATATTGAATCATAACAAATTGCAAATCTGCACACCATTGTATGGCATATGTGGAGCCATTCTTCTTCAAGTGTTCTGTTTTTTATTAGTGGAAACTGATTTTGTAGAGTACATCCATAAATTATAAAATTAGTCTGTCTTGGTTATGAATTAGATTTTTGGTTACATTAGATAATGGGTATTTGAAGGCTCAATGGCCTTAAATACATGTTAGTTTGCTGTAAGTAATCATATGATGCATCAATCCGTTTGTATGTGCAGATTCTCTAATGCACTGGTCTACTGTGTGAAATGTCTGAATTTTGTTGTGCATTGGTATGATGCGTCATTACTGGTTTTGGTAGTTTATAATTTCAGCTGCCATGTTATATTCACCTCTCTGTAACACTCATATACACACACGTACACAAAGCCATACATTGGAGTCATACTTAGGGGCCTGTGTCTGAGCACAAACGCACACATAAATACACTTTGTCTCTTTTATCACACAAAACATGTGCGCACTTGTGCAATGCATAAATTCACAAAATACACTAGGCCAGTTAATGTTAGGGTTGGAATATTGCAAAGCCATCATAATTTTAAGATAGAAATATGTTTTCTTCCAAGAAACTGCACTTTGCATATTGCAGCGTTAACCTGTGCGAAAGAAGTGACTGAAAGCATACTAATTATGTTTAGAGCCATTGTGATTGAACCATACATTTCATCAATTGATACACTTAGGAAGGAGCATTGACAAAGTGTAGGAAGTGGGATTAGTGAAGACAAATAAGTTAAGCGGTTTTGTTTATGCCTCAACCTTAATGGTTTTGGCCTTGTGTAAATTGGATTTTAGAAGAAAAGTTGTGGCATTTTGAATGATATATGGACATATAATTTTGTTCTATCATATAAATTGCTGCTCCAAATTATGATTTATACTTTGTTGTGCATACATTAACGTCTCAAAAGAATCTATTTGTGTAATATTTTTGGCACTCCATCTTTATGGTAGTTCTATTTTGACAATGTTGATGTAATTAGCATTGAAGTGCGTGTCATATTATATATCATATATATGGCTACGATGGACGTGGTATTATTGGTGACGTATCGGCAGCCACAGAGATATTAGTTAAGTACACTAGAGGAAAGATGGCTAATTATAGATTGATTATGTTAAAGTCCAAGGGTTCTCATTTCTAGACTTGTAGCATGTGATGGCATCGAGCAAAGGTTGTGAGGCAACATTTGTGGAGCTAGGCAAGCACTGCCATTACATTTGAACATATGATACAACATTAGTGTAGCTAAAATATAAATAAGTATAATATCTATAAGAGGTTTGATGTGTGAAAGAATTGTTTTTACTTTTATAATGTCAATTCCAACACCATTTATTATGAGTTGTCTGTCCTTATTAAAAACTAGACATGTCTTTATAATAGTTTGATTGCATTGGTAGATAGGACTACAACACAGCTTATGTTGTATACCAGTGTTCTATATTTTATATCACATATCCCATATGTACTATTTCTCAATCCTTGGTGTTTTCACTTCATATCAAGTACTGTGTCTGTCTTTTACTTATTTTGTGCTCAATATTTAATGGTATAACATTTTCTTAGTTATCCTGTCTTGAGATTATTGGACATATAATGACATTATTTATGTCAATGCTCTAGATTGAAGTGCAGTTCTCAAAGATAGTAAAAGGTCTCGTGACTATGATGCTTTTATCCATAATAAAGGTAGTAAACTAGCTACTTATTTTTCTATCTTCTTAGCCTGTGTTTTGTTTTTCCTGAACATATTGATTGTTACAATGTCAATACCAATTTAATTTGCTTAAACATTTTTATAGGAATAGTTAAAATAGAGACATTGAAGACATAGCTGATGATCATTACCATCATCAAATGGTACTTATGTGCACTCCAAATTTCTTATTTACTTACATGGACCTTTAACATTCAACATAATTGATTGATTTCTTATTGCATTACTTCAGTTCTTTAAATTTTCTTTTGAATTGGAGATAAGAGAGTTAGATTGAAACTCTTGGTATCTTCTTTCATTTTCCTTTTTCTTCTTTTCAGTTCTCCCTTGCTATTTGGATTTGTCTGTGGACTTTTAGGTAATGTAACCTTTTCGAAGTTTGAGCATAGTTTACTAGTAAAAGAACTCTTTGAAGAATAACCAGTTGAGGTGATTTTCTTAATTATTGGATTGAGTATTTGTTGAGTTATTTTTAGCTTTGTTTTGAAGCTAATACAAGTTACTATCATTTGGGATGTCATATTGTGAGTTTTATTTGAATGTGGACAGTTATGGAGAAAGAAAAGACAAGCATTTTGAAACTTGATGTTACAGTAGAATGTAATTCTAGACAAGGTTGTAGTTACTTAGCTTATTTATGTGTTGTTAAACTAAATGGACATTATGGTTTTGTTAATGAGGGAATGTGTTGTTTGTTTGATTGTGTTGTAGACAACATCCCTTTATAATGTTTCTTGTTTTATTAATATTTGGTTGTCTTTTGGTTGTTGATACCTATGCCAAAAAAAGATCGTTTAATTGTTGATACACTTGTGAAAGACCAAGGAAGAGTTTGAATTCTTATTAACTTGTATAAGAGTTAGAATTTTTCACCCATGCTAACTAAATAGAGCTCAATTGGTGGTGATCCTAGTGGAGAATCCTAGAAAGGCATGACATGCTCTAGCTCCATAGTTACAGAGATATAATTTTGTGCCTTTGTTGCTTTCTTATGGTTATTGTTTCATATCCTAAAAATTGGTGCTTATTTCAGTCTTGCTATTTCTAAGTTTTTCTCTACTTCCATTACATTTAATATTGAAAATTATTCATCGTTTTAAATATGACTTCTTGAATCATTATTGTTTATTTCTTTTGCAGCGCAGTCAAATGCCAAAAAAAGGGTTGAGCACATGAATTTCTTGAGGCATCTTTCAAGACCAAGGAAACATTTAGATTCCATGAACTAGTAGTTGGATTTTTTTTCTTTACACTTTACATGTAAATAATATTAGTGTTTTCTTAATTTATGTTTTATATGATTGAAGAATGTAAATTTTGTATGTTAATTATTGAATCAAGTGCATTAGCTATTTTTTCTTTATTACTTCATTTTGGCTAGCAATTTTCTCGCTAAAATTGTTATGTCGTCCTCACGACTTCCAACAATTATCGAGAAAAGTGGTCATCAATACTATTACAATTAACAAGATAAATCAAATCACTAGCAACGATTTTTTTCTCATTAAATGTCCTTTTTAGCAAGGAATAATATATG
Source organism: Ophiorrhiza pumila (assembly GCA_016586305.1). NCBI lineage: Eukaryota > Viridiplantae > Streptophyta > Magnoliopsida > Gentianales > Rubiaceae > Ophiorrhiza > Ophiorrhiza pumila. The sequence continues at coordinate 17,445,383 of BLIW01000010.1, forward strand.
TTTAGCGAGGATACTTTATGTTCACTTCAATTTTTAGCGATGAAAGCTTTACTTACTAATTTCAACATTTAGCGAGCATTATTTCACATTTTGCTAGGAAGGGCATAATTGTCTTTTCATATTTTTGGCAAGGAAACCTTCATTCCTCGCTAACACTATGGACCATCTGCGAGGTTTCTCAACTTTTAGCGATGAAATTACAAAAGTAATAGTAAGGAAAAATTACTCGCTAAAACTCTAAAAATTTTGTGAGAAACCTATTTTCTCGCTAAATGTTGACATTTTTAGTGAGGATTGCTTTTTAGTTTCTCGCCATAACCTTTTGCGACGCTAAACTAGCTAGAAAACTATTTAGTGAGGAAATTTCGTCACTTTATAATTTTAGCGAGTATTTTCTATGTTCTAGCAACCATTTTCTTTCCTCGCTAATGACCTTTTTTCTTGTAGTGAGGTATCCTTTGGATAAACCCTATCAATCAACAATCAATTCATCTACCTAGCCAACAACAACCGAAGGAGCACAATAAACTCTAGCCTAACATAGCTAGAGCATTCATCATGAAGGCAATAAATACCACAAGCAAAATAATAAATTACATTAAAGAAAGAAAACTACCAATCTTTGATGGAAAGAAGTCTTCTTCAATAAATGCTAACATTCATTACAAACTTGTCCACAGTAGATGATGGAATTCCCTTCCTTGTACAAAAGATTTAGCTTCCAAATGAAAACCCTAGCTAGCACTACTTCAAGAACACTTAAGAGAGCAAGCTCTTGTTTCTAACTCCTAACCCTAACTTTAATTATAACTAATGAATTACTTACTAACCAAAAGACCCCAAAAACCTTTATCTCAACTTTACAATTTCGTTTCTACCATATTTGCCCTTGTTGACTTTGAAAATGGAGGATAAAAAACGTGAAAAATGAGATTTTAGCACACTTTGTCTCCGGAGCGCCGGAGAACTGCTGGCACCTCCAGCGCGCCAGACAACTTCCTGCGGCGCGCCGGAGAGGTCTGTTCCAACTTCCACGCATTTCTTCAGAAAATGTTGTCTTTTTCACTCCTCTTCTGTCCCTAGCCCTCCTTTGCTCAATGTCCTACAAAACATGCACAAAACGTGTCAAATAATCATGAGAGTTATGCAAAGTATGCATGAAACGATATAGATATGGTGAATATAATTCACCCTATCAGAGAACATTTGTTGATGAAAGAGGGGGAGTAAAAGATCATATATTTAGGGGGAACATTTAATTATATGAATTACTTTCTATGCTTTTATTTATCTCCTCACATAATTAGTTTGTCATCATAAAAAAATGAGGAGATTGAAAGACCTAGTGTCATAAATCTACTTGTTATTTTGATGATTAACAAAAAATTATGTAGACTAATGTTTCAATTAGTTTCCTTGAAGTTTAGGTGTGCAAAATACAAGGAAAGAATGAAAAAATTGTAGAAATAAAAACTAGTTAAACTATGGTAGATTTCCAACCCCAAAATCCTAGTTGTGAATTAACTCATAAAATAATTGAACGATTCAAAAATTCAAGTAAAATAAATCTAAAAAATGAAAGTTTTGAAATTGTAATGTTTTTGAAAACAAAGGTTTCATAAAAGTTAGTTTATATTTTCACAAAATGATCTAAAGATTGAAATATTATAAATTTTACAAAATGTGTTAATTTGGACGACCCCATGGGAGTTTCAGACGTCCGGACTTATTTTTGAAAGATTTCGAAATTTCTCTAAAATTTAGATTCAGATTGCCTCTGGCCAATTCGAACGTCCGAATCTACTTTGACTAGTCAATTCGGACTATCCTTGCCCCCAATTTGGAAGTCCGAATTACTCATATATGTGAGTGATGAGTTGGTTTTATACCAACTATATTGTGTAAAATCTCTTGGCTTTTAGCTTATAAATGATACTATTGTGTGGTGTTTCATGTGGTTTAATGTGTAAATGTGGTTTGATAGTTGATAATGCGTAAATGGTGCAAAAAGTGCAAAAATGATGGTAAATGGAGTGAAAAGTGTAGAGGTTGTGAATTAAGAAACTAAAAGTACATATATGGCAAAAATTAGGGTTTGGACAGTTTTGATATGCAACTTCATTTGTGTATAACGCTTTCAATTCTTATCCAAATGAAGAGATCTTGGATGTTCTGGAACGCTCTGTGAGTGTACTTTAATTCTTATGTTTTAACTTTCTTCTAAATCTGTGTGTAACTATGAGCAACGGGGGCATCTGTATGATTGCTACTTCAGGATTTAGTCATTGAATTCATATTGCCACAGTTTGGTAGATTGTTAATAACGTGAGTTACATACCTCCAATTACGGTGATTCTTGATCTATTGGAATTCCATGAGATAGATCTAGAACTTTTATGTTTACCATCAAGTCCAATTTAGGGGCTAAGGCACATGAATTTGGTGTAGAAGTTGGATCCTGAGCTGAAATAAACGTTTGGCCATATCAAAGGCTCACTCTCACAATGTCTTCACAAGCTTTCTCACAAACACCTCACAAGCACTCATCACTCTCGCATCACTCACATTCCACTCGCACAAGCTCACTGCACAATAGCACTCACCTCACGCCACACTCTCACAACACTCGCACACACCTCACATGATGACCTCGCCGCACAACACTCTAGCACACACACGCACCATCACTGCACCACATTCATGCCGCGAGGCCACCTCGCCGCATGCATCTCACCACAACACTCACACACAAGCATTTGCACACTCATGCACTCTAGCATTCGACACTCACACAGGCTCACTACACTCATGCGCACAAATACACACATACCATGCGGCAAGGTCACCTCGCCGCATGAATGCTTCACACACTCTAGCATTTCTCATATCTACACACACATTCAATGATATTGCATCGTTAAGCATACATTGTGCAGGTCATAATGTGAGAATGGTATCATATATTTGGTTGTAAGAATTGAAGAAGTGAACTACACATTATCTCAGATCTTGATATTCTCACTTCCTTAGCTTCACATACTTCTCACGAATTCACTCAGATTTCACACACCTTTCACTCAGCACTCACGCTCACCCTCATTTCACAAACATTCACAAAACCTCACAACACTCACACACTCGCACATTGGCTGGCGAGACCTCGCCGAGAGGTCTCGCCCGCAAACCCATTACACTGCGAGGTCTCGCCGCGAGACCTCGCCGGCAAAAGCTTTACACGGCGAGACCTCGCCACGAGGTCTCGCCACACACACACACTACACGGCGAGGTCTCGCGGCGAGACCTCGCCAGTTCAATGCTTTTGAAGGTTTTCTTTCCGAAAATTGGCTAAGTATTAAGGATCTTCCATGAGCTTTCAGCTTTAACACACTTCAATAACTGGGTCACAACTCATTCATATTAGCTCCGAATTGGGTGTTTTAAGTAGCTATGGAGAGCTAAGACAAAGTGTTACGACTATCATGTTATAAGTTTTCCTTAATTCACAGTGCATCATGATCAAATCTTGTTGGGAAGTTGCTGCCTTGAAGTGTTTTGTGCTTGAGTTTCCAGAAAAATGGCTAAGTGTTTAACTTCTGAAGTTCTGATTTTCAGGCCAGCTGAAGGCGCGGGGCCTCCTGGCAAGAAGGCGTGATTACTTGAAGGCTGCACTGCACGAATGTACGCGAGAACGTTGAAGGCGCGATTTCTGTATGCCTGAAGGCGTGGAACGACTCTGATTTCGCGCACCTGGATTCTTTAGAAGTGAAGGCGTGAGAAGCAGAAGCCCAAAGGCGCTGACGCTGACCTGAAGGCGCAGCACCGAAAGACTGAAAGCGCTGACGCTAACCTGAAGGCGTAACTAAGAAAGGCTGAAGGCGCTGGAATGCTGAACAAATTCTTCAACTTCGAACTTTTCATATCTTAGGCTGATTTTTGGTTTTCTCTATTCAAGGGCACTTTTGTAATACTTTAGATATTTTACGGTAGTGTATTAGTTACATTTTCATAGCTCTATATATAGGAGATGTAGCTAATGTGTAAAAGAGGAACCCGGAGACTTATTTTTCATCCATTAGTTAGATTTTTCATTTTGTAACAAACTTTTGAGAGCTGGAGAGTGGGAATTAATTTGCAAGATCTACTTTCTCTCTCTAGTTTCTCTCTCTAGCTTTTGAGCTCTATTTTCTATTCCGATCAAAGATTTTCTCCGATCATTGTAATTCTCATATCAATTAAGGAAGCTCTTGGAAGAATTCAATTGGTAAACTCTTTCCATGTATTGAAAATGAATTGTTTCAAGTTCCAAATTGTTGATCGTGAATTGGTAATGGAGTTCTATGGTTAGATCTCTCATGTTCTAGAGTTTCAACCGGTTAAATGTATAATTAGACTATGCAATGCTATGCAATTGACATAATTTCTTAAGGATGAAATCATATGTGATTTTAATGATTAAATCTTGTTGAGTTTCATGAATTCACACTTTTATTGAATGAATTGAACTTTGATTGTGGTCGCCATGCTGAGTTGAAGTGAGATTTACCAATATCAGTGAGAATTTCATGAAATGAAGACTAAATGTATGATGTTTGAGTCTTCCACTTGCTTTGCTTGAATCATGATTTGAGATGCGGTCGCCATGCCGGTGGAGAATCATTGAGTTGTTAGGAAAAAGTGAGAAGAAACTTTCTAAAGTAAGCAAACACTCTAGGTCCTAGGTCAAGCCTCGCCATGGGATACAGTAGGATTTGCATGCTAGATTTGCTAACTTTGGAGAGTTGAGACATTGCGGGTTGAATCCGTTCTACTTAGGCCTCGCCATGGGAAAAGTGGAATGTTAAGGAGTATAGAAAACACTGTGGTCGTCATGCTAAGCTTTAGCTAGCCTCCTGGGCAATAGAGATCTCCTCATTGTTTTACTTGTGTGTCAAGAGCATTGCAATCATGGCCTAATGTACATTCAACTGGTGGAAATACTCTAGAGCATCCACTCTCTTCCTGCTTTTTACACTTTATTTGTTGCATTTGATTCTTTACTAGTTAGTGTCTAGTTTTATTTCTTTCGTGACATTCTGTGAGCAAACATTGAGATTCTTGGCCCAAGCCTTCCCTGTGGATACGATCCCTACTTACGCTACTACATTAGTGTTTAGGGTAAAATTGAGCTGATACGACTTTAGGCTATCAATTTTTGGCGCCGTTGCCGGGGAAGGCACAGTTTCTTGAATTTTGATTTGCTCTGTTTTCTTTTCTTGTGTAGTTTAGTAGTCTTGGTATTTTTCATTTTGGTAACTTTTGTTGCATTTTGTAGTTTTCGTGTTTTGTTGTCTGCTTTGGTGTATTTGTGTCAAGTGCAGGACATTGAAGTTAACTGTAATTGAGTATTGCACAAGTACCCAAGCATGTCTAGATGGTACGAGGACTTCTCTCCACCACCATTTGAAAGGCAATGGCAAAATCAAGCACAAAGCAACAACTCACAGCACATTGGGACACAAGAGCTTCCTGTGGAGGACATGTTTTCTCAACTTATGGAAAAACTTAACAGAGGCTTACAAAAGGAAGAGCAATGGTATTATCAACAACAAAGCAATGAGTGTGATCTTAGAGAAGAGGCAAAAATGGAAAACATGTTGTCTCAAGTTTTGGAGAGAATTGATAGAAATGAAACAAGGTTCGCTCAACTGGAAGAAGAGCTTCAAGGGCGACAAGAAAGGTTTGACCGAATCAACGCTTTAATAAGCAACCTATGGGAACAAATTGAGACACCAACTTTAGATGCATAATACCACTCACAAGGTACACCTCTCATTCCTGAGGACAATCATTTTGATATGCATGCTAATGTTGATTGTGGCTTAAAGTGTCTAAAGGAGGAAGAGTCTACATGTTTTGGGAATAGTGTACATGAGTGCTTTGTTGCTGATTCTTTTGAGCATGAATATGTGCACTTTGATGTTGAAGATGATGGCTTCTTTAGTGATCTTGATACTGATGACTCTCGTGTTCTAAGTTGCCATGTTACTAAGTTGGAAAATGTGTCTAAAGTGGAATCTTGCATGAATTTCATGGAATTCAATGAGTCAAATGATGTTGATTGTCTTGCTTTAGATGTTTTTCCTCTTGATAGCTTTGTGAATTGCATAGAGTCACTTCTTGAAGAACAATGTGATTTCCTACAGGAGGAAAATGTTGCATTTGTTAATGAGAGTGTTAACACATTGTTTGAAACTCTGGTTGAGGCACCAATTTTTGAAATGGTCAATGAATCTAAGTGTCTAAATGGTGACTCACAAGAAGTGCAAAGTGAGATACTCTTGTTAATTGATGATAATGCTTGTTGTGTTGTTGAGAAAGAAAAGCCTCAAGAATTTCCCAATGTTAGTTTTGATGATAAAAATGTTAACATTTTGAATGACAATGACAATGAGTGCCATGCTATATGTGATGATGCTGATTGTTATTCGCTGAATGTAACTTTTCTTGATGACTTGATAAATTGCATAGAGTCATATCTTGATGAACATTGTGATATCATGAATCAAGATGTTAACATTTTGAATGACTGTGAGTTTGAGACATTCATTTTTGAACTTACTGGTGGTTTTGAGTTTACTTATGGTTTTGTTGAAACCATGGATATAGAACCCTTGGTTGAGCCTTGCAGGATTGAAATGGTGAGTGTGGTGGGAAAAGTAAATGATGTGTTTCCAATGGTAGAAGAAGTAAAAGAGGTGCCTACAATGGGGGAGCCTCAGTGGTTCGAAATTAAATTTGTAGAGATTGCTCCCCATATGCATGAGCTCAAGCACCTCTTTGCCACTATTTTACAAGTGTCATACTGGAGGATAATGAGTATTGTTGAAATATCATTTTTCTGGTACAGAGAGGGTTATTCCGATTCTTGAAGAAGAAAGTTACATGAATAAAGTCTAGCTGGAGACTTCAAAACCCAGAACTTCTTCTTGATCTTTTACTTTTTTTTTAGTTTTTGGTTTTCTACGTATTTTGTTAGTTTGCATCTTTGCTTATACTCACCAAGGCCACTCATGATGTAGGCATCCCTGAAGGAAGTTGCAAGGGAAATTGGCCATGCTCACAAGAGGCTAAGTGTGGGGGAGTGGAGTCATGAACCACTCCCACAATGCACATAATCCTTTTGTCTTACTTCTCAAGCATGATTGTGCATGTGCCATTTAGTGTTCTTAGTTGTAAAATTTTACACCACCGTGGTTCTTAATCATGGTGCGACACTTTGCTTGCATGCTACCATATCATTTCTTATTTGCCACCAACATGTAGTGTACTTGGGTGAGCAATTTGTAATAAGCTTTGTTTCACCATGTGCAGGGATTTTTCATGCAATAAAGAACTTCAAACAAGGACACTATACCAAGCAAGCATTAGATTTCATGATATATCAATACCAGGGGGTTCCTAAACCTATCTTTACTTTACACTGAGGACAATGTAAGTTTTAAATTTGGGGGAGGGAATGTTTGCTATGATTTGTGTCTTTTGGACCGGATATGCTTACTTTTTGTTATGGAAATTTCTTTTGTGCTATGTGATGCAAAGTATGTTACTTTTAAGTTTTGTTGTATTATTTTGAGTTTTTGCATAGTATACTTGGTATATGTTGTGTTTTTCATTTTTTGTGCAAATTTTCATTTTTAGTGTTTTTGGTGAAATTTTTGAACTTTGTGAATAAGTGATGGCTTTGGTGAGCACGAGTTGTGTTGTGTGTCAATGGAATATGGTGTTAGTGTTGGTGTGTGTTGAGGAATGTGGCAAAAGTTTGAGTGTGTGGACTATAAAGTTAATATCACACATGTATTTGAAACTTTGTTCTTAGTTCACTATGGCTTAATTCAAATTCATCACTTAAATCTTTTTGAGTTTGCATGTGAAAATTTTTGTTTCCTGGTACTAAGTTTGAGGAAATTGGTACATTTTGCTGGCTAAAGCCCGATGTTAAGGTAAGATAGATATGCCATGCAAAACTAAATGACAAAGGAGGTATGTGTATGGAAGCTTACTCTTCTTGCTATGCATTTGTCTGGATGTTTCCAGAGTTCGTGCATGCTAATCAACTTGAAACTCTTATGAACATGTGCATGCATAAGAGAAGACATGGAAGAAAAAGCCTTTTGGCATCTGGGAAGGAAAAAACCACAAGAACCTGGCAAATGATTAAAGGGAAAAAACAGCCAAAATACCCAGGCAAATGGTACCAATGAGTATCACAAATGCACTAATGTGCTTAATAAGGGCAATGTCCCATAGAGCTGTGTGCGCATAGGATACCATGGATCTTGTGACTGCATGTTCATGAGTGTGGCTAAGGAGATAGGCTTGTATTGAATGAGTGAGACAACTAGATGGTGTATAGCAAGGGAATAGATAAAGTGCATGTTCCTCAGCACACACTTGCACGCGTGGCATGTTGGTCTTTATTCATTGTGCCTTAGTTGATAATTTGTGCTTAAATCTGAAGGCTTGGTGCCAGAAAATTTGGAATGAATTCTTGTGTGGAAAAATGTTTTGATGAACTAGGATGTGGCCATAGTGGATGGAGGAACAATGTGTTAGATACGGGTGATAAAAATGAGTTTTGAGTGTACAATTTGCTTAGAAGCAAGTTAGTGCGAATTAAGCTGAAATGGAAAGGAAAGTTGTTTCTATCAGGAGTTCAACGCATGGTGTGCGTGTGGCAAGTTGTTGTGATTGAGTTTAAATGATATTTTGTGTCTTTGCTTGAGGACAAGCAAAAGTTCAAGTGTGGGGGAATTTGATGAGTTGGTTTTATACCAACTATATTGTGTAAAATCTCTTGGCTTTTAGCTTGTAAATGATGCTATTGTGTGGTGTTTCATGTGGTTTAATGTGTAAATGTGGTTTGATAGTTGATAATGCGTAAATGGTGCAAAAAGTGCAAAAATGATGGTAAATGGAGTGAAAAGTGTAGAGGTTGTGAATTGAGAAACTAAAAGTACATATATGGCAAAAATTAGAGTTTGGATAGTTTTGATATGCAACTTCATTTGTGTATAACGCTTTCCATTATTATCCAAATAAAGAGATCTTGGATGTTCTGGAAAGCTCTGTGAGTTTACTTTAATTCTTATGTTTTAACTTTCTTCTAACTCTGTGTGTAACTATGAGAAACGGGGGCATATTTATGATTGCTACTTCAGGATTTAGTCATTGAATTCATATTGCCACAGTTTGGTAGATTGTTAATAACTTGAGTTACAGACCTCCAATTAAGGTGATTCTTGATCTATTGGAAAGCCATGAGATAGATCTAGAACTTTTATGTTTACCATCAAGTCCAATTTAGGAGCGAAGGCACATGAATTTGGTGTAGACGTTGGATCCTAAGCTGAAATAAACATTTGGCCATATCAAAGGCTCACTCTCACAATGTCTTCACAAGCTTTCTCACAAACACCTCACAAGCACTCATCACTCTCGCATCACTCACATTCCACTCGCACAAGCTCACTGCACAATAGCACTCACCTCACGCCACACTCTCACAACACTCGCACACACCTCACATGCGGCGAGGTCATCTCGTCGCACAACACTCTCGCACACACACGCACTATCACTGCACCACATTAATGCGGCGAGCCCACCTCGCCGCATGCATCTCACCACAACACTCACACACAAGCATTTGCACACTCATGCACTCTAGAACTCGACACTCGCACCGGCTCACTACACTCATGCACACAAATACATACATACCATGCAGCAAGGTCACCTCACCGCATGAATGCTTCACACACTCTAGCATTTCACATATCTACACACACATTCAATGATATTGCATCGTTAAGCATACATTGTGCAGGTCATAATGTGAGAATGGTATCATATATTTGGTTGTAAGAATTGAAGAAGTGAACTACAAATTATCTCATATCTTGATATTCTCACTTCCTTAGCTTCACATACTTCTCACGAATTCACTCAGATTTCACACACCTTTCACTCAGCACTAACGCTCACCCTCATTTCACAAACATTCACAAAACCTCACAACACTCACACACTCGCACATTGGCTGGCGAGACCTCGCCGAGAGGTCTCGCCCGCAAACCCATTACACGGCGAGGTCTCGCTGCGAGACCTCGCCGGCAAAAGCTTTACACGGCGAGGTCTCGCCACACACACACACTACACGGCGAGGTCTCGCCGTGAGACCTCGCCAGTTCAATGCTTTTGAAGGTTTTCTTTTCGGAAATTGGCTAAGTATTAAGGATGTTCCATGAACTTTCAGCTTTAACACACTTCAATAACTGGGTCACAACTCTTTTATCTTAGCTCCGAATTGGGTGTTTTAAGTAGCTATGGAGAGCTAAGACAAAGTGTTACGACTTTCATGTTTTAAGTTTTGCCTAATTCATAGTGCATCATGATCAAATCTTGGTGGGAAGTTGCTGCCATGAAGTGTTTTGTGCTTGAGTTTCCAGAAAAATGGCGAAGTGTTTAACTTCTGAAGTTCTGATTTTTAGTGCAGCTGAAGGCGTGGGGCCTCCTGGCAAGAAGGCGTGATTACTTGAAGGCTGGATTGCAAGAAGGTACGTGAGGACGTTGAAGGCGCGATTTCTGTATGCCTGAAGGCGTGGAACGATTCTGATTTCGCGCACCTGGATTCTTTAGAAGTGAAGGCGTGAGAAGCAGAAGCCCAAAGGCGCTGACGCTGACCTGAAGGCGCAGCACCGAAAGACTGAAAGCGCTGACACTGACCTGAAGGCGTAACTCTGAAAGGCTGAAGGCGCTGGAATGCTGAACAAATTCTTCAACTTCGAACTTTTCATATCTTAGGCTGATTTTTGGTTTTCTCTATTCAAGGGCACTTTTGTAATACTTTAGATATTTTACGGTAGCGTATTAGTTACATTTTCATAGCTTTATATATAGGAGATGTAGCTAATGTGTAAAAGAGGATCCCGGAGACTATTATTTTTCATCCATTAGTTAGATTTTACATTTTGTAACAAACTTTTGAGAGCTGGAGAGCGGGAATTAATTTGCAAGATCTACTTTCTCTCTCTAGTTTCTGTCTCTAGCTTTTGAGCTCTATTTTCTATTCCGATCAAAGATTTTCTCCGATCATTGTAATTCTCATATCAATTAAGGAAGCTCTTGGAAGAATTCAATTGGTAAACTCTTTCCATGTATTGAAAATGAATTGTTTCAAGTTCCAAATTGTTGATCGTGAATTGGTAATGGAGTTCTATGGTTAAATCTCTCATGTTCTAGAGTTTCAACCGGTTAAATGTATAATTAGACTATGCAATGCTATGCAATTGACATAATTTCTTAAGGATGAAATCATATGTGATTTTAATGATTAAATCTTGTTGAGTTTCATGAATTCACACTTTTATTGAATGAATTGAACTTTGATTGTGGTCGCCATGCTGAGTTGAAGTGAGATTTACCAATATCAGTGAGAATTTCATGAAATGAAGACTAAATGTATGATGTTTGAGTCTTCCACTTGCTTTGCTTGAATCATGATTTGAGATGCGGTCGCCATGCCGGTGGAGAATCATTGAGTTGTTAGGAAAAAGTGAGAAGAAACTTTCTAAAGTAAGCAAACACTCTAGGTCCTAGGTCAGGCCTCGCCATGGGATACCGTAGGATTTGCATGCTAGATTTGCTAACTTTGGAGAGTTGAGACATTGCGGGTTGAATCCGTTCTACTTAGGCCTCGCCATGGGAAAAGTGGAATGTTAAGGAGTATAGAAAACACTGTGGTCGTCATGCTAAGCTTTAGCTAGCCTCCTGGGCAATAGAGATCTCCTCATTGTTTTACTTGTGTGTCAAGAGCATTGCAATCATGGCCTAATGTGCATTCAACTGGTGGAAATACTCTAGAGCATCCACTCTCTTCCTATTTTTTACACTTTATTTGTTGCATTTGATTCTTTACTAGTTAGTGTCTAGTTTTATTTCTTTCGTGACATTCTGTGAGCAAACATTGAGATTCTTGGCCCAAGCCTTCCCTGTGGATACGATCCCTACTTACGCTACTACATTAGTGTTTAGGGTAAAATTGAGCTGATACGACTTTAGGCTATCAGTGAGTAACGACTAGTTTTATGAAAAATGAATGTTTTGTCTCATTTTGCTTTCCAAATTATTTCTTTAAATACTTGGAACGTACATAATTGTTTTAGTTGGTCTTTCAGAAGAAAAAAAGTGTAATAATATTTTCCAAAAGATCAAAAGGCTTTTGATTTGTTCATCATTCAAAAAGAGAAAATATTGAGTTTTAAATTATTCTTCATCTCTTGTGAGCTAATCTTTCCTCTTTGTAAAAATATTCTTTGAGAGGAATTGTTGTGAGAACTTCAAATGATTGAGAGGCATTCCATCATTTGTAATCTTCAATTGGTAAGGTTGAAAGGTGTCAACAAGAAAGAGAGAAAAAGCTCAACTCATAACTTGTGATAGCTATTGAGTTTTTTTTTTTAGTTAGTTTCACCTTTTTGTAAGGTGTGTAAAAGGTTTGGAATTCATATTTAGTGAAAAGATCCTATTAGTGAATTTGTAAAATCTTAAGAATGAGAGCATAGGTTGTGGATAGAGGGAGAATTGAACCACTCTAAATCCTTGTGCATTTTACTTATTGCAATTCCTTTATGCTTTATTTAATTCCCTATTGTTATGATTTATATCAATGTGTTTAATAATCTTACTTGTCCTACATTTGAGATATTGTGGTGACTAGTTCTTGAATAGAATTGTTTTATTGAAACTATTACATTAGTGCACCAAACATACACACACCAAGTGTTTGCTTAAATATCTCAAAGAAGTACTTGTGTAGCATAATTTGTTGATAGAATTTTAATTGGACAACCTAACTCAATTCTCCTTCTTAGGTTGTATATGGGGCTAACACTATCGTATACAAAGTAATAAGTAGCACTGTGACATTAAAAAGTACTAATATTACATTATAAAAAGTATCACTATCATATACAAGTAGCATTGAGGCATTAAAAAGTATCAGTTATCGAATACAAAGTATCAAGTAGCACTATTCAAAAGTATCAGTTTTACACATTAAAAAGTGTTGTTATCGAATACAAAGTATCAAGAAACTCTGTGATATTAAAAAAGTATCAGTTTTACACGTTAAAAACTCTTGAATACAAGCATTAGAATAATATTAAACTCCGATTAAAAGTAACAAATAGCATTATGGCATTAAAAGTATCACTATAATATTTAAAAATATCACCATAACATTAAAAAGTATCACTGATAACATTAACCTATTACTATAACATTAAAAATATCACTATAATATTAAAAGTAGCCTTATAATATTAAAAATATCACTATTAAGATTAAAAAGTATCAGTATAATACTTGGCTATGACATTTTTTATATTTTAGGATTTTTTTCAAAAAGGCGGTGGTCAACGTTGACTACCGCCAGTCAATGGCCGTTGATTTGGACTGACCGCTAGCCGAATCTCAATAAGATTCCAATTTGTTGACTGGAAATCTGATTGCCAGGCTATCGATCAGCTGCTATTGGCTGGAAGCAATCAATGTTAATCGTCACTAGTCAACTTATTATAAATCAAAAAAGATTTTTTTAAAAAATAACACACCAAGTGTTTGCTTAAATATCTGAAAGAAGTATTTGTGTATCATAATTTATCATTGATAGAATTTAAATTGGACAACATAACTCAATCCCCCTTCTTAGTTTGTATATAGGGCTAACACTATCACAAACAAAGTAATAAGTAGCACTGTAACATTAAAAAGTATTAATATTACATTATATAAAGTATCACTATCGTATATAAGTAGCATTGAGGCATTAAAAAGTATCAGTTATCGAATACAAAGCATCAAATTTGTGACATTCAAAAGTATCATTTTTACATATTAAGACGTGTTGTTATCGAATACAAAGTATCAAGAAACACTATGATATTAAAAAGTATCAGTTTTACATGTTAAAAAGTATCACTCTCGAATACAAAGTAACAAGCATTAGAATAACATTAAAATGTATTAGTGTTATATTTTAAAAAGTATCACTCTCCAATACAAAGTAACAAGTAACAGTATGACATTAAAAGTATCACTATAAATTAAAAAAATATCACCAGAACATTAAAATTTATCACTGATAACATTAACATATTACTATAACATTAAAAGTAGCCTTATAATATTAAAAGTAGAGCGAAAGGCCAAAATGGTCACTCAACTATTACCAAATTCAGCTTTTGGTCACTCAGCTATTAAGTTGGCCAAAAAAGTCATCCAACTATGTAAACGTATGACTTTAGGTCATTTCGTCCATTACATCCGTCTATATGGACCGAAATCACTATTTTCAAGGGTAAAAATGTCAAAACTAACTTTCAAGAGAGTTAATTCATTGTCATCGTCATCCACAACACAATCTTCATCTTCTTCAATCTCAACTTCATCTTCTTCAACCTCATCGAATTCAAAGCAATCTCAACGTCGTCTTCTTCAACCTCCTCAAATTCAAAACTATGACGGCCCTCACAATGACTTCTACCGTGCAAATTTCAATATCTACTCTAACAAATTCCACCATTATTCTCTCCCTTTTTTTAATAACAAAACCCAGATAAAACTCGTGACCCATATCAAAATTAGAGGTCACTGGATCTCTCTTAATGAATCTAAACAACATCATCCCACCACCACCACTATTGCCACCGCAACTACCAAAATCTAGTTTACCCACCATCACTTCAAGGTTTGATAAAGTTTTTGCAGGTGAAACAAGGCCAAAAAAGATACACAGTGACTTCATATTGCTTTGCCCAATCTTATCGTGCTCATTGTTGTGGTGATTGTGATTATTGCTGCTGCAAATGCTTCTGTAAATTCTACTGCAGTGATGGAGAAGAAGGTACAAGATAATGAAAGCTCCAAAGAGAAGTAGTAGGATGTTCAAACTTTGAGTCAAATCCTAAACCATATTTCCAAAAATTGACTTTGTCCATATCCTGTGATGAACTCTGCTAAGGCAATGAAGTTTAATATTTTCTATTATAATTTTAAGCATTCTATAATAATTGTGATCTATTTTTGTTTTAGTTTCATATTTGATTTGGATCTGAAGAGAATTTTAGAATTTGTAGACATCTAAGGCAATGAAGTTTACACATGAATTTTGGAATTTGCAGACATCTAAGGCAATGAAGAGAATTTTGGAATTTGCTGGATTTTAGCTTTAGATTTGATTTTGAACTCTGATAAGGCAATGAAGTTTACACATGGAATTTTAGAATTTTGGAAAAAGGCAATAATTGATTTTGTTGCAGACAACTCAATTTTGTGAGTTTTTTCGTGGTGGCAGCAATGGAAGCGGTGGAAGATAGAGATGAGGGAGAAAGAAATCTAATTTGTTTTGTTGGGTTAAATTGACAATTTTATCCCTTAAATTTTTGGTTTGACGGACTGTTTGGCTGATTAAACGGAACAAATTGACGGAATGACCAAGTTACATACATTTAAAAAGTTCGATCACCGTTTTTACCAAAATAATAATTGAGTGATCAAAAGCCGGATTTGGAAAGAGTTGAGTGACCATTTTTGTCTTTTGCTCTTAAAAGTATCACTATTAAGATTAAAAAGTATCATTATAATATTAAAAAATATCAGTATAATACTTGGCTATGACATTTTAGATATTTTAGGATTTTTTTTTCAAAAAGGCGGTGGTTAACATTGACTACCGCTGGTCAATGGACGTTGATTTGCACTGACAGCTAGCCGAATCCCGATAAGATTCTAGTTGGTTGACTGGAATCCGATTGCCAGGCTACCAGTCAACTGCCATTGACCAGCGGCAGTCAACATTAATCAACACTGGTCAATTTATTATAAATCAAAAAAGAAGTTTTTTAAAAAATTGTCTTAAAATAGTCATTTACACAAATTATCACTATAATATTTAAAATATTACTATAACATGAAAAGTATCACTATAACATAAAAAAGTATCACTATAGTATTAAAAGTATCACTATAACATTAAAAAATATCACTATAACATTTAATAATATCACTATAATATTAAAAAAAATATTAAAAAGTATCATTAAAATATTAAAAGTATAAGTATAAACATTAAAAAGTATTACAAGTATCAGTATACCATTAAAATGTATCACTTGTAATATGAATGTATAACTATAGCATTAAGGTATCACTCTAACATTAAAAGTATCACTATAACGTAAAAATTATAACAGTATTACATTTGGAAAAAATATCACTCTCTAATACAAAGTAAAAATTAGTAGTATCTTTACTATTATAAAACGGGAGTTGGGACGAAATTATGTCCCTTTTGTCCCATATCAATGGCAAGTATCCCACCGGTTTCATAACTTTTGTGCGTGTTTATGATTTTTATTGTTTGTTATCCTTCTTATCCGGTCAACTATTGCTTTGTAACCTGTTAAACTTATCATTTAGGGTTATATTCGGTTGAGCATATAAATACTTTGTTTTTGACCTTTTCTCCACTACTCTTTTGCATCTTGCCTTTTTGCGGCATCTTGCCTCTCTTTCTCCTTCTCTTCTTTCTTTCTCTCCCTCTCTCTTTTCACTCTATTCCTTCTATGTTTTCATTTGATTTGTTTTGCCACTTTTTCTTGTAGATCCATATTTGTTATTATATATTGTTTATTTTATTTGCTCTATCTACTATACTTTTTTTGTAGATCCATATTAGTTATTATATATTTTTATTTTATTTTCTCTATTTGCTATATTTTCGGTTTAATGTTGTTTGATCGTTGTCGTTATTTATGAGTTGTTTTGGCTTTTTGGTTCCATGTTTGTATTGTAGACTAATTTTCAAGTTATGCAAACATGTTGGTAATTTCTAATTTTCATTTGTTTTAGTTAATTTGTTTTATCTACATCTTGTCTCCATATCTACGTTTCTTGTTCTGTATTTTTTATTATCTCCAATGGTTATTTTTTGGGTTTAATATTATTTGTTATTTATTAGTTTTTTTGCTTCGTATTTGGATTCTTTTGTAGATTTGATATTTTTTTTATTTAAACATATGGCTTTTTGCGTACGATGAATAGATGTATGGGTTTGTTTACATCTTTGCAAGGTTTAGTATTTTTTTTCCTTTTTTCACTGGTCAAATTTTTTTTATAATTTATTTCACAAATATACACATCTTGCTATTTGAGATACATGTGTAATTGGTTGCTAATATTATTTAATTTTATCTGTTTTCTTTTATATTTTAATATGTGGGTATAGTGTTTAGTGGTTTTGCACAAATTTAATTAGTATATATTTTTGCTTTATGGAATGTAGTCATGATCGTGTTGTGCATAGTTTTTTTTTTAGTTTATCAATTTAGAAAGATGATTTTTCTATTGTTTGGTTGTTGAGGATTTAGAGATTTCAGGTTTGAGCAAGACTTTTGATCCTTAATGTTTGTTAATAATTGTGTTTTTTAGAGTGTTTTTATTATATATATATATATAAACATGTGTGTGTAATTTTGAAGGGATTTTTTGACTCTCAAAATCGGATTGATATTTCTTTTATGTTCTCATTTTTATTCATATTTAGTAATTTTGAAGGGATTTTTTGTCTCTCAAAATCCGATTGATATTTCTTTTATGTTCTCATTTTTATTCATATTTAGCATTTCTACTTAACTCTTTCAAAGTTGAAAGATATATTAATATTTTGTCACTCAATTTTAAGAAAGAAAGTAAAGTTGACTCATGTAAATTAATTTTGAATGTAATATTTTGATTGAAATTAACAAACAGAAACTAGAAGTATGTTAATAGGGATGATTAAGAATGATAATTATTTCCTAAGTTTCATTCAACAACTCTTTTATATGTATATACTAGGTGGAAGAATGCGCTTTGCGCAAAGTAATACCCGTAAGTAATAGGGGGAGGAGAAGAGCTGCGCTTGTTGTATACGTGTTTTCTGCAAGTTTAGTTGTTTATTCTTATTACATGTGGAAGTAAAAAAGGAACAGAAAGCAAAAGAGCCAAAATTGATGAATGAGCACTTCAGGATATGAAACATTAAGTGGTCACATAAATGTATCAGTAAATCTAATACAATCAATACGTTGTCATCTCCAAGTTTTTTTTGTAGGTGAGTTGTTGGAGTGCTCAAATAAGGTCCCTGAATGATAAAAAATTCAATCTACTTTGTTAAATATCAAGAACTGAATATAAACTTCCATTCCAGTGGTACTGAAGCTTGTAAATAGTCAAATGGAAAACTTAGATATATGCAGGATACGCACAAATATCAGTCATAGTGATAAACACACAAGACACACAAAAATATGTACCTCTCTGAAAGAGAGAGATGGATAATTGGGGTTCAAAGTAGATACAGTTTCTTATTGTTTCCTTTTTAACATTGCAGCTAGCTAGTGAGGCTTACAATACTCATTTTTGGAGCAGCTGTTTGATATGACAAGTGAAAAAGGGCAACGTACTCAGAATAAAAAATGACATACTGTAACGGAGTGAAATATACAAGCTTCAGGCACACTGGCCGCTAATGAAAGATTGTTGGCGGCACAAAGTGAAATTCATATAATATAATATTGAGAAAGCATTGTGCAAAAAAAATTGAAAACTCTTACGCATTGAAATAGAGCAAATATTCTAGAGGAAGGGAAAAGGCACTTGGATGCTTGTATGTTTATTCTACAATCACGAACCTTTTATCTATAGCTTCCATCTTGATGTACGTTACAATAATAAAGATGGGTCTTCCCAGAATCCCAGTCAGTGCTCTGCAGCAGGCAAGAAATGTGAAGAAGTTGCAGTTATTGCATTTATGCTTGCAAATTAACAATCTTGTTCTTCAGAATGTACTTTAACTTAATACAATTGGTTGATTCAGCTTAGAATGTATCAGCCTTCCCAACTACTTCTAGACACTAACGCACTGCTTTCATTTTGTATCCTTCTCAAAGTTCAACACATTAAGCTTGCACTACGCAGACTCAACAATGATAAGTCTAACATAGCAGAATAAGAACATAAAATTGATAAATAGGTCAATCAATCATTGGGATTTGGGAGAACATATGAATTGTAAACATGGGATGCAATCTTCACCTGTCTTCTATCTTCTGGAACACAATATTTCTTTTCAAAAATGCATATTTGATCTGCAAAGTTGGTTCTCATACTTTTCAATTTTACAAATCAAGAGAAGAGGTTGAATTCAATCATGGGTGTCCCCTACTTGTGACCATGAAAGTTAGGCATTCAAAAAAAAAGAAGTAACTGCACTAAAAATGTAAAATAATATTCAAAATATAAAATCACTATCTTCAACAAAACAAAAGATTTCTCATGCTTCAGAAATATAAGCAAGCCATCAGTTTTGCATGACATTCTCTGGGTACCATTCACACATAATCTCTATAATCACAAGAGGAAAACACTGCAATCCTCTCTGGGGAGATAAAGATACAAGGTTATTTTTTTCTAAAGAAATTTAAAGATTTTAATCCATATATAGACCATAAGATATTTTGCAAACTAACCAAAGCTTCAGAAATAAATAAACTCCAGTTACATCCATGAGAATTAGTTTTTTATCATTGATAATATGTTTATCATAAAACTAATGTCACAGACTCACAATGGTAGCACCATTCACGTTTACCAATTCATCCTAAAAATTTATCCAAGTTAAACTAAATGAATCCACCATTTGTAAATGGATTGCATTTCACAAAAGCTCCATCAAAAGTGTCTACCTACGTAAGGCAATCCTCTTCCACTATCCCAGTTTGAGGCATACCTGAAGAAGATGTAAAAGTAGACAATGTAAAATAGTTTGAGCTTCAGGAGGTGGCTCAAAACATGGGAACTCTGTACATGCTGAAAAAGACATTCTTTGGAAAACACCAACTACAACTCCAATATTGGGAAGCAGACGAAGAGGATACACCTCACGGTCAAATTCCAGCTCTGGGTCGAACGAGAGTTCATACAAAAAGTTTCAGAAAAATCGCAGCGCTTAAAGTAAAATGATACAAGAGAAGAAGCCCCTGATTCAAAGTCTATGTATACTTGCATTGGCAGATACATATCTAGGAAAATTTTATGTATGAATATCGAAATCCAGTGATTGTTTAAAACAAACCGATCTGCCAAGCCTAGAAACTATTATCGCGACTTGGGTTGAATGATAGAAAGTGTTGAAGCTGAAATTCCAAAGTCCATATGCAGCACTCTGTTTCAAACTTATATCTGCTACTTTTGCCAGCCAGTGTTTGTACCTTTTGATGAATGCAGTAAAGTATGATTTACTCTAATTGAAGGCAGAGTATATACATATAATGTTCATTATCTCCTTATACTGCATTAATTCTTCAAAGATATTGCAAGATTTTTGTGATATACCTCTGAAATTCTTGTTTTTCAGTACCATATACTGGAACTGTCTTCATTAAAGAAAGAGTCTCTTGTGAAACCTAATAACATAAAGCAAAATCTTTTAACGGGATAACTATTTTGATCCATCTAATGAAATAAAACTGAGGCGGCATTACCTAACAAAAGCCCAACAAAATGAGAAGGAGGTAGGACTGCAGAACCTCGTTGAACGATGCCATGGCTTCAACAACTTCTTTGGTAAATGTTCTTCCAGCTCCTGATGATCCAATCAACACAGTTGGCTTGATTGCCTGGAAAAGAAGAAAGTGAAGGTACATAAGATGAGTGCAAAAGCAAACACAACTACAAAGATACACACAGAAGAGAGAGGCTTTCAGACCTTAACAGCGTCCACCAAGGTTGTAACAGGTTCGTGGTCATGTGCCCAGGGCCTCTTAAAATGTTGAAGTGCTTCCATGCGAGACCGAATAATTAAACCCTAGAGAGACCATTTGAAAATTAAAACAATGTTTTTCTTTCCCCTTTTTTTGTTTCTTTCTTTGTTTTCCTTTTCAGGAGTAGGGGGTGGAGAGGTTTTAATACCTTCGAGTCCACCTTCCAAATTTTCTTGCGAGTCTTTTCCACTGGAGCTCCAGTCTGCAAAAGACAACCAGGTAACACCTCTTGCTACATATACTGATGAACTACTGAAGGAGCTTGTTTGAAAGAAAGACTCAACAGGCAAAGCACATTCAGAGAAAAAAGAGTCAATTAAGCGTTCACCTGCTTTGACATCTGAAGAGCTATAAGCTCTGCAATACCAGTGCCAGCCTGCATCACCAAGAAGATAAAATCAGACAACTCATCAAGACAAAGCACAAAATAGGCACTTAGAGGAGGAGAGTTAAGGGAGAAATATAAACCTGCATCAAAATGAATAGTGCAAGTGATTAGGAAGGATAAATGCAGTCTCAGCGATTGAAAATTAAGAAGATTTATGAGTTAGATATTTGACTGATGGCATAAAAGTTCAATTAAGGCATTCTAAGTTTTGTTGGACTTTCTGCATTGCTATAATTTAAGACACGACAAATGATAAAAGTTTAAGAGAGGAGAAATAACCACCTCCCCTACTCCAAGAAATAGAAAGGTATGCTCAGCTAAGGTTCCCCCAACTAACTTTAGTGCTGCAATAAGACCAGAAAGAACAACTGATGTTGTTCCCTACAACAATATAGGAAATTTTCATATCAATTGGAGGAGTAACCAACATTCTGAACAGAAATGGACCGACAAGAAAATATCTAACAAAATAATAATAAATACATCCTTTTGAACCTGGATATCATCATTGAATACAAGGTTGGTGAGGCCATATTTTGCAACAAGATCGAAAGCATTGTGATTTGCAAAATCTTCAAACTGTAAAATGCAGATATACAGTAACTATTAGAACACAAAAAAAAATTGACAACTTCATATAATGAAATTACAGTTATGTGAGTAACCTGAATGAGAACTTTCTCCCCATAGGTCTGGTTGACAGCAGACATAAATTCATGCAACAATTCCGCATATTCCTGGTTACGGGAAAAAATCCAATTTAATACTTGCAATATGCATATGACTAACTTCGTAACTCTTAGCAACACCACAAGACCAAGATTTTAACCTGCCCAGTTGCTCGTCTTTGGCTGAGCCCAATGTAAAATTCATCCTTCAATAATTCTTCGTTGTTTGTGCCGACATCAATTTTCACTGGCAAACACTGAAAAATACAGGAAAATTTAACATTGCTATTTCTGCTAATTTTCTGCAAAGCTATAAGGAGGTCATGACACCATAGGGCTGATAAAATCATTAAAAATAATTTGTTTATTTATCTTCAGAAGAAAAATATAGAGAAATAAATGAAGTTCAGGATTATAAAGGAGAGATGACTATATGCTGCCTGAAGATGTCAAATTTAGGTTGGAGATCGTGGCACAATACCAGGAACATAATAAGATCATATCTTTAACGGAAAGTAAAATAAGCAGAGGCAAACATGGTAGGTAATTAACATAACAAAAGACAAAGGTTGTCGTCGAGCAGGTTTACAACCATGCTTTACTGCAGAGATTATGATAGACAACAGTGAAGTTCAATCTTTAACTGAAAGAAATGCATATAGAACTTGAACTTGAAAATACTTACAGCTGAAGTACGAACACCTCGAAGAGCTGTGTATAAGGAGAGCTTTCCTACAGGTATGCCCATTCCCTAGAAACATTAAAATTTATTAAAATGAAGTAAAAACAAAAGAGGTTGTTTTCAAATTAGAACTCTGCTGCATGTCTAACAATACATGGTCAAAAAAATAATAATAATAACACACAAAAAAAGAACAAAGAATTAAGAAAAACTGTGCTAACAGAAAAGGAAAGGGAAAAATCTGCACAAGACCATCAGTTATGCAAACCACTATTATTTAGAACATTACCAACCCTCCCACAACACACATAAAAAAAAAAGAAAAAGAAATGTGGCAATGCAAAAGGAAAGAGAAAATATGTATAAGACATGCCTGGCAACCAACGTCCCCAAGCCCCAAAATTCTTTTACCATCTGTGACTACAATAATTTGAATTTTCTTCTGGGGCCAATTTTTCAGTACCTCGAGAATTTTCCCTCTGCAAAATGCAAAAACAGAAAGGTTTTACAATGTAAGGAAGCACTCAAAGTGAAAGTCCAGTAAACTTACATAACAAAATAAAACATAGTTTTCCTTCAAACTTATCAAGAGGGCCTGTGGTTGTCTGAAGATACTCCCGTATTTCTGGCAAGCCTCCCCCACAGTCGGAGTGTAAACAACAGGAAGTAGCTCCTCAATGTGGTTGATGAGAAGTTTGTAGAACAGCCTCTTGTTCCTTTCCTGCATAGGCCAGGACAAAGTCAGACTAAAGAATAAGTACTGAAAGACTCTCCATTGGGAGTATAAAAATTCTATTATAAGAAAGAGAAGATACGTAAAATTATCTGAATTAACTAATCTGCACAGAATCATCACGGTCAATGCTATTAAACTATTTACAAATGCTGAAACTAAAAACTTTCAAAACAATGACAGAATTAAATTGGTAGAAGGACAAAGAGCTGAAATTCAGATGGAAGTAACAACTGAATTGTCCAACAACCTGAAGATCCATCATGGCCATGTATCGCCGCAGGGGGACTTGATACTGACGCATATTTGCCATCATCTTTTTTACATGTTTATTCAGGTGGTAGAAAACATGGGATTAACACGCAGCTCTGATACACATAATGCAGATAAGTACAGTTGATTGATTCGAAGGATAGAAAACCTGAATTTCTTGGCTGACAACTACAGGTGGAAAAAGACCACGCAAGTAGTGGGCATCCTTCTCTCTCTCAGTGAATGCAAGCCCTTTATTGTAGTGTGGATGACGCAATAATGAATATCCACTGCAACAAAAGGTAAAACCTCAACTACATTCAAAGTATGTGGTGAAATTTCCATCATGCTTCAGGAATCAAAAGCTTTAATGACAAAGCGAAACCACTTGAAAGCTTCAGAATTTGACAAAAAGCACAAAATGACTCACAAAACATAAGTCAGGGGACCAAATTAGCATGTTCAATTAATTACCCCAACAAAGCTTAAGAGCCACTTGAATATAAGATTAAACTATTTTTTTTAAATTTGAGTACAACATTATTAGATAAAAAGATTTAATTTTTTTTTGTGAAAAACAACAGCACGATCGCGCTTCCCCCAAAAAAGTTACATCTTTATTAACAACTACCAGCCTGCTGCAAAAGGATTTTTAGTATTACATTAAAAAATTCCAAACATTTTAATATGACAAAAGAACAAAACATGTATCATAGGAATCATCGAAAAGTCATTCAAAGTTCAAATAAGAAGTTGTTGATCTCTCTCACCTAGCAACAGAGACAGTCCAAGGGGTGATCGAATGATCCTTGGTGGCAGTATAATCCTTCTTTCCAAACAATGCTCTTTGCTCAACATAAGACCCAGCAAGTCCAGAAGTTCCAAGAACTGTAACCTGCAATCAGAAATGCAAACAACCAAGTCAAGGTTTCATTTGTAATGGCGATAGATAGCATTTGTCAATAGATCTCTTTGTATTTGATAAAGGTAAGAGAAATTTATTCTGTCATCTATCTTTCTGAGTAAATTTCCATCCATTTACTGCTGGTAGGAAAATTAACAATTGAGAAAGATATCACGCTTTCTTTTCCAATGATAACCGACCAAAGTTAAATTCATCCACACATGTTACTGAAACATAATCCTTTCCAATAAAATTTGTAGCAAGTAAAATGGAAATACTAACATCAAAATGAAAGCAAGATATGCATAAAAGGGAAACAAATCACATAGAAAAGGGAATGTATTATATAAACAAGCAGAAATGGTTAAGTTGACGATCTAAGTTTAAAATGTGTAAATAATGAACAAGGATGTGTTTAAATTGTGAATGACAAATTCAAGTGAAACAGAAATTTTAGGAAGGGAGAAATCATTGCCTCATCCAATTACAGTATGAAAATGAATATACCTTTCCCCATTCTGAACCAAGGACACTGCACCTCATCTTTAGGTGTATCATCTTTGTACCCAACTCATTCTCAACTTTCTTTTTTAGATAGCCCTCATCTGGACCAAAGCGTCTAAATATGCAACATAGCATCCATAGATAGTTTCTAGCGCTTTAACAAAATTTTCTGGCATAGGCTTTACATCCTGCATAAAATGTAAAATCTTAAGATACTTCGCTTAATTCAGAACCTACCAAAAATCTAAAACTTCATACAAGTCATATTACCTCGGCACTCAGCCCAATGCTATCATCAATCGCCATCTTCAACGAAGTTAGAATCCCAGTGAACTCCTCAACCGCCTCTGCTGATCGAAATACATTGGCCAAAGCCTCCTGACTAGCCTTGTCGTCAGTGATTTTAGACAATGCTTTCTTCACATCATGGATGACGGCAGGTGGCAGCTCATCCCAGTTTGAGGCCATTAAATCCTTAAAAGCACCTTCAATCTCTGAGTCTTTTATAACAGGCATATGAGCCACATCTTCAGAAAAATGTCGAGCACCTCCAATTCTCATGGTAAAAGGAGGCAGGATATCTCATAAATTTAGTGATGTAAAAAAAAATTAAATTCGAAACCCAATCAAGAATGATAAACCCTTATAACAGAAAATTGATTATACCCCAGGCAATTGTAATTAAGATACACTCTGGCGTTCCAAACTAGTGTACATAACTTTTAATGAAACTAAAGCACAAAATTGATCTGCAAAATTAAACAGCTTGTCCTCTGAGCTGTGGGGATTGTACCTCTATTAGTTGACTAATTATGCAAAACAAAGAAAACCAAAATTAGATTTTATACCCAACCACGAATGACCCTTATAACGGAAACTTGATTATAGCCCAGCACAGGGTACTTGTAACTAAGACACATTCAGCCTGATACAATTATCAGTTCCATAATCTCTAATGAAACTAAACACACGATTGAACTGCAAATTGAACAGCTTACCCTCTTAGCTAAAAGAACGGCAGCTCTATCAGTAGACTAATTATTCCAAAATCAAGAAAACACAAACTGGATTAAACAATGAGGAAATAAAGTAAAATTAAAACCTCAAATGCAAATGCATGCTCTAATATGCATTTTAATGCGTCGAATGAAAGAAAACAAATATATAAAGATTCATTCTTTTGAACCTTAGAATTGCTAAGAATTAAAATTTAGACAGAAAAGAAGTAATTACCGAAAACTGAAACTCCAAACCCAGAAATGAAAATCGAGATTTATTACGTTAAAAGCATTAGAAAGTATTGGAAGGGAGACTTTTGGGTGAAGAAGTTGGAATGGAAAGGCGATTTAGATGTAATAAACCATCACCTAACCCAAACTAATTCCTGATTTGGCTAAAAAATGTAAGCCATTAAAAAAATAAGGCCAGCAACTAATAACGTGAAGCAATATAATCAGTAATTCTAAAGTAGAAGACAATCAATCGTGAATAAGTAAGAACAGGAGTGAGAATAAATCTCTAATGCACCTCAGACAGCCAACTCTCTAGCCATAAAGTCCCATGTTTTTTGCATAGGATTGAGCACATCCAATTAGACGACCGTCCTCAAGAAAGATCCTGATAGACTTAGCATCCTTCTCTGCATCACCGCTAGTAAAACCTTGATATGCCATGTGAAAGAAAGCAAAATGCCCTTTGACCTGAAAACAAATATACAACTCTCCAATAAATAAAAAGAGCAATAATGGACAATTATCAACACAATTAGTAGTACAGAATAATGACCTTAAACTCATTGTTCTTCCGTAGGATCCACTCCAGTAATTCAACATTTTGTTGAAACAGTGAGGACGGTAATAATAACAACATGAAAATTAGAAAAGATACAGGTAATATTGATGGCTCTTTTCCTTTCCTTCAAATATAAACAACAAAATATTTGCACTTTCTGAAAATAAATTGAACATTTTGTTAAAACAGCACATGTTCAACAAAAATTTGACCATAAATTTTACATGCATTACGGAACAAGAGCACAAACTCTATAAATTAAGCCTAAAACAAACATGCATGCCAAGAAAACTACCAATATTAAAAAAGATTAAAAACAAACCCACAAAAAGTACAGTGTTTGAGAAACAATATTCTTTTTCTTCAATCTAGAACCAATAAAGTTCAGACCTTTCTTCAAAAGGCCACTGCAAAACCCAAAAAAAAATAGCACATTGGAAAAAAAAAGTAAAACCAAAAATTTGAGCCAAAATAAAACGAAAGGGAGTAACATTGAGTCTCCCTTTTCCATTCTTATGCAATAAAACTACCCCCACAAAAATTTTACAGGACATCCCGAAAAATTAAACAGGAGAAAGCTTAGATTTTTTTCAAGAGATATTAAAAATTTTGCTTAAACAGCACATAAAACAACACAAAAAGTACAAACTTGCACAAAAAAACCTGTAACATTGAGGGTTTTTATATAATTTATTTAAAAAAAGTACCTACACTAAATAGCTTGTCAGCTCCAGCACCACAGTAGTATGGTCCCTGCAAATTATACAAGACAAATGTTCAAATTAATCTCTGACTACACAAGAAATTAGGATCAAGAGAAAATCCAGTATCAAGGTAAATACTGATAGAATAATTAGACGAAACAACCTAATTATGAATCAAAACAACTAATTAACAGAAAGAAATTTAAGAAATCAGAAAATGAAGGAAACAAGACATGTAACCTGTGGTCCTGAAAATCTTCCGATGGGCCATCCGAGTGGCCGCCTCACTTGCTTCTGCAGCAATGTCTATTCTTGCTCGATACCATACCTGTAATCTTATTTGATTCATATTTCATATACAGCTTAAAAATCTGAAACCCAAAATAAATAAATCTACAAGTGCACTTTACACATCAATTAAGTATTAACAAGAATCAGAACATACCAAGGTTCCTTTGCAGTCGCCTCAGGTTTGATGAATATTTTTGCAGCATTAAACCTCTTATTTGTTGGAATAGGTTCCCCAGCAGGAGTATAAGCATCACACATAACCTAAACGCAGAACAGATTATCATTAAAAAGAAAAGTACAAAAAAGTTGAGTAAAAATAGCATATAAACAGGCACTTATAAGAATATTATTGCCCGTCCTGAACGGATCCTTGAATATTGCCTGGGAACTATAGTCTGACACCAAAATAATAATGGGAATATTAGATCCACCTTAAGGAATGCAAAGAAAAGATAATTTCTCCAGCAGCAATAATAATCGCGGAAAATGCAAATTGAATCTGCCCAGCTGCTGTAATTGTAATTGTTGTGGGTGGTGATGAGAAGAGTCCTTGTCCTTGTCCTTGTCATTGGGAGGCGGTGATGGGAGGCTTCAAAATTATTATTAGTAGTATCATCATTGTAGGAGGAAGAAGAGGAAGGATAATAAGGATCGGTGAGGGGAAGCGGGGAATCGAGAAGTATGTCGGACAAGGAATCCTCGAGTTAGGGATAGGTGGAGGGATCCTGAGAAAAGTGGGCGGCGGGTGAGGGAACGTGGAGGAAGAAACAGCGGGATCGATGTCGATGTCAAGATGTAAATCCAGATGGTCCGCCGGAGGAATAATCTCCCATAAGCAAAGCTTGGGAAATACTGGCAAGCAGTAAAACCACAGCGGAAAATCGATGAGAGAGAAATCGAGGCTGAATGAGAATGAGGTGGAAAAATCCTCAGAAAGTGAAAACAATAAGTTCAATGAACACCTGTCCAAGTGTAACATTGACAGCAAAAATCGGCCATTCTAAGCAAGCAGCTCCTCCTGCCAGCTCAAGCTTACGGGGCCATCCTAAGCAGACAGCAAAAATCAAGAAAATTCTGAACAGGCAGCTCCCTCAATCTTTGAAGCGGTAAAGAGAAAGACGAAGACAAAGGCATTGTTTCTGTTGGACAGCAATTGCAATGCAGCGAAAAGACAGTTTTGGCCCCCCCCCCCCCCAAGCAAGCGTGTTGAAAACCAGGCTGGTCACAAAGTCCCAACTCCCCCTTATAAGACATGTATATATATAGATATTAACAACTTTTATATTATCTGCGAATATGCTTCTAATTCAAAACTTCTATTTTCTTCCTTTAAGTTGTGAATTGTCCATCTTTTTCACCATATATATATTATTTGTGAATATGTTTTTAGTTCATAACTCAAAGTTTTTTTTCCTAAGTTGTGAATTTTCCATCTTTTTCACCATATAAAACTATCATAACTTATCCATTTTATTCTATCATGGTAGTTCTTGTTGCTTTTTTTATGTCTTTATCACTGTTTGGTTGACTTACAAGTTTAATAAAAAAAATTGGCTTATATTTTTATGTAGATCATAATATTAAAGTTTTAATTAATAGTTTGATTTCATGGATTTTAATAGTTTTTCTATCGAATTATCATGCAATGACAACAAGAATTGCTTTAATATATATATATATATATATATATATATAATATATATATATATAGACACACACACAAGCAAGAAAATTCAAAAGGATATAGTTACTTGAAGTGAACAATCGTGGTTTGAACTCTAGAGGGAATCCTGAAGCGAACTTCTGTACTGGGCACTCGATTTTATCCGTGTAATTTATTTGTTTAATGAAAACTATTTCATCATTGTAATTCATTTATTACCATTATCAACATGGATTTGATTTTGGATAATTGATTGTTAAATCGTGTATGTCCTTCATACAAAATAACATTATGATATTGTTCATGCAAAATTTTTTAAAAAATAAATTGAAATGTACTTTAAATTTGAAAAAGTTTTTATTACTTTGGAAGTGAAAAGTTATGTGCATGTTAGGTTTGTTTATTTGATATGTATGATATTATAGATAAGATTTTCACAAATATAGTTAGATAAAATATCTCTCTTTATCGATAAAAGATTAAAGATTTATTTGCCAAATTTTTATAATTTGAAATTTTACTACTGCTATGAAGACAGTTAGATAAAACATAATAACTTTAAAAAAAAAAGGAAAAAATAATACAATCTCTAAGATGTAGAGAACAAATATGACTAAAAAGAAAATTACTTATTCAAATAAAAATAAAGTTAAAGCTAATTCAAGAAATAGTACGAAAATATTCTACACTTATCAAACAATCCCATGCCGAAACTAGTAACTTTAAAAAGCATCATTTTTACTTTAACAAATATTTAAATCTATCATGATTTTTTCGCTTCATATTAAATCATAAAAGAAGCGATTAATTGGCCGTGTTTTATATACAGTGGCGGATCCAGGCGGGGGCTGGAGGAGGCTGAAGCCCCCGCTATGGTCGCCGGAAAATATGAATATGTAGTAGTAGATTTGTTGCCGGTGCCGCCGCTGCTGCTGCAAAAAAAAAAATCAGTCGTTGAAATTAGGGGTTGAAGTCAGTGAAGTCGTGAAGAGAAGAGTGATTTCAAAACAAAAATTTGTTCACCACTAGCTGAAGTCCGCCGTTGCTCTGCCTCCTGCGCTAAACGGCTGAAGAGTGAAGGGTGCAGACATGAAGAGGAGAACTGGAGAAGAAGACTTAACAAATGAAGACCTAAAAAAAAATCACTTAACAAAACGACGTCGTTTTGTTAAGTGATTTCAAAAAATTAAAAAAGATGCAATATAGAATCGTGGGCAACATAGAATCTGGAGCATTACAATTTACAGAACAGAATTCATTTCCTTTCCAAAAATTTCCTTCCCAAATTCCAAACCCTTTCCATCTCCCTCAAATTCCCAAATCTTATTTCCAATTCTAAATCCTTTTAATTATTAAGTTAATTTGGGTAATTTTATTAAGAATTTTATGGACTAAATATTTAGTAATTTGGAATTTAGATTAGGGTTTTTAAATATGAACTAATATTAGGAAATTTGAATTTATACAAGATATTTTAGATATAAATCATAATTTAGAAACTCTAGTTTGTTAGTTTTACTTCTTCTTCTTTTATTTAGAGTTTTGTTATTTAAATGTTGTTAATTGTAATTAATTTTAATTATTAAGTTAAATTAGGTAATTTTATTAAGAATTTTATGGACTAAATTTAGTGATTTGGAATTTAGATTAGGGTTTTTGAATATGAACTAATATTAGGAATTTTGAATTTAGACAAGATATATAAATCATAGTTTAGAAACTCTAGTTTGTTAGTTTTACTTCTTCTTTTTTTATTTAGAGTTTTGTTATTTAAATGTTGTTAATTGTAGTTAATTTTAATTATTAAGTTAATTTGAGTAATTTTATTAAGAATTTTATGGACTAAATATTTAGTGATTTGAAATTTAGATTAGGGTTTTTGAATATGAACTAATATTAGGAATTTTGAATTTAGACAATATATTTTAGATATAAATCATAATTTAGAAACTCTAGTTTGTTTAATTAATTTTCTTTATAGATTAATAGTGAATTGTGATTGAATTATTAATTTATTTAATTATAAATTAATTGTGATTGAATTGATGATTGTAATGAATTTATTTTCAATTTTTTATTATTGTTTTTAGAAATTTAATTGTTAAATACATTTATTTAATCGCAAAAAAAATTTAAGTAAGCCCCCGGAAAAAAAATTTTCTGGATCCGTGATAAGTTGGTTTTATACCAACTAATATGTGATGAAATGCTTGGCTTTTGTTGTGTGCTTTATGTATATATGTGACGTTTTGAGAGGTTTAATGTATTTATATGTTTGCAATGTGAAAATGATCAAATGGTGCAAAAAGAGCAAAAATGTTGGTAAATGAAGTGAAAAATGTCAAAGAGGAAATGAAGGAATTCAAGAATACATTTTCGGCCAAATTAGGGTTTTTGGCAGTTTTGAGTGTGTATCTTGTTCTATGAATAACTCTTTCAATTCTGATCCAAATGAGGAGATATTAGATGTTTGGAAAGCTCTTTGTTTGTACTTTAATTGTTGTGTTTTAACTTTCTCCCAATTCTGTGTGCAATTATGAGAAACGAAGGCATCTTTGTTGTGTTTGGATTAGGGTTTGGTAGAGTTTTCTCTTTCTGCCACAGTTTGGTTAATTTTGTATATCTTGAGCTATAGGTATCCAATGAGGTTGATTCTTGAAACTATAGAAAGCCAAGAGGAAGTTCTATAACGTTCATGTTCACTGAAAAGTCCAATTCATAGTCTAAGTTATACGAATCTTGCATGGAAGTTGGATGATTTTTCTGGATAAATACTAATGCACTCACCACACTTTGCTCTTGCATTCACTACACTCATGCATTCACTGCATAATACCTCACTGCACTCGCACCACAATCACACTACACTCTTGCTACACTCTCTCACACTCTCGCACACACTCGCACCATCAGCGCACCACATCCATGCGGCGAGATCACCTCGCCGCATGAACCTCGCACAACACTCTTGCACTGCACTTGCACTACACTAACACTAGCACTCGCACACTCTAAGCACATCACTCTAGCACTCCGCACATGACCATGCGGCGAGATCACCTCGCCGCATGGATGCCTCGCACTCGCAGCACTCACACATGCACACAACTCATGCGGCGAGATCACCTCGCCGCATGCACTTATGCACACATGCACTAAAGCACTCAATCACTTACTTCACTTGCACACCACAAGCTCACATTTCATTGTACCAATCTTTATTCACAACTTCACAACAGTTTTACTCAGCTCAATAACCTCACAACATTAATGCTCATTTTCTATCCAAATTCACTACATTAGCATTCATTCTCAACACACAACAATCACTCATAGTTGTAGTTGGATTTCACAAAATTCGATTTCACATTCATTTCACAATTACTTACAACTTGCAAACACTTCACACATATGCATCTTTATTTCATAACACTTCATTTCAAATGCACAACATCTCCACATCTACTCACAATTCACATTCATTCACAACACTTCACATTTTTGATCACTCGAACTACTCACAACACTCAAAACATTTTCATTACTCAAACTTGCACACTCGCACGTTCACGGCGAGGTCTCGCCGCGAGACCTCATTCACCATGAGCAAGGCGAGACCTCACGGCGAGGTTTCGCCACCCAAATGCACAAAGTAGCGAGGTCTCGCCATGAGACCTCGCCCTTTACACTCTGGTTTGGGAGAAAAAAATGGCTAAGTGTTGCTCTTGTTCTTCAGGTGGTGCACATATGCGAGGGAAGGCGTGATACAAGAGGGCGAGAAGGCGCATGCGTGCTGAGTGGAAGATGAGTGTTGCAGCTTTGTCCCTGAAGACGCGGTCATCGTAGCTTATAAAGGCGTGAAGATGGCTGAACGAGAAGGAATCATAGACTGTACTGGAGGCGTGATCAAGGCAAGCTGGAAGGCGCTGAGGAACAGCTGAAAGCGCCAGATTTCAAGCTTGAAGGCGTTGGTGCAGTCTTAAGAACACTTTGGATTTCTTATCTACATTTTCATTACTTAGGCAATTTTAGTAGTGGTACTCATGTAATATTTTAGTCATTATACGTTTGCGTACCATTTACGTTTCTTTTGTAACCTCTATATATAGAGGAATAGTCAACATTTTAGGGATCCAATTCATTATTCACTATTCACATTTTATTTTCCATATTATAACCGACTTTTGATTTTGAAGAGCGGGAAGAGTTCTTGAGATCTACTTTCTCTCTCTACTTTATCTCTCTAAGTTTGTTGCTTCAATTTGGATTCTGATCAAAGATTTGCTCTCATCATTATACATCTCCTAGAAATTGAGAAGAAAAGTGACAATCCTCTCGGCATTTGGAAGCTTTTAAGACTCTTAATTGGTAAACTCTTCCAATTAATGATTATGAACTATTTAACCTTCCAATTTGTTGATTGTGAAGCTGAAATGGAGATTCGTGGCTAATTGCATGATAATCTAGGATACTGAGGGTGAGTGCTAGGTTGAAATTGTAAATCCGCAGTAGAACTAACAATCTAATATAAGAAATGAAAATTCTCAGCACTGAACTTGTTAAACTTGTTAAGTACATGCTTTTGATCTGAATTTGATGAAATGAGATTTGATTGCGGTCGTCATGCTAAATTGAGTCTTCTTTTGTAAGATTTGGATGAAAATCATGAATAAAAACCTGAGAATGCATGAGTTCTTAAACCTGTTTGAATTTGCACAGATCTTAAGGCTAGACCTCACCATAGGAAGCTTTGAGTCTGTAAAATCCTGAGAACAAGGTGACAAGAGATTCTCCTACTTAAATGATGAATTTACATGCTAGGATCGGGCCTCACCATGGGAGATTCTAGGTGTTCATGCCTGAGTAATTTGAGTGGGGAATTGAGATGACACGGTTCTACTTCACCATTCTTAGGCCCGATCATAGGATAGAATGGTGTCGGGACTCTAAAATTGTAGTGTAGTGACCATGCTAACTATAATTTCGGTCTCCATTTGTGATTCTCCTCATCTGTTTTGATTGTATGTTAGTAATACTGCCTGTATGAGAAGTTGCATTCACCCGGAGTAGCCTAGATTATCAGCTTAATTTTCTTTAGAACTTTTCTTTCACTTCTTTGAGTCTTCCTTGTGTGTTCATTTCAAATTCGTATTTATGTGGAGTTAAACCAGTTTACTTCCTGTTGAATTTTGTAATCAGTGTTCTTTTAATCTTGTTATATTTTGGTGACATAATTGAGCATATAGGAGCAATTCAGGATTTTCAGCAGTCAATGGAAAATCGTTTCGAGAACATGGATGGGAGGCTACAAACTATTGAACATCGCTTCATGAACATAGATGAAAGGATGGAAAGGATGCACGAGGGCATAGAGACTATGCATCAGGAATGGACAACTCATGCCTCGAGCATGGATCACAGATTGGATGACATGACCACAGTAGCCCAGCAGCAATTTGAAGTGCTTTATCATAGGCAATGGTGCATGCAACAGGAGATCGATAGGAGCAACAAGATGACGGTCTATTATCATTCGGATGCAGGACCTCCAAAACCAACTCCAACTTCGGTACAGTTAGCTACAATGCCGTCCTTTCCGTCATTACCTACATTTGGTAGAATTCCTTCTATGCCTTATACTCCCACATTCCTACCAAATCCGGGGTTTACACCTGCTACAAGATTTCCATTGTTAGCAACTGATCAAATTATTGAAGGACCAACTCACGGCCCTTTTCAGTATGTGCATCAGCCCTTTGTTGCTCCCACATTTGCTACAGCATCATTGTCAGCTACAGCGGCATTTGAATTCCCTGCTTCCTTTGCTCCATCATCGTTTGGTACTTCCTCATTTGTTACAGCACCATTGGATGGACAGTCTTTGCCATGTACATCTGCATTCGGATCTCCTTCTTCATCCGCTTCATCATCGTTTTCTCAGGGAGTTTCTCCTCCATCTTAGCCTTTTACATTGAGGACAATGTTTAAATAAAGTGTGGGGGAGGGAATTTGTGTGATGTGTGCTGTGTTTGTTATGTTGATTGATATTCTGTGTGATGATGGAAATTTTTTTTTTAATGCATGTGGGTGCTTAATATTATTGAAAGGGGGGATACGGAGTTGGGAGTAATCTTGACAATATTTGGACTTAATGTTGATTGAGATGTTCTGAGTTGAGGTGAAGAATTATGTGAAGTTGAAGTTTGGAATATTTTCTGCTTTGATGAATTGTGAAGTGGTGCCTTGCTGAAATTTGAAGTGTTCTTTGGAAGATTGTTGCTATGATGATTAGCTAGTGCCATGAAGATTGAATCGATAAGAGCTTTTGCGAAGTTTTTCTTATGAAGTTCGAGTGTGAAAGTATGTGAAGCGAAGTCGAGAATTTATGTGTGATGTTATCTTTTAGTGGAAAAGTTGAGTTTGAATAAATGGTGTAGTTTTCTTTTATTTGGGTAGTGATTGTACTAAATGAATGTTGAAAGTGTAATGGGAGTGTAAGTCGTTGTAAGTTTTTTTTTAAGGATAGAATGCTTTGTACTAGACTTAAGCTCTTTTGAAGTCTTGTTTGAATTTGTGGTTCATCAAGTTCTATTTTCATATGTTGCATGCGAAAGATGTTTTGATATCCTTAACTCCAATCTTGATGAAATTGGTACATTTTGCTGACTAAGGCCCGATGTTAATGTAAGATAGATATGCCATGCAAAAACTCAATTGACATAGGAGGTAATGTGTATGGATTTGTTTCTTTTTGCTATGCATTTATCTGGTGTCTCCAGAATTCGTGCATGTTTAGTCAATTTGGGATTCTTATGAACATGTGCTTGCACAAGAAATGATATGGGAGAAAAAGCCATATTGGCAACTGGGAAGGAAAAAGCCATAAGAACCTGGCATTCAAATTTGAAGAAAAAAGCCATAAAACCCAGGCATTATTGTTAATCACCAATGTGTGAAACAAATGTGCACCAATGTGCAGAATAAGGGCAATGTCCCATAGAGTACCAATGTACGCATAGGTACCATTGATCTTGTGATTGCATGTTCATAAGGGTGTACGAGGAGATTGGCATGTATTGGATGGTATGTGAGACTAGCTAGATGGTGTATAGCAAGAGAATAGATGAAGTTCATGTTCCTCAGCACACACTTGCACGCATGACATTTTGGTCTTTATTCATCGTGCCTTGGTTGATAATTTGTGCTAAAAGTTGATAGGTTGGAATTGAGGATATGTTAAGAGTTTTTGATATTGCATGAAAAATTTGTTTTGATGAACTCAAATGAGAACAAGTTTGACAGAGGAGTGAAGTCTAGTATCAAGTGTTTGTGAAGTGTGAGTTTGCTTGAGGACAACCAAAAGTTCAAGTGTGGGGGAATTTGATAAGTTGGTTTTATACCAACTAATATGTGATGAAATGCTTGGCTTTTGTTGTGTGCTTTATGTATATATGTGACGTTTTGAGAGGTTTTATGCATTTATATGTTTTCAATGTGAAAATGATCAAATGGTGCAAAAAGAGCAAAAATGTTGGTAAATGAAATGAAAAATGTCAAAGAGGAAATGAAGGAATTCAAGAATACATTTTCGGCCAAATTAGGGTTTTTGCCAGTTTTGAGTGTGTATCTTGTTCTATGAATAACTCTTTCAATTCTGATCCAAATGAGGAGATATTGGATGATTTGGAAAGCTCTTTGTTTGTACTTTAATTGTTGTGTTTTAACTTTCTCCCAATTCTGTGTGCAATTATAAGAAACGAAGGCATCTTTGTTGTGTTTGGATTAGGGTTTGGTAGAGTTTTCTCTTTCTGCCACAGTTTGGTTAATTTTGTATATCTTGAGCTATAGGTATCCAATGAGGTTGATTCTTGAAACTATAGAAAGCCAAGAGGAAGTTCTATAACTTTCATGTTCACTGAAAGTCCAATTCATAGTCTAAGTTATACGAATCTTGCATGGAAGTTGGATGATTTTTCTGGCTAAATACTTATGCACTCACCACACTTTGCTCTTGCATTCACTACACTTCACTCACATGCATTCACTGCATAATACCTCACTGCACTCGCACCACAATCACACTACACTCTTGCTACACTCTCGCACACACTCGCACCATCAGCGCACCACATCCATGCGGCGAGATCACCTCGCCGCATGAACCTCGCACAACACTCTTGCACTGCACTTGCACTACACTAACACTAGCACTCGCACACTCTAAGCACATCATTCTAGCACTCCGCACATGACCATGCGGCGAGATCACCTCACCGCATGGATGCCTCGCACTCGCAGCACTCACACACGCACACAACTCAAGCGGCGAGATCACCTCGCCTCATGCACTTATGCACACATGCACTAAAGCACTCAATCACTTACTTCACTTGCACACCACAAGCTCACATTTCATTGTACCAATCTTTATTCACAACTTCACAACAGTTTTACTCAGCTCAATAACCTCACAACATTGATGCTTATTTTCTATCCAAATTCACTACATTAGCATTCATTCTCAACACACAACAATCACTCATAGTTGTAGTTGGATTTCACAAAATTCGATTTCACATTTATTTCACAATTACTTACAACTTGCAAACACTTCACACATATGCATCTTTATTTCATAACACTTCATTTCAAATGCACAACATCTCCACATCTACTCACAATTCACATTCATTCACAACACTTCACATTTTTGATCACTCGAACTACTCACAACACTCAAAACATTTTCATCACTCCAACTTGCACACTCGCACGTTCACGGCGAGGTCTCGCCGCGAGAGCTCGCCATTCACCATGAGCACAACGAGACCTCGCGGCGAGGTCTCGCCGCCTAAACGCACAAAGTGGCGAGGTCTCACCACGAGACCTCGCCCTTTACACTCTGGTTTGGGAGAAAAAAATGGCTAAGTGTTGCTCTTGTTCTTCAGGTGGTGCACATATGCGAGGGAAGGCGTGATACAAGAGGGCGAGAAGGCGCATGCGTGCTGAGTGGAAGATGAGTGTTGCAGCTTTGTCCCTGAAGGCGCGGTCATCCTAGCTTATAAAGGCGTGAAGATGGTTGAACGAGAAGGAATCATAGACTGTACTGGAGGCGTGATCAAGGCAAGCTGGAAGGCGCTGAGGAACAGCTGAAAGCGCCGGATTTCAAGCTTGAAGGCGTTGATGCAGTCTTAAGAACACTTTGTATTTCTTATCTACATTTTCATTACTTAGGCAATTTTAGTAGTGGTACTCATGTAATATTTTAGTCATTATACGTTTGCGTACCATTTACGTTTC
Organism: Ophiorrhiza pumila; assembly: GCA_016586305.1. Taxonomy (NCBI): domain Eukaryota; kingdom Viridiplantae; phylum Streptophyta; class Magnoliopsida; order Gentianales; family Rubiaceae; genus Ophiorrhiza; species Ophiorrhiza pumila. The sequence goes on from BLIW01000010.1 coordinate 17,484,167, forward strand.
TTTTGTAACCTCTATATATAGAGGAATAGTCAACATTTTAGGGATCCAATTCATTATTCACTATTCACATTTTATTTTCCATATTATCACCGACTTTTGATTTTGAAAAGCGGGAAGTGTTCTTGAGATCTACTTTCTCTCTCTACTTTATCTCTCTAAGTTTGTTGCTTCAATTTGGATTCTGATCAAAGATTTGCTCTCATCATTATACATCTCCTAGAAATTGAGAAGAAAACTGACAATCCTCTCGGCATTTGGAAGCTTTTAAGACTCTTAATTGGTAAACTCTTCCAATTAATGATTATGAACTATTTAACCTTCCAATTTGTTGATTGTGAAGCTGAAATGGAGATTCGTGGCTAATTGCATGATAATCTAGGATATTGAGGGTGAATGCTAGGTTGAAATTGTAAATCCGCAGTAGAACTAACAATCTAATATAAGAAATGAAAATTCTCAGCACTCAACTTGTTAACTTGTTAAGTACATGCTTTTGATCTGAATTTGATGAAATGAGATTTGATTGCGGTCGTCATGCTGAATTGAGTCTTCTTTTGTAAGATTTGGATGAAAATCATGAATAAGAACCGGAGAATGCATGAGTTCTTAAACCTGTTTGAATTTGCACAGATCTTAAGGCTAGACCTCACCATATGAAGCTTTGAGTCTGTAAAATCCTAAGAACAAGGTGACAAGAGATTCTCCTACTTAAATGATGAATTTACATGCTGGGATCGGGCCTCACCATGGGAGATTCTAGGTGTTCATGCCTGAGTAATTTGAGTGGGGAATTGAGATGACACGGTTCTACTTCACCATTCTTAGGCCCGATCATAGGATAGGATGGTGTCGGGAGACTAAAATTGTAGTGTAGTGACCATGCTAACTATAATTTCGGCCTCCATTTGTGATTCTCCTCATCTGTTTTGATTGTATGTTAGTAATACTGCCTGTATGAGAAGTTGCATTCACCTGGAGTAGCCTAGATTATCAGCTTAATTTTCTTGAGAACTTTTCTTTTACTTCTTTGAGTCTTACTTGTGTGTTCATTTCAAATTCGTATTCGTTTGGAGTTAAACCAGTTTACTTCCTGTTGAATTTTGTAATCAGTGTTCTTTTAATCTTGTTATATTTTGGTGACATAATTGAGCATATCAAACTTCTTGAATCAACTATTTCCCTGAGGAACGAAACCTAGCTCACTGCTACTATATTCAGTGAAATTAGGATAAATTGACGAGCCATGACACTCGATATCAATCCGCCCCTGTTTATATATGAACCCGTTTCATAGGAGTTTTTGTGAATTCTTAATCAACCAAAAAAAATTAGAAAGGATTATATTTATAAAGATTTGATAAAAGTAAAGCGAAGAGTAATATTAAATCTATTAAATATTTCAAAAATAGTTGTTAGTAATTGCAACCCTTAAAAGTACAACAGAAATAGTTATTTATATCTTTTATATTTTAATTTTCATATGAAGTTATTAAATTGAACTAACATGCAAAAAACAAAAAAAAATCTGAGGTAAAATGCAAAAAATTAAAATTTTAAAAGCTATATTAAAACCCAACTATAATTTACGGTACCATCCAATGAATAATTCAAAAGTAGTTCATTCAAATATGAACAATCCTCTTCACGGATTATTTACCTTTTCTGCACAAAGCCGCATGAAGCCCGTTTAAAGCGTTAAGCAAATCCTAGTTTTATTTGGACTCAAATTCGATTTTTTTTTTTCCCGAATGATAGAAATCTTAGAAAAAATATTATTGAAGAGATGGTTGCATTCATCTTTGAATCTAAAGGCAAACAATTGATATTTCTGATCCGGAAAACGCTCTTCCAAACGAACAAATAAACTTTTGTTTCCTCTCCAGAATTCCATTTTTATACATTTCATTTCGTTCCTGTCGTGCACAGTGTACATACTCGATTCCAGTTTTGTGGTAATGACAGCCCAGAAAATAATTTCCGTTTGTAAGATTACAACCTTTTCTATTTGTCCTAAATCTTCTTTATAGTAAATATGTTTCAGTTTATTTTGATTTTCACAAATGAATTTTTATTTTTTTTCATTTTAGGGTGCTGGTGATGCTCATACATGGCAAGAGTGATCTGATTCTATATATTGGAATGATTCATGATTCCCCAAAAACTTGAGGTAAAGCCCCGACTGTATTGATTAATCATCTTGTTGTCTGAATTGTTCTAGGATCATTCTCCTGTGTTCTATATTTTTTTCTCCTCTGAGACAGAGAGTTCTAGGATCATACTTTATTAACGTAAAGGACAATTCTACAATTCAGGTCTCATGTCTCACAAGACTTTTTGTGATAAAAATACCGTACTTTGGACTTTGCCTAGAAACTTTTATATATGTGGCTGTTAAATCAAAAGGGTTAATTGCTAAATACTGGTTTATCAAAGTTGCTGGTTATCTCCCTGTGGTTTTTAAATCTGCATTTATCTCCCTATGGTTTGGTTTTTTTTTTGCTAAATTGACGGATTTAACAAAACTTCTTCAATCTCTTCTTCAATCAACCGAGTTCTTTATTGCAAAACAACATCTTCCTCCTTTTGACCAATTTCTTATATGCCAACATATTTAAGTAGTAAAAGCATGAGTTCGTCATGAAATAGAGGTAAGGCACATCAGATCTGCGATTAGTTTTGTTAAATCTGTCAATTTTGCAAAAAACAAAACCAAACCATAGGGAGAAAAATGCAAATTTATAAACCACAAGGAGGTAACCAGCAATTTCGATAAACCACAGGGAGGTATTTAGCAATTAACCCTAAATCAAAAGCAAAAAACTCAAATTCATAGAATATATTCATTAAGTTTCACATGTAATTTCACTTTTCATTTATGTAATACTCCAACAAATTGTTCTTGTATATTTTTGAATACAGAAAACTTTAGATATCACCCATAAAATGCAGATTCCTGCAAGGGAATCTACCTACCTACAACCAATAACAAGATGATCGGTAAGCATACACGATAGCAAAAAACAGAGAAACAAAAGAAGATTATGTTTGGAGACAGCAGAAATTCAAAGCAAAATGCTGCTTACATAAAAAATGCCAACAATTTGTGTTTTTACTCAAAAGAATCATAAAACTACTCAGATCACCAAGGACATTTACAATTACTCAACAATCTTCCAAAAATTTATACCTGCAACCAATTGAGCCATCTGTAAAATAGATAGCAATCCCTGAGATTTGCGGAAATAAATTTGCAGAATTAGAGGGGAGATATTTACTTGGTCAATTATGTACAAGTCTAATGAGCTGAAATGAGGATGCACTACCAACACTCAGGAATGAGAACCGTTTTGTTTCACGTCTTCAGATTTATCATGAGAAGATCCATCATGTCCCCCTTGCTCTTCGGACTTAGAACAGTAAGAATCAATATCATTGTCCCCCAGTGTTTGAGAGTGCAAATGATGATCATCATCTCCATCATTTCCCAGGCCACAAAGTAGGCAAGGATTTGATGATCTTCTGGAGCACCAATGATCAGGAACAGTTAGGAAATTGGTATCGATAAACTTTCTGAATCGTTTTTTGTACTCTTTAGGAGAGATGATAGTTGGCAGAAAGTTCTTAGGGACAACAAGGGATGATTTGACCCAATTCTCGAGTTGTTTGTCCCAAGTATACTGCCTTAGATAGTCAATGATCCCACAAGCAAGTTGATGTTTTCTAGCATCCACCCCCACCAGTAAAGAATAGTCCATCACATTGATAGACTGCAAAGCAAACACAAAGTAGTCAGCAGTAAAACAACATGTAACACACAACGCTTGCACCATTGTAACACAAGTATTCTGCTAATCTAACCACAGAATGGAATCCTTAATAAATGCAAATATAGCCGTTGCCTAATACTAGAGGAAAATCAACCAGAAACTCACATTGAGGAAAGTAGTGTCATTCCACACAGCCCGTTGCAAAATTCGTTTTGATTTCCTACTAACATAGAGTGGAGAGACATTCATGTCATCAACGAAGTTTTGATCCAAAAGGACATCCCCTGTGCCATTGCGAGTTGAATTAAATCGAGCATGCAGGGCACCTTTAAGATCATACTGCCGATCGATATTTCTTCCAAACGAAAGGTTCTCCATCACCATTAAATCATGTTTTATTTCTTTCCCATTTTTGGTCTGTCTTATGGTGACCTGCAAGAGAAGTAGAATATGAAGGAAACAAAACAAACAAATTCACCTCGCTTTTATGACCTTGAGAGACAAAAGGATCATAAAGACAAACCTGATAAATGCCAAGAATTTTGGCAAGGCAGGTCTGGTTACCAAGTTCATAGCATTGGTTCATATACTCAAAATAGTTCGGAGCAAATTTCATGAATGCATCAAACTCAGTCTTCTTAATTTCTTTTATAATGAACCGATCATCAAGAGTTTTAGCAAAGAAAGATTTACTCTTCCCACCTTTGGCATCCCAGTTCCTGCAACGACTTAGGGAAGCTACATAATCAACTTCAGATGGACAACAACGGTTTCGAAGATGCTGAAACTGGCTGGAATATAGGCATATAACAGAGTATTTTCGCTTTCCAGGAACTTTTCCAATCCCCATAGATACTTCTGGATGGAAAGCTCCCAAAGACACCACAAAATCTGATAAATCCAAACTATCAAGACTTGGTAAGTGCGAATCTTCTGATGACATGCTAGGTGAAGAATGGATTCCATCTGAATCCAAATAAACACTAGAGGGCCAATGAGAGGTAAGAGAAAATATTCTTGTCAGGTTCTGTGCATTATCATTCGACATTATAATCCCTTTTTCTTTCCTGGCATCATCATCGTGATCTTGATTCACGACCGATAAATCCTTCAACAAGGCTAGACTACAAGAGATTATGCTTGAAAATTCATCTTCATAGTCTGACACAATATAGTCATTTGTACCAAGAGGAATGTGAAGCCTTGAGCCTTCACGAGTGATTAGTTTGTAAGCCGTGGTGTCTGGAGCAACACTAGTGGTGGTCTCAAATTTTGGCAAATAACCTCGCCAAATATCATTCATGTACTCTTGCCGAATTTCTATAGATGGATTCCAGATCCAAACTTTGTCATTCTCCATATTTGATGACAATCTAAAATGGGATCTTTCGCTCTGAGAAATGTTTAAATCAAGAAGAGAACTTTCAATATCAGTAGTGATCGGTACCACTTTATCTGTTTGCAATTCAAATGAAGGGAGATTTTCTTGTAGAATCCCATCACTAGTATGGTATCGGTTGCAAACGTCATGCTTCACAAAAGAATCCTGAGAAAGTAATCCATTTCCTCTAGTTGTCCCAAAGGATGGCATACTCAAATCTTCAGTAACACAAGCTGGAGAACATGACCCATCCTGTGTTCTAGATCCTTCATTCTGCCCATCAATGGGAATTTCTTTTCCAAAATCATTTTCTACTTCAGATGAATCCAACTTGACTTTGAGCTTAGGACTGTACAATTCATTTTCAGCAACTTCAGTAGCAATAACCAAGTCACCAGCTTTTACTTTACCGTCCATGCAAGTTTGGCTAGTTACCCCATTGTCAATGGTTTTAGTAACAATCACAGAAAGATCAGTTGATAGTAGATAGTGGAGACGCCGATCCCAGATCCATGATTCAAGCAGTAACTCCAAGCGAACTTTGTTTAACCTCAAAAACTTGTACATACTGTCATCTCCATTCCCATTTTTAACAGCATTTTGAATGTCAACCTGATTATAAAATTAACCATCGAATAATAACAGCATTATTCATCACTAATATGCAACATAAATATAGATACATGGAAAATATTAAAAAGCATAGTACAGTTTCAACATTTGTTATTTCGAAGCCTAATTGACAGCAAAAAGTTAAGCATGCAAATTGTACAAGAAGGGAGAGAAAAAAAGGGCAAAACAGAAAGGAGCAAATTTTAAGTATTTGTAAGAACTAGCAGACTCTTGGTTAAAGGATATATATATCATTTCCCAGTTCACAACACACAATGTAAGCAGAAATGTCACAACTTAGCAACTAATAACAGACATCAAAATTTCATAAAGACAGTAGAACAAGTAATTGACTACCATCAACCAAATTGATGACTACAATGAACCGGGTAACATGACCATTTTTTCAATAGTTAAAACATTAATGGAACTTCAACCAAATAAAGGATGAAATAAATACACTTATCATCCATGATTGCTTGCACCTAACAGAATGATTTTTTTTTCAAAATATTACAATCCAAAATTCATCGTCCATATCCACCATAGAAACAGGAAACGGTATTCTTTCTGGAAAGCACATATTTTTCAATAAATGGGATGAAACTTGGCATATTCACCATTATATAATTAATTAAGAAACTGATTACCGAATTATTCAACATGACCTGATTCTAAGTAATGCTTAGTTTTGTAAGAATAAGCTGACCTCAAATTGGGATCTTTCCTCCTTCAACATTTCCTCAACATCAAAGAATTCCTTAATTGATCCATGAAGGTTCAGAGACATGCCTAGATATCGAGACTTAACCTCCTTCAGAGATTTTTCAATTTCCAGGAACATTAAAATTCCTTTCATGTACACCTTTTAAAGGATGATAAACAGTTTAGATCAGTACAAATTAATGCAGAAGCATGACATTCACGACAACAGTTAATCATAAGGATACTTACATTCTCAAACTCTTTCTTAAGCAGCTCTCCTTTGACTGAATTACCAAACTCCAGCTTCTGAGGTGGCAGAGACACTGAATAGGTAGCAACTTTAGAGTATTTGAACATTCCAACCATAGGGCCCAATCTGCATGTCGACCAAGTATTACATACAGGTTATCTATCTTTTGTCCTTTTCAATTTGAAGTTATTATGACAACAGAATCAACACGCTGGTCTAGAAATTTGCAATTGCTTCAGGAATAATATTCCAGAAATTAACAATTGAATGGTCTGATCCAAAACAATCATATGCATAAAACCACAAAACATTAGAAAAAAAATACATGCCCCAGTTCAAAGAATGGTTTAATTGTTTCTTTCCTTTCCCTTAGCCATCATAAAAGCATAAAGAATAAGCAGAAGAAATCAAGCAAATTTTTCATGCATCCAAAAGATTAAGAAGAATTGTTGGTAGTAGACATTGAGGAAGCAATGGCAAATAGTTCCTCTGAAACTAAGGTTCAATTTGTTATTTTATGGTAGTTAAATATCTGCTATTTGTCGAATCAAAAGTATAATTTGTTCAAAGACATGACAACAACAACTAGGCCTTTATCCCACTATGTGTGGGTCGGCTACATGGATCATATTTCGACCTCGTATTCTATCATAGCACATGTTTTCACAGGGCCAACAAAAAGATTACTGAGCAAGAAATGGATTCATGAGCATACCCAAAGAAATAGAGGTAATCCCTGTGTAAAGAATGGCCACAACTAGATTTTCTTCTAAATGATGGACTTGAAAAACTCAGCTCCAGAAACTTGCCAAATGATAAACCACGAGCATGAGCAGATATCAAAACTCTTTTTGTGGATTTTGACAATCCATTCTGGGATATGCATTTGCCACAGCGACTCCACATCCACAGTTTCCCATCACTTGCACCAGGTAAAATCTTATCAGTTGGAAGACGCCTTACTTGAATTTTTAGTTGTTTATTGTGATGTGCATAGTAATAAAAATGAGCATCTGGAGGACCATGGCATGTCTTGCATTCCAGCCTCTGCATAAAGGTACAATTTCTGTTGAGCATAAAATGACAACTCCAATTCCAAGTGCAGATTGGAAAGTGGAAAATTCAGTTGGTATCAAAATCATACAAAAATTAAATTGGTATTCAAAATGATTCAGAAAGGCGGATTTAACAAATACAACAAAATTCCATGCTACATGGCACCAAGATTACCTAATGACTAGGAATAAAGTATCTCTAGTAAAGATATAAAATTATCTTTGTATCCGAAGTCCCACATGGAAAAGCTTTTTAGAAACATGCAAAAACAAAACATTGAAAACAAAGACACACTCAAGCTTTTCGGGAGGGGGAACCAGAAACATACCTGGTTGAGTAAATTCTCGCCCAAAAACTTTCCAAGGGGAACATCAAAGTTCCTGTAAAACTTGATATGAGAAAAATGACTATGCTCACAAATAGTCCCTTGTTTAGCATTCCTACTTGACAGTAAAACCAAAATACTCTCAGAATCCAATACAGCTTTGATGTCATCCTTATTAGGCATAGAGTCTTCATTATCCCCACTAGTCTTTTCAGCTTCAAGAGGCATTTCGCACAGAGTTGATGTATGAGGTGGTTGTGCATCATGTTCTTTGTCTTCATCAGCAATACCCTTCATTTCTCTACCACCATGATCAACTTCCTCTGGAGAGATAAGAACCTGATAATTACCTTGCCCTTGATCATTAGATTTTCTTTCATCGAAACCAAAGTACATAGACACAGCCTGATGTGGTGTAGATAAAAGAGTAAAACCATCTCCCATCACTTTTTTGAAAGAAGTTGAGAGAGATGAAATCCCAGAAAAAATGACCGGATTGTATGACTCAAAAGAGAATGACGAATTGGCTCCGGGCTCTGAGTTTAAATATTCAGCACCTTCTTCATGGAACCCATCAGAAATGGCAATATCCAAGTTATTTGATACTCCAGATTCAGTTAAGGACTCATCATTGGAGGAAGTTGAATCACTATGACCAGCAGTTGACAACAATTCTTGATTGAAGAGGGCTTGGTTCACAACCTCAGTAAAAGCAATAGTTGAGAACATTACCCTCAGATCTAAAAGAAAATAAGTTTCCAGCATAAAATGATAAGCCATGACAACAGCACAGCGGACCACACATTTGATCCTTTTCAATTGATCGCTGTCAGCTCCTACCAGCAAAATCTGTCCAATATTATGAGTACAAGTTAAGAGTTTGAAACAAGATGTCAACCAAAATATGAATAGAAATAATATCCCATATACGAAAAGAAGTGTTGCATCTCAATCACAGCTACTTTGGTCAAAATTATGGAATTACCCATCAAATCAAGAAATTTTGCTGCTGCAAAAGGGGCATGAACATAGATATAGCCTTCAGTGTGCTAAAATTTATCCAATGACAAAACACTAGAGGCTTGGTAAAAATTTCCAAGACGAAATCAAAACAGTTTCAATTATCAGCTGCTCACTTTTAATTTCACGAAACTGAAAATTATCCTTTAATTATCCTTTTGTGGCTAATAAAGCAATATATTCTATCAATATCATGATTTACTTTCCTATTTCTGGTTCACAGATTCGGTCATAAAAGTTAAAAAACAACAAATGGAAATCAGTATTGAACAAAGTCTGAACAAAACAAGAATCTTGTACGCAACAAAATCATGAAATTAGCAATTAAAATTTGGAAAGTGGAAAGAATAAAAGAAGGCAATAAAACATTGTCAGCCCTACTCCTCAAGTGTGAAAGTACAATTTCTATTCCTCAGAAATTTGGAACACTTAGAAACTGAAGAAATGGTGTAATACTATACACATGAAAAATACAAGCATGATTTTTCTGTATTCCCAAAGTCCATCATACACGGTAATGAATGTTTGATGTTCAAAACTGCACCTTCAGAAACACAAAATAAGGATCACCCAATAAAACTAAGTCATTGTCCCACTATTTGAGATCGGCCATATCGAGCTACACACATTTCTGCATTTTTAGATCTAAGCATATCATATTTTTTTAATTGTTACTTTCCAATTCTTCTTTGTCTTACCCTATACCTTTTAAATTGAGTTAATATTTTTCCTATTTTCCACACGGCATATCGGGTCATCTAAAAGTCTCCAACGCACATGTCCAAAATAAGGATTACCCAATACCAAGAAAGAGCCACACTGCAGAAATTAGAACCATATATGCTAGCCAAAGATATAAGAAAACTGTATCTGTGTAAATATTCATTATATGGGTGACAGTTCTCGATTGGCAAGTGCTGGGTAGGAGAAGCTTTCATTATATCTCATGCATATTTTAAAGGTTAGACATTAGATCTATTGAATATATTAATACTAATTTGATTATATTCTCATAACCATTTCTCTCTCTTTTCATTGTGCAGAAGTAGACATCAGCCAAATCAACAACTATGACATCACCCAAGATCAACAACACCAGCAAAGCCTTTTTACCTACTAAGTGGGATTGGCCATATGGATCACACTCCACCATGTTTGGTCCAAACTCATGTCCTTATTTATATTTAAATATAACATATCATTTCTTATGATTTCTTTCCAATTCTTTTTTTATCTTCCTCTTTGCCTTTTTATTTGAATTAAAAATTCCCTTTCTACACGCCTCACTAGGGCATCAGCCAAGATCAATGCAAAGGTAATTTCAGTCAAGCAAAAGCAGAACAAGGTTAAGTCTTAACCCTCTGAAATTGATATACATTCAACAACAACAACAGTAACTAAGCCGTTATCCCCACTATCTGGGGTCGGCTACATGGATCATATGTCGCCATCGTATTCTATCATTACACATGTTTTCATTTATATTTAAGTATATCATATCTTTTTTAATCGTTTCTTTCCAATTCATTTTAGGTCTCCCTCTTCCCCTTTTAATTTGGATTGATTTTTCTCTACTTTCTATACGTCGCACTGGTGCATCTATGGATCTCCTATGCACATGTCCAAACCATTTTAAACGTGTTTATCTCATTTTCTCATCTATTGGAACTACCCCACTTTCTTTTTAATACATTTATTACTTATTCTATCTAATCTAGTATGTCCACACATCCATCTTAACATTTTCATTTCTGCTACCTTCATTTTTGTTCATGATCATACTTAGTTGTCCAACATTCTGATCCATAAAGCATCGCTGGCCTTATAAAATTGATATACATTCGAAAAAAATAATAATAATTATAAGTTCATATCATAGCTACAAAAAGGATTTTCCTTTTCAAAATTTATCATTGATGAAAAAGGAATTCTCCATTACCAATTTTCATTTCTGAGGTCAAGAGGCAGTGAGATATAAGCCTGTAGCTTTAACTTTTACTTCTGGAAACATTACAGCAACAAATTTACAAAATAGAGAGCATATTACTAACCAACAACATTCTTCATACTAAAACCACAGGCTAATTTTACTACCTTGGAAAGAAACATAAGTGTTAGTTGTTAGAAGTTATGAACTTCCAAAATCTCATCCTACAATTGTTTGTTTTTAGCCGAAAATTCTCTTCTTTAGTTGTTAGTGATGGGCACTAGGCGCGTTACCTGCCCAAATATGTTATATGCACATACTCAGTGCTGACCAACAAAAGAATATAGAAATGCTATAGCTTATCAAAAATGGAGGTTTCCCAAAAATTTTCACATTTTTGGATAGAATTCATCAGTTTCTTATTGAGTTGAGAGTAAAAACCATACCATCAGGAGGGCTTGTGCAATTTTTTACAATTTTCTTTTTTTTTAAATAACATGTTTGACTACAAGTTTTGGTCAAAAACATGAAAAATGCGGGGGGTTGAGGTAGGTTAACAGCCAGCGCAAAGTTTGGTTACACTCATGAATATGGATCATATTAAAACTCGTATAAATATTAGGAAACTCCCGGCTTTGTGAAGAGCCTTGTAGTGTCTGACTGCTACATTTGGTTAAGGATCGCTAAATCTCTACAAGGGTTAGAGTGTAATGCAAAATGTGCAAAGTTCTCATACATTAATGGGAGAAATATTAAAAAAATGTAGAAAGACTAAGGATTATAAGAAAAGGAGTTGGAATATAGGAACGAACTTTGACAGATAAAGTGGAATAAAAAAATTGGTAGGTGAAAAAGTGCTACATTTGGTTAAGGACTGCTACATCTCTACAAGGGTTAGTGTAATGCAAAATGTGCAAAGTTCTCACACATTAATGGGAGGAATATTAAAAAAATGTAGAAAGACTAAGGATTATAAGAAAAGGAGTTGGAATATAGGAACGAACTTTGACAGATAAAGTGGAATAAAAAAATTGGTAGGTGAAAAAGTGCTACATTTGGTTAAGGACTGCTACATCTCTACAAGGGTTAGTGTAATGCAAAATGTGCAAAGTTCTCACACATTAATGGGAGGAATATTAAAAAAATGTAGAAAGACTAAGGATTATAAAAAAAGCAGTTGGAATATAGGAACGAACTTTGACAGATAAAGTGAAAAAAAAATGGCAGGTGAAAAAGGTAACGTTTTGAAGACCATGGGTGTGGTATAGTGGTAAAATAGAATTAGGAATTGAATGGGTATTATAGAGAAGGTAGCAAGTGTAGCTATAAATGGAGATAGAATTATAACTCTTAAAATTATCATAGGAAAATTTTGTAAATATAGTTAGTATATATACATGTCACATAGGATTAAATAAATTTATTAAAATTAAATTTTGAAAAGAAAATCTAACGAAACAACATAGTGGGAAAAGTCTTGCTACTCTTAAATATAAATGAAAGTGTTTAGATAGGATACGGTGGCAAAATATGATCCATATAGACAACCACACATAGTGGAAAAAGCCTTAGTTGTTGTAGCCAGATATAGCAGTGCGAAGATGAATATTTTTCGAAAATTTTGCTTTTCAATTATTACTTTTTTTTACACAGATCAATAGCTAACATGTTCCCCATCGAGTTGGGAGGAAAAAACAGAACAAGAAGTGATATGAACTCATAATGTTAACAAATCACATAACCAATAGAAGTAAAATGTCAAAAACAAAATTCCCCGAGATGATGAAAGTTATTCCAATCCCTTCAAAATTCTCATGATCCTATCTATTAGTAAGGTCCAGAAGATAGCATTGAGGACCAGTGCCCCACATGACAGTCATCTTGTCTAAAGTATGTCAAGAATTTATCGAGACAAAAGTTATATCTCAAGATTTCCACATGAGATATTCTTTGTGCAATTTCGAGAGGATAAGATATTCTAGTAGATTTGTAAACACTTTAACTTTTTTATGTTTAATTTGTGGCCAAATGGAGATTAATTTCCATATCCTATAATAGCGAAATATGATCCATGCAGCCAACCCTATATAGTGGGAAAAAGGCTTAGTTGTTGTTGTATTGTCATCCATTATCTACCAACATGCTTCAGAGCCATGTCACCTTATGTAGCAATCTCTATAGCAATTTTTTCAAACATTCTAGAAGATCTTGTTTCAGAGTAATGTCACGCTAAAGATTACACAGTTTAAAAATATGGCAATTGATATAGCAACTAGTCATAGCGAAATATATGCAAAAACTACAAAAAGGAAAAAAAAGGCCAAGGGAAGTTTCAACAGCATAGTTGAAAGACATAAAGATACTATGCTACCAATAAAAACTGTCTTATAAGCTTCTTTCATATTTTTCACCAGTGTAGTAGAATAAAAGAACAAGCCTTCTTTCATATTTGTCACCAATGGAGCAAGAACAAAAGAACAAGACTCTAATACAAAGCTCTGAGACCATTAAAATATAGTTGACTGATGGGATTCTCACCGTGCATCCAAGACGAGTAGGACAACCTTCTAAAAACATCAATGTTTTGCTTGGTTTCTTGACACTTTCACCAAGGGTAGCATGTTCTTCAACAAACTTTTCAAAGTGAAAAGAATCACACTGCCTAAGCTTCTGTCCACTCAAAACATTTGAGGACAAGATGGGTGAACCTGTGCAACGAGCAACTCTCTCTAGACGATGGAGCTTCATATCAAGGACCAGTGTAATCCCTTTTGCCAGGATGGACTCCTGTATGTCGCGAGAAACTGTTTTCTCCACCAATACAACATTTGGCTGGTACTGTTCTATCACATCAATGATGGTTTTCAAACTATCCTTCTCCTATTGGTAAAAGTAGGATAGAAATATTATAATCTGCCAAAAGATGACCACAAACTTTTGCACACAATGAACTCCATGTTACCTGCTGCATTGACTCAAAAGACGATAATCCATTGGATGAGAGTCCAAGGCAACCCCGGATTAACAGCAATCTAGGCTTCTCATACTTTGTAGGCATGTGCTTGTGAGCAGCATGCTTCTTAAATACCAAGCCTTTGATAAATTGGCTAAAAATGTAAAAATATTGAATGAGTATATAAAGTTCAAATTTCTTAAGCTGCTTATGCAATCAAAATAGTACATAAAACCAAAAAAGTCAGTCCCAGTCAACCAATAAATAAAATGCTGCAACGATTGTCACTTCACTTTTCATTGGAAACATGAGTAAGTAGCTTTTGACATACATAGCTCGAGAGGCATTTAACCTTCAGACTGATATTGGAACTTGATAAGTAGAGTCAAGAGTTTTAATCAACAAAAAATTCATGGAAATAAAAATACTAAAGAACAGATGCAAATTCATGGAAATAAAAATACTAAAGAACAGAAGCTAGTTTGTTCCCAGGTTTCTATCAATGTAATATATTTTTTTCAAGTTTTTGCAACTTCAGTTGAAACAAACAATGTGCATGACAGTGATCAACTTGGACTGTACTATGTTTTTATGCACCAAGTACACCGACCTTGATGAATCACCACTCTCAGTGAATCAAATTATTCAGCTGAAATTACATACTATATTTCCTATCAATATAGTCCGACTAAGAGGAAACAGAAAATTATAAAAAGAAAGTGGAAAGGAAGTAAGTGAGGCCTTATCACCTTTGGCTGGGAGAACCACTGGCAATACATTTGATCTTCACATATCCATCAGGATCCATTGCTTTCCCTTCAGCAGCATCTGGCTTCACAAATTTAGCAGCTTCCCATGACAAAGAAGCCACTATATCCACCCAACTCTCACCATGTTTTCCTGATGCAACAATAGCAACAGATTTAAGAAGCTGATCAACAAGGGCCTTAAATTTCCCATTGATCACCTCTTCCAATGCTTTTCGCTTTTCCTCTTTGAATTTATGGCTCCCACTTCTTTCATCTTCAAAGCTACTTAAAGAACTTGGCTTGCCCCAATCTATACCATCACCAAATTCATCGTCATCATCATCATTATTGATGACACTGCCCTCAATATCATCAACACAATCCTCTGGTTCTGGGGGAATCCAAAACTCAGCATTCAGTTCACCATCACATGTAGAGGTCCCAATTTCCTCAGCTATTGATGACCCAACTCTTTCTATAATATGATCTCCTGCTTCCTGATCATGTAGAGATCCTACACTTTCTTCATCTCTAGTAGACCAAGTATCATGTACAACACCAATCCCTTGGAGATTATCTTGCATAGATGCAGATGGTACTTGAGCACCATCAATGTCCACTGAGCTAAAATTAATTAAATGGTGCTTCAAATCATAAACAGAATCTTCTTGGCTGCTAGCTGTGCTGCATTCCTCCAAATAAACACTGATAATAATAACACCATGTCAGAGCAAGCAAGAGTAAATCAAAGGTCTACTAGTTTCTATGAATATACAACTGACAAATTTCTTGTAATTTGTTCAATTTGCTTTCAAGGATATGAGGGAGTGCATACCGCCCATCTGAGATTACATCAGTGGAAATATCACCTGCAAGACAAAAAGGTATGAGAACCAGCATTAGAACGAAGTAAGGCGGAGGTGTTAGAGCACATTAAAGAAGTAGAAACATTACTGCAACTAGAAAGGCCGCTTGCACTGCTTCTCAAGGAAGCAGCTGGACTTGGAGAAGGCATCAAGCAAGGATGAATCCCTGGCTTCTCAGAATATCATTAATGGGTGATCCTGGTCTACAAAATTGAGTAATAGTAGATGTGAGTTTTCTATTAACCTTTGCATACACTCTATGCACATTCAGGATGAACTTACGTATATCAAGAACTACAATAAACCCAAATAGAAACAGGAATTCTCATCTCCTATAAAAATTCTCGAAAACCATAAACAATTAACACATAAAATTCAACTATATGCTCATGTCTCTTAGGAAAGAGTACAACACTCTTCTCTTTATTTAGGTCCTCATGCATAAGAGGAAGAAGAAAAACTTGCTCAAAATGAATCCAACCACTAAGTAATTAGAGACAGCCAACCAACGGGAACCAAATTTAATCCTAACTTTTTCATGAACAATCCAAATTCAAGAATGGAGAAAATTACCAAGCCCATGTCAAATTCACAAAATATCTACAGCCAACCCTCTGGCCATCAAGAATAAACAAAAAAACTAAAGCAAACAACCATTGCTTGAAATTTGGCCTATAATGCAGATCCCTCATAAACACCCAGATCAAACAAGAAACCAATCACCATCAGAACAAAAAGCTCATAAAGACTACAATTCACTTATTCAAATTTCAAAAAAAAAATCCAAACTATTTGGACTGATTATCCACAACCATAAAATCCCAACAGGAAAAATACTTTTAGATTCAAAATTTTCATTCAAAATTACTTTAAAAAATGGAAATCTGTGACAAACAAAAAAAATAGAAATAGGTGTTTTCGAACAATTAAAAGTAAACATTCTGGACATGAAATTCCATATAAATACCATGAACACGAAGAAAAGGCCATTTATAGTAAAAAAAAAAAAATTGTAATCCGCCAAAACACTGTTAGAAAACGCCATAAAAACAATTGTCTTACAAATTGAGATGAATAATTCGATCGCCAAATCTGATGAATCTTTTATCAGCAAAGAAATATGAAATCAACAGTAAATACAACTCACAAGGTCACATAGTAGAAAACCCCCTAAACTCACAAGAGAATTTAAAGCCTTTAAAGTCAAGAAAAATTCCACACCATGTTAACCATTTTCAAAAATGGTTTGAAGAATAATTGCACTACCCAAGAATCAAGGAAGATAACAAAGCAACCACCTTGACAACCATCTTGGCCTTCAAGACAATCAAATTAAAAGAATAATTTTGACTGCAAGATGAAAGATTTTCCATATAACTTACTATCAAAGCAACCCAATTAAACACGTAAATGATGGCAGCTTTAATCAATCGCAAGAACATCAAAATCTTGAAACTTTTTTACCATTCAAGCTGACCTTAGCCTTATATTTGAAAAAGGAAGAAAAACTTGAGTGGAAAGATGGAGGAAAAAGTAAAAATTATTGAAAATGAGAAGAAAGAACTGAAGGAGGAATCAATATTCTTGTGTCCTAAAGTGGGGTCCACTGTGCTTGTTTGCATAAATTTGGAGTCATCGTTCTGTATGCTGTTCTATTGTGTCAGAAAATTTCAATTTGCATATGAAATAATGTTATTTGAATGGGATTTTGAATTTTTTTTTTATGAAAAGTCAAATTTTATTGAGATTTTATTTTCCCAACTTCAAAGCATTTTAGAGTTCAGATGACTGTATCATCTAAAGGTGGTGGCCACGGTTTCGGAACCGGCTGTTTTGGTTTCGATTCTGTTTTGGTTCCGATTCCGTTTTAATTTTGATTTTTTTTCGATTTTTAATTTCGAATTTTGATTGTAATCCCACTTTTAAATTTGATTTCTATTGAAATAATGATTAAACTATTAATTGAAACTCAAATAATACGACATAATAATATAATTAGAATAATAATAGTTACAATTGAAGTTAATTAATATATAGTTTTTAGACAATAAAACTATGAAGAATTAGATAGATGAGATTCAAAGATATAAAAATAATATGAATATTTGAATATTTGAATTATTAATTAGAATTCAACTAGTATAATATAATAACATAATTAGAATAGTAGTTAAAATTAAACTAATATATGAATTTTTTAGAATAATAGAATTACGAATATTAGATAAGTGAGAAAGAAAGATATAGAAAGAATAAGAGTATTGAGAAAATAATCGAACTATTAATTGGAATTTAAATAGTATATTAGAATAATATAATAATAGAATTAGGATAATATAAATTAGAAAATTAAGTTGATACATAATATAATTGGATTAATAGTTGAAATTGAACTAATATATGGAGGTTTTAGAAAAATAGAATTATGAAGGATTAGATAAGTGAGAAAGAAAAATATATAAATGATAAGAGTATTGAAAGAATGATTGAACAATATAATAATATAATTAGAATAATTAATTAAAAAATTGATTACCTATACCCTAAACTATAAACGTTAAAACTTAAAATATAAATATTAGAAAACTAAGAAATTATATGATGAAAATGAAGTGGTATAGAATTATTTATATAAAAAAAAAATTTGGCTGGTTCCGGTTCCACAAAATCAGGAACCGGAACCGCCGGTTCGACTAGTAAAGTAATAGGATAAAATTTTCTTGGAAGAATTAATTACATTTATTAGCATGGTTAATTCAACTCGGTTAATTCGATTTTCTTTATTTTAAAATTTTTAACCGAATGAAAATCGAAAACTGAACAAATCGAAACCCAATAATGGAATTCAATTTCGGTTCGGGTCGATTTTTGGTTTTATTCTTTTTTTTTTACATTTTTTGATAAATTATTTTATTTAATTTATTAAATTAATGATATATCTTATTAATTACAAAAAAATAGATTTATCACAAAAATTATATATAATTATTATATATAATTTATTGATTATATATATTCCAT
Organism: Ophiorrhiza pumila; assembly: GCA_016586305.1. Taxonomy (NCBI): domain Eukaryota; kingdom Viridiplantae; phylum Streptophyta; class Magnoliopsida; order Gentianales; family Rubiaceae; genus Ophiorrhiza; species Ophiorrhiza pumila. The sequence continues at coordinate 17,502,799 of BLIW01000010.1, forward strand.
AATACATACATATATATATATATTAATTATCTAGCTATTCGATTAATTCAGTTAATTCGATCACTGAATAATTGAATTCAAATTGAAAGCCAAAATGAACTCTTTTTGTTCAATTAACCGAAATCAAATTTTTAAAATCGTTACCGAATTGAAAATTGATTAAATAAATTCAATTTGGATAAAAACTAAAATCGAAACAAAAAAATCCGATTTCAAATAATTGAATAAATTCGAAACAATCGATTTAGTCGATTTTTTTTTCGGTTTTTGTGCGCCTCTATATTTATCTAGTCATGACTAGAGTACTAAGATATTTTAATGTTTAATCAAATTACAATCAATTGGTTAGAAGTTAGAAATATTGAGTGGATAAGGAAAAAAATAGTACTACCTTCAAATAATTAGAAAATTAATTATATATGGTAAAATTACAATCAAACCCCTATAATTATGGGCACTTTAAAAACATTATGACATAATTTTAATTGATTGACGAGTAGAGATTATTTGTTATAACTCTTATCATTTAATAGTTTGTTGAGGTAAATATAATTCATCCTCCATCGTTATTGTACAAGTTGATGTAAGATATTCAAATCACCACTAATATTTAATGAGTAACATTTGAGTGTTTCTACTTGAGACTTTCTTTTATTATTTAAATTATTTTCATTCTTGGTCATTTTATAATTTAACCCATGTAAGTTTTTAATTTGAGATGGGATCTGCTGTCTAAGATTATCCTATCTTATCCAGTTTTAAATTAAAACTACGTGGTAGGGTTTACCCATCTCTTGATTAGGGTTTAATAATTGTAAAGTGATTTTCGTGATATTTATGCTTTTAGTCTCTAATTTTAGTGAAACTAGATCGTTTTGAACATTAGAAATAATTAGACATTATAATATTGGATAGAGGATCTGGTATCTCATTTTACAGTCATTGACAAGCCAAAATAATTTATTGTTTTTCTAAAGATTTTTCATAAGAACGAGAATGGAATAACAAGAATCGACTTGTTATTTTAATGGGTAAATGATAAGCACTAATTATTCAGTTTATAATATATCTTTTTATGTGCTTTGTGGGGGAAATCTGGTGCTAATTAATGATAATCTTGGCAAAATTTGGGAGTTTCCATTAAGGAGGATGGCGTGAAGATAAAGACTGAATTGGAGGGATTTGTAGAAGATTTGAAGGGTTGAAGATAGGATTTGTGGAGGATTCTGATTTGGCTGGAGAGTTAAATTAGGAAAATTGTTAAAAGCTGCATGTGGCTGAGTGAATTTGGGAACAAGAAGATTTCTTTCTTTAGTTGGATTAGGAAGTTTTGTTATTTTGACCTCCTATATAAGGGAGAAGGATTATTAGGTTTAGGGGGGCTGTAGCTGTAGTTTTAGTTGTAGCTTAGGTAGCAATAGTTAGATTTTTATTTGTTTTCCATTTTGTTAGTTTGCTGCAGTTCTGCAGTGTTCCAATTTTTTTTACAGCAAGAACAGACGCTCGTCGTATGCCCAAACGATGGTCGGCCTGGTTTGCTTTTCTTAATTCAGTTTTATTCTTTTTAATTTTTTGATTGTTTTTAATCATGTTTCTTGAGTAGTTTATTCTTCCGGCATATAGGTAATGAAGTTTTAACTATTATTTAATCGTGAGACCTAATTGTTTTAATATAATTAATATTTTATGAGTTTCGAAAGTTCTCTGTTCATAGCGTTAATTGTTTGGATTTGTTATACACTGGCCATGTTTAATTAATCTCAATAGTGCCAATTAATCTCATATTATTTCACTGGATCTAGTAGATAGGATTAATTAGTGGCAAAGCTACTGTCTCGGTAAACGAGAACTTTAGGCTAATAAATTGTGACATGCTGATCATGATTGTAGTTTATTAGAATTGGGTTTCTCTATTGTTTAATGCTGTTTTAACATTGAATATGTGTTCGGCTGATTCAGGCCGGGTTATGTTAGAATTAGAGAAATAATTGATTACGCTGATTCTTGTCAATTATCGATAAATTAAGGAGAAGTTGGGCTACGTCAGAGCTGATTCTCGGTTGCCTATAACTGGTTGATTCATGATATTAATTAATCTTTGAGTCTATGATCGATAGATAATTAGTTAATGTGAATTTACTTGTTTGCTGGGCTTTTCTATTTTGTGTATTCTTCTATAGTAATTTCTTATTAATTAGTTTTATTTACTTTTCTTAATTAATAATTACTATTCGTGACATTTTTCCTTGAATTAACTAGAAGAGATAGTGTTTCCGTTCCTCGTGGGATCGACCTTACTCTTGATATACTATTATTTATTCTTTAGAGTAAGTAATTTATTTTGGTACAAAAACGACACTACTAGTAAATTAATCGTTTACTAGTAAGTTAAAAATGTATCAAAAGCTTTCAATTTAATGCTAGTTAATATGAAGATATTGTACAAGAGCCAATTTTAATATGTAGATAGATAATCATTTTAAAACGTGACTTGTAATTAACAGTGGTCATGATGTCATTTATTATTCAATTTTATTATTTGTATATAATAGTTCAAGGGGGGAAAATATATGGAATTTAATGATTTAGAGGAGGTTGTATATGCAATATTTTGAATTTTTTTATGAACTCCTAATTTTATCTATTCACACGTTCTTCTCCGATTAAAGTTAACTATGTTTGATAGGGAAAGACATTCACAAAATGACTATATTTAGAGTAGGTTCTTCTCCCATGAAAGTTCTCTAAACTATATTTGGTGAGGAAAGACATTGATAAAATGACTATGTTAGTATTTATTGTAAGTTATTGTAGAATACATATCTTGACTTGAAGTTTCATTTATTTAGGTCACCACTCCAATCCTTATCAGTGTAACCTACCTATTGTAGGTCACCACCTTGATAGCATAAGGAATAATTGAAACTACCTTTTAGATATCTCAATATTCTTTTCACTGCTCGCTGAAACATACTAGGCCCAATTCACCAGTTGCATAGCATATATCAAGGCTAATACACATCATGATGTACATTAAACTTTCTACAATACTAGCATATGAAACTCTTTCTTCCATATTTTGTCACTCGTCTAATGTCTTAGAACACATTTCTTTACTAAGGGAATCACCTTTTTGATAAGTGGGTTTTATACCAACTTATATATCTTATTTCACTTAGCTTTTGACTTGTATTTCATACATCTATGTGGTGTTTTGTGTTATTTTGTGCATAAATGTGGTTTGCAATTGGATGTGCTAAAATGGTTAAAAAGGACCAAAAATGATGAAAAACTTAGGCAATTGTGTGTTTGATGCTAAATGACAAGGTGTAGAGTCTTTAAGGGCTAGGTTGGTGAGTGAGAATTTGGGAAAACTTAAATGTGCCATGTTGCTTAGTATTGAAGTTGGGCAGAATGTAAAGTGATCTTCATATGCGTGTAACTTTCTCAATACTAATCCAAATGATGAGATCTTGGATGTTCTGGAAGGTTCTTTGAGTTTACTTCAATTCTTATGTTTTAAATTTCTTCTAATTCTGTGTGTAAATATGAGAAACGGGGGCATTTTTATGATTGCTGCTTCAGGTTTTCGCTATTGAACTCATATTGCCACAGTTTGGTAGATTGTTAATATCTTGAGCTACAGATCTCCAATGATGCTGATTCTTAAACCAATGGAAAGCCAAGAGAAAGATCTAAAACTCTTATGTTTACCACAAAGTCCAATTCGGAGCCGAAGACACACATATATTGCATAGAAGTGGAACGTTGTGCTAGAAAGGGAAATTACATGGCGATGCGTCGCCATGAAAACTTCTGCACTGCGATGCGTCGCCATGTAAGCTGCGATGCGTCACCATGAAATTTTCTTCTTCGCCACACTTCAGTATGTTGGCCATAACTCTCTCGTCTGAGCTCTGAATTGGGTGATTCAAAAAGCTATGGAAAGCTAAGACTTAGGGCTACAACTTTCATGTTTTAAGTTTTTCCAAATTGACAAAGAATCAAGGCCAAATATTTGTTGGAAATCGTCGTGCGCACATTTGCTGCACCACATCCACAAATGCACGCACAGTTGCTGCACATCCGCACGAGGTCGCCGCACACATGCGCACCACTGTGCACAGGTCGTTGCACACATGCATAGTGATGACCACGGTTCCGGAACCGGCGGTTACGGTTCCACCAAAAGGTGGAACCGGAACCGAACCGCCGAGAGGCGGTTCCGGTTCCGGTTCCGGTTCCGGTTCCGTCCCGGTTCCGGTTCCGGTTCCGTCCCGGTTCCGGTTCCGGTTCCGTCCCGGTTCCGGTTCCGGTTCCGTCCCGGTTCCGGTTCCGGTTCCGTCCCGGTTCCGGTTCCGGTTCCGTCCCGGTTCCGGTTCCGGTTCCGTCCCGGTTCCGGTTCCGGTTCCGGTTTTGTTCCATTTTCGATTTTTTTTTAGATTTTTAGTTTCGAATTTCGATTATAATCCCACTTTTAAATTTGATTTCTATTGAAATAATGATTAAACTATTAATTGAAACTCAAATAATACAACATAATAATATAATTAGAATAATAATAGTTACAATTGAACTAAATTAATATATAGTTTTTAGATAATAGAACTAGGAAGAATTAGATAAGTGAGATTCAAGAATATAAAAATAATAAGAATATCAAAAGAATATTTGAATTATTAATTAGAATTCAACTAGTATAATATAATAACATAATTAGAATAGTAGTTAAAATTAAACTAATATATGAATTGTTTAGAATAATAGAATTATGAATATTAGATAAGTGGGAAAGAAAGATATAGAAAGAATAAGAGTATTGAGAGAATGATCGAACTATTAATTGGAATTCAAATAGTATATTAGCATAATATAATAATAAAATTAGGATAATATAAATTAGAAAATTAAGTTGATACATAATATAATTGGATTTATAGTTGAAATTGAACTAATATATGGAGGTTTTAGGAAAATAGAATTATGAAGGATTAGATAAGTGAGAAAAAAAATATATAAATGATAAAAGTATCGAAAAAATGATTGAACAATATAATAATATAATTAGAATAATTAATTAAAAAAATTGATACCCTAAACTATAAACGTTAAAACTTACAATATAAAGATTAGAAAACTAGGAAATTATGTGATGAAAATGAAGTATTGAAGTGATATAGAAATATTTATAAAAAAAAATAAATAAAATTGGCCGGTTCCGTGGGGGCCACGGTTCCGGTTCCGGAACCGGAACCGCCAATTTGGCCATGACTACACATGCACGCACAATTGCTGCACATCCGCACGAGGTCGCCGCACACATGCGCACCACTGTGCACACATCGCCGCACAGCGCGCGCAGCTCGTGCGCACATCGTCGCGCGCATCGCCGCGAGGCACACACAGCATTGCCACATTTCAGTATTTTGATCATAACTTTCTCATTCCAGCTCCGAATTGAGTGATTCAAAAGGCTATGAAAAGCTAAGACACAGGGCTACAACTTCTATGTTTTATGTGTTTCCAATTTCACAATGCATCAGGGCCAGATTTTGGTTAGAAGTCCCAGCACAGATTTCTTCATTCAAGCATTCAATACATTTGCACTTTCACACAAACTCCATTCATGTTCACCACACTCATAGTTATTTGCTCATGTTTTCACTTTCAATTTTCCTTCTTTGAAATGTGTTGTAGTTACATCCAACTTTCACACCCATTTTCATATCATTACATTTTCATTCCTCAACACATCTTTTGCATTCTTGTTCTATACATTTCATTACAATTTGGACACACACAGTTGCATGCTATGTTTTCATCATTTTATGTTTCATCATTTATTTTCACTCACGTTTAGTATGGCTCACTTGCATTTAGCTGGATTTCATTTCATCTTATTACAGTTATGTTTCTTCGTATTTTCCTTTCACATGTCATAATACTTCACAACACTTCAACACATATACACTTCATCTTCATTACATCTTATTTTTCACTCTTCAACATACAAACATTGCACATCACATTCTTATACATTTCACAACACTTGCACACAACACTTCTCACTCATTTCATAACATTTTGGTTACACACATTGGCATGCTATATTTTCATCATTCAATGTTCCAACATTTTCTTTCTTAAATTTTCAATTATTTCAATGATTTCCAGTATACACCATTTTCTCTTAACATGAGTTCTTTAGTTTTTCATAACATGCATTTTCAATACTTCACTCTTCATTCTTCACTTTTCATCATTTCATCACAACACCTCATTTCATTCCATTTCACTTCACATTTCACAATACTTCGTTTCACTTAGCACTTCACTCACACACCACACAGAATGCACGACGACACATCTCCACGATGTGTCGCCATGAAATTTTACACGGCGACACATCTCCACGATGTGTCGCCATAGGAATCATTACACAGCGATGCATCGTGGAGATGCATTGCCATGAAAATGGTAGCTTGTGTGCTGATTTTGTGGCTAAGTATAGAATTCTCCTTTCTTTGTGCAGGTTGCAAATGCGTGGAAGGCCAAGGCTCAGGGGCGTGAGTGATGAAGTGATGGCGTGAAGATTTGAAGCTTGAAGGCGTGAAGCTGAGGACTTTTGGGCTGATTTGGAAGCTTATGCATTAGTTGATTTTGGCCATTATTTCATAGTGGCATTTTTGTAATATCTTAGTCATTTTACGTTTGCGTGTTATTTACATTTCTTGTAACCTCTATATATAGAGGATTTAGTTAACAATTTAGTGGGAATTCATTCTAGAGAACAGAATTAGATTTTGGTAACCGACTTTTGATCTAGAGAGAGCGGGAATTATTTTGCGAGATCTACTTCCTCTCTCTAGTTTCTCTCTCTAGCCTTTGAAGCTCCATTTTGGATTCCGATCGAGGAATTGTTCCGGTTATTGTAAATCTCCTTGCAATTGAGAAGGCAATTCACAATCCTTTTGACATTTGGAAGCTATTAAGACATCTTAATTGGTAAACGCTTCCAATTGATGAAATGAACTGTTTAGTCTTCCAATTTGTTGATCGTGAATTGGAAATGGAATATTGTGGCTAATTGTATGATAATCTAGGTTTCTAATGGGTGAATGCTTGGTTGAATTGATAAAGTGCAGTATAATTAACAATCTAAGAAGAGAAATACAACATTCTCTTGAGTGAATTTGTAAACTTGTTAAGTTCATGCTTTTGATCTGAATTTGTTGAAATGAGATTTGATTTCGGTCATCATGCTGAGTTGAATCTTAATTCATAAGATTCTGCTAAGAATTCATGAATGAGAACCAGAGAGTGCAAGAGTTCTTAAACCTGATTGCATTTGTACATGTCTTAGAGCTAGGCCTCGCCATAGGAAGCTCTTAGACTGTGAAGTTGTGAGAACAAGGTGATAAGAGATTTTCTAACTTGAATGATAAATTTACAAGCTAGAATCGGGCCTCACCATGGGAGATTCTAGGAGATAGTTGCTTGAGTAATTCGGGTAGAGAATTGAGAAGACTATAGGTTCTATTCACCATCCTTAGGCCTCACCATAGGATAGGATGGTGATGGGAGGCTAGGGTTACAGTGTGGTGGCCATGCCAACTGTGATTAGGTCTCCTGGTTGCTCTTCTCCTCAATTGATATGATTGTATGTTAGTAGTACTGTGCTGATAAGTTGTATTCACCCGGAAGAAACCTTAGATTATTTGTTTCAATCTAGTGAGAGCTTTCCTTTTTACTTCTTAGTGTTTAGCTTGTGTTAGTTTCATTTTGCAATTGATTTTATCTTGTGAATTCCTTTTTATTTCATTACTTGAGATTACCATTGTGACTACTGCTAGAGCAATAACAAATTTCTTGATACCTCATTTTCCCTATGGATACGATACTTTGCTCACTGCTACTATAGTTAGTGAAATAGGATAAATTGACGAGTAGCGACAACTCGACATCACTTTTGCAATAGGAGTGTCAATAGGTTTGCAATCTTGCCTATGAAATCATTCCAGAATTTTTATATTCTATGGCTCCTATGATAAAGTAAGAAATTTCTTGGAACGAACGCTTTTAATTTCCACACTAAGAATATGTGTAGCTTCACCCAAATCCTTCATTTCAAAATTTAAAGATAATCATTGTTTAATGGCAATAATAACGTTGATGTTATTTCCAACCAATAAAATATTGTTCACATAAAGTGATAATATTGCAATGTTATCTTCAAACTGCTTAATATATACGCAATGGCCCTCATTGATCATCGTAAACACATAAGATATTATGCCTCGATGAAATATTAAGCCATGATGATTGTTTAAAATCATATATCGATTTTTGAAACTTGCTAACTTTGCACTCCTGACCTTTAACAATGCAACCTACAAGCTGTTTTATGTAGATTTTTTCATCTAATTCTCCATTGAGAAAAGCAGTTTTAACATCTATTTGGAGTAACTAAAGGTCCAAATAGGCAACCATATCAAGGATAAGGCGAATTGAAACAAACCTTACAACAAGTGAGAAAGTTTCTCCATAATCTATAACCTCTTGTTAGGTATAGTCTTTAACTACCAAACGTGCCTTGTACTTTCAATAGAGCTATCTGTATTTCTTTTAATTTTGAGAACCCATTTGTTCCCAATAGCTTTACACTCAGATGATAGATCAACTAATTTTTAAACAGGATAGTTTCTCATAAACTTCACCATTGTCGTTTTCCATTCTTCCTTATCAATTGATGAAAAATGCATACTCAATTGTTTTGGTTTGCTTTCATCTAGAGAAAATATCATAAAATCAATCTCAAAACGACGACGAGAGATACCTTGACTACTTATACGCAACTAAATTTTTAGTGAAATTTGAACCTTTGATGGCAGATTACTCGCACTTGGTTCAGATGAACGAGAAATATCCTATTCTCTTACAAATGAACTATTAGGGATGTCTTCATCATCTAGGTTTCGCATCTCATATAGAGCGACATTTTTATCAATTTTATATTGAATTGGAAATTCATTTTCCAAGAATGTGGCATTTCTTGATTTTAATTCAGTAACATTTTCATCTATATGTTAATCAATTAACACATATCCTTTGAATGTTTAGAGTATCTAATAAAGATACATTTTTTTTTTCTCGAGGAACCAATTTTTCATATTTATGGTTTCGATTATGAACATATGTTACTGACCCCAGGGCTATAGATTATTTAGATCATGTTGTTTTCGACATGTTCAAAATTCATAGGGAGTGGAAGTAGCTGATTTGGAGGGCACAACATAAAGTACATAAGATTGCGCATTACCAATTGTAATGTGTGCAAAAAACGATACAAAAAAGTCTAATTCAATTTAATTTTCTAATCTTCATAGTTTTTGCCCAAAAAACTTGTGTTATTGCTCATGAAAAATAGAGATTTTTTCAAAATTCTAAATTACTCATTTTTAAAAAATTGTAATTACCCATTTCTTCACACCATTCACAAGATCGTACAATACAAATTGATATGGGTGCAAAAAACGACACAAAAAGAGCTTAATTTAGTTTATTTTTTGAATCTTTCTATTTTTTGCTTCAAAAATGTGTGTTATAACTCATGAAAAATAGAGATTTTTTAAAAATTTTAAATTTCTCTTTTTCACACTATTCACTATATTGCACATTTCCAATTGAGATGGTTCAAAAACATGGCCCCCAAAATGCCAAATTCAGCTATTTTTTTAATCTTGCTATTTTTTGTAAAAACACGCGTGCTATATCTAATGAAAAATAGAGATTTTTTTCAAAATTTAAAATTTCCCTTTTTTTTAGCACCATTCACTAGATTGCGCATTACCAATTGTAATGGGTGCAAAAAACGACACAAAAAGAGGCTAATTCAACATGTTTTTTTATACTTTCTATTTTTGGTCCAAAAAACGTGTGTTACAACTTATGAAAATTAGACATTTTTAAAAACTTTTAAATTTCTCCTTTTTTTCACACACTTCACTAGATTGTACATTACATTTTAATGGGTGCCAAAAATGATAGAAAAAGAGCCTAATTCAATTTATTTTTTAATCTTGATATTTTTTGCCCAAAAAACATGTGTTGTAACTCATGAAAAATAGAGATTTTTCAAAATTTTGAATTACTCATTTTTTTTAAATTCAAAATTTCCTGTTTCTTCACACTATTCACTAGATTGCACATTACCTATTGATATGGGTGCAAAAAACGACACAAAAGAGTTTAATTTAGTTTATTTTTTGAATCTTTCTATTTCTTGCCCAAAAAACGTGTGTTATAGCTCATGAAAATAGAGATTTTTTAAAAAAATTTAAGTTTCCCTTTTTCACACCATTCACCAAATCGCACATTTCCAATTGAGATGGTGCAAAAATCAAAACAAAAAAAATCCCAATTCAGCTATTTTTTTTAATCTTGCTATTTTTTTACAAAAAAAGTGTGTTATATATAATGAAAAATTGAGATTTGTTCAAAATTTTAAATTTTCTTTTTTTTACACCGTTCACTAGATTACACATTATCAATTGTAATGGGTGCAAAAAATGACACAAAAGAGGCTAATTCAACTTGTTTTTTGATGCTTTCTATTTTTTGCCCAAAAAACATGTGTTATAACTTATTAGAATTAGAGATTTTTTCAAAATTTTAAATTTCTTTTTTTTTCACACACTTTACTAGATTGCACATTACCAATTGTAATGGGTGCAAAAAACAATACAAAGAGAGCCTAATTCAATTTATTTTTTTAATCTTGACATTTTTTGCCCAAAAAACTTGTGTTATTGCTCATGAAAAATAGAGATTTTTTCAAAATTCTAAATTACTCATTTTTAAAAAAATTATAATTTCCCATTTCTTCACACCATTCATGAGATTGTACAATACAAATTGATATGGGTGCAAAAAACGACACAAAAGTGTAAATAGTTGGAAAGTGAATCGGGTCGTTCAATCAGTCAACAATCCTAAACATATAGCGAAACCTCAAGGAATTTTTTCTTCTACTTAAACATTTCTATTTCTTCTTAACACTAGTAACCATAACAAGTACAAGGTAATCCTACATTTACAATATTAGATTACAACTTAATTTTGACTCTAGGGTTAAGTGCCAAACGTCTCACAATCTGATAGTGGTTCCACTAGTCCATCCTCCTCGGCCTTTCACCTTGCTTCATTGAAGCCATTTAGAGAAAATGTGGGTGAGCCTTTATCGCTCAGTGGGTGGAGAATTGGGTATAGTTTTTTTTTTTGAAAACAATGAATAATTTAGAACTACATTTTCGAAATATCGAGTGCCAAAATAATTTATATATTCCAAGAGAAATTCACAATAAAAGTCACAGAGATACAAATAATAAACAGTAATAGAAAATTGCCAGTGGCCAGTCATGAAGGAACTGGCAATAGACAGTCACAGATGAACTACTAGTAAACAGTCACAAATAGTATTTGTCTCAGATAGCACAATGTCCCATAAGGGAGCACATAATAGTTTAGATTTACTACCTGTGGTCAGCCTAGCCGACCCAGTCCAACCATATGACTCTCGATAAATTGCGCGCGCGACTTAGAGCTACCTTATCGTCCACAGTCAGTAATTGCCCGCAGGCACAATATGATATATCCGGATAATCAGTACCCTTTCTCATGTAACTAAAACCTCCTTAGTTCTTCTGCCACAAAGGAGCGGTTGAACTTGAGGGTTTGGTTTTGTTGGTTAGTTGCATTAACTCATCAGCCCTTGCCTTCCCGGCTATCAATAAACCACTCATGGCTGGGCCTCAGTCAGTCAAGCATTTACAGTATAGGCAAACCCATGCCATACACAAATATTTCACACCGTGTTAGTGTGCTACAATCAATAGCGGCTTGTGTGGATTCTAGAGGTGGCTCTCGCATTTATATCAGCGAAGAACTTAGTTCCACACATCACGAAACCGATATTTCAATCATATCATATCATATTTACCAAATTTAATAAATGCAAGATTACAGTGAATTATAAAAATTCATTCATCATGGAATACCTTTCTAATATAAGAAATGAGATTGTCCATAATTCAAATAATGCTCATATCACCTTTAGTTATTAAGTTGACACGATAACCAAACTTTCTCTCCAAATTCAATAGAAGAAAATCTTCAATCATCACAAAGTATCATTCTAGTACAGGATACGAGATTACCCACAATTCAAACAATAGACCTATCACCTTTAGTCATTATAAGGACATGTTGATACAAAATCATATAATCTAATTATTATAAGGACAGGCCAATTAGGTAGATATGACCATCATGGGGTACAAAATTAACCACTGGCCAAGTTACAATTTCCAAGCATATATATATATTACGATATAATTTATTACAATTTCTAGACAAGGTAGTGCTCATGCCTTATTTACTCATTTCTTGGTTTACTTAATTGATATTATCATCATCATTATTTCTATTTTACTTACCTCTTTAATGTATCCTTTGATATGTTACTTGTTATTTCTTATTATGGTTGAATGGTTCAACTTTCCCCTTTTTTCCTCACATTCATTGTTATTATGTGATTATCAGTAAATTTCAGTTACAAGAGATTATGTTTCTTAAACAGGTTAACGTATATATATATATATATATATATATTTTATTCATTAGTTATTTCAGAATCCTATTGAAACTTAATGAAAATATTAATTTCTTATGTGGCCCCTCTTTTATTTGTGTTCCTATTTATAAGATTTTAAAATCAACACACAGTATTTAAAACCAATGCAATTAGGAGTCTTAAAGAATCATAAATTTTTAGTCACCATCAGAACAATAAAAGCCTTAAAATTGATTTCATATAAGGCCCTTAAAAATTGATTTCGTATATATTACTTATTACTTATCTTCCTGCTTCCTGTAGCTTATCTTCTATTTGTGCTTATCCATTATTCATTCATTGGTTAATTATTTTATAACATTACTTGCTTACAAGTGGCATTCTTTTATCTTTACTTAGATCTTTAGAGTCTTAAGAAAATAAGTCCACTATATTTAAGAAAAATTGATCATATTAGGAGTCTCCAAAGGCCATAAATTTTGGCCCCACTAAAATATTAAAAGCCTTATGGTGATTGCTTCTACTTTGTATTCCTAGTGCTTTATTTATATATATACACCAGTTAGACTGCTATTCCTGGTGTTTTATTTATTTATATACACCAATTAGATTGCTTACTGATTACACCATGGGATTGTGATAATTCTCCCTAACAGATTGGGTTATCCCAAAATAGCATAGCGTAATCATCCCATCCAAAATTAAAGCATGCCCTGATTTAATTTTATCTTTTCCTTTTAAGCACATACTATTCTCTGCCATTGATACACAAAGCAACTCATCAGTTGCTTACAATTTCACATACTTAAACCCTCACCCCATAAGCGCAAGAATAAACGCTGCACTAAATGATGGACGTCAACAAGCTCAACAAACATGGGTACACAATAACAGTTTTGAGCTTCCTCCAAACAATATGAGTCATAAAAGGTAAACACAGTGACAAACCTTTGAAATCCAATATATCAAACATCCAATAAAGAAAGAAAAATCTTCTCAAACCATACAAGACAGTCATAAAAGCTAAATTTTAAGAAGAAGCTCCCTCAAAAGAGAGGAAATTTGTTGTTAGCAAGTTAAGATTACTTCCAAGCAACTTTCTTACAATGAAATTTTCTATTTTCATATATAAACTTTTCACACGGTAACTAGTAGATCTTTCCCACTTGTTAATGATTCCTCCAAATTGTCTTGGATCAGCAAACCACGGTGTCCCCTGTGCCCTCTTCTTCTTCCTCTTCCATTTTCTTTCCCTTTCTTCCTCTGTTCTTCTCACGTTGCCGTTCCCTTTCTCCCTTTTTATTTTTATTTTTTTGTGTTCTTCAATTATATAATTTGGAAACATTTTGCCACGAATCACTAGTGGTGATTACGTGTAAGCCATTAAGCTTACACGTAGATCACATAATTACTTTTACTCTCCTCCCCTTTTTCCTTTTTTTTTTATTTTTTTTAAATAATAACTTTTCTAATTTAGAAATAAGTCCTTATCTTTTTGTAAATACCCATTAAAACCTAAACTTTAATATGGTTAATCCCCTCATAACTTTCTAAATCAACCGTTAAATCCTCAAAATTTAATAATTAGTTAAGGTGCAAGCTATGAAACTTTAATTTCCACATAATAAGCATAAAATAATCGAAGGTATTATTATTTAAAAATTTCGGGATCTCACACTCTCCCCTCCTTAAAAGAAATTTCTTCCTCGAAATTCTTACCATTTGTTGAAAAAAAGTTTAAGGTATCATTTTTGCATGTTTTCCTCAAATTTCCATCTAGTTTCCTCAACAACATGTTTTCCCAAATTATCTTAATAAGTGAGATTTTCTTATATTGAATGCGCTTATATGTCATAATCATCTTTATTTTCTTAATATATGATACTGCCAAATAAAATTATTTCCTTAAATAATCACTTCACATCAAATGTATGTATCAGCTAAATGCCTTAGTCACCCACAATTTATTTTTATTCAACTTCAACTTGTTAACTTCAAAAATATAGATACCTCGTGCTGTATTTGATCATAACTCTAAGCCACTATATCATTTCTTCGAATTTTATATTCATCCTCGATATATACATTAATTTGCAAAAGTCGCCCCTTCTATTTTTATCCTTTTAACCCTCTCATTTATTCTTCAAAAATCTCCCAAACATTCAAATCTATTACAATATCTAATTAATGCACATTGACTAGTTAACATAGTATTATAAATCTTATGGTGGGATTTTCCCAAAGAGATGTAAAGTTCCATATTAGTCTAGTACTATCCATAACTTCTTACTATTTAGGTTATCATACTTACAAAGAATCATCATATTTGTATGATAATATCTTACTCTTCAATTCAAATCAGTCGATAATCTATCTGTTATAAACTATTTCAAAATTATACTCCCACTGAAAGTCTACCTCATACCTTAATATTTAAACTTATGTATCTAGTGTACAACTTAATGTTTAAAATAAATCGTCTTGTGCATCATATGTATACACCAATAATTTCTCACTAGAAACTTTCATTTCATTCTTTATTTTTTTCAAATCCATGCACCTAATGTTCACCTTGATAATGAATAAATCTTCTTAAGCAAGATAGGTAACACCAATTGTTTCTCAACAATCATTTCCCTAATGATTCTTAATACTAGTCTTGACTTAGTTTCTTTAGCATATAGTAATCATGAAATTCTTATTCTCTTTTCTAGTAAGTCACCAAAGGTGAATTCTTGTCAACTTATATTGTTTAGGCAATCTTTAAATGTAATCTTAGTTCATGGTGCGATATCCAATCTATTTTTTCAAAACCCACTATGCGCTTATTGAGCTAATCCAAAAATTTTAAAGTATACACGTGACAAAAGATTTCAAATTTCTTCATTTTCAAGTCTTGCTTCAAATTTCTCCATTTTCAATAAACCTTTATTCAATATTCTTAGATGTTCATTGATATCATAAAAAACACAATCTCTATTACCTCGAATATGAAATTTTATCACATCCCTTCAATTCTCCCAAAAGTCCTTTGGTTTTACATCACACCTAACTCTTTCTAATACTTCACAATTTCAAATACTTATGCCTTTACTATCCACAGATTTACCATAAATTTTCTTACAATCGTAGTATAAGAAACGGATTTGAAAGAATCTCAAATATAAAATTGAACATTCACAAATGAAAATAATCCAACCAAATAGGGATCCAAACTTAAATTTTAACATTTTTTCTTAAGGAGTTCATTCCTAACTATGAAACCAATAATGTCCACAATGTTTTTTTTGTTAACTCTTACCAAACACTTATCATCTCAATTCAAACCTAGTAAATTACAAGTTCAAAGTCCAAGAATCTTATCCTGGCTTACGAGCAAAAATGCTCTGATACCACTTATAACGCCCAGGACCACCCCTAGTTGGAAAATGAATTGGGTCGTTCAATCAATCAACAATCCTAAACATATAGTGAAACCTCAAGGAATTTTTTCTTCTATGTAAACATTTCTATTTCTTCTCAACACTAGTAACCATAACAAGTACAAGGTAATCCTACATTTACAATATTAGATTACAACTTAATTTTGACTCCAGGGTTAAATGTCAAATGTCTCACAATCTGATAGTGGTTCCACTCGTCCATCCTCCTTGGCCTTTCACCTTGCTTCACTGAAAACATTTAAAGAAAATGGGGGAGAGCCTTTATCGCTAAGTGGGTGAAGAATTGGGTATAGTTTTTTTTGAAAACGATGAATAATTTAGACCTGCATTTTCAAAATATCGAGTGCCAAAATAATTTATATATTCCAAGAGAAATTTACAATAAAAGTCACAGAGATACTGACAATAAACAGTCATAGAAAATTGGCAGTGGCCAGTCATGAAGGAACTGGCAATAGACATTCACAGATGAACTACTAGTAAACAGTCACAAGTAGTATTTGTCTCAGATAGCACAATGTCCTATAAGGGAACACATAATAGTTTAGATTTGCTACATGTGGTCAGCCTAGCCAACCCAGTACCAGCCATATGACTCCCGGTAAATTGTGCCGCATGACTTAGAGCTACCTTATCCACCACAGTCAGTAATTGCCCGAAGGCAAAGTATGATATATTCGGATAATCAACACCCTTTCTCATGAAACTAAAACCTCCTTAGTTCCACTTGACAAGGGTGGAACGTCACGGTGGACTTACGATGAACTCGTCGGCCCTTGCCTTCCCGACCATCAATAAACTACTCATAACTGGGCCCCAGTCAGTCAAGCAGTTACAGTACAGGCAAACCCATGCCATACACAAATATTTCACACCGTGTTAGTGTGCTACAATCAATAGCGGCTTGTGTGGATTCTAGATGTGGCTCTCGCATTCATATCAGCGAAGCACTTAGTTCCACACAGCACGAAACCGATATTTCAATCATATCATATCATATTTACCAAATTTAATAAATGCAAGATTACAGTGAATTATAAAAATTCATTCATCATGGAATACCTTTCTAATATAAGAAATGAGATTGTCCATAATTCAAATAATGCTCATATCACCTTCAGTTATTAAGTTGACACGATAACCAAACTTTCCCTCCAAATTCAATAGAAGCAAATCTTCAATCATCACAAAGTATCATTCTAGTATAGGATACGAGATTACCCACAATTTAAACAATAGTCCTATCACCTTTACTCATTATAAGGACATGTTGACACAAAATCATATAATCCAATTACTATAAGGACAGGCCAATTCGGTAGATATGACCATCGTGGGGTACAAAATTCACCACTGGCCAAGTTACAATTTCCAAGCATATATATATTACGATATAATTTATTACAATTTCTAGACAAGGTAGTGATCATGCCTTATTTACTTATTCCCTGGTTTACTTAATTGATATTATCATCATCATTATTTCTATTTTACTTACCTCTTTAATGCATCCTTTGATATGTTACTTGTTATTTCCTATTATGGTTGAATGGTTCAACTTTCCCCTTTTTCCTCACATTCATTATTATTATGTGATTATCTATAAATTTCAGTTACGAGAGATTATGTTTCTTAAATAGCTTAACGTATATATATATATATTTTAATCATTAGTTATTTCAGAATCCTATTAAATCTTAATGATAATATTAATTTCTTATGTGGCCCCTCTTTTATATGTGTTCCTATTTGTAGGATTTTAAAATCAACACACAGTATTTAAAACCAATGCAATTAGGAGTCTTAAAGAATCATAAATTTTTAGTCACCATCACAACAATAAAAGCCTTAAAATTGATTTCATTTAAGGCCCTTAAAAATTGATTTCGTATATATTACTTATTACTTATCTTCATGCTTGCTTTAGCTTATCTTCCATGTGTGCTTATCCATTATTCATTCATTGGTTAATTATTTTATAACATTACTTGCTTACAAGTGGCATTATTTTATCTTTACTTAGATCTTTAGAGTCTTAAGAAAATAAGTCCACTATATTTAAGAAAAATTGATCATATTAGGAGTCTCCAAAGGCTATAAATTTTGGCCCCACTAAAATATTAAAAGCCTTACGGTGATTGCTTCTACTTTGTATTCCTAGTGCTTTATTTATATATATACACCAGTTAGACTGCTATTCTTGGTGTTTTATTTATATATATACACCAATTAGATTGCTTACTAATTACACCATGGTATTGTGATAATTCTCCCTAACAGATTGGGTTATCCCAAAATAGCATAGCGTAATCATCCCATCCAAAATTAAAGCATGCCCTGATTTAATTTTATCTGTTCCTTTTAAGCACATAGTATTCTCTGCCATTGATACACAAAGCAACTCATCAGTTGCTTACAATTTCACATACTTAACCCCTCACTCCTTAAGCGCAAGAAGAAACGCTGCACTAAAAGATGGACGTCAACAAGCTCAACAAACATGGGTACACAACAACAGTTTTGAGCTTCCCTCAAACAATATGAGTGATAAAAGATAAACACAGTGACAAACCATTGAAATCCAATAAAAAAACATCCAATAAAGAAAGAAAAATCTTCTCAAACCACACAAGACAGTCATAAAAGCTAAATTTTAAGAAGAAGCTCCCTCAGAAGAGAGGAAATTTGTCGTTAGCAAGTTCAGATTACTTCCAAGCAACTTTTTTACAATGAAATTTTCTATTTTCATATATAAACTTTCCACACGGTAACTAGTAGATCTTCCCCACCTGTTAATGATTCTCCAAATTGTCTTTGATCAGCAAAACACGGTGTCCCCTTTTCTCTCTTCTTCCTCTTCTCCTCTTTTCTTTCCCTTTCTTCCTCTGTTCTTGATGAGGAAGCCAACCCGAGAAGCTATGTGGATGATCCATTGCAAGGAATTGGGGGACCTTTGACTCATTTGAGGACTAAACGAATGAAGACAACGTTATATTTGTTAATGGAAGATCTTTTTGAGCGTGAACTATTTCGTGAAGCTCGTGACGAAGATGCAACCTTCATTTCATGTTTGGAGGTGTCCTAATTGGAGTACAATGTCGTGGTGAATCGAAATGGACTATTAGAAGGAAGAAGAGTTGAAAACAATGAACAAGAAGCTTGAGAAGCTCTACGTCGCGACGTCCATGGAGTCCCACGTCGCGACGTGGAGAAGCGCAAGAGGATTTCGAGAAGAATTTCCAACGTTGCGATGTGCGACCAATGACGTCGCGATGTCCAGAGGAGATCACCAACGTCGCGACGTGCGACCACTGACGTCACGACATGTACCGACGTCGCAACGTCCATCCCTCTTTCACGTCGTGACGTGGCTCACTGGAAATTTTAATCGGAAGAAATTCAACAAAAATTCGACATTTAATTCATGAATAAATCCCCAAGTCGCGACGTGCGGGAAAACAGGATATTTATTTTGAATTTTGTTAGCCATTATTTCCTTAGGGTTAAAAGCCTATAAAAAGCAACCTCATGTACGTTTTTGGGCAGACAATTTTTGAATAGTGAGTTTATAAAACTTTCTTTTGTTCTTTGTGAAGAACAACAATTCTATTTCAATCAAGGGTTTGATTGATTGGATTCTTGATAACGAGAGTTCTAAGAAATAAGTATTCTTGGGGTGTTCGTTACTGATTTTGATAGGTAAGTTTCTAATTCTTGTTCAATTTGGAGCTACCTCCTTTATGTTTTATTCATTCTAATCCTCAAATTGATCTTGGGTTTACGTTCTTAGAGCCTTAGGATTCTAGGATCGTATCAGATTGGTATCAAAGCCAATTTGAGGAATTTTTCCATCAAAGAATTTCATTTTTGATTATTTTTCTTTTGAGTTTACTATATTGTTGTTATTGTTTTGCATTGTTATTGTCATTGTTTACAGATTGTGCCCAAGAGAAAAAAAAGAGAATCTGCAAAATTAAAAAAAATAAAAAAAACTGCAGAAAAAAAAGATTGCAGGAAACGTGAAAAAAAAAGGAAAGAAAAGAAGGCCAGCTTGAGTTTTAAGGTAACATCCTCACCTTGATTTCTTGATGAGTTTATTGCAATTGTTGGTTTACAAAATTGTGCAGAAAATTTCCTTTCCAATATATGTTTAAAAATTGCTGCACTAATTCATTGTGGATCATTAGATAGTTTGAGTTGTTTTGAGAAATTGTTTGTGTTTAAAATCTTTAGCTATTGTGCTGAAAACTTGTGGGAAGTATATTATATCATTGCTGAAGTGTTGTTGTTGGTATCAATATAAAATCTTGCTGCCATAACATTGTGAATTATTGTTTCAAGCTTTTTCTTCAATTCTTGTGAGTCATTATTGTTTGTTAGTTGTAACATTATTGTTCTTGTTTCCTAAAATTCATTCCATTGTTCTGGGATTCAATCCATTGAAGTTATACTTGTTCCTTAGAGTCTTTCATTTTTCTTTAAATGTTCCTAATTAATTGGAGTCTTGGTTGGTGTGTGAGTAGTTATTAAACTCAAAGAGCTCATAAAGAAAGTTAAGAGAGTTTCAATATATTGAGTGATACACGAGTGTGAGTGTAAATATTTAGGGAGTGGAAAGGCTAATTTATATTATTCCTAAATTCATCATGAGTGGGGAAGGTGCTAGTAATCCATCATTCAACATTGAAACTGCTTTCAAAGCTATTCAAGCACAAGTTGACAAAATTAATATTAGACTTAACTTCTTAGAGTCTAGTGAACCACCATCTAGGGATAGGATTGCTAGGAATCCTTTGTTTGATAGGGGTAATTATGATGAGGTGTTGGAGAAGGAAGAAAAAAGGACATGAGGTAGAGGTGGGAATGATAGGAGAAAGGATAGTCACATGTGGTCAATTAAGATGAAAATTCCAGAATTTCAAGAGAAGAATGATCCTGAGGTTTACCTAGAATAGGAAAGGAGGGTAGATCATGTCTTTGAATGTCATAATTATTCGGAGGAGAAGAAGGTGAAGTTAGCTCTAGTTGAGTTTATCCATTATGCCTCAATTTGGTGGGATCAATTAGTGCATAATAGAAGGAGGTGTGGGGAGAGACCAGTTAGGACTTGGGAGGAGGTTAAGAGAATAATGAGAAAGAGGTTTGTCCCTAATCATTACCAACGGGATGTAGTGAGGAAACTCTAAACCTTAACCCAAGGTAGTAAGAGTGTAGAGGAGTATTTTCAGGAGATGGAGATATCTTTAATTCGAGCTAATATAGAGGAGGATCCTGAATTTACAATGGGTAGATTTTTAGCGGGTTTGAATAAGGAGATAGCTGATATGGTAGAGATGCAACAATATGTTGACATGGAGGAATTATTGCATAAGGCCTTGAAAGTTGAGAGAATTGTCAAGGCTAGAGGGAAGAGTACTTGGAAGAGTTCTTGGAAAGATAATAAGCCAATGTCAAACACCAAATTTGGGAATGCTAAAGTTGACTCCAAACCTAAGGTAGAACAGAAATAGGGAACTAGGAAGGAGAAGGTTGAGGAGAAAACAGTTGGTAGGACTAGAGACATTAGGTATTTTAAGTGCCAAGGGATAGGGCACATACAATATCTCAATGTCCAAACAAAATGACAATGTTCTTATTAGCTAATGAGGAGTATGAGAGTGAACATTCCGATAAGGAGGGTAATATGCCATTTATTAAGGAGAGTGATGGAGAGGAAGAGCTACCAATGGGTGGATAAGCACTTGTCAATTTAAGGGTTTTAAATGTACAACCTAAACTTGAGGGAGAGTTGGCGCAAAGGGATAATATCTTTCATACTAGGTGTCATATGCAAGGAAAGATGTGTAGCTTAATCATTGATAGTGGGTATTATACTAACATAGCTAGTACATTGTTGGTAGAGAAGTTCGGGTTAAAACACTTAAAAATCCTTAACCCTTTAAGTTACAGTGGTTGAGTACTAGTGGGGAGGCCAAGGTAAATAAGCAAGGCAAAATTGAGTTTGTGATAGGTTGGTATAAGGATGAGGTGTTGTGTGATGTGGTACCTATGCAAGCCGCCCATATTCTTTTGGGGCGTTCTTGGCAGTTTGATCGAAGGGTAATGTATGATGGGTACACCCCACAAGTACACATTGGAGATGAACAATCGCAAGCATACATTGGTGCCTTTGAAGTCATGGGAGGCACATGAAGATTAGATTCGTATTGTAAACGATTTTGAAAAGAAAGAAAAAGGCAAATCTAGTGAGAATAAAATCCGAGAGGAAATCATCAAGAGTGAGGAAGAAAAATCAGAAAATGGAAAAAAGAAAATGAGTGTTTTTGCAACAAAAAGAGAGGTGAAAGAAAATTTGAGTGAGGGAGATTGTGTGTTTATTTTATAGTATAAAGATGTGTTTTTAATTGATGCTAAAATGCTTGATCTTTTGCCTCGGGAAGTGGTGATTTTATTGCGTAGGAGTTCGAGGATGTTTTTCCGGAGGAGTTACCTTCAGGACTTCCACCATTGTGAGGGATAGAGCACTAAATTGATTTCATTCCCGATGCTTCTATACTAAACCGTCCAGCATATCGAGCTAATCCAGAGGAGTCTAAGGAGATTTGAGCTCAAGTGGAGGAGTTGCTGCAAAAAGGGGATGTGAGAGAGAGTCTTAGTGACACGAAATTGATGCGGATGTGTCGAGGCTTGAAGTCCTGAACCACCGAACCACACACTTTGGACCGTTGTTGACACAAAAACTCAAACAAAACAACAAGAACAAAATAACAATTGTGGAATAGAAATCAAGGGGAAACAAAAAGATTTGATAATGAGCCAATCAAACCCCCACGTTTATTACAAACAAATTAACCTAACTTATGTAAATCAAGAGCAAAACTAATTAGTTTTGGCGTTCCTGAAATCAAGAACTGGATGGCTAATCTAAAGGTCCTCGCTATAGGCTCGCAAATTGTCTTGAAGAATAACTAAACTTAATTGAACTTCAAGGGTTTAAAACACAACGTGTTTTCAATTTAGCAAAGCTAAAATTCTTATTATTCAATCTATTAATAACATTACAAAGGCCTCCCTTTAAATAGGAAATAATTCGACCATGAAAAGGATACAAAAACAAACCCTAGAAAGAAGTCAATTTCGAATTGAACGTCACTAACTTACCAATCCAATTTAGGAAACTTTTCAAATTGGAATAAGAAACTAATAACTAACTTACTTTCCTAAAAAGTAGGAAACTCCTAAAAAGTAGGAAGCTCCTAAAAAGTAGGAAATTACTTTCCTAAACAAATTACTTTCCATTATCATGCAAGATAATTGGGCCAAGTAATTACTTATTAATAACGAAATATTAAGCCCAAATTAACGTGTTCTTGGACTTAATTTATTACAAAATAAATCCTATAAATTACTTAAGAATGGTGTGATCCATAAATGGCAAAGTCCAAGCACGCCATCTTGGTCTTCAATGTGATTGCTCCATGAATACTCTTCAAGGCTCTTAATCCATGATAAGGATTATTTCTTTGAAATCCTAATCCTATTAGGATTTAGTTTGGAAATCCTAATCCCATTAGGATTTAGTTGAGAAATCTTATTCCCATTAGGATTTGGAGTAGATTGCTTGGATGGATTCTCATCACTTAGCCCGTGTGCGGTGCCCGTTATTTTGGTACCCAAGAAGGATGCGAGTTGGAGGATGTGCATGAACTGCCGGGCGGTCAACAAGATTACGGTAAAGTATCGTCATCCTATTCCTCGACTAAAACATTATGTAAGCATGCTTAAAACACGTAAAACATTATTATCCTTAACAAGTTGTGCATAAGTCATAATGTTAAAGTAACTGACTATCTCATGACTAAATTCAATGAAGTAAACACAACATTGGAAAGAAAATGCAAAGCAATTATGCAAATAAACATCGTGTATTAAATGCAAATCAGAAAACCTATTACGCCATGCAACATAAAACAATTTAAAAACCAACACTTCATATAAAGACAAATTTATTGTTTTCAAAAATATGAAACTATGCAAGACAAACTCCCTAACAACATGCATGGACACACTAGCGCTATAGAAATTGATGACTTTAATATGTAAAGTAAGAAAAGAACTCAAACATTTATTAATATAATTACAAATATTATCCAAGGATTTATAAGAATATTCATAGCAATTAAATATATATACATCCCGGATTAAATGTAAATCACAATAAAGTTTTAAACACTTTACAAACATGCTTAAGTTATCAAATATGAAAATACAATTCCAAAGATTAGAGACAGAATGTAAACTATCTATTACATTGAAGTAAACACAATACTTTACCTTTTAGAATTTAAAAGAAATTAGGAACTTAGATAACTTACCAAACAAGTGTTGAACTACCAAAGTACCTCTTTGAATTTGATAGATTGGAATGTGTAATGAATCACGAACCAAACAATCAAAACGAAGGTTATTCCAGCAAGTATATACCATATAATTAATACTTGGATTAGTAGACATAAAGGTTTGGTTTTGTTCAAAATTAGAAATAAGAAGTTTAGATTGTAACTCATGTTCGAAATTAGAAATAAGAAGTTCAAATTAGAAATAGACATAAAGGTTTGGTTTTGTTCGAAATTAGAAATAAGAAGTTCAGATTGTAACTCATGTACTAAATAAGCAACATAACATGAAAACGATTCAAAATTTGTTGTGAAAAATGAAAGCTGTTCTCCTCCTTCTCACTAGAATCACCAAAATCTAGCCCTAAATCACCTCACTAATCTTTATCCGTGTAAGCAAGCTACACTTTTGAAGCACTCGGTTTCAACCCAATTTTTGCAGTCACCAATCCTACAAACTTCTGATTGAATCCATAGACTTTCACACATCCTACTTGTCAAAGCCCAATCTCAAAGCCACTCCCGGCTCCGGCCACCATCATCACCAATCGGCCCTCCATCTCTCCGAATAAGGGGAATGGAAGAAATGGCTGAACCATCTAATCTAGCAAATGGATCTAAGGAAGCCTACAGGAACAACCAAGAAATCCCCCATTCAAATCAACCCAATGTTCACTGTCATGCTACATTAATGTCAAGGGACAAGAACACAGTCACTGCCAACAAATTACGCCGGCCACCTCCACTTCTCCTCTCGAATTTTTTCACCCCCTCCTATCCCAGATCCCTGCAGGCCAAAAAAGTAACCATAAAAACTTGGTGGCTTAAGGCAAGAGACCGATGGTAGATTCTGACGGAGATCCGCCTCTACCAGCAAAGGTGCCTACAGGGGAAACCACTACCCAACACCCGAAGAGACCCAAGATTCCCGTAGAGACCAGCCGGAGAACAAGTCTACCTCAGCCCCCCCTGACAAAATTTTTCAGGGAAGCTGTCTCGGCAAAATGGTCGAAATCTGTTGATGTATCTTTTCCATCAATTCCGGTCAAACCTCTGCCTCTATACAAAGGAGAACCGGCTTTTTATCACTGAAGAGGAAGAAACTCGAATGGCACAGAGATTCCGACTTGCCCTTATTGGGAAGTTTAGCCGGGGAAGACCGCCAATGCCGACAATCTGCAAGAACATTAGCGCTGTCGGATTTTCAGGGGAATGCCACATTGGCCTCATTGACTACCGCCACATCATTTTTCAATTCCAGGTTGAAGCTGATTTTCATAGATTTTGGATGAAGCAAACTTGGAATTTTGGAGGATTTCAGGCAAAAATCTTCCGATGGTCGCCTGATTTTGCTCCAGATAAAGAGCCCTCAATAACTCCGATTTGGGTTAGCCTTCCACTCTTCCCGGTTCACCTCTGCACTAAAGAATCCCTTTTATCCATTGGAAGAGCAATAGGAAACCCATTAAAATTAGACTTGGCAACAGCTTCAGTCGAGAAAGTCCTTCGACCCAGTGAAGCGAGGATGTGCGTGGAGGTCGATGTTCTCAAAAAGCTTCCTCAACGGATTTGGATTGGGTCTGAAGAGAAAGGGAAATGGCAACCGATCATTTACGAAGATATCCTGGCTTACTGTACAAAATGTTCCAAGTTGGGGCATGCTCTATCTAGTTGCAAATCCTTTAAAGCTACGGACCCTGTACTGGATCCCCAAGAATACTGCAGGTACTTCAATGACGCAGATAGAAACTTTGAAGATGAGTCCTGTGACTGAAAATCCATCCATTGTGCAAATGCCAAAAAACAGTGAGAGGGAGGAAAAGGAACACTCTCATGAATTGGCTCTAGTGGCTGTTTCTGCTGGACTAAGGTCACAAGGTAACTGGGAAGAGTATAATTTTGGCCGATTCTTATCAAATCTTAGCCATTTTCTGAATTTCTACAAAAGTCAAGATGGGGAATCGGATATGAAGTCTCAGCCAGAAATGAACTCTCCACTGCATGAAATTGGTTCGGAGGCTAATAAAAGGCAGAACGTGAATCATCAAGCTCAGAGTGGATCACAAATGGTTGCTAACACAAGTTTGAACATAAAGGAGTCCAATGAGCTGACAGATGAGGGTAAAGAGGACTCGCTGCCCTTAAGCAAAATTAACCCAATGACAGAATTGGAAATCCTGCAATCTATTCAAACAATCACATGGGATGAAGAGGAACAAGGAAAATTGGTTCCAATAAAGCTACCTAACAAGGAGAAGCCAAAAGAATCCATCAATGTGAGGGTCATGTGGGAAGAAGGGGAGCCTTCATCCTTACATAGAGTTAATTCAACTTCGGACTTAGCAACACTTCAATCTATCCCAACGGCTTCAGAATATGAGGATAATGGTGATGACCAATGGACAAAAAATAGCTTTGAAGAAGACCCCGAAGATGTGCTCGATAAATTCCTAGACAAAATGGAATATTGTAGGAAGCCGCTCAAGTCAACCAAATATATGGAAGCATTGGTGAGCCCTAAAGCCAATGCATATTCTGAGAGGAAACTAAGGGATCGTAACCCTCGCATTTGCTATTCCGAGGGCAAAAATTGGACCCGAAGGTAATAGTTAGTTTGTATGTGCATGGCCCATGATTACCGATGTTTATATCATTTGGCCAGTTTCTGTTGCTTTTGAAGATATCTATGAGTTATTGAATCCTGTGAGAAGCAATCAGTATAGGGATTTTTTGTTGTACTCTACGAATCTGATCTTGTTTTGAGCTTGGCTGTGGAGCTTAATTTTGAGTGGGATTTTATGAAGAGAGCTTGAACTAATGAATATTTAGTTCAGCTTTTTGTAGTATATTGATTGCTGGAACTTTTGTTGATATCTTTGGTTCCATGTTGAGCCAACTAGATGGATTGGCCTGGATGTGGAGTAGTACTGAGTTGTCGTTTGGAAAATTGTGAATAGGGCGGAAGTGCCGTCAATACAAATAGATTAGATACTTTTGTGCAAATTTGTAAATAGAGGAAGTACTCCATATTTACTACTTTTGGGTATTAAATTGCATAGACAGGAAGATAGAATGGCTTTAATCTTATTTTTTGAGATTAAAGCCAGGCTATTTTCTCACATATGTTGGTAGGACACCATGTATTGAAAGTCTTTCAAGTACTGTGTAACGGATTGCATGGGTATGCCCAGCTCCGAATCTTACGTTATATATATTACTATTAATATAAAAAAAAGCAACATAACATGAAAACAAGCTATACATAGATTCATTCAATTCAAAGTATTTTGATGTAACCATTGAAGAATTGTGTAAATCACTTTGCTTATTAAAACATGTGAGGTTAGACGCTAAAACACAATTTACAAAATTTCAAAACGATTGTTGAAAAGTGTAGGAAAGCTTTTGAAATTGATTAAAAACAGAATGAAAACTTTGAAGCTCAACCGAATTGATAACAACAAAGTTATTAACATTTTTAAGATCAAATTCAATTGAAAACTTACCTAACTTACCTTGCTTACCTTGCGGAAAACAAGTCATGTCAGATTGAACTCCTTCCATTGCATATTGAGTTGTTTTCAACTCCATTAGATGTCTAGGAACTCCACAAATCTGCAAAACAAAATTACTAGGCAACAAACAATATAAATCGTAATCACTATAATTCATAAGTACAAGATGTTGTTGCTTAGCTCTCAATAATCTCTCAATCTCACTTGTAGAAGCAAAACAACAAGTTTTAGAACTAACTAACTCTCGGCTTTTATCACATTTAGATACAACATGTTCACGGCCTAAGCTAGTATTTACATTCTTTTGTTTCTCTTGTTCAGTCTTCTATTTTGCTTCTTGATCTCTCAAATCACTACAAGCCTTAGCAATCCTTGCTTAGTCTTCAAAGACTTGGGACAGATTTAAGGCTCTAAGGTTGAACCTTTTGCCTTTATGTTCAAAGTTGTAGTAATTCTTCTTGGCATGATACACAACATCACTATCAAATTGCCAAGGTCTCCCAAGAAGTATATGACTAGCTTTCATTGGAACCACATCACACAAGATTTCATCAACATAATTACCAATTGTGAATGGAACCTTTACTTATTTGGTCACTTTTGTTTCGGCAGAATTGTTAAGCCATTGAAGTCGATATGACTTTGGATGTTTCATGCAAGTCAAACTCATCCTTTTGACAAGTAGAGTACTTGTCACATTAGTGCAACTTCCACTATCAATGATTACATTACAAACTTTATCTTTAACTATACAACGTGTATGAAAAATATTCTCACACTGTATCAAATCATCATCAACTTTTGGTTGTGCATTAAGGATTCGGCGAATCACTAAATTAGTGAACTTTTGTTCTCTTTGGGGTGCTTTATGTTCACCACCTCCATTTTACCTGCAATGTTAGTGAAAAACAGTAAGAAAACAATATATCTCCTCACGGGTTCTCACTTTGGTGAGTAGGTACACACCACTCTTTATAAGTAGCTTTTCTCTTTTAATGTATACCCTAACCACACTCTTATTAATGGATCACCTAATCTATAAGAAACCTATCAGTTTGTTGATAAGAGGAACACGTCTCAACCAACAAGTTCAACAACAAACTCACACAAGATAAGTCAACTTAGAATATTTTAGGCAAGAAACCGAAGAGAGTATTTAGAATACATGCGGAATATAAGTTGATTTAGCTACAGAAACTAGACAGAAAGACAATAAAATGGCAACTTGAATCACTTAAATCCGATTTAAATTGAGCAAGTTATGGCAATTTGAATATTGGTGGTTTTAAGGAAAAAATCTAGAACACTTAGTTCTTCTTGGGCTGCATTTTTTTTTGAATGGTCCAATTTTTTTTTTGTATTGGGCCATTTTTTTTGACGTTGATTTCTTTTATTTAAACGTCGGTCTCTTTTTTTTTTGAATTTCGGACAAGCTAGGGTTTTAAGACATCAACCTAGGGTTTAAGGTTGTTAAGACAAAACCTAGGGTTTTAAAGTAGTTTTGTCTTATGTTGTCTTAACGTCAAAATTTCTGCACCCAAACTTAATCAAGAACACACCAACAAATTCAAATTTCAATATGCCACAAAAGGATTTCTTTCAAGATTTATGCCAAGGAACAAGATTACAAGTTCAACATTTTGATTTAAGCAAATTTTGAAATTCAAGAAAATCAAGAACTTCAAGAAAGTAATCAAGAACTTATCTTTATGACACGAGACAAAACTTAACTAGAAGATAACGGATTATAGAAACAAAATAAGGACAATGGCAAAAAGAATGAAGCAAAACGGACAAGAAACAAGAAAGTTGGAATTTTAGGTCAAAAACCCGAAACCCTAACCCTATTTTTTTGACGTTTTGAGTTCAAATTTTTAGCATGCAATCCTATTTGGTTTCAGCACAAAGAATGACACAGAAACGGGCAGAATTGAGACGAAAACAAGACGCAACAAGAATAGTACGAACATCAACAAGAAAAATGCTTAAATTGACGCAAAAATAGCTATCAATTTGGGATGATTTTGACGCAAAAATCAGCTATCAATTTTATATGAATTCAGCACAAGAATTACGAACAAAGAATGATAGATTATGATACGAAGAGACAGCAGCAAAGACGACTCAAGAACAGCAAGATCGACGCAACAAAACAACAAGAATGACACTAGATTTGACAAGACACGAAAACAAGAAAAGATGCAAAAAGAAAGAATAACCTGAATTTTTTTATGCAACAACTTGGAAGCTCTGATACGAATTGACGCGGATGTGTCGAGGCTTGAAGTCCTGGATCACCGAACAACACACTTTGGACCGTTGTTGACACAAAACTCGAACAAAACAACAAGAACAAAATAACAATTGCGGAGCCCCTTTCCACGTCGCGACGTGGCTCACTGAAAATTTTAATCGGAAGAAAATTCAACAAAAATTTGACATATGAATAAATCCCCACATTGCGACGTGGAGACCTCGACGTCGTGACGTGCGAGAAAACAGGCTATTTGTTTTGAATTTTGTTAGCCGTTATTTCCTTAGGGTTAAAAGCCTATAAAAGGCAACCTTATTTACGTTTTTGGGCAGACAATTTTTGAATAGTGAGTTTATAAAACTTTCTTTTATTCTTTGTGAAGAACAGCAATTCTATTTCAATCAAGGGTTTGATTGATTGGATTCTTGATAACGAGGGTTCTAAGAAACAAGTATTCTTGGAGTGTTCGTTACTGATTTTGATAAGTAAGTTTCTAATTCTTGTTGAATTTGAGGCTGCCTCCTTTACATTTTATTCATTCTAATCCTCAAATTGATCTTGGGTTTACGTTCTTAGAGCCTTAGGATTCTAGGATAGCATCACTTCTTCTCCCATTGCCATTCCCTTTCTCCATTTGTATTTTTATTTTTTTGGGTCCTTCAATTATATCATTTGGAAACGTTTTGCCACGAATCACTAGTGGTTATTACGTGTAAGCCACTAAGCTTACACGTAGATCACATAATTACTTTTACTCTCTTCCCCTTTTCCTTTTTTTAATTTTTATTTTTAAATAATAACTTTTCTAATTTAGAAATAAGTCCTTATCTTTTTGTAAATACCCATTAAAACCTAAACTTTAATATGGTCAATCCCCTCATAACTTTCTAAAATCAACCGTTAAATCCTCAAAATTTAATAATTAGTTAAGGTGCAAGTTTTGAAACTTTAGTTTCCACATAATAAGCATAAAATAATCGAAGGTATTATTATTTAAAAATTTCGAGATCTCATAAAAAGAGCTTAATTTAGTTTATTTTTGGAATCTTTCTATTTTTTGCTAAAAAAATGTTGTTATAGCTCATGAAAAATAGATATTTTTTAAAAAATTTTAAATTTCTCTTTTTCACACCATTCACTAAATTGCACATTTCCAATTGAGATGGTGCAAAAACATGACCACCAAAATGCCAAATTCAACTATTTTTTTTAATCTTGCTATGTTTTGTAAAAACACGTGTGTTATATCTAATGAAAAATAGAGATTTGTTCAAAATTTTAAATTTCCCTTTTTTAGCACCATTCACTATATTGCACATTACCAATTGCAATGGGTGCAAAAAACAACACAAAAATAGGCTAATTTAACATGTTTTTTGATACTTTCTATTTTTTGCCCAAATAACGTGTGTCATAACTTATTAGAATTAGAGATTTTTTTCAAAATTTTAAATTTCTCTTTTTTTTCACACACTTTACTACATTGCACATTATCAATTGTAATGGGTGCAAAAAACGATACAAAGAGAGCCTAATTCAATTTATTTTTTTAATCTTGATATTTTTTGCCCAAAAAACTTGTGTTATTGCTCATGAAATATAGAGATTTTTTCAAATTTAAAAATTAATCATTTTTAAAAAA
This sequence comes from Ophiorrhiza pumila, assembly GCA_016586305.1. Taxonomy (NCBI): domain Eukaryota; kingdom Viridiplantae; phylum Streptophyta; class Magnoliopsida; order Gentianales; family Rubiaceae; genus Ophiorrhiza; species Ophiorrhiza pumila. The sequence goes on from BLIW01000010.1 coordinate 17,534,680, forward strand.
TTCTAATTTTCCATTTCTTCACACCATTTACGAGATTGTAAAATTCAAATTGATATGGGTGCAAAAAAGACACAAAAAGAGCATAATTAAGTTTATTTTTTGAATCTTTCTATTTTTTGCTCAAAAAATGTGTGTGCTCATGAAAAATATAGATTTTTTTCAAAATTTTAAATTTCTCTTTTTCACATCATTCACTATATTGCACATTTCCAATTGAGATGGTGCAAAAACATGACCACCAAAATGCCAAATTCAACTATATTTTTTAATCTTGCTATTTTTCGTAAAAAACGTGTGTTATATCTAATGAGAAATAGAGATTTTTTCAAAATTTTAAATTTCCCTTTTTTTAGCACCATTCACTAGATTGCACATTACCAATTGTAATGTGTGCAAAAATGGACACAAAAATAGGCTAATTCAACATGTTTTTTGATACTTTCTATTTTTGGTCCAAAAAACGTGTGTTACAACTTATGAAAATTAGACATTTTTAAAAACTTTTAAATTTCTCTTTTTTTTGTCACACACTTCACTAGATTGTACATTACCAATTGTAATGGGTGCCAAAAATGATAGGAAAAGAGCCTAATTCAATTTATTTTTTAATCTTGATATTTTTTGCCCAAAAAACATGTGTTATAGCTCATGAAAAATAGAGATTTTTTCAAAATTTTAAATTACTCATTTTTTTAAAATTCAAAATTTTCCGTTTCTTCACAATATTCACTAGATTGCACATTACCTATTGATATGGGTGCAAAAAACGACACAAAAGAGTTTAATTTAGTTTTTTTTTAATCTTTCTATTTCTTGCCCAAAAAACGTGTGTTATAGCTCATGAAAATAGAGATTTTTTAAAAAATTTAAGTTTCCCTTTTCACACCATTCACGAAATTGCACATTTTTAACTGAGATGGTGCAAAAATCAAAATCAAAAAAATCAATTCAGCTATTTTTTACAAAAAAATGTGTGTTATATCTAATGAAAAATTGAGATTTGTTCAAAATTTTAAATTTTCTTTTTTTAACACCGTTCACTAGATTACACATTACCAATTGTAATGAGTACAAAAAACGACACAAAAGAGGCTAATTAAACTTGTTTTTTGATACTTTCTATTTTTTGCCCAAAAAACGTGTGTTATAACTTATTAGAATTAGAGATTTTTTTCAAAATTTTAAATTTCTCTTTTTTTTTTCACACACTTTACTAGATTGCACATTACCAATTGTAATGGGTGCAAAAAACAATACACAGAGAGCCTAATTCAATTTATTTTTTTAATCTTGATATTTTTTCCCAAAAAACTTGTGTTATTGCTCATGAAAAATAAAGATTTTTTCAAAATTCTAAATTAATCATTTTTAAAAAATTATAATTTCCCATTTCTTCACACCATTCACGAGATTGTACAATACAAATTGATATGGGTGCAAAAAACGACACAAAAAGAGCTTAATTTAGTTTATTTTTTGAATCTTTCTATTTTTTGCTAAAAAAATGTGTGTTATAGCTCATTAAAAATAGAGATTTTTTAGCCATTGGGGCTAGCCCAGTGGTTAGGGAGTTAGCTTCCCGACCTACAGGTCTAGAGTTCGATTCCTGTAGGATGCATCTGAGGGTGTGTGTGTTATAAAAAAAAAATTGAGATTTTTGTTAAAAATTCTAAATTTCTCTCTTTAACACCATTCACTATATTGCGCATTTCCAATTGAGATGGTGCAAAAACATGACCACCAAAATGCCAAATTCAACTATATTTTTTAATAGAGATTTTTAAAAAAAATTTAAGTTTCCCTTTTTTCACACCATTCACCAAATTGCACATTTCCAATTGAGATGGTGCAAAAATCAAAACCAAAAAAATCCCAATTCAGCTATTTTTTTGAATCTTGCTATTTTTTACAAAAACACGTGTGTTATATCCAATGAAAAATAGAGATTTGTTCAAAATTTTAAAATTTCTTTTTTTAACACCGTTTACTAGATTACACTTTACCAATTGTAATGGGTGCAAAAAACGACACAAAAGTGGCTAATTCAACTTGTTTTTTGATACTTTCTATTTTTTGCCCAAAAAACGTGTGTCATAACTTATTAGAATTAGAGATTTTTTCAAAATTTTAAATTTCTCTTTTTTTTTTCACACACTTTACTACATTGCACATTATCAATTGTAATGGGTGCAAAAAACGATACAAAGAGAGCCTAATTCAATTTATTTTTTTAATCTTGATATTTTTTGCCCAAAAAACTTGTGTTATTGCACATGAAAAATAGAGATTTTTTCAAATTTAAAAATTAATCATTTTTAAAAAATTCTAATTTTCCATTTCTTCACACCATTTACGAGATTGTAAAATTCAAATTGATATGGGCGCAAAAAAGACACAAAAAGAGCATAATTAAGTTTATTTTTTGAATCTTTCTATTTTTTGCTCAAAAAATGTGTGTTATAGCTCATGAAAAATATAGATTTTTTTCAAAATTTTAAATTTCTCTTTTTCACATCATTCACTATATTGCACATTTCCAATTGAGATGGTGCAAAAACATGACCACCAAAATGCCAAATTCAACTATATTTTTTAATCTTGCTATTTTTCGTAAAAAACGTGTGTTATATCTAATGAGAAATAGAGATTTTTTCAAAATTTTAAATTTCCCTTTTTTTAGCACCATTCACTAGATTGCACATTACCAATTGTAATGGGTGCAAAAAACGACACAAAAATAAGCTAATTCAACATGTTTTTTGATACTTTCTATTTTTGGTCCAAAAAACGTGTGTTACAACTTATGAAAATTAGACATTTTTAAAACATTTCACACACTTCACTAGATTGTACATTACTAATTGTAATGGGTGCCAAAAATGATAGAAAAAGAGCCTAATTCAATTTATTTTTTAATCATGATATTTTTTGCCCAAAAAACATGTGTTATAGCTCACGAACAATAGAGATTTTTTCAAAATTTTAAATTACTCATTTTTTTTAAATTCAAAATTTTCCGTTTCTTCACAATATTCACTAGATTGCACATTACCTATTGATATGGGTGCAAAAAACGACACAAAAGAGTTTAATTTAGTTTATTTTTTGAATCTTTCTATTTCTTGCCAAAAAAACGTGTGTTATAGCTCATGAAAATAGAGATTTTTTAAAAAATTTAAGTTTCCCTTTTTCACACCATTCACCAAATTGCACATTTCTAACTGAGATGGTGCAAAAATCAAAATCAAAAAAATCAATTCAGCTATTTTTTTGATACTTGCTATTTTTTACAAAAAAATGTGTGTTATATCTAATGAAAAATTGAGATTTGTTCAAAATTTTAAATTTTCTTTTTTTAACACCGTTCACTAGATTACACATTACCAATTGTAATGAGTACAAAAAACGACACAAAAGAGGCTAATTCAACTTGTTTTTTGATACTTTCTATTTTTTGCCCAAAAAACGTGTGTTATAACTTATTAGAATTAGAGATTTTTTTCAAAATTTTAAATTTCTCTTTTTTTTTTCACACACTTTACTAGATTGCACATTACCAATTGTAATGGGTGCAAAAAACAATACACAAAGAGCCTAATTTAATTTATTTTTTTAATCTTGATATTTTTTCCCAAAAAACTTGTGTTATTGCTCATGAAAAATAAAGATTTTTTCAAAATTCTAAATTAATCATTTTTAAAAAATTATAATTTCCCATTTCTTCACACCATTCACGAGTACAAATTGATATGGGTGCAAAAAACGACACAAAAAGAGCTTAATTTAGTTTATTTTTTGAATCTTTCTATTTTTTGCTCAAAAAATGTGTGTTATAGCTCATTAAAAATAAAGATTTTTTTTAAAAATTCTAAATTTCTCTCTTTAACACCATTCACTATATTTCACATTTCCAATTGAGATGGTGCAAAAACATGACCACCAAAATGCCAAATTCAACTATATTTTTTAATCTTGCTATTTTTCGTAAAAAATGTGTGTTATATCTAATGAAAAATAGAGATTTTTTCAAAATTTTAAATTTCCCTTTTTTTTGCGCCATTCACTAGATTGCACATTACCAATTGCAATGGGTGCAAAAAACAACACAAAAATAGGCTAATTCAACATGTTTTTTGATACTTTCTATTTTTGGTCCAAAAAACGTGTTTTACAACTTATGAAAATTAGACATTTTTAAAAACTTTGAAATTTCTCTTTTTTTTTTCACACACTTCACTAGATTGTACATTACCAATTGTAATGGGTGCCAAAAATGATAGAAAAAGAGCCTAATTCAATTTATTTTTTAATCTTTATATTTTTTGCCCAAAAAACATGTGTTATAGCTCATGAAAAATGGATATTTTTTTCAAAATTTTAAATTACTCATTTTTTTAAAATTCAAAATTTCCCGTTTCTTCACACTATTCACTAGATTGCACATTACCTATTGATATGGGTGCAAAATACGACACAAAAGAGTTGAATTTAGTTTATTTTTTGAATCTTTCTATTTCTTGCCCAAAAATGTTATAGCTCATGAAAATAGAGATTTTTAAAAAAAATTTAAGTTTCCCTTTTTTCACACCATTCACCAAATTCCACATTTCCAATTGAGATGGTGCAAAAATCAAAACCAAAAAAATCCCAATTCAGCTATTTTTTTGAATCTTGCTATTTTTTACAAAAAAACGTGTGTTATATCCAATGAAAAATAGAGATTTGTTCAAAATTTTAAATTTTCTTTTTTTAACACCGTTTACTAGATTACACTTTACCAATTGTAATGGGTGCAAAAAACGACACAAAAGTGGCTAATTCAACTTGTTTTTTGATACTTTCTATTTTTTGCCCAAAAACGTGTGTCATAACTTATTAGAATTAGAGATTTTTTCAAAATTTTAAATTTCTCTTTTTTTTTCACACACTTTACTACATTGCACATTATCAATTGTAATGGGTGCAAAAAACGATACAAAGAGAGCCTAATTCAATTTATTTTTTTAATCTTGATATTTTTTGCCCAAAAAACTTGTGTTATTGCACATGAAAAATAGAGATTTTTTCAAATTTAAAAATTAATCATTTTTAAAAAATTCTAATTTTCCATTTCTTCACACCATTTACGAGATTGTAAAATTCAAATTGATATGGGTGCAAAAAAGACACAAAAAGAGCATAATTAAGTTTATTTTTTGAATCTTTCTATTTTTTGCTCAAAAAATGTGTGTTATAGCTCATGAAAAATATAGATTTTTTTCAAAATTTTAAATTTCTCTTTTTCACATCATTCACTATATTGCACATTTCCAATTGAGATGGTGCAAAAACATGACCACCAAAATGCCAAATTCAACTATATTTTTTAATCTTGCTATTTTTCGTAAAAAACGTGTGTTATATCTAATGAGAAATAGAGATTTTTTCAAAATTTTAAATTTCCCTTTTTTTAGCACCATTCACTAGATTGCACATTACCAATTGTAATGGGTGCAAAAAACGACACAAAAATAGGCTAATTCAACATGTTTTTTGATACTTTCTATTTTTGGTCCAAAAAACGTGTGTTACAACTTATGAAAATTAGACATTTTTAAAACATTTCACACACTTCACTAGATTGTACATTACTAATTGTAATGGGTGCCAAAAATGATAGAAAAAGAGCCTAATTCAATTTATTTTTTAATCTTGATATTTTTTGCCCAAAAAACATGTGTTATAGCTCACGAACAATAGAGATTTTTTCAAAATTTTAAATTACTCATTTTTTTAAAATTCAAAATTTTCCGTTTCTTCACAATATTCACTAGATTGCACATTACCTATTGATATGGGTGCAAAAAGCGACACAAAAGAGTTTAATTTAGTTTATTTTTTGAATCTTTCTATTTCTTGCCAAAAAAACGTGTGTTATAGCTCAAGAAAATAGAGATTTTTTAAAAAATTTAAGTTTCCCTTTTTCACACCATTCACCAAATTGCACATTTCTAACTGAGATGGTGCAAAAATCAAAATCAAAAAAATCAATTCAGCTATTTTTTTGATACCTGCTATTTTTTACAAAAAAATGTGTGTTATATCTAATGAAAAATTGAGATTTGTTCAAAATTTTTAATTTTCTTTTTTTAACACCGTTCACTAGATTACACATTACCAATTGTAATGAGTACAAAAAACGACACAAAAGAGGCTAATTAAACTTGTTTTTTGATACTTTCTATTTTTTGCCCAAAAAACGTGTGTTATAACTTATTAGAATTAGAAATTTTTTTCAAAATTTTAAATTTCTCTTTTTTTTTTCACACACTTTACTAGATTGCACATTACCAATTGTAATGGGTGCAAAAAACAATACACAGAGAGCCTAATTCAATTTATTTTTTTAATCTTGATATTTTTTCCCAAAAAACTTGTGTTATTGCTCATGAAAAATAAAGATTTTTTCAAAATTCTAAATTAATCATTTTTAAAAAATTATAATTTCCCATTTCTTCACACCATTCACGAGTACAAATTGATATGGGTGCAAAAAACGACACAAAAAGAGCTTAATTTAGTTTATTTTTTGAATCTTTCTATTTTTTGCTCAAAAAATGTGTGTTATAGCTCATTAAAAATAAAGATTTTTTTTAAAAATTCTAAATTTCTCTCTTTAACACCATTCACTATATTTCACATTTCCAATTGAGATGGTGCAAAAACATGACCACCAAAATGCCAAATTCAACTATATTTTTTAATCTTGCTATTTTTCGTAAAAAATGTGTGTTAAACACAACTTTGCCAAGCCTTGCCACACACCTTGCCACCATAGTGCCCTTACCTTGCCACAATAACATCACGCAAGTCATCACCTTGGCAGGTTTCATTGGCATTCATTTTCATACCAGTGAGCTTAGTCATGAACACTACTTAAGCATTCACAACACACAAACCACATGCACATTGGCGATATTTGCACACTCTTGGCATACCACTCGTTCACTTTGGCACAAACACTTGCACAATTCACTTGGCACGTCACCTTGCCACACCACTTGAGCACAACTTGCCACATTCAGCAAGTAAAGAAGGGAAAATGGCCTACGACATGTCGTAGGCCAAATTTGGAAGAGGAAAAGATGGCTTACGACATGTCGTAAGCCATTCTTGAAGAGAAGAAAAATTGCCCACGACATGTCGTGGGCAAATTTTGGAGGAAAAATGTTTGGCCTACGACATGTCGTAGGCCAGTTTTGAAACAAGAATTTTTAGTCTACGATATGTCGTAGGCAAATTGCTTGATAGGTGCTGAAAAAATGGCAAAGTGTTGGAAGAGTTGCTTCATGGGTTTTCAGCTTTGTCGCATTTCAGTAGTTGGGTTGTAACTTTCTCGTTTTAGCTCCAAATTAGGTGATTCAAATGGCTATGGAGAGCGAAGACAAAGTGTTACGACTTTCACGTTTTAAGTTTTCCCTAATTTACAGTGCATCATGATCAAATCTTGGTGGGAAGTTGCTGCCATGAAGTGTTTTGTGCTTAAGTTTCCAGAAAAATGGCTAAGTGTTTAACTTCTGAATTTCTGAAATTTGTGACAGCTGAAGGCGCGGTTTGCTTTGGCGGAAAGGCGTGGATTTTGAAACGCTGGATTCTTGAAGGCTCAGGGAGTTGCCGAAGGCGTGAAGATGCTGGGCTTGAAGGCGTGGTTCGACTCTGATTATTCACCTGGATTCCCGAGCGACGAAGGCGTGAGGAGCTGGGGCTTGGAGGCGTGCTGAGGGCTGACGAAGAATGGAAGGCATGATTTGCGATGGCTTGAAGGCGCTGGAATGCTGGGCATTTCTTCAAACTTCGATTTTTTTCACTTCTTGGGCTAATTTTACTCATTTCTTTGGATGACACTTTTGTAATAATGTAGATATTTTTTCGGATGCGTATTAGTTACATCTTCATAACTCTATATATAGGAGATGTAGCTAATGTGTAAAAGGGGATCCCGGAGACTATTATTTTTCATCCATTAGTTAGATTTTACATTTGGTAACAAACTTTTGATCAAGAGAGAGCGGGAAAATTTGCAAGATCTATTTTCTCTCTCTACTTTCTCTCTCTAGCTTTTGAGCTCCATTTTCTATTTCGATCAAAGATTTGCTCCGATCATTGTAATTCTTATATCAATTAAGGAAGCTTTTGGAAGAATTCAATTGGTAAACTCTTTCCATTTATTAAAAATGAATTGTTTCAAGTTTCAAATTGTTGATCGTGAATTGGTAATGGAGTTCTATGGTTAGATCTCTCATGTTCTTGAGTTTCAACCGGTTAAGTGTATAATTAGACTATGCAATGCTATGCAATTGACATAATTTCTTAAGGATGAAATCATATGTGATTTTAATGATTAAATCTTGTTGAGTTTCATGAATTCACACTTTTATTGAATGAATTGAACTTTGATTGTGGTCGCCATGCTGAGTTGAAGTGAGATTTACCAATATCTGTGAGAATTGCATGAAATGGAGACTAACCGTATGATGATTGAGTCTTCCACTTGCTTTGCTTGAATCATGATTTGAGATGCGGTCGCCATGCCGGTGGAGAATCATTGAGTTGTTAGGAAAAAGTGAGAAGAAACTTTCTAAAGTAAGCAAACACTCTAGGTCCTAGGTCAGGCCTCGCTACGGGATACCGTAGGAATTGAATGCTATATTTGCTACCTATGGAGAGTTGAGGCATTGCGGGTTGAATCCGTTCCACTTAGGTCTCGCAATGGGAAAAGTGGAATGTTAAGGAGTATAGAAAACACTATGGTCGTCATGCTAAGTGTTAGCTAGCCTCCTGGGCGATAGAGATCTCCTCATTGTTTTACTTGTGTGTCAAGAGCATTGCAATCATGGCCTAATGTGCATTCAATTGGTGGAAATACTCTAGAGTATCCATTCTCTTCCTGTTTTTACACTTTATTTGTTGCATTTGATTCTTTACTAGTTAGTGTCTAGTTTTGTTTCTTTCGTGACATTCTGAGAGCAAATTCTGAGTTCTTGAACCATCCCCCTCCCTGTGGATACGATCCCTCTCACTACTACTACAATAGTAGTTTAGGGTAAAATTGAGCTGATACGACTTTAGGCTATCAATTTTTGGCACCGTTTCCGGGGAAGGCACGGTTTCTTGAATTTTGATTTGCTCTATTTTCTTCTCTTGTGTAGTTTACTAGTCTTGTTATTTTTCATTTTGGTAACTTTTGTTGCATTTTGTAGTTTTCGTGTTTTGTTGTCTGCTTTGGTGTATTTGTGTCAAGTGCAGTACATTGGAGTTCACTGTAATTGAGTATTGCACAAGTACCCAAGCATGTCTAGATGGTACGAGGACTTCTCTCCACCACCATATGAAAGGCAATGGCAAAATCAAGCACAAAGCAACAACTCACACAACATTGGGACACAAGAGCTTCATGTGGAGGACATGTTTTCTCAACTTATGGAAAAACTTGACAGAGGCTTACAAAAAGGGAGAGCAATGGTATTACCAACAACAAAGCAACGAGTGTGATCTCAGAGATGAGGCAAAAATGGAGAACATGTTGTCTCAAGTTTTGGAGAGAATTGATAGAAATTAGACAAGGTTCGCTCAACTGGAAGAAGAGCTTCAAGGGCGACAAGAAAGGTTTGATCGAATCAACGCTTTAATAAGCAACCTATGGGAACAAATTAAGAAACCAACTTTAGATGTACAATACCACTCACAAGGTACACCTCTCATTCCTGAGGACAATCATTTTGATATGCATGCTAATGTTGATTGTGGCATAAAGTGTCTAAGGGAGGAGGAGTCTACATGTTTTGGGGATAGTGTACATGAGTGCTTTGTTGCTGATTCTTTTGAGCATAAATATGTGCACTTTGATGTTGAGGATCATGGCTTCTTTAGTGATCTTGATAGTGATGACTCTCGTGTTCTAAGTTGCTATGTTACTAAGTTGGAAAATGTGTCTAAGGTTGAGTCTTACATGAATTTCATGGAATTCAATGAGTCAAATGATGTCGATTGCCTAGCTTTAGATGTTTTTCCTCTTGATACCTTTGTGAATTGCATAGAGTCATTTCTTGAAGATCAATGTGATTTTCTAAAGGAAGAAAATGTTGCATTTGTTAATGAAAGTGTTAGCACATTGTTTGAAACTCTGGTTGAGGCTCCAATTTTTGAAATGGTCAATGAATCCAAGTGTCGAAATGGTGACTCACAAGAAGTGCAAAGTGAGATACTCTTGTTAATTGATGATAATGCTTGTTGTGTTGTTGAGAAAGAAAAGCCTCAAGAATTTCCTAATGTTAGTTTTGATGATAAAGATGTAAATTTTCATTATCCTGAGCCTTGATCTCTTGGCCACCCTCTTCATGGTAGAGATTTTTCCCTTAGAAGCCTTCTTGTGAGTGTCTCTCTTGGTTCCCAAAATTCTAATTGTTTTACCTTTTTCATTGATTGTTGTAATTGGAATTCCAGTTAAAGTTTCCACATAGTTCACATATTCTTCTTAAGCAAACTTCCATTGGACCATGTGGTGCTCCCCACGACAAAGTCCACAAACGAGAACTTGTTTCCTTCCCAAGGATACTTGTAATGCAAGTTGAGCTTCCAAGTGTGAACTCCTATCTAACTCCAATGTTCTAGCTTGCCTTCTCATAGGTGCACTTCTTACTCCAGGACACCCAAAGTCATTCTCAGCTATCTTATTGAGTAGTTCCTCCACCTCTTCAATTGTCTTGGCTCTCAATAACTCCCATGCACTTGCACTTACATGGTTCATGGTTGATGGTGTCAATCCATTGATGAAAATATTGATTTCCTTACCATCTTCCAAACCATGGTTTGGACACTTCCTTAAAAACTCCTTGAATCAATTCCATGCCTCTGAAAATGCTTCTCCCTCAAATTGACGAAGTTGAAGAATATCCATTCTAAGCTTGTCCATTCTCCTAGGAGGGAAGAACTTGGTCATGAACTTCTTCGTCAATTCCTCAAAGTTCTCACAACTTGAAGCTCTACTAGCATTATACCAATGCTAGGCTAGGCCTTGTAGAGAGAAGGGAAACAAGGTCATTTTTAATGCATCATGAGGAATCCCATTCATTTTACAAGTGTTGCACACTTTGAGAAATGAACTTATATATATATTCGGGTCTTCATTAGTCATTCCATGGAAGATTGCCCCATTTTGGATCAAATTAATCAAGAGAGGTGGAATCATATAATTCTTAGCTTCAATAGGGCAAAAATCATTCCAATCTTGGAACCTTGGTTCATAGAAATCCCTAAAGAGTTTTTTTGGTTGTTCTGCAGCCATGTGTGGGCCCTCTTTCTTTCTTTCCTCAAAGATTTCTCAAGCTCATGGTTCAAGATGAATTCATGTACTCCCTTTAATCTAAGAGATCTAGGCATACACTAGAATCACCTGCAAAGATTGAAAAACAAGAAAACAAAAGAAGCAAACTTTAAACAATAATTAGAAACGACAAAAATCAAGATTGGTGTGAAAACTATCTACAGAACTAATCAAATACTTCAAGTTCAATGAAAACAAGTCACACCAATTAGCACCGTCGCCTTTCCAATAATGGCGCCAACTTGTTGACTCGCAAAAACACACAATAAAAGATGACACAAGTACACGGGGGTGTTTTTAAGAATAAGAGATGGCTTATTACTTTATTCCTAGCACGGCACCAACTTGTCAAATACGTGCTTTTGTCGATGTGTTTTGAGACTACAAGTAAATTTATAGTCTTACCCTACCTTGTAAAAGGGTGAGTAAGGTGTCGAACCCACAAGAACGTACACTAGCTAAAAGATGTAATGTGTTCAAAGCACTTGAAATATAGAGTAAAGTATGGAATTCAACAACAAACAAGTAACAATGCAATAGATAGAGGGCTAGTAAGGTATTCAAATGGAGAGAGAATTATATTCTTAGACTTGTGTTGTGAGAAATTCCATCTAGTGAACTAATAACCTTGTGTTGAGTTATGATGATTGATTTCATGGAGTAAAGTATTGTCCTTCTATAACAGTCCTAAGTCACCTTGGTAGGCACATCTAGGTCAAAACTCATCAACTTCTCCCTTCTCTTGACAGAGACAAGTTTGAATTATTAATTAAAGGCACAACCCATGATAATGGCCAGATACCCAACTAGTTTCATCTATGTTGATTAAGCATTAAGAGAACTCAGGATCCTTCTCTTGGCAATGACAAGACCCCTTTGATCATAACCAAAATCAAATATCCTTCTAGTCTTTATATGCAAATTTCTAAGCATCACAAATACCCATGTGACCTTTGTCTACATATGTGTAAAGTGACAAGTTCATTTAAACCATACAAAAATTCATTTATGGTGGTCTATGCTTCTCTAGAGTAATTCACTTTAAGATTCATATTTCAATCACATGTTAGTTAACTTGGCAATTTATCAAAAAACATAACCAACATGAATCCCCTGAATTCAACCCCTCAAAGTCACAAATTAGAAATTAATGAATTCGGTTTTCACATTTCATCTTTCTTAAGAACACATAAATGGATCAATCATCATTGTTCCAAACACAAAACTACTATTTCACTTAGATTTCATAACTCACAACACTTTGTCCAAGAACACCATAGTGATTTAACCTTCCATTGCTAAATTCACAACACAAGTCAAAGAATAAGAAAGGAAATTCAATAGATTACCTATCTAATGAGAAGGAATAATTCTTAGATTTCGACAACTCAGTAAAAGGTCCAAGCTTTACTTATATTAAAGAAATCCTTAAGTAAAGGTATTACAAAGAAGCACAAATCCTCTCTCTCCAGTTTGGTCCTTATTATTGTTCTAGTTCTACTCTAAGGCCTAAACTTTTACTTCTTGGCCAAAAGAAAATAGAGCACAGGAACTAAAAATCCCCCAAACTCTCAAAATGGTCTTAGTGGTTAAGTGGACACACTTAGGCTAAACTAATGAGTCTTAAGTTGTTCTAGTTACTCTAAGATAAACTAAATAACACTAATTTAAACTAGCCCTCCAAATAAGATTAACTAGGGTCTCATTAAGGATTAGTTGGTCAAACTAGGTCAAACTTGGTCAAACTATATCAAACTAGTCACACTAGGGTTCAACTAACCTAACTAAGGTTAACTAGAGTTTTCTATAATTTTTTAGGGTTAACTAGTAAAACTAGGTCAACTAGTGTTAATTTTTCTAAACTAGGGCTAATTAAGGTCAACTAGTCCTATTCTGACCAAACTAGTGGTAACTAGGTGAAACTAGCATTAACTAGTGAGACTAGCTAAAAGTAAGGGTTCTAGCCTATATGAGGTCTACTATGGAGCATATGGTTCATGTGGGTTTATGTTGGTTATTAACTATTCCTTATGGTTCTGTGGGTTTATGTTGGTTATTATCCATACACTATGGTTGTTAAGAGGTGGTTCTAAGAATATGTGTCTTGGTTTGAGGTAAAAGACAAAACAATCTAAACTAAGCCCAAAAGTTGAAAACAAGTGAGAGTTTATGTGTATTATTGTCGTGGCATAATTTCCACTGCATTAATGGCCTAGAGTAATATGTTTTGAGAAGGTTGCGAGATTTGTATGTATTTTTGCCATGGTAGAAATGGCTTGGGTTTGGGTTAGGTTTAGGGTTTTGGAGAGAAAATAATGGTTAGTGTGTATTATTGCCTTGGCATTTTTCGGATCATGTCAAAGAGGACATCATTAGTGAACTTTTGGTCCACTACCTTTGGTGATTTAGATTCTTCACCCTCCATTTGTACCTGCAAGTTAGTAAAAACACAAGAAATATATAGAAATATACCTCACGGGTTCTCACAATATGGGGTAGTAGTTACTCTCCTCTCTTAATATGAAAGCTTTTCTCGTGTATACCCTATACTAATACTCTCAAACTATGGAACTTACTGGTTCAATGATTGTAATAACAAGACTCAACCAATTAATTCCACCAACAAATTTTCACAAGTAAAACCAAAGAAGTTTCAACAAACCACGTCAAGAGTATTTAATAATACGTGTGGGTATAACTTGATTTAACTTCAGAAACTAAGAGAAATGGAAAGTAGATTTCAAGACGAAGAAAACGCAATTTGAATCACTTAATTCCGAGTTATATTGAGAAAGTTATGGCACTTTTAATCCAAGGTGGTTTTCAAGAATCAACTTAAGAACAATGTGTTCTTTAAATAAAATAAATTAAATAAGAACAATAAACTGAAAATAATAAATAAATAAAGTCCGAATATATATATATATATATTTTTTGTATTGGGCCTTTTTTTTTATAGTTCGGCCTCTTTTTTGTTTTTTTTTTTTTGAGTTGGGCCTTTTTTTTTTAAATTCGGCCTCTTTTTTTTTTTTTTTGTTCGGACAACCTAGGACAAAACAAACTTTTTAAGGTTTGGACACAAACCTTGGACAAACAAAAACAATTAAGGTTCGGACAAGAACCTAGGACAAACAAAAACTTTTAAGGTTTGAAGACAACAACCTAGGATTAGGTTTAAGGATGTTTTGTCTTTTGTCTTAAACTTAAAAACCTTAAAATTTTCAAACTTTAATATCTCACCAAGAATTATGAATTTGCATGTGCCACTTTCACAAAATATTCAAGATTTATCAAGAAGATCAAGAATATGGCTTTAGATTCAAATTTTGACACTTTTGAATTTTCAAGAAAATCAAGAAGTTCAAGAAAGTGTTCAAGAACTTATCATTTTCAAGTGTGATAAAAGTTTGATCAGAACACACTTTGATATAGAGACAATAAAGAAGACAACACAAAAGAAAGAATGCAATTCGGATAAGAATCAAGGAAGTTACACAATTTGACCGAAACTAGGGTTTGTAAGAAACCCTAATTCTTGACTCAAAAACCCTAACAAGTTTGACGTGTGGACAGCCAATGAAAACACAAGAATTCAACACTATGTAGACAAGAAAAAGTGCAGAATATAGACACCAAGAAACAGCAACAAAAACGTCAAGAAAACAGCAAGAAATCAACACAAAAATTCGCAAAAACCAAGAGCAAACAAACTAGCGATTTTGGGCAGATTTCAACAAGAATTTTTATGTGATTTTTGGACAGAATTATGACAACTTTAGGACTGAATTAAGACACAAATTTACTGCAGAAAATTGACTCAAGACAGCAACAAAAAGACGACAAAAACAGTAACACAAAACGAAGCAAAACAGCAAGACAAAACCGAGACACAAGAAGACTTAAACCGAGAATTTAAAACCTGAATTTGGAAGAAAACCTTGATCTCTGATACCAATTGATATGAATGATCAAGATGCAGCACCTTGGACCACTCGAAACCACCTCATTTGGACCGTTGCTTACCAAATTATCACGAACAAGAACAAGAACCAACAAGGTGCGGAATTAACAAACAAAGAAAGTAAAAGATATTGACACGAAAAGATTTGATATGAAGCAATCAAACCCCCACGTATGAATAAAAAAGATTCGGATCACCTATGAAAATTCAAAGGCTAAACAAATCAGTTTGGCTTGTTCTTTGAATCAAGAACTTGTAAGTTCACCTAAAGGTCTTAGCTTCTAGGTTCACAGTTCTTATGAAAACTCAATTAAACTTAATTGAATTAATTCACGTCTTTACAACTTTTCAAGGCTGCAAAATTCTTTAGGAAAGCTAAACTTTTATCAAATTTCAACTTATATAAAAACGTTACAATGGTGGCCTTTTATAGAGGCAAAAATCCGCCAAGCCTTTGTAAACCCTAGCTTAACTAAATTCCAACTTGAATTCTAAGCTATCTAACTTTCCATATTGGAATTGGAAACTAACAACTAACCAACTAATCCTTTTCCAAAAAGGATTGTGACACACGGACTTAAAAGGTGGTCAAATACGATTTGGCTTCCTTTGTTTCCTAAACTATGAAGAAGCAAAAGTCAAATTGACTTCTTAACTTTCCTAAACTTTTACTTTCCATTATCATGCAAGATAATTGGGCCAAGTAAACTTATTAATTTCGAAATTCCAAGCCCATTTATTAATAAATAAAAACGTCACTTTGGGCTTAAAATTACATTAAATAAAAAACCTAATTTAATTAACACAAAGGCGTGATCCATTAAGCAAAGCCAAAACACGCCTTCTTTGGACTTCATTGTGATTGATCCATCTCTTCATGGATTGTGAGAGAAGAGATATTCCATAAAACTCCATTGGAGGAAGATGCTTGGACCGGATCATGATTCTCTTCAAAGATGTCCAATTCTTCACAATGAGTTATCAATAATGCTTGCAACGCCTCCTTCATTTTCTTGCTCCTTGATCTTGTCAATGGGTGAACACTTGAAGTCGACTTTGGCATGGACATGGATGGATTGCTTTCAGAAAGGCACATGAAAAGGAAGAGTAAGTTCTCACAATCGCCACCACCTTGGCGAAGGGAACAAAAGTCGAGTGTTACCCCTTTCACACCACAATCTAAGCCACGCCAATTCACCTCCAACCCGACGTCAAGTGCTTCATCACAAGTCCCAAATCAGTTCCTAAAGCTGTGGAGAATACACCCAAATCGGCGTCAACTCCTAGTCCAAGGTTGAGGGATGTTCGTTGTTATAAATGTCAATGTTATGGACATGTGCAAGCTGAATGCCCAACTCGAAAATTGATGATAACTCTTGATAGTGGAGAAGTGGTAGGTGTGATGCGAATGGTTGGCCGAGGCTCCAACTCCTGGACCAAATTCGATCTCCACACACAAGTAAGGACCGTGCTGCACTATCAAGATAATCCACGAACTAGAACACAAACAAGAATCAATTCGGGTGGAAAAAATTCAAGGGAAAAACGCCAAGAATTGAGTAAATCAAAACCCCACATTTTATTACTAATGAACTTAATTTAACCTATGAAAATTCAATTAGCTAAACAAGTTAATTAGGCCTGCTCCTTAAATAAAGAACAATGGTGAAATCACCTAAAGGTCATGCTAAAGGAAATTTGCTACAATGGACAATTAAATAAGTCTCCAAGGCTTGAACAACACAAAGTGTTAATTCTAATTTTAGCAAAGCTAAAACTTTCATTCATCAACTTCCTATGAAAACGTTTACAAAGCTCTCCTGTTATAAGGATGAGTTTCGACTTTACCAAAAAGGAAAAGGAAATAAAACCCTAGTAGTTGCAAAGTACAACTTGACTTCTTAACTAACAAATTAACTAATCCAAGTTAGAAAAGGATTAGATGACACGGTTTTTAATGAAGAAGCAAAACACGTTTTTGCTTCCTTGTTTCCTAAACTATTGCTTGCCTTTATCATATAAGATAATTGGGCCAAACAACTTATTAACAACCAATTAATTAAAGCCCACATTAAGTGTTTTGGACTTAATTAATTATCAACAAAATAAAACCCTAATATCTAAATAAGGGAGTGATCCATATGAAAGCCCAAGGACACGCCTTTCATTGGACTTCAACTTTCGGCCTTTGCAAGCTTCTTCAAGGTGGAATTTCCTTAAGCTCCAATGTAGAACTTTGAGGAACGTCTTCATGAATTGTTATGTAAGAAACGTGCAAAAGAACTCCATGCTGAGAAGATGTGCAAGTCTCGGCCTCCAAATCTCCAATGTGTGATGACAACAAAGTGTGCAAAGCTTCTTTCATCCTTTTGCTCATTGATCTTGTCATTGGTCCATCAAGATTCATCAAAGGATCATGTAAGCTCGGCTTTGGCACCAAGGATGTGGATGGATTGCTATCATTCCCTCCCTCCTCGAAAAGATTCGTCCTCGAATCACCTACATCAAACAAAGATAAATCAAAAACATTGAATGTAGATGAAACATTACCATACTCACTTGGAAGCTCGACTTTTTAAGCATTATCTCCTATCCTTTCCAAAATTCGAAAAGGACCATCTCCTCTAGGATGAAGTTTAGATTTCCTCTTGTCAGGAAACCTTTCCTTCCTCAAGTGAATCCAAACCCAATCACCAGGTTCGAAAATCACTCTCTTCCTTCCTTTATTGGCTTGCTGTGCATATTGTTCATTCCTCCTTTCAATAGTATTTCGAACCCTCTCATGTAACCCCTTAATAAATTCAGCTTTCTTTTTACCTTCAACATTAACAAACTCATTAATAGGAAAAGGCAAAATATCAAGTGGAGTCAAAGGATTGAAACCATATACAATCTCAAATGGTGAACCAGATGTCGAACTATGAAAAGTTCTATTGTAAGCAAACTCAATATGTGGAAGACAAGTTTCCCAATTCTTTAAGTTTCTTTGGATGATGGCTCGAAGCAAGGTAGATAAAGTGCGGTTAACTACTTCAGTTTGTCTATCAGTTTGCGGATGTGCAATAGTAGAAAACAACAACTTAGTGCCTAACTTATTCCATAAAGTACGCCAAAAGTGAGACAAGAACTTAACATCCCTATCACTAACAATACTTTGGGGAATGCCATGCAATCTAACAATCTCCTTAAAGAATAAGTCAGCAATATGTGTAGCATCATTAGTTTTGGAACATGCAATAAAATGTGCCATTTTACTAAATCGATCCACTACTACAAATATGCTATCTTTACCATTGCGTGATCTAGGCAATCCTAAAACAAAATCCATAGAGATATCAACCCAAGGATGACTAGGAACAGGCAAAGGTGTATACAATCCATGAGGCAAAATTTTCGATTTGGCTTGTTTACACACAATACATTTATCACAAACACTTTTCACATCTTTAATCATGTTAGACCAATAAAAGTGTTCATTCAAAACAGTAAGTGTTTTAGCAATCCCAAAATTCCCCATTAATTCTCCCCCATGGGTTTCCTTAACAAGTAACTCACGAATGGAACAAAGGGGTATGCACAATTTATCCTTTCGAAACAAGAAACCATCATGCAAGAAATAGTCACCATTCGGCTTTGAAACACAATCATCATAGGCGGCTTTGAAATCATTGTCATCTTTGTACAAATCTTTTATCAATTCAAATCCAAGTAACTTAGCATGCATATAGGTGAATAAAGAATAACGCCTAGACAATGCATCAGCTACAATGTTTTCTTGACCAGATTTATACTTAATCACATATGGAAAAGTTTCAATAAATTCCAACCATTTAGCATGCCTCTTATTCAACTTACCTTGAGTCTTCAAGAATTTAAGGCTTTCATGATCAGAATGAATTATAAACTCTTTAGGCCATAAGTAATGTTGCCAAACCTGTAATGATCTTACCAAAGCATACAACTCCTTGTCATAAGTTGCATACTTTAAAGTTGCCCCATTAAGCTTTTCACTAAAGTAAGCCACGGGTCTTGATTCCTGCATCAAAACAGCACCAATACCAATCCCGGAGGCATCACAGTGTATCTCAAAAACTTTATGAAAATTAGGCAATGCAAGTAAAGGGGCGTGAGTCAACATATACTTTAACTTAGTGAAGGCGTTCTCATGCTCATCTTTCCATTCAAAAGCAATGTTCTTTTTAACAAGTTCATTCAAAGGTGCAGCTATAGAACTAAAGTCTTTAACAAACCTTCTATAAAAACATGCTAAGCCATGAAAACTCCTAACTTCACTAGCATTCTTAGGTCTCGGCCACTCCTCAATAGCCTTGACTTTTGACTCATCAGCAGAAATACCTTGAGAACTAACAACATAACCTAAAAAGACAATTAATTCCATGCAAAAAGAACACTTTTTAAGGTTAGCATACAATCTGTTCTCACGCAATATAACAAACACTTTCTTTAAATGATCAACATGTTCATCAAGTGATTTGCTATAAATAAGGATGTCATCAAAATAGACCACAACAAACTTAACAATGAAAGACCTAAAAACGTGATTCATGAGCCTCATAAAAGTACTAGGTGCATTAGTTAGACCAAAAGGCATGACTAACCATTCATACAATCCATACTTTGTTTTAAAGGCTGTTTTCCATTCATCACCTTCTTTCATTCTAATTTGATAGTAGCCACTCTTTAAATCAATCTTGGTGAAAATACACGAACCATACAATTCATCAAGCATATCATCTAATCTAGGAATTGGATGTCTATACTTAATGGTGATTTTGTTTATGGCACGACAATCAACACACATTCTCCAAGATTCATCCTTTTTAGGTACTAATATAACTGGGACGGAACAAGGACTTAGAGATTCATGCACAATACCTTTGTCAAGGAGTTCATCCACTTGACATTGAATCTCCTTTGTTTCCTCTGGATTTGCTCTATATGCTGGACGATTTGGAATTTGTGCACCAGGAATGAAATCAATTTGATGTTCAATCCCTCTTATGGGCGGCAATCCAATAGGTAGATCCTCGAGAAACACATCTTTATATTCCTGCAAAAGAGAGTAAACAACACTAGGCAAAGAAGCAAGGTTATCACTATCAACAATAAGTACAAAATCCTTGCGGATCATCAAATACAATGATTGCCTATCTAGTATTGCTCTCTTAACATCACTCTTTGATATGAATGATCAAGATGCAGCACCTTGGACCACTCGAAACCACCTCCTTTGGACTGTTGCTTACCAAATTATCACGAACAAGAACAAGAACCAACAAGGTGTGGAATTAACAAACAAAGAAAGTAAAAGATATTGATACGAAAAGATTTGATATGAAGTAATCAAAAAGATTCGGATCACCTATGAAAATTCAAAGGCTAAACAAATCAGTTTGGCTTGTTCTTTGAATCAAGAACTTGTAAGTTCACCTAAAGGTCTTAGCTTCTAGGTTCACGGTTCTTATGAAAACTCAATTAAACTTAATTGAATTAATTCACGTCTTTACAACTTTTCAAGGCTGCAAAATTCTTTAGCAAATCTAAACTTTTATCAAATTTCAACATATATAAAAAACGTTAAAGAGCCCTTCTTTTTATAGGGAGAAATTCGGCCCTTAACCCTAACTCAAGTCAATTACAACTTGACTTCTAAGCTATCTAACTTTCCAAAGTGGAATTGGAAACTAACTACTAACAAACTAAATCCTTTTCCAAAAAGAATTGTGACACACGGATTTAAAAGGTGGCCAAATACAATTTGGCTTCCTTTGTTTCCTAAACTATGAAGAAGCAAAACTCAAATTGACTTCTTAACTTTACTAAACTTTTACTTGCCTTTATCATGCAAGATAATTGGATCAAGTAATTACATAGCCCATAATTAAAACATAAAGACTTAATTATTACAACATAAATAAATCCTATGACTTAAATAGATAATGGCGTGATCCATTGAAGGCAAAGCCCAAGCACGCCATCTTGGTCTTCAATGTAGTCCATGGATTCGCGACGGTAATCTACCAGAATCACGTTACTCATCTTGGTAGGCACTTTCGACGATGATAACGTCCGAATCTCAGAAACTGTAAAACATTAAAGTTGTAGCCCTATCTGTTATCGTTCCAGGGCTTCTTGACTCACGTAATTCGGAGTTATATTGAGTGAGATACGTCCAGAATACCAAAACGTGACAGAAACTTTCAGGATGAATAATTGACTTTAACACCATGGACATGGACACGGGCTCATTCTCTTCACTCTTAGAAGCAAAATAAAAAGACTTAGAAGGTACACTATTTCGGCTATTACAAGATTTAGAATCAATGCTTCGGCCTACACTAGTTACATTCTTTTTATCTTCTTGTTCTTTCTTCTCCTTTGCTTCCATCTCACGGCAAGATTGCACAATCCTTGATTGATCTTCAAAAGCTTGGCTCGGACTCAAAGCCCTAAGATTGTACTTTCGGCCATGATAATCAAAAGAATAATAATTCTTCTTTGCATGATATGTAACATCTCGATCAAATTACCATGGACGACCAAGTAATATGTGACTAGCTTCCATTGGTACAACATCATACACAATATCATCAACATACTTTCCAATGGTCATAGAAAATTTAACTTGTTTTGTCTCCTTACTCTCGGCAGTGTTATTAAGCCATTGAAGCTTATATGAATTTGGATGTTTCATGCAAGTCAAGTTAAGCTTCTTAACAAATAATGTGCTTGCCACATTTGTACAACTACCACTATCAATAATCAAGCTACAAATCTTACCTTGAACCATGCATCTAGCGTGAAATATGTTCTCCCTTTGAGACAAATCATCTTCAACTAGTGGTTGTGCACTTAAGACTCGGCGAGTAACCAAAGAGAATTCACCAACATCATAAGTAAGATCTTCACTATCTTCATCACTTTGGTATTTCTCTTGAAGTGGTGGTATGTCGGCACATTCTTCATCACTTTCAACCTCTCCATTATCACGGATTATCATTAATTTTCTGCTTGGGCAGTCACTTTGATAATGGCCATAACCTTGACACTTGTAACATCTAATGTCCCTCAATCTCTCATTCGGTTTGGGCGTTGCTTTGGCTAAAGATTCAGCAAGTTGGCGGCCTGTTTTGGGAGCATTATTTGAAGTGTTTGAAGGCTGATTTTGGTTGAAAACTTTCGGCTTTGGTGGAGGTGTGAAAGTCGGCTTTTGATCTCTCCTCCAAGGCGGCAATGGTTGTTGGAAATTTCGACCTTTACCCTTCATATGCTTCTCAATTTTGAAAGCTTTGTGAACAAGTTCATTAATATCAATGTAACTTTGAAGATCAACTTGATATGCCAATTCGGAATTCATACCTCTAAGGAACCTCTCAATGGTGGTGTCGGGGTCTTCTTGAATATCGGCTTTTATCATCAATGCCTCCATCTCATGGTAGTAATCTTCAACTGTTCGGCTACCTTGCACAAGGGTATGTAACTTTCGGTTGAGCTCTCTATTATAATGTGAAGGAACATACTTCTTCCTCATGATTGCCTTCATTTGATTCCAAGTCTTAACTGGCCTTTCACCATCTTGTCTTCTAGCTCGAACAACTTGATCCCACCAAAGACTAGCATAATCTTTAAGGTGCATAAAAGCAATTCGGTATTGCCTTTTCTCGGGGACTGAATTTCCTTCAAAGAAGTGTTCTAACTCACGAACCCAATCAAAGAAAGCTTCCAGATCTGATTTGCCATGAAAAGTAGAGATAGTGAGTTTAACAGATTCAATGGAAACTTTGGACTTATCACCTTTAGAAGAGCTCGCATTATCCTCCCCCTCCTCATTATCATTATCGAATTTATCATGATCATCATACTTAAGCTTTCTTGAGGTTGAGCTTTTAGTGGAAGACTCTATGTTGTCAAGTCGAATGTTGATCTTTTGAAGCATATCAAAAAGTACTTCATTAGCAAACTTTTGTTGAGCATCGGTTATAGGTTTAGAACCTCTAGGAGTTCTATCACTTTCCTCCATGGTACCTGCAAGGTTAGTAAAGAAAACACAAGAATATATATGTATATATACCTCTCGGGTTCCTCACTATTGGGTAGTAGGTACTCTCCTCTCTATTTAGGTAGTGTTCTCTCTTGTTTACCCTAGCTAAAACTCTCAATTAATGAATGTGTTGGGACTATTAAGACTCACCAAGTTCAATTACTTAAATAGCAAAATCTCAATCAACAAGTTCCACACAAAATTTTCACAAGAAAAATCAAGAGAGTTAACAAAGAAATCACGTCTTAAGAAGTTTAGAACACGTGTGGGTTACAAACTGATTTACCACCAGAAACTATGAAATTCAGAAACTAGACTCAAAGATGAAGAGAATGGCTTTTGAATCACTTAATTCCGATTTGTATTGAGAAAGTTATGGCACTTTTAATCCAAGGTGGTTTTCAAGTAACAAACTCAAGAACAATGTGTTCTTCAACTAAAATTAAATAAAATAAATAAATAACAGAATAAATAATGCAAAGTCTGAAATATATATTTTTTTGTTCTTTTCTCTTTTTTTTTTTTGAATTGACTGTTTTTTTTATACGGTCTTTTTTTTTGTTCGGACAACTACAAGACAAAAGCAAACTTTTAAGGTTTTGAACACAAACCTTGGACGAACAAAAACTACTAGGTTCGGACAAGAATCTTAAACAATGCAAACTTTAAGGTTTTAAGACAAGAACCTAGTACAAAGTACATAGGTTTAAGGTTTGAAGACAACAACCTAGGATTTAAGGTTTATAATGTTTTGTCTTCTTGTCTTAATCTTAACAACCTTAAAATTATCAAACTTTAATATCTCACCAAGGAAAAGAAATTTGTATGTGCTACTTTCACAAAATATTCAAGATTTTCAACAAGGATCAAGAATATGGCTCAAGATTCAAATTTGGACAACTTTGGATTTTCAAGAAAATCAAGAAGTTCAAGAAAGTGTTCAAGAACTTATCTTTTTGAGATGGTGAAAAAGTTTGATCGAAACTCAAGATATGGTAGTCAAGATAAAGAATCTAACACAAAAAGAAGATCAAGCAACGGATAAAAATTGAGAAACTTATGAAAATTGGACCAAGAAAACCCTAGCTTGGAAAACCCTAGTTTTTAGACACTAAACCCTAGCAATGCTTTGACGTGAAAAACAGCAAGGAAAACTTCAAGAATCCTACACTATGATTATGACAAAACAGTGCAGAACTTAGACACGAAAAACAGCAAGAAAACGCAACAAGAAACAACACAAAAAAATCCAAAAACGCAAAACACAAGAGACTCAATTTCGGGCAGATTTGAGCATGCAATGTTCATGCGATTTTGACGAAATTTAGATACTAGATAAAGACGACCTAGGACAGCAAGAAGGACACCAAATAACAGCAAGAAAGATGGACGAAAAACTGCAGAAAATTGACGCAAAAATACGGGCAGAAAAGACACGAACAAAACAGAATTTTCGCGGAAGGATTAGAACGGATTAACCTGAAATTTTTTTTTTGGCAACAACTTGATCTCTGATACCAATTGATGCAAATGGTTGGCCGAGGCTCCAACTCCTGGACCAAATTCGATATCCACACACAAGTAAGGACCGTGCTGCACTATCAAGATAATCCACGAACTAGAACACAAACAAGAATCAATTCGGGTGGAAGAAATTCAAGGGAAAAACGCCAAGAATTGGGTAAATCAAAACCCCACGTTTTATTACTAATGAACTTAATTTAACCTTTGAAAATTCAATTAGTTAAACAAGTTAATTAGGCCTGCTCTTTAAATAAAGAACAATGGTGAAATCACCTAAAGGTCACGCTAAAGGTAATTTGCTACAATGGACAATTAAATAATTCTCCAAGGCTTGAACAACACAAAGTGTTAATTCTAATTTCAGCAAAGCTAAAACTTTCATTCATCAACTTCCTATGAAAACGTTTACAAAGCTTTCCTTTTATAAGGATGAGTTTCGGCTTTTACCAAAAAGGAAAAGGAAATAAAACCCTAGTAGTTGCAAAGACAACTTGACTTCTTAACTAACTAATTAAGTAATCCAAGTTAGAAAAGGATTAGATGACACGGTTTTTAATGAAGAAGCAAAACACGTTTTTGCTTCCTTGTTTCCTAAACTATTGCTTGCCTTTATCATGTAAGATAATTGGGCCAAACAACTTATTAACAACCAATTAATTAAAGCCCATATTAAGTGTTTTGGACTTAATTAATTATCAACAAAATAAAACCCTAATATCTAAATAAGGGCGTGATCCATATGAAAGCCCAAGGACACGCCTTTCATTGGACTTCAACTCTCGGCCTTTGCAAGCTTCTTCAAGATGGAATTTCCTTAAGCTCCAATGTAGAACTTTGAGGAACGTCTTCATGAATTGTTATGTAAGAAACGTGCAAAAGAACTCCATGTTGAGAAGATGGGCAAGTCTCGGCCTCCAAATCTCCAATGTGTGATAACAACAAAGTGTGCAAAGCTTCTTTCATCCTTTTGCTCCTTGATCTGGTCATTGGTCCATCAAGATTCATCAAAGGATCATGTAAGCTCGGCTTTGGCACCAAGGATGTGGATGGATTGCTATCAAAGTGATGATGATTGTGCTGACATGTCGCCTCTAGAAGAAAAGTACCAACCCGAATCAAATGATGATGGAGAATCTCTCTAGTCATATACTTATGATTTTGGTAACTATTCTTTAGTTTCTCGCCGTGTTATTAATGTTCAACCTTTAGTTGATAATGATGATTTGATGCAACGATAAAATATATTTCACACTAGATGCATGGTTCAAGGAAAGATTTGTAGTGTGATTGTTGATAGTGGTAGTTGCACGAATGTGGCAATCACTTTGTTTGTGAATAAATTGAATTTGACTTGCATGAAACATCCCAAGCCTTATTGTCTTCAATGGTTAAACAGTTCGGTTGATACACGAGTTACCAAACAAGTTAAGTTTACTTTTACTATTGGGAAGTATGTTGATACTGTTTTATGTGATGTTGTTCCCATGGAAGCAAGTCATATTTTACTTGGGCGTCCTTGGAAATTTGATTGTGATGTGCTTTATCATGCGAAGAAAAATTTCTATAGCTTTGTACATGAAGGAAAGAAGTTTAATCTTCACGCATTGACTCCCACACAAGTCTTTGAAGATCAAACAAGAATCATTCAAGCTAGTAGAGATATGAACGCCGCAAAGGAGAAGAAATTGCAAGAGAAACAAAATGTAATAGCTAGCTTAGGTGAAAAGTGTGATTCGAAATCATGTAATAGCCGTGAGTTAGTTACTTCTAAGCCTTGTTATTTTACTTCTTCTAGCGAGTTAGAGAGAGCAATACTAGATAGGTAATCATTGTACTTAATTATTGATAGTGTTCACGATTTGTATTGTTTGCTATCTAGTTCTTTTGTTTTGCAGGTTTTTGGAGTTCCTAAGTGTTTAATGGAGTTCGAAACAACTCATTATCAATTGGAAGGAGTCCAATCTGCCTTAGCTTGTTTTCCACAAGGTAAGCAAGGTAAGTTAGGTAAGTATGAAAGCTCTTTGATTGATTTCAATGGTTTAAATGTTAAGAACTTTGTTAATGTCAATGTTATTGATTTTTAAAGTTTGAATTCTGTTTTGAATCAATTTCAATGTCTTTCACATACCTTTGACACAATAGTTTGAAAATTATTACCATGTGTTTTCAAGTCCGATGGTTTGTGTTTTGGTAAGCAAATTATTTCACATAATTCTTCAATTATGAAATCCAACTATTTTGTATTGAATGAGTTTATGTATAGTTTCTTCACAAGCTATGTTGCTTATCTAATACATGAATTATATTTTGAGCTTAATGATTATAATTTCGAGCTTCACAAAATCCTTGTGTATGACAGTGTTACTTATAGTGGTTATACTTGTTGGACTAAATTTTCTTCTAAATCTGGGGATCGAGAGTTTACACATATTGTTTTCAGTCGATTCCATAGTCAATTTCATGAAGTTCCAAGAGGTAATCATGTAATTCAACACTTGTATGGTAAGTTATCTCAGTTCTCAATTTCTTTACAATTCCAAAAGGTAAAATATTGTGTTTACATCTATTTATTAGATTGTTTACATTCTAATCTTTGGAATTATACTCTAGTACTTGATAACTTTCGCATGTTTTCAAAGGAATTAAAACGTTCATGTGACTTACACTTCGTCAAGGATGCATATATGTTTAATTGTTATGAATATTCTTATCCTTGAGATTCTATATGTTTCGATCCTTTTCTTACATCACTTGATATTGACGTCACATTCTTTGTTAGATTTAGCGAGTTCATGAATGTTGTTAGGGAGTTTGTATTGATTAGTTTTCTAATTAGGAACATTCGATTTACTGATTTGCATAAGCTACATGATAGTTATTTGCATAATTGTTTTGAATTCATTGACTTTAACAATATGATTCATGCACAATTTGTTAATAATAATCATGCCTTAAGTGTTTCGATTTTGCGTACATATTCTGCCCGACAAATATTTTTGGTGAAAGAAAATTATTTAAACTCTTGTTCTGAATTATTGCGTTTTTCTTTACCTTATACATTTGTTGTCTTCTTGCAGAATAAAAAGGATTGCTGGCTGATATATGACTCATTCCAACTCGACTTGAATCATATGAAGTTCATCATCTTGGTGTTTGATCCAGGAGCTCACATTCAAGATTCGAGGACGAATCCTTTCGAGGAGGAGGGAATGATGAGAATGAGCCCGTGTCCATGTCCATGGTGTTTAAGTCAATTAAATGCTGAAAGTTTCTGTTACATTTTGGTATATTTCCCATATCTCACTCGATATAACTCCGCATTAAGTGATTCAAGAAGCCCTGGAACGATAAGAGATAGGGCTACAACTTTTATGTTTTATATTTTACGAAATTCGGAAGTTAGCATCGTCAAAAGTGCCTACCAAGAAGAGTGACGTGATTCTGGCAGATTACCGTCGCGAATCCATGGACTATATTGAAGACCAAGTAATGGCGTATTGGGCTTCATTATTTGTTCACGCCACTTTTAATGTTTCTATTGTGTTTATTTCTGAGTTGTAATAATTAAGTCCATTAAACATTTAATTATGGGCTTAAGTCTTTGTGTTTTTAATTATGGGCTAAGTAATTACTTGATCCAATTATCTTGCATGATAATGGCAAGTAAAAGTTTAGGAAACTTAAGAAGTCAAATTGGTTTTTTTGCTTCTTAAGAGTTTAGGAAAGTAATTGAAGAAAGCAAAAACGTATTTTGCTTTCCTCTTAGCTGTGTTTAGAGTCATTTTCCATTAAGGATTTAGTTAGCTTGTTACTTGTTTTACAAGTTAGGATTTCATGTTTTTGTAGCCTATTTATATGTGAGTTTTTCACATGAAATAAAAAGTTGAATTTTGAAGATTTTAGCCTTGCTAAATTACCTCTTGCAGCCGTGAAAAGCTTGTAGGAAAAACGTGAGAATTCAATTGATTTCAGTTAAAGTTTCATAAGACCCGTGATCTTTAAGCTAAGACCTTAGAGAAAACTTACCCATTCTTGATTTAAAGAACATGCCAAACTGGTTTAATTCAACTCTTGATTTACATAGGTTAAACTAGAATCAATTTGTAATAACGTGTGGATTTGATTAGTTCATCAAATTCTGCCGTTCCATATCTTTGTTCTCTTGTTTCCGCAATTGTGTTTTGTGTTGAATTCTTGTTGGTTCTTGAACTTGGAGTACAACCGGTCCAAAGGTGAGGGTGTGATCGTGTGGTTGAGGTCTCAAATCCAAGGCCATCCGTATCAGCATGTCATCTAATCTAGGAATTGGATGCCTATTGATACGGATGGCCTTCGGATGGAGATCCTCAACCACACAAAACCCTCACCTTTGGATCGTTGTTGAATAGCAAGAACTCGAACAAACAAGAAGACAAACAAAAAGTGCGGAAGACAACAAAGAAACGCAAGATATTGAACGGATGTTCTTGATTGAAGACAATCAAACCCAACACGTTATAACAAAATGAATAAAATCCAACCTATGTAAGAGCACACCACTCAATGGACAACACTGGAAACTTGTATGGGGGTCATTGGTACAAGGATAGATTCAATGAGGCAAGAGCACACCACTCAATGGACAACACTGGACAACAAAATAACCCAGTGTCAAACAGACGTCCACAACTTGAACTTGATGATGGTCCACCATCACCAAACCCGAGGTCCAGATTCGTACTTCCCTCATCTGGAAGAAATGGAAAGTCACTCCCGTATGATTGTGGATACCTCGAGTACTACACGAGTGGTGATGCAACAAGGCATGAACTCCAATGCTGTTTCGGCCTCACCAAACTTCAAGGCAGCGCAAACCCAATTCCCAGGATTCTCCCGTTTCTCTGGCCAACCACCACTTCCCGACGCTTGATACTGGGTAGACCCTTTCCTTTCTCACAATGGGGACCATTGCTTCATTTTAAGTGTGGGGGGAGAGTTTTGGTTTATGGTGGTGGCTGTGAATTATGTTTGTGTGAGCTTGATGGTTTATGCTTGTGTGCTTGTATGAATGATGCTTGCTTCCTGTGATGCTGATGTGTGTGAGGCCTAGGGCTTTTGAAAAATTGGAATCTTTATGCTGTGATTGCTAAGGGTGCAGGGGATCGGAGGTGGTGTGTACTATATTAGTAATAGGTGGTGTGAATTATTATTTTCCTTTTCCTTTATCTTACTTCCTTTCACATGGTGTGGTGTTGGAATCAAAACAAGGCAGTGATTAGCACTGACCTTGAAATGTGGTGTTGTGATTTTTCCATTCCAAATGTGATGTATTGTGTGGCTTTAAATGTATGAATGTGAAAGTTGATGTTATGATTGTGCAAGAGGTCCACCACTATTCATTTAACAAACGCACTTCCAATTTCATCAACAATCTACCAAGTGTTCGATGTTTGATGTATGCGAAAAATTTTTTTTCACAAGTTCACGGTATTCAGTCGATGCATACAGAGTGCCAAGTAAAGTATAACGTCAAAGTAAGATAGAAGTGCCAGCAACATCTTTGACATAGGAGAATGATTATGCTTCATAACTTGTATGTGCACTCTACTTGTACACACTTGTTCTTGCATTTTTAATATATAGTCCATTGAAGACACGCACGAACACGAATGATTGAGTTATGATGTTTATGCTGAGAAAAGCCAAATAGGCAAATAAAGGGAAAAAATAGCCACAAAACCCTGGCAGCCAAGCACAAAAGTGCGGCACGAATAAGCACCAATGTGCATATTAAGTTTTATGTTTGTTAAATTCGCAAAGTGTTCGTGTGTGTGGACAAAGGGACTGTAGTGCGAGAATTTTTGTTAAGTGTCTGCTTGAGTACTTTGCATAGACAACGTTGTAGGCATAAGTAATTCTCAGCACACACTTCACGCAGGCGCCTTGGTCTTTATTCTTAATACCTTGCTTGGCAACTTTGTGTAAATCGAATAAACTGTGGATTTGCGTATTAAAGCGATGTTATGCATGCGAAAGTTTTACAATGGATGGTTGATGAGGTTGAGAGAGTTGTTTGTGAAGATGGTAGTCGGATTTACTTTGCTCGGGACTAGCAAAGACTTAAGTGTAAGGGGATGATAAGTCGATGTTTAGTCGACTTATTTGCTCCGCTTTCCTTATTCTTTGTTGTGAATTATGAGTGAAAATGATACTTGGTGTGTCAATGGTATGCAAAATGTGCAGTATTTGGAAACATTGATAAATGGCTAAGTATCGTGTGATAATGTGAATATTTTGTGAGTTTGTGCAAAAATACTTAGTCACGTATGCCACTGACCTCCAACTCTTTTTGGAAGTCCACAACTATTCACACTACACAAACTCTCAACACAAGCACACAAACGCACAACTCATTCAGCACACACAAAAGACACACACGCACGGCGGTCGCACGATGCGACCGCCACACACACACGGCGGTCGCACGATGCGACCGCCCACACACACACACAAGTACGGCGGCCGCATCGTGCGGCCGCCACCCCTCACGGCGGCCGCATCGTGCGGCCGCCCTCTCACACACACACACACGGCGGCCGCATCGTGCGGCCGCCACCCCACTTGCATCACTTGCACTCCAATTGCATTTTTTCCTTTGCTGTTTTTAGCCTATTTTACTGATTGTCATGTTTTAAGTTAGGAAGTCTTTTATGCATTGTTATTTCATCATTTTAGTTAGTCATTTACTCATGCATTTCGTAGACACCAACTCCGCATTCTGTGTAACTTATTTAGCAAACTTAGTAGTTAAGGTTTCCAATATTGTGTACTGATTATTGTCATTTCTTAAGTACACGTGTCTTCACCAAATGGTCTGTTGTAAATGCAGGAGTACGTGTCAACATCTGGCTACACAAAGGAAATTTCCAGGAAGCTCACCAAGCTAAGTCGGCAATGAAAAACTATAAAAGCTGGAGAGATTGATCAAAGAAAGGAGGCGAGACGGGGGAATCAAGTGAGAAAAGAGAGAGGAGTTCTAAGAATCTAGGGTTTTAGAGATTAGAGTAGAGATCATTCAACTCTATCCGTTTGTAATAGCAATGTTTGATCTGGCTTTGTTAAACTCATTTTCAAAGCCGATCAACATGATCGGCTAGATTTTCAGTGCTGCTTTGAGGGATTAAGTGTAATGACTTAATATCGTTTTGAGACATTTGAATTGCATATTTTGTGTTTGGTTAAAGTTCCATGTCAGTTAGTGTTCCATTTCAATATTTATTCACTCACGATTATGCCTTTATATGATTTGCGGTATCCACTGAAATCAATTCAGTGCAATAAAAGGAAATTGGAATGAAACCACAGAACATAGAACAACCTATGTATGAGTCCTAAGATCTGGGTGAGGAAGCGATTTTCTACTGTGCGGTATCCACTGACAGCGGAAGTCAAGGAATGAAAAGACTTAGGATCATTTCCACACTAGTGCTTGTCTTAGTGTAGTGTCAGATAGGGATCTGGAATTAGGAAGCGAGCCTAAATCTTGCCCTAGCAAGGGAAGATAGAGGAGTATGGTGGGTTAGGATTGTGAGACCTATCAAGGAGATCAATCTTAAATTCACTAGAAAACCGACCCCCTCATACATGTGTCAACACTAGGTCAAGGATAACCGATTGAAGTCATTACCACTGGCCTCCCTCAAGGCAGCACACCTTTCTCCTTTTGGTTGATTTCTCGTTTGTTTTCTATTTTAGTCTACACATCGCTTAATTGCTTATTCTATCACTGTACAACTCTTAATTCTACCCTTTCCCTGAGGATTCGATCCCACTTACCGCTTGCTTCTAGTTAGTTGTTTTGGGTAAAATTGCGAGGGAGACGACGCTCTCGCCAATTTTTGGCGCCGTTGCCGGGGACAGGCATAGCGTTGAGAGTTGATTTTGTGATAGTTTTACTTAGTGTTACTGTACGAATTCTTGTTTGAAATTGTTGATTGTATTTTTGTTAAAATTCTAGTTCATTATTAGTTTTTGTTTATTTTGTTCTACTAATCTGTTGTTCCAGTGGTGTTTTCTTCCTTGTGATAATTCACAGTTTATGCTACCTAGAGCAAGGCTACGTGGTGAAGCTCCAGAGTTTGCACTTGACGTAGAATTGCATAGAACTTTAAGGCAGAGAAGAAGGGAAATTGAAATGGCAGAACAAAATGAAGAGAGACCTCAGCCCCAACCAGCTCGGTTTGGGGACCATTTTGCGGTAAATTTTGAGAGAAGAAATAATCATCTGGGAATTGACGTTGAGAGTTATCAAATTCTGACACAAATTGTGTCCATGATCACCCAAGGGCAGATCTTTCAAGGCTTAAGCAACGAAGACCCTAATGAGCATTTGGATTGGTTTCTAGGACTCTGTAATACCTTCAAGCTGCATAGAGTGACCCCTGATGATTTGAGAAGGGTTCTCTTCCCACTATCCTTGAAAGGGAAGGCCAAGCACTGGTTTAACTCAATTGGTGGTCCAGCTATATCTACATTCGAGGAACTTGAGCGGAAGTTTTTAGCCAAGTATTTTCCTCCAGCAAAGTTGGAGCGAATGAGGTTGGAGATCCGAAACTTCCAACAGCAAGATGGCGAAACCTTCAAGGAAGCATGGGATCGATTCAACGATTTGCTCCACCAATGCCCAAACAATGACCTTGGAGAGGTTAGGGAACTCAACATTTTCTTCAAGGGGCTATCACCTGAATCCTCACTGATGGTCAAGGCCAGCGCAAATGGGGCCTTGAAGGATAAAAGTATCCCTGAGGTCAGAGAACTCATTGATTCGATAGCAGACGACGAATACCTTTTTCCAGAAACTAGGAAGATGCCGGTGCGGAAGCAGCGAGGAGTGCTAGAGCTGGATGAAGAGACATCCTTGGAAGCAAAACTTGAGGCTCTCACAAAGCAAGTTCAAAACCTAAAGACTGCTAAGGTGGCACCTGTATTGATGTGCGGATTATGTAAAGGGGAGCACCACACGGATGAGTGTGAGCTCACCCAAGAGTCAGTGCAGTATGTGGCCAACTACAACAACCGACAGCAGTATGGAGGCTACCGAAATCAGTCGGGCCAAGGCAACTGGGGACCGAATAATCAGGGAAATCAGCAAAAGCAGTACTACCAAAGTGGGGAGTCAAGCAATAGGGAACAGAAAAAGTCCACGGATGATTTACTCTATGAAATTCTGGGTAGAATGGACATGTTTGAGAAAAGAACCTCCACTGTGGAAGCTCAAGCGAAAAGCACGGAGGCCGCCATCAAAAACCTCGAGATGCAAGTGGGCCAGCTGGCTAAAGCCAACCACCAAAGACCTCAAGGTGCCCTTCCAAGTGATATGGAGCCAAATCCCAAAGGAAAGGAAAGGGAGATGTGCAATGCCATAACGTTGAGGTGTGGAAAGGAGCTTAGTGGAACCAAGAGACAAGAGGAAGAGAAAGTTTCACCTGAAGAACAAAAAGATGAGCCTGAAAATGAAGTCTTGGACGAAGAAATCATTATAGAAGAGAAGATCCTGGAAGGGAACAAAAGGGAGTGTGTGAAGGTCCCTGAAGGTAAAAGGAAGAGGGGAGATCAACATCCATGCGATGAGTCGCCATATGCACCACCCACTCATTTCCCCGAGAGACTTCGACCTCCACCAAAGAAGGGGGTCCAATTTACAAGATTTTTGGACATGGTGAAAAATGTAAATATGAATGTCCCATTGCTGGATTTGGTCACAGCCGTGCCAAGATATGCGAAATTCTTAAAGGACCTAATCGCCAACAAGGAGCAGATTTTGCGCTGTGAATTACCAATTCCACTCACTAAGGAGAGCCAAGCATGGATCAACAATGAGCTGCCACCCAAACTCAAGGACCCTGGAAGCTGTACAGTTCCATGCTCTATTGGTGAGAGATTTTTCAGCAAGGCCTTGTGTGACCTTGGAGCAGGCATCAACCTCATGCCTTTAACCATAGCAGAGAGCATAGGATTGGGATCACGAATTAAACCGGTAGCAATCATGCTCCAATTAGCGGATAGATCATTGGTTCAACCAACTGGGATGGTGGAGGATGTTCTGGTATCTGTGGATAAATTTGTACTCCCCGTGGACTTCATAGTGTTGGACATGGAAGAAGACCCTGAAGTGCCACTCATCTTCGGAAGGCCATTCTTAGCTACAGGTGATGCTCTCATTGGAGTAAAGGGAAAGACCATAACCTTTAGGGTCAATGGTGAGGAGGTCATCTTCAATGTCGACTATGCCAAGAAACACCCTCATTCCATAGAACAATGTTGCCTAGCGAGCTTGGTAGAAGGTAATCCTCAACCCCTGAAGTTTGAGCATAAACGTAAATCTTCTCTTGCTGAAAATGATTTTTGGGATGATGACCCATGTGAAAATTTTGAAACTGTTTTGGTCATTGAAGAGTCTGATACATTGCATGAATTGAACCCTTGGGGTGAAAAAGTTGAAAGTGATTCGTCTGCTACAGGAATGTATCTTGCATGTGATTTTGATGAAAGTCAAGAAAATGGTGAAAGTTTGAATAAAATGGCAAATGTGCATGAAATTCAAGAAATGCAAAATTTCGGAGAAAAGTTGAAGTTAAGTGTTGAAAATGATAAACGAGAAGAAAAATTTGCATTATGTGACAAATTATCTGATGCCATTGATGAGACTGACGAAAAATCGAAAGTTGTGCCCACTGAGGTGAGACTTGGAAATGTTAATGACAGGGACAAGACATTGAAGCCTCCACAAGGAGACCGAACCAAGAAAAGTCAACCGCCACTACTTAAATATCTCAAGCGTGTGTTTTGGCAAGAGAAAAAGAAGACTTCAGGCCCACCACCCAAAAGGGTGGGAGTCGGGACCTCAAGTGGGAAGAAAGGAAACAAAGGTCATGAAATGAAAGTCAACCAACCACTTTGGAGCGACACTAGGCACACCCAGTACCTCGACTCTCCACAACTTGGATAACAACACTGCTGTGTCTGGCTGAAGACAATAAACTAAGCGCTATGTTGGGAGGCAACCCAACCTTTCTAATTTTTTGTCCTTATTTTTGTTTCGTTTTTGGCAGCACAATAACTCCAAATAAATGATTGAAACTCTACTCTCGACCCTGTTCAGGTGCAAAGAAAGCTCATGGGCCATGGTTAAAAAAAATAAAAAAATAAAAATAAAAGGTGCATGGGAGGTCAATGGGAAATTTAAAGCCAACAGATGGGATTTGCATATCCGGATGTCACGGGACATGACAGGTAATAGTGTAGAATATTCTCTGCGCTGAAAAAGGTGAGAATAAAATCCGTAGCCCCAGAGCAATATGAAATATTTGATTCCAAGAAAAGCTTCCAAATCGAATCTTGCTCTGTAATTACAAATCCAAGGTAGGCTGACATTTTCGCTTGAGTATTGCAGGAGAAGATCGAGTTGGCAGTTGAAAGGATTGCATAGTAGATAACATTTCTTGGGTGCATGACCAGAAATAACTGTGAAAGAAAATATGCATGACATTAGGATCTATTAAATGATTTGTCTTGATATGAAATGCTATGCATGATAGGGCCGATGGAGCTTGACATGATTTATGCATAAGTGAAAAGAAATATGCATGCTATGGTGAGGAATCGGCTAAGGCATAGCATGATTGAATGAAATTGTGAAAAATGCATGAAATTATGGGCTCACAAGGTTATTTGATAGTGACAATGTGCAATTGGCCGAATTATGCAAGAAAAGGCATTACAAGATTGAACAACTTTTGTTTTCTAGCATTTTGTCATCATCCACTTTGTTTTCTAGCATTTTGTCATCATCCACTTTGTTTTCTAGTGAACTCACATGCATGTGTTTTCTAAACCTTACTCTAGCCGATTCCTACATCCAAAATTATCTATAAATACCATCAACATGCATGCACAAAAATCACCATCTCTTGCACTCATCATTGTGATGAATTCGGCTGAGGGCAAGGAGCAAGAATAGAAATTTGCTGAGAGCGTCCAGAGGCCACCAAAAAAATTTTCGTTTCGCGTGTTGCGTTTTAGGGGTTTAACATCCACATCACGTAAGTTTCTCACCACCTTAAGCATCGATTTGCATTCCAATTGCAATGGGCATGACACGCCGAAGTTCACTTTGCTTAAAGAGCTAAATATTGATGTTTAGTGTGAAATACTTGTGCTCGATTTTTCATGATGATTATTTTGTGAACTTCTTGTATATTTTGCATGAAAATTTCTTGATGATTATTTCATGATACTTAAACGAAATTTTGTTGGTCTAGCTTGCATATAAATACTATGTATATGTATAACATCGTGTTCTTGATTCTTTCACAATTTTGAAACCTTGGTGTGACACGGTTGCGCTTGGAAATGTTAAATGCATGAACCTGAGGTGGGGAAAGGCGTGAGAACAAAGCCCACCGAAAATCTTCATGAGCAAATTACTTGCCTCATGAAATCTGGCTTTATGAGTTAACATGCAATCTTCGTCCTATACATAATTGTAATGAAATGCTAAATGAAAATGTTTTGTGGATGTGAATCTTGATGCATGTGTGGACCTCATTATAATGGGCTTGAATAGAATTCCACTCATGCAACGTTGTGATCTCCAGGTACCATGGCACCCAAGAAAGCCTCACAGACCACCGCGACCGCACAAAAAGGACAAACCTCTAGAGGAAAAGCCAAAGTGAGGGAATACGAATCATCTGACGACTATAGCTCAGACGAAGAGTACGCCCCAGAGGGAGAAGACATGCAAGACTCCACTCAGAAGAAGAGAAAGGTTGCTCAGCAGAACACCCTTCAGCGGTTTTATAACGCCGAGGCTCAAACAAAATTCTGCGAGTTCGCCATTAGACCTATCCACATAGAAAGGGCAATGGCCATTACAGAAAAGTCATACATTGATATCATCAAGCACTACAATTGGCAAAAACTGACTGAGGCACTTGATAGTTGTAATGTAGCCATCGCCAAAGAATTCTATGCCAACGCTGCAGGAACAGGTGAGAAGGAAGTGCTTTCAAAGGGCGTATTCATACGGGGGAAGTACCTTAAGCTCACGCCCCAGTTAGTGAACAAACATTACGGGCTCAAGGACTATGATCCACACGAATTTGATGATCTGAAGAACGCAGGGGACATGGACATAATCTTGGGAACACTGAGCCTACCAGGAGTCGATTGGGTTAGAAGTCGACATGGCCACCCGAGATATGTAGAGCTAAAACATCTGACGGCAGAAGCCAAAACCTGGCTACTCTTCATTAACTCCCGTCTGATGCCTACATCCCACACCACGAGGATTTCCACCAATAGGCTCTGCTTGGTTTACGCGATTAAAAACAGACTCACGGTGGATGTGGGCCAGCTTATCATCACATATATTGGTCACGCATTAGCTGATGATCACCAGAGCCTGTATTTCCCTCTCTTCTTGTGCGAACAAGCTGTGAAAGCAGGGCTCAAATTGAATGCAGGAGAGAAAAGTCCCAACCCGGCATTGCCCATAAAAGATGGCCAAATCAAGCAATATCAAACCGTAGAGAGAGCAGATAGAGAAAGGTTGGAAAGAGAAGCAAGAGAAAGGGACAGGGAAGCGCAAGAACAAATGGATAACATTGATGAGGATCAAGCCGCACCAGCTCAACCCCAGCCTAACCGACAGCCACCTCAGCCGCTAGGGAATTTCAACCATATGCAACATGTTTTGGAGGGAATGCGATCAGCAATTCAAAATCAACAGAACGCCTTGACACAGCATATGGAAAACATAGAGGGGCGGTGGGCGGTAGTGGAAACTTGTATGGGGGTCATTGGTACAAGGATAGATTCAATGAGGCAAGAGCACACCACTCAATGGACAACACTGGACAACAAAATAACCCAGTGTCAAACAGACGTCCACAACTTGAACTTGATGATGGTCCACCATCACCAAACCCGAGGTCCAGATTCGTACTTCCCTCATCTGGAAGAAAGGGAAAGTCACTCCCGTATGATTGTGGATACCTCGAGTACTACACGAGTGGTGATGCAACAAGGCATGAACTCCAATGCTGTTTCGGCCTCACCAAACTTCAAGGCAATTCAAACCCAATTCCCAGGATTCTCCCGTTTCTCTGGCCAACCACCACTTCCCGACGCTTGATACTGGGTAGACCATTTCCTTTCTCACAATGGGGACCATTGCTTCATTTTAAGTGTGGGGGGAGAGTTTTGGTTTATGGTGGTGGCTGTGAATTATGTTTGTGTGAGCTTGATGGTTTATGCTTGTGTGCTTGTATGAATGATGCTTGCTTCCTGTGATGCTGATGTGTGTGAGGCCTAGGGCCTTTGAAAAATTGGAATCTTTATGCTGTGATTGCTAAGGGTGCAGGGGATCGGAGGTGGTGTGTACTATATTAGTAATAGGTGGTGTGAATTATTATTTTCCTTTTCTTTTATCTTACTTCCTTTCACATGGTGTGGTGTTGGAATCAAAACAAGGCAGTGATTAGCACTGGCCTTGAAATGTGGTGTTGTGATTTTTCCATTCCAAATGTGATGTATTGTGTGGCTTTAAATGTATGAATGTGAAAGTTGATGTTATGATTGTGCAAGAGGTCCACCACTATTCATTTAACAAACGCACTTCCAATTTCATCAACAATCTACCAAGTGTTCGATGTTTGATGCATGCGAAAAATTTTCTTTCACAAGTTCACGGTATTCAGTCGATGCATACAGAGTGCCAAGTAAAGTATAACGTCAAAGTAAGATAGAAGTGCCAGCAACATCTTTGACATAGGAGAATGATTATGCTTCATAACTTGTATGTGCACTCTACTTGTACACACTTGTTCTTGCATTTTTAATATATAGTCCATTGAAGACATGCACGAACACGAATGATTGAGTTATGATGTTTATGCTGAGAAAAGCCAAATAGGCAAATAAAGGGAAAAAATAGCCACAAAACCCTGGCAGCCAAGCACAAAAGTGCGGCACGAATAAGCACCAATGTGCATATTAAGTTTTATGTTTGTTAAATTCGCAAAGTGTTCGTGTGTGTGGACAAAGGGACTGTAGTGCGAGAATTTTTGGTAAGTGTCTGCTTGAGTACTTTGCATAGACAACGTTGTAGGCATAAGTAATTCTCAGCACACACTTCACGCGGGCGCCTTGGTCTTTATTCTTAATACCTTGCTTGGCAACTTTGTGTAAATCGAATAAACTGTGGATTTGCGTATTAAAGCGATGTTATGCATGCGAAAGGTTTACAATGGATGGTTGATGAGGTTGAGAGAGTTGTTTGTGAAGATGGTAGTCGGATTTACTTTGCTCGGGACTAGCAAAGACTTAAGTGTGAGGGGATGATAAGTCGATGTTTAGTCGACTTATTTGCTCCGCTTTCCTTATTCTTTGTTGTGAATTATGAGTGAAAATGATACTTGGTGTGTCAATGGTATACAAAATGTGCAGTATTTGGAAACATTGATAAATGGCTAAGTATCGTGCGATAATGTGAATATTTTGTGAGTTTGTGCAAAAATACTTAGTCATGTATGCCACTGACCTCCAACTCTTTTTGGAAGTCCTCAACTATTCACACTACACAAACTCTCAACACAAGCACACAAACGATGCAACCGCCACACACACACGGCGGTCGCACGATGCGACTGCCCACACACACACACAAGCACGGCGGCCGCATCGTGCGGCCGCCACCCCTCACGGCGGCCGCATCGTGCGGCCGCCACCCCACTTGCATCACTTGCACTCCAATTGCATTTTTTCCTTTGCTGTTTTTAGCCTATTTTACTGATTGTCATGTTTTAAGTTAGGAAGTCTTTTATGCATTGTTATTTCATCATTTTAGTTAGTCATTTACTCATGCATTTCGTAGACACCAACTCCGCATTCTGTGTAACTTATTTAGCAAACTTATTAGTTAAGGTTTCCAATATTGTGTACTGATTATTGTCATTTCTTAAGTACACGTGTCTTCACCAAATGGTCTGTTGTAAATGCAGGAGCACGTGTCAACATCTGGCTACACAAAGGAAATTTCCAGGAAGCTCACCAAGCTAAGTCGGCAATGAAAAACTATAAAAGCTGGAGAGATTGATCAAAGAAAGGAGGCGAGACGGGGGAATCAAGTGAGAAAAGAGAGAGGAGTTCTGAGAATCTAGGGTTTTAGAGATTAGAGTAGAGATCATTCAACTCTATCCGTTTGTAATAGCAATGTTTGATCTGGCTTTGTTAAACTCATTTTCAAAGCCGATCAACATGATCGGCTAGATTTTCAGTGCTGCTTTGAGGGATTAAGTGTAATGACTTAATATCGTTTTGAGGCATTTGAATTGCATATTTTGTGTTTGGTTAAAGTTCCATGTCAGTTAGTGTTCCATTTCAATATTTATTCACTCACGATTATGCCTTTATATGATTTGCGGTATCCACTGAAATCAATTCAGTGCAATAAAAGGAAATTGGAATGAAACCACAGAACATAGAACAACCTATGTATGAGTCCTAAGATCTGGGTGAGGAAGCGATTTTCTACTGTGCGGTATCCACTGACAGCGGAAGTCAAGGAATGAAAAGACTTAGGATCATTTGCACACTAGTGCTTGTCTTAGTGTAGTGTCAGGTAGGGATCTGGAATTAGGAAGCGAGCCTAAATCTTGCCCTAGCAAGGGAAGATAGAGGAGCATGGTGGGTTAGGATTGTGAGACCTATCAAGGAGATCAATCTTAAATTCACTAGAAAACCGACCCCCTCATACATGTGTCAACACTAGGTCAAGGATAACCGATTGAAGTCATTACCACTGGCCTCCCTCAAGGCAGCACACATTTCTCCTTTTGGTTGATTTCTCGTTTGTTTTCTATTTTAGTCTACACATCGCTTAATTGCTTATTCTATCACTGTACAACTCTTAATTCTACCCTTTCCCTGAGGATTCGATCCCACTTACCGCTTGCTTCTAGTTAGTTGTTTTGGGTAAAATTGCGAGGGAGACGACGCTCTCTCCAGTAACTTTCTCAACATCATGATTTTCTGAATGATCTTAATTAGTGGGATTTCCCTAGATCGAATGTACTTAAATTTTCATGTCATGTATATCATTCCTACCTTTACTTCCGCAATACATGGTATTGTCAAATGAAATTATTTCCTTAAATAATCACTTCGTATTAATTGTAAACATCAGTTGATTGCCTTAGTCATCAATAATATATTTTCATTCAACATCAACTTTTTAACTTAAAAAAAATATATCTAGATACCGGAGCCATATTTGATCATATTTCTAAGCCACTATATCCTTCCTCCAAATTCTATATTCATCTCTGACATATACTTTAATGTGTAAAAGTCGTCTTTTTCATTGTTATCCTTTTAGCTCTCATTCATTCTTCAAAAATCTCCCAAACATGTAAATCTATTACACTATCAAATTGTTGCACATTGACTAGTTCACATAGCATTCAATATCTCATGGTGGGAATTTCTCATAAGGGTGTAATAACGACTTCTTACCATTTAGATCATAATACTAGCAAAGAATTATTAAAAATGTATGTCAATACTCTATACTTCAATTTAAAATAATTAATCATCCATCCATCATAAGCTATATCATACTTATGTTCCCATTAGAAAATTCTAATTCAGTTCTTAATATTTAATCTTATATATCCCATGCACACACTATTTCAAATAAATCTTTTTGTGCATCATATGTAAACACCGATAATTTCCTATTGAAAAATGCCATTAAACTCTTTGTTTTTCAAATCTAAACATCCAATGTCCACCTTGAATCCCGAATAAATTTCCTTATATAAGATAGGTAACCCCAATCGTTTCTCAACAATCAATTCCCATTGGCATTTTAATTGAACAATAAAAAAAATAATCATTCTCTAGTGATTCTTAACACTAGCATTGGTTTAGTTGTAGTATATAATGATCATGGAAATCTTTAAACATTTTTTTTAAACACTTTGCTACATCTCGATTCACAAAGGTTTAAGAAGAAAAATATCTTCTTATAGATTTTGAATCAAACCACATCAATTCATATCAAGGAAACAAAATATTTAATTCACACACAGTGATTCTTCTAATAGTTATGGACTGAGGAGTACGAGTAATCAAACATTCATCCTTATTTACTCCTTCTTCACTATCATCATCAACATGGCTTTCCACTATCACAATGTCGGGATTCTCTTCACTTTCCTTATTTTGTGCCAAAATCCTATTATAAAAGATCAACCAAATGTTTATTTCGTATGAGCATTAAAACGAAATAAGAGAAAGAAGGAACAACAAAAACAATGATATTCCTAACAAGTACGATATTTGTGGGACCTAGGGTCTTAAAATGATCTTCAAAAGAGGTAGTAGGATGTAAGAAACCCACTTGCCCAATTGCACAAATGATTTGGAAAACGAAAATTGAAAACAAGTTCAAAATAAATAGGATCGGACGACCTATGTGGACTTTCGGACGTCCGAAAGTTAGGTTCGGACGACCCCCTTGATGAACTGGTCGTCCGAAAGTATCGTCCGAAAGTTTGTGAAAAATGAGGCCACTCTAAAGAATAGGTTCGGACGGTGCAGGGGAGTTTCGGCCGTCCGAAACTTAGGATCGGACGACCCCCTCCAAGGTTTGGCCGTCCGAAACTGTCGCGATCAATTTTTACATGCTTCTAGTTAAATAGGTTCGGACGACCTCAAGGGTCCTAAGGACCGTCCGAAACTTAGTTCTTTCAACCTAACAACTAGTATTTGAACTTTCAATGCTTTTGAGCTAACCATATTCCTAACTTTCAATGTATTGGATTTCTTCTCTTATATGTACAAATTGTTATCAACTTACTCTCTGATACCACTAAATGTCACGCCCCAAATCCGGCATGGTACGGCCACACTATTGGAAATCGACTCCAAAAGTGCGAAGCCTCTTGCTCACAAAGTTTACTATCCTCAACATATATACATGTCTATACATCACACAAAACATAATATTCACTTTCTTAACCTCTAATCCACCTCTTCAACCAAATTTACATTCCAACCAACAACTTATAGTATAACACATCTTTCTCCAACATCATATCACAATACACAACACCGTATAAACAACTTATAACTAAATGACTTCACTTACGATCACAACTATACAATTCATCACAAAACAACTCCAGAATATATATACATCAACATCAAAATCTAATGTTCAAATATCGTTCATCCCCAAAACATCTGTTACAATTTTCTATTATCTCTACATAACTACGATATCCACAAAATGGTTCTCTCCACTTCTAGTCATCCACGAACCTGTACATGAAACCTTAGAATCTGCACAAAATAACAATATTTGTGGTATAAGCAAAACTATGCCTAGTAAGCAATTAAGATATTCCTCTATTGGATTGAGCACGTTATATATATAATATATTTTCTCAAAACATCATTTAACCCATGAAAATCATCATTTAGAAAATGTTTCACGTCAAAACACACACGCATACATAAATAGCAAGTGGCATCATCATTTATCAAACATTCTCAAGTACGTTGAGTACTTGTCATCATTTAGCTCATGAATAATTCAAATCACTCTTGGTACATAACTGGA
The DNA here is from genome assembly GCA_016586305.1 of Ophiorrhiza pumila. Classification (NCBI taxonomy): domain Eukaryota; kingdom Viridiplantae; phylum Streptophyta; class Magnoliopsida; order Gentianales; family Rubiaceae; genus Ophiorrhiza; species Ophiorrhiza pumila. Next base: position 17,579,258 of record BLIW01000010.1, read on the forward strand.
TCCAGTCCTGACTGTTTATCCCGTTAGGTAGGCCATTATGTTAGGTTCCTAGCTGTTTATCCCGCTACGTAGGCCATTACAATTGGTTGGAACATGTTCCTACCAATCGTTCATTAAAGCATTCAAGAGCTCAAAACAGTTCAGATTCATTTGAATCATTTCACAAGATACTTTACATTCACAAACGCCACTGCATACATTTCATAATCATCAAAATCACAATCTTATACATGCTCAAACCACTTTAATATAACAATATAATCAAATTCTCAATATTGAGTTTCATCAAATGCGTATAAAACATAAAGAGATATCAAAACCACTTACCTGTAGTCACTTTCCAATATTGCTCTTGATCTAAGGTTTCCACTGCTTATTCAAATCACTTTCCTATAAAACATACACATATGACAAAAGAACAATAAAATAGGGCCTAATAACTTTTAGACACTATTCTTAATTTAAGAACATTTCATTTTCTTATCTTTCTAAAATCCATTCATATGATTTTCTACACTTGAAATCCATTTGAGAATCTCTTACATGTCAAGTATGTTGAACAACCTATTTTTCCATAAACCTACTTATATATTACTCCCACAAACTTTCTTCAACTAACATATCCTCATAATTTGACTTAAATCCATCAATCCATGTTCTATACCTGATAGCAATCCATCCATGTCCATAGTGCCCAGGCCGAGTTCTCATGATCCATTGGTGAATTTTGATAGGCCAATGACAAGATCAAGGAGTCAAAAGATAAAGGCAGCCTTGCACAATTTATTGTCATCACATTTTGAAGCTATGGAGGCCGAACCATCTCAAGAAGGAATACTTTGGCATGTTTCTTCAATAACAATTCATGATCCACCTTGAAGAAATATCACAAAGGCCGAATTCATGAAGTCCATAAAGAGGCGTGTTTTTGGGTTTTATGTGGATCACGCCAATCTTTAATGTTTTTATGATTTATTGTGTTGTTTTTAATTAAGTTCACTTAACATTATAATGGGCTTAATGTGGCGTTTTATTTAAGTAATTACTTGGCCCAATTATCTTGCATGATAATGGCAAGTAAAAGTTTAGGAAACTTAAGAAGTCAAATTGACTTTTGCTTCTTGAGAGTTTAGGAAAGTAATCTCCTACTTTTTAGGTGTGTCTTTAGAATCCTTTTCCATAAAGGATTTAATTAGGGTTTCATGTTTTTGTAGCCTATTTATAGGTGAGTTTTTCACATTAAGTAATAAGATGAATTTTGATAAATTAAGCATTGCTTAAAAACCTTCTTGCAACCGTGAAAAGTTGAGAGAAAAACGTGAATCTTCAATTGATTTCAGTTGAATGTTCATAAGAACCATGATCTTTAAGCTAAGACCTTAGAGAGAACTTACCCGTTCTTGATTTAAAGAACAAGCCAAACTGAAAACTTTTCAACTCTTGATTTACATAGGTTGAATTGGATTCTTTTTGTTATAACGTGTTGGGTTTGATTGCTTTCAATCAAAACTGCCGTTCAATATCCTTGTTTGTGTTTTCTTTGTGATTTCCGCATTCTTGTCTTCTTGTCTTGTTCGTGATCTTGATTGAACAATGATCCAAAGGTGAGGGTTTCATGTGGTTGAGGATCTCCATCCAAGGCTGATACGAGTAGACCTAGAAAGGACCTTGATCACACGTATTTACCACAATTCTTTGGTTCGTTGTACACCAAACTCAAACACAAGCATGAACAAGAAACACAAAACAAAACGGAAGGAACAAGATGAAACGAAAAGGCAAGGATTGAAGCAATCTTCACCCCAATGTTATAACAAACGAATCAACTTAACTAATGTAAATCAAAAGTTAAATCTTTCCAGTTGGCGAGTGCTTTAAATAAAAAACGGGTAAGCTAACCTATAGCTCCTCACTAAGGCTTCGCGGGTCTTATGAAAACTCAACTAAAATTAGAAGAATCCTCACGTTTTTCTCAACAACTTTTCACGGCTGCAAGAAGGCTTTAAGCAATGCTTAATTTATCAAAATTCATCTTATTATTTCATGTGAAAAACTCACCTATAAATAGGCTACAAAAACATGAAACCCTAACTAAATCCTTATTGGAAAAGGATTCTAAATTCGGATAACAAAGAAAGCAAAACACGTTTTTGCTTCCTTCAATAACTAACTTTCCTAACAAACTCTTAAGAAGTAAAAACCAATTTGACTTCTTAAGTTTCCTAAACTTTTACTTGCCTTTATCATGCAAGATAATTGGATCAAGTAATTACTTAGCCCATAATTAAAAACACAAAGACTTAAGCCCATAATTAAATGTTTAATGGACTTAATTATTACAACTCAAAAATAAACCCAATTGAAACATTAAAATGGCATCAACAATTAATGAAGCCCAATACGCCATTACATGGTCTTCAATGTAGTCCATGGATTCGCGACGGTACTCTACCAGAATCACGTCACTCATCTTGATAGGCACGTTTGATGATGCTAACTTCCGAATCTCGTAAAACATAAAATATGAAAGTTGTAGATCTTTATCTTATGTTTCTACAACCGCTTGAATCAGCATAATCAGAGATCATATGAGAGATATATGCTAATAATACCAAACTGTGGCATAAGTCCTCAACAATGTAATTTCCATGGTGGCAACACCTTAAATGTCGTGAAGCAACAAACCTCTATGGAACCTTTAGGAACTGTGATTTCGTATTTATTCCAGGCCTCTAACTATATGATTCATCACAAATTAATGGAATGAATTTCACGAACCACTTGCTTATTGACCACCCAAATAATAGGCTTTCTAGGTTCGTATCATACTCCCTTTCTTGGAGAAGATTCGACCTTGAATCTTGAACGATTGTTGTGACACCAAGTAAATCATAACCTACATGATCTGTTAGACAACAAGAAGAACTAAATACAACAATATCTCCAACGGGTTTTCCACTTACAACAACAACCTCACTTTTTATATGTTCATCATTGGGTATTATATTCTCACACATATTAACAATATTCAATACATCAAAAGAAATCAAATATGTTTGAGAAGTTTCTTCAATTGGAATAATTGGAATTATCACATCTTCTGGAATTGGATCCTCCATGACATTATCAATTTGAACCATATCAACCTCCAAAGGTGCTATATCTCTAAGGCAATTTAAAGGAAAAGATGAATCCTTTACCTCATCACACACATTTTCCATGGTTAAAGGTTGAAGATCCGCTAGAAGTTCATCATTCGGCTCATCATACCAATGAGGGCATTGGATTTGCGCACTATGCCCAACTCCTAAACACCTCAAGCATTTAACAACACGAACTTTGGGAGTAGGTATAGAAGTTGACTTTACCAATGTGCTTTCCTCAATGGCCTTTTTCTGCTGTTCTTCAATTCGAATTTTTTCTTGAAACATCACTATAATCTCCTCTAGATCTTTCGCAATAGATCGAAGTTCCCTTTGATACCTTTTACTTTGAAAAGCCATAATTGATGAATAGAGGTATATGTTTGTTAGAACAAAATTTCACTAGACTCAAGAATATGATTTAAGAAGACACAAAGAATCAAGAACAATCAAAAGATTGAAACTTGACGACACAAAAAAAATTGCAAAGAAATCTCAAAGAACCTTTGTTTTTTTCACGACTATTTTATGGGCTGTAATGGACCAAATAAATTTCGTCCCTAATAGTATTTAAAACAAGGAACACACTGCAAAAAGCAGAATCAAATTCCGAGTTAAAACGAAAAAGTTATAGTCAATCTGATATTTGCCCGGGACAAAATAAAGACTAAAACAAAGGATCACAACGCAAAAAACGGAACTCGATTTCGACTCCAAACAAATAAGATATGAGCAAAACAATGTTGTCCTGACCAAAAATGATAGCAATCCATCTATGCCTATGCCAAAGCCGACTTCCAGTGTTCATCCATTGACAAATCTTGATGGGCCAATGACAAGATCAAGGAGCAAAAGGATGAAGGAGGCATTGCAAGCATTATTGCTAACTCATTGTGAAGAGTTGGACATCTTTGAAGAGAATCATGATCCGGTCCAAGCATCTTTAACCAATGGAGTGTTATGGAACATCTCTTATATCACAATCCATGAAGAGATGGATCAATCACAATGAAGTCCAAGGAAAGGCATGTTTGGGCTTTCACTTGAAGATCACGCCCTTTTTATTAAATAAATTGGGGTTTCATTTAATGTTATTTTAAGCCCAATTTGACGTTTTATATTTATTATTTATGGGCTTGGAATTTCGGATTTAATAAGTTTACTTGGCCGAATTATCTTGCACGATAATGGCAAATGATATGAATGATCAAGATGCAGCACATTGGACCACTCGAAACCACCTCCTTTGGACCATTGCTTACCAAATTATCACGAACAAGAGCAAGAACCAACAAGGTGCGGAATTAACAAACAAAGAAAGTAAAAGATATTGATACGAAAAGATTTGATATGAAGCAATCAAACCCCCACGTATGAATCAAAGCGATTCGGATCACCTATGAAAATTCATAAGTTAAACAAATCAGTTTGGCTTGTTCTTTGAATCAAGAACTTGTAAGTTCACCTAAAGGTCTTAGCTTCTAGGTTCACGGTTCTTATGAAAACTCAACTAAACTTAGAAGAATTAATTCACGTTTTTCTTTATAACTTTTCAAGGCTGCAAAAACACTTTAGCAAAGCTAAACTTTAATCAAATTTCAATATGTTAAAAACGTTAAAGAGCCCTCCTTTTTATAGGGAGTAATTTCGGCCCTTACAAAGACAAAACCCTAACTCAAGTCAATTATAACTTGACTTCTAAGCTAGCTAACTTTCCATATTGGAATTGGAAACTAACAACTAACAAACTAATCCTTTTCTAATAAGGATTAGGGCACACGGTTATATCAAGGTGGCCAAACACGTTTTGGATTCCTTTGATAACTAACTTTCCTAACAAACTCTTAAGAAGCAAAAACCAATTTGACTTCTTAAGTTTCCTAAACTTTTACTTGCCATTATCATGCAAGATAATTGGGCCAAGTAAACTTATTAATGACCGAAATTCCAAGCCCATTTATTAATAAATAAAAACGTCACTTTGGGCTTAAAATTACATTAAATAAAAACCCTAATTTAATTAACACAAAGGCGTGATCCATTAAGCAAAGCTCAAACACGCCTTCTTTGGACTTCATTGTGATTGATCCATCTCTTCATGGATTGTGAGAGAAGAGATATTCCATAAAACTCCATTGGATGAAGATGCTTGGACCGGATCATGATTCTCTTCAAAGATGTCCAATTCTTCACAATGAGTTATCAATAATGCTTGCAACGCCTCCTTCATCTTCTTGCTCCTTGATCTTGTCATTGGACCATCAAGATTTGTCAATGGGTGAACACTTGAAGTCGGCTTTGGCATGGACATGGATGGATTGCTATCATTCCCTCCCTCCTCGAAAGGATTCGTCCTCGAATCATCTACATCAAACAAAGCTAAGTCAGTAACATTAAATGTAGATGAGACATTGCCATAGGCACTAGGAAGCTCTATCTTGTAAGCATTATCTCCAATCCTTTCCAAAACACGAAAAGGACCATCTCCTCGTGGATGAAGCTTAGATTTCCTTTTGTTGGGAAACCTCTCCTTCCTTAAGTGAATCCAAACCCAATCACCCGGTTCAAATATCACTGTTTTCCGACCTTTATTAGCTTGTTTGGCTTATTGCTCATTACGCCTTTGAATATTATGCCTTACTTTTTCATGTAACTCCTTAATAAAATCTGCTTTCTTTTGACCTTCAACATTAACAAACTCATTAATAGGCAAAGGCAAAATATTAAGAGGAATTAAAGGATTGAATCCATAAACTATTTCAAAAGGCGAACAGTTAGTGGAACTATGAACAGTTCTATTATAAGCAAATTCAATATGCGGCAAACAACCTTCCCAATTCTTTAAGTTTTTCTGAATAATAGCACGAAGTAAAGTAGACAAAGTACGATTTACTACCTCTGTTTGCCCATCAGTTTGGGGATGTGCAACAGTAGAAAATAATAACTTAGTGCCTAACTTATTCCAAAAAGTGCGCCAAAAGTGAGATAAAAACTTGACATCTCTATCACTAACAATACTCTTAGGAATTCCATGCAACCTTACAATTTCCTTAAAAAACAAATCAGCAACCTTTGTAGCATCATTAGACTTAGAACATGCAATGAAATGTGCCATCTTACTAAATCTATCAACTACCATAAAAATACTATCATTACCAGTGCGTGATCTAGGCAATCCAAGTACAAAATCCATAAATATATCAACCCAAGGATGACTAGGAACAGGCAAAGGTGTATACAATCCATGTGGCATAATTTTCAACTTTGCTTGTTTACATACAATGCATCTTTCACAAACACTTTTAACATTTTTAATCATGTTAAGCCTGTAAAAGTGTTCATTCAAAACAGCAAGAGTCTTTGCAATTCCAAAATGCCCCATTAACCCTCCCCCATGGGTTTCTTTAACAAGCAATTCTCGAATGGAACAAGAGGGTATGCACAATTTATCCTTTTTAAATAAGAATCCATCATACATATAAAATTCTCCATTCGGCTTTAAAGAACAAGTATCAATTACATTTTTGAAATCAACATCATCTTTGTATAAATCCTTGATCAAATCAAAACCAAGTAACTTAGCATGCATATAGGTGAATAACGAATGTCTCCTAGATAATGCATCAGCTACAACATTTTCATTACCAGATTTATACTTAATCACATAAGGAAAAGTTTCAATAAACTCTAACCACTTAGCATGCCTTTTATTCAATTTTTCTTGAGATTTCATAAATTTAAGGCTTTCATGATCAGAATGAATTATAAACTCTTTAGGCCATAGATAATGTTGCCAAACCTGTAATGACCTTACTAACGCATACAACTCCTTGTCATAAGTTGCATACTTCAATTGCGCCCCATTGAGCTTTTCACTAAAATAGGCCACCGGTCTTGATTCCTGCATTAAAACAGCACCAATACCTATCCCAGAAGCATCACAGTGTATCTCAAAAGCTTTACTAAAATTGGGCAAAGCTAGTAAAGGCGCATGAGTCAACAAATACTTCAACTTGTTAAAAGCATTTTCATGTTCTTCCTTCCATTCAAAAACAACATTTTTCTTAACAAGTTCATTTAGAGGAGCTGCTATAGTACTAAAGTCTTTAATAAACCTCCTATAAAAACTTGCCAATCCATGAAAGCTTCTAACATCACTAGCACATGTAGGTCGAGACCAACACTGAATTGCCTTAACCTTTGACTCATCAACAGATATACCTTGAGAACTAACAACATAACCTAAAAAGACAATTGATTCCATACAAAAAGAACACTTTTTAAGGTTAGCATATAATTTGTTCTCACGTAAAACAGCAAACACTTGTCTTAAATGACCAACATGCTCATCAAGTGTTTTACTATATATAAGGATATCATCAAAATAGACCACAACAAATTTTCCAATGAAGTGACGAAAAACTTGATTCATTAATCTCAAAAAAGTACTGGGTGCATTGGTTAAACCAAAAGGCATGACTAACCATTCATACAAACCAAACTTTGTTTTGAAAGCAGTTTTCTATTCATCACCTTCTTTCATTCGAATTTGATAATAACCACTCTTTAGGTCTATCTTAGAAAATATGCATGAACCATATAACTCATCAAGCATGTCATCTAGTCTAGGAATAGGATGTCTATACTTAATAGTTATTTTATTTATGGCACGACAATCAACACACATTCTCCATGAATCGTCCTTCTTAGGAACTAAAATAACAGGAACAGCACATGGACTATAAGATTCTTGAACCATACCTCGGTCAATAAGTTCGTCCACTTGACGTTGAATCTCTTCGGTCTCCTCAGGGTTTGCTCTATAAGCTGGATGGTTTGGAATTTGAGATCCAGGTATGAAATCGATTTCATGTTCAATACCTCTAATAGGTGGTAAACCCTTCGGTAAATCCTCAGGAAACACATCTTCATATTCCTGCAAAAGAGCTGAAACAATACTAGGCAAAGAATCAAGGTGAGCACTATCAATGATAAGTACATCCTTACGAAAAAGTAAATACACTACTTGCCTATCTAATATAGCTCTCTTAACCTCACTTTTAGAAGCATAATTACAAGATTTTGAAACAACTAACTCTCGGCTATCACTATCACTATTTCTAGTTACAATGGTTCGCCCTATACTAGTTACATTGTTCTTCTCTTGTACTTTCTTCTCTTTGGCTTCACGCATTGCACCATAAGCCTTAGCTATTTTAGCTTGATCTTCAAAGACTTCGGTAGGACTTAAAGCTCTCAAATTAAACTTTTTACCTTGGTGCGAAAAATGGTAAAAGTTCTTCTTGGAATGATACACAACATCTCTATCAAATTGCCAAGGTCTTCCAAGCAATATATGACTTGCTTCCATTGGAAAAACATCACATGTAACTTTATCAACATAACTACCAATGGTGAATGTAAATTTAACCTGCTTGGTAACTCGTGACTTAGCTGAATTATTTAACCATTGAAGTTTATATGGTTTAGGATGTTTCATGCAAGTCAAATTCAGCTTATTTACAAGTAAAGTACTTGCCACATTTGCACAACTACCACTATCAATAATAACAGTGCAAATTTTGTTTTGAACCATGCAACGTGTATGAAATATGTTCTCACGATGGATCAATTCTTCATCAACAAGTGGATGTGTATTAAGTACTCTACGAGAGACTAAACAGTAATCACCAACCTTATAAGAAGAACCATCACACTCTTCACTTTCATCACTTACATATTTCTTCTCAAGTGCAGGCATGTCAGCACATTCATCATCATTATCATCTTCACTTACCACTTCACCATTAGGAAGAAGCATCATTATTTTCCGAGTTGGACAATCTGATTGCATGTGACCGAAACCTTGACACTTATAACAACGAATATCTCTTAACCTTTGATCAGAAGTTGACGCCGATTTAGGTGTAGTGTCAGCAGCTTTGGGAATTGATTTTGAGGCATTGGAAGGTGCACTTGATGGCTGATTGGAAGTGAATTGGCGCAGTTTTGTTGAAGGAGTGAAAGGAGACACATTCGGCTTCTTATCTCTTTGCCATGGTGGTGGCGGTTGTGAAAACTTATTTTTCCCTTTCATATGCCTTTCAATCTTAATAACCTTATGCACAAGCTCATTAATGTTAACATAACTTTGTAAATCCACATGATATGCTAAATCAGAATGCATACCTCTCAAAAATCGTTCTATAGTGGAATCAGGATCTTCATGCACATAAGCCTTGATCATCAAAGCTTCCATCTCATGATAATACTCCTCAACCGATTTATTACATTGCACAAGAGAGTGCAATTTTCTGTTCAACTCACAGTTGTAATGAGAAGGGACATATTTTTTCCTCATAAGAATCTTTATTTGGCTCCATGTCTTGATTGGCCTTTCACCATCTTGACGTCTAGACCTCATAACTTCATCCCACCATAAACTAGCATAATCCTTAAGGTACACAAAAGCAATTCGATACTTTTCCTTTTCGAGGTAATCATGGCCTTCAAAGAAGTGCTCAAGCTCACGAACCCAATCAAAATAAGTCTCGGGATCTGCTTTACCATGGAAAGTAGGGATAGTTAGCTTTAAAGAACCAATTGAGATCTTGGATTTGTCACCTTTCTTTGGAGAACTCGTGCCCTCCACTTCATCCTCCTGATCATGACTAGAGTCATTGTCGGATTCAAACTCAACTCTTCGGGATTTAGAACCCTTGGGTGGTGGTTAAGACAAACTATCAACTTTGAGTGTGAGTTTTCGAATCATGTCAAAGAGGACATCGTTAGTGAACTTTTGGTCCACTACCTTTGGTGATTTAGATTCTTCACCCTCCATTTGTACCTGCAAGTTAGTAAAAACACAAGAACTATATAGAAATATACCTCACGGGTTCTCACAATATGGGGTAGTAGGTACTCTCCTCTTTTAATATGAAAGCTTTTCTCGTGTATACCCTATACTAATACTCTCAAACTATGGAACTTACTGGTTCAATTATTGTAATAACAAGACTCAACCAATTAATTCCACCAATAACTTTATTTAACTTCAGAAACTAAGAGAAACAGAAAGTAGACTTCAAGACGAAGAAAACGCAATTTGAATCACTTAATTCTGAGTTGTATTGAGAAAGTTATGGCACTTTTAATCCAAGGTGGTTTTCAAGAATCAACTTAAGAACAATGTGTTCTTTGAATAATAAAAAAAAAATTAAATTAAATTAAATAAAACAGAAAATAATAATAACAGAAATAAAAAGTCCGAAATTATATTTATTTATTTAATTTGTTTTTGTATTGGGCCTTTTTTTTATACGGCCTTCTTTTTTTTTTTTGAGTTGGGCCTTTTTTTTTATACGGCCTCTCTTTTTTTTTTTATTCGGACAACAACCTAGGACAAAACAAACTTTTTAAGGTTTGGACAAAAACTGATGCAAATGGTTGATCAAGGCTCTAGCTCCTGGACCAAATTCGATCTCCACAATGTAGGACCGTGCTGCACAAAGGTTATTCCAAGACACAAACAATAGCAATTCGGGTGGAAGAAGATTCAAGGGGAAAAATGCCAAGATTGAGTAAATCAAACCCCACGTTTTTAATACAAAAGAACTTAATTTAACTTATGAAAATTCAATTAGTTAAACAAGTTAATTTGGCCTGCTCTTTAAATAAAGAACAATGGTGAAGTCACCTATAGGTTACGCTAAAGGTAATCTTCTACAATGGACAATTAAATAATTCTCCAAGGCTTTGGACAACTCAAAGAGTTAATCTCAATTTTTAGCAAGCTAAAAACTTTCATTCATTCAACTTCATGTAAAAACGTTACAAGGATTCTCTTTATATAGAGAATGATTTCGGCCATGCTTAATGAATAAAGGAAATAAAACCCTAGTAGTTGTAAGATACAACTTACTTCTAAACTAACTAACTTTCCAAATTGGAATAGGAAACTAACAACTAACAAACTAATCCTTTTCCAAAAAGGATTAAGGAAAACGTTTCAAAGGTGGCCAAATCCAATTTGACTTCCTTTGTTTCCTAAACTTTCACTTGCCATTATCATGCAAGATAATTGGATCAAGTAGTTACTTAGCCCATAATTAAAACACAAAGACTTAAGCCCATAATTAAGAGTTGGATGGACTTAATTATTACAACTTAAATAAATCCTAAAGATTAAAAATGGCGTGATCCATTTATGGCAAAGCCCAAGCACGCCATCTTGGTCTTCAATGTAGTCCATGAAATTCGAGATGAAAAATCGGCCAGAATCCCGTCATCAACTTTGCAAGGCACTTTCAACGGTGATAACTTCAGAATCGTGAAAAAGCTAAAACACGAAAGGTGTAGCTCTATCTCTTATCGTTCCAGGGCTACTTGAATCATGCAATTCCGAGTTATATCGAAAGATTTATGGCAAGAATACCAAAACGTGACAGAAACTTTCAGGATGACAATTTGACGTTAACACCACGGACATGGACACGGGCTTCTATTCTCATCAATCCCTCCCTCCTCGAAAAGGATTCGTCCTCGAATCTTAGAAGTTGAGTTCCTGGATCAAACAACAAAATCATGAACTCCTTGCAAACTCGAGCCAAATAAAATTGGGAAGATGCAAATCTCAACCAATAAGAATTTATATCCTGCCAAAACAAGACAAATGTATAAGGTAAAAGAAAGTACATTAATCTAGAACAAAACTGAGAATAATTTTCTTTCACCAAAAGAATAGAATGGGCAGAATATGTATGCAAAAACGAAATACATAGAACATGAATAGTCTTAACAAAATTTGCATGAGTCGTAATGTTGAAGTTAATGAATTCAAAACAATTATGCAAATAACTATCATGTAGTTTATGCAAATCAGAAAACCGATTATTCCTAATTAGAAAACTAATCAAGACGAATTCACTAACAACATACATTAACACATTATTTACGTTATTAACATGTAATGTAAGCAAAGGACGTAAACATATATGAATAGAATCATAAGGACAAGAATATTCATAACAAGAAAACATATATGCATTCTTGACAAAGTGCAAATCACAATAACGTATGAATACCTTTAAAAACATGCAAAAGTTATCAAATATGAGAGTGTAATTCCAAAGATTAGAATGTAAACAATCTATTGAATAGTTGTAAACAGAAAATTTTACCTCTTGGAATTCAAAAGAAATTTGGAACGGAGATAACTTACCATACAAGTGTTGAGTTACAAGATTACCTGTTTGAACTTCATGAAATCGATTATGGAATCTAGTGACAATAACATGTGTAAACTCTCGATCCCCATAATGAAAAGAAAAGTTAGTCGAACAAGTATATGCACTACAAACAACACTTTTATTCACAAGGATTTTGTGAAGCTCGAAATGACCAACATTAAGCTCAAAATATAATTCATGTATGAGATAAGCAACATAGCATGTGAAGAAACTATACATAAATTCATTCAAAACGAAATAGTTAGATTTCATAATTGAAGAACTATGTGAAATAATTTGCTTACCAAAACACAAATCATCAAACTTTAAAACACATGGTATAAATTTTCGAACCAAAACATCAAAGGTAGGTGAAAGACATTGAAATTGATTCAAAACAGAATTCAAACTTTGAAAATCAATAGCATTGACATTAACAAAGTTCTTGACATTCAAACCATGGAAATCAATCAAAAAGCTTTCATACTTACCTAAATTACCTTGCTTACCTTGTGGGAAACAAGCAAAGGCGGGTTGGATTCCTTGCAATAGATAATGACTTGTTTTGAACTCCATTAAGCACCTAGGACTCCAAAAACCTGCAAAACAATTGTACTAGGCAGCAAACAATTCAAATGGTGATCAATATTATCAAGTAAGTACATTGTTTGCCTAACTAGTAGTGCTTCCTTAAACTCGCTCTTAGAAGCAAAATAACAAGATTTAGAAGGAACACTATTTCGGCTATTACAAGATTTAGAATCAATGCTTTGGCCTACACTAGTTACATTCTTTTTATCATCTTGTTCTTTCTTCTCCTTTGCTTCCATCTCACGGCAAGATTGTACAATCCTTGATTGATCTTCATAAGCTTGGCTCGGACTCAAGGACCAAAGATTGTACTGATGTGATCTCAATCAAGGCTCCAAAAAGTTCAAATACATTATTTTCAGTGGTTGAAAATTCAAGATCTCAACAATGCTTGATCAAGAAGTTAATAAGGACTTTTGGCCTTTCAAGGTGTTTCCAATTCAATGCTAATGAAGTTTACACTTCCCAAGCCATCGATATTAATTCCCAAGCCATTGGAAACACAAAAAGAATTAAATTGAACAAGTTGAAGGCAGCAAATACAAATGAAAGTGCAATCTGCCCAACTTGTTGTTTTTGCATTGTTTTGAGCTTTTGTGATGTGTTGCAGCCTAGGTTCACTTGAATTTCGTTTTGAGGCTAAAGAGTGAAAGAAATGGAGCCTAAGTCAGCCAAGATCAAGCCATAGAAGCTCTAGGATCAAGCAAGACTCAACCGGTCAAAGTTTACCCAAGCTTGGTCAACAATTGTTGGCTGTTTTTGTTTAAAGCTATTAATTTCGGTCAAGGCCTCTTGGAATGCTTAGAGACAGATCAAAAGCCATTCAAAGAGTCATGGAATGCATGAAGACAAGGGCTGGTATTGGTACAACTCATTTGACTACCATTAGTTTCAAGAAAGCATTAATTAACCTTTTAAGTTTCCTAGACTAGACTTAATTGTTTTCTTGTTTTATGTAACTTTAAAATTAGAGTTTCCTTCATATTTATAGGCTGAAAAACGTCCAAAATCATTTAGACTTCAATATTACATTTGTGAGATTATTCTCTTGGTTCTTTGAGAACTATTTTGAACTTATCAAGCCTTGGGCTTGTGGCGTTCACCACTTGACTTATCAACCTTCAATCCATAGTTGGTTGTGGCGTCATTCTACCTATCCATCTAGCATACCTACTGTAGAACAATCCTAGGATCTCAACTCGATATTGGGTTTCGTCCATTGCGGGGCGGAGTTCTTATCATTTGGTATCAGAGCTAGTTCTAGTCCAGGTTTGCATATCATTTTATTTTCTTTGTTTTCGACTTTATTTTGGGTGTTCTTGATATCTTGGTTCATAGTAGTAGTGGGTTTTGTCAACTAGGTTGGGCAAGGTTCCTACTCTTGGATTTTTGAGTTTAAGATATCCTTCAGTTTATATTTCTTATTCTATTTCGTGCTAGGCTCCAAAAAGAAGTTATCTTTAAAAAAAACGACAAAAAAGAGAAAAGATTCTGAAAAAAAAGCAAACAAAAGAATCCAAAAAAAAAAAGAAAACAAAAGGACTATTGAAATTTTCAGTTTTTAAATATTTGCATCTTGTTCATTACTATTCTATTGTGCTTCATTCTACTATACAAGGTTAATATCTTTGCTTCTTGATTAATCTTGGGATTAAGTGTTGAAGTTGTTTTATTTCATGTGGGGATCTTTTTGCTAAATTTTGGGCAGTTTCTATTCCTAGAATTTTGAGATACATATTGGGCAGATCCTTGTGTGTTTCGTCATTAAATTTTCATTGTGGTCATTGTATTTCTCATATAAAAATGTCCAATTCATGAGTCTTGATGATTTTTTCACTATAAAGGACTTGATTTGTTTGAGTAGTTTGATAAGAAACTTGAGATTTGGAGTGGAAAAAGGCTTGAGTGGTGAGACTAATAAAGGTTAAAAGCCAAATTGAGTAATACACAAGGGAGAGTGAAACACGTAAGGGAGTGAGTGAGAATATACATCTTTTGACAGATTTGACAACATGTCACCATATCAAAGATCCAATCCAATCAAAGAGGCTCCACAACAAACCATTCCAAATGATCAAGTGCAAGCTTTGATGGGTGAAATGAGAAAGATAATGAAAGCTGAATTTGGTTCCATCAAAGAAAGATTGGATAAGTTTGAAGAAAGATCACCAATGAGGCAGCCACAAAGTGGTCCTATTCCAAGAAAAAAGGGCTGTTTTCAGTCATCATTGCAACGGAATATTAGAGATGGTGATAGTTCTTGTTGGAATGGCTTTAAGGAGAGATCATCATTATGGGGGCAGCCTCAAAGAATTCTTAATCTACAAAGAATGGAGAGCTTTCAAGCACGGCAAATAAAGATAGCAAATGAAGAATCTTATTGGAATAACCTTAATGAAAGAACACGGTGCAATACAACGAAATCAAGGAGACCATTGGAGCCAAGGAGAAATCACAAATTTGTCACACCTCCTAGTGATTGTGGAAGCTCATGTTGGGAAGATTGGAAGGTCACTTCCAAACCAATTAGTGTTTCAATGCCTAAGGATGAAAACAATTTGGTTCCTGAAATTAAAAGCAATGTGGTGGAAATGAGGGCTGATTTTTTGCCAAATATTGAATTGACACTTGCAAATGTCACAAAAAACTATGTACAAAGTGAACAAATTGAGTGCAAAAATAGTGAGGAAAAATAAATTGAGAAAAGAGAAGAGAGGGCATATTTGGTGAGCTTGGAGAGGAAAGATCTTGAGAGAGAAAAGCAAAAGAATATAAAAAGTGAGTTGAGTGAAAATTTGAGAGAAAATTCAGAGAAAAAGCAAGAAAATAAAGAGAATGATTTTGCAAAAGAAAATGAAGAAAAGAGAGCATTAGTTGTTAGGCCAACTGCACTTATTCCTTTGCACAAGGACGATCTATTTTTGGCTAACAAAGCTAATCCTTCTTTGTTTAGTTTTGATGTGTCTTATTTGCAGAAATTTTGTTGTCCATTGCTTGAGGAATTGCCAAAGAGATTTGAAGGTTCATTGCTTAAAAAGTTGTCACATGATGATTGTCCTTCAAGAGGTATAAAACTCCAATTGCAAACTGAAATTTGTTTTACTCCAAAAGGTATGAGCAGCTTATTCAATAATGTGAATTGGATTGATAAGAAGTTTCATTTTAGTGCATGTGTTAGATCTTTTGACATGTTTCAAGATGTAGCTTTATGGTTTGGAAATATGTTGAATTTACAATCTGTTTTTGCATTGAAGCATGCATTGAATGTTCACTTCAAGATGGTGCCTTTACGATCAAAATTTCATATCTTAAGAGGCCATGAAATGTGTAATAGTGTTGTATCTTTGAATTCTGGTTTTGTGGTTTTGAAAGAATGTCAATTACTTGTTAATTTCTTTATTTTGAGGAGCATCCTTTGAATGCTAATTTTCTGAAAAAGGCATCTTGCATTGAATCAAATACTTCTCTTGAAAATTCTCATGAAGTGATTCAAGTGTGGAAAGATTGTGCTAAATTTTCATATGATGACTACTTTGGGCATATTGAGTGTTTA
Organism: Ophiorrhiza pumila; assembly: GCA_016586305.1. NCBI lineage: Eukaryota > Viridiplantae > Streptophyta > Magnoliopsida > Gentianales > Rubiaceae > Ophiorrhiza > Ophiorrhiza pumila. The sequence goes on from BLIW01000010.1 coordinate 17,595,772, forward strand.
TTTAGGGAGAATAAAGTTTTTGTGTCTATAAGTGAGTCACTTGTTAAAGGTACACATGAAGGTGAATTGGTTGGGCAGTTTGGCATGCTTAAGATTCTATGTGTTTTGCATGAACTTAATTTCAATTTTGGGTGTTTGTGGTTTGCTGAATGCATCAAACAATATATGATATTCTTGCATAGAGAGTGTGTTATGTCTTCTCAAGGAAAGTATGGACAAAACAGATTTCATGAATTTGATTCATTGGTGCAAAGAAAATGTTTTCCAACTTTGTTCATTCCTTGTTACAATTCCTGTTTGAATACCAACAAATTTGTTGATTTTAATGGTATGAAAATGGTGAGTTTTGTGAAGAAATTTGTTTGGTATTGTGCTTAAATTTATGCTAACATCAAGAAAATGAATGAGAATCAAGCATGGCAATCAAAAATTATAAGTCATGGTGGATTTGAAGTTGTTTTTGAATCTGAAATTTCCATTAATTGTCATTCTTCAATTTTGTTGAATAAAGTTTCCTTCCTTGAAGTTGCTATTTTAAATTATAAACAGAGTGCCGAATTTGAGGAAGGATTTTTGCAATTGTTGGGGTTTGAATTGGTTGTCTTTGACCCTGGAGATTATGATTGTGTTCACCTGCAAAGGGGATGGGATTTCATCAAAGGAAAACTGAAATTTCAATCAAGTGGAGATGGTCCCTTCCAAGAAAATGCATATTTGTTTTCTAACATTATTGATGAATATTATGCTTGTGTCTATGTATATTTCTTGCTGATTGGTGATGATCAAATCCTAGTGATCATAATGAATCCGAAACAAGATAACTTAGGGTTCATAAGAATTGTGTTTGATCCAGGGATTTATGTTACATTGTAATGGGAATTTTCAGCCAAGGAACATCATTTGCAGCCTTGGAAATTTAGTCTACCTCAATTCTTGAGAATGATTCATACTACACAAGTTGCCAACAACAAGGGTAAGAAGTTTGTCATTACAATTATGGTTGCTAATTTGTATTTTTTTGGTGTAGGTGTTTTAAGAACGATCAAGGTGGATTCGAGGACGAATCATTTTTAAGAGGAGGGGTAAGATGTGATCTCAATCAAGGCTCCAAAAAGTTCAAATACATTATTTTCAGAGGTTGAAAATTCAAGATCTCAACAATGCTTGATCAAGAAGTTAATAAGGACTTTTGGCCTTTCAAGGTGTTTCCAATTCAATGCTAATGAAGTTTACACTTCCCAAGCCATCGATATTAATTCCCAAGCCATTGGAAACACAAAAAGAATTAAATTGAACAAGTTGAAGGCAGCAAATACAAATGAAAGTGCAATCTGCCCAACTTGTTGTTTTTGCATTGTTTTGAGCTTTTGTGATGTGTTGCAGCCTAGGTTCACTTGAATTTCGTTTTGAGGCTAAAGAGTGAAAGAAATGGAGCCTAAGTCATCCAAGACCAAGCCATAGAAGCTCTAGGATCAAGCAAGACTCAACCGGTCAAAGTTTACCCAAGCTTGGTCAACAATTGTGGGCTATTTTTGTCTAAAGCTATTAATTTCGGTCAAGGCCTCTTGGAATGCTTTGAGACAGATCAAAAGCCATTCAAAGAGTCATGGAATGCATGAAGAAAAGGGCTGGTCTTGGTACAACTCATTTGACTACCATTAGTTCCAAGAAAGCATTAATTAGCCTTTTAAGTTTCCTAGACTAGACTTAATTGTTTTCTTGTTTTATGTAACTTTAAAATTAGAGTTTCCTTCATATTTATAGGCTGAAAAACGTCCAAAATCATTTAGACTTGAATATTACATTTGTGAGATTATTCTCTTGGTTCTTTGAGAACTATTTTGAACTTATCAAGCCTTGGGCTTGTGGCTTTCACCACTTGACTTATCAACCTTCAATCCATAGTTGGTTGTGGCGTCATTCTACCTATCCATCTAGCATACCAGCCGTAGAACGATCCTAGGATCTCAACTCGGTATTGGGTTTCGTCCATTGCGGGGCGGAGTTCTTATCATTTGGTATCTGAGCTAGTTCTAGTCCAGGTTTGCATATCATTTTATTTTCTTTGTTTTCGACTTTCTTTTGGGTGTTCATGATTTCTTGGTTCATAGTAGTAGTGGGTTTTGTCAACTAGGTTGGGCAAGGTTCCTACTCTTGGATTTTTGAGTTTAAGATATCCTACATTTTATCTTTCTTATTCTATTTCGTGCTAGACTCCAAAAAAAAGTTATCTTTAAAAAAAACGAAAAAAAAGAGAAAAGATTCTGAAAAAAAAGCAAACAAAAGAATCCAAAAAAAAAGAAAATAAAAGAAAATAAAAGGAGTCTTGAAATTTTCAGTTTTGAAATATTTGCATCTTGTTCATTACTATTCCATTGTGGTTCATTCTACTATACAAGGTTAATATCTTTGCTTCTTGATTAATCTTGGGATTAAGTGTTGAAGTTGTTTTATTTCATGTGGGGATTTTTTTGCTAAATTTTGGGCAGTTTCTATTCCTAGAATTTTGATATACATATTGGGCAGATCCTTGTGTGTTTTGTCATTAAATTTTCATTGTGGTCATTGTATTTCTCATATAAAAATGTCCAATTCATGAGTCTTGATGATTTTTTTCACTATAAAGGACTTGATTTGTTTGAGTAGTTTGATAAGAAACTTGAGATTTGGAGTGGAAAAAGGCTTGAGTGGTGAGACTAATAAAGGTTAAAAGCCAAATTGAGTGATACACGAGGGAGAGTGAAACATGTAAGGGAATGAGTGAGAATATACATCTTTTGACAGATTTGACAACATGTCACCATATCAAAGATCCAATCCAATCAAAGAGGCTCCACAACAAACCATTCCAAATGATCAAGTGCAAGCTTTGATGGGTGAAATGAGAAAGATAATGAAAGCTGAATTTTGTTCCATCAAAGAAAGATTGGATAAGTTTGAAGAAAGGTCACCAATGAGGCAGCCACAAAGTGGTCCTATTCCAAGAAAAAAGGGCTGTTTTCAGTCATCATTGCAACGGAATATTAGAGATGGTGATAGTTCTTGTTGGAATGGCTTTAAGGAGAGATCATCATTATGGGGGCAGCCTCAAAGAATTCTTAATCTACAAAGAATGGAGAGCTTTCAAGCACGGCAAATAAAGATAGCAAATGATGAATCTTATTGGAATAACCTTAATAAAAGAACACGGTGCAATACAACGAAATCAAGGAGACCATTGGAGCCAAGGAGAAATCACAAATTTGTCACACCTCCTAGTGATTGTGGAAGTTCATGTTGGGAAGATTGGAAGGTCACTTCCAAACCAATTGGTGTTTCAATGCCTAAGGATGAAAAGAATTTGGTTCTTGAAATTAAAAGCAAAGTGGTGGAAATGAGGGCTGATTTTTTGCCAAATATTGAATTGACACTTGCAAATGTCACAAAAAATTATGTACAAAGTGAACAAATTGAGTGCAAAAATAGTGAGGAAAAATAAATTGAAAAAAGAGAAGAGAGGACAGATTTGGTGAGCTTGGAGAGGAAAGATCTTGAGAGAGAAAAGAAAAAGAATATAAAAAGTGAGTTGAGTGAGAATTTGAGTGAAAATTCAGAGAAAAAGCAAGAAAAGAAAGAGAATGAATTTGCAAAAGAAAATGAAGAAAAGAGAGCATTAGTTGTTAGGCCAACTGCACTTATTCCTTTGCACAAGGACGATCTTGTTTTGGCTAACAAAGCTAATCCTTCTTTGTTTAGTTTTGATGTGTCTTATTTGCAAAAATTTTGTTGTCCATTGCTTGAGGAATTGCCAAAGAGATTTGGAGGTTCATTGCTTAAAAAGTTGTCACATGATGATTGTCCTTCAAGAGGTATAAAACACCAATTGCAAACTGAAATTTGTTTTACTCCAAAAGGTATGAGCAGCTTACTCAATAATGTGAATTGGATTGATAAGAAGTTTCATTTTAGTGCATGTGTTAGATCTTTTGACATGTTTCAAGATGTAGCTTTGTGGTTTGGAAATATGTTGAATTTACAATCTGTTTTTGCATTGAAGCATGCATTGAATGTTCACTTCAAGATGGTGCCTTTACGATCAAAATTTCATATCTTAAGAGGCCATGAATTGTGTAATAGTGGTGTATCTTTGAATTCTGGTTTTGTGGTTTTGAAAGAATGTCAATTACTTGTTAATTTCTTTATTTTGAGGAAGCATCATTTGAATGCTAATTTTCTGAAAAAGGCATCTTGCATTGAATCAAATACTTCTCTTGAAAATTCTCATGAAGTGATTCAAGTGTTGAAAGATTGTGCTAAATTTTCATATGATGACTACTTTGGGCATATTGAGTGTTTATTTAGGGAGAATAAAGTTTTTGTGTCTATAAGCGAGTCACTTGCTAAAGGTACACATGAAGGTGAATTGGTTGGGCAGTTTGGCATGCTTAAGATTCTATGTGTTTTGCATGAACTTAATTTCAATTTTGGGTGTTTGTGGTTTGCTGAATGCATCAAACAATACATGATGTTCTTGAATAGAGAGTGTGTTATGTCTTCTCAAGGAATGTATGGACAAAATAGATTTCATGAATTTGATTCATTGGTGCAAAGAAAATGTTTTCCAACTTTGTTCATTCCTTGTTACAATTCCTGTTTGAATACCAATAAATTTGTTGATTTTAATGGTATGACAATGGTGAGTTTTGTGAAGAAATTTGTTTGGTATTGTGCTGAAATTTATGCTAACATCAAGAAAATGAATGAGAATCAAGCATGGCAATCAAACATTAGAAATCATGGTGGATTTGAAGTTGTTTTTGAATCTGAAATTGCCATTAATTGTCATTCTTCAATTTTGTTGAATAAAGTTTCCTTGCTTGAAGTTGCTGTTTTGAATTATAAACAGAGTGCCGAATTTGAGGAAGGATTTTTGCAATTGTTGGGGTTTGAATTGGTTGTCTTTGACCCTGGAGATTATGATTGTGTTCACCTGCAAAGGGGATGGGATTTCATCAAAGGAAAACTGAAATTTCAATCAAGTGGAGATGGTCCCTTCCAAGAAAATGCATATTTGTTTTCTAACATTATTGATGAATATTATGCTTGTGTCTATGTATATTTCTTGCTGATTTGTGATGATCAAATCCTAGTGATCTTAATGAATCCGAAACAAGATAACTTAGGGTTCATAAGAATTGTGTTTGATCCAAGGATTTATGTTACATTGTAATGGGAATTTTCAGCCAAGGAACATCATTTGCAGCCTTGGAAATTTAGTCTACCTCAATTCTTGAGAATGATTCATACTACACAAGTTGCCAACAACAAGGGTAAGAAGTTTGTCATTACAATTATGGTTGCTAATTTGTATTTTTTTGGTGTAGGTGTTTTAAGAATGATCAAGGTGGATTCGAGGACGAATCATTTTTAAGAGGAGGGGTATGATGTGATCTCAATCAAGGCTCCAAAAAGTTCAAATACATTATTTTCAGAGGTTGAAAATTCAAGATCTCAACAATGCTTGATCAAGAAGTTAATAAGGACTTTTGGACTTTCAAGGTGTTTCCAATTCAATGCTAATGAAGTTTACACTTCCCAAGACATCGATATTAATTCCCAAGCCATTGGAAACACAAAAAGAATTAAATTGAACAAGTTGAAGGCAGCAAATACAAATGAAAGTGCAATCTTCCCAACTTGTTGTTTTTGCATTGTTTTGAACTTTTGTGATGTGTTGCATCCTAGGTTCAATTGAATTTCGTTTTGAGGCTAAAGAGTGAAAGAAATGGAGCCTAAGTCAGCCAAGACCAAGCCATAGAAGCTCTAGGATCAAGCAAGACTCAACCGGTCAAAGTTTACCCAAGCTTGGTCAACAATTGTGGGCTGTTTTTGTTTAAAGCTATTAATTTCGGTCAGGGCCTCTTGGAATGCTTAGAGAAATATCAAAAGCCATTCAAAGAGTCATGGAATGCATGAAGACAAGGGCTGATCTTGGTACAACTCATTTGACTACCATTAGTTCGAAGAAAGCATTAATTAGCCTTTTAAGTTTCCTAGACTAGACTTAATTGTTTTCTTGTTTTATGTAACTTTAAAATTAGAGTTTCCTTCATATTTATAGGCTGAAAAATGTCCAAAATTATTTAGACTTGAACATTACATTTGTGAGAATATTCTCTTGGTTCTTTGAGAACTATTTTGAACTTATCGAGCCTGGCTTGTGGCGTTCACCCCTTGACTTATCAACCTTCAATCCATAGTTGGTTGTGGCGTCATTCTACCTATCCATCTAGCATACCTGCTGTAGAACGATCCTAGGATCTCAACTCGGTATTGGGTTTCGTCCATTGCGGGGCGAAGTTCTTATCATGTACTTTCAGCCATGGTACTCAAAAGTATAATAATTCTTCCTTGAATGATATATAACATCTCGGTCAAATTGCCATGGACGACCAAGTAATATGTGACTAGCTTCCATTGGTACAACATCACACACAATTTCATCAACATACTTTCCAATGATGAAAGAAAATTTAACTTGTTTAGTCACTTTACTCTCGGCAGTGTTATTAAGCCATTGAAGCTTATATGGATTTGGATGTTTCATGCAAGTCAAGTTTAGCTTGTTAAAAAATAATGTACTTGCCACATTTGTACAACTACCACTATCAACAATCACACTACAAATCTTACCTTGAACCATGCATCGAGCGTCAAAAATATGTTTTCTCTTTGAGACAAATCATCTTCAATTAGTGGTTGTGCACTCAAGACTCGGCGAGTAACTAAAGAGAATTCACCAACATCATATGTAGCAAGATCTTCACTATCTTCATCACTTTGGTACTTCTCTTCAAGTGGTGGCATGTCGGTACATTCTTCATCACTTTCAACCTCTCCATTATCATGAATTATCATCAATTTTCTGGTTGGGCAGTCACTTTGATAATGGCCATAACCTTGACACTTATAACATCTAATGTCTCTCAATCTCTCATTCGGTTTGGGAGTTGTTTTGGCTGAAGATTCAGCAAGTTGGCGGACTGTTTTGGGAGCATTATTTGAAGTGTTTTGAGGCTGATTTTGGGTGAAGACTTTCGGCTTTTGTGGAGGGGTGAAATTCGGTTTTTGATCTCTCCTCCAAGGCGGCAATGGTTGATGGAAATTTCGCCCTTTACCCTTCATATGCTTCTCAATTTTGATAGCTTTGTAAACAAGTTCATTAATATCAATGTAACTTTGAAGATCAACTTGATAAGCCAATTCGGAATTCATACCTCTAAGGAACCTCTCAATGGTGGTGTCGGGGTCTTCATGAATATTGGCTTTTATCATCAAAGCTTCCATCTCATGGTAATAATCTTTAACTGTTCGGCTACCTTGCACAAGGGTATGTAACTTTCGGTTGAGCTCTATATTATAATGTGATGGAACATACTTCTTCCTCATGATTGCCTTCATTTGATTCGAAGTCTTAACTGGCCTTTCACCATCTTGTCTTCTAGCTCGAACAACTTGATCCCACCAAAGACTAGCTTAATCTTTAAGGTGCATAAAAGCAATTCGATAGTGCTTTTTCTCGGGGACATCATTACCTTCAAAGAAATGTTCTAAATCTCGAACCCAATCAAAGAAAGCTTCGGGATCTGATTTGCCATGAAAGGTAGAGATGGTGAGTTTAACAGACTCGATGGAAACTTTAGACTTTTCACCTTTTGAAGAGCTCGTGTACTCCTCTTTTTCCTCATCATTATCATTATCGGATTCATCATGATCTTCAAACTTAAGCTTTTTTGGGGCGGAGCTTTTTGTAGATGACTCCAAATTATCAAGACGAAGATTGATCTTTTGAAGCATGTTGAATAGGACATCATTGGCGAACTTTTGTTCGGCCTCGGTGATTGGTTTACCACCTTTTTGTTCCTCTATTGGTACCTGCAAATTAGTAAAGAAAACACAAGAATATATGTATATATACCTCTCGGGTTCCTCACTATTGGGTAGTAGGTACTCTCCACTCTATTTAGGTAGTGTTCTCTCTTGTTTATCCTAGCTAGAACTCTCAATTAATGAATGTGTTGGGATGATTAAGACTCACCAAGTTCAATTACTTAATTAGCAAAATCTCAATCAACAAATTCCACACAAAACTTTCACAAGAAAAATCAAGAGAATTAACAAAGAAATCACGTCTAAGAAGTTTAGAACACGTGTGGGTTACAAACTGATTTACCACCAGAAACTATGAAATTCAGAAACTAGATTCAAAGATGAAGAGAATGGCTTTTGAATCACTTAATTCCGATTTGTATTGAGAAAGTTATGGCACTTTTAATCCAAGGTGGTTTTCAAGTAACAAGCTCAAGAACAATGTGTTCTTCAACTAAAACAATGCAGAACTTAGAGACGAAAAATAGCAAGAAACGCAACACAAAAACAGCAAGAAACAACACACAAATCGCAAAGACGCTAAACAAGGATTTGGGCAGATTTCAAGTCAATGTTGCATGCGATTTTTGACAGATTTTGGGACTGAATTAAGCACAAATTTAGACAGCAAATAAGACACTAAAACTGCAGCAAAGAGGACGCAAAAGACTCAGCAGAATGGACGTAAAAAATGGGCAGAAATCAGACAACACAAAACGGCAAAATTCGGGCAGAATGTGAGCACTTAATGATCATGCGATTTTGACGAAATTTATGGATGATCCTAACTCGACCTAGGACAGCAAGAAGGACTCAAGATAACAGCAAGAAAGATGCACGAAGAGCAGAAACAATAACGCTAAAACTGCTGCAAAAATCGAGACACAAAACAGCAAGAACGCGGAAGAGTTTTAAACGGATTAACCTGAAATTTTTGGGCAACAACTTGTGCTCTGATACCAATTGAAACATTAAAAATGGCATGAACAATTAATGACGCCCAATACGCCATTACTTGGTCTTCAATGTAGTCCATGGATTCGCGACGATAATCTGCCAGAATCACGTCACTCATCTTGGTAGGCACTTTTGACAATGCTAACATCCGAATCTCGGAAAATGTAAAACATAAAAGTTGTAAAATAATTCTCCAAGGCTTTGGACAACTCAAAGAGTTAATCTCAATTTTTAGCAAGATAAAAACTTTCATTCATTCAACTTCATGTAAAAACGTTACAAGGCTTCTCTTTATATAGAGAATGATTTCGGCCATGCTTAATGAATAAAGGAAATAAAACCCTAGAATTTGTAAAATACAACTTGACTTCTAAACTAACTTTCCAAATTGGAATAGGAAACTAACAACTAACAAACTAATCCTTTTCCAAAAAGGATTAAGGAAAACGTTTCAAAGGTGGCCAAATCCAATTTGACTTCCTTTGTTTCCTAAACTTTTACTTGCCATTATCATACAAGATAATTGGGTCAAGTAGTTACTTAGCCCATAATTAAAACACAAAGACTTAAGCCCATAATTAAGAGTTGGATGGACTTAATTATTACAACTTAAATAAATCCTAAAGATTAACAATGGCGTGATCCATTAATGGCAAAGCCCAAACACGCCATCTTGGTCTTCAATGTAGTACATGAAATTCGAGATGAAAATTCGGCCAGAATCCCGTCATCAACTTTGCAAGGCACTTTCAACGGTGATAACGTCAGAATCTTGAAAAACGTAAAACACGAAAGTTGTAGCTCTATCTCTTATCGTTCTAGGGCTTCTTGAATCATGCAATTACGAGTTATATCGAAAGATTTATGGTAAGAATACCAAAACGTGACAGAAACTTTCAGGATGACAATTTGACTTTAACACCACGGACATGGACACGGGCTTCTATTCTCATCAAAAACCTTGGACAAACAAAAACAATTAAGGTTCAGACAAGAACCTAGTACAAAACAAACTTTGAAGGTTTGAAGACAACAACCTAGGATTAAGGTTTAAGGATGTTTATCTTTTGTCTTAACCTTAAAAACCTTAAATTTTTCAAACTTTAATATCTCACCAAGAATTATGAATTTGCATGTGCCACTTTCACAAAATATTCAAGATTTATCAAGAAGATCAAGAATATGGCTTTAGATTCAAATTTTGACACTTTTGGATTTTCAAGAAAATCAAGAAGTTCAAGAAAGTGTTCAAGAATGAAACACACTATGACAAGAATGAAACAAAGAAACTAACACAAAAGAAATATCAAGAATTGGATAAGGAACAAGAAAGTTATGCAAACTTGACCAAAACTAGGGTTTGTAAGAAACCCTAATTCTTGACTTCAAAAACCCTAACAAGTATGACGTGTGGACAGCAATGAAAACCAATGGAATTCAACTCTATGAAGACAATAAAAGTGCAGAATATAGACTCCAAGAAAACAGCAACAAAACGTCAAGAAAACAGCAAGAAATCAACACAAAAATTTCGTAAATCCGAGAGCAAACAAACTAGCGATTTTGGGCAGATTTCAACAAGAATTTTTATGCGATTTTTGGACAGAATTTTGACGACTTTAGGACTGAATTAAGAGCAGATCTAAGACTCAATTTACTGCAGAAAATTGACTCAATAAACAGAAACAAAAGACGCCAAAAACAGCAACACAAAATGAAGCAAAACAGCAAGACAAAACCGAGAAACAATGAAGACTCAAAACCGAGATTTAAACCTGAATTTGGAAGACAACCTTGCTCTGATACCAATTGATATGAATGATCAAGATGCAGCACCTTGGACCACTCGAAACCACCTCCTTTAGACTGTTGCTTACCAAATTATCACGAACAAGAACAAGAACCAACAAGGTGCGGAATTATCAAACAAAAAAAGTAAAAGATATTGACACGAAAAGATTTGATATGAAGCAATCAAACCCCCACGTATGAATCAAAAAGATTCGGATCACCTATGAAAATTCATAAGCTAAACAAATCAGTTTGGCTTGTTCTTTGAATCAAGAACTTGTAAGTTCACCTAAAGGTCTTAGCTTCTAGGTTCACGGTTCTTATGAAAACTCAACTAAACTTAGAAGAATTAATTCACGTTTTGCTTTACAACTTTTCAAGGCTGCAAAAACACTTTAGCAAAGCTAAACTTTAATCAAATTTCAATATGTTAAAAACGTTAAAGAGCCCTCCTTTTTAGTAATTTCGGCCCTTACAAAGACAAAACCCTAACTCAAGTTAATTACAACTTGACTTCTATGCTAGCTAACTTTCCATATTGGAATTGGAAACTAACAACTAACAAACTAATTCTTTTCTAATAAGTATTAGGGCACACGGTTATATGAAGGTGGCCAAACACGTTTTGGCTTCCTTTGATAACTAACTTTCCTAACAAACTCTTAAGAAGCAAAAACCAATTTGACTTCTTAAGTTTCCTAAACTTTTACTTGCCATTATCATGCAAGATAATTGGGCCAAGTAAACTTATTAATAACCGAAATTCCAAGCCCATTTATTAATAAATAAAAACGTCACTTTGGGCTTAAAATTACATTAAATAAAAACCCTAATTTAATTAACACAAAGGCATGATCCATTAAGCAAAGCCCAAACACGCCTTCTTTGGACTTCATTGTGATTGATCCATCTCTTCATGGATTCTGAGAGAAGAGATATTCCATAAAACTCCATTGGATGAAGATGTTTGGACCGGATCATGATTCTCTTCAAAGATGTCCAATTCTTCATAATGAGTTATCAATAATGCTTGCAACGCCTCCTTGATCTTGTCATTGAACCATCAAGATTTGTCAATGGGTGAACACTTGAAGTCGGCTTTGGCATGGACATGGATGGATTGCTATCAGCAAGTAAAAGTTTAGGAAACTTAAGAAGTCAAATTGAGTTTTGCTTCTTCATGGTTTAGGAAACAAAGGAAGCCAAAACTTGTTTGGCCACCTTGATAAAACAGTGTGCCCTAATCCTTATTAGAAAAGGATTAGTTTGTTAGTTGTTAGTTTCCAATTCCAATATGGAAAGTTGGCTAGCTTAGAAGTCAAGTTGTAATTGACTTGAGTTGGGGTTTTCTTGTAAGGGCCGAATTTCTCCCCTATAAAAGGAGGTCTCTTTAACGTTATTCTTTTGATGAATTTTGATAAAAGTTTAGCTTTGCTAAAGTGTTTTTACAGCCTTGAAAAGTTGTGAAGCAAAACATGAATTAATTCAATTAAGTTTAATTGAGTTTTCATAAGAATCGTGAACCTAGAAGCTATGACCTTTAGGTGAACTTACAAGTTCTTGATTTAAAGAACAAGCCGAACTGATTTGTTTAGCTTATGAATTTTCATAGGTTAGCCGAATCCTTTTGATTCATACGTGGGGGTTTGATTACTTCATATCAAATATTTTCGTGTCAATATCTTTTTAATTTCTGTTTTCGTGTAATTCCGCATATTTGTGATTCTTGTTCTTGGTTCGAGTTTGGTAAGTAACGGTCCAAAGGAGGTGGATTCGAGTGGTCTAAGGTGCTGCCTTGTGATCATTCATATTAGAAAAATAAAAAATTTACCTACGAGTAAAACCTGAATTTTATGCAACAACCTGTCTCTGATACCAATTGATACGAGTAGACCTAGGAAGGACCTTGATCACACATATTTACCACAATTCTTTGGATCATTGTACACCAAACTCGAACACAAGCACGAACAAGAAACACAAAACAAAACGGAAGGAACAAGATGAAACGAAAAGGCAAGGATTGAAGCAATCTACACCCCAACGTTATAACAAACGAATCAACTTAACTAATGTAAATCAAAAGTTAAATCTTTCCAGTTTGGCAAGTTCTTTAAATCAAAAACGGGTAAGCTAACCTATAGCTCCTCACTAAGGCTTCGCGGGTCTTTTGAAAACTCAACTAAAATTAGAAGAATCCTCACGTTTTTCTCAACAACTTTTCACTGCTGCAAGAAGGCTTTAAGCAATGCTTAATTTATCAAAATTCCTCTTATTATTTCATGTGAAAAACTCACCTATAAATAGGCTACAAAAACATGAAACCGTAACTAAATCCTTATTGGAAAAGGATTTTAAATTCGGTTAACAAAGAAAGCAAAACACGTTTTTGCTTCCTTCAATAACTAACTTTCCTAACAAACTCTTAAGAAGTAAAAACCAATTTAACTTCTTAAGTTTCCTAAACTTTTACTTGCCTTTATCATGCAAGATAATTGGATCAAGTAATTACTTAGCCCATAATTAAAAACACAAAGACTTAAGCCCATAATTAAATATTTAATGGACTTAATTATTACAACTCAAAAATAAACCCAATTGAAACATTAAAATGGCGTGAACAATTAATGAAGCCCAATACGCCATTACTTGGTCTTCAATGTAGTCCATGGATTCGCGACGGTAATCTGCCAGAATCACGTCACTCATCTTGGTAGGCACGTTTGATGATGCTAACTTCCGAATCTCGTAAAACTTAAAACATGAAAGTTTTATATCTTTCTCTTATGTTTCTACAGCTGCTTGAATCAGCATAATCAGAGATCATATGAGAGAGATATGCTAATAATACCAAACTGTGGCATAAGTCCTCAACAATGTAATTTCCATGGTGGCAACACCTTAAATGTCCTGAAGCAACAAACCTCCATGGAACCTTTAGGAACTGTGATTTCGTATTTATTCCAGGCCTCCAACTATATGATTCATCACAAATTAATGGAATCAATTTCACGAACCACTTGCTTACTGACCACCCAAATAATAGGCTTTCTAGGTTCGTATCAAATGCCATCCGTATCTGATATGAATGATCACGGTGCAGCACCTTAGACCACTCGAATTCCACTTCTTTTGGATCGTTGCTTACCAAACTCGAACCAAGAACAAGACTCTTCAAGATGCGGAATTAAACAAAAACAGAAATTAAAGGATATTGACACGAAAAGATTTGATATGAAGTAATCAAACCCCCACGTATGAATCAAAAGGATTCGGCCAACCTATGAAAATTCATAAGCTAAACAAATCAGTTTGTCTTGTTCTTTGAATCAAGAACTTGTAAGTTCACCTAAAGGTCCTAGCTTCTAGGTTCACGGTTCTTATGAAAACTCAATTAAACTTAATTGAATTAATTCACATTTTTCACAACTTTTCAAGGCTGCAAAATTCTTGCAAAGCTAAATTTTTATGAAAATTCATCATTAATAAACACGTTAAAGGAGCCCTCCTTTTATAGGGAGAAATTCGGCTCTTACAATGAAAGAAAACCCTAACTCAAGTCAATTACAACTTGACTTCTAAGCTAGCTAACTTTCCAAATTGGAATTGGAAACTAACAACTAACAAACTAATCCTTTTCTAATAAGGATTAGGGCACACGGTTTTAAAGGTGGCCAAACACGTTTTGGTTTCCTTTGTTTCCTAAACTATGAAGAAGCAAAACTCAATTTGACTTCTTAAGTTTCCTAAACTTTTACTTGCCATTATCATGCAAGATAATTGGGCCAAGTGAACTTTATTTAAAACCGAAATTCCAAGCCCATATATTAATAAATTAAAACGTCAATTTGGGCTTAAAACATCATTAAATAAAATCCTAATTAAATTAGCAAGAAGACGTGATCCATGGTGAAAGCCCAAACACGCCTTCTATGGACTTCATTGTGATTGATCCATCTCTTCATGGATTGTGATTGAAGAGATATTCCATAAAACTCCATTGGTGGAAGATGCTTGGACCGGATCATGATGCTCTTCAAAGATGTCCAACTCTTCACAATGAGTTATCAATAATGCTTGCAACGCCTCCTTAATCCTTTTGCTCCTTGATCTTGTCATTGGTCTATCAAGATTTGTCAATGGATGAACACTGGAAGTCGGCTTTGTCATAGGCATAGATGGATTGCTATCATTCCCTCCCTCCTCGAAAGGATTCGTCCTCGAATCACCTACATCAAACAAAGATAAGTCAGTAACATTAAATGTAGATGAGACATTGCCATAGGCACTAGGAAGCTCTATCTTGTAAGCATTATCTCCAATCCTTTCCAAAACACGAAAAGGACCATCTCCTCGTGGGTGAAGCTTAAGTGAATCCAAACCCAATCACCCGATTCAAATATCACTCTTTTCCGACCTTTATTAGCTTGTTTGGCATATTGCTCATAACGCCTTTGAATATTATGCCTTACTTTTTCATGTAACTCCTTAATAAAATCTGCTTTCCTTTGACCTTCAACATTAACAAACTCACTAATAGGCAAAGGCAAAATATCAAGAGGAGTTATAGGATTGAATCCATAAACTATTTCAAAAGGCGAACAGTTAGTGGAACTATGAACAGTTCTATTGTAAGCAAATTCAATATGCAGCAAACATCCCTCCCAATTCTTTAAATTTTTCTGAATAATAGCACGAAGTAAAGTAGAAAAGTACGATTTACTACCTCAGTTTGCCCATCAGTTTGGGGATGTGCAACAGTAGAAAATAACAACTTAGTGCCTAACTTATTCCAAAGAGTGCGCCAAAAGTGAGATAAAAACTTGACATCTTGATGGAAATCAACCCATGTCCATGGTGCCAAGGCCGAATTCTCAAGATCCTTTGATGAATCTTGATGGACCAATGACAAGATCAAGGAGTTCCAAGATGAAGGCTGCCTTGCACAATTGATTGTCATCACATTTTGAAGCTATGGAGGCCGAACCACCATCTCAATTTGAAGTTCTTTGGCATGTTTCTTCAATCACCATTTATGAAGATGTTCCACAAAGTTCTACTTTGGAGCTTACGGAAATTCCACCTTGAAGAAGCTTGCATGGCCGAATTGTTCAAGTCCATGAAGAGGCGTGTATTTGGGCTTGATATGGATCACGCCATTTAAGTAATTTAGGGTTTAATTGTTTTAAAATAAAATAAGTCCATTGAACATTATTCATGGGCTTAAAGTGGCGTTTTTAATTGAGTGTTATAAGTCATTACTTGGCCCAATTGCCTTGCATGGTAATTAGGAAAGTAATCTCCTTCTTTTTAGGAGAATTTAGGAAAGTAAGAGTACAAATCGGTTTTTACTTCTTCATAACCGATTTGATGAGTTTAGGAAACTTAAAGTTTGTCTTTTAGTTATTGGTTTCCTTTTACAATTTGGAAACAAAGTTGTAATAGGATTAAGCTAGGGTTTCCTTCCTTGTCTCCCAAGCATGGCCGAAATTCATCTCTATAAATAGAGAGATGCTTGTAACGTTTTTAAATAAGTTGATGAATGAAAGAAAGTTTTAGCCTTGCTAAAATCCGAATTTACACTTTGTGTAGTTCAAGCCTTATGAATCAAGTTTGATTTTTATTGTAAGAAGCTTCCCCTTTAGCGTGACCTTTAGGAGACTTCGCCATTGTTCTTTAGTTAAAGAACGAGCCAAATCAATTAAGATTAGCAACTGAATTTATCACTTGTTAAACTGAATCGATTTGTGATAACGTGAGGGTTTGATTCTATCTTGAATCTTTCTTGCCGTTTCCTTTGATTGCAATTCCGCCGGTTCTTGTGTGTTTGTTCGAGTGTTTTGTTTCAACAACGATACGAATTTGTGGAGCTTGTTTGGTCCAGATTCTTGGAGCCTAGACCACACGTATCATTTGGTATCAGAGAATAGGTTGTTGTCTCAAAAATTCAGGTTAATCCGGTTTCGTTTCTTGCTGTTTTATTGTCGTTCTTCTTGCTGTTTTTGCGTCAATTTCTGCTGTGTTTTTGCGTCTCTTTTGCTGCTGTTTTTGAGTCCTTCTTTCTTTCTAAATTCGTGTTCAATTCAGTCCTTAAGTCCGTCAAAGTTGCATGCCGAATTGGTACTGAAATTCAGCTCGAATTGCTCTAATCTTTGTGTTGCGATTTGCGTCTTTCTTGTGCTGTAGTTGCGTTATAATTACTGCAGTTTCTTGGGTCATCTTGCTGCTTTTATTTAGTGTTTAATTCTGCTCTAAATTCTGTAGTAATTGTTGGGTAAAAATCGCAAGAACACCTTGGCTGAAATCTGCCCAAAAAACGTCAATTGTTCTTGTTTGAGTTTTAGCGTTTTTGTGTTGTTTTCTTGCTGATTTCCTTACGTCTTGCTGCTGTTCTTCGTGTCTTTAAATTTCTGCATTGTTCCTTATCTTCATAGTGCTGAATTCATTGTGTTTTCCTTGCTGTCCAACACGTCTAAATTATAACTAGGGTTTGTGTCAAAATTAGGGTTTCTAGGGTTTCAATTCGGTTCTTAATTCATAACTTTCTTGTTATTGATCCGAATTGCATTCTTTCTTTTGCGTCTTCTTGCTTATTGTCTCTATATCACTTTGAGTTTTGATCAAATTTTTTCACCACTTCAAAAAGATAAGTTCTTGAACACTTTCTTGAACTTCTTGATTTTCTTGAAAATCCAAAGTTGTCCAAATTTGAATCTTGAGCCATATTCTTGTTCCTTGTTGAAAATCTTGATTATTTTGTGAAAGTGGCACATTCAAATTCCTTTTCCTTGGTGAGATCTTAAAGTTTGAAAATTTTAAGGTTGTAAAGGTTAAGACAAGAAGACAAAACATTATAAACCTTAAACCTAGGTTGTTGTCTTCAAACATTAAACCTAAGTACTTTGTACTAGGTTCTTGTCTTAAAACGTTAAAGTTTGCATTGTTTAAGGTTCTCGTCCGAACCTAGTAGTTTTGTTTGTCCAAGGTTTGTGTTCAAAACCTTAAAGTTAGAGTTTGTCTTGTAGTTGTCCAAACAAAAAAAAAACAAGAGAGACCGTATAAAAAAAAGGTCAATTCAAAAAAAAACACACAAAAAAAAAAGAAAAAAAAAATATTAATTCGGACTTTGCATTATTTATTTCTTTTATTTATTTTCTTTAATTATTTAATTTTAGTTGTAGAACACATTGTTCTTGAGTTTGTTACTTGAAAACCACCTTGGATTAAAAGTGCAATAACTTTCTCAATACAACTCGGAATTAGGTGATTCAAGTTGCATTCTTTTCGTCTTGAATTCTAATTTTAGAGTTTCGTAGTTTCTGAGATTGAATCAAGTTATACTCTGCACGTGTTCTTAGACCTCTTGTGACGTGATTTCTTGTTCAAAATTCTTTGGTTTATACATGTGGTAATTTGTGTTGTAGAACTTATTGATTGAGTCAAATTCTTTGACATAATTGAACTTGGCCAGTCTTAATAGATAGTCTTACGCAAATTATTACTTGAGGGTATTAGCTAGGATAAACAAGAGAGAACACTACCTAAATAGAGAGGAGAGTACCTACTGTCCAAAGTGAGGAACCCGTGAGGTATTATATATATTCTTGCGTTTGTTTCTACTAATTTTGCAGGTACAAATGGAGGACAAAACCAAAACATCCCAAGAGGAACTAAAGGAGAAGTTCGCCCAAGAATCTCTTGCAACAATCTTGCAAAAGATCAACCTCCGACTTGATTTCTTGGAGTCGTCATCATCATCTCAAAAACCGCCTCATAAATCCAAAGGTTCACGAAAACTTGAGTTCAAAGATGAAAGTGAATCAAGTAGTGATGAAGAGGAGGAGGAGGAAGAAGAGCACACGAGTTCTTCTAAGAAAGGTGAAAAGTCAAAGATTTCAATTGCTTCTGTTAAGCTAACTATTCCTACTTTTCATGAAAAGGCAGATCCCGAGGCGTATTTTGATTGGGTACGTGAGCTTGAGCACTTCTTTGAAGGCCATGATTACTCTGAGAAAGAAAAGTATAGACTTGCCTTTGTACATCTTAAGGATTATGCTAGCTTATGGTGGGATGAAGTTACTAGATCTCGGCGTCAAGATGGAGAGAGACCTATCAAGTCTTGGAGCCGAATGAAAGCAATGATGAGGAAAAAGTATGTCCCTTCTCATTACAACCGTGAGTTGAACAGAAAATTGCACTCCCTTGTGCAAGGTACTACAATGGTTGAAGAGTACTATCATGAGATGGTAGCTTTGATGATTAAAGCCAATGTTCAAGAGGATCCCGACTCTACCATTGAAAGGTTCCTTAGAGGTATGAATTCCGAATTGGCTTACCATGTTGATCTTCAAAGTTATGTTGATATTAGTGAATTTGTTCACAAAGCCATCAAAATTGAGAAACACATGAAGGGAAAGGGAGGCCGAAATTTCGCTCAATCCAATCCTCGAAATTTCACTCAACCAAGTCCACCATGGAGAAGAGATCAAAAGCCGAACTCAACTCCATTCACTCCACCAACAAAACTGAGGAGCTTCACACCAAATCAGCCCTCAAACAGCTCGGCTAATGCTCCAAAAACAGTCCGTCCAGCTGCTGAATCCACTCCAAAATCGACGCCTAAACCTAGTGAGAGGTTAAGGGATATTCGATGTTATAAGTGTCAAGGTTATGGTCATTATCAATCCGATTGTCCAACTCGAAAATTGATGATCATTCATGATAATGGAGAAGTGGAAAGTGATGAGGAGTGTGCCGACATGCCACCACTTGAAGAGAAGTGTCAATATGCCCAAAGTGAAGGTGAAGATGAACTTGGAACTTATGAGGTTGGTGATGGTCAATTTTCATTAGTTACTCGTCAAGTCCTTAGTACACAACCACAAATTGATGAGTTTTCTCAAAGAGATAATATTTTTCACACTCGATGCATTGTTCAAGGAAAAATTTGTAGTGTGATCATTGCTAATGGTAGCTGTACCAATGTGGCTAGTCTTTTGCTTGTTAAGAAATTGAAGTTGAATTGCATGAAGCATCCAAAACCGTATAAACTTCAATGGTTGAATAATACTGCTGAAAGCAAAGTAACTAAGCAAGTGAAATTCACATTAACAATTGGTAAGTATGTGGATGAGATTTTATGTGATGTGGTTCCCATGGAAGCTAGTCATATTCTTCTTGGAAGACCGTGGCATTATGATAGAGATGTTACATATCATGGTAAGAAGAATTACTACTCATTTGATTTTGAAGGCCGAAAGTGTAATCTTAGAGCATTGAGTCCGATCCAAGCCTTTGAAGATCAATCAAGAATTGTCCAATCTTTGCGTGAATTACATGAACAAGAAGCTAAGGAGAAAATCCATCAAGAGAAGAAAAATGATGTAATAACTAGTGTAGGCCGAAGTATTGTTCCTGGAACTTGTAATAGCCGAAATAGTAATTTCTGTTATTTTGCTTCTTCCAATGAGATTAAGACAGCATTAGTTGATAGGCAATCTTTGTACTTAATTTATCACAAGGAATATGTACTTATCATTGATAGTGATCACCTTGCTTCTTTGCCTAGTCTTGTTTACTCTCTTTTGCAGGAATATCAAGATGTGTTTCCCGAGGAGCTACCAAATGGATTGCCGCCCATTAGGGGTATTGAACATCTAATTGATTTCATACCTGGAGCACAAATTCCAAATCGTCTGGCATATAGAGCAAACCCTGAGGAAACAAAAGAGATTCAACGTCAAGTGGATGAACTCCTTGACAAGGGTATTGTACGTGAGTCTCTTAGTCCTTGTTCCGTTCCTGTGATTTTAGTTCCTAAAAAGGATGAGTCTTGGCGTATGTGTGTAGACTGTCGTGCCATAAATAAAATAACTATTAAGTATAGACATCCAATTCCTAGATTAGATGACATGCTTGATGAGTTATATGGTTCATGTATATTTACCAAGATTGATTTGAAAAGTGGATACTACCAAATTCGCATGAAAGAAGGTGATGAATGGAAAACTGCCTTTAAAACAAAGTATGGGTTGTATGAATGGTTAGTGATGCCTTTTGGTTTATCTAATGCACCTAGTACTTTTATGAGGCTTATGAATCATGTTTTTCGTCACATTATTGGCAAATTTGTTGTGGTATATTTTGATGACATCCTTGTTTATAGCAAAACACTTGATGAGCATGTTGAACATTTAAAACAAGTGTTTGTTGTTTTGCGTGAGAACCAATTGTATGCTAATCTCAAAAAGTTTTCTTTTTGCATGGAATCAATTGTCTTTTTGGGATATGTTGTGAGTTCTCAAGGCATTGCTGTTGATGAGTCTAAAGTCAAGGCAATTATGGATTGGCCTAGACCTACATGTGAGAGTCAAGTCCGAAGTTTTCATGGTCTTGCAAGTTTTTATAGAAGATTTGTTAAAGATTTTAGTTCTATAGCAGCCCCCTTAAATGAACTTGTAAAGAAAAATGTTGTTTTTGAATGGAAAGAAGAACATGAAAATGCCTTTAATAAGCTGAAGTACATGTTGACTCACGCCCCTTCACTTGCTTTGCCCAACTTTTCTAAAGCTTTTGAGATACACTGTGATGCCTCCGGGATTGGTATTGGTGCTGTTTTGATGCAGGAATCACGACCCGTGGCATATTTTAGTGAAAAGCTCAATGGGGCAGCTTTAAAGTATGCAACTTATGACAAGGAATTGTATGCTCTGGTAAGGTCTTTAAAAGTTTGGCAACATTATTTATGGCCAAAGGAATTCATCATACATTCTGACCACGAAAGCCTTAAGTTTTTGAAGACTCAAGGTAAATTGAACAAGCGACATGCAAAATGGTTATAATTCATTGAAACCATTCCATATGTTGTTAAATACAAATCTGGTAATGAGAATGTGGTAGCCGATGCATTGTCTAGGAAATACACTTTGTTTACCTATATGCATGCTAAACTACTTGGTTTTGAATTGATTAAGGATTTGTATAAGACTGATCATGATTTTCACGCCAATTATGACCTTTGTTTGCATAAACCGAATGGTGATTTTTATGTGTATGACGGATTCTTGTTTAAAAAGGATAAGTTATGCATTCCCCAATGTTTCATTCGTGATTTACTTGTTAAAGAAACCCATGGGGGAGGGTTAATGGGGCACTTTGGTATTGCTAAAACACTTGCTGTTTTGAATGAGCACTTTTATTGGCCTAGCATGATTAAAGATGTTAAAAAGTGTTTGTGATAAATGCATTGTGTGTAAACAATCGAAATCTAAAGTAAAGCCTCATGGTTTGTACCAACCTTTGCCTATTCCTAGTCATCATTGGATTGATATTTCTATGGATTTTGTGCTTGGATTGCCTAGGTCACGCAATGGTCATGATAGCATATTTGTTGTAGTTGATAGATTTAGCAAAATGTCTCATTTTATTGCTTGTTCTAAATCTAATGATGCTCAACATGTTGCTGATTTGTTCTTTAAGGAAATTGTAAGGTTGCATGGTTTACCTAAGAGTATTGTTAGTGATAGAGATGTTAAGTTTTTGTCACACTTTTGGCGTACTCTTTGGAACAAGTTAGGTACTAAGTTATTATTTTCTACTGTTGCACATCCACAAACTGATGGGCAAACTGAAGTAGTTAATAGGAATTTGTCTACTTTACTTTGTGCTCTCATACATAAAAACCTTAAGAATTGGGAAGGTTGTTTGCCTCATATTGAGTTTGCTTACAATAGAACTGTTCATAGTGCTACTAATCTTTCACCTTTTGAGATTGTTTATGGTTTTAATCCTTTGACTCCTTTGGATATATTACCTTTGCCTGTTAACGAGTTTGTTGATGTTGAAGGTAAAAAGAAAGCTGATTTTGTTAGGGAGTTACATGAAAGGGTTCGAGCTAATATTCAAAGGCGAAATGAGCAATATGCTAAGCAAGCCAATGAGGGTAGAAAACAAGTGATTTTCGAACCAGGAGACTGGGTTTGGATTCACTTGAGGAAAGAGAGGTTTCCCGACAAAAGGAAATCTAAACTTCATCCAAGAGGAGATGGTCCTTTTCGAGTCTTGGAAAGAATTGGAGATAATGCTTATAAGATCGAACTCCCTAGTGAGTATGGCAATGTTTCAGCTACTTTCAATGTTACTGACTTATCTTTGTTTAATGTAGGTGATTCGGGGACGAATCCTTTTGAAGAGGGAGGGAATGATGGAAATCAACCCATGTCCATGGTGCCAAGGCCGAGTTCTCAAGATCCTTTGGTGAATCTTGATGTACCAATGACAAGATCAAGGAGTTCCAAGGCTGCCTTGCACAATTTATTGTCATCACATTTTGAAGCTATGGAGGTCGAACCACCATCTCAATTTGAAGTTCTTTGTCATGTTTCTTCAATCACCATTTATGAAGATGTTCCACAAAGTTCTACTTTGGAGCTTAAGGAAATTCCACCTTGAAGAAGCTTGCATGGCCGAATTGTTCAAGTCCATGAAGAGGCGTGTATTTGGGCTTGATATGGATCACGCCATTTAAGTAATTTAGGGTTTAATTGTTTTAAAATAAAATAAGTCCATTGAACATTATTCTTGGGCTTAAAGTGGCGTTTTTAATTGAGTGTTTTAAGTCATTACTTGGCCCAATTGCCTTGCATGGTAATTAGGAAAGTAATCTCCTACTTTTTAGGAGAATTTTGGAAAGTAAGAGTACAAATCGGTTTTTACTTCTTCATAACCGATTTGATGAGTTTAGGAAAATTAAAGTTAGTCTTTTAGTTATTGGTTTCTTTTTACAATTTGGAAACTAAGTTGTAATAGGATTAAGCTAGGGTTTCCTTCCTTGTCTCCCAAGCATGGCCGAAATTCATCTCTATAAATTGAGAGATGCTTGTAACGTTTTTAAATAAGTTGATGAATGAAAGAAAGTTTTAGCCTTGCTAAAATCCGAATTTACACTTTGTGTAGTTCAAGCCTTAAGAATCAAGTTTGATTTTTATTGTAAGAAGCTTCCCCTTTAGCGTGACCTTTAGGAGACTTTGCCATTGTTCTTTAGTTAAAGAACGAGCCAAATCAATTAAGATTAGCAACTGAGTTTATCACTTGTTAAACTGAATCGATTTGTGATAACGTGAGGGTTTGATTCTATCTTGAATCTTTCTTGCCGTTTCCTTTGATTGCAATTCCGCCGGTTCTTGTGTGTTTGTTCGAGTGTTTTGCTTCAACAACGATCCGAATTTGTGGAGCTTGTTTGGTCCAGATTCTTGGAGCCTAGACCACACGTATAACATCTCTATCACTAACAATACTCTTAGGAATTCCATGCAACCTTACAATTTCCTTAAAGAACAAATCAGCAACTTTTGTAGCATCCTTAGACTTAGAACATGCAATGAAATGTGCCATCTTACTAAATCTATCAACTACCACAAAAATGCTATCATGACCATTACGTGATCTTGGCAATCCAAGTACAAAATCCATAGAAATGTCTACCCAAGGATGACTAATAACAGGCAATGGTGTATACAAACCATGAGGCATAATTTTCGATTTTGCTTGTTTACAAACAATGCATCTTTCACAAACACTTTTAACATTTTTAATCATGTTAGGCCAGTAAAAGTGTTCATTCAAAACAGCAAGAGTCTTTGCAACTCCAAAATGCCCCATTAACCCTCCCCCATGGGTTTCTTTAACAAGCAATTCACGAATGGAACATGAGGGTATGCACAATTTATCCTTTTTAAACAAGAAACCATCATACATATAAAAGTCTCCATTCGGCTTTATAACACAAGTATCAATTACATTTTTGAAATCAACATCATCTTTGTATAAATCCTTGATCAAATCAAAACCAAGTAACTTAGTATGCATATAGGTGAATAACGAATGTCTCCTAGATAATGCATCAGCTACAACATTTTCATTACCAAATTTATACTTAATCACATAAGTAAAAGTTTCAATAAACTCTAACCACTTAGCATGCCTTTTATTCAATTGTCCTTGAGATTTCAGAAATTTAAGGCTTTCATGATCAGAATGAATTATAAACTCTTTAGGCCATAGATAATATTGCCAAACCTGTAATGACCTTACCAACGCATACAACTCCTTGTTATAAGTTGCATACTTCAATTGCGCCCCATTGAGCTTTTCACTAAAATAGGCCACCGGTCTTGATTCCTGCATCAAAATAGCACCAATACCTATCCCGGAGGTATCACAGTGTATCTCAAAAGCTTTACTAAAATTGGGCAAAGCAAGTAAAGGCGCATGAGTCAACAAATACTTCAACTTGTTAAAAGCATTTTCATGTTCTTCCTTCCATTCAAAAGCAACATTTTTCTTAACAAGTTCATTTAGAGGAGCTGCTATAGTACTAAAATCTTTAATAAACCTCCTATAAAAACTTGCCAATCCATGAAAACTTCTAACATCACTAGAACATGCAGGTCTAGACCAACACTGAATTGCCTTGACCTTTGACTCATCAACAGATATACCTTGAGAACTAACAACATAACCTAAAAAGATAATTGATTCCATACAAAAAGAACACTTTTTAAGGTTAGCATATAATTTGTTCTCACGTAAAACAGCAAACACTTGTCTTAAATGATTAACATGCTCTTCAAGTGTTTTAATATATATAAGGATATCATCAAAATAGACCACAACAAATTTTCCAATGAAGTGACGAAAAACTTGAATTCATTAATCTCATAAAGTACTGGGGCATGGTTAAACCAAAAGCATGACTAACCATTCATACAAACCAAACTTGTGTTTAAAACAGTTTTCCATTCATCACTTCTTTCATTCGATTTGATAATAACCCACTTTTAGGTCTATCTTAGAAAATATGCATGAACCATATAAACTCATCAAGCATGTCATCTAGTCTTAGAATAGGATGTCTATACTTAATAGTTATTTTATTATGGCACGACAATCACACACATTCTCCATGAATCATCCTTTTTAGGAACTAAAATAATAGGAACAGCACATGGACTATAAGATTCTTGAACCATACCTCGGTCAATAAGCTCGTCCAGTTGGCGTTGAATCTCTTCGGGCTCTTCAGGATTTGCTCTATAACCTGGACGGTTTGGAATTTGAGCTCCAGGTATGAAATCGATTTGATGTTCAATACCTCGAATAGGTGGTAAACCCTTTGTTAAATCCTCAGGAAACACATCTTCATATTCCTGCAAAAGAGCTGAAACAATACTAGGCAAAGAATCAAGGTGAGCACTATCAACAATAAGTTACATCCTTGCGAAAAAGTAAATACACTACTTGCCTTATCAATATTGCTCTCTTAACCTCACTTTTAGAAGCATAATTACAAGATTTGAAACAACTAACTTCTTGGGCTATACTATCACTATTTCTAGTTAAATGTTTCGCCTATGCTAGTTACATTGTTATTCTCTTGTAACTTCTTTTCCTTTGCTTCACGCATTGCACCATAAGCCTTAGCTATTTTAGCTTGATCTTCAAAGACTTCAGTAGGACTTAAGGCTCTCAAATTAAGCTTTTTACCTTGGTGCAAAAAATGGTAAAAGTTCTTCTTGGCATGATACACAACATCTCTATCAAATTGCCAAGGTCTTCCGAGCAATATATGACTAGCTTCCATTGGAACAACATCACATGTAACTTTATCAACATAACTATCAATGGTGAATGTAATTTAACTTGCTTGGTAACTCGTGATTCAGCTGAATTATTTAACCATTGAAGTCTATATGGTTTGGGATGTTTCATGCAAGTCAAATTCAGCTTATTTACAAGTAAAGTACTTGCCACATTTGCAAACTACCACTATCAATAATAACAGTGCAAATTTTATTTTGAACCATGCAACGTGTATGAAATATGTTTTCACGATGGATCAAATCTTCATCAACAAGTGGATGTGCATTAAGTACTCGACGAGAGACTAAACAATAATCACCAACCTTATAAGAAGATCCATCAATGTCTTCACTTTCATCACTTACATATTTCTTCTCAAGGGGTGGCATATCAGCACAATCCTCAGCACTCTCAACTTCTCCATTGTCAAGAATAATCATCAACTTACTAGTAGGGCAATCGGATCGCATATGACCATAAGCTTAACATTTATAACAACGAATATCCCTCAATCTCGTGGCTGAAGTTGGCGCCGATTTTGGAGGGGTTTCAGCAACCTTTGGAAACTGATTTGGGACATTGGAAGGTGCACTTGATGGTTGATTTAAAGTGAATTGTCGCGGCTTTGTGGATGGATAATAAGGGACAACATTCGGCTTCTTATCTCTTTGTCATGGTGGTGGCTGTTGTGAAAACTTATTCTTTCCTTTCATGTGCCTTTCAATCTTAATAGCTTTGTGCACAAGTTTATTAATGTCAACATAACTTTGTAAATCCACATGATATGCTAAATCAGAATGCATACCTCTCAAAAATCATTCTATAGTGGAATCAGGATCTTCATGCACATTAGCTTTGATCATCAAAGCTAACATGTCATGGTAATACTCCTCGACTGATTTATTACCTTGCACAAGCAAGTGCAATTTTCTGTTCAATTCACGATTGTAATGAGAAGGGACATACTTTTTCCTCATTAATATCTTCATTTGGCTCCAAGACTTGATTGGCCTTTCACCATCTTGACGTCTAGTCCTCATAACTTCATTCCACCATAAACTAGCATAATCCATAAGGTGCACAAAAGCAATTCGATACTTCTCCTTTTCGGAGTAATCATGGCCTTCAAAGAAGTGCTCAAGCTCACGAACCCAATCAAAATAAGATTCGGGATCTGCTTTACCATGGAAAGTAGGGATAGTTAGCTTTAAAGAACCAATTGAAATCTTAGTTTGTCACCTTTCTTAGAAAAACTCGGGTCCTCCTTTCCCTCCTCCTCATCATGACTAGAGTCATTGTCGGATTCAAACTCAACTCTTCGGGATTTAGAACCCTGGGTGGTGGTGAGACAAACTAATCAACTTTGAGTTGTGGAGTTTTCGAATCATGTCAAGAGGACATCATTAGTGAACTTTTGTTCACTACCTTTTGGTGATTTAGATTGGCCTCACCCTCCACTTTGGTACCTGCAAGTTAGTAAAAAACACAAGAGATATATAGTACTAACCTCACGGGTTCTCATTAATATGGGGTGCTTGATACGAATGGAGTAGGATGAATCCTAATTCCACACGGAATTCCCACAAATATTGAGATCGTTGTGCACCCAAATCTCAATCACGACAAGAAACAAATTTGGCGGAAAGAAGTATGGAAACGCCAAAGGCAAGATAAAGTTAATCTAACGCCCAACTGTTACACAAATTGAGATCAGTTCAACAATGTAAATCAAAACGTTTAAACCTATCAAGTTTGGCCAGTTCTATGAACTAGAACTTTGTAGCTTCACCTAAAGTTCCTCACTAAAGGTTTGGCGGGTCTTATGAATTACTCAAGAATAACTCACGTTGATGATGTCAAATTTAATTTAGCAAAGCCAAAATTCTTTCAATTCAACATAATAAAAAACGTTACATAGCTTTCCCTTTTATAGGGAGTAATTCGGCTTTCCTAAGAGAAAAGGAAATAAAACCCTAACTTGACTCCTATACTAACTAACATAATAATCCTTTTTCAAAACGATTTGTGACACACATAAGCTAATCCTTTTCAAAAAGGATTTGTGTCTCACGTTTTCTTCCTAAAAGTGGCCAAACACAATTTGGCTTCCTTTGTTTCCTAAACTATGAAGAATCAAAACTCAATTTGACTTCTTTAGTTTCCTAAACTTTTACTTGCCATTATAATGCAAGATAATTGGGCCAAGTAATCTTTATTAAAAACTGATTAATGAAGCCCAAACTTAATGTTAATGGACCAAAATTAATTGCATAATAAAATCCGAAAAACATTAAAAATTGGCGTGAACACATAATGAAGCCCAAACACGCCAAAGCTTGGTCTTCTCGGCCTTCTTGATATTTCTTCAAGGCGGATCATGAATTGTGATTGAAGAAATATTCCAAAGTATTCATCTTGAGATGGATGCATCGAAACTACTTGGGACAATGTCCATTGCCTCACAATGTGTGTGATAACAATGCTTGTAAGGGCTTCCTTCATCCTCTTGGTCCTTGATCTTGTCCATTGGACCAACCAAGATTTGTTAATGGATCATGGGAAGCTGGATTTGGGCAATGTGGACTCGGGCTCATTCCTATCATTCCCTCCCTCCTCGAAAGGATTCGTCCTCAAATCACCTACATCATATAAACTCAAATCAGAAACATTGAAAGTAGATGAAACATTACCATACTCACTAGGTAGTTCGATTCTATATGCATTGTCTCCATCCTTTCCAAGACTTTGAAAAGACCATCTACTCTTGGATGAAGTTTAGATTTTCTCTTTTCAGAAACCTTTCCCTTCCTCAAGTGAATCCAAAACCCAATCTCCAGGTTCGAAATCATTGTCTTCTGCCCTTGTTGGCTTGTTTTGCATATTGCTCATTACGCCTTTGAATATTTTTGTAAACCTTTTCATGCAACTCTCTTACGAAATCAGCTTTAGCTTTACCTTCCACATTACAAACTCATTAATAGGAAGAGGCAAAATATCAAGGGGAGTTAAAGGATTAAATCCATACACAACTTCAAAGGCGAATAAACAGTAGAACTATGACAGTTCGGTTATATTGCAAATTTAATGTGTGGGCAAACCAATTCCTCCCAATTCTTTAAGTTTTTTTGAATGAAAGCACGAAGTAAATTAGACAATGTACGGATTTACTACTTCTGTTGGACCAATCAGTCTGTTGGGATGTGCAACAGTAGGAAAAACAATAAATTTTGTGCCTAATTTATTCCCAAAGTGCACCGCCAAAAATGTGACAAAAACATTGACATCTCTATCACTGGCAATACTCTTAGGAATTCCATGCAAACGTACAATATCCTTTAAATAAAGGTCAGCAATTTTGGTAGCTATCATTAGATTTAGAACATGCAATGAAGTGGAGCCATTTACCTAAACTCTATCAACTCAACAAAATGCTATCATTACCAGTGGGCGTGATCTAGGTAACCCTAACACAAATCCATAGATATGTCAATCCAAGGGTGCCTAGGAACAGGCAGACGGTTTGATACAAACCTGAGCATTACCTTTGGACTTAGCATGCTTACACACAATACATTTTTCACAAATACTTTTAACATCTTTGATCATGTTAGGCCAATAAAAGTGCTCATTCAAAACAGAGAGTGTTTTAACAATACCAAAATGCCCCATTAACCCTTCCCCATGGGTTTCTTTAACAAGTAAATCACGAATGGAACATGAGGGAATGCACAATTTATCCTTGCGAAACAAGAAACCATCATGCACAAAATAATCACTATTCGGCCTTATTGAACAAAGATCATAAGATTCGGCTAAGTCAACATCTTCCTTATACAAGTCTTTAATCAATTCAAATCCAAGTAGCTTTGCATGTAAATAGGTAAATAAAGCATACCTCCTAGATAAAGCATCAGCTACCACATTCTCATGACCAGATTTTATATTTACATCACATAAGGAAAAGTTTACGTTGGCATATTCCAACCATTTGCATGTCTCTTATCAACTTACCTTGAGTCTTTAAGAATTTGAGACTTCATTATCAGAATGGATTATGAATTTTATGGCCATAAGTAGTGTTGCCAAACCTGCAACGACCTTACCAATGCATACAACTCTTGTCATAAGTTGCATACTTTAAAGATGCCCCCATAAGCTTTTCACTGAATAAGCCACGGGCCTTGATTCCAGCATAAGAACAGCACCAATACCAATCCCGGAGGCATCACAGTGTATCTCAAAAGCTTTATGAAATTCGGCAAAGCTAGTAAAGGAGCAATGGTCAATTGTATACTTCAAGTGTTAAAGGCGTTTTCATGTTCTTTATTCATGCAAAGGTGAAATCTTCCTTTTAACAGTTTATTTAAAGGTGCAGCAATGGAACTAAAGTCTTAAAAAATCTCCTATAGAAACTTGCTAATCCATGAAAACTTCTTCACCTCAACTAGCATTTTGTGGTCTCGGCCAATCTATGATTGCCTTGACTTTTGACTCATCAATAGCAATGCCTTGAGAACTTACAACATAACCCAAAAACATAATAGATTCCAAACAGAAAGAACACTTTTTAAGGTTAGCATACAATTGGTTCTCAAGCAATATAGCAAACACGAGTTTTAAATGTTCAACATGCTCATCAAGTGATTTACTATATATCAAGATATCATAAAAGTAGACTACCACAAACTTTCCAATGAAATGACGAAAAACATGGTTCATAAGCCTCATGAAAGTACTAGGTGCATTAGATAAACCAAAAGGCATAACTAACCATTCATATAACCCATACTTTGTTTTAAAAGCAGTTTTCCATTCATCTCCTTTTTTCATTCGTATTTGGTAGTACCCACTTTTCAAATCAACTTTGGAAAATATGGAAGATCCATGCAATTCATCAAGCATATCATCTAATCTAGGAATTGGATGTCTATACTTAATGGTAATCTTATTAACAGCACGACAATTGACACACATTCGCCAAGTATCATCCTTTTTAGGGACTAAGATAACAGGAACTGAACATGGACTAAGAGACTCACGCACAATACCTTTGTCAAGGAGTTCATCCACTTGATGTTGAATCTCTTTTGTTTCCTCCGAATTTGCTCTATAAGCTGGTCGGTTTGGAATTTGAGCTCCTGGGATGAAATCAATTTTGTGCTCAATGCCACGAATAGGTGGTAAACCTATTGGTAACTCCTCGGGAAACACATCACTATATTCCTGCAAAAGAGAGTACACGGCACTAGGCAAAGAAGAAAGGTTATCACTGTCAACAACAAGTATAAGTTCCTTGCTAAACATTAAGTATAAGGACTGCCTATTAATCAATGCTCTCTTAATCTCATTAGAAGAAGCAAAACAACAAGATTTCTTATTAACTACCTCTCGGCCAAAATTAGATTTTTCGTTTTGTTGTTTTTCTAGTTCCTTCTTCTTCTTAGCTTCATTTATATCTTTACAAGCTTGTGCAATTCGAGTTTGATCTTCAAAAACTTGAGCAGGAGTTAAAGCATGAAGACTATACTTTTTACCATTATGCACAAAACTGTAAAAAATTTTCTTGGCATGATAAAGCACATCACAATCAAATTGCCAAGGTCTACCAAGTAAAATATGACTAGCCTCCATTGGAACAACATCACATAAAACAGTATCAATATATTTACCAATGGTGAAAGAAAACTTTACTTGTTTAATGACACGAGTTTCAACTGAATTATTTAACCATTGAAGCCTATATGGTTTTGGATGTTTCATGCAATTCAAATTCAGTTTGTTAATAAGTAAGGTGCTCGCCACATTTGTGCAACTACCACTATCAATAATCACACTACAAACCATGTTTTGCATTAAACAGCGTGTGTGAAATATGTTATCACGTTGAATCAAATCATTATCTTCCAAAGGTTGAACATTAAGAACACGGCGAGAAACTAAAGAAAAGTTACCAACTGAGTAGGTCGGCTCATCAAGCTTTTCACCCTCATCACTTTGATCATCTTGGTACTTTTCTTCAAGAGGTGCCATGTCGATACAGTCATCATCACTTACCACTTCTCCAGTATCTAAAGGTAATCATGATCCGGGCAGTAGGACAACTGGCTTGCAAGTGACCATAGCCTTGACATTTAAAGCATCTAATATCCCTCAATCTTTGGGGTGGAGTTGACGCCGGTTGAGGGGCTCGATCAACAGCTTTAGGGACTGATTTTGGGACATAAGGGGGCGCACTAGATGGCTGGTTTGTGGTAAATTGCCTCGGTTTTGTTGGTGGAGTGAAAGGGGCTGATTTAGGTTTCAAATCCATTTGCCATGGTGGATTCTGTTGTGTGAACCTGTTCTTACTTTTCATGTGCCTTTCAATCTTAATAGCTTTATGAACAAGCTCATTAATATCAACATAAGATTGCAAATCAACATGATAAGACAATCCAGAATTCATACCTCTAAGAAATCTTTCAATTGTTGAATCGGGATCTTCACGAACATTGTCCTTGATCATGAGAGATTCCATCTCATGGTAGTATTTCCTCCACGGTTTTGTTTCCTTGCACAAGGGAGTGCAATTTTCTGTTGAGCTCTCGGCTATAATGTGATGGAACATACTTCTTCCTCATAAGCGCTTTCATTTGCTTCCAAGTTTGAATAGGTGGTTCGTCATCTTCACGTCTAGATCTCATTACCTTATCCCACCACAAACTTGCATAATCCTTGAGGTGCCATGAAGGCTAGGCGATACCTTCTTATGTTCGGATAGCCTATTACCTTCAAGAAGTGTTCCAAGCTCACGAACCCAATCAGAAATAAGCTCCGGATCTGCTTTACCATGGAAAGTAGGCAATGTTAGTTTAACTCCACTAATTGACAAATTGATTTCTTACCATCTTTAGGAGAAATCCATGAACTCCTCATTCTCCTCATCACTAGCCTCGGCTTCTTCATGTTTATTCTGTCGGGAAGTAGAACCTTTTTTTGGTGAAGGAAAAATGGTTAAATTATCAATCTTTAGATTGAGTTTTCGGATCATATCAAATAGAACATCATTAACATATTTTTTATCCGTTTGGGGTTTTTCTTGAGGTGATTTACCATCTCCATCCATTTCTCCTGTAAGTTAGTAAAAACAACAGGAGATAGCAAAATAAAGACCTCTCGGGTTCTCACTTTTGGTGAGTAATACACTCCTCTCTAGTGTAATGGTTTTTCTCGTGTATACCCTATCTAAACACTCAAAAATGAATCTCTCAAACTAATTAAAGCTTACTGTTGTCGATTTTAAGAACAAGTCTCAACCAATTAGTTCAAACAAATCAATTCACAAAAGCAAAACCAAAGAAGTTTGAAAAGAAAAATTCACGTCACAAGAAGATTTTAAGATCACGTATGGGGTATAAACAGATTAACTTCAGAAAGCTACGAATTCAGAAACTAGAGAAGATAAAAAGAAGATGTGTTTTTGAATCACTCAATTCCGATTAAAAATGAGAAAGTTATGAAGGTTTGAAGTTATAGTGTATATAACCTCTCTGCCGAGTTTCGGACGGTAGATCAAAGGTTCGAACGGCCGAAAGTGGCGTCCGAAACTTTGTTAAAAAAATTTCAAATCTCTGTCGAGGATCGGACGGTAGTTTCGGACGGGTCAGGGGTCCGAAAGTGGCGTCCGAAACTTTGTGAAAATTTGTGACTTCTTTGTCGAGGTTCGGACGGTAGTTTCGGACGGGTAAGGGGTCCGAAAAGTGGTGTCCGAAAATATAAAATTAAATACGAAAAAAATAAATTTTTTTTTTTTTGTAGGCCCCCTTTTTTTTTGACAAAAAGCTTAACTACGGTTTTTGAGGTTGTTGATAAACCCTAAATTTTCAACCACTTCAATGTATCAAGAAGTCAACAAAATTTTGGATTTTGAAGATACCACTTTTACCAAAGATTCAAGAAATATCACAAAGAGCAAGAATATGTCTTCAAGATTCAAATTTGAGCACTTTCGGATTTTCAAGAAAATCAAGATTTTCAAGAAAGTGGTCAAGAACTCGTCTTTTTGAGATGGTGAAAAAGTTTGATCAAAACACACTTTATTGGCAATAGAATGATGAAACTAACACAAAAGAAAGATCAAGAAAAGGATGAGAAACAAGGAAGTTATGAAATTTTGAATAAGAACCCTAATTTCATAAACCCTAGTTTGACAAACCCTAATTCTTTGGACGTGATTTCAGCAAGAATGACTCAAGAATTCCACACTATGATGATGAACAAGAACAATGCAGAATTATGAAGAAAAACAGCAGCAAAACACGACACAATTAGACAGATTGGACACAACACGACACAATTGGACAGCAAGATCAACACAACAAAAATCGCTAAAAAATCCGAGCAAGATGAACACGAATTGGACAGGTTTTTAGCAAACAAATTGCATGTGATTTTGGCGTAATTTAAAAGCTGAACTATGACGACCTTGGATAGCAATAAAGACACGAAAACAGCAACAAAAAGACACCACAAAAACTGCAGAATTTGACGCAACAAAACAGCAAGAAGGACGCCAAAAGAAGGACAAGATCCAAGAAGAGAAAACAAGAACAAGACTCAAATAAAAAAGATTTGATTACCGAATTTGATGAACAACCTGGCTGCTCTGATACCAATTGATACGAATGGAGTAGGATGAAGTCCCAATCCACATGAATTTTCCACAAATACTTGAGATCGTTGTGCACCAAATTCAATCACGACAAGAACAAATTGGCGGAAAAGAAAGTATGAAACGCAAAGGCAAGTTTAAAGTTAATCTAACCCCAACGTTAACACAAATTGAATCAGTTTAAGTAATGTAAATCAAAAGTTTAAACCTATCAAGTTTGGCCGATTCTATAAATCTAGAACTTGTACGCTTCACCTAAAGTTCCTCACTTAAGGTTTGGCGGGTCTTATGAATTACTCAAGAATAACTCACGTTGATGATGGCAAATTTAATTTAGCAAAGCCAAAATTCTTTCAATTCAACATAATAAAAAACGTTACATAGCTTTCCCTTTTAAAGGGAGTAATTCGGCTTTCCTAAGAGAAAAAGGAAATAAAACCCTAACTTGACTCCTATACTAACTAACATACTAATCCTTTTCCAAAAAGGATTTGTGACACACATAAGCTAATCCTTTTCCAAAAAGGAACATCTTCATGAATTGTGATTGAAGAAACATGCCAAAGAACTCCATGATGAGATGATGGAGAAGTCTCGGCCTCCAAGTCTTCAAAGTGTGATGACAAGAAAGTGTGCAAAGCTTCTTTCATCATTTTGCTCCTTGATCTCGTCATTGGTCCATCAAGATTCTTCAAGGGATCATGGAAACTCGGCTTTGGCACCAAGGATGTGGATGGATTGCTATCATTCCCTCCCTCCTCAAAAAGATTCGTCCTCGAATCACCTACATCAAACAAAGATAAATCAGAAACATTGAATGTAGATGAAACATTGCCATACTCACTTGGAAGCTCGACTTTGTAAGCATTATCTCCAATCCTTTCCAAAACACGAAAAGGACCATCTCCTCTTGAATGAAGTTTAGATTTCCTCCTTTCAGGAAACCTTTCCTTTCTCAAATTAATCCAAACCCAATCACCAGGTTCGAAAATCATTCTCTTTCTTCCTTTATTGGCTTGCTGTGCATATTGTTCATTACGCCTTTCAATGGTATTTCGAACCCTTTCATGTAACCCCTTAATAAATTCAGCTTTCTTTTTACCTTCAACATTAACAAACTCATTAATAGGCAAAGGCAAAATATCAAGTGGAGTCAAAGGATTGAAACCATATACTATCTCAAATGGTGAACAAGATGTCGAACTATGAAAAGTTCTATTATATGCAAACTCAATATGTGGAAGACAACTGTCCCAATTCTTTAAGTTTCTTTGGATGATGGCTCGAAGTAAGGTAGATAAAGTGCGGTTAACTACTTCAGTTTGTCCATCAGTTTGTGGATGTGCAACAGTAGAAAACAACAACTTAGTGCCTAACTTATTTCATAAAGTACGCCAAAAGTGAGACAAGAACTTAACATCCCTATCACTAACAATACTTTGTGGAATGCCATGCAATCTAATAATTTCCTTAAAGAACAAATCAGCAATATGTGTAGCATCATTAGTTTTGGAACATGCAATAAAATGTGCCATTTTACTAAATCGATCTACTACTACAAATATGCTATATTTACCATTGCGTGATCTAGGCAATCCAAGAACAAAGTCCATAGAAATATCAACCCAAGGATGACTAGGAACAGGCAAAGATGTATACAATCCATGAGGCAAAATTTTCGATTTGGCTTGTTTACACACAATACATTTATCACAAACACTTTTCACATCTTTAATCATGTTAGGCCAATAAAAGTGTTCATTCAAAACAGTAAGTGTTTTAGCAATTCCAAAATGCCCCATTAACCCTCCCCCATGGGTTTCCTTAACAAGTAAATCTCGAATGGAACAAAGGGGTATGCACAATTTATTCTTTCTAAACAAGAAACCATCATGCAAGTAGTAGTCACCATTCGGTTTTGAAACACAATCACTAAAGGCGGCAGCAAAATCATGATCATCTTTGTACAAATCTTTTATCAATTCAAATCCAAGTAACTTAGCATGCCTATAGGTGAACAATGAATAACGCCTAGATAATGCATCAGCTACAATGTTTTCTTGACCAGATTTATACTTAATCACATATGGTAAAGTTTCAATAAATTCTAACCATTTAGCATGCCTCTTATTCAACTTACCTTGAGTTTTCAAGAATTTAAGGCTTTCATGATCAGAATGAATTATAAACTCTTTAGGCCATAAGTAATGTTGCCAAACCTATAATGACCTTACCAAAGAATACAACTCCTTGTCATAAGTTGCATACTTTAAAGCTGCCCCATTAAGCTTTTCACTAAAGTAAGCTATGGGTCTTGATTCCTGCATCAAAACAGCACCAATACCAATCCCGGAGGCATCACAGTGTATCTCAAAAGCTTTATGAAAATTAGGTAATGCAAGTAAAGGGGCGTGAGTCAACATATATTTTAGTTTAGTAAAGGCGGTTTCATGCTCATCTTTCTATTCAAAAGTAATATTCTTTTTAACAAGTTCATTCAAAGGTGCAGCTATAGAACTAAAGTCTTTAACAATCCTTCTATAAAAACTTGCTAAGCCATGAAAACTCCTAACTTCACTAGCATTCTTAGGTCTCGGCCACTCCTCAATAGCCTTGACTTTTGACTCATCAACAGAAATACCATGAGAACTAACAACATAACCCAAAAAGACAATTGATTCCATGCAAAAAGAAAACTTTTTGAGGTTAGCATACAATCGGTTCTCACGTAATATAACAAACACTTGTTTTAAATGTTCAACATGTTCATCAAGTGATTTGCTATAAATAAGGATGTCATCAAAATAGACCACAACAAATTTACCAATGAAAGACCTAAACACGTGATTCATTAGCCTCATAAAAGTACTAGGTGCATTAGTTAGAACAAAAGGCATGACTAACCATTCATACAAACCATACTTTGTTTTAAAGGCTGTTTTCCATTCATCACCTTCTTTCATTCTAATTTGATAGTAGCCACTTTTTAAATCAATCTTGGTGAAAATACACGAACCATACAATTCATCATGCATATCATCTAATCTAGGAATTGGATGTCTATACTTAATGGTGATTTTGTTTATAGCACGACAATCAACACACATTCTCCAAGATTCATCCTTTTTAGGAACTAATATGACAGGAACAACACAAGGACTTAGAGATTCACGCACAATACCTTTGTCAAGGAGTTCATCCACTTGACGTTGAATCTCTTTTGTTTCCTCAGGATTGGCTCTATAAGCTGGACGATTTGGAATTTGTGCACCAGGAATGAAATCAATTTGATGTTCAATTCCTCTTAGAGGCGGCAATCCAATGGGTAAGTCCTCGGGAAACACATCTTTATATTCCTGCAAAAGAGAGTAAACAACACTCAAAGAAGCAAGGTGATCACTATCAGCAATAAGTACAAAATCTGATACGAATGGCCTTGGATGGATGTCCTTGACCACACGAAATCCACAACCTTTGGATCGTTGCTGCACAAAAATGTTAGAACAAAGACAACAAAATAGAATTTTGGGCGGAAGGAATTCAAAGGAAAAAAGCCAAGCGTTGAAGAAAGTCAAACCCCACGTTTTAATACAAAAGAA
This sequence comes from Ophiorrhiza pumila, assembly GCA_016586305.1. Taxonomy (NCBI): domain Eukaryota; kingdom Viridiplantae; phylum Streptophyta; class Magnoliopsida; order Gentianales; family Rubiaceae; genus Ophiorrhiza; species Ophiorrhiza pumila. The sequence goes on from BLIW01000010.1 coordinate 17,634,316, forward strand.
CTTGATTCAACACATGAAAATTCATGAGCTAAACTAGTTATTTGGCTTGTTCTTTAAATAAAGATATTGATGAAAGTCACCTAAAGGTCACGCTAAAGGCAAGCTTTCTACAATGAATAGCAAAATAGCAATTCAAGGCTTTGTCAACACAAAGTGTTAAACACAATTTCAGCAAGCTAAAATTCGAAAATTCTCTCTAAAAAACGTTTTTACAAAGGCCCTCCTTTTATAGGAAATAATTAGGCCAAAAGGAAACTAAAGGAAACCCTAACAAGAAGTCAATTCCGAATTGGATTGGACTTCCCTAACCAACTCCAACTTTAGGAAACTTTCCAAATTGGAATAGGAAACTAATAACTAACTTACTTTCCTAAAAGAATTACATCTCCTAAAAAGTAGGAGATTACTTCCCTAAACGAATTTAGTTTCCTAAATCCATTACTTGCCATTATCATGTAAGATAATTGGGCCAAGTAATTAACTTATTTAAAACACGAATTAATTAAAGCCCATTTAAGAGTTCAGACTTAATTAATTAAAACACTTAAATCCTATGAAAGATAATTTGGCCAAGTAATTAACTTATTTAAAACACAAATTAATTAAAGCCCATTTAAGAGTTCGGACTTAATTAATTAAAACACTTAAATCCTATGAATTAAAAAGGTAATGGCGTGATCCATAAATGGCAAAGCCCAAGCACGCCATCTTGGTCTTCAATGTAGTCCATGAAATTCGCGACGGAAATCTGCCAGAATCGCGTCACTCATCTTGATAGGCATGTTTAACGATGATAACGGCAAAATCTCGTAAAACGTAGAACATAAATGTTGTAGCTCTGTCTCGTATCGTTCTAGGGCCTCTTGAATCAGCATAATCGGAGATCATATGAGAGAGATATGCCAATTACACCGAACTGTGGCATAAGTCCTCAACAATGTATTTTCCATGGTGGCAACACCTTAAATGTCGTCAAGCAACAAACCTCCATGGAACCTTTAGGAATTGTGATTTTGACTTTATTCCAGGCCTCCAACTATATGATTCATCACAAATTAATGGAATGAATATCACGAACCACTTGCTTATTGACCACCCAAATAATAGACTTTCTAGGTTCGTATCATACTCTCTTTCTTGGAGAAGATTCGACCTCGAATCTTGAACGATTGTTGAAACAGCAAGTAAATCATAACCTACATGATCTGTTAGACAACAAGATGAACCAAATACAACAATATCTCCAACGGGTTTTGATATTTCTTCTTTGCCTTTTTCATCAAGATTCACTTCTAGGCTTTTTCCACTTACAACAACAACCTCACTTTTTATATGTTCATCATTGGGTATTATATTCTCACACATATTAACAATATTCAATACATCAAAAGAAATCAAATATGTTTGAGAAGTTTCTTCAATTGGAATGATTGGAATTGTCACATCTTCTGGAATTGGATCCTCCATGACATTATCATTTTGAACCATATCAACCTCCAAATGTGCTATATCTCCAAGACAATTTAAAGGAAAAGATGAATCCTTTACCTCATCACACACATTCTCCAGGGTTAATGGTTGAAGATCCACTAGAAGTTCATCATTCGGCTCATCATACCAATGAGGGCATTGGATTGCACTATGCCCAACTCCTAAACACCTCAAGCATTTAACAACACGAACTTTGGGAGTAGGTATAGAAGTTGATTTTACCAATGTGCTTTCCTCAATGGCTTTTTTCTGCTGTTATTCAATTCGAATTTTTTCTTGAAACATCACTATAATCTCATCTAGATCTTTCGCAATAGATCGAAGTTCCCTTTGAAACCTTTTACTTGAAAAGCCATAATTGATGAATAGAGGTATATGTTTGTTGGAACAAAATTTCACTGGACTCAGAAATGATTTTAGAAGACACAAGAATGAAGAACAATCAAAAGATTGAAACTTGAAGACACAAAAAAAATTGCAAAGAAAACTCAAAGAACCTTTTTTTTTTCACGAATATTTTCTGGGCTGGAATGGACCAAATAAATTTCGTCCCTAATAGTATTTAAAACAAGGAACACACTGTAAAAAGCAGAATCAAATTCCGAGTTAAAATGAAAAAGTTATAGTCAATCTGATATTTGCCCTGGACAAAATAAAGACTAAAATAAGACTGATTTTTTTTTGATTTTTGGATGACACTTTTTGAACATAAAAAACTTCGTCCCAGTAACAAGAAGAAACAAGGATCACAACGCAAAAACGGAACTCGATTTGACTTCCAAACGAATAAGATATGAGCAAAACAATATGACCCTGACCGAAAAAAAATGAAATTTACCTACGAGTAAAACCTGAATTTTATGCAACAACCTATGCTCTGATACCAATTGATACGAGAATGGCCTTGATGGATGTCCTTGACCACACGAATCCACAACCTTTCGGATCATTGCTGCACAAAAACGTTAGAACAAAGACAACAAAATAGAATTTTGGGCGGAAGGAATTCAAAGGAAAAACGCCAAGTGTTGAAGAAAGTCAAACCCCACGTTTTAATACAAAAGAACTTGATTCAACACATGAAAATTCATGAGCTAAACTAGTTATTTTGGCTTGTTCTTTAAATAAAGAACTTGATGAAAGTCACCTAAAGGTCACGCTAAAGGCAAGCTTTCTACAATGAATAGCAAAATAGAAATTCAAGGCTTTGTCAACACAAAGTGTTAAACACAATTTCAGCAAGCTAAAATTCGAAAATTCTCCCTAAAAAACGTTTTTACAATGGCCCTCCTTTTATAGGAAATAATTAGGCCAAAAGGAAACTAAAACAAACCCTAACATGAAGTCAATTCCGAATTGGATTGGACTTCCCTAACCAACTCCAACTTTAGGAAACTTTCCAAATTGGAATAGGAAACTAATAACTAACTTACTTTCCTAAAAGAATTACATCTCCTAAAGAGTCGGAGATTACTTCCCTAAACGAATTTAGTTTCCTAAATCCATTACTTGCCATTATCATGCAAGATAATTGGGCCAAGTAATTAACTTATTTAAAACACGAATTAGTTAAAGCCCATTTAAGAGTTCGGACTTAATTAATTAAAAACACTTAATCCTATGAATTTAAAAAGGTAATCGGCGTGATCCATAAATGGCAAAGCCCAAGCACGCCATCTTAGTCTTCAATGTAGTCCATGAAATTCGCGACGGAAATCTGCCAGAATCGCTTCACTCATCTTGATAGGCATGTTTAACGATGATAACGGCAGAATTCCGTATAACTTAAAGCATAAAAGTTGTAGCTCTGTCTCGTATCGTTCTAGGGCCTCTTGAATCAGCATAATCGGAGATCATATGAGAGAGATATGCCAATTACACCGAACTGTGGCATAAGTCCTCAACAATGTATTTTCCATGGTGGCAACACCTTAAATGTCGTCAAGCAACAAACCTCCATGGAACCTTTAGGAACTGTGGATTTTGACTTTATTCCAGGCCTCCAACTATATGATTCATCACAAATAATGAGATGAATATCACGAACCACTTGCTTATTGACCACCCAAATAATATGCTTTCTAGGTTCCTATCAAAATCCTTGCAGATCATCAAATACAATGATTGCCTATCTAGTATTGCTCTCTTTTCATCACTCTTAGAAGAAAAATAACAAGATTTAGAAGGAACGCTATTTCGGCTATTACAAGATTTAGAATCAATGCTTCGGCCTACACTAGTTACATTCTTTTTATCTTCTTGTTCTTTCTTCTCCTTTGCTTCCATCTCACGACAAGATTGCACAATCCTTGATTGATCTTCATAAGCTTGGTTGGACTCAATGCCTAGAGGTTTGTACTTTCGGCCCATGAGTAATCAAAAGAATAATAATTCTTCTTTGCATTATATGTAACATCTCTATCAAATTGCCATGGACGACCAAGTAATATGTGACTAGCTTCCATTGGTACAACATCAACACACAATTCAATCAACATACTTCAATGGGTGAAGAAAATTTAACTTGTTTAGTCACTTTAGTCTCGGGCAGTGTTATTAAGCCATTGAAGCTTATATGGATTTGGATTGTTTCATGCAAGTCAAGTTTAGCTTCTTAACAAATTAATGTGCTTGCCACATTTGTACAACTACCACCATCAACAATCACACTACAAATCTTACCTTGAACCATGCATCTAGCGTGAAATAATGTTTTCTTCTTTGAGACAAATCATCTTCAATTAGTGGTTGTGCACTCAAGACTCGCGAGTAACTAAAGAGAATTTCACCAACAACATAAGTAGTAAGATCATCACTATCTTCCTCACTTTGGTACTTCTCTTCATGTGGTGGCATGTCGGCACATTCTTCATCACTTTTCAACCTCTCCCATTATCACGAATTATCATCATTTTCTGGTTGGGCTGTCACTTGGATAATGGCCATAACCTGACACTTATAACATCTAATGTCCCTCAATCTCTCATTCGGTTTGGGAGTTGTTTTGGCTGAAGATTCAGCAAGTTGGCGGACTGTTTTGGGAACATTATTTGAAGTGTTTTGAGGCAGATTTTGGGTGAAGACTTTCGGCTTTTGTGGAGGGGTGAAATTCGGCTTTTGATCTCTCCTCTAAGGCGGCAATGGTTGTTGGAAATTTCGCCCTTTACCCTTCATATGCTTCTCAATTTTGATAGCTTTGTGAACAAGTTCATTAATATCAATGTAACTTTGAAGATCAACTTGATAAGCCAATTCGGAATTCATACCTCTAAGGAACCTCTCAATGGTGGTGTAGGGGTCTTCATGAATATTGGCTTTTATCATCAATGCCTCCATCTCATGATAGTAATCTTCAACTGTTCGGCTACCTTGCACAAGGGTATGTAACTTTCGATTGAGCTCTCTATTATAATGTGAAGGAACATACTTATTCCTCATGATTGCCTTCATTTGATTCCAAGTCTTAACTGGCCTTTCACCATCTTGTCTTCTAGCTCGAACAACTTGATCCCACCAAAGACTAGCATAATCTTTAAGGTGCATAAAAGCAATTTGGTATTGCTTTTCTCGGGACATCATTACCTTCAAAGAAGTGTTCTAAATCTCGAACCCAATCAAAGAAAGCTTCGGGATCTGATTTGCCATGAAAGGTAGAGATGGTGAGTTTAACAGACTCAATGGAAACTTTAGACTTTTCACCTTTAGAAGAGCTCGTGTACTCCTCCTCCTCCTCATTATCATTATCGTCGGATTCATCATGATCTTCAAAATTAAGCTTTCTTGAGGCGGAGCTTTTTGTAGATGACTCCAAATTATCAAGTCGAAGATTGATCTTTTGAAGCATGTTGAATAGGACCTCATTAGTGAACTTTTGTTCGGCCTCGGTGATTGGTTTACCACCTTTTTGTTCCTCCATTGGTACCTGCAAATTAGTAAAGAAAACACAAGAATATATGTATATATACCTCTCGGGTTCCTCACTATTGGGTAGTAGGTACTCTCCACTTTATTTAGGTAGTGTTCTCTCTTGTTTATCCTAGCTAAAACTCTCAATTAATGAATGTGTTGGGATGATTAAGACTCACCAAGTTCAATTACTTAAATAGCAAAATCTCAATCAACAAGTTTCCACACAAAATTTTCACAAGAAAAATCAAGAGAGTTAACAAAGAAAATCATGTCTTAAGAGGATTAGAACACGTGTGGGTTACAAACTGATTTACCACCAGAAACTATGAAATTCACAAACTAGACTCAAAGATGAAGAGAATGGCTTTTGAATCACTTAATTCCGATTTGTATTGAGAAAGTTATTGCACTTTTAATCCAATGTGGTTTTCAAGTAACAAACTCAAGAACAATGTGTTCTTCAACAAAAATTAAATAAAATAAATAAATAACAGAAATAAATAAGGCAAAGTCCGAATGAATATATAAATTTTTTTTTTGAATTGACCGTTTTTTTTTAATTGACCGTTTTTTTTTATATATACGGTCTTTTTTTTTTTTTTTGTTCGGACAACTACAAGACAAAAACAAACTTTTAAGGTTTTGAACACAAACCTTGGACAAACAAAAAAACTACTAGGTTCGGACAAGAACCTTAAACAATGCGAACTTTAAGGTTTTAAGACAAGAACCTAGTACAAAGTACTTAGGTTTAATGTTTGAAGACAACAACCTAGGATTTAAGGTTTATAATGTTTTGTCTTCTTGTCTTAACCTTAACAACCTTAAAATTATCAAACTTTAATATCTCACCAAGGAAGAGGAATTTGTATGTGCCACTTTCACAAAATATTCAAGATTTTCAACAAGGATCAAGAATATGGCTCAAGATTCAAATTTGGACAACTTTGGATTTCAAGAAAATCAAGAAGTTCAAGAAAGTGTTCAAGAACTTGTCTTTTTCAAGTGTGATAAAAGTTTGACCAAAACACACTATATCAAGAATAAGATTAAGGAAACTAACACAAAAAGAAGATCAAGAAACGGATAAGAATTGAGCAATTTATGAAAATTGGACCGAGAAAAACCCTAGCTTGGAAAACCATAGTTTTTTAGACACTAAACCCTAGCAATGCTTTGACGTGAAAAACAGCAAGGAAAACTTCAAGAATCCTACACTATGATTATGACAAAACAGTGCAGAACTTAGACACGAAAAACAGCAAGAAAACGCAACAAGAAACAACACAAATAGATCACAAAAACGCAAAACACAAGAGACTCAATTTCGGGCAGATTTGAGCATGCAATGTTCATGCGATTTTGACGAAATTTAGAGACTAGATAATGACGACCTAGGACAGCAAGAAGGACACCAAATAACAGCAAGAAAGATGGACGAAAAACTGCAGAAAATTGACGCAAAAATACGGGCAGAAAAGACACGAACAAAACAGAATTTTCGAGGAAGGATTAGAACGGATTAACCTGAATTTTTTTGGCAACAACTTGTGCTCTGATACCAATTGATGCGAATGGTTGGTCGAGGCTCCAACTCCTGGACCAAATTCGATCTCCACACACAAGTAAGGACCGTGCTGCACTATCCAGATAATCCACGAACTAGAACACAAACAAGAATCGATTCGGGTGGAAGAAATTCAAGGGAAAAAACGCCAAGTTATTGAGTAAATCAAAACCCCACGTTTTAATACAAAAGAACTTAATTTAACTTATGAAAATTCAATTAGTTAAACAAGTTTATTTGGCCTGCTCTTTAAATAAAAAACAATGGTGAAATCACCTAAAGGTCACGCTAAAGGCAAATTTCTACAATGGACAATTAAATAATTCACCAAGGCTTTGGACAACACAAAGTGTTAATCACAATTTTTAGCAAGCTAAAAATGTCAAAAATTCTTCTTCTTCTCTATTGAATAAAAACGTCATTAATCCCTTTAAATAGAGGATTAAAGTCGGCTATTACAAAAAAAACCCTAGCAGTTGCAAAATACAACTTGACTTCTTAGCTAACTAACTAACTAACTTAACTTTCCAAATTGGAATAGGAAACTAACAACTAACAAACTAATCCTTTCCAAAAAGGATTAAGGAAAAACGTTTCAAAGGTGGCCAAATCCAATTTGACTTCCTTTGTTTCCTAAACTTTTACTTGTCATTATCATGCAAGATAATTGGGCCAAGTAATTTTTTAAACTACCAATTAATTAAAGCCCACATTAAGTGTTTTGGACTTAATTAATTAACAACAAAATAAAACCCTAAATTACTTAAATGGCGTGATCCATATCAAGCCCAAATACAACCCTCTTCATGGACTTGAACCCTCGGCCTTTGCAAGCTTCTTCAAGGTGGAATTTCCTTAAGCTCCAATGTAGAACTTTGAGGAACATCTTCATGAATTGTGATTGAAGAAACATGCCGAAGAACTCCATGATGAGATGATGGAGAAGTCTCGGCCTCCAAGTCTTCAAAGTGTGATGACAACAAAGTGTGCAAAGCTTATTTCATCCTTTTGCTCCTTGATCTCGTCATTGGTCCATCAAGATTCTTCAAGGGATCATGGAACTCGGCTTTGGCACCAAGGATGTGGATGGATTGCTATCAGAACGAGAAGAAAAAGAAAACGCAAAAACCTGAATTTTTTTTGATGAACAACCTGTCTCTGATACCAATTGATACTGATAGCAATCTATCTATGCCTATGCCAAAGATGACTTCCAGTGATCATCCATTGACAAATCTTGATGGACAAATGACAAGATCAAGGAGCAAAAGGATGAAGGAGGCGTTGCAAGCATTATTGATAACTCATTGTGAAGAGTTGGACATCTTTGAAGAGCATCATGATCCGGTCCAAGCATCTTCCACCAATGGAGTTTTATGGAATATCTCTTCAATCACAATCCATGAAGAGATGGATCAATCACAATGAAGTCCAAAGAAGGCGTGTTATTTCACCAATGGATCACGTCTTCTTGCTAATTTAATTAGGGTTTTATTTAATGATGTTTTAAGCCCAAATTGACGTTTTAATTTATTAATATATGGGCTTGGAATTTCGGTTTTAAATAAAGTTTACTTGGCCCAATTATCTTGCATGATAATGGCAAGTAAAAGTTTAGGAAACTTAAGAAGTCAAATTGAGTTTTGCTTCTTCATAGTTTAGGAAACAAAGGAAGCCAAAACGTGTTTGGCCACCTTTAAAACCTTGTGCCCTAATCCTTATTAGAAAAGGATTAGTTTGTTAGTTGTTAGTTTCCAATTCCAATTTGGAAAGTTAGCTAGCTTAGAAGTCAAGTTGTAATTGACTTGAGTTAGGGTTTTCTTTCATTGTAAGAGCCGAATTTTTCCCTATAAAAGGAGGGCTCCTTTAACGTTTTTATTAATGATGAATTTTGATAAAAGTTTAGCTTTGCTAAAGAATTTTTCAGCCTTGAAAATTTGTGAAAAACGTGAATTAATTCAATTAAGTTTAATTGAGTTTTCATAAAAACTGTGAACCTAGAAGCTAGGACCTTTAGGTGAACTTACAAGTTCTTGATTCAAAGAACAAGCCAAACTGATTTGTTTAGCTTATGAATTTTCATAGGTTGGTCGAATCCTTTTGATTCATACGTGGGGGTTTGATTACTTCATATCAAATCTTTTCGTGTCAATATCATTTAATTTCTATTTTTGTTTAATTCCACATCTTCAAGAGCCTTGTTCTTGGTTCGAGTTTGGCAAGCAACGATCCAAATGAAGTGCAATTCGAGTGGTCTAAGGTGCTGCACCGTGATCATTCATATCAATTGGTATCAGAGCTCAAGGTTGTCTTCCAAATTCAGGTTTTAAATTTCGGTTTTTGAGTTTTCTTGTGTCTCGATTTTTCTTGCTGTTTTTTGCATTGTTTTTGTGCGGCTGTTTTTATGTCTTTTTGCTGCTGTTCTTGAGTCATTCTACTGCAGTAAATTGTGTCTTAATTCAGTCCTTAAATCATCATAAATCTGTCCAAAAATCGCATTCAAATGGTTTGTTGAAATCTGCCCAAAATCGCTAGTGTGCTTGCTGTCGGTTTATTTTTGTGTTGCTTTCTTGCTGAATTTTTGTGCATCATTGCTGCTGTTCTTTGTGTTCAATTCTGTACTTTTTTTTTGTCTTCATAGTGTTGAATTCTTTGTGTTTTCATTGCTGCCCACACGTCATACTTGTTAGGGTTTTTGAGTCAAGAATTAGGGTTTCTTACAAACCCTAGTTTTGGTCAAGATTGCATAACTTTCTTGTTTCTTATCCGAATTGCATTCTTTCTTTTGTGTTAGTTTCTTTGTTTCATTCTTGTCATAGTGTGTTTTCATTAAACTTTTATCACACTCGAAAAATATAAGTTCTTGAACACTTTCTTGAACGTCTTGATTTTCTTGAAAATCCAAGTGTCAAAATTTGAATCTAAAGCCATATTATTGATCTTCTTGATAAATCTTGAATATTTTGTGAAAGTGGCAGATACAAATTCATAATTCTTGGTGAGATATTAAAGTTTGAAAATTTTAAGGTTTTTAAGGTTAAGACAAAAGACACAACATCCTTAAACCCTAATCCTAGGTTGTTGTCTTCAAACCTTAAACCTAAGTACTTGTACTAAGTTCTTGTCTTAAAACCTTAAACATAGTATTGTCCTAGGTTCTTGTCCGAACCTTAATTGTTTTTGTTTGTCCAAGGTTTGTGTCCAAACCTTAAAAAGTTTGTTTTGTCCTAGGTTGTTGTCCGAACAAAAAAAAAGAGAGGCCGAATTTAAAAAAAAAAGTGCCCAACTCAAAAAAAAAAAGAGGCCAAACTATAAAAAAAAGGCCCAATACAAAAAATAAATAAATAAATATTCGGACTTTATTTATTATTTTCAGTTTATTATTTTTATTTAATTTATTTTATTTGAAGAACACATTGTTCTTAAGTTGATTACTTGAAAACCACCTTGGATTAAAAGTGCCATAACTTTCTCAATACAACTCAGAATTAAGTGATTCAAATTGCGTTTTCTTCGTCTTGAAATCTACTTTCTATTTCTCTTAGTTTCTTAAGTTAAATCAAGTTATACCCACACGTGTTCTTAAATACTCTTGACGTGATTTGTTGACACTTCTTTGGTTTTTACTTGTGAAAATTTGTTAGTGGAATTAATAGGTTGAGACTTGTTATTACAATCATTGAACCAGTAAGTTCTATAGTTTGAGAGTATTAGTATAGTGTATACACGAGAAAAGCATTCATATTAAGAGAGGAGAGTACCTACTACTGATAGGAATGAGCCCGAGTCCACATTGCCAAATCCAGCATCCCATGATCCATTAACAAATCTTGGTGGTCCAATGACAAGATCAAGGAGCAAGAGGATGAAGGAAGCCTTACAAGCATTGTTATCAACACATTGTGCGGCAATGGACATTGTCCCAAGTAGTTCGATGCATCCATCTCAAGATGAAGTACTTTGGAATATTTCTTCAATCACAATTCATGATCCATCTTGAAGAAATATCAAGAAGGCCGAGAAGACCAAGCTTTGGCGTGTTGGGCTTCATTATGTGTTCACGCCAATTTTTAATGTTTTAGGATTTTATTATGCAATTAATTTGGTCCATTAACATTAAGTTTGGGCTTCATTAATTCGGTTTTTAATAAAGATTACTTGGCCCAATTATCTTGCATGACAATGGCAAGTAAAAGTTTAGGAAACTTAAGAAGTCAAATTGAGTTTTGATTCTTCATAGTTTAGGAAACGAAGGAAGCCAAATTGTGTTTGGCCACTTTTAGGAAGAAAATTGGAGCTTAAGGAAATTCCACCTTGAAGAAGCTTGCAAAGGCCGAGAGTTCAAGTCCATGAAGAGGCGTGTATTTGGGCTTGATATGGATCACGCCATTTAAGTAATTTAGGGTTTTATTTTGTTGTTAATTAATTAAGTCCAAAACACTTAATGTGGGCTTTAATTAATTGGTAGTTTAATAAATTACTTGGCCCAATTATCTTGCATGATAATGACAAGTAAAAGTTTAGGAAACAAAGGAAGTCAAATTGGATTTGGCCACCTTTGAAACGTTTTTCCTTAATCCTTTTTGGAAAAGGATTAGTTTGTTAGTTGTTAGTTTCCTATTCCAATTTGGAAAGTTAAGTTAGTTAGTTAGTTAGCTAAGAAGTCAAATTGTATTTTGCAACTACTAGGGTTTTTTTTTAATAGCCGACTTTAATCCTCTATTTGAAGGGATTAATGACGTTTTTATTCAATAGAGAAAAAGAAGAATTTTCGAGATTTTTAGCCTGCTAAAAATTTTGATTAACACTTTGTGTTGTCCAAAGCCTTGGAGAATTATTTAATTGTCCATTGTAGAAATTTGCCTTTAGCGTGACCTTTAGGTGATTTCACCATTGTTCTTTATTTAAAGAGTAGGCCAAATTAACTTGTTTAACTAATTGAATTTTCATAAGTTAAATTAAGTTCTTTTGTATTAAAACGTGGGGTTTTGATTTACTCAATAACTTGGCATTTTTTCCCTTGAATTTCTTCCACCCGAATCGATTCTTTTTTGTGTTCTAGTTCGTGGATTATCTTGATAGTGCAGCACGGTCCTTACTTGTGTGTTGAGATCGAATTTGGTCCAGGAGTTGGAGCCTCGGCTAACCATTCGCATCACGTTCTTGCTGTTTTCTTGCGTTTTTCTTGTTGTTTTCTCTTGCGTCAATTCTGCTGTTTTGTACGTCAATTTACTGCACTATAATTTGCGTCATAATTCTGCTCAAAAATTTGCATGCATTTAGTTGCTAAAATCTGTCCAAAATCGTTGGTAATCTTGTTCCCAGATTTTTTTTTACGTTTTTGTTGTGTTGCATCTTGTTGCTTTCTTTCAATCCTTGCTGTCGTTCTTTGGTGTCTAAATTCTGCACTCTTTGATTGTCTTCATAGTGTTGAATTCCTTGTGTTTTCATTGTTGTGTCACACGTCAAAAAAAGAATTTTAGGGTTTCGTCAAAAATTGCTTGAAATTTTCGTCACAAAAATTAGGGTTTTTAAACCTGCCGCGACAGTTTCGGCCTGCCGAAACTAAGACAGGCGTCCGAAACCTGGGGAAAAAGTTGAGCTCCCAGTAGTTTAGGTTTGGACGGTGGTAGTCGTCCGAAACAGGCGTCCGAAACTTGAGTTTAAAATCGTCCTTCCAGTAGATTAGGTTCGGATGGTGGTGGTCGTCCGAAACAGGCGTCCGAAACTTGGGACAAAAATTCTGCTCCCAGAAGTTTAGGTTCGGACGGGGTAGAGCGTCCGAGACACTCGTCCGAAACTAAAAAAAAAAAGAGACCGATTCAAAAAAAATATATATACGGTCAATTCAAAAAAAAAACAAAAAAATAAAAAAATATATATATCTTCGGACTTTATTTTTTTTATTTTCTGTTTTTATTTTCCATTTGAAAGAACTGAGTGTTCTTAAGTAGTGTTTGGAAGTGACATATATATTGCTCATCTTAATTTGGACTAGAGTGATTTAAAGCCCTTCTTTTGTTTTCTTTTTGTCTACTCTTTGAATTCTTTAGTTTTCTGAAGCTGTCAAGTTATACCCACACGTGTTCTTAAATACTCTTCTGACGTGAATTGCTTAAAATTTCTCTGATTTTACTTGGGTGAATCTTGGTATTGAATACTTTGGTTGAGACAAGTTCTTATAATCATTAAAACAGTAAGTTCTATAGTTTGAGAGTATTAGTATAGGGTATACACGAGAAAGCCTTCACAATAGAGAGGAGTGTATCTACTCACTCAAATAGTGAGAACCCGTGAGGTATATTTCTATATATTTCTTGTGTTTTTACTAACTTGCAGGTACAAATGGAGGGTGAGAAATCTAAATCACCAAAGGTAGTGGACCAAAAGTTCAATAATGATGTCCTCTTTGAGATGATCCGAAAACTCACACTCAAAGTTGATAGTTTGTCTTCACCACCACCCAAGGGTCCTAAATCCCGAAGAGTTGAGTTTGAATCCGACTATGACTCTAGTCAAGATGAGGAGGAGGAGGAGGAGGATGACACAAGTTCTTCTAAGAAAGGTGACAAGTCTAAGATTTCAATTGCATCTGTTAAACTAACTATTCCAACTTTCCATAGTAAAGCAGATCCCGAGTGATACATGTGGTCTAGGCTCCAAGAATCTGGACCAAACAAGCTCCACAAATTCGGATCGTTTTTGAAACAAAATACTCGAACAAACACACAAGAACCGGCGGAATTGCAATCAAGGGAAACGGCAAGAAAGATTCAAGATAGAATCAAACCCTCACGTTATCACAAATCGATTTAGTTTAACAAGTGATAAATTCAGTTGCTAATCTTAATTGATTTGGCTCGTTCTTTAACTAAAGAACTATGGCGAAGTCTCCTCAAGGTCACGCTAAAGGGGAAGCTTCTTACAATAAAAATCAAACTTGATTCTTAAGGTCTGAACTACACAAAGTGTAAATTCGGATTTTAGCAAGGCTAAAACTTTCTTTCATTCATCAACTTGTGTAAAACGTTACAAGCATCTCTCTATTTATAGAGATGAATTTCGGCCATGCTTGGGAGACAAGGAAGGAAACCCTAACTTAATCCTATTACAACTCAGTTTCCAAATTGTAAAAGGAAACCAATAACTAAAAGACAAACTTTAAGTTTCCTAAACTCATCAAATCGGTTATGAAGAAGTAAAAACCGATTTGTACTCTTACTTTCCTAAAGTCTCCTAAAAAGTAGGAGATTACTTTCCTAATTACCATGCAAGGCAATTGGATCAAGTAATTACTTAGCCCACAATTAAAACATAAAGACTTAAGCCCATAATTAAATTTTTAATGGACTTAATTATTACTACTCAAAAATAAAACTAAATAATTATCAAATGGCGTGATCCAACATAGCAAATTCCAAGCACGCCATCTTGGTTTTCAATGTAGTCCATGAAATTCTAGATGAAAATCCGGCCAGAATCCCGTCATCAATTTTGGAAGGTATTTCCGACGGTGATAAATTCAGAATCTTGGAAAACGTAAAACATGAAAGTTGTAGATCTATCTCTTATCGTTCCAGGGCTTCAAGAATGGTGCAATTCCGAGTTATATCGAAAGAGTTATGCCAAGCTTACCAAAATGTGACAGAAACGTTCAGGATGAAAAATTGACTTAACACCATGGACGTGAACACGGGCTCATTCTCATCATTCCCTCCCTCCTCGAAAGGATTCGTCCTCGAATCTTGAAAGTGAGTTCCAGGGTCAAATACTAATATCACGAACTCATCGCAAACTCGAGCCAAGTAAAATTGGGAAGATGCACATCTCGAACAACAATAATATATATTCATACAAGTGTTGAATTACCCATGGACTTCTTTGAACTTGATGAATTTGAGCAAAAGAATCATTAATCCAGCAAGTAGAGTCAATATAATTAACACTTGAATGAGTGCATACAAAGGTTGGATGTAGTTCGAAATATCCAATAGTAAGCTCAAAATATAATTCATGTATTAGATAAGAAACATAGCATGTGAAGAAACTATACATAAACTCATTCAAAACGAAAATAATTGGATTTCATAATTGAAGAATTATGTGAAATAGTTGGCTTATCAAAACTCAAATTATCAAACTTTAAAACACATGGTGTAACCTTTCAAACTAAAGCTTTAAAGTTAGGTGAAAGACATTGAAATTGATTCAAAACAGAATTTAAACTTTGAAAATCAATAGCATTGACATTAACAAAGTTCTTAACATTCAAACCATTAAAATCAACCAATAAGCTCTCATACTCACCTAACTTACCTTGCTTACCTTGTGGAAAACAAGTTAAGGCAGATTGGACTCCTTCCAATTGATAATGAGTTGTTTCTAACTCCATTAGATGTCTAGGAACTCCAAAACCTGCCAAAACAAAGGAACTAGGCAGCAAACAATTCACAATGGTGATCACTATCATCAAGTAAGTACAATTGATTGCCTAATCTGACGGGTTATTTCCTGGCCAAAAGTTTTCCATTCCTCCAAAGGGATGGCATTGCATGCTTCCCTTCCTTTTGATTCGGCAACACGTCACTTGTAGTGCTCCTTTTTGCCTCTGATCACATCATTAGCCAATTGAACCAATCTGCATCTCAATATTCTTCCAAATGGCTTCATGATGTTTAACACTTGATTCCAAGCATCCAAACCTTGCTCAGACCTCTGCTTATTCTGTCCAACCTCTCCAACAACTTTTGAAACATACATTCCACAGATGGCTTCCCTTGTTCTTGCGCTGATGTACTAGCTGGTGATCAAAACCTGGTGGATGGATTGGTAGTTCTCCTTGCTCATTCCCTTGAGTTATCATTGGCTTCCCTTGCTTTGGTTTTGTTGTCCCAAGTTCCTTGATTGCCTCCATATTCCTCTGTTGTTCCGTCCTGAGTAATTTCCAGAGTACTACGTGGCCTGTTGCCATAATTATCACATATGAATGGATTCAAGTAGTGACAGAGCACTCATCAGTTATAGTGTTTCACCCTTGCATAATCCACAAGACAACACAGATGTCTTGGCTTGAGTTGCCTTTAGAGTTTGCACTTGCTTAGCCAATGCCTCAATACTTTGCACTGAGTTCATGTTTCCTTATCTACATTCAAGTACTCCTCTTTGTCTATCTGGCATGTGGCTTTCGGATATCTGGGAAGATATACTCCGTCCTCAGCAATTTGATTAAATAGCTCCCGTACTTCAGGCACAGACTTGTCTTTGAGTGCCCCGTTAGCACATGCCTTAACCATCAAAGAGGATTCAGGAGTTAGGCCTTTGAAGAAAGTGTTTAGTTCCCTTATCTCTCCCAAATCATGATTGGGGCAATGTCTGATTAGGTCGTTGAATCTCTCCCAAGCTTCTCTGAATGTCTCATATTCTTGTTGCTGAAAGTTCATAATTTCCAGCCTTCTCTTTTCAAGCTTAGCTGGAGGGAAGTATTTGGACAAGAATCTCTTCTGTAGATCATCAAATGACAGTCCAGCATTTGTTCCCCCAATGCTCTTGAACCAATGTTTAGCCTTTCCACGCAAAGATAAAGGAAACAAAATCCTGTGAACTTCACCCCTGTCAACTCTTGGCAACTTAAAAGTGCTACATAACCCGAGAAACCAATCAAGGTGGTCATTAGGATCCTCGTTGTCAAGACCTTGGAAGAATTGGCCCTAATCATGGAAACAATTTGTGGAGGAATGTGGTAACTTTCCACATCGATGTCCTGATGACCAAAACGATTGTCAAAATTTACTGCATAGTGGTCACCAAACCTCGGTGCTTGTGCTCCTTGTGCAGCCATTTCTCTCTGTTGCCTTAACTGTACTTTCAAAGTTTTCTCCAACTCAAGATCCAATAAGAATTGTGGTTTTCCTGCAAACCTGCTAGACCTTGGCATACACAACACAAAGTAGTGAAGTGTAGTAACAAAGAAACAAGTACTTCAAATATGCAACACAGAAACAGATCACAATTCTCAACACGAACAGAAAACAACACAAAAATGAAAGCTAAGGTAAATGCCACAAACAAAAACACAAAGTAGAACAAGTAAAAATCAAGAACAATTCAACAAATTCCAGAACCGATTGCCTTCCCCGGCAACGGCGCCAAAAATTGATAGCGAGTGTCGCACCTCGTCAATTTTAACTCTAAACACTAATGTAGTAGTGGAAGAAGAGATCGTAATCCACAGGGAAGGCGTAAGTCAAGAAAATTGAGCAAATTATTTTAGAGATCCTGTCACCGAATCTAAGTACTAGAAAGGATGTAATTTCAACACAACAAATGAGAACAGCGGTACAAAAGGTAGTAACAAACAAGGATGAAACAGATATCTCAGGATTCTTGTATTGGATAAACACAGGCTTTGTAAATCTATGCTATGCAATCAATGAGCAATTAAACGCCTTGGAGACATAATTTGCCTAGAAGTTCAAGCTGTGGTTAGCATGGCGACGACACCACCTCCTGTACCCCCTGTCACCATCCTCTTCCATGGCGAGGCCCGAGAATGGTGGAATAAGCTCGGCAAAGTCTCAACTCTCCAAGCTAACTACTCTAACATGCAAAGTCCTAAGAACTCCCATGGTGAGGCCCATCCTAGGGTTCACATATCATTGTTGTTAACACAGAAAGCTCCTTTGACACTTTTCCTAATGTTTCAATTCATTAACACTTCCTATGACGAGACCTAAGTTTCAGAATTGATTTGATTACAGAAAACAAATGCAAAAGCTTAAACAATCACAATTTAGTTCTAAGTTCATGCAACTTGGCTAACTTTGATGAAACACTCCTCATTTTAACATGTCGACCACAATTGAAGCTTGATCTATTCAAGATTAGCTAGGAATTATGAAATTCAACATATGTTTATGCATAATTCAAATGTGATTTCAATACTCAACAATTAGATCAATTGCATAGCATTCAATCTACTAAATCACGTATTCATCCATTAAGAATCCTAAGATATCATAGACTTAGCCAGAGATCATCTTCCTCATCTCACAATCAACAAATTGCAACATTGATAAGCTCATTCTCATTTAATTGGAAGAATTTACCGATTTAGTCGAGAGAATTGTCGATTCCTTTGTCAATTGAGAATAAGAAAGATTAATCCAGTCCAAATTCACAATCGGAATGTAGATCGGAGAAGAAATGTTTAGTGAGAGAAAATAGATCTAAAGAGAGAAGATGAGAGGGAGAAAAGCTCCTGCTAAAATTCAAACGATGATTCTAAATTTAGTCTCCTCCAAAAATCTCCTCTACATGTTAGCTACTTTCCCTATATATAGAGTTGGGAAAACATAACTAATAGGCAACATAAAATGTACAAAGTGTTACATAAGTGTCTTTCAAAGAGAATGACTAAAATCAGCCAAAGAAATGAGAATTCAAAGTTTGGAGAAAAGTTCAGCATTCCAGTGCCTTCAATGTTCATTTCCAGCGCCTTCAGTTGCCTAATCAGTCTTCCAACGCCTTCCAGCTTCAGCGTCAGCGCCTTCAGCTTCTCAGAACTCCAGGTGAAGAAATCAGGATCGAACCACGCCTTCAAGCCGCAACCAATCACGCCTTCAGCATCCTCCCGAGCTTCCAAGCAGAACAGCCTTCAAGAAATCACGCCTTCTTGCCACCGAACTTCACGCTTTCAGCTGCCTGGAAATTCAGAAAATCAAAGGTTCAACACTTAGCCATTTTCCAACAAACTCAACCATAAAACATTTCATGGCAGCAACTTCCCACCAAGATTTGATCATGATGCACTGTGAATTATGGAAATCTTAAAACATGAATGTTATAACCCTACGTCTTAGCTTTCCATAGCCGTTTGAAACACCTAATTTGGAGCTAAGACGAAAGAGTTTTGGCCAACCTAAGGGAGTACGACAAAACTAAAAACTTCCTGGAAAAGTTGCAAGGCGAGACCTCGCGGCGAGGTCTCGCCGTGCAGTGTGTGTGTGTGGAGAGACCTCGCGACGAGGTCTCACCGTGTGTTGCTTTTACCGGCGAGGTCTCGCGGTGAGGTCTCGCCACTCTGTGCGAGTATGTGAGAGTGATTCTAGTGTGGTGAATGTGAGAATTGTGAATATTGTGGAGTGAAGTGAATATATGAAACGGGTGAAAGATGAATAAAAACCAAGAGTGTTGTGTTGTGAGCTTCCTTCCAACAGTATGCAAGTAAGATGTGCTGTTGATGAAATGAAAGTAGACAAAGTGAAAGAAATGGTGAAGAAATAACAAGTTGAAGTGAATTGTGAATTTGTGAAGTTAAATCTGAAATGTGAATTATGTGAAATGTATGAAGCTAAGGAAATGAGATGAGATGTAATGAGTGATACGGTTGGTGAAATTAGTGGTATGAAGATATGGAATATGGATGATAAGTGTTGTGTGCTGAAAATGAGCTACACATATGAAACAAGAATGATGTTATGAGTGTGTGAAGTATGCAATGAGAGTGAAATGCATGAGTGAAGTGAGTTGTGTGCATTGTTTGAGTGCAAATGTGCAGATGTGTGCGCACATTGTAGTGAGTGAGTGAGAAGCCTTCATGCGGCGAGGTGACCTCGCCGTATGATGTGTGTGTAGTGTAGGTGAGTAGTGTGCTGGGTATTGGTGAGCTTGTGCGAGTGTTGAGTGCTAGAGTGCATGAGTGTGCAAGTGCTTGTGTGTGAGTGTTGTGGTGAGGTGCATGCGGCGAGGTGGTCTCGCCGCATGAGTGTGTGCGAAGTCATGTGCAAGTGTGCGCATGAGTGTTGCGTCGAGATCACCTCGCCGCATGTGTTCAGAACAACAAGCAACTTCCAAGCAACATTCGTGTGTCTTAACATCTGAATTGGGCTCGATGGTAAACATAAGAGTTCTAGGGTTATCTCATGGCTTTCCAATGGATCACGAATCACCTTAAATGGTTGTCTGTAGCTCAAGTTATTAACAATCTACCAAACTGTGGCAATATGAATTCAATAACTAAATCATGAAGTAGCAATCATCACGATGCTTTCGTTTCTCATATTGACACACAGAATTAGAAGAAAGTTAAAACATAAGAATTGAAGACAACTCAAAGAGCGTTCCAGAACATCCAAGAATGCATCATTTGGATTAATATTGAAGAAGTTCTGCTCAAATGAATTTGCACAACCAAGCTGCCCAAAACCCTAAAATGGCCAAATATGCATTCTTGGTTCCTTCATTTGCCTTTTACATTTTTCACTCCATTTACCATCATTTTTTTGCTCGTTTTACACCATTTGATCATTTCCATATCGCAAACATATAAATGCATAAAACCTCTCAAAACCTCACATATGTACATAAAACACACAACAAAAGCCAAGCATTTTAACACATAGTAGTTGGTATAAAACCAACTTATCAACCACCATGACTCCTAGTCATGGTGCGACATTTTGCTTGCATGCTATTTCTATATCATGTTTACCTTGCACCAACATGTAGTGTACTTGAGTGACTGACTTCTAATAAGCCTTGTTTCACCATGTGCCGAAAATTTTTCATGCAAGAGGGAACTACAGACAAAGACACTTCACCAAGCAAACATTGGAATTCATGATATACCAAAACCAGGGAGCCCCTCAACCCTATCTGTACGTTACATTGAGGACAATCTAAGTTTTAAGTGTGGAGGAGGGATTGTTTCCGTTGGTTTGTGTCTTTTGTACTTGATATTGATATGCTTATTTTCTTTCTTGAATGATATTTTCTTTTTTTCTTGAATGAAGTTTTTTGTGCCATGTGATGTAAATCATGTTACTTGCTAGCTTTGTTGTGTCATTTTGAGCTTATTTCCCAAAGATGTGGTGTTTTTTTTTTCAGTTTTTGTACAAAATTTAAATTTTTGGTGAAATCTTGAATTTTTGTGAATAAGTGATGTTTTTGAACACAAGTTTGTGTAGTTAACATTTTTGTGGAAGAATTTGTCTAACCATGTAAAGTGCACTAGCACTAGAGTTGGATGTGTGTATAAACTTGAATAAAAATGCTCAATGGTGAGGATAGTTCAATGCTAAGTGGTAGGAATTTAAACTGAGTGGGAAAGTTTGAACTTTAACATAATTGTTTTCAAACACTAAAATGGATTACATACAAGGATGGTTGCACTTAAGTGAAAAGGTGAGAAATAGAGAATTTTTTGAAATTTCTTGAATAATGTTGAGTAATCCTTGAAACCTGTAGTGACATTTAGGCACCAGGGGAGATGATTTGGGAAAGAGGAAAAAAGGCAGGTTATGCCGAAATGAAATATACTGAATGCTAAGTGCATACACAATGTTCCAAAAAACACAGATTATGAACCACTCCTCTGCGGGACTGCTCTATCACACTAAGTGTGCATTTGAAGAGAATAATCCGTATGAGTGGGGATGGAATTCAAAATCCATAAAACCCAAGGCAATAATTGGAAAGGCCAAGGAGTACCCAAGTGTAATAATGTCATGTGCGAAACGAAGGTAAAGCACTAAAGGATGACAACCTGGGGGAAAGAGTGGTAAGAAACTACGGCAACCAATGATCCTTAATATGGTTCATTTATGTCTATACAGTGTGTACGAGTTGAGGACTTGAAAGGAACGAATAATAAAATTTTTTGTATTCTCTACTATTGCTTTGATCATAAGTGAGACTTGATCTGTATGTATCCTTTGCACACAACTCACACATCTATGTTAAAGCTTCAAATAAGTACATCTTGGTGATGATGATTTCCATGAAGAATTGAGCATATCCTTACCACTATAGTATAACTGGTTGAACTAAGAAATGTGCATATCCAATTGAAGTGTGAAATGTTCTTGAAGTGGATAGGTTAGTTTCTTTACAAAGTTCAACTATATGGAGTTGCAGGTTATATGTTAGTGTATTGTTGTGACCGTGCGTGAGTTGTGCAAGAGTTGTGTAAGTGCATTGTTGTGATCTTGCTTGAGGGCAAGAAAGAGTTTTAAGTGTGGGGAAAATTGATAAGTTGGTTTTATACCAACTTATATATGTTGTTTCACTTAGCTTTTGCCTTGTTTTTCATGCAATTGTGTAGCGTTTTGTGTCATTATGTGCATTTACGTGGTTTTGAACTTGGTGTGATAAAATGATGAAAAAGACAAAAAATGATGATGAAATGAAACAAATGTGGGTTTAAAGTTAAAGAACAAGGGAAGAGTCAAAACGGGCTTAAATGATGTTTGAAGAATTTGAGGAAAACCTAAACATGTCTATTTTGCTAGTTTGAAGTCGGGCAGAACTGGTAGCTTAACTTCAATTGGGTGTATCTCTCTCAATACAAGTCAAAATGATAAGATCTTGGATGTTCTAGAATTCTCTATGGATTTACGTCATTTCTTATGTTTTACCATTCTTCTAATTCTGTGTGCAAGCATGCAAAACGGGAGGAGCTTTACGACTGCTACTTCATGGTTACATTGTTGAGCTCACTCCCATAGTTTGGTAGAATGTCCATATCTTGAGCTACAGATCTCCAATGCTGCTGATTCTTGAAGCAATGGAAAGCCAAGAGAAAGCTCTACAAGCTTATGTTGACCTCGAGCTCTAATGCGAAAGGAAAAATCTGCAAGACCTCGTGGGTAAACACTTTTCACGGCGAGATTCACCATGAGGCCTCGCCATGAAATCTTGCCTCTTCGCCACACTTCCGTATTTTAGTCATAACTCTCTTGTCCTAGATCCGAATTGGGTGATTCAAATAGCTATGGAAAGCTAAGATATAGGACTACAATATTTATGTTTTACGTTTTTCAAAATTCAGAACGCTTCATGGCTAGAATTTGGTTGGACGTTGCTGCATGCGGGCACAACATTTGCTGTACATTGTCACTCACCTTGCCGCACACACATTGATACGGATGGTCTAGGAATGGCTTCCACAACCACGCGAACTCCACAACAATCACGAACAAGCAAAGCAAGAACAACACGGAAATCAAACACAAGAAGATAAGATGGATATTGAACGGGATGTATTTGATTGTAAATCAATCAAACTCAACACGTTACCACAAATTGATTCCAATCTAACCTATGTAAATCAAAGGTTAAAAAGATCTCAGTTCGGCGCGCTCTTGAAATCAAGAACAATACGTTCTCTTTAAGGTCCTAGCTTAAAGATTCCGGTCCTATGAATAATCAACTAAACTTAATTGATCAATCACGTTTTCACAACTTGTTTAAGGCTGCAAATAATTTAGCAAGGCTAAAAGGTTTCTTCAAGATTCAATGTATGTAAAACGTTACAAAGCATAGCCCTTAAATAGGGTGAGTTTCGGCGTTCCTTAAGGGAAAAGGAAACAAAACCCTAGAAGTTGTAAAATACAACTTGACTTCTAAGCTAACCAATCACAATTAAGAAATTTCCAAATTGGAATTGGAAACTAATAACTAACTAACAAACTAGTTTCCTAATCCTTAAAGGAAACAAGGATTCGGTTATTGTGAGGAAGCAAAGTGTGAATTTTCTTTCAAAAAACTACTTTCCTAAACTTTTACATGCCATTATCATGCAAGATAATTGGGCCAAGTAATCTTTATTAACTAATTAAATAAAACGCCAATTAAGCCCAAATAAGGAAAGTTAATGGACTTAATTAAAACAACATAAATACTTAAATTAATCCAAAAGGTGGCGTGAAACAAAACAAGCCCAAAAGCACGCCTCTTCATGGACTTCATAAATTCGTCCTTGTGCAAGCTTCTTCAAGGTGGATCATCAATTGTTAATGAAGAAACATTCCACAAGACTTCTCCTTGAGATGGTTCAGCCTCTATTGCTTCACAATGTGACGACAATAAATAGTGCAAGGCTTCCTTCATCCTTTTGCTCCTTGATCTTGTCATTGGTCCATCAAGGTTCATCAATGGATCACTTGAATTCGTCCTTGGCACCATGGACATGGGTGGATTGCTATCATTCCCTCCCTCCTCAAAAGGATTCGTCCTCGAATCACTCACTTGGAAGTTCAATCTTATAAGCATTGTCGCCTATCCTTTCCAATATTCGAAAAGGACCATCTCCTCTTGGGTGAAGTTTAGACTTCCGCTTTTCAGGAAATCTTTCCTTCCTCAAGTGAATCCAAACCCAATCTCCAGGTTCGAAAATCACTTGCCTCCTACCCTTATTTGCTTGCTTAGCATATTGTTCATTCTTCCTTTGAATGTTAGCTCGAACCCTATCATGTAACTCCCTAACAAAATCAGCTTTCTTTTGACCTTCAACATTAACAAACTCATTAAGAGGCAACGGCAAAATATCCAATGGAGTTATAGGATTAAAACCATACACAACCTCTAAAGGCGAAAGATTAGTAGCACTATGAGCAGTTCGATTGTAAGCAAACTCAATATGAGGTAGACAAGTTTCCCAATTCTTTAAGTTCCGTTGAATGAGAGCACGAAGTAAAGTAGACAAAGTTCTATTAACTACTTCAGTTTGCCCATCAGTTTGTGGATGTGCAACAGTAGAAAACAACAACTTAGTGCCTAATTTATTCCATAAAGTACGCCAAAAATGTGACAAAAATTTAACATCTCGATCACTAACAATACTCTTAGGAATTCCATGCAATTGAACAATTTCCTTAAAGAACAAATCAGCAATATGTGTAGCATCATTAGACTTAGAACAAGCAATAAAATGTGACATTTTGCTAAATCTATCAACTACAACAAATATGCTATCTTTACCATTGCGTGATCTAGGCAATCCAAGCACAAAATCCATAGAAATATCTACCCAAGGATGACTAGGAACAGGAAAAGGTTGTTACAAACCATGAGGCATTACTTTAGATTTTGATTGTTTACACACAATGCATTTTTCACAAACACTTTTAACATCTTTAATCATGTTAGGCCAATAAAAGTGCTCATTCAAAACAGCAAGTGTTTTAGCAATACCAAAGTGCCCCATTAACCCTCCCCCATGGGTCTCTTTAACAAGTAAATCACGAATGGAACAGTGGGGAATGCATAACTTATCCTTTTTAAACAAGAAACCGTCATACACATAAAAATCACCATTCGGTTTATGCAAGCAAAGGTCAAAGATGGCGTGAAAATCATGATCATCTTTATACAAATCCTTAATCAATTCAAAACCAAGTAACTTAGCATGCAAATAAGTAAACAAAGTGTATTTCCTAGATAATGCATCGGCTACTACATTCTCATTACCAGATTTGTATTTAACGACATATGGAAAGGTTTCAATGAACTCTAACCACTTAGCATGTCTTTTATTCAACTTACCTTGAGTCTTTAAGAACTTAAGACTTTCATGGTCAGAATGTATAATGAACTCCTTTGGCCATAAGTAATGTTGCCAAACTTGTAAAGACCTCACCAAAGCATACAACTCCTTGTCATAAGTTGCATACTTCAAAGCTGCCCCATGAAGCTTTTCACTAAAATATGCCACGGGCTTAGATTCCTGCATCAAAATAGCTCCAATACCAATCCCGGAGGCATCACAGTGTATCTCAAAAGCTTTATGAAAATTAGGCAATGCAAGTAAAGGGGCGTGAGTCAACTTATGCTTTAAAGTATTAAAGGCGTCTTCATGTTCTTGTTTCCATTCAAAAGTAACATTCTTTTTAACAAGCTCATTTAAAGGTGCAGCTATAGAACTAAAATCTTTAACAAACCATCTATAGAAACTTGCCAAACCATGAAAACTCCTAACTTGACTAGCATTTAAAGGTCTCAGCCAATCAATTATAGCCTTGACTTTAGACTCATCAACAGCAATGCCTTGAGAACTCACAACATATCCCAAAAAGATAATAGATTCCATGCAAAAAGAACACTTTTTGAGATTAGCATAAAGTTGGTTCTCACGCAAAACAATGAAAACGGATTTAAGATGTTCAACATGCTCATCAATTGTTTTGCTATACACAAGGATGTCATCAAAATATACTACAACAAATTTTCCTATAAAGTGACGAAAAACATTATTCATAAGTCGCATGAAAGTACTAGGTGCATTAGATAAACCAAAAGGCATAACTAACCATTCATACAATCCATACTTAGTCTTAAAAGCAGTTTTCCATTCATCACCTTCTTTAACACGAATTTGGTAGTATCCACTTTTCAAATCAATCTTGGTAAAAATAGAAGAACCATGCAATTCATCAAGCATATCATCTAATCTAGGAATTGGATGTCTATACTTAATGGTAATCTTATTAACAGCACGGCAATCAACACACATTCTCCAAGAATCATCCTTTTTAGGAACTAATATGACAGGAACTGAACAAGGACTTAGAGATTCACGAACTATACCTTTGTCAAGGAGTTCATCCACTTGACGTTGAATCTCCTTTGTTTCCTCAGGGTTTGCTCTATAAGCTGGTCGGTTTGGAATTTGCGCCCCAGGTATGAAATCAATTTGATGTTCAATACCTCGAATAGGTGGTAAACCTATTGGTAAGTCCTCAGGAAACACGTCACTATATTCCTGCAAAACAGAGTAAACAGCACTAGGCAAAGAAGTAAGGTGATCACTATCAACAATAAGTATAAAGTCCTTACGAAACATCAAATACATAGGCTGTCTATCAACTAGAGCTCTCTTAATCTCATTCGAAGAAGCAAAATAACAAGATTTCTTAATATGCAAGGTACGGCCTACACTATTACAAGTAATGGAGTTTGGGCTGGAACTTTCCTTAGTATTTGTCATCTCTTGTTTCTTCTTCTCTTTGGCGGAATTCAAATCTCTTGTAGCTTGAATGATTTTAGCTTGATCTTCAAACACTTGGGCCGGTGTTAAGGCTCGAAGATTAAACTTTTTCCCATTGTGAACAAAGCTATAAAAATTCTTCTTGGCATGGTAAAGGACATCACAATCATATTGCCAAGGGCGGCCAAGCAAGATATGGCTTGCTTCCATTGGAACAACATCACAAATAACTTCATCAACATATTTTCCAATGGTTAAAGTGAACTTAACTTGTTTTGTAACCCTAGTATCCATTGAATTGTTCAGCCATTGAAGACGGTAGGGTTTAGGGTGTTTCATGCAATTCAAGTTCAACTTGTTCACAAATAGAGTGCTTGCCACATTTGTGCAACTACCACTGTCAATAATCACACTACAAATTTTATCTTGCACTAAACATCGTGTGTGAAATATATTGTCACGTTGCATCAAATCACTATCATCAACAAGAGGTTGGGCATTAAGAACACGACGAGAAACTAAAGAATGTTTACCACTTTCATACTTGTAGAGTTCGAGCTCTTCACCTTCATCACTTGGTTCAACATCATCTCTCTCCACAAGTTCGGGCATGTCCACACATTCTTCATCACTTTCAACTTCTCCATTGTCAAGAATGATCATCAACTTACTAGTAGGACAGTCGGCTCTCATATGTCCATAGCCTTGACATTTAAAGCACTTAATATCCCTCAATCTTTGGGCTGCTGTTGACGACGACTTGGTGGTGTTTTCAGCAGCTTTAGGGACTGTTTTTGAAACATTGGAAGGTGCTTTTAATGGCTGATTTGTAGTGAATGGCCGTGGCTTTGTGGAAGGAGTAAAAGGGACAACATTCGGTTTTCTATCCCTTTGCCAAGGTGGAGTCGATTGTGTGAACTTGTTCTTCCCTTTCATGTGCCTTTCAATCTTAATAGCTTTATGCACAAGTTCATTTATATCAACATAACTTTGCAAATCCACATGATAAGCCAACTCAGAATGCATACCTCTCAAGAACCTTTCAATAGTAGAGTCGGGATCTTCTTGGACATTAGCCTTGATCATCAAAGCTTCCATCTCATGAAAGTACTCCTCAACCGATTTATTACCTTGCACAAGAGAGTGCAACTTTCTGTTCAACTCACGGTTGTAATGAGCAGGGACATACTTTTTCCTCATAAGAACTTTCATTCGGCTCCAAGATTTAATAGGCTTTGCTCCATCTTCACGTCTAGAGCGAGTAACTTCATCCCACCATAGACTAGCATAGTCCTTAAGATGCATAAAGGCAAGTCTATACTTCTCCTTTTCGGGATAATCATAGCCTTCAAAGAAGTGCTCAAGTTCACGAACCCAATCAAAATATGCTTCAGGATCTGCTTTACCATGGAAAGTAGGAATTGTTCACTTAACATAAGCAATTGAAATTTTGGATTTGTTACCCTTGGTAGAGGAATCCGAGAGTTCTCCTTCTTCATCATCACTTCCGGACTCAAAAGCATCATTATATTTGAGTTTTCTTGAGGTGGATCCTTTAGAGTTAGACTCTATGTTATCAAGCCGGATGTTAATCTTTTGTAACATGTCGAATAGGACCTCATTGGCAAACTTTTGTTGAGCATCGGATATAGGTTTAGAACCTTTGGGTGTTCTTTCATCTACATCCTCCATTATACCTGCAAATTAGTAAAAACACAAGAAATATATAGAGAAATATACCTCACGGGTTCTCACAATTTTGATAGTAGGTACTCTCCCCTCTAGTGGTTAGGCTTTTCTCGTGTATAACCCTATTCTAATACTCTCAAACTATAGAGAACTTACTGTTACAATGACTTTAAGAGCTTATCTCAACCGAGAGTTTCAACAACAAGATTCACACAAGTCAAATCAAAGAAGTTCAAATAATTCACGTCACAAGAGTATTTCAGAGCACGTGTGGGTATAACTTGATTGATTCAGAAACTATGATATTTTAAAAGAGGAATCCAAGATGAGAAAAACACAATTTGAATCACCAAAATCCGAGTTGTATAGAGAAAGTTATGGCACTTTTAATCCAAGGTGGTTTTCAAGCAACAACTTTAGAACAATTTGTTCTTCAAAAGAAAATAAATTAAATAACAGAAATTAAATAATAAAAATAAAATAAAGTCCGAATTTATATATTTTTTTGTTCTTTTTCTGTTTTTTTTAATTTTCTTTTTTTTTTATTTTTTTAATTTTTTTGAATCGGTCACACTTTTTTTTTTTTTTTGACCGTGACCTTTTTTTTCTTTTTTTTGTTTTTTTTGTCGGACAATATAAGAAAAAAACAAACTTTTAAGGTTTGGACACAAACCTTGGACAAAACAAAAAGGACTAGGTTCGGACAAGAACCTTAAACAATGCAAACTTTAAGGTTTTAAGACAAGAACCTAGTACAAAGTACTTAGGTTTAAGGTTTGAAGACTACAGCCTAGGATTAAGGTTTATGATGTTGTGTCTTTTTGTCTTAACCTTAAATAACCTTAAAAGCTTCAAACTTTATTAACTCACCAAGGAAAAAGAATTTGAATGTGCCTCTTTCACAAAAGATTCAAGATTTAACTCAAGGATTTCAAATATGGTTCAAGATTCAAATTTTGACAACTTTCAAAAATCAAGAACTTCAAGAAGTTCAAGAAAGTGGTCAAGAACCAATCTTTTTCAAGTGTGTAAAAAGTTTGATGAAAACTTACTTTGACAAGAATGTTTTGACGCAACTAATGCAAAAGAAAGATTGCAATTTGGACAAGAAACAAGGAAGTTATAAAAATTTGACCGAAACTAGGGTTTGTAAGAAACCCTAATCTTGACACCTAAAGTATGGATTTGAAAACAGAAATAAATCACAAGGAATTCAAAACTATGAATGCAAGCAAGAAAGTGCAGAATAGTGACACAAAGATGGCAGCAAGGATCGGACAAAAAAAATCAACAAAAACGCAAGAAATCAAGAATCAAGATCAACTCGATTTTTGGACAGATTTTTAACACAAAGTTGCATACGATTTTTGGGCAGAATATTATTGAATTTAATACTCAATTAATATATATATTTACTGCAGAATATAGACTTAAAAACAGCAGCAAATCGAAGCAAGAACATCAGCAACAACGTCACAAAAATTGTTAATCAACAAGGAAGCAATTTCGGACAGATTTTGATCAATTTTGCTCATGCGATTTTGACGAATTTAAAGACTCAACCAATGACGACCTAGGACAGAAAATATGACGTAGAAACAGCAGCAATACAAGGCAAAAATTGCAGCTAAATTAACAACAACAAGAACAGCAAGAATGACGCTAAAACCGAGAGAAGAAAAGAAACTCAAAACCTGAAATTTTCGATGAACAACCAATAGCTTTGATACCACTTGATACGGATGGTCTAGGAATGGCTTCCACAACCACGCAAACTCCACAACTTTGGATCGTTGTTCAATCAAAACTCAGCAACAATCACGAACAAGCAAAGCAAGAGCAACACGGAAATCAAACACAAGAAGATAAGATGGATATTGAACGGGATATATTTGATTGTAAATCAATCAAACCCAACACGTTACCACAAATTGATTCCAATCTAACCTATGTAAATCAAAGGTTAAAAAGATCTCAGTTCGGCGCGCTCTTGAAATCAAGAACAATACGTTCCCTTTAAGGTCCTAGCTTAAAGATTCCGGTCCTATGAATAATCAACTAAACTTAATTGATCAATCACGTTTTCACAACTTGTTTAAGGCTGCAAATAATTTAGCAAGGCTAAAAGGTTTCTTCAAGATTCAATGTATGTAAAACGTTACAAAGCATAGCCCTTAAATAGGGTGAGTTTCGGCCTTCCTTAAGGGAAAAGGAAACAAAACCCTAGAAGTTGTAAAATACAACTTGACTTCTAAGCTAACCAATCACAATTAAGAAATTTCCAAATTGTGATTGGAAACTAATAACTAACTAACAAACTAGTTTCCTAATCCTTAAAGGAAACAAGGATTCGGTTATTGTGAGGAAGCAAAGTGTGAATTTGCTTTCCAAAAACTACTTTCCTAAACTTTTACTTGCCATTATCATGCAAGATAATTGGGCCAAGTAATCTTTATTAACTAATTAAATAAAATGCCAATTAAGCCCAAATAAGGAATGTTAATGGACTTAATTAAAACAACATAAATACTTAAATTAATCCAAAAGGTGGCGTGAAACAAAACAAGCCCAAAAGCACGCCTCTTCATGTAGTCTTGAAACCATTTGTTTTAAACTTCATGTTAGTATTCACTTTACTTCCATTGTGTTACATCTTCCAATCTCGGTTGTACATTATACATATTTGTTCACAATGTTTAAGTATACATTCGTGCATGCCAACACTCCTTACTTTGACATTTCAATTGCGAAAATTCCTTTCATTTGTGTTTACTCTTGCCCTCATTTCATAACACTTAGCTCATAACATTTTTCATACACTTCACTTGACATATACACTCACTTTTAGCACAATACCTCAGAAATCATCAGCACTCGCACACTCACATGGCGAGGTCTCGCCGAGAGACCTCGCCAAATAAAACACACACAGCGAGGTCTCGTCGAGAGACCTCGCCACTCACGCACTTTTATTGAATAAATTGAACTTTGATTGCGGTCGCCATGCTGAGTTGAGGTGAGATTCACCAATATATGTGAGAATTTCATGAGATGAGGACTAAATGTATGATTGTTGAGTCTTCCACTTTCTTTGCCTGATAATGATCTGAGATGCGGTCGCCATGCCCATGGAGGATCATTTGAGTTGTTAGGAATAAGTGAGAAGAAACTCTCTAGAGTAAGCGAACACTCTAGGACCTAGGTCAAACCTCGCCATAGGATACCTTAGGAATTGCATGCTAGATTTGCTAACCTTGGAGAGTTGAGACATTGCAGTATGCATCCGCCACTCTTAGGCCTCGCCATGGGAAAGAGTGACATTAGGGAGGGTAGAAGGCAGTGCGGTCGCCATGCTGATTGCAGGCTAGTCTCCTAGGCAATTGTGATCTCCTCACTGTGTTACTTGTGTGTCAAGAGCATTGCAATCGTGGTCTAATGTGCATTCAACTGCTGGAAAAACTCTAGAACATCCACTCTCTTCCTGTTTTTTACACTTTATTTGCTTCACTTGTTACTTTACTAGATATTGCTGTATTTTAGTTCTCTTTGTGACATTCCGTGAGCAAACACTGAATTCAAGATTCCACCCCCTTCCCTGTGGAAACGATCCCTCTCACCACAGCTACATTAGTGAATAGGGTAAAATTGCAAGTACACGACACACTTGTCAGTTCCTTGTTATACTAGAGTGATAGCTGTGAATTACCATCTAGGGTTATTGAGGTTAAACTTGTCGTGGTTTTAGAGTAAGAGTCATTTTGAGGCATTTATTCATGGGAATACACATTGTGGTAATTCAGAGCAACAATATCACAAACAAGAACACATTGGGCTTTGTAATTTCATGGACTATGCATCATGTTTCATGGAAAACTTGATGAACTGGATGGCTACATATGCAGATGAGAAGTAGCGAGTAAGGGACCAATACTAGGCCACTTGCTAAGACCTTGATACATTCTAAGCTTGATTGATATTATTCTTATATAATATAAAGTGTTGGTTGGTTATTAAAAGGAGCAAAGAGAGCAAATAGACAACAAAGGAGATGTGAGTTTGTTGAACCTTAATGTAACAACATGAGACATCTGAGTTATTATTGTCATGTATCTTGTTTCTGAAAGCTACTAAATGCATGTTTGAAAGGGTTATGTTAACCATAATCCTTTTATAGCATATCCAAGAAGCAAGCCTTGAGTGAAAAATATGGGAGACTTGACTTTGTTCAAGATCACTTGTGAGCTAAATAGGAGATAAGAAACAGAATGAGAACTTGCTTAACCCAATGAAATGTCAAACTCAAAGCAAAAGTGAAAACAACTAATCAACAAAAACGGTTAAGTGTGTGTAGCTTAAGAAGAATTCAAAAATCTTTTGAAACCAAAGGAACATTAGTAATACTTGTGTTAGAAATTATTGCATCACCTGAATTCTGTTTATTTTACTTTATTATAGATTAAGTGATCTACAAGATTATTACCAATTAATAGCATTATCCAGGATTCATTGTGCCATCCTAGTGGGATTCGACCCTACCTACCTTGTCTATGTACCTGGGGAGTTAGGACTTTTTTTTATTGAGAAAGTAAAAGCGATGTGGTTTTGTCGGACTAAAAAAAATGGCACCATTTCTTTGGATGGTAGTGTGTGTCAAGTGATTTTGAATTTGATTAGTGATAGTGTGTTTTAGTAGTTTTCATTTTGTGTTAATGATTAGATTTCTGAAAGTTTCTCATTTTCACTCTATTCCTGTACTTTGAACTCTTGATCTACAATTTTTTGTTTGGTTTGAAAGTACTTGGCTACACACTTTCGTGTGTATACC
This sequence comes from Ophiorrhiza pumila, assembly GCA_016586305.1. Taxonomy (NCBI): domain Eukaryota; kingdom Viridiplantae; phylum Streptophyta; class Magnoliopsida; order Gentianales; family Rubiaceae; genus Ophiorrhiza; species Ophiorrhiza pumila. The sequence continues at coordinate 17,667,559 of BLIW01000010.1, forward strand.
CAGAGCATATGCCTAATGAGAGGTCAAATTCCAATTGGATTTCGAACTTGAGAATACCATGAAAAGAACTTGTAGAGCTGAACATATTTTAAGGATGTCGGAGCACAAAAATTAAAGAGATTCCTATGTTTGAAGATCCGTACGAGTTTCAATTTAATAAGGATGATTGTTATGAAATTGGACTAAACAATGTCTAAATCCTTCCCTACCTCATTAATTTGATTCAACATCAAACCATGTTTAGTGGAAACAAAATTGAGCACCCTCTTTCACATGTGAGGCAATATCCCAACTCAAATATACACAATGAAGGGAGCTTCATGTTTTTAGAATAGGTTTAACTAAAGAAGATTGAAGGATGGTTAACACAGCCATTACAGGTCCTTTAGAAGGCAAGAACAGCTGTAATGGGGAGGAGTTACTAGAAATGATTGCCAAGGCTAAAGAAGCAAATCTAGTTAGTCAAAGAAATGTCTTAAAGAAGAAACCTATTTTGTTTGAAGAAGACAATTCCAATGCTAATAAAGCACAAATGGCCATGATGTTTAAGATGGTAAAGGATCTCTACAATTCAAATTTTGGAACTAATTCAACCAACTTAGCTCAAGTGTTGTTATGTGGGCTTTTGCAATGTGAATACCATATAGATAAGTGCGCGCGATCTTTTGGTAGAACCAGTGAATTATGTTAGTAACTACAATCACAAGTGAAGAAGCTATAGCATCAAAGGTTCCAAGATATGATTAGGAGTTTCTTGTAGAAACCCCTTTGATATATTTGGTCTAAGGACCTCCCACTTATGCAAAGTTTCTTAAACGCCTCATATCAAACAAAGAAGAAATTGTTCAATATAAGAAGGAAAAATCAATAGGGGAGATAGGCAAGACATGGTTGAAGAAAGAACTACCCCTTAAACTCAAGGATCCCAAAAATTACATCATTCCGTGTGAAATATGAACAGAATACTTCCCTAAGGCCTAGTTTGATCTTAGAGCGGGGAAATATTTGATTCCCTTGACTATTTCAATTAATCTGAGGATTAGACCCATGGTTATCACATTACAATTGGCGGATCGCTCCGTTGTGCATCCCACTGAAATAGTGGAAGACGTGTTGGTGAGAGTAGATCGATTTGTTCTTCTGTTGGATTTAATTGTGCTGGATATGGAAGGAGATGAAGAGCTACCCATTATCTTTGGCTGACCTTTCTTAGCAACTGGAGATGCTGTTATTGGAATGAAAATCAAAATAATCACATTTCATGTTAACATCGAAGCGCTAACCTTCGATGTTAATTTTGCTATCAAACATCCATGTGAGGGAAATGCATGCCTCTTTGTTAATGTGGTGATGAATGTACAAAGAAAATGAATCATTTTCAAACTTTTAGCATAATAGAAGTGCAAGAAATACATGAATTGATTTTTGATGAGTAAGATAAATAATTGATGCATGAACTTAACGTATGGTTGAATCTGTGTTTATTAATGAATTTGTGCATGAATGTTATATTATTGATGATGAAGGCAAGTGCCCTTTCGGGTGAGGCACATGGAAATTTTAAGTTGAAGGGAAGACAAAATGAAACCATTTGTGGTGGAACCACCGAAGTTGGAGCTTCAGCCCTTACCATCCCATTTGAAGTATGCCTATCTTGGGGATGGAGAGACGCTACCCGTGGTTATCTCAGCACTTTTGGAACATAAGCAAGAAAGGAAGTTGGTGGAAGTCCTTCAGTTGTATGAGAAAGCCATATGATAGATGATTGCAGACATCAAGAGAATAAGTCCATCAGTGTGCATGCATAAGATCTTGATGAAGCATTCACTCTTCGGTTTGAGATAGGCAGCAGAGACTTAATCCCATTCCCATGGAACTCATAAAGAATCAGATAATTAAATTTATTTGTGCATAATTGCGAGAAGTGTCAATTTATAATACTAGAAGGAAATGTCATGGGGGAAGATAGTTTACCAAATGTTATTGAAGTGGAATGAGCTAAGATTAAGGTTATAGTGAAGCTATAATATCCAAGCGACATCAAGGGACTTTGAGGAATCCTTGGACATACGGGGTTCTATCGACGATTCATCAATAATTTCTCAAAGGTAGCAAAACCATTCAGTTGTTTAATAGACAAAAATGTGACCTTTTATTTTGATGAACAATACAAGGAGGCGTTTGATTTCTTAAAACAGAAATTAGTTGAAGCTCCAATTATTAAACCACCAGTATGGACCAAACCATTTGAATTGTTGTGTGATGCTAGTGGTTTTGCATTGGGGGAAGCTTTGGGGAAGTGAAAGTACAATAATTTCCACCTAATATACTCTGCAAGTCAAATGCTCAATAATGCACAATGTAACAAAACCATAACCAAGAAGGACATGCTAGCAATGGTGTATGCATGTGACAAGTTTCGTTCATATTTCTTGGGAGCTAAGGTAATAGTCCATATAGTTAACCTCAGCTATGCGATACTTTATGCAAAAAAAGAAGTAAAACCTAGGTTTATTAGATGGATTCTTTTGCTTAAAGAATTTGATCTTGATATTAAAGAAGCAAAGTGTTTTAAAAATCAATGGGCTGGTCATTTGTAAAGAATTGAGATGTAAAAGGTTGACGAAGAGGAGTTAGCCTGGTGCATCAAGGAAATCTTCCCATATGAGCAATTGTTGAAGAATGAACCATATGGACTAGAGCCGTGGTTTGCTGCTCTAGGAAATTATCTTGTGGTAGAAAGAGTGCCATAGAGATAACAATACAACAAAACAAGAAGTTCATGCATAAGGGAAAGAGCTACTATTGTGATGACACGTATTTATTTCATATTTGTCACGACAAAGTGATAAGGTGATGCATTTTGGAAAATGAGCAAGAAGCCATATTGGCCAAATGACAACTTTCAAAGTTCAATAATCGAGTTTCTTTTGGCTAACATTATTCAAAGACTCAAATGCTTGGGGTAAGGAAATGCGACAGATGCCTAAGAACAAGGAATATCTCATGGCATAATAAAATGCCTGATAGCAATCCATCCATGTCCAAGCCAAAGCCGACTTCAAGTGTTCATCCATTGACAAACCTTGATGGTCCAATGACAAGATCAAGGAGCAAGAAGATGAAGGATGCGTTGCAAGCATTATTGATAACTCATTGTGAAGAATTGGACATCTTTGAAGAGCATTATTGATAACTCATTCCAATTTGACTTCCTTTGTTTCCTAAACTTTTACTTGCCATTATCATGAAAGATAATTGGGCCAAGTAATTTATTAAACTACCAATTAATTAAAGCCCACATTAAGTGTTTTGGAATTAATTAATTAACAACAAAATAAAACCCTAAATTACTTAAATGGCGTGATCCATATCAAGCCCAAATTCACGCCTCTTCATGGACTTGAACTCTCGGCCTTTACAAGCTTCTTCAAGGTGGAATTTCCTTAAGCTCCAATGTAGAACTTTGAGGAACATCTTAATGAATTGTGATTGAAGAAACATGCCAAAGAACTCCATGATGAGATGATGGAGAAGTCTCGGCCTCCAAGTCTTCAAAGTGTGATGACAACAAAGTGTTCAAAGCTTCTTTCATCCTTTTGCTCCTTGATCTCGTCATTGGTCCATCAAGATTCTTCAAGGGATCATGGAAACTCGGCTTTGGCACCAAGGATGTGGATGGATTGCTATCATGAGTCTTGCTCAGTAATTGTCATAGAGCCTACTGTTAACCCGAAAATGGTGGTGGAGCAAGTCTTGGTAGATTAGCGTAAGGGGACCACTCCATGGGAGCCAACAGCCAAAGAGGTGTCCTTATTGAACGATATTCAAATGATGGTTAAAGAAAACCATGAAAGTAGAGATCAAAATCGATTTTAAAGCAAAAAAGGGGAGATTGTAACGGCGGTTGGAATGAGAGTGAAAGAAGGAGCAACATTCAAAGAAAGTTGTTAAGAAAGCAACAAGTAGAGCCCAAAGCAAGGGAAAGCTGCCGATAATCAACAAGAAATATAAGCCTATTAGACAAATGCAAAATTAGAGGGAGAATTTGATTCTCAAAGTTGTACATAAGGACAATCAAACTACCAAGTGTGAGGGTTCCTTATATTTTTCTTATTTTGTGTGATATTGTGCAAAGCGATTATGGTAGAAGGGTATGTGGTTGCTACGTGAGGAATATTTTTGTGATGAAGAGTTCTTTTACAAATTTTAGTATATGTGTTTTGTGTTAGATTTGAATGTACTATGCTGGGATTTTATTAGTGTAATTTCAGTGTTTGTTTGTTTGTTAGATTGTGGTTATTGAAGTTAAGAGTAATTTCTCAGTTGTTGTTACGCAGGGATTGTGAATCTTTGATAGTTAAATGGTTAATTGTAGTGTTGAATTATGTGAGTACCTTTACAGTTGTGATTTGTTGTTAAGTTAAATTCTTTTGGGAACCCAAAGTGTGAGCAATATGTGTTAGTGTGAATAAGTTATGTTGAGCACAATGTAATCGATAGGGCTAAATATACGTATAAAATATGATCGTGGTTGCTATCTATCCCTTATAAAAAATAATTCTAAACAACCACTTAAATGTGATAATAGAGCAATGTTCAGTCTGACATAGAAAGGAAAATATTGAAATTTACGAAACTGTTTTTACATTTTTAGTCATTAACTTGACAAGACAATAAACAAAGTAAATATGGCAATGACTTTTAAAAAAAATACCAATTAAGCAAGTATACTCTCGATATTATATTTGTGGTTCATAAAAACACACACAAATTATATCTATGATCATGCAAAACAAGGGTAAACAATCACTATCCATTTAGATCACCCAAATAATTCTTGAAGCAAGGGATAGCGTCTACCTATCAGACATTAACTAATTTACTAAACCCATATATGTGGTGGGAGGCAATGTTTACATCCTTAATTAACTTTGATTCTATTGTTAACGACAAAAGTTCAACACTCAAATTCAACTGTTCATATGTGGTGAACGACAACGGTGAACCAATCACACTAATACTACCCTTGTCAACCAAAACTCTCCCAATGTGGTGAGAGGCAGGAGTAAAGGTAGAATAAGACTAAAAAAATTCCCAACTAACACACAATAGTTCCCAAACAATCTACCCTAATCCCTCCATGTAGTGAGAGGCAAGATTAGAACAATTATCCCTAGTAATTTACTGCACTAAAATAAACATATTAATCACACGTAATTCATGGGTCAACTCATGAAAAACTACGAAGAACATGGCAATAAAACTTATTAAAAAGTATCATATCATAGAACATAAAGCCTAATTCAAAAAGTGAAAATCATATATTAAAGAATGCAAACATCCCAAGTCGACAGAAAGGCTACGGTAATCGAGGATGAAAGGATTTGGAATTTGTTGTAGGATATTGGGTCTTCTTGCAAGTCACCTCAAAACGAGGAGTAATAAAGCATAAAAAAGGTGGTAAACTCAGTTCGAGATATGTGAGACCTTTTGAAATAACAGAAAGAATAGGCTCAGTAGCATATCAACTTTAGTTACCCCCAGAAGTAAGAGGTATACACAATGTATTCCATATTATGAGGGTTAGAAATTATACCATATATAACTTGTGATAAATACAAAGGATTTATCCATTCACGAGGATTTGTCATATAAAGAAAGTCAGGTATGTATTGTGCACTTAAAGATTAAGAGTCTATGAACTTAGTTGATCCCGCTCCTTAATGTTTTTGGAAGCACCATGGAATTCAAAAGCAACTTGCGAGATATAGGAGGAAATGAGAAAGCAAGACCCTCAACTCTTGGAAAATAAAGGTAATAAAAATCCATAAAGATATTCCTTCTTTTGAAGATAAAAGTTTTGTAAGATAGTAAGGATGTGAAAACCCTAAACCCTATATGAATAGTGTGTAAATGCTTTATGATAGGAATGATGTTTAGACGACCTAGGAATGAAAATAAGGAGAGCTATTGCATGCATAGGTCCACTGAAGTTGTATAAAGTCCAAGTTGAAAGAGTCCCAATTAGAAAAAAAAGTTGTCTAAACATGTGTCGTCTAGGCGGGGCACCTAGGCAGTATATCAGAGTTATTTTCCCTAATTTGATATTTCTTATTTACCTTATTGTTATGGCAATTAGGTCTTGTTGGTTTAATGAATTGTAGATTAATGGTGGAATGATATGTCATGTAAGAAGCAATTTAGGAAGTGGGGGAATCACTTTGACCATTAGTGAGAAATTTTAATGAACACAACACAACTTTTAGGGTTAAGAAAGGGTTAAGGTTATATGTTAACTTTAGCCAATATGATAAACTTAAATTGATCACGTAAGATAACAATATCTTAACCCTAAGATCAAGTGATTTGAAGTTGTAAACAAACAAACAAGGGCTACCTCAGCATATCTTAAGAAACAACCAATAGGAATCGAAAGAGGAAAAACCAAGTGTGATTTTGGCATGATGTAAGATATGGTTTCTCGTAGATTTCTGGTTGTTGAGCATAGTAAGAAATCTTGAGCATAATCTCTTGAGGATTGACTTGGACTTTTGCCAAAATTTCTGTTATGAAACAAGACATGTGGCAAGAATAACTAAGCAACGCAAAACATTAATCAATGGCTTTAGGTTTTTGTGTCATTATTTTTTATTGCCATTTGCTTGCATTTGAGTAGGACCAAGTGCTTCTCTTAAATGCCTTCTTAGTACCCTCATGAGGTGTAAGAATGGAGAGAAATGTGTCAAGACTTGGAGTACATTACACTGAAAGGCAAATGAGGAGTCATCAAAGTTAGGGCTAAGTGGACAATTTTGAAATGGAACAAGTGTTATGGTTGTGGATTTTAGAATGTTGACTCACGCTTTTTCGAAGAACGTTTTCTCTATAAATACCACTTTCTAATCTACAGACCAGCTGTTTTGCAAGTGTCATTACTCGAACACTAAAAATTTACACCTTGAAACTAAAGAAAGGGAGGAGTTATTACTTTCGCAAACTATCTTCCAAGAAGTGTCTCTATACACCAAAGAATGTTAGGGTGTGTGTATGTTATTGGAATAATAGGAATATCAAAACAAACATAAAAACCATAAGTGCTTCTTGTGTGCTTTAGGTTGTAGGATTTTCTATGTATGAGTACTTGATCTTTCTTGCAACGTGGGATTATTTTACATCTTAAAAACCTTATTTGCATTATATTTTGAAAGGGAAACTTGTTTTCTATTACCACTGTTTCTAGGACTATAAGGCCAATGATGGAAGTTTCAGCTTTTTTGAATTAATAGTTGATTTTTCCTTAAAATCCTAGCTTGGCTAGGAATATTCCTCTACTTCACTTACTTTTAGCTTGGCTAAGGATATTCCTTATTTTTCCTTAAAGATTTTCAAAGTGTGTTTCAATGTTTTTACCTTGCTTTGGTTACCAAAGAAACACACACACACACACACTTGTGCACTTTGATCCTCTTATTTGTGCAACAAAGTGTATATGAGCTATAAGCTTAAGCTATATGAATATGTGTTATTTGACTACTTTTTATACAATGTGATTTTCATTGTGCTCCTGTTGAGCACTAGTTGTGATTGGAAATAGGGTTAGTTGAGATAGCACTGGCCAACGACCACCTTATGACCATAACATCATTCAAGTTTTTCGGAGGAGCTAGGGAGGTTCTAGTTCAGAAGAAAGTGTATTTTATGTGATCGGGGATGGCCAAGAATCACCAAGGCTTGTGGAGCAATTATTATCGTGTTTGGAGTGTGAGGTAGCTTCAAGTCGCACACACATCGGGAATTTTATGGTTGGAATCAGACTACTTGGCTGTCCAGAGCTCAGTAATGTATACCTATGTTTCAGGATTTTGCATTGTGAAACTCATTATACACTACAACAAAAATGTTCATTAGCGACAAAATGTTAGTAAGGAAATTTTTCTTTTCTCGCAAAAAGTGTCAATTAGCGAGAAATCAAAATATTTTTACTGTTCATCTAGAAGCTTTGCATAATTGGCAAGGAAAAGTTTTTTCCTCACCAAGTTTCATTGCAATTGGTTTGGCGGGAAAACTCCCGCCATTTTATCTCTATATTAGCGACAAATTTTTTATTTCATTCGCGAGGAAAAAATATAATCCTCACTAAATAGAATAAAACAAAGTTCTACATTCCTCGCTAAAATAATAGTTTCTTTTAGCGAGAAAATAAGTTTCTTGCAAAACCTATAATCATAAAATAGCAACGAAATAAATAGCGATGAAACTAAAGTAGCGCATAATGCAATTAAATATTCTTTTTTATTTTCTCTTTTTCTTTTTTCTCCTCTTTTTTTTCTTTTTTCTTTTATTTTGTAATTTGTTCTTTTAAAATCTATTATATAATACTATTCAAATTATTTTACTAAATACTACAAATCTTTATTGCATACATGCTAATCAAATTGTTTTACTATAATATTATAAATACTATTAATTTATTTTTAATAAGACTTGGAAAGTAATATTTTTTTCAAACTATGAACATTTTAATGCAATAGAGATTTTTCTAAAAAGTTTTTATTTCTCTCTTCTTCCCTTTATAAGTAAAGTGACATGTTGATAAATTAAAACTTTTTACTTTTTTGGAAATTAAAGTGATTAGTTTAAATAGTTTTTGCTATCTGAATAAGGAACCGAAAAAATATAATTAAATACCTACAATTTCAAACGTTAATTAATTTATATAAATATTACAACCCAACAAATAATGAAAACATTGATGGTGTAGTGGTCAATACTTTGGTTGGTATACATGAGGTCTTGAGTTCGATCCCATCCATCTTGATCTTTCTAGTAATTTTGTTGAATTATTAATATCCCTAATTTGCCTAGTAATTTTGTTGAATTATTCATATCCCTAATTTGCCTAAAAAAGTTTCATTATTCGTAGTCAAACAATTGCCTAAATAAGTTTAGTTATTCCTAATCAAGATTGCATTAATTATTTTATCCCTAATTAATGTGATTACATTATACTTTCTTAATTATTACTAACTCTTCCCTAACCTATATAATAGAGTTGCCTAAATAACCTTAATTATTTTATCAATTTAATAATAATAGAATTGCCTAAATGACATTAATTATTCTATCAATTGGATCCCTTATCCAAATAATAAAATTGCATAAATAACCTTAATTATTCTATCAATTGAATCCCTACTCGAAATAATAGAATTGCCTAAATAACCTTATTATTATATCAATTGGATCCCTACTCAAAATGTTATAACTGCGTAAATAAGCTTAATTATTCTATTGTGGAGCCCTAATCAATATAATTAGATTATAGTTTCATAATTATTACTAACTTTTGTGATATAAAAATTATTTGTTAGTTACAAACTTATGATTCAACATTATATTAAGCTAAGTTAATAACTTTATAAATTTAAGATAATGAATTCATATTGGCAATTATACAAATAAGATAAATGATCATATTACAAAGAAACAACAAACTAGATCGAGTAAAAAGAATCACAAATTACAAGAAATATGATATGAATTCGTCAATGGTTAATCTTCATATGTTTGCTAGTGAATTGGATTTAGAAAAAGTGTTATTAATCAATGAAAAAACCAAAAAGAGAAAGAATAGTATTTTAAAACAAATTTATTTATGGATGAAGAATATACCGTATCTACTACTATATGCATCAACAAAATGATTATATATATATGTGTGTGTTTATATGTATATATTAACTACATGAAACTAGTATAACTAAATTTATAGTTATTATCGAAATAGATATTTGATGTGGGAGAAGATCAAACTTTACTTATGACGGAAATCTTTTAAGACCCAAATTTCTTTTAAATCTATTTTATTTTTACATTTCTTTTCTAATATATGTTATAGTTTTATATAGTTATTTTATGCTTTAGGAGATTATTCAAATGACGACTTTGAAATTATGAAAATTTGTGTTATTTGTGAAGAACGTGTGTTTTCCATTAATATATCCTATGTTAATATTTGTAATAAATTATAAAATAACATAATTGTACTTGACAAACTTGTCTTACTTCATATCTAATACATATACAAGCAAGACTCTTTCAATGCCTATAACAATTGGCAAAATTATATTTATCTCTTATATTACTTTATTGATGAACTTATTTGTAAGCCTCAATCTATAAGAAAAAAAAGAAGATAAAATAGAAAGACAAACATTACTATGTACAAAGATTGAATAATAATTTTGAAAAATTTCTTTAAAAAAAAAAGAAAAAGGAGATAAACAATTAATCTAATTTTAAGAAATTTAATTCCAACTCCAAATTAGTGAATTTTCAATTAAAAATTTAGTCTTATTAAGGTGGAAAAGAAAAATTAATTAGTTTTGAAAAATATTAATGCAAAGTGATAATTGATAAATTATAGTGTTGAGTAGTTTTTAATTGGAGGGAAATGAAAATGAAAGCTTACAAATAAAAAAGTTTCCCACGTTATTTTCCCCCTTCTCTCTCATTATCCCTAATATCTCCCCTCCAACACTAAGAAATTTTCACCCTTTCCCTCCCCAAATGAAAGTGCGAAACCCACATCCTTCCCCTCTCTTAATTGAAGATCCAACCCTTCTTTTCCCAAATTAAACCCACAAGTCCACAACCTTTCTTTATGCAAATCCAAGACAAATCCCAAAGTTTCTTCTCCTCAAACCCAAATCACGTATAAACAATAAACACAAATTTTTTATCTGTTGCAGTGGAAGAATGAATCTCAATTTTCATATCGGCAACTACCTCCTTGAATTCGCTGGCAAAAATGTTATCTACCTTGATCCCAACCCTTTCTACAGCTACCAGCCCCTCTAATTTCCCGGTCAGCCTGACAGCTCAAGGATCCTTCAATCAAAGGCAGCTCCTTGAGTGGAGCTGCCACTATCCAGTGGATCCGGTTGACCAGGGCTGTAGAGATCAGAGTGAAAGCTGCTCTCTTAGCTCATCAGAAGAAAAAGATGCTCTCTTAGCTGCTTCCCAACGCACTTAGAGAAACTCAGATCGGATCTGCTCACTATGCTGGGCTGCTCCAGCTCCATCTAATCGGTCAAAGGTCCAGCTGACACAGACTCCACCCGAGATTTTTTCAGAGATCTGAGCTATTCAGCTGAATCGGTGGCGCCTCCAAGATCAGTCAAAGCTCCAGCCCCAAATTGCGACCGGGCATCGTCGGATTCCAGTCAAAGCTCCCCCAGTTGGCTACTTCATTTCACAACTCACTGTTCACATCAGCTGGCCAGAATAGCGGCTCCATGTGGTAAGATTCTTGAATTGATATTTAGTTCCGGAGTTCATGGCTTTGTTGGAATATGCAACTTTGGTGACTCTGTTGAACGAATTTGTGATGGAGGGAGTTTTTTTGAATAAGCAGCCCAGCTGGCTTTAACTCAGATTTTTGAATCTGAAATTTTGATGCTGGAATCCAAACATTTGTTCTCTGTTTTGTTGATATGATTCTGAACTTGAAGTGATACCGTGGGCACTCGAATGACTTTTTCTTGGGTACGGTTCTTCATTATTGATTCTTCGGTGGGTGGTGATTTTGAGCTTGGTATGTGTGACGTTCCCACCAAACTAGATAGAAATACTGTGAAGTGGAGCTTCTGAGAATAGCTCCCATTCAATTTGCTGTTTTGGCTAATCACTCCTGTACTTGGTTAATTTTTCATTTGCTGAATTGAAACTGCCCCAATGCTTGGGGTTCTTTGGATGGAAAAAAAAAGAAAGATAAGCTTTTTAGTTGAGAACTTTAATATCTGTGGTTAATATTAGTGTTTTTTTGTGTTGAATTTAATATTTTTATGATTTTTGTGGGTTTGTCTGTTGAAGAGAAGCATAACTATGATAAAGTTAGAGAAACAAAGTTGGAAGAATGAATTTTCCTGGAGGGAGTTATGTTCTAATTTGTTCATAATCAGGTACATTTTTTAATAAAATAGGGAAGGATTGAATTATTCAATAGGAAATGAAACATCATATAGTTTAATTTCTCAGTTTGAGGAGATGAAATACAAAATGAAACCAAGTCCTAAATTCCCTTCAAATAGCCCAAACTCATCTCTCCAGAAATTACAACCTTCTTAGTTCTTGATTTTTTTTTGTTATTTTTCTCTATGTTTGGCTTCATTGATCATGTTCTCACATGCTTATAATCAGCTGATATATCTCTTTTGAGAAGCTAATTGAGGTGTTCTCTTTTGCTTTGATCTTATTTTAAGTTGAAAAGAGTTAATTATAAGAAGCAGCCATCAACTTACTTCTAAAACTGCTTTTGGCTCTTCTAAAACTTACTTCTAAAACATCATATTAAATCTTTAGAGAAAGTTCATATACTCATCAATACATCTTTCATAATGTATTGTGGATTTAAGATGACACTTTAAATTGATTTATTTTTCTTGGAGGAAGTTCTTGTTATGATAGTAATCCAATTGTCTATTTTATCTTGCTTGCAGAGTGCATATTTGTTAAATTTGTGAAGATGAGACTGAATTTACTATGGGTGAGAGCCATTTGTGGCCTAAAATGAATATGTATTCTATGTTTGTAGACCATGTTATGATTATGAAAGAAAAGAGGGTAATCAAGCTTACCCTCAATGCAAAATTAGATACCAATGCATAAACGGCAACGCTTTATCCCTCTATGGCTTTTGTTTGACAGGGTCATTCCCACTATGGTTTTGGAGAAGTGGCATTTTGTTTATTAATGAATTATGTGGATTGATTTCTTTCACTATTTGAATTGTGTGTGAGTTCAAAACATGGCTGAAATTATATTCTTATGTATCAACATTTTATGACAATGTAGTTTGCGTCCTATGACATGTTTTAGACAGATTTCTTTCACTATTTAGGTTGCTTCTAAGTTCAAAATGCGACTAAAATGATGTTCCTATGAATAGGGACAAATGAATAATAAAAAACTTCTTGATTACTCTTTGTTTATATCTTGTTTAAATGGGATTGAAATGATATTCCAATTAATAGGGACAAATGTTGTATTGAGTTTTATATCTTGTTCTTGAGTACTCTTGTTTAGCAACTTCTTCTATTCTAACGTTTATTTGATGATCTAGGAATCTGTTTGGTTATATATTTTTTGAGTATTTGATGATCTAGGAATCTGTTTGGTTATATATTTTTTGAGTATTTGATGATCTAGGAATCTGTTTGGTTATATATTTTTTGAGTCTCAAAGTTGCCTGATATCAATTGTTTAGTCTTATCTAGTTGTTGTTTTGGGGGTTCCAAGTCTTTAGTGGAACATTTGAGGATATTGTGCAGATAAGGTATTAGCGGATCAATTTTGTTGTCATCAGTTGAAGATATCTATTAGGACTGTATTAAATATGCGAAAGAAATTTTATTAAAATGGTTTTCTAAAAAACTCTTAAAAAGGCATGACCTACTTTGGCTCCAGAGTTACATAGATAATTTTCATCCCTTGTTGCTTTCTTATGGTCATTGTTTCATAACATCAAAATAGGTGCTTATTTTAGCCTCTTATTTTTAAGTCTCTCTACTTCCATTACATTGAATATTGAAAATTATTCTTAAGTATTTTCAAATATGGCTTCTTGAATCAATATTCTCTATTTCTTTGCAGTGCAGTCAAATGCAAAGAAAAAGGTTGATTACATGAATTTCTGGAGGCATCTTTCAAGACCAAGGAACATTTAGATTCTATGAACTAGTACTTGGATTTTTTTTCTTTACATGTTAATAATATTAGTGTTTTTCTTAATTTAAGTTGTTTTATATCATTGAAAAATGTAAATTTTGTAAGTGTGTTAATTATTGAATCAAATGGATTAGCTTTTTTTTTTGTTTATTACTTCATTTTGGCTATGTAATTTTCTCGCTAACATTGTTATGGCAACCTCACAACTTCCAACAATTAGTGAAAAACATTGTCACTAAAACACGACATTTAGTAAGCAAATATTCTCGCTAGTTTAGCAATACTCCAGCTATTGTTTGTTTTAGAGGGAAATTGATCCTCGCTACAATTATAATTAACAAGATAAAATCAAATCATTAGCAAACGTTTTTTTCTCATTAAATGCCCTTTTTTAGCAAGGAATAATATATGATTAGCAAGGATACTTTATGTTCATTTCAACTTTTAGCGATGAAAGTTTTACCCACTAAATTCGACATTTAGCGAGTAGTTGTTCAGTTTTTGCTAGGAAAGGCATACTTGTCTTTTCATATTTTTTGCAAGGAACCCTTATTTCCTTGCTAACACTATGGACCATCTGCGAGGTTTCTCAACTTTTAGCGAAGAAATTACATAAGTAATAACGAGAAAAAATTACTCGCTAAAGCCCTAAAAATTTTGTGAGAAACCAGTTTTCTCGCTAAATGTTGACATTTTTAGTGAATAATGCTTTTTGGTTCCTCGTCATAACCTTTTGCGACGCTAAACTAGCTAGAAAACTAGTTAGCGAGGAAATTTCGTCACTCTATACTTTTAGCGAGCATTTTCCATGTTTTGGCGACTGTTTTATTTCCTCGCTAATGACATTTTTTCTTGTAGTGATATATGTTTTGAAATCACACCACTTTCTTTAATGTGGCACAAAATGTTTCCATTTAATCTCTCACTAGGCGAAAGCTCACCCCATTGTCTTAAAACATTTTTGCTATCTCGATGAAGGAGCTTGAGGCATTGGAGTTCAACTAGAATTGTCCCATAAGTGGTAAAACCGGCACATAAGTGTACAGTTCTTTTGTAATAAATAGGATTTATAGAGTATGTATAACTTAAGGCTTTATAATTTCATAATTTTGGGCTTTTGAAAGATATGAAAAGTGTTTGTACATACGTAATCTTTAGATTTGTTTTGGTCCTATGAACATAGTAGTGATCAACTGTTTCAGGCTCTAAGGCTTGGGCTTTAGTGCTTGCGATGCCACAAAAGCTCTATGAATTGTCACATAAAAAATCAATGTATGAAACCCTAAGCAAATTCATAGAAATCAAAAACAATATTTTTAAATAGGTCCTCCACGAAATCCTAGTCAAAACACAAAAATTTGAAATAGGGCGAAAACACAATTTTGGAAAAATGTTACAAAATTCCCCATTGTGCCCGACTTGAACACGTGCATGATTGGAAGTCACCACTTTCATCAATGTCGGGATGTTCTTGAACACGTGCATGATTGGAAGTCACCACTTTCATCAATGTAGGGATGTGGGAGACCAACAATGTCACGATGTAGCTCACTGTAATTGCATCTCTATTTAGTTTATTTGATTTTTCGCCACATTGAGGTGTGCCTGATCGCACATCGCAACGTCCACCCGTATCAGGACATGAGACTTTTTCGAAGTTCCGATGTGGAGCACAACTCTGGTCCATAGTGTTAGCAAGGAAATAAGGGTTCTTCTTCTTTTTCCCTAATTTGCACTAATTTTGACTTCTCTACAATATTTCTCCTCCGTTCAAGCCCCATGGTTGATAACCATAAAATGAAAACACTAAAACAAATCACATAGAACTAAAACAACTAGAGAATTAAGTAAAAAATACTAAATAAAAGGTGAATAAATTGACCTTATCAAATTCCCTCAAACTTAAACTTTGTTTTTCCCCAAACAAAAGAAACAAAAACAACAAATCAAAATTATAGACAAAAGACATAACATCATAACAACCATTCACACAAAAAAATTCATATGTATGCAATTCCATCAATCCGATGCAAGCACAAATGTCAAGTAAATGCCTCTTGATTTAATGTATTCAAATGTCAAGTACACATAATATACATCCCTAAAAGTCTTCAAAGTACATTAATGTACACATTTTGACATGTTGAGACAACCATATATCTGTGTGCGATAGGTTCCACTTTAATTCATAACTCATCCACAACCACATCATAAGCCGGGATTCTAACAACTACATCTTAGTCTACACATTTTCCTAAATAGTTCATTATTTGACTCGTTTCAATGAAGATTTGCTCGATAAACCATTATGTTTCAAAGATAACATGCGTTTCCCCAGACTGTCACTAATCAAATGGCATTTCACATGAAATCCTGTGACATCCAAATGAAGTACTGTCTAACCTATGGGTTTTAAGCCCGTTCCCACTAATGTAAGTTCTCCATTAACTTTTTGTTTAAGAACAGTAAAGCAGATGAGTAAAAATATGAAGCTAGAGTCTTACCGATTTTAATCTCCATTATTATCCATATGAGTTCTATTAGGGTTGTGATTAAAAATAGTCTCATAGAAAGACGATAGTATGAGCATAACAAGCCTAACAATGCAAAATAATTAAGTGAAAACAATTATTCAAACACATTTATTAAAGAACACAATGAAAGCGTGTTATATAAGTTTCAACTAAACAAAGCGTTAAAAATACACCAACCTACTTAATGATTACAAACTCGTCGATCCCCTTAGCAGTTTTCCAAAGTGCATTAAAATTATTGACTCAAAATGCAAAATTTTCCATCGAAGACCTAAATTTCTTGAGATAGCATATTAATTTCCTATCACATATCAAATCTTTCAATAAAAATTCAATCATTGGCAACATGACATTCATCACATAAAAATCAAAAATTCAAAAATTGTGCACATACTGAAAAATAACTAACCTTAACTAAAGATGTTAACCATGGGTTATCTACAGAAAAGAACTGTTTTTAACGACTTTCATAATTAATGCCTAATCTTTACTCAAGAATAACAACTAATTCGAATAATGAAAAATAAATGACAGAAACCTAAATTTCATTAACTTATATTGTATTAAAAATGAGCAAATGTAACACAGATATAAAATGTTAAAAAAATAAAGCTAAATAACAAAATACAAAAATCACAAATAACAAAAATAAAACACAAAAATAGAGATAAAAATATCTAGAAAAACAAAAGGAAATAACAAAGACCACCACCTAGTCTCCCACACTTAAACTCCAAATTGTCCTCAATTTTGAAAAAAAAATAGAAACACTGCCTAGTCCTGCTACATATCAGCTTTTGCCAGTAGTGGCTATAATCTAGATCTCTCTGCTCAGGATATTTGCCACTAACGACTCAATTGTTGCACCATGTCATACATCTGACTTAATTGCTGCAAGAGATTAGTGTACGCTATCTTTATCTAATCAAATTGCTCATCAAAGTGAATTCTCTGATGATTCATTTGGATCTCCATCTCATCAATTCTAATGTGGATGCTTGCATTAGTATTGTGATGGCGTAGCAGCGATGGTGGTGGTGGGAGCTCCTCTCCTTGCCCTTGCTCTTGTTGTAGCCCCTGCTCAAGCTTAAGGGGTGCACCATGGCCAAGCTGCTTGAAAATGCTTGGCTTGTACACCATATACATAGCCTGCTTTATAGTCTCACGAACACACAACAGCTCATTCATATCTATAACCTACACTCTAGCCGCGAAAACAAATCACCGTAATAACCGAGAGATAATAAAGCCAAGTCCTAACAAATCGTCGAGCCTTCTTGCTTTCTATGTCTGTCAGCTCACCAACATCAATGAATAGCCTCATCTGGATAGCATAATTCAGTACCGCCTTGTCTCTGTCGCTAGTAGCCTGATGAAGGTTGGGAATGAGATTTCCAATAATGAAGTAATGCTCTTTTTTCGTAAGCATGGTCATATGAGAAATCCGAAGCTTGGCTATAAAAAGGATTAGCTAATCATGTCAACTTGGTGGGTAATAATGGACATGACCTGAGGGGTCGAATAAACACCAACAACAAACTGTCTATATCCACTATCCTGGATATCCCAAAACCTGTAATGATCATTGAGCTCAGCTGGTCCAACTCTGACTTCTTGGTCCCAAATCTGAATTATGCCTTCACGAGCAAATGGATAGTTTACAAAAAAATGTGTGAACTATCGTACCATTGCCACCAATAGGCTAACGTCAAAATTTGTGCCATCGATGAGCATTAATTAAATGAACGACGGGCGTCGCTGTAACCACAATACGTCGTTCCTCTACCATAGTCTTACCGGCCAGCTTCTCGTTGTTAAATGTCTTCGCCTCCCCACACATGATATAAAATTATCGTACCCCGCAAGGTTGGACTGGGGAATATGGAGGTGGTGGAGGTTCATCAGAAGTATAAGTCATACGGGTACGCTTCAGACAACTCACCATTTCTATCGAAATAATATATATATATATATTAAAAACAAAATATGACAATTTGTACAAAAAAATGTGAAATTCTAGTATTAACATTTAAAGGTTAACATAACACCTATATGTGATATTTCCAACACAAATGAACATAACTCCTAAATTTCACATTTAACCAAGACAAAGAAGCATATTACTTACTGACCCCCCCACCCCCACACTTACTTCCGACTACAACAACATATTTCAAATTCAATAAATAAGTGTGGTACTTTTCAATTCATACATGAACGCGTCAAAAGATAATATAACAACATAACACTATTACGACAACTATAATAAAATTTGTCAATACTAATCCTAAAACACATTCGAAACATAAATTAACACTAAGAAAAAGACAAAAATAAAACACCAAAACACGAAATCAAAATAACATTTACAAACTAGCATCAAAACAGTACACATGGAGCATGTTGTATGGACATCAAGCTAATGGGTATAACCAATACAAAAACATATTATAAATTTGGAAAATTCACTCAAAACGCCAACTTAGAAATTTTATGAAACATGTGGTATGCATAGTCCATTAAGCATTCAAAATTTTCCAAAAATTATGCTAAACTCCCATAAAAAATCTAAACATGATGCCAAACATGTTTACCATATAAACATCACCCAATATTAAAAATATCTGCTTATTTAACATAAATTAAAATCTTCACCCAATATTCAAAAAGGGAAATCATCACATTCTTGAATCAACGAATAACAATATAATCATTACCAACATGTAAACATATCATAGAGAAAAAATCAAAATAAAATGTCAACATAAGTAAAGTAAAAATTCAAAATTTGTACCCATTTAATAAAACTGAGAAATCTTGTGAGTTGCGATGTGTTTGACACCTTCAACACCTTTCCAAAACCTCCAAGAACTAATTGTAAGTAACCAATTCAAACAAAATTCACTAGAATTTTTATTTTAGGAATTCAAATTTTTGGGAAAATTTTTAAAACTTGTGATTTTTGGGGTGTTTAATTGGTGAAAGTGTGTGAATTTGGTGTTAATCTTCCCTAACTTTGTTGAGAACAATCCTATGGAACAAAATCATTGAAAGAATCAGAAGATTGAATACGGATTTGAGAGGATTTTGAGGTTTCAAAATTGTTATAAAAGAATTAGGGAACAAGTTTAAGAGGGAGGAAAGCCCTAAGCATTCAAAAGTTTATAATAGAGGATGTGGGAACAAGTTTTTTGTTTTTTTTAAACAATCCTCCCAACAGTGACGTGGATGAAAAATACCCAATACTTACCTTTGTTTAGACATCGTGATGTGGGGAGCCCCTGACATTGCGACGTGGCTCACTATCTCCGAATTTATTTGGCCATTTTCCAGATGTCGCGACATTGGCACAATTGAAGTTGCGACATGCACAAAATGTTCACAAAAAGTTTTCTTTTCTTCAACAAAACGTCCAAGTCTGCACCCCTTCAAGCTACACTAAGAAATATATACACAATTAGCACTTGATTAATGAAACATTAGACTAAATAACACTAAAAACACAAAACTTAAACCAAAACATAAAAATAATCTTGGTTTGCCTCCTAAGAAGAGCTTTATTTATCGTCAAAAGCTCATTGCATTTTTTCTAACATGAACCACCTCTTTTATCTCCAGATTTATTTCTTCTTTTTAGTTAATGTAGATTTTCAATCTTTGACCATTGACTGTGCAAATATTCTGAGATCACTTATTTAATAGCTCCACAACACCATACATGAAAACCATCTTCAGTTATCATGCAAATTCTTTGTTCTCTACTTAGAGGTTGAAATACTTTGATAAACGTCAAACCAAAACTCATCCAAGTCATTAATTCTAACAATATTTGCTCAAAAATCTTTCCAGAAACTATTTTCAGCTCTTTCAATGCCCAAAAGGTCTATGGAGAGGAACGAATTAGAGTTTTAAATGTTGTGCGCTAAGCCCTTCAAAAATCATCTAACTTTGTAGCCCAATCCTTACATAACGGCTTTAAACATTTTTAGGAATCCTTTTGATTTCCCTGTTGGATACCTCAACTTGGAAACTTGTTTGTGGGTGATAATGTGTAGCCACCTTGTGCTGAACTCAATATTTGGTTAATAAAGCTTGATAAGCCTTATTGCAAAAATGTGTGCCTCCATCACTTATTATTGCCTTCGATATTCTATAACGTATGAAAATATACTTCTTGATAAAGCACACCATGTCTTTGGAATCATTGGTCGGCAATGCAACAACCTCTATCCACTTGGATACATAATCAACTGCCACTAGGATATAAGAATTATCATTTGATTTTGGGAATGGTCTTATGAAGTCGATACCCTATACGTCAAAGATCTTGACCTCCAAAATGTTGTTCAATGGCTTCTTGTACCTCAATGAAATGTTTCTACTGGCACTCATTGCATTTCTTAATCCATTCGTGAGTATCATGGAATAGTCTCTGCCAATAATACCCAAACTGCAACACTTTTTAAGTTATTTGCCGTACTCCAAAATGTCCTCAATATTTTAATTCAAGACATGAATTGAGAATTGCTTTTCGATTTTCCTCGGGCACACACCTTAAAATTGCTTTGTCTTTACACACATTAAAGGTATAATGTTCATCCAAATATTAGTAGCTTGCATCATGAATGAGTTGTTTCTGCTACTAATTAGATAAATTAGGCAAAACCTATTGCAAAAGCACATAATTTGCAATGTCAACATACCATATATCCTTATGCACTCACTCTACTTGGAATAACTGCTTATCATGAAAAGATTTTCTGAATTTTTACATTAATGTCCTCTTCCAAATGCTCATGCATTTCTATGTCTAGAAAGATGGTCTGTGACATGACTTGGAGAAATCATATGTTTGCAAACATGAAGGAAATGTGCTGTGGGAGTAATCCTCTCGCCCCTGTGAATCTGAAAGAATCCAATACGGACTGGACCTAGCTATAGACTTGGAAGAAACCAAGTTGCTTCATCATATGGGTGATGGGACATCTTCGGGCTGAATTGGGCTTTTAGTCCATGTTCTTCACCAGTTATAATTGAATAGGTTTGGGTTGAAGCACGCTTAGCCCATTAATACGTTCATGTGATTTGCACTTTCTCAAGGATGCATATATGTTTTCTTGTTATGAATTTTCGTGTCTTTATGATTCTATTCATATATGTTTACATCCTTTGCTTACATTACAAGTTAATAACGTAAATAATGTGTTCATGAATGTTGTTAGTGAATTCATATTGATTAGTTCTTTAATTAAGAACATTCAATTTTCTGATTTGCATAAACTATATGATAGTTATTTGCATAATTATTTTGAATTCATTGACTTCAACATTATGACTCATGCAAAATTTGTTACGACTAATCATGTTATATGTATTTCGATTTTGCATACATATTCTGCCCGTTCTATTCTTTTGGTGAAAGGAAATTATTCTACGTATTGGTTTAGATTATTGTGCTTTCTTTTACCTTATACATTTGTCTTGTTTTGGCAGGATATAACTTCTTGTTGCTCGAGATGTGCATCTTCCCAATTTTATTTTGCTTGAGTTTGCATTAGGTTCATCATATTGGTGTTTGATCCAGGAACTCACTTTCAAGATTCGAGGACGAATCCTTTCGAGGAGGGAGGGAATGATGAGAATGAGCCCGTGTCCATGTCCGTGGTGTTAAAGTCAAATTGTCATCCTGAAAGTTTCTGTCATGTTTTGGTATTCTTACCATAACCCTTTCGATATAACTCGGAATTGCATGATTCAAGAAGCCCTGGAATGATAAGAGATAGAGCTACAACTTTCATGTTTTATGTTTTCCGAGATTCGGACATTAATACCGTTGAAAAAGCCTTCCAAAGTTGATGATGGGATTTTGGCCGAATTTTCATCTCGAATTTCATGGACTACATTGAAGACCAAGTTGGCGTGGTTGGGCTTTGTCATTATTGGATCACGCCATTGTTAATCTTTAGTATTTATTTTAGTTTTAATAATAAGTCCATTAACATTAATTAATTGGGCTTTATTTTTGTTAATGAATAAGTCATTACTTGGCCCAATTACCTTGCATGGTAATTAGGAAAGTAATCTCCTACTTTTTAGGTGGATTTAGGAAAGTAAGAGTACAAATCGGTTTTTACTTCTTCATAACCGATTTGCTATGATTAGGAAACTTAAAGTTTGTCTTTTAGTTATTGGTTTCCTTTTCCAATTTGGAAACTAAGTTGTAATAGGATTAAGCTAGGGTTTTATGTTTTTGTAGCCTATTTATAGGTGAGTTTTTCACATGAAATAATAAGATGAATTTTGATAAAAATTAAGCATTGCTTAAGCCTTCTTCCAGCCGTGAAAAGTTGAAAGAAAAATGTGAGGATTAAATTGATTTCAATTGTGTTTTCATAAGACCCTCGAAGCCTTAGTGAGGAGCTATAGGTTAGCTTACCCGTTCTTGATTTAAAGAACTCGCCAAACTGAAGAGATTTAACTTTTGATTTACATTAGTTAAGTTATTTCTTTTTGTTATAACGTTGGGGTGTAGATTGCTTCAATCTTTGTCCTTGCGTTTCATCTTGTTCTTTCCACTTTGTTTTGTGTTTCTTGTTCGTGATTGTGTTGAGTTTGGTGTACAACGATCCAAAGGTTTGTGGAAAAATACGTGAGATCAAGGTCCTTCCTAGGTCAACTCGTATCACAATCCTTTCCAAAACACGAAAAGGACCATCTCCTTTTGGATGAAGTTGTAGATTTCCTCTTTTCAGGAAACCTTTCCTTCCTCAAGTGAATCCAAACCCAATCTCCTGGTTCGAAAATCACTCTCTTCCTTCCTTTATTGGCTTCCTTGGCATATTGTTCATTTCGCTTTTCAATGGTATTTCGAACCCTTTCATGTAACCCCTTAATAAATTCAGCTTTCTTTCTACCTTCAACATTAACAAACTCATTAATAGGAAAAGGCAAAATATCAAGTAGAGTCAAAGGATTGAACCCATATACAATCTCCAATGGTGAACAAGATGTCGAACTATGAAAAGTTCTATTATATGCAAACTCAATATGTGGAAGACAACTTTCCCAATTCTTTAAGTTTCTTTGGATGATGGCTCGAAGTAAGCTAGATAAAGTACGGTTAACTACTTCAGTTTGTCCATCAGTTTGTGGATGTGTAACAGTAGAAAACAACAATTTAGTGCCTAACTTATTCCATAAAGTACGCCAAAAGTGAGACAAGAACTTAACATCCCTATCACTAACAATACTTTGTGGAATGCCATGCAATCTAACAATTTCCTTAAAGAACAAATCAGCAATATGTGTAACATCATTAGTTTTGGAACATGCAATAAAATGTGCCATTTTACTAAATCGATCCACTAATACAAATATGCTATTTGTACCATTGCGTGATCTAGGCAATCCAAGAACAAAATCCATATAAATATCAACCCAAGGATGACTAGGAACAGGCAAAGGTAGTCACCATTCGGTTTTGGCTTGTTTACACACAATACATTTATCAAAAACACTTTTCACATCTTTAATCATGTTAGGCCAATAAAAGTGTTCATTCAAAACAGTAAGTGTTTTAGCAATACCAAAGTGCCCCATTAACCCTCCTCCATGGATTTCCTTAACAAGTAGTTCACGAATGGAACAAAGGGGTATGCACAATTTATCCTTTCGAAACAAGAAACCATCATGCAAGTAGTAGTCACCATTCAGTTTTGAAACACAATCACTATAGGCGGCATTAAAATCATGATCATCTTTGTACAAATCTTTTATCAATTCAAATCCAAGTAACTTAGCATGCATATAGGTGAATAATGAATAACGCCTAGATAATGCATCAGCTACAATGTTTTATTGACCAGATTTATACTTATTCACATATGGAAAAGTTTCAATAAATTCTAACCATTTAGCATGCCTATTATTCAATTTACCTTGAGTTTTCAAGAATTTAAGGCTTTCATGATCAGAATGAATTATAAACTCTTTAGGCCATAAGTAATGTTGCCAAACCTGTAATGACCTTACCAAAGCATACAACTCCTTGTCATAAGTTTCATACTTTAAAGCTGCCCCATTAAGCTTTTCACTAAAGTAAGCTACGGGTCTTGATTCCGGCATCAAAACAGCCCCAATACCAATCCCGAAAGCATCACAGTGTATCTCAAAAGCTTTATGAAAATTAGGCAATGCAAGTAAAGGGGCGTGAGTCAACATATACTTTAGTTTAGTGAAGGCGTTTTCATGCTCCTCTTTCCATTCAAAAGCAATGTTCTTTTTAACAAGTTCATTCAAAGGTGCAGCTATAGAACTAAAGTCTTTAACAAACCTTCTATAAAAACTTGCTAATCCATGAAAACTCCTAACTTCACTAGCATTCTTAGGTCTCGGCCACTCCTCAATAGCCTTGACTTTTGACTCATCAACAGAAATACCTTGAGAACTAACAACATAACCCAAAAAGACAATTGATTCCATGCAAAAAGAACACTTTTTAAGGTTAGCATACAATCGGTTCTCACGTAGTACAACAAACACTTGTTTTAAATGTTCAACATGCTCATCAAGTGATTTGCTATAAATAAGGATGTCATCAAAATAGACCACAACAAATTTACCAATGAAAGACCTAAATACGTGATTCATTAGCCTCATAAAAGTACTAGGTGCATTAGTTAGACCAAAAGGCATGACTAACCATTCATACAAACCATACTTTGTTTTAAAGGCTGTTTTCCATTCATCACCTTCTTTCATTCTAATTTGATAGTAGCCACTTTTTAAATCAATCTTGGTGAAAATACACGAACCATACAATTCATCAAGCATATCATCTAATCTAGGAATTTGATGTCTATACTTAATGGTGATTTTGTTTATGGCACGACAATCAACACACATTCTCCAAGATTCATCCTTTTTAGGTACAAAAATTACTGGTACAGAACAAGGACTTAGAGATTCACGCACAATACCTTTGTCAAGGAGTTCATCCACTTGACGTTGATTCTCCTTTGTTTCCTCAGGATTTGCTCTATATGCTGGACGATTTGGAATTTGTGCACTAGGAATGAAATCAATTTGATGTTCAATTCCTCTTATTGGCGGCAATCCAATGGGTAAGTTCTCGGGAAACACATCACTAAATTCCTGGAAAAGAGATAAAACAACACTAGCAAAGAAGCAAGGTGATCACTATCAACAATAAGTACAAAATCCTTGCGGATCATCAAATACAATGATTGCTTATTTAGTATTGCTCTCTTAACATCACTCTTAGAAGCAAAATAACAACATTTAGAAGGAACACTATTTCGGCTATTACAAGATTTAGAATCAATGCTTCGGCCTACACTAGTTACATTCTTTTTATCTTCTTGTTCTTTCTTCTCCTTTGCTTCCATCTCACGGCAAGATTGCACAATTCTTGATTGATCTTCAAAAGCTTGGCTTGGACTCAATGCCCTAAGGTTGTACTTTTGGCCATGATAATCAAAAGAATAATAATTCTTCTTTGCATGATATGTAACATCTCGATCAAATTGCCATGGACGACCAAGTAAAATATGACTAGCTTCCATTGGTACAACATCACACACAATATCATCAACATACTTTCCAATGGTTAAAGAAAATTTAACTTGTTTAGTCACTTTACTCTCGGCAGTGTTCTTAAGCCATTGAAGCTTATATGGATTTGGATGTTTCATGCAAGTCAAGTTTAGCTTCTTAGCAAATAATGTACTTGCCACATTTGTACAACTACCACTATCAACAATCACACTACAAATCTTACCTTGAACCATGCATCGAGCGTGAAATATGTTTTCTCTTTGAGACAAATCATCTTCAACTAGTGGTTGTGCACTCAAGACTCGGCGAGTAACTAAAGAGAATTCACCAACATCATATGTAGTAAGATCTTCACTATCTTCATCACTTTGGTACTTCTCTTCAAGAGGTGGCATGTCGGCACATTCTTCATCACTTTCAACCTCTCCATTATCACGAATTATCATCAATTTTCTGGTTGGGCAGTCATTTTGATAATGGCCATAACCTTGACACTTATAACATCTAATGTCCCTTAATCTCTCATTCGGTTTGGGAGTTGTTTTGGTTGATGATTCAGCAAGTTGGCGGACTGTTTTGGGAGCATTATTTAAAGTGTTTTGACGCTGATTTGGGGTGAAGACTTTCAGCTTTGGTGGAGGTGTGAAATTCGGCTTTTGATCTCTCCTCCAAGGCGGCAATGGTTGTTGGAAACTTCGCCCTTTACCCTTCATATGCTTCTCAATTTTGATAGCTTTGTGAACAAGTTCATTAATATCAATGTAACTTTGAAGATCAACTTGTTAAGCCAATTCGGAATTCATACCTCTAAGGAACCTCTCAATGGTTGTGTCGGGGTCTTCATGAATATTGGCTTTCATCATCAATGCCTCCATCTCATGGTAGTAATCTTTAACTGTTCGGCTACCTTGCACAAGGGTATGCAATTTTCGGTTGAGCTCTCTATTATAATGTGAAGGAACATATTTCTTCCTCATGATTGCCTTCATTTGGTTCCAAGTCTTGACTGGCCTTTCACCATCTTGTCTTCTATTTCGAACAACTTCATCCCACCAAAACTAGCATAATCTTTAAGGTGCATAAAAGCAATTCGGTATTGCTTTTTCTCGGGGACATCATTACCTTCAAAGAAGTGTTCTAAATCTCGAACCCAATCAAAGAAAGCTTCGGGATCTGATTTGCCATGAAAGGTAGAGATGGTGAGTTTAACAGAATCAATGGAAATTTTAGACTTTTCACCTTTAGAAGAGCTCGTGTACTCATCCTCGTTTTCCTCATCATTATCATCATCGGATTCATCATGATCTTCAAATTTAAGCTTCCTCGATGTGGAGCTTTTAGATGATGACTCCAAATTATCAAGTCGGAGATTGATCTTTTGCAACATACCAAAAAGGACTTCATTAGCAAACTTTTGCTCGGCTTGAGTTATAGGTTTGTCACTTTTTGATTCCTCCATTTCTACCTGCAAGTTAGTAAAGAAAACACAAGAATATATATAGATATACCTCTCGAGTTCCTTACTATGGATAATAGGTACTCTCCACTCTATTTAGGTAGTGTTCTCTCTTGTTTATCCTAGCTAAACCTCTCAATTAATCAATGTGTTGGGATGATTAAGACTCACCAAGTTCAATTACTTAAATAGCAAAATCTCAATCAACAAGTTCCACACAAAACTTTCACAAGAAAAATCAAGAGAGTTAACAAAGAAATCACGTCTAAGAAGTTTAGAACACGTGTGGGTTACAAACTGATTTACCACCAGAAACTATGAAAGTCAGAAACTAGACTCAAAGATGAAGAGAATGGCTTTGGAATCACTTAATTCCGGTTTGTATTGAGAAAGTTATGGCACTTTTAATCCAAGGTGGTTTTCAAGTAACAAGCTCAAGAACAATGTATTCTTCAACTAAAATTAAATAATTAAAAGAAAAATAAATAACAGAAATAAATAATGCAAAGTCCGAATTAATATTTTTTTGTTCTTTTTTTTTCTTTTTCTTTTTGAATTGAGCGTTTTTTTTATACGGTCTATTTTTTTTTTTTTTTTTTGTTCAAACAACTACAAGACAAACTCTAACTTTAAGGTTTTGAACACAAACCTTGGACAAACAAAACTACTAGGTTCGGACAAGAACCTTAAACAATGCAAACTTTAAGGTTTTAAGACAAGAACCTAGTACAAAGTACATAGGTTTAATGTTTGAAGACAACAACCTAGGATTTAAGGTTTATAATGTTTTGTCTTCTTGTCTTAACCTTAACAACCTTAAAATTTTCAAACTTTAATATATCACCAAGGAAAAGGAATTTGAATGTGCCACTTTCACAAAATAATCTAGATTTTCAACAAGGATCAAGAATATGGCTCAAGATTCAAATTTGGACTAATTTGGATTTTCAAGAAAATCAAGAAGTTCAAGAAAGTGTTCAAGAACTTATCTTTTTCAAGTGTGATAAAAGTTTGATCGAAACACACTATAACAAGAATGAGATAAAGAATCTAACACAAAAGAAAGAAAGCAATTCGGATCAAATTCAAGGAAGTTCTGAATTTTGGACTGAGAAACCCTAGAATGAAACCCTAGTTTTTTTTGGACGAAATTGTTTTCTAACAATTTGACGTGAAAACAGAAAGGAAAACTTCAAGAATTCCACACTATGATGATGAACATGACAATGCAGAATATTGACACGAAAAACAGCATGAAACGCAGCACAAAAACAGCAAGAAACAACACACAAATCGCAAAGACGCTATACAAGGATTTGGGCAGATTTCGGGCATAATTTTAAGTCAATGTTGCATGCGATTTTTGACAGATTTTGGGACTGAATTAAGCACGAATTTAGACAGCAAATAAGACACTAAAACTGCAGCAAAGAGGACGCAAAAGACTCAGCAGAATGGACGTTAAAAAAGGGCAGAAATCAGACAACACAAAACGGTAAAATTTGGGCAGAATGTGAGCACTTAATGTTCATGTGATTTTGACGAAATTTATGGATGATCCTAACTCGACCTAGGACAGCAAGAAGGACACAAGATAGCAGCAAGAAAGATGCACTAAGAGCAGAAACAATAACGCTAAAACTGCTGCAAAAATCGAGATACAAAACAGCAAGAACGCGGAAGAATTTTAAACGGATTAACCTGAAATTTTTGGGCAACAACTTGTGCTCTGATACCAATTGATGCGAATGGTTGGACGAGGCTCCAACTCCTAGACCAAATTCGATCTCCAATGCTTAGGAACGTGCTGCACAATCAAGTTATTCCACGAAACAAAACAGCAAACCGGGCGGATAAAATTCAAGGGAAAAACGCAAGTATTGAGGATAAATCAAACCCCACGTTTTTAATACAAAAGAACTTAATTTAACTTATGAAAATTCAATTAGTTAAACAAGTTAATTTGCTCTTTAAATAAAGAACAATGGTGAAGTCACCTATAGGTTACGCTAAAGGTAAGCTTCTACAATGGACAATTAAATAATTCTCCAAGGCTTTGGACAACTCAAAGAGTTAATCTCAATTTTTAGCAAGCTAAAAACTTTCTTTCATTCATCAACTTCATGTTAAAAAACGTTACAATTGCTTCTCTTTATATAGAGAGCAGTTCGGCCATGCTTAATGAATAAAGGAAATAAAACCCTAGTAGTTGTAAAATACAACTTGACTTCTAAACTAACTTTCCAAATTGGAATGGGAAACTAACAACTAACAAACTAATCCTTTTCCAAAAAGGATTAAGGAACACGGTTTCAAAGGTGGCCAAATTCAATTTGACTTCCTTTGTTTCCTAAACTATTACTTGCCATTATCATGAAAGATAATTGGGCCAAGTAATTTATTAAACAACCAATTAATTAAAGCCCACATTAAGTGTTTTGGACTGAATTAATTAAAAACAAAATAAAACCCTAAAATAACTTGAGGGCGTGATCCACATGAAAGCCCAAGGACACGTCTCTTCTTTGGACTTCAACTCTCGGCCTTTGCAAGCTTCTTCAAGGTGGAATTTCCTTAAGCTCCAATGTAGAACTTCTAGAAACTTCATCATGAATGGTTATTGAAGAAACATGCCAAAGAACTCCATGTTGAGATGGTAAAGAACTCTCGGCCTCCAAGTCTTCAAAGTGTGATGACAATAAAGTGTGCAAAGCTTCTTTTATTCTTTTGCTCCTTGATCTTGTCATTGGTCCATCAAGATTCTTCAAAGGATCATGTAAGCTCGGCTTTGGCACCAAGGAAGTGGATGGATTGCTATCAGTTCGTGGAATAACTTGTTTGTGTAGCACGGTCCTACATTGTGGAGATCGAATTTGTGTCGTCCTTTTTGCTGCTGTTTTGTGTCCTTCTTGCTGTCTTAATTCGTGTTCAATTCATCCATTTATTTCATCAAAATCGCATGAACATTTCTTGCTGAAATTCTGCCCGAAATCATCCTATTCTTGTTTTGCGTTTTTGGTGTTTTTTTGCGTCTTAGTTTTGTTGTTTTCTTCACGTTGTGCTGCTATTTTTTCGTGTCAAATTCTGCATTGTTTCGTTCATTATCATAGTGCTGAATTCTTTGTGTTTTCATTGTTGAGTCATCACGTCAAAGCATAGCTAGGGTTTTGGTCCGAAATTAGGGTTTCTTCATAACTAGGGTTTTGGTCCTAATTTCATAAGTTGCTTGTTTCTTATCCGTTCTTCAATCTTTCTTTTGTGGTAGATTCATTGTTTTCTCTACCATATCTTGAGTTTCGATCAAACTTTTATCACATCCAAAAAAGACAAGTTCTTGAACACTTTCTTGAACTTCTTGATTTTCTTGAAAATCCGAAAGTGCTAAAATTTGATTCTTGAGCAATATTCTTGATCCTCATCTTAAATCTTGAATATCTTGTTATATTGGCATTTTGCAAATTCGAAGTTCTTGGAGAGGTATTGAAGTTTGAATAATTCTGTAATTTTAAGGTTTGGACAAAAAAAAATTGTCCTTCCTGAAAAAAAAAAGGTTCGGACGGTTCTGCCTTCCGAAACAGGCATCCGAAACTCTGCAAAAAAAAATTGTCGTTCTAGAAGTTTAGGTTCGGACGGTGCCTAGCGTCTGAAACAGGCGTCAAAAACTTTGCAAAAAAAATTGTCCTCCCAGAAGTTTAGGTTCGGACGGTTCCTAGCGTCCGAAACAGGTGTCCGAAAGTTCAAAGTGCCATATCTTGCTCATTTTTAATCGGAATTTGGTGATTCAAATTGCATTCTCTTTGTCTTAGAGTCTAATTTCTATTTCTCTTAGTTTCTGAAGTTAAATCTATTTTAACCCACACGTGTTCTTAAATCTCTTGTGACATATTTTCTTTGATAATTCTCTTGATTTTACTTGTGAAAGTTTTTGTGTGGCACTTGTTGATTGAGACTTGTTATCTAAATCATTGGACTTGGTAAGTCTCAATAGTCCAAACAAATTCATCGCTTGAGAGCATTAGATAGGATAAACAAGAGAGAACACTACCTAAATATAGTGGAGAGTACCTACTACCCAATAGTGAGGAACCCGTGAGGATTTTATATATATTCTTGTGTTTTATTTACTAACTTGCAGGTACAAATGGAGAAAGAAACCGCTGATAAAAAGATCACCCCGGCCGAACAAAAGTTCGCCAATGAAGTTCTTTCAATATGCTTCAAAAGATCAACATCCGACTTGATAACTTGGAATCGGCTTCTAAAAGTTCTACATCAAAGAAGCTTAATTTTGATAATGATGAGTCCGATGATGATAATGAGGAGGAGGAGAACACGAGTTCTTCTAACAAAGGTGAAAAGTCTAAGATTTCAATTGATTATGTTAAACTCACTATCTCTACCTTTCATAGAAAATCAGATCCCGAAGCTTATCTAGATTGGGTTCGAGAGTTAGAACACTTCTTTGAAGGTAATGAGGTCCCCGAGAAAAAGCAATATCGACTTGCTTTTATGAAGTTGTTCGAACTAGACGCCAAGATGGTGAAAGGCCAATCAAGACTTGGAACCAAATGAAAACAATCATGAGAAAGAAGTATGTTCCTTCCCATTATAATAGAGAGCTCAACCGAAAGTTGCATTCCCTTGTACAAGGTAGCCGAACAGTTGAAGATTACTAACATGAGATGGAAGCTTTAATGATAAAAGCCAATATTCAAGAGGATCCCGACTCAACCATTGAGAGGTTCCTTAGAGGTATGAATTCCGAATTGGCTTATCAAGTTGATCTTCAAAGTTACATTGATCTTAATGAACTTGTTCACAAAGCTATCAAAATTGAGAAGCATATGAAGGGAAAAGGTCGAAACTTCAACAACCATTGCCGCCTTGGAGAAGAGATCAAAAGCCGAACTCGACTCCTTTCACGCCTTCCACAAAGCCAAAGTCCTTCACACCAAATCGGCCTTCAAACACTTCAAACAATGCTCCCAAAATAGTCTGCCAACTTGCTGAATCTTCCGCCAAGTCAACATCAAAACCTAATGAGAGGTTAAGGGACATTAGGTGTTACTATGGTCATTATTAATCCCACTGTCCAACTCGAAAATTGATGATCATTAGTGATAATGGAGAGGTTGAAAGTGATGAAGAATGTGCCGACATGCCACCACTTGAAGAGAAGTACCAAAGTGATGAAGGTAGTGAAATCTTACAACATATCAGGTTGGTGAATTTTCATTAGTTACTCGCCGTATTCTTAGTGCACAACCACTAATTGAAGATGATTTGTCTCAAAGAGAGAATATATTTCACGCACGATGCATGGTTCATGGAAAGATTTGTAGTGTGATTGTTGATAGTGGTAGTTGTACAAATGTGGCAAGCACATTACTTGTTAAGAAGTTGAACTTGACTTGCATGAAATATCCAAAACCATATAAACTTCAATGGTTAAAAAACACTGCCGAAAGTAAAGTGACTAAACAAGTTAAATTTTCATTCACCATTGGGAAGTATGTTGATGAGATTGTGTGTGATGTTGTTCCAATGGAAGCTAGTCATATTTTACTTGGTAGACCTTGGCAATTTGATCGAGATGTTACCTATCATGCCAAGAAGAATTATTATTCATTTGATTATGAAGGCCGAAAGTACAACCTTAGAGCATTGAGTCAGTTTCAAGCTTTTGAAGATCAATCAAGGATTGTGATACGAGTTGACCTAGGAATGACCTTGATCTCACGTATTTTCCACAAATCTTTGGATCGTTGTACACCAAACTCGAACACAAGAAACAACAAACACAATGCGGAAAGAAACAAGATGAAACAAAAAGGCAAAGATTGAAGCAAACACCCCAACGTTATAACAAAAAGAATTAACTTAACTAATGTAAATCAAAAGTTAAATCTCTTCAGTTTGGCGAGTGCTTTAAATCAAGAACGGGTAAGCTAACCTATAGTTCCTCACTAAGGCTTCGCAGGTCTTATGAAAATACAATTGAAAATTCAATTGGATCCTCACATTTTCTCTCAAATTTTCACGGCTGGAAGAAGGGTTTTAGCAAAGCTAAACTTTATCAAAATTCGTCTTATTATTTCATGCGAAAAACTCACCTATAAATAGGCTACAAAAACATGAAACCCTAATCCGATTCCAAAGTGGAATGGAATACCAACTCTAACAAACTAACTTAATCCTTTATGGAAAAGGATTCTAAACACGGTTAAAGGAAAGCAAAACACGTTTTTGCTAACTACTTTCCTAAACTCTTAAGAAGCAATAACCAATTTGACTTCTTAAGTTTCCTAAAATTTTACTTGCCATTATCATGCAAGATAATTGGGCCAAGTAATTAACTTAAACAATTAAATAAAAACGCCACATTAAGCCCATTATAATGTTAAGTGGACTTAACTAAAAACAACACAATAAATCCAAAACACAAAGAATAGGCGTGATCCATTGTCAAGCCCAAAACACGCCTCTTCTTGAACTTTAATATTTTCGGCCGTGCAAGCTTCTTCAATAAATAACGCCTATAAATAAGTGAATCCTAATCCCACTAGGATTGTGAATTCTAGTCTCATTAGGATTTGCTTCTATGGAATTTGGATAAGATGAGGATTGGTGAATCCTAATCCTATTAGGATTGAGCTTGGAAATCCTACTCCCATTAGGATTTAGTTTGGTAATCCTATTCCCATTAGGATTTGGAGCAGATTGCTTGGATGGATTCTCATCATTCCCTCCCTCCTCGAAAGGATTCGCCCTCGAATCTTGAAGTTGAGCTCCGGGATCAAACACCAATATGATGAACTCATCAAGACCCAAGTAACATTGGAATGATTCACATCTCGGGTAACAATGTTTTATATTCTGCAAGAACAAAACAAGTGTATAAGATAAAAGAATAGTTCGGGCAGAATATGTATGCATGCTGAAAAAACATAAAGCATTAATAGTCTTAACAAGTTGTGCATTCGAAATAACAATGAAAGAAGCACAACATTTGAAAGAAAATACAAAACAATTATGTAAATAAACATCATGTATTAAATGCAAATCAGAAAACCTATTGTTGCTAATGAGAAAAGAATGTCTAAAATAACTCCTATGACTATATGCATCACAAAACAAGTTTAGAAATTCCACCTTATATAAAGACAAATTTAAAGTTTTCGACAATATAAAACTATTGAAGACAAACTTCCTAACTACATGCATGGACAAACTAACACTAACATAGAACACAACGACTTGATTATATAAACAAGGACAGAAACATAAATTAATGTAATTACATAGATTATCCAAAGATACATAAGAATATTCATAGCAACTAAACATATATGCATCTCGGATTAAATGTATATCATAATTTAAGCACTTTGCAAACAAGTTTAAGTTATCTAATATGAAATTATAAGTCCAAGAAATAAAAACAGAATGTAAACAATCTAATAAATAGATGTTAACAAAATGCATTACCTTTTGGAATTTATAAGAAATTAAAAATTTAGATAACTTACCATCCAAGTGTTTAAATACTTGATTACCTCTTGGAACTTCATAAAATGGGCTATGGAACCGATTGCAAGGAATATGCATAAACTCGGGATTTCCACATTGAAAAGAAAAATTAGTCCAACAAGTATAACCATTATTAGTAACACTTTGAGACACAAGGATGTTGTGAAGTTCGAAATTACCAACATTAAACACAAAATATAATTCATGTAGTAGATAAGCAACATAGCATGTTATGAAACTATACATAAACTCATTCAAGACGAAATAACTGGATTTCACAATTGAAGAATTATGTGAAATAATTTGCTTATCAAAACACAAATCATTGGACTTAAAAACACATGGTATATATTTTTGAATTATTGTTTCAAAGGCATGTGAAAGACATTGAAATTGATTCAAAACAGAATTCAAACTTTGAAAATCAATAGTATTGATGTTAACAAAGTTCTTAACATATAAACCATTGAAATCAACCAAGAATCTTTCATTCCTACCTAACTTTCCTTGCTTACCTTGTGGAAAACAAGCTAAGGCAGATTGGACTCCTTCCAATTGATAATGAGTTGTTTCTAACTCCATGAATCTCTTAGGAACTCCAAAAACCTACAAAACATAGGAACAAGGCAGCAAACAATATAAATTGTGAACACTATCATCAAATAAGTACATTG
Source organism: Ophiorrhiza pumila (assembly GCA_016586305.1). Taxonomy (NCBI): domain Eukaryota; kingdom Viridiplantae; phylum Streptophyta; class Magnoliopsida; order Gentianales; family Rubiaceae; genus Ophiorrhiza; species Ophiorrhiza pumila. The sequence continues at coordinate 17,703,060 of BLIW01000010.1, forward strand.
ATTGCCTAGCTATTATTGCTTCATTGAACTCGCTAGAAGAAGAAAAATTACAAGATTTAGAAGTAACTAACTCACGGCTATTACATGATTTCGAATCACTCTCTTCACCTAAGCTAGCTATTATATTTTGTTTTCCTTGTAATTTCTTCTCTTTTGCGGCGTTTGCATCTCTAGTAGCTTGAATGATCCTTGTTTGATCTTCAAAGACTTGTGCGGGTGTCAAAGCATGAAGATTAAACTTCTTTCCTTTATTTACAAAGCTATAGAAATTTTTCTTGGCATGATAAACCACATCACAATCAAATTGCCAAGGACGCCCAAGTAAAATATGACTTGCTTCCATTGGAACAACATCACATAAAACAGTATCAACATACTTCCCAATGGTAAAAGAAAACTTAACTTGTTTGGTAACTCGGGTTTCAACCGAATTATTTAACCATTGAAGACGATAAGGCTTGGGATGTTTCATGCAAGTCAAATTCAATTTATTCACAAACAAAGTGCTCGCCACATTGGTGTAACTACCACTATCAATAATCACACTAGAAATCTTTCCTTGAACCATGCATCGTGTGTGAAATATATTATATCGTTGCATCAAGTCATCATTATCAACTAAAGGTTGAACATTAAGAACACTGCGAGAAACTAAAGAGTAATTACCAACATCATAAGTATATGATTCAAGAGCTTCTCCATGATCACTTGATTCACTTTGGTACATCTCTTCAAGAGGTGGCATGTCGGTACAATCATCATCACTTACCACTTCTCCACTATCAAGAGTTATCATCAATTTTCGAGTTGGGCACTCAGCTTGCACATGTCCATAACCTTGACATTTATAACAACGAACATCTCTCAATCTTGGACTAGGAGTTGATGCCGATTTTGGTGTGTTCTCGACAGCTTTGGGACTGTTTTTGGGACTTGGGATGATGCACTTGATGTCGGATTGGAGGTGAATTGACGCGGCTTTGACGGTGGTGTGAAAGGGGTAACATTCGGCCTTTGTTCCCTTCGCCAAGGTGGTGGCGGTTGTGAGAACTTACTCTTCCCTTTCATGTGCCTTTCAATCTTGATTGCTTTGTGGACAAGTTCATTAATATCAACATAACTTTGCAAATCCACATGATAAGCCAAATCAGAATGCATACCTTTCAAAAACCTTTCTATTGTAGAGTCGGGATCCTCTTGAACATTAGCCTTGATCATCAAAGCTTCCATCTCATGGTAATACTCCTCAACCGATTCATTACCTTGCACAAGAGAGTGCAATTTTCTATTCAACTCACGGTTGTAATGAGAATGAACATATTTCTTCCTCATAAGTATTTTCATTTGGCTCCAAGTCTTGACTGGTCTTTCTCCATCTTGACGCCTAGACCTTATAACTTCATCCCACCATAAACTAGTATAATCCTTAAGGTGCATAAAGGCAAGTCGATACTTTTCTTTTTCGGGGTAATCATGGCCTTCAAAGAAGTGCTCAAGCTCACGAACCCAATCAAAATAAGCTTTCAGATCTGCCTTTCCATGGAATGTAGGAATTGTTAGTTTAACAGAAGCAATTGAAAACTTAGACTTGTCACCTTTCTTAGAAGAACTCGTGTCCTCCTCTCTCTCCTCCTCTTCATGACTAGAATCATCTTCGGATTCAAACTCAACTGATGAGAATGAGTCCGTGTCCATGTCTATGGTGTTAAAGTCAAATTGTCATCCTAAAAGTTTCTGTCACATTTTGGTATTCTTGCCATAACGCTTTCGATATAACTCGTAATTGCATGATTCAAGAAGCCCTGGAACGATAAGAGATAGAGCTACAACTTTCATGTTTTACGTTTTCCGAGCTTCTAACATTATCACCGTCGAAAATGCCTTCCAAAATTGATGACGGGATTCTGGCCAGATTTTCATCTCGAATTTCATGGACTACATTGAAGACCAAGATGGCGTGCTTGGGCTTTGTAATTATTGGATCACGCCATTGTTAATCTTTAGGATTTATTTAATTTGTAATAATAAGTCCATTAACATTAATTAATTGGGCTTTATTTTCGTTAATTAATAAGTCATTACTTGGCCCAATTACCTTGCATGGTAATTAGGAAAGTAATCTCCTACGTTTTAGGAGGATTTAGGAAAGTAAGAGTACAAATCGGTTTTTACTTCATCATAACCGATTTGCTATGATTAGGAAACTTAAAATTTGTCTTTTAGTTATTGGTTTCCTTTTCCAATTTGGAAACTAAGTTGTAATAGGATTAAGCTAGGATTTCATGTTTTTGTAGCCTATTTATAGGTGAGTTTTTCACATGAAATAATAAGATGAATTTTGATAAAATTAAGCATTGCTTAAGCCTTCTTCCAGCCGTGAAAAGTTGAACGAAAAACGTGAGGATTCAATTGATTTCAATTGTGTTTTCATAAGACCCGCGAAGCCTTAGTGAGGAGCTATAGGTTAGCTTACCCGTTCTTGATTTAAAGAACTCGCCAAACTGAAGAGATTTAACTTTTGATTTACATTAGTTAAGTTAATTCTTTTTGTTATAACGTTGGGGTGTAGATTGCATCAATCTTTGTCCTTGCGTTTCATCTGGTTCCTTCTGCTTTGTTTTTGTGTTTCTTGTTCGTGATTGTGCTGAGTTTGGTGTACAACGATCCAAAGGTTTGTGGAAAAATACGTGAGATCACGGTCCTTCCTAGGTCAACTTGTATCAATTGGTATCAGAGCAATCCCGATTGTTCATCAAATTTCAGGTTTCATCATTCTTTATTTCGGTTTTTGCGTGTCTCGTTTTCTTGTTGTTTTCTTGCTTTTTTGTGTCGTTCTTTTTCCTGCAGATTTTTCTTCGTTTTTGCTACTGTTTGTGAGTCCTTCTTGCTGTCCTAGGTCGTGATAGGTTCAGTCATTAATTTTGTAAAAATCGCATGCACAATACTTGCTCAAATCTGCCCGAAATTATCTTCATCTTGCTTCTCGGATTTGTGCTGCTTTCTTGTTGAAATTTGTTGCGCCTTGCTGTTGTTTTCTTTTCATAAATTCTTCATTGTTGTGTTCATCATCATAGTGTGGAATTCTTGAGTCATTATTGCTGTTTTTCACATCCAAACTATTAGGGTTTGTCAAACTAGGGTTTGTGAAATTAGGGTTTCTTGGTAGAAATTTCATAACTTCCTTGTTTCTCACCCGTTTCTTGATCTTTTTTTGTGTTGGTTTCGTCATTCCATTGTCATCAAAGTGTGTTTTGATCAAACTTTTTCACCATCTCAAAAAGACGAGTTCTTGACCACTTTCTTGAAAATCTTGATTTTCTTGAAAATCCAAAAGTGTCAAAATTTGAATCTTGAGCTTGATTCTTGCTTCTTGTTGCAAATCTTGAATATCTTGTTAAAGAAGCATATTGAAATTCCTTATATTTGGTGAGTTATTTGAAATTCTTGTTGGCTGAAAATTTTGAAGAAATTAAGGTTTGAACAACATAAGACAAGACAACATCCTTAAACCTAAGTACTTGTACTAGGTTCTTGTCTTAAAAGCCTTAAAGTTTGATTTGTTTAAGGTTGTCCGAATTCAAAAAAAAAAAAAAAAAAAGAGGCTGAATTGAAAAAAAAAGGCCCAATTCAAAAAAAAAAAAGAGGAGAAAAGAAAAGAAAAAGTCGGACCATATTTATATAAAAAAAAATAAAATAAAGACAGCCCAAGAAAAGAACTAAAGTTCTTGTTTGCTTTTTGAAAATCACCAATATTGAAAGTGCCATATCTTGCTCATTTTAGCTACGAATTGAGTGATTCAAAAACCATTTTTCTTCTTTTTCTGTCTACTTTCTGTTTTTCACAGTATTCTGGAGTTAATCTGTTTATACCCCATACGTGTTCTATAAATTGTTCTAGTGACGTGATTTTCCTTCAAACTTTATTGGCTTTACTTGTGTGAATTGATTTGTTGGATTATTCGGTTGAGACTTGTTATTATAATCAACGAACAGTAAGCTAAATTAGTTTGAGCGATTCATTGTTGAGAGATTAGATAGGGTATACACGAGAAAAACCTCTACACTAGAGAGGAGAGCATATACTACCCATATTGTGAGAACCCGTGAGGTATATTTCTATATATTTCTTTTGTTTTTACTAACATACAGGTACAAATGGAGGGTGATGAATCTAAATCACCAAAGGTAGTGGACCAAAAGTTCACTAACGATGTCCTCTTTGACATGATCCGAAAACTCACACTCAAAGTTGATAGTTTGTCTTCACCACCACCTAAGGGTCCTAGATCCCGAAGAGTTGAGTTTGAGTCCGAAAATGATTCTAGTCATGATGAGGAGGAGGAAGAGGAGGGCACAAGCTCTTCTAAGAAAGGTGACAAGTCTAAGATTTCCATTGCTTCTGTTAAACTAACTATCCCAACTTTCCATGGTAAAGCAGATCCCGAGGCTTATTTTGATTGGGTTCGTGAGCTTGAGCACTTCTTTGAAGGCCATGATTACCCCGAAAAAGAAAAGTACCGACTTACTTTTATGCACCTTAAGGATTATGCTAGTTTATGGTGGGATGAGGTTATAAGGTCTAGACGTCAAGATGGAGAAAGGCCAGTCAAGACTTGGAGCCAAATGAAGATGCTTATGAGGAAGAAGTATGTCCCTTCTCATTACAACCGTGAATTGAACAGAAAATTGCACTCTCTTGTGCAAGTTAGTAAATCGGTTGAGGAGTATTACCATGAAATGGAAGCTTTGATGATTAAAGCTAATGTTCAAGAGGATCCCGACTCTACAATTGAATGATTTTTGAGAGGTATGCATTCTGATTTGGCTTATCATGTGGATTTACAAAGTTATGTTGATATTACCGAACTTATCCACAAAGCAATCAAGATTGAAAGGCACATGAAAGGGAAGAGTAAGTTCTCACAGCCGCCACCACCTTGGCGAAGGGAACAAAAGTCGAATGTTACCCCTTTTACACCACCGTCAAAGCCGCATCAATTCACCTCCAATCCAACATCAAGTACATCATCCCAAGTCCCAAAATCAGTCCCTAAACCTGTGGAGAACACCCCAAAAACGGCGTCAACTCCTAGTCCAAGATTGAGGGATGTTTGTTGTTATAAATGTCAAGGTTATGGACATGTGCAAGCTGAGTGTCCAGTTCGAAAATTGATGATAACTCTTGATAGTGGAGAAGTGGTAAGTGATGATGATTGTGCCGACATGCCACCTCTTGAAGAGAAGCACCAAAGTGAGTCAAGTGATAATGAAGCTCTTGAATCATATACTTATGATGTTGGTAATTACTCTTTAGTTTCTCGCCGTGTTCTTAATGTTCAACCTTTAGTTGATAATGATTATTTGATGCAACGAGATAACATATTTCACACACGATGCATGGTTCAAGGAAAGATTTGTAGTGTGATTATTGATAGTGGTAGTTGCACCAATGTGGCGAGCACTTTATTTGTGAATAAATTGAATTTGACTTGCATGAAACATTCCAAGCCTTATCGTCTTCAATGGTTAAATAATTCGGTTGATACACGAGTTACCAAACAAGTTAAGTTTTCTTTTACCATTGGGAAGTATGTTGATACTATTTTATGTGATGTTGTTCCCATGGAAGCAAGTCATATTTTACTTGGGCGTCCTTGACAATTTGATTGTGATGTGATTTATCATGCCAAGAAAAATTTCTATAGCTTTGTATACGAAGGAAAGAGGTTTAATCTTCACGCTTTGACTCCTGCACAAGTCTTTGAAGATCAAACAAGAATCATTCAAGCTACCAGAGATGCAAACGCCGCAAAGGAGAAGAAATTGCAAGAGAAACAATGTAATAATGGATCGAAATCTTGTAATAGTCATGACATAGTTGTTTCAAAATCTTGTCATTTTGCTTCTTCTAATGAGATTGAGAGAGCCTTACTAGCTAGGCAATCAATGTACTTACTTGGTGATAGTGTTCACGAATTTTCTTGTTTGCTGCCTAGTACATTTGTTTTGCAGGTTTTTGGAGTTCCTAAGTGCTTAATGGAGTTCGAAATAACTCATTATCAATTGCAAGGAATCCAATCCGCCTTAGCTTGTTTTCCACAAGGTAAGCAAGGTAAGTTAGGTAAGTATGAAAGCTTATTGGTTGATTTCAATGGTTTTAAAGTAAAGAACTTTGTTAACGTCAATGCTATTGATTTTCAAAGTTTGATTTCTGTTTTGAATCAATTTCAATGTCTTTCACACACCTTTGAAACATTAGTTCGAAATTCTTTAACATGTGCATTAAAATCCAATGATTTGTGTTTTGGTAAGCAAATTATTTCACATAATTCTTCAATTATGAAATCCAATTATTTCGTTTTGAATGAGTTTATGTATAGTTTCTTCACATGCTATGTTGCTTATCTCATACATGAATTATATTTTGAGCTTAATATTGATAATTTCGAACTACATCAAACCTTTGCATGCACTCATTCAAGTGTTAATTATATTGACTCTACTTGTTGGGTTAATGATTCTTTTGATTCTTTATTTCGTGATTTTGCTCACATCCATCAAGTTCAAAGAGGTCCTTGGATAATTCAACACTTGTATGGTAAGTTATCTCCGTTCCAAATTTCTTTTGAATTCCAAGAGGTAAAATTTTCTATTTACAACTATTCAGTAGATTGTTTACATTCTAGTTTTTGGAATTACACTCTCATATTTGATAACTTTTGCATGTTTTTAGAGGTCTTAATACGTTCATGTGATTTGCACTTTCTCAAGGATGCATATATGTTTTCTTGTTATGAATTTTCGTGTCTTTATGATTCTATTCATATATGTTTACATCCTTTGCTTACATTACATGTTAATAACGTAAATAATGTGTTCATGAATGTTGTTAGTGAATTCATATTGATTAGTTCTTTAATTAAGAACATTCGATTTTCTGATTTGCATAAACTATATGATAGTTATTTGCATAATTGTTTTGAATTCATTGACTTCAACATTATGACTCATGCAAAATTTGTTACGACTAATCATGTTATATGTATTTCGATTTTGCATACATATTCTGCCCGTTCTATTCTTTTGGTGAAAGGAAATTATTCTACGTATTGTTTTAGATTATTGTGCTTTCTTTTACCTTATACATTTGTCTTGTTTTGGCAGGATATAACTTCTTGTTGCTCGAGATGTGCATCTTCCCAATTTTATTTGGCTCGAGTTTGCATTGGGTTCATCATATTGGTGTTTGATCGATGAACTCACTTTCAAGATTCGAGGACGAATCCTTTCGAGGAGGGAGGGAATGATGAGAATGAGCCCGTGTCCATGTCCGTGGTGTTAAAGTCAAATTGTCATCCTGAAAGTTTCTGTCACGTTTTGGTATTCTTCCCATAACTCTTTCGATATAACTCGGAATTGCATTATTCAAGAAGCCCTGGAACGATAAGAGATAGAGCTACAACTTTCATGTTTTAAGTTTTCCGAGATTCTAACATTATCACCGTCGAAAATGCCTTCCACAATTGATGACGGGATTCTGGCCGGATTTTCATCTCGAATTTCATGGACTACATTGAAGACCAAGATGGCGTGCTTGGGCTTTGTCATTATTGGATCACGCCATTGTTAATCTTTAGGATTTATTTAAGTTGTAATAATAAGTCCATTAACATTAATTAATTGGGCTTTATTTTCGTTAATTAATAAGTCATTACTTGACCCAATTACCTTGCATGGTAATTAGGAAAGTAATCTCCTACTTTTTAGGAGGATTTAGGAAAGTAAGAGTACAAATCGGTTTTTACTTCTTCATAACCGATTTGCTATGATTAGGAAACTTAAAGTTTGTCTTTTAGTTATTGGTTTCCTTTTCCAATTTGGAAACTAAGTTGTAATAGGATTAAGCTAGGGTTTCATGTTTTTGTAGCCTATTTATAGGTGAGTTTTTCACATGAAATAATAAGATGAATTTTGATAAAAATTAAGCATTGCTTAAGCCTTCTTCCAGCCGTGAAAAGTTGAAAGAAAATCGTGAGGATTCAATTGATTTCAATTGTGTTTTCATAAGACCCGCGAAGCCTTAGTGAGGAGCTATAGGTTAGCTTACCCGTTCTTGATTTAAAGAACTCGCCAAACTGAAGAGATTTAACTTTTGATTTACATTAGTTAAGTTAATTCTTTTTGTTATAACGTTGGGGTGTAGATTGCTTCAATCTTTTTCCTTGAGTTTCATCTTGTTCCTTCCGCTTTGTTTTTGTGTTTCTTGTTCGTGATTGTGTTGAGTTTGGTGTACAACGATCCAAAGGTTTGTGGAAAAATACGTGAGATCAAGTGATAGCAATCCATCTATGTCCATGCCAAAGCCGACTTCAAGTGTTCATCCATTGACAAACCTTGATGGTCCAATGACAAGATCAAGGAGCAAAAAGATGAAGGAGGTGTTGCAAGCATTATTGATAACTCATTGTGAAGAATTGGACATCTTCGATGAGCATTATGATCCGGTCCAAGTATCTTCCACCAATGGAGCTTTATGGAATATATCTTCTCTCACAATCCATGAAGAGATGGATCAATCACAATGAAGTCCAATGAAGGCGTGTTTGGGTTTCATAAATGGATCACGCCATTAAACCCTAATTTATTAGTGTTTTATTTTATGTTATTTTAAGCCCAATTAGACGTTTTAATTTATTAAATAATGGGCTTGGAATTTCGAAATTAATTAAGGTTACTTGGCCCAATTATCTTGCATGATAATGGCAAGTAAAAGTTTAGGAAACAAAGAAGTCAAATTGAGTTTTGCTACTTGGCAAAACCGTGAGTCACAAATCCTTTTTGGAAAAGGATTTAATTTGTTAGTTGTTTGTTTCCAATTCCACTTTGGAAAGTTAGCTAGCTTAGAAGTCAAGTTGTAATTTACTTAAGCTAGGATTTTTACAAGGCATGGCCGAAATTTGCCTCTATATAAGGCCATCATTGTAAACGTTTTTTTTAATAAGATGAATTTTGTTGAATTTAGCCTTGCTAAAAATTGTCTTTCAGCCGTGAGAAGCTTTAAGAAAAACGTGAATCAATTCAATTAAGTTTAGTTGAGTTTTCATAAGAACCGTGAACCTAGAAGCTAAGACCTTTAGGTGAACTTACAAGTTCTTGATTCAAAGAACAAGCCAAACTGATTTTTTTAGCTTATGAATTTTCATAAGTTGGCCGAATCTTTTTGATTCATACGTGGGGGTTTGATTGCTTCATATTAAATCTTTTCGTGTCAATATCTTTATTTTCTTGTTTTGTCAATTCCGCACCATTGTTTCTTCTTGTTCTTGTTTGTGGAGTTTGGTAAGCAACGATCCAAAGGAGGTGGTTTCGAGTGGTTCAAGGTGCTGCATCTTGATCATTCATATCAATTGGTATCAAAGCTCAAGGTTGTCTTCCAAATTCAGGTTTTAAATTTCGATTTTTGAGTCTTCTTGTTTCTCGGTTTTCTTGTTGCTTTGTGTCTCGATTTTTGCTGCTGTTTTAGACGTCCTTTTGCTGCTGTTCTTGAGTCAATTTTTCTGCAGTAAATTGTGTCTTAATTCAGTCCTTAATTCGTCATAATTCTGTCCATAAAATCGCATGCAAATCTGCCCTAAAAATCTGCCCAAAATCGTATAACCTTGCTTTAGCGTTTTTGCGATTTATGTGTTGTTTTGTCTTGCTGTTTTCTTTCGATCCTTGCTGCTGTCCTTTGTGTCTTCTTTCTGCAGTTAATTGTGTCTTAATTCTGCTCTAATTTCGTCTTAAAAGTGTCAAGCAAATCGCATAAAAAAATTGTTGCTCAAATCTGCCCAAAATCGGTTTCATCTTGCTTTTGCGTTTTGACGGATTTTGTGTTGTTTCTTGCTGAAATTCTTGTTGCGTTTTGTTGCAGTTCTTGGTGTCTTAATTCTGCACTTTTTCTTGTCTTCATAGTGTTGAATTCTTGTGTTTTCATTGGCTGTCCACACGTCAACTTGTTAGGGGTTTTTGAAGTCAAGAATTAGAGTTTCTTACAAACCCTAGTTTTGGTCAAGTTTGCATAACTTTCTTGTTTCTTATCCAATTCTTGATCTTTCTTTTGTGTTAGTTTCTTTGTTTCATTCTTGTCATAGTGAGTTTTGATCAAACGTTTATCACACTTGAAAAAGATAAGTTCTTGAACACTTTCTTGAACTTCTTGATTTTCTTGAAAATTCAAAAGTGTCAAAATTTGAATCTAAAGCCATATTCTTGATCTTCTTGATAAATCTTGAATATTTTGTGAAAGTGGCACGTGCAAATTCATAATTCTTGGTGAGATATTAATGTTTGAAAATTTTAAGGTTTTTAAGGTTAAGACAAAAGACACAACATCCTTAAACCCTAATCCTAGGTTGTTGTCTTCAAACCTTAAAAGTTTGTTTGTACTAGGTTCTTGTCCGAACCTTAATTGTTTTTGTTTGACCAAGGTTTTGTCCAAACCTTAAAAGTTTGTTTTTGTCCTTTGTTGTCCGAACAAAAAAAAAAAAAAAGAGGCCGTATAAAAAAAAAAAAAGGCCCAACTCAAATAAAAAAAAAACAAAAAAACAGAAAAAGAACAAAAAATTATATTAATTCGGACTTTGCATTATTTATTTCTGTTATTTATTTATTTTATTTAATTTTAATTGAAGAACACATTGTTCTTGAGTTTGTTTCTTGAAAATCACCTTGGATTAAAAGTGCCATAACTTTCTGAATACAACTCGGAATTAAGTGATTCAAATTGTGTTTTCTTCGTCTTGAAGTCTACTCTCTGTTTCCCTTAGTTTCTGAAGTTAAATCAAGTTATACCCACACGTATTATTAAATACTCTTGACGTGATTTGTTAAAACTTCCTTGGTTTTACTTTTGAAAATTTGTTGGTGGAATTAATTGGTTGAGTCTTGTTATTACAATCATTGAACCAGTAAGTTCCATAGTTTGAGAGTATTAGTACAGGGTATACACGAGAAAAGCTTTCATATTAAGAGAGGAGAGTACCTACTACCCCATATTGTGAGAACCCGTGAGGTATATTTCTATATATTTCTTGTGTTTTTACTAACTTGCAGGTACAAATGGAGGGTGATGAATCTAAATCAACAAAGGTAGTGGACCAAAAGTTCACTAATGATGTCCTCTTTGACATGATCCGAAAACTCACACTCAAAGTTGATAGTATGTCTTCGCCACCACACAAGAGTCCTAAATCCCGAAGAGTTGAGTTTGAATCCGACAATGACTCTAGTCATGATGAGGAGGATGAAGTGGAGGATACAAGTTCTTCTAAGAAAGGTGACAAGTCTAAGATTTCCATTGCTTCTGTTAAACTAACTATCCCAACTTTCGATGGTAAAGCAGATCCCGAGGCTTATTTTGATTGGGTTCGTGAGCTTGAGCACTTCTTTGAAGGCCATGATTACCCCGAAAAGGAAAAGTACCGACTTGCTTTTATGCACCTTAAGGATAATGCTAGTTTATGGTGGGATGAGGTTATAAGGTCTAGACGTCAAGATGGTGAAAGGCCAATCAAGACTTGGAGCCAAATGAAGATTCTTATGAGGAAAAAGTATGTCCCATCTCATTACAACCGTGAGTTGAACAGAAAATTGCATTCACTTGTGCAAGGTAATAAATCGGTTGAGGAGTATTACCATGAGATGGAAGCTTTGATGATCAAGGCTAATGTGCATGAAGATCCTGATTCCACTATAGAACGATTTTTGAGAGGTATGCATTCTGATTTAGCATATCATGTGGATTTACAAAGTTATGTTGACATTAATGAGCTTGTGCATAAGGCTATTAAGATTGAAAGGCATATGAAAGGGAAAAATAAGTTTTCACAGCCGCCACCACCATGGCAAAGAGATAAGAAGCCGAATGTGTCTCCTTTCACTCCATCCACAAAGCCGCGCCAATTCACTTCCAATCAACCATCAAGCGCACCATCTAATGTCTCAAAATCAGTTCCCAAAGCTGCTGATCCAACACCTAAATCGGCACCAACTTCTGGTTAAAGATTAAGAGATATTCGTTGTTATAAGTGTCAAGGTTTCGGTCACATGCAATCTGATTGTCCAACTCGGAAAATAATGATGCTTCTTCCTAATGGTGAAGTGGTAAGTGAAGATGATAATGATGATGAATGTGCTGACATGCCTGCACTAGAGGAGAAATATGTAAGTGATGAAAGTGAAGAGTGTGATGGTTCTTCTTATAAGGTTGGTGATTATTGTTTAGTCTCTTGTAGAGTACTTAATGCACATCCACTTGTTGATGAAGATTTGATCCATCGTGAGAACATATTTCATACACGTTGTATGGTTCAAAACAAAATTTGCACTGTTATTATTGATAGTGGTAGTTGTGCAAATGTGGCAAGTACTTTATTTGTAAATAAGCTGAATTTGACTTGCATGAAACATCCCAAACCATATAACTTCAATGGTTAAATAATTCAGCTGAATCTCGAGTAACCAAGCAAGTTAAATTTACATTCACCATTGGTAGTTATGTTGATAAAGTCACATGTGATGTTGTTCCAACGGAAGCTAGTCATATATTGCTTGGAAGACCTTGGCAGTTTGATAGAGATGTTGTGTATCATGCCAAGAAGAACTTTTACCATTTTTCTCACCAAGGTAAAAAGTTTAATTTGAGAGCCTTAAGTCCTACTGAAGTTTTTGAAGATCAAGCTAAAATAGCTAAGGCTTATGGTGCAATGAGTGAAGCAAAGGAGAAGAAGTTACAAGAGAAGAACAATGTAACTAGCATAGGGTGAAACATTGTAACTAGAAATAGTGATAGTGATAGCTGTGAGTTAGTTGTTTCAAAATCTTGTAATTATGCTTCTAAGAGTGAGGTTAAGAGAGCTATATTAGATAGGCAAGTAGTGTATTTACTTTTTCGCAAGGATGTACTTATCATTGATAGTGCTCACCTTGATTCTTTGCCTAGTATTGTTTCAGCTCTTTTGCAGGAATATGATGATGTGTTTCCTGAGGATTTACCAAAGGGTTTACCACCTATTAGAGGTATTGAACATCAAATTGATTTCATACCTGGATCTCAAATTCCAAACCGTCCAGCTTATAGAGCAAACCCTGAAGAGACTGAGGAAATTCAACGTCAAGTGGACGAACTTATTAACCGAGGTATGGTTCAAGAATCTTATAGTCCATGTGCTGTTCCTGTTATTTTAGTTCCTAAGAAGGATGATTCATGGAGAATGTGCGTTGATTGTCGTGCCATAAATAAAATAACTATTAAGTATAGACATCCTATTCCTAGACTAGATGACATGCTTGATGAGTTATATGGTTCATGCATATTTTCTAAGATAGGCCTAAAGAGTGGTTATTATCAAATTCGAATGAAAGAAGGTGATGAATGGAAAAATGCTTTTAAGACAAAGTTTGGTTTGTATGAATGGTTAGTCATGCCTTTTGGTTTAACCAATGCACCCAGTACTTTTATGAGATTAATGAATCAAGTTTTTCGTCACTACATTGGAAAATTTGTTGTGGTCTATTTTGATGATATCCTTGTATATAGTAAATCACTTGATGAGCATGTTGATCATTTAAGACAAGTGTTTGCTGTTTTACGTGAGAACAAATTATATGCTAACCTTAAAAAGTGTTCTTTTTGTATGGAATCAATTATCTTTTTAGGTTATGTTGTTAGTTCTCAAGGTATATCTGTTGATGAGTCAAAGGTTAAAGCAATTCAATGTTGGTCTCGACCTACATGTGCTAGTGATGTTAGAAGCTTTCATGGATTGGCAAGTTTTTATAGGAGGTTTATTAAAGATTTTAGTACTATAGCAGCTCCTCTAAATGAACTTGTTAAGAAAATGTTGTTTTTGAATGGAAGGAAGAACATGAAAATGCTTTTAACAAGTTGAAGTATTTGTTGACTCGTGCGCCTTTACTTGTTTTGCCCAATTTTAGTAAAGCTTTTGAGATACACTGTGATGCCTTCGGGATAGGTATTGGTGCTGTTTTGATGTAGGAATCAAGACCGGTGGCCTATTTTAGTGAAAAGCTCAATGGGGCGCAATTGAAGTATGCAACTTATGACTAGGAGTTGTATGCGTTGGTAAGGTCATTACAGGTTTGGCAACATTATCTATGGCCTAAAGAGTTTATAATTCATTCTGATCATGAAAGCCTTAAATTTCTGAAATCTCAAGGAAAATTGAATAAGAGGCATGCTAAATGGTTAGAGTTTATTGAAACTTTTCCTTATGTGATTAAGTATAAATCTGGTAATGAAAATGTTGTAGCTGATGCATTATCTAGGAGACATTCGTTATTCACCTATATGCATGCTAAGTTACTTGGTTTTGATTTGATCAAGGATTTATACAAAGATGATGTTGATTTCAAAAATGTAATTGATTCTTGTGTTGTAAAGTCGAATGGAGAATTTTATATGTATGATGGATTCTTGTTTAAAAAGGATAAATTGTGCATACCCTCATGTTCCATTCGTGAATTACTTGTTAAGGAAACCCATGGGGGAGAGTTAATGGGGCATTTTGGTATTGCCAAGACTCTTGCTGTTTTGAATGAACACTTTTTCTGGCCTAACATGATTAAAAATGTTAAAAGTGTTTGTGAAAGATGCATTGTATGTAAACAAGCAAAGTCGAAAATTATGCCTCATGGATTGTATACACCTTTGCCTGTTCCTAGTCATCCTTGGGTTGATATATCTATGGATTTTGTACTTGGATTGCCTAGATCACGCACTGGTAATGATAGCATATTTGTGGTAGTTGATAGATTTAGTAAGATGGCACATTTCATTGCATGTTCTAAGTCTGATGATGCTACAAAGGTTGCTGATTTGTTCTTTAAGGAAGTTGTAAGGTTGCATGGAATTCCTAAGAGTATTGTTAGTGAAAGAGATGTCAAGTTTTTATCTCACTTTTGGAGAACTCTTTGGAATAAGTTAGGCACTAAGTTATTATTTTCTACTGTTGCACATCCCCAAACTGATGGGCAAACTGAGGTAGTAAATCGTACTTTGTCTACTTTACTTCGTGCTATTATTCAGAAAAACTTAAAGATTTGGGAAGGTTGTTTGCCGCATATTGAATTTGCTTATAATAGAACTGTTCATAGTTCTACTAACTGTTCGCCTTTTGAAATAGTTTATGGATTCAATCCTTTAACTCCTCTTGATATTTTGCCTTTGCCTATTAATGAGTTTGTTAATGTTGAAGGTCAAAAGAAAGCAGATTTTATTAAGGAGTTACATGAGAAAGTAAGGCATAATATTCAAAGGCGTAATGAGCAATATGCCAAACAAGCTAATAAAGGTCGGAAAAGAGTGATATTTGAACCTGGTGATTGGGTTTGGATTCACTTAAGGAATGAGAGGTTTCCCGACAAAAGGAAATCTAAGCTTCATCCACGAGGAAATGGTCCTTTTCGTGTTTTGGAGAGGACTGGACATAATGCTTACAAGATAGAGCTTCCTAGTGCCTATGGCAATGTCTCATCTGCATTTAATGTTACTGACTTATCTTTGTTTGATGTAGGTGATTCGAGGACGAATCCTTTCGAGGAGGGAGGGAATGATAGCAATCTATCCATGTCCATGCCAAAGCCGACTTCAAGTGTTCATCCATTGACAAACCTTGATGGTCCAATGACAAGATCAAGGAGCAAGAAGATGAAGGAGGCGTTGCAAGCATTATTGATAACTCATTGTGAAGAATTGGACATCTTTGAAGAGCATTATGATCCGGTCCAAGCATCTTCCACCAATGGAGCTTTATGGAATATATCTTCTCTCAGAATCCATGAAGAGATGGATCAATCACAATGAAGTCCAATGAAGGCGTGTTTGGGTTTCATAAATGGATCACGCCATTAAACCCTAATTTATTAGTGTTTTATTTTATGTTATTTTAAGCCCAATTAGACGTTTTAATTTATTAAATAATAGGCTTGGAATTTCGAAATTAATTAAGGTTACTTGGCCCAATTATCTTGCATGATAATGGCAAGTAAAAGTTTAGGAAACAAAGAAGTCAAATTGAGTTTTGCTACTTGGCAAAACCGTGAGTCACAAATCCTTTTTGGAAAAGGATTTAGTTTGTTAGTTGTTAGTTTCCAATTCCACTTTGGAAAGTTAGCTAGCTTAGAAGTCAAGTTGTAATTTACTTAAGCTAGGGTTTTTACAAGGCATGGCCGAAATTTGCCTCTATATAAGGCCATCATTGTAAACGTTTTTTTTAATAAGATGAATTTTGTTGAATTTAGCCTTGCTAAAAATTGTCTTTCAGCCGTGAGAAGCTTTAAGAAAAACGTGAACCAATTCAATTAAGTTTAGTTGAGTTTTCATAAGAACCGTGAACCTAGAAGCTAAGACCTTTAGGTGAACTTACAAGTTCTTGATTCAAAGAACAAGCCAAACTGATTTGTTTAGCTTATGAATTTTCATAAGTTGGCTGAATCTTGTTGATTCTTACGTGGGGGTTTGATTGCTTCATATCAAATCTTTTCGTGTCAATATCTTTATTTTCTTGTTTTGTCAATTCCGCACCATTGTTTCTTCTTGTTCTTGTTTGTGGAGTTTGGTAAGCAACGATCCAAAGGAGGTGGTTTCGAGTGGTTCAAGGTGCTGCATCTTGATCATTCATATCACTTTGGCACCAAGGATGTGGATGGATTGCTATCATTCCCTCCCTCCTCGAAAAGATTCGTCCTTGAATCACCTACATCAAACAAAGATAAATCAGAAACATTGAATGTAGATGAAACATTACGATACTCACTTGGAAGCTCGACTTTGTAAGCATTATCTCCAATCCTTTCCAAAATACGAAAAGAACCATCTCCTCTTGGTTGAAGCTTAGATTTCCTCTTTTCAGGAAACCTTTCCTTCCTCAAATGAATCCAAACCCAATCACCAGGTTCGAAAATCATTCTCTTTCTTCCTTTATTGGCTTGCTGTGCATATTGTTCATTACGCCTTTCAATGGTATTCCGAACCCTTTCATGTAACCCCTTAATAAATTCAGCTTTCTTTTTACCTTCAACATTAACAAACTCATTAATAGGCAAAGGCAAAATATCAAGTGGAGTCAAAGGATTGAAACCATATACTATCTCAAATGGTGAACAAGATGTCGAACTATGAAAAGTTCTATTACACGCAAACTCAATATGTGGAAGACAACTTTCCCAATTCTTTAAGTTTCTTTGGATGATGGCTCGAAGTAAGGTAGATAAAGTGCGGTTAACTACTTCAGTTTGTCCATCAGTTTGTGGATGTGCAACAGTAGAAAACAACAATTTAGTTCCTAACTTATTCCATAAAGTACGCAAAAAATGAGACAAGAACTTAACATCCCTATCACTAACAATACTTTGTGGAATGCCATGCAATCTAACAATTTCCTTAAAGAACAAATCAGCAATATGTGTAGCATCATTAGTTTTGGAACATACAATAAAATGTGCCATTTTACTAAATCGATCCACTACTACAAATATGCTATCTGTACCATTGCGTGATCTAGGCAATCCAAGCACAAAATCCATAGAAATATCAACCCAATGATGACTAGGAACAGGCAAAGGTGTATACAATCCATGAGGCAAAATTTTCGATTTGGCTTGTTTACACACAATACATTTATCACAAACACTTTTCACATCTTTAATTATGTTAGGCCAATAAAAGTGTTCATTCAAAACAGTAAGTGTTTTAGCAATTCCAAAATGCCCCATTAACCCTCCCCCATGGGTTTCCTTAACAAGTAAATCACGAATGGAACAAAGGGATATGCACAATTTATTCTTTCTAAACAAGAAACCATCATGCAAGTAGTAGTCACCATTCGGTTTTGAAACACAATCACTAAAGGCGGCAGCAAAATCATGATCATCTTTGTACAAATCTTTTATCAATTCAAATCCAAGTAACTTAGCATACATATAGGTGAACAATGAATAACGCCTAGATAATGCATCAGCTACAATGTTTTCTTGACCAGATTTATACATAATCACATATGGAAAAGTTTCAATAAATTCTAACCATTTAGCATGCCTCTTATTCAACTTACCTTGAGTTTTCAAGAATTTAAGGCTTTCATGATCAGAATGAATTATAAACTCTTTAGGCCATAAGTAATGTTGCCAAACCTGTAATGACCTTACCAAAGCTTACAACTCCTTGTCATAAGTTGCATACTTTAAAGCTGCCCCATTAAGCTTTTCACTAAAGTAAGCTACGGGTCTTGATTCCTGCATCAAAACAACACCAATACCAATCCCGGAGGCATCACAGTGTATCTCAAAAGCTTTATGAAAATTAGGCAATGCAAGTAAAGGGGCGTGAGTCAACATATATTTTAGTTTAGTAAAGGCGGTTTCATGCTCATCTTTCCATTCAAAAGTAATTTTCTGTTTAACAAGTTCATTCAAAGGTGCAGCTATAGAACTAAAGTCTTTAACAAACCTTCTATAAAAACTTGCTAAGCCATGAAAACTCCTAACTTCACTAGCATTCTTAGGTCTCGGCCACTCCTCAATAGCCTTGACTTTTGACTCATCAACAGAAATACCATGAGAACTAACAACATAACCCAAAAAGACAATTGATTCCATGCAAAAAGAACACTTTTTGAGGTTAGCATACAATCGGTTCTCACGTAATATAACAAACACTTGTTTTAAATGTTCAACATGCTCATCAAGTGATTTGCTTTAAATAAGGATGTCATCAAAATAGACCACAACAAAATTACAAATGAAAGATCTAAACACGTGATTCATTAGCCTCATAAAATTACTAGGTGCATTAGTTAGACCAAAAGGCATGACTAACCATTCATACAAACCATACTTTGTTTTAAAGGTTGTTTTCCATTCATCACCTTCTTTCATTCTAATTTGATAGCAGCCACTTTTTAAATCAATCTTGGTGAAAATACACGAACCATACAATTCATCAAGCATATCATCTAATCTAGGAATTGGATGTCTATACTTAATGGTGATTTTGTTTATGGCACGACAATCAACACACATTCTCCAAGATTCATCCTTTTTAGGAACTAAAATGACAGGAACAGAACAAGGACTTAGAGATTCACGCACAATACCTTTGTCAAGGAGTTCATCCACTTGACGTTGAATCTCTTTTGTTTTCTCAGGATTGGCTCTATAAGCTGGACGATTTGGAATTTGTGCTCCAGGAATGAAATCAATTTGATGTTCAATTCCTCTTAGAGGCGGCAATCCAATGGGTAAGTCCTCGGGAAACACATCTTTATATTTCTGCAAAAGAGAGTAAACAACACTAGACAAAAAAGCAAGGTGATCACTATCAGCAATAAGTACAAAATCCTTGCAGATCATCAAATACAATGATTGCCTATCTAGTATTGCTCTCTTAACATCACTCTTAGAAGCAAAATAACAAGATTTAGAAGGAACACTATTTCGGCTATTACAAGATTTAGAATCAATGCTTCGGCCTACACTAGTTACATTATTTTTATCTTCTTGTTCTTTCTTCTCCTTTGCTTCCGTCTCACTGCAAGATTGTACAATCCTAGATTGATCTTCATAAATTTGGTATCAAAGCCATGGAAGGCTAAGCCTCCTTTCGGGGGGGATTACTAGCAGTTATGGTAACGTAACTTTGGATCTGAACATATGGTTTCACAACAAGAAGTTTTAGATCTATTCAGTTTGACTTCACAATATAAAGTTTTAGATCTATTCATATTGATAACAATAAGGCGTTGTTTCTTAGTTGAAACTTATTTTATATGTTAAATCTAATGACTCTTAAAAGAATGAACGGTTTCAAATTTGTTATGGTGTGATCTTGTGGGTCGACACCCAAGTCGCGTTCGGCGTTTCATGAGGCGGTTGATGATGTTGTAAGTCCTCTTTTTAGCCGGTTATATGTCGTTGACAGTCGAGCAAGATCATCCATAATAAAAATGAGACATGTTTTATCTTTTAAATGGTCAAAAGATTGATATATAAACCAAAGTTTTGCTAAGTTTCATTAGCACAATAAGTTATCAAGTGTGGAGAAATCTAAAATATTCAATAAGTGATATCAAGTTTGGAGAAAATCTAAGATATTCAATACGTGATTCCATATGAAAGAAACTAAGTTATGTGTATACTACCATAAATTCTGTTAGTAATCCTACCCGAAGCTCATTTTAATTTTCTTAAATTGCTCTTTTGAATTGTTTTAATTTTATTATCTGATAGTATTATTTTTTATATTTCTATGGAAAATAAACAAATAATTAAATTAGATTTAAAAGAAATAAGTAAAATATGCGTTGAAGATTTTAATCTTCCTTATTATACATTATTTAGAACTTGGTTCTTTAGAACTCATGATTCTAATCAACAAAAATATATTCAAAATGAATATTATGATTTTATTAAAAATAATGAAATTATTATTTCTTTTATTGCATGGTTTTATAATGAAAAAAGAGTAAATTACGTGCATGAATTATCTAGTTTAATTATCATAGATAAGTCTTATCAAATTTGGAAATTACCAAATAATAAATTACTAAAATTAATTTATATTTTGCAAAAGCATAAAGAAGAAATTATGAATTACTCTTATGTTCAAAATAAAGAAATTGATATAATTCAAAATAATAATCTTTTTTATGTTGAAAATAAGAAAATTGAAGTAATTGAACATAATAATGATTCTTTTGTTAATAAAAATGAAATAATAGAACAAGAAGAATTACATAAAATTGAAGTAAATTTGCATAAAAGTGACATAGAAGAAAATAGTTCTAAAAATATTAATAAATTATATAATATAGAAGATAATAATTCAAAAGTTAAAATTATTAAATCTAAAAATATTGATGAAAATTGTAATTTTGAAATAGAAATAGTTAATAATAATTTAGATGAAAATATTGAAAATAATAAAAATATTGATAAGGTAAGTGAAACTGATAAAACTAAAATTGTTAAAAATAGAAAATTAAATCAGTTAGAAATTTTTACATTATCTGAAAATCATAAAATGATGTTAAATTTAATTAATGAAATTAAAAATCCTATAAAAAGAAATTAATATTTTGAAATATATTTTCAAAATAATTCTTTACAAAATTATTCTTTTCCATCTAATGAAAATTCTTTTCAAAACAATAATTCTTTAAATATAAAACAAAATAGATAAAGTAGACACTTCCTTAAAAGAAGATAAAATTACTTCACCTATATTAAAACAAGAAATTAATGAGTTAAAAACAGGAATTAAAATATTAAAAAATAAGACTTTAGAAGAAAAAGAACTTAATAAAATAGAAAATTTTTTTTATCAAAATTCTCAATTAAATACTTTAATTACTTCTCAAAAATATTACATTTTTGCAACTCTTATAATAAATAAAGAATATAAAATTAAATCAATAGCAATGGTAGATTCAGGTGCAGATTTAAATTGTATTAGAGAAGGAATAATACCTTCTAAATATTTTGGAAAAACTCAAGTCATATTAAATGCTGCACAAGGGGGTAAAATACAAGTAAATTATAAATTATCAAATGTGTGTATATTTTCTGAAGAAAATAATTATGTTTGTTGTCCATTTGTTTTATCTAAAACAATTAACCGACATATAATATTGGGAACTCCTTTCCTAAATTTTATGCATCCATATAAATGTGATGGTAAAACATTATCAAAAATTGATTCTGATTTATCATTTAAATTTATTACTTCTCCAAAAACTAGAGATCTTTGTTCTTTAAATTTGTCATCTTTACAAGAAAATATAAAATTAAAAAATAATCAAATTGATTTTCTTTCAAATGAGATTTTATCTTTAAAAATAGAAGAACAATTAAAATCTCCAAAATTACAAAATCAAATTAAAAATATTACGCAAGAAATTACTACAAAAATTTGTAGTGAATTGCCAAATGCTTTTTGGGAAAGAAAACAACATATTGTTGAATTACCATATGAAAAAGATTTTGATGAATAAAAAATACCAACAAAAGCAAGACCATCTCAAATGAATAAAGAAATGGTTGAATATTGTAAAAAAGAAATTGATGATTTGTTAAAAAAGAAAATAATTAGAAAAAGTTACTCTCCTTGGAGTTGTTCTGCATTTTATGTTAATAAAAATTCAGAAATAGAAAGAGGTGTTCCAAGATTAGTTATTAATTATAAACCCTTAAATACAGTCTTACAATGGATTAGATATCCAATTCCAAATAAAAAAGATTTATTAATAGGACTTTTGGAGCAATGATATATTCTAATTTGATTTAAAATCTGGATTTTGGCAAATACAAATTGCTGAAAAAGATAAATATAAAACTGCATTTACTGTTCCATTTGGTCATTATGAATGGAATGTAATGCCTTTTGGTCTCAAAATGCTCCTTCTGAATTTCAACATATAATGAATGATATTTTTTTCATCATATTCATTTATAATTGTTTATATTGATGATATTTTAATTTTTTTCACAAAATATTGAACAACATTTTAAACATCTGAATATTTTTATTAAAATAGTTGTTAAAAATGGTTTAGTTGTTTCTGCTAAAAAATTAAAATTATTCCAATCTAAAATTAGATTCTTAGGATATGAATTAGAAAATGGTCAAATTACTCCAATTGCTAGAAGTATTGAATTTGCAAATAAATTTCCTGATGAATTAATAGATAAAAAACAATTACAAAGATTTTTAGGAAGTTTAAATTATATTGGTGAATATTATAAAAATTTAGCAATTGATAGTAAACCTTTATATGATAGATTAAAGAAAAATCCTCTTGCATGGTCTGAAATTCATACAAATGCAGTAAAATTAATTAAACAAAAAGTAAAATTTTTACCATGTTTAAGTTTAGTAAATCCTGATTGGTTTAAAATTGTTGAAACTGATGCTTCTGATATTGGTTATGGAGGAATTTTAAAACAAAAGAATCCACAAACTAATAAAGAAGAATTAGTTAGATACTATTCTGGAACATGGAAAAATGCTCAAATAAATTATTCTACAATTAAAAAAGAAATTCTTAGTATAGTTCTTTGTATTTCTAAATTCCAATATGATTTATTAAATCAAAAATTTTTACTTAGAGTTGACTGTAGTGCTGCAAAAGAAGTTTTACATAAAGATGTAAAAAATATTGCATCTAAACAAATATTTGCTAGATGACAAGCTATTTTATCTGTATTTGACTTTAAAATTGTCTATATTAAAGGTGAATTAAATTCTTTACCTGATTTTCTTACTAGAGAATTCTTACAAGGATAAAAAATTTTGCAGGTTATGAAACAACAAACTGAAGAAGAAATTGAAATTTTAAAAGAAAATTATTTAAAAGATTATCTTCAAAAATTTTCTAAAAAAGAAATTAGAATAAGAAATTATAATACAAAATCCTTAAGGGATCAAATTTTTATTTATCAAGTACAATATGACAGAATGGTAAGAGTAAAGAAATTCATACAAAAATCAGATTCACCAAATAAAGAAGCTTATTTATAGATTTATAAAATCTTTTGGAAAGAAAATATATTTTGTTTAAAAAATCAAAAAATGGAAGAAAATTTTAAATTACAATGGTTAAAAGATTATATTGAAAATCCAGCTACAATTAAGAAAATTAGAAAAATTGGTTACCATGGTTATATTTAAAAAAAACCAATTAAGAAAATTAGAAAAAGATTATATTAAATTACAATGGTTACCAAAATTGCTGATATAAATGACAGACCCAGAACTAGTCGTCACCAAAATTGGTTTCCTACAACTGAAGAAAATGAAATTGCTTTGTCTCAGATGTATATTCATAAAATACCATCTTATTCTGACTGGAATTCTTCTCTAATTCAAACTCAAAATTTTATTTCAATATATAACAATTTTGAATATGCATTTACGTACACAGATATGGTGGAAAGTTTTCACAATGTCCACTTATATCAAAATTCTTCTTACAAGCATACTTGGTGGATTCGTATTGATGAAGCCAATTTCAATAAAATTATTCCAGGTTGGTTTCTTAATTGGTTTAAAATTCATGGACCAAAAGAAGAAACTTTCTTACCTGAAAAATTGAAAAATTTGTTTATTCAGTTTAAAAATGTTTATTCTGAAAAATTTCAGCATTCAAAATTTCCAAAACAATCATTTTTACTCTTTTTAATAAAATTTCAAATTCCATGGTTATATGCTTGGAAATATGAAACTGGATACAATACTGATGGAATTTTACAGCTCACAAGAGTTGGGTACACTAAATGGTGGCCAAAATGTCAAGTAGAGTACATTGAAATTGAGAAGTCACTTGTTAATGCAAAAAGTTCTCTTGAAAAAGAAAAAGTGACACAAGAAATTGATAATTTTTCTCAGAAAGAATTAAATGAGAAAAATGACTTGATTGCAAAATTGCAAAATGAATTGAAAAAAGTGAAAGCTGTTTCTTCTCCTGAAAAAGAAAAAGAAGAAAAAATGACAAAAGGAAAAGAAAAGGAAAAAATTGAAAAAGAAAAAATAGAAAAGAAAAAAGAAAGTGAGAAAAGAAAAAAGAAAAAAGAAAAAAGAACATCCATTTCAAGATTCTCTTTTGATAAAAATTTGATCAAATTCACTGATGATGAACCTTCAGCAGAAGAGGATTTGCAAATTTCTTCAGATGAAAATTCAAGTACCAATTCTGATGGTGAACAATTGCAAATGACAGAAAAAGAGAAAAATGAATTCGAACAATTAATACATAATCTGTATAAAAATAAAGACTATGTATTAAAATTGTTGGATTCCAGTTGTTCAGAAAAATTCAAAGAAATGATATCAAGTGGGAAGGAAAATTCCAAGCAAGTGGGGACATCAATCAAGTAGGAGACATCATGGAGACAAAGAAAAGTGAAGTTAGAAAAATGTCACATCACTTTTGAATGGTTGTCTTTTGTATTATTGTCTTTTACTTTTTTATTTTGTTATTAGTCCTTACTTTTTTGTATTTTATTTAAAAGTCCTTAGGTGGTCTATAAATAGAATCCAAAGGGGTTGTAATAGACACCTTTTCATTACTACATCTTTCAATCTTTGAAGAAAGCTCTCTAGCTCTCTTTGTAATTCTCTTTTGTAATCAAGAGTTCTTATGCAATAGAAATTTCTTGGTTTCAAAACTTTCTCTTCTTTTCTTCAAGCAAGCTTCTCTACTTCTTTCTTCTTTAAGTTTTTATATTTTACAGGTTTATGCTAAGGAGTTAAGAAGTTCTTTAAAACTTCTTGTTGTGAAATCATATGTTCAGATCCAAAGTTACGTTACCATAACTGCTAGTATGAAAATTAGCCATGGAAGGCTAAGCCTCCTTTCGGGGGGGGGGGATTACTAGCAGTTATGGTAACGTAACTTTGGATCTGATGCTCTCCTTCAAGAAAATCTGAACATATGGTTTCACAACAAGAAGTTTTAGATCTATTCAGTTTGACTTCACAATATGAAGTTTTAGATCTATTCATATTGATAACAATAAGGCGTTGTTTCTTAGTTGAAACTTATTTTATATGTTAAATCTAATGACTCTTAAAAGAATGAACGGTTTCAAATTTCTTATGGTATGATCTTGTGGGTCGACACCCAAGTCGCGTTCGGCGTTTCATGAGGCGGTTGATGATGTTGTAAGTCCTCTTTTTAGCCGGTTATATGTCGTTGACAGTCGAGCAAGATCATCCATAATAAAAATGAGACATGTTCTATCTTTTAAATGGTCAAAAGATTGATATATAAACCAAAGTTTTGCTAAGTTTCATTAGCACAATAAGTTATCAAGTGTGGAGAAATCTAAAATATTCAATAAGTGATATCAAGTTTGGAGAAAATCTAAGATATTCAATACGTGATTCCATATGAAAGAAACTAAGTTATGTGTATACTACCATAAATTCTGTTAGTAATCCTACCCGAAGCTCTTATCAATTATTATGACATCTATATTGTCTAGAAGTAATTCTACTGCTTCATCTTCAAATAAAAATACTAAAAATTCTGAATTAGTTGAATTTTTTGAAATTGAACAAAAAATACAAAATTGGCATATTCCAAAATTTGAACATAAAAAAATTTATAAATATGGAACTTTTGATCAAAAAACTAAAAGAGCCATAAAAAATGTAGAAAAAACAATTTCTATACAAAATCAATTTGAAGAAATACATTTACTAGATTTAGATTATTTGTCTCAAATTAGACAACAAGGATATAATTATCTACATATTGGTCTTATACAAATTGCTGTACAACCTTTAAATAGACAAGGATTAGAAACTACAATTTTAGTTGCTTTAAGAGATTGTAGACATAATAAATTTCATGATTCTTTATTAGGCTTAATTGAGTCTAGTCTTTGCAATGGTCCAATTTATTTTAATTCGTATCCAAATTTTTCTGTATCTTTAACTGATAGAAATTTATATGATGTACTAACTGTCAATTTACAAACTAAAGGTTATGATATGAAACCTGGATCTGAAAATATTAATTTGAGATATAGACTTTATTATAAATTAATGAATACTATAAGTCTAGGAGCAAGAATAACAGATAATGGAAAAAGTACATTATTAATGGAAACTAATTTAAAAAGATCAAAATTACAAATACCTAGATTAATAAATTGGGATGAAATATCTTTGCCATCAAATTGGGTCTTAGAAAAAATAAGTAGACCAACAATTCCTTTAAAATCTAAGGATGCTCAAATTCATGAAGATAACGAGGAAATGTAGAAATAATATTTGAAACACATGTTCCTAGAAGAAATTCATACTCCTCATTTCCATACTCTTCTGCATCTAGATCTGATAGGTTTAACTTTGAAGGAATTAGAGAAACAGATAATCAAATTCCAAGACCAATATACACACAAAAATCACAAGATGATATAAGCCTTGGATCAGAAATGAATTTTGAAATAAATACAAATTCTCAAAAAAATAAAATAAATTTTGAAATAAATACAATTTCTCAAGAAAATAAAATTAATCTAAAAGAAATAAGTAAAATATGTGTTAAAGATTTTAATCTTCCACAGTATACACCATTTAGAAATTGGTTTTTTAAAACTTATAATACTAAACAACAAAAACATTTTCAAGATCAGTATTATAATTTTATTAAAGTCACTGGTGTTATAATTTCATTCATATCATGGTTTAATACTGAACAAAAAGCAAAATACATTGATGATCAATATAGTCTAAATGTTCTTGAAGAAGCTCATCAGACTTGGAAATTATCTGATGATAAATTATTAAAAGCAATTCATCCTCCTTCACAGTTAATAAAAATAGAAACTGCAAATACTTCAACTGAGGCTTGTCCTTATATTGATGTTAGTAATGTTGAATTAGCAAAAATAGCCAAACAAAATAAATTTTACAAATCTTAATTTAAATACTATTTCTAAACAATTATGTCGTATTGCAGATAAAATTAATCTTCAAAACCCAAAAAATATTTTTCCTTTAGAAAATATAAAATTAGGGTCTAGTAAAACTCAACCATTTTCATTTAAACCTATGCCTGATTTACCTTTAAATATGTTAAAGTCTTTACCTTCAGGTTTTACTAAAGAAAAATTAGAAAAATTAAATTCAGAATTTAATAAATTAAGACTCAATGTATTAAGTTCTGAAAAAGAAGAAATAATTAATAATAATTTACAAATAGATCAATTAGAAGAAATGTTTAATAATTTATACATAGATGAAGATTCAAATCAATTGGAAATAAATAAAATAAAGAAACCTAACTCAAAATTTAGACCAAAATATCCACAAACTCAATTTTATTATCCTAGACCAACTCCTCAAGATCTTTTAATTGAAGAACATGGTGATTGGCAAAATTGTTATCAAAATAATGCTATATATGAATGGAATCTTGATGGGTTTACACCTTATCAAATTGCTAATATGTGTCATAAAATATCAATGTATATTAATATTTTAAAAATGGAAAATATTACTGAACAACAAGCTGTAAGAGCTTGTACTCAAGATTTTACTGGACAATTACGTGGTTGGTGGGATCATTATCTAAATGAAAATCAAAGAGGTGAAATTATAAAAGCTACTAAACAAATAACTACAACCACACCCATATTTCCAAAACCAGAAAATAATCAACCACAAGAAATAACTGTTACAACTAATATTCCAGATGCTGCTTTTAATCTGTATGTGCAATAATTAAACATTTTGTTGGAAATAATTACTTAACAAATTCTCATAAAGAATTATTAATGAATTTAAAATGTCCTACACTATCTCATTTTAGATGGTATAAAGATGTTTCTTGTCAAAATTATACTCAAGATCTGATTCTCAAGCAGATTTTTGGAAAAAAATTTCTTTCCGGTTTACCAAAATTATTTGCTGAAAAAGTTAGAGGAAATCTAAGAAATTTTTTTGATGGAATAAATATCCCATTTTCTCAAATTACTTATGGAGAATTAATCAGTGTATGTACTGAAGAAGGCTTAAAATTATGCAATGATATAAAATTAAAAGCACAAATAAAAAGAGAAACTTAAAAAGCAGAATTAGGAGATTTTTGTCATCAATTTGCTTATAATCCACATGAATTAAAATCACCTCTTAGAAAAATAGAAAAAAAATTAAAGAAAAAACATAAAAAATATGAAAGATCATCTGAAAGATCTGAAAATTCTGAAGAAAGAATTAAAAGAAAGAAAAATCTAGAAAGAAATGGATAGAAGAAAATATAACATGTAGAAAATGTGGTAAAAAAGGACATTATGCTAATAAATGTAGTTCTAGGACAAATATTAATGAAATTCTTTTGGAAAAATTAGAAGATATAAATTTAGATAAAGAATTAAAAGAATATTTAATACAAACAATAAAAAATAAAATTTACAAAACCGATTCATCAGATAGTGAAGAATCTGTAGAAATAAATAATATAAGTTCAGATGATACTGATGAAAATTGTGAAAATTGTAATTCGAAATCAGATTATTACAAAGCAATAATTGAATTAAACATTAAAATTAAATAAACAAAAATAAAATATGGTGTAATTAAACATTAAAATTAAATAAACAAAAATAAAATAGTAAGGAACTTACTACTTATTTTCTCTAATCTTGAAGCATTTATCTTCAAGCTTTATGTGCAAAACTTGAAAGTAATTTACAACAGGAGGGAAGAACTTGAAAGAACTTCTTAACTCCTTAGCATAAACCTGTAAAATATAAAAACTTAAAGAAGAAAGAAGAAGAGAAGCTTGCTTGAAGAAAAGAAGAGAAAGTTTTGAAACCAAGAAATTTCTATTGCAAAAGAACTCTTGATTACAAAAAGAGAATTACAAAGAGAGCTAGAGAGCTTTCTTCAAAGATTGAAAGATGTAGTAATGAAAAGGTGTCCCTTACAACCCATTTTGGGCTTTATTTATAGACTTTCTAAACACTAAAAACCAAATAAAAAAGTAAAAGACAATAATTCAAAAAGACAACAATTCAAAGTGATGTGACATTTTTCTAACTCCACTTTATCCTTTACTTGTCTTTATCTTCCACTTGTCTTCCACTTGTCTTGATATTTCTTGTAATTTTCCTTGCAAAGTCTTCCACTTGTCTTCATATTCTTGGAAATTTGTATTTTCAATTTTTTGATTTCTTCTTTCTTGCAGATCTTCTTATCGGCATTTTATCATCTTCAATTTCTTCAGATGAGAATGTCTTGAGTAGATACTGGAGATACTGCTCTGGATTTATCAGAATTAGAATCTAAAACTTTTAATACATAATCTTTATTTTTATAAATATCATATATTAATTGTTCAAAGTTATATTTTTCTTTTTCTGTCATCTCAGGATAAGGATCATGATTTTGATATACAGATGTATCAAATTCTTCTTCATCATTAAGATTTATTAAATCCTCATTTGATATATAAGATGTTGAGGCATTTATTTTTTTCTTTTCCATTTCTATTTTTCTCTTTTTCAATTTTTCTTTTTCAATTTTTTCTTTTTCAACTTTTTCCTTTTCTTTTTCTTTTGCTAATTTTTCCTCTTTCTCCTTAAGTGGAGTAGAGACAGCAAAAATTCTATCAATTTCTTTTTTCATTTTTCAATCATTTCTTTTTCTTATTTTCAACAAAACTGTCTCTTTTGAAAGGAGATACATTGAAAGAAACATCTAATAATTTTCCTTTTGCTAGAAGAACATCTTCTTGTGCCAAGATTTTTTGAATTGAATCATAATCAACTTGACACTTTGGCCACCATTTTGTGTATAATATTCTTCTGAGCTGTGGAATGCCATCAATTGCATATCCTACTTCATATTTCCAAGCAAATAACCATGGTATTTGGAATTTTATTAAGAATAATAGAAAGGATTCTCCAAAGATTTCAGGATTTTGGAATTTTGAGGAATAAATATATTGGAATTGGCTAAAAAATGGTTGTAATTTTTCAGGTAAAAATTTTCTTGTTTTGGTCCCATATTTTGAACCATTCAATAAACCAATTTGGTATGGGTTTTTCAAAAATGGAATCATCAATGCGTATCCACCAAGTGTGTCTACACAAGGAATTTTGATATAGAATACTTTGGAGAAACTATCCACCATATCATATTAGGTAAATTGATATTCAATTTTATTGTAATTTGAAATGAATTTTAAGGCTTGGGAAGATGGTATTTTCCAATCTGAAAATGAAGGAATTTGGTGGATATATATTTGAGAAAGGGCTATTTCACTATCCTCATAAGTAGGAGACCATTCTTGAGGATGATTTGTTTTTGGTTTGTCGTTAACATCTGCAAATTTTGTGAAATTTAAAAAATCTGCATATGTATGACGGGTTTTAAGGGTAAAGGTCCTTTTAAACCAAATTGAGAACTAGAAGGATGATTAAAAATTTATTTGCTACATCATAAGGATCTAATTTAAGATCACTTGTAGATATAGTTAAAGCATGTACTTGTACTCCATTTGGAATGTAATCATAATCCTGATTGAGGATGTTCCTTCTAAAATATTTCTTTTAACATTGGGATTAAAACTATAGAAGGTGTAGTAATTTTATGACTAAGGAAATTTTGTCCTCTCATTTGAGATGACCATTGAGAAGAGGAATTAGGAAGTCTATTTTGACTTATTTGATTTATATTATAACCAATTTATTTTGGGATTGACGGCCTCTGCCTCTCATTTCCTGCAAAAAAGAAAATATTATTGTAGAGAACCAAATCTTTTCCTCCTTATCATAACTAAAACCTGCAAAAAACAATATTGTGAGATTTTAAGATAAATTAAGGTAAGTATTTTAAAGATCTCTAATTTTAGGAAGAGTTACAAATTGAAATGATAAATTAGAATTTATTTTTGATAATGTTTTACCATCACATTGATAAGGATGCATTAAATTTAAAAAAGGATTTCCTAATATTACATGTTGACCAATTGCATTAGTTATTACAAATGGAGAACAAATGTAATTATTTTCTTCAGAAAATATGCAAACATCTGATATTTTATATTTTATATTTATTTGTGTACCTTGTGCTGCATGTAATTCTACATGAGTATTTTCAAAATATTTGAAGGAATTAATCCTCTTTTATACAATTTAAATCTGCACCTGAATCAACCATTGCAATTGTTTGAATTTTATATTCTCTATTTATTATTAATGTAATAGAAATAAATTTATGAGAAGTGACTAAGGTATTTATTTGAAGAAATTATTTTGTTCAGAAATTTCTTCTATTTGTTCTTCATTCTGTGTATTTAATATATTTGTTAAATTTATTCTTCTAAAATTAAAATTCTTTCTTTTAATTTTTTGATTTCTATTTTAATTCATTAACTTCTTCTTTTAAATTGGTAAAGTAATTTGTTTAGGATTTTGATTTTGTAAATGATCTATTACATCTTGCATTGTAAATGAAGTATTTATTCTATCTAATTTTCTTTTTATTTGAGAATTTTCATAAGAAGTAGATGGAGAATGATTTAAAGAATTTTTATTTTCTTCTTCTAATTGTAAATATTTTCTAATATTGTCTTTTTCTTATTGGATCTTGAATTTCCTCAACTAAATCAAGCATCATTTTATGTTTTTCAGATAATGTGAATATTCCTATTTCATTTAATCCATTAGCTTCAATTATTGCTTTGTAATAATCTGATTTCGAATTACAATTTCACAATTTTCATCAATATCATCTGAACTTATATTATTTATTTCTACAGATTCTTCACTATCTGATGAATCGGTTTGTAAATTTTATTTCTATTGTTTGTATTAAATATTCTTTTAATTCTTTATCTAAATTTATATCTTCTAA
This sequence comes from Ophiorrhiza pumila, assembly GCA_016586305.1. Taxonomy (NCBI): domain Eukaryota; kingdom Viridiplantae; phylum Streptophyta; class Magnoliopsida; order Gentianales; family Rubiaceae; genus Ophiorrhiza; species Ophiorrhiza pumila. Next base: position 17,735,485 of record BLIW01000010.1, read on the forward strand.
TTTTTCCAAAATAATTTCATTAATATTTGTCCTAGAAGTACATTTATTAGCATAATGTCCTTTTTTACCACATTTTCTACATGTTATATTTTCTTCTATCCATTTCTTTCTAGATTTTTTCTTTCTTTTAATTCTTTCTTCAGAATTTTCAGATCTTTCAGATGATCTTTCATATTTTTTATGTTTTTTCTTTAATTTTTTTTCTTTTTCTAAGAGGTGATTTTAATTCATGTGGATTATAAGCAAATTGATGACAAAAATCTCCTAATTCTGCTTTTTGAGTTTCTCTTTTTATTTGTGCTTTTAATTTTATATCATTGCATAATTTTAAAGCCTTCTTCAGTACATACACTGATTAATTCTCCATAAGTAATTTGAGAAAAATGTGATATTTATTCCATCAAAAAAATTTCTTAGATTTCCTCTAACTTTTTCAGCAAATAATTTTGGTAAACCGGAAAGAAATTTTTCTTTCCAAAAATCTGCTTGAGAATCAGATCTTGAGTATAATTTTGACAAGAAAACATCTTTATACCATCTAAAATGAGATAGTGTAGGACATTTTAAATTCATTAATAATTCTTTATGAGAATTTGTTAAGTAATTATTTCCAACAAAATGTTTAATTATTGCACATACAAGATTAAAAGCAGCATCTGGAATATTAGTTGTAACAGTTATTTCTTGTGGTTGATTATTTTCTGGTTTTGGAAATATGGGTGTGGTTGTAGTTATTTGTTTAGTAGCTTTTATAATTTCACCTCTTTGATTTTCATTTAGATAATGATCCCACCAACCACGTAATTGTCCAGTAAAACCTTGAGTACAAGCTCTTACAGCTTGTTGTTCAGTAATATTTTCCATTTTTAAAATATTAATATACATTAATATTTTATGACACATATTAGCAATTTGATAAGGTGTAAACCCATCAAGATTCCATTCATATATAGCATTATTTTGGTAACAATTTTGCCAATCACCATGTTCTTCAATTAAAAGATCTTGAGGAGTTGGTCTAGGATAATAAAATTGAGTTTGTGGATATTTTTGGTCTAAATTTTGAGTTAGGTTTCTTTATTTTATTTATTTCCAATTGATTTGAATCTTCATCTATGTATAAATTATTAAACATTTCTTCTAATTGATCTATTTGTAAATTATTATTAATTATTTCTTCTTTTTCAGAACTTAATACATTGAGTCTTAATTTATTAAATTCTGAATTTAATTTTTCTAATTTTTCTTTAGTAAAACCTGAAGGTAAAGACTTTAACATATTTAAAGGTAAATCAGGCATAGGTTTAAATGAAAATGGTTGAGTTTTACTAGACCCTAATTTTATATTTTCTAAAGGAAAAATATTTTTTGGGTTTTGAAGATTAATTTTATCTGCAATACGACATAATTGTTTAGAAATGGTATTTAAATTAAGATTTGTAAAATTATTTTGTTTGGCTATTTTTGCTAATTCAACATTACTAACATCAATATAAGGACAAGCCTCAGTTGAAGTATTTGCAGTTTCTATTTTTATTAACTGTGAAGGAGGATGAATTGCTTTTAATAATTTATCATCAGATAATTTCCAAGTCTGATGAGCTTCTTCAAGAACATTTAGACTATATTGATCATCAATGTATTTTGCTTTTTGTTCAGTATTAAACCATGATATGAATGAAATTATAACACCAGTGACTTTAATAAAATTATAATACTGATCTTCAAAATGTTTTTGTTGTTTAGTATTATAAGTTTTAAAAAACCAATTTCTAAATGGTGTATACTGTGGAAGATTAAAATCTTTAACACATATTTTACTTATTTCTTTTAGATTAATTTTATTTTCTTGAGAAATTTTATTTATTTCAAAATTTATTTTATTTTTTTGAGAATTTGTATTTATTTCAAAATTCATTTCTGATCCAAGGCTTATATCATCTTGTGATTTTTGTGTGTATATTGGTCTTGGAATTTGATTATCTGTTTCTCTAATTCCTTCAAAGTTAAACCTATCAGATCTAGATGCAGAAGAGTATGGAAATGAGGAGTATGAATTTCTTCTAGGAACATGTGTTTCAAATATTATTTCTACATTTCCTTCGTTATCTTCATGAATTTGAGCATCCTTAGATTTTAAAGGAATTGTTGGTCTACTTATTTTTTCTAAGACCCAATTTGATGGCAAAGATATTTCATCCCAATTTATTAATCTAGGTATTTGTAATTTTGATCTTTTTAAATTAGTTTCCATTAATAATGTACTTTTTCCATTATCTGTTATTCTTGCTCCTAGACTTATAGTATTCATTAATTTATAATAAAGTCTATATCTCAAATTAATATTTTCAGATCCAGGTTTCATATCATAACCTTTAGTTTGTAAATTGACAGTTAGTACATCATATAAATTTCTATCAGTTAAAGATACAGAAAAATTTGGATACGAATTAAAATAAATTGGACCATTGCAAAGACTAGACTCAATTAAGCCTAATAAAGAATCATGAAATTTATTATGTCTACAATCTCTTAAAGCAACTAAAATTGTAGTTTCTAATCCTTGTCTATTAAAGGTTGTACAGCAATTTGTATAAGACCAATATGTAGATAATTATATCCTTGTTGTCTAATTTGAGACAAATAATCTAAATCTAGTAAATGTATTTCTTCAAATTGATTTTGTATAGAAATTGTTTTTCTACATTTTTTATGGCTCTTTAGTTTTTGATCAAAAGTTCCATATTTATAATTTTTTTTATGTTCAATTTTTGGAATATGCCAATTTTGTATTTTTTGTTCAATTTCAGAAAATTCAACTAATTCAGAATTTTTAGTATTTTTATTTGAAGATGAAGCAATAGAATTACTTCTAGACAATATAGATGTCATAATAATTGATAAGAGCTTCGGGTAGGATTACTAACAGAATTTATGGTAGTATACACATAACTTAGTTTCTTTCATATGGAATCACGTATTGAATATCGTAGATTTTCTCCAAACTTGATATCACTTATTGAATATTTTAGATTTCTCCACACTTGATAACTTATTGTGCTAATGAAACTTAGCAAAACTTTGGTTTATATATCAATCTTTTGACCATTTAAAAGATAGAACATGTCTCATTTTTATTATGGATGATCTTGCTCGACTGTCAACGACATATAACCGGCTAAAAAGAGGACTTACAACATCATCAACCGCCTCATGAAACGCCGAACGCGACTTGGGTGTCGACCCACAAGATCATACCATAAGAAATTTGAAACCGTTCATTCTTTTAAGAGTCATTAGATTTAACATATAAAATAAGTTTCAACTAAGAAACAACGGCTTATTGTTATCAATATGAATAGATCTAAAACTTCATATTGTGAAGTTAAACTGAATAGATCTAAAACTTCTTGTTGTGAAACCATATGTTCAGATTTTCTTGAAGGAGAGCATCAGATCCAAAGTTACGTTACCATAACTGCTAGTAATCCCCCTCCGAAAGGAGGCTTAGCCTTCCATGGCTAATTTTCATACTAGCAGTTATGGTAACGTAACTTTGGATCTGAACATATGATTTCACAACAAGAAGTTTTAAAGAACTTCTTAACTCCTTAGCATAAACCTGTAAAATATAAAAACTTAAAGAAGAAAGAAGAAGAGAAGCTTGCTTGAAGAAAAGAAGAGAAAGTTTTGAAACCAAGAAATTTCTATTGCATAAGAACTCTTGATTACAAAAGAGAATTACAAAGAGAGCTAGAGAGCTTTCTTCAAAGATTGAAAGATGTAGTAATGAAAAGGTGTCTATTACAACCCCTTTGGATTCTATTTATAGACCACCTAAGGACTTTTAAATAAAATACAAAAAAGTAAGGATTAATAACAAAATAAAAAAGTAAAAGACAATAATACAAAAGACAACCATTCAAAAGTGATGTGACATTTTTCTAACTTCACTTTTCTTTGTCTCCATGATGTCTCCTACTTGATTGATGTCCCCACTTGCTTGGAATTTTCTTTCCCACTTGATATCATTTCTTTGAATTTTTCTGAACAACTGGAATCCAACAATTTTAATACATAGTCTTTATTTTTATACAGATTATGTATTAATTGTTCGAATTCATTTTTCTCTTTTTCTGTCATTTGCAATTGTTCACCATCAGAATTGGTACTTGAATTTTCATCTGAAGAAATTTGCAAATCCTCTTCTGTTGAAAGTTCATCATCAGTGAATTTGATCAAATTTTTATCAAAAGAGAATCTTGAAATGGATGTTCTTTTTTCTTTTTTCTTTTTTTCTTTTCTCACTTTCTTTTTTCTTTTCTATTTTTTCTTTTTCAATTTTTTTCCTTTTCTTTTCCTTTTGTCATTTTTTCTTCTTTTTCTTTTTCAGGAGAAGAAACAGCTTTCACTTTTTTCAATTCATTTTGCAATTTTGCAATCAAGTCATTTTTCTCATTTAATTCTTTCTGAGAAAAATTATCAATTTCTTGTGTCACTTTTTCTTTTTCAAGAGAACTTTTTGCATTAACAAGTGACTTCTCAATTTCAATGTAATCTACTTGACATTTTGGCCACCATTTAGTGTACCCAACTCTTGTGAGCTGTAAAATTCCATCAGTATTGTATCCAGTTTCATATTTCCAAGCATATAACCATGGAATTTGAAATTTTATTAAAAAGAGTAAAAATGATTGTTTTGGAAATTTTGAATGCTGAAATTTTTCAGAATAAACATTTTTAAACTGAATAAACAAATTTTTCAATTTTTCAGGTAAGAAAGTTTCTTCTTTTGGTCCATGAATTTTAAACCAATTAAGAAACCAACCTGGAATAATTTTATTGAAATTGGCTTCATCAATACGAATCCACCAAGTATGCTTGTAAGAAGAATTTTGATATGAGTGGACATTGTGAAAACTTTCCACCATATCTGTGTACGTAAATGCATATTCAAAATTGTTATATCTTGAAATAAAATTTTGAGTTTGAATTAGAGAAGAATTCCAGTCAGAATAAGATGGTATTTTATGAATATACATCTGAGACAAAGCAATTTCATTGTCTTCAGTTGTAGGAAACCAATTTTGGTGACGACTGGTTCTGGGTCTGTCATTTATATCAGCAATTTTGGTAAAATTTAAAAAATCAGCATAAGTATGCCGAGTTTTTAGAGGAAGTGGTCCTCTTAAACTAAAATGAGAATTAGAAGGATTATTGAAATATTTATGAATAATCGCAAACAAATCTAATTTGAGATCTATTTCAGAAATGAAAATTGAATGTGCGATTATTCCATTTTAAATATAATCATGGTCCTGATTTGAGGATTCATCAAGAAGGACATTTTTGGCTGTGGGTATATGACCCAATGGAACAAGAGAATTATTTTTGGAATTTGATTGATTTAAAGAAGACTGACCTCTCATTTGAGATGACCAGTATAGTGGAGGATATTGGGAATTGTAATGGCTAACATAACCAAAATCCATTTGAGGTCTATGACATCTTCCACCTCTACCTTGCATTTCCTGCAAAAAATTTTAAAATAAAAAGATTTTAAATAATAATAGCAATTTCTTTTCTAAAATTTTCAAGACGATTCCATAAAAATTGATTTATTATTGGATGTCTTCTAGATTTATTCATGTGATATGAAATCAACATTTGGTAGTATTAAAATTTGATGTAAAAATACTTGTTGTTTTATTGATAAAACATTTACATTTTCTACATGATAAACATGAGGAAATTCAGAATCTTGTCGAACCCTTTCTTTTAATGAATAAATTTTTCTAATTTTCTTAATTGTAGCTGGATTTTCAATATAATCTTTTAACCATTGTAATTTAAAATTTTCTTCCATTCTTTGATTTTTTAAACAAAATATATTTTCTTTCCAAAAGATTTTATAAATCTATAATAAGCTTCTTTATTTGGTGAATCTGATTTTTGTATGAATTTCTTTACTCTTACCATTCTGTAATATTGTACTTGATGAATAAAAATTTGATCCTTTAAGGATTTTGTATTATAATTTCTTATTCTAATTTCTTTTTTAGAAAATTTTTGAAGATAATCTTTTAAATAATTTTCTTTTAAAATTTCAATTTCTTCTTCTGATACGAATGGTCTTGGATTGAAGTCCTCAACCACACGGATTCCACAACCTTCGGATCGTTGCTGCACAAAAACGATAGAACAAGAACAACAAAACAGATTTTGGCGGAATAGAATTCAAAGGGAAAAACGCTAAGAGGAAGATAAATTCAACCCAACGTTTTTATTACAAACGAACCCAATTCAACTCATGAAAATTCATGCAATTGAACTTTGTCAATTTGGCGTGTTCTCGAAATCAAGAACAATGGTGAAGTCTCCTAAAGGTCACGCTAAAGGAAAAGCTTCTACAATCAAGAATTAAATAATTCTTAAAGGTTTTGAACAACTCAAGGAGTTAATCCGCGATTTTAGCAAGGCTAAAACTTTCTTTCATTCATCCTATGTAAAAACGTTACAAAGCTTCTCTTTATATAGAGAATGATTTCGACTTTACCCAAAAAGGAAAAGGAAATAAAACCCTAAAAGTTGCAAAGTACAACTTTACTTCTAAACTAACTAACTTTCCAAATTGTAAATGGAAACTAACAACTAACAAACTAATCCTTTTCTAAATAGGATTAGGTCACACGTTTTTAATTGAAGGTGGCCAAACACGTTTTGGCTTCCTTTGTTTCCTAAACTATTACTTGCCTTTATCATGCAAGATAATTGGATCAAGTAATTACTTAGCCCATAATTAAAACACCAAGACTTAAGCCCATAATTAATGGACTTAATTATTACAACTTAAAAATAAACCCTAAAATTAAACAATGGCGTGATCCAAAGTTGGCAAAGCCCAAGCACGCCATCTTGGTCTTCAATATAGTCCATGAAATTCGAGATGGAAATCTGCCAGAATCCCGTCACTCATTTTGGCAGCCATATTCCACGATGATACCGTCAGAATCTTGGAAAACATAAAACATGAAAGTTGTAGCTCTAGCTCTTATCGTTCCAGAGCTTCTTGAAGCATGCAATTCCAAGTTATATCGAAAGAGTTATGTCCAGAATACCAAAACGTGACAGAAACTTTCAGGATGACCAAGTGACTTTAACACCACGAACATGGACACGGCTCATTCTCATCATTCCCTCCCTCCTCGAAAGGATTCGTCCTCGAATCTTAGAAGTTGAGTTCCTGGATCAAACACCAAAATCACGAACTTCACAAGAATCAAGTTGTTTCGGAATGCAACACCTCGCGAGCAATCACGCTTTATTTCCCCAAAGAACAAAAGAAATCTATTAGTCCAAAGAACAAAGTTATGAATAATAAACATAAATTGATATGGACGAATATATGTTCTTATATAAGAGGAAGTTGCATCAATGTCAAAATAATTCACAAGTGTGGATAGTGCATGTAATGTATCATAATAGCTATCCCTAAATGCACCTTGACAAAATTGGAAATCGCATGGACGAACTAATACCTTGAAAAACATGCGAAAGTTATCAAATATGAGAGTATAATTCCAAAGACTAGAATGTAAACAATCTATGTAAACAGAAAATTTTACCTCTCGGAATTCAAAAGAAATTTGGAACTTAGATAACCTACCAATCAAGTGCGGAATTATCCAAGGACTTCTTTGAACTTGATGGATGTGATCAAAATCACGTTTTAAAGAATCAAAAGAACCAATAATCCAGCAAGTAGAGTCAATATAGTTAACACTTGAAAGATTGCATACAAAGGTTTGATGTAGTTCGAAAATATAATCATTAAGCTCAAAATATAATTCATGTATTAGATAAGCAACATAACACACTATCATGCTATACATAAATTCATTCAATTCAAAATATATTGATGTAACTATTGAAGAATTATGTAAATCGATTTGCTTATCAAAACAGAAGGTGTTAGACTCTAAAACACACTTAACAAAATTCCAAACTATTTGTGTTAAAGTATAGGGAAGCTTTTGAAATTGACTAAAAACAGTTTGAAAACTTTGAAACTCAACCGAATTGATAATAACAAAGTTCTTAACATTTTTAAGATCAAAATCAAGTGAAAACTTACCTAACTTACCTTGCTTACCTTGTGGAAAACAAGCTAAGGCAGATTGGATCCCTTCCAATTGATAATGAGTTGTTTGCAACTCCATTAGTTGTCTAGGAACTCCATAAACCTGCAAAACAAAAGAACTAGGCAGCAAACAATTCAAATGGTGATCACTATTATCAAGTAAGTACATTGTTTGCCTAGCTACTAATGCTTTCTTAAACTCACTAGAAGAAGCAAAATTACAAGATTTGATAACACTTAAATCTCGGCTATTACAAGATGCACTAGCTATTACATTGCTCTTCTCTTGAACTTTCTTCGCTTTCTCTTTTTCATCTCTCATTTGAGCACAAGATGTAGCAATGCTTGCTTGATCTTCAGAAATTTCACAAGGCTTTAAAGAACATAGATTATACTTTTTACCATTATGCCTAAATGAATAGCAATTCTTGAGATCATTATAAACGCCATTGCAAGCAAGTTTTCACGGTTTTCCCAATAAAAGATGGGCTGTTTGCATAGGGAATATGTCACATAGTACCTCAGCTTCGTATTTCCCTATTAAGAATGCAACCTTGACTTGCATTGACACCCATAGTTCACCACAACTATCACTCCATTTCAGCAAGTAAGGATTTGGATGTGGAGTGGTGTGCATACTCAATCTTTCTACAATTAGCTCACTAGCAAAGTTAGAGCTTCTTTCACAATCAATCTCCATGGCACACACTTTATCTTGGATTTTGCACCTTGTTTGAAACACCTTTTCACATGACGTAGAAGGGCTTTTAGCTTGGTATACTTGTTTATCACTTTTTGATTCCTCCATTTTGTACCTGCAAGTTAGTAAAGAAAAACGCAAGAATATAGAGAAAATCCTCACGGGTTCCTCACTTTAGGATAGTAGGTACTCTCCACTCTATTTATGTAGTGTTCTCTCTTGTTTATCCTATCTAATACTCTCAAATGGTGAATTGTTTGGGACTAATAAGACTTACCAAGTCCTATGATTAAGATAACAAGTCTCAATCAACAAGTTTCACACAATAAACTTTCACAAGCAAATCAAGAGAATTTTCAAAGAAAAACACGTCACAAGAAGTTTAAGAACACGTGTGGGTTAAAACTGATTTATCTTCAGAAACTACGAAATTCAGAAACTAGATTTCAAGACGAAGAGAATGCAATTTGAATCACTTGATTCCGAGTTGTATTGATCAAGATATGGCACTTTGAATATAAGGTGATTTCAAGAACAAACAAGAACGAAATTTAGTTCTTTTCTTGGGCTGTTTTTTTTTTTTTTTTTTAAATGGTCCGATTTTTTTTTTTTTTTTTTTGGTAATTGGGCCTTCTTTTTTTTTTTTTTATGCAAGGCCTTTTTTTTTATATTCGGACAAGAACCTTGGATTTCACAAAGTTTAAGGTTCTTAAGACAAGATCCTAGGATTTAAGGTTGTTTGTCTTATGTTGCTCAAACAAACCTAGGATGTTTTTAAGGTTGTCTTAACCTTATTTTTCCTCAAAATTTTCAGCCAACAAGAATTAACAATAGCTCACCAAATATCAAGAATTTAAAGATGCCACTTTGACAAGATAATCAAGATTAAAGACAAGGAACAAGAATCTAACTCAAGAATCCAATTTTGACCACTTCGGATTTTCAAGAAAATCAAGAAGTTCAAGAAAGTTATCAAGAACTTATCTTTTTCGAGTGGAACAAAAGTTTGATCAAAATGCAAGATATGGTAGACAATATAAAGAATCTAACACAAAAGAAAGAATGAAATTCAGATAAGAAACAAGGAAGTTAGGAAATTTCTACCAAGAAACCCTAATTTGAAACCCTAGTTTGACACAATTTCCTAACAATTTTTTGACGTGTAAAACAGCAAGGACAACACAAGGAATTCAACACTATGATGATAACAAAACAATGCTGAATCAACAACAAGAAAAGAAGCAAAAAACAGCAGCAAGATGACACAAAACAAGACAAAATTCAGCCAAAACAAGAAAGCTAACCCTAATTCGTTTTGACGAAAAAAATTCAGCAAGACTCTAATGATTTTATGGACGAAATTTGGGCTGAATTTAGAGCATGGAAGACACGAATTTACTGCAGCAATAAGACACTAAAACAGCAGCAAATAGGACGAAACAAAACAGCAAGAAATCGAATCACAAAACGCGAAAATCGAAAGCAAAGTTAACACGGTTTTTGGGCAGATTTTGCATGCGATTTGAGGACAGAATATTGACGACTTTTGGACTGAATTAAGACACCAATTTACTGCAGAAAATTGACTCAATGAACAGCAAGAAGAACGTCAAGGACAGCAGCAAAACCGACGCACAAAAATAGCAAGAACGACAACAAGAAAACAAAGAAAACCGAGAAGAGAACAAAGATGCAAAACCTGAATTTTTGAGACAACAACCTAGGCTCTGATACCAATTGATACGAATGGTCTTGGATTGAAGTCCTCAACCACACGGATTCCACAACCTTCGGATCGTTGCTGCACAAAAACGATAGAACAAGAACAACAAAACAGATTTTGGCGGAATAGAATTCAAAGGGAAAAACGCTAAGAGGAAGATAAATTCAACCCAACGTTTTTATTACAAACGAACCCAATTCAACTCATGAAAATTCATGCTATTGAACTTTGTCAATTTGGCGTGTTCTCGAAATCAAGAACAATGGTGAAGTCTCCTAAAGGTCACGCTAAAGGAAAAGCTTCTACAATCAAGAATTAAATAATTCTTAAAGGTTTTGAACAACTCAAGGAGTTAATCCACGATTTTAGCAAGGCTAAAACTTTCTTTCATTCATCCTATGTAAAAACGTTACAAAGCTTCTCTTTATATAGAGAATGATTTCGACTTTACCCAAAAAGGAAAAGGAAATAAAACCCTAAAAGTTGCAAAGTACAACTTTACTTCTAAACTAACTAACTTTCCAAATTGTAAATGGAAACTAACAACTAACAAACTAATCCTTTTCTAAATAGGATTAGGTCACACGTTTTTAATTAAAGGTGGCCAAACACGTTTTGGCTTCCTTTGTTTCCTAAACTATTACTTGCCTTTATCATGCAAGATAATTGGATCAAGTAATTACTTAGCCCATAATTAAAACACCAAGACTTAAGCCCATAATTAATGGACTTAATTATTACAACTTAAAAATAAACCCTAAAATTAAACAATGGCGTGATCCAAAGTTGGCAAAGCCCAAGCACGCCATCTTGGTCTTCAATATAGTCCATGAAATTCGAGATGGAAATCTGCCAGAATCCCGTCACTCATTTTGGCAGCCATATTCCACGATGATACCGTCAGAATCTTGGAAAACATAAAACATGAAAGTTGTAGCTCTAGCTCTTATCGTTCCAGAGCTTCTTGAAGCATGCAATTCCAAGTTATATCGAAAGAGTTATGTCCAGAATACCAAAACGTGACAGAAACTTTCAGGATGACCAAGTGACTTTAACACCACGAACATGGACACGGCTCATTCTCATCATCTTCAGTTTGTTGTTTCATAACCTGCAAAAAATTTTATCCTTGTAAGAATTCTCTAGTAAGAAAATCAGGTAAAGAATTTAATTCACCTTTAATATAGACAATTTTAAAGTCAAATACAGATAAAATAGCTTGCCATCTAGCAAATATTTGTTTAGATGCAATATTTTTTACATCTTTCTGTAAAACTTCTTTTGCAGCACTACAGTCAACTCTAAGTAAAAATTCTTGATTTAATAAATCATCTTGGAATTTAGAAATACAAAGAACTATACTAAGAATTTCTTTTTTAATTGTAGAATAATTTATTTGAGCATTTTTCCATGTTCCAGAATAGTATCTAACTAATTCTTCTTTGTTAGTTTGTGGATTCTTTTGTTTTAAAATTCCTCCATAACCAATATCAGAAGCATCAGTTTCAACAATTTTAAACCAATCAGGATTTACTAAACTTAAACATGGTAAAAATTTTACTTTTTGTTTAATTAATTTTACTACATTTGTATGAATTTCAGACCATGCAAGAGGATTTTTCTTTAATCTATCATATAAAGGTTTACTATCAATTGCTAAATTTTTATAATATTCACCAATATAATTTAAACTTCCTAAAAATCTTTGTAATTGTTTTTTATCTATTAATTCATCAGGAAATTTATTTGCAAATTCAATACTTCTAGCAATTGGAGTAATTTGACCATTTTCTTATTCATATCCTAAGAATCTAATTTTAGATTGGAATAATTTTAATTTTTTAGCAGAAACAACTAAACCATTTTTAACAACTATTTTAATAAAAATATTCAAATGTTTAAAATGTTGTTCAATATTTTGTGAAAAAATTAAAATATCATCAATATAAACAATTATAAATGAATATGATGAAAAAATATCATTCATTATATGTTGAAATTCAGAAGAAGCATTTTTGAGACCAAAAGGCATTACATTCCATTCATAATGACCAAATGGAACAGTAAATGCAGTTTTATATTTATCATTTTCAGCAATTTGTATTTGCCAAAATCCAGATTTTAAATCAAATTTAGAATATATCATTGCTCCAAAAGTCCTATTTAATAAATCTTTTTTATTTCGAATTGGATATCTAATCCATTGTAAGACTGTGTTTAAGGGTTTATAATTAATAACTAATCTTGGAACACCTCTTTCTATTTCTGAATTTTTATTAACATAAAATGCAGAACAACTCCAAGGAGAGTAACTTTTTCTAATTATTTTCTTTTTTAACAAATCATCAATTTCTTTTTTACAATATTCAACCATTTCTTTATTCATTTGAGATGGTCTTGCTTTTGTTGGTATTTTTTGTTCATCAAAATCTTTTTCATATGGTAATTCAACAATATGTTGTTTTCTTTCCCAAAAAGCATTTGGCAATTCACTACAAATTTTGTAGTAATTTCTTGCGTAATATTTTTAATTTGATTTTGTAATTTTGGAGATTTTAATTGTTCTTCTATTTTTAAAGATAAAATCTCATTTGAAAGAAAATCAATTTGATTATTTTTTAATTTTACATTTTCTTGTAAAGATGACAAATTTAAAGAACAAAGATCTCTAGTTTTTGGAGAAGTAATAAATTTAAATGATAAATCAGAATCAATTTTTGATAATGTTTTACCATCACATTTATATGGATGCATTAAATTTAGGAAAGGAGTTCCAAATATTATATGTTGGTTAATTGTTTTAGCTAAAACAAATAGACAACAAACATAATTATTTTCTTCAGAAAATATACACACATTTGATAATTTATAATTTACTTGTATTTTACCCCCTTGTGCAGCATTTAATATGACTTGAGTTTTTTCAAAAATATTTAGAAGGTATTATTCCTTCTCTAATACAATTTAAATCTGCACCTGAATCTACCATTGCTATTGATTTAATTTTATATTCTTTATTTATTATAAGAGTTGCAAAAATGTAATATTTTTGAGAAGTAATTAAAGTATTTAATTGAGAATTTTGATCAAATTTTTTTTCTATTTTATTAAGTTCTTTTTCTTCTAAAGTCTTATTTTTTAATATTTTAATTTCTGTTTTTAACTCATTAATTTCTTATTTTAATATAGGTGAATTAATTTTATCTTCTTTTAAGGAAGTGTCTACTTTATCTATTTGTTTTATATTTAAAGAATTATTGTTTTGAAAAGAATTTTCATTAGATGGAAAAGAATAATTTTGTAAAGAATTATTTTGAAAATATATTTCAAAATATTGATTTCTTTTTATAGGATTTTTAATTTCATTAATTAAATTTAACATCATTTTATGATTTTCAGATAATGTAAAAATTTCTAACTGATTTAATTTTCTATTTTTAACAATTTTAGTTTTATCAGTTTCACTTACCTTATCAATATTTTTATTATTTTCAATATTTTTATCTAAATTATTATTAACTATTTCTATTTCAAAATTACAATTTTCATCAATATTTTTAGATTTAATAATTTTAACTTTTGAATTATTATCTTCTATATTATATAATTTATTAATATTTTTAGAACTATTTTCTTCTATGTCACTTTTATGCAAATTTACTTCAATTTTATGTAATTCTTCTTGTTCTATTATTTCATTTTTATTAACAAAAGAATCATTATTATGTTCAATTACTTCAATTTTCTTATTTTCAACATTAAAAAGATTATTATTTTGAATAATATCAATTTCTTTATTTTGAACATAAGAGTAATTCATAATTTCTTCTTTATGTTTTTGCAAAATATAAATTGATTTTAGTAATTTATTATTTGGTAATTTCCAAATTTGATAAGACTTATCTATGATAATTAAACTAGATAATTCATGCACGTAATTTACTCTTTTTTCATTATAAAACCATGCAATAAAAGAAATAATAATTTCATTATTTTTAATAAAATCATAATATTCATTTTGAATATATTTTTGTTGATTAGAATCATGAGTTCTAAAGAACCAAGTTCTAAATAATGTATAATAAGGAAGATTAAAATCTTCAACGCATATTTTACTTATTTCTTTTAAATCTAATTTAATTATTTGTTTATTTTCCATAGAAATATAAAAAATAATACTATCAGATAATAAAATTAAAACAATTCAAAAGAGAAATTTAAGAAAATTAAAATGAGCTTCGGGTAGGATTACTAACAGAATTTATGGTAGTATACACACAACTTAGTTTCTTTCATATGGAATCACGTATTGAATATCTTAGATTTTCTCCAAACTTGATATCACTTATTGAATATTTTAGATTTCTCCACACTTGATAACTTATTGTGCTAATGAAACTTAGCAAAACTTTGGTTTATATATCAATCTTTTGACCATTTAAAAGATAGAACATGTCTCATTTTTATTATGGATGATCTTGCTCGACTGTCAACGACATATTACCGGCTAAAAAGAGGACTTACAACATCATCAACTGCCTCATGAAATGCCGAACGCGACTTGGGTGTCGACCCACAAGATCATACCATAAGAAATTTGAAACCGTTCATTCTTTTAAGAGTCATTAGATTTAACATATAAAATAAGTTTCAACTAAGAAACAACGCCTTATTGTTATCAATATGAATAGATCTAAAACTTCATATTGTGAAGTCAAACTGAATAGATCTATCTAGTATTGCTCTCTTAACATCACTCTTAGAAGCAAAATAACAAGATTTAGAAGGAACACTATTTCGGCTATTACAAGATTTAGAATCAATGCTTCGGCCTACACTAGTTACATTCTTTTTATCTTCTTGTTCTTTCTTCTCCTTTGCTTCCGTCTCACGGCAAGATTGTACAATCCTTGATTGATCTTCATAAGCTTGGCTTGGACTCAATGCTCTAAGGTTGTACTTTCGGCCATGATAATCAAAAGAATAATAATTCTTCTTTGCATGATATGTAACATCTCTACCAAGTTGCCATGGATGACCAAGTAATATGTGACTAGCTTCCATTGGTACAACATCACACACAATTTCATCAACATACTTTCCAATGGTGAAAGAAAATTTAACTTGTTTAGTCACCTTACTCTCGGCAGTGTTATTAAGCCATTGAAGCTTATATGGATTTGGATGTTTCATGCAAGTCAAGTTTAGCTTCTTAACAAATAATGTGCTTGCCACATTTGTACAACTACCACTATCAACAATCACACTACAAATCTTACCTTGAACCATGCATCTAGCGTGAAATATGTTTTCTCTTTGAGACAAATCATCTTCAATTAGTGGTTGTGCACTCAAGACTCGGCGAGTAACTAAAGAGAATTAACCAACATCATAAGTAGTAAGATCTTCACTATCTTCCTCACTTTGGTACTTCTCTTCAAGTGGTGGCATGTCGGCACATTATTCATCACTTTCAACCTCTCCATTATCACGAATTATCATCAATTTTCTAGTTCGGCAGTCACTTTGATAATGGCCATAACCTTGACACTTATAAGATCTAATGTCCCTCAATCTCTCATTCGGTTTGGGAGTTGTTTTGGCTGAAGATTCAACAAGTTGGCGGACTGTTTTGGGAGCATTATTTGAAGTGTTTTGAGGCTGATTTTGGGTGAAGACTTTCGGCTTTTGTGGAGGGGTGAAATTCGGTTTTTGATCTCTCCTCCAAGGCGGCAATGGTTGTTGGAAATTTCGCTCTTTACCCTTCATATGCTTCTCAATTTTGATAGCTTTATGAACAAGTTCATTAATATCAATGTAACTTTGAAGATCAACTTGATAAGCCAATTCGGAATTCATGCCTCTAAGGAACCTCTCAATGGTGGTGTCGGGGTCTTCATGAATATTGGCTTTTATCATCAATACCTCCATCTTATGGTAGTAATCTTCAACTGTTCGGCTACCTTGCACAATGGTACGTAACTTTCGATTGAGCTCTCTATTATAATGTGAATGAACATACTTCTTCCTCATGATTGGCTTCATTTGATTCCAAGTCTTAACTGGCCTTTCACCATCTTGTCTTCTAGCTCGAACAACTTGATCCCAGCAAAGACTAGCAAAATCTTTAAGGTGCATAAAAGCAATTCGGTATTGCTTTTTCTCGGGGACATCATTACCTTCAAAGAAGTGTTCTAAATCTCGAACCCAATCAAGGAAAGCTTCGGGATCTGATTTGCCATGAAAGGTAGAGATGGTGAGTTTAACAGACTCAATGGAAACTTTAGAATTTTCACCTTTAGAAGAGCTCGTGTACTCCTCCTCCTTCTCATTATCATTATCGTCAGATTCATCATGATCTTCAAACTTAAGCTTTCTTGAGGCGGAGCTTTTTGTAGATGACTCCAAATTATGAAGTCGAAGATTGATCTTTTGAAGCATGTGGAATAGGACCTCATTGGCGAACTTTTGTTCGGCCTCGGTGATTGGTTTACCACCTTTTTGTTCCTCCATTGGTACCTACAAATTAGTAAAGAAAACACAAGAATATATGTATATATACCTCTCAGGTTCCTCACTATTGGGTAGTAGGTACTCTCCACTCTATTTAGGTAGTGTTCTCTCTTGTTTATCCTAGCTAAAACTCTCAATTAATGAATGTGTTGGGATGATTAAGACTCACCAAGTTCAATTACTTAAATAGAAAAATCTCAATCAACAAGTTCCACACAAAATTTTCACAAGAAAAATCAAGAGAGTTAACAAAGAAAATCACGTCTTAAGAGGTTTAGAACACGTGTGGGTTACAAACTGATTTACCACCAGAAACTATGAAATTCATAAACTAGACTCAAAGATGAAGAGCATGGCTTTTGAATCACTTAATTCCGATTTGTATTGAGAAAGTTATGGCACTTTTAATCCAATGTGGTTTTCAAGTAACAAACTCAAGAACAATGTGTTCTTCAACAAAAATTAAATAAAATAAATAAATAACAGAAATAAATAAGGCAAAGTCCGAATGAATATATTTTTTTTGTTTTTTTTTTGTGTTTTTTTTTGAATTGACCGTTTTTTTTAATATACGGTCTCTATTTTTTTTTTTTCTTCGGACAACTACAAGACAAAAGCAAACTTTTAAGGTTTTGAACACAAACCTTGGACAAACAAAACTACTAGGTTCGGACAAGAACCTTAAACAATGCGAACTTTAAGGTTTTAAGACAAGAACCTAGTACAAAGTACTTAGGTTTAATGTTTGAAGACAACAACCTAGGATTTAAGGTTTATAATGTTTTGTCTTCTTGTCTTAACCTTAACAACCTTAAAATTATCAAACTTTAATATCTCACCAAGGAAAAGGAATTTGTATGTGCCACTTTCACAAAATATTCAAGATTTTCAACAAGGATCAAGAATATGGCTCAAGATTCAAATTTGGACAACTTTGGATTTTCAAGAAAATCAAGAAGTTCAAGAAAGTGTTCAAGAACTTGTCTTTTTCAAGTGTGATAAAAGTTTGACTAAAACACACTATATCAAGAATAAGATAAAGAAACTAACACAAAAAGAAGATCAAGAAACGGCTAAGAATTGCGCAACTTCTGAAAATTGGACCGAGAAAACCTTAGCTTGGAAAACCCTAGTTTTTAGACACTAAACCCTAGCAATGCTTTGACGTGAAAAACAGCAAGGAAAACTTCAAGAATCCTACACTATGATTATGAAAAAACAGTGCAGAACTTAGACACGAAAAAAAGCAAGAAAACGCAACAAGAAACAACACAAAAAGATCACAAAAATGCAAAACACAAGAGACTTAATTTCGGGCAGATTTGAGCATGCAATGTTCATGCGAATTTGACGAAATTTAGAGACTAGATAATGACGACCTAGGACAGTAAGAAGGACACCAAATAACTGCAAGAAAGATGGAGGAAAAACTGCAGAAAATTGACGCAAAAATACGGGCAGAAAAGACACGAACAAAACAGAATTTTCGCGGAAGGATTAGAACGGATTAACCTGAAATTTTTTTGGCAACAACTTGTTCTCTGATACCAATTGATGCGAATGGTTGGCCGAGGCTCCAACTCCTGGACCATATTCGATCTCCACAAGCAAAGGATCGTGCTGCACAAACAAGATAATCCACGGACACAAGCAACAATTCGGGCGGAAAGAAACTCATGGGGAAAAACGCCAAGAATGAGTAAATCAAACCCCACGTTTTTAATACAAAAGAACTTAATTTAACTTATGAAAATTCAATTAGTTAAACAAGTTAATTTGGCCTGCTCTTTAAATAAAGAACAATGGTGAAATCACCTAAAGGTCACGCTAAAGGCAAATTTCTACAATGGACAATTAAATAATCCTCCAAGGCTTGAACAACACAAAGTGTTAATCACAATTTTTAGCAAGCTAAAAATCTCGAAAATTCTTCTTCATCTCTATTGAATAAAAACGTCATTAATCCCTTTAAATAGAGGATTAAAGTCGGCTATTACAAAAACCCTAGTAGTTGCAAAATACAACTTGACTTCTTAGCTAACTAACTAACTTAACTTTCCAATTTGGAATAGGAAACTAACAACTAACAAACTAATCCTTTTCCAAAAAGGATTAAGGAAAAACGTTTCAAAGGTGGCCAAATCCAATTTGACTTCCTTTGTTTCCTAAACTTTTACTTGCCATTATCATGCAAGATAATTGGGCCAAGTAATTTATTAAACTACCAATTAATTAAAGCCCACATTAAGTGTTTTGGACTTAATTAATTAACAACAAAATAAAACCCTAAATTACTTAAATGGCGTGATCCATATCAAGCCCAAATACATGCCTCTTCATGGACTTGAACTCTCGGCCTTTGCAAGCTTCTTCAAGGTGGAATTTCCTTAAGCTCCAATGTAGAACTTTGAGGAACATCTTCATGAATTGTGATTGAAGAAACATGCCAAAGAACTCCATGATGAGATGATGGAGAAGTCTCGGCCTCCAAGTCTTCAAAGTGTGATGACAACATAGTGTGCAAAGCTTCTTTCATCCGTTTGCTCCTTGATCTCGTCATTGGTCCATCAAGATTCTTCAAGGGATCATGGAAACTCGGCTTTGGCACCAAGGATGTGGATGGATTGCTATCACTTTAATAAATTCAGCTTTCTTTTTACATTCAACATTAACAAACTCATTAATAGGCAAAGGCAAAATATCAAGTGGAGTCAAAGGATTGAACCCATATACAATCTCAAAAGGTGAACAAGATGTCGAACTATGAAAAGTTCTATTATATGCAAACTCAATATGTGGAAGACAACTTTCCCAATTCTTTAAGTTTCTTTGGATGATGGCTCGAAGTAAGGTAGATAAAGTGCGGTTAACTACCTAAATTTGTCAATCAGTTTGTGGATGTGCAACAGTAGAAAACAACAATTTAGTGCCTAACTTATTCCATAAAGTACGCCAAAAGTGAGACAAGAATTTAACATCCCTATCACTAACAATACTTTGTGGAATGCCATGCAATCTAACAATTTCCTTAAAGAACAAATCAGCAATATGTGTAGCATCATTAGTTTTGAAACATGCACTAAAATGTGCCATTTTACTAAATCGATCCACTACTACAAATATGCTATCTTTACCATTGCGTGATCTAGGCAATCCAAGAACAAAATCCATAGAAATATCAACCCAAGGATGACTAGGAACAGGCAAAGGTGTATACAATCCATGAGGCAATATTTTCGATTTGGCTTGTTTACACACAATACATTTATCACAAACACTTTTCACATCTTTAATCATGTTAGGCCAATAAAAGTGTTCATTCAAAATAGTAAGTGTTTTAGCAATACCAAAATGCCCCATCAGTCCTCCCCCATGGGTTTTCTTAACAAGCAATTCACGAATGGAACAAAGGGGTATGCACAATTTATCCTTTCGAAACAAGAAACCATCATGCAAGTAGTAGTCACCATTCGGCTTTGAAACACAATCATTATAAGCGGCATTAAAATCATGATCATCTTTGTACAAATCTTTTATCAACTCAAATCCAAGTAACTTAGCATGCATATGGGTGAATAATGAATAACGCCTAGATAATGCATCAGCTACAATGTTTTCCAGGCCAGATTTATACTTAATCACATATGGAAAAGTTTCAATAAATTCTAACCATTTAGCATGCCTTTTATTCAATTTACCTTGAGTTTTCAAGAATTTAAGGCTTTCATGATTAGAATGAATTATAAACTCTTTAGGCCATAAGTAATGTTGCCAAACCTGTAATGACCTTACCAAAGCATAGAACTCCTTGTCATAAGTTGCATACTTTAAAGCTGCCCCATTAAGCTTTTCACTAAAGTAAGCCACGGGTCATGATTCCTGCATCAAATCAGCACCAATACTAATCCCGGAGGCATCACAGTGTATCTCAAAAGCTTTATGAAATTTAGGCAATGCAAGTAAAGGGGCGTGAGTCAACATATACTTTAATTTAGTGAAGGCATTTTCCATTCATCACCTTCTTTCATTCTAATTTGATAGTAGCCACTTTTTAAATCAATCTTGGTGAAAATACACGAACCGTACAATTCATCAAGCATATCACCTAATCTAGGAATTGGATGTCTATACTTAATGGTGATTTTGTTTATGGCACGACAATCAACACACATTCTCCAAGATTCATCCTTTTTAGGTACTAAAATTACTGGAACAGAACAAGGACTTAGAGATTCACGCACAATACCTTTGTCAAGGAATTCATCCACTTGACGTTGAATCTCTTTTGTTTCCTCAGGATTTGCTCTATATGCTGGACGATTTGGGATTTGCACTGCAGGTATGAAATCAATTTGATGTTCAATTCCTCTTAGAGGCGGCAATCCAATGGGTAAGTCCTCGGGAAACAAATCTTTATATTCCTGCAAAAGTGAGTAAACAACACTTGGCAAAAAAGCAAGGTGATCACTATCAGCAATAAGTACAAAATCCTTGCAGATCATCAAATACAATGATTGCGTATCTAGTATTGCTCTCTTAACCTCACTCTTAGAAGCAAAATAACAAGATTTAAAAGGAACACTATTTCGGCTATTACAAGATTTAGAATCAATGCTTCGGCCTACACTAGTTACATTCTTTTTATCTTCTTGTACATTCTTTTCCTTTGCTTCCATCTCACGGCAAGATTGTACAATCCTTGATTGATCTTCAAAAGCTTGGCTTGGACTCAATGCCCTAAGGTTGTACTTTCGGCCATGATAATCAAAAGAATAATAATTCTTCTTTGCATGATATGTAACATCTCGATCAAATTGCCATGGACGACCAAGTAAAATATGACTAGCTTCCATTGGTACAACATCACACACAATATCATCAACATACTTTCCAATGGTCATAGAAAATTTAACTTGTTTAGTCACTTTACTCTCGGCAGTGTTATTAAGCCATTGAAGCTTATATGGATTTGGATGTTTCATGCAAGTCAAGTTTAGCTTCTTAACAAATAACGTGCTTGCCACATTTGTACAACTACCACTATCAACAATCACACTACAAAACTTACCTTGAACCATGCATCGAGTGTGAAATATGTTTTCTCTTTGAGACACATCATCTTCAACTAGTGGTTGTGCACTCAAGACTCGGCGAGTAACTAAAGAGAATTCGCCAACATCATATGTAGTAAGATCTTCACTATCTTCATCACTTTGGTACTTCTCTTCAAGTGGTGGCATGTCGGCACATTCTTCATCACTTTCAACCTCTCCATTATCACGAATTATCATCAATTTTTTGGTTGGGCAGTCGGTTTGATAATGGCCATAACCTTGACACTTATAACATCTAATGTCCCTCAATCTCTCATTCGGTTTGGGCGTTGCTTTGGCTGAAGATTCAGCAAGTTGGCGGACTGTTTTGGGAACATTATTTGAAGTGTTTGAAGGCTGGTTTGGGGTGAAAACTTTCGGCTTTGATGGAGGTGTGTAATTCGGCTTCTGATCTCACCTCCAAGGCAGCAATGGTTGTTGGAAATTTTGCCCTTTACCCTTCATATGCTTCTCAATTTTGATAGCTTTGTGAACAAGTTCATTAAGATCAATGTAACTTTGAAGGTCAACTTGATAAGCCAATTTGGAATTCATACCTCTAAGGAACCTTTCAATGGTTGTGTCGGGGTCTTCATGAATATTGGCCTTTATCATCAATGCCTCCATCTCATGATAGTAATCTTCAACTGTTCGGCTACCTTGCACAAGGGTATGTAACTTTCGGTTGAGCTCTCTATTATAATGTGAGGGAACATACTTCTTCCTCATGATTGCCTTCGTTTGATTCCAAGTCTTGACTGGCCTTTCACCATCTTATCGAAATCTATGTTAAGCTAGCGTCTATCAAACAACTTGATAACTCAATTTTTAAGGAAAAACTGAAAAACCTGATTTATCGAGGGTTGTGTTCTCTGATACCACTTGATACAAAATTCGGATCGATTCGCTCAAAATCTAGTTTGTATATCAAGGAAGCAAAAACTATTCAAGACATTTATGTTAAATTAATATAAGTCGAACAATCTAACAACGTAGATTGGCAATTAAAACCCAATTGATAAAGCCATTTCGCTTCGTGCAAACTAATCAATTCTCAAGTGTGCTACTTGAAAACCCTTCGTAGGAAATCAAATTCACAAATAATGAAAGAAACAACTCATTTCGTTGGAACCGAAAACTTTCACGATAAAACATTTTCTCTTTTATTTCTCAATCTAAATTCTTCTCTAAAACTGAATAATACGTAAAAATATTAGCCTTTTATAGGCTTACAAAGGAAACCCTAAATCTAAATAAGTACCCTAAACAAAATAGGAAACTTCCTAAACATAAACCAATCTCATGCTTCAATCATGCAAGAAATCAGCTAGGTGGATTCATTTTATTTAGAAAAACTTAAAGGACTTTTAAACAAACGACTCTAGATATATTTAAGCTCCTAACACATAAGGAACATTCTACACGAAAGCCCATGTAAAAAAACAAAATACATAAAAAAAAGTAACTTAAATATGCAACCAGTGAGTCACATTGCCACGTGGAGAGTCGTATGTTGTGATATGCAGGTTCACGCCCATGCAAGTTGGATCACATCATTTCGTGCTACGAGGAAAGAGATATAGCCGAAATACCGAAGGGTGGCAGAATCTATCATCATCAAAATTTTGAGGCCTCTTATTGTGGTTTCCTTGGTTATCCCGTCTTGGAGTCTCAGACCTCCATGGGACCAATTGAGGCTCATTCTCCATCCTATTTCAAGTCTCCATACATATGATTCATCACACGAGTAAATGGAGTGATGAAGATCCACCCATGTCCATGGTGCCAAAGCCGATTTCATATGTTGATCCCTTGGAGAATCTTGATGGACAAATGACAATATCAAGGAGCAAGAGGATGAAGGCTGCCTTTCAATCATTATTGTCAACATATTGTGGAGACTTGGATAATTTTGGAGAAGATCATCTCTTGGCGTCAACATCTCTAGAAGGAGCTATGTGGAATATTTCTTCACTTATTAATACATGATGATGATGTTTCTAAGAGTTCTACATTAGAGCTTAAGGAAATTCCACCTTGAAGAATATTCTTGGACGAAATTGAAGACCAAGAAGGCATGCTTGGGCTTTGCCATTTTGTGGATCACGCCATTCTTAATGATAGGATTTATTTATGTTTTTAAATAATTAAGTCTCAAACTTCATTCTTGGGCTTTATTAATTCGGTTTTTAGTAAGTTAATTACTTGGCCCAATTATCTTGCATGAAAATGGCATGTAATGGATTTCAGAAAGTAGCTTCCTACTTTTTAGGAGAGTTAGCGTGTCCTACTTTTTAGGAAGGAATCCGTGTGCTACTTTTTAGCTAAAACCGTGTGTTGGTTTTAGGAAAGTGTTTTGTTTTTAGTGTTCCATTCCAATTTAGAAGTTTCCTAAAATTGGAATGGTTAGTTAAGCTTGAAGTTCAATTCGAAATTGACTTCTTGCTAGGGTTTCTTTTACACATTTTTGTAGCCTATTTAAAAGGCATTGTTTTAACGTTTTTCATAACCAAGAAATAAGAAATCTTTAGCTTTGCTAATTTGCAAACGTGTTTTGCTCTTTTAAGTTTAATTGATTTAAGTTGTTCTTCATTAAATCCGCAAGCCTTTAGCTAAGACCTTTAGGTGAGCCTACAAGTTCTTGATTTTAGGAACTCGCCAAACTGATTAGTTTAGCTCTTGATTTACATAGGCTAAGTTAATTCGTTTGTAATAAACGTGGGGTTTTGATTGGCTAATATCAAATCTTTTCGTTTCCATATTTTCTTTGTTTTTCGCCGTTTTGTGTTGTTTTTCTGCAGCTATTGTTCTTGTTCGTCGAGTTTATGCCAACAACGGTCCAAAGATGTGAGTTCGTGTGATCTAGAACATCAAGCCTCGATCATATCCGCGTCAATTGGTATCAGAGCATCCGGGTTGTTGCATTAAATTTAGGTTCTATCTTTTCGTTTGTGTCTTGTTTCTTTTCCGTCGTTCTTGCTAAAATTGTGCGTCATTCTTGCTGCTTTTGAGTCGTTCTTACTGCTGTCTTGTTCCTGTCATATTTTTCTCGTTTTGTTCGTAATTTTGTGCTGAAATCATATAGAATTGTTAGTTAATTTTTGCGTCAAAAATCATCACGAATTGATTGCTGTTTTTGCGTCAATTTTGCGTTGTCTTGCTGCTGTTCGTTTTCTTTCTTGTTGCGTCATTGTTCTTGTGTCTTTTCCTTCAATTCTATTTGTGTTCTTTGTGCTGAAACCGAATAGGATTGCATGCTAGCTAAAATTCTGAATGTCAAAACGTCAA
Source organism: Ophiorrhiza pumila (assembly GCA_016586305.1). Lineage (NCBI taxonomy): Eukaryota > Viridiplantae > Streptophyta > Magnoliopsida > Gentianales > Rubiaceae > Ophiorrhiza > Ophiorrhiza pumila. Next base: position 17,760,942 of record BLIW01000010.1, read on the forward strand.
AAAAATAGTGTTAGGGTTTCAGGTTTTTAACATAAATTCCAAACTTTCTTGTTTCTTGTCCGTTTGACCTCATTCTTTTTGCAATTGACTCTATTTTGTTTCTATAATCTGTTATCTTTTAGTCAAGTTTTGTTTCATGTCATAAAGTTAAGTTCTTGGTCACTTTCTTGAAGTTCTTGATTTTCTTAAATTTCAAAGTTGCTTAAATTCAAATTTCGAACTTATATTCTTGCTTCTTGGCTTGAATCTTGAAAGTCTTGTTATTGTGGCATTGTGAAATTCCAATTGGTTGGTGAAATCTTGATTAATTTTGGTTGCTGAAGTTTTAAGGTTAATACAACAAAAGACAAACAAACTTAAACTCTAGGCTTTGTCTTAACAACCTTAAACTCTAGGTTTTGTCTTAAAACCCTAGGTTGTGCTTGTCTGAATAATAAAAAAATAAAAAATCGATGTTAAAAAAAAAAGAAAGGCCAACGTAAAAAAAAAAGGCCCAACATAAAAAAAAAGTCGAACCATTCAAAAAAAAAATCGTCCAGCCCAAAAAGAACTAAGTGTTCTTATATTGATTCTTTAAAGACCACAAAAATTGAAATTGCCATAACTTTCTCGTTTTAAATCGGAATTAAGTGATTCAAGTTGCCATTTCTTTGTCTTTCTGTCTAGTTTCTATTTTCATTAGTTTTCTGTAGCTAAATCAAATTATACCCCGCACTTGTTCTAAATACTCTTTTCGATTTCTTGCCTAAAATATTCTTTGATTTATCTTGTGTGATTTTTGTTGTTGAACTTGTTGGTTGAGACTCGTTCTACAAATCAACGAACTGGTAGGTCTCTTATAGTTTAGGTGAACTATTATTGAGAGTATAGTTAGGGTATATATTAAAATAGAAAAGCTGCTATATAAAGAGTGAAGTGTACCTACTCACCAAAGTGAGAACCCGTGAGGAAATTATATTATTTTTCTTGCTATTTTTCACTAACTTTGCAGGTACAATAGAGGGTGAACAAAAAGCACTCCAAGGAGAACAAAAGTTCACTAATGATGTGATCTTCAACATGCTTCAAAAGATGCAAATCCAAATCAATAATTTGGAATCGACTTCTAAACAAGCTGCCACCAAAAGTTCTACCTCAAGAAGAATTGATTTTGATGAGGCCAACTATGATGATGAGGATGATTAGGACGTTAATGAGTCTTCCAAAAGTGGTAAAAAGTCTGAACTTTCAACTGGTTCTTTCAAGTTAATATTACCTACTTTCCATGGTAAAGCAGATCCCGGAGCATACTTTACTTGGGTACCAGATCTTGATCACCTATTTGAAGGAAATAACTACCCTGAAGATAAGAGGTATCGACTTGCCTTCATGCATCTCAAAGATTATGCTAGCTTATGGTGGGATGAAGTTATCAAAAGTAGACGTCAAGATGGAGAAAGTCCAATCAAGACTTGGAGAGAGATGAAAGTCCTTATGAGTAAGAAGTATGTGCCTTCACATTACAATTGAGAGCTTAATCGCAAATTGCACTCACTTGTGCAAGGAAATCGAACTGTGGAGGAATACTACAATGAGATGGAGGCCCCCATGATTAAAGCTAATGTTGAGGAAAGTGCCGACTTAACCATTGAGAAGTTTCTTCGAGGTATGAATTCTGAATTAGCATACCATGTTGATCTTCAAAGTTATGTTGATATCGATGAGCTAGTTCATAAAGCTATTAAGATCGAAAGGCAGATAAAAGGAAAGAATCGGTTCACACAACCACAACCACCTTGGAAGAGTGATTTCAAACCTAATCCGAGCTGATATACTCTGCAACCAAGGCCACAAAATTTCACGCCAAATCAACCACAAAGTGCACCACCAAATGTCACAAAATCAGTCAATAGAGTGGCTGAATCCACCTCCCAAACGGCGTCAAAATCTGGACCTTGGATGAGGGATCAACAAATATTCCTTGAGAACTAACAACATACCCAAAAAAGATAACGGATTCCATGAAAAAAGAACACTTTTTAAGGTTTGCATACAATTTATGCTCTCTTAATACAACAAACACATTAGAAAGATGCACGACATGCTCATCAAGTGATTTACTATAAATCAAAATATCATCAAAGTAAACTACAACAAATTTTCCAATGAAAAATCGAAACACATGATTCATCAACTTCATAAAAGTACTAGGTGCATTAGTTAAACTAAAAGGCATAACTGACCATTAATACAACCCATACTTTGTTTTAAAGGTTGTTTTTCATTTATCACCCTCTTTCATTCTAATTTGATAATAACCACTTTTAAGATATTGGTGAATATTTTTTACCCATATTTTTTATAATAACCTAGGAATTTGATGCCTATATTTAATGGTAATCTTATCAATGACCCTACAATCTACACACATTCTCCAAGATTTATCTTTCTTTCGAACCAAGATAACAGGAATAGAATAAGGACTAAGGGATTCGTGAACAATATCTTCATCAAGAAGTTCATCAACCTGTCTTTGTATTTCTTTGGTTTCCTCGGGATTGGCCTTAATGGCTGGCCTATTTGGAATAGAAGCTCCAGCCATAAAATTAATTTGATGCTCAATGTCTTTAATATGTGGTAATCTAGTAGGTAACTCCTCGGGAAACAAATCCTCATATTCCTACAAAAGAGACAACGCAACACAAGGCAAACTGTCGAGGTGAACTCTATCAACAATATAGATGTCCTTTCGGATCATTAAGTAAAGTGGTTGCCTATTAACTATTGTTGTCCTTATCTCTTTCTTTGAAGCAAATACAACAAGCTTCTTTTCTTTTACAGCTGGACCTAAACTAGGTACATCATTACTCCTCTTGTCAAGCTGCTCATTTTTCTTTGCTTTTTTTTTCTCTCATCTTGGCACAAGCTTTGGCAATTGTTGCTTGGTTTTCACACACTTGCCATGGTTTAATAGCTATGAGATTCATCTTCATACCATTATAGTCAAAACTATAATAATTCTTCTTAGCATGATATGTAACATCAATTTTGCTTGTTCACAAACAATGCACTTTTCACAAATATTTTCAACATGTGTGGCAAGTAAAAATTATCATGTAAAACATCATATGTTTTAGCTATTCCAAAATGCCCCATTAACCCTCCATTATGGATTTCTTTAACAAGTAAATCATGAATAGAACTCAGTAGAAAGCACAATTCGTCTTTCTTAGAAAGATAACCATTTTACACATAAAATTCACCATTCAACTTGTGAGACCCCGAATTTTCTTTAAATAATACTATCTCATAGTTATTTTAATTTGCATAATGATATGAATTTTGGATTTTATAGTGCCTGGTGGAAATAGGGATTTAATAATATGCACTTTAAATTAATGATTCATTGTTAGGGATTAATTGTTAATTTTGGAAATTATGAGGGAAAAGTATAGTAAATATTCTTCAACTTGGGTTTTAAAAAGCATTTATAGGAAAATAAGGACTCCTTAATAAAACATGAAAAATGTTGTAAAAAAAAGATTAATTAAATTAATCAACTAATTGTGGAATTGCGTGAAATACGTGTAAGCTTAATAGCTTACACGTATTCCACTTGATGACTCATAAGATAGCCTTCATTTAGTATATCTGGTAAAGGCCAGAAGCAGCGGTGGAACGGGAAGGAGAAAAAAACGGCAGAAAAAAAAGGAAGAAAGAACAGAGGAAAAAAAAGAAAAAGAGGAAAAGAGGGAAAAGCAACGGAAAAGGAAAATAGAGAGGGAGAGCATAACAAGAAGGAAGAAAGGAGTCCAAAACAATTTGGGGAATTTTCAGAATGTGGGGAAAATCTGATAGTTATTGTGAGGGTAATTTGTATATAAAAAGATTTTTCTTCAACTATTAGATGGATGCTTGATTGAAATCCAATGATTTATGTCTTGTGTTTTGTCTCTTTTTGTGTTTTCATTCATGGTATTATATGAAGAGGGCTTGAAATTGTTGTGGTGTACTTTAGATTGTTGAGCTTACTGTTGTTTATTTTCTAGCACTGTGTTTCTCTTATGTTTAGGGAGGGGTATTGCAGAAGATCAGTGGGTTGCTAGGTGAGATAGTGGGGAAAAGAGTGTGTGTGCTTAAAAGGAGTGGATAGGCTTGAATTGGAAGTCTGCTATGATTCTGGAAGGGATGAAGACGTTAGAATGATCTGGGTTAATCAAACCTGTTAAGGAAATTAGTATTTTCCATGTGGTGATTAGTAATAAAATTCTGATGGGTGTATAAATTGATACATAGATGGAAAATTGGACATAACAAAGAAAAGACATTCATCTTATGGCCTTAATAATTTCGTGAGCCCTAGTGCATTATCAGGATGGGCCTTGATTCATCAAGTGCTGGGTATAGTATTGAACTAACTAGATGGAAATTGGATAATAGGAATGGGCTTTGGAGTTAAGGTAAGGGGTTTTCTTTTTAGAAATGGGCCTTGAAGTAATATCGAGTTGGACTTCAGCCCAACCGGAGTGAGTAAGGTTTATAAATAAATTGGGGGGATGTGAGTAATCTGGATGGGCTTTAGAGTTTAATGTGAAGTGGACCATTTTAGTTTGGGGTGTTAGTATAAATCAAATTAATACACAAATCTTAATGGGCTTTGGTGGTGATGTTTAATTTTAAATAATAAGCTCTAAAGGAAATGATAATAATGCAAATAGTAATAATAATAATATTAAGGTTAATTTAAATCTATTGGCCACTTTAGAGGAAAATTTACGTTATCTCAATTAGAAAGAAACCTGGTTTTAAACGGTAATAATCTTAATATGAAGGAAATAACATTATTAATAATATTGGCTGTAATATTACGTCAGCTTATTTTTTTCTCTCTCTATGTTTGATATCTATTTGATTGGATATGGAATATTTGTGTGGCATGTGTTTGCCTATACTGTGATGGTTTGATTGATTTGGGGCCCAGTCATGGTGGCTTATTGATGTCGGGAAGGCAAGGGCCGACGAGTTCATCATAAGTTCACCATGACATTTAACCCTTGACAAGTGAAGCTAAGGAGGTTTTAGTTTCACAAGAAAGGGTAATGGTTATCCGGATATATCCTATTGTGCCTGCAAGGCAAACTTTGACTGTGGAGGATAAGGTAGCTTCAACAGTGGTCTGATCAACCACTGATCGAAAGGTGATATAAGGCTGGTACTGGACTGGTAATGTCTTCTGATCGTTTTATATGACATTTCTATTATGTGTGCATATTCCATTCGGAATACTTACATACATGAGACTGGCATGTTAATTGTTATATTGAATGGTAATTGTGGATTTTTATTATGTTTTGATATTATGTGACCCTATTACCTCCCCACTGAGCATTTTAGCTCACCCCGTTATCAAAACCTTTTGTTTCAGAGGGCACTGAGATAATCGGTCAGGAGGGGCTAGACTAGTGAGACTAGAAGAAGGTGGAGTATTTTGCAGAAATCAAGGAGTGTTTGAATATTAAGTTATGTGTGTGTTTTTTCTTTCTGTGTAATGAATTGTACCAAAAACTTTTATGGCATTGAGTTGGTAGAATGTTGATGTTGTAAATATTAATGTTTGGTTGGTGTTGTAGAAACAGGTGTTTTGGTATTTAATCTAAGAACAGGATTGTGTATAATATTCGTGACTTTAGTATCTTGTTTTATGGGTGAAATATTATTGATATGATGTACAGGTTTGACAAACCAACTCGCTCCGTCTTAGGGGGTGGGTTGGGGCGTCACACAACTTATGCAAACAAAGATCATAAACACGTTGAAAATCAGCATCACTAGCATAAAGATCTTTAATCATATCAAAACTAAGTAACTTAGCATGCATAAAAGTAAGCGGATAATACTTCCTAGACAATGCATCAACTACAATGTTATCTTTTCCATCTTTATATTTAATCATATATGGAAAGGACTCAATGAATTCTAATGATTTTGCATGTCTCTTATTTAATTTACCTTGAGTCTTCAAGAATTTGAGTCTTTCATTATCCGAATAAATTATAAACTCTTTCAGCCACAAGTAATGTTGTCATATCTGTAAAGATTTTACCAAAGCATACAACTCCTTATCTGTAAGGGAAGGATTTTGATTCATGCATTAACATAACACTAATACCTATTATAGAGGCATCACAATGTATTTCAAAAGCTTTACTAAAATTAGGCAATGCAAGCATAGGAGCATGAGTCAATTTTTCGTCAAGTGTGTTAAAAGCCTTTTCATGCGATTCTTTCCATTCAAAAGTGACATTTTTCTTAACAAGTTCATTTAAAGGTGCAGCCATAGAACTAAAGTCTTTCACAAAATGCCTATAAAAACTTGCAAGTGTATGAAAACTTCTAACATCACTAACAGAAAAAGGTCTTGGCCAATCAAGAATTGCCTTAACCTGGCAATAGGTGGTGGGTGGTGCCAATGCTGTTGGTGTCTAAGGTGGTGAAGATGTTGTGTGTGGGTGGTGACAATTTTGGAAGAAATCGTCGAAGTAGAAAAGGAAAAGGAAAGAAAAAAATTTAAAAAAATTGTTAATTGAATCAGATATAGAAGAAAATAGGAAAGAAAGAAAGATTAGGAATAAAGGTTTTAAAGTCAGGGTTATCTTTGTCAAATCATAACTTATTAGATTTATACTCTCTATACTCACTTTGTACTTGCGCGTTTCACTCATGCTCCGTTATTGGATATGGTTACCGTTCACTTTCTAGTTCAATCAGGAACACATGGTGGTTGTTGGTAGGTTTTTTTAGCATAGAAAGGTAATTTAGAAATTCGGCCTACCACATGGGGGTCATTGGTAATTAACCCAATACTGTTTTGCTCCTTGTGTGTTGACATAATAGATAACGAATTGACATATCTTAAATGCATTCATTTATTTGTGGAGATACTTGATCATTTTTTCAGTAATATTTGTGAGCTAGATTTGGTGTTCAATATTAACAAGGTGTATCTCGTATTAGATGAATTTATTCTTGCTAGGGAACTTTAAGAAACAAGGAAAAAAGGTTATTATAAAGAGAATGGGAGTATTGGAAGATCCTGAAAGATTCAAATTCGGCCGACAATTTCTCGCGCCATCATCCTAGTTACTTGAAGAGAAGGATGGAAGTGGCGGGGATGTGAAAGAAGATAGGAGAATTGGATTATCTAGTGGTGGTGATGGTAAGTCTTGTTATGGGCATCCTTGGTGGCGGTATTGGAGGAGGTGGAGGGAGATGGTGAAGGTAGGTGGAGAATTCGTAATAGGAGGTAGGGCTTGAAGGAGAAAAAATTGATACGAATGTGGAATTTATTTATTTGGTTGTTTGACAATTTTAACCTTCGTTCTTGTGATGTTTTGGAAATTTTTACCCCTAAAAAAATGTATTTCATCTCCTCAAACGGAGGAAACTGACGGAGTGACCACAAGACAACAACTTTAATAGTTTAGTGACCAATTTGACTAAAAAATATTTGATGACCAAAAGGTGGATAGGAGAAAAGTTTAGTGACCTTTTCGGGCAGTTTGCTATATTGATATGTTTGTTTTATACAAAATTGTATGTCTTATTTCACTTAGCTTTTGACTTGTTTTTCATGCATTTGTGTGGTGTTATGTGTTATTTTGTGCAATTGTGTGGTTTACAACTTGGAGTGCTAAAATGAAGAAAAATGTCAAGAATGTGGATTAAATGAGACAAGTGTGTGTTTTAGGTTAAAGAACAAGGAGAGCTTTCAAAAAGGCTTGAAATGATGCTTGTGGAGTTTGGGAATCCCTTAAAATGCTTAGTTTGTATTTGGGCAGAACTAATAGCTTCAATTGTTTTGAGTGTGACGCTCTCAATATGAATCTAAATGACAAGAGCTTTGATGCTTTGGAACGCTCTTTGAATGTACTTTAATTCTTCTGTTTTAACGTTCTTCAATTCTGTGTGCAAGTATGAGAAACGAGAGCATCTTTACGATTGGTACTTCGAGTTTTGAATGGTGAGCTTACTGCCACAGTTTGGTAGAATTTTAATATCTTGAGCTACAGACCTTCAATGAAGCTGATTCTTGAACCTATGGAAAGCCACGAGAAAGGTCGAAAACTCTTATGTTAATCCCAAAGTCCAATTCAGAGGTGAAAAAGGGCGACGCGTCTCCATGTAAACATTTTAACTGCGATGCATCGTGGAGATGCGTCGCCATGAAGTTTTCTCCTCGCCACACTTCCGTATTTTCTCCATAACGTTCTTGTCCTAGCTCCGAATTGCGTGATTCAAAAAGATATGAAAAGGTAAGACACAGGGATACAACTTTCGTGTTTTAAGTTTTGCCGAATTCATAACGCATCAGGGCTAGAATTTGGTTGGAAGTTGCTGCACACTTGCACACTTGCGCACAACACTTGCTACACAACATTTCACAATGCCGCACAACTAGCATGAGGTCGCCACACAAAATCTGTACAAGATCATGAGGTCGCCGCACACTTGCTGCATAAGAGTAGGAGGTTGCCGCACAAGAGCTGCACCAGAGCATGAGATCGCCACATTAATTGTGCTACACTTCAGCACACTTCACTTGCACTTTTTATTTCACTTCACTTGCGCTTTTCACTTCACTTCACTTGCACTTTACAATTCACTTCACTTGCATTTTTCACTTTACTACACTTACATTTTTTAGCACACAACACTAACACGTAAACACACTACTCAATATGTACATTCCACAGATTTTAGCTCACAACAATCTTGGCTCACAACACTCACAACATTCTTAGCTCACAAAATATCACAACACTCTTCACATACCTCACATACTCTTCAGCACACTCACACTTATTCATTCTCTACATTTTCATACTTACATTACATATTCCATGTTTTCACTTGTGTTCATCATATTTTTCTTACATTCTTTTTCATTACACATCATAGTTCATCCTTTAACTCACTTGCCATTTGCATTCATTTTCATCATTTTTCACAACACTTCATATATACTTTTCACACCTTACATCACAACACTCTAACTATATTTAGCTTACACATGCATTTCATAGTTTCATCTCTCACAATTTACAAGCATTATTTCATAGCTGTACTTCACTCTTCAGCACAAACCTCACTTTCACTACACTTGTTAGCACACACCTTAAAACACTTTTAACACACATACATACATTTACACGGCGACGCATCTCCACAATGCGTCGCCACACACATCATTACACGGCGCCATGAAAAATTTTGTATGGTGACGCATCGTGGAGATGCATTGCCATGAAAATGTTAATGTTTTCTTGGGCCAAAATTTTCTAAGTGTTGGAAGTGTTATTCTTGTGCAGAGATTCATGGAAGCATGATCAATGGAGGCTCAAAGGCGTAGAAGATATGACAAAGGAGTGGAAATCCGTGGACTGAAGGCTTGAAGTGGGGCATTGATCGAGTTGCTTTGTGGACACTTGATATCTTGCAGTGGCATTCTTGTAAATTAGTCTTTAGTTTACGTTTGAGCATTGGTTACATTTTGTAACCTCTATAAATAGCGGATTTAGTCATAGATAGGGGATCGATCATTCTAGATGGTTAAAAGACTTTTAGATTTTGAGAGCGGGAACTCTTTCTCACTCTTAAGCTTTCTCTCAATAGATTTTGTCTCTTTAGAAATTGTACTCCGATTTTGATTTCGATCGCGGCTTTGGATTGGAAATAGCTTCCTTATTCTCAATAAATGAAGGAATTGACAATTCTCTGTACTTTAACTGGTAAAATTCTCCAATTGAATGGAAATGAATTTGTTAATGTCGTAAATTGATGAAATTGAGATGAGGAAAGAGTTTTCTGGCTAATCGAGTGATGACCTAGGGTTCCAATGGATGAATGTACATTTTAGATGCTTGATTGGGTGCAATAAATGTAATCTTGGAAGAAATGATTCATATTTTGTGCTTGATTGTGAATATTAGTTAAGTTTCATGTATTCGCTCTAGAGTAGTTGAATTGAACTTGAACTGCGGCCGTCATACTGTGTCTGAGCTTAATTCATCTATTCTTGCTATGAGTTCTGTGGAATGAGAACATGAATCGAGTCTTTTCACTTGTTTTGCATGCTCATCTTCTAGGATGCGGTCGCCATGCCGATCGTAGATTATAAGATCATAAGGTCGAAGTGAAAAAGAAGTCCTCTGTTGTTAACGAGCCCATTAAACCTTAGTTCAAGCCTCGCCATAGGAAGTTTCTAAGAGTCGAGTGTTAAACTTGTTAGGAATAGTGGATTGGGATGTTGCGGGATGAAATCACCGTCCTTAGGCCTCGCCATGGGATATGATGGTGTCAGGAGGATTAAGACAAGTGTGGTCGACATGCCAGTTGTGGCTTAAGACTCTAGGCAACAGATTTCCCCTCTAAATTAGCATGTATGTTAGTTGCACCGCATGAGTGATCTAAATGTGTATTCATCTAGCTACGGAACTCTAGGACATCACCTTCCCTATTGATTGCACTCAGACTTTATTTCTTGTGTTCTGAGTTCTAGTTATCTTAGTTCTCGTTAGTACAAATTTCATTTGTGTGACATTTAATAGAGCAACACTCTCAAATTCTAGACACCAATTCCCTTCCCTGTGGATCGATCCCTACCACCACTTCTACAGTAGTTAGGGTAAAATTGGAGCTTACGACTACAGCTTGTCAATTTTTGGCGACGCTACCGGAGAAGGCACAATTTCTTGAATTTTGATTTGCTCTGTTTTGTGTTAGATTAGTAGTTCTGTTATGTTTCATTTCGTGGATTTTGTTGTTTTTGTTTTTGTGTTTTGTTCTGTCTTCTTTGCTTTATTTATGGCAAGTGTAGGATACTTGAACTCAATTGAAGGAGAATAGTGCACCCACAAGTGCCTAAGTATGTTTAGGTGGGGTGGAGACTATTTTGAGTCTTATCATTTCTGCCCACTATTTCGGGTGGTTAACGCACAACTAACACCTAGAATTTTTGGGGACTTCTCTCCACCACCATATGAGGAGCAATGGCACAATCAATCACAAAGCAACAAGACGTATCTTATTTGAAACCAAAGACTCTCTGTAGAGGACATATTTTCTCAACTTTTGGAAAGACTTGATAGAGGCTCACAAAAGGAAGAAATGAGATTCTCTCAAGAAGAAGAGTTTTCAAGAAGCCATCAAAGGAGTACTCAACTAGATGCATCATGGAGCAATGTGAGAGAACAAAGTGAGCTACCAATTCAATATGCACCATGCTATCCACAAGGTACACCCCTTATTTCTAGAATACCAACTCCTGAGGACTATCATTTTGAAAAGCAAGCTAATGTTAAATGTGGTGAAAAGAATCCTAGGGATATGGCATCTACAAATATTGAGGTTGTCTCACAAAAATGCATTGTTGATGAACCTTTGTTGCATGAGTCAAATTTTAGCTATTCTAATGAGGATGATGTCTTCTGTGATGAGCTTGAGGATGATGTCTTCTGTGATGAGCTTGATACTGATGAAATTAGAGCCTTGTGGTTTCTTAGTGACAAGATGAGAAGTATGTCCAAGGCTGAGCCTTGCATTAATTTTATGGAATTCCATGAGCCAAATGATATTGATAGCTATTCATTAGAGTCTTCTCCTCTTGATTGCCTTGTGAATTGTACAGAGACACTTCTTGATGAACATTGTGTTATCATGAATGAGTTTAATGTTGCAATGGCTAATGAGAATGTCAACACATTGCTTGAAACTCTTGTTGAGACACCAACTCTTGAAATGCTGATTGAATCTAAATGTCTAAATAGTGACTCACAAGAAGTGCAAAATGAGATACTCTTGTTAATTGATGATAATGCTTTTTGTGTTGTTAAAAAAGAAAAGACTCAAGAAATTCCACATGTTAGTCTAGATGATGAAGATGTGCCAATTTTGAATGACATTGCTAACATAGTGGAAAATTGCTTCATTGATACATCTATTTTTGAGCTTACTGATGTTAGCCTAGATGAGCTTACTAATGTTATCTAGATGAAGAAGATGTGAGAATTTTTAATGACATAGCTAACATGGTTGAAAATTGCTTTGTTGATACATCCATTTTTGAGCTTACTAATGCATTTGTTGAGACCTTGGATGTACAACCCTTGGTTGAGCCTTGCAGGATTAAAGTGCCTAGTATGGTGGAAGAGGTAAATGATGTGCATCCAATGGTGGAAGAATTAAATGAGGTGCCTTCAATTGGGGAGCCTTGGTTTAAAGTGAAATTTGTAGAGGTAATTTTCCTCAAGTGCCCTACAGGAGGAAAAAGAGTGTTTATGAGAGAGCATTTTTCTGGTACAGAGATGGGTATTCCGAATCTTGAAGAAGAATGCTTAATGAATAAAGTCTAGCTGGAGACTTAAGAAACCCAGAACTACTTTTTTATCACATTACTTTGAATAAAGTATTTTGTTTAAGTTAATCTTTATGTCTTGCATTTTGTTATGATCACCAAGGCCACTCATGTGGTAGGTCATGTACATGAAGGAAGTTGCAAGAAGAATAGGCTATGCACACATGAGGCTAAGTGTGGGAGAGTGGTGCCATGGACCACTCCCGTGCCGCACACACTCACGTTGTTTTACAAGCATGAATTGTGCATGTGCCACTTAGTGTTATTAGTTTCATATATTTTACACCACCATGACTCCTAGTCATGGTGCGACACTTTGCTTGCATGTTACCTCCATGTCATGTCTATCTTGCACCAAAATGTAGTGTACTTGAGTGAGTGATTTCTAATAAGCTTTGCTTCACCATGTGTAGGAAGTTTTTCATGCGTAAGAGCACTGTGGAAAAAGACACTTCACCAAGCAAACATTGGAATTCATGACATATAAACATCAGGGAGTTCCTAAACCTATCTTTACTTTACATTGAGGACAATATAAGTTTTAAGTGTGGGGGAGTGAATGTTTATTATGGTTTGTGTCTCTTAGACTTTATATGCTTATTTTCTTTTATGAGTGAAGTTTTTGTGCTATGTGATGTAAAGCATGTTACTTTTTAGTTTTGTTGTGTCATTTTGAGCTTATTATCCGAAGATGTTGTGTTTTTTATTTTTTGTGCAAAATTTGAATTTTTTGGTGAGATTTTGAAATTTTTGTGAATAAGTGATGGTTTTGAACACAAGTTATGAGTAGTTGGAATTTTTTGTGGAAGAACTTGTCTATCCATGGAAAGTGCACTAGTGACAAGTATGTCGCGTACTCTTCAATTTTACCCTATTCACTAATGTAGATATGGTGAGAGGGATCGTATCCACAGGGAAGGGGATGGTTTCCGAAATTCCAAAATCGCTCTCAGTTTTGTGACAAAACAGACAAACAAGCACAGAAAAATAGAATGTAGTGCAATTAAATTAGAACGTAATGCAAACAAAAGAGAATGAAATGCAAATGAGGGAGAAGGATGATCTAGAGTTCCTTCCGGATGAATGCTAACCTAAGTGACTTTTGCAGTGCGATTAACAAACATGTAAAACAATGGAGGAGAAATAGCTGCCTAGAAACCTAGACTACAGTCGGCTTGGCGACCGCATTGTAAACTAAGCCTCCTAACACCATCCTTTCTCATGGCGAGGCCTAAGGATGATGGATTTTGCACCGCAACCTTCTCAATTCCCCAACCCTAACTCTCTAGCATTAATCTCCTAGAAACTTCCTATGGCGAGGCCTGAATCTAGCTTCTTACGTCTCGTTAGAATTGGGAAATCTCTTCACACCTTTATCTAAAGATTTTGTAACCTAAAAACTTCCCATGGAGAGGCCTGGATTTAGGAAACGAACATACAAAGCAAGTGTGAAAACTCATTCCATGCTCCAGTTCTTATTTCATAGAATTCTTAGCAAATATTGGTGAATTAAGGTTCAATTCAGCATGGCAACCGCAACTAAGTCTCAATTCAACAATACTGGTTCAAATTTATGAAACTTAACAAATTTCACAGTGCAAGCAAGCATGATCTCAATTCTTTATAGGTTATGTAAATTACACCGTACAAAGTCATCTAAATCAAGATTTCATCCTTCACAACCCTAGAACATCGCACCTTTAGCCGAAACACGGCATTCTCAGCTCATAATCATTAAAGTGCAACAAAACACAAGTCATTTCCACTCAATTGGAAGAATTTACCGATCAAAATACTCAGAATTGTGAAATGCTTTGTTAATTGAGACTCAAAATGTCGTGATCAGTCTAACGGTGCGATCGGAATCGAAAACGTAGAAGAATTTCTAGAGAGAGAAAATCCTAGAGAGAGAAAGTTAGAGAGAGAAACTTTCTCTCTCTAGTTCAAAAGTCTGTTAATTCTCTAGCATCCCCTCCACATATTAGCTACATCCCCTATATATAGAGAATTACCAAAAATGTAACTAATACGCAAAACGTAAAATAACTACAATATTACAAGAGTGCCACCACTAGAAATGCCTAAAGTAGCGTAAATGAAAAATACAAAGTGGAAGGTCTTCAAGTTGCGCCAGTGCCTTCGAGCCAGAGGTCCAGCGCTTTCAGCTGCTTCCGCGCGCCTTCAGGCCATTCCGGACTACGCCTCCCAGCTCCTTCACCACGCCTTTGTGCCATTCAGGATCACGCCTTCAAGCTTCCTGTTCAGAGACCATTCAAGCTCAGCGGCCGTCACGCCTTCATGCCACCTTCCTTCACGCCTCTACTGCATCTCCAGTGCCTTTGAGCCTTCGGCCATCACGCCTTCTCCATTTCCTGCACAAGAACAGCAGCCCAACACTTAGCCAATTTTCATCCTCGAGCGCATAATGCTTCAGGGCAGCAACTTCCAGCAAAATCTGACCATGCTTCATTGCGAATTTGGGAAAGCTTAAAACACAAACGTTATAGCCCTATGTGTTAGCTTTCCACAGCCTTTTGAATCATCCAATTCGAAGCTAAGACGAGAGAGTTAGAGCCACAATACTAAAGTGCGGCAAAGTTGGAAATTTCATGGCGAGGTCTCGCCGCGAGACCTCGCCTTGTGATTGTTTTTGGGCGAGACCTCGCTACGAGGTCTCTCCATGTAAAGTTTTGTGGGCGAGGTCTCGCTACGAGACCTCGTCTTGTAAATTTTTTATGGGCGAGACCTCGCGGCGAGGTCTCGCCTTGTGAGTGTGTGTGATGTGTGTGTGAGCAAAGCATTGTGAAGTGAGTTGTGTGTTGAGATGTGTATACAAACTGAATATAGATGAACTATGATGAAGAATGAAATGTGATGAAGAGTGAAATAAGAGTGAAGTTAATGTTGAATGATGAGTGACATAAAATGGTGTGAAGACAGTGAGTGAGAAATGGTGAGTGAAGTGTGTGAAGAATGAATATAAGAATAATGGATAAAGTGTTAACCATGCAAAAACATGAACGTGAAATATTGTGAAACACAAAGCATGTTATGCACACTCAAGCAAATTGCAATGAAATTTATTCTTCACTCTTAAACTGGACAACATGAGAACAAGGCGAGGTCATCTCGCCCACAAAATGAGCGTGTGAGCATCAATATGAAATTGTGAACAAATGTGCTAATGTGCAAATGCGCAAACAAGCAGCCACTCCCAACCAAAATCTGGCATAGATTCGTTGTGAATTTGGGAAAACTTAAAACATGAAAGTTGTGGCTCTATGTCTTACTTTCCATAGCATTTTGAATCACCAAAATCGGAGCTCGGACATGAAAGTTATGGCCAAAATACTGGAGTACGGTGAAGCTGTGTGCGACGAAGTGAGCTCGCCGCACAAGCTTGTGCGGTGAGGTGGGCTGCTGGTGTGCGACGAGGTGAGCTCGCAGCACAAGCTTGTGCGGCGAGGTGTGCACGATGCATGCGACGAGGTGAGCTCGTCGCATGATGTGTGTGTGCTGCATGCGACGAGGTGAGGGGTAGTGCGCAGCAAGGTGAGTGTATGTGTGTGATGCAACCATTTCAGCACAATCATCTACTTTTATGCAAAATATGTGTATCCTAGCCTCTGAATTGGGCTTTGCAGTAAACATAAAAGTTTTAGATCTTTCTCTTGGCTTTCCATTGGTTCAAGAATCCGCTTAATTGGAGGTCTGTAGCTCAAGATATAGACAATCTACCAAACTGTGGCAATATGAACTCAAGTATGAAAACCTGAAGTAGCAATTGGAAAGACGCCCCCGTTTCTCATACTTGCACACAGAAATCGAAGCAAGTTAAAACTTAAGAAATGACGTACACTCAAATAGCTTTCCATAACATCCAAGATCTCCTCATTTGGATTACTATGGAAAGAGTTACACTCAAATGAAGTTCAGATACCAAATCTGCCCAAAACCCTAAAACAAGCCTATTACATGTTTAGGTTTTCTCAAAGCATCATTTCCAACCTTTTCCAATTCCTTCCTTGTTCTTGAACTTCAAATGCACACTTGACTCATTTGAACATCATTTTTAGTTTTTTTCACCATTTAAACACTTTCAACTTACAAACCACATAAATGCACAAAGTAGCATAAAACATCACACATTTGCATAAAACACAAGACAAAAGCTAAGTGATTTAACACATATAAGTTGGTATAAAACCAACTTATCAACTAGCACTGGAGTTGGATGTGTGTTTAAAACTTGAATAAAAATGCTTAATGGCGATGATAGTTCAATGCTAAGTGGGAGGAGTTAAAACATAGTGGGAAAGTTTGAACTTTAACATAGGTGTTTTCAAGCACTAAAATGGATTACATACAAGGATTGTTGCACTTATGTGAAAAGGTGAAAATAGAGAATTTTTGAAGATTTTCATGAATTATGCTGAGTAATCCTTGGAAACTTGTAGTGACATATAGGCACCAAGGGAGATGATTTGGAAAAGAGGAAAAAGTGGCAATTTATGCCAATGTGAAATTTGCTGCATGCTAAGTGCATGGACAATGTTCCAAAAGCACACATTTATGAACCACTCCTCTACGGGACTGCTCTATCACACTAAGTGTGCATTTTAAGAGAATAATCCGTATGAGCGGGGATGGAATTTAAAAGCCATAAAATCCAAGGCAATAATTGGAAAGGACAAGGAGTACCCCGGTGTAATAATGTCATGTGCGAAACGAAGGTAAAGCACTAAAGGACGACAACCTGGGGGAAAGAGTGGTAAGAAACGAGGGTAAGTTGGTGTATTTATGTCTAAACAGTGTTTACAAGTTGAGGACTTGAAAATAACTAATAATGAAATCTTTGCATTCTCTATTTTTACTTTGATCATAAGTGAGACTTGAGATGTATGTAAACCTTTGCACACAGCTCACACATCTATGTTAAAGTTTCAAATGAGTACAACTTGGTTATGATGACTGCCATGAAGAATTGTGCATATCTTTACCACTAGAGTACAATTGGTTAACTAAGAAATGTGCATATCCAATAATAGTGTGAAATGTTCTTGAAGTGGATAGGTAGGTTTTTCTACAAGAGAGTTCACTATGTAGCGTTGCGTGTTAGGTGTTGGTGTATTGTTATGACCGTGCTTGAGTTGTGTAAGTGTATTGTGGTGTTAGTGTGATGTTGTGACCTTGCTTGAGGGCAAGCAAGAGTTCAAGTGTGGGGGAAATTGATATGTTGGTTTTATACCAACTTGTATGTCTTATTTCACTTAGCTTTTGACTTGTTTTTCATGCATTTGTGTGGTGTTATGTGTTATTTTGTGCAATTGTGTGGTTTACAACTTGGAGTGCTAAAATGAAGAAAAATGTCAAGAATGTGGATTAAATGAGACAAGTGTGTGTTTTAGGTTAAAGAACAAGGAGAGCTTTCAAAAAAGGCTTGAAATGATGCTTGTGGAGTTTGGGAATCCCTTAAAATGCTTAGTTTGTATTTGGGCAGAACTAATAACTTAACTTGTTTTTAGTGTAACGTTCTCAATACGAATCCAAATGATGAGATAGTTGATGCTATGGAAAGCTCTTTAAATTTAGTTTAATTCTTATGTTTTGACTTTCTTCTAATTCTGTGTGCAAATATGAGAAACGAGAGCATCTTTACGATTGGTACTTCGGGTTTTGAATGGTGAGCTTACTGCCACAGTTTGGTAGAATTTTAATATCTTGAGCTACAGACCTCCAATGAAGCTGATTCTTGAACCTATGGAAAGCCAAGAGAAAGATCTAAAACACTTAGGTTAACCCCAAAGTTCAATTCAGAGGCTAAAAACAGCGACGCATCGTGGAGACGCGTCGCCATGTAAACATTTTCAAGGCGACGCGTCGTGGAGAGCGTCGCCATGAAATTTTCTCCTCGCCACACTTCCGTATTTTGGCCATAACGTTCTTGTCCAAGCTCCGAATTGAGTGATTCAAAAAGCTATGGAAAGCGAAGACACAGGGCTACAACTTTCTTGTTTTAAGTTTTTCCGAATTCACAACGTATCAGAGTTAGAATTTGGTTGGAATATGCTGCACACTTGCACACTTGCGCACAACACTTGCTGCACACCATTTCACATCGCCGCACAACTAGCATGAGGTCGCCGCACAAAAGCTGCACAAGATCATGAGGTTGCCGCACACTTGCTGCACAAGAGTAGGACGTCGCCGCACAAGGGCTGCACCAGAGCATGAGATCGCCGCATTAATTGTGCTACACTTCAGCACACTTAACTTGCACTTTTCACTTCACTTCACTTGCACTTTTCACTTCACTTCACTTGCACTTTACAATTCACTTCACTTGCATTTTTCACTTTACTTCACTTACATTTTTAGCACACAACACTAACACGTAAATACACTACTCAATACGTACATTCCTCAGATTTTAGCTCCCAACAATATTGGCTCACAACGCCCACAACATTCTTAGCTCACAAAATATCACAACACTCTTCACATACCTCACACAATCTTCAGCACACTCACACTTATTCATTCTCTACATTTGCACACTTACATTACATATTCCATGTTTTCACTTGTGTTCATCATATTTTTCTTACATTCTTTTTCATTACACATCATAGATCATCCTTTAACACACTTGCCATTTGCATTCATTTTCATAATTTTTCACAACACCTCATATATACTTTTCTCACCTTACATCACAGCACTCTAACTACATTTAGCTTACACATGCATTTCATAGTTTCATCTCTCACACTTTACAAGCATTATTTCATAGCTGCACTTCACTCTTCAGCACAAACCTCACTTACACTACACTTGTTAGCACACATCTCAAAACACTTTTAACACACATACATGCATTTACACGGGCGACGCATCTCCACGATACGTCGCCACACACACCATTACACGGCGCCATGAAAAATTTTGTATGGCGACGCATCGTGGAGACGCGTCGCCATGAAAATGTTAATGTTTTCTTGGGCCAAAATTTTCTAAGTGTTGGAAATGTTATTCTTGTGCAAAGATTCATGGAAGCATGATCAATGGAGGCTCAAAGGCGTAGAAGATGTGACAAAGGCATGGAAATCCGTGGACTGAAGGCGTGAAGTGGGGCATTGATCGAGTTGCTTTGTGGACACTTGATATCTTGTAGTGGCATTCTTGTAAATTAGTCTTTAGTTTACGTTTGCTCATTGGTTACATTTGTAACCTCTATAAATAGAGGATTTAGTCATAGATAGGGGATCGATCATTCTAGATAGTTAACAGACTTTTAGATTTTGAGAGCGGGAACTCTTTCTCACTCTTAAGCTTTCTCTCGCTAGATTTTCTCTCTCTAGAAATTATACTCCGATTTCGATTTCGATCGCGACTTTGGACTGGAAACAACTTCCTTATTCTCAATAAATGAAGGAATTGACAATTCTCTGTACTTTAACAGGTAAAATCCTCCAATTGAATGGAAATGAATTTGTTAATGTTGCAAATTGATAAAATTGAGATGAGGAAAGAGTTTTCTGGCTAATCGAGTGATGACCTAGGGTTCCAATGGATGAATGTACATTTTAGATGCTTGATTGGGTGCAATAAATGTAATCTTTGAAGAAATGATTCATATTTTGTGCTTGATTATGAATATTAGTTAAGTTTCATGTATTCGCTCTAGAGTAGTTGAATTGAACTTGAACTACGGGCATCGTACTGAGTCTGAGCTTAATTTATCTATTCTTGCTGTGAGTTATGTGGAATGAGAACATGAATCGAGTCTTTTCACTTGTTTTGCATGCTCATCTTCTAGGATGCGGTCGCCATGCCGATCGTAGATTATGAGATCATAAGGTCGGAGTGAAAAAGAAGTCCTTTATTGTTAACGAGCGTATTAGACCTTAGTTTCAGGCCTCGCCACGGGAAGTTTCTAAGAGTCGAGTGTTAAACTTGTTAGGAATAGTGGATTGGGATGTTGCGGGATGAAATCACCGTCCTTAGGCCTCGCCATGGGATAGGATGGTGTCAGGAGGATTAAGACATAGTGTGGTCGACATGCCAGTTGTGGCTTAAGACTCTAGGCAACGGAGTTCACCTCTAGATTAGTATGTATATTGGTTGCACCGCATAAGTTATCTAAATGTGTATTCATCCAGCTACGGAACTCTAGGGCATCACCTTTCCTATTGATTGCACTCAGACTTTATTTCTTGTGTTCTGAGTTCTAGTTATTTTAGTTCTTGCTAGTACAAATTTCATTTGTGTGACATTTAATAGAGCAACACACTCGAATTCTAGAAACCAATTTCCTTCCCTGTGGATCGATCCCTACCACCACTTCTACAGTAGTTAGGGTAAAATTGGAGCTTACGACTACAGCTTGTCATATATCCATTATGATAACACAAACATTGATACGAACCCAGAAAGCCTATTATTTAGGTGGTCAATAAGCAAGTGGTTCGTGATATTCATTCCATTAATTTGTGATGAATCATATAGTTGGAGGCCTGGAATAAAGTCGAAATCACAGTTCCTAAATGTTCCATGGAGGTTTGTTGCTTCACGACATTTAAGGTGTTGCCACCATGGAAATTACATTGTTGAGGACTTATGCCACAGTTCGGTATTATTGACATATCTCTCTCATATGATCTTCGATTATGCTGATTCAAGAGGCTGTAGAAACATAAGAGAAAGATCTACAACTTTTATGTTTTACACTTTCGCAGATTCGAAGAGCATCATGGTGAAATTGGCACGTGAAGATGACGCTGCTTGCTGGACTGGCGGGAATTCCGTTTTTTTTAGTTTTGTTTCCATTTGTTAAGTCTTAGGATTTATTTTTGAGTTGTAATAATTAAGTCCATTAAACATTTACTTATGGGCTTAAGTCTTTGTGTTTTTAATTATGGGCTAAGTAATTACTTGATCCAATTATCTTGCATGATAATTAGGAAAGTAATCTCCTACTTTTTAGGAGTTTTTAGGAAAGTAATCTTAAGAGGCAAAAACGTGTTTGTCTTCTTAGTTTAGGAAAGTAGTTAAGTTCCTAGTGTTTCATTACAATTAGGAAGTTTCCTAAACTAGCATTAGGGTTTTCGTTTTAGGAAAGTTGGCCAATATCCCACATTGGGAAAATACCAACTCTTAATACTTTTTGTAGCCTATATAAAGGCATTCCTTTTGACGTTTTATAAATAAGGTGAATGAAATTGAGTTTTTAGCTTTGCTAAAGTATTGTCTATGCTCTCTGAGTTGACAAAAACCTTTAAGAAGATTTACTTCTTAATTGTACGAAATTAGCCATAGCATGACCTATAGGTGAATTTCGAACCTGTTCTTTATTTAAAGAACGCGCCAAATTGGTTAGTTGAACACGTGAATTTATCACGGGTTTAATCAATCTATTTGTATTAACGTTAGGGTTGGTTCATGTTTGAAATCAGCTACACGTTCCCCTTGACATCTATTCCGCTTTATTGTTTCGTTTTTGTGTTTGTGTTTTGAATCTTGAAATTGAATCATCAACAAGATCCCCACGTTTCGGCATATGCTTTTGGTCCAGGTGTTCGAGCCTCGCCCAAGATCATATCAATTGGTATCAGAGAATAGGTTGTTGCATAAAATTCAGGTTTTACTCGTAGGTAAATTTTCGTTTTTTTCGGTCAGGGCAATATTTTTTTGCTCATATCTTATTCGTTTGGAGTCGAAATCGAGTTCCGTTTTTTGCGTTGTGATCCTTGTTTCATCTAGTTACTGGGACGAAGTTTTTTATGTTCAAAAAGTGTCATCCAAAAATCAAAAAAAAATCAGTCTTATTTTAGTCTTTATTTTGTCCCGGGCAAATATCAGATTGACTATAACTTTTTCGTTTTAACTCGGAATTTGATTCTGCTTTTTGCAGTGTGTTCCTTGTTTTAAATACTATTAGGGATGAAATTTATTTGGTCCATTCCAGCCCAGAAAATATTCGTGAAAAAAACAAAGATTCTTTGAGTTTTCTTTGCAAATTTTTTTTTTGTGTCGTCAAGTTTCATTCTTTTGATTGTTCTTGATTCTTTGTGTCTTCTTAAATCATATTCTTGAGTCTAGTCAAATTTTTTTCCAACAAACATATACCTCTATTCATCAATTATGGCTTTTCAAAGTAAAAGGTATCAAAGGGAACTACGATCTATTGCGAAAGATTTAGAGGAGATTATGGTGATGTTTCAAGAAAAAATTCGAATTGAAGAACAACAGAAAAAAGCCATTGAGGAAAGCACATTGGTAAAACCAACTTCTTTACCTACTCCCAAAGTTCGTGTTGTTAAATGCTTGAGGTGTTTAGGAGTTGGGCATAGTGCAATCCAATGCCCTCATTGGTATGATGAGCCGAAGGATGAACTTCTAGTGGATCTTCAACCATTAAACATGGAGAATGTGTGTGATGAGGTAAAGAATTCATCTTTTCCTTTAAATTGTCTTGGAGATATAGCACCTTTGGAGGTTGATATGGTTCAAATTGATAATGTCATGGCGGATCCAATTCCAGAAGATGTGATAATTCCAATTATTCCAATTGAAGAAACTTCTCAAACATATTTGTTTTCTTTTGATGTATTGAATATTGTACATATGTGTGAGAATATAATACCCAATGATGAACATATAAAAAGTGAGGTTGTTGTTGTAAGTGGAAAAAGCCTAGAAGTGAATCTTGATGAAAAAGGCAAAGAAGAGATATCAAATCCCGTTGGAGATATTGTTGTATTTGGTTCTTCTTGTTGTCTAACAGATCATGTAGGTTATGATTTACTTGGTGTCACAACAATCGTTCAAGATTCGAGGTCGAATCTTCTCCAAGAAAGGGAGTATGATACGAACCCAGAAAGCCTATTATTTGGGTGGTCAATAAGCAAGTGGTTCGTGATATTCATTCCATTAATTTGTGATGAATCATATAGTTGGAGGCCTAGAATAAAGTCGAAATCACAGTTCCTAAATGTTCCATGGAGGTTTGTTGCTTCACGACATTTAAGGTGTTGCCACCATGGAAATTACATTGTTGAGGACTTATGCCACAGTTCGGTATTATTGACATATCTCTCTCATATGATCTTCGATTATGCTGATTCAAGAGGCTGTAGAAACATAAGAGAAAGATCTACAACTTTTATGTTTTACACTTTCGCAGATTCGAAGAGCATCATGGTGAAATTGGCACGTGAAGATGACGCTGCTTGCTGGACTGGCGGGAATTCCGTTTTTTTTAGTTTTGTTTCCATTTGTTAAGTCTTAGGATTTATTTTTGAGTTGTAATAATTAAGTCCATTAAACATTTACTTATGGGCTTAAGTCTTTGTGTTTTTAATTATGGGCTAAGTAATTACTTGATCCAATTATCTTGCATGATAATTAGGAAAGTAATCTCCTACTTTTTAGGAGTTTTTAGGAAAGTAATCTTAAGAGGCAAAAACGTGTTTGTCTTCTTAGTTTAGGAAAGTAGTTAAGTTCCTAGTGTTTCATTACAATTAGGAAGTTTCCTAAACTAGCATTAGGGTTTTCGTTTTAGGAAAGTTGGCCAATATCCCACATTGGGAAAATACCAACTCTTAATACTTTTTGTAGCCTATATAAAGGCATTCCTTTTGACTTTTTATAAATAAGTTGAATGAAAGAAGTTTTAGCTTTGCTAAATCGAGAATTTACACCTTGTGTAGTTCGAAACCTTGAAGTTCAAGTTTGATCTTCATTGTAGCAAGTTTTCCTTTAGCGTGACCTTTAGGAGACTTCACCCGAGTTCTTTATTTAAAGAACAAGCCAAAATAACTAGTTTAGCTCATGAATTTTCATGTGTTGAATCAAGTTCTTTTGTATTAAAACGTGGGGTTTGATCTACTTCAACACTTGGCGTTTTTCCTTTGAATTCCTTCCGCCCAAAATTCTATTTTGTTGTGTTTGTTCTAACGTTTTTGTGCAGCAACGATCCGAAGGTTGTGGATTTCGTGTGGTCAAGGACATCCATCCAAGGCCATTCGTATCAAACATCATATCTTAGTGAAGTGATAATAAATGTAGAAGAAGACAACAACAAAAATTAAAGTTTAGGTAGTAACTATTACCTAATTAAGATTAACAATAATAATATAATAAATTTTACTATCCTTTTAACACCTATCAAGTAAGGGGGCGTTTGGTTTGAGGGTATGGAAGGGGTTAATGGAATAGATTAAAGTGATTGTGTTTGTTAAGGTTTGGTGAAGGGTAATGGGAATGAGAATTCGTTATTCATTACATAAAATGGGTCAATGGACCATTCCTGCTGCTCCCCCCATTAATCGTTTATTACCGACTATCGGGCAATCAATTTTCATCCTTTCTACCAAAAAGAACCCTGACTTTCAACATCGCTCAACATCTGCAATCTATACGCTTCGCCGCCACCACACCCCCCCTCGCTCTCGCCATCTTCGCCACCACCACACCACCTCCTCGCCCTCGCCATCTTCGGCATCCTCATTGTCATCCTTAACTAGCGTGTTGATTGATCTAGTCAAGTATATGACAGAGTTTCACCAAAGAGTAAAGGTGCAAACTATGCTTATTTGATTTCTGAAGCTTCAATCCCAAACATATTCTTTTTCTCAGAGCTTCAATCCCAAAGAGTAAAGTGCAAACTATGATTACTTTTATTTTATTTACATCGAGCAAATTAATTGCTATTAGATAACGGAATTTTCATCTTCAACTTCTTGTACCAGAAAGTGCTTGAATTCAATATTTGGAGAATGTGATTTCATTGCTAGAGGATTTTGACCTATCTTGTCTTTTATTTTGTGACTGTTGGTTGGAATATCAAGTTCTTATTTTTAATCATATGCATAGTGCAAAAATTGTTCTTTTCATTTTTTGAGAACTGGGTTTTGCCTAGTTGTTGATATCAATTTATAGGGATGCTATTTAATTGTCCTGGTGTATGGATATGGTATTCCTGTTCAATGTTGTCAGTTGGATGTGTATGGTTTTTGATACTTTTCTTTATATTATTGTGGTTTTGAAATTAACATATGCTGAAATTTGTTATGAACTTTGGAGTATAATGGAGAGCAATGCAGTGGACAACAGTAGGTTTGAAACAAATGAGGCGGAATATGGAAGAGGAAAGAACAAGAACTTTTGGACAGAGAATGAAACTTGGGTATTAATTCGATGCTTGCAAGATATGGCAATCGATCCCCTTTGGAAAATGGATGGCAGTTTCAAGAACAACTATATGAACGAGATAAGAAGAATGATGATGCAAAAGATGCCCAACTTTGCGAAGGATGTGAAGCACATTGATTCTAGGATCAAGTTTTTAAAAACAAAATTTCATGCTATTTTTGAAATGTGTAAGCAGAGCGGCTGCACTTGGAATGATGTTGAAAAAAGGGTAGCGTGTGAACGTTCATGGTATGAAGAATGGGTTAAGGTATGAAAATTAATGTTATTTTTCAGTTTGAACTAATGTCTTATGATTTATGTGAAGATTTTAAAGTGTTGAGTAAGAAATAAAATACATATTTTATATTTTTTTGACTTGTGTAATTGTCTAATTTTACATATTTTTTAAGTTTCATAAAGAAGCTAAAAGTCTCTATAATATTTCATTCCCTTATCTTACGAATTTGGAAATGGTATATGGAAAGGATAGAGCAACTGGTATTGTAGCTGAAGATCCTATAGCTGCTGCTCACAACATAGAAAATGTTACTATTTATTCGTCTGAGACAGACAAGAATGCATCAGATGACAATGAAGTTTTTATGTTACCATCTGTTTCTTCCAGTGCATGTACTTCCAACAAGAAAAAGAAACTCCCAAATAGAAAAAGCCAAAAAATTTCAAAGAAGCCAAAGGTTGCGCCTACGCAAAATGCTGAATCAGAATATAAAGAATTCAATGATGAAATTCGAAGCTTTATGAAAAATATAAGTGGTCATTATGAATCAATGTCCACTTGGATGCAAAGTACATCTTCAAGAATGTCACAAGTTCTTGATGTATTGGGAAAACATGGGTATATTGGTGCGAACAAGTATAAGGATGCCAAAGCAATTTGTCAAGATGCTTTGAATATTGACTTGTTGTTCAACTTAGACCCCGCTGAAGTTAAGAAGTATGTTGATGCTTTTATTTGATTGCACTTTTTCATCATTTTAGTTCTGAAATGATATCTTAAACAATTACAAAGCGATGATATCATTGTGGTTTTTACATTGGTGGAAGTATTGGATTGTATTAAACCATTTAGTGTGTATGTCATTTTGTCTTGAAAACTCTATTTCTTTTGAATGATTATGCAGGAATTCATGAACACATTTGCTTAGTTATGCTTGTTGGTTTATTGAAGAATGTTGGAAGTGTTGTCATGTACATGCTTTTAAAGTATTTGGAGAATTTAACAATAAGTTTGGTATGAGCTTTTCTTGTTTAAAGTGATACGGAATTTCCAGAAACTAGGTTGTTGAGAATTCAATCCTTGTTGAAGTTAGGCTTGATAATGCAGAATTACATGGTGTCTTGGAACTCCATAATGGATGGGTTATTTAAATAGGGTGAATTGGAAATGGCGCATAAGTTGTTTGATGCAATGCCCAGAATGGATGTGTTAGTAATGATTGTCCTCGTTTTGTTCAAGTTGCAAGGGCAGGATTCTTGATAATTTCTGTTCCAGTATCTGTGTATGTTTATGAGCAGTGATCTTGTTATGGTCCATTTAAATATTTTGGGATGCAAAAGTGTCATTCAAGAACAATTAGAGTTCCTTAGTTCAAATCCAATATATACAAATGGTTTGCACTGTATTCGTAATTAAATCTGGTCTACACTATATCCAATATATGCAAATTGATGTTGCGTAATTAAATTTGGATTCATGATTTTCTATGCACTTAAACATTGGAATCAAATGCGGGTTCAATCCAAAAAGTAAAAAGACAAAAAGGATAGGTTAATATTTTGAGAGAATAAGTCTGAAGGATTTGATGGGGTTAACCAATTCCATTTGGGGAGCAAGAAACTGTAAAAATGTTTTGAGACAACTTTGTGGTGGAATTATTAAGGTAAAAATGTTTTGAGATAATATTGAGGTAAAATGTTAATGTTATTTTTTTAAAAAAAAATAGAGAAATAAGTTTGTTTAATGATTTTTTTTGATATATAAGTAATAGGGGTACAAGTGGAATTTTAACTGATTCTTATTACCATAGTTGGTTTGAACCAAACAGCATCAATCACAATAATACCCATTATAGAATTCTGAACCAAACACCAACAATGCAATCATATTCCCATAGTCATTGACCCCTTAATCAAACCCATTGTGATTGCCATTGTAGAATTTGAACCAAACACCCCCTAAATCTTATTAATTGCAGTGCTATAGATAGAGACGCGTTTAAAACAAAGAGAGACAAATTCATAAGAAAAGACAGAAAACTCCGCAATTACCCACTATGATAACACAAACATCATTTTATGATAGATGCGATTTTGGATTCATAAAAGATAAAGATATATATAAGCGTAAAGAAAAATCTGTTCACAATGACGTGCTTGCAATTTTTTCTTACACATTTAATGCTAATAAATGTATGTCTTTCTAGGTACTTGTGAGTATATAAAACAATAACTATTGTGAGTAAAGCAATCATAGTGAACAAATTAACTGGGAAGAAAAAATGTCATACCACGCAATAACTTATGAAGTATACCAAACAATTTAGGAATATCAAAGGTTGGACGGACACATATAGGTATAATATCGGAAGGCAAACCACGTTTCATACCGGACCAAAAGGGCATGTACTTAAAAAGGGAACTCACACTTAAAGAATAGTAAGATATACAGAGTAAAATTTTCAGAGTGCAATAATTTCCAACAGTTGCTCACAAATTTTACACAAGATGAACAGGCAAATAAAACATTTAAAGCAAGCCGTAAACAACAACTAGGCTACTAAGGACAATCAGAATCTCTCTCCTTATATTTTCTAGCTAAATTAGGAATTGACTATACATTCTATTATTTCAGAAAGAGGCCAAATATATATTCCAAATAGACTCATCAATTTTAACTTCAGCATATAAAGTAGAAAAAATGAGAGTAAAAAATAGTAAAAATTACCTTATAAAGTATAAATAATTAGCGTATAACGTATCAAAAATTAGCGTATGACATATAAAAAATTAGCATGTAACATATAAAAAATTAGTGTATTAGCGTATAACGTATAAAAAATTATCATATCAAATATACCATATTACCGTATCAAAAATAAATAAATTTGTGTATCAAGTGTAAAAAAATTCGCGTATTAAATATAACAATTCGCGTATTAAATATAACAATTCGCGTAGCATGTTTGCGACAGTAGCATACTCGAGCCGAGTCGAGCTCGAGTACACCCCAATTCGAGCTACTCGAGTCAAAAAATAAGCCTACTCGAACTCGACTCGAGCTCGATCGAATATCATTAAGGGAGCTCGAACTCGACTCGATTTATCATACTCGAGCTCGCGAGTAGCACGATCGAGCTCGAGCTCAAATCGAGCCCAACCGAGTTCGAGCTCGAGCTCGAGCTCGAGCCAATTGCTTGTTGTTAAGCTCAAAAACTCGATTCGAATGCTTAACTCGAACTCGAGCTCGATTAACTTGAGCTCGAACTCGAGTTTCAGCCTTTTAAAAGAATTTAGTTTCTGTCTTTTTTTATTATTATTAGTGAAAAACAAAATTATTCAACCAATCAAATTAAAAATTTAATATAATATTTTGGTATTAAATAAAACTTTGTGAGATAAAATAAATGGTAGCATTCTCACTCTCAACTTACTCTCAAATACATAAAAAAAATTGAACACTTGAATACATCTAATTTACAAATTAAAAGGTAAATTACATATGAGCGAGAGAAGATCATAAGATTCATAACAGTAAATACATTATTATGGAAAGAAACAAAGAAAGAGTAGGGTAAAAATGAGAAGCATTTGCATTATTAATGGTGAACGGATTTGAAGACAAGATTCGTGTCCAAATTTCACACCAACTTTGCAATAGTATTGGTACTAGGTTGCCCTTACAGTACAGCCCCCCACCCCCGGTATCATGTGGAGTCTGTCAAAAGCTAATTTTGCATCAAAGAATTTAGTTCCCAGATTGTCTAATCTATGGGTTCATATATTCCAACTTATAGGTAAAGTATTTTCTGCTAAAATTTGTCAATCGGTTGGCACTGGCTCCACTTTTGCTCAAAACCACAACTAATAAAAAGGTTTTGAATTTACAACATTAATCTGATGAAGAAAACTTACAAAAAGATTCCTTGCATCTTTCTACAAGTAATCCCTCGATACCTAATTGACCAAAATTTTGTAGAAAATAAACTCTCATCCCATCCCCAACCAAAAAGTGTCCATTTTGATTCCCTGCATTGATATGTTAAAAAAATTTATGTTAAAACCTGAAACCGAAAAAAGTAAAACTAACATGTACTTCATCGATATGTTAAAAAAATTTTAAAAAAAAATCTAATTCCTCTCAACTAAACCCCAAAGATAAAAATACATATAGATCTTGAATCTTGAATCCTTACCTATTGGGGATGGAATATCTTCCATATGAGCTGAATACGGGAATCTTGATTTCTGGAGTTTGGAACTTTGGGTTGGTTAGATCTGAATTTGAAAGGTAAAAATAAAAAAGGACTACGTGAAAGCTGAAAGAAATAAGATTTCTGAAGGAATCGATTGAGTTCGGGACTTTGGGTTGGTTAGATCTTAGATCTGAATTTGTAAAAATGAAAAAGTTATGCGTGAAAGCTGAGAGGAATAAAAAGCAAATCTGGTACAGAGTCTTAAGAGTTAAGACTTTGGGAGTCTGGGACCTTTGGGTTGACTGCTCAACCCTTAATGCGTATAGGTATTATTAGCAATTTTTTTTTATTTATAAAAGCTCGCGAGCTACTCGCGAGCTTTCGAGCCTTTGTTTTACCTACTCGAACTCGGCTCGGTTAACTATCGAGCTCGAGTAGCTCGAGCTCGAGCTCGGTCAACTCGAGTTCGAGCCGAGCTGTTGACCGAGCTACTCGCGAGTAGCTCAATCGTTTATCACCCCTATACCGGACCAAAAGGGCATGTACTTAAAAAGGGAACTCACTCTTAAAGAATAGTAAGATATGCAGAGTAAAATTTTCAGAGTGCAATAATTTACAACAGTTGCTCACAAATTTTACACAAGATGAACAGGCAAATAAAACATTTAAAGCACGCCGTAAACGACAACTAGGCTACTAAGGACAATCAGAATCTCTCTCCTTATATTTTCTAGCTAAATTAGGAATTGACTGTACATTCTATTATTTCAGAAAGAGGCCAAATATATATTCCAAATAGACTCATCAATTTTAACTTCAGCATATAAAGTAGAAAAAATGAGAGTAAAAAATAGTAAAAATTACCTTATAAAGTATAAATAATTAGCGTATAACGTATCAAAACTTAGCGTATGACATATAAAAAATTAGCATGTAACATATAAAAAATTAGTGTATTAGCGTATAACGTATAAAAAATTATCATATCAAATATACCATATTACCGTATCAAAAATAAATAAATTTGTGTATCAAGTGTAAAAAAATTCGCGTATTAAATATAACAATTCGCGTAGCATGTTTGCGATAGTAGCATAGGAGTTTTTGTGCCAAATGAAATTGAAAATAACAAAAAGCGAAGAAGCTCAATAATGCCTGCGGGTGAGGAAAAAATCATTGCCTTTTACTTGGGCTAATCAGCAAATTGTCAACAAGGAATTATTACATTGAAAAATGTATACGTAACTATTTACATATATTCTAGTTATAGTTTGAAACAGATATACTTCCACATATGGCTTAAACTCACGGCAAAGTCCTATATAGACTCCATGATTCGCTCTAGCAGTACCAAGAAATAATGTGAGATAAAAATCAAATGCCCTGGGTTCTAAATTTTCAAGATACCAAAATCTTCTGCCTCTAGATCAACGTTCATCGATCCAAATAACAGTTCCCGCTGTCAAATTACGTGCATTATAGCAATGCAGACTTTGTTTCTGGCTGTAGAAGCGATGAAGATGCCCTTTCAGCATTCTTCCCTGAAAGAGAAGATGATATTCCAGGAGTTTGAACTGATGATGATGAAGAGGGAGCTGGAGCAGATGCTCCAACGGTGGAAAAAGCACTAATACTACTAGCAGTTATGCTAGTCCCACTGACAGATCCCTCTGTCACACCCTTCGGAACCGGTGGTTTACCAATCTCAGTAATGCCTTCTAACATCTGAACCACCTTACCCATGGCAGGTCTCTGAGACGGTTGCTCTTGGATGCACCAAAAGCTAACTTGAATTGCCCTCATCACTTGCTCCATGTCTATGTCATTCCTAGAAAGCCTTGTATCAACAATTGCCACAGCATTACCCTTGTCAAATTCCTCATAAGCCCAAATTGAGAACTTCTTATTGTTTGTCTCAGCAGAGACTTCAAAATTCCTTTTTCCACTCACTATTTCCAATAGTACCATCCCATAGCTGTAGATATCAGATTTTGAAGTTATTGGAAGATTAGCAAGCCATTCAGGAGCTAAATATCCTCTTGTTCCCCTCACACTTGTCAAGGTTCGATATCTGTGGTCTTTAGGATTGATGAGTTTTGCAAGGCCGAAATCAGACACTTTGGAATGGTAATTTTCATCCAGGAGAATATTTTCTGGCTTTATATCACAGTGCACAATGCAGTCTCTGCACTCCTCATGAAGATATGTGATTCCCCTTGCAGTTCCAAGTGCAATGTTATAGCGAGACTCCCAATTCAACATCTTTCCTGATTGCTGTTCAGAACTGAAAAGAAAGTTATCAAGCGAACCATTTTTCATAAACTCGTATACCAGGAGCCTGTGACGCCCTTCAGAACAAAATCCTATCAATCTAACCAAGTTCAAATGGTGAGTGCTGCTTATAGTGGCAACTTCCATCCTGAACTGTCTTTCACCTTGCTCAATTCCTTCCAGCTGCTTAACAGCTGCAACAGTTCTATTAGCAAGAATCCCTTTATAGACAGCCCCAAATCCTCCTGCTCCAAGCTTGTCCTTGAACCCATTTGTTGCACGTTGCAGTTCTTTATATGAGAACTGTACAGGTGCACCAGAGGCATACTCAAGAAGCGCATATTGAGCTGACAATCCCCCAAATTTTGTACTATCCCTCAAACACCAGAACCACAAACTGCCTTCAATTAAGATTAAACCAATAAGTGTAACCAAGACCACAACCACAACTATCCATGGCTTCAATCTCCAGTTATCCTTTTTCACAACCTCAGCTGAATTAAGAGGAGGATTAGGCTCAGCTCCCCCACAAATCTTAAAAAAGGAGGTGCTAGGAAGCGCAGGTGACTGATAGCCACTGATGAAATTCGTTGTCTTTTGGTAACAAAGTCCTGTCCCATCTGCCAATGAAGTTGATCCAAGGCAAGGAGATGTCAAAAGACAATTTGTCCTACAAGCTTGGAAACCAGTATAGAAAACCTGAATACTACCCCCATTCATCGTCTCAGGGAAATACGTCAACAAGACAGTATGCTCCAGCGTCATCATTGTCCCATTCCCTTGACAATTTTGAAGATCCACTTTCCTCTTGCACCCTTTCCTACTATCCCTCGCATCAACCAGCTCAAAATTCTGCGATGGACACCCGCATACGGGCCCAGTATCATTGTAACTACATATCCCCAAATTCCCACAATACCCAAACACTTGACATTGATCGGTAACAGCAGACCATCTTATAATTTTGCTTCCGCCACCCTTAGTAGAGCTGTAAATTCGCAAATTTCCATCACCATCTAGCTTGACAAACCTCAATATACTTCCCGACTCAGCATAATCACTACTATAAGCCAAGTTTAAAGGGCTCAAAAGCCCTGGATCGGAAAGGGTGATTATCCCAATTGGCAAAATACTTAAATTTGGCGAAGTCAATTTAGCAGTAGCAGTTGAATTCAACCCAGTATTATAGTACAAAATAGTTCCATTCCACGAAAGTGTCAAGTTCCCATTATCCCTCAAACGAAATGAATACAACCCATTACTCAAAACCTCATCTAAAGTGAAATTTTGTGATGGCACAATAGTATCAGTGGGATTCTTAAAAGTTGACCAAATATCCGAAACAGTACCATTCTTAAGAACAAAATTACCTGACTCATCAAGAGCAGCAGATGAAACTCCCTGGCCGGAGGTCAACGACTGCCACACTAGTGAATTCAAGGACCCATTTCGGAGCTCGAGGTTCCCGTTCGTCAGCAGGCGGAGGGAGGCGGAAGAGTCAGCAGCGCCGCCATTATTAGAATTGGCGCCAGCTACCCAGATAGGGATATTGGGATTATTATCATAAATTATAGCGGCGAAGTAAGCTGAAGAAGCACCTGAAGGATCCCGTATGAATGCAAAAGAGAAAGTATCGTTTGGAGAAGACCATTTTGAGTTGGGATCGGCGGCTGAGAGGGTCGCCCCAAGTGGAATATCAGCTGCCATCATAATAGAGAAAATGGTGGTGATGATGATGATAAAGAAGACAAAGAAGACATGAGTGTCACTCATTTCTCTTTCTCTTTATATGGGATTTTCTCAAGAACCTCTCTTGCTTGATTTGAAGATTTATTTTGTTTGAGACATTTATATAGAGATGAGATGAGATGGGATTCAATGGCTGACCAAAGTTGATGATTGTGGTGGTGGTCGAAACAAGCTGTTTGGGAAATTGACTTGCAAAAGAGAACAGGCAGAGAGGAGACCGTGCTCAGTGCGGACCGGAGTTAATTGTTTGGAATTTGTCTTTCACGGTCTGAATTTGGAAAATTGGAACGGACTGGAAAAAGAAGACGGAGAATGGACTTTTGTCGTGGAAATTTTTCATAGATTTCCTTTGAGATCTGTGCTCCTTTTGGATTGCTTCATATTTGATATCTTTTGCCAAAATTCTATTTTGATATATTTTAAAAATAAAAATAGACTTTTCATCTTTTATTTTTCATAAAATAAGCCAGTACCCAATTTTAAAAATATTAATTTTAAATTAATTTTTTTTGGAAATCTAAATCCTAAAATATTTGTTAACTCAATAACATATTAGTTTCAAATTTAAAATTTAATATTTCAATAAACTGTTTCAACTTAAATTCATGTTAAACTAAATTCATCAAACTAAACACATGAGGAAGCCTAGAAAAAAGGGTTTATGCAGTCCTATTTAGCTTAATGGGTTGATGATGGAGGGAAGGAACCCGTCATAAACCCTACATGAAGGGTTGAAGAGTATTTTCGCCCTCAGTAACTCTATCAGTAAATATGGAGTCCTCATTCTCAAAGGTAAGACAAAGGAGGGAGATCTTCTCTAGGGTTTTAGAGAAAGATGAGAATAGAGAGTAGGAATCTGCCTAAAAAAACTACTAAAATTCTGATTCCATTCATTACATTAACTAAGGCTCCCTTTGGTTGAGCTATTTTTAGATTATATCATGATTTTTTTTTCTTGGAATTTGTTATGAGAAAAGAATATTTTGAGAGTGTTTGGAATGAATGATTTTATTTTGTTGGGATTTGTATTAAAGATTTTTTTATTAATAAAAGTTTCAAAATTTAATTTGAATTAGTATTTTATTAGTTTATTTTGATGGGAAGTGTGTTAGGAATAATTGTTTATTATTAAAATTTAAAATTCAAATTCAAATTCAATATTTTATTTATTAAAATTACTGTAGCAAAAATAATTACTGTAGCATTGTTTTGTGTTTTAAAAATTTTGAAGAAAAAATTGAACAAAATAAACACCTCATTTTGCAATTGTGAAATAAATCACAAAATTTCTCTTGTCCAAACAGATCCTAACTAACCTTTCTTTGGATCATTTTACTCTTCAGGGGAGCACCCTAGGGCCCACCCGGGGTGTAAGCATGACGAAACCCACGGTTTCGGTTCCGGAACCGTGGGCCCCCCAATCGGAACAGTAATCGAACCGCCTATGGGCCGGTTACGGTTCCAATTTTATAGGTTTGGAATCGGAACCGGCGGCCGGTTCCGATTCCAGTTCCAAACCGTGAATAAAAAAATTATATGTATGCCACGTCAGCATTGCGCTGACTTCACGTGGAAAAAAAATTACTGCAACGGTCAAATGATCGTTGCAGTATTTTGCTGACCGTTGCCAACAACGGTCAGCAAAATAAAATAGTTGAGGAACGGTCAAATAATTGACCGCTCCTCAATTCCTTTTTTTTAATTTTTTTTACAATTTCTAATCTATAAATACCCCTTAATTTTTCATTTTTCCCACACAATTTCTACTCCCCTTTCTCAATATTCTAATTCTCTTCATCTCAATTTTCTCAAGTATCAAAATTTTATAAAATTCAATTCTATTTATTATTTCTATTATAATTATTAGTTAAATTATTTATTATTGTTTTTAATATATTATTATTTAAATTTCTCATTCTAATTCTCTTCATCTCAATTTTCTCACACATCAAAATTCTATAAAATTCAATCCTATTTATTGTTTCTATTATAATTATTAGTTAAATTATTAATTATTGTTTTTAATATATTATTATTTCAATTTCTCATTCTTTTTTAATCTTTTTGAATTTTTTTTATAAAATGGATAGTTTTGGTTCTTCATCCCAACCAATTAATAATGGTGATGCATCACAATCAAGTCGTCGTCCACCAACGAATCCAAAATCTGAAATGTTTGTGAAATATTTCAAAAAAATTTTTGATGCCGATGGAGTTCTTATTAGAGCACAATGCAATTTTTGCGAGAAATCATACGCCTTCAAAATTTGGAGCGGATATGGTACACTAAACAAGCATTTGGAGAAAACGCATCTTCAAGAAATCGGCCTTCAAAAGTCACAAGCACAATTAATTGGTTTTGCTCAACAAGGTTCTTCTTCTTCTAGTAATTTAAATTTATTTAAATTTAGTGATTCAAAATGGAGAGTTGGTGTTGCTAGATTTGTTTGTGCACAACATTTACCATTTTCATTTGGTGAAAAACCAAATTTTGTGAGATTAGTACAAGAAAATGCAAATCCACAAGTTAAACGTACTCCTAGAACAACTTTAACACGTGATATTAAAAAAATTTATAAAAAAGAAAAAAATAGCTTATCGGAATATTTTTTAAAATTAGATTTTCATGTTTCAATATGTTCCGATATTTGGAGTGATCATTGGCAAATGAATAGTTATATGGGTATAACTTGTCATTAGGTAGATTCAAATTGGTTTTTACAAAAAAGAGTAATTGCATTTAGAATTTTTAATGATTCTCATACGGCCATA
This sequence comes from Ophiorrhiza pumila, assembly GCA_016586305.1. Taxonomy (NCBI): domain Eukaryota; kingdom Viridiplantae; phylum Streptophyta; class Magnoliopsida; order Gentianales; family Rubiaceae; genus Ophiorrhiza; species Ophiorrhiza pumila. The sequence continues at coordinate 17,797,752 of BLIW01000010.1, forward strand.
AATATATCTAGATTAATTAGTATTATTTTAGAAGAATATAATTTGAATGATAAAATTTTTTCAATTGGTTTTGATAATGCATCTATTGTAGAATTAAAAAATATGTGTGCACCAAGTTTAGGTGGGAAATTTTTTCATATTAGATGTGTATGCCATATTTTAAATTTATCGGTTCAAAATGGTTTAAGTGCATTAGAAATTCATATTAAACCAATTAAAGATGCAATTAAATATTTGACTGGACATCCAAGTTTAATGAAAACATGGGGAAAATATTGTATACAACATGGAAAAAAACCTAAAAGATTTAAAAAGGATGTTCCAAATCCTTGGAATTCAACTTATGATTTACTTTGTGATTCTTCTAAATATAGTTCATTGTTATGTAATTTTTACATTGATAACTCTTGTCTTGGAATTGTATTATATCCTAATCATTGGACTTCTTGTTTAAAATTGTTAGAAGTTTTAAAGTTTTTAAGGATGCTACTTGTTTGTTTTCACGTGTGTATTATCCAACTTCTCATTTATTTTTAGTTGAAGCATGTAATATAGTTGGTGTATTAAAAATGCACATAAATGATGAAACTTTGACGCAAAGTATTATTCACATGTTAGAAAAATGGCTTAATTATTATAAAGAAAATCCAATTTTATATTTAGTTGCTATTGTTCTTGATCCTCGTTTTAAATTTTAAGGTTTAAACCAATATTTGAAGTTTTATTATAATACGTTAAAAGAATGTTTTCCATTAGATACGAACATTATGCAATTACAATTAAATGTAAGTAGATATATAAATGAGACTAAAGATATGTTGAATGCATTATATGAAGAATATTCTTCTAATTTTCAACCTCAAGTTCCTACTAGTAGTACCATTAACACTCACACTACTCACCATAGTTTTTCAACTTCAAATTTTGGATCATCTTCGTCTTCCTTTATCCTTCCTGGTTTAGAAATGTTTCAATCTTTAAAAAAACAAAAGGTTACTACTAGTACGGAATTTGAGGTATATTTAACCACTTCTTTTGATTTTAGTGATAACAAGTATGAAAGTGATAGTATTGAGAACTTCAAAATATTGGAATGGTGGAAGAACAAGACAACGATGTGCCCCATTATCGCTTCGATAGCTAAAGAGATTTTGGCGGCCCCAACATCAACCGTAGCCGCGGAACAAGCTTTTAGTCAAGGTGGCAACATTTTGGATGAGACCCGATCACGTTTGAACCCCATGTCCTTGGAGATTCAAGCTTTAGTAGATGATTGGACTAAAGCCGCATATAGAGAACAAGAACAAGACATAGAAGAAAATTTTGATTTAGATTTAGAAGCTACCACTGATGGTAGCTTTACTGTACAACTAATTTACCGGTCACCGATGCCGATAGAGCCAATAATGACGACGACGACAACGACTATTAGTTTATTAAAATGAAGAAAATATCATACTGTACATTTTTACATTATTGAAAATTTGAAATAATTTATTATGTTTTTTCAAATATTATAATTTCCATATCTATATATTCGTTTATATAAATTAATGTCATAGTTTTATTTATATACACTATAGTTGTATTATTGTATATTTGTATATCATAATATATTTTGCAATTGTATTACTGTACTATTCAAATTTAAAGTTTAAACCATCAATTATGAATAAAATTTAGTAGTTTCTTTATTTATTAATTTCTAACTTGTAAATTTATGATTTAAAATTTTTAACTAGAAAATTTTTATAGAATACTCTTATTCTTTCTATATCTTTATTTCTCACTTATCTAATATTCATAATTCTATTATTCTAAAAAATTCATGTATTAGTTTAATTTTAACTACTATTCTAATTATGTTATTATATTATAGTATTATACTAGTTGAATTCTAATTAATTATTCAAATATTCATATTATTTTTATATACTTGAATCTCATTTATCTAATTCTTCCTAGTTCTATTATCTAAAAACCATATATTAATTAAGTTCAATTGTAACTATTATTATTCTAATTATGTTATTATGTTGTATTATTTGAGTTTCAATTAATAGTTTAATCATTATTTCAATAGAAATCAAATTTAAAAGTGGGATAACAATCAAAATTCGAAACTAAAAATCGAAAAAAAATCGGAACTGGAACAAAACCGGAACGGGAACGGGAACCGAAACTGCCGATTCCGGAACCGTGGCCATGGCTACCTGGTTGTGCTTTCTTTTGCAGGTATCTCGAGAGGAGCCATTTTTTGAGGACTCCATCGTTGGCGCTGTCTGTGGGAACACTCGCCATTGATGAGTATTTCAACCTCTTTAGTTTCTCTGAAAATATCATCTAATGATGACCAAATCCAAGAGACCTACGGTGAGCGAAAGAAGAAAAAGTATCGATGAGGCTGAAGCTAGCAAAACTTGAGCACTAAGCCCACCTCATCCCGCCAGAGATGGCGATGAAAGTGCAAGACTGGATGAAGTAGAACCTCCTTGCATGCTCCAGTACTTGGATAAAAATTTTGAGGCTATTGAACGATTTGCACGTTAGATCCGGACCAAGGATCATGAAGAGAAGTCCCGTAATAGTGCCAGAAAAGAAGATGAAAGCTACTCCAAGCCCAGTCGACACACGGAGAGGCCTCCTCCCTGAAAAATTAGTAGTTCAGTGAGGGAAGTCCCCCTCCAAGTCTTCATGAACGCTAAACCCTCAGGGCTACTCCTCCATTATATTGCGAGAGTAGGGAGACAAAGCCGTCAAGGGATGAAGGTAGTAGTAATAATCATGTGGAGGATATGTAGGGTATGACATCGCCTTTCATGCCAGAAATAAAAAACTATCCCAAACCAATGTATTTCCGGATGCCAAAGCTTGAAAGTACACTGGAGACACTGATCCCTTGGATCATATTTTTCAATTTTGACATGCTATGAAATTTCACTACGTCCTCATATTGATTGTGTGTTAGGCCTTCCTCGTGACATTTTGGGATAAGGCCAGAATGTGGTTCGAAGGTTTGAGGTCGGGATTAATTTGGTCCTTCAAACAACTTGTGGATAAGTTTTACATCAGATTTTAACAAAGGAAGCAGTTTCAGAAGACTAGCAGACTTGATGAACGTGTGCCAAGGAGAGGGTGAATCCCTCAGAAGCTACATTGATCAGTTCAATAACGAGAGTCTACAAGTCGAGATAGAGTTAGAAGAGGTGATCGTAAATGCCTTATTGAATGGGCTATATCCCGGAGGCCTATACAAGAAGCTTGGTCTGAAAGCCATATGGTCCCCTTACCATTTAGTTATGAAGATCCCTACTGAGCAAGGAGTTGCCACTATCAGGAGAAATCAGAATGTAGCCAGGGAATGCCATGTAATAGCACTCAAAAGGAAGACCAAGCTTATGATGGATGCGTTGAAGGTCAACTACGTCGGAAGAAAACAACCAAACCACTGCAGCAAGAACAGTGGGGTCAGCGTCAGTGCTGACTCCAAAGCTCTCAAAGGGGCCAGCGTCAGTGCTGACCCCAAGAGCTCTCATAGGGGCCAGCTAACTCATAAAGAAAAGGAGAAATGCCTATGGGAACCCCTAGATAAAGGGAAGCGGAGGAACAAAAAGAAGGAAAAGCAAGAAGTTGTTGAGCAGAAGACCCTGGATGACACCCTAAGGCCATATGAAGATACTAAAGGTGTAGTAGTACAGCTAGATTATCTTGACCAACCCGTGCAAATTGGGACCTCTCTATCAGAAATATGCAAACACACCCTTATAAACTTGTTGCGGCAGTGTAGAGATGTATTCACATGGGGAGAAGGAGATATGAAATGAGTGACTTAAGAAATTATGGTGCACAAGTTGAACCCGACCTCTTCATCAAATCAGTGAAGCAAAAGAAAAGAGCCTTTACTCCAAAAAGAAATTCAATCATCAATAAAGAAGTCAACCATATGCTCAAGGCTGACATAGTCAAAGAAGTCGAGTATCCCATGTGGTGGGCCAACCCGATAATGGTGAAGAAAAACAAAGGAGGGTGGAGAATGTGTGTGGATTTAACGAACATTAACAAAGCCTGCCCTAGGAACTGCTACCCCCTCCCCAGGATAGACCAAACGGTGGACACTATATCTGGTTTTGGATGGCCCTATTTTTTAGATGCCTACAAATAGTACCATCAATCCTTATGGACGATGGGGATGCAGAGAAGACAATCTTCTTCATCACAGAGAGAGGAGTTTTCTGATATAAGCAAAGAACATTTGGCTTGAAAAATGCTGGAACCACGTACCAACACTTGGTGAGTAGGATGTTTCGAGAGCAGCTAGGGAGGAAAATCGAAGTGTATGATAGGCGGTAAATATGTGTATAAAATACGATCGTGGTTGCTATACACCCCTAATCAAAGATATGCTAAACAACCCCCGTAAAGGTGATAATATAGCGAGTTCGTTCCCCCAGGGAGAGAGCTATGTTAAAATTCTAAAGAAAATATTTTTGGATTTTTTTGATTATTAAACTAAAGACAAAACACACTAAATAAAACAATGACTTTGGTGTAAAAACACTGATTAAGCAAGTGTACTCTCGAGATTATATTTTAGGGTATATAAAAGGCACAAGTATATCCTATCTATGGTCATACAAAACAAGGGTCAATTACTAAACTCACGCCCTCCTATGTGGTAAGAGGCAATGAATGATTTAGGCATTTACCTATTTAGATATTAACTAATTCATTAAACCCTCCTATGTGGTAAGAGGCAAAGTTTACTTCCTTAATTAACTTAGAATCTAATGCAACTACCAATTCAACCAAACACTCAAGTTCAACCAATTCTTAGTGATAAGAGCCAACGCCCGAACCAGCCACGATAATGCTAAACTAATCCCCCTAACTCCTCCTATGCGGTAAGATGGTGTGGGCAAGCTATCGTAGGCTCCCAATTTTACCCAAACTCAACAATAAATGCAGCAGTGATGAGTGGGATCGTCTCCACAGGGAGAGGGTTGTAATCAAGTATTGAATAATGATAGCAGGTATGAACAATTGAAAAGGCACGAAATTAATACTCAAATGAATGAAAATGCAAGAATGTTGGAACGGGAGATAACTCAATAAAACGGGAGGTGTTGCCTTGAGGGTGGAACAACTAGTATAGATTTTTCTCTTGCTATCCCTGACTTGTGTAAACAAGTGTGAGGGGACTTCTCTGCTAGTGAGCCGGGATTCGATCAACTTGTCAGTTCTCTCAAACCCGTTTAACAATACTCCTCTAACTTCCCTTGTCAGGGAAAGTTCTAGGTACGAGTGAGACTCCCCCAGATCCCGATTCTCCTACTGTGAGCCTCGATTAGCCCGGATATACTCCCTTGTCAGGGCAGTCATCCCATATGTAATCTAAATCCACAATACAAGAATACTCTTAGTCCTTTCCTATAGTGGCAGTAGTGAGCCTTGATTACTTGGATATACTCCTTGTCAGGGCAGTCATCCCAGATGTAATCTAAACTCACCATACAAAAATGCTCCTTGCCCTTTTCTAAATCATGAAATGTGCAGGACTAAGACTCACACAAGCATGTTCATAATCAATACTAGTTGGGATTGATTTCCTTAGGCAAGTTCACAACAATCTCAGTGGTCACCGCAGATTTAATATGAAGTTAATCTAATGCAAAACATCAAACACAACAAGTACAGAATAATGAACATAAATAACACGGATAGAATTCTAAATCAAATGTCTCAAACAAGATTAAATCCATACATTTAACCCCTCAAGGCAACACTCTATGTCTAGCCGATCATGTTGATCGGCTCAGAATTCATGATTACAAGAGAGAAATGAAATGGGCAATTTCTCAAGATCTTCTTCCTCTCTGTAATTTTATGGCTTATTTCTTGATCCTCAATCTCCCCGATCCCCAATAGAATGAGATCTCTAAAGTCCCGGATCCCCCTCCTCAGCAGCTTCTCTTCACTTTTATACTTTCCCCTCGTAAGGTCTTCCTGTTGGGTTCCTGGAAGTTTCCTTTCTTTGCAGGGAGAATGCCACGTGTCTGCAAAGGTCATTTTAGCACGTGAGTAGAGTCATCTGATAAAATGTTTTCTTAAGTGTTAAGATTACAAACCATCAAACATGTGGTGTGCTAAGAAATAGCTATGCTTGTGCATTGTGTGGGTGCCGACGTTGTGCCTTGTGCTAGATTAAGTTGTGTTGCCATATGCACTGCATTGTGAGTGAATGGGAGGTGATATGTATGAGAAGAGTGAAAGTGTGCTTGTGTATGCATGAATGTGGTGCAAGTGTGCAAGTGTATACATGAGAAAGTGCATGAGAATGTGAGCAATTGCACAGGCTTCATCTTTATCGAACATTTAGCCCCTGATTCATGCCGATTCTGAACAAATGTAAAACAGCAAAGTTGTAGCCAAGACTCTTAGCTAAACATGGCCTTTTGAATCACTCAATTCGAAGTTAAAATGAGAAAGTTATGATTGTTTTACTAAATCCTGGCAATGCTGAGAAAGTGTGTGCATGGCGGGGACGCTAGGAGCCCGCCGTGTGTGTGCGTGCGCGCTCGCACCGTGTGTGCGTGTGGTGGGCCGGCGCGCTAGCCGCCCGCCCACCTGTGTGTGCCTAATGGTGTGGGGTTTTGAAGGCTTTCGGTTGGGAATTGGATTTTGTGGTAAACATAAGAAATGTAGATCTCTCTCTTAGCTTTCTATAGGTTTAAGAATCATCAACTTTGGAGGTCTGTAGCTCAAGATACAACTATTCTCCCAAAATGTGCCAGTGACATAACAACTGGGTGAGTGCTTAGAAAGAAGGCCCCGTTTGTCATCTATGCCTACTGAATTGGGAGAAGGTCAAAACATACGAAATGAAGTACACTCAAAGAGCTTTCCAAAACATCCAAGGTCTCATCATTTGGGTGAGTATTGAGAGAGATATACTGATTTGAAAATCATTTTCCATTCCGCCGATTGAGAAATCAGTGCAACCCAGTGTCAAGTGTGTGTTGGATGTGTTCGTTGTGTCTGGGACTTCTCGTGTGTGCTTGTGACTTTGTGTGGTCACGATGGCTAAGTGTGTGTGTCCAATTCATGCAACAATCATATCAATTTCATGGAATTTACACAACACTTAGGCATTTCTCACAATCTTCCAAATCATGAACATCTTTGCACACAAGTCATTCATCAAGCATGATTTACCCAAGTAATTCATACAAAAGCTCAAGTATTTATAACATATAAGTCAGTATGGAACTGACTTATCATAAGAGGCAAGAGCTAAGGTAAAATTAACCTAACAAATTCACAACCAACCCACAAAAAATTCCAAACAACCTACTCTAATCCTCCTATGTGGTAAGAGGCAAGATTAAAGCAAGTTATCTCAAAATAATTTACTGCACTTTAAGAATATATTGATCATACATAATACTCGCGATATATCATGCATAATTATGAAGAACACAATAAAAGTCATTCCACAAAGACCACTTGATAGAACATAGCATGTAAATTAAGCACACACACCCTTATTCATAATCCCAGGAGCAAAAAATATTTAGTCGAGCATGGTTAAATCGAACATCATGATATTAAAAATTAAGCACATAATTGAAAACATAACTTGAAAAAGAAAGACAATACCTTGAAGTACGAATCCATAGATGAAATCTTTACTCCTAAAAGATTGAATTCAATAGGAGATGATGTCCCCAAAATCCGTACAGCTGCAAATTCTCCGTGCAAAAAGAAAAGAAATAAAACCCTAACTATTACAAAGAGAAAACCCTTACTTAAAATCTCTCAAAATTGTCACACCCCAAAATTCTGTAAACCTAGCCCTATTTATAGTAATACCATAAACATATTTGCAAATAAGTCCTCATAAAAACCTTGTCGGACACAAAATCTCAAAGTGGGCCAAAAATGTAAATTATTTAAAATAACTTGGAATTGCATACGATTCCTGACGTCGCGACGTGCATGGTCGCACGTCGTGACGTCCACCCATGTCGCGATGTGGGAGGGGCCCCGACGTCGCGACGTGGCATACTGCTAATCTTCTCCAAAAATTGCCAAAAAATCCAAAAAAATCAATTTTAATTCGTATTTTTAACGTCGCGACGTGAGAGGGTCCCGACGTCGCGCGACGTGGAGCACATCTTTGACAGCTTGAAGTCGTATCAGCTCAATTTTACCCTAAACACTAATGTAGAAGCGTAAGTAGGGATCGTAGTCCACAGGGAAGGCTTAGGTCAAGAAAATTGAACAAAATTGTTCTTAAAGTCTTAGTCTCGGAATTTAAGTACTAGAAAAAGGAAAATTCAACACAAAAGAACGAAAACAAAGGTGCAAAATATAGCAACAAGCAAGGATGAAACAAATATCTCAGGATTCTTGTATTGGATGAACACAGGCTTAGTAAATCGATGCTATGGAATCAGTAAACGATTAAATGCAATGGAGACCTAAATTTCCTAGAAGTCCAAGCTGCGGCAAGCATGGCGACCACACCACTGCTCATACCCCCAAATCACCATCCTCTCCCATGGCGAGGTCTGAGAATGGTGGTATAAGCTCCGCAAAGTCTCAACTTCCCAAGCTAACTACTCTAACATGCAAAGTCCTAAGAACTCCCATGGCGAAGTCCATCCTAGGGTTTACATATCATCGATGTTAACACAGGAAGCTTCTTTAACACTTTTCTTAATGTTCAATTCATTAACACTTCCTATGGCGAGGCCTGAGTCTCAGAATTGATTTGATTACAGAAAACGAGTGCAAAGACTTAAACAATCACAATTTAGTTCTCAATTCATGCAACTTCGCTAAATTTGATGAATCACTCCTCAATTTAGCATGTCGACCGCAATTGAAGCTTGATCCATTCAAAAATAGCTAGGAATTATGAAATTCAACATATGTTTATACTCAATTTAAATGTGATTTCAATACTCAACAATTAGATCAACTGCATAGCATACAATCTACTAAAACACGTATTCATCCATTAAGAATCCTGAGATATCGTAAATTTAGCCAGAAAACATCTTTCTCATTTCAAAATCAACAAATTCCAACATTGATAAGCTCATTCTCACTTAATTGGAAGAATTTACCGATTAAATTGAGAGAATTGTCGATTCCTTTATCAATTGAGAACAAGAAAGAAGAATCCAGTCCAAAATTCACAATCGGAATTGAGATTGGAGAAGAAATGTTTAGTGAGAGAACGTAGATCTCGAGAGAGAAAATGAGAATTCTCGCTCTTCAAAATCAAAAGTCGGTTACAATCTGGAAAAATGTGAGTAGTGAATAATCTTTACATATTAGCTACCTTCCCTATATATAGAGTTGGGAAAACGTAACTAATACGCAACGTAGAATGTATCAAATATTACAAAAGTGTCCTTAAGGGAAGGAACTAAAAATTAGCCAAAAATGTCAAAAATTCCAAGTTTGAAAAAGTATTCAACACTCCAGCGCCTTTGGTGTTAATTTCCAGCGCCTTCATCGACCTCAGCATCCTACATCGCGCCTTCAGGCTCAGCTTCGCGCGCCTTTGCTGCTCAAGACCCAGGTGAAGAAATCAGAATTACACCACGCCTTCAAGCCTTAACGGATCACGCCTTCAGCAACTCAGCGAGCATTCAAGAATCCAGCGCTTTTAAATTCACGCCTTTCCGCCAAAGCAAACAGCGCCTTCATCAACCTGGAATTTCAGAAAATCAGTAGTTCAACACTTGGCCAATTTTTTTAGAAACTCAAACACAAAGTATTTCATGGAAGCAACTTCCCACCAATATTTGATCATGATACACTGTGAATTAAGGAACACTTAAAACATGAAAGTTGTAACACCATGTCTTAGCTATCCAAAGCCATCAAAATCACCCAATTTGGAGCTAAAACGAGAAAGTTATGACCAAACTACTAAAGTGTGACAAAGCTTAAAATCCTATGAAACACACTCAACACTTTGCCATTTTTTTTTCACAACTCCTCCAACAATTTAGCCTACGACATGTCGTAGGTAAAATTTCATGTTCCAAAATTAGCCTACGACATGTCGTAGGCCAAAACTTCATGTCCACATTTTTGCCCACGACATGTCGTGGGCAAAAATTCAACTCCTCAAGAATGGCCTACGACATGTCGTAGGCCATTTTTTGTCTTCTTGAGTTTGGCCTACGACATGTCGTAGGCCAAATCCTTCTTGTTCTCGGCTGCTTAGCTCTTCCTATACCAAGTTGTGTGCATTGGTTTGTGAAGTTCATTTTGCAACATGAGTGGTGTGCCAAGGTGCAAATGTGTGACATGAGTTTCATGGCAAAGTTATGGCAAGACTAATGCATAAGTGTTGTGCATAAATGTTGTCAAGTTGGCATGGTTTGGCAAGATTGATTGGCAAGGCTTGGCAAGTTCTTGGCAAGGGCATGACACAATGGTTTTGGCACATTGGTTTGGCAAAGCTCGTCAAGGTCTTGGCAAGGACTTGGCACGATGGTTGGCCGAATTGGCAACAAATATTGGCAAAGTATCCATTCCAACACAACACCCTACTTTCATGCCAAATAAGTGTGTCTTAGCCTCTGATTCTGACTTGGTGGTGAACTTAAAAGTTCTAGATCTTCCTCTTAGCTTTCCAATGGTGCAAGAAACAACACCATTGAATGCCTAAAACTCAAGTTATCATCAAAACACCAAACCGTGGTAGGCGAATAAAACCCTAAAAAAACCTAAAACCCTACTGAATGGTATTCCGAAAAGAAACTCACATTTCATAGTCTTGCACACACAATTAGAAAATAGTTACAACATAAGAAATGTAGTGCATTCAAAGAGCTTTTCAGAACACCAAAGAACTCACCAATTGGATTAGTATTGAAAGAGATACACTCAAATGAATTTCACACTCAAAGCTGCCAAAACCCTAATTATGCCAATTGTGCATTTTCGGTTCCTCCACTTTTCCTTAACACTTTTAACTCCATTTTCCACCATTTATTTACTATCTTTTCACCATTTCAACATTACCAATTAACACAACACATATATGCATAAAAACACCTAAAACACCACACATTTGCACTAACACAAGTCAAAGTCCAAGAATTTAAGCACATTTTAGGGTTTTCTTCAAAACTCTCACTCACCATTCTAGCTCTTTCTAACTCTCCTCTTACCATTTAGCATCAAACACACATTTACCTCATTTTAACAACCTTTGTGGTCTTTTTTCACCATTTTAGCACATCAAGTTGCGAATCACATAAATGCACAAAATAGCACATTTCACCACATAAATGTATGCAATTCAAGCCAAAAGCTAAGTGAATTAGTCTATACAAGTAGGTATAAAACCTACTTATCAAATTCCCCCACACTTGAACTTTTGCTTGCCCTCAAGCAAAGATACACACAATTTAACCCTTTTCAGCACCCGTATGCAAACACTTTGTTCATTCATCCACACTGACTACATCCAAATTTATCAAAACGTTTTTTCACACACAACCTTATACTTTGATGGTTCATGGTACCCAGCTTTTAGATTTCAATACAATTATCAACTAAGGCACAATGAATAAAGACCAAAATGTCATGCGTGCAAGTGTGTTCTGAGGAACATGCACTTCATCTATTCCTTCGTTATACACCCTCTAGCTAGTCTCTCATACCATTCAATACATGCCAATCTCTTTGTCCACTCTTATGAACATGCAATCACAAGATCAATGGCACCTATGCGTATATTGGTACTCTATGGGACATTGCCCTTATTCTGCACATTAGTGCTGCACATTGGTGCACATATTAATGACTGAAATAATGCCTGGGTTTTATGGTTTTTTTCTCCATATTTGATTGCCAGGTTCTTATGGCTTTTTCCTTCCCAGTTTGCCAATATGGCTTTTTCTCCCATATCATTTCTTGTGCAAGCACATGTTCATAAGAATCCCAAATTGACTAACCATGCACGAATTCTGGAGACACCAGATAAATGCATAACAAACGGAAACGAATTCATACACATTACCTCCTATGTCAATTGAGTTTTGCATGGCATATCTATCTTACTTTAACATCGGGCTTTAGTCAGCAAAATATACCAATTTCTTCAAACTTAGTACCAAGAACAAAAAATTTCACATGCAAGATTCAAAACAAGTTTAATGATGAATTTGGAATAAGCCAAAGTGAACTAAGAATAAAGTTTCACATACAGGGTGATAATTCATTTTCTCAATTTGATCTTTCTTATTCACTCTCTTTTTGTATTCTTCTTCCTCTTATCAAGACTAAAGGTTCAAAACATTACCAAATCGTTTTCTTCTCACCACTCATATCATAATTCAAACCCTTGCACACAACACTACTCACTTTATGTCCATTGATTCAAAATATAGCACACAAACAAACCCGAGAGACATAATACATTAAAACCTACATTAAAACCCTTACAAGTAGCAAACTACATACTGCTTTCTAATCACTCAACAATACAATAAGAAAAACTTCACACTAAGCTCTTAACATTTTCTCCTCCATGGCATTGGCAAATCATCATAGCAACAATCTTCAAAGAGACACTTCAAATTTTACAAAGAACCACTTCACAAGATTCATCAAAGTAGAACCATTCCATTCTTCAACTTCACAAAATTCCTCACTTCAAGAAACTTCACATAATCTTCAACTCAGCATATCTCAATCAACATGAAAGTCTAGAAATCTTCAAAATCACTCCCAACTTCAAACCCCCCTTCTCACAATATAAAACACCCGCATGCATAAAAAAAATTTTTTCAATCAACACAATCAACCCACAAAGTATCAGATAACATAGCAACCACAGCACACATCACACAAAATTCCACCTCCTCCCCCACACTTAAATTAAACATTGTCCTCAATGTGATAAGCTACAAGGGAGGAAGGACTCCCTGAGAGGACGATGATGGAGCTGAGGAAGAAGGAGATCCAAACACAACTGGTGTGGAAAGAGATTGTCCATCCAAAGAGGCCGTAGCAAATGAGGGCACACCAATTGACTGTGGCACATAATGAAAAGGGCCATGCACAGGTCCTTGAAGAGGTTGGCCTGATGCTATCAATGGGAACCTTGCAGCGGGTGCAAACTCTGGATTTGGTATGAATGTAGGAGTATGAGGCATAGGAGGTATACGACCAAATGTGGGTAACGGATGTAAAGAAGGGCTTGCTGTCACTCCAGGTGGAAGCTCATGCACTGTACCACTAACCATATCACATGACAGATTTGGGATTTGGCTAACTGTGTCGAAGTTGGAGTTGGCTTCGGGGGTCCTGAATCCGAGTGGTAATAAACCGTCATCTTGTTACACCAATCGAGCTCTCGCTGCATGCACACTTGCCTATGATATAACACTTCAAATTGCTGCTGAGCCACCGTGGATAAATCATCAACTCTATGCTCCATGTGTTCAGCTTGTGAGGTCCACTCCTGTTGCACATTGTCAAAACCTTCATGCATACGTTCCATCCTTTCATCTATGTTTCTCACACCATCCTGCAGCCGATCCATCCTATCCTCTATGCCTGGAAAGCGATTTTCAACTGAGAGCTGGAAACCCTGAATTACTCATTGGAGAGATGCAAAATCAAAAAACTGCTGCCCTTGATCTGTAACATAAGTTGGATTTTCACTCTCCACCCGAGATGCCTCTGCACTTGAAATCCTCGCTTACTCCAATTCCTTGTCTTGTGCCAAGTATTTTAAGTAGAGTTGTTCAGGAATGGGAGACTGCACCCTCTCCTAAGCACCAAGCTGATCATCAACACCTTGTGACACACAAAGCTCCTGAATTAGTAAAGGAAAATACAGTGCTTTACTGTTCTGGGCAGTTCCATCTTTGATGCTCGCAAGGATGATTCGTCCCACGTCAACCTTGCTCTTCATTCGGATTGCAGAAATTAAGAACAACCGATTCCGAATCACCTCGGTTCTTTGTGAACTTGGCATGAGGCGAGACAACACAAATAACAACCATATTTTCACATCACTCTTCAAGTATTCATTCTGAATATGCTTATGCTCTCCCTTTGAATTAAGCTCCCAAACTGCCCTAGGATGTGCCAACTCTTTTATCAAAGCTTCATCCAATGCCTCATTGGTTGGAAATTTGATCGGATCCTCAGGATAATCAGGTGTGCCCAAATGTGCATTGATAATCTCGCTCGTGATTTGAACCCAAATGCCTCTCACATAGACAGCTCCATCCCTCGGAGACCCTGCATTTGCGTAGTATTCCCGTGCAATGCTCACATTGCAAAACTCAGGGGCCACTGTAAGCTTCTCATGGAATTTGTAAAATTTAATCAACTTCTTAAACGGCCCTTTCTCCACACTAAACCCGCGTTCAATGTGTATATATTTCATATTGAATCCCTGTTCCCAACGTCTCATGGCATCCTCATCAACAAACAGAGCAACCTCAGGGACTCCTTTCCGTTTCTTAGGTGTCGGAGCTGGCATCGCGTATTGCGGGGGCTCCTCAAACATTTGCATATCATCTGAAAAATACTCTGGATCAGAATCAGTTTCATCATGTGCTTGAGCTCTTCCTTTGCCCTTCTTTGAAGTTGTGGCTTTTATTGAAGTTGGATCTTTCTTTGGTGCCATTTCTGTGAAGAGAAGTTCAGCTTGTCACATAATACTCAAAGCAAAACAATTTCATTAAGAACATTGCTAAACACTTGCATTTTCTTTTATAAACACATTCTCAAAAATTGAAAACCAGCATTATAAGATTGTAAAAATCATCTAGGAAGCAAGCAGAATTAGTTCACACATAAACCATCAAAGTTGTAGTGCACTCTTTAATCGAAATTTGAGGACAAGAAGCATCCCATTTGAAGTCAAAATGGCCAAGTTATGGCTAAAATACCGACAGTTCCAAAAATGTTCAGATTCAGCATTTTCTCAGATTATAATTCATAACGTAAACACACATTGTCCTCAAAATTAGATCATGCTCCAGGCAGCATTATCAAAAGTGCCCAACAGAAGAAATATAGCCCTTCCTCTTAGCTAAATTTCACCACTAGAATCAACACATTTGGACATTCCATTTGCAAGTTATACCCAAAATACCGAGACTTGGCAAACCTGGCAGATTCAAAATCTCACATTTCTTGATCTCACATATACTTCACATTCAAAGATTTTTTTGTCTAGATTCCAGCCACATTTAGCAAAAATGTACAAAATAAACATTGAAGACCATCATGTTAGCTAAAAGATGCAACTAGAATCTCCTCATTTCATAATTCCTAACTCAAGTTATGCTTGAAAAACAGAAACATGGCAAAGCTGGAGTAATCAAAAAATCCGATTTTGTGATCATGCTTACCCACACTTCACATGCATTTGTCATTTGGCTATCAACATCATGTTTTCCATATTTTCAAACTCATGCCTTCACTTTCATGACTTTAACATCTCACTTGAACAACAAAGATTCACATAGCTTAAAGGAGGATTTGAAACATACCTTGATAGGATACAGCACAAGCTTCCACAAATGATACTTAGCTCAACAAAAGTAGTTTTGTTCACTCTTGGCCTTACATATTATACAAATGGTAGATAGCATTTATAGACCAAGCCAACAATGAAACCCACCAAAATGTAAAGTGAAGACAACTTGCCACTCCTAGACAAGCAAACACGTCGGTCATGTGAACCATCCACATTTACATTCCCCACCAAACACTACAAACAAGCAAGTCATTCAACATGTGGGACCCCATTGATAATCCAAGTCATGTGAACTTCTCAGCTTTTACCAATTCTTATGCCATTCACTCTTCACAAGACTACAACATCAACATTATTGCATGCACTCAATTCGGTCAACTCACCTTGCACAACATGAATACAAGACAAGTATAAAGCATTCATATCATTCAAAGCAACAACCCCATCACCTAAAAGCTTTACGATTTAAATGGAACCATTTTACTTTAATGCTTGCAACTATTTCTTCTGCCGAACGCTTCTCAATCATGCTCTCAAATTGTCAGCTTTTCAGAAAATTAAAGTTATGATCAGATATATTCAGAATTGCAGATATCCTTATCATCAATGCAAGTGTGTGAAGTTGAAATCGAAAACCATGAATCAAAAATTGTAACAATCACACAAAAACATTTACACCAACAACTCATCAAAATTCACACTAAAACTAGCACACAATCCTTTTCACTTTAATACTAAACACACAATCGCACACAATATTCAAACCTTACAGGAGCCAAATGTAACATGCTAAACATAATAACAAAATACTACACTATAACACTATACTCGGCTCCATTATGGCAAACAATCTCCTTAAACATCATCATGGTAACCACACTTGCCAATCAAGATATCTTGGCGAAGCTTTCCCCCACCCTTGCCTATGACACGGTCCCCATGAAACAAAATGAAACAATCAAGAACAAAGGAACCTGGCTATCCACGTTTCACAAACCACGAGACAATCTTGCACTTCTTTCCTCCTCTCGAAGAGCAAGCCACTGAGGAGGTCCCAGAAGTCCTTCAGGGTTTTGAGGATTACCATTTGACGTGATATCAACTCCCTTACTATGAGCCATGGCTGTTATCAGAGTTGGAAAATACATGGGTGCAAACTCACTTCTTTGTGCCCGCCTGATAAATTCTAAGATCAATTTCCCAACATCAATAGAGAAATCATGTAAAATAGCATAAATCAACAGAACTCTTTCCTTAGATGCTATATTGGTACGGTTAGTAGGAAGAATCTTGGAATTGATAAACATTAACCATATTTTGGCCTCGGCTGTGAGTTCACTAGTAGACACATATAAAGCCTCTTGTCGAGCATTCCTCACCCATGTAGCACCAGGTAAAGTTACTGAAGCCAACAAATGATCGGTATTCTCCGCTCTCAACAACCTACAATATGTGTTACGAGAAAAATCTTCAAGAAGATAAAGCCTATTAATACTATGGCGGGTGACCCTCAAATACTTCCTTCTCACGAACACTGAATGAACACCACTAGCTCGGGAATTAGCATAAAATTCCCTAAATATGTCCATATTCACCACAACTGAGGCTCTAGCAAAATGAGACCACGACTGTCTGAATATCACATCTTGAAATCTCCTAGAAGGCTCCTGAAATGGTCGCTCAATCCTGACTGATCTATGAGTAAAGGCATGATAAAAGTTTTCAGCAGAAGCATTAACAAAATGTGGACAAGTAGCTGGCTCAAAATTAATTACCATCTCCTCATCAGCTGAAGAAGATGAAGAGGAAGAAGATGTGGTTCCAGAATCTTCACTCAAGATAGCATATTCAAAAGGATTCTGGTGGGGAGAATAGAAATCCATGCTTTGAAAATGAAAAATGATTGGCAAGGGAAGTACTATAAAGAGAAAAGGAATGAACATGCAAATCGAAGATGTGCAATTTATATGTATGACACCCTCACTACCCAACAAACACATGTGAATGACAGGTCATAGCTTGATGTCCTTTCTTCTCCATAATTGAAACCATCCAAACCAGTCACGCATGCATGGTCACGGATTAACCAATCATGCATGAATGAACAACAATTCTTACCATCAGAGCTGGTATCTTAGTTGTAAATAATGTAGACTTATTGTACCTCACATGGATGGAAAAGTGAAATTGTACTCCCTGCTTCTATCAATAATGCCCAACATCCTTATGAGATTCTACAAAAAAATATATCCAAGTGATGTTATGAGATTGTGCCATAAATTGCTACTCAATACTACTCAAACTAGGATTAACAAAAAAAAGAAATCACAACAAATAAAACAAAGGAAGAAAATCAGGGTTGCCTCCCAGGAGCGCTTGGTTTAAAGTCACAGCCCGACCGTGCAACATAGCTCAATTTGAGATGATGGGGTCATCCAAGTGTAGCTCATGTGGATCTCGTGCCACATTAGTGCTATCCTTGTCCTGAGAAGTTAAGTATGGCTTGAGACGATGGCCATTCACTTTCCACACATTGCCATTCTTGTCATTCTTGATTTCAATTGTCCCATAAGGTTTCACATCAACCACTCTAAAAGGACCACTCCACCTTGATTTCAATTTGCCCGGAAACAATCGAAGTTTAGAGTTATAAAGTAATACCAATTGTCCTGGAACAAAGATCTTGGATTGAAGCTTTGCATCATGGATGCTTTTAGTCCTTTCCTTGTACAACTTGGCACTCATGTAAGCATTGAATCTGAATTCATCCAGTTCATTCAACTCCAACATTCTTTTTGATTGAGCCTCAGACAGATTCATGTTCAAGGTTTGAATTGACCAATACGCCTTATGTTCAAGTTCTACTGGCAAGTGACATTCTTTACCAAAAACCAATTGAAAAGGTGAAGCTCCAATTGGGGTTTTGTAAGCTGTTCTGTATGCCCACAATGCATCATCTAGCTTCAAAGACCAATCATTCCTCCCTGGATTTACCACTTTTTCAAGAACCCTCTTGATCTCCCGACTGGAAATTTCAGCTTGACCAGAAGTTTGTGGATGGTAAGCTGTTGAAACCTTGTGAGTAACACCATATCTGGCCAACAAAGATTCAAAGAGCTTGTTACAGAAATGAGTCCCTCCATCACTTATTATAGCCCTTGGTGCTCCAAACCTGTTAAAGATGTATTTATTCAAGAAAGCAGTTACACTCTTGGCATCGTTATGAGCTAAGCCACAGCTTCCACCCATTTAGAAACATAATCCACTGCCACCAGAATGTACTCCATACCTCTTGATTTAGGGAAAGGCCCCATGAAATCAATTCCCCAGACATCAAAAATTTCTACTTCCAAGATGTTGTTCAAGGGCATCTCATTTCTGGAAGAGATGTTGCCAGTCCGTTGACATCGATCACATTTTCCAACCCAAATTCTGGAATCCATGAAGATATGTGGCCAATAGAACCCACATTGCAAGATTTTGAAGCCTGTCCTAGTTGATCCAAAATGACCACCACAGGGTCCTTCATGGCATGCCTTCAAGATGTCCTCCTTTTCTTCTTCCTTGACACACTTTCTTATCACTTGATCACTGCAGATGTTATATAAAGACTTGTCTTCCCAAAAGTAGTATTTAGCATCACTTCGCAATCTTTTCTTCTGATCACTGGAATAATAAGATGGAATCTGGCCAGCAACCACAAAATTGGCAATCTCAGCGTACCAAGGCAGTGCCTGTTCACCTACTTTGAATACCTGCTCATCAGGGAAGTGCTCCTTAACCGAAATGTCAGGTGAATCTTGCTCTTGATATTCCAATCTTGACAAGTGATCTGCCACAACATTTTCTGAACCTTTCCTATCTTTAATCTCCACATCGAATTCCTGGAGCAACAAAACCCATCTAATCAAACGTGGTTTTGCTTCCTTCTTTGCAAGCAGATACTTCAATGCGGCATGGTCAGTATGAACAATAACCTTTGACCCCAAAAGGTAAGCACAGAATTTATCAAATGCGAAGACTACTGCTAGCATTTCCTTCTCCGTAGTTGTATAATTCATTTGGGCCTCATTCATTAGCCTGCTAGCATAATAGATAGTGTGAAACACTTTGTCCCTTCTCTGGCCTAAGACAGCCCCTAAGGCATAATCACTGGCATCGCACATAATTTCAAAGGGTTCGCCCCAATGGGGAGTGACTATCACGGGGGCTTCCACCAATTTCGTTTTCAAAGTTTCAAATGCCTCAACACATTCCGTTCCAAACTCAAACTTAACATCTTTTTCTAAGAGACTGCACAAGGGTCTGGCTATCTTTGAAAAATCCTTAATAAACCTTCTATAAAACCCAGCATGTCCAAGAAAACTTCTGATACCCTTAACATTGGTCAGTGGAGGAAGTTTTGCAATGACATCTACCTTAGCTCGATCTACCTCCATCCCAACATGAGAAATTTTATGGCCTAACACAATTCCTTCTTGAACCATGAATTGACATTTTTCCCATTCAACACAAGGTTCGTTTCTTCACACCTCTTCAAAACCTTTTCCAAGTTCTCCAAACAATCATCAAATGTCATACCAAAGACAGAAAAATCATCCATGAATATTTCAATTATTGATTCCACCATGTCGTGGAATATTGCCATCATGCACCTCTAAAAGGTAGCTGGGGCGTTGCAAAGACCAAATGGCATTCTTTTACAAGCAAATGTGCCAAAAAGGCAAGTGAAAGTTGTCTTATCCTGGTCCTTGGATCAATTGCAATCTGATTATACCCAGAATATCCATCCAGAAAACAGTAGAAGAGGTAGCCAGCAATTCTATCCAACAATTGTTCCAAGAATGGAAGAGGGAAATGGTCCTTTCTAGTTGCCTTATTTAGCTTCCTATAATCCATGCAAACTCGCCAAGCATTTACCACTCTTGTTGCCAGGAGTTCATTAGCCTCATTTTTTATAACCGTCACCCCTCCTTTCTTAGGGACGCACTGGACTGGACTAACCCACTCGCTGTCTGAAATTGGAAAAATCATCCCAAAGTCAAGCAATTTGATAACCTCTTTCTTCACAACTTCCATCATCTGGGGATTTAATCTTCTCTGTCTATCCCGTACTGGCACAGCATTTTCCTCAAGCAAAATCTTGTGCATACATAAACCTGGTCTTATGCCTTTTATATCAGCAATTGTCCATCCAATAGCCAACTTATGTTTCCTCAAAACTTCCAAAAGCTTCTCCTCTTGCCAACCTTCAAGCTTTGAAGATATAACAACTGGCAATGTCTCATTTTCTCCCAAGAAAGCATATTTGAGATAAGGTGGAAGTGGTTTCAATTCCAACTTTGGTGCCACCACAATGGAAGGTAAAAGCTTTTCATTCCTGCACAAATTCTCACTAGTCCTCACCTCAGTGGGAGTAAAATTTTCGTTAGTCAAAACAGTAGGTTCATGATCATGTTCCCCTACAGTTTCATGCATTTTAACTTCCACCACATCATTTTGCAATTCACAAATTGACTCTTCCAAATAACAACATTCAATGAAATCTTCAATTTCAGCAAGAATTCTCTTATCCTCATCATCTAAATCAAGTTCATCAAAAACATCCTCATAAACACTTAACTCATCAACAATAGAAAAATCATGCATGTTGTTCACATTACTCAAAGAAGAACAAGTTATAGCTTTGATAGCAAAACAAGACTTCATATTTAGAGGTTGCTTCATAGCATAGTTTACATCAAAAACCACTTCCTTATTGTTAATCCTAAACGTGACTGTTTGTTTTTCACACCAATCAAAGCATCACCAGTGGCTAGAAAAGGTCTAC
This sequence comes from Ophiorrhiza pumila, assembly GCA_016586305.1. Lineage (NCBI taxonomy): Eukaryota > Viridiplantae > Streptophyta > Magnoliopsida > Gentianales > Rubiaceae > Ophiorrhiza > Ophiorrhiza pumila. Next base: position 17,819,117 of record BLIW01000010.1, read on the forward strand.
CAAAAATGAGAGTAACCTCAGGGTCCTCTTCCATATCAAGTATAATGAAATCAACAGGCAAGGTGAATTTGTCAATACTTACCAACACATCCTCCACCAAGCCTGTAGGAGTCACCAAGGATCTATCTGCCAACTGTAGTGTCACGGCAACTGGTCAAATCCTTCCACTCAAACCCACATTTATTGCAATGGATAATGGCATCAAGTTGATTCCAGCTCCAAGGTCACAGAGAGCCTTTGCAAAATATCTGGTTCCAATCTTACAAGGTATGGTACAGCTACCTGGATCCTTAAGCTTTGGAGGTAATTTGTGAACCATCCATGCTTGACTGCACTCTGATAGCATCATTGGAACTTCACATCTCAAGATTTGTTCCTTGTTTGAAATGAGATCCTTTAAATACTTAGCATATTTAGGCATGGCTGTAACCAAATCCAACAAAGGAACATTGACATTCACTTGTTTGATCATATCCAAGAAACGATTGAATTGAGGTCCCTTTTTAGGTGGAGGTTTCTTCCTCTCTGGGAATGGAGCTTTTGGAGCATAATCTAGGAAGTTATAAGGATTGGAATTTTTCGTGATTTCATTTCCCACCCTTGCTGGTATTTCCTTCTTCTCAGACTTATTTTCTTCTTGCTCACTATTCTTCTCAAGTTCCACATCTGTCTTAATTTCATCTTTTTGGTCCTCTTCTACATCATCATTCTTGTCTTCTACAGGTTTGCTTCCAGGCAACAATTTTCCACTCCTCAAAGTAATAGCATTGCATGCTTCTCTTCCCTTGGGATTTGGTACTGTGTCACTAGGAAGAGCTCCTTTTGGCCTCTGGTGTACAGCATTAGCAACCTGACCAAGTTGCATCTTGATATTCTTCAAGGTGGCTTCATGATGCTTCACAGTGGACTCCAAACCTCCAAATCTCTGCTCGTTCTTATCCATCTTTTCCATTAGCTTTTGAAACATATCCTCCATATTTGGCTTCTTTTGTTCTGATGTGCTAGCCTGATTATCAAAACCAGGAGGTGGTTGATTCATTGCTCTCCTTGAGTCATTACCTTGATAGTAATTTCCTCATTGGTTTTGCTGTTGATTCCAATTGCCTTGGTTTCCACCATATTGTCTGTTACCTCCATTATAATTGCTCCCAGAATAGTTCCCACCATATTGCGGTTTGTTACTGTAATTGTTCACATACTGAATGGATTCAGTAGTGATTACACATTCATCCGTGTGGTGCTCTCCCTTGCATAGTCCACATGAAAGTACTGGGGCTTTTGTTTGAGTAGCCTTTAAAGTCTGCACCTGCTTGGCCAATGCTTCAAACTTAGCATTAAGTGAAGTCTCCTCATCCACATCAAGAACTCCTCTCTGTCTCCTTACATGTGGCTTTCTAGTCTCTGGAAAAAGGCATTCATCCTCAGCTATCTGGTTATAAAGTTCACGCACTTCCGTCACAGATTTGTCTTTAAGTGCTCCATTAGCACAAGCTTTAACCATTAAAGATGATTCAGGACTTAGGCCTTTGAAGAAAGTATTTAGCTCCCTAATTTCGCCCAAGTCATGATTGGGGCATTGCCTAATCAAATCATTAAATCTCTCCCAAGCTTCTCGAAATGACTCACTGTCTTGTTGTTGGAAGTTCATAATTTCCAACCTTCTCTTTTCAAGCTTAGCTGGAGGGAAGTACTTAGACAAGAACCTTTTCTGTAGATCATCAAATGACATTCCAGCATTTGCTCCCCCAATACTCTTGAACCAATGTTTAGCCTTTCCACGCAGAGATAATGGGAACAAAATTCTATGAACCTCACCCCTGTCAACTCTTGGCAATTTAAAAGTGCTACATAACCCAAGAAACCAATCAAGATGATCATTAGGATCCTCGTTGTCAAGACCTTGGAAGAATTGGCCCTGGGTAATCATCGAGACTATTTGTGGAGGAATGTGGTAACTTTCTACATCGATGTCCTGGTGACCAAATCGATTGTCAAAATTTACTGCATAATGGTCCCCGAACTTGGGTGATTGTACTCCTTGTGCAGCCATAGTTCTTTGCTTTGCTTGATTCCTTAGAGTTCTTTCCAATTCAAGGTTCAATTCAAATTCAGGTTTTCCTCTAGATCTTACAGACCTGGGCATACACAAACAGGAACAACAAATGATATCAAGAGAACAACCGGATCAATCTATCAACCAAACTAATACAAGATGGTAAAAGCAACAGAATCACACACAGTAATGAAACAAAGTAACTAAATCAAAACAATAACACACACAATCTAAGAACAGAACAACACAGTCAACAAATTCCAGAACCGATTGCCTTCCCCGGCAACGGCACCAAAAATTGACAGCTTAAAGTCGTATCAGCTCAATTTTACCCTAAACACTAATGTAGAAGCGTAAGTAGGGATCGTAATCCACAGGGAAGGCTTAGGTCAAGAAAATTGAACAAAATTGTTCTTAAAGTCTTATTCTCGGAATTTAAGTACTAGAAAAAGGAAAATTCAACACAAAAGAACGAAAACAAAGGTGCAAAATATAACAACAAGCAAGGATGAAACAAATATCTCAGAATTCTTGTATTGGATGAACACAGGCTTAGTAAATCGATGCTATGCAATCAGTAAACGATTAAATGCAATGGAGACCTAAATTGCCTAGAAGTCCAAGCTGCGGCCAGCATGGCGACCACACCACTGCTCATACCCCCAAATCACCATCCTCTCCCATGGCGAGGTCTGAGAATGGTGGTATAAGCTCCGCAAAGTCTCAACTTCCCAAGCTAACTACTCTAACATGCAAAGTCCTAAGAACTCCCATGGCGAAGTCCATCCTAGGGTTTACATATCATCGATGTTAACACAGGAAGCTTCTTTAACACTTTTCTTAATGTTCAATTCATTAACACTTCCTATGGCGAGACCTGAGTCTCAGAATTGATTTGATTACAGAAAACGAGTGCAAAGACTTAAACAATCACAATTTAGTTCTCAATTCATGCAACTTCGCTAACTTTGATGAATCACTCCTCAATTTAGCATGTCGACCGCAATTGAAGCTTGATCCATTCAAAAATAGCTAGGAATTATGAAATTCAACATATGTTTATACTCAATTTAAATGTGATTTCAATACTCAACCATTAGATCAATTGCATAGCATACAATCTACTAAAACACGTATTCATCCATTAAGAATCCTGAGATATCATAAATTTAGCCAGAAAACATCTTTCTCATTTCAAAATCAACAAATTCCAACATTGATAAGCTCATTCTCACTTAATTGGAAGAATTTACCGATTAAATTGAGAGAATTGTCGATTCCTTTACCAATTGAGAACAAGAAACAAGAATCCATTCCAAAATTCACAATCGGAATTGAGATTGGAGAAGAAATGTTTAGTGAGAGAAAGTAGATCTCGAGAGAGAAAATGAGAATTCTAGCCAGCCTAAGGTGTTCCCGGTTAGGCACTCATGTGTTCCCCATACATTCTGCATTCTTCGTGTTGCATTAAGCAACTAAGGTACGTTTTAAAAGTTATGAATTTAAATACTTTTAAGAAATTGTTTAATTTTGGCAATAATACTAATTTAGCAGATGTAGATAATATTAATCAAAGTCATGAAATACAGTTTGATATAAACTCAAAAACTTTAAGTTCTGTTTATCATATAGGTAATTTAAGTTTTAATAATTCTTACTCAGTTAAAATACATGAACAAGATTTAACATTTAAAGAAATTTCAAAAACTATAAAATTACTGTCTAATATTGCAGTTAATAAATATAAAGGTCAAGGATTTAAATATATTCATTATGGAATAATAAAAGTATTAATCAAACCAATGCATAGAATAGGTATTAATAATCCTATATTTATAGCATTAAGAGATAGAAGATTAATAGAGTATCAAGATTCAATACTTGCTTTAATTCAAACTAATATATGTGATGGTTCAATATCATTCAATTGTGTACCTAATTTTTTAGTTAGTTTGGATGATGAATTAATTCTTGATTCATTAGTTATGGATATACAGATAGATCAACATAAAATTGATACTAGAAGTCGTAGTTTTGTAATTCAATATAAAGTATGTTTTAAATTGTTAAAAACTTTAATAGATCCAAGATTAAAATTAGAACAAACAAATAATGAAGAAACCGTAATATTTGAAGAAGATTCTACTAAATCATCAGTATATATTCCAAAAACTTTAAAGTGGGATGAAATCACGATTCCACAAACTTTTACAATAATTCCTCAAACTCAATCAAGAAATATACAACAAAGTAATACCTCAAAGATAATTAAACAAGATGATGGAAGTATTATAATACACTTTGATGAATTAAGATCTAATAATTATGGAGCTAATAAACGATTAATTCAACCTGAAAGACATTCAATATCAGATATACCTACATTAAGAAGAACCTTTAGTCAACATACTAATTTAGATACAAACCCTGAAATATATTCAATACCAATTACAGGTAGTCAAAGAATTCATTATAAATCACCATTACCAGAAATAATTAATACTAATTCATTAAGAAATTCACCATCTTATTCAGAAATGAAACCCGAATCTATTAATGTCATAATTGATGAATTTAAACCTAAATTTAATTATTTGGAAGAATTATTTAATGATGAAATTAATAATGAAAAAAGAAATTGGTATAACTCTTTAGATAAAACATTTCAAGAAAATCTTCAAGACCAATGGAAACAGGAATTATATAGAAAAAAATTTAATTTTCCATTCTTTTCTTGGCTAGAATTTATCACACAAAAAGAAAATATTACAAATGTATATTCAACCCCGTCAATAAATGTTCAAACATCCTTATATAAAAAATGGAATTTAATAGGAGGAGAGATAGTTACTTCGGTACATCCACCTCTACTAAATATAGTAATTAATACATCTAAAGGAGAAATAGTAGCAACCCCATTTAGAGAAGCTCGAACAGATAAAGGCCCAGTAGAAATAGAAGACATAAAAAAGGTTAATCAGCAGTTAAATTATTCAAATCAAATATTATCAACAGTAGCACATCAATTAGAAATAGTCTCAACAAAAGTAGATAATATACCTAAAGAAAAAAGTAATATTCAAGATTCTATTAAAAAAGAAAAATTAAATATTTCAACAAATATTATAAATAATCCATTTAAAAATATAAATTTTCCAAATGAAATATCTAAACCTCATTTTCAAATAAATGATATTCAACTCCCACAAAGAGATAATGATACATTAAACAAAATATTAAAAAAGTTACAAGAAACAAAAACTAGTACTAGTACAGAATCTACAGATAATATACAAAATATTGAACAAAATAATTTAATACAAACAGATGATAGTAGTAGTAGTGATTCAAATGAAATTACAGATATAATAGAAGAAATTGAAGATGAACTACAAGATGATAATATAAATAGAATTAGAAAACAATATAGAAGAAAAAATTATAATTACAGAAAAAATTCATACGCACCATATCAACGAAAAAATTATTATCCAAAACTAACACCTCCAGATATACAAATTGAAGAAAGAGCAAAGTTTACATCTAGTCAATATGATGGTAGAGCAGTTTATGAATGGAATATAGATGGTAGATCAGAATATGAAATATTAAGATTATTACAAGAAATGGGAATGGCTAGAGTAGCTTATAGACAAGAAGGGTATAAACCAAAAGATATAGCTGTAGCCTTTACTGCAGGATTTTCAGGACAATTAAAAAATTGGTGGGATAATATGATAACTATTCTATTACATAATATTGAATAATCTTTGAAATCCGTCTTCTTTATTTGAGTGGATGAATTGGTCTTCACATGCCTTCACATGGCTATGTTTTTGGAGTGGATGTCTTAGTCTTCACATGGGTTTGGGTCCCCCATCTTCTTTTGACTATTTTTCTTGAATGCACATGGGTTTGGGTCCCCCATCTTCTTTTGACTATTTTTCTTGAATGCTTGAGTGCGGTAGAACCAATAGGCCTGCTTAGTTTTTTGAGTGTAATATGTCCACCAAGATGGAATATGCTGTCCTGCTTTTTTAGTTCCATCTTCTAGCAAATCTTGATGAATACTATGATGAATAACCTTTGGATTAGATCCTCCTAACTTTCTTTGGTGAAGAAGAGTTGTAATGTTTTTTGAATTATATTTAATCTTATCATCCATGCGGACAGCAGCAGATTATATGTCAAAGGTGAATACTCCAAGACCTTTATCCCCGGTTATTCAAACTTCCAATAAGTTTACAAGTCTAGAAGAATTTCCATTACTTCCACTCACATATACTCAAATAACTCAAACACCTTTTGCACAATTAAGGAATAAAGTGTCTAGTTCATCTCAAACACCAGTAGCAGTAACCCCACTTCCAAATACACCTACTCAAAATATTGATTCAGGAAAATCATCATATCAATTAAAAAAACCTTTTGAATATTTATGTTTAACAGAGTTTACTACTAATATTCCAGTTACTGATTTAAATAATTACACTCAACAATTATTTCGAAATGATATGCTATGGTTTTCAGATGATTTATTAAAAACTCAAATGTTTTATGAATTCATTTTAGTAGATTCAGAATCTGTTGAAATCACTCATATTCATGAAGAAGGAACGCAAAAAATAGCTTATTCAAAATGTGTGATAAAACAAGTATTAGATGTAGAAGATTGGCCAAATATTTTTACCAAAATTCCATTTTCTATACCATTTCAACCTCAAGGATATTCTTATGAAGATTATAAACAGGCATGGAAGAAAGCTTTTTATTTAAGGTCTTTTGACCATTCTTGGTTTTTTCAATTTCATAAAGATAGCAAAGTTAAATTCCCATTATGGTTCTACGACTGGTGGGATACTCATGGATGCCAACCAGATATTATGCCAATGGAAGCACAACAAGGTTTACAATATTGGAACAATAATAGCAAAATGAAAGAATATAATAAAGAAATTCAATGGCATGTGTCTCTTAGAGTGCCATGGATATGGTGTTGGAATTTTCAAATTGTGCAAATCAGACCAACGCCAAGGCCTATGTCATTGATTAGACAATTCAAATGTAAATGGTGGGATACATACAAAAAAGAGTTATGTTGTCAAAAGGCAGTGGCCACTCTTATGACTACTGGCAAAAGGACATGGATTAATCCCACTACCAATCCAACCATTCCAACTGGACCACCACAAAAGGTTACTCAACAGAAGACTCCAACAAATTCAGCAGCAACAATTCAAAAAGGAAAATTCTCAGAAGAAGATATGGAACAATTTTTTCAATTTATGGAATATCAAAAAAGACGCAATCAACAACAGCCACAAATGTCCATAGATTCCACTCCAAGCCCATCTCCTCAAGATATGTTCGGAGGACATTGTGCTCAAGATCCGTTTGAAGATTAATTCATATAATTTAACTTGCAGGTTTTCTTTGATCAACTATTCCGCATGGATGATAAGATTAAATATAATTCAAAAAACATTACAACTCTTCTTCACCAAAGAGAGTTAGGAGGATCTAATCCAAAGGTTATTCATCATAGTATTCATCAAGATTTGCTAGAAGATGGAACTAAAAAAGCAGGACAGCATATTCCATCTTGGTGGACATATTACACTCAAAAAACTAAGCAGGCTTATTGGTTCTACCGCACTCAAGCATTCAAGAAAAATAGTCAAAAGAAGATGGGGGACCCAAACCCATGTGCATTCAAGAAAAATAGTCAAAAGAAGATGGGGGACCCAAACCCATGTGAAGACTAAGACATCCACTCCAAAAACATAGCCATGTGAAGGCATGTGAAGACCAATTCATCCACTCAAATAAAGAAGACGGATTTCAAAGATTATTCAATATTATGTAATAAAATAGTTATTTCTAAGTCTATAAATAAGAAGAACTCCAATGTATTAATCATCGCATGTTTTATAAGCTATCAAAAGCAATAAAATTTCAGTTTTATTCACTTCTTGTTCTTCTTTCGTTTTAAAAGGTATTATTTTTATATTAATTTTATATCGTATTTTTTATTTTTAAAGATCCTGCACATTTTGCAAATTTCAGTTTTATTCACTTCTTGTTCTTCTTTTGTTTTAAAAGGTATTATTTTTATATTAATTTTATATCGTATTTTTTATTTTTAAAGATCCTGCACATTTTGCAAATTTCAGTTTTATTCACTTCTTGTTCTTCTTTCGTTTTAAAAGGTATTATTTTTATATTAATTTTATATCGTATTTTTTATTTTTAAAGATCCTGCACATTTTGGTATCAAAGCCATCATTCATTCAATCTCTTTTAAATATTTAAACTCTAAACTTTTATTAATACTTTAGTTAATTAATCAACCCAAAGAATAAGGAGCTGTAAGGATTGGTAAGCGGTTGAGTAGCCTTGTGAATCCGTTGGTAAGCCATTGCATCGTCAGCCTAAGGTGTTCCCGGTTAGGCACTCCTGTGTTCCCCATACATTCTGCATTCTTTGTGTTGCATTAAGCAACTAAGGTACGTTTTAAAAGTTATGAATTTAAATACTTTTAAGAAATTGTTTAATTTTGGCAATAATACTAATTTAGCAGATGTAGATAATATTAATCAAAGTCATGAAATACAGTTTGATATAAACTCAAAAACTTTAAGTTCTGTTTATCATATAGGTAATTTAAGTTTTAATAATTCCTACTCAGTTAAAATACATGAACAAGATTTAACATTTAAAGAAATTTCAAAAACTATAAAATTACTGTCTAACATTGCAATTAATAGATATAAAAGTCAAGGATTTAAATATATTCATTATGGAATAATAAAAGTATTAATCAAACCTATGCATAGAATAGGTATTAATAATCCTATATTTATAGCATTAAGAGATAGAAGATTAATAGAGTATCAAGATTCAATACTTGCTTTAATTCAAACTAATATATGTGATGGTTCAATATCATTCAATTGTGTACCTAATTTTTTAGTTAGTTTGGATGATGAATTAATTCTTGATTCATTAGTTATGGATATACAGATAGATCAACATAAAATTGATACTAGAAGTCGTAGTTTTGTAATTCAATATAAAGTATGTTTTAAATTGTTAAAAACTTTAATAGATCCAAGATTAAAATTAGAACAAACAAATAATGAAGAAACCGTAATATTTGAAGAAGATTCTACTAAATCATCAGTATATATTTAAACATTACCAGAAATAATATTACAAATGTTTTAGCTTACGACATGTCTCTTTTGGTATCAGAGCCAACATTCATTCAATCTCTTTTAAATATTTAAACTCTAAGCTTTTAACAAATACTTAGGTTATTTAATCAACATTTAGAATAAAGAATTGTAAGGTGTGGTAAGCGGTTGAGCAGCCTTGTGAATCCGTTGGTAAGCCACAACAGCGTCAGCTTAAGGTGTTCCCGGTTAGGCACTCCTGTGTTCCCCATACATTCTGCATTCTTTGTGTTGCATTAAGCAACTAAGGTACGTTTTAAAAGTTATGAATTTAAATACTTTTAAGAAATTGTTTAATTTTGGCAATAATACTAATTTAGCAGATGTAGATAATATTAATCAAAGTCATGAAATACAGTTTGATATAAACTCAAAAACTTTAAGTTCTGTTTATCATATAGGTAATTTAAGTTTTAATAATTCCTACTCAGTTAAAATACATGAACAAGATTTAACATTTAAAGAAATTTCAAAAACTATAAAATTACTGTCTAACATTGCAATTAATAGATATAAAAGTCAAGGATTTAAATATATTCATTATGGAATAATAAAAGTATTAATCAAACCTATGCATAGAATAGGTATTAATAATCCTATATTTATAGCATTAAGAGATAGAAGATTAATAGAGTATCAAGATTCAATACTTGCTTTAATTCAAACTAATATATGTGATGGTTCAATATCATTCAATTGTGTACCTAATTTTTTAGTTAGTTTGGATGATGAATTAATTCTTGATTCATTAGTTATGGATATACAGATAGATCAACATAAAATTGATACTAGAAGTCGTAGTTTTGTAATTCAATATAAAGTATGTTTTAAATTGTTAAAAACTTTAATAGATCCAAGATTAAAATTAGAACAAACAAATAATGAAGAAACCGTAATATTTGAAGAAGATTCTACTAAATCATCAGTATATATTTAAACATTACCAGAAATAATATTACAAATGTTTTAGCTTACGACATGTCTCTTTTGGTATCAGAGCCAACATTCATTCAATCTCTTTTAAATATTTAAACTCTAAGCTTTTAACAAATACTTAGGTTATTTAATCAACATTTAGAATAAAGAATTGTAAGGTGTGGTAAGCGGTTGAGCAGCCTTGTGAATCCGTTGGTAAGCCACAACAGTGTCAGCTTAAGGTGTTCCCGGTTAGGCACTCCTGTGTTCCCCATACATTCTGCATTCTTTGTGTTGCATTAAGCAACTAAGGTACGTTTTAAAAGTTATGAATTTAAATACTTTTAAGAAATTGTTTAATTTTGGCAATAATACTAATTTAGCAGATGTAGATAATATTAATCAAAGTCATGAAATACAGTTTGATATAAACTCAAAAACTTTAAGTTCTGTTTATCATATAGGTAATTTAAGTTTTAATAATTCCTACTCAGTTAAAATACATGAACAAGATTTAACATTTAAAGAAATTTCAAAAACTATAAAATTACTGTCTAACATTGCAATTAATAGATATAAAAGTCAAGGATTTAAATATATTCATTATGGAATAATAAAAGTATTAATCAAACCTATGCATAGAATAGGTATTAATAATCCTATATTTATAGCATTAAGAGATAGAAGATTAATAGAGTATCAAGATTCAATACTTGCTTTAATTCAAACTAATATATGTGATGGTTCAATATCATTCAATTGTGTACCTAATTTTTTAGTTAGTTTGGATGATGAATTAATTCTTGATTCATTAGTTATGGATATACAGATAGATCAACATAAAATTGATACTAGAAGTCGTAGTTTTGTAATTCAATATAAAGTATGTTTTAAATTGTTAAAAACTTTAATAGATCCAAGATTAAAATTAGAACAAACAAATAATGAAGAAACCGTAATATTTGAAGAAGATTCTACTAAATCATCAGTATATATTCCAAAAACTTTAAAGTGGGATGAAATCACGATTCCACAAACTTTTACAATAATTCCTCAAACTCAATCAAGAAATATACAACAAAGTAATACCTCAAAGATAATTAAACAAGATGATGGAAGTATTATAATACACCTTGATGAATTAAGATCTAATAATTATGGAGCTAATAAACGATTAATTCAACCTGAAAGACATTCAATATCAGATATACCTACATTAAGAAGAACCTTTAGTCAACATACTAATTTAGATACAAACCCTGAAATATATTCAATACCAATTACAGGTAGTCAAAGAATTCATTATAAATCACCATTACCAGAAATAATTAATACTAATTCATTAAGAAATTCACCATCTTATTCAGAAATGAAACCCGAATCTATTAATGTCATAATTGATGAATTTAAACCTAAATTTAATTATTTGGAAGAATTATTTAATGATGAAATTAATAATGAAAAAAGAAATTGGTATAACTCTTTAGATAAAACATTTCAAGAAAATCTTCAAGACCAATGGAAACAGGAATTATATAGAAAAAAATTTAATTTTCCATTCTTTTCTTGGCTAGAATTTATCACACAAAAAGAAAATATTACAAATGTATATTCAACCCCGTCAATAAATGTTCAAACATCTTTATATAAAAAATGGAATTTAATAGGAGGAGAGATAGTTACTTCGGTACATCCACCTCTACTAAATATAGTAATTAATACATCTAAAGGAGAAATAGTAGCAACCCCATTTAGAGAAGCTCGAACAGATAAAGGCCCAGTAGAAATAGAAGACATAAAAAAGGTTAATCAGCAGTTAAATTATTCAAATCAAATATTATCAACAGTAGCACATCAATTAGAAATAGTCTCAACAAAAGTAGATAATATACTAAAGAAAAAAGTAATATTCAAGATTCTATTAAAAAAGAAAAATTAAATATTTCAACAAATATTATAAATAATCCATTTAAAAATATAAATTTTCCAAATGAAATATCTAAACCTCATTTTCAAATAAATGATATTCAACTCCCACAAAGAGATAATGATACATTAAACAAAATATTAAAAAAGTTACAAGAAACAAAAACTAGTACTAGTACAGAATCTACAGATAATATACAAAATATTGAACAAAATAATTTAATACAAACAGATGATAGTAGTAGTAGTGATTCAAATGAAATTACAGATATAATAGAAGAAATTGAAGATGAACTACAAGATGACAATATAAATAGAATTAGAAAACAATATAGAAGAAAAAATTATAATTACAGAAAAAATTCATACGCACCATATCAACGAAAAAATTATTATCCAAAACTAACACCTCCAGATATACAAATTGAAGAAAGAGCAAAGTTTACATCTAGTCAATATGATGGTAGAGCAGTTTATGAATGGAATATAGATGGTAGATCAGAATATGAAATATTAAGATTATTACAAGAAATGGGAATGGCTAGAGTAGCTTATAGACAAGAAGGGTATAAACCAAAAGATATAGCTGTAGCCTTTACTGCAGGATTTTCAGGACAATTAAAAAATTGGTGGGATAATATGATAACAAAAGATCAACGAAATGAAGTAATAGAACATACAATTGAAGAAGACGAACTAGATGTTAATGGGAATATAGTAAGAGATGCTCAAGGAAATCCAAAGAAAATTAAAATATCGGATGCACCAGAATATTTAATATATGCTTTAGCTCATCATTTCATAGGAAATCCATCTTATGAATCAAAAAGTTCTCAAATATTTCTGACTAATTTAAGATGTCCAACATTAACAGATTTTAGATGGTATAAGGATATGTTTTTAACTTATGTATTTAAAAGAGATGATTGTAATCAACCATTTTGGAAAGAAAAATTCATTTCAGGATTACCTACTTTATTTTCATATAGAATATTTAATGCTATAAAAACAACAACAGGAAAAGAAGATATTAATTTTTATGACTGGAGTTATGGTCAATTAATATCATTTATTAAATCAGAAGGATTAAAAATTTGTCAAGAATTAAAATTACAATCAAAATATGGATCAGAGAGAAATGAAATAGGTTCATTCTGTGATGCATTTGGAATAACAGGAATAAAAGCCCCTTCTAGAAATAATAAAAGAACTATATATCCATATAAACCATACAAAAGAAGAAGTAAAAAATATCAACAATATTCTAATAATTTCAATTAGACAAGAGATTTTAAGAAAAAGAAATATAGAAAGAAAAAACTAATTTGTTATAAATGTGGAAAACCAGGTCATATAGCAACAAATTGTAAAACTCAAAAAAGAATAAATGAAATTTTTGATAAAGAGGAAGATAAAGAATTACGATTAAAAATAATGAAAATTATGATTAATAGTGACACAGAAGAAAGTGAAGAAAACATTAATGAAATTTATACAGATAGCGAAGAAGAATATTCAGATAAATCTTCACCATGTCGTTGTATTAATATGATATCAGATGAAAAAACTAATAAAGACTTATTATTTGAACTTATTAGTAAAATAGAAAATCCGGAAGAGCAAAGACAATATTTAATAAGATTAAAAGATTTAATATTAAAAGAAGATAAAAAACCTGAATTTTTAGAACCATTTAATATTACAAAATTATATAACAAATACTCAGAACAAAAACCTCAAGGAATAGTTTCCAATTCTAATACAAATTTCATACAACAACAAATTCAAGAATTAAAATTAGAAATTAGAGAAATTAAAAATGATATTAAAACTCTGCAGTTAAGTGAATTAGAATTCCAAGCTAAAATAAGTCTAAATGAACAAAATCAGAAAGAAGATATCCCAGAAAGCAGTAAAAGTAGTAAAGGAATTCAAATTCCAGGAGAAACAAACAATGAAGAATATTTAAATGTAATTGAAAAAATTAATATAGAAAAATGGCATGTATTTGTTACTATAGGAATTCAAGATTATCATACAACTGGTATAGCCATGATAGATAGTGGAGCAGATCAAAGTTGTATTAAAAATGGAATTATACCAATAAAATATTGTTCAAAAACAAATCATAAACTACAAACCGCAAATGGAAATCCATTAAAAGTTAAATATAAATTAAAAAATAGATTTATATGTAATAATAATTATTGTTTTAAGCATACATTTATTATAGTAGAAGATTTAACTCAAGATGTTATTTTAGGAAACCCCTTTTTATATCAAATTACCCCATTTAAAAAGACAACAGAAGGTTTACAAGTAAACATAATGGGCAATAAAATATTATTTCAATTCATTACTCCAGTAAGACAAAGAGAGTTAAATTTATTACAAACTAATAGCATATTTTGTCAAGTTAAACAAAAAGAAAATCAAATAAACTATATAAAAGAAGAGATTACATATAAACAAATAGACTTTCAATTAAATAAAGAGGAGATCAAAAACAAAATTATACAATTAGAAGAAAAGTTCAAAGAAACAATATGTGCAGATCATCCATCTGCATTTTGGTCAAGAAAAACCCATATAATTCAATTACCATATGAAGAAAACTTCAATGAAAGAAATATTCCAACCAAGGCTAGGCCAATACAAATGAATTCTGAATTATTAGCACATTGTAAAATAGAAATAAAATCATTATTAGATAAAAAATTAATTAGACCTTCTAAATCTCCATGGAGTTGTTCAGCATTTTATGTCAATAATCAAGCAGAAAAAGAAAGAGGAGTTCCAAGATTAGTAATAAATTATAAACCGTTAAATAAAGTATTAAAATGGATAAGATATCCCATTCCTAATAAAAAAGATTTATTAAATAGATTATTTAATGCAAAAGTATATTCAAAATTTGATTTAAAATCAGGATATTGGCAAATTCAAATAGATGAAAAAGATAAGTACAAAACAGCATTTACAGTACCATTCGGACATTATGAATGGAATGTAATGCCATTTGGATTAAAAAATGCACCATCAGAATTTCAAAATATAATGAATGACATATTTTCTGCATATACATTCATGATAGTTTATATAGATGATATATTAATATATTCCAGAACATTAGATGAACATTTTAAACATCTAAATATATTTTTTAAACTAGTAGTACAAAATGGATTAGTAATATCAGCACCAAAAATGAAACTATTTCAAACTCAAATCAGATTCTTAGGACATGATATTAATAAAGGAACTATTAGACCTATTAATAGAGCACTTGAATTTGGTAGTAAATTTCCAGATGAAATTAAAGACAAAAATCAATTACAAAGATTTTTAGGATGTCTTAATTATGTTGCAGATTTTTTCCCTAATTTAAGAACGTTGTGTGCACCATTATATGAAAGATTAAAAAAGAATCCACCTCCGTGGTCAAACTTACATACTCAAATAGTTAAAGAAGCAAAAGAAAAAATTAAGTCATTACCATGTTTAGGTATTCCACATCCAGAAGCATTCATGATAGTAGAAACCGATGCATCAGAAATAGGATATGGAGGAATTTTAAAGCAAAGGATAAATAATAAAATTCAATTAATAAGATATATGTCTAAAGTATGGACAGGATCTCAAAAGAATTATTCAACAGTTAAAAAGGAGATGTTAGCAATAGTTTTAAGTATATCTAAATTTCAAGATGATTTATATAATAAAAAGTTTTTATTAAGAGTAGATTGTAAATCTGCTAAAGATATAATTCAAAGAGATATAGAAAACTTAGTATCTAAACAAATATTTGCTAGATGGCAAGGTATTTTATCAGTTTTTGATTTTGATATAGAATATATAAAAGGAGAAGATAATTCATTACCTGATTTTTTAACTCGTGAATTTCTTACAGGTAAGCAAAAGAATGTCATACCTTTCGAGAAATGAAGATTGGTTATGGATAAAAGATTATATTAATCACCCTCAAACTAAAAAGAAAATACAAAAAATTTATTCACTAAAAGAACATGTTATTCAAGATCCAGAATTTCCAAACATTTATCATATATATAATAGTAATCCACTGTCAGTAAAACATCAAGTATTTTTGCATCAAATGCATTATTACAGTATGTTAGTATCATATTCTACTCATAAGTCCACAAGAATCCCAGAAGTAAATAAAGCAATATGGAAAAGAATAGAAAACTTTAGGAAAGAAATAGCCTTTATATAATTTTTATCTTTTTACAGGGAAAATCAATGTCAAACAAAGGAGAGTCATCATCTTCATTCAAAAATTACAAAAAACAGACAGCAGCAGATTATATATCAAAGGTGAATACTCCAAGACCTTTATCCCCAGTTATTCAAACTTCCAATAAGTTTACAAGTCTAGAAGAATTTCCATTACTTCCACTCACATATACTCAAGTAACTCAAACACCTTTTGCACAATTAAGGAATAAAGTGTCTAGTTCATCTCAAACACCAGTAGCAATAACCCCACTTCCAAATACACCTACTCAAAATATTGATTCAGGAAAATCATCGTATCAATTAAAAAAACCTTTTGAATATTTATGTTTAACAGAGTTTACTACTAATATTCCAGTTACTGATTTAAATAATTACACTCAACAATTATTTCGAAATGATATGCTATGGTTTTCAGATGATTTATTAAAAACTCAAATGTTTTATGAATTCATTTTAGTAGATTCAGAATCTGTTGAAATCACTCATATTCATGAAGAAGGAACGCAAAAAATAGCTTATTCAAAATGTGTGATAAAACAAGTATTAGATGTAGAAGATTGGCCAAATATTTTTACCAAAATTCTATTTTCTATACCATTTCAACCTCAAGGATATTCTTATGAAGATTATAAACAGGCATGGAAGAAAGCTTTTTATTTAAGGTCTTTTGACCATTCTTGGTTTTTTCAATTTCATAAAGATAGCAAAGTTAAATTCCCATTATGGTTCTACGACTGGTGGGATACTCATGGATGCCAACCAGATATTATGCCAATGGAAGCACAACAAGGTTTACAATATTGGAACAATAATAGCAAAATGAAAGAATATAATAAAGAAATTCAATGGCATGTGTCTCTTAGAGTGCGATGGATATGGTGTTGGAATTTTCAAATTGTGCAAATCAGACCAACGCCAAGGCCTATGTCATTGATTAGACAATTCAAATGTAAATGGTGGGATACATACAAAAAAGAGTTATGTTGTCAAAAGGCAGTGGCCACTCTTATGACTACTGGCAAAAGGACATGGATTAATCCCACTACCAATCCAACCATTCCAACTGGACCACCACAAAAGGTTACTCAACAGAAGACTCCAACAAATTCAGCAGCAACAATTCAAAAAGGAAAATTCTCAGACGAAGATATGGAACAATTTTTTCAATTTATGGAATATCAAAAAAGACGCAATCAACAACAGCCACAACTGTCTATAGATTCCACTCCAAGCCCATCTCCTCAAGATATGTTCGGAGGACATTGTGCTCAAGATCCGTTTGAAGATTAATTCATATAATTTAATTTGCAGGTTTTCTTTGATAAAAAATTCAGCATGGATGATAAGATTAAATATAATTCAAAAAATGTTATAACTCTTCTTCATCAAAGAGAGTTAGGAGGATCTAATCCAAAGGTCATTCATCATAGTATTCATCAAGATTTGATAGAAGATGGAACTAAAAAAGCAGGACAGCATATTCCATCTTGGTGGACATATTACACTCAAAAAACTAAGCAGGCTTATTGGTTCTACCGCACTCAAGCATTCAAGAAAAATAGTCAAAAAGAAGATGGGGGACCCAAACCCATGTGAAGACTAAGACATCCACTCCAAAAACATAGCCATGTGAAGGCATGTGAAGACCAAGTCATCCACTCAAATAAAGAAGACGGATTTCAAAAATCATTCAATATTATGTAATAGAATAGTTACTTCTAAGTCTATAAATAAGAAGAACTCCAATGTACTAAGCATTGCATGTTTTAAAAGCTATCAAAAGCAATAAAAATTTGAGTTTCATTCACTTCTTGTTCTTCTTTCTTTTTAAAAGGTATTATTTTTATATTAATTTTATATCGTATTTTTTATTTTTAAAGATCCTGCACATTTTGGTTAGCCTTGGCGTTGGTCTGATTTGCACAATTTGAAAATTCCAACACCATATCCATGGCACTCTAAGAGACACATGCCATTGAATTTCTTTACTATATTCTTTCATTTTGCTATTATTGTTCCAATATTGTAAACCTTGTTGTGCTTCCATTGGCATAATATCTGGTTGGCATCCATGAGTATCCCACCAGTCGTAGAACCATAATGGGAATTTAACTTTGCTATCTTTATGAAATTGAAAAAACCAAGAATGGTCAAAAGACCTTAAATAAAAAGCTTTCTTCCATGCCTGTTTATAATCTTCATAAGAATATCCTTGAGGTTGAAATGGTATAGAAAATGGAATTTTGGTAAAAATATTTGGCCAATCTTCTACATCTAATACTTGTTTTATCACACATTTTGAATAAGCTATTTTTTGCGTTCCTTCTTCATGAATATGAGTGATTTCAACAGATTCTGAATCTACTAAAATGAATTCATAAAACATTTGAGTTTTTAATAAATCATCTGAAAACCATAGCATATCATTTCGAAATAATTGTTGAGTGTAATTATTTAAATCAGTAACTGGAATATTAGTAGTAAACTCTGTTAAACATAAATATTCAAAAGGTTTTTTTAATTGATATGATGATTTTCCTGAATCAATATTTTGAGTAGGTGTATTTGGAAGTGGGGTTACTGCTACTGGTGTTTGAGATGAACTAGACACTTTATTCCTTAATTGTGCAAAAGGTGTTTGAGTTATTTGAGTATATGTGAGTGGAAGTAATGGAAATTCTTCTAGACTTGTAAACTTATTGGAAGTTTGAATAACCGGGGATAAAGGTCTTGGAGTATTCACCTTTGACATATAATCTGCTGCTGTCTGTTTTTTGTAATTTTTGAATGAGGATGATGACTCTCCTTTGTTTGCCATTGATTTTCCCTATAAAAAGATAAAAATTATATAAAGGCTATTTCTTTCCTAAAGTTTTCTATTCTTTTCCATATTGCTTTATTTACTTCTGGGATTCTTGTGGACTTATGAGTATAATATGATACTAACATACTGTAATAATGCATTTGATGCAAAAATACTTGATGTTTTACTGACAGTGGATTACTATTATATATATGATAAATGTTTGGAAATTCTGGATCTTGAATAACATGTTCTTTTAGTGAATAAATTTTTTGTATTTTCTTTTTAGTTTGAGGGTGATTAATATAATCTTTTATCCATAACCAATCTTCATTTCTCGAAAGGTATGACATTCTTTTGCTTACCTGTAAGAAATTCACGAGTTAAAAAATCAGGTAATGAATTATCTTCTCCTTTTATATATTCTATATCAAAATCAAAAACTGATAAAATACCTTGCCATCTAGCAAATATTTGTTTAGATACTAAGTTTTCTATATCTCTTTGAATTATATCTTTAGCAGATTTACAATCTACTCTTAATAAAAACTTTTTATTATATAAATCATCTTGAAATTTAGATATACTTAAAACTATTGCTAACATCTCTTTTTTAACTGTTGAATAATTCTTTTGAGATCCTGTCCATACTTTAGACATATATCTTATTAATTGAATTTTATTATTTATCTTTTGCTTTAAAATTCCTCCATATCCTATTTCTGATGCATCGGTTTCTACTATCATGAATGCTTCTGGATGTGGAATACCTAAACATGGTAATGACTTAATTTTTTCTTTTGCTTCTTTAACTATTTGAGTATGTAAGTTTGACCACGGAGGTGGATTCTTTTTTAATCTTTCATATAATGGTGCACACAACGTTCTTAAATTAGGAAAAAAATCTGCAACATAATTAAGACATCCTAAAAATCTTTGTAATTGATTTTTGTCTTTAATTTCATCTGGAAATTTACTACCAAATTCAAGTGCTCTATTAATAGGTCTAATAGTTCCTTTATTAATATCATGTCCTAAGAATCTGATTTGAGTTTGAAATAGTTTCATTTTTGGTGCTGATATTACTAATCCATTTTGTACTACTAGTTTAAAAAATATATTTAGATGTTTCAAATGTTCATCTAATGTTCTGGAATATATTAATATATCATCTATATAAACTATCATGAATGTATATGCAGAAAATATGTCATTCATTATATTTTGAAATTCTGATGGTGCATTTTTTAATCCAAATGGCATTACATTCCATTCATAATGTCCGAATGGTACTGTAAATGCTGTTTTGTACTTATCTTTTTCATTTATTTGAATTTGCCAATATCCTGATTTTAAATCAAATTTTGAATATACTTTTGCATTAAATAGTCTATTTAATAAATCTTTTTTATTAGGTATAGGATATCTTATCCATTTTAATACTTTATTTAACGGTTTATAATTTATTACTAATCTTGGAACTCGAGAAAAATCTTCAAGAAGATAAAGCCTATTAATACTATGGCGGGTGACCCTCAAATACTTCCTTCTCACGAACACTGAATGAACACCACTAGCTCAGGAATTAGCATAAAATTCCCTAAATATGTCCATATTCACCACAACTGAGGCTCTAGCAAAATGAGACCACGACTGTCTGAATATCACATCTTGAAATCTCCTAGAAGGCTCCTGAAATGGTCGCTCAATCCTGACTGATCTATGAGTAAAGGCATGATAAAAGTTTTCAGCAGAAGCATTAACAAAATGTGGACAAGTAGCTGGCTCAAAATTAATTACCATCTCCTCATCAGCTGAAGAAGATGAAGAGGAAGAAGATGTGGTTCCAGAATCTTCACTCAAGATAGCATATTCAAAAGGATTCTGGTGGGGAGAATAGAAATCCATGCTTTGAAAATGAAAAATGATTGGCAAGGGAAGTACTATAAAGAGAAAAGGAATGAACATGCAAATCGAAGATGTGCAATTTATATGTATGACACCCTCACTACCCAACAAACACATGTGAATGACATGTCATAGCTTGATGTCCTTTCTTCTCCATAATTGAAACCATCCAAACCAGTCACGCATGCATGGTCACGGATTAACCAATCATGCATGAATGAACAACAATTCTTACCATCAGAGCTGGTATCTTAGTTGTAAATAATGTAGACTTATTGTACCTCACATGGATGGAAAAGTGAAATTGTACTCCCTGCTTCTATCAATAATGCCCAACATCCTTATGAGATTCTACAAAAAAATATATCCAAGTGATGTTATGAGATTGTGCCATAAATTGCTACTCAATACTACTCAAACTAGGATTAACAAAAAAAAGAAATCACAACAAATAAAACAAAGGAAGAAAATCAGGGTTGCCTCCCAGGAGCGCTTGGTTTAAAGTCACAGCCCGACCGTGCAACATAGCTCAATTTGAGATGATGGGGTCATCCAAGTATAGCTCATGTGGATCTCGTGCCACATTAGTGCTATCCTTGTCCTGAGAAGTTAAGTATGGCTTGAGACGATGGCCATTCACTTTCCACACATTGCCATTCTTGTCATTCTTGATTTCAATTGTCCCATAAGGTTTCACATCAACCACTCTAAAAGGACCACTCCACCTTGATTTCAATTTGCCCGGAAACAATCGAAGTTTAGAGTTATAAAGTAATACCAATTGTCCTGGAACAAAGATCTTGGATTGAAGCTTTGCATCATGGATGCTTTTAGTCCTTTCCTTGTACAACTTGGCACTCATGTAAGCATTAAATCTGAATTCATCCAGTTCATTCAACTCCAACATTCTTTTTGATTGAGCCTCAGACAGATTCATGTTCAAGGTTTGAATTGACCAATACGCCTTATGTTCAAGTTCTACTGGCAAGTGACATTCTTTACCAAAAACCAATTGAAAAGGTGAAGCTCCAATTGGGGTTTTGTAAGCTGTTCTGTATGCCCACAATGCATCATCTAGCTTCAAAGACCAATCATTCCTCCCTGGATTTACCACTTTTTCAAGAACCCTCTTGATCTCCCGACTGGAAATTTCAGCTTGACCAGAAGTTTGTGGATGGTAAGCTGTTGAAACCTTGTGAGTAACACCATATCTGGCCAACAAAGATTCAAAGAGCTTGTTACAGAAATGAGTCCCTCCATCACTTATTATAGCCCTTGGTGCTCCAAACCTGTTAAAGATGTATTTATTCAAGAAAGCAGTTACACTCTTGGCATCGTTATGAGCTAAGCCACAGCTTCCACCCATTTAGAAACATAATCCACTGCCACCAGAATGTACTCCATACCTCTTGATTTAGGGAAAGGCCCCATGAAATCAATTCCCCAGACATCAAAAATTTCTACTTCCAAGATGTTGTTCAAGGGCATCTCATTTCTGGAAGAGATGTTGCCAGTCCGTTGACATCGATCACATTTTCCAACCCAAATTCTGGAATCCATGAAGATATGTGGCCAATAGAACCCACATTGCAAGATTTTGAAGCCTGTCCTAGTTGATCCAAAATGACCACCACAGGGTCCTTCATGGCATGCCTTCAAGATGTCCTCCTTTTCTTCTTCCTTGACACACTTTCTTATCACTTGATCACTGCAGATGTTATATAAAGACTTGTCTTCCCAAAAGTAGTATTTAGCATCACTTCGCAATCTTTTCTTCTGATCACTGGAATAATAAGATGGAATCTGGCCAGCAACCACAAAATTGGCAATCTCAGCGTACCAAGGCAGTGCCTGTTCACCTACTTTGAATACCTGCTCATCAGGGAAGTGCTCCTTAACCGAAATGTCAGGTGAATCTTGCTCTTGATATTCCAATCTTGACAAGTGATCTGCCACAATATTTTCTGAACCTTTCCTATCTTTAATCTCCACATCGAATTCCTGGAGCAACAAAACCCATCTAATCAAACGTGGTTTTGCTTCCTTCTTTGCAAGCAGATACTTCAATGCGGCATGGTCAGTATGAACAATAACCTTTGACCCCAAAAGGTAAGCACAGAATTTATCAAATGCGAAGACTACTGCTAGCATTTCCTTTTCCGTAGTTGTATAATTCATTTGGGCCTCATTCATTAGCCTGCTAGCATAATAGATAGTGTGAAACACTTTGTCCCTTCTCTGGCCTAAGACAGCCCCTAAGGCATAATCACTGGCATCGCACATAATTTCAAAGGGTTCGCCCCAATGGGGAGTGACTATCACGGGGGCTTCCACCAATTTCGTTTTCAAAGTTTCAAATGCCTCAACACATTCCGTTCCAAACTCAAACTTAACATCTTTTTCTAAGAGACTGCACAAGGGTCTGGCTATCTTTGAAAAATCCTTAATAAACCTTCTACAAAACCCAGCATGTCCAAGAAAACTTCTGATACCCTTAACATTGGTCAGTGGAGGAAGTTTTGCAATGACATCTACCTTAGCTCGATCTACCTCCATCCCAACATGAGAAATTTTATGGCCTAACACAATTCCTTCTTGAACCATGAATTGACATTTTTCCCATTCAACACAAGGTTCGTTTCTTCACACCTCTTCAAAACCTTTTCCAAGTTCTCCAAACAATCATCAAATGTCATACCAAAGACAGAAAAATCATCCATGAATATTTCAATTATTGATTCCACCATGTCGTGGAATATTGCCATCATGCACCTCTGAAAGGTAGCTGGGGCGTTGCAAAGACCAAATGGCATTCTTTTACAAGCAAATGTGCCAAAAAGGCAAGTGAAAGTTGTCTTATCCTGGTCCTTGGATCAATTGCAATCTGATTATACCCAGAATATCCATCCAGAAAACAGTAGAAGAGGTAGCCAGCAATTCTATCCAACAATTGTTCCAAGAATGGAAGAGGGAAATGGTCCTTTCTAGTTGCCTTATTTAGCTTCCTATAATCCATGCAAACTCGCCAAGCATTTACCACTCTTATTGCCAGGAGTTCATTAGCCTCATTTTTTATAACCGTCACCCCTCCTTTCTTAGGGACGCACTGGACTGGACTAACCCACTCGCTGTCTGAAATTGGAAAAATCATCCTAAAGTCAAGCAATTTGATAACCTCTTTCTTCACAACTTCCATCATCTGGGGATTTAATCTTCTCTGTCTATCCCGTACTGGCACAGCATTTTCCTCAAGCAAAATCTTGTGCATACATAAACCTGGTCTTATGCCTTTTATATCAGCAATTGTCCATCCAATAGCCAACTTATGTTTCCTCAAAACTTCCAAAAGCTTCTCCTCTTGCCAACCTTCAAGCTTTGAAGATATAACAACTGGCAATGTCTCATTTTCTCCCAAGAAAGCATATTTGAGATAAGGTGGAAGTGGTTTCAATTCCAACTTTGGTGCCACCACAATGGAAGGTAAAAGCTTTTCATTCCTGCACAAATTCTCACTAGTCCTCACCTCAGTGGGAGTAAAATTTTCGTTAGTCAAAACAGTAGGTTCATGATCATGTTCCCCTACAGTTTCATGCATTTTAACTTCCACCACATCATTTTGCAATTCACAAATTGACTCTTCCAAATAACAACATTCAATGAAATCTTCAATTTCAGCAAGAATTCTCTTATCCTCATCATCTAAATCAAGTTCATCAAAAACATCCTCATAAACACTTAACTCATCAACAATAGAAAAATCATGCATGTTGTTCACATTACTCAAAGAAGAACAAGTTATAGCTTTGATAGCAAAACAAGACTTCATATTTAGAGGTTGCTTCATAGCATAGTTTACATCAAAAACCACTTCCTTATTGTTAATCCTAAACGTGACTGTTTTGTTTTTCACACCAATCAAAGCATCACCAGTGGCTAGAAAAGGTCTACCAAAAATGAGAGTAACCTCAGGGTCCTCTTCCATATCAAGTATAATGAAATCAACAGGCAAGGTGAATTTGTCAATACTTACCAACACATCCTCCACCAAGCCTGTAGGAGTCACCAAGGATCTATCTGCCAACTGTAGTGTCACGGCAACTGGTCAAATCCTTCCACTCAAACCCACATTTATTGCAATGGATAATGGCATCAAGTTGATTCCAGCTCCAAGGTCACAGAGAGCCTTTGCAAAATATCTGGTTCCAATCTTACAAGGTATGGTACAGCTACCTGGATCCTTATGCTTTGGAGGTAATTTGTGAACCATCCATGCTTGACTGCACTCTGATAGCATCATTGGAACTTCACATCTCAAGATTTGTTCCTTGTTTGAAATGAGATCCTTTAAATACTTAGCATATTTAGGCATGGCTGTAACCAAATCCAACAAAGGAACATTGAC
This sequence comes from Ophiorrhiza pumila, assembly GCA_016586305.1. NCBI lineage: Eukaryota > Viridiplantae > Streptophyta > Magnoliopsida > Gentianales > Rubiaceae > Ophiorrhiza > Ophiorrhiza pumila. Next base: position 17,844,616 of record BLIW01000010.1, read on the forward strand.
ATTCACTTGTTTGATCATATCCAAGAAACGATTGAATTGAGGTCCCTTTTTAGGTGGAGGTTTCTTCCTCTCTGGGAATGGAGCTTTTGGAGCATAATCTAGGAAGTTATAAGGATTGGAATTTTTCGTGATTTCATTTCCCACCCTTGCTGGTATTTCCTTCTTCTCAGACTTATTTTCTTCTTGCTCACTATTCTTCTCAAGTTCCACATCTGTCTTAATTTCATCTTTTTGGTCCTCTTCTACATCATCATTCTTGTCTTCTACAGGTTTGCTTCCAGGCAACAATTTTCCACTCCTCAAAGTAATAGCATTGCATGCTTCTCTTCCCTTGGGATTTGGTACTGTGTCACTAGGAAGAGCTCCTTTTGGCCTCTGGTGTACAGCATTAGCAACCTGACCAAGTTGCATCTTGATATTCTTCAAGGTGGCTTCATGATGCTTCACAGTGGACTCCAAACCTCCAAATCTCTGCTCGTTCTTATCCATCTTTTCCATTAGCTTTTGAAACATATCCTCCATATTTGGCTTCTTTTGTTCTGATGTGCTAGCCTGATTATCAAAACCAGGAGGTGGTTGATTCATTGCTCTCCTTGAGTCATTACCTTGATAGTAATTTCCTCATTGGTTTTGCTGTTGATTCCAATTGCCTTGGTTTCCACCATATTGTCTGTTACCTCCATTATAATTGCTCCCAGAATAGTTCCCACCATATTGCGGTTTGTTACTGTAATTGTTCACATACTGAATGGATTCAGTAGTGATTACACATTCATCCGTGTGGTGCTCTCCCTTGCATAGTCCACATGAAAGTATTGGGGCTTTTGTTTGAGTAGCCTTTAAAGTCTGCACCTGCTTGGCCAATGCTTCAAACTTAGCATTAAGTGAAGTCTCCTCATCCACATCAAGAACTCCTCTCTGTCTCCTTACATGTGGCTTTCTAGTCTCTGGAAAAAGGCATTCATCCTCAGCTATCTGGTTATAAAGTTCACGCACTTCCGTCACAGATTTGTCTTTAAGTGCTCCATTAGCACAAGCTTTAACCATTAAAGATGATTCAGGACTTAGGCCTTTGAAGAAAGTATTTAGCTCCCTAATTTCGCCCAAGTCATGATTGGGGCATTGCCTAATCAAATCATTAAATCTCTCCCAAGCTTCTCGAAATGACTCACTGTCTTGTTGTTGGAAGTTCATAATTTCCAACCTTCTCTTTCAAGCTTAGCTGGAGGGAAGTACTTAGACAAGAACCTTTTCTGTAGATCATCAAATGACATTCCAGCATTTGCTCCCCCAATACTCTTGAACCAATGTTTAGCCTTTCCACGCAGAGATAATGGGAACAAAATTCTATGAACCTCACCCCTGTCAACTCTTGGCAATTTAAAAGTGCTACATAACCCAAGAAACCAATCAAGATGATCATTAGGATCCTCGTTGTCAAGACCTTGGAAGAATTGGCCCTGGGTAAACATCGAGACTATTTGTGGAGGAATGTGGTAACTTTCTACATCGATGTCCTGGTGACCAAATCGATTGTCAAAATTTACTGCATAATGGTCCCCGAACTTGGGTGATTGTACTCCTTGTGCAGCCATAGTTCTTTGCTTTGCTTGATTCCTTAGAGTTTTTTCCAATTCAAGGTTCAATTCAAATTCAGGTTTTCCTCTAGATCTTACAGACCTGGGCATACACAAACAGGAACAACAAATGATATCAAGAGAACAACCGGATCAATCTATCAACCAAACTAATACAAGATGGTAAAAGCAACAGAATCACACACAGTAATGAAACAAAGTAACTAAATCAAAACAATAACACACACAATCTAAGAACAGAACAACACAGTCAACAAATTCCAGAACCGATTGCCTTCCCCGGCAACGGCACCAAAAATTGACAGCTTAAAGTCGTATCAGCTCAATTTTACCCTAAACACTAATGTAGAAGCGTAAGTAGGGATCGTAATCCACAGGGAAGGCTTAGGTCAAGAAAATTGAACAAAATTGTTCTTAAAGTCATATTCTCGGAATTTAAGTACTAGAAAAAGGAAAATTCAACACAAAAGAACGAAAACAAAGGTGCAAAATATAACAACAAGCAAGGATGAAACAAATATCTCAGAATTCTTGTATTGGATGAACACAGGCTTAGTAAATCGATGCTATGCAATCAGTAAACGATTAAATGCAATGGAGACCTAAATTGCCTAGAAGTCCAAGCTGCGGCCAGCATGGCGACCACACCACTGCTCATACCCCCAAATCACCATCCTCTCCCATGGCGAGGTCTGAGAATGGTGGTATAAGCTCCGCAAAGTCTCAACTTCCCAAGCTAACTACTCTAACATGCAAAGTCCTAAGATCTCCCATGGCGAAGTCCATCCTAGGGTTTACATATCATCGATGTTAACACATGAAGCTTCTTTAACACTTTTCTTAATGTTCAATTCATTAACACTTCCTATGGCGAGACCTGAGTCTCAGAATTGATTTGATTACAGAAAACGAGTGCAAAGACTTAAACAATCACAATTTAGTTCTCAATTCATGCAACTTCGCTAACTTTGATGAATCACTCCTCAATTTAGCATGTCGACCGCAATTGAAGCTTGATCCATTCAAAAATAGCTAGGAATTATGAAATTCAACATATGTTTATACTCAATTTAAATGTGATTTCAATACTCAACCATTAGATCAATTGCATAGCATACAATCTACTAAAACACGTATTCATCCATTAAGAATCCTGAGATATCATAAATTTAGCCAGAAAACATCTTTCTCATTTCAAAATCAACAAATTCCAACATTGATAAGCTCATTCTCACTTAATTGGAAGAATTTACCGATTAAATTGAGAGAATTGTCGATTCCTTTATCAATTGAGAACAAGAAAGAAGAATCCATTCCAAAATTCACAATCGGAATTGAGATTGGAGAAGAAATGTTTAGTGAGAGAAAGTAGATCTCGAGAGAGAAAATGAGAATTCTAGCTCTTCAAAATCAAAAGTCGGTTACAATCTGGCAAAATGTGAGTAGTGAATAATCTTTACATATTAGCTACCTTCCCTATATATAGAGTTGGGAAAACGTAACTAATACGCAACGTAGAATGTATCAAATATTACAAAAGTGTCCTTAAGGGAAGGAACTAAAAATTAGCCAAAAATGTCAAAAATTCCAAGTTTGAAAAAGTATTCAACACTCCAACGCCTTTGGTGTTAATTTCCAGCGCCTTCATCGACCTCAGCATCCTACATCGCGCCTTTAGGCTCAGCTTCGCGCGCCTTTGCTGCTCAAGACCCAGGTGAAGAAATCAGAATTACACCACGCCTTCAAGCCTTAACGGATCACGCCTTCAGCAACTCAGCGAGCATTCAAGAATTCAGCGCTTTAAAATTCACGCCTTTCCGCCAAAGCAAACCGCGCCTTCATCAACCTGGAATTTCAGAAAATCAGTAGTTCAAAACTTAGCCAATTTTTTTAGAAACTCAAACACAAAGTATTTCATGGCAGCAACTTCCCACCAATATTTGATCATGATACACTGTGAATTAAGGAAAACTTAAAACATGAACGTTGTAACACCATGTCTTAGATATCCAAAGCCATCAAAATCACCCAATTTGGAGCTAAAACGAGAAAGTTATGACCAAACTACTAAAGTATGACAAAGCTTAAAATCCTATGAAACACACTCAACACTTTGCCATTTTTTTTTCACAACTCCTCCAACAATTTAGCCTACGACATGTCGTAGGCTAAAATTTCATGTTCCAGAATTGGCCTACGACATGTCGTAGGCCAAAACTTCATATCCACAGTCGTGGGTAAAAATTCAACTCCTCAAGAATGGCCTACGACATGTCGTAGGCCATTTTTTGTCTTCTTGAGTTTGGCCTACGACAAATCCTTCTTGTTCTCGGCTGCTTAGCTCTTCCTATACCAAGTTGTGTGCATTGGTTTGTGAAGTTCATTTTGCAACATGAGTGGTGTGCCAAGGTGCAAATGTGTGACATGAGTTTCATGTCAAAGTTATGGCAAGACTAATGCATAAGTGTTGTCAAGTTGACATGGTTTGGCAAGATTGATTGGCAAGGATTGGCAAGTTCTTGGCAAGGTCATGACACAATAGTTTTGGCACATTGGTTTGGCAAAGCTCGTCAAGGTCTTGGCAAGGACTTGGCACGATGGTTGGCCGAATTGGCAACAAATATTGGCAAAGTATCCATTCCAACACAACACCCTACTTTCGTGCCAAATAAGTGTGTCTTGGCCTCTGATTCTGACTTGGTGGTGAACTTAAAAGTTCTAGATCTTCCTCTTAGCTTTCAAATGGTGCAAGCAACAACACCATTGGATGCCTAAAACTCAAGTTATCATCAAAACACCAAACCATGGCAGGCGAATAAAACCCTAAAAAAACCTAAAACCCTAATGAATGGTATTCCGAAAAGAAACTCACATTTCATAGTCTTGCACACACAATTAGAAAATAGTTACAACATAAGAAATGTAGTGCATTCAAAGAGCTTTTCAGAACACCAAATAACTCACCAATTGGATTAGTATTGAAAGAGATACACTCAAATGAATTTCACACTCAAAGCTGCCAAAACCCTAATTATGCCAATTGTGCATTTTCGGTTCCTCCACTTTTCCTTAACACTTTTAACTCCATTTTCCACCATTTTTTACTATCTTTTCACCATTTCAACATTACCAATTAACACAACACATATATGCATAAAAACACCTAAAACACCACACATTTGCACTAACACAAGTCAAAGTCCAAGAATTTAAGCACATTTTAGGGTTTTCTTTAAAACTCTCACTCACCATTCTAGCTCTTTCTAACTCTCCGCTTATCATTTAGCATCAAACACACATTTACCTCATTTTAACAACCTTTGTGGTCTTTTTTCATCATTTTAGCACATCAAGTTGCGAATCACATAAATGCACAAAATAGCACATTTCACCACATAAATGTATGCAATTCAAGCCAAAAGCTAAGTGAATTAGTCTATACAAGTAGGTATAAAACCTACTTATCAATCTTCACTCTTATCACGAACTGATGACGATCCGCCCATGTCCATGGTGCCAAAGCCGACTTCACATGTTGATCCTTTGGAGAATCTTGATGGACCAATGACAAGATCAAGGAGCAATAGGATGAAGGCCGCCTTGCACTCATTGTTGACAACATATTGTGGAGACTTGGACAATTTTGGAGAAGATCATCTTATGGCATTTACATCTCAAGAAGGAGCTATGTGGAATATTTCTTCAATTACAATACATGATGACGATGTTTCTAAGAGTTCTACATTGGAGCTTAAGGAAATTCCACCTTGAAGAATATTCATGGATGAAATTGAAGACCAAGATGGCGTGCTTGGGCTTTTGCCATTTATGGATCACGCTACTCTTAATTTAAAATAGGATTTATTTGCTTTGTAATAATTTAAGTCAAAAACGTAATTAGTGGGCTTATTATTTTCGTGTTTAAAACTAATTACTTGGACCAATTATCTTGCACGATAATGGCATGTAATGGACTTAGAAAATTAACTTCCTACTTTTTAGGAAAAGTAAATAGTTTAGGAAAGTAAGATTGTTTGTTAGTGTTCCACTCCAATTTGGAAGTTTCCTAAAATTGGATTGGCAAGTCAAGTAGTCAAGTTGTAATTGACTACCATTAGGGTTTCAGTTTTTGTAACCTATTTAAAGGCAAGATTATTCACGTTTTTTAATCAATCAAGACAAATTATTCAGCTTTTAGCTTGAAATTGCAAACGTGTTTTGCTTCCTTTGAAGTTACAATTGATTTAAGTTGTTCTTCATAAAAATTCGTGAGCCTTTAGCTAAGACCTTTAGGTGAGCCTACAAGTTCTTGATTTCAAGAACGTGTCAAACTGATTAGTTTAGCTCTTGATTTACATGAGTTAAGCCAATTCATTTGTAATAAACGTGGGGGTTTGATTGGCTAATATCAAATCTTTTCGTTCCAATATCCTTTCTTTTATGTTTTATTGTTTTCCGTTGTTTTGTTTTTGTGTTCTTGTTCGAGTTTATGCCAACAACGGTCTAAGGTGTGAGTTCGTGTGATCTAGGACATCAAGCCTCGATCATTCCGCGTCAATTGGTATCAAAGTTTATTGCATGCTCTAAATCTAATGATGCTACACATATTGCTGATTTATTCTTTAAGAAAGTTGTTAGATTGCATGGCATTCCACAAAGTATTGTTAGTGATAGGGATGTTAAATTCTTGTCTCATTTTTGGCGTACTTTATGGAAGAAGTTAGGAACTAAATTGTTGTTTTCTACTATTGCACATCCACAAACTGATGAACAAACTGAAGTAGTTAATCGCACTTTATCTATCTTACTTCGTGCCATTATTCAAAAGAACTTAAAGAATTGGGAAAGCTGTTTACCTCATATTGAGTTTGCATATAATAGGACTTTGCATAGTTCTACAAATTGCTCTCCTTTTCAAGTTGTTTACGGATTTAATCCATTAACTCTACTTGATATTTTACCTCTTTCTGCTAATGAGTTTGTTAATGTAGAAGGTAAACAAAAGTAGATTTTTTGAAGGAGTTACATGAAAAGGTTCGAAACACAATTCAAAGGCGTAATGAACAATATACTAACAAGCCAATAAGGGTAAAAAGCAAATGATATTTGAACCGGGTGATTGGGTTTGGATTCACTTAAGGAAAGAGAGATTTCCCGAGAAAAGAAAATCGAAGCTTCATCCTAGAGAAGATGGTCCTTTTCGAGTTTTGGAAAGGATTGGCGACAATGCTTACAAAATTGAGCTTCCAAGTGAGTATGGCAATGTCTCATCTACATTTAATGTTTCTGATTTATCTTCGTATGATGTAGGTGATTTGAGGATGAATCCTTTCGAGAAGAAAGGGAATGATGACGATCCGCCCATGTCCATTGTGCCAAAGTCGACTTCACATGTTGATCCTTTGGAGAATCTTGATGGACCAATAACAAGATCAAGGAGCAAGAGGATAAAGGCCGTCTTGCACTCATTGTTGACAACATATTGTGGAGACTTGGACAATTTTGGAGAAGATCATCTTACGGCATTTACATCTCAAGAAGGAGCTATGTGGAATATTTTTTCAATTACAATACATGATGATGATGTTTCTAAGAGTTTTGCATTGAAGCTTAAGGAAATTCCACCTTGAAGAATATTCATGGACGAAATTGAAGACCAAGATGGCGTGCTTGGGCTTTTGCCATTTATGGATCACGCTACTCTTAATTTAAAATAGGATTTATTTGCTTTGTAATAATTTAAGTCCAAAACGTAATTAGTGGGCTTATTATTTTCATGTTTAAGTTAACTAATTACTTGGCCCAATTATCTTGCATGATAATAGCATGTAATGGATTTAAGAAAGTAACTTCCTACTTTTCAGGAAAAGTAACTAGTTTAGGAAAGTAAGATTGTTTGTTAGTGTTCCACTCCAATTTGGAAGTTTCCTAAAATTGGATTGGCAAGTAAAGTAGTCAAGTTGTAATTGACTACCATTAGGGTTTTGGTTTTTGTAGCCTATTTAAAGGCAAGATTATTCATGTTTTTTAATCAATCAAGACAAATTATTCAGCTTTTAGCTTGAAATTGCAAACTTGTTTTGCTACCTTTGAAGTTACAATTGATTTAAGTTGTTCTTCATAAAAATCCGCGAGCCTTTACTTAAGACCTTTAGGTGAGCCTACAAGTTCTTGATTTCAAGAACACGCCAAATTGATTAGTTTAGCTCTTGATTTACATGAGTTAAGCCAATTCGTTTGTAATAAAAGTGGGGGTTTGATTGGCTAATATCAAATCTTTTCGTTTCAATATCCTTTTTTTTTGTGTTTTGTTGTTTTCCACTGTTTTGTTTTGTGTTCTTGTTCGAGTTTATGCCAACAACGGTCCAAAGGTGTGAGTTCGTGTGATCTTGGCTGAAAAGACACACCAAAAGCTCCTACAAAATAGGAGTTTACTTTCCTATTTTTTCCTAAAAAATAAGAGATTACTTTCCTAATTATCATGCAAGATAATTGGGCCAAGTAATTAACATAAAAACTGAAATTTCAAGCCCATAATTAAATATTAATGGACTTAATTATTACAACTCAAAATAAACCCTAATTTACTTAAGAATGGCGTGAATCCAAGATGTGAAAGTCCAACCATGCCATCTTAGTCTTCAATGTAATCCATGAACACTTCTTCAAGGTGGAATTTCCTTAAGCTCCAATGTAGAACTCCTAGGAACTTCTTCATGAATGGTGATGCAAGAAATGTTCCAAACAACTTCATGTTGAGATGGTGATGTTGACGCCAAGTACTCCTCAAGATTGTCCAATTCGTCACAATGTGTTGACAACAATGTTTACAAGGCGGCCTTCATCCTCTTACTCCTTAATCTTGTCATTGGTCCATCAAGGTTCTCCAATGGATCATGTGAAGTTGGATCATGTGAAGTTTACCACCTATCCAATGAAGTTGGCCTAAACAGTTCATTATTCATTGGATAGGTGGTAAACCTATTGGTAAGTCTTCAGGAAACACATCTCCATATTCCTGTAAAAGAGACAAAACAACATTAGGCAAAAAAGCAAGGTGATCACTATCAACAATAAGTACATCCTTGCGAAAAAGTAAATACAATGGTTGCCTATCTAGTATTGCTCTCTTAATCTTACTCGAAGAAGTAAAGTAACAACTCTTAGCACATTTATCACTAAGTACAAGTTCACGACCTATACTAATGTTTACATGCTTTTGCTTTTCTAGATCACTCTTCTCTTTAGCTTCTTGAGCACGGAAATCAACATAAGCCTTAGTAAGATGTACTTGGTCTTCATAGACTTGGGACAGACTTAAAGCTCTCAAGTTGAACTTCTTACATTGATATTCAAAGTGATAGTAATTCGGCTTGGCATGATACACAACATCTCTATCAAATTTCCAAGGTCTTCCAAGAAGTATATGACTAGCTTCCATTGGAACCACATCACATAAAACATTTTCAACATATTTTCCAATGGTGAATGAAAATTTGACTTGCTTGGTTACTCGAGTCTCAGCTAAATTATTAAGCCATTGAAGTCTATAGGGCTTTGGATGTTTCATGTAAGTTAATTTCAACTTCTTAACAAGTAGTGTACTTGCAACATTAGTGCAACTACCACTATCAATGATCACACTAAATACTTTGCCTTGAACCATGCAACGTGTGTGAAAGATGTTCTCACGATGGATCAAATCTTCATCAATATGTGGTTGTGCATTAAGAATTTGACAAGTAACTAAACTATAATCACCAACCTCATAAGTTTCAAGATCTTCACTACCTTCACTTTGGTACTTCTCCTCAAGTTCGGGCATGTCTTGACATCCATCATCACTTTCCACTTCTCCATTGTCATTAACAAACATCAACTTACGAGTAGGACAATCGGATTGGATATGACCATAGCCTTGACATTTAAAACATCGGATTTCCCTTAACCTTGTTGGAGGCTTTGACGCCGATTATGAAGAAGATTCAGCAACCTTTGGAGTGAACTTTAGGGCATTGGTTGAAGTTCTTTGAGGCGGATTTGGCGTTAAACTCCGTGGATTTGGTGGCGGAGTAAATGGAGGGGAATTCGGCTTTACATCCATTCTCCAAGGTGGTTGTGGTTTTGTGAACCGAGTCTTTGATTTCACTTGCTTCTCAATTTTAATAGCTTTATGAACAAGCTCATTAATATCAACATAACTTTCAAAATCAACATGATAAGCCAATTCGGAATTCATACCTTGTAAGCTCTAAGGCAACCTAAGAGGGGGGTGGGGGGTGAATTAGGTTTCTAAAAATTTAATGTGAACTTAATCAATTCAACTTCAACACAAGTGAGTGAGTAGTGTGAATCACAACAAGTGTAAGGTAAATATTGATATTCCAGAAATGTAATCAACAATTTCAACACATTAACATCAATAAATCAAAGCATAAGCAAATCAAAATAAGTGCAGAAATGAAGGCAATGGAAATCAAGGACACAATCAATTTAGAGTGGTTCAAGTCTCCTCCTTGGAGTACTCTACATCCACTACCTAAGTTTTCCAACTTAGGATTTCAAACCTCTTTACTATGAATTGATCTTCTTCTTGTGGTAAGATCAAAAGAACCACTTTTACAACCCAAGTATCTCAACTTAGGATTTCAACCAAGGTTCAACCCTTTCACTAGCTATCCCAAGCTATGTGCTCAAGGTTTTTACTCTTACTTGAGAAACCTTTTACAATCACTCACAATAGATGTTTGATAATGAGATTACAACCCTCAATAAGGATGAATAAGATGAAGTGAAGTTCCAAGTATGATTCCTATTAAGAAAATTACAACTCAAACTATATAGCTCAATGATGAAATGAAGAACTCAAAGAAGGCTCAAGAAACTTTTGATCTTTTGTTTCTTTTGAAATCAAATTGAAATGTGAGAGTTGTAGAGAGTGTTTTTCAGATGTAAAGCTCAGGGAATCAAGTGTTGTATCTCCTTAAACGTTCATGTGTTGGCTTGTATTTAAACGTCTCAAAAGATGACAAAAAAATGTATATGTTTGACTTTTCAAAAACTAGCCGTTATTTGAAAACTTGAGTTTCGGACGCTAGTTTCGGACCCTGTTAGGCGTCCGATCCTAAGTTTCGGACAGCCGAAACTACTCTGAGGCGTCCGAACCTAAACTACTGAGAGCTTGATTTTTCACCAGAGTTTCGGACGGTCAAGTGACCAATCTGAGGAGTCCGAACCTAATTTTCGGACATCCGAAACTCTGCCCTCAGCGTCCGATCCTATTTTTCTCAACCTTATTTTCAATTTTCGTTTTTTCAAATCATTTGTGCAACTTTGTGTGACTTTGTGCAAGTATGTTTCTCACATTTTGAAATGTATTTGAAGACTACTAACATTTTGAAATCATTTTTGCTTGAGCCTTAAAGGAGTAAAACAATTTCTTGAGCTATTTACATAATTAGGGTTTAGGGGTTGGGAAATGACCTAATTTACCAACTTTGTATCTTTTGCATTTCCAATTCTTTCTTCATGCACTAAAGTTCCATGCTTGGCTTCTATTGAATATCTATCACATTGAGACACTTATTCGAACCATTAGCATAAACATAATTGTTTGTTAAACATCAAAATAAGTAAGATTAAGACCCTAGGTCTTTATAATCTCCCCCTTTTTTATGATGACAAACCAATTATGTAAAAGAATAAATAACAAGTGCAATAATTTACTTTTTAATTAAAGAGATGATATATGCTCCCCCTATGTGTATACTTCCATTTTATTTTTATTTTTCTCCCCCTATGTGTATACTTCTATTATATTCATTACATTCATTACATGATACCAACATGCAATATTGATCTCTTTTCTTTTCCCCTTTTTACATTACAAATATATTTCCCCTTTTATTTTTCTCTTTTCTTCTCCCCCTGTTGACATCATCAAAATAATACATAACAAAAACATAAACAACATTAACTTTGATGTACCTTGTTTCCATTTGTTGTGGAGAAATATAGTGTTAGAAAAACAACTTCATTTCTTAGGGCTACCTTTCGACTCCTTGCAACCTAATGGGTGGCTAGGCATAAAAAATGGTTAAGTGCAATAATTTCTGAAAAATTCTGACATAGTTTCCTTTCTATATGGATGTATTCCACCTGTCAACAACCCATCCATTTCCACAAAATAGTACAATATAGCATTTCAACATATAAATTCAATAAGCACCATTAATGTCAAATCCTCAAATCATCAAGACATCAAAGAGTTCACATTCAAAAGGCAATATCCATGACATATCAATATAGTCAAAGTCAAGATCATGAAAATCAACCAAAAACAACAAAATAGTCAAATAAACTTTCAAAATATCAAAGATCATCATGAGTCATCCACACATAGTACGAACATCCAAATAATGAAACGCATGAAAAGAATTCCTAGTCTATTACAAGAATAGCTAGTCACGTGATGGTGCCTTTCCTTTGAGGCGAGCTTGAGCTAAAGCTTCACGTTGCTCATCCGTCATAAGCACTTCATGGCCATAGTGAATCTCACTACCCAGGTCATCCACCCAAATGGTTAATGCATCCAATTTTTCCCTTATCTCCGCCATGCTATTATTCAAACTAGAATGCACGCCGGCAATGCCACTATCAATGCGATCAGTTAAAGAGTCAAAATACCCTTGAATAAAGGTTTTGAAATCTTTATCTATGTTAGTTGCTTGGGCAGGCTCCGGTGCATCTTGACCTTGATTTTCTGCCTCCTCATCATCACCTTCCATCATGTCTTCATCCTCTTCTTGGCCTTCAATTGGCTTGTCAAATGTCCAAGCCCTATTCACCACATATATACCCATGGACTTAAGAAAGATCGAATCATAGAAATTATGGGAAGACACAAGGTACTAAGCGACATTATCTACGGTTATGCCATGATGCCTAAGTATTTTTGTGATGAGCATGCCATAAGGTAAACTGCGATGTTGATGCTTAATATGAACATCAAGGTACTTAAGCATTAAATATCCAAAATTGACGGGAAGAGCATAGAGGAGATAAAGGTTCATAGTGTTGGGATCGGTCTTATGGCCATGATTTGGAAGAATGATTTTGGTAATGATGTGAAAAAGAATGCGGTGTTTAGGACTCATATTCTTGAAAGCACTTGCTACCAAATCATTGAAATTAAATCCATGAGAAGCATCCGACCAATAATGAAGCCTAAAGTATTTCATGATAGGTTTGCCATCTTTAGCTACGGCATTTGGATAATCAGTTTTGAACAAAGTATTAAGGCTTTCAGGTGTTAGGGTGATATCCTCAGAATTGACTCTAGTACATAACTTATCAACCCCAGCAGCATATTTTGACGAATGCAGATTGGCAAAAAACTCATAAACTAACAAGGTAGGAATAGGCTCATTTGTGAATAAAACTTCATTCCAATCTTAATGTCAAATAACTCTAGGATGTCTAGGGCACCAACAAAATCTTCATTCCTCACAATCCTAGGGACAATAATTTTCTTCTAATTGATAACATAACTATTATATTTAGAAGCACACTCACCATTGATAAATGGAGATGGAGGATTGTTGGCCGTTGTTTGTGGAGGTGTTGTAACCTTCGTTCGCTTTCTTCCCCTTGATGAACTCATTAAGATCACGTTCTTGAAGAAGTCCAACCAAGAATGCCAAAATTGAGGTTTACCCAATTCTTAGGGCTAGGAATCAAGTGAGCGAAATGTGTTATGAAATCTTGTGTTTTGAATCGGTGAAAATGTTTTCTAGATGTCAATGAATGATTTTAATGGAACAATTTGAAAATTAATCGGTTGTAATTAGATTTGGGTTTGGGAGGCGCGAGAACAAGGTTTGAAGAATTTGAAATTTTGTGAGAAACTGCTTTGAAAATCAGGATTTTTAACCTTGACGCAATAGTTTCGGACGGCCAAAACTATGGAGGGCATCCAAAACTGGCGTCCGAATCTCCAACCAAAACGCACCCTCTCAGAAGTTTAGGTTCGGACGGCTATAGGCGTCCGAAACTGGCGTCCGAAACTTCTGATCAATTTTACTCTTCTCTGAAATTTAGGTTCGGACGGTCCTAAGCATCCGAAACTGGCGTCCGAAACTTCTATGAATTTTTAAAATTCATTTTTAAGAGATAAAATTGATGTTTTCGGATCACTTTAATTATATTATACCAATGCTATCTCTTAAGATAGAAAATTGGTCCTCCGGGAGTGGTTTGGTAAAGATATCCGCCAATTGTTCTTTAGTGGAAACATATTCTATATGGATTTCCTTATTTTGAACAAGATCACGAATGAAGTGGTGTTTAATGTCAATATGTTTTGATCTAGAGTGTTGAATGGGATTCTTGGTTAGATTAATGGCACTGGTGTTATCACATTTAATGGATACACACCCAAAATCTAAACCAAAATCAAGGAGAGTGTGTTTCATCCAAAGAATTTGTGAACAACAACTTCCGGCAGCTATGTATTCGGCTTCTGCCGTTGATAGTGATACGGAAGATTGTTTCCTACTAGACCATGATACAAGAGATTTTCCTAAGAATTGACATGTTCCACTCGTACTTTTCCTATCAACCCTGCAACCGGCGAAGTCGGCATCGGTGAACCCTACTAATTCAAACGTGTTTGTCCTAGGATACCATAATCCATGTTCTAATGTTCCTTTAAGGTATCTTAGTATTCTTTTTATAGCCAAGAGGTGAGATTGTTTAGCACATGATTGAAATCTAGCACATAAACACACAGCATACATAATATCCGGTCTACTAGCAGTCAAGTATAGCAAGCTTCCTATCATTCCCCTATATTGGGTTTCATCAACTTTCACACCATTTTCATCTTTATCTAACTTAGTTGAAGTACTCATAGGTGTTCCATTTGGTTTTGATTCTTCCATACCAAATTTTTTAAGTAACTCTTTAGTGTACTTTTCTTGACTTATGAAAATTCCATCATCCATTTGTTTTATTTGTAACCCAAGAAAGAAAGTTAATTCTCCCATCATACTCATTTCAAATTCACCTTTCATTAACTCTGAAAATTCTTCACATAATGATTCATTTGAAGCACCAAAAATAATATCATCAACATATATTTGAACGATAAGTAATTCATCATCATAATGCTTTGTAAACAATGTAGTATCTATTATTCCCTTGTGAAAGTTCTTTTCTATTAGAAATCCACAAAGTCTTTCATACCAAGCTCTAGGAGCTTGTTTTAATCAATATAGTGCTTTGACCAATTTATATACATGATTAGGGAACTTATTGTTTTCAAAACCGGGAGATTGTTCTACATATACTTCCTCTTGAATGAATCCATTTAAAAATGCAATTTTAACATCCATTCGAAAGAGTTTGAATCCTTTAAAACAAGCATATGCAAGTAACATGCAGATAGACTCAAGCCTTGCTATGGGAGCAAAGGTTTCATTATAGTCTATGCCTTCCTCTTGCCTATACCCTCGAGCCACCAATCTAGATTTATTTCTTACTATGTTTCCTACTTCATTTAATTTGTTTCTAAAGATCCATTTAGTTCCTATAATTGAAGTGTCTTTAGGTCTTTCTACTAGATTCCACACTTTACTTCTTTCAAATTGATTTAATTCTTCTTGCATAGCTATGATCCAATCATCATCTTTTAAGGCTTCATTTATGTCTCTTGGCTCAATTTGTGAGAGGAATACCAAATTATTATCTAGATGCAAAGATGACCTAGTGTTGACTCCTCTAGATGGACTTCCTATGATTAAGTCTTTAGGATGACTTTGGATGAATTTCCAAGCTCTTGGAAGATCACTCTTTTGAGGATTATTATCTACGTTTTGAATATTTTCTTTAGGATCAATTTGTGAAGATGAATTGTTGTCTAGTTCAATTTTATCTTGCTCATTAAGTGGATATTCTTCTATTCCTATTTCTTCATCACTTTCTTCATGATTTTTACTTGTGTCACCTTCATCAAAGTTTACATGAATTGCCTCTTCTATTATCATGGTTCTTTTGTTATACACTCTATATGCTTTTCTAATTTTGGAATATCCTAAAAATACTCCTTCATCCGATTTCTTATCAAATTTTCCTAAGGTATCTTTTACATTAAGAATGCAGCATTTACAACCAAAGACTTTAAAATATTCAACATTTGGAGTTTTCTTATATACTAATTCATATGGAGTTTTCTTCAACAAAGGTCTAATCAACGCACGATTCATAACATAACATGCGGTGTTAACCGCTTCAGCCCAAAAATATTTAGTTAAGTCATTCTCACAAAGCATAGTTCTAGCCATTTCTTGAAGTGTTCTATTCTTTTTTTCAACTACTCCATTTTGTTGAGGTGATTTAACCACTGAAAAGTTATGTGTAATACCATTTTCATCAAAATGATTTATAAAGCTTTCATTTACAAATTAGGTTCCATTATCACTTCTAATTTTCACAACATTTAGACTTAACTCATTTTGAACCTTTTTAAATAATCTAGCATATTCTTTAAATGTATCACTTTTATGTGCCAAGAATATAACCCAAATGTACCTAGAATAGTCATCTACTATCACAAAAACATATCTTTTGCCACCTAAACTTGTAGTTTGTGAAGGTCCAAATAAATCCATATGTATCAATTCTAAGGGTTTTGAAGTTGTCACCATGTTCTTAGGTTTGAATGTAATTTTAGTTTGTTTTCCAAATTGACATGAATCACACACTTTATCCTTTTCATATTTTTGTTTAGGTAAGCCTCTAACTAGTTCTTTAGTGACTAGAGTATTTATGTGATCTATTCCCACATGAGCTAATCTTCTATGCCACAGCCAAGTTATATCATGCATCACACTAAGACATTGCACATCTTGTTCCATAATATCACACAAATTAAGAGTATATACATTGTTATGCCTAGATCCGGTAAAAACTATCTTTCCATCCACTGGATCAATAACTACACATTTTTCACATTTAAACACCACATTAAGATCTTTATCACATATTTGACTTATGCTAATCAAATTGAATTTCAAGTTATCAATCAAAAGCACATTTTCAATCACATTGCTATTATTATTTGCTACATTACCTATCCCAAGTATTTTTCCCTTTTTATCATTTCCAAAAGTGACATGTCCCTTTTTTTCAGCTTTCAAGTTATTAAGCAATAAGGGATTACCGGTCATGTGTCTTGATCATCCACTATCAAGGAACCATTTTGTGTCCAAAATTGTGTTTTTTAAACATACCTACATTCAAGAATCAATGTATGACTTAAGGTATTTAAGTTCTTGCATCATTGATATCTTTTCTTATCCATGTTTTTGATCCATTTTCAACTTCCATTCTTGCAAAGCATTTCCTTGAGGTATGCCCCTTTTTACAACAATAATCACATATTACATGATATTTAAAAGAGTGTGAAGTTTTATAATGAGGTCCACCATTGTTAAACTTATGTTCAAAGTTATACCTCTTATGTCTATATCTTTGGTTATGTGTGTTATACATTCCGTACCTATAGTGTTTATTTTGTCTAAATTTTTCAGCACCATTTTCATGATTATATGATGTGTGAGTAATTTTTACAGGTTTGGATATGGAGCTTTGACCTATCTCATATGAATATCCTAATCCATATTTACTATTTCCCATTCTTTGATTTCCTAAAAGTATTTCTAAGTTGTTCTTGCCATGAGTGAATTTAGCTAAACAATCACTAAGGTCTTCAATTCTCTTCTTTAATCCTAAATGTTCTTTCTTTACTTGATCATACTTTTTAACCTCTTCTCTAGCCTTGTTACTATCTATTGTTAATTTTTCATTTTCTGTTTTTAATGTACAATTTTCTATTACTACACAATCATACTTAGTGATTAACTCTTGATTACATGAAGTGATTTCTTCCACTTTGGTCTTAAGCTTCTTGTTTTGAGTTTTGGTTTTCTTTAACTCATCTACTAGTCTAGCAATGCACAGTTCAAGTTCATCTTGATCATTACAATTATCATCATCATCATCACTAGAAGAAAGACTTACCTCATGGTCTTCAAATCCCATAAAGCACATGTTAGCAACTCCTTCTTCTTCTCCTTCGATTTCCTCTTCGGATTGGTCATCATCCCATGTGACCTTGAAGCTTCTTCCTTTGCCATTTTTGTCTTGTTTGAACTCCTTCTTCCTTCTTGGGCAATCTGCAATAAAATGTCCAGGTTGATTAAATTCATAACATTTATTGACTTTTGATGTTTCCCCTTTTTCTTTCATCCAATCTTTGCTCTTGAAGTTCCTTCCTTTATTAAACTTGTTTTTCCTACTTTGAATCATCCTAGATAGCTTTCTAGTTAGAAAAACAAGATCATTATCATCTTGTTCATTTATATCTTCCTCATCTTCATCATCATCATTCTCATTCTTTGACACTTTAAGTGCTATGTTCTTCCTAGCCTTAGTGTCTTCTTCTTTTTGAGTTTTAGATTTTATCTTTAGCTCATATGACATAATTGAACTAATTAGTTGATCTATGGGTAGTTCTCTCAGATTTTTAGCTTCTTCAATTGCTATGGCTTTTGACTCCCATTCCTTAGATAATGAATTTAAAATCTTTCTATTTTACTCACCTAAGTGATAGATTTTTCCTAGACTTTCCAAATCTTTGATTATGCTATTGAATCTACAAAACATCTTATCTATGGATTCATTACTATCCATTTTAAAGCTTTCATATTGTGTTACTAGCAATGATTTCTTTTTCTCTTTTACATCTTCGGTTCCCTCATGAATTTCCCTAAGTTTCTTCCAAATATCATTTGCATTTTTACATCCTTTAACTCTACTTGATTCATTGACATCTAGTGAGTTATATAAGGCATTGTGACTTTAGCATTTAGGGTGAGGTTTCTCCTATCGGTTTCAGTGTGTTCACTCCTTTTCTTTTCTCTAGTTTCATCCCGGATAGTTATCTCAGCCTTATAAGGTCCTTCTTCTACAATATACCACATCTCAATATCAATGGATTTGACATAGATTTCCATTCTATCTCTCCAACTGCTGTAGTTCGTTCCATTAAACATTGGAGGCCTAGAGATAGATTGTCTCTCCATAAACATAGCATTGTTTGTTGCCATAATCTTTACTCTAAGGTTTTTATGCCTAAGCAAATAGAGACCAAGCTCTGATACCAATTGTAAGCTCTAAGGCAACCTAAGAGAGGGGTGGGGGGTGAATTAGGTTTCTAAAAATTTAATGTGAACTTAATCAATTCAACTTCAACACAAGTGAGTGAGTAGTGTGAATCACAACAAGTGTAAGGTATATATTGATATTCCAGAAATGTAATCAACAATTTCAATACATTAACATCAATAAATCAAAGCATAAGCAAATCAAAATAAGTGCAGAAATGAAGTCAATGGAAATCAAGGACACAATCAATTTAGAGTGGTTCAAGTCTCCTCCTTGGAGTATGCTACATCCACTACCTAAGTTTTCCAACTTAGGATTTCAAACCTCTTTACTATGAATTGATCTTTTTCTTGTGGTGAGATCAAAAGAACCACTTTTACAACCCAAGTATCTCAACTTAGGATTTCAACCAAGGTTCAACCTTTTCACTAGCTATCCCAAGCTATGTGCTCAAGGTTTTTACTCTCACTTGAGAAACCTTTTACAATCACTCACAATAGATGTTTGATAATGAAATTACAACCCTCAATAAGGATGAATAAGATGAAGTGAAGTTCAAAGTATGATTCCTATTAAGAAAATTACAAATCAAACTATATAGGTCAATGATGAAATGAAGAACTCAAAGAAGGCTCAAGAAATTTTTGATCTTTTGTTTCTTTTGAAATCAAATTGAAATGTGAGAGTTGTAGAGAGTGTTTTTCAGATGTAAAGCTCAGGGAATAAAGTGTTGTATCTCCTTAAACGTTCATGTGTTGGCTTGTATTTAAACCTCTCAAAAGATGACAAAAAAACGTATATGTTTGACTTTTCAAAAACTAGCCGTTATTTGAAAACTTGAGTATCGGACGCTAGTTTCGGACCCTGTTAGGTGTCTGATCCCAAGTTTCGGACGGTCGAAACTACTATGAGGCGTCCGAACCTAAACTACTGAGAGCTTGATTTTTCACCAAAGTTTCGGACGGTCAAGTGACCAATCTGAGGTGTCCGAACCTAATTTTCGGACGTCCAAAACTCTGCCCTCAGCGTCCGATCCTATTTTTCTCAACCTTACTTTCAATTTTTGTTTTTTCAAATCATTTGTGCAACTTTGTGTGACTTTGTGCAAGTATGTTTCTCACATTTTGAAATGTATTTGAAGACTACTAACATTTTGAAATCATTTTTGCTTGAGCCTTAAAGGAGTAAAACAATTTCTTGAGCTATTTACATAATTAGGGTTGAGGGGTTGGGAAATGACCTAATTTACCAACTTTGTATCTTTTGCATTTTCAATTCTTTCTTCATGAACTAAAGTTCCATGCTTGGCTTCTCTTGAATATCTATCACATTGAGACACTTATTCGAACCATTAGCATAAACATAATTGTTTGTTAAACATCAAAATAAGTAAGATTAAGACCCTAGGTCTTTACATACCTCGAAGGAACCTCTCAATGGTTGTGTCAGAATCCTCTTGAACATTGGGCTTAATCATAAGTGCTTCCATCTCATGGTAGTAATCTTCAATGGTTCGACTTCCTTGCACAAGAGAGTGCAACTTTTTGTTGAGCTCTCGGTGATAGTGTGATGGTACATACTTCTTTCTCATGAGACCTTTCATTTGGTTCCATGTCTTAATTGGTCTTTCGCCATATTGGCGTCTAGTTTTAGTTACCTCATCATACCATAAACTGGCATGATCCTTGAGATGCATGAAGTCTAGGCGATACCTTTTATCCTCGAGATAACTATTGCCTTCAAAGAAATGATCTAGGTCTCGAACCCAATTAAAATATGCTTCGGGATTTGCTTTTCCATGAAAAGTAGCTAATATTAGTTTAAAATACCAATAGAGAAGTTGGATGTTTTACCACTTTTAGAAGAACCAATGAATCCCTCCTCTTCAGCCCTACCTCAGCTCACCACCACCACCGCCTCTGGCCTTTTTGGCCAGAGCCGGTCAACCCCACCATTAATCTAATTAGTTAAACCATATCCCATCTTGAATCTTTTTCCTATCTATATTCTCACTTCCGTCAGCTTGTGTGGATAGATATTTAGAGGTGAGCATTTATTCAGCTTTCTCAATCACAAATGAGAGCTCCAAAGGGGAGCGTCAAGTTCTTCAGTGACCTCTAAGCTCTGAAGATCGGAGCTGTTTCAGACCAAGACAACCACGCCTCCACTATCTCCGACCAGCCAGCAGATCGGAGATGAACGAGCCTATTAGATAAGGTACGGGACAGCCCCAACAGATATGGACTTAGGCTTGGCATACTCTCCTCCCATCGACTTCAACTTGCACGGATCGAACCTCTCTTACTTCCAGCTGCCTCCAACGACTTCAGCAACACTGTTCAAGGTACCACTTACTGCCGATCTGCTGGGAGCTAGCGGTGAACAGTGCTCAAAGCCCAGCTGAAGAAAGGCAGCTTCCTTTTGATCGAGTCAACATTTTGTCAAGCAACTTAAGCTCCCGGCCAGCGCTTCCAACTGAAGATTAGTGAAGGAAATTTCTACCGGAAGATGCGGCAGGAATCAAAAGGGCTAAGTCCGGAGCTCTTCATCGTTTCTGAGATCTCTATCTCTGCTGAACTGGAGCTTCAAATCGCCGAATCCAGATCCAGATCGGCGCGGCCACCGCTAGATCGGCCAAGCCTCCAGCTCGCTGGTCAGTTTCCACATTAGCTAGGACTGTTTGAACCTCTCCTTGTAATTCTCCAAAGCTATAAGATGAATCAGAGTTGGGGATCGGACAAGAGTGGAAGGAATCGGCATTACTCAAGCTGGACTATGAAAGTGGCTAAATCTGGAGTCAACCAACTGAATCTGGCCTGAGAATTGAAAACTGAAACTCGTGCTGCAAAGATATTCAAGCACTTTCTCAAAAAAAAAAATTGAATGCTGAGATAACCTGGTTTTGTCAGTTTATGCTGTTGTTATCTCGCTGCCAGATTGAACTTGAACTTGATTGAAAAATCAGCTTTGATCTTGCATATGTTGATATACACCAAATGCTAGAAGAACCATGATTAGCATATGTTCAAACTGCTTAGATTTGATGACACTTTGAAGTGGATTTGATCCCTTTTGAATCTCCAGCTCGATTGAAGAGCAGTGGCCTTAACAGATTTTGTAATTTGCTTTTGATGCTAGATTCGACACTTAATTTTGATATACTTGCTTTAATCGCTCTACTTGCATGAGATTCCTTTAGGTGTTGATTTATTCAGTGATGTGAGGGTAGTTATGCACTTCTGGAATCAAGAATTGAAGATCTTGTTGAAAAGATCCATTTGCTGTTGATATGCCATTGCATTGACAAGATTGAATGAATTCTATCTTGAGAAATTTAGTCTGTAGTGCTTAGGCTCAAATTGCATCATTTAGTAGAATTTTCATGTGCTTGGAGGCAGGGATTTGAAGACCTTGATAAATTGCTGCTGTTGATAAATGGATGTTGAAAATTGCTGATTGAAGAACTTGATGGAAAGGCCATATCATGTGCTTTTGGTTAATCATGGAGAATCTGTTTGCCTTCATTTATGCATATTGGTCATCTGGATATTTACACTTGAGGATACAAGACTTGGACCGGCTCTGGCCTTTTAACCAGAGCCGGTGGTGGTGGTGAGCTGAGATAGGGCTGAAGTTAGAGAGAATTCTATTGCTAAAATTGCTGGTTGAAGAACATGATGGAAAGGCCATATCATGTGCTTTTGGTTAATCATGGAGAATCTGTTTGCCTTCATTTATGCATATTGGTCATCTGGATATTTGCACTTGAGTATACAAGACTTGGACGTGCAGCGAATCGATTTTATTGAGAGTCGTCCAGTTTGATCATGAATTCAGAGTTTGCAATTAAGTTCAAGTTGATTGCTGTTAGTATTTCTCATGTATTTGGTAATCTTTTTTGAGATTGATCCCTGGAGCTGTGCTTACAAGGTAGAAACTTCAGTGCTCCTCTTGACATTTTCTTATTTACCATATAGATTAGGGCCCAAGATAGAGGAAAATAGAGCCTATCTACTGGAAATCCTTTCAAGTAGATTTCCTCTATTTTTCGTACATATACTGAGATCGATCTATCATGTAATGGAGTAGGACTCCACTTTTTTTGCATTTGCTGTGTAACAGTGTGGACGGGTTTAGCTGGCACTGTATTTTGCTTTTTATCAGCTATGTGTATATCTACTTTTCCAGAGAAAAAAAATAAATCCCTCCTCTTCATTATCGGATGCAACTTCATCAAAATCAATTTGTCTTGAAGTGGAATTCTTTGCAGTTTGATGCTTAGATTCAAAGTTAAGTCATCAAGTTGAATTTGCATCTTTTGAAGCATATCATAAAGCATGTCACTATCAGTCTTTCATCCGGATTGTGATACAGTTTTATCACTCTCCATTAGTACCTCACGGGTTTCTCACTTTGGGGAGTAGGTACTCACCACTCTATTTTGGTAGTTTTTTTCTCTTTAATTTATACCCTAAACACACTCTTATTATTGGATCACCTAATTTATAAGAGTCCTCTCAGTTCGTTGATTAAAGGAACACGTCTCAACCACAAGTTCAATAAACAAAACTTACACAAGACAAGTCAAATAGAATTTTTAAGCAATAACAGCAAAGAGTTTTTAAGATCATGTAATGGTATAATTTGATATGGCCTAGGAAACTACTTAATTCAGAAATTAGAAAGAAGAACAAGAAGATGGATACTTGAATCACCTTATTCCGATTTATATTGCAAAAGATATGACAATTTCAAACTGAGTGAGCTTTTATGAAACAAAATAAGAACACTTAGTTCTTGAAATCAAATTTTGTTTCTTAACTGTCTGAACCTCTTTCTCTCTTTTTTTTTTTATTTTGACCAATTGCCTTTGGGTTGTATTCTACTTGGTCTTTTTTTTCTGTCACTGGCCCCTTTTTTTTTATATATCACGGCCTTCTTTGTTTTTTAAATTTTTCGGACAACCAGGGTTTTAAGACAAATTTAGGGTTTTCAATATTGTGTTGTCTTAACTCAATGTTTCAGCACATATATTTTCTCAAACAGCAATATAAACTTCAGGAATAATAACGCAACAATGATCAAGTCGGATAGCAACAAGAAGTTAAGAATTTTGAAACCAAACTCTAACCCTAAAAACAAGGTTTTGGAACGAAATTTTAGGAAGAAAACTCAAACGAATTTAGCACTAAAACATGCAATTTCTTTGCAGTTTTTCTTAACACAAAAGACACCAGAAATGAGCAGAATGTGATCAAGAAAAGACGCTACAAGAATGAAGCAAAAATAGAAAGAAAAACAACGCAAAAGGAAAAAACTAAGTTGGTGCGATTTAACAAATTTCAACAAGGATTTTATACGATTTTGAGCACTAGAATAATGAATTAAAAAACACTGAATATGTCACAAACTAAAACAACAAGAAAAACTCTTAATACAGCAGCTGAACAACGCACAAAAATAGCAGACAATTGACGACAAAATAGCAAGAAAATCACGACAACAAAGAAGACTCAAAACTGAAATTTGTAACCTGAATTTTGAGCAACAAACCGAAGCTCTGATACCAATTGATGTGGCTGGCCGAGGCTTGAAGATCCTAGACCACTCGAACCATAAATTTGGACCGTTGTTGAGACCAAAATTACACAAAAAGAAACAATACGAACAATAACAAAAATAGTGGTGGAATTGTAGTAAAAGGAAAATGAAAAGATCTGGTAATAAGTCAACCAAACCTCCACGCTTATACAAACAATTTAACTTAGCCTTATGTAAATCAAGAGACTAAACTAAAAGGTTTGGGCATTCCTGAACTCAAGAACAAAAAGTCTCACCTAGAGGTCTTAACTAAAAGCTTGCGGAAAGTTTAAAAAGCAACTAAACTTAATTGATCTTTAAGGTTCAAACACAAAGTGCTTGTAATTTAGCAAAGCTAAAATCTTATTATCATTCATATGTCAAAAACGTTAATGGCTCTTCCTTTTATAAGGAACAATTTCGGCCAAACCCTAGACAAATAGGAAACCCTAGTGAAAGCCAATTACAACTTGACTTCTTAACTAGATAACAAACTAACTAGTTTCCTAATCTAACAATACAAGCAAAGCACGTTTTTGCTTGACTGAAAAGACATGCCAAAAGCTCCTACAAAATAGGAGTTTACTTTCCTATTTTTTCCTAAAACATAGGAGATTACTTTCCTAATTATCATGCAAGATAATTGGGCCAAGTAATTAACATAAAAACTGAAATTTCAAGCCCATAATTAAATATTAATGGACTTAATTATTACAACTCAAAATAAACCCAAATTTACTTAAGAATGGCGTGAATCCAAGATGTGAAAATCCAAGCATGCCATCTTGGTCTTCAATGTAATCCATGAACACTTCTTCAAGGTGGAATTTCCTTAAGCTTCAATGTAGAACTCCTAGAAACTTTTTCATGAATGTTGATGCAAGAAATGTTCCAAACAACTTCATGTTGAGATGGTGATGTTGACGCCAAGTACTCCTCAAGATTGTCCAATTCGTCACAATGTGTTGACAACAATGTTTGCAAGGCGGCCTTCATCCTCTTACTCCTTAATCTTGTCATTGGTCCATCAAGGTTCTCCAATGGATCATGTGAAGTTGGCTTTGGCACCATGGACATGGGTGGATTGCTATCAAGGCCCGACTCCCTTTAGATAGCATATTATTTCCTATCCTACATCGAATCTTTCGATAAAAATACAATCATCGGCAACATGACACTTATCATAATAAGATCGAAAATTTAAAAAATTGGATACAACTACTCGACACTTTTCGTTTTTTCTTCTTTCTTATATATGCTTTTCCTTCTCTTTTAAGATTATTGAAGAAAAAGAAAAAAGTTAATATGGGAAAACAACTACTCGACTCTGGACAGCTACTGTAGGCAGCGTGGGGCCGAAACCATTGATGAAAACCCAAACAATTTCAATACCTTTAAGTAAAACGTGTAATACTCAGAAGTCATTTGCACGAGAGCACTTACTCTGAAGGTTTTCTCATTGAAAAAAGTGAAGATCAATACCAGTTGGATAGACCACCCATAGAGCAATTGCCCTACAACTATTGACAATTCCGACCAAGATCTCTTGACCGATGACCGCCCATCTGAACCCCGAGGATGCTCCAGAATCTTATTGATTACTCATTCAAGAACTACGACCTTTAGCTCTGGAACTAAATCATTTCATTGTATCTGAGAAAAACATCCATATTCATAAGAGGAAAGCTTAGTTGGAATGAATCAAAATTTTTCTTCTATGATCGATAGGTATAAGCATCAAACAGAAATACCTAAAACCATGGTTTAACTATAAAAAGAATTATCATTATCGAATTACTTATTTACGAGCTAAGCTCTACACAAGGGAATAACTAATACGAATGGGACAAAATAAAATTTAAAATAAAATCCTAATTCCATTAACTTAATTGTATTAATAATGCACAAATTGACAAAGAAAATAACAAAAGAACGAAAAACAAAAAAAGAAAAATAACATCCAAAAGAAAGAAAACAGAAAAACAGAAAAATAGGAAAACATGACTAACAGGAAAACAGGACTATCATAACTCTCCCCACACTTAAATTCTACATTGTCCTCAATGTGGGAAAGGAAAAACACCACCTAGTCCTGTTGCATATCATTGCGCAGAAAATGCTGAGAACTGGATCCCCCGTCTCGAGAAATATGCCACTGACGACTCATTTGATGAACCATATCAGAAATCTGAGTCATCTGATGGTATAAGTTGGCATATGCCATCTCCATATGATCAAAACGCTCATCAAAGTGAGTCGTCTGGCATGTCAGATGCTCATCCAACTCATCCATGCGGGTATACACCCCAGCAAATATAAGTAGGCGGCGTGGTGGTGGAGGTGGTAGAGGAATCAGCTCCGCATCTTGTTCCTACTTTTGCTGTGGTGGTGGCACTAGAGGGTGTCCTAACCGCTCAAATGTACTCAACTTGTATGCGTTATACATGCATTGGTGATGGCATCACGGACTCCACAAAGTTCATCTATGTCCAAAGCTTGTACACCAGCAGTGTAACAAATAGATGTGATCGCTTATGGATAATAGAGGCCAGTCCTGACAAAGCAACGTGTCTTCTTGATCTCGATGTCCTTAATCTCCCCGACATCAATGGTCAAGCCTGTCTGAATGGCATAGGTAAGCACAGCCTTGTCGTTGTCACTGGATGGCTGGTGGATACTCGGAATGAGCTTCCCGATGATAAAGTAGTGCCAAGCCTTGGTGATTTTGGTCATCTGTGCCAACTTTAGCTCAGCAATCCAAAATGACAGCGTGATGGAGGCAAAGGGTTGAGCTGTAATGGTGGAGTAAACTTGTGGAGTAGAGAATTGGCCTCTCACCAACACACGATACCCACTGTCTTCAATGTCATGAAGGCCGTAGTATTCATTAAACTTAGTACGGCTGACCTGTACATTAATGCCATGAATGCGAAGTACACCTTGCCGTGCATAAGGATAGTTTGCATAAAACTCAAGTACTAATGTATCATTGCTGCCGATAGGTTGATGGCAAACTTGTTGCCAACGGCAATTCCGAATCTGAATTGCTATCGGCGTAGCTGTTACTTCAATACGCGCGCTCCACCACTATGGCTTTGTGCGCGAGCCTCTCATTATAGAATGTTTCCTTCTCGAGACACATGAAGCGGAAGTTATCGAATCTCGCGGGGTTTGGCTGTGGCAGTAGTAGAGGAGTTGGTGGTGGTGCTGGATTACCAGAAGTGGTGCGTGAGCATTTTGGTCGACTTACCATTCCTATCAATATTAGAAATATTAAAATCAAACCACTAAACAGATTGACAAGATAATAGTGTATTAACTTCACACTATTAAACATCATTACTATTTAATAATGTGTTCCCCCAAACTTTTTTTTTTTTTTAGAAAACAACCAACTTTATTAACAAAAGCAAAGCAAAACGAGGCCGGACATACCCGTCACCCCGGTACAAAAAGAACACAAAAAAGAGGAGTACTGCTCCCTTACAATTAGTAACAAAAGCTCCTATACATGGATATTGAAACTAAAACCTAGAAAAGTATGTGGGGGTTAAGAGTCTATCAAATTTGATTTCAAAAAGTCAAATTTTGAAGACTCTCAAACCTTGTAAAGCTGCATCTTAACCATTGAGCAAAAAATATTTACTTCCCATAAAAGAGCATTATCACCACCTATGTACCAACTAAGAGAACCCAAAAGGTAATTACAGGAATTATGCTAACACTTGCAACTGGTCTGCCACGTGAACCACAGCAAAGCAGTAGCCATCAGTCCATTCCAAGCAAACAACTTTCATCCATCAATCGAAAACTTGGTTGAGGAAAAGTATATACTCGTTTTTCAACCCAAGAATATAAGTCTGCCATAATTTGGACAGCATACACCTTGCCGTGCAAACAAGAAAACAGCATCTCGACTCGAGCCCAACAAATAGAAAACAACTACTCGACTCGAACTCGGTTTGACCGAGTTCGAGTCGAGCTCGAGTCGAGCTCGGAATACATATACTCGAGTAGCTCGCGAGCTACTCGAGTATATGTATATTTTTTTTATTTTTAATATTATTTATGTTTTAGTCCCTGTAGTTTAATAAATTATAATTTAATCTATTTATAATTATGTTTTAGTCCATAATTTATAATAAATTATAATTTGACCTCTTTAAATTTTAAAAAATTACAAATACATCCTATAATTTTTATAAAAAAAATAAAAAAAATAAAAAAATACTCGAGCTCGATCGAGCTGCTCGCGAGCTCGATTACCCTTTGTCGAGCTCGAGTCTAGCTCGATTATTGAAGCTCGATCGAGCTCGAGCTCAAACTCGAGTACCCATTTTTTCAAAATCTAGCTACCCGATTAGGGGTGTACTCGAGCACGACTCGACTCGATTACACCTCTAGACCATCCAGGGGATTGAAACCAAGATTCACCACACAGGGTCACCGAAAGCCAGAACCAAACTGAGTTTGAATAAGCATGCAAATTTGTTCTCTGGCCAAATGATGTAAACATCAGTAATCATGGGCCATTCCAGAGACAAAAAGTGATTACCTTTGACTCCAATTCTTGCCTTCAGAGTAGCATATACGAGGCTTGCGATCCCTTTGTTTTCTCCCTGAGAAGGCATTAGCTTTTGGACTGAGAAGAGCTTCCATGTACTTGGATTTCTTTATCGGCTTCCTGCAGTTTTTCCATTTTTTCAAGGAAGCTACTGAGCACATCTTCTGGTTCTCCCTCGTAACTGTGTTCTGTCCATTGATCCTCGCTATCCTCATCTTCTTCATCTTCAGTTGGAATGGATTGGATGGTTGCTGCATCCGGTGTTGAATTAACTCTATGTAATGAAGAAGATTCTCCTTCTTCCCACATAATTATGGCATTAGTATCCTGTTTCCTAATCTCCTTGCTAGGCAGATTTAGAGGAAACAACTTTGCTAGTTCCCCTTCATCCCACCTGATCGTTTGGATGCCTTGTATGATTTCCAATTCCACCTTCTCTCATGTGCAGAGATTGGCCTTCTACCCCACTTGGTGACACATTTCTAGTAATCACCGATTCAAGGATATTCTGAAATTCTTTTGGAGGAACGCTAGCTGCTAAAGGAAGCTCACAAGGTTTATCAAGTTCCTCAGATTCCCCACCTTGCCTGTTGATAATTTTCAAGAGCTGGCCAAGGTAAGCCAAGAATCTGCCTAGATCAATCGCATTTGCCCCTTGTTCTTCACCATATCCCTCTGACCTCTTCACCTCATTGATGGTATGATCTTCCATTACTTGAATAGCAACACAAATGTCGGTGGAGCTCCCCTGAAGTCCAGCCTGTAATGATTGGGCATGCTCTCCAACTGCCCCTACTGAAGAAGGGTCAGGCACTGGACGACTGAGCTCAGTTGCTGCCATAGATATCTCTGCCCCTTCACTTTGCCCCAAACTATTTTGTACGCGAATGGAAGCCAGGTGACCCTGCTCCCCTATCTGGAATCCGCCCATCTCAGCTTGGGGAAGTTGCTGAGCCACCATATATGAGCCCACAACTTAGTCCTTCTCCTTTGTAGTAACGATATCCTTTTCAGCAGGAATTTTTCTAACTGGCACCCACACCTTAGAAGCTGATTGGCACTTTTGATCAGTGTGACCCATCTTTTTGCAGACCACACAGTATTCCAGCAGATCTTCCATCACAACCGATTGCCACATTCCATTCTCTTTGTTTCCTATCCGAATTCGTTTGGGGATTGGCTTCAACACAACAACCTCAACGCAAACCCTAGCCTCGCTAGGTCGAAGGACTTTTTCAGCAGCTGCCGAGGCTAAATCAAGCTTTAGCGGATGTCCTACAGCTGAACCCAGAGAAAATAATGTCTTTTTTGTGAAAAAATGAAGCGGGAGGAGAGGGAATTTAACCCAAACCGGAGTCAAAGAGGACTCAATTTCCGGGCAGAAATCAGTTGTCCATTTCGATATCTTAGCTTCAAATCCATTGAAAGTCCACATTTTCTTAGTCCACATTCTATGGAAGTCCTCTTCAAGTTGGAATTTAAAGAAGACGTGTTTCTGGTCTAGAAGGCCCAAATTGCACTCACCTTTGAATGCTGCCGCTTGGATGAGTTTTCTTAGAACCGCCATAGATGGTCTGTCCCGTATGAATTTGCCAACAAGGGTAAATTTGAATGGAGCCGCAAGCTTCTGCTCTTCGGTAACTGACATGAATAAGGTAGGTTCACCTTGGAAGGTCGTCAGGGAGCTCTTAATGGTTGGAGGAAAGGAAACCTGTACCTCTTTCGACTAGCTCGCTGAGACAGCCTCTCTGAAAGTTTTGGGTGGAGAGGAACTGGGAGGAGGTGGTCTTGAGGGCAGCGGGGGGAAATCATCTGCTGCCATCTCGGGGGTAGTCCGATTGGTCAAGTTTGGAGTCTTCTTTGGTAGGGGCAGTGAGGCAGCGGGCAGAGAGGGGGCTACCATGGGCCTCTTACCTTGAGCCACCGCTTTCATTTGGTGCCATTTTTGAGCTGCAGGGATCTGTGATAGGAGAGGAGTGAAAAAATTTGAGAGGAGTAGTTGAGCTGGGCGTTTCCGATCCTTGGAGGAGGCTGCAGCCTTGGACGATTTGGGTAGGTCTACCCTAGGTTCGGGGGTGGGATCTCCCTCCAGTGACTCCCCCATCCTTTGAGTATTAGCCGCCGGCAAAGGGTGGCTCCGGCCTATGACCGGAATGGGAAGGCTTAAGCGGTGTAATTAGTTTCAGCACTTGGTACTGATAGAGGTGCGGTGGGTTAAATGCTACAAAGGGATGGATTTAGGGCCTGGTACTTTAGGAATCGAGATTGAGGGCTGGTGATTAGTAGCAGATTTAGGGCTGATTGTGAGAATCGGTTCTAGAGAGAAGGAGGAATATTTTCATATAGAAACTTTCTCCAGTAAGATACTTAAAATTTGAAATGTGTTCCCCCACACTTAATGCAAAACATATCCACAACACCAACCATGTAATGCAAATACCTCTTCTACACTCATGCAAGAACAAATGCAAACTAATATCAAAACAAAATAAATCTACATGACTACAACAAACCTAATGACCCATTCAAGCACCACAATGCATATAAGTTAAAGACATAATGTGTACAACTTAAGACAATCGATAGTTGGTTTAAATTCCAAAGGATTAAATAAAAGAATTTTAACAAACACATTACATGCATGTTAAGTTCTAGCATGTTTCTCTTCTTCTAATTCAACCATTTGTCATTGAGGCATTTTAACAAACACGTCCCATTCTTAAGAATTTCATGCCTATTAAAACCAACAATTGAATTTAAGTGTCCAAGAAAACCACAACAATGCTTAACATTATAGTAACATGGTCATAATGCACCAATATAATATGATTACACAACCACGTATATATGCTAACGATAAAAAAAATGGTATTGGTACATAACCGTGTGTATACATATTCAAAAATTCTACAACACCAATCCTTGAATCAATTAAGCATCACAATTCACCAAGTAGTGTAAATACAACAAATAGAAAACAATTCACACACGATTACAACGAAATTGAGAGAAAAATTTGAAATTTTACCTCTTGAAGAACAAAATCAAATTGCAAGATTTGTGTGTATTGTGATGAACTACACCCCTCTAAGATTCCCCAACAGCGGAGCCAAAATTGGATAGGGAGTAAATATGTAAAATACGATCGTGGTTGCTATTCAACCCTAATCAAAGATATGTTAAACAACCCCCGTAAAGGTGATAATATAGCGAGTTCGTTCCCTTAGGGAGAGGGCAATGTTAAAATTCTAAAGAAAATATTTTTGGATTTTTTTAATTATTAAACTAAAGAAACTAAATTAAAAGACAAAACACACTAAATAAAAGGATGATTTTGGTGTAAAAACACTGATTAAGCAAGTGTACTCTCGAGATTATATTTTAGGGTATATAAAAGGCACAAGCACATCCTATCTATGGTCATACAAAATAAGGGTCAATTACTAAACTCACATCCTCCAATGTGGTAAGAGGCAATGAATGATTTAGGCATTTACCTATTTAGATATTAACTAATTCATTAAACCCTCCCATGTCGTAAGAGGCAAGGTTTACTTTCTTAATTAACTTGGAATCTAATGCAACTACCAACTCAACTAAACACTCAAGTTCAACCGCTCCTATGTGGTGAGAGGCAACGCCCGAACCAGTCATGCTAATGCTAAACTAATCCCCCTAACTCCTCCTATGTGGTAAGAGCCAAGAGCTAAGGTAAAATTGACCTAACAAATTCTGATAGCAATCCGCCCATGTCCATGGTGCCAAGACCGAGTTCACATGATCCATTGGAGAATCTTGATGGACCAATGACAAGATCAAGGAGTAAGAGGATGAAGGTCGCCTTGCACACATTATTGTCAACGTATTGTGAGAATCTTGAAGACTTTTCTCACATTGGCGAACCATCTAAACATGGAGTTTTATGGCATGTTTCTTCAATAACAATTCATGAAGATGTTTCTAAGGGTTCTACATTGGAATTTAAGGAAATTCCACCTTGAAGAAATTCACATGGCCGACTAGAAGACCAAGAAGGAGTGTACTTAGGCTTTACTTTGTTGGATCACGCCATTGCTTAATAATTAGGGTTTATTATTATGTTGTTTTTATTAAGTCCAAAAACGGAATTGTGGGCTTAATTCTTTTGAGTTTTTAATTGTTAGTTAAGCAATTACTTGGCCCAATTATCTTGCATGATAATTAGTAAAGTAATCTCCTATTTTTCTGGAAACTTTTGGAAAGGAAACTCCTACTATTTAGGAGCTCTAGGCATGTTGTTTTTCAAGAGGCAAAAACGTGTTTTGGTTGCTTGATAGTTTAGAAATCAAGTTGTACTTGATTACCATTAGGGTTTCACATTTTTTTAGCCTATTTAAGGTGAGTTTTTCACGTGAAATAATATAGAGAATTTTGTGAATTTTAGCTTTGCTAATTTCGATTAACACTTTGTGTTGTCAAAACCTTGAAGTTCATTGTTGATCTTCATTGTAATCCGCAAGCCTTTAGCTAAGACCTCTCGGTGAGCTTACAAGTTCCTGATTTTAAGAACAAGCCAAATCAATTTTTTTTAACTCATGATTTACATGGGTTGAACCAAATTGTTTGTCAAAAGCGTAGGGGTTTGATTAACTTCAATTCCAATCTTCACGTTCCCTTTGAATTCTTTCCGCTCTTTATTGTTGTGTTGTTTGTGTGTTGACGAGTTTTGTGCAGCAACGGTCCTAAGTTTGTGGTGAGTTGAATGATCCAGGACTTCAAGCCTCGGTCATTCGTATCAATTGGTATCAGATCCCTAAGGTTGTTGCCTCAAAACAATTCAGGTTATAATTTTTCGTTGGAGTTTTCTTTTTGCGTCAACATCTTCTTGCCGTTTTTTACGTTAAGTTCTTGCTTCTTTAGTTTCATTTTTTTATTGCTATCTTGAGTCATTCATACTGCTGTAGTTTCTGTCTTATTCTGCTCTAAATTCAGTCGTGCTTGTTAAGCAAAATCGCATAAAAGTTCCTTGCTGAAATTCGACAAATTGTCACAAAAGTTTCCTTGCCGTTTTTGCGACTTTTGTGTCTTTCTTTTGCTGTTTCTTTTTGCATCTTTATTGCTGTTCTTCGTGTCATATTCTGCATTGTTTTGTTCATCATTATAGTGCTGAATTTATTTAGTTTTCAT
The DNA here is from genome assembly GCA_016586305.1 of Ophiorrhiza pumila. NCBI lineage: Eukaryota > Viridiplantae > Streptophyta > Magnoliopsida > Gentianales > Rubiaceae > Ophiorrhiza > Ophiorrhiza pumila. Next base: position 17,878,750 of record BLIW01000010.1, read on the forward strand.
TGCTGTTTTGTACGTCAAAAAAATATTAGGGTTTCGTCAAAATTAGGGTTTTATCAAACTAGGGTTTTGGTTCTTGGTTCTTTTCTTTCTTGTTTTCAATTCGTTTGACCTAATTTCTTTTGTGTTCAATTGTCTCTTGTGTCTACATTCAGTTGTCTTTAGTTAAGTTTTCATTATAAGTCAAAAGAATAGTTCTTGGACACTTTCTTGAGATTCTTGAAATTTTTGAAAATTTCCAACTTGCCGAAATTTGGTTCTTGAACTATCGTCTTGCTCTTTGGCTTATTGCTTGAGGATCTTGCTTAATTTGCATATTCAAATTCAAACTATTTGGTGATTTCTTGAATATCTTGGTTGCTGAAGTTTGACGTTAAGACATAAGGACAATACAACCTAAAAACTAGGTTTGTGTCTTAACAAGTTTAAAAAATATAAATATATAGTCCGAGATTTAAAAAAAAAAGAAAGAGACCAAGTAAAATACAGCCCAAAGGCAATTGGTCTGAATTAAAAAAAAAGATACGGACTTGGATATAAAATATATATAAATTATTGCAGCCCAAGAAAAGAACTTGTTGTTCTAGCTTGTTTTACTAAAAAAGTGTCATATCTTGCTCAATATAAATCAGAATTAAGTGATTCAAGCGGTCATTTTCTTGTCTTCGTATCTACTTTCTATTTTCTGTAGTTTCAGAAGTTCAATCATTTTATATCCCTGCGTTGTTCTTAAATACTCTTATTGACGTGATTGTCTAAAGCTTCTTTGACTTTACGTGTGTAAGTTTTTGATTGTGGAACTTGTTAATTGAGACTTATTCTACAAATCAACGAACTTGGTAAGTCTCTAATAGTTCTGGACAATTCATTACTTGAGTATAGCTAGGATATAGAATTGAGGAGAAAAACTACTTAAATAGAGTGGAGAGTACCTACTCACCAAAGTGAGGAACCCGTGAGATATATACCTATATTTCCTTGTGTTTTCACTAACGTGCAGGTACAAATGGAGGGTGATAAATCAGTGTCACATCACGAAAGATTGATAATGAGATGCTCTTTGAACTGCTTCAAAAGATGCAAATTCAAATGGAGAGTTTGGCATCGGATTCCAAACGTCATGCCATAAAAAGTTCCACCTCAAGACAAATTAACTTTGATGAAGTTGCATCCGATGATGAAGAGGAGTTGGTTCTACTAAACATGGTAAAACATCCGACTTGTCTATTGGTACTTTTAAATTGACATTACCTACTTTTTATAGAAAGGCAGATCCCGAAGCATACTTTGGTTGGGTTTGAGACCTAAATCATCTCTTTGAAGGCAATAATTATCCCGAGGATAAGAGGTACCGCCTAGCCTTCATGCATCTCAAGGATTATGCTAGTTTATGGTGGGATGAGGTAATAAAAACTAGATGCCAAGATGGCGAAAGACCAATCAAGACATGGAACCAAATGAAAGTTCTCATGAGAAAGAAATATGTACCATCACATTATCATTGAGTACTCAACAGGAAATTTCACTCTCTTGTGCAAGGAGGTCGAAACATTGAAGATTACTACCATGAGATGGAAGCACTTATTATTAAAGCCAATGGTCAAGAGGATCTTGACTCAACCATTAAAAGGTTCCTCCGAGGTATGAATTTCGAATTGGCTTACCATGTTGATCTTGAAAGTTATGTTGACATTAATGAGCTTGTTCACAAAGCTATTAAGATTGAGAAACACATGAAAGGAAAGGGACGAAATTTCCAACAACCACCACCACCTTGGCAAAGAGAGCAAAAGCCGAATGTTGCTCCTTTCACTCCACCTCAAAGGCCGAGGCAATTCACTCCAAATCAGTCCACAACCACACCGAGAATTGCTCCAAAACCCGCCACCAAAGTTGTTGAATCTACCTCCAAATCGGCGCCACAATCCGGACAAAGATTGAGGGAAATTCGTTGCTTTAAATGTCAAGGCTATGGTCACATGCAATCAGATTGTCCTACTCGAAAATTGATATATGTTAATGGCAATGGAGAAGTGGTAAGTGATGAGGAATATGCCGACATGCCCACTCTTGAAGAGAAGTATCAAAGTGAAGTTAGTGAAGATCTTGAAACATACGAGGTTGGTGAATTTTCCTTAGTTACTCGCAGAGTTCTTAATGCAAAACCACAAATTATTGATGATTTGTCTCAACGAGATAACATATTTCACACACGATGCATGGTTCAAGGGAAAATTTGTAGTGTGATCATTGATAGTGGGAGTTGCACTAATGTGGCAAGTACCCTACTTGTTAAGAAATTGAAGCTGTCTTGCATGAAACATCCAAAATCATATAGACTTCAATGGTTAAACAATTCTGCCAAAAGTAAAGTGACTAAACAAGTGAAATTTTCATTCACCATTGGAAAGTATGTTGATCAGATTTTGTGTGATGTGGTTCCCATGGAATCTAGTCATATTCTTCTTAGAAGACCTTGGCAATTTGATCGAGATGTAATTTATCATGCCAAGAAGAATTACTACTATTTTGAATATGAAGGCCGAAAGTACAATCTTCGAGCTTTGAGTCCATTTCAAGTGTTTGAAGACCAGTCAAAGATTGTTCAAGCATACTGTGATTTGAGGGATCAAGAAGCAAAGTAAAAGAGCGAACAAGAGAAACAAAAGAATGTAATAGCTAGCTTAGGCCGAGACATTGTTCCTAGAACTTGTAATAGCCGAGATAGTGATTATTCTAAATCTTGTTATTTTACTTCTAAGAGTGAGGTTAAGAGAGCGATACTAGATAGGCAATCAATGTACTTAATGATCCGCAAGGATTTTGTACTTATTGTTGATAGTGATCACCTTACTTCTTTGCCTAGTGTTGTTTTATCTCTTTTACAGGAATATGAAGACGTGTTTCCCGAGGACTTGCCAACAGGTTTACCACCTATTCGAGGTATTGAACATCAAAATTGATTTCGTACCAGGAACTCAAATCCCAAACCGACCAGTTTTTAGAGCTAACCCTGAGGAAACAAAAAAGATTCAACGTCAAGTGGATGAACTCCTTGACAAAGGTATAGTTCGAGAGTCTCTTAGTCCATTTTCAGTTCCTGTTATTTTGGTGCCTAAAAAGGATGAATCTTGGAGAATGTGTGTTGATTGTCGTGCCATAAACAAAATCACAATTAAGTATAGACATCCAATTCCTAGATTAGATGATATGCTTGATGAATTGTATGGTTCGTGTAGTTTCATCAAGATTGGTTTAAAGAGTGGCTACTATCAAATTAGACTAAAAGAAGGTGATGAATGGAAAATAGCCTTTAAAACAAAGTATGGTTTGTATGAATGGTTAGTCATGCCTTTTGGTCTAACTAATGCATCTAGTACTTTTATGAGGCTAATGAATCATGTATTTCGATCTTTTATTGGAAAATTTGTTGTGGTTTACTTTGATGATATCCTTATTTATAGCAAATCACTTGATGAACATGTTGAACATCTTAAACTCGTGTTTGCTGTATTGCGTGAAAACAAATTGTATGCAAACCTTAAAAAGTGTCCTTTTTGGATCGAGTCCATAATCTTTTTAGGGTATGTTGTTAGTTCTCAAGGAATTTCTGTTGATGAGTCAAAAGTCAAGGCAATCATAGATTGGCCGAGACCTAAGAATGCCAGTGATGTTAGAAGTTTTCATGGTTTAGCAAGTTTTTATAGGAGGTTTGTTAAAGACATTAGTTCTATAGTTGCTCATTTAAATGAGCTTGTTGAATGTCACCTTTGCATGGAAAGAAGAAGATGACAAAGCTTTTAATACATTGAAAGACAAATTGACTCATGCTCTATTACTTGTATTGCCGAATTTTCATAAAGCTTCTGAGATACACTGTGATGCTTCCAAGATTGGTATTGGTGCTGTTTTGATGCAGGAATCAAGACCCGTGGCTTATTTTAGTGAAAAGCTTAATGGTATGCAACTTATGACAAGGAGTTGTATGCTTTTGTAAGATCATCACAGGTTTGGCAACATTACTTATGGCCAAAAAAATTCATAATTTATTCTGATCATGAAAGCTTTAAATTCTTGAAGACTCAAGGTAAGTTGAATAAGAGACATGCTAAATGGTTAGAATTCATTGAATCTTTTCCATATGTGATTAAGTACAAGTCAGGTAAGGATAATATTGTAGCTGATGCATTGTCTAGGAGGTATGCTTTGTTTACTTACTTGCATGCTAAGTTACTTGGATTTGAATTAATCAAAGACTTGTATAAAGATGACTCCGATTTTCAAAATGTTATTGATCAATGTTTGCTTAGACCGAATGGAGATTATTATGTGCATGATGGGTTTTTGTTTCGAAAAGATAAACCATACATACCCTCTTGTTCCATTTGTGATTTACTTGTTAAGGAAACCCATAGGGGAGGGTTAATGGGGCACTATGGTATTGCTAAAATACTTGCTATTTTAAATGAACACTTTTATTGGCCTAACATGATTAAAGATGTTAAAAGTGTTTGTGATAAATGCATTGTGTGTAATCAATCAAAATCAAAAGTGATGCCTCATGGTTTGTACACACCTTTGCCTGTTCCTAGTCATCCTTGGATTGATATTTCTATGGACTTTGTACTTGGATTACCTAGGTCACGCACTGGTCATGATAGCATTTTTGTGGTAGTTGATAGATTTAGCAAAATGGCGCACTTCATTGTATGCTCGAAATCGAATGATGCTACAAGAATTGCTGATCTCTTCTTTAAGAAAATCGTTAAGTTGCATGGAATTCCTAGAAGTATTGTTAGTGATAGGCATGTAAAGTTCTTATCTCACTTTTGGCGTACTCTATGGAATAAGTTAGGCACTAAATTGTTGTTTTCTACAGTTGCACATCCCTAAATTGATGGGCAAACAGAGGTAGTCAACCGTACTTTGTCTACCTTGCTTCATGCTATTATTCAGAAAAACTTAAAGAATTGGGAAGGTTGTTTACCGCATATTGAATTTGCTTATAATAGAACTATGCATAGCTCTACTAATTGTTCGCCTTTTGAAACTGTTTATGGATTTAATCCTTTGACTCCTCTGGATATTTTGCCTCTTCCTTTTAACAAATTTGTTGATGTCGAATGTAAAAAGAAAGCTGACTTTGTGAAGGAGTTACATGAGAAAGTTCGGAATAATATTTAAAGGCGTAATGAACAATATGCTAAACCAGCCAATAAGGGTAGGAGACAAGTGATTTTCAAACCAGGAGATTGGATTTGGATTCACTTAAGGAAAGAGAGGTTTCCCGAAAGAAGGAAATCTAAACTTCATCTAAGGGGAGATGGTCTTTTTCGAGTTTTGGAAAGGATTGGCGACAATGCTTACAAAATCAAGCTTCCAAGTGAGTATGGCAATGTCTTATCTATATTTAATGTTTCTGATTTATCTTTGTATGATGTAGGTGATTCGAGGACGAATTCTTTCGAGGAGGGAGGGAATGATATCAATCAGCCCATGTCCATGGTGCCAAGGCCGAGTTCACATGATCCATTGGAGAATCGTGATAGACCAATGACAAGATGAAGGAGTAAGAGGATGAAGGCCGCCTTGCACACATTATTGTCAACTTATTGTGAGAATCTTGAAGACTTTTCTCACATTGGCGAACCATCTAAACATGGAGTTTTATGGTATGTTTCTTCAATAACAATTCATGAAGATGTTTCTAAGGGTTCTACATTGGAACTTAAGGAAATTCCACCTTGAAGAAATTCACATGGCCGAATGGAAGACCAAGAAGGCGTGTACTTAGGCTTTACTTTGTTGGATCACGCCATTGCTTAATAATTAGGGTTTATTATTATGTTGTTTTTTTTAAGTCCAAAAACGGAATTGTGGGCTTAATTCTTTTGAGTTTTTAATTGTTAGTTAAGCAATTACTTGGCCCAATTATCTTGCATGATAATTAGGAAAGTAATCTCCTATTTTTTAGGAAACTTTTGGAAAGTAAACTCTTACAATTTAGGAGCTCTAGGCATGTTGTTTTTCAAGAGGCAAAAACGTGTTTTACTTGCTTGATAGTTTAGAAATCAAGTTGTACTTGATTACCAGTAGGGTTTCACGTTTTTGTAGCCTATTTAAAGTGAGTTTTTCACGTGAAATAATATAGAGAATTTTGTGAATTTTAGCTTTGCTAATTTCGATTAACACTTTGTGTTGTCAAAACCTTGAAGTTCATTATTGATCTTCATTGTAATCCACAAGCCCTTAGCTAAGACCTCTAGGTGAGCTTACAAGTTCTTGATTTTAAGAACAAGCCAAATTAATTTTGTTTAACTCATGATTTACACGCGTTGAGCCAAATTCATTGTCAAAAGTGTGAGGGGGGGGTTTGATTAACTTCAATTCCAATCTTCACGTTCCCTTTGAATTCTTTCCGCTCGTTCTTGTTGTGTTGTTTGTGTGTTGACGAGTTTTTGTGCAGCAACGATCCTAAGTTTGTGGTGAGTTGATTGTTTTAGGACTTCAGGCCTCGGTCATTCGTATCAAATTCACAACCAACCCACAAAAGATTCCAAACAACCCACTCTAATCCTCCTATGTGGTAAGAGGCAAGATTAAAGCAAGTTATCTCTAAAATAATTTACTGCACTTTAAGAAGATATTCATCATACATAATCCTCGGATATATCATGAAGAACACAGTAAAACTCATTCCACAAAGACCAAAAGATAGAGCATAGCATGTAAATTAAGCACACACACCCTTGTTTATAATCCCGGGTGCAAAAATTATTTAGCCAAGCATGGCTAAATTTCGTCATGATATTAAAAATTAAGCACATAATTGAAAACATAACTTGAAAAAGAAAAACAACACCTTGAAGTATGAATCCGTAGATGAAATCTTTACTCCTAAAAGAATGAATTCAATAAGAGATGATGTTCCCAAAATCCATACATCTGCAAATTCTCCGTGCAAAAACCAAAGAAATAAAGCCCTAGCTATTAAAAAGAGAAAACCCTTGCTTAAAATCTCTCAAAATTGTCACACCCCAAAAATCTGTAAACCAAGCCCTATTTATAGTGATTTCATAAAAATATTTGCAAATAAGTCCTTCACGAAAACCTTGTCTGACTCGAAATCTCAAACTGGGCAAAAAATGCAAATTTCCAAAAATAACTTGGAATTGTACATGATTCCTGACGTCGCGACATGCATGGTCGCACGCCGCGACGTTGGAGGGGTCCTGACTTCGTGACGTGGCATACTGCCAATCTTCTCCAAAAATTGCCAAAAAATCCCAAAAAATCAATTTTAATTCATATTTTTCACCTCGCGACGCGCGGATATGCACGTCGCGACATCTACCCATATCGCGACGTGGGAGGGTCCCGACGTTACGACGTGGAGCATGTTTTCATTCTCATCACGAACTTTCTTCAATTTTTCCTCCTCTTTGCATCCTATTTGGCTCTCATATGACTTTTCTCTTCTAAGCATAAACCATGGTTGATAAACCTACAAATAAAACACTAAAACGAATCAACAAGAACAAGAACGACCAAAGAATTAAGTATAAAATACTAAATAAAAGGTGAATAAATTCACTTTATTAATGTACGTCGACAACATGATAATAAAAAGTAAAACACAATAACAACTATTGGAGGACGTTGAGGAGACTTCCAGAACTTTAAAGAAGTCGAAAATGAACCCCAAAAAATGCACCTTTGGAGTAGAAGAGGGAAAGTTCCTAGGCTTCCTAGTGTCAAACAAAGGAATTGAGATCAACCACGAAAAGATAAAGGCCATCACATAGATGTCGTCCCTCAAGAACATCAAGGGAATGCAGAGGTTGACGGGACGAATGACATCCTTAAATAGGCTTCTCTTGCGGTCTACGAAAAGAGGCCTTCCCTTCTTCAATCCTCTTAAAAAGACGTAATTTTTCTTGGACGGAGAAACATGATGAAGCTTTTCAAGAGTTAAAGGAGTACTTGAGTTGCTTACCCCGCCTTACTACTCCTAAGAAGGGAGAGACGCTATATTTGTACCAGTCAGTGAGCGAGGAGACCATTAGTGTCGTCCTAGTGAAGGAAGACCAGGGCACTTAAAAGCCAGTTTAAAAAATTGGCCTTAGCCTTAGTTCATGCCGCTAGTAAGCTGCGTCACTATTTCCATGCTCACCCGATCTGTGTTAGAACCGATTAACCCTTAAAGCAAGTGATGCACTGTCCCGAAGCCTCAGGTAGGTTAATTAAATGGGCCGTCAAACTTGGGGAGCATGAAATTGAATATTGACCCCGGACAGCAATCAGGAGCCAAAATTTGGTGAACTTTATAGCTAAGGCTACTATAGAAGAAGATGTCAGAGTAGGGATACCATACCCGTAGGCTAAAAAACATAAAGAAGAAGGAGGCTCTGGTGGACAGAATCCCCCCGACCATATAATGTGGGAACTTTATGTCAATAGAGCATCATTGGAGCAAGGAGCAGAAGCTAGATTGCTACTCATCAGCCCTGAGGGGATCGAAACCACATACGCTCTACGTTTTGACTTTCCATTTTTAAATAATGAAGCTGAATACGAGGCCCTCATCACTGGAATGAAATTAGAACTGGCCACCAAAGCTCGAAAGCTTCAAGTTAACAGCGACTCTCAATTGGTGGTCAGACAAATAGACGGATTGTAAGAGGCGAGAGAGCCTGCCATGATGAATTACCTTCAGAAAGCCTTCTAAGTTGCAGTGGCCTTTAAGGAGTTTGAAATGAGGAGGGTTTCCCGGGCGAAGAATAAGAGGGCTGATACCCAAAGCAAGTTTGCGTCCTCCTCTTACGCCCACCTCAGAAATCAAGTCTTGGTAGAAGTCATGAAGAAAAGAGCACCGAAAACGGTCCTATATTGGTGGACAAGGAACAGACCTGCTAGATGACTTCCCTTATACAATACCTATCAGGAGGAACCCTCCCTGAGGACCCAGTGGAGGCCAAAAGGGTTCGGGTAAGGGATGCATGCTATGCATTGCATAATGAAATCTTGTTCAAGAAAGGGTACCTTACCTCCTGGCTACGATGCATCGCTCCTGGAAAAGCTGAGTACGTCTTAGCTGAAATCAATCAAGGAGCATGTGGTAGTAATCTGGACTTTAGGAATCTAGCAGCCAAAGTAATAAGAACAGGTTACTATTAGCCAACCCTCCAATAAGACACTGACAATACAGTTAAGAGATGTAGAAAGTGCTAGATACACGCTGTTGTTTAGAGGACCCACAAGTCTAACATGATCACTTTGCGCAGCCCTTGGCCTTTCTACCAATAGGGAATCGACATTCTTGATCCATTTTCTGAAGCTATCGGTAAGGTGAAGTTCGTTATTGTAGCTGTGGATTACTTCACCAAATGGATCGAAGCTGAACCCTTGGCGACGATTACTGGGCCAATATCCTCAAATTCCTTTGGAAAAATGTGATGGGCCGATTTGGCATACCCCATACCTTGGTTTCCTATAAAGGCTAGAAGTTTGCCAATGATCCCTTTAGGTCCTGGTGACAAGAGCTAAACATCACTCAGTGTTTTACATCCGTTTCCCACCCAGGTCGAATGGGAAAACTAAGGTATCAAACTAGACAATATCGCAAGGGCTAAATTCTTATTTGGACAATGCCAAAGGGAATTGGCCGGATGAGATACCTCACGTGTTGTGGGAATATTGAACTACAGCTAGGGCCCCAACTCGGGAGACCCCCTATAGTTTGGTATATGGGCCGAAAGCCGTCATATTCCCAGAAATAGGCATGTCCACGGCAAGGATATTAGACCTTGACCCAGAAGAAAACAGTGAGAGTCTGTTGGTAAACCTAGAGCTGCTAGAAGAAAAAAAGGGAAGCAGCTCGGATCAGACGTTACAAGGCTTTCGTAGCGAAGTACGACAACTCAAATGTTAAGAGTGTCACATTCTTGCCCAGAGACTTGGTAGTGAGAAAGAGTAATGCTAGCTGGGCTCGAAAATTGAAAAGTTAAAAGTTAACTGGAAGGGACCCTGTAGGGTTGTGGAAGTGCATTAAGTAAGACACTACAAGTTAGAAGGGTTGAATGGGGAGAACATCCCCCGAACATGGAATGTAGAACATTTCAAGAAGTTTAATCTCTAGCTTGACGACTCCAGGAGAGCCAGCACCCCCTATCTGCTTTACTATTATTTGGTCCATGTTTCTTTTCCCTTACTTTTATTTTTAGTTTTGTCGCTCATACAGTGAGGCGTAGATAATCTTGTAAATGATTCGATCCGCAGGACCCATTTTTGTTATTTAAATTGGATCACAAGATTAATCACTCTAAAAATGCAAAAATGTAAGTAAAAACCTTTTGTGCATACATAATAACACTTACAAACTTGCACAAAAATGGGAAAACCGCACCCAACTAGTGCATTTCTAAGTTCATTAAAAGGTTACACATAAACGTTAAACATAAAAAAGATCAAGGTCCTGGAGGTGATGGGACACCTAGATCAGTGGGAGACGTGGCCTAGATGGAAGCAAGAATCCTACAGTAGCACCGTCTAAAAACGTTGAAACCCCAGGGTTAAACCCCAAAATATTTTCCTATACCACGTGGGCCAAGACATCCTGATGGAGACTCATAGCCTGGGCATGAGCACCAAGAGCCATGGTAGAGATGAGAGAACCCCGGAAGAAGTCCCCAAATAAATGAGACTGAACGAAATGGGATATCAGCCCATTGACATTGGGGGCTTCCCATAAAATCCACATTTTCTTCTAAGAAGACCACACTTTCATGAAGAGTCGCTAACTTTCTCTCCAAGAGAGTGATGGCAAAAACAACCTCATCTTTTTCACACCCTGCACGACGACAGGCCTCTTGAGACTCCGTCAATTCTTCTTCAATATGGATAGCAACCAGTTGCAAGGTCCTAACCTCTTTATCCCTCTTACTGCATCTAGTCCTCCAAGTATGAGACTCAAAACTGGAATTAAGGCACATCATTTTGAGCTCTCAGATTTGATTCTCTAGACAGGTCAGATCCTTAGGTGCCTTCATCACAAAAGTAGCAATGATGGAGCCCACAATAGCCATCTGAGAATGAGAAGAACAATCAGGGATCGCATAGAAAATGTACACAAATAATAGAAGATTTTAGTGTTTAACCCAACATGCCCCATGTGGTAGGCAAAAATGCCAGTAGCCTCGTCCCTAAAAAGGGGAATACGTAACAGCTCAATCTTGAGGGGGGACATAGTGATCAAGCCAAAGAAAGCATGTCAAAAAATTATCGAGGCGATCATTGACTTTTAATCCCCTTTGAGAGCACCAATGCTTACCTTCGTGGCATACCCAGGGTGCGACGGGGACTATTGCAGGGACTGTTTTTACTTTCTGAACCAAAGGGCCAGGGAAAGTCAAACACTCGCCTTCTGCGAGGCCCTTCACTAGTGGAATCCTAAACATTTGACCTCCGGAAGAACAAGATGAGTCAAGAGGGACACCCAAAGTAGGGGGCACACCTCCAGAACCCCAGGCAGGGCCCTCAGGAGTTGAGAATCTGGTGGGACCCCTAAGGAGACTAGTGCCAGTGGCCATGCCATAATGGATCGGAGCCAAAGAGGTAGCCCCCTCAGAAAATATGGTAACTATCCCCTCCCTCATAAGCGAATCCCCAAGGCCTAACTCCTAAGGTTTGGGGGAGCGAGGTTGGTTGAAGTACAAGGAACGTCCATGGGACCACCTATAGAAACAAGCAATGCAAACATAGAAGATGAAAAGCCAAGCAAGGCAAACATAGAATCCAAACATAGAAGACTAAAAGCCAAGCAAGGCAAACAAAAAAAACAACAAAACAAACGACAAGAAAAATAACAAAGAGTGGTCAAGTGATGATACCCGTAGGCATCCTAGAGGAAATTGCCTCGGAGAGCTTAGCACCAGGACTAGTTAAACTAGGTATAGGAACGCCTAAGAAGGAGAGGGCTTGAAGCAGCACAGTCGTGATGGGAGCAAAAAGAGGGGAAACTTCTCATTCATCATGGAGGTCTAGTGAGTCGAAAATAGGGTTGCCTGCTATAAAGAACAAAAAGAGAGAATAAGTGAATGCACAACAATCACGAAGAAAAGAGTAGATAAGCAGAAAAAAGCCTTATCGGGTTCTTGCTTACAAGAAAGGTGGCTTGGGTCAAGCCGTAGGCCACTAACTAGAGCGCAGTTAGCTTGGTGGAGTCCACGGATTCCCCACAAGACAACAATTTCTCCTGGGCTTCCTAAAAAAAGCCAAAGGTAGGTGTTGTGTCGGCCTCTAAATTGCTGGCAAACCTTCAGCATCCCAACAATTCCTGGGGCTCTCCCTGCACAAAGCAAAACTGGTCTTGCCAGCCAGAGGAGGAGTGTCTGTCTCATTCAAAGAAATAGAGATGCTGGTCACGATATTGAACATAGAAGAACTAATGTTCTCCAAGCTTCCTTATTAACTGGAAAAGACTTTGAAAGAAAGTCACGCTAGACTCGATGCCCTGATGCTGGCACAATACCTCGAAAGAAAGAAGGTAACGAATGGCATTGGGGACCAACTACCTCTTTGCCACCCCATAGTGGTGAGAGATTTCCAAGATTAAAGGATAGAAGGGTAGACGAATACCCATCGCTAACTGAGCCTTGAAAATGATGATATACCCATTGGGCGGAGAGGGAAAATTTTGCCCACCACCTTGACCAAAAGGTAGAAAAGACAAAGCGATTTGATACCCATGTGATAACATGGCCACCTACTTCTGGTTGAAAGCACTAGTGATGGTGACCTCATCGGAGAGATCAATGACCCCGCCATCTGAAGAGTCATCCCCCGGATCACCTCGGGATAACCCATACTAGCAGAAGGATGAAGTGGAGGTGGAAGCCCAGAACTTTCAGAGTCTAAGAACTTCAAGGACACAACTCGACAAGAACTTCAAAGTCGCTTGACCATTCTGAGAAGCAAAGATAAAATGACGGAAGAAGAAAATGGAGAGAAGCCGGGGAAAGAAGAAGAGGGAAAGAAATAAAAGGTCCTCACTTTTCAAAATTTGAAAAAAAAAGTGGTTGATCTAACGTGGGGCATTAACTACCCACCACATGATCGAGGATCATTATTTCCCTCGATTGTGGGGATAATTAATGGGATGCTACGCCAGCCCGAAGAAGCATCATTAACAAGGAGAACTTGGGCCTTTTGACCTTGAAAAAGAAGTCGCTGGGTAGGGAGTCTTGAACCTTGCTCCCCCCAGCTATAGGGCATTTGATGAAGCCAAAAAAAAAGGGGTTGAGGCCCAAAACCCATCGTAAGTTCTATTTAGCTTAATGGGCTCATAATGGAGGGAAGGGGCCCGTCATAAGCCCTACCTAAAGGGCTAAAGATTTTTTTTGCCCTCAATAACCCTATCAATAAATATGTCTAAAGTCCTCATTCCCAATGTAAGACAAAGGAGGCAGATCTTCTCCAAGGTTTTAGGGAAAGCTGAAAATGGAGAGTGGGAATCTGCTTAAAAAACTACTAAAGTTCTAATTCCATTCCCTACATTAACTCACTTACCTTTCTTTGGAGCTCATTTTACTCTTCGGATGAGCATCTTGGGGCCCAACCTGGGTGTGCTTTCTTTTGCAAGTATCTCAGGTCAATGCACCATTTTTTGAGGACTCCATCAACACTCATAAAATATTTATTTCTTCTAACAAAATTCAGAAGAAAAAGATTTCTTTTTAAAAAAAGAATACTCTTATCCAATAAAAAGTTGACTGATATAACTTTACTTAAAATCACACTAATAATGGTTAAAATTATTAAAATTATTCACTTAAATGTTTAAAATCATTTTTGATAAATCAACTCAAAATGAATATATTATAATTGTATTATTTTGATAAACGTGCAATCATTATGTATACATGAGGTGATTGAGGATGGGTGCATAATCTTATCATTTATAATTTTAATTTAGAATATCACAAAAACTGATGTTCCACCGTCGCAAGTGTGCGTGACTAAAACATGTGTGCGACGGGATTAATGACGTGCCCCCATGCACATGTATAGCAGTTTATATATAAATTATTATGATTGACTAATAATGTACGAAGTACGAAATGTGATGATATTATGATTGGCGTATAAGGTATGAAGAAGTATGAAGGCATTATGATTGGCGTATAACGTATAATGTATGAAATGTGAAGAAGTATGAAATCATTATGATTGGCGTATAATATATGAAGTATGAAGAAGTATGAAGGCATTATGATTGGTGTATAACATATAAAGTATGGAATTTGAAGACTTTATGAAGAAGTATGAAGGCATTATAATTGGTGTATAATGTATAACATATCAAATCTGAAGAATTTTGAATGTATTATGATTGGCATATAACATATAATGTATCATTATGAAATGAAAATTTATATGCTAAAAAATGTGGGCATGCTACACCGTATATACGCAAACTTTTCACAAGAGACTTCCTCTTAGAATATTGGTAAGTTGGAATTGTACTAAAGTTGACCTTCGTCCCTATTAAAGTCTCTATTAGAAGTGTTTTTCTCTCATTTTGAGGGAGTTATGTCTTATACATTTAGAAGTTTCAAGATTTTTCATAACTCTTAAAATCTAAAGAATATGATGAGTACAAAGTGAATATATTTTCAAAATTGTGGAAACTCAAAAGAGCAATCATCATAGCATCGGATGGTAGTTGTCGGGACCAAGAGAACAAAATAGACAATGACGATGCAAATGATGGTGGCCAAAAGAAAAGAAAGCAGATCTCTTATTGTGGCCATCTACACAAGAGTAGCTCTGTTCGAGTTTTTTAAGTCAGAATATAAGTTTTTTTATGAAAAAATATTAGAAGCAAAAAATGTAAAGGAATGTCTTTTAAGGATGATAGGGAGAAAAGAAGGAAAAAAAGAGTTATGGATGAAATGGGGGAGAAAAAGAAAGAAAAATATTAATGATTTGTGTGTATTCAGATGATAGTTAGAATTAAGATATTCAATATATCCTATCAGTTTCTGCACAATTTGACGAGCAATCCATTAAACAAGTGCAACAAATTAGAATAATCTCTTATTAGATGAATTTTAGGTAGAAATCTCCTTTGCATAGAAGTCTAATGGGCATAGAAATCTTGATTTTCTATAATTGTGTTCTAGTTGTAAACTAGTTATATTTTGCATTATAAGATATATTTTTCATTAACATTAATTAATCGCTTTAAATAAAAAGAAAAACGGAATTGTAGTGAGTGAGAAAAGAGACATTTACAAAATAACAAAATTGGTAACTCGATCATTAAATGAGACTCTTTTTTTTCAAAGACATATTTTAATTGCTGAAAACATAATTACAAACAATTAAATGATCGGTGGCTAGAGTCTGGTCCTTTATCAGCGTATGCTCCTTTGTTAGGGTACACACCAATTGACAAATTTTGGTACTCGAGATAGTGGAATGTCCATAAAGTGGCTAGATAGTTGGTGGAGGAGTTAATATTGGTGATCCAATGTGTCCTTGTTGAGGAATTCCCAATAGGGCCAATACGTTAGTGTTTCTAGAGATCAATTATGTCCGGTACATTCTCTATGTCTTCTGCTAATGAGGTATGATGACCCAAGTTGGCCCCAAATCATTTTCTGGGTGGATTGTGGAAAAAGGGATTTCTAGTAAGAGTCTCAATTTTCATTCTACGTCTATGGTGGGGCAGGCTACCGCTAGATCATTGGCTAGTGAAATGGAACTTCTATATCCCATTTTCATGTCTGGGATGCTTATGCCACCACAAGGATATTAATCATCTCTTTGTAGATTGCCTATATGCGCTTCATGTCAGGGAGTATTTCGTGTCCATTTGGGGAGTAAGGGTTACGGACTTGTGATATTGGTTCCTACTCTGTCGTGAAATTCGGGGGAATAACATTCTGAGATTCTTGGGAGTTGCTCTCCATACTTAATTTGATGGCGTATTTGGAATAAATAGAACGAGGTATTTTTTCAAGAGGTGGTTGTGTCTCTTAAGATGGTTAGGGAGAGAATTTGGCATGACATACATATTTGTTTTGGAATTCAATTTCCTAGTAGTGTGCTTGAGGAGATTGCATTCGATAGATCAAGACCTTTGCTCCTACTATTTGGGTGATTAGAGTGGTATGGTGTACTAGGTATCTTTCAGCTCAATATAGATAGTTGGGTATCTTTCAGCTCAATACAGATGGTTGTGCAAAGGGGAACCTTGGGTATTGGCAGTGGGGGGCAATAGTGCATGATTCCATGGGTTGTGTTCTAGGAGGTTTGTTGATAGGATTTCAGCATGCTACGAGCTTACAGTTTAAGATGTTGGATTTATGATAATTGCTATTTTGCATTCGAAATCAATGGGTTCCAATAATTGTAGAGAACCATTCGCTGGTTCTGTGTGATTTGGTTAGGCAAAAGAAGACGCCCCCAAGGAGGATTTGAAGAGTGTTTCATAGTATTCTAAAGCTACCATCCCATTTTCACTCTGTATCTTATATCTTTCGGGAGGGGAATGGCCATGTTGATTATCTAGCGAATCTAGGATGTGCTTAGGCATGTCGACGAGAATATATGGGCATTCAAGAAATTTCTTCTGAAGTTCGGGTCTATTTAATTTTGACGATTAGCTTTTCCAAATTTATGAGCTCGCCAGGATTAAGTGTTGCATATTTTCTATAATAGGAGTAGTACTCATTTATCATTTTGCTCTAGTTTTGTTGTAATGCTAGAAATTCTATTTCATTCGATTTTATCCTAATAATAACTGGGGGTGGCGTTCCTCCCTGTGTTCAGGGTTAGCCAAAAAACAAATGGTTAAATATCATTTTGGGCAGCTCTCAATATAAAATTGGATACTAATCCTCCCAAACCTGTAATTTAAAACATCTATTTACTCTGTAGACAATACTAGGGTTGTAGAGTTGAACCTTCTAAATGAGAATTCATATTCGTCTAATATGTAGTCTCTTGCGAAGTAGGTTTATATATGTAACATGATTTATATATGAAACGTACTCTAAGTCATATCAGATTAGAAACAATCGGTTTCAAAAAGTATTTATAATGAGATTAAAAGTAACACTCTTAGGATTTTTAAAAGTATCACAATTGCGTTAAGTAACATTTAAAAGTACTACTGATAATATTAAAAGTATCACTAATAATATTAAAACTATCACTATAACATATAAAAGTATCACTATAATATTAAAAAATATCACTGATAACATTAAAATTATCATTATAATATATAAAAGTATCACTATAACATTAAAAACTATCACTGATAACATTAAAAGCATCACTGGTAACATTCAAAAGTATGGCAAATTACAAAAAACCTCCTTGTGCTTTAAGAACCTTCCAGGTTACTTCCCCATGGTTTATAAATATACATTTTACCTCCTTGTATTTTGGATTTTTTTAAAAAGTGGATGTAAACATGCAAACATCACAAAGTAAGGAAAGAGAAATAAGTACCCCTAGACAAATTAAAAATTTTGACAAATTTAATTTTTAAAAAGACTAATATTCCCCTCCATTAACCAAAAAATCATCTCGGTATATGAATAATCCACATCTGCCACCACTATATGCAGTTTCTTTGTCTCTTTTTCATCATGCTATACATTTTCTGCCAATTGCTTATACTTGACAAGCTCCACAAGATATGCATGTTTTCGAGCAGGGCCATGCTCAACTCTCCTCAGACACGACTAGCAAAATTGAGTAAGCAAAGTGTTTTCCCAAGATCTACAACATTTGGGTTGATTTGGACAAACATCGGTCTTGCAATCCCCATTTGCATTTCAAATTAAGCCAAAGAACTCTACAACATATGAGTGAGTTTTTAGTTCTTGTCTTGAAAGCAAGAGCAAATATAACATCTTCAAGTGCTGATAAGGATTTATTTTTAAACTGAGACTACTTCCATTTTTCACCTGTCACTTCAATCTTTCCAACCTCTATAGCCACTTCCATCATGATAATCATCATCATCACCATAGTCACAGTCACTGTCATAGTCATAATGATGGTGTGGATGAGATGAACCTCATTGAATCGCAGGAGGTCATCTTTGGCAGTCATAGTTTTACCTCCCACCTCAAGTTCTACAACTTCCACACACACTCTCTCTCATCTTTATAACACATAAAACAAATTCTATCTTTAAAAATTGGGCTAATTATCAGGACCCCATGTGGTTTGCCAAAAATCCCTATAACTGCCATGTTTTATAAAAAGGTATCGACTACCCCCATGTGTTTTCGGGTGAGATAGAAAGTGGATGGAAATTAGGTCCGTTAACGACGCTTGAAGGACATGCACTTTATTGTGCGAGTGTGATTTACCAATAGTCAATTAATGTCTTAAATTTCCTAAATTACCCCTTATTAAGTCTCCTCCAAAAAAGTCAAAATTGATTTTGAATCCAAAATTCTAATATCAAATATATTTTCCGTTTTGGTTTTTTTTTTCCGTTTCATGCTATTATTTTTTTGCTTTGTTTTTATTATTATTCTTTTTTAACAAAATCCACTCCACCTTGTCTTTTTTTTCATGCTATTATTAATTTTTTTTCTATTATTATTCTTTTTTGAAAAATCCACTACACCGCCCAATTTGCCAACCACCACCACTCTAGCCACCATCCATCGCAACACCATCACGTAAACCACTCTTAACATCCTAACACCACCACCACCCCATAGCCACACCACCACCAAAACACCATCACCACGGCACCACTACCACCACACCATTAAGTGCTTGATTTCTTTTTTTTTTCAAAATAAACAAGGAATTTTGGACAAAAGTTTAGGAAAATTAACATCGAGAATCCAAAATGTACTTCAAAATCCATCAAGAAATAGATAAAACAAAATCCTAGAACAATGGACTTTTCATCAAAGTAACCACTGGAAGTTATACAAAATGAACCCGGACAAAACACAAACTTTTAGCTAAATAACCTCACAATACAATTCCATGATTCCTTGTAGAAAAGATGTATCACAAAAATTACTCTCAGAACTAGTCAAGAATTAATATATAATTCATCTTAGCTCTTAGCGGATAGCTTTTCCTTGGCTTTTTGAATCTTCAAAACCTTATTCACAATCTTCTTTTCTTCAACAAGGAAGGCTCGGATGATTCTTTCCCTCACACCACTTCCGGACAATACTCCACCCTAAGCACGGTTCACAGTCCTACAGTTTCTACATAATCTAGACCTCTTGTATTCGGCAGGTCTGAGATGTGGAATCCCTTGGATCCGCTTGCCAGTAACAGGCCATTTGGGTCCACTTGCCCTCTTCTTCGTGGTCTGATACACAAGCTTTCCAGGGGTTTTGACGACTCGGTCCTCAAGTTGTAACTCACATGGGTTACTTAATATTAAATTGGCTTGTCTTCTTCTTCCCTTCAAATTTCTCACTGTTGTCTGACTTTTTCGCCGCCTTCCAACTTTTCCACTGCCGCTGCGCCTCCAAGCTTTGAATCTTGCCTCGGCCACCGTTACCTCCAAACTTTGAATCCTATACTTTCTCCACAATCTTCAATCAAGTCTCCTCCAAACTTTGGAATTCTGGCCTTCTCCACCACTAAAGATTCTAATTTAGATGATGGTGGTTGTGGTGGTGGTGGTGGTGGTGGCGGCGGTGGTAGAGTGTGGTAGTGGTGTTGGACTTCTAGATTTTATTGGGTGGGTGGTCGTTGTTGTTGTGGTGGTGGTAGAGGTGGTGACATCATGGATTGATTGGGTGGTGGTGGGTGGTTGTTGTGGTGCTGAAAAAAAGGGAAGGAAATAGAAGAGAAAAGATAATTTTGATATCTGAAAAATGACTGGCTGTAAAAGTAGATTCATGGCATAGGAAGAGATTATTTATATCGGGGTATTATGGGAAATTTTAACGATTCTGTTAAAGGACTTAATTTCTATTCACTTTCTATTTTACCCGAAAACACATGGGTTAATCGATACCTTTTTATAAAACATGGGGGTTATAGGGATTTTCGGCAAACTATGTGGGGGTTCCTGGCAATTAGCCCTTAAAAATTAGATATGACAAGCAATAGTAACTCCTCATGTAATAACACATGTTTTGTCCTAAAGAACAATGATTTTACTGAGAATCCCAGTGATGCGTCTAGAAATATCACGTCGCTGGAAGGTCTTCTAGTCGTCTGGACATGCCAAATACCTGTAAAGAATCTCCGAGATTGTTCCCAGGGACTAAACTCCAAAGCTTAAGTCAATAATGAGCCTTAAGCCTTTTGTGATATAAAATCGAGGGTACGAATGTCAAATTCCCTTCCAAAGTGATGGAAGGGAGGTATTTATAGAATACATACATGAATTAGAGTTGTATAAAAACTCTAATAACGTATGGTGTAAGAGTTGTAATAGGATTGTAACTCTTAGCATACATGTGAAATAGAAATAATTGCTAAAAAGGAGTTGGACTCCTATAAACTAAATAATTCTTATTGTATTAGAAGTCTATTTCTGAGGTATTCCACTTATTGTAAAATTCAACCTTCATCAATAGCCCCTCAGGTCAGTTTGCATTTATTCAATCCGATCTGACTAATAATAATGTTTGGTATGATATCGATCTGCCGTATACATGTTTGCCTCTTTGAGTTTCGTGTCCGAAAAACACGCTTCCACGTTTCTCACCACAACCTACCTGACAAACGTTTTGGCTGCACGTTTTTTCACGACAGCAGTCGTGTCCGTTCGAATTCCAACACCATTTACTATAAATAGGGCGCTTCAAATTTCATTTGACACTGTCAATCTTTCAAAGCTCTCAACCTTCAGTTCGGATTTTAGTAATTTTTCTTGCATACTCGAGTATTTTCGTGTCATTCGAGCTCACCTATCCATTGAGACATTTTCCTCCTTTTCACAAGTAATGTCTTGTTCAGCACATTCTAATTCTTCTTCTGAAATTCGTTCTGAATCTTACTTGAATAATCCTGCTTCACCCACACACGAATCTTCATATACCACATCTAGCAGTAGTGGCTCCGATTCATCTTCTAGTTCATTTGGTAATTCCCATAGTCAATCGGATCAAGATAAGAAGTTAAAGACTACCAAGTAATTTAGTTTAGTTCGGTTAGGGAAGGAAGACATGCAAGGAACTTCAAATTTCGTATAATCAAATAATCCAACTCAAGTGGAAAATTTAGATGACTTAAATCAATTCGTTACTCATGCTATTCCCTTAACGGTAGAATTTCGTGAGGATAAACCTTCGACTAGCCGACCAACAAATAAAAAACCCCAGAAAACAAATCCGACCAAGAATACTGTGGTCGTTAAACTAGAAACTTTAAGCTCCACCACAACTACCTCTTCCTTAGTGAATATTCTTAGGGACTTTCGCATCAGCCTTGAGGTCGAGACTAGGACTCCTTTGGAAGGGGAAGTGGCTAGTCGACCTCCCGAAGGCTTTGCAGGTATTTTTGTAAAACACCTTAGGGCTGGGCTGAGATTTCCTTTATCTCAGTTCATCAAGGATATTTTAGCTGATTATATGATCAGCTTATGATGGCGATGTGAGTACGGAATCCTCACACCAATATATTTTAAAGGATCTAGCTAAGAAATTCAAACCAAACAATGGATAAAATTGCGGGAAAGAGATATGTAACCAGCAACCTTGGATATATTAAATCCAAGACCTCTGTGTTATTACAAATAATTAATTCAATTCAAGAACTCTTGAATTAAACAAACTATCTAGTCTGTTCTCAATTAAGAACAAAGATCAATTTTAAGGGTTACGCCTTAAAATCAATGGTTCCAATTTAGGGTTACGCCTAAATTGCGTTTTCTAAGCACACAGCTTACAAAAACAAAGAAAAACAACTTTTCAAAATTCTCTAATAATTAAAAACGAAATTTTGATGCCTATTTATAGGCTACAAGCTTAACCTTAACTTGCTAAACAAGTAGTCTTATTGGAAAAGGAAACTAACACTTAACTAATCCAAATTAGGAAACTTTTCGTATTTGGAAACAACTTATTAACCTAAATAAAATAAATAAATAAAACTGGAAACTTCCTAATAATTCACATGTTAATTCCATGCAAGGATTATTAAACCATGTGAGACAAAATTACAAAAAATTTTATAAAACATAAAACTACTAAATTTTCCAAGACATGGAGAGCGTATTTCTAGCAAATCAGAATTTTCTATCAAATTCGTCTATTTTGCTATCATTCCCTCCCTCTTGGAAAGAATTCGTCCTCAAATTACGTCGGAGTGCTCCTGGATCAAACACAAACAGAAATTCTCCACATTGACGAACTAACAAGCACGATATAACAAAATGGTGGTTCACCTCATCAAAGATTTTGAAACGCCCAAGTGCAGGCCGAGCTAAAGCACTTAGCTTATGAGTAAGGTGAACATCCATTGATATGGCACCATGAACATTAGTTCCTTGGTCACTTGCCCTCATCTTTGCACATTCGGTAGCAATGGTCACTTGATCCTCATGAACTTGATGGGGCAATAAAGCAGCAAGATTGAATTGGCGGTCATCTTTTGTAAGACTAAAGACATTTTTCCGAGCATAATAGATGGCGTCTCTATCATATTGCCAAGGTCTACCAAGCAAGATGTGGGAAGCCTCCATAGATACAACATCACATAAAACGTCATCTTGATATTGACCCACAGAAAACGCAACTTTCACTTGCTTATTTATCCTTGCGCCTCCTTCTTGATTTAGCCACTGAAGCATATATGGCTTAGGATGCTTTTGACAAGACAACCCAAATTTCTTAACAAGCAACACACTAGCAACATTAGTACAACTACCAGTGTCAATAATCATATTACACACTTTACCTTAGATTGAACACCGAGTGTGGAATATGTTCTCCCTATGCATCAAATCATCATCAACTGCTATGTGGGAATTGAGCACACGTCTATTAACTAGCGTTAAACCTGTTTCGTCTGGATATATCACCTCTCCAAATTCTTTCTCCTCAAGAGCTGGCATGTCATCATCACTAGAATGTTCACTAGTAACTTCTCCACTTTCAAGTACGTACATGACCCTTTTATTAGGGCACTGAGATTGATAATGACCATATCCCTGGCACTTAAAACACCTTATTTCACTTTTGCCTTCGCCCAATCTGATTAGTTCTTTGGGAAGATTCAACATGGCTTTTCTCAAATTTTGAAGTAAGGTCAGCACTAACAGTAGTGGGTTCAACTTTAGACGGTGGAGTAGAGAAGTTAGAATTAAAACCTTTTTTCCATGGTGGTGGTGGCATGGCTATCCCCTTATACTTCATATGCTTCTCAATTTTAATAGCTTTATGTAACAGTTCTTCCATATCAATAAAACTTTGAAGATCAATATGATATGCCAATTTAGGATCCATACCTCGTAGAAACCACTCAATCGTAGTGTCTGGATTTTCTTCTGTACCAGCCTTAATCATTAAAGCTTCCATCTCCCCATAATACTCTACAACTAGTATACTCCCTTGAACAAGAGTTTGTAATTTTCTGTTCAAGTCTCGGCTATAAAAACTAGAAACATAGTTTTTTCTCATGATCACCTTCATCTCAGTCCAAGTTCGAATTGGTCGTTCTCTATTCCTCCTTCGTTCCGAAACAAGTTGATTCCACCATAGGCGGGAGTAATCTCTAAGATGCATAAAGGCTAAGTCATAGCACTTGTCATCGGGTTATCTACTTCCCTCAAACATGTTGTCTAGATCACTCACCCAGTCAAGAAAAACTTCAGGATCTGCTTTACCATGAAAAGTAGGAATATTCAATTTATAGGTTCCAAGACTAACATCAGAATGTTTACCTCCATTTTGCCGATGCGAATACTCATCCTCAAGATTGATTTCCTCCTCAAAATTAATCCTTCTGGCGACAGCTCCTTTATTGACAGATTTGATCTCAGTTTCCAAGCGGTCCAACCGATCCATAATCTGATTGAGTAAATCATCATTAAGGCCTTTTTGGTCATGAGGCGTTTTTGAGCTTTCAGCAGCCATGATATCAGAATTTCTTGCAATTGAGTTCTGATACCACTTGATGGCGATGTGAGTGCGAAATCCTCACACCAATATATATTAAAGGATCTAGCTAAGAAATTCAAACCAAACAATGGATAAAATTGCGGAAAAGAGATATGTAACCAGCAACCTTGGATATATTAAATCCAAGACCTCTGTTTTATTACAAATAATTAATTGAATTCAAGAACTCTTGAATTAAACAAACTATCTAGCCTGTTCTCAATTAAGAACAAAGATCAATTTTAAGGGTTACACCTTAAAATCAATGGTTCCAATTTAGGGTTACGCCTAAATTGCGTTTTCTAAGCAAACAGCTTACAAAAACAAAGAAAAACAACTTTTCAAAATTCTCTAATAATTAAAAACAAAATTTTGATGCCTATTTATAGGCTACAAGCTTAACCTTAACTTGCTAAACAAGTAGTCTTATTGGAAGGGAAACTAACACTTAACTAATCCAAATTAGGAAACTTTTCCTATTTGGAAACAACTTATTAACCTAAATAAAATAAATAAATAAAACTGGAAACTTCCTAATAATTCACATGTTAATTCCATGGAAGGATTATTAAACCATGTGAGACAAAATTACTAAAAATTTAATAAAACATAAAACTACTAAATTTTCCAAGACGTGGAGAGCGTATTTCTAGCAAATCAGAATTTCCTATCAAATTCGTCTATTTTGCTATCAGCTTAACTCAATTAACTCCAAATGCGATCAGAATCATGATCAGGTTTGAGTTATTTTTCAAACACTTAGACCATAAGTGTTCTGTTCCTTATTTTAGGCACTTCTTTTTCCTAAAATCATCTAGAAAGGATCCCTACTGGTATTACTTCACCCACCGATCTAGAAAATAACAAATTCTGAGCAGAAAGCCTCGTTCTATCTATGAATGGAAAGACAAATTCTTTTTCCTTAGCCTCAAGTCGTTGGGATGTGAGTGGTATTGGAAGTTGCATTATCGATCCAATCTTCATGAAGAAACTCCCAAAGGAACTTGCTGAGAAACTCACAAATGAGAAACGAATTCTCAACACTAACTTCTTTCCTAAAAGAGTGTTAGTGAATGCGAATCTAAGTCCTGCAACTCTTCCAGCCAATCACCAAGACCATATGAAAAATGGGAGGAAGGGTATAACTCTAATCTTTTTATTCAAATCTTATTCTTATAGATTCTAAAGTATTGCTTTGAACGGTTTTCTGTTTTCTTTTTCCAATGATCAATATCGAAGACCTTATGGAGGATGTTCTCAAACCTGTAATTGTAGATGATGGAGCTCGTACAGATGGTGCTCCCACTGATGAAGCCCCCACCGACGAGGTGATGTCGGAGAATAAAACTCTCGATCCGACCTCCTCGTCGATTAAAGGAAAAGCAAAGAAATTTTTTCCCAGGACGGGGAAAGGTTTAAAAACTGTTTTAAAGAATACCAATAAAATGAAACCGATCAATGCTGAAGATAGGGCCTAGAAGAAACCTCGAACTGTGGAAATTGAGGTTGACGAGGCCGAGGTGTCCGGTCATTCACTACTCGGGGACGTCTTTGTTCCCTTTTCAAAGGTATTGGAGGGTGAAGCCTTCTACCCTTTATCTTCGTTCCGTCCCGACGTGAAGATGGATGTCAATGACAGGCGTAATATAGAAACGGTGCCTGACTTCATCTTCAACTTTGTTCCTCGTCGGGATAGAAAAATGATGAGAAGAACCGACACCGCTTCACTTCACCAACGTCTTGCTCTTGGTGTTGCCCAGATATTCTATTCATTTATTATATACAGACATATATATATATATATTTCTTGTTTTTTTCGCTTTTGGGTATTAATTTTTATCAACTCTATTTCAGGTCATGTGTTTGGCTACGGACGTCATCGATCGTAGCGATGGGGCATCTGAAGAGGTGGATAAACTGCCTGCTGAAAAGGCTGCGGATCAACTGGAGATCACAACTCTTACTTCTCTGTATGAGACCGAGCAGAAGAAGACTTCTAAACTTAAGCAAGAGAATGATCTTCTTTAGGATCACCTGAATGCTGTTCGAGCTTCTAAAGAAGAGCTGGCTGGGCATGTGGCTTTCTTAGAGGGAGAAGGCTCTTCTCTTCTAATTTCCAACTACTTATCATCCGAAAAGGGGAGGAGATTGCTGATTTGATTGTACACACCTGCTCGCAATCACGGCTACCATAAGGCTTTGGTTGCGCTCAAGGAGAAGTGTCCTGACCTGGACATAGTTTCTGAGAAGGGATATAACGTTAACTCTCAAGAAGCTTTGAACCAAGCCTTTTCCGACCTGAAGCTTGTAAAATTTGATAGTCGGCAATACATTCTTGATAAGTTGGTTTTATACCAACTTATGTGTGTTATTTCATTTAGCTTTTGACTTATTTTTCATGCAATTGTGTAGTGTTATGTGTTATTTTGTGCATTTTATGTGGGTTACAACTTGGAGTGCTAAAATGAAGAAAAGACCAAAAATGTTGATTAAATGAGACAAATGTGTGTTTTAGGTTAAAGAACAATGAAAGAATTCAAAAAGTCTTGAAATGATGCTTGTAGAGTTTAAAGAATCCTTTAACATGCTTATTTATATTTGGGCAGAATAGATATCTTAACATCAATTATACTAATCCAAATGTGGAGATCTTAGATTTCCTAGAAAGTTCATTGAGTATATGCCAATGCTTATGTTTAAACTTTCTTCCAATTCAGTGTGCAGGTCTGAGAAACGGGCACATCTTTGTGATTGCTACTTTAGTTTTTGAGTATTGAGTTCACGGCCACAGTTTATTAGAATCACAATATCCTGTGCTTCAGACCTCCAAAATTGATGATTCTTGCTCCTATTGAAAGCCAAGAAAAATATCTACAACTCTCAAGTTTAACCCGAGCTCTAATTCGGAAGCAAAGACACATAAATATTGCATAGACGCGGAATGTCGTGCTGAAAATGGAGAATTGCACTCCGCGCCGTGCGACCGCGCCATGAAACTTCTACCTCGCCATAGTTTAGTAATTTAGCAATAACATTCTCGTCCGGGCTCCGAATTGAGTGTTTGAAAACGCCATGGATAGCAAAGACATAGGACTACAAATTGTATGTTTTAGGTTTTGCCAGATTCATAACGCATCAGGGTCAGAATTTGGTTGCAAAGTAACAGTTTGTTATTTTTCAAAGCTTGAGAGGTAAAAAGTTCCAATCTTGTATCCCTGTGTTTTCCTGGCATCTTTGAGCTGAATTTGATACACACATTTGTTGTTTATTTTACACAAGTTCATGCCCACATATTATGCGTAATACTTTGCACATTTGTGGCACATGAGCACGTAGGTGCGCGCAGACCGCACAACACTCACACATGTTGCGCGTACGGCACGCGCAGCACCCATGCACGCTGCGCGCACACCACGCACAGCATGGCACACACACGCACACGCTATGCGCACCATGCGCGCAACACACACACACCCACGCACGCACGATGGTCATGCACAGCGCGCAGCAGCCCTCACACGCTGAGCGCACAGCACTTCTGAACACAGCGTGGGCACACACATATGTTGCGCGCCACTGTGCGCAGGCCTCGCACTCGTCGCTGCGCGCATGACGCAATAGCCTTGAACCTGTCGTGCGGGCATGAGCGCGGCTGCACCAACACATAGGCACATTACATACACAATTTTACTACACTTTGTGCACACTTTTGTCACATTACATGCACACTCTTGCTACACTTTGTGCACACTCTTGCTGCACTTGTTGCACACTACATCCACTATACTAATGCACACCTCAAGGCACCTCATGCACAACAAATGGGCAATATACATTTCCATGCAAACATAAGGCACTACCAGTATGCGCACAAGCACATTTGCACTAACATGTTTTCACGGTGGTCATGGAAATTACATAGCGCGATCACACCGTGGAGACAAATTACATGGTGCGATCGCGCTGTGATAATTTTCACATTACACGATCGCATTGTGCGATCACGCCTTGTTGAAAATGTGTATAGCGCAACAGCATTGTACAATCGCGCGCCATGTTAAGAATATGTGTGGTGTGATCGCATCGTGCGATCGCGCCGTGTTAATGGTTTGTGTGGCACGATCACATCGTGTGTTCGCACTGTGCAAATGTGAATGTTTTGATGCTGAATTTTGTGTAAATGTTGGAACTCACCTTTTCTTATCTGCAGATCTTGTACTTTCTCTCACTAGGAAAAAACACTCTCAACTCTCTCCACTAATCTACACCACTAACGCTCACTCACGGATAAGGTCACTCCACTCACTCCATCCGTTTGACCAACCGTTGTAATACAAAGGTAACAACCATTATCCCTAACGGCTCTGGCCCTCGGCCGGAGCCAACATAGGTGCTCACCTCCTCTACTGATACCCACCTCCTTCCCTCCTTTCTCACCTCCACAAATTGCAGAGCCTACCTCACACCCCAAGCATCCCCAGTTGAACCTCAACTGATATAGACCTTAGATCTCCAATCCTCCATACCGAAACTCAAGTAGATCGTCAGGAATAGAGAATAGATCTCAGAGATGGGGGATCCCCCCCCCCAAATGTTCTGCCAAAAACTTTTCAAAATGCCTTAGGGCTACAAAAAACCCCTCAATTAATGACCCAAGTTTTTTTCGCCAACATTAGAGAAAACTCTTCGAAGCTCACAACTTTCAAGGGGGAACCAGCTATCCTCTTGAGCTCAGAAGAACAGGAAGTGCTTACAGATCGGTTTAGATTCACACTCATAGAAAACTTCTCCTGGGGTAGACCTCTCATGGCCAATATTCGAAAGGAAATCCTCATGGCTGCCTTCAAAGGACATGCACATACAGGACTGCTAGATAAAAGGTACATTCTAGTTAAATTTGATTTGGAGGCTAGGATTTTTAGGTGGACTAAGGATTTTAGTCTAGAAAAAGAATGGACTATTGCACTAGTTTGGATTAGGCTTCCTAATCTTCCGCTCCATCCAAGCTATTTGCAATAGCCTCTTGTACAGGAAAACCACTCAAGCTAAACTTGGTCACTGCTGCAGCTGAAAACCTTCATAGGCCTAGCAAAGCCCGAATATGCGTGGAGATGAATGTTTTGAAAGCTCAACCTAGCCGGATTTGGATAGGTAGCAAAGAAACAGGAAGATGGCAGGAAATAGAAATTGAAGACAAACCTCAGTATTGTACTACTTGCAATAAGCTGGGACATAATCAAACTCAATGCAATCCAGATAAACCAAGGACTATTCCTGAGCCAAGACAAAAAGTCACTCCCCAGTAGTAGAATCAGAAAGAGTGGATACAAGTTACTCGTTTCAAGAAGAAGGCTCAAGAGAAAAGCAACAAGAAGACAACGCCAATAGAGCCTCCAGTGAAGGATAAAGGAAAACAAGTCATAGATTGTAATGAAAATGATAAACCCAATATAGATACCTAGGCAGGGCCCTCGAGGTGTGGACTAGAGGAGCTCAGCAGTTTGCCTAACGAATAGCAGCCTCTGCTTAACCAGGAGTGCCACACAATGCCAATTCAAACAGTGAATCAAGAATCCCCCTCCAACTCATAAGAGAACCAACAAGGAAAAGAAATACAAGAGCTCAACATCCATGTTAACAACTCCTTAGCTATTATCCCTTTTTTAGTTAACAAAGAAAAGTGCAATTATATAGTAGGATCACAGGACAACAAAGCTAAGTTTGACTTAGAGGAAGTAGGAGAACAATCGCAGGATTGCAGGAACCAAAAGGTAATTCATGACCAGGACAGCAGCGAAAAAGGTAGACTCTTGGACTTACGAACAGAATCCCACAGAAAGAAATCGAGGAGCAGGTCCAGGACACAACACACAACAGACAGGAATCTCAGAAGTGAAAAGCCAGATACTACTGAAGCTAAGGTAAGTTTAAAATGATTAAAGCCCTTTTTTGGAATATCAGGAGTGTTTTCAAAAAACCAAATTTCAGAAAGCTTAAACGTATAGTGAAAACAAAAAAGATTGATTTGATTGCAATAGCATAACCTTTTGCATGTAAAGAAAAAATACTTAAATTAAAGCTCAAACTGAACTTTGAACACTGTTTATCTAATGAAAATAGTTCATTATGGATATTGTATGGAAGTCCTTTTTCTTGCTCAATTATTGCTAATTCTTCCCAGCATATAGCTCTACTCATGGAACATCCGAATTTGAATTTAAAATGTTTTGTTTCAAATATATATGCTAAATGTTCAACAGTTGCTAGAACAGATTTATGGAATTCTTTGAGTCATATAAATCCCTCCAATCTCCCTTGGCTAGCTTGGGGGGAATTGGAATTGTATGTTGCACAGACAGGAAAAAAAGGGGGAAAAGAATTCTAGCTAAAAGATATTCAAGAAATGCTAGATTTTGTGCAAAAAGAAAACCTAGCAGAAATTAAATCAATAGGAGGACTATACACATAGTGCAACAATAGAAAAGGAAAGGCAAGAATTTGGAAAACATTGGATAGAGGCCTTGTTAACCAAAGCTGGATCCTATCAGAAATTAACACCAGTATCACACTCATAAGTAGGTCTCCCTCGGATCACACCCCTATGCTATTAGAAATACAACCAGAATCTCAGGATAGAATACATAATTTTAGGTTCCAAAATTTTTGGGCTAAACACAAAAACTTCTTAGAAATAGTTCAATCAGCTTGGGAAATTCCAATTAGAGGAAGTCCAATTAGGGTTTTTGCAGAAAAATTAAAAAATACCAAAAAAACTTTACAGATTTGGAATATGGAGAAATTTGGCAACGTTTTTAATGCAGTAGATGAAGCTGAAAAGGAAATGAGAAATCTAGAAATAGCTGACTCCCAAAGTCCAGTCCCTAGAGAGATTATGCAGAAAACTGAGGCAAAACTTAAACTTGCTTTCAGGAATGAAGAGGAATTTTAGGCCCAAAAAATGAGAACTAAATGGTTAGGGGAGGGGGATAGAAACACAACATTTTTTCACTCCTGTGTGAAGCAAAGACATGCTGCTAATAGGATACACAAAATTAGAAAAGATAATGGCCAATGTATAGAAAATGAAATTGAAATAGGCAAATAAGCAGAGATCTTCTTTTCTGAACTGTTTACAGCTTCCAGCACAACTTCTGATTTCAACTCCCACCTTTTTCCCCCAGCTATAACTGAGGAAGATAGAAGTTTGTTGACTTGCCTCCCAGATTTGGACGAACTGAAATAGATAGTATTCTCCTTTAGTCATGAAAGTGCCCCAGGACCGGATGGTTTCAATGGGAAGTTCTTTCATGCATCCTGGGATATAATTAAAGTAAACCTGCTTCTAGCAACAAGAGATTTCATGAATGGGGCTGAACTTCCAAAGGCAGTGACTGCTGTAGCTTTAGTTTTAATCCCAAAAACTAAAAATGCTGCAAATTTTTCCAAATTTAGGCCCATCAGTTTATGCAATTTTTTTAATAAAATACTTTCTAAACCATTGGCCAATAGATTAGCACCTTTACTCAACAAGATCATTAGTAAAAACCAAAGCGGCTTTATTAAAGGAAGGCAAATTTCAGATAGTTATCTCCTAGCTTCAGAGTTGATATCCACACTTCTAGGAAAGAGGAAAATAGGAAACATGGCCTTAAAACTAGACATGGAAAAGGCCTATGACAGAGTTCATTGGCCTTTCTTACTCCAAATAATAAGATCCTTGGGTTTCGGGGAGGTTTGGATTGACTTGACTTGGATATTAATCTCCAACGTCTAGTTTTCAGTTCTAATAAATGGAATTCCTAGAGGTTTCTTTAGATGAACTAGAGGACTAAGACAAGGGGACCCAATTTTACCTTTACTCTTCTTAATAGGAGCTGAATACCTATCAAGACACTTGAACAGCACTCTAAATCTAAAGGATAAAGCCCAATTTTGCCTTCCAAAAAAGTGCCCTAAGATTAATCATCTAGCTTACGGAAAGATATTATCATATTTTGCTCCTCTCAGCCCAAAGCTCTGAGGAATATCATGAATATATTACAGCTTTATGAGCACATCTCTGGGCAGAAAATTAGTCAAACTAAAAGCAGATTTATAATACATAAGAATAGGACAATGAGGAGAAGCATAGAGTACAAAGGATCACAACGTTCCAGCAAGAGGAGCTCTCCATTGAGTACTTAGGGCTGCCACTACACTATAAAAGGATCCAAGCAAGTCAATTCTCTAAGGTAGTGGAAAAAATCACCTCGAAAATTGATTCTTGGAAATCCAACATACTCACAAGAGGAGTGAAAATCACCCTCATCAAGAGTGTTTTAGCTTCAACTACTTTATATACCACGATGGCAATTAATCCCCCCAAATGCGTGCTGAACCAACTGGAATCATTATTCAGTAATTTCTTGTGGAATGGGGTGGATAAGCCACATAGATTCGATTGGATAAAATGGGATAGTGTTTGCTACCCTATACATGAAGAGGTAATGGGTTTCAGAAAATTAAAGGACATACTAAAGGCTCAATCTATAAGACTATGGTGGAAGTTTAGACAAAAACAAAACTTATGGGCTAAATTTATGCATGCAAAGTATTGTCACCTCCAACATCCCTCACAGATTTTAGCTAGAAGAGGAAACTCTCTTTCTTGGTCTAGATTACTACAGGTCTCAGAAATTGCAGAAAACCACATCGCCTTCACAATTAATGGAGGTGATTGTGATTTTTGGCATGATAATTGCCTGGGAACAGGAAGTTTATCAGCAATAAACCTAGGAGAAGGGCATGAAAAGGTAAAGGATTTCCTAGATGAGGGGGAATGGTCATACGACAAACTCCTTGAAAAGGTCTCAGTAACTTGGGACCAAGGAATTTGCCAAGTTCCAATAAACAATAGACAGACACAAGGCACTCTTCATTGGAACTTGCAAAATAAAGGCAACTTCTCTCTTAAGTCAGCCTTCCAATGCATCAAAGATAATAGACAATGGACAAATGAAAATTGGAAGCACATCTGGGACCCTTTATTACCTCAAAAAATATCTTTCTTCATGATTAGAGTGTCTTTAAATAGAATTCCTCTGGGCTCAAATCTATATAGATTCAAAGTACAAGGGCCTTTAAGATGCCCAATGTGCTGTGAGCAAGAGAAGACAACAAATCATATTTTTTCTGATTGTTCTTTTGCGCAGAAACTATGGAAAACTTTTGGGGTGGAAATGGGTATATTCCCGACACCAAGACAACTAACACATTGTTTGGTACTGTGGTGGAGGAAAAAACATAACAGATACTTCATAAATTTCCTAACCAAGTTAACTTCATCACTTATCCGTTGGGAATTATGGAGGGCTAGAAATAAGGCAGTATTTGAAGATATCACTCCTACAATGTCTGATTCCATTGCTAATATTTTCAAAGAAATCAGAATTACAATGAGCTTAAAATCTGAAATCCAATTACTGGTGATATGGAATGACTTTTGGGCAGAAATTTACATCCTAAGGAGGAAACAACAAATCCAGGTATTCAAATGGACTCCCCCAAAGGACCAACAAACTAAAATAAACATTATTGTACATAAAAATACGGGGCACGGATAATTAGAGGAGAAAAAGGTAAAGTTTTACATACTTTTTTTATGGACTCTTTTCCAGATTTCGTAGTCACTAACCTGCAGGTACTAGTACAACTAGCCTTCCAAGGAATCTCATACTACAGGAACAACAACACACACATGATATGGTTGGAAACAGAGTCAGAGGATTTGGCAGAAGTCCACCAAGAAAGCTGGCAGCTCATCCAGATGCAACAACAAATCCAAACCTTGAAGAATCATGCCTGCATTACTGTAATCCCCAAAGAAATGAACCTACTAGCTAGATGGATAGTTGCAAGAAGAAGCAATAACATAAAAGAGAAAGACCTGCAGAAACTCATCAACTTGGATGGCAGTGAAATTCCTCTGGTAAAAACGAAAGTTTTCAAACCTCATTGAATTACAAAGAACATCAGGTATGGGCCCCTGTCTGCTGAAGTTAGGATAGGGTGCCAATTGCAAAAACCTCAAATTTTTCATGCTTGCTGAAGTTAGGGCGTTTGTCATTTAATCTAAAAGTTTGCACTTCAGTGTTTATCGTTGTTGCTGAGAACATTGGGTTTAAAGATATCCAAGACACTATACAGAATACCAGGGATTCTGACTACTGCTGCTACTTAAAAGGCAGTATGAAGAAACCGCAAGATCAGACTGCTGGAGCAAGATCCCTAGCTTCAGTAATTCTGAAATGACAGCATGAAGAAACTGCACTATTACACTGCTGGATTCTAGATATACAGCTAGTGACCAGTATTTTACTCTCTTAACTCTCTTGTTCACATAAACATGCTCACCTCTAGTGATTTTTGCTACAGCATGTAGGCAATGAACTGTCTCACTCTTCTTTACATGCTAAGAACATTTAGTGTCCCCACAAAAGGGAATGGCCTTTACATTTGTAATAGATCTTTGTCCAAGGAATTAGACTATAATTGTAAATGGAGTAGTACTCCAGAGCTATAGAATTCCATGATCTACAAGTGTAAATGGAGTAGTATTCCACATTTATTTTGCTCATGAATTACAAGTGTAAATGGAGTAGTACTCCACATTAAACATTTTGTTGCCCTTGAAGAACACTCTCTCATTAGGTCATTGGCATGTAAATGGGAAAGTGTTGTCAAGGATCCCTCGTTTTGTAAGAGTGATTTTAGGGTAAATCCATCACTCAAAAGTTTATCTAATATATTGGGAGTGGCGTCCCAACTAAAAAGGAGGTTAGCCAAAAAAAAGAAAAAGGTCTTGGAAGCGTGGTCCATGAAAGCTCAAGGGCGTGAGTTGCACGGCAGAAGAGTGAAGGACCTAAGCTCAAAGGAGTTGGACTATGGCTGTGACGCTGATGTGGAGCTTCATGCACGTGCACTTTCTTGGGACATCTTTTATTACAGTGGCATTTTTGTAATTAAGTGATTAGATTATGTTAGCGTATAGATTAAGCTTTAGACCTCTATAAATAGAGGGTTTTGTCAATATTTTGAGGAAAGATTAAACTTTAGACTTTTTTACTTTTACCAAATTTTAGAACTTATGAACGGGAATTTCGCTCTCTAGACTTTCTCTCTCTAGAATTTTCTCTCACTAGAATTTGGTCTCCATTTGCGATTCCGTTCAAACTTTTGGACCGATCACGGCATTTCGATTCTCAATTAATGAAGCATTTGACAATTCTCAGCAATTTAATCAGTAATTTCTTCCAATTTAGTGGAGATGAATTGTTTAATGTTGCGTTATGACGATTATGAGATGAGAATGGCGTTTTCTGGCTAAACGTGTGATGTCCTAGGGTTCCGATGGATGAATGCGTAATTTAGACAGCTCGAAGCTGTACAATTGACATAATCTAGAAAGAATGAAGTCATGCTCTGATTTAACCTATGAATTCTTATCTGCAGGTCTTGGAATGAAGACATACTCACATTTTCTTATCTGCAGGTCCTGGAAGCGTAGTCCATGGAAGCTTAGGGGCGTGAGTTGCAAGGCGGAGGCGTGAAGGACCTAAGCTCCAAGGCTTGGGACTACAGCTGTGATGCTGATGTGGAGCTTCATGCACGTGCACTTGCTTGGGACATTTTTTATTACAGTGGCATTTATGTAATTAAGTGATTAGATTATGTTTGCGTATAGATTAAGCTTTAGACCTATATAAATAGAGGGTTTTGTCATTATTTTGAGGGGAGATTAGACTTTAGACTTTTTGACTTTTACCAGATTGTAGAACTCGTGAGTAGGAATTTCTCTCTCTAAACTTTCTCTCTCTAGAATTTTCTCTCACTAGAATTTTGTCTCCGTTTGCGATTTTGATCGAAATTTTGGACCGATCACGACATTTAGATTCTCAATTAATTAATCATTTGACAATTCTCAGCAATTTAATTGGTAATTTCTTTCAATTTAGTGGAGATGAATTGTTTAATGTTGCATTATGACGATTATAAGATGAGAATGACGTTTTCTGGCTAAACGTGTAATGTCCTAGGGTTCCGATGGATGAATGCGTAATTTAGATAGCTCGAAGCTATACAATTGACATAATCTAGAAAGAATGAAATCATGCTCTGATTTAACCTATGAATTCTATTAAATTTCATGAGTTTGCACCGGTGTTATAGAATTGAACTTTAGTTGCGGTCGACATGCTAAATTGAAGCTTAATTCACCAATATTTGGTGTGAACTTTTATGGAATGAGAAGTGGAATATGAATTGAGTCTTTGCACTTGCTTTGCATGTTCGTTTTCTAAAATGCGGTCGCCATGCTGATTTTAGATCACGGAATCCTTAGATAGAAGTGTAGAGAAGTTCTCTGTTCCTAATGAAGATTAAAGAACCTAAATTCAGACCTCACCATGGGAAGTCTTTAGTAGTTAATTATTATAGTAGTTAGAAACAGGGAATTGAGATGTTGCGGTGCAAATTCATCGTTCTTAGGCCTCGCCATGGGAAAGAATGATGTAAGAAAGCTTAGAGTGCAGTGCGGTCGGCATGCCGACTGTAGGTTAGGCTTCTAGGCAACTAGCTCTTCTCTTGTTTTGCTTGTTTGTTAATTGCACTGCGTGAGTTGTCTCGATGAGCATTCATCAGGTGGAAAAGCCCTAGGACATCCTTTTCTCTCCATTTGCTTCTCAATTTACTTCCTATTCTTGTTATCTTTATTCTTGTTCCTGTAATCTCGTTTTTGTGACAACTGTTAGAGCAATAACTTGAATTCTTGAAATCACTCCCTTCCTCGTGGAACAAAACCCTATCACCACTAGCTAGAGTTAATTAGGGACAAATTGATACGCACGCAACTTAACACATCAGTTCCTCCGACCTCTGAAGAATCTGATAATATAGCAGATGACCAGAAGGACAAATAGCCAGTCTTCTTGTTTAATAGTTGATGGGAGGCTAGTCGTATCACCTCATCAAATACCCTAACACTACTATAGTAGTGGTGAGAGGGATCGTATCCACAGGGAAGGTTTGGTTGTTTAGAGACCAGTTTGTTCACTCAACAATACATAAGCATGAAATGAAATGAAGACAACAAGATAGATGCAAGCTACTATGAATGAATGCAAGTTAAGAATGGATGCAAGGTTAGTATGCAAGCACTGCCTTGAGGATGAATCAATTGGTATGGATCTCTCCCTATTATCATTGACTTGTGTAAACAAATGTGAGGGGACTTTTCCTGCTAGTGAACTGGGATTGATCAACTTGGTAGTTCTCACAACCCAGACTCACAATACTCCCCAAACTTCCCTTGGTAGGGCAAGTCCTTGGCACGAGTCAAACTCTCCCAGATCCCAAATTCTCCTAACACAAATCTAATTCGATTCTTGACTATCTCCCTTGGTAGGGCAGCTAACCAGTTCACAACTTCGACTCGCAGTACAAGAACTCTCTTAGACCTACACGAAGGATTGCTATTGACTATCAGTGGGTACCGCACTGTCAAGATCACAAAGTCTCACAAGACCTAAGACTCACATAAGCACATTCCCAATGAGTTCATGTTATGATCAATTGCCTTTGGAATATTCATACCGACCTCAGTGGGTACCGCAGACCTAAATGTGAAGTTAATCTAGAGTGCAAATCATCAAACATAACAAGTGCAGAAATATGAACATGAATGAACATAGATAAATTCCATTTCAATTGTCTCAAATAAGCTAAAGATCCATACAATTGAACCTCAAGACAGTATGATCTAAGGAAGGGAAAAGAGAGAGAAAATCCAAATCTAAACTAAGAACCCTAATCTAAGGATGATATGCTCTGTTTGCGGCCGCTATCTCCTCTCTCTCTTCCTTCCGCCTCTTTCCTCTTGGTCTCCTCTCTTCCTTTTATACTTTTGCCCAGATGTCTCGGCCTAGTGAGGTTCCTGGAACTTTCCTTCCTTTAAGGAGATGCCGACACGTGCCTGCAAATATTAATCAAGACTGAGGTGAAGACACTTGTCTAGCACTAAACTTAACGACCAAGAATTTTCAATGCAAAATATCAAACATTTGGTGCCCATGAGGGAGATGTGTCAATTGCTTTGCTTGTGTGAGCTTAAGGCTGTGTGTGCCGTATGCAAAGGTTGAAAGAGTAGTGCATGTGCAAGTGTGCAAATGGTGAAGTGAGCAGAGAATGTACAAAACGTGAACATATGAAAATGCATGAAAGGAAAAATAATAAAATGTGCATGTGTGTGGTGTGAGTGGTGCGGGCGCATGGTGCGCCCGCACTATGTATGTGTGTGTGTGGTGCGGCCGCACCATGTAATGTGCAAGGCGCCCGCACCGTGCAATGTGTGTGCAGGTGTGAGTGTGTGGACTTGTGAGGTGAAGGGTTGTGTGAGTGTTGTGAGGTTTGTGAGTGTGTGCAGGTGTGGTTTTTATGTTCAATGTTGAGGTCTCAATGATTGTGACCTCCATGAAAGTGTTGAGGTCTCGATGGTTTGAGACCTCCACGAAAGTGTTGAGGTCTCAATGGTTTGAGACCTCCATGAAAGTGTTGAGGTGTTAATGTATGTAAGTTTGGTGTGTTGTGTGTGTTGTGGACTTGTGAGTAGTGAATGCATGACTATGTGCAAGTGTGTGCGCATGAAAGTGCATGAGAATGAGTGAGCGATTGCACAGGCTTATCTTTCTCCCCAATTACGCCCCTGATTCATTTCGATTCTGAGAAACCATAAAACCGCAAAGTTGTAGCCAAGACTCTTAGCTAACCATAGCCTTTTGAATCACTCAATTCGGAGCTAAAATGAGAAATTTATGATCGTTTTACCAAACCCTGGCAATGCTGAGAGAGAGCGGTGCGCCCACACTGTGCGCGTGTGTGCAAGGTGCGGCCGCATCGTGTGCATATGTGCGAGGTGCGGGCGCACGGGTGCGTAGTGTGCATGGCGGGCGCGCTAGGCGCCTGCCAGTGTGTGCATAGTGTTGTGAGGGTTTGAAGGCTGTCGGCTAAGAATTGGACTTTGTGGTAAGCATAAGAGTTGTAGATCTCCCTCTTAGCTTTCCATAGGTTTAGGAAACATCAACTTTGGATGTCTGTAGCTCAAGATACAATTATTCTCCCAAAATGTGTCAGTGACCTAACAATTGGGTGAGTGCTTAAAAAGAACCCCCCGTTTCTCATATATGCATACTGAATTGGAAGATGGTCAAAACATAAGAAATGAAGTACACACAAAGAGCTTTCCAAAACATTCTAGGTCTCATCATTTGGCTGAGTTTTGAGAGAGATATACTCATTTGAAGTTCATTTTCCATTCTGCCGAATGAGAAATCAGCGCACGCCACATGTCAAGTGTGTGTGCTAGTGTTTTAGTGTGCTTGTGATATGCTTATTGTGTCTGGGACTTTTCTTGTGTGATTGTGAGTTGTGAGAATAGTTGTGTCAAAATGTGCATTCAATCAAATACATGTATACTTCACATAATTTATGCACAAATTCAACACTTGTTCACAATCTCCACAGATATTATTTCATAAACATTTAGCACATAACTCACACAAACAAGTAAGATCTTCACTATAAAACCATGCAAAAGCTCAAGGACTTATAACATATAAGTCAGTATAGAACTGACTTATCAACTCCCCCACACTTGAACTTTTGCTCGTCCCGAGCAAACTAGACATTATAAGCCTTTCTACCATTTTCAACACACAGCACTTTTAATATCACTATCCTGTCTATTCTTAAAAGTTTTTGCATACACAAAATCTTTTTCATTTTTCAAGTTCCAGACTTTCACCCAAGTTCGTACTAATTGTCAATCAAGGGATAATGAATAAAGACCAAGTTGCCAACGTGATGTGTGTGCCAAGAGTTTCTCATGTTTCCTTATCATGTCTATGCAAAGTACTCAAGAAAACACTTTATTAGAAATTCTTGCACTACAGTCTGTTGTCCACACACACAAACACTTCATATTTAAATTGAAAGACAGAACTACTCATTAGTACTGGGGTTTCCCCCTTATTCAATGCACATTGGTGCTTATTGTTTTGAAACTCATGCCGCACTTTGGTGCTTGGCTGCACATTGGTGCTTATTTGTTTTTTTTTCTCATGTTCATGTGTGTTTTCAATAGACTATATACTCAAATCCAAGAACAAATGTTTACGAGTAGAATGCACATACAGTTAAAAGATTCATAAGCTCTCTCCTATGTCAAAGGATTTGTTGGCATCTCTATCTTACCTTAACACTATTCCTTGACCAACAATATGTATTAATCTAATGAGTTCTGAAACTGGCTAATCAAAAATTTACATGCAAAATGGATGAAAAGTGATGATAGATTGGACGATGGCATTGTAATTGCTGGTGTTGAAAATGGACTAGCTCAGCTTTTACGCAACACACAATACAGCACTTTCACATTCATTGCAACTAGCACATAATAAGGCTAGTGCTAGTCACTGCATTTTATTCCACCCTTGACACAAAATCATACAACCTACATGAATGCTACTATACTCTACACCACCACCAATTCTCTCTTAGCACACATAAGCAACACAACAGAATTTGAAATCAGAGGCACATTTTAGAACCATTACAGCAAAATTTTTCTTTTTCGAGCATTACAACACAGCATCAAATAAAGCATCACCAATTCAACCATAACTAATCAAGCAAGCGCAAAAAAATTTCATGGAGGAAAATAAGCATATGAATTCTCAAAGGCATAAACCATGGCAAACATTCCCTCCCCCACACTTAAAATTTACATTGTCCCCAATGTAAGATAAAAGAATAGGTTCAGGAGCTCCCTTATGTTTGTAGACTGTAACATCCAATGTTTGCTGGTTGGAGTGCCTTTGTCCTCAACTTTTCCTTCGTTACTGTAGTCTTTGAACTCCACTTGCACTTTGCTCAACACCTTTGTGTCCTCTTTTCTGGTCAGCCTTTGCACTTGCAGACCCCCACACTTGGACTCATGAATCCTTGCATCAAAAGCACACAACTCACTATACATATAAAGCAGATATTCATGTAACACACTAACCATGTTTCTCATCTCAAAGCAGAACTCCATGCAATAAAGGTGTCCCCATAATGCACTATGTTCATGGAAATTTAAAATTTCACACATGGTCACCACTTCACATTTTCTATGATATGCATGAAAGCCCAACCAACTGGACAACATTCATCTCATATAAAACCATGAATGTTTAAAAAGGTATTTCCCACAAATAATAGAGTCCAATAAATCACAAGGGAATGAGCTCATACCTTATACTGTGCAATTATGAGTGAATAGTGACTTGTTGGAAACTTGGTGTTAAAGTGGTGATGCTACCTAACCTATTGTGCGAGAGTGTGAGTTGTGACTTGTGATGTACAAAAGAGTAGAGAAAAAATGTTGTGTGCAAGTGAGTGCCACACCTTGACCTTGGGTCATGGTGGTGTATAATATGTCCAGTTAATAGCACTTTGCCAACACCCCCACACTTGGCATTTGAGAGGCTTTTGCTTTAAGCTCCTGCACACCAGAGACAACTATCTACATGAACAAAACAAAAGCAAAAGTGACTAAAAACTCAAACATCAATTATTCAAGAGAAGTGGATTAAGTAGTTCTGGATTTATTCAGTCTCCAGCTAGACTTTATTCATGACCTCCTTCTTCAAGATTCAGAGTATCCATCTCTGTACCAGAAGAATCCTTTTTCATGATCACTCTTTTTTCTCCAGTATGGAACTGGACAAATGTTTTTCAGAAAGAGGTGATGGAGCTTATACGCATGGGGAACATTTTCAATAAACTCCACTTTATACCATGTATGTTCGCCCATAGGCACCTCTTTCACCTCTTCCACCACCTTTTGCTCTGTAACCCTACAAGGCTCAACCACAGATTGTGCATCCATAGTCTCATCAAATTCATCAGTAATTTCAAAAATAGATGCATCAATAAAGCAATTCTCTTCCATGTTAGCAATTCCCTTACAAAGAATTAAATCATCATCACATAGACTAACATGGGCATTCTGTTGGGTCTCTCCTTTGCTAAAAAAATTTTGTTCACTTTGCACATCAAGCAAATGTGTCTCATCCTTCTCTATTTGTTGGCCACCAGTTACAGTTTCAAATTCTTTCACAATTTCATGAATTGGTGTCTCAACAAAATATTCAATCAACATTATGTCATATTCATTAGCATGGGCAAAATTGGTTTCATTCATGCTCAAACAAGGATTGATGAGATGTGTCTCTGTACAATTCACCGGGCATTCAATGACTGAAGGAGCATCTAAGGGAGGTCTAACAATGTCATCATTCTCATGGTAATTCATAAAGTTGATATAAGACTCTTCATTAGATACACCCTCCATTTTGGCAGTAAGAAACCAAATAGCCCTAAGTTCTTCATCACTAAACTCATCACAAGAGACATCATTCTCACAAGAAGGACTCAAACGTTCATGCACAAGAAACTCATCAACAAAGTACTCATGCATAACATCTCCAACATTTATAGACTCCAACTCCCTTGGACTCTTTAGACCAGAATCAAAAATTGCATTCACATCAAAATGATTTTCCTCAGGAGTGGGTGTTTCAGTAAGGAGAGATATACCTTCTGAGTGGCCTTGAGCATCTTGAACTGGTGTCTCAAGTTCCCACAAGTTGCTCATTGAGGCACTGATTCCATCAAATCTCTGTTGTCGTCTGTGAGCCGCATCTTCCTTTTGAGCCAACCTTGTTTTAACTCTATTAGCCTTGTCCAAAATTCGAGACAACATGTCTTCCTATTTTCCCTTTTCTCTGAGATAGGACTCCTTTCTCTGTTGTTGGTCATGCCACGTCCCATAATTTCTTGGTGGGGAGAAGTTGCCAAATACTCTAGGTGTTGGTCGTGTGTCATCCATCCAATCTGGTGGGTAATCATAATAAGGCTCAACAAAGTCCCCAAACCACCTAGACATACTTGATCTATTGTGGTGTGCACAATTTAATTTCAATGAAATCCAAAATCCCCAGCACTTACCACAACGTGAATACAACCGACTAGAACACAGAACAACAAAAACTGAAATTTACTAACACAAAAACTAACACACCAAAAATGAGAAAATCACATAAAAGCAGAATGACAAGAACACCAAAAAAATCAACAAGTCAAGAGAACAACTGATCTCCAACAACCGTGCCTTCCCCGGCAACGGCGCCATTTTGATGGGAGGCTAGTCGTATCACCTCATCAAATACCCTAACACTACTACAGTAGTCGTGAGAGGGATCGTATCCACAGGGAAGGTTTGGTTGTTTAGAGACCAGTTTGTTCACTCAACAATACATAAGCATGAAATGAAATGAAGACAACAAGATAGATGCAAGCTACTATGAATGAATGCAAGTTAAGAATGGATGCAAGGTTAGTATGCAAGCTCTGCCTTGAGGATGAATCAATTGGTATGGATCTCTCCCTATTATCATTGACTTGTGTAAACAAATGTGAGGGGACTTTTCCTGCTAGTGAACTGGGATTGATCAACTTGGTAGTTCTCACAAACCAGACTCACAATACTCTCCGAACTTCCCTTGGTAGGGCAAGTCCTTGGCACGAGTCAGACTCTCCCAGATCCCAAATTCTCCTAACACAAATCTAATTCGATTCTTGACTATCTCCCTTGGTAGGGCAGCTAACCAGTTCACAACTTCGACTCGCAGTACAAGAACTCTCTTAGACCTACACGAAGGATTGATATTGACTGTCAGTGGGTACCGTACAGTCAAGATCACAAAGTCTCACAAGACCTAAGACTCACATAAGCACATTCACAATCAGTTCATGTTATGATCAATTGCCATTGGAATATTCATACCGACCTCAGTGGGTACCGCAGACCAAAATATGAAGTTAATCTAGAGTGCAAATCATCAAACATAACAAGTGCAGAAATATGAACATGAATGAACACAGATAAATTCCATTTCAATTGTCTCAAATAAGCTAAAGATCCATACAATTGAACCTCAAGACAGTATGATCTAAGGAAGGGAAAAGAGAGAGAAAATCCTAATCTAAACTAAGAACCCTAATTTAAGGATGCTATGCTCTGTTTGCGGCCGCTCTCTCCACTCTCTCTTCCTTCCGCCTCTTTCCTCTTGGTCTCCTCTCTTCCTTTTATACTTTTGCCCAGATGTCTCGGCCTAGTGAGGTTCCTGGAACTTTCCTTCCTTTAAGGAGATGCCGACACGTGCCTGCAAATATTAATCAAGACTGAGGTGAAGACACTTGTCTAGCACTAAACTTAATGACCAAGAATTCTCAATGCAAAATATCAAACATTTGGTGCCCATGAGGGAGATGTGTCAATTGCTTTGCTTGTGTGAGCTTAAGGCT
This sequence comes from Ophiorrhiza pumila, assembly GCA_016586305.1. NCBI lineage: Eukaryota > Viridiplantae > Streptophyta > Magnoliopsida > Gentianales > Rubiaceae > Ophiorrhiza > Ophiorrhiza pumila. The sequence goes on from BLIW01000010.1 coordinate 17,923,308, forward strand.
GTGTGTGCCATATGCAAAGGTTGAAAGGGTAGTGCATGTGCAAGTGTGCAAATGGTGAAGTGAGCAAAGAATGTACAAAACGTGAACATATGAAAATGCATGAAAGGAAAAATAATAAAATGTGCATGTGTGTGGTGTGAGTGGTGCAGGCGCATGGTGCGCCCGCACTGTGTATGTGTGTGTGTGGTGCGGCTGTATGGTGCGGCAGCACCGTGTAGGTGTGTGTGTGGTGCGGCCGCACTGTGTAATGTGTGAGTGGTGCAGGCGCCTTGTGCGGCCGCACCGTGCAATGTGTGTGCAGGTGTGAGTGTGTGGACTTGTGAGGTGAAGGGTTGTGTGAGTGTTGTGAGGTTTGTGAGTGTGTGCAGGTGTGGTCTTTATGTTCAATGTTGAGGTCTCAATGATTGTCAACTCCATGAAAGTGTTGAGGTCTCAATGGTTTGAGACCTCCATGAAAGTGTTGAGGTCTCAATGGTTTGTGACCTCCATGAAAGTGTTGAGGTGTTAGTGTATGTAAGTGTGGTGTGTTGTGTGTGTTGTGGACTTGTGAGTAGTGAATTCATGACTATGGGCAAGTGTGTGCGAATGAAAGTGCATGAGAATGAGTGAGCGATTGCACAGGCTTATCTTTCTCCCCAATTACGCCCCTGATTCATTTCGATTCTGAGAAAACAAAAAACAGCAACGTTGTAGCCATGACTCTTAGCTAACCATAGCCTTTTGAATCACTCAATTCGGAGCTAAAATGAGAAAGTTATGATCATTTTACCAAACCTTGGCAATGCTGAGAGAGAGTGGTGTGCGCCCGCACCGTGCGCGTGTGTGTGAGGTGCGGCGGCACCGTGTGCGTGTGTGTGAGGTGCGGGCGCACCGTGCGCCCACACCATGTACGTGGTGTGCATGGCGGGCGCGCCAGGCGCCTGCCAGTGTGTGCATAGTGTTGTGGGGTTTTGAAGGGTTTCGGCTAAGAATTGGACTTTGTCGTAAACATAAGAGTTGTAAATCTCCCTCTTAGCTTTCCATAGGTTAAAGAATAATCAACTTTGGATGTCTGTAGCTCAATATACAATTATTCTCCCAAAATGTGTCAGTGACCTAACAATTGGGTGAGTGCTTAAAAAGAACCCCCCGTTTCTCATATATGCGTACTGAATTGGGAGATGGTCAAAACATAAGAAATGAAGTACACACAAAGAGCTTTCCAAAACATCCTAGGTCGCATCATTTGGGTGAGTTTTGAGAGAGATATACTCATTTGAAGTTCATTTTCCATTCTGCCGAATGAGAAATCAGCGCACCCCACATGTCAAGTGTGTGTGTTAGTGTTTTAGTGTGCTTGTGATATGCTTATTGTGTCTGGGACTTTTCTTGTGTGATTGTGAGTTGTGAGAATACTTGTGTCAAAATGTGCATTCAATCAAATACATGTATACTTCACATAATTTATGCACAAATTCAACACTTGTTCACAATCTCCACAGATATCATTTCATAAACATTTAGCACATAACTCACACAAACAAGTAAGATCTTCACTATAAAACCATGCAAAAGCTCAAGGTCTTATAACATATAAGTCAGTGTAGAACTGACTTATCAATAGTGTTGTAGGTTATTGTAAAATGTCCTAAACAGCAGTTGACCACTTTTTGTCTTTTATGTTAATGTAGTTGAATTCTCCAATTTAGAAATTTTCTCAACATATGTTGATGTCATTTGAATTGTATTTGTTTCTATTCGAATATTTGAATTCTCAATTATTTAAGCTGCATTTGATCGATAAACAATTTGAACTGAATCAAACTTGAACCAAGCGCTGCTAACGACATTAAATTCTATTTTGCCTCCGCAATGAATCAAGAATATGAACTGCAATTTAAATCATTGTTATGATGCGAAATCAAATAATCCGACATAAGGCAAACTTTGATCTGCATCTAATAATCAAATAATAAAATTCTCCTCGCGAAGAAAAATTAACGATATGAGCTGAAGTCGAATAGTCCGATGTGAATCAAGCTTTATTTTGCATGTTTTCCTTTTTTGCGAAAAATCTATAATATGACATGAAATCAGTTAATTCGAGCTGAAACGAACTTTGATTTGCATTTGATTTGGGTGTTTTCCTTTTTTGGCGGAAAATTGATAATATTATGTGAAATTAGTTAATTCGAACTGAATCGAACTTTGATTTACATTTGATTTGAATGTTTTCCTTTTTTGGCGAAAAATCAATAATATGATCTCAAATCAAATATTCCGAAATAATTTGAATTTTGATTTGTATCATACAAAACGAGCATAATTGAGCTTAATACTAGATATTTATCAATTTATAAAAATGAATTCATAATGAGTTATTTTATTGATGTGTAGCATTTGAGCTGAATTACACTTATTGATGTGCTTATTGTAATAAAAATAAATTGAGAAAGCAACTAAAGTTACTGATAGTATCTTCTTAAGTTGGTGATGTTCCACATCCTCGGGATAGCTTTTCTATCCAAAGTTTCCAACTTATAGCTTCCTGCTCTTCCGACTTGAGCTACCTTATAATGTCCTCCCAGTTCTGATCGAGGTTCTTGAGGCCTTCAACTCGGCTTGCTTCATTCTTCTGCATAACCAAATCTCCAAGTCAAAACTGAGTTTTTCTGACTCTTCTGTCATAGTAACGAGCCACCTCAGCTTTGTACTTAGCTTCTGTAAGATGCGCTATCTCACGTTTTTCCTCCAACGAGTCCAAACTCAATCGCAGCTCTTCAGAATTTGCTTCTAAAATGTAGTGGATTGTTCTTGTGCTTGAGAGTCCGATTTCAATGGGTATTATGGCTTCAGAGCCATAAACTAAGCTAAACAGAGTTTCTCGGGTTGCTGTTCTCGGGGTTGTTCGGTATGCCCTTAGAACATTTGGTAGTTCTTTGACCCAATCTCCCTTAACTTTTTCTAACCTGGTCTTCAAACCTTGAACTATTATTCTGTTGGTGACCTCAGTTTGCCCATTTGCTTGTGGATGTGCTACTGAGGTGAAATGTTGTTTTATATTCAGCTCTTCACACCAACTTCTGAACGGATCGCTTGCCAATTGTGTCCCATTGTATGATATTAATGTGTTTGGAATTCTAAACCGATATACTATTTGCTTCCAGACGAATTTAATCATATTTCTTCCAAAAATCTGCACAAGTGGTTCAGCTTCTACCCACTTTGTGAAGTAGCCGATAGCAACCACCAAGTGCTTGAGCCGTTCATGAGCTTTGGGAAACGGCCCAGCGATGTCAATCCCCCATTGAGCGAATAGCCACGGACTTTTGATAGTGACCATCTCGGATTGTGAAACATGTTTGACAACAGATTGGATTTGGCACTTAGGGCTGCACCAATTCATGCGAATCCGTGTTCATTGTAGGCCAGTAATAGCCGGTTCGCATTGGTTTTTTAGCCAACATGCGTGCACTGACGTGGCTCTGACATGAATCGAGGTGGATTTCTTTCAACACATATGTCGCCTGATTGGGACCTATATAACACAACCAAGGCATGAGATAACCTTTCTTAAACAGAACTCTATCTTTGATGGCATACCTGGCTACACGTAGGACCAATTTCTGAGCTGAAGCTTTGTCTTGTGGAGTTCTCCATTGGTGAGGAACTTAATAATTGGAGTCATCCAAGTATCTCCCATGTCTTCAACTACCAAAACTTACAGCTCATCAATATTTCGAGTTGGCAAGACTTCGACTAAGACTTTCTTCGTTAGATGAATATGTGTTGATGACGCTAACTTTTGAGTGCATCAGCTCTTTTGTTCTGGGCTCGGGGTACTCGTTGAATTAGAAATTCTTGAAATCTCTTCTTGAGGTTTTCACTTTTCTCAAAATACTTCTTCATATTCATATCTCGAGCCTTATACCCCCAGTTACTTGGTTTACAATGAGTTGGGAATCGTTGTAAACTTGTAACTTTTTTACTCCCATTTGATAGGCTAACTTCATCCAAGTTATTAATGCCTCGTATTCTACTTCATTATTTGTTGCTTTAAACTTGAATCTTAAAGCATATGTGAATTCCTGTCCAATTGGATTTGTTAATATTAACCCAGCTCCTGAACCATCCTCACTCGATGCTCTGTCAACAAATAAGACCCAAAAACCTTTTATTTCCTTGCAAGAGTTTTTCAGGCCGTCATCATTTACAAGGTCTTCTTCCGTAACAGAAAATTCTGCTATGAAATCAGTAAGTACTTGACCTTTGATCGCTGTTCGAGGTGAGAATGTGATGTCATATTCTCCCAATTCAATTGCCCACTTCATAAGCCTTCCTAAGGAGTCGGGTTTTTGTAGAACTTGCCTTAGTGGTTTATCCGTAAGGACAAGAATTTCACACGCTTGAAAATATGGTTTCAATATTTTGAAAGCATGAACGAGTGATAGCGCCAATTTCTCCGTAGTAGGATATCTCTATTAAGCTCCTTGCAACACACGACTTGTGTAGTAAACTGGTTTTTGTATTCCCTGATTATCTCTGACCAAAATTGCACTGATTGCCGCATCGCTTTCTGCCAAGTACATATACAAAATTTCTCCGTGAACTGGAGTGGATAACGTTTGTAATTTTGTCAAATAATTCATTAATCAAATAGAATGTTTTGTCACAACTCTCATACCATTTGAAGTTTTTTGCCTTTTTCAAAGCTTTAAAGAAAGGGAGGCTGTGATCAACTGATTTGAACAAGAAACGACTTAGAGTAGCTAAACAACTTGTAAGTTTCTGAACTTTGTTTAAGTTTCTAGGTGGTTTCATGTCTAGAACAGCTTTAACCTTCTTTGGATTTGCTGCAATCCCTTGATTTGAGACCATATGGCCAATGAATTTTCCTGTTCCAACCCCAAATGTGCACTTCTTTGGGTTTAACTTTAGACCCGTTTCTTGCAACCTTTCCAAAGTCTCCCTCACGTCATCCAGGAAAGTTTCTATCCTCTTGCTTTTAATTAACATGTCATCAACATATATCTCTATGTTTCTACCATTTGATCAGAAAAATTTTTATCTACCAACCTCTTGTAAGTAGCTCCAGCGTTCTTTAATCCAAATGGCATCTTTGTATAACAAAACACTCATTTTTCACTTATGAAAGCTATCTTTTCCGCATCGTCTTCATCCATTTGAATTTGATGATAGCCCTTATAAGCGTTCAGGAAACATAAGGCCTCAAAACCGGAGGTCGCATCAACTTTTTGAAAAATAACTTGCAAAGGATAGCAATCTTTTGGACATGCCTTGTTTAAATTTTTATAACCAACACCATTCTTAAGGATTTATCTGGTTTCGGAACCATGATAGGATTTGCGAGCCAGGTCCGATAAAACACTTCTCTGATTATCTTTGCTTCCAATAACTTGTCAACTTCCTCATATATGGCTCGATTACTATCTGGCGCATACTTCCTTTTCTTTTGTCTAACTATCTGAGCTGACTTATCAATGTTCAACTTCTCTGATTATCTTTGCTTCCAATAACTTGTCAACTTCCTCATATATGGCTCGATTACGATCTGGCGCATACTTCCTTTTCTTTTGTCTAACTATCTGAGCTGACTTATCAATGTTCAACTTATGAACCATCAGGTTGGCAGAAACTCCCTTCACATCATCAGGAGTCCAAGCAAAAACATCTTTGAATTCTGCCAAGAGGTTTATCAATGATTTCTTAAGTCCCTTTGGTAAAGTTGATCCGATCAGAACAGTCTTGTCTGTTTCAACTTCATCTAAAGAAATATTTTCCGATTCTTCTGTTAACAGAATGAGTTCAGCTCATATTGCTCTCTTTTCCGTGCCTACATAATTAGCATTTGCTCCCTATTTGTTTCTGTTCCATTTTAGGGCAACCATATTACATTCTCTTGCTAACTTCTGATCACCTCGTATTGTGGCAATTCCAGCATCTGTAGGAAATTTCATGACAAGATGAAATGGAGACCATGTAGCCTTTAATTGCACCATGGTAGGTCATCTTAGAATAACATTGTATGCAGACGTGACATCGAGAATAGTGAACTCAACATATATGAATCTTTCCTTGGGATATTCTCCCAATGTCACTGGCAGGTTTTTGTTCTGATTGGCATCGATGTTTCTCCTGAAATGCTAATGAGATGTGAATGACAAGCTTTGAGTTGTTTTTTGTCAATACCCATTTTTTGGCAAGTTTTGTAATAGAGGATATCGGTTGAACTGCCGTCATCTACATATACTCTATGGACTCCCTTATTAGTAATGATTGCTTTAATTAGCACTGCATCTGTATGTGGAAATCTGGTCGGTACCGCATCTTCTTCTGAAAATATGATGGTATCTGTGGACTTAAACCGTTTATGAATTGGCTCTTGTTCTGGAAATCCTCTGTTTTTTGATTTTTTGGAGGTCATTGATTCTCCATCATATGGTCCTCCGATAATGGTATGAATCACCACTGTGATATTCTTATCTGCATCGGGATTATTACCATTATCTCTTCTCTTTTTTTCATCAAGATGATCTGGATCTTTCTTATCTTCAGGTCAGCTCGAAGAACCCCAGCACGAACAAACTCCTTTAAGTGGTCGTTCTGAATCAGCTCTTCAATATACTTTCTGAGGTCTTTGCAATGCTCAGTATCATAGCCATGTCGATTATGAAACTTGCAAAAGAACTTCTTACTTCTTTTGTTTTCTAGGCCTGTTATCCGTTGTGGATATCTTGCCATTCCTCTGCTCTCCAGGATTGCAAGTACTTCAGTTCATCTCTTATTCAAAAAAGTGTAATTCTTGTTTTCGCCAGTCATAGGCACATTGTTCAACACTTTATCGAATTTTTGTTTTCGATTTCCACCACCAGATGCTTTGGTTTTTTCTTCCTTCATCTTTTCAGGTCCTTTTTCATTATCTCGCTTTATTTTATCCGCGTCTTCTCCCTTTGCAAATTTTTGAGCTCATTTCATCATGTCATCCACACTATAAGGATGGTCAGTTACAAATTCCTTATACAATCTCCCTGGTCGCAAGCCATTCGTGAAAGCGCCAATCACAACTTTATCCGATCTATGTCTCACTTCCAAAATTTCATTCAAGAACCTCTCAATATATTGAGTTAATGGTTCTGAATCCCCTTGCTTGACATTGAGCAATTCAACACTAGTTTTCACAAACTTTTCACGTTGACCAAATCTACTCTGAAAAGCTGATGAGATATCATCGAAGTCACGAAAAACCCCTGGCCATAATTCTTATACTATAAGCGCGTAGTTCCCATCATTGTGATACCAAAACACTTACATAACACCTGATCTACATTGTTGTGAATTCTCATAATTTCCACATAGTGGTGCCAGTGTTCTTGAGGATCTCTCGGCATCTTAAAACGTTGGGGCATAGGGTAATTTACCATATTATCTACAAATGGAGAATGTATTCGAAAGGCATTTCTTCGTGGTTCACACGATATGAGTGGTAGATCAAATTGCCCTATATTACCAAACTGCAAGTTTTGACCTCTGGTCGGTTCGTAAGGCGTATATAAGTTGCGATAACCTTCTGCTCTTGTGCGTTGTCGATAATGCGTTGATCTCTCATTTCTTAACGTAGACCTCAAGTTTCTTGGATGAGATGAAACTGAAATATGATCTCGATTCTTTTCGCGCGCTCCTCAGCTCTCAACCTGAGTTCCTGCTCTTGTCGAAGCTTTTGACGGAGGTCTCATTCACGAATAGCCTAATTCTGTTCTTCTCAATGCCAAGCAGTGCGTGCTTCTTGTTTAGCCAGGTCAACCAGAGCATGGTTTGCTATCATCGTTTGAATTCGCTCCCCGTTTTTAGTCAAAAACTTGAGTACATCAGGTGAATTTTGATCAATGAATGGAATGGAGTTTCCATCCGGATTGTGAGGATCAGAGCCTCTCAAGCCTGAACAAGAGTTTCGGTGGATGAATTAGCAGGATCTTCCTATAAGGGTGGATTGTTTTCTGCTTGATGACTAGGATCTGGAGAATTCCGAATCGGTTGTTTGTCACATTTTGATAGTTGTAAACGAGTAGTAGGCATGATTGTCTTCTGCCCCACGGTGAGCGCCAATTGATGCGTCTAAAAATCTCACATCGCTGGCAGGTCTTTTGGTCGTTTGGACACGCCGAATACCTGCAAAGATTCCCCAGGATTGTTCCCAGGGAGTATACTCCAAAGCTTAAGTCAGTAATTAGCTTTAAGCCTTTTGTGATATAAAATCGAGAGTACGAATGTTGAATCCCCTTCCAAAGTGATGGAGGGGAGGTATTTATAGAACATATGCCTGAATTAGAGTTGTATTGAAACTCTAATAACGTACCTTGAAGATGGGTTTCTTGTAGTGTAAGAGTTGTAATATGATTTTAACTCTTAGCATACATATGAAATAGAAATAATTGCTGAAAATGAGTTGGACTCCTATGAACTGAAGAATACTTATTGTATTAGAAGTTTATTTCTGAGGTATTCCAGTTATTGTAAAATTCAACCTTCATCACCAGCATTTAGGATGAAAATTAAGGGCGATCTATTTGCCATCACGGTGTGTTTGGGGATATTTGATGGTGATGGGATTGGGGGAATGAGAATGACCAGTGAAGTTGAAGTTGGTGATGGGTTCGACGGAGCCAATTGCAACCATCAATCATGTTCATTTTACGGCTCTGGCAATCATTAATCGAACAACGATCTTATTTTCTGTAAAGTTGGTCAAACTCAGTAAAATAGGTATTAGATTTTGGCCTTAGGAGTAGTTGTAAAAAGGAATCCATAGAATTTTTCTCCACTTGAACACAACCCCGAATTTTCCCTATTTGGTTTTTAATTAGACAATGTAGTTTTTGTTCTGTTGTTGAATCTTTAAAAATGAAGACTTTTTGGGATTTTTATGTTGATGACTATGTGGAGTCCGATTGTGAAAGGGGAAAAACGTTTAATGAATTTTCATTCTATTATTGAATCTTGATGTTACTGTAACTATGTGGGGATGATGAAGTAGTGAAGATGAAGTGGAGGTGATGAGTTGAAATCAAGAAAGGTAGATTTGCTTCTCAAATCAACTTTTTCAATTAAATTTAATTTGTATGCCCGTGATTTTTAATACATATTAAATGGGTGGATGTCCATCCACTTTTTAAAAAATATATATTTATAAATTATGGGAAAGTACCCTGGAGTTTCTTAAACCATAAAAAGGGTTTTTGTAATTTACTCTAAGAAGTATCATTGATAATATTAAGGTATTACTATAATACTAAAAGTATCGCTATAATATTAAAAAGTAGAGCAAAGAGATAAAAATAGTCACTCAAATATTTCTTAATTCGCCTTTTGGTTATCAACTTTTAAAGTGATAAAAAATTTATTGAACTCCTTAAGACGTACATGTAGACCATTCCGTCCAATTCAACTATCAGGGCAAATAGAAATCAAATTTTTCGAAAGTAAATCTGTCTGAATAACTTTATTTTCTACCATTTTCTCTCTCCTTCCCTATCCTTTCCTTTCCCATCTCACTTTCTCTCTGCTCCAATTGACATTTACTAAATCAATTTCAATGAACTTGTCCAAAAATCTAATCATTGTCATCTACAGATATGGGTTTTAGTGCTTTGGTGGAAACTGGAGAAAAGGGCTCTTCAATTGTGGAGCAAAATTGCAGAATTATCTTCAATCAAACCAAAGCAAAATTGTACAAAATTGTGTTTTTTATGCTAGAATTCCAAAATGAATAACCATAAACCAATTTAGCATCATCATCGCCAAATCCAACACCAATAGAAGCAAATATTGGAAATAAACCATCTACATCTAGTTCAAGTAATATAGCCTAGAATGTAAATATTCAAGTTTGATGGCTGCTTTGTAACTCCAGAAGCAAGCCATATAGGAACGTGTAAGCAAGCAATCACCACTGTATTCAGCATACCCATCATCAATACCATCACTACTCTAATTCTCATCACACAAGCCCTCAAGAAAACACTTAAGGCATGTTGTGGCAGCACAACAAACATCATCATCAATATATGCCTCTAATAAGGGTAGAATTATACTAGGACTCTTCTTGTACATATCCTATATGAACCCGAGTTCTTCGGGATAAATCTATTGCTGAACTGAGGAGTTCTAATCCTATGAAACTCTACCAGGTATGACTCTATATAAGGAACCTCATTATCACCTGGTAAGGGGTTACTTTCTCTACAACTTTTATTATGCATTAAGCTTATTGTTCAGGGTCCCAAACTGGCTTAAGCAATCAGAAATTATGATTTTTAACTTTGGAAAGCCAAAAATAATGAGGGCGGGATTTGAAGAGGGAAATCCAAAGTTGACTAATGACTCTTTTGAATTATCAAAAGTTGAGGTGTTGTAGGGCTTAGATCGATAAGGTGATGTGGATAGTTGAGTGGAAATGTTGGCGGAGATGGAGGTAGCCACGAAGATGGAGGAGTCAGAAGTGATCGAGTGAAACCTTATATTATCGAAAGTTTTTTATATTTAAAAGATAAAAATATCCTCCAATTTAACATTTAAAAGACATAAATACCCTATAATCTAACGGTTTTAAACAAAAAAATAGAGAAATTGAACTAAATGATCTAAAGACATATATTTAAGGAATTCAATAATAATTTTGGCCAATTTAATAGTTTGATAACCAAAAAGCATATTTGAAAAAAGTTAAATAACTATTTTGACACATTACTCTAAAATGTAGTGGTGGATCTAGAACTTATAGTTTGGGAAGGACAAAATTATATAGTATTAATAGTAGTAGTTATATTTTAATTTATGGAATGCAAAATTCTAATTTTCTTAAGAATTCAAATGAAAATATTTATTTTGCATAAAGAAATAGTATAAGTTTTCAACTCCAGGAAAGCCACACCCCCCTGGCCCAGCATTGGATCTCCGCCGCTAAAAAGTATCATTGATAACATTAAAAGTATCATTGTGGTATATAAAATTATATTTATAAAATTAAAAAGTATCACTATATTATTAAAAAGTATAACTAATAATATTAAAAGTATCACTATAACATATAAAAATATTACCATAACATTAAAAAATATCACTTTAACATTAAAAATATCATTATAAGATTAAAAGATATCATTGATAAGATTAAAAGTATCACTACAACATTAAAAGTATCATTCTAATATTGAAAAATATTTCCTTTTTTCACATCATATTCAATCATAAAACACATGAACTAATTGTATGTTTCATATACAAATCATATGAATCCGTTTCAGTGGAATTTTTGTGATTGTTTAACAAAAAGATATGTTCTTCTAAATGTCTCAACTAATATGAATGGCATTCATTTCAAGTAATTAAATAGATTTTTCATAATTATTTGTAGATGAATTCTCTCCCCTTCTTTAAAAGTTATATGTAACAATGTCATTCTGGCTACTTCACATTCAACTACCACTAGAGAGCATAACCTCTTCCTTAAGGACGGATTGCAGGAATGAGACGGCATTTTGAGTTTTTGACTACTATATCAAGACTATGCCTCTTATTTTTTGTTGTTTCTGTATAAGGTTTAATTCAACTTAAGACGGGTGTGAATTAGATTCTACAATTAAATTGAATTTAATGAACACTCGAAGATAAACAGAGAAATTTAACTAATAGGTGCATTTGTGGATGTTGTAAACAATATTAAGCCGTACTAGTTTCAATAATTGATACTAAACAAATATTAAACAAAAGATACAAGTGTTTGTAAAGTGATAAAGCTAATTCAACTTAAGTTTCAATGATTAATAGAGATCTCTTCTAAAGATGAGATCCAAACCTAATTTACTAAGAAATACAAACAACATCAACTTATCTCAATAGCTATCCTAAACTATTAGTTGGGTTTACTCTCTTTATAGAAACTATTCACCATTACCGAATATGAGAGGATTTGTCACTATGTTTAGAGTTTTTTTGAGAGGATTTGTGTAAGTGATGTGTAAGAATATGGTGAATTCTACCTTGTGAGTTTGCTTGGAAATAATATGGGTTTGCCATCAATATATTTATTTTATTGTTTGCGTGGTGTTGTATGAGTTGAACTATTTGGGTGTATATTCTGAAACTATGCATAATCATTGATAATGAAAGGTACTCCTACTGGAATTTTCTGCTTGTCTCTTTTGATGGTTGGAAGTTGATACTGATTTTTTACCCATGGAATCAAAGAATTTGGAAGTTTTTGTTACCTAATAATTATTGCACATTGAGTCGAGTTTTATATGATTTTGATTTCACACGTTTTGGATTTTTGGTTGCCAGGTTATGGCCATTTGAAGGACATCTGCCAGAAAATAATTTGTTACGAAATTTTAGGTTCTTTAGTAGTTTTTGATATTTCTTTTAACACATTATAGGCAGAATTTCAAACTACATAAAACACAAGAATTTCATTATCTTGAGTCTAGTTATATAAAATTTTGATTTCACATCATGTGGATCTTTGGATCCAAAGTTATAACCATTTGAATCTATTATGGAAAGGCTTAAACTTGGTTATAAAACTTTTGGTAACTACTACAACTTTGTACAGATTTTAGACAAATTCATGTACTGAATTCGGAGTTTTACAGAAGATAAGCATTTTAGAATTCTGATTCTGAATTTACAAAGAATTGGTTTCATGTAATTTAGATAATTGTTTGAAAAGTTATAGTGATTTGAAAGAGCAATTAATAGTGGAATGGAATTTCTATTACAGGAACACTGCTTTGTGAATTACGATTAAAATTATGAATTATTAAGTTATGAAAAAATACAGAGAATTTATTTTTTATAATTATTGTGCATTGGTGTGAATGATGCTTGAGTTGTTTTATCGCTATGCTGTTTGATCGAGTCATTGATATAATAGCATTAAAATATAGTTTATATAAATATAAAGAGTTATTCTCCTCTCTAATTCCGAATAAGTTTCACTACAGAGAAAATATGTCAAAATTTATCTAACAATTAAAATGTGACTACGATGTTGCATGGCCTAATTTTTGGAATCCTTTAATAGCCTTATGTTGGATTTATTGTGACTACTGCCTGAATTGTATTCAACCACTGCCTTGCAAAGGGGGCAAATGTTATGTGGCGATTAGATTCTCTAATTTTGTGCAAATTTGAGCTTGCATTGAGTGTATCTGATACTTGAAATATAATTTGAATGTCAGATCAATGCATTATGTGGAATCAAGTGCTTCGCTAGATTTGTGGTAAGAGTCACCACTAGAACCCACACGAGCCATTTTTGGCTTTAACGCCCTAATGCTATAAGAGTTACTTGTATTGCCTGACTACCTCTTAATGTTAAAATTTTAGGGCCCAGTCATGTATAGCTTATTGGTAGTAAGAACGGCAAGAACTGATGATTATTATATGACTACTATGACACCAACTCCACTTTTGTTGGGTTAAGGAGGTTTTAACTCCACCAAAGTGGGTATTGATCACTATCTAGTGACAAATTCGTATATCATGATATTGCCAAGTGAGGTAATTACTGCATGTGGTGGATAAGGTAGGTTCAACAGTGGTGTGTGCACCCCACTACTTGATAGGGGATATAAGTTTGGTACTGATCTGATAAAGATTTCAACCTTGTATATGATTCTCTATGACTTTAATGTATATCCTATTTGGAATTTCACTGTCATTACCTGACTGACTCGTAGACTGAATTGGTGTGTATGCTAATATATGAAAATAGTTATAAAATTTTATTTTACCTCCCCACTAAGCTTTATAGCTCACCCTGATTTATAAATTTGGAAGAGGTATGGTCGTGCTGACCACTACAGATTTGGGATATATGTAAACTCTAGTATTATAAATTGTGGTTATGAATTTCAAGGTGGTACCCACTTTTGGGTTTGCAGATTTAGTAGAGATGCATTTTAGGGAGGTTTGATTTTATAGAATACATATTGTACTTGGAGTATGTATATACGGGTATGTTTGGATGTTTTATTTAAATTTGAGAGATGCATGATTGTGGAGTTGTAAGGAAAAAAACATTCCATGAATTCTTTCAGATTTTGTGATTGTGATGTATTATTTGGAATGGATCGTACCCTGGTGTATAGCAAGGATAAGGTGGTCCGATCCACTCTCAATTTGCGAGTAGGTTGGGTCGTTACAAAATCACTCCAGTTTTACTACTGCTACTAGAGAAATAAAAATACTCCAATGTTATCTGTTGCTAGAAAAGAGATATGAATTTAGTTTTAACTATCGGGCCAATCCATAGGCAGCTACAGATCGGTGCAATTACAGATTGATATAGCTCATCCACCAGCTACAGCTCCTCCACCAGCTACAGCTACAGCCCAGCTAAATAGAGATCGGTTCAATTATCATTCAAAGGCAGCTACTTCAGTGGAGCTGCCATGGATTCATTAGATCTGTCACTATAGAGCTACAGAATTTCAGATCGGCACCTTGAGCTTCTTCTGTTCACTCCACTTGAAGCTGTCTTCTTCTGTTGCCGGCCTTTACAAGAACTTCAAACCTAAGCTGATTCAAACGAGACTACCTTCCTCGGGGATGAGGAACTCCATTTGCTATACATAATGATATCTTCCAGCACTTCTTCAAATTGACCGAGTCCACTGTCTGGAGGTAATGTATCTCTGGTATTGGAACTTTGTTTTGGTGATTGTAAGGCCAGCTGTGATTTGGAATTGCGTATTGATGGAAATGTGTTGCTGATTTGTTACCGTGTGAAACTAAATATACTTTATGTTGAGGACGGTTTCAAATTGATGTTGATAAACCATGGTAAATTTTCATGTGATTGGCTGAGATAAACCTGGTATTGGAACACTGATATGAGGCCAGTTCATGTGCTTCCTGAATTAGATTGATTGTGGATATTTGGTAAATTGGGTGAAAATATTTGAGAATGATGTTGGCTCAATTGTGTATTTTATTTGGCTGCATTTAATCTAATTGCTGAGTTGAATCTGGCTTCATTCATACTCCTGAACGTGATTGAAAATGGAATGTAAGGCCTGTAGTTAGGTTCTTTTATTTGCCGAGCTATTGGTCTACCATGTGTGATAATCATTCGAGAATATCTCCCATTTAATTTCCAATTGCTGAATATCAACTCTCTATTCATGTGCTTGATGGGTTGTGGCCTAGCTATTTTGAATGTGGACTTACAAGCGACCCGTTTTTATTTGGTTGCATTAATTCTAATTGCTGAGTTAAATCTGGCTTCACTTATACGAAAATGGAATGAAAGGCATGTAGTCAGGTTCTTGGTAATTTATTTGGCGAGCTATGTTGGTCTGCTATGTGTGATAATTGGTGTGTCGTTTTTGCACCAAAATTAATTCTTACTCTAAAAGATTAAAAATAGTCAAATAGGAGTAAGGTCAATCCCACGAGGAACAACAAATTTTCCTAATTAATCAATTTGCGATTGTCACCATACTTAAAATTATCAAGAATTAATACGTATGAAAAAAAATTTAAATTCACAAATTAATAAACAAGAAATTAATATCATAAAAAATACTGAATTAAATTACTTAAGATAAAATTCTGGCAAATAAGCAATCAACACTAATTTTTATAAGTTGTTCAATGACGCAAAAGTAATAACTTCAATTCAATCAGTCAGTTATAGGACACCGAGAATCAGCTCCAACGTATCCAAATCCTTCCTTACTTATTCGATAGTGGACAAGTATCAGCTTAATCCACTATTTCCCTATTTCTAACATAACCAGGCCGGAATCAGCCGATCACCCAATTCAACGTTAGAAAAGCATTAATTCTTAAAAGGATCCAACTTTAACAAACTAAGTTATGATCAGCATACAATAATTTGTTAACCAATTGTCTCCGTCTACCGAGACAGCACCTTTGTCACTAATTATTCCTACTAATTCAATCCAGTGATTTAATTAGAGATTAATTGACTCTACCTAATTTTATTAAAGTTGATCAGGCTTTAATCCAATTAAGTAATGAATGCTATTCACAGAAAACTTTTGGAATTGAATATAAAATCATTGATTAACACAATTAGGCCTCACAACTGTTTCATGATTAGTGCTTCTTACTTATTTACCAGATAAAGAATTACTCACTAAGCATAATTAAAAGTAAACACAATAAAAAAGAAATAATATTAAACTGAAATATAAAACCAACCAGACGGTCGTTTGGGCAAACGACGGTACTGCTGTTCTTGCTGGAACTACAACTGCAGAAAACTACTTCATCTACAACTGGGCAGCGATAAAAACGAAAATTCTCCAAAAGAAAAAATGCGTAAAAAGAATATGTTCTAAGGATCAAAGATCCAAATACGTCCAGCCCTCCTTATTCTTCTCCCTTTAATAGAAGAGAAAAAATATAATTTACTAATTTTACTCAAGACAGAAATCTTCTGGTTTCCATAAATCTCTCAACCACATGTGGTTGTAACAAAATATCTTCCAAATCAAATTCTTCTCCATCTGTTAACTGCCAAGGATTCTTTCTGCTACCAAATCTCTTCAAATTGGCTTCAACCCCTCTAATCTTCTAAGATTTTCTCCAAATCAGATTTATCTCCAAAGCATCTTCCAAATTGAAATCTTACAAATTTCTGCAACAAATATATCAATGAAATAAGATTTTACCCCACCAATCTCAATAACGTGTGCATAAAAATATGAAGTATTTTATGCTCATCAAATATCCCCACACTTAGAATATGCTGGCCCCTCAGCATTTAAACAGAAAACAAACAAACAAACAAAACTAACTAGACCACTTCACTACACAAGCACCAATCTAGCCAAACCGAGAAACTCTTTTCAAAACAAAATTCAAGCTTAGTCCAAGTAACAAGTCCATGCATAATCAAGTCATCCAAGTCAAAATACAAAATTCTGAGTAACTCTCCAAGTTCACTCAAAGCACTCATTAATGTTTACAATCAGGTTCAACCACTCATCAAAATTGCGCATGGAAATGTACAACAAGTTTGCAAATATGTCACAAGATAATTATAGTATCAAAACTAAACATGAATCAAAAGGTCTTTCAATTGGGTTTTAATGGGGCTAGGGCTTACAAGGCAGGATATAAGATGAAATAAAGGCTAAAAGATAAAACCAAGGTGTAAGCAACCCAATTAAAGATCATCCCCACACTTAACTTGCACCAAGTCTCAACTTTTGATTTCCAAAACAATTCAAAGTAATTCAAGCACAGCAATCATTTTTTATGTGCTTTTTCACATATTTTTCATCATATTTTTTTTACTTGCTGCAGTTTAGGCAGACAACACAGACAAAATTCTACAGATTTTTCTTTTTCTCTTCCCAGTGCTGTATGGTCGAACAACTGACTTCATCTTTCACTTCAGCTTCACATATATAGAGACTTATTCATACAATTCTCTCCTATTCAATCAAGGAGGCAACAAATCATAACAAATCTAGTCACTTACACCTTAGGGGCCAAAAAAAAACTAAATAGGGTCTTAGGTGAATTTTTTTAAGTAGGTTTAAACACAAAGAAAAGGTTAAGGCTCAAAGGTGCTAACTAACGGTAAATTAAGGTAGGAATGAAAAGTAAAGTAAAAAAGGGTTAAATCCTAAATGCCTTTATCATATTCAAGTTTAATTTCAACACCATAGCATCCATGTACAACAAAGCAAATTCAATAAATCAACCATGCACAATTCACACTCTTTCAAAGAATTAATTCAATTAAGCACCAACAAAGTGGTCATTGTGTTTTTGGCTCAAATCCTCACTTTAAAGTAGGTAAAAATAAACTCAGAAATTGTATTCTTCATACTTGGAATCATTCAAAATTATGCAAAATCCAACACAATAAACTAAGCAAGTTTTAATTATGTTCAGTTTGGCCTGACAATGCTCATAAGAGTGAAACAGTTCAAACAACAACTAACAAACATAAAAGCAAAACTAACTTTTTTTTTTTTGAAAATTTTTTAATTTTCTGATTTTTTTTATTTTAATTTTTTTGGTATTTGAAAACAAAACTAAACATAACATATAACACCTCCCCACACTTAAACACTTACATGTCCTCATGCGAGAAAGAAAAAAAACTAAACAACAATAAAAGAAAGCAAGACTCAAAAACATAGAAAAGGGAAAAAGAAAGGGACTGCCTGATTATTGTGGGGGTTGCTACAGGGGCGAACAGTGATTGCAGAATTGGAATCTTGATTGCTGTGACTTTAGAGGAATTTCAGAGATAATGGTATGCACCGAAAAACGCGATTAATCACCTCCTCTTGAAGATCAACAATATTTGTATAACAAATTTAGCTCAAAGAAAAATCCCTCAGCTCATAAAACTTAAGAGCTCCAAGTACATCAGTCAAATTCAAACCAAAAATTTGCAAGCACAACAAGACAATTGGGCTAACTTTACAAACATTATGCCAAATTGATCTCAAAGAAACATTAAAGTGTCAAACAAAGATCAAGTGACATAGAAAATAGGATACCACCAAGTGATTATGATAAAATGAAAGAATTTTTAAACAACCCACTTGGTCAAATAGTCTAAAATCAGCCCATTACTGAAAACAATCATTAGAATCACTACGGGGGAGCTTGTAATGGAACTTTATTCAGCCACAAGTGTATAATAACCTGGAAAAAAAATTTATTAAAAATACTAAAAGAAAATTAAAAGCAAAACTGGAAAGAAGAAAATTGAAAAGAAAAGAGGGTAGTTGGTTGTTGGTGTGGAGTCTCCTCCGCCAGCGTAGACTGTGATTGGTGAAGATTCCTCCGGTGAAGTTGGAAGCACGTATGGCAGCCAGTAGGAATGAAGAAGATGATGGACATGGCTGTTGAAGAAAGGACGAGAAGAAGATGGTGATGGCAAGGGTTTAGAAAATGACAATTTGGGGATTTTTTACTAGGGACCACTTGTACTTTTGTGAATAATAGTGGTGCGTCACTTAGTATAATAATGTGTGTCTCTTGGGCCCAACACCTATTTAAAGGGCTATTTCCTTTGTCCCCATTTTTAGTTCACCCACTCCATTACTGCAACTTACTCATCTCCATATATAAACCATGACTGAGCATAAAGTCTCAATAAACTTCTCCAGTAGCAATTCCCTTTTATTTCCACAGTGTCGTTTGGGCAGACAGCCACCATCACAAATGGGCCAAATTCTCTATTTACACATACTGTGACTCCACTTCCCATTTGTTTAATCCATCCACTCTATGTCTGCAACTGAATTAACTTCACAACCTTGCCCATGATTAGAACAAAAATCTGGAACAAGAAGAAACTTTTTTAACTAACAAGAAAAGTAAATAAATAACCAAAAATTAAAAATTTTAAAATTGGGTTGCCTCCCAACAAGCGTCATTGTTTTAAGTCTTTGGCTAGACTAAGTGATAGGAATGAGCCCGAGTCTACATTGCCAAATCCAGCTTCCCATGATCCATTAGCAAATCTTGGTGGTCCAATGACAAGATCAAGGAGCAAGAGGATGAAGGAAGCATTACAAGCATTGTTATCAACACATTGTGAGTTGATGGCCAATGTTCAAAGGAGTTCGACACAACCATCTCAAGATGAAGTACTTTGGCATATTTCTTCAATAACAATTTATGATCCACCTTGAAGAAATAATGTGAAGGTCGAAATATTAAAGTCCAAGAAGAAGGCGTGTTTTGGGCTTTGAAATGGATCACGCCTTTTTAATATATTTTAGGGTTTATTATGTTGTTTTTAATTAAGTCCACTTAACAATTTTATGGGCATAATTGGAATTTTTTTTAAGTGTTAATAAGGTATTACTTGGCCCAATTATCTTGCATGATAATTAGGAAAGTAAAGATTTAGAAAGTAAAATCGAATTTTGCTTCTTCAAGGCAAAACCGGTTATAGTCTTTGTTTAAGTTTAGGAAAGTAATCTCCTACTTTTTAGGAGATAAGTTTGTCTTTAATTGGAGAGGCAAAAACGTGTTTTGCCTTCTTCAAAACCGTGTCTTAAAATCCTTTTCCAATAAGGATTAGTTTGTTAGTTTGTTAGTTTGTTAGTTAGTTGGTTAAGAAGTCAAGTTGTATTTTACAACTACTAGGGTTTTGTTTCCTTTTTGGATTAGCATGGCCGAACCTACTCCCTATAAAAGGGACAGCATTGTAACGTTTTTTTTCTTTTGTTGAATTGAAAGAATTTTGGCTTTGCTAAATTAAATTTGACATTATCAACGTGAGTTATTCTTGAGTAATTCATAAGACCCGCCAAACCTTAAGTGAGGAACTTTAGGTGAAGCTTACAAGTTCTAGATTTATAGAACAGGCCAAACTTGATAGGTTTAAACTTTTGATTTACATTAGTTGAACTGATTCAATTTGTGTTAACGTTGGGGTTAGGTTAATTTTAATCTTGCCTTTTCGTTTCATATCTCTTTTTCCCAAATTGTGTTCTTGTTTCTTGAATTGCGTTTTTGGTGCACAACGATCCGAACTTGTGGAAAATTCGTGTGGATTGGACTTCATCCTACTCCATTCGTATCAATTGGTATCAAAGCAATCCAGGTTGTTCATCAAAAATTTCAGGTTTTGCGTTTTTGTTCTCTTCTCGGATTTTTGTCCTTATTTTTGCGTCGTTCTTGTTGCTGTTTTTTTGCGTCAAATTCTGCAGATTTTGTGGTGTCTTTTTGTTGCTGTTTTCGTGTCTTTATTGCTGTCGAAGGTCGTCATAGTTCAGCTTTTAAATTACGTCAAAATCGCATGCAATTTGTTTGCTAAAAATCTATCCAATTCGTGTTCATCTCTTGCTCGGATTTTTGCGATTTTTGTTGTGTTGTTCTTGCTGTTTTGTGTCGTGTTTTGCTACTGTTTTTCTTCATAATTCTGCATTGTTCTTGTTCATCATCATAGTGTGGAATTCTTGAGTCATTATTGCTGAAATCACGTCCAAAGAATTAGGGTTTGTCAAACTAGGGTTTGTGAAATTAGGGTTTCTTATTCAAAATTTCATAACTTTCTTGTTTCTCATCCTTTTCTTGATCTTTCTTTTGTGTTATCTTCGTCATTCTATTGCCATCAAAGTGTGTTTTGATCAAACTTTTTCACCATCTCAAAAAGACGAGTTCTTGACCACTTTCTTGAAAATCTTGATTTTCTTGAAAATCCGAAAGTGTCAAAATTTGAATCTTGAGCATGATTCTTGCTTCTTGTTGCAAATCTTGATTATCTTGTTAAAGAAGCATACTGAAATTCCTTATATTTGGTGACTTATTTGAAATTCTTGTTGGCTGAATTTGTTTGGAGAAATTAAGGTTTGAACAACATAAGACAAGACAACATCCTTAAACCTAAGTACTTGTACTAGGTTCTTGTCTTAAAAACCTTAAAGTTTGATTTGTTTAAGGTTCTCCGAATAAATAAAAAAAAGAGGCCGAATTTAAAAAAAAAATAGTAAACAGCCCAAGAAAAGGACTAAAGTTCTTGTTTGCTCTTTGAAAATCACCAATATTGAAAGTGCCATATCTTGCTCATTTTTAATCGGAATTGAGTGATTCAAAAACACGTCTTCTTGTTATCTTCTCTAGTTTCTGAATTCGTAGCTTTCTGAAATTAATCTGTTTATACCCCATACGTGATCTTAAAATCTTCTTGTGACGTGAATTTTTCTTTTCAAACTTCTTTGGTTTTGCTTTTGTGAATTGATTTGTTTGAACTAATTGGTTGAGACTTGTTCTTAAAATCGACAAACAGTAAGCTTTAATTAGTTTGAGAGATTCATTGTTGAGTGTTTAGATAGGGAATACATGAGAAAAGCCATTACACTAGAGAGGAGTGTATTACTCACCAAAAGTGAGAACCCGAGAGGTCTTTATTTTGCTATCTCTTGTTGTTTTTACTAACTTGCAGGAACAATGGAGGGAGATGGTAAAACACCTCAAGAAAATCCCCCAACGGATCAAAAATATGTTAATGATGTTCTATTTGATATGATCTGCAAACTCTCTTTAAAAATTGATAATTTAACCATTTTTCCTTCACCAACAAAAGGTTCTTTTTCCAAAAAAGGAAGATTTGAAGAAATCGAATTTCATGAGGAAGATGAGGAGTTCATGGATTCTTCTAAAGATGGTAAGAAATCTGATTTATCAATTAGTGGAGTTAAACTAACATTGCCTACTTTCCATGGTAAAGCAGATCCTAAAGCTTATTTTGATTGGGTTCGTGAGCTTGAGCACTTCTTTGAAGGCAATAGCTACCCCGAGCATAAGAGGTACCGCCTTGCTTTCATGCACCTCAAGGATTATGCAAGTTTGTGGTGGGATGAGGTAATGAGATCTAGACGTCAAGATGACGAACCACCCATTCAAACTTGGAAGGAAATGAAAGTGCTTATGAGGAAGAAGTATGTTCCTTCACACTATAACCGAGAACTCAATAGAAAATTGCACTCCCTTGTGCAAGGAACCAAAACCGTGGAGGAGTATTATCATGAGATGGAAGCTCTCATGATCAAGGCCAATGTTCGTGAAGATCCGGATTCAACTATTGAGCGATTTCTTAGAGGTATGAATTTTGAATTGTCTTATCATGTTGATTTGCAATCTTATGTTGATATTAATGAACTTGTTCACAAAGCTATTAAGATTGAAAGGCACTTGAAAGGTAAGCACAGGTTCACCCAACCAAATCCACCATGGCAGAGGGATTTGAAGCCGAAATCAGCCCCTTTCACTTCACCAACAAAGCCGAGGCAATTCACCTCAACTCAGCCCTCTAGTGCGCCCCCTTATGTCCCAAAATTAGTCCCTAAAGCTGTTGATCCAGCCCCTAAACCGGCGTCAACTCCACCCCAAAGATTGAGGGATATTAGATGCTTTAAATGTCAAGGCTATGGTCACTTGCAAGCCAATTGTCCTACTGCCCGGATCATGATTACTTTAGATACTGGAGAAGTGGTAAGTGATGATGACTGTGTCGACATGCCACCTCTTGAAGAAAAGTACCAAGATGATCAAAGTGATGAGGGTGAAAAGCTTGATGAGCCGACCTACTCAGTTGGTAACTTTTCTCTAGTTTCTCGCCGTGTTCTTAATGTTCAACCTTTGGAAGATAATGATTTGATGCAACGTGATAACATATTTCACACACGTTGTTTAGTGCAAAACATGGTTTGTAGTGTGATTATTGATAGTGGTAGTTGCACAAATGTGGCGAGCACCTTACTTGTTAACAAACTGAATTTGAATTGCATGAAACATCCAAAACCATATAGGCTTCAATGGTTAAATAATTCAGTTGAAACTCGTGTCACTAAATAAGTAAAGTTTTCTTTCACCATTGGTAAATATGTTGATACTATTTTATGTGATGTTGTTCCAATGGAGGCTAGTTATATTTTACTTGGTAGACCTTGGCAATATGATTGTGATGTGCTTTATCATGCTAAGAAAAATTTTTACAGTTTTGTGCATAATGGTAAAAAGTATAGTTTACATGCTTTAACTCCAGCTCAAGTTTTTGAAGATCAAACTCGAATTGCACAAGCTTGTAAAGATATAATGGAAGCTAAGAAGAAGAATGAACAAGAAAAACAACAAAAAGTAACAACTAGTTTTGGCCGAGAGCATGATATTCCATCTAGTTTAGGCCGAGACGTAGTTAATAAGAAATCTTGTTGTTTTGCTTCTTCTAATGAGATTAAGAGAGCATTGATTAATAGGCAGTACTTATACTTAATGTTTAGCAAGGAACTTGTGCTTGTTGTTGACAGTGATAACCTTGCTTCTTTGCCTAGTGCCGTGTACTCTCTTTTGCAGGAATATAGTGATGTGTTTCCCGAGGAGTTACCAATAGGTTTACCACCTATTCATGGCATTGAGCACCAAATTGATTTCATCCCAGGAGCTCAAATTCCAAACCGACCAGCTTATAGAGCAAATCCGGAGGAAACAAAAGAGATTCAACGTCAAGTGGATGAACTCCTTGACAAAGGTATTGTGCGTGAGTCTCTTAGTCCATGTTCAGTTCCTGTTATCTTAGTCCCTAAAAAAGATGATACTTGGCGAATATGTGTAGATTGCCGTGCTGTTAATAAGATTACTATTAAGTATAGACATCCAATTCCTAGATTAGATGATATGCTTGATGAATTGCATGGATCTTCCATATTTTCTAAAGTTGATTTGAAAAGTGGGTACTACCAAATACGAATGAAAGAAGGAGATGAATGGAAAACTGTTTTTAAAACAAAGTATGGGTTGTATAAATGGTTAGTTATGCCTTTTGGTTTATCTAATGCACCTAGTACTTTCATGAGGCTTATGAACCATGTTTTTCGTCATTTCATTGGAAAGTTTGTGGTAGTCTACTTTGATGATATCTTGATATATAGCAAATCACTTGATGAACATGTTGAACATTTAAAACTCGTGTTTGCTATATTGCGTGAGAACCAATTATATGTTAACCTTAAAAAGTGTTCTTTCTATTTGGAATCTATTATCTTTTTGGGTTATGTTGTAAGTTCTTAACGCATTGCTGTTGATGAGTCAAAAGTCAAGGCAATCATAGATTGGCCGAGACCACAAAATGCTAGTGAGGTAAGAAGTTTTCATGGATTAGCAAGTTTCTATAGGAGATTTGTTAAAGACTTTAGTTCCATTGCTGCACCTTTAAATGAACTTGTTAAAAAGAATGTCACCTTTGCATGGAATAAAGAACATGAAAACGCCTTTAACACTTTGAAGTATAAATTGACTCATGCCCATTTACTTGCTTTGCCGAATTTCAATAAAGCTTTTGAGATACACTGTGATGCCTCCGGGATTGGTATTGGTGCTGTTCTTATGCAGGAATCAAGGCCCGTGGCTTATTTCAGTGAAAAGCTTAATGGAGCAGCTTTAAAGTATGCAACTTATGACAAGGAGTTGTATGCACTGGTAAGGTCATTGCAAGTTTGGCAACATTATTTGTGGCCAAAAGAATTCATAATCCATTCTGATCATGAAAGTCTCAAGTTTTTAAAGACTCAATGTAAGTTGAATAAGAGACATGCAAAATGGTTGGAATTCATTGAAACTTTTCCTTATGTGATTAAGTATAAATCTGGTCATGAGAATGTGGTAGTTGATGCTTTATCTAAAAGGTATGCTTTATTTACCTATTTACATGCAAAGCTACTTGGATTTGAATTGATTAAAGACTTGTATAAGGAAGATGTTGACTTTGCCGAATCTTATGAACTTTGTTCATTAAGGCCGAATGGTGATTATTTTGTGCATGATGGTTTCTTGTTTCGCAAGGATAAATTGTGCATTCCCTCATGTTCCATTCGTGATTTACTTGTTAAAGAAACCCATGGGGGAGGGTTAATGGGGCATTTTGGTATTGTTAAAACACTTTCTATTTTGAATTAGCACTTTTATTGGCCTAACATGATTAAAGATGTTAAAAGTGTTTGTGAAAAATGTATTGTGTGTAAGCATGCTAAGTCCAAAGTAATGCCTCATGGTTTGTATCAACCTTTGCCTGTTCCTAACAACCCTTGGATTGACATATCTATGGATTTTGTGTTAGGGTTACCTAGATCACGCACTGGTAATGATAGCATTTTTGTTGTAGTTGATAGATTTAGTAAAATGGCTTACTTCATTGCATGTTCTAAATCTAATGATGCTACCAAAATTGCTGACCTTTTCTTTAAGGATATTGCACGTTTGCATGGAATTCCTAAGAGTATTGTTAGTGATAGAGATGTTAAGTTTTTGTCACATTTTTGGCGTACACTTTGGAATAAATTAGGCACAAAATTACTGTTTTCTACTGTTTCACATCCACAGACTGATGGTCAAACAGAAGTAGTAAATCATACATTGTCTAATTTACTTCGTGCTCTCATTCAGAAAAACTTAAAGAATTGGGAGAATTGTTTGCCACACATTGAATTTGCATATAACCGAACCGTTCATAGTTCTACTGGTTATTCGCCTTTTGAAGTTGTGTATGGATTTAATCCTTTAACTCCCCTTGATATTTTTCCTCTTCCTATTAATGAGTTTGTTAATGTGGAAGGTAAAGCTAAGGCTGACTTTGTAAAGGAGTTACATGAAAAGGTTTACAAAAATATTCAAAGGCGTAATGAGCAATATGCAAAACAAGCCAACAAGGGCAGAAGACAAGTGATTTTCGAACCAGGAGATTGGGTTTTGATTCACTTGAGGAAAGAGAGGTTTCCTGAAAAGAGGAAATCTAAACTTTATCCAAGAGGAGATAGTCCTTTTCAAGTCTTGGAAAGGATTGGAGACAATGCATATAGAATCGAACTACCTAGTGAGTATGGTAATGTTTCATCTACTTTCAATGTTTCTGATTTGAGTATATATGATGTAGGTGATTCAAGGACGAATCCTTTCGAGGAGGGAGGGAATGATAGGAATGAGCCCGAGTCCACATTGCCAAATCCAGCTTCCCATGATCCATTAGCAAATCTTGGTGGTCCAATGACAAGATCAATGAGCAAGAGGATGAAGGAAGCATTACAAGCATTGTTATCAACACATTGTGAGTTGATGGCCAATGTTCAAAGGAGTTCGACACAACCATCTCAAGATGAAGTACTTTGGCATATTTCTTCAATAACAATTTATGATCCACCTTGAAGAAATAATGTGAAGGCCGAAATATTAAAGTCCAAGAAGAAGGCGTGTTTTGGGCTTTGAAATGGATCACATCTTTTTAATATATTTTAGAGTTTATTATTTTGTTTTTAATTAAGTCCACTTAACGATTTTATGGGCTTAATTGGCGTTTTTTTTTAAGTGTTAATAAGGTATTACTTGGCCCAATTATCTTGCATGATGATTAGGAAAGTAAAGTTTTAGAAAGTAAACTCGAATTTTGCTTCTTCAAGGCAAAACCGATTTTAGTCTTTGTTTAAGTTTAGGAAAGTAATCTCCTACTTTTTAGGAGATAAGTTTGTCTTTAATTGGAGAGGCAAAAACGTGTTTTGCCTTCTTCAAAACCGTGTCTTAAAATCCTTTTCCAATAAGGATTAGTTTGTTAGTTTGTTAGTTAGATGGTTAAGAAGTCAAGTTGTATTTTACAACTACTAGGGTTTTGTTTCCTTTTTGGATTAGCATGGCCGAACCTACTCCCTATAAAAGGGACAGCATTGTAACGTTTTTTTTCTTATGTTGAATTGAAAGAATTTTGGCTTTGCTAAATTAAATTTGACATCATCAACGTGAGTTATTCTTGAGTAATTCATAAGACCCGCCAAACCTTAAGTGAGGAACTTTAGGTGAAGCTTACAAGTTCTAGATTTATAAAACCGGCCAAACTTGATAGGTTTAAACTTTTGATTTACATTAGTTGAACTGATTCAATTTGTGTTAACGTTGGGGTTAGGTTAATTTTAATCTTGCCTTTTCGTTTCATATCTCTTTTTCCGCAAATTGTGTTCTTGTTTCTTGAATTGCGTTTTTGGTGCACAACGATCCGAACTTGTGGAAAATTCGTGTGGATTGGACTTCATCCTACTCCATTCGTATCACTAAGTATGTGTCAAACTTGGTAAACCAGTGGAGGAGGCTCCGGAGGTGGTCTTGAAGAAGTTACATCTTGTATACAAGTCAAAGTTTTTCCTACAGTTCCCTTGTAGCTTCTTTGGTTCCATGTCAATTTGATCAATGAGCTTTGAGTAAGATTCTTGTTGGTGACAGTGGGCAGCATTTTTTCCTCACTCAGAAACACAGACTTCAGATGTTTATTCAAGGATCTAAGTTGCAGAACTGGAACTTGCAAAATATAAGAAAAAAGTGTATCAGCAGGGTCTCGTTTGGGCAAACGGGAACTTTCTGGGTTGCTTGATATCACTTGTATCAGATTCAATGACATTGTTTAATCTCCAATCTCTTCATCCTTCAATTCTTTAATGTTAGAATCTGGTTCTTTACATTTATGTGACAGTGTATCCTCAAGAACAACCGGCATGTCATCACATTCCACCACAATCTCCTCTTTTAGATGTTGGTTTCTCTTGGCAAGAAACTCTTTTTCAAACTTTGCAACCTTTGGCATTTTTCTAATTGCTTCAAGGAAAGCATCTGTAATTTCCACCTTGTTGAAAATGGTTAAGATATCATTCAAGTCATCATCCTTTACATCCCTTGTTGACCTGCCAGGAAAAGGAGGTGGTATTTTAAATTCTGAAGTAAGCAAATTCAATTTAGATTTTACCTATGATTTCTTTTTCTGTGTCGTTTGGTCGAACGACGCTGCTGAGTTTTTTTGTTCTTTAACCGCGACTTTGGAAATCGGATCTTCCAGTTGTTTCCCACTTCTTAATGTGACTTGACTTACATTTTCTCTTGGGTTAATCTGCACCTGAGATGGTAATTTCATTTGAGGATCTTGAATCTCATTAAAGTGTTTTGCCATTTGGGTCATTCAAATAATTAACCCACTTATTGCAGCCATTGTTTCTTGCTGAAATTTCTGAAATTCGCCTTGATTTTGGACTTGATTATTCTGCATTAAAGTCACGGATGTAGCTAAATTAACTATCATATCTTCAAGAGGAACTTCATACCTGATGGTTGCTATAAAGCTGGAGTTTGTTTGGGCAGACAGCGCCGCTGGTTTCAGCTGGGTCTGGTGTTGAGCTTGTTGTTGTGGAGGGTTTTGTTGCTGAGCTTGATTCCTGTAACTCAGGTTGGGATGGTCTTGCCAACCTATTCCAGTAATTAACTTTTCCACACTTGCTGTCAAAGCTTCCAACTTGCTCTCAAGTGATGAATTGGAAATTTCACCCACTTGTTTGGTCAAAAGACAACCCACTTGGTATTGTTGGTGAGACTCACAAGTCTTAGCAATCAAATTCGCAACTTGAGTTGTATTATTGTCCATGAATGCACCTCCACTTGCAGCATCAAGTGTCCCCTTCTCCTCAAGTTGCAACCCTTCATAAAAATATTGAATTAGTAAATCATCGGGTATTTGGTGTTGAGGACAATTTTCACATAAGTGTCTAAATCTTCCCCAATATGCAGACAAAGACTCATCATAATTTTGTTCAATTCGAACAATTTCTTTTCTAATTGATGTAATTTTAGATGTAGGGAAAAAGTTTTGAAGAAATACGTGTTGCATGTTATCCCAAGAGGTGATAGAATTATGAGTCAAGCTATTAAACCATTTATTAGCTGTTCCAATTTGAGAAAAAGGAAAACTAGCCAATGCAATATATTCTTGTGATACACCTATTTTATTTATTGTCCCACATACTCAAAGAAATTCATGCAAAAAATTATAAGGGTCTTCCCCATCTAAACCTTGAAACTTGGGCAAGAAATTCAAATATGATGCTTTTAATTCAAAATCAACATTGAGTTTAAGCAAAACAATGCAAGAATATATAAAATTGATCAAAGGATAAGTCAACTCCCTTAAAGTGCGTCCTCCCTGCTAGTCCTAGTTCTGAACACAAGTCAAATCAGCCATATTTATCTCTCTTTTTTTTGTGGCTGTGTAAAATTCTGATTCTGAATCTGATATGAGTTCTGTTTGGGCAAACGGCGACTGCCCCAGAATCAGAAATGACTTCTTGGTGTCTTCCCTTCAATTCTTTTCTCAACCAGTGCAATTTTTTTCAGTATCTAAAAATAAACAGATTGGAGTTAGAAAATCTGAAATTAAACCAAAGAACAAAACAAATTAACTAAAAAGAAAATAATGTTATTCCCCGGCAACAGCGCCAAAATTTGGTGTGTCGTTTTTGCACCAAAATTAATTCTTACTCTAAAATATTAAAAATAGTCAAATGGGAGTAAGGTCGATCCCACGAGGAACAACAAATTTTCCTAATTAATCAATTTGCGATTGTCACCAGACTTAAAATTATCAAGAATTAATACGTACAAAAATAAATTTAAATTCACAAATTAATCAACAAGAAATTAATATCATAAAAAATACTGAATTAAATTACTTAAGATAAAATTCTGGCAAATAAGCAATTAACACTAATTTTTATAAGTTGTTTATTGACGCAAAAGTAATAACTTCAATTCAATCTGTCAGTTATAGGACACCGAGAATCAGCTCCGACGTATCCAAATCCTTTCTTACTTATTCGATAGTGGACAAGTATCAGCTTAATCCACTATTTCCCTATTTCTAACATAACCAGGCCGGAATCAGTCGATCACCCAATTCAACGTTAGAAAAGCATTAGTTCTTAGAAGGACCCAACTTTAACAAACTAAGTTATGATCAGCATACAATAATTTGTTAACCAATTGTTTCCGTCTACCGAGACAGCAGCTTTGTCACTAATTAATCCTACTAATTCAATCCAGTGATTTAATTAGAGATTAATTGACTCTACCTAATTTTATTAAAGTTGATCAGGCTTTAATCCAATTAAGTAATGAACGCTATTTACAGAAAACTTTTGGAATTGAATATAAAATCATTGATTAACACAATTGGGTCTCACAACTGTTTCATGATTAGTGCTTCTTACTTATTTACCAGATAAAGAATTACTCACTAAGCATAATTAAAAGTAAACACAATAAAAAAGAAATAATATTAAACTGAAATATAAAACCAACCAGACCGTCGTTTGGGCAAACGACGGTACTACTGTTCTTGCTGGAATTACAACTACAGAAAACTACTTCATCTACAACTGGGCAGCGATAAAAACGAAAATTCTCCAAAAGAAAAACTGCGTAAAAAGAATATGTTCTAAGGATCAAAGATCCAAAGACGTCCAGCCCTCCTTATTCTTCTCCCTTTAATAGAAGAGAAAAAATATAATTTCCTAATTTTACTCAAGACATAAATCTTCTAGTTTCCATAAATCTCTCAACCACATGTGGTTGTAACAAAATATCTTCCAAATCAAATTCTTCTCCATCTGTTAACTGCCAAGGATTCTTTTTGCTACCAAATCTCTTCAAATTGGCTTCAGCCCCTCTAATCTTCTAAGATTTTCTCCAAATCAGATTTATCTCCAAAGCATCTTCCAAACTGAAATCTTCCAAATTTCTGCAACAAATATATCAATGAAATAAGATTTTACCCCACCAATCTCAATACCGTGTGCATAAAAATATGAAGTATTTTATGCTCATCAATAATCATCCAAGAATAGCTCCCATTTAATTTCCAAATGCTAAATATCAACCCTTCATTCATGTGCTTGGTGGATGGTGGCCTTGTTGTTTTGAATGTGGACTTATAAGCGGGCCCTTTCTCCACCTCAATTCTACTGTCCAGCTACTGTTGGAGCAGGCATTTGAAGCCTCAGCCGAAATCATTGGTCCAAACTGAATCCTGAGGTAACTTTATTAAACTTGAGTCTAAATATGGAATCTGAATATGTGAACAACATTCGAGGAGAATCCACAGTCCACTTGCATATAGTATCTCAATCATATGCTTTGAACCTGGCGATGGTACTAGGTAAAGACCACTTGCTGAAGTTCGTGTGCTTATTGACTAATCTACTTTGAACCTTAACTTGAATGTGGATTCCTTGGTGAACAGTGTGATTAACATTTGAGGAGAATCCCTTGTCCAATTGCTATTGGTATTTCTCATGTAATTGGTAATCAATTTTGCATGAGGTGAAGACTATGGAGTGGTGCTAACAATGTTCAGAAATATCAGAGCTCCTCCTGACGCTTGCTTATTAACTATACAGATTAGGGCCTAAAGTTTAGAGGTAAATAGAGCCTATCTACTGGAATCCTTTCAAATAGATTACCTCTATTTTCTTGACATATATTGATATTGATCTTTTATGTAACGGAGTAGTACTCCAGATTTTTTGTATTTGCTTTGTAACAGTGTGGATGGGTATAGCCGGCACTGTATTGTTTTTTGTTCCAGCTATGTATATATCCACTTTTTCCTTAAAAAAAACTATCGGGCCAAGTGATTATTGTGGTGGATTTAGATTTTTGTACAATTCAAATTAATATAGTTATAGTTTATTTGATGAATTGTTTGCTTGTAAAGCATTAAGTTTATAAATTTAACTCATTGCAGTTAATATCAGCTTAGTTAGCTAAATATGTGTATGCCATTTTTTTTAATCAAAATATCGCTTTTGACCCCAAAAAAAAAGAAAACAAGTTAAAAGCTAAATCTTTGATTTTTGAGGATGATGATAGAATTTTTGCTCAAGAGTATGTTCTTTGAGAGGATTTTCCCATTTTTAACCTATGGAATGATAGATAAATCCGTTGCAAGCAATTTTTCAACTTATGTTAACCATTTTAGTAAAAAATAGCGAAGCATTTAATACTCTAAACACTATCCATTACTCATAGAAAATTAGGCGATTGGCTAACCATGAAGAACGTTAGACGTCTGAATCTAATTTGAAAATCCTAAATGATTTGGAGAAACTGTCGGATGATAGACATTTTGAGGGTCATCTGATCCTATTTTTTTTGAAAAGTCAAAACTATTGAGTTTCATATATCAGACGACTGATGTTCCAATAGGTCATCCGAATCTACACTTCCAGATTTAACCAAAAATTTTCAAAGTAATGATTGGATGGCTGATCTCTAGAGAGGGGATGTCAGATCCTATCTTTTTCATTCCTTCATAAAAATTTACCAAAAAAGGATCAGATGGCTAATTGTTGCTCATAGGCATTTGATTCCATATTTTTTTGTCAAATTTCTAATATAAAATTTTTAGAACATTTTGCGAAAATGTAAAAGAACTTTTGTAAAATCTTTGTTTCTAAAACACTACATTTTCTTCTTTCACTTTTGAGATTCATTTTAGATAAGTTTTTAAAGAGTTAAACATTTTGTGAGGTAACTTACAGTTATGGTTTTGAGATTGGGGATTTACCCTATTGTACCTTACATGAATTTCTTAAATTTTATGACAATTTCAAAGTTCACATTTACATATTTGCATACCTATTACTTTAAAACAAATTATTGAAACAGCGGTATACATAAATATTTGTTACTCATCAAAACAAGCATATTTAAAACTCTAAATCTTTCGTCTTCCTCCGAGGATATATTAACCTTGATCCAACAATAAGATGAAGGTTTATTATTATATTATTGAGGAATATTTTTCCGAAATATGTTTCCTTAATTTAGCCTCTGTATTTAGGTAAATATATCTTTGTGATTAGGAGTTTTTATGAGGAGAATGAACCGAGCTTTAAAAGCACAAATTCTCTTCAACTTTCTGTAATATATATACACCTTTATTGTGAATGAAAAGAGCGTGGAGATTAAGTAAAGAATTTGTCATTTTGTCATGGTATCAGAGCCTTGATAGGTTCTAGGGCACACACATATGTTTATGGTACTTTAGCCTCCATGAGAGATCATGGCTGGCGGAGAGGGAGAAAAGAAAGGAGATGGTGACAAAAAGACAAGAGATGGTGACAAAAGGGTGGATATGACATATCATCTTGAATCGAGTGATGGTCATGACAAATCCTCTTGCTTTCAACTACACTGGTTCCCCTACTGGTGGGAGGATCGACCTCGCGGCGGAAGGGGACCAAGTCGTGGAGGAGGAAGGACAGGAAGAGGAGCTAGGCGGGCAGGTTTTGGCCGTGGCAGAGGGCATGGTGCACCTCCTATCCTTGCAAATAAAGCTAGTGGGGCTGGAACTTTAATTAGGCAGCAGGTAGGAAACTCGCAGGGGCTGGCGGGTGCAACCAAAACTGCGGCTCTTGCGGGTGTTTCAGCAACGCAACTCCAGCAACTTCTTGAATTTTTAAACTTAGCCAAAACAAACAATCAACTAAATGATAAGAACAGTGATTTTAGTTGGATTATCGATACAGGAGCGTCGAATCATGTGACGTGCACCTTATCTATTTTGAGAAATGAGAGAAAGGTGAAATATTGCCCGGTCAGATTGCCAAATGAAAACACGGTAGAAGCACACCAAGAGATGAGTGTTGAGTTGCCAAGAGGATTGAAGATTGATAATGTGCTTTATGTCCCACAATTAACATGCAATTTGATTTCTGTGACTCAATTAATTGATGAATCAAATTGCGTTGTACTATTTACTAAATATATGTGTGTTATACAGGACCAACTGACGAGGAAGGTGATTGGAGCGGGTGAAAGATTGGATGGACTTTATTTTTTCCGTAGTGTTCCTCAAGTAAAGGCCTTGACAGTGGATGGTGATTCATCATTCGAGTTGTGGCATCAATGAATGGGGCATCCATTGGAGAAAATATTGAAGATGATTCCCGCTGTGAGTCATTATTGTCGGAACAATAATAAAGCTTGTGATATATGTCCGCGTGCAAAGCAACCTAGATCAAGTTTTCCTATTAGTACGAATAAAGCTGGTAGAATATTTGAACTTGTTCATTTGGATTTGTGGGGGCCTTACAAGACTCGTTCTTCGTGTGGGGCTACCTATTTTTTGACAATAGTGGATGATTTTTCAAGAGGTGTTTGGGTATATTTACTATGCAGTAAAATGGAAGTTGAGTCTATGTTTCTTAATTTTATTGCATTATGGTTGAATGTCAATTTGAACAAGTGATAAAACGTGTGAGAAGTGATAATGGGACCGAATTTAATTGTTTGCTTGATTATTTTCAAAATAGTGGGATTAGTTTTTTAGACTTCTTGTGTTAGGACTCCACAACAAAATGGGAAGGTTGAGAGAAAACACCAACACATTTTAAATGTGGCTAGAGCATTAAGATTTTAAGGGAACTTACCAATCAAATTTTGGGGAGAGTGTGTGTTGGTAGCATGTCACTTGATTAATAGAACACCCTCTACTATTCTTAAGAATAAATCACCATATGACATGTTGTTTGGGAAAGTACCTTCTTATGATGCTATTCGTGTATTTGGTTGCCTTTGTTATGCTCATAATCAACTACACAAAGGTGATAAATTTGCAAGTAGGAGCCGTAAGTGTGTTTTTGTTGGCTACCCATTTGGGAAGAAAGGTTGGAAATTGTATGATTTAGAAACGCATGAGTACTTTGTATCGAGGGATGTGAAGTTCTTTGAGAAAGAATTTCCTTTTGCGACAAATCAACCACGTAATATGGTGACCCTTATGACGACGAACAATGAGGATGGAGCATGGAGTGAGAATGAGGATGCCGATGAGTGCACTGTGTGTGTTGAGGGGGGGTTGGAGGCAGTGTCCACCCTTGAAGAGGGGTCTGGGGATGCGGCGCAGCCTGTGCAACAGCTCGCACATGAGGATATGTGTGACCAGGGGTTGAAACATACGGTGGAGGATCAAGGTGTGCAAGTTGACGGTGAGCTCGGGCTAGAAAAACGGGCCAAAATTCCTTCAACACGGTATCGTGATTTTGTTACTCATACTGTACAGAAAATAAGTCCATATGAGAATTCATCCACTACTTCATCTTCCTCAGGTACGCCCTATCCTATAACATATTCTGTGAATTGTGAACATTTTTCTGTGAGACATAGGAATTTCCTTGCATTAGTGATAGCAGGATATGAGCCAAAGTGTTTTAAGGAAGCGATGAAAGACTCAGGATGGCGAGATGCGATGGATAAGGAGATACGAGCTCTTGAAGACAATGAGACTTGGGTAATGGAGACTCTTCCACCTGGAAAGAAAGCTCTAGGGAGCCAGTGGATATATAAAATTAAGTATAGGTCCGATGGTAGCATAGAGCGACTCAAAGCAAGACTTGTGATCTTTGGCAATCATCAGGTGGAAGGAATTGACTATAACGGGACATTTGCTCCTGTGGCAAAATTGGTCACGGTTCGTACTTTTCTTGCAGTTGCTGCTGTTAAACATTGGGAGGTACATCAAATGGATGTGCATAATGCTTTTCTTCACGGTGACTTGAGTGAGGAGATTTATATGAAGGTTTCTCCAGGTTTCAAAAATACAAATCCTAACATGGTTTACAGGTTGAAAAACTCGTTGTATGGTCTGAAACAAGCTCCCCGATGTTGGTTCGCCAAACTGTCAACAGCGTTGAAGAATTATGGATTTGTGCAATCCTATTCAGATTATTCCCTATTTGTGTTGTGTAGAGGACGAACGCAGATCAACGTGTTAGTTTATGTTGATGACTTGATTATTGCAGGGGATGATAAGGTTGCATTGACAACTTTTAAAGATTATCTTGGCAGGTGCTTTCATATGAAGGATTTGGGAGTTTTGAAATACTTCTTAGGCCTAGAGGTAGCCCGTTATCCAGACGGAATTTTTCTTTGCCAACAACAATACACACTT
Organism: Ophiorrhiza pumila; assembly: GCA_016586305.1. NCBI lineage: Eukaryota > Viridiplantae > Streptophyta > Magnoliopsida > Gentianales > Rubiaceae > Ophiorrhiza > Ophiorrhiza pumila. The sequence goes on from BLIW01000010.1 coordinate 17,959,624, forward strand.
GATATAATTTCTGAAACGGGTTTATTGGGAGCAAAGCCTGCAGCAATTCCTATGGAACAAAATCATAATTTGGCTCTTTCTCAGAGCGCATTACTGCAGATCTGGCGTCGTATAGGCGACTTGTAGGGTGATTGATATACTTGTCAGTGACAAGACCTGATCTTGCATATTCGGTTCATATTTTGTCCCAAATTCCCAATTTATGCAACAACCTCGTGATGATCATTGGGAGGCAGCTCTCAGGGTCGTGCGGTATTTGAAGAAGAGTCCGGGGCAAGGAATTTTGCTTCGCTCTGATAGTGACCTCAGTCTAGAAGGGTGGTGTGATTCAGATTGGGCTAGTTTTCCCCTCACACGGCATTCCTTGACAGGATGGTTCGTGTTACTTGGTTGTTCTCCTGTGTCGTGGAAGACCAAGAAGCAACAAACAGTATCTAGATCGTCTGCGGAGGATAAGTATAGATCAATGGCGGCAACAGTGTGTGAATTAAAGTGGCCTAAACAACTTTTAGGTGAATTGGGTGTGCGACATCCGAAAGGTATGAATTTGTATTGTGACAGTCAGTCGGCGTTGTACATTGCTCAAAATCCAGTTTTTACGAAAGAACGAAGCATATAGAGGCTGACTGCCATTTTGTTCGAGATGCGGTGACTGAAGGGCGGATTTGTCCGTCATACATTTCCACGAGTGTTCAATTGGCAGACATTTTTACCAAAGCGCTGGGGAAAGCGAAATTTGAGTTTCTTCTCCGCAAGTTGGGCATTCGAGATCTTCACTCTCCAACTTGAGGGGGGTATTACGATATTATTGAGGAATATTTTTTCGAAATATGTTTCCTTAATTTAGCCTCTGTATTTAGGTAAACATATCTTTGTGATTAGCAGTTTTTATGAGGAGAATGAACCGAGCTTTAAGAGCACGGATTCTCTTCAACTTTCTGTAATATATATACACCTTTATTGTGAATGAAAAGAGCGGGAGATTAAGTGGAGAGTTTATCATTTTGTCAAGGTTTCCATATTTATTTACTTTGTTGATTTTGATGTTGAATACTACCCTATATCTGAGTTTTTATCTTGGATTCAAATATTCTCTAACCATTTAGTAATTCCTGATCTTGTCCTAATTACTAAATTGAATAACTATTAATTTATGTCTTTCCACATTGATATTAACACGAACTCCGATGACTCACACCTGGAACCCGATATCAAGAGATCTCCTTAGATTCGTTTCTATCACTGGTTGCTAGGATGAAAATTTCTTCACCAAAAACTTTACAAACTTGAATCTTGGAATGGGTAGAAGATGCCATAATCAAACGTGGAGATTTAATTGATAAGTCAATTAGAAAGCCACGGGCAACAAAGTTTCATAAGTTCATTTTAGTTCAAAGGACCAAGAGAGAATAATCTCTCACAAATAAAGTTTCAAAGTCTGCCTCCTCGAGGGAGAAAAATACATTTAAATATGATAAAAAGGCTAAAACATTCATATAGCTAAGAAATAATATAAACTACTAAAGGTTACAATAACTAGTAGAGGTTTTTTTGCATTAATGACTTGTCTCCTTTTCAAATCAAATTAATAGTCTTTTACTTTAGCTTCCAAGGACTTAACTTGGCTAAGTAGGATCATATTGCATCCCTTGAAGAGTCTTGATTTGATCCCAAGTGATCCCTAGCTATATGGCATAAAAAGTCTAAGAAAGAATTTGAAAAAACTCAAGTATGAAAATTTGGTCGTTAGGGGCACCCAACGCAACATCGTGGCAAAGAGAAAATTTTGTCTGAAGCATCACGACACTGTTGTAACGGTTTTTCTTTCTCTTGCCAACAATGCTTGCTCCGGCATCGTTCCATCATGCCGTGCTTGGCTTGATTCTATTGACATCTTTGTCCTTCAATGTCGCGGTATTGCACCGTGAAATAGCATCATAGCAGTGCCTCTGGCTTGCCAATCTCCAATCCTACTACGCCATGACATGGGGTCACGATAATAGCCATGCTCTCTACCAACTTGAAATTTTCTTCTACATTATTTGTGCCAACTTGTTCCTTTGGTGCTTCAATTCCGACTCCTTGAATTCAAAGTTTTGGACTTTAAACATTGATCTATCCCCAAGCATGACAATGATAGCATCCAGGATGAGTTTAAAGACATAATGGTACTTGAAGTCCAACACAAAGAGAAAAGGCAAACATATAGCGACAATCTAGATCGAGTTTGGACGCATATTGGTCTTGGGACTAGACTCGGTGTCTGGGAAGAGCAGAAAAGTAGTGTTAATCCAGACCAAATCCAAGCTCATACCAGACTCGAGTCTAGATGAGATGCTTTGGAGGAGTGGACGACCAACCATCTCGAGTGACGAATATACTGAATGTATTTTGAGCATAAGTTGGACATACAAGATCTATTTTGACGAATCAAGTTTTTCTGGAAAGTTAAAAAGAGAGTTTTAAAACTTTGATGTTTTGAGTTTTTCCAAATATTGATTACAGTTTGGTCAAATGGGGCCATGAATTTGAAACTCCACAAATGAAATTTCAAGGCAAGTCAAGTTTATTAAAAACTTTATCAATTTTACCCCTAGGGTTTTAATTACTAAATTTAACTTATTAGCTTTTCCATCCCCATACATTGTAGCTTTCTTCCAAAGTTAAGAAGATTTTACAACATCAATTTGTTTAAGGAGAATTTTCTCTCAAACTTTCTTGGAACCCACTTGAACTTATCAAGCACAATTCATTGTATATATTGCATTTTTTTGACTTATCAACCAATTGTATCCATCAATCGATTGTTGCATCTTTTATCTCTTTCTAATATTCGATTTTTTCAAGGTTTGGATCAAGGGTCTTCCATCAAATCAAGTGAACCGAGTTAAACTAAATGTGGGAATCATATCAACCACAAATAGTGTCAAATGAAAGTCAACAAGTCTAACTATTTACTTATTTTTAAGCCAATAATAGCAACACGGGATCTTCTGTTCAAAATTTTGTCTGTCTTATTCTGTCCTAATTAAAATTACGTCGTAGGGTTCACTAATCTCTTGGTTAGGGTTTAATAATTTTAAAGTAATTTTAATGATATTTATACATTTAATCACTACTTTTAATGAAACTACGTAGTTTTAAACTTTAGACAGAATAGGACTGGATAAATATTGGACAGAGGATCTGGACTCAATAATAGCTACGCCGTATTACTCTATTTAAATACTCAACTCCTTGCACTTAGAGTATTTGTGTTAAAAATTTTCGAAGTATCTTTTATAAAAGAAACTAATGTGAAAGTATATCTCTATCTTCAAGTTTAATATTTTCCTTCAAATCTTTTTCTTTTTCACTCATTAATCTCATTGGTTTCGAACATAAAAAAAAATTAAATTTAACCCTAAAACAACACAAACCAAGTAAAAAAGCTAATATATATATATAATCACTTAAATAATTTAACAATACAAAAGTAAAGAAAAATTAACACATACAATAACATTTAAAATAAAGTATATTTGGGCATTAAAGGATTAATTCTAACACAATTTACACAAAGAGTTAAGCAAAAACATCATGAACATAAAAAAACAAAATTTTCAATTGAGCACATGCAAATAGCATTATCATGAAATACCAAACATCATGAAAATTCAAAAATCAACAAATTTTCTAATTAAGCACATGCAAATAGCATCATCTTAAAATTCCAAACCCATTCTCCATATTTAAAATATGCATTATTCTCAATGAATGTAAGAGAGATAATAAAACGCATTTTTGCTATGTTTTGGCTTGTTCTCCATAAAGGAGTGTATATTGGTTATCTCATCAATGGTGTATTAAAAATGTTTACACGGTCCTAATTATGCTACTTCTCTTTGCTCACTCTTCCTTCCTTTCCTTTAATTCTTTTCCATCTTTTTCATGCTTCCCTTGATCGTCTACAAAACCCACCAAAAAAAAAAAAAAAAACAAAAGAGATTAACACACACTTTGATTGAGAATCAAATCATCGAGTTCTTTGCAATATAAAATAAAAGAAAATTAAAGAAAATAAAACAACTTAAAATTTTTAAATCCTTATATTGTATCCTAAAAATTGCTTAATTTATAATTCTCATCCCCACTTTACCAATATTTCAACTCTTATGGTTGGAACTTTTCAAACATTGAGCGTTCTTAAAATTATTGAGAAGATTTGCTTTAACTTTGAAAGTTTCACCATCTTACCATTACATCTTCACTAATCATTTTTGCCTAATTTTCAAGACGTTCAATTGTTTCAACTTCTTTTTCTTTCTATTCCAAGTGAGAGTGTTTAACCTTTCATTTTTCCAAATCACTTGATTTTCAATTGCAAATATTTGTCTCAATTGTCAAAGAAATGACCCTTATACTCTTCTTTCAAGGAAACATTCTTCTTTTGCTTAAAAACTTATCAAACTTTAAACTCCTCAAACTTTTGGTAAAAACTTATCAACATTAAACTCCTCAAACTTTTGTAATGAGAATCACGAGAGTTCATGTCATTACGTAAAATGGCAATGCTGCAACCGAACTTGATAATAATAATAAAGCTTTGAAAGATCATCAAAAACAAGTTAAACCTTTAACTATTGAGCAAATGATTAGTCATGATTCTAGTTAATTACTTCGGATTTTAATAGTGTTCCTTTGATTCCTTACATAATTCTAACAATAATGTTTGGATAGTTAATGATCAAGAAGAGAAACCCTGTAGAGTACCTAGGAACTTGGAAACCAATTTGATTATTTAGTTTTTAGAGTTTTTGATTTAACAAATTTCTTACTGATACGAACCTAGAAACCTAAAGCTCTAAGAACGTAATCCCAAGGATCAATTTGAGGATTACAAATATGAAAATAAGGTGGCAGCCCTAAATTCAATTGATGAATTAAAAACGTACCTATCAATTTCACGTAACGAACACCCTAAGAAGACCTGCCCTTAGAACTCTCATTATTCGATGTTTCCCAACCTATCAAAATCATGATTGATTAGAATTGTCGTTCTTCGCAAAGAACAAAAGAAAGTTTTGAACTCTCCACAATAATGTGTTTCAATAATCAATCCTATCAATTTCACGTAACGAACACCCTAAGAAGACCTGCCCTTAGAACTCTCGTTATTCGATGTTTCCCAACCTATCAAAATCACGATTGATTAGAATTGTCGTTCTTCGCAAAGAACAAAAGAAAGTTTTGAACTCTCCAAAATAATGTGTTTCAATAATCAATAATCTGAATTCAATGACATGCGTTTTGCCTTCTAAAATAGGCTACAAAACCCAAAACAAAATAACAGTAAATAAAAATTTGAAATAGAAAAATAGGCTAAAATTTCGAAAATCCGTTTCGCCGCATGTCACGACGTGGGGAATTATTTGCCAATTAAATGGCGAATTTTTGGTTCCATTTTTTTTCCCAAATTTCCAGTGAGCCACGTCACGACGTGGAAGGGGTCTGGACGTCGACACACATCGCGACGTCTGAGATCGTATGTCGCGACGTCGCTGAGCTCCTCTCGACGTCGTGACTTCGGTGGTCGCACGTCGCGACGTTGGAAATTCTTCTCGAAATCCTTCTTGCGCTTCTCCACGTCGTGACATGGGACTCCATAGACGTTGCGACGTGGGGCTTCTCAAGCTCATTGTTCATTCTTTTCAACTCTTCTTCCTTTCATTGCTCCATTTCGATTTACCACGACATTGTACTCCATTTGGGACACTTCCAAACATTAAATGAATGCTGCATCTTCGTCACGAGCTTCACGAACTAGTTCACGCTCAAAAAGATCTTCCATCAACAAATCAACAAATATAACGCTCAAAAAGATCTTCGTCACGAGCTTCTCGAACGAATCAAAGATCCCCCAATTACTTGCAATGGATCATCCATATAGCTTCTCGTGTTGGCTTCCTCATCACTTACTATCTTGTACAACCTTTTATATTTGTTTGAATAGACGAAGATTATGTAAGAAAGTGTAGTACAAGGAGGAGGTTAAGATAAAGGAAAGTAAAACTTTTAATTTTCCATATATGTTGTTCAACAAGAAAATACTTTTAGTTAGATTTTCTATATTGCTAACTTCTTTTTTTTTTAAATCTCACAAAATCTTTTGAAAAGGTAGGAAAGTGACAAGAATTTAAGAATCTTGTTTGCTAACCAAACTCAGACAAGAGAAAAAATGACTTTCCCTTATTTTTCAGACCCTTTTAATTGCAAAAGAACACTGTTCCACTGTTGAGATTTAATAGCACGTTCATGAAATTATTAGGAATTACAATAACTTTCATCAATTTTTGTGCTGCAATGGTATAAGAAAATCAATCATTCAACACCATTTTATCTCCGCCTTGAACAACATAAAATTTCACTGTTGAGATGTAATGGCAAGCTCGTGAAATAGCAATATTCTATTTGGAGTTGAATTTTGAATTTTGTTGCTCCACACTATTTGTATTGTTACTTACTCATTGGATGATGCAAAAATCTTTAACTCCATTTGGAATGAGTATTTTTTTGGTTTTATGATGATTTTTTTTTTCAATTTGTTATAAGAAATTAATGAATATTTTGAAAGTGTTTGAATTGAGGATTTTGTTTTATTAGAATTTGTATTTTTTTTAGGGTGTTAGCATTATTTTTTTTTTATTTTAAAAAAATTTGGTAAAAAACATAGATAAAACAAACAAGTCAAATTGAATTTGTAAAATCAAACATTAAAACATTTGATATGATCGGGCGAGGCTCGAGCACCTGGACCAAACATATACCAAGCGTGTGGATCGTGTTTATAGTCAAATTTCAAGATAAAAACACAAACAAAACAATTGGCGGAATCGAAGTCTAAGGAAACGCGTAGCTGATTTCAAGTATGAATCAACCCTAACGTTATTACAAACGATTGATCAGCAAGTGATAACTTCACGTCGCTATCAAACCAATTCGGCTTGTTTTTTAACTAAAGAACATTGGTCGAAATCACCTAAAGGTCACGCTAAAGGCTTTTTCGTACAATTAAGAATTAACTATTCTTAAAGGCTTTGTCAACTCAAACAGTTAAACACAATTTAGCAAAGCTAAAATTTCATTCATCAAAATCCCCTCAAAACGTTACAAGGCAGCTCTCTATTTATAGAGATGAGTTCGGCTCTTGCTTGAAGAATAAGGAAAGAAAACCCTAACTTAATCCTATTACAACTTAGTTTCCAAGTTGGAAAAGGAAACCAATAACAAACTACTTTCCTAAACGAATAACAATAACTACTTAACGTAAATAAGTCCATTAATTAACATCCAATGGACTTAATTTATTTAAAGCAAAATAAATCCTAAATAACTTAAAAGTGGCGTGATCCATATCAAGCCCAAGTACACGCCTTTACTTGGTCTTTAATATGATTGATCCATGAACAATCTTCAAGGTGGATGTTCTTTAATTGTTATTAAAGAAACATTCCATGGAACCTCATGTTGAGATGATTGAGATGGTTCGGCCACCATGTGATAAAAATCACCAAAAGTTCCACCATGTGTTGATAATGAATTGTGCTTCTTCAAAAGATCATACAAGCTCGGCCTTGATACCATGGACATGGATGGATTGCTATCATTCCCTCCCTCCTCGAAAGGATTCGTCCTCGAATCTTGTGGAAAACAAGCTAAGGCAGATTGGAATCCTTGCAATTGATAATGAGTTGTTTCGAACTCCAATAAGCACTTAGGAACTCCAAAAACCTGCAAAACAAAGGAACTAGGCAGCAAGCAATTCAAATGGTGAGCACTATCATCAAATAAGTACATTGATTGCCTATCTAGTATTCCTCTCTTAAACTCGCAAGAAGAAGTAAAATAACAAGATTTTAAAACACATAAAGCTCGGCTATTACAAGATACACTAGCTATTACACTTTGTTGCCCTTGAACGTTCTTCTTCTTCGCGGCATTCATCTCCTTACAAGCTTGAACAATTCTAGCTTGATCTTCGAAAACTTGGAATGGAGTTAAAGCACGAAGGTTGTACTTCTTACCTTCAAAGTCAAAACTGTAAAAGTTTTTCTTGGCATGATAAAGAACATCACGATCAAATTGCCAAGGTCGACCAAGTAGAATATGGCAAGCCTCCATTGGAACAACATCACATAAAATTTCATCAACATACTTTCCAATGGTGAGTGAAAACTTCACTTGTTTAGTCACTTTACTTTCGGCAGAGTTATTCAACCATTGAAGTTTATATGGTTTTGGATGTTTCATGCAAGACAACTTCAATTTCGAAACAAGTAAAGTACTAGCCACATTTGTACAACTACCACTATCAATGATCACACTACAAATTTTCCCTTGAACCATGCATCTAGTGTGAAATATGTTATCCCTTTGAGACAATTCATCAATTTGTGGTTGTGTACTAAGAACTTGACGATTAACTAACGAAAATTGACCATTACCAACCTCATATGTCTCAAGTTCTTCACCATCTTCACTTTGATATTTCTCCTCAAGAGAAGGCATGTCGGCACAATCATCATCATCCTCTTCACTTACCACTTCGCCATTAGGAAGAAGCATCATCACTTTTAGAGTTGGACAATCAGATTGATAATGACCATATCCTTGACATTTAAAACATCTAATATCCCTTAACCTTTGTGAAGAAGTTGACGCCGATTTTGAGACATTAGGTGGTGCACTTGAAGACTGATTTGAGGTGTTTTGAAGCGGCTTTGTTGAAGGAGTAGTAGTGGACACATTCGGCTTTTGATCTCTTCTCCATGGTGGTGGCGGTTGTGAGAATTTGTTCTTCCCTTTCATGTGCTTCTCAATTTTGATAGCTTTGTGAACAAGTTCATTAATATCAATGTAACTTTGAAGATCAACTTGATAAGCCAATTCGGAATTCATACCTCTAAGGAATCTCTCAATGGTGGTGTCGGGGTCTTCTTGAATATTGGCCTTTATCATCAAAGCTTCCATCTCATGGTAATAATCTTCAACTGTTCGGCTACCTTGCACAAGAGTATGCAATTTTCGGTTGAGCTCTCTATTAAAGTGTGAAGGAACATACTTCTTTCTCATGATTGCCTTCATTTGATTCCAAGTCTTAACTGGCCTTTCACCATCTTGTCTTCTAGAGCGAACAACTTGATCCCACCAAAGACTAGCATAATCTTTAAGGTGCATAAAAGCAATTCGGTATTGCTTCTTCTCGGGGACATCATTACCTTCAAAGTAGTGCTCCAAATCTCGAACCCAATCAAAGAAAGCTTCGGGATCTGATTTGCCATGAAAGGTAGAGATGGTGAGTTTAACAGATTCAATGGAAACTTTAGACTTATCACCTTTAGAAGAGCTCGAGTATTCCTCCTCTTTTTCCTCACTAGATTCACTATCTTCTTGGGACTCTAGTTTTCGGGATTTCTTTGATTTTGGAGGTGGTGTTACCGACTCTAAGAATTGAAGGCGAAGGTTGATATCTTGCAAAATTTGGGCAAGTGACGGATCGGTCCTCTTTTGTTGTTGTTCGGTTTGGGACTTACTTTGTTCGTCCTCCATTTGTACCTGCAAGTTAGTGAAGAAAAAAAAGCGCAAGAATATGTATATGATTCTCACGGGTTCCTCACTTTGGGGTAGTAGGTACTCTCCTCTCTTATTTAAGTAGTGTTCACTCTTGTTTATCCTAGCTAAATCACTCAATAAATAATGTAATTGGGACGTTGAGATCGACCAAGCTCACTTATGTCAAAGAATTTGTCTCAATTGATTCGTCCACAACATAAAATTTACACAAGCAATAACCAAGAATTGAACAAGAAATTCACGTCACTTGAAGTTTAAGATCACGTTCAGGGTATAATTGATTCAAACTCAGAAACTATGAAATTCTAAAAGTAGAACTCAAGACAAGAAAAACGCAATTTGAATCAATAATTTCGGATAAGTATTGAAGAAGTTATGGCACTTTGAATATTTGATGGTTTTAAACACAACTTCAAGAACACTTAGTTCTTTTAATGTAATAATTAAATAACAGAATTTAAATAACTGAAAATAAAAGTCCGACTTTTCTCCTTTTTTTTTTTTTAATTGGACCGTACCTTTTTTTTTTTTTTTAAACGGTCACTTTTTTTTTTTTTTTAATTCGGACACCAACCTAATATTACACAAAATATTTAGGTTCGAACAAAGAACCTAGTACAAGAACACAATTTTAAGGTTTAAGGTTGTTTGTCTTATGTTGTTCAAACAAACCTATGACTTTTTGTCTTGTCTTAACCTTAAAATTTCAGAAAATTCAAACCTTTTTATCTCACCAAATATTCAAAATTTGATAGTGCCAATTCAGCAAGAACTCAAGATTTGCATTAAGGAACAAGTTTCTTGTTCAAGAAAATTTTCAAGAAATTCAAGAAAAGATCCAAGAACTTGTCTTTTTGAATTGGTGTAGAAGTTTAATCGAAAATTCAGAATGATGAATTCAGAATGTAGAATTCAATGCAAAAGAAATTAAGGAATTCAGATTAGAAACAAAGAACTTGTGATAACAAAATCAAGAAAACTCGAGTTTGAAGAACCCTAATTTGACACAAATCCTAATATGCTTTTGACGTGTTTGGACAGCTATGAAAACCAATGAATTCAACACTATGAATACTATCAAGAAAGTGCAGATGAAGACACGAAAGAACAGCAGCAATGACGCAACAAGAACAACAAGAATCAGACACAAAAGACGCAAAGATCATGAACAATTCACACACGATTTTGGACAGAATTCAACTTATGTGTTCATGCGATTTTTCTTAGCAATTTTCTACTGAATTTAGAGCAGAAGAGACACTAAAGGAAGCAGCAATATGACGCAAGGAACTGCAGCAATCAGAACGACACTACAGCAAAGAAAATCGCAATCAGCAATTCAAGAAATCTAGACAATTTCCGGGCAGAATTCAGAACCAAAACTTCATGCGATTTTAACAAATTTCATGGACTGAATTAACACGAATTTAAGTAGCAATAAAGACTCAAGAATCAGCAACAGATTTGACGTACAAAACTGCAGCAAGAACGTAAAATTCGCAAATCAGAATTTATGAAGTTTCGGACAGAATTTTAGTGCCAAATTGATATGCGATTTTCACGAATTTTCAAGGCTGGATTAAGACGATTTTAATCAGCAAGAAAAACACAAGATTAGCACAAGAAAGATGCACGAAATCAGCAGCAGAATTAACGTAAAACTGCAGCAATAAAGTCGCACAAAATCAGAAAAGATGCGGACAAGAAAATTAACGATGAAACCTGAATTTGAGACAACAAATTGTTCTCTGATACCAATTGATATGATCGGGCGAGGCTCAAGCACCTGGACCAAACATATACCAAGCGTGTGGATCGTGTTGATAGTCAAATTTCAAGATAAAAACACAAACAAAACAATTGGCGGAATCGAAGTCTAAGGAAACGCGTAGCTGATTTCAAGTATGAATCAACCCTAACGTTATTACGAACGATTGATCAGCAAGTGATAACTTCACGTCGCTATCAAACCAATTCGACTTTTTCTTTAACTAAAGAACATTGGTCTAAATCACCTAAAGGTCACGCTAAAGGCTTTTTCGTACAATTAAGAATTAACTATTCTTAAAGGCTTTGTCAACTCAAACAGTTAAACACAATTTAGCAAAGCTAAAATTTCATTCATCAAAATCCCCTCAAAACGTTACAAGGCAGCTCTCTATTTATAGAGATGAGTTCGGCTCTTGCTTGAAGAATAAGGAAAGAAAACCCTAACTTAATCCTATTACAACTTAGTTTCCAAGTTGGAAAAGGAAACCAATAACAAACTACTTTCCTAAACGAATAACAATAACTACTTAACGTAAATAAGCCCATTAATTAACATCCAATGGACTTAATTTATTTAAAGCAAAATAAATCCTAAATAACTTAAAAGTGGCGTGATCCATATCAAGCCCAAGTACACGCCTTTACCTTGGTCTTTAATATGATTGATCCATGAACAATCTTCAAGGTGGATGTTCTTTAATTATTATTAAAGAAACATTCCATGGAACCTCATGTTTGAGATGATTGAGATGGTTCGGCCACCATGTGATAAAAATCACCAAAAGTTCCACCATGTGTTGATAATGAATTGTTCTTCTTCAAAAGATCATACAAGCTCGGCCTTGATACCATGGACATGGATGGATTGCTATCAACATTAATAGAGGGACGTATGATGTAAAATGACTGACTCTATTTAGAACAAAAAGAATAAAAATTCCAATTAGAATTTACAAAATACAAGAATGAATTACAACAAATAATAAGTGTTGATTATAGATGTTACAACTATTCTTTTGTGAAACTAGTTCATATATGCAACGACGAGTTAATTGCAATTTCAACACAAGATAAAAATGGCACGAAATTAGAACAACGATATTAGTGATTATTAATTATCTGTTTTATATATGAATTACGTGTTATATATGAACTCATTTCATATAAGTTTTTGCGTTGATTTGTTAATAGAGAAAAATAACAATTAAATAATTATTTATGCCCAAAAATATTAATGTGCGAAGTCATTTAGTAAAATGAAATGTAATTGTCATGCATGATTATCTATGTTCTTAAAAAATAAGAAATTACATAAGCAATGGATGATGAAAGTTAAAAAATCTCCTAATATTTTTCACACTTAGCATGATTGCAATGCGTTCCTCCTATTAGTTTGAATATGTGTTCTTTTGAAAAAAATAGATAAAATAGTGTAATAACTTTTTTTTTATCTTCTTATACTCAGAGATGAAGAAGCCAGCAATCATCAATGTTGAATTTTTCAACTGATCAATAATTTAGGTAAAATAGTTTATATTTGTATAAGTTACTTTATTCTACATTTTGTATCTTAATAGTTGTACAACTTTTTAGGATAAAAAAAAGCATTAAAGCATAATTGTCTCAGTTGTAATATACAAAAGCAACGATAATAGAGATTGAATTTATAATTTTCTACTTTATTATTATGGGATGATTTCTTTGATGTCGGAGTTGGGGAATTATGAGAAGTTGATTATAGCGTCCTTGTTGATTTAGTCGGTGTTGCTTCTTCACGTGGAATTGTATGGCTAATGTGATGTGCAATTGAAAAGTAAATAAATCTCATGAGTCATAAATTTAATGTCTACTTGAAGCATTTGTTTCTATAAAAATAAATTTCTCCTACAAGTTATGAATTTTTTTTATGTCCAGTCTATTTCACGGTTGTAATAAATAATATTAAAGGAATGACATTCGTGATACTTGGTGGGAAGTAAACGTGCACGAATGTGGTTTTTGAATGTAGTGCTCAACTACATGAACGTTTTATTCAATAGTGTAACTCCTTGCTAAACAATCCAGATGATATATTTTTTATTCTGCTTAAAGTAAATAATTATTCTTTAAAAAATGTAGATGATAAGTTTTCATTTTGATGCATTCAAAAAAACTCAGAAGAATTATTGGCTTCTTGACGTTTGAGAAATGATCAAAGATGTTGACGATGTTTATCTTTAATTTTTTTTCATTATTAATTTAGTGTTTAAAAGGTTTTTTTAGTTAATTATAAGATCGATGAAAAAAGTTTGAAGAATTATTGATTTCTTAAATTAAAGAACATAATGATTTCTTGAGATTTGGAAAAAGGGCAAGGAAGAATTATTGAAATAAAGAAGAATTATTAATTTAATTTTAATATTTTGATTTATTGAAATAAAGAAGAATTATTGATTTAATTTAGATATTTTGATTTATTGTAATAAAGAAGGATTATTGATTTAATTTTTTTTCACAGTTAATTTAGTATTTAAAGGATTTTTACAGTTAATTATATAGTGTAGAGGTGCATTTTTATTAGGGTGACACTTTAAAAGATGCTTACGTGGCGCAATATAATTGTTCCCTAATAAGGCCCCTATCATGATGAACTTGATAAATGTTTCCCTCTCTATATATACTATTCATTTTATCCACAAAAACTTCTAATTTCTGGAAAAAGTGATGATACATTATTCATCTAAAAAATCCAAAGACACACATCTTAAATAAGTTGAAACAGTGAGTAAGCAATTTTAGGGCTTATAATAATAATTACCATTATAATAATAATTAAAAAAAACAGTTTTATGGCTTCTATTGTTCAGTAGTAAATTATAATTATCTTGATCAGTATAAATCAATACAAGAACTAAAAAAGAAAATGACGTCAACCAAGTTGAAACAGCTGGTGTGTGATTTGCAGTTGAAGTTGGATTTGAGATAATTAAAGATAACAATTAGTTTGAGTTTCATAGGTAAAGGTTCAAGCAAGGTTGGAAACAATATTAATGCAGACCACCAGAATGCTACCAACAGTGTTAAGAACAAGGCAATCTCCATAAGAAAAAAAAAAGATTTCAGATTATGTGTAAAGCCGAAAAAATACACCAGAGCAGGCATGTAACAATCTGATTAGAGAAAAGTTAGAATATTATTTTTTGACAATAGAATACAAGAAATTTATAGTCCTATTAGGACAGTTCTATATATAGATCATAGAAGACAAAGGTGGCTTAGCATAAAAGTTTGACATGTAAATGGTTTGCTGTTTAAAACCTAGTGTTCAATTTCTACATTACGATCGTTTAGGCTTGATTTTGTGTGATAAACTTGTGACATTCTTCTCTTAGCATACTTATACCTCCTTGTTTGTAGAAATTCAGAAATATAAACACAATAAAATCTCAACAAAGATATAAGTACTTCGTCAAAGTATGTAAAAATATGTCTTTTTAACCTTTATTTATCCCAAAAAAAACCTTCAACTCCATACTAATATAATGTTTATCCCTTCCAAAAGATAAGCCCTCGACAAACTAAATTAAAGATGGTAGAGAAGGTGGATATCACTGTGAGGATAACTCCAAAATTGCCTCGATCCCATTTTCCAATGCACACTGTGGAGAATGTGGGATTCAGTGGCGGGGGATCAGGTGGGTTGACATTCACGGTAACTTTCATTAGTTGAAAACTAAAGAGAGGGTTTAAGGTGACAAAAACGGGAGGTGGAGGGGGAGTAAGGGAGGATGAAGAGGAGGGGGTGGGGGTGGAGGTGGACGAGGGGGAGGAGGATCCATGAAGGCTTGATAGGCAGAGCAAATTCTTGTCATCAGCGGTGGATCCTGCTAGTCTGTCATATGAATGAAAATCGATTTAAGTGATTGACAATCAAACAGGTTATTAAAAAATCAAAACCAAAGCATTTGCAGTAAATTGTATACATTCAATGTTAGCAAATAAATCAACTCAGAACATAAAATTCCAACTCCAATAGCAATAAAGATAAACTATAGATATATATATATATATGATCATATCAATTCGATAAATATTTGAAAAAAAAAACTATAGTAACAATAAAGATTAATTTGATTATGTTATGAAACATTAAGTATGAATGTCCATTGAATGCATTAATTTGAAGGATAAGTATATTAATATTTCTCCCATTGATGTTATGAAATCGGATTATAACTTACATATCTTTGTAGCTATAAATAGATGAACTTACATGACATCTTTGTACAACAAAAAAGTAGATAACTTACGTAAATAAAAGTATTATGAGTGAATAGGGAATACCCCTTATTTTTTCTAATTCTTGTTTTCAATACTTTTGTTCTAACTCTGTTTTATTGTTTGGATTATAATTCCTAATATAAACTACTATATCAAATCTACATATATTAGGATTATTAGTTTTATAACACGTTATCAGCATGAGATTCTACCAGCTAAAGGAGACTTTGGAATAAATCTACTTTTCAGGTATTATTCCTTCTTTTGTTTTAATTCATTTCTATGGTTAATCTTACAAAACAAGAATTTGTGCCTCTTGATATATATTTCTGGGTAAAATTATTTATCATGGATATTGGATGTTGAAATTCATCTTGAATCAATGGGTCTTGGAAATACTATTGTTGAAAATAATGATGCAACAAACTAAGATCGTGCCAAAGCTATGATATTCCTTCATCGTCATTTAGATGAAAGATTGAAAATAGAATATCTTACTGTCAAGAATCCGCTTGAACTTTGGCATGATTTGGAAGAAAGATTCAACCACCTGAAGTTGGTTGTACTTCCAAAAACTCGGTATGATTGGCTCCATTTACGACTTGAAGATTTTAAATCTATTAATGAATACAATTCATCAATATTTAGAATTACTTCTCAATTAAAATTATGTGGAGAAAATATTACTAATAATGATATGTTAGAAAATACATTTTATACTTTTCATGCATCGAATATGCTCTTGTAGCAGAAATATCGAGAAAGAGGATTCAAGAGATATTCTGAACTAATTGCATGTCTTCTTCTGGCTGTACAAAACAATGAATTATTATTAAAAAAATCATGAAACCCAACCAACTAGTACTAGTCCATTCCCTGAAGTGAATGCAACTCAAACTCAAGGCTATTGTCGTGGAAATAACCGTGGTAGAGGTCGTGGACATGGACATGGTCGTAGTCTTGGATGTTGTTGTGGTAGAAATATACCTTATAATAAAAATGATTATTACCGTGGCAAGAAACAGAATAACTCCCAGAAGTACGTTGATGAAAAGAAAATAGAAGAAAAGAAAAATAGTGAAAATAAATGCTACCGATATGGCATGGAAGGCCATTGGACCCGTACATGTCGTAATGCTGAACATCTTGTCAAACTTTATCAAGCATCATTCAAAAAGAAATATGAAGGTGTTGATATAAACTTTATTGATCAAAATAATAATAATGATAATGATGATGTTGATATGACAAATCTCGACACAACAGATTTTTGTGAGCACCCTAAATGCAATATGATCATATTTTTATAAACACCCTAAAAGGTGTAATATAATATGATCACGTAATAAATATTTAATATTATGAATTTTATTATTTTCGTATCTTTTATGTAATTTTCATTTAGTAATGAAGTTTATGAATTTTATTTATGTTTATTGATTCATGTTTAGTTATTAATGTTTACTCATTAATATTTTTTTATGAATTGTTATATTTCTTCCTGAAGAAGAAATAGATATATTATTCCTGAAGAAGACATGAATACCAAATACTTAGGATTAAAAAATAGTGATGATGACATTTATCTCATTGGCAATGCTACTATGCATACTATACGTAAAGATAAAAAGTATTTTTCCTACCTGAAGATGAGAATAACTAATATTCATACAATAAGTGGCAGTGCTGAATAAATTGAAGGTTCTGGAACAAAATTTGTTATAAATAGTGCACTTCTATCTACAAAGTTTCGAACAATTTTATTGAGTTTTAAAGATATTCGTCGAAGTGGACATCATATCGAGACTATGAATGAGACAAATGGTGAATTTTATTAATTACAAATACCATTTCTGAAAGAAAATGTGTATTAGAAAAATCACCAACTTATTTATCTGGTTTATATTATACAAAAATAAGTGTGCAATAGAAAGTCATCACTTAGTGGACCAGAAGTCTACAAATTTTGATAATTTTATAATATGGCATGATCGTCTGGGACATCTTGGTTCCATTATGATGAGACGGATCATTGAAAATTCAAATAGCCATTTATTAAAAAAATCAAAGAGTATTGACCTCTAATGATTTCTCCTGTGTTGCTTGCTCCCAAGAAAAATTAATAATTTGACCATTACCTCTTAAAGTGGGAATTAAATCCCCTGCATTTCTAGAATGAATTCATGGTGATATATGTGGGCATGTAGATCCACCATGTGGACCGTTTAAGTATTTTATGGTGTTAATCGATGTATCAACAAGATGGTCACATGTATGCTTATTATCATCTCGAAACCTAGCATTTGCGAGATTGCTTGCTCAGATAATTAAGCTACCAGCACAATTTTCAGATCACCCAATTAAGAAAATTCGTCTAGATAATGTTGCTGAATATTCATCACATACTTTCAATGATTATTGCATGTTGATTGGAATAAGTATTGAACATCCTCTAGCTTATGTTCACACACAAAATGGTCTTGCTGAATCATTTATTAAACAACTGTAATTAATTGTTAGACCGTTACTTATGAGGTCTAAACTTCATTTATCTGCTTGGGGACATGCTATATTACATGCAGCAACACTTGTAAGAATAAGACCGACAAGTTACCATACTTTTTCCCCCTATAACTAGCATTTGACTATGAGCCCAATATTTCTCATTTGAGAATTTTTAGTTGCGCGGTTTATGTTCCGATTGCACTGCCACAATGTACTAAAATGGGCCCTCAAACAAGATTGGGAATATATGTCGGGTATAAATCACCCTCTACTATTAAGTATGTTGAACCATTAATAGGTGATTTATTTACTGCTAGATTTGTTGATTGTCATTTTGACGAATCACATTTCCCAACATTAGGGGGAGGAAAAGATCAACCGAAAAAAGAAATCACATGAAAAATATCATTGAATTTCCTTGATCCTCGTACAAAAGAAACTGAACTGGAAGTTCAAAGAATTACAAATCAATTACCGGATGCATTTAATGACTCTAGAAGAGTTACTAAATTGCATATTTTTGCTGAAAATACTCCAGTGAAAATTGATATTCCTGAAGGAAAATTACAAGTGCTAATGAGTCTCATGCATGCTTAAAGCGTGGTAGACCTTTCGGTTCCAAAGATAAAAATACTCGAAAGAAAAGAGGATTAAATAATAGTAAGAGTCAAGAACTCCAAAATATTGCCAGTGATAAAATTCAACCTCCTGAAGAGGTTGCTCCTGAAGAGATTGCTCCTGAAGAGCTTACTCCTGAAGAGAATAAGATTATAAAATATTCAATAAATTTTGTCACTACAGGAAAAATGGAATCGAAAAGAAATAATTATAGATAATGCTTTTGCATATAATGTAGCACTTGATATTATGGAAGCATACGAGGATCATGAACCTAGATCGGTTGATGAATATCGTCGAAGAAATGATTGGTCAAAATGGAAAGATGCAATCCAATCTGAATTGGATTCACTTGCAAAATGAAAAGTATTTAAACTTGTAGTTCAAACACCAAAAAATGTAAAGCCGGTGAGATATAAATGGGTGTTCGTGCGAAAACGAAATGAGAAAAATGAAATTGTGATATATAAAGCACGGCTTGTAGCCCAAGGATTTACACAAAGATTTGGATTCGATTATAATTAAATATATTCACCTGTAGAGGATGAAATTACATTTAGATATCTTTTGAGTTTAACAGTGCGTGAAAAGCTTGATATGCATCTAATGGATGTAGTCACCGCTTATTTATATGGAACACTAAACAATGATATCTATATGAAAATCCCTGAAGGATTAAGTATTCCTAAAGCATATAAATCAAATCCTTGAGAAGTTTATTCCATTAAATTACAAAGGTCTTTGTATGGACTTAAACAATCTGAACGTATGTGGTATAAACGTTTTAGTGAATGTTTAATTAAGGAAGGTTATATAAATGACCCAATATGTTCATGTGTTTTTATTAAGAAATATGAGTCAAATTTTGAAATCATTATCATATATGTTGATGATCTCAACTTAATTAGAACACATGAAGAGATCCAAAAGGCAGTTGAATATTTAAAGAAAGAATTTGAGATCAAGGATTTTGGAAAGACCAAATTTTGCCTTGGTTTGCAAATTGAACGTTTCCAAGATGGAATTTTTGTTCATCAAATTACATATACCTATAAGGTATTAAAACGGTTTTATATGGATAAAGCACATCTATTGAGTACTCCGATGATCGTTTTGTCACTTGATCTTGGAAAATGAAGAGATTCTTGGTCCTGAAGTATCATATCTTAGTGCTATTGATGCACTAATGTATCTTGCTAATTGTACAAGATCAAATATATCATTTGCTGTGAATTAGTTAGCAAGATTCAACTCTTTTCCTACAAAACGACATTGGAATGATATTAAGCACATTCTTCACTATCTCCAAAGAACCATAGATATTGGATTATATTATTTATATGATTCTCGACCAAAATTGCTTGGTTATGCTGATGCTGGGTATTTATCTGACCCGCATAAAGCAAAGTTGCAGACTGGATATTTGTTTACATGTGATGGTACAACTATTTCATGGCGATCCACAAAACAAAATATAACTGCTACTTCTTCAAATCATGCTGAAATTATAGCAATTAATGAGGCCAGTCGAGAATCTATTTGGCTAAGATCAATAACCCACTATATCCGGAAGAATTGTGGGTTATCTCCAAAAGAAGAAAATCTTCCAACTATATTATATGAAGACAATGCAGCTTGTATAGTTCAATTAAAAGGAGGATATATTAAAGGAGATAGGATGAAGCATATCTCACCAAAATTTTTCTTTACTCATAATCTGTAAAAGAATGGTGAAATTGATGTGCAACAAATTCAGTCAAGTGATAATTTGGCAGATTTATTTACCAAGGCATTGTCGACAGAAACTTTTGAGAAATTAATAAGGAATATTGGAATATGTCGGTTGAAGGATCTCAAATGATTTTTGAATTAGGGGGAGAAATTAATACACAAGAATAGTGTAATCTTTTTCCTTCAATAGGATTTTTTCCCACAGAGTTTTTTCCTGGTAAAGTTTTAACGAGGCATACTCTTTGTGTAATGGACATTCAAGAGGGAGTGTTATGAAACATTAAGTATGAATGTCCATTGAATGCATTAATTTGAAGGATAAGTGTGAAGACCTAGGGTCTTAATCTTACTTATTTTGATGTTTAACAAACAATTATGTTTATGCTAATGGTTCAAAAAGTGTTTCATTGTGATAGATATTCAAAAGAAGCCAAGCATGGAGCTTTATTGCATGAAGAAAGAATTGGAAGTGCAAAAGATATGAAAGTTGGTAAATTAAGTCATTTCCCAACCCTAAACCCTAATTGTGTAAATAGCACAAGAAATTGTTTTACTCATTTAAGGCTCAAGTAAAAATGATTTCAAAATGTTAGTAGTCTTCAAATGCATTTCAAAAATTGAGGAACATACTTGCACAAAGTCACACATAGTTGCACAAATGATTTGGAAAACGAAAATTGAAAACAAGTTTGAGAAAAATAGGTTCGGACGCTGAGGGCTGAGTTTAGGCCGTCCGAAAGATAGGTTCGGACGCCCCTCTTTGGTCAGTTGACCGTCTGAAACTTTGGTGAAAAATAAAGCTCTCAGAAGTTTAGGTTCGGACGGTGTAGGGGAGTTTAGGCCGTCCGAAACTTAGGTTCGGACGCCCCCTTGAGGTTTCGGCCGTCCGAAAGTGTCACGATAGGATTTTTTATGCTTTCAGATAAATAGGTTTGGACGACCCCCAGGGTTCGAAATAACGTCCAAAACTTGATTTTTCAACATAACGGCTAGTTTTTGAAATGTCAACATATACGTTTCTTTGTCATCTTTTGAAACAGTTTAAATACCACCAAAAGCATAAACGTTTGGGATGACACAACACTTGATTCCCTAAGCTCTCAATCTGAAAAAAACTCTCTACAACTCTTGCACTTTACTTTGATTTTCCAAGAAACAAAAGATTAAAAGTTCATGAGCCTTTCTTGAGTATTTTATCTTCATTCTTGAGCTATATAGTTTGAGTTGTAATTTTTATTGTAGGAATCATACTGTGAGCTTCACTTCATTTTATCCACCCTAATTGAGGGCTGTTGCTTCTTTTCTAAACAAACATTGTAAGGATTTATTAAAGGTTTCTCAAGTGAGAGTAAAAACCTAGAACTCATAGCTTGGGATAGCTAGTGAGAAGGTTGTACCTTGTTTGGTTGTAAAAGTGGCTCTTTTGATCTCATCACTGAAAGGAGATCATATCATAGTGAAAAGGTTTGAAATCCTAAGTTTGTAAACTTAGGTAGTGGATGTAGAGCACTCTAAGGGGGAGTCTTGAACCACTCTAAATTGATTGTGTCTTCTCTCTTTACAGTTTTCATTTTTGCCATTATCATATATTGTTTATGCTTTGAATTGGTGCAATTGTATTGGAATATTGACTTATTGTGTTTCTGGATAATTTTTGTTGAATATTACATTTGTTCCAATTCATACAACTCACTCATTGTTGTTGAATTTGATTTGATTAGTGTACTAAATTTTTAGAAACCTAATTCACCCCCCCCCCCTAGGTTGCCTTAGAGCTTACAATTGGTATCAGAACTTGGTCTCTATTTGCTTAGGCTTAACAACCTTAGAATAAAAGATTATGGCAACAAACAATGCTATGTTTATGGAGGGACAATCTATCTCTAGGCCTCCAATATTCAATGGAACCAACTATAGCAGTTGGAGAGATAGGATGGAAATCTATCTTAAATCCATTGACATTGAGATGTGGTATATTGTTGAGAAAGGACCTTATAAGGCTGAGATAACTATAGGGGATAAAACTAGAGAAAAGAAGAGAAGTTAACTTAATGAAACTGATAGGAGAAACCTTACTCTAAATCCTAAGGCCATAAATGCCTTATATAACTCACTAGATGTTAATGAATCAAGTAGAGTAAAGGGAAGTAAAAATGCACATGACATTTGGAAGAAACTTAGGGAAATTCATGAGGAAACAGAAGATGTTAAGAAGGAAAAGAAGTCATTGTTAGTAACACAATATGAAAGCTTTAAAATGGATAGTAATGAATCCATAGATAAGATGTTTTGTAGATTCAATAGCATAATTAAAGATTTGGAGAACTTAGGTAAAATCTACCCCTTAGGTGAGCAAACTAGAAAGATTTTAAATTCATTATCTAAGGAATAGGAGTCAAAAGCTATAGCAATTGAAAAAGCTAAAAATTTGAGAGAACTACCCATAGATCAACTAATTAGTTCTCTTATGTCATATGAGCTGAAAATCAAGTCTAAAACTCAAAAGGAAGAAGACACCATGGCTAGAAAGAACATAGCCCTTAAAATATCTAAAAATGAGAATGATGATGAGGAAGATGAGGAAGATTCAACCGAACAAGATGATGATGATATTGTACTTCTTACTAGGAAATTATCTAGGATGATCCAAAGTAGAAGAAACAAATTTAATAAACGAAGAAACTTTAGAGGAAAAGAAAGAATGAATGAAAAAGGAGAAACCTCCAAAATTAACAAATGTTTGGAATGTAACCAACCTGGTCATTTTATGGCAGATTGTCCAAGAAGAAAGAAGGAGTTCAAACATGACAAGAAAGGCAAAGGAAGAAGCTTCAAAGTCACATAGGATGATGACAAATCGGAAGAGGAAACTGAAGGAGAAGAAGAAGGAGTGGCTAACATGTGTTTTATGGGAATTGAAGACCATGAGGTAAGTACTTCTTCTAGTGATGATGATGATGATTATAATGAACAAGATGAGCTTGAACTGTACATTGCTAGATTAGTAGATGAGTTAAAAAAATCCAAGACTCAAAACAAGAAGCTTAAAGCAAAAGTTGAAGAAATCACTACATGTAATCAAGAGTTAACCTCTAAGCTTGATAGTGTAGAAAAAGAAAACTGTACATTAAAAACCGAAAATGAAAAATTAAAAATAGAAAACAATAAGGTTAGGGAAGAAGCTAAAAAATATGATGAAATTAAAAAAGAACATATAGGATTAAGAAAGAGAATTGAAGACCTTAGTGATTGTTTAGCAAAATTCACTCAAGGAAAGGATAATCTAGAGAAACTCTTAGGAAGTCAAAGAATGGGAAATAGTAAGTATGGATTAGGATATTCACATGATGTAGGTCAAAGCTCCAACTCCAAACCGGTGAAAATTACTCATTCATCACATAATCATGAGAAAGGAGTGAAGAATTTTAGAACTAGACCTCACCAACACTATAGGTATGGAATGCATAACTCACATAACCAAAGTCATGGATATGAAAGATATAACTTGGAACCTAGGTTTAACAATGCTAGGCCTTATCCTTATTATAAGACTTCACATTCTTTTAAATATCATGTAATATGTGATTATTGTTGTAAAAAGGGACACACCTCAAGAAAATGTTTTGCTAGAATGGAAGTTAACAATAGATCAAAAAAATAGATAAGGAAAGATATCAATGTTATGAAAGCTTGAGTGGTTAAAGTCACACATTGATTCTTGAATATAGGTATGTTTAAAAAATACAATTTTGGATACAAAATGGTTCCTTGATAGTGGATGTTCAAGATACATGACCGGTAATCCCTCATTTCTTAATAACTTGTAAACAAGAAATAAAGGTCATGTTACTTTTGGCAATGATAAAAATGGGAAGATTATTGATATTGGTAATGTAGCCAATAATAATAGCAATGTGATTGAAAATGTGCTTTTGATTGATGACTTGAAATTCAATTTGATTAGCATAAGTCAAATATGTGATAAAGATCTTGATGTGTTGTTTAAACATGAAAAATGTGTTGTTATTGATCCAATAGATGGTAAAATAGTTCTTACCGGATCTAGGCATAACAATGTGTATACAATTCATTTGTGTGATATTATGGAACAAGAAATGAAATGTCTTAGTGTGGTACATGACACAACTTGGCTGTGGCATAGAAGGCTAGCTCATGTGGGAATAGATCACATAAACAATCTAGTAGCTAAAGAACTAGTTAGAGGCTTACCTAAACAAAAATATGAAAAAGATAAAAGTGTGTGATTCATGTCAATATGGAAAACAAACTAAAAGCACATTTAAACCTAAGAACATGGTAACAACTTCAAAACCATTAGAATTAATACACATGGATTTGTTTGGACCTTCACAAACTACAAGTCTAGGTGGGAAAAGATATGCTTTTGTGATTGTAGATGACTATTCTAGGTACACTTGGGTAATATTCTTGGCACATAAAAGTGATACATTTAAAGAATATGCTAGACTATTTAAAAAGGTTCAAAATGAGTTAAGTTTGAATGTGGTGAAAATAAGAAGTGACAATGGAACTGAATTTGTAAATGAAAGCTTCATAAATCATTGTGATGAAAATGGGATTACACATAACTTTTCAGTAGTTAAATCACCTCAACAAAATGGAGTAGTTGAAAGAAAGAATAGAACACTTCAAGAAATGGCTAGAACTATGCTTTGTGAAAATAACTTGCCAAAATATTTTTGGGTTGAAGCGGTTAACACCGCATGTTATGTTATGAATCGTGCATTAATTAGACCGATGTTGAAGAAAACTCCATTTGAATTGATCTATAAGAAAACTCCAAATGTAGGATATTTTAAAGTCTTTGGTTGTAAGTGCTTCATTTTAAATGTAAACGACACCTTAGGAAAATTTGATAAGAAATCGGATGAAGGAGTATTCTTAGGATATTTTGGAATTAGAAAAGCATATAGAGTATATAACAAAAGAACTTTGATAGTAGAAGAAGCAATTCATGTAAACTTTGATGAAGGTGATACAAGTAAAAATCATGACGAAAGTGATGAAGAAATAGAAATAGAAGAAAATTCATCTAATGACCAAGATAAAAATGAAACAGAAACAATCCATCTCAACAAATGTACCCTCTTCCCAATGATGACACTCAAACTTTAGATGAAAATTCACAAAAGCATGATCTTCCAAAAGCTTGGAAATTTATCCCTAATCATCCTAAAGACTTAATCATAGGAAATCCCTCTAGAGGAGTCAACACAAGGTCATCATTGCATTTAGAGAATAACTTGATCTTTCTCTCACAAATTGAGCCAAAAGATGTAAAAGAAGCCTTCAAAGATGATAATTGGATCATAGCTATGCAAGAAGAATTAAACTAATTTGAAAGAAGTAAAGTGTGGAATCTAGTAGAAAGGCCTAAAGACACTTCAATTATAGGAACTAAATGGATTTTCAGGAATAAACTAAATGAAGTGGGAGATATAGTAAGAAACAAGGCTAGATTGGTGGCTCAAGGGTATAGGCAAGAGGAAGGTATAGACTATGATGAAACCTTTGCTCCCGTAGCAAGGATTGAGTCTATCCGAATGCTACTTGCTTATGCTTGTTTCAAAGGGTTTAAACTTTTTCAAATGGATGTTAAAAGTGCCTTCTTAAATGGATTTATTCAAGAAGAAGTATATGTAGAACAACCTCCTGGATTTGAAAATACTAAATTTCCTAATCATGTATATAAACTGGTCAAAGCACTATATGGACTAAAACAAGCTCCTAGATCTTGGTATGAAAGATTAAGTGGATTTTTAATAGAACAGAAATTTCACAAGGGCATAATTGACACAACTTTGTTTACTAAGAATTGTGATAATGATTTGCTAATTGTACAAATATATGTTGATGATATAATATTTGGTGCTTCAAATGAATCATTGTGTGAAGAATTCTCAAACCTAATGAAAAATGAATTTGAGATGAGTATGATGGGAGAATTAACATTCTTTCTTGGATTACAAATAAAACAAATGGATGATGGAATTTTCATAAGTCAAGAAAAATACACTAAAGAGTTACTTAAAAAATTTGGTATGGAAGAATCAAAACCTAATGGAACACCTATGAGTACTTCAACTAAGTTAGACAAAGATGAAAATGGTGTAAAAGTTGATGAAACACAATATAAGGAAATGATAGGAAGTTTGCTTTATTTGACGGCTAGTAGGCCGGATATTATGTATGTTGTGTGCTTATGTGCTAGATTTCAATCGTGTGCTAAACAATCACACTTGTTGACTGTAAAAAGAATACTTGGATACCTCAAAGGAACGATAGATCATGGATTATGGTACCCTAGGACGAACACATTTGAATTAGTAGGGTTTACCGATGCCGACTTTGCCGGATGTAGGGTTGATAGGAAAAGCACGAGTGGAACGTGTCAACTCCTAGGAAAATCTCTTGTGTCATGGTCTAGTAGAAAACAAGCTTCCGTATCGTTATCAACGGCGGAAGCCGAATACATAGCTGCTGGAAGTTGTTGTTCTCAAATTCTTTGGATGAAACACACTCTTCTTGATTTCGGTTTAGATTTTGGGTGTGTATCCATTAAATGTGATAACACCAGTGCCATTAATCTAACCATGAATCCCATTCAACACTCGAGGTCAAAACATATTGACATTAAACATCACTTCATTCGTGATCTTGTTCAAAATAAGGAAATTCATATAGAATATGTTTCTACTAAAGAACAATTAGCGGATATCTTCACCAAACCACTCCCGGAGGACCAATTTTCTCTCTTAAGAGATAACATTGGTGTAGTACAACTCAAGTGATCTGAAAACATCGATTTCATTTCTCAAAAATGAATTTCAAAGATTCATAAAAGTTTCAGAGGCTAGTTTCGGACGCACAGAGCCGTCCGAACCTAAAGTTCAGGAAGGAGTAAAATTTTTCAGAAGTTTCGGACGCTGGTTCGGACACACTAGACCATCCGAACCTAAACTTCTGAGAGGGCTGAATTTTTCTGGAGTTTTGGACGCCAGTTTAGGATGCCCTCCAAAGTTTCGGCCGTCCAAAACTGTCGCTTCAGGCTTAAAAATCCTGATTTTCAAACATTTTTTCAGAAATTCTCCAAAGCTTCAAACCCTCATTTTTCACGCCATTCAAACTCAATATTGAGTTTTAACCGATTCTTCTCAAAATTGTTCCATTAGAATCATTCCTTGTCATCTAAAGAACACTTTCACCGATTCCAAATACACAATTTCCCAACAAATATCATCAAATTGCTTCAAACCCTAGAATTTGGGTGAATAACAATTTGTCTAAATTTGGCGTTGGTTGATTGAATTTCTTCAATGAAAGTGTGCTCTCCTCCTCCACTCAAGAGTTTCATACGTCGTAAGTCATCAACATGAGTTCCTCAAGGGGTCGAAAGAGGACAAAGGTTACGGCTCCCTCACATATTCAACACGGTACATCCACTACAGCTAATCCTCCATCTCTTTTTGTCAATAACGAATGTGCAGCCAAGTATAATAGCTATGTTAAAAACCAAAAGAAAATTATCATGCCTAGGGTTGTTAGAGAAGAGGACATTAGTGGTTTTTCAAATATTTTAGACTTATTTGATTACCAAGATTGGAAGGAAGTGTTATTTGCCAACGAACCTGTCTATACCCTACTAGTTTATGAGTTTTTTGCCAATTTACACTCTAAAAAGGAACAAATTGGAGTTGATCGTCTCTACACTAGAGTAAACTCTGAGGATATTGTTTTGACTCCCGAAAGTCTTAACAAATTGTTCAAAACAAATCACCCCACTACTCTAGCTAAAGATGGCAAGAAAGTCATTCAATATTTTAGACTACATTATTGGGCTGATGCCTCTTATGGATTCAATTTTAATGACTTAGTGGCTAGTGTGTTTAATAGTGAGTCGTTTGCTAGGGAAAGTTAGGCTCCTGTCAAGAATTTGAATCCTCAACATCGTGTCTTACTTCATATCCTCACAAAGGTAGTTCTTCCAAATCATGGTCACAAGACTGATCCTAATACCATGAACCTCTATCTTCTCTATGCCCTTCTCAAGCAAATTCCACTTGATTTTGGCTATCTCATGATCAAATACCTTGGAATTCACATTAAGTATCAACGTAGGAGTTTGCCTTATGGTATACTAGTTACCAAGATTCTTAAGTCTCAAGGTATTCCATTAGAAAACCAAGAAGAGTATCCCGTGTCTCCTCGCAACTTCTATGATCCAATCTTTCTTAGGACCATGGGTATATATGTGGTAAATGGGGCTTGGACATTCGACAAGCCAATTCAAGACCAAGACGATCATGACAACATAGAAGGGAGTGATGGTGAGGGGGAGGATCAATAACATGAGGGGCCGGAGCCGGTGAGAGCACCTAATGTGGATGAAGATTTCAAGACCCTTATTCAAGGGTATTTTGAGTCCCTAGGAGATCGCATTGATAGTGGAATCGCTGGCGTGCATGCTAGATTGGATAGTAGCATGGCCGAAATGCGTGGTCAATTGGATACATTGACTATTCAAGTTGATGACTTGGGGAGCGAGATTCACTATGGCCATTAGGTTCTCATGACGGACGAGCAAAGGGATGCACTTGCTCAAGCTCGCCTCAAAGGGAAGGCGCCGGCACGTGACTAGCAATTCCATTAATGTAATAGACTAGGTCGTTGGTTAAAAGCTTTCTTATGTTTAAATTGGTAGATGTTCTTTCATTAGTGGTTTGTTTCCTTTCTTGGTGGATACTTGATAATTCTTTTGGATATTTGGTGGTTATTTGATATTTGATGGATTTTCTTTGATGGTACATTATATTATAGTTATTGTGCTTATATATTGTGTTTCTATGCTTTGAAAACTTTGGAAAATGGTATATTGTTCTTTCTTTTGGCATTGCTTGGGTTGTTGACAGGTGGAATTGGTCTACAAACAAAGGGCACTCTGTCAAAAGTTTTCCAAATTTATTGAACTTAACCATTTTTTTTGTATTGCCTAGCCACCCATTAGGTTGCAAGGAGTGGAAAGGTAGTCCTAAGATGTGATGTTTCCTTAAATCTATATGTTGTTGTTCACAAAGCATCGGAAAGAAGGTAAATGCAAAAATGTAATTTGTGGTTTATGTGTTCTCACATTCTTCTTTTCCCGTTATTATTTTGATGATGTCAAAAGGGGGAGAAGAAAATTAGAGAAAAATAAAGCATGTAATGCAAAGGGGAGAAAAATAAAGCATGTAAGGGGGAGAAAAACAAAAAATGTAAGGGGGAGAAAAATAAAAATAAAAGAAAAGTATACACATAGGGGGAGCATATATTATTTTTTTGATTAAAAAGTAACTTATTGCACTTGTTATTTATTCTATCACATAATTTGTTTGTCATCATCAAAAATGGGGAGATTGTGAAGACCTAGGGTCTTAATTTTACTTATTTTGATGTTTAACAAACAATTATGTTTATGCTAATGGTTCAAAAAGTGTTTCATTGTGATAGATATTCAAAATAAGCCAAGCATGGAGCTTTATTGCATGAAGAAAGAATTGGAAGTGCAAAAGATATGAAAGTTGGTAAATTAAGTCATTTCCCAACCCTAAACCCTAATTGTGTAAATAGCTCAAGAAATTGTTTTACTCATTTAAGGCTCAAGTAAAAATGATTTCAAAATGTTAGTAGTCTTCAAATGCATTTCAAAAATTGAGGAACATACTTGCACAAAGTCACACATAGTTGCACAAATGATTTGGAAAACGAAAATTGAAAACAAGTTTGAGAAAAATAGGTTCGGACGCTGAGGGCTGAGTTTCGGCCGTCCGAAAGATAGGTTCGGACGCCCCTCTTTGGTCAGTTGACCGTCCGAAACTTTGGTGAAAAATGAAGCTCTCATAAGTTTAGGTTCGGACGGTGCAGGGGAGTTTCGGCCGTCCGAAACTTAGGTTCGGACGCCCTCTTGAGGTTTCGGCCGTCCAAAAGTGTCGCGATAGGATTTTTTATGCTTTCAGATAAATAGGTTTGGACGACCCCCAGGGTCCGAAATAGCGTCCAAAACTTGATTTTTCAACATAACGGCTAGTTTTTGAAATGTCAACATATACGTTTTTTTGTCATCTTTTGAAACAGTTTAAATACCACCAAAAGCATAAACGTTTGGGATGACACAACACTTGATTCCCTAAGCTCTCAATCTGAAAAACACTCTCTACAACTCTTGCACTTTACTTTGATTTTCCAAGAAACTAAAGATTAAAAGTTCATGAGCCTTTCTTGAGTATTTTATCTTCATTCTTGAGCTATATAGTTTGAGCTGTAATTTTTATTGTAGGAATCATACTGTGAGCTTCACTTCATTTTATCCACCCTAATTGAGGGTTGTTGCTTCTTTTCTAAACAAACATTGTAAGGATTTGTAAAAGGTTTCTCAAGTTAGAGTAAAAACCTAGAACTCATAGCTTGGGATAGCTAGTGAGAAGGTTGTACCTTGTTTGGTTGTAAAAGTGGCTCTTTTGATCTCATCACTGAAAGGAGATCATATCATAGTGAAAAGGTTTGAAATCCTAAGTTGGGAAACTTAGGTAGTGGATGTAGAGCACTCCAAGGGGGAGTCTTGAACAACTCTAAATTGATTGTGTCTTCTCTCTTTACAGTTTTCATTTTTGCCATTATCATATATTGTTTATGCTTTGAATTGGTGCAATTGTATTGGATTATTGACTCATTGTGTTTCTGGATAATTTTTGTTGAATATTACATTTGTTGCAATTCATACAACTCACTCATTGTTGTTGAATTTGATTTGATTAGTGTACTAAATTTTTAGAAACCTAATTCACCCCCCTCCCTCTTAGGTTGCCTTAGGTTGCCTTAGAGCTTACAAAAAGTATATTAATATTTCTCCCATTGATGTTATGAAATCGGATCATAACTTACATACCTTGATAGCTACAAATAGATGGATGCACTTACATGACATCTTTGTACAACAAAAGAGAAGAAAGCTTATGTGAATAAAAGTATTATGAGTGAATAGTGAATACCCCATATTTTTTCTAATTCTTGTTTTCAATACTTTTGTTCTAATTCCTTTGTTTTAGTGTTTGGATTATAATTCCTAATATAAACTACTATATCAAATCTGTTATGAAATATTAAATGTGGATGTTCATTATCTATACAATGGGTTCATATATATCTCCTATGGATTCATCCCCTTGTGTTAATGTCTAGATTCAATGAATCTCAAACTTCTAGACTAATGATTAACTATCGGTTATCATCGTGAAATACTAAATTAATAAATAATTCAGCTACCTATTTCAGCTACCTAGTTTCATCTATAAATAGAATCTATTGTGGTTCATTTTAGAAACCCTTTTGAAACCTTATATGAATGCTACAAACTTGTAATACCAGAGAATCTCTGTAGAAACCCTATTGTAGTAACCACTCTTGTACTGTAAATTGCTATCAATAAAAGTTAGTAAATAGAGCCATAATTCGACCTACTTCTTTTGTTTATTTCTCTTTATTATAATTTCCTTTTGTACTGTTATTTAGTTGTATTGCATAGAATTAGTAGTTTTACAACAAAATCTACATATATTAGGATTAGTTTTAAAATAATTCAAGGCTAGAATTGGTTCTTTAGGATTCATAATTATTTACAAATATTTGAATTGTATTGTACACATACCTAATATGTTAGTCTAACGCCCTATTTATATTAATTCTTATTTTAATGAAGAGTGAAGATTAGTTTGATTCAATGGCTAGAATTGCTTCATTAGCGGCAGTGGCGTAACTATAACATTTTTTCAGGAGGTGCTCAATTGTACGAGTGTTTTTTTTTTCATTAAAGACATATATGTAACTGTTAAAATCAAATAAATATAGATTTCTCATAAACATTTAATCAAAATGATCAAGCACAAAAAAATACAAAAAAAATTAAATATTATTAATATTGGAAAAAAACATTTAAAAAAACTCACATCAAACGACGCTAACAACAGTGGGATAGATTTTGGCATACTAGATTGATTCAATTGAAAAGTAGTGGATGAAGGAATTGATGAAGGTGAGGTCGCAAGTAACGAGTAGGTTGCAGGTACGAGAAAGGGAGTAAGATAGAAGAAATAACGTTTAGAAATCCAAGAAATAGAACAAAATAGAGGAATTCACGTTTAGAAATTTGAGAGAGGGGGCAAAATAGAGGAATTCACGTTTAGAAATTTAGGAATTAAAGCGAGGATAAGATTTTAATAAACTGGAATATCATAATTTTTCTTTTTATTTTTTTAACTCTAAAGTAAACGATGTCGTTTTATTTAAGAGTATATATTTTTATTTTACTTTTGAGTAAAACGACGCCGGTTTACTTTAGAGTTTTAAAAAAAATAAAATAAATACAACTGGAAAACGATAGAAGTTTCGTCGTCTTCTTCATTGTGACTCTGTGATTGCTGTTTGGTGGCAGAAAGGAGGGGCGTACATGGTGGATTAGGAAGATTACTACTCTCTCCTACCGAACAAAGGGGGCGGCCACACCGACTCGCCCCCTAGTTCTGCCACTGATTAAGAGTTCATAATTATTTACAATATTTGAATACATCTATTCTATCCAAAAATTATTTTAGAACATTTTATACCATCATATCATAGCATATGGAGATTGTTTTGTAAGCTAATTATATCACAAGACAGACTATGTGCTATGTTGGCATGTTTTTAGTTCATTAATAGATAAAACGGTATTTAAAAGTGTGACATTTCATGTGAAAAATATTGATGAACTCTTTTGATTCGAGTGATCAATTCTTCTTATTCACTTTATACACCTCAACCAATCTATAAACTACTCTCATTAATTGCGTTAAACTACACTCATTAATTTTTTATTCTAAACTATACTTATTAATTCTTTTGTGAAAAAAGAAGAAGAAAAGAAGCAAGCACTTTTAATACTCTAGCAGAAATCGAACTCAATCATATATAATAATAAAACAATATTTTACTACTAAATCATTAGTACTACATAAAAAAATATATAAAAAAATAGACAAATATTTTTCTCCCTTAACTAGCCATCTATTAACGAGGATGAAATGACCAAAAAAATTGAGTTGAAATTTTTAAATAATTATATTAACTTTCTTACTTATTACGTGTATTTTAAAAATTTTAAAACAAAATTTACTGACTCGATTTAATAACAGCCCGAGTATTTGTTACTTGTGGGGGTACAACGCGCACTGCGAGTTGATTTATGCCCATGGTTTGAAATGATATTTTTAAAAAAAAATTATTATTATGTTTTTGAGGAATGTGGATTTAATAATTTTGTTAAATATATAGATATGTATGTATAAATAAATTAATGGATACGCATTAACATGTACATATAGAAACATGTATTGAGATTTATATATTTGTATATATAGTTTTGTGTTTTACAGTATATATATAGCTATATATATGTAATTATTTTTGGAAAAAAAATGTTTTTTTTGGAAGAAGGTGGGTGTATATTGTTTATGAAATATTTTTTTTATGTATAATATTTGAGAATATAATTAATTGTTGAAAATATGTAAATTTGAAGAAATATGTATACTGTGTGTTATATTTAAATTTTGTTAAGTATTTTTAAAAGGAAATAGTTTATATTTGTAATATGAGTATTGTGAAAGGCAAATTTTGTATATAGTAATATTTATAATTTGTAAAGTGTATGGGAAATTTTTTATGGTATAAATAAGCTAAGCAAAAGGTATAGCTAGTGAATTAGTATGTAGGTAATAGATATAATATAATTGTTGAGAATTTTTTACATGACATGCACTTAATTTAGAGTTCTTAAAATATTTTGAAAAATGATATCCATCAATATAGTATATAACCACAACCTTTTACTCAGATTGCAAAACATGTCTGTCATGCAAAACATATAACGGTACCAAACAAACTATGTAGAGCTGCAAATTTAAGGGCCACCTACATATTTTTCTGGGTTTGTTTCCAAAGATTGTGGAGCTAAAAAGAGAGAACATATTTGGCATGCAGCTACTGCTTTGTCAAACTGGAGAATTAGAACCAAATTAAACTTTATAAGAGCCACATGAATGATAAGTGCATTTAGATTTCAAATGTGTTATTGACAACGATCATATTTACCTTAAGCCACATATGTTCTTTATGTCAATAGCATGTTTTATGATGTTTCCCAACTATTATTGTTTTCTTCTCCCAGTTATACAAGCAACAATCTATACTTCAATAAGCAGTAAAAAAGGTTAAAAATTACAATGGTTGGATTGTTTCAAATATTTCTAGATCATAACATTTCCTTTATATTCACCAGTCTAAGAAGTTGATGGTATTGATAGCAAATCAAACTTGCCTGAGCTTCCGTTCCCAAGTCAATATCAACTTTGACATCCTCATTTTCTTTTCCAAGGAACACTTACATCCCAATCCAAAATCAATCAGGAAAAAAAAATTATGAAGTCAACAACAAACATTATTTAGAAATCAATTTACAAAGAAATTGGCTATCTTTAAAAATGCAGTTGCAGAAAGTGCATACATGCAAAATGACCAGTCAAACATTTATTGAAATTCTAATATATACGAACCTTTTTGGGGTTGTTATTCATGGTTTGAAAATTATGTTACACGGGTGCTAAAGATTAAATAAATTGGATTCCTAAAATCAAAATTATAGATTCCTTCAATATAACTCTTTCCTGTTTTTGGTTCTGAATATAAATTTGGCAGAGTTAGAGGGATCGATTGAGATACTTTATATCTCAAACTTCTTTATAAATTATTTTAAACGGTGACCATATATAACAGATAATGATCCCTGGACTGCAAATTTCTGCAGCCTGCTTCCCCAGAGCTCCTACCCTAATGCGAATAATTCTAATTTTTTGATTATGACAAATCCTTAATTCTCACATCTTTCAATTTAGAGAAAACCAAGTTGCTTACCAGATAAACATGGTATGCTATGAAGGGGAATGGTAAGGTGAACTTCAGATTTTTGTTGATAGAATCTAAACTCTAAAAAGTTTTTTCAGATAACTGGAAAGCAAAATGAGGCAAAAATCACTAATTAAAAGGAATTTACACGAGGCACACAATTAAGGACAATCACTTACAGAGTGCCAGGATTCATCATTCTCAGCATGGCCTTGATTCTGATGGTGATTCCTATGGCTGATTCTCTGAACAATTGAAGATAATTACAAATTCAATTCATGCTTTTCAGACAAAAGAAATGAACTTTATTACAACTGAATAAATGTCGTCAACTAACTATCCGTGGTAAAGGATAAGAATTGATGAATGAAAAATATGTCCAACAACAATATTGAGCTTCAGATTATTCGAAAAGCTTCCATAACCACTGCAGAAATTGAAATCAGAACAATTATAAGTTATTGAGGCAAGAAAAGAAGTAATCTCTACCGAGAAGAATAAAAATGTGAGACTTTATTGAAGGAGCTTATTGGAAGTCATTACCTTCTCTTAGAATCAGCATCTACAATCACTGAATTATTAACTTCCTTTGCAACATATCTACCCTTTATTTTTGGCTCCGTTAAATCAGCAGTCTCTCCCTTGACTTCTTAGCTATCTCAGAATTTTTGTTACACAGTGCATACAGCTGCTCCCTCAAAGAGGCCTTGTTCTCACCATCAGTGGATTTCTTTTTTTTCTCAGGGAAATTCTTCTTCAATGCTGCCTCGGAATTATCAGCTAATTTTCGTTTTTTTTACAATTGCACTATGGACAATCATCCTTCATTTGTTTTGGCTGAATCAACCTACTTGACTGCTGAAGATGACTTTTCATAGGCTTTCGGT
This sequence comes from Ophiorrhiza pumila, assembly GCA_016586305.1. Taxonomy (NCBI): domain Eukaryota; kingdom Viridiplantae; phylum Streptophyta; class Magnoliopsida; order Gentianales; family Rubiaceae; genus Ophiorrhiza; species Ophiorrhiza pumila. The sequence continues at coordinate 17,996,019 of BLIW01000010.1, forward strand.
TGCTTTGCAGCAGTTTTCTCCCCGGTAACATCTTTGGGAATAATAACTCTCTTCTTCGCTATTACTTTCTTTTTGCCGTCAGACTTTGATGTTTGATTCTTTTTCGCTCAGTATCTGGGAACTTTATATTGTTTCTAACAGGAGTTTGAAGATCATCCTCAATCTTATGCTTTCCAATCAGAAGACCAGATTAGGCAGATCATAGATCCCAATAAGAACAAAAGGCAGAATCTAGATACTAAAAAGCACTTAGCAAGCAAAAAAATCAGTGTTTAATTTTCCAATGTGACTAAAAGGCAACATCCGTATATTAAAAAGCACTTACAAGCCATAAAAAAGTATTTAATTTGGCATGAGACGAAAAGGCAGAATCCAGATATTAAAAAGCACTTACAAGCAATAAATCAGTATTTTATTTAGCATGAGACCTTCCCAAGCTCTTTGGAAAATACGCTGATCTTCGTCATCTTCAAAAGCAATAGCCCTAATGAGACCAAAGTACCCAAGTAAAACAATCTATATGAGATATTAAAATAAACTGGATAACATAGTTACTAATAGTTTTACATAAAATATTGAAGTACTGAGGTAAATATTTTCTATGATAAGCCTTTGAACTGCGTCTACATACTGCAAACTGCATTTGCAAGTCATTTTTGTCCTCAAGTTGTAGCTCAACACAGCGAAAGCAAAAAATGGAAGGGGCACATAAAAGATTTTCCAACAGCAATCTCTAGTTCAAGATCTTTTGCCTTATCTCCAAACTTGAACTGCAGTGCTTTTGCTGCACAATTTGGATGGTAGAAGTAACCACATGTCCCAGTAACAAATTTAAAGACCTATAAGCCAAACAAGAGAAGTTAATGCACAAAACCTATAAAATCATAATTGTACTAAAACAGATATACAAAACTCAGCACCAGCTGATGTATCAGAAGACCCCAACTTGCCACAAACAAAGCACTGGTGTTGTTTATATTGGCAATTCTTGCACTCAAAAGTTTGGTTCGCCAATGCCTGATCCATAGCGTAAGTATGAAAAGAGAGTTGAGAAAGTTACAAGTGGATGAAATTTAAACACTATATCAAATAGATTAAAAAGAGTGGAACAAAAGAATAAGTTAGAAAGCATGGGAGCATACTTTAACTTTTTCATCAGAAAATCCAAGGGATTCACAGTTACACTGAGCTCCAGCTTCTCGTGTTGTATGGAATGACCTGAAGCACTTCCCCTCACAACTGGTTCAGAAGCGTAAAAAGAACCTTTGTATTGTTAATTAAAGCAAGAAAAAAATTCAAGTGCATATAAATACCCAAGAAGACAGTTGGCAAATTTTGATGGGAGAAATTCCTAGTACCAAAGCATTCCACAAAAAGTGGTTGCAAATTCATCTACAGACAATAATAAAGAAATATATTTTTGGTACCAAGAGAAGTAGGTTTACTGTATAATCATTATAAACTGCATGCAAATAATGACCAGTAAAAATAAGTGAAAAGAAGGCTACAAGAGGATAGCTCCCCCATTATCACAAATTGCACAAACATGTTCGAAAAAGTCCTCTCCCTCATCATCAGATTCATCTTCACTGAATTCACCACTTTCATCGCAAAAATCATCTACTATGAAATTTGACTTGGTTGTAGTTCCAAATTCTTGTAAAACAATTAAATGAACCTATTTAAATTCAAATGTAATGTCAATAATCAATTATTAATTTCGCCTTTGTAAGAAAGAAACGGATGGAAAGGGACAATCACCTCACTAAAACTTTCTTCCCGGTAGGCTTGTCCTCAAGAAATGTAGCCAAAACTTGTTTAATACAACAATATTAGGATCATCACTGATAACATACTCACACCAAAGAACAGGAAAAATGTTTAATTGTCATCTTTGCCAAATCATGCTTTGCATTAGAGACACATGCAATTTAGTTTAGTGACACAATACACTCACATTCTATAACTGAATAAAGGACATCTAGCGATTCCTTAATAAACTCAAACATAATAGATACATTGTGAAATATTAGAGTTGGATATCAAACAAAATACATGCATTATTAAATATTAGAGTATGATATATACTAATTAGTAAAGTTTTCATTGATATGAATTAACGAAATAAGTAAAACCTGAGTTTCTCATTTAACGGGATTCTCCTGAGAATTAAAACAGGAACGTAGATAGCATTCAAGGTTTTTAGTTATCCTGTAAAGAAAAATAACAAACAATTCTTACCAATCCTTGGTAGACAAAAGGTGTTACTCCTCATGAAATATAAATTTTAATAAAATGAGAAACAGGAAGAAATTGCAGATAACACTTCATTCCCCTCAACATGAAAGAACAAAAATCAGAAACAGCAGAACCATTAAAAAGCCACAAAATTCGGTTCTTGAAGCAAAAGAACAAAATCCAGAAATAGAAAAAAGCAACATCTTTTCCAAAACAGCAACGCGACGATCACATTTGAGTCCTGAAGATTTTTTTTAAGCAGGTACTTGAATAATGACTTCTTTTTAAGAAAAACTTAAATGAAACTAAGAAAGATGGGATGAACTCCCAGTTCTATTCTGCAGAAAGAGGAAATGTTACAAACACAGCTCCTTTGGTATTATGATCAATTGATAAAGATTAAGGGAATTCTAGGCCATTTAAATAATATAGTTCCACTACTAACCTTTTTAGTTATAACAACAATTGGCTTCAGAGAATACTGTGATTCAAGTTCTTTAAGCCTCGTTCGAATGACATTAATGTCCTAAATTTGTAGACAAGAAGAAAATAACCATCAAACATCATTTTAATCCACAGGTATCAAATATGACAAGAAGATAAAGAAAGGCAACATCTTTTCAGAAATGTGAAACTAAGGGGAAAAAACACAAAGGAGATCAACTTGTTATACTTCATTTTATCAGTTTCAGCTGCATAACAGAAAATGTCATTAGGTTCAAATCCAGGACATAAAGTAGTAATTATTTTTGGACCGGAATGCTGAGAACAAAAGAACCTATTCATTCTATCAAAATAGTTGACAATAACAAATGAATGAAAGTAAAACCAGGCCGAGAAGCAAGGTAAGAAATAAGATGTACCTTAGTCTGAAACAAATGATGATCACTGAAATCTAGTCGATGAGCGTGCTTTGGGCCTATCTGCAACAGCCATGACATAGAGACCATCTTTTAGAAGTGAATGTAGATCACAGATGGTGGCATTACAAAATGAAAAATTCACAAAGGCCCAGAGAGGTCTCCGTGTATAACACATAATTATCGCACTTAAATGAACAGAAATTGAACATCTTTGGACCTATCTGCAACAGCCATGACATAGAGACCATCTTTTAGAAGTGAATGTAGATCACAGATGGTGGCATTACAAAATGAAAAAATCACAAAGGCCTTGAGAGTTCTCCGTGTATAACACATCATTATCGTACTTAAATGAACAGAAATTGAACAAGGAATAACATACCAAAAGCTAAACTTATAAGATTTTCAAGAAAAAGTGAAAGACAGAAATTTCAAAATCCCTACCTGCATGATAGTCTGCACAAAGTACTCCGCAAAACCAATTGCAGAAACACATAGTACTGATACATCATATGCTACAGTCAGAGATAATATACACAAAGTGTTGGCTGCTTTAAAGAAGTATGAAGGACCCATTTTTGTTAGGAATACAGGAAGGGAGTTGTTGACTTCCCAAACTGTTGATTCAATGGCCTCGATATCTTATTTAGCCACCTGTATGATTCCCCTACATTAAACTCAGTTGTGTATGTTATCCTTTTTCATCAGCTAAATGGGACGACCAATTTAAAATCACATTTTTATTATTGTAAAAGACTGAAAAACAAACAAGAAGAGATAAATTGTTTCTTACCAAGTCTGCATGATGAACTACAACAATATCTGCTCTTTGAAGTGCAGTTAGAGGCTCCCTTAATGATCCAAGAGGAATTAACTGACAATTTCCCCATGGCATCAATTCTTTCACCATCACAATCTCTAGGTCACGCCAGAAGCACACATGCTATTTTCCAAACATGAGAATTAGTAACAAACAAGAGTAAATCTAACTCATGTGACCAATTTAATCTCATGAATGCGATTCTAAAAGAGTCCTTTTAATCATAGCAAAAGACACATGAGGAAAGATGATGAGTTGGTTTTATACCAACTATTTTGTACTGAAAACTCTTGGCTTTTGTCTTGTATTTGATGAAATGAGTGGTGTTTTATGTGTTTTATGCATGTTAGTAAGTTGAAAGTTGATAATGTTAAAATGATGCAAAAAGAGTGAAAAATGATGGAAATGAAGTGAAATGTGTAAGGGAAAAATTGGAGAAACTTAATGTGATCTCTTGGATAAATTAGGTTTTTGGCAGAATTGAGTATGCAAATTGTTTTGAGTGTAAATTGTTCAATTCTAATCCAATTGGTGAGATCTTTAGACGGTATGAAAAGCCTTAGCATGAACTTCATTTGCCATGTTTTAACTTTGTTCAAAATTCTGTGTGTAAGGTCATGAAACGAGGGCTTCTTTGTAGACACTACATTGAGGTTTCGATGTTGCCTTCATTGTCACAGCTTGGGAGATTGATGATATCGTGAGCTCTAGTGGTTCAAAGGTGCTGTTTCTTGTACTCATGGAAAGGCAAGAAGAAACTCTACAATTCTTGTGTTGAGCTTGATTTCTAATCTGGAAGAGAAAAAGGAGAATTTTCGCCATGAATTGCTAAGATGAAGTTTGCACTACGATTCATCGTAGTACAAATGATCAGTTTCGCCATGTCTTGGTAATCCAACCATAACTCCCTCACTTGGAGTCCAATTTGGATGATTCAAAAGCCTATGGAAAGCCAAGAGAGAGATCTATAACTTTGGTGTTCAAGGTGAAGGCCAGTTCGGAAAGGAAAGTTGGAAATTCAACTTGGGAAATGGCAAAACCAAATTAGGGTTTTAAGCCAACGATGCATAGTAGGCTTAAAATGTACATTCTGCCTTGCGTTGGTATTTTGGGCATAACTCTCTCACCTGAGCTCCGAATTGGATGATTCAAAAGGCTATGGAAAGCTGGGTTCAAGAGCTACAATATTGATTCTTTAAGTTTCTCCAAATTCACAACGCATCACAGTTGAATATCGGGTGAAAGATTGGTGAATTGTGTGCACAAATATGGAAATTTCACTATGATTCATCGTAGTGCAATTCTGCTCAAGCACAAAATTGCATTACGCTGCATCGTAGTGCAAATTTACTCACACACACTTCAACACAACAATTCATCGTAGTGATAATTTTTACTTCATACATTCATGCTTGCTAAACTTAAAATTCCAAACCACATTTCATGCATTTCGGCTTTAAGTTTCCAACTTCTTTCATTTGCATCTTTACTTTACTCATTTCTATTTCACAACATTTGTTCGCTACATCTCTCACTCACTTCACAACGAACTGGATACACTTATGTATTTGATTTGTTTTCATTGTTTTGTATGTTCCATAACTTGGTAAGCATTCATGGCAGTGAGCTTAAGTTCATGAATTTCTCATTTCATTCATTTAATCTCCTTTTGCATCCTTCATTGATTTCACTCCATCTTACTTCATTTCGTTCACCTCACATTTCACGCATTTCATCGCACGCATTTCACCACACTCATTTCATCACACATTTCACTACAACCTACACAAACATCACACACACCTCACTACACGGCGATGCATCGCCACGATGCATAGCCATTTTGTTATGTTGGCCGACGATGCATCGTGGCGATGCATCGTCGTGAAAAGGGTTAACACTATGATGCATCGTAGTGCATTTCAGTTTGTGATACGATGCATCGCAACGATGCATCGTAGCGTTAGCTTGTTGATTTTGCTTTTGAATGTTGATTTTGTTGCTGAAATGGCTAAGTGATTTTGTTGGTCTTGTGCAGATGGCAGGAAGGCGTGATGCATTTGAGCTTGAAGGCGCGCAGTAGCTGAGTAAAAGAAGGGCGCTGAAGTTGTGATTTCGAAGGCGTGTCCTGCTCCTTCTATGAAGGCGTGGTGTGTGCTGGGAAGGAAGAGATTTGGCAGAGAATTGGAGGCGTGAAGGCTGATAGCGAGAAGGCGCTGGGTAGCTATGGAAACGTGATCCAAAGTGGCTTGAAGGCGCAGGAAGGTAACTGAAAGCGCCAAGTCTTTGCCTTAAAGGCGCCGGTGTGGTGTGAAGAAAACTTTGGTTTTTTTTTCTTTTACATTTTCACTGTTTTAAGCATGTCTAGCTGTAGTACTTTTGTAATATTATAATCACTTTACAATTGCTTATTGTTTACGACTTTTGTATCCTCTATATATAGAGGATCGGTTAGCTTTTTAGAGGGGATCAACTTTAGAACATTCGAGATTCATAACCGACTTTTGATTTTTTAGAGCCGGAATTTTCTCTCGTTTGAGTTTTCTCACTCTAATTGCTCTCTCTACAAATTTGATCTCCATTTTCATTTACGATCGAGAATTGGAACCAATAATTGTAATTCTATTCTCAATCAAGGAAGTTTTTACGGATTCTTTTTGAACTAGAAGCAATTGAAGCAGAGTAATTGGTAAATTCTTCCTAATTGATGAATATGATTTGCTATTTGTTGAATTTTGAAGATCGTGAACTGAAAAATGGAACTCTGTGGCTAAATTTGCTATGTTCTAGGGAATTGATCCGGATGTAGTGTAATTAGACTACGTATTGCCTTGCAATTGCTTTAATTCATTCATAATAAACTCATACTGGTAAATACTATTTGAAACTTGTTAAAATTCATTCATTGGAGCTCTTATTGTCTGGATCACCCTTCGATTGTAACCGCCATGTTAGGTCGGAGTTTAATTCTATAATAGGAGTTATAATGCGTGAATTGAGAACATACAGTATGGTAAATAAGTCCTCTTACTTGATTTGTGTGATCATGAACCAAAACGCGGTCGACATGCCGATGGAGGTTTGATGAGAGTTAAGAACTAAGTGAGAGGAGATCTTTGGAGTTTTGTGAAGACATTTGTAATTAGGTTTGGCCTCGCCATAGGAAAACCTAAGTTTTACATGAAATAGTAGTGAAACTCAGAAGGTTGGGATTCTGCTGGATTAATTCTTCACTCTAGGCCTCGCCAAGGGAAATTGTGGAGTCAGAGAACATAGAGAATGAAGCGGTCGCCATGCCAGTCATAATCTAGGTTCTCAGGCAGTCTGATCCCCTCTCGTTTGTCATTGCGTCAATTGTATTGCACTTACGTAGTTAATTTACATGATCATCCGGAAAGAAACCCTAGAATATTTTCCTTACGGTTGATATCTCATTTCCGTGTTACTTTTAGTTTAATATTTCAGTCTTCAATTGTTCTTGAGTACTTCTATTGCCCTTAAAAACTTGTGAAACTGTACTTGTGAATTTTCTGGAACATTTCATTAATATTTTGGTAACCAATACCTTCCCTGAGGATACGATCCCTACTTCCACTTCTACAGTAATTTTAGGGTAAAATTGAGCTGATATGACTTTAAGATATCAATTTTTGGCGCCGTTGCCGGGGAAGGCAATCGGTTCTAGAATTTGTTGAATTGTTCTAGATTTTTACTTGTTCTACTTTGTGTTTCTGTTTGTGTCATTTACCTTAGCTTTCATTTTGTGTTGTGTTCTGTTCTTTGCAATTTCTTTAGTACGTGTTGAGACTGTGGTTTGTGTCTTTGTTGCACTGTTGAAGTTTTTGATTTCTGTTATTATACTCCACAACAGTGTGTTGTGTATGCCAAGGTCTAGCAGGTCTGCAGGAGAACCACAATTTCCATTTGACCTTGAATTGGTGAAAACCTTGAGGGCTCAATTAAGGCAACAAGGAGAAATGGCAGCTCAAGGAGCACAAGCACCTAGGTTTGGAGACCACTATGCAGTAAATTTTGACAATCGATTTGGTCATCAGGACATCGATGTGGAAAGTTACCACATTCCTCCACAAATCGTTTCAATGATCACCCAGGGCCAATTCTTCCAAGGTCTTAACAACGAGGATCCTAATGACCACCTTGATTGGTTTCTCGGGTTATATAGCACTTTCAAGTTGCCAAGAGTCGACAGGGGTGAGGTTCACAGAATTTTGTTCCCTTTATCTCTGCGTGGAAAGGCTAAACATTGGTTCAAAAGTATTGGAGGAGCAAATGCTGGAATGTCATTTGATGATCTACATAAAAGGTTCTTGTCTAAGTACTTTCCTCCAGCTAAGCTTGAAAAGAGAAGGTTGGAAATTATGAACTTCCAACAACAAGACACTGAGTCATTTAGGGAAGCTTGGGAGAGATTCAACGATTTGATTAGGCAATGCCCCAACCATGACTTGGGCGAAATTAGGGAATTATATACTTTCTTCAAAGGCTTAACTCCTGAATCCTCTTTGATGGTTAAAGCTTGTGCTAATGGGGCACTTAAAGACAAATCTGTGCCTGAGGTGCGTGAATTGTTCAATCAGATAGCTGAGGATGAATACCTTTTTCTAGAGACTAGAAAGCCACATGCCAGGGAGACAAAGAGGAGTTCTTGATAGGGAGACTTCACTTAGTGCTAAGTTTGAAGCATTAGCCAATCAAGGTGCAGACTTTAAAGGTTGACTCAAACCAAAGCCCCAGTACTTTCATGTGGACTATGCAAAGGGGAACATCACACGGTATGAATGTGCAATCACTACTGAATCCATTTAGTATGTGAATAACTACAGAGCAACAAGCCCCAATATGGTGGAAACTATTCTGGGAACAATTACAATGGAGGCAATAGACAATATGGTGGAAACCAAAGGTAATTGGAATCAACAGCAGAACCAATGAGGAAATTACTATCAAGGTAATGACCAGAGGAGAGTAACGAATCAACCACCTCCTGGTTTTGATAATCAGGCTAGCACATCAGAACAAAAGAAGCCAACTATGGAAGATATGTTTCAAAAGCTGATGGAAAAGATGATTCTACGAACAGAGATTTGGAGGTTTGGAGTCCACTGTGAAGCATCACGAAGCTACTTTGAAGAATATCGAGATGCAACTTGGTCAGCTTGCCAATGCTGTACACCAGAGGCCAAAAGGAGCACTTCCGAGTGACACAGTGCCAAATCCCAAGGGGAAGAGAAGCATGCAATGCTATTACTTTGAGGAGCGAAAAATTGTTGCCTGGAAGCAAACATGCAGAAGACAAGAGTGATGGTTTAGAGGAGGACCAAAAAGATGGAGCTGAGGAAGTTTTGGAACTTGAGAAGAATGGTGAGCAAGAGGAAAATAAGTCTAAGAGGAAGGAAATCCCAGCAATGGTGGGGAATGAGATTACAAAAAATTCTAATCCTTATAACTTCCCAGATTATGCTCCAAAGGCTCCATTTCCAGAAAGGAAGAAACTTCCACCTAAAAAGGGACCTCAATTCAATCATTTTTTGGATATGATCAAACAAGTGAATGTCAATGTTCCTTTGTTAGATTTGGTAACAGCCATGCCTAAATATGCTAAGTATTTAAAGGATCTCATTTCAAACAAGGAGCAAATCTTGAGATGTGAAGTTCCAATGATGCTATCAGAGTGCAGTCAAGCATGGATTCACAAATTACCTCCAAAGCTTAAGGATCCAGGTAGCTGTACCATTCCTTGTAAGATTGGAACCAGATATTTTGCAAAAGCCCTCTGTGACCTTGGAGCAGGAATCAACCTGATGCCATTATCCATTGCAATAAATGTGGGCTTGAGTGGAAGGATTCGACCAGTTGCAGTGACACTACAGTTGGCAGATAGATCCTTGGTGACTCCTACAGGCTTGGTGGAGGATGTGTTGGTAAGTATTGATAAATTTACCTTGCCTGTTGATTTCATTATACTTGATATGGAAGAGGACCCTGAGGTCCCTCTCATTTTTGGAAGACCTTTTCTAGCTACTGGTGATGCTTTAATTGGTGTAAGAAACAAGACTGTCACGTTTAGAATTAACAATGAAAAGGTGGTTTTTGATGTAAACTATGCTATGAAACAACCTTTAAATATGGAGTCTTGTTTTGCTATCAAAGCTTTAACATGTTCTTCCTTGAATAATGTGAACAATATGCATGATTTTTCTGTTGTTGATGAGTTAAGTGTTTGTGAGGATAATTTTGATGAATTTGATTTAGATGATGAGGATAAGAGAATTATTGCTGAAATTGAAGATTTCATTGAATGTTGTTATTTGGAAGCGTCAATTTGTGAAATTGCAAAGTGATGTTGTGGAAGTTAAAATGCATGAAACTGTAGGAGAACATGATCATGAACCTATTGTTTTGGCTAACAAAAATTTTACTCCCACTGAGGTGAGGGTGAGTGAGAATTTGTGCAGGAATTAAAAGCTTTTACCATCCATTATGGTAGCACCAAAGTTGGAATTGAAACCATTACCTCCATATTTGAAATATGCTTTTCTTGGGGATAACGAGACATTACCAGTGGTGATCTCATCCAAGCTGGAAGTATGGCAAGAGGATAAATTGTTGAGTATGCTAAGGCAGTATAAGCAAGCCATTGGATAGACTATTGCTGACATCAAAGGTATAAGCCCAGGGTTATGTATGCATAAGATCCTCCTTGAAGAAAACTCTGTTCCTGTGAGGGATAGGCAGAGACGACTTAACCCACAGCTGATGGAGGTTGTGAAGAAAGAGGTGATCAAGCTACTGGACTTTGGGATGATCTTCCCCATCTCAGATAGCGAGTGGGTAAGCCCAGTCCAGTGTGTCCCTAAGAATGGAGGGGTGACTGTAATTAAGAACGATGCAAATGAACATTTGGCAACCAGAGTGGTGAGTGCTTGGCGGGTTTGCATGGATTACAGGAAGCTAAATAAGGCAACTAGAAAAGACCATTTCCCTTTTCCATTCTTGGAACAATTATTGGATAGAATTGTTGGCTACTTATTCTATTGTTTCCTGGATGGTTACTCGGGCTACAATCAGATAGCAATAGACCCAAAGGATCAAGACAAGACAACCTTTACATGTCCCTTTGGAACCTTTGCCTACAAGAGAATGCCGTTCGGACTATGCAATGCACCTGCCACTTTCCAGAGGTGTATGATGGCCATTTTTCACGATATGGTTGAATCAATTATTGAGATCTTCATGGACGACTTCTCTGTGTTTGGGATGACCTTTGATGGATGTTTGGAAATTTTGGCTAAGGTGTTGAGAAGGTGTGAAGAAACGAACCTTCTGTTGAATTGGGAAAAGTGTCAGTTCATGGTTCAAGAAGGGATTGTGTTAGGCCATAAAATTTCTCATGCTGGGATGGAGGTAGATCGAACTAAGATAGATGTCATTGTCAAACTTCCTCCACCTACCAATGTTAAGGGTATTAGAAGCTTTCTTGGACATGCTGGGTTTTATAGAAGCTTTATTAAGGATTTTTCAAAGATAGCTAGACCCTTGTGCAGCCTCTTGGAAAAAGATGTCAAGTTTGAGTTTGGAGATGAATGTGTTGAGGCACTTGAAACTTTGAAAACGAAATTGGTGGAAGCTCCTGTGATAGTCACTCCTCATTGGGGTGAACCGTTTGAAATTATGTGTGACGCGAGTGACTATGTCTTGGGAGCAGTCCTTGGCCAGAGGAGAGACAAGATTTTTCATACTATCTATTATGCTAGCAGATTGCTCAATGAGGCCCAAATGAATTATACAACTACAGAAAAGGAAATGCAAGCAGTGGTTTTCGCATTTGATAAATTCCGTGCCTATCTTTTGGGGTCAAAGGTCATTCTTCATACAGACCATGCTGCATTGAAGTATCTGCTTGCAAAAAAAGAGGCAAAACCACGTTTGATTAGATGGGTGTTGTTGCTCCTAGAATTCGATGTGGAAATCAAAGATAGGAAGGGCTTTGAAAATGTGGTTGCTGACCATCTGTCAAGACTGGAATCAGAGGCTCAAGATGATTCAAATATTTTGGTTAAGGAGCATTTCCCTGATGAGCAGGTGTTCAAAGTGGTTGAAAGGACATTGCCTTGGTACGCTGAGATTGGAAATTTTGTTGTTGTTGGCAAAATTCCATCTTATTACTCCAGTGATCAGAGGAAAAGACTGAGAAGTGACGCTAAATATTTCTTCTGGGAAGACAATTCTTTATATAAAATATGCAGTGATCAAGTGATAAGAAAATGTGTCAAAGAAGAAGTAAATGAGGACATCTTAAAGGCATGCCATGAAGGACCCTGTGGTGGTCATTTTGGATCAACTAGGACAGGTTTCAAAATCTTGCAATGTGGGTTTTATTGGCCCCATATCTTCATGGATGCCAGAATCTAGGTTGGAAAATGTGATCGTTGTCAACGAACTGGCAATATCTCTTCAAGAAATGAGATGCCATTGAACAACATCCTGGAGGTAGAGATTTTTGACGTGTGGGGGATTGACTTCATGGGACCATTCCCTAAGTCAAGAGGAATGGAGTACATCCTAGTGGCAGTGGATTACGTTTCTAAATGGGTGGAAGCTGTGGCTTTGGCTCATAATGATGCGAAAAGTGTAACTGCCTTTTTGAAGAAATACATCTTTAATAGGTTTGGAGCTCCCAGGGCTATAATAAGTGATGGTGGGACTCATTTATGTAACAAGCTCTTCGAATCTTTGTTGGTAAAATATGGTGTTACTCATAAAGTTTCCACAGCTTACCATCCACAGACTTCTGGCCAAGCTGAAATTTCCAATCGGGAGATAAAGAGAGTTCTTGAAAAAGTGGTAAATCCAGGTAGGAAAGATTGGTCTTTGAAGTTGGACGATGCATTGTGGGCATATAGAACAGCCTACAAGACCCCAATTGGAGCTTCTCCTTTCCGATTGGTTTTTGGTAAAGAGTGTCACTTGCCAGTGGAACTTGAACATAAAGCGTATTGGGCGATTCAAACATTGAACATGAACCTGTTTGAGGCTCAATCAAAAAGAATGTTGGAGTTGAATGAACTGGATGAATTCAGATTCAATGCTTACATGAGTGCCAAGATGTATAAGGAGAGGACTAAAAGAATCCATGATGCACGAATCCAATCCAAGATTTTTGTTCCAGGGCAGTTGGTATTGCTTTATAACTCTAGACTCAGATTGTTTCCTGGAAAATTGAAATCGAGATGGAGTGGTCCTTTTCGAGTTGTTGATGTCAAACCGTATGGCGTTGTGGAAATCAAGAATGATAAGAATGGCAATGTTTGGAAGGTGAATGGCCATCGTCTCAAGCCTTACTTAGCTTCTCAGGATGAGGATGGCACTAATGGGGCACAACCTCCACAAGAATTATACTTGGATGACCCTATTCTTTCACAGTGAGCCAACGAAGCACAGTCGGGCTATGGACTTAAAACCAAGCGCTCCTGGGAGGCAACCCAGTGTTTCTTTCCATCATTTCTTTTCTTTTGTTTGGTTGGAACTATTTTTCTTTGTTAATTTTTATTTTGTGTCGAATTTGGTATCAAATTGTGGCACAATCTTCGAACATAACTCATGGTTATCCTTTGGCAGATTTTCATGAGGATGATGATGGGCATTATTGCTAAAAGCAGGAAATGAATCTTTGGTTTTTCTATTCATTTGGGTAAATGAGTGCACTTTTCTACAAATCAGGTAAAAGATCTGATGGTAAGAATTGATTCTAGTTCCGTGAACTTGAGAGCATTATTGATGCAGTGCTGGTTTGGATGGTTTCAATAATTGAATAATGCGGACAATAAGCTCAGACATGTAGGCTTTCGTTTTTCAGAATCATTCACATGTGTTTGTTGGATAGCTAGATGGCAATTCTATACATTGAACATCGTTCTTTTGCATGCTCACTACTCTTCTCTACATTGCTTCTCTTATTAGACATTTTTCATTTCTTGATCATGGATGATTATTATCCTCATCAGAATCCTTATGAATATGCTATCTTTAGTGAAGATCAGGGAACTTCTTCATCTTCTTCTTCTTCTTCTTCAGCTGATGATGAAATGATCATTGATTTTGAACCAGCTAACTACCCCCATTTTGTCAATGTCAATGCTGAAAACATTTACCATAGTTTTATCAATAGATCGGTGAGGATTGAGAGACCTTTCGAGGTCCCTTCCAGGAGATTTGAGGATGTGGTCTTCAGGCAATCGTGGTCTCATTTTGCACGAGCCTCAATTGTGGTGAATATGGACATAGTTAGAGAATTTTATGCTAATTCACGAGCTAATGGAGTTCATTCAGTGTTTGTGAGAGGAAAATATTTGAAGGTCACCCGATACAGTATCAATATGCTTTATCTCCTTGATGATTTTCCTCGTAACACTTATTGTAAGTTGCTTCAGGCTGACGATACTGATCACTTGTTGGCTTCAGTGACTTTACCTGGTGCTAGATGGGTGAGGAATGCTCGACACAAGGCTTTATATGTACCTACCAGTGAACTCACAGCCGAGGCCAAATTGTGGTTAATGTTTATCAATTCCAGGCTTTTACCTACTAACCGTGCAGATATCGCATCTAGAGAATGCGTTCTTTTGATTTATGCTATTTTACATGAGTTCTCTATTGATGTTGGGAAACTGATATTACGGTTCATCAGGCGAGCATAAAGAAGTGAATTTGCACCGATGTATTTTCCAGCTTTGATCACAGCTATGGCTCATGCGAAAGGGGCTAATATCACTTCAGCTGACAATCCTCAAAATCCTCTTGGTCTGTTGGGACCTCATCAGTGGCCTGCTTTACAAGAGGAGGAAAGAATTGCAAGACTTTCTCGTGGCTTGTAGAAAGTGGAAAACCAGGTTCCTTTGTCTTGATTGTTTATTTTATCTCACGGGGACCGTGTCTTATTCAAGTGTGGGGGGAGGCTTCGCAAAGTTATCTTGATTATGGTTGTGTTTTGAACATGTATGGTCACCTTGATTATGTTTTAAGGGGATTATTTGCCATAATGGAATTGAGTGTAGTATTAGTAGAGTTAGATTTTTTTTTTCGTTATTATGTTTAGCATGTTACTAGTTATGTTGTGAGGTCTAAGTGTTGTGTTGTTTTTGTGTACTTAGTGTTAATGAAGTATTAGTTTTGGTGATAATTTTTCTCAATTGTCTAATTGTCTTCGGTTTAAATTTCTCACCCATGCATTGATGAAGAGAATATCTGCATTCCTGAACATTTCTGAACATGAATTGAATCTTCTGAAAAGCTGTAAAATTGAAGTGGGATTGGATTGCTATTGAGTTGGGAATAGGAAATTGATATGAAATGGAAGAAAAGGCTGGCATTTTGGGTGGACGTTTATATGTGTAACAGGATAAGTTCACATGGAAAATATAAAAGCTCTTTGTTTTGTTTTGCCATTCATTATTTTTGAGAGTATGTGTGAGAAGTGTTCGGTTGAATTGAATAGAGTGAGTGCAGTTTTGTGTAGTTCTTTGAGGAGCTGAAACATTCACATGTCTTGAAAGGAATTGGGTCCCACCTTTGAATGACAAAATTGTTTGCTTGTGTTGGGTGGAAGTATTAACTTCTCACTTTGACCAATTTATTGTCATATCTTGGTGTCTCTTTCTCGTGTGGTTATAAGTGTAAGAAGTCTTGTTTGTTGCTTCAAGATAACAAAAGATTGAGAGCAAATGCGGCATTAGCAAGAGCATAGAGCTTTCATTTGGCTTTACATTCTTTTTCTTTCAAGACTTAAGGCTAGCTTTCCATAAGTTCTCCACTAAGGTATGTTTCAAATTCTCCTTTAAGCTTTGTGAATCTTTGTTGTTCAGTGAAATGTTCAGAGTAATGAAAGTGAAGGCATGATTTTGATTATGTTGTTGCTAGAAAATGGATTGATAAACATGGAAAACATGATGTTGATAGCCAAATGACAATGCATGTTAAGTGTGGAGGTGGAATGATTAAAAATTTTGATTTTCAAGAATTCCAGCTTTGCCACGTTTCTGTTTTTAGAGCATAACTTGAGTCAGGTATGTTGAAATGAAATGCTTCCAGTTGCATCTTTTAGCCAACATGATAGCCTTCAACGTTTATTTTGTACACTTTTGATAATTGTGGCTGTTACATAAGCTAAAAAAGCTTAGAATGTGAAGTACATGTTGAAATCAGGATTTGAATTTGATGAATCTGCCCAGCTTGACATGTCTCGGTATTTTGGGTAGAACTTGCAAATGGAATGTCCAAATATGTTGATTCCAGTGGTGGGATTTAGCTAGGCGGAAGGGCTTCATTGTTTATGTTATACACGTTTGCTGGTTTTAGCTGGAACAATGTCCATTTTGGAAGACAATGCATGTTCATGCTGCTGAAATTGCTGAATTGACCATTTTTTGACACTTCTCGGTTTTCTGGTTATAATTTCCTCAATTCAAATCCAAATGGAACGAGAGCAATTGCAGATTTTAGCTTACATGACAACCTACAATGTTTGTGTTTACCACTTTTGCTAATTGAGACTGAAAGATAGGCTAATGAATAGAGGAAGGTAGAGCTGAAGTCAGGGAATAGCCCAGTTTGGTAGCTCTCAGTAATTTAGTTATATCTTGTTCAAATTGAGTCCAAATGGGTTGATTCTTGTCCACATTTTCGGCTCAGCTCATGCTTTCTAACTTCCATGTTGAAGTATTGTCTGAATCTTCTTGCTTAATATGGAATTCATTCGGTTATTAATGAGTGCAAAGCTGGAAATTTTGTTGAGATAATTGTTCCAATGCTGTTATTCGTTGTCGGTTGATACATTTTGAGCAAATATTTGAAAATTGATTGTCAATGTGATATTAAGTTTTGGATTGTTCAACAAGTTTGCCCTTATACTCATGGTGTTTGTAATTCTTTACAGACATGGCCCCAAAGAAGGACTTGAGTTCACAAAAGGTCACATCTTCTAAGAAGGCAGCATCAACTTCAAAGGGTGAAAGTTCTAAGAAAGGAAAGGCAAAAGCAAAAGGAAAAGCACAAATGCATGTAGACACGGACTCAGAATATTTTGCCGAAGATCTACCGATTTTTGAAGACCCTCCCATGGTTACAATCCAAGCTCTGACCCCTAAGAAGAGGAAAGGTGTTGATACACCACCAATGTGGGTTGATGATGATGCACAGCAACGCTGGGAGACAGGATTGCCCGTAAAGAAGCTACATCTGGAGAGAGCTTTCACGGTGGACACGGAGCCCTTCAACACGCTCATGCAATTCCATAAATTTGACACAAAGTTGACGACAGCCCCTTCTTTTTGCAATGTCAGTATCGCTCGGGAATTTTATGCGAATGGAAAATCTCCAAATGATGAAGGTGCTATCTACGTGAGAGGAGTATGGGTGAAAATCACCAGTGAGATAATCAATGAGTACTTGGGTACACCGAATTTTCCAACAGATCCTTTTGTATGTCCAGTGGAGGAAGATGGAGATCAAGAGTTGCTTAACGAGCTTGCACACCCTGGGGCCGACTGGGTAGTAAATCAGCGAGGGGAACACAAGCATGTTCGCCACCAATTCCTTAAGTCCGATGTTAAGTTGTGGTTGTCGTTTGTGCTCTCGCGTTTGATGCCAAGTTCGCAAGTGACTGAAGTGACACAGAGACGGTTGTATCTAATCTCAGCAATTAGGGGACGCAGGTCTATTGACGTGGGTCGAGTTATTCTGAACGACATAAAAGCGGGGATTGAGGATTAGTCTGCTGCTATCTATTTTCCTTTGCTTCTTGAGGAAATATGCAAAGCTCAGGGAGTGGATGATGAGCTTGGTGGCGATTGGAGACCAACTAAGCTGCCTATTGCGCCTCATTTATACAAGAAGTACCTCAATATTGATCGTGAGATAGTGAAAGCACAGGCAGCTGGACGGGGAGTTCGTCGAGCTAATGTTGAGTCTTCAGGACATAATGACCAATCTGGGCACCAGCCGCATGCATATGATTTCAGTGCTTTTCAGAATAGTCTTAATGACTTTCAGCATTCAATTGGAAGTCGTTTTGATAACATTGGAAGTCGTTTTGATGATATGGATGGGAGGCTACAATCTATTGAACATCGCTTCATGAACATGGATGAAAGGATTGAAAGGATGCACGAGGGCATAGAGACTATGCATCAGGAATGGACAACTCACGCCTCGAGTATGGATCACAGATTGGATGACATGACTACAGTAGCCCAGCAGCAGTTTGAAGTGCTTTATCATAGGCAATGGTGCATGCAACAAGAGCTCGATAGGTGCAACAAGATGACGGTCTATTACCATTCGGATGCAGGACCTCCGAAACCAACTCCGACTTCGGCACAGTTAGCTGCGATGCCATCCCTTCCATCATTGCCTACATTTGGTAGGATTCCTTCTATGCCTTATACTCCCACATTCATACCACATCCGGCATTTACACCTGCTGCAAGATTTCCATTGTTAGCAACTGATCAAACCATTGAAGGACCAACTCACGGCCCTTTCTCTTATGCACCTCAGCCCTTTGTTGCTTCCTCATTTGCTACAGCAACTTTAGATGGTCAATCTTTGGCATCTACTGCGGCATTTGGATTTCCTTCTTCCGCGGCTCCCTCATCGTTTGGTATTCCCTCATTTGTTACAGATGGTCAATCTTTGGCATCTACAGCTGCATTTGGATCTCCTTCTTCCTCAGCTCCATCATCGTTCTCTCAGGGAGTTCCTCCTCCCTCTTAGCTTATTACATTGAGGACAATGTTGAGTTCAAGTGTGGGGGTGGAAGTTTGTGTGATGTGTGCTGTGATTGCTATGTTGTGTGATACTCTGTGTGTTGATTGTGTTGGTTGAAAAAAAAAATTTAATGCATGTGGGTGCTTAATACTGTTGAAAGGGGGGATTCGAAGTTGGGAGTAATTTTGAAGATTTCTGGACTTTCATGTTGATTGAGATGTTTTGAGTTGAAGATTATGTGAAGTTCCTTGAAGTAAAGTATTTCGTGAAGCTGAAGATTGGAAGTTGTTCTGTTTTGTTGAACTGTGAGTGATACCTTGATGTAATTTGAAGTTTTTCTTGGATGATTGTTGCTATGATGATTTTCTAGTGTCATGAAGAATGAATCATTAAGAGTTTTTGAGAAGCTTACCTTTGTGAAGTTCAAGTTTGGAAGTGTGTGAAGAGAAGTCAAGACTTGGTGTTTGCTGTTTTCCTTAGGAGTTAGAATTTGAATAATTAGTGTAGTGTTATATTTTTAATGTGGGGTAGTGATTGTACTAAGTGAATGTTAAAAGTGTAGTGTTGAGTGTAAGTCGTTGTAAGTTTGTTTTTGTAAGGTTAGGATACTTTGTACTAGACTTTGGCTCTTTTGAAGTCTTGTTTGAATTTGTGGTTCATCAAGTGTTATTTTCATATTTTGCATGTAAAAGTTGTTTTGATGTCCTTAATTCCAATCTTGATGAAATTGGTACATTTTGTTAATCAAGGCATCTTGTTAATGTAAGATAGATATGCCATGTAAAAATTCAAATGACACAGGAGGTAATGTGCGTGGATTCTATTCTTTTTGTTATGCATTTATCTGGTGTCTCCAGAATTCGTGCATGTTTAGTCAATTTGGGATTCTTATGAACATGTGCTTGCACAAGAAATGATATGGGAGAAAAAGCCATATTGGCAACTGGGAAGGAAAAAGCCATAAGAACCTGGCATTCAAATCTGGAGAAAAAAGCCATAAAACCTAGGCATTATTGTTAGTCACCAATGTGTGAAACAAATGTGCACCAATGTGCAGAATAAGGGCAATGTCCCATAGAGTACCAATGTATGCATAGGTACCATTGACCTTGTGATTACATGTTCATAAGAATGGACAAAGAGATTGGCATGTATTGAATGGCTATGAGACCAACTAGATGGTGTATAGCAAGGGAATAGATGAAGTTCATGTTCCTCAGCACACACTTGCAAGCATGACATTTTGGTCTTTATTCATCGTGCCTTGGTGGATAATTTGTGCTGAAAGTTGATAGGTTGGAATTGAGGATATGATAAGAGTTTTTGATATTGCCTGAAAACTTTGTTTTGATGAACTTGAATGAGAACGAGTCGACAGAGGAGTAGAGTTTAGTGCTAAGTGGTTGTGAATGTGAGTTTGCTTGAGGACAAGCAAAGGTTCAAGTGTGGGGGAATTTGATGAGTTGGTTTTATACCAACTATTGTGTACTGAAAACTCTTGGCTTTTGTCTTGTATTTGATAAAATGAGTGGTGTTTTATGTGTTTTATGCATGTTAGTAAGTTGCAAGTTGATAATGTTAAAATGATGCAAAAAGAGTGAAAAATGATGGAAATGAAGTGAAATGTGTAAGGGAAAAATTGGAGAAACTTAATGTGATCTCTTGGATAAATTAGGGTTTTTGGGCAGAATTGAGTATGCAAATTGTTTTGAGTGTAACTTGTTCAATTCTAATCCAATTGGTGAGATCTTGGACGGTATGAAAAGCTCTTAGCATGAACTTCATTTGCCATGTTTTAACTTTGTTCAAATTCTGTGTGTAAGGTCATGAAACGAGGGCTTCTTTGTAGACACTACATTGAGGTTTCGATGTTGCCTTCATTGTCACAGCTTGGGAGATTGATGATATCTTGAGCTCTAGTGGTTCAAATGTGCTGTTTCTTGTACTCATGGAAAGGCAAGAAGAAACTCTACAATTCTTGTGTTGAGCTTGATTTCTAATCTGGAAGAGAAAAAGGAGAATTTTCGCCATGAATTGCTAAGATGAAGTTTGCACTACGATTCATCGTAGTACAAATGATCAGTTTTGCCATGTCTTGGTATTCCGACCATAACTCCCTCACTTGGAGTCCAATGTGGGTGATTCAAAAGCCTATGGAAAGCCAAGAGAGAGATCTATAACTTTGGTGTTCAAGGTGAAGGCCAGTTCGGAAAGGAAAGTTGGAAATTCAACTTGGGAAATGGCAAAACCAAATTAGGGTTTTAAGCCTACGATGCATCGTAGGCTTAAAATGTACATTCTGCCTTGCATTGGTATTTTGGGCATAACGCTCTCAACGGAGCTCCGAATTGGATGATTCAAAAGGCTACGGAAAGCTGGGTTCAAGAGCTACAATATTGGTTCTTTAAGTTTCTCCAAATTCCCAACGCATCACAGTTAAATTTCGGGTGAAAGATTGGTGAATTGTGTGCACAAATATGGAAATTTCACTATGATTCATCGTAGTGCAATTCTGCTCAAGCACAAAATTGCATTACGCTGCATCGTAGTGCAAATTTACTCACACACACTTCAACACAACAATTCATCGTAGTGATAATTTTTACTTCATACATTCATGCTTGCTAAACTTAAAATTCCAAACCACATTTCATGCATTTCGGCTTTAAGTTTCCAACTTCTTTCATTTGCATCTTTACTTTACTCATTTCAATTTCACAACATTTGTTCACTACATCTCTCACTCACTTCACAATGAACTGGATACACTTATGTATTTGATTTGTTTTCATTGTTTTGTATGTTCCATCACTTGGTAAGCATTCATGGCAGTGAGCTTAAGTTCATGAATTTCTCATTTCATTCATTTAATCTCCTTTTGCATCCTTCATTGATTTCACTCCATCTTACTTCATTTCTTTCACCTCACATTTCACGCATTACATCGCACGTATTTCACCACACTCATTTCATCACACATTTCACTACAACCTACACAAGCATCACACACACCTCACTACACGGCGATGCATCGCCATTTTGTTATGTTGTCCGACGATGCATCGGGGCGATGCATCGTCGTGAAAAGGGTTAACACTACGATGCATCGCCACGATGCATCGTAGTGCATTTCAGTTTGTGCTACGATGCATCGCAGTGATGCATCGTAGTGTTAGCTTGTTGATTTTACTTTTGAATGTTGATTTTGTTGCTGAAATGGCTAAGTGATTTTGTTGGTCTTGTGCAGATGGCAGGAAGGCGTGATGCATTTGAGCTTGAAGGCGCGCAGTAGCTGAGTAAAAGAAGGGCGCTGAAGTTGTGATTCCGAAGGCGTGTCCTGCTCCTTCTATGAAGGCGTGGTGTGTGCTGGGAAGGAAGAGACTTGGCAGAGAATTGGAGGCGTGACGGCTGATAGCAAGAAGGCGCTGGGTAGCTATGGAAACGTGATCCAAAGTGGCTTGAAGGCGCAGGAAGGCGACTGAAAGCGCCAAGTCTTTGGCTTAAAGGCGCTGGTGTGGTGTGAAGAAAACTTTGGTTTTTTTTTTCTTTTACATTTTCACTGTTTTATGCATGTCTAGCTGTAGTACTTTTGTAATATTATAATCACTTTACAATTGCGTATTGTTTACGACTTTTGTATCCTCTATATATAGAGGATCAGTTAGCTTTTTAGAGGGGATCAACTTTAGAACATTCGAGATTCATAACCGACTTTTGATTTTTTAGAGCGAGAATTTTCTCTCGTTTGAGTTTTCTCACTCTAATTTCTTTCTCTACAAATTTGATCTCCATTTTCATTTACGATCGAGAATTGGAAGCGATAATTGTAATTCTATTCTCAATCATGGAAGCTTTTACGGATTCTTTTTGAACTAGAAGCAATTGAAGCAGAGTAATTGGTAAATTCTTCCTAATTGATGAATATGATTTGCTATTTGTTGAATTTTGAAGATCGTGAACTGAAAATGGAACTCTGTGGCTAAATTTGCTATGTTCTAGGGAATTGATCCGGATGTAGTGTAATTAGACTACGTATTGCCTTGCAATTGCTTTAATTCATTCATAATAAACTCATACTGGTAAATACTGTTTGAAACTTGTTAAAATTCATTCATTGGAGCTCTTGTTGTCTGGATCACCCTTCGATTGTAACCGCCATGTTAGGTCGGAGTTTAATTCTACAATAGGAGTTATAATGCGTGAATTGAGAACATACAGTATGGTAAATGAGTCCTCTTACTTGATTTGTGTGATCATGAACCAAAACGCGGTCGACATGCCGATGGAGGTTTGATGAGAGTTAAGAACTAAGTGAGAGGAGATCTTTGGAGTTTTGTGAAGACATTTGTAATTAGGTTTGGCCTCGCCATAGGAAAACCTAAGTTTTACATGAAATAGTAGTGAAACTCAGAAGGTTGGGATTCTGCGGGATTAATTCTTCACTCTAGGCCTCGCCAAGGGAAATTGTAGAGTCAGAGAACATAGAGAATGAAGCGGTCGCCATGCCAGTCATAATCTAGGTTCTCAGGCAGTCTGATCCCCTCTCGTTTGTCATTGCGTCAATTGTATTGTACTTACGTAGTTAATTTACATGATCATCCGGAAAGAAACCCTAGAACATTTTCCTTACGGTTGATATCTCATTTCCGTGTTACTTTTAGTTTAATATTTCAGTCTTCAATTGTTCTTGAGTACTTCTATTGTCCTTAAAAACTTGTGAAACTGTACTTGTGAATTTTCTGGAACATTTCATTAATATTTTGGTAACCAATACCTTCCCTGAGGATACGATCCCTACTTCCACTTCTACAGTAATTTTAGGGTAAAATTGAGGTGATACGACTTTAAGCTATCAAAAGAGACAGCAGAGGAAGGCCAGACTTCATGTTAGTCCTGAAGTAGCACCACTGCTACCAAATTGCTTCTCTTTGAACCTGAAAACACATAAAAGCCAATTGGATCCATGATGCATAATTTAATCAGCTAACTATCAGAATCAGCAGAACATCAATTTGCTAAAAAAGCAGTAAAACTGGCAGATTAGCTCAGTAAAGAAATTAGAAACTGAAGAAATCCAAGAAAGAACCTACCTCTTAGCCACTTTTGCACCAAGCTTGCTGGTGCCAACTGGTACACGCAATTTGCCGCTGCCAGCTTGACCAAAGCATCCCGTACCCTTCACGAAGCCCATCACCTACTCACATGATAAACATAAATAGTGAGAAAATGAAATCCTGTGACAAAAAAGTAAAGGCAAAAATAGAACCCATTGATAAGTGAGAATATATTTAGGTGAACAAGAATGATTACCTAAAGAGCTCTCCTCAGGAACACCAAAAGCCATTCTATTTGCCCTCATGTCCCTCAAAGCATATCTGAATAAAGATTCAAACGGAAACATTAACTATGAAAATTTCAAGCCGAAATAACAATGTAAAAATAACAGCTCAATCAATATAGAATCTGTAACACCTCTCTTTCATCTTTCGCAGCCTACAGCCACCTCTCTTCTTGTTAGGCTCTGAATCAGGAACGGGAAGAGGTTTAGGCTGCTTTGCAGGGGGGTTCTTGCCATTTCTCTATCTTTTTGAGAATCTTGTCATTTAAAGAGAAGAATGATTTTTTACATACGAATTCTAAACACAGACAGCAGACGAGAGAAATAAAGCAAAACAGCAAAGAAGATTGCTTATAACCACAGATTCTTATTAAAGAAGCTAATAATGCCCAAAAGTGAGAAATAATGTAGTCAAAGAACTGTGGCAAAAAGGGGAAGACCCTTTCATCTTCATCATCGATTTGACATGTATTGCCAAGTGGCAAAGGATCAACGTTGTCGCAGAAAATGGTTGAAGGGCTTTTAATGCCTTCACAGAAGAAGAGTGTTGTTGCAGTATAATCTGACATGCATTAATTTCGCTGAGGACAGAAAGGAGTCGTTGACATTTAAATTCCAAAGAAGTACATTTATCCATTTAAAATAACAAGAAATGTCCAATTTTGAAGCGGAGAAGGTGAGCATCCGAAGGAGACAATGGTAATATCATTCCTGTAAGGACATTTGGTAGTGTGAAATTATCGCCGCGCAATGCGCGATGAGGGGGGCCTTGGTACAAGCTGAAGTGTAGAAAAGCGTAGAGCGTTTTTGCTGGCTTTTAAAACTCGGTTTCAGAATAGCAAAAAAATATAGCAGAAACGTAAGGAACTTCACACGTGTGGGAAGACACGCTTGGACGACCACAAGGATCTTATACTATATACTTAATTAATAAATTTGAGTAGTTGGAGAGATTATTATTACTATTATTCAATAATTACCATAACTATTATTTTTTCTCTCTCTAGGAAATCTATCCTCCTTCTCTCAAAGTTCATCCGGCTATCTTCACCGAGGCCAAAGCCGGTCAAACTGTTTTTTCTCTCCACTCTAAATAGACTCCCCAAAAAACTTCACCCTAAAGCTTCATCATCATATTTCATCCCTTCTCTTTCTTATTTTACAGCCTCCTTCCTCCAGCTCCTCACAACCGTTTTCACTAGAATCGGCTGCACGGCTTCAAGGATCGGGTCCGGATCGAGCAACACGAGCTCCTCTCCACATCTTTCTTCAGCTCTTCACCACCGATTCACCAATCTCTCCTTCAGCTTTCAAACTCTGGTGGAGAGATAGGAAAAGAAATCCAGCTCTTAATTGTGATTCTAAGCTGCTCCACCACTCCAGATCTGACCTTCCATGGAGCTGCTCCAGCTGAATGGGCTTGAATTTTTCCAGCTAAACATTGCTGGATACCCCGATCTAACATCCCTGCCTTTCCAATCGCTCAAGCAACAAGATCGATGGAGAGTTCCAGATCTACTATCTGCCCATCTTCAAATGCTTGGCGCTCAACAAAGACATATCCACTATTCTGACCGGGCAGTTTACAAGGTGGACAGGAGGCTCCCATGTCGGCGGCTGATAGACCAAACTGAGCAGGAATCCGGCAAAGGGTGGACAAATTCGGGCTTTCCAGCTGGGAAAGCTTGGACACTAAAGCTCAAGGCTGATTCCAGCTTCTGAAAGGTATAAGCTTAATGAACTGTGTGTGGTGTTGCACTTGTTGCTGGGCTCTAGAACTTGAATGATTTGGCGTATTTAAAGTGCCGACCATTTTTAGTGGCTTGGCCGATTCTCAGTTTTTTGCTACCACCTGCGCACATTGATTTATTGAGATTCAATGTTTTGGCCATATTAATTGTTATGATTTGGAACCTCAATTGTTTATTGGAGATTAGCAATGGTAGGATTCAGCTATTAGTGGTTTCCATAATTTTATTGGGTGGCTTGTGGCTCGTTTGCAGCTACTGCTTCAACTCGCATCAGATCCAACTCAGCTTGGCAGATTCAGCATCAAGAACGAAAATAGGATTTATAGCTATGCTTACTAATTTTAGCTCACTTTTCCACATACTTGGACATGCTTGGTTGTTCTGACCACGATGGACCTTCATCCGAGCAACACACAAATTCTGTGACAGTCCTATTCTGTACCTGGTGGGAGATCTTCTCTTATTTGTTGATTAATGTTGACCTCAGACTGAAAACGTGTATTTGTGCATTACTGTTCATATTTGAGGCTTGCAAGCTATTGTGTACTTTGGTTATAATCTTTTGATGACAGTTGTTCTCCTATTTGTGGGTGGATTTATTGAGATTTGATTCTGATTACTGCTGAATGGGGAGTTCATGGTTGCTCTCTTAATTCTGGTAGGCGGATTGAAACTCCGCCAAGTGCTCCTCTTTTTGTCCCGTGTTGTGAAACTGGAATCTTGATTGGCTAGACAATTAGACTTTCTGGATTTTGGCTGAATGGACTTTGGCTTGTTTGTGATGCAAACTGAAGTCCAGAACATATACTTTGGAGACATGTGTTCTCAGTACATATGCTGATGAAGTGTCATTTTAGTGCCAATTTCATGAGCTTAAAGTGCTTTCATTATTTTCACACGTGGCTATGAACTTCTGGAATGGAATGGAGCTGATTGCTTCCTCTAGATGGCGTTGAGCTGACTCATTGTCCTTGGAATGAAACTCTGTCACATTTCCTTGGATTCTTGACAGTGCCACATTGAGTTTAAATGCTTAACTTGGAAGGTGATTCTTGACAGTGGCATACTCCTCTCGTTTTACTCAATATTGGTTATTTTACTCACATAATTTGCAAAGGGAATTAGAGCATAAGACTTTGGTAATTACAAAGTCACTTTTCTATAATCCCCATCTTTAGATAATAGGAATTTTCATGTAATGGAGTTGTACTCCTAATTTTTGGATCACATGCTTGTAACGGTGTGGTCGGCTATATCCGACACCGTATTTTGTTCATTATGATATAAAGTTTCCTCCTTTCAAAAAAAAAAAATCATTACCATAACTATTGTTTGGTTAAGTATTATTACTATCATTCAATCACTTTGATAAACTCCCAATTACTCATTTATCATTACCCATTTATCATTACACAGTAATTTGTCTACTATTAAATTTGATTAATCCCTTAATCAATCATTTATCTTTCGCTACACACATTTTCTCATATTATACATTTACGCAAATTTTTCACACACTACACATATTTTTACACATTACGCAAATTTTACACACACTACACACAATTTCACACACTAAGCATATTTTACACATACTATACATATTTTCATACACTACGCATATTTTTACACAATACACACATTTTCACGCACTAAACATATTTTACACATATTTTCATACATTAAACATATTTTAGACACACTACACGTATTTTCATACACTACATATATTTTACACATGCTACACATATCAAATATATTTTATACACACTACAAATATTTTACATACATATGACACATTTTCATACAGTACACATATTTTCACACAGTAAACATATTTTACATATATTATACGTATTTTACACACTACACATATTTTGTAAATTAAGAATGAAAATTTTGAAAATGAAAATTTGAAACCCATTGCCAAAGATAAACAAACCAAACACTTGTGATAAAAATGAAACCCATTACACTCTTCAACCAAACATGATGGAGTTAATCATATAAATTTATAGTGATAGTATGGTTGAAAATGAAAATTTGAAACCCATTGCGAAAGATAAACAAACCAAATACTTATGATAGAAATAAAACCCATTACACTCTTCAACCAAACATGATGGAGTTAATCGTATAAACTCATAGTGATAGTATGGCTAATTATTCCCATTATCATTCCTATTGAGGAATGCGAACCAACCGGCTCCACAATTTTATGAGTGACTAAATTTAATGGATTACTAAAAAGTTGCAAAAAAAGTGGATTAAAAGTAGTAAATTTTAAAAAAAAAATTGAAAAATTTTCATTGGCATTAGGTTGAAAATTCCTTGCCGACAATCTATGAGACACAATATGACAGCATCACACATCATGCACATATTATGATTACCCAACACTGTGTGTCATCAGTTATTGATTACCCAGGCAACACTAGATTACAAACACTATGTATGATTATCAGCGATAACAACAAAATGCTGCATAAAGTTGATAGCTTTGCAGTTTAACCATTCACTTAGGGAGATAATAACTATCAAAGCTAATTAAATCTTCGAGAGCTGCCCGACATTGATTGGATACACTTCAGCTCTGGAGTTGGAATAGTATGCTCTCTTCGCTATAACTACATTAACAGCTTCAGTTGGATGGAGCCCGTCAAAGAATACATTGGTTCTTCTGTCTGAACATATTGATCCACCTTTCTTGCATAAAGTTCCACCTTCTTCTAAAGATTGTACTTCGCAACAAGAATTTTTGGCATCTTTAAAGCCTACAAAAATTCCAAAAATTTATTATTTTGCTTTACTATTTTCTATGTATTTTGATCCAATTTCATCCAAGTCTAAATATATATATATATATATATATATATATATATATAAACGAATATCAGTGAAAAATCCAATTTCATCTAATTTCACACGTGTTTATCACAAATTAGTCTACACTTTACATCATTCACTTTATATTTTGAATGAGATTTTTCACTAGGCATATCATTACTCTAATTCTTATTCATTCCAAAAGAGAAAAGAAAAAAAAAACACACACACACACACACACACTCGCACATAGAAATATTTTTTATTTAATAAATACTTCAATAATCCTTCAATTTGGAATAAGTGTTGTTTTGACCTCTTATTTTGAAAAAAGTTATATTTTCTTATTTCAATTTGAATTTTATGAGATAAATAGTTCCCAACTTATTTTCTATCAATCAGACAAAAAATACCTTTTGTTAGATAACACAGTTTAACATTCGAAACATGTGTCATATAACAAAAGATATTACTTATCATATAGATGAAAAATAAATTGAAAAATATTTATATAATAAATTGCAAATTAAGGAATTAAAATATAATTTTTTTAATATTAGACCAAAAATGATACTTATCTCCAAATTAAGAGACTATTATAGTCATTTATCTTTTTAATTTTTCCGACCTTTTCTTTCTTGCCAAATCATTTGGAGCTTCTGTTTACTTACATTTCTAGCTATGAGACAAATGGCAGGATGCAATTTTGCTGATATGACTCACAATTTCACGTTAAACAACAAAAGTCTTGTATGGAACAAAATATTGAGAGGAATAAAAGTTAAAAATTGAAAAGGAGTTTTCCCTTGTGCTTATATTTTAAGGAAAATAATTAAGAATGAATACAAAGACGGTAAGATTTACATCATTCTCTTTAGGTGTCAATTACTTTTCATGGCTTTGTTTTAGGTGATATTTTTCTGTTTTTTGAATATTTTTTTTACTCTTTTTAATTTGGTACTATTTTCGTTCATACTATTGATATAGAAAAGAGTTTAAAGGTACCACAAAAGTGGAAAATGTATATAAAAAAAAAGTTGATACTTAAATAAGTTCCTGCTTTTAAATTGTTTTGTCATGAAAATAATATTAATAGATGTTTAGTAACCATTAACTTGGTCATATATTTCCTTTTAGATTGATCCCCTTATTAATCATTAATAATAAGATTCATTCGTCATATATTTCCTTTTACATTGATCCCCTTATTAATCATTAACAACAAGATTCATTAATATGAAAGATTCATTTAAAACATCTAAATCAATGAATTTAAAAGTGTTAAATTCATTTATAGGTAATAAATATGGTTCATGTATTACATATATATCTTATTTATCTATAAGAAGTTAGGTTAACTATGGTGAAACAATCCAATAATCCTACCACCATAACAACCTCACAACTTAATAACCAAACAAGATAACAAGTTCTCTTGTAAGAATTTCTCTTATAACAACATCAACTATTAATCAGATTAATAAGAGAAAAATTCCAACGATTTATATTTTGTGTACTCTTTATTGTAATTTTTTTATATTGAAACTTTATAGTACTAAATCAAATTTTCATAACACGTTATCAGCACGAAACTTTACTGATTGAGGAAAACTTTACTACTAGAGCAAATCAAATACAAATCCAAATTTTGAAACAATTGCTAAATACAGGTTTGGGCTTTTAGTAAGTTCTCGAGATAATATTTCTCCTTTTTTAATTAATTTATTTTCACAATGAATTTGTACTCTTTGATATTTTTGAAAAGAATTACTTATTATGGATACTATACGTGAAATGATTTGAAAAAAAAAACCATATTATTTGGTTGTACTTCCAAAATCCCAATATAATTGGCTCCACTTACGACTTCAAGATTTTAAATCTGTTAATGAAAACAATTTAGTCATAATTAGAATTTCTTGTCAATTAAAATTGTGTGGAGAAAATTTTACTGATAAAAATATGTTAGCAAAAAAAATACATTTTTCACTTTTCATATGTCGAATATGCTCCTGTAACAGCAATATCAAGAAAAAGAATTTAAGAAATATTCTAAATTTATTGCATATCTTCTTTTGGCTGAACAAAATAATAAATTGTCATTGAAAAATTAGGACCTCAACCAACTAGTACTAGTTCATTCCCTAAAGTGAGTGAAACTCAATTTCAAAACTATGGTCGTGGTTATGAAAATAGTCATGGTAGAGGTTGTGGATGTCACCGAGGTCGTAGGTGGCAAATATCTTGTAATCATAATGATTATTACTGTGACAAGAAATAAGAAGTAGGATAATAATGAGAATAATACTCTGAAGATTCAATTTGATCATAGTTCCTTAAACACCTTCAATGTGCAATATGATTATTTATTTGAACACCCTGAAAGTGTAATATGAATATGTTATAAATGTTTAATATTTAGAATTTTATTTTTTCACTATCTCTTACGTAATTTTCTATTTAGTTATGAAATTTATGAGCTTTATTTATATTTATTGATGTTTATTTATTAATGTTTATTTTTATTTATAATTAGTTATTTTCTTCCTAAAATAGAAATTGATATATTTTCTTCTTGAAGAAGAAATTAATATATACTTCCTCAAAAAGAAATGAATGTATATCTTCCTCAAGAAGAAATTAATGGCAAATATTTGGAATCAAATAATGGTGCTAATGATATTGGTCCTATTGATTGTGCTACTACGTGTACAATAGTTAAAATGAAAAAGTATTTTTTCCTATTTGAATATGGAAAAACTTATATTAATCAATAAGTTGTAGTGCTAAATTGATTAAAAGTTCTGGAAGAGTCGTTATATATTTCTCCCTAAATGAACTAAAATTTCTATAAGCAATGCATTACTATCTACAAATTCTCGAAAAAATTTATTGAGTTTTAACTATATTTGCCGAAATTGATATCATGTCAAACTATATGGAACAAATGGTGAATTTTTATTTATTACCATTTAAGAGATAAAAATGTACATTAGAAAAATCATCATCTTACTCGTCTGATCTAGACTATACACAAATAATGGTACCTGAAAGTCATAACCTAGTAGACTACAAGTCTACAAATTTCAATAATTTTATAATAGGGAAAATTTGTATTTAGGGCGCATTTCATGTTATTATTATTAAGTAACGAGCAATTTTAATGTATTTATTATTAAGGATGTCAAAATAAATTTATTATTTTATGTAATTAACTAAAGACTTTGTTACCCTTCCCACTACCTTACGCTTAATTTTTTTTAATATTTTATCCCAATTAAAATGCTAATCATTTATCTTTTAAACTTTTCAATAATAATAAATTAATCTTCTCTCTCTTAATTTTTTTCTCCATTAAATGATCAAACTCTAGATTTTTTAATCTTTTATCCCAATCAAAATTCTAATCCTTTATCTACAAAATTCTTCAATAATCATAAATTAATCTTCTCTCTTAATATTTTTCACCATTAAAGGATTAATCTCTAGTGTTTTTCCCAGCGCTTTTATTGTTCTTCTTTCTTTTTTGGATTTGGAAGCCTCCAATGAATAATTTTCATAAACAACTAAGGAAATAATAAGGTGATATAAACTATAAATTAAAAATTATTCAAATTGCATGTGTGTTCTCCTGTTAGAAGGTTGTGGAGTTTCAATCAATTTTAAATATTTTTTTGTTTATCGAATTCAAAATTCTTATGTACAAAGTTGAATGAAAGAATGAACATGAACAAACTGTATTTCCATTTCTTACTTTTTAATTTGGCATTTGCCTTGTTAAAATTATGGTTTTCGGGGTTAAAAAATAGTATTCAGCATCTTAATTATGAATGCATCACACAAATTTCATCCTCCAACTCCAAAATAATATAAGCTAAAGAAAAAGTCTAATGAACAATTCTTGCAACACCCTATAAATTAAGGATTATGGAATTAAGGATTATACTTGTGCAAACCTCAAGTTGGGGATGCAGTCTCATGCATGCACATGTTTTTAAGAATGAATTTTAGTTTAAACATGGTCCTGCAACTTATATTTTTGTTGGGTACTCTCTTATGCTAATTGATAAAAATCATTAAACAAATATAGTAAATAATAAGTTTTTGGGAAAATTCGGATAGTACAAACAATTAGTTTGAGATAATTGAAAAGTTTTAGTGACTAAGGATTAGAGTTTGAATTGGGATAAGAGATTTTTAAAAAAGTAGGTTTAGAGTTTGAAATAGAATAAAAGATTCAAGAAAATTAATATTTAAATGTAGACTAATAGTAGAAAGGACAACAAAATATTTAACTAATTATATAAAATATTAAAATTAGTTTGACACCTCTAATAATAAATATATTAAAGTTACGCCATACTTAATAATACATGAGATGCGCCCTTAATACAAATTTTTCCTTTATAATATGGCATGATTATTTGGACCATCCTGGTTTTATAATGATGTGATAGATAATTAAAAATTACATGGTCATTTATTGAAAAATCAAATAGTGTTAAATTCTAATAAATTCTCCAGTATTGCTTACTCACATGAAAAATTAATAATTAGACTATCACGAGTAAGGGTATGGACTGAATCCCGTGCATTTTAGAACGAATTTATGGTTAAATATATATGGGCATATAAATCCACCATGTGGACCATTCAAATATTTTATGATATTGATGGGCACATCAACAAGATGGTCTCGTATAAGCTTATTATGTACTCGCAATCTGGAGTTTGCGAGCTTACTTGCTCAGATAATTAACGTACGAGCACAATTTTCAAATCACTCAATTAAGAAAATTCATCTAGATAATACTGGTGAATATTCATCACATACTTTTGATGATTATTACATGTCGATTGGAATAAATGTCCTGTAACTTACGTTCATACACAAAATGGTCTAATCGAATCATTTATTAAATGTTTGCAATTGATTGTTAGACCATTACTCATGAGGTCTAAACTTTCTTTATCTATTTGAAAACATGGTATATGACTTGCCAAAACCCTTGTGAGAATCATGCCAACAACTTATCATAATTATTCCCCTATACAATTCCGCATTTGGACATTAGTCCTATATATTTCTCATTTGAGATTTTTTTTTATTGTGCGGTTTATGTTCCTATTTCACCGTTACAATGTACAACAATAGACCCTCAAAGAAAATTGGGGATATATGTCAGATATGAATTACCTTCTATTATTAAATATGTTGAACTATTAGTAGGTGATTTTTTATTTATTGCAAGATTTACTTATTGTCATTTTTACGAATCGTATTTTCTGACATTTATGGAAGGTAAATATTAACTGAAAAAGGAAATTAAATGGAAAGTTCAATTGATTTCCTTGATCCTCATATAAAAGAATGTAAATTTCAAAGGATTATACATTTACAAAGAATTGAAAATCAATTGTTGGAGGTATTTAATGACTCTAATAGAGTTAATAAATCACATATTATTGTCAAAAATACTCTGGTTAAAATTGATTTCTCTGAACAACAAATTACAAATGTAAATGCATTTCAAGCATGCCTCAAGTATGATAGACCTTTTGGTTCCAAAGGTAAAAATCTTAAAAGAGAAGAAGGTCAAATAATGATAATATAATCAAGGAGTAAAAAATGAATTAAAAAACTCTAATATATTATCAATGATAAAAATTCAATTTATAGAATAGCTTATTCCTAAAGAGAATGATATTTAAAAAAATTCAATAAACTTTGTCAATATAAGAATAAGTTAGAATAAAAGAGAAATAATTATTAATAATACTTTTGCATATAATTTGGCACTTGATATTATGAAAGAAAATGAGAATTATGAACTTAGATCGATCGACAAATGTCACCAAATGAATGATTAGTCAAAATAGAAAGATGAGATCCAATCTGAATTAGAGTTATTGGCTAAACGAAAAGTATGTGGACTTGTAGTCCAAACACTAGAAGGTGTAAAGTCAATAGAATTTAAATGGGTATTTGTGCAAAATAGAATGAGGAAAATAATATTATGAGATAAAAAACACAACTTGTAATCCAAGAATTTTCACAAAAATTTAGATTTGATTACGATGAAACATACTCAACTGTAATAGATGAAATTACACTTAAATATCTTGTCAATTTAGTAGTGTATAAAAAAAATTTGTGCACCTGATAGACATAATCACTACTTATTTGTATGAGAAATTAGATAATAATATCTATATAAAATCCATGAAGAATTTAGCATGCTTGAAGCATGTAAAATCAAATCTTAGAGAAAATTATTTTATTAAATTACAAGGGTTTTTGTATGGATTGAAACAATTTTAATGTATGTGGTTTAACCATCTTGCTGAATATTTACTTTTAAAAGGTTATACAAATTATCCATTATGTCCATTTATTTTCATAAAGAAAAATGGGTAAAAATTTGTAATTATTGTCATATATGTTAATGATCTCAACTTAGTTAGAATTCTTGCAGAGATTCAAAAGGCAATTAAATATTTAAAGATTGAATTTGAGATCCAAGATTTTTAAAAACACCAAATTTTGCCTTGCTTTGCAAATTGAACATTTGCAAAATAATGATTTACCAAACTACATATGCCTAAAAGGTATTAAAGTTGTTTTATATGGATAAAGCATATTCATTAAGTATATCAATGATCGTTAGGTCATTTGATCCTACTAGGAATCTTTTTAAACTGAGAGAGAAAAATGAAAAAAAATTCGTGGAATACCATATCTTTGTGCAATTAGTGCACTAATATATCTTGTACAAGACTAGATATATCAATTACCGTAAATGTATTAGTAAGATTTAATTCCTTTCCTGCGAGACGACATTTGAACGGTTTTAAACATATTCTTCTTTATCTCTTAGAAATAATTGATTTTGAATTATTTTATTCATATATTTCTCGACTTGAATTGCTTTGTTATTCTGATGTTGGGTATTTATCTGATTCACATAAAGTAAGGTCTCAAATTAGATATTTATTTATATGTGATAATACAGTTCTTTCATGGGATCTATGAAATAATTAATAGCTGCCACTTCTTCGAATCATGTTGAAATTATAGTAATTCATGAGACCAGATGAGATTGTATTAATGACCCATTGTATCCTAGTTAGGATTATTTAGCTAGGATTAATGATCCATTGTATTCGGAAGAATTGTAAGTTATCTTTTAAAAACTCTCCAACTTTAATATATGATGAAGATAATGTAACTTGTATACCTCAATTAAAATAGGGTGATATATTAAATGAGATAATCTTTAGTCATGATTTACAATAGAATGGGAAAATAAATGTGAGACAAATCCGATCAACTAATAACATAGTAGATTTATTTATTAAGGCATTAACGATTGCAACTTTTGAGAAATTGATAAAAAAATATTGGAATATATCGATTAAAAGATGCCAAAACAAAAATGTTGTACTTTTTTTTCTTCAATAAGATTTTTTTTTCTATTAATTTTTTTCTTTGTAAGCTTTTAACAAGGCACATCCTTGGTGTAATATACATCTAAGGGAAAGTATTCGTTAAGCATTAACTTGATTCATGTATTCTTCTCTAGATTCACCCCTCTCATTAGTCATTAAAGATAAAATTTATTAGTTTGAAAGATTCATCTAAACAACTAAATCAATGAATTTAGAAGTTCTAAATTCATTTATAGTTATTAAATATGGTTCATAAATTGATATTTTGTTTACCTATACATAGAGATCTGGTTAGTTCTATTAATGCAGTCCAATAATCCAACAACCCTAACAACCTTATACCCCAATAACTAAACAAAATAACAAGTTCTCGTGTAACAAGATCAGCTATCAATCATATTAATAAGAGAATAATTCCACTTACTACTTCTTGAAAACTTTTATTTATGGCAACTTTTTATATTGTTACTTTATTATTATTGCTTCAAAGAAATAGTTTCACAATAGTTTTAGTTTTTAAGTACAAATAAAATATTAATTTCGATTTCGCTTTCAATTTTCAAAAATGTTGTTTTTATCCCTCATGTTGTAGTTTAGCTTTTAAATGGTTTTTTGTTCATAGTTATGTAACAAAATTCAACTACAATGATTATGTGACATGCACACAAATTTTGTTAGTATTTATGTCTTCCTATTTGACACATGCATGTCAAACGATTTTGATTTTAAATGAAAACAAATTTAAAAAGGTGGATTTAAATTTTAAATTTTAATATAAGAGATGAAAATAGAATATTTTAAAACTTGAGAATGAAATCACAATCGAAATGAAAGAATTATTAAAGTAATTTATTATTATTTTTTTTAAAATTTAAGGGTTGCTAACTTAGAGATCAAATGTGTCCGAATCCATGTAACATCTATATCAGTTATAGACATAGTACTAGACAGAAAATAAGCAGTGGAGGAAGAAAGCTTTAACCTTTCGAGGCCGGATCTCTTATGATATCCCGAAGAATTTTGTACGAATTCACAACAAGAAGATTTGAGCTGGGCATTTTTAGTTTGATGTCATCCACCAAAGTCTTCAAGTTCGTATTGAAGAGATGAACAGCTCGATTTACACTTTCTATGCAGCCTTCGTGCATCCGACGCATAGTCCTTGCCATTGGGGCGCATCCATTTGGATTCACTGACATAAGCACAAACTTTCGAGCACCCAAACTGTACAACCTCTGCATTTAGCTTAAACAAAATGAGAAATGCCATAGAAGATCGAGAAATATAAAAGAATCAAACGATAAATATGTCATTCTCATATACCTATGCTATTAAGGAAATTGTTTTGATATCTAAAGAAAGGAATCGAGCAAATTGATCTCAAATTTGATTTTCTTTGCTCCGTAATTTGTAAGAAAGAAATTAAATTGAATGCCACCAAGTTTAAATTGTTTTGATATCTAAAGAAAGGAATCGAGCAAATTGATCTCAAATTTGATTTTCTTTGCTCCGTAATTTGTAAGAAAGAAATTAAATTGAATGCCACCAAGTTTAAATGTAAATGAGTCATTCTTCGATGATATTTTTAACGATTATTGGTTCTTTGGTTTAGCGTAAATTGTTTTGTAACACAGTAATTTTTTGCACATAAAAATGGGTTTGGGTTAATGCTTGCTAACTCTTTATAAAATTAAAAATATCGTTTTACAAATGTGATATAGGCTTAAGTTCCTTGAATAAAACATTACATTTTAAGTGTACAAAATGTACGGTCAAAGAGTATCCGATTTACACTTATTACAGACAAGTTTATACTGAAGTCAAGCGCACTTTCATTGAAAAAAAAAAAGAAAAATATTTCACAAGATTTTTCAATAAAATGCATTAAACAAGAAATTAATTTGCTATTTAGCATTGGAAGAAAGAAAATATTAGGTGATTAATAATTACCAATAATAAAATGAAATGTGCACCATAATACTTCACTTATTATGGGCTCTTTGCATTGAGTAAATATCTATGTTAACACTAGAATAGTTTCATGTTATTTGTAATTAACCACCAATTCAATTGATGATTGATTTTGTGGTTATTAACCCGTCAATAATCTCTCACTTAAACAAGTTTTAAACCTATAATAAATATATAAATGTGTGGTGATGACTGTTGGAAATTTGCTCTAGCTGAGTTCCAACTTCCGATGTATTTGAACAGCAATAAATTCGCTATTATCTGCAAACCAATAGGGTGAGTAAACCAACGAGATTTTGTCTTGAGAACAACAGTTAAGTTAATTCTTCAATAATAGGTAAAGTGCCCCTAGCAATCAATCAAATCTAAAATCACAAATCCAGCCACTATATTTAAAGATCTACAAAATTTGTTATAATTTTACTTTCTAATCTTAGGAAGGCAGCATGAGTTGGATGCTCCAATATTCTTGAAGTTTAAAAAATTCTAATCTCAGATAAATTTTGCGAAAAAAATGGCAGGTTTAACAATAGATCGGAGGAAGGCAAGGAATAAGGAATGCGTCATTGTCGTTATTGAGAAAAATGGCAGGTTTAACAATAGATCGGAGGAAGGCAAGGAATAAGGAATGCGTCATTGTCGTTATTGAAATTGGTACTAGAGAGTATTAAGGTCAACTCGCAGAGTAGTGAACATAAGAAGGAGAGAGAGAGAAAAAAAAAAGAGTTAAAAGATAATGAGACAAGATAAAAGAAAAAAAATTTGTTTAGGAAGGATCTGTTATTAAATGAGATTATATTTGTTTTCTTACTAATTATTTGAATTACCAATCAAATTTAGACAATCACGCACTTCAATGTGCATGTTTTCTAATTTCTGTTATTACTTTCGCATAAACTCCTGTGCGACGATTATATATATAGTGCTTAACAACGTGTCTTATGCGCAAGTGTAAACGTGTCTTATGCGCAAGTGTATTACACTTCGCGTATAACGTATCATATTTATAGCGCATTATGTAGCAATTGTTTCAATTCGTATCATATTTATGGCGCATTATGTGGCAATTGTTTCAATTGGTATGCATATTAGCATATGAATATTAATGAAGCGCGTTTATAATTCACGTATAACTTAAGATTTATTCGCGTATAACGTATATATGTTAACCAATATCTTCCTTATTCGCGTATAACTTAGGATTTATTCGCGTATAATCTATATATGTTAACCAACATCTTCCTTATTCGTGTATAACGTGTATATGTTAACCAATATATTCTTTATTCACGCACAACTTAGGATTTATTCGCGTATAACTTATGATTTATTCTTGTATAACGTATATATGTTAACCAATATCTTCCTTATTCGCGTATAATTTAGGATTTATTCACGTATAACGTGTATATATGTCAACCAATATCTTTTTTATTCGCGTATAACTTGGGATTTATTCGAGTATAACGTATATGTGTTAACCAATATTTTCCTTATTTACATAAAACGTATGATTTATTCACGTGTAGCTTATCATTTTGAAGCATATATTCGCCTATGAATTTTATTCATGCATGTGTGATACGCCACATATATACGACAGTTTCACATAAAATTTCCTATTCTACTTTTTTAAGCGATTCACTTCCTATCTCTTCTTGAACAAAAGCTAAATCACAAGATATATATATATATATATATATATATATATATATAAATGATAGAGAGAGAAGTAAAAGTTTATTAATGAATTAGTTTTATACTAACTCGTATTATAGATTTCACCAAGAATTTAACTTATTTTTAAATACTTTATGGTTATTTTTGTACTCGTTTTTCTATTTTGTAGAATTCACAATTTAGTGGGCTAAAAATAAAGAAAAGAATAAAATGGAGGATGATTGAGCAAATACGAAAATCAATGTCAAGAAGGAAGGTGAAAGTCGGAAGAAGTTGGTGAATGGTTAGTCAAGGGTGAAAGAATAAACGATAGAATAAAGAAAAGCTAAATCACAATATATATATATATATATATATAAATGATAGAGAGATAACGTAAAAGTTTATTAATGAATTAGTTTTATACTAACTTGTATTATAGATTTCACCAAGAATTTAACTTATTTTTAAATACTTTATGGTTATTTATGTACTCATTTGTCTATTTTGTAGAATTCACAATTTAGGGGCTAAAAATAAAGAAAAGAATAAAATGAACGATGATTGAGCAAATACGAAAATCAATATCAAGAAGGAAGGTGAAAGTCGGAAGAAGTTGGTGAATGGTCAGTCAAGGGTGAAAGAATTACTTAGATTTGGTCACACAACTCCTTACCTATTAGAGTTGAGTGCACCAAAAAAGGTATAGAGACAAACTCACTCAAGCCCACTCAAACTCACAGAAGGACACATCAAAGCATTGAAGTGCATTCCTTGCAAGTAGGGGTGTAATTGAGCCGAGTCGAGTTCGAGTATATTCCTATTCGAGCTGCTCGATTTTCAAACATAGTCTACTCGAGTTCGAGCTCGATCGAGCTTCATTAATCGAGCTCGAACTCGACTCGAGGAGGAGCTAATCGAGCTCGAGTCAACTCATTCCAACTCAATCCAACTCAGTACAACTTTGAAATTGAAACAAGAACCCAGCAAATCCTTATGAAACAGTTAGCAAACTATTCATGAATATTGTTCAAAAGATTAAAAACCCACCAAATGAACCCAAAATACATAAACATTGAGTCTTGCAATGAGAAAACAACACTGAATCTGTGATAATGCCATAAGGAGGAAGTGAGTGTGAGTGAGAGTGCAGTTGCTTAGTCTCGTGAGATTCATCGTTATTCTCAAATTACCTTCATACCAATCTGTGTAAATCCGTTGATTTTTTCCAAAATCCTTCAATTGCTCCATTTCCACATTTTCTAGTGAGGAGACATCTATTGAAAGCCTCAGACAGCAAGAAAGCCACCCCACCACCACTCCCGTCCCCATCAGTTCTCCAAATTTGATTTTCTATCAAAATGTCTTTTAACCCAACAAAAAGAAGTCACAACCACATATCCAAGTATAATCCACCCCTAATAAAATCCAAAAAAAAAGATCAGTTGAATCATTGCCTTCACCTTCACCTTCACAAAAGATGGGATATCTTCCTGGGCACTAGGTTTTGATTAAACGCAAATCCAATAGGAGTAAAAATTGATTGGAATATCGATTCTTGATTCTTGATTTCTGATCAAATGGACATGAGTAGTTAGATTTTCCAATTTCAAGCGCAACTTTGGCAAATTGAAAAGATTGAAGTCTAAGCAGAAAGAAAAAATTTCGATGAGAAGAAAAGACAGAACTGGTGATATTATTTAGGTATCTAAATATATTTTTTAATTAATTATGCAAAAGCTCAAGAGTAGCTCGTGAATCGTCGAGCTTATGCTTTTGGTACTCGTAGTCG
This sequence comes from Ophiorrhiza pumila, assembly GCA_016586305.1. Classification (NCBI taxonomy): domain Eukaryota; kingdom Viridiplantae; phylum Streptophyta; class Magnoliopsida; order Gentianales; family Rubiaceae; genus Ophiorrhiza; species Ophiorrhiza pumila. Next base: position 18,037,510 of record BLIW01000010.1, read on the forward strand.
ACTCAATTAATTATCGAGTTCGAGTAACTCGAGCTCGAGCTCGGTCAACTCGAGCTCGAGCCGAGTTATTGACCGAGCCGCTTGCAAGTAGCTTACGAGCTGCTCGCTCGTGAAACAGCCCTACTCGCAAGCCCTCGCACAAGATTGCCCGAGGTCACTCAACCCCATGCCCAACAAACAATGGGCAAGGAAAGGAAGACAAGGTGCAGCCGCACAATGTGGCCACACCAAACAACAAAGATAAAGGAGCAAGTCAAGGTGTGAACACAGTAAGCAAGAGGCAAGAAATAGGGCGGCCACACCTAGCATGAATGCATCAAACAAGGTTCAAGGTGCAGCCACACCTAGCAATGCTGCTTGATAAGTTTCTTAGTTGTGGCCGCACCATGCAAATGGGGAAGCAGAGCAATTGTTAGATGTGGTTGTGCTATGCAGACGCACCATGTAAATAGGTAGCAGAGGAATTGTTAGATGCAGCCGTGCCATGTGGCGGCACCTAATGGTTGACAACCTTGGAACAACATATAAGGTTAGAGTCGAACTTTTGCCCTGCCAAACCCTACTTTTTGGATCCACCACTGGTCTAAACGCCTTCTACAAAGGAACAACACCTTTCTTGTGAGATGCTTCGACCTTCATTTTAATGACTTCTTAACTTCAATTTAGGTGCATTTCACACCTTTCACTTGGAGCTCCAATGTCTTCATCCAAACCAAGCTTGATCATGAGCTCTCATCCTCTAGAAATCTTACATTATAACAAGGATGGATTTAAAATAACGTGGAGTCCACATCATCAACTACTTAAACTATAAATGTCTTTCCCATTTTGGCCAAGTTGATTTTAGAAGATTGGCAAATAGGGTTCTTATTGTAAATATTCTTTTTATGTCATTTCTTTAGGTGTTAAGTAATAGGAATGCTATAAATAGTTAGAGATTTGAATTTTAGTGGGAGTTTCCAACTTTGCTTTCACTTCTAAAAAATATTCCACTTTTTGGATTGGGAATTCAATTGTAACTTTGGATTTCGTTCAACCACAAAAAGGAATAGATCATATTATTCTATTAGTTGAAAGGATCTCCTTGTTGAGTAATATCTTTCTTATTATCAATACAGTTTATTTCTTGTTTTCAATGTATGATTTATGTTGGATTGAATCTATGAGTGTCTTTATTCCTTGGGGGGTTATGAATGGGTGAACTCCGATCTGGGTTTTCTAGGTGAATTTATTTATAGGCTTTAAAGATTGTACTTTTCTTGTCATTATCAGTTTCGTATAATTTCATGTGTGTGATAGACATCAATATGTAGAAATGACTTGGTCGATTAGAGTTTATGTTCTAGAAACATGTTTGATTTGAAACTTATGGTAATGGACGTAAACGAGTGTAGGAATTGAATGCGTTTCGAAACCATTAACTCTATATAGAACCCAGGCATGAAAAAGGGTCAGATCGGGCCTAGTTTGGATTTTGCTATGGACTTAGAAAGATTTTGATACGAATCTGGAAGCAATTGGCGTGGATAGCAACCCACGTCATGACGCCGAGGTTTTGAACGTTGCGACGTTCGCGACGTAGAGCCTCTTCCACGTCGCAACGTGGCTCATTGGAGCCATTTTTATTTTAGTCAAATAATACAAACGTCGCGGTGTCCATCACTGTACATCGCGCGATGTTCAGGAAAATTCGTTTTTATTTTTAGGGTTTTATTCCCTATGTAAGACATGCGACACTCTAGACGTCGCGACATCCAAGAAGTTCAACGTTTTTTTATTTTTTGAATTAATTACATAATTATTTTTAATTATTAGTTACAGCATTTTGGAAAGGCCTATTTATAGGCTTCCTCTTCAGTTGTAAAAGACAAATGATTTTGACTATTCAAAATTGAATAACACAGAGTTGTTTCTCATATCGAAAGATAAAATATGAAGAGGATTTTAAATCTTATTTGTGAAGGTGGTTCTTGAGGAAGGAGTTATCTTTACGTATACTGTATAATTAGTTGATGGTGAGGAGCTTTCAATTAATCGTGCCTATTGACAATCTACAGAGATAGGTTGTTTTGATAGCAAACTAGAGTCCAGAACAAAGTTTCTAGGGTCACGGGATTGAGCTAAGGAGTGCCTAAGAAGGATAGCTCACGTTTGGAGGCCCAAAAGGAAGAAAGGAGTATGTAAAGACGTGGGCAGCAAAACAGCAAGCCACGTCGTGACATGAAAACATCCCAACGTCGCAAAGTCCACCAACATCGCAAAGTCCAGCAACGTCGCGACGTCTAATGTCGTACTTCACGACATCTAGAAATTCTTGTTTTTTATTTTTTTTGTCCCGACATCGTGATGTTGGGCTATCCCCACGTCGCTACGTGTGGGAACATTGACTTTTTTTTATGCTTTTAATTAATTACGTAATTATTTTTAATTAATTATTTAGGGCTTTTGTGAAGACCTAAATATAGGCTTCTCTTTCGATTGTAATAGTTAGACGTGAATTTTGACGTGAATTTTGAGAAAATAAAGAACACAGAGTTGTTTCTTTCAATCAAGGGTTAAAATCTGAGGAGGGTTTTGAATTCTTGTTGTAGAGATTATTCCTGAGGAGGGAGTTTTCTTTGCTTTGACTTTTTCGTTATTTGTTGATGAGGAGCCACCATCTAACCGCACATAGTGACATCCTACAGAGATAGGGTGATTCGATTTAATCATATTAATATTTGGAAAGATCATAGACACTTTTTTGCATCGACATATCAACCTACGTGAGTAGCGTGGCTGGAGCATTATCAAGTGGTATCAGAGACCTGGGAATTTTCAAAAATCAGGTTACAATTTATCCTTAAAATTGAAACCTTAAATTGTTGTTATTCGCATTCGTGCATGATTTGTTATTTGTGTATTGGTTATGACAATTATATCTTAATTTAACTTGTTTGATTGGTATATTGTGACGATTGAATCATTAGAATTCAAATTGTCGTGGGAGTATTATTTGTGTTGAAATTTGTTAAACAACAATGAGTAAGTAAGGAGATGCAAGTGTTAATCAGAATTTGGAAGCCATGATTTCGGCATTAGGAGACCAATTGCGGCAGTTATCTGCTGACACCCAAAAATTGCATCGAGAAAATCAACAGTTCAAGCGCCAATTTGAGCAGATTGAGTCTGGGTTGAGGGCAGGATCACCAGCCAATACTCCACCTAAGAATTCATGGTTTGCAACAATGAAGGAAGATGATTCAGATTTTGAAGTGACTGCTCGACATAAGGCTAAGGGAACTGTTCCCGACTATCAAGGAAGGGAAAATAAAAGTATCTCCTTTTTCTGGCAAGGAAGATCATGACATGTTCTTGGATTCGGTAAGGAAAACTAACAAGTTGTTTGAGTTCTATAATTACTCTAAAGTAACAAAAATCAGTTTAACAGTTATGGAATTCACGGGATATGCTAGTACGTGGTGGGAAGACCTTCTGATTCAACGAGATAGAATGGGAGAGCGGCCAATTAGGACTTGGGATGAGGTTAAAGAGATAGTACGTAAGTGGTGTGTTCTGACACATTACTTCACAGATTTGTGGTTAAAGCTACAAAACTTTAGCCAAGAAGATAGGAGTCTAGAAGCTTACTATCAGGAGTTGCAGGTTATCATGAGCCGAACAAGAGTGTATGCGGAGAAGGAGACAACTATCACGAGGTTTCTCATTGGGTTAAATCGGGAGATCGTTAAAGTGGTGGTTCTCTATCACTATGAAAGCTTGAAAAGTCTGTTACACAAGGCCAATGAGGTGGAGAAGCAACTAAAGCGTGAGAAAAAAGTGGGTATTAACAGTCCTTTTTCTTGGACGTTCGTGTTGAAGAGTCGAGTGCAAGTATCCAAGTTTCAAGAGAATAAAGGGGAAGCAAAAGGCAAGGTTGAAGAGAGTCTATCAGCCAAATCACGACCTGTTCAATGTTTCAAGTGTCATGGTTATAGACACATGGCTTCACAATGTAGTAGTGCTCGGGCTATCATTATCCATCCTAATGGGGATATATCGGAGAACACTTCAAGTACCGATGGGATGCCGTTATCGGAGGATCCTAAAAAAGAGGTAATTTATCTTGAAGAGTGATCGGTGAAATGCTAGTTTTGAGGCAAGCTCTAACAGTACAACTTATGGTGGAGGGCGACTACAAACGCAATCCACTATTCCACACATGGTGTCTTATCAGTGGAAAGATGTGTAATGTTGTTATAGATAGTAGGAGTTGCACAAATATTGCTAGCTCATTGCTTGTTGAAAAGTTAGGATTGATTACGGTTAACCACCCAAATCCATATAAACTTCATTGCATTTATACAGAGACAGCGGAGGAGGTAACTAGACAAATCAAGCTAGACTTTGCTGTTGGGACTTATCGAGACCAAGTACTTTGTGATGTGGTGCCAATGTCGGTGGGACATGTACTTCTAGGAAGACCATTAATGTTTGATTGGGCTGTTGTGCACCATGTCCGTGAAAATACGCATGTATTTGAATGGCATGAGCGTAAGTTTTAATTGACATTGTTACATCCACCAAAGGTATATAAGGACTAACAAAAGATTTTTAATGATTTGCAATTATTGGAAGTTGGTGATGGAGACCCAAAGGTGATGTGTGCAATGGTGGTTCGGTCTAGAGTCAGTTATGGAGTTTTTCTGCATGCTGGACAAGATTTGAGAACAAATCCTTTCAATTGGGGAGGGAATGATGGTAAACTGGAGTCCATAACAAATCTTCTAGGGTCACGGGATCGAGCTAAGAAGTGCCTAAGAAGGATGGTTCGCGTTTGGAGGCCCAAAAAGAAGAAAATAGTGTGTAAAAATGTGGGCAGCAAAACAGCAAACCACGTCGCGAAGTGGAGACATCCCGACGTCGCGGCGTCCAGTGTCGCACGTCACTACGTCTAGAAACGTTAGTTTTTAATTTTAGGGTTTTTGTCCCAACGTTGCAACGTCGAGCTATCCCCATGTCGTGACGTGCGGGAACGTTGACTTTTTTTATGTTTTTAATTAATTATGTAATTGTTTTTAATTAATTATTTAGGGCTTTTGTGAAGACCTATATATAGGCTTCTCTTTAAATTGTAATAGTTAGACCTGAATTTTGAGAAAATAAAGAACATATAATTGTTTTTTTCGATCAAGAGTTAAAATCTGAGGAGGATTTTGAATTCTTGTTGTAGAGATTATTCCTGATGAGGGAGTTTTCTTTATTTTGACTTTTCCATTATTTGTTGGTGAGGAGCCACCATCTAACCACACATAGTGACATCTTACAGAGATAGGGTGATTCGAGTTAATCATATTGACCTTCGAAAAGATTTGGACACTTTTTCGCATCAACGTATCAACCTACGTGAGGAGCGTGGCTGAAACGTTATCTTGTTTCTACCTTTTCAAATTGATTTACGAAAAGTCGTGAACATTCATTCCCGCATTGTCGTATCAAATTACATGAGGAGCGTAAGGAGAACTGTATGAAATGGTATCAGAGCTCAAGAAATTTTTGAAATCAGGTTTTTTATTGAATTTACCTTAAAATTGATTGAATTAATTTGTTTGACATCCACAAGCCTTTTCATTGATCTATTTAGTGAATTGGTGTTGACAAATATATCACTAGTTATTTTTTTAGATTGGTGTTTATTGAACGGAATTGTATTCGATTCTTGAGTGAACTTATTGTTGAGAAAATTGGTATTTCAGAGTTTAGGGTGAAATTGCATCAATTGGAGTTGTTGTTTGATTATGATTTGTGCATCGGTTTTAATTGTTATTACTTTGATTGAATTGCTTTGAAAATTACATCAAGTAGTTTGTTGGAAAATTGCTGACCTTGATAATCATGAGTAAGTAAAAAGCCAGTGTTAATAAGAATTCGGAAGCTATGATATCTGCTCTAGGCGATCAGATACGTCAGTCATCTGCTGACACCCAGAAATTGCAACATGAGAATCAATAGTTCAAGCCATAGTTTGAACATATTGACTTTGGTTCAAGGGCTAAAACACCAGTCAAGGTACCCTAAAAACCCATTGTTTGAGGAAATAAAGGATGAGATTTTCGATTTATGAAGAGACTGCCCATTGAAAAGTTAAGACAACTGTGCAAACTACCAAGGAAGGAAAGATGAAAGTGCCACCCCTTTCAGGAAGAGAGAACCCTAACGTGTTCTTAGAGTGGGTAAGGAAGATTAACAAGTTGTTTGAGTTTTATAACTACTTTGAAGAAACAAAGATCAGCTTAGCAGTTATGGAGTTCACAAGTTATGCTAGCACGTGGTGAGAAAGAATGGGAAAGCGACCGATTTGGACTTGGGAAAAGGTCAAGAGATTAATGTGTAAGCGATTTGTTCCAATACACTACTTTATGAATTTGTGGCTTAAGCTACAAAATTTGAGTCAAGAGGATAGAAACGTGGAAGATTACTATTAGGAAATGCAGGTTATTATGAGTTGAGCAAGAGTTCATGAGGAAAATGAGGCAACTATAGCGAGGTTTATCACCGAGTTGAACCGGGAGATAGCTTAGCTGGTTGTTCTCTATCACTGCGATGGCATAGAAGATTTGCTTCATAAAGCCAACGAGGTGGAAAAGTAACTCGAGTTTGAGAAGAAAGCGAGCATTGACAGTTCTTTGTCTTGGAAGTCAGTGTTTAAGGGTCCAATGCGAGGTTCCAAGTTCCAAGAGAATAAGGGGGAAGTGAAGGGCAAGGTTAAATAGAGTCTTTCGGCAAAGTCATGACCTGTACAATGTTTTTAAGTGTTATGGGTATGGACACGTTACTTCATAATGGGATAGTACTCATGCCTTTATTATCCGTCCTAATGGGGATATAGTGGAGGATGCTTCTAGTGTAGATGGGATGCTAGCTTTGGAGGGATATAAAGAAGAGATAATTCAGCTAGAGGCGACCAGTGAATTGTTAGTGTTGAGGCAAGCTCTTACTGTACAGCCAACGGAGGAGGACGATTACAAGCGTTTTCAATTATTCCACACTCGTCTTATTGGTGGTAAAATGTGCAATGTGACCATTGATAGTGGGAGTTGCACAAATATTGCAAGCTCATTACTAGTCGACAAATTGGGGTTGACTACTATTACTCACTCGAATCCATATAAGCTTCACTGGGTGAATACGGAGATTGCAGAGGAGGTTACTTAACAAGTTCAGCTAAACTTTGCTATTGGGGCATATCGAGACAGTGCACTTTGTGATGTGGTACCTATGTCAGCAGGATATATGCTTCTAGGAAGACCCTGGATGTTTGATCAGGCTGTTGTGCACCATGGTCGTGAAAATACTTAAGCATTTGAATGGAATGGGCACAAGTTTTTGTTGATTTCGTTACATTCGTCAGAGGTTTACAAGGACCAACGCAAGATTCTGAATGATTTGCAGGCATTAGAAGTTGATGACGGAGATCCAAAAGCGTTGTGTGCAATGGTGGTTCCGTTCAGAGTTGGTGGTAGAGATTTTCTGTATGATGTGTCGGATTTGAGGACAATTCCTTTCGAAGTGGGAGGGAATGATACGAATCTGGAAGCAATTAATAACCAAAGCCTCGACGTCGCGACTCCGTCCGTGTCGCAACATAGAGCCTCTTTCACGTCGTAACGTGGCTCACTGGAGCCATTTTTATTTTAGTCGAATAATACTGACATCGCGACGTCCATCATTGCACATCGCAACGTCAAGGAAATTTCGTTTTTATCCTTATGGTTTACATTCTAGACGTCGTGACATCTGTGAAGTTCAGCTTTTTATTATGTTTTTAATTAATTATGTAATTGTTTTTAATTATTAGTTAGGACATTTTGTGAAGGTCTATTTATAGGCTTCCTCTTAAGTTGTAAAGGCAGATGATTTTGACTATTGAAAATTGAATAACACGGAGTTATTTTCATATCGAGAGATAAAATTTGAGGAGAATTTTAAATCTTGTTTGTGAAGGTGGTTCCTGTAGAGGGAATTATCTTTACGTAGACTGTATAATTAGTTGATGGTGAGGAGCCTTCAATTAATCGTGCCTATTGACAATCTACAGAGATAGACTGTTTCTACCTCTACAAATTGATTTACGAAAAGTTTTGAACATTCATTCCGTATTATCGCATCAAATTATGTGAAGAGTATAAGGAGATCCGTATCAGATTTAGACTAGAGAGTGAATTTCAATTAGTATTGCAAATCTTAATGGGTACAACTAAATAGAGTGAATGATCTATTGTAATTGTACATTTTAGTATGGCTATGGACGTAAACGTCGGTAACCCACAGGGCTTTGATACCTTACAAGAAATCAAAACCCTAATCTAGGTTCCCTGCATCCAAATCCTAATTCACCCCAATAACCACCGATGGGAAACCTTTCATTTATTTGATCTTTGGCATTACTTTGTTATTGTTAGTTGTTCTTTCACACTTGCATTACTTTCTTTTACTTTTGTTTGACAACACAAATTCATTTTTTCTATTTTACTTTTATTCAAAATCTGAACATTCCACATTCGATGAGGATTCAACCCCTATTCCTACTATCTATATTTAGTGTCACTACTGCAAAATGACGAATTTAAACCTCCTTTTTAGAGCGGTTAAACATTATCTAGTGTAATTTATAAAAACGCGGTGGCATTATCGTAATATTCAACAAGAATTTAGTGACAGGAGAACTATTTACACCGATTTTATTATAACCGGTATACAATTTAAACTTAGTACACCAGTTTAAACAATAACTGGTGTAAATAGTTTATATATTACACTAGTTATAAGAAAACTGGTGTAAATAGTACACTATTACACCGGTTTTTGTTAACCGGTGTAAATAACAAGATCGATTAACTAGCTAGTACTCTTAAATCTCCTACCAAAACTCTTTCTCTCCCGCGCATATTGTTAAAACCATCTCCGCCTCCGGGTTCATTGCTGCCACCTCCATCGTCGTCTTCTCCATCATTACAATCTCTATCGTCGCCGTCTCCATCGCCGCCTCCAATTCCTGCCGTCTACATCTCCATTTCCGATGATAGCACACTCTTCGAGATATTGTGTTGTAATGGGTTCACTTGTTTCATGTTTGCAAATTTGTGGTTTAGCGAAATGAGAAGGGTTTCAAGTTAGGGTGGAGGATGTTATTGACCCTTTTTGGTTCATTTGTATCATGTTTCCTTTTGAAAAATGTTTCTGATGGGCTATTTTTTTCCCCTTGGATGCTATTCCAAATTATGAAGCTACGCTAGTCGATTGTGGTTTTTGTGGGACTCGTTTACGTGATTCTAGTTTTGAATTGCTTCAGTATCGATATAAGATCCTACACTCTTTTATTGCCCTTGGAAGAAGGTATTGATACTTCTTTGTAATTCCTTGTTGCTTAATCTTTGACATTCACTTAGTTTTTATTTTATGCTGCTATGATGTACGATAGATTGTCTGTTTCCCTTATAGAGATGAATTGTGTACCAAAGTTTAATTAGAATAGAAAGGGATTTAGAATTGCTGATGCTTGATTCTTTGTGATTGAAAATGTTTTGGACTTTTATTTCAGAATACTGTTGCCGGCTGTAGAATGGTTTCTGAGATTGGTTTTAAATATTCCATTTATGGTTTTATTGATATTCATGAGCACAATGGATTTGACCAATGCTTTCTGGCTTCAGCTTCTTCCTACATTGGTTTTTACCATTTTTTCTTTTTTCTTTTTTGTGAATTCGATGATCTGTTTCCAAAACTTCACAAGATAGAAGTATGCAATGTTAAAATAATCTGCTGGTTTTGACAAAAACTGTGATTACAAATCAGTATGACACTTGTACTCCTATGGAATACTGTTTTGGAGTTTGAAATCCGGCTTGTTCTAAGTCTAGGCTATAATGCTATATGACTGCTATTTTTTCTTTATTTTTGGAAGAGGGTAACTAATTCTCCCCTTAAGCAGCATGTACATACTAGTATAATGGATGGTGTAGCTGTATTATACTAGTCATTTTCAATTCTTTTTGGTCAAGGTTGAAATTGGTGTATGTATCAGATGCTTTCATCAACCCATTTAATTGTCTTTCTTTCTTTTTCTTCTTATACTATATCAATAGTTCTTCTTCCTGGCCTGCCGGTCCCTTCAGTTTTTTTAAAAACTTAAATAGAATTATATAGAGGTGCTGCTCTCAGGGTTTTTGTTTCACTTTTTATTTGTTTATTTGGGAGGTTAATTTGTGGTGGGTTTGAAATATATATATATATATATATATAAATGGATTTGGTGGTGCCACCAGCAAGTTTGTTGATGCTTGCCTTTGCTTGGCCAACCTTGTCATTCGTCAATCTTTGTGAGTGGATTTATGATAGTTTTTACTTTGAAGATATGGACGACAAGGTGGTCATCATCACTGGAGCTTCTTCTGGCATTGGATAAGTAATATATATATATAGACATATAATTAAGTTCATTATCATTCAAAATTTCATCAACTCTCTTCATTCCTTTTAATTTTTAATGTTTTTTTTGGTTGGGGAGAGGGGGGGTGTTGTGACTGCTGTCCTCATTCAAAGGATTTTTATTTTATTTTTTATTGGGACAAAATTTTCATAGTAATTATAACTTGTGGGCTTCTTAATTTTCCATGCATTTTCCTGTCATATATAACTGGTTGTAATGGTACGGGCAGGTGTGCCTAATTTATTGGGCCTTTATCTTCTCAGAGCCTTTAAATTTATTTGTTAATTGATGATTATTCCATGAAAGGACTTATATATATTTCTGGTGTATTTTTTTTCACTGATTAATCAGTAATCTGATTAAGTAAACAGTCGATGATCATGGAAATAAATTGCAGTGTTGTTTAGTAGTTTAGTGGTTTATGCAAAACTGGGATTTTTTTAACTTTATTAAATTGAATTTTATGTTATTGTGCTTCACCACTGTTATTTTTTGACAAAATTTATTGTTTTTAGGTAACCCTCATATAATTTTTGATGGGTACTAAATGACGATCACGTATCTGGGAGGGCGATGATCAAACCCATGCACCTTATGGAAGAAAAGGAACAAAATGTTGCGAGACTAGGGACAGGAGGGCAAGGGGAGAAAAGATACCTATTTTATTCGATGATAATGGTGAGCCTACTACTGAAGAAGCACATAATGCATTGGACTAATTTCATTGCGTTGATGGCGCGCATTAAAGTTAATATTGTGCAATTTAACTCAAGGCCTGAAGTCGATGCTAACATAAAGGACATGATTTGGGATGATGTAATGGTATGTGCAAGATATTAGTGGCCCTTTTAATGTTTTTTCACATATTTTCTTTCAATTTATATTAAATTTAAGTTCATTAATGTTAGATATTATTTTTTTATCAGAATACCTTTGAATTTCAGTCCACACCAAAACTGAAGAAGAAGTGGTTAGTGACGGCTGGGGAACGTTGGCGGGGTTGGAAGACAACCTTGAACCGTTATATATTTGGAAGCAAAAAGGATGAGGACCCATGCGCTATATATCCGTATCTTAGTAGGGATACATGGGAGAAGTTCCGCAACAATCGATTAACCAAAGAATGGCAGGTAATATATTTATTTTTTTTAATTTTTTATCCATTTAATTTAAAGTGAACAATTTGAATGATATCTAATTCTTTTTTTTGGACAAATAGGTAAAGCGTGTTTCTAGCCAAGAGAGTTCGAACAAGAACAAGAACAAACACCATCACACAATGTCTCGTGGTGGATATTCAAAGTTACAAAAAAGGATGATGAATGACAAATTTGAGGAAAAAATACAAAAGAATATTGAATCCGATATGACAGAAGAGGAGGCCCGTAGAACAATTTCTCCTCCTTCACCAATTCCCCGTCATCTTCTCTTCAAGGAAAGTCACAAAAACAAGCATGGTGACTTTTCAACCGACGCGACTAGAGATGTTAGTATGACAATAGTAAGTATAATTTATTCAATTAAGTAAAATGTGATAAGGTTCTCGTTGATTTGATCTACCTTTGGACGGATTTGACAACCTTATTGATCCACAGGACAGGTCTAGTTTGGAAAATTCCACCAACAACACAAAGGATTGAACACAAAGAAAGACACAAGAAAGAATGGATTAGAACAAACAATAAGAACAAGAAACAAAGAAAGATATGGAGCGCGATTCAATGGAAACTTGTCCAAAGCCCCAACGCTATTACAAAACCAACTTGACTCAGGCGGCACCTAAATCAAATCAGATTTGGCTGTTCTCAAACTTAGAACAAAAGCAAGACTATTGGCTTAATCTCACTTTAGGGTTTAGAAAACAAAAGCTCAAACTTAGCTTAAGGTCTCTAAGGTTTTGGGGTCAAATTTTGCTCTGCAAAATTATGAACTTTCAATATCAAAAATCAACTACTTGGCTGCCCAAATTCGTGGGTTTACAAGTCTTTAAATAGGCACAAGGGCTGCCAAACAATGGAAACCCTAATTTGAACCTAAAAAGAAGTTTCCCAAAATGAGTCAACTTCTACTTATTTCCTAAAATAAAACTAACACATGCATTGAACCATGCAAGGTTCTTAGCCATGTGAATTAATGCTAAACAACACACTAATGTTCATGCAAGAACATTTAGTCATGTCTTTATTAAAATGATTAACAAAAAAATGAACTAAAAATCAAAAAACTACAAAAACTGTCGAATTGCCCAACGTCGCGACGTTGGTGAATGAATGTCGCGACGTTCATGGACGTCGCGACGTGGAAGATCGCGCGTCGTGACGTGCGGCAAACACGTTCCAATTTTCGAACTTCTGAAATTCCAGTACGCCACGTCATCTTCACGTGCCGATTTCACCATGATGCGTGCCGAATCTGGAAATGTGTAAAACATCAAAGTTGTAGATAATTCTCTTATGTTTCTACAGTTGCTTAAATCAACATATTTGAAGATCATATGAGAGAGATATGGCCATAACACTGAACTGTGGCAGAAGTCCTCAGCAATGTAATTTCCATAGTGGCAACACTTTAAATGTCGTGAAGCGCCAAACCTCCATGGAACCTTTAGATGCTGTGATTTCAACATGATTCCAAGCTTCCAACTAAATGATTCGTCACAAATTGATGGAATGAATATCACGAACCACTTCCTTATTGAACATCCAAATAATAGGCTTTCTAGGTTCGTGTCAAAATGTCTATTAATATTATTTAATAATGTGAATTATATTAAGAATAATATTGGATACAATTGATCAGGATGATTTGACCAATAGCGAGAGTCAAGGAGAGTCCCTTGGAGATGGAAAAAATGACATTCTTGTCATTGCTACGGGGAAGAAAGATCACCCCGATCGCATAAGGGGTGTTGAGGGTCGGATGCGGATGTCTCAAGTTTTTGGAGCCTCATCGTCCGGTCGTACTATGAATGTAGAGACTCACGCTCAATGCAAAGAGGAAATTAGGTTCTTGTCTGAAGCACTGAAGGACCTATACAGAGATTTGGGCAAACCAGTTCCAATTTTCCTAAGAGACATGTCGGATCGAGTAATATTTTTTCTAGTATGGAATCATCATTGAAGCAACCAGAGATAAAGAATCGGGAGACTATAAGCAGGGAAGTCATGGCAGAGCACATACCGGTATGCTATGGTTTTGGACGACCAGATTCATTGGGAGAGTTCAAGGTAACAAATTATAATTTTTTTCTTTTAAAATTATTTCATTTTTCTTAATTTATTAATATATACTATTCTTGTCTATTATTCACAGGACGAAACAGAATGTCGCCTATTTCTGATTGATCATACTAAAGGGAGACGTCTTGTAGCTACTGGGAGTCTCTATAATTTATCAATGTATCACGGGAAAAAGGTAATGCCGGACAGAGTGAAGGTCAATATAATTACCTCGATCGAACATGATGCTCCATTGCCATTTCCAGATTATGAGGCCACCACAGTTGGGACAGGATTTGGGAATCTGTTAGAGTGGCCAAGGTCATTGGTTGAGATTTGTACCGATCCGGATTTGCAGGTGTAATTATATATGATTCTTTGTCTTTTTTTGTTATAATTTATTAATAAACATCTCTAATTACTGAGTTATTTTTCGAAGGTACCAGACCAATAGAAGAAGCTATACACCAAAAGTTCTAAAAGTTGAAGGAAACCCCTCAACCCAAGACTACTCCAGTTGTGACCCACCAGCAAGAAACGAATAATTCATTATTATCTAAACTTGATGCATCTTTACGACAATTGTACATAGTGGTGAGCCACCATTCGACTAATTCTTCTTACACAATCAAGATGATGGAAGAAATAGTGGGCAATGAGTATTTAGTACGTCTTACTAAAGAGAACCTCAGTGATTTCTTGGCGTTTGATATGGTGACAGGTGATTGCATGCAAGTGTTCATAAAGTAAGTTCATTATGTTCGTATATATTTTTAAAGTTTCAACTTTATTTTATTTTTTGGTTAATTTGCAATATAGTTTAACTAATCAAACGTGTCCTTCTATTTGTCAATGAATTTTGTAGGACAATGTATACACTAGGTAGAGCATAGGGTCAAACTAGGATAGGGTTCCTATCTCCAGATCATATACAACCGATCGGGAATAAAGAAACATATAGAATACAATACATTGTGTCTACCATGAAGAATGGAAACAAGAGCATCTACCTAGCGCCGTATTTTCTAGCGTAATTAAATTTCAAATAGCTTTACTTTTTTAACCTCATTTTCAATAGGTTTATTCATATGATAAGTTGGAATTTTTTATTTTATTATTATTTTTCAGTGAACACTGGATGCTAATGGCCATAAAACCACAGGATATGATTGTGTATTATTTTGATCCAGTACATTCAGGCCCCTGAGATGATGCTATGAATTTGATGAACACGTATTATATTTCTTCATAATTTTTTTCGAATATTATATTACTGATATTATCACATGTTTATTTGCTAATTCTTGTTTATAAGCTTTTAAATGTTGTCTTTTACAGTGTTGAAGGGGATCACTCGCCGACGCATAAAACACTTTAATGGATAGAGATAATGTAAGCTTGTTCAATTGTTCGACTTAATGTTCTAATGTAAACAATTTTATTTACTTATAAAATTATTATTTAATTGTAGCACAAGAGGCAAGTAGGAAATTGGGAATGTGGATATTATGTCATGTGTTACATGAGAATGATCATACTCCGAGAAGACATAGAGCACTTGGATTTCAAGAAGGTTTTGGGTTTTGTTTTATTATTTCATTATCATTGCATTTGCTACTCTATTTTTTTTTTTTTTTTTGCATATGAATTATTAATAATATAATGACTTTTTTGAATGTATCAGTGCTTCAAAAAAGACGGGAAAGCATTAACAAAAAAAAGATTTGAATATTGTTCGAGAAGCATGGGGTAATTATGTAATGAATCATGAGCTCCAAGCGTTGATGGATCCAAACTAAAATAGATTTGATTCATTATTTTGTTAGGACATTATGTAGATGTAATATGTGTATGCAATACTTTTGACTTTAGAAATCAATATTTGGTATAAAATTTTTGTTACTTTTAATGGCAATTGTTTTATGCATTGTTTTCATTATGTATTTTGGATTGGTTTGTTTATAAACTCTCTGTATTTTGGGTTGTTTTGTTTTGTTCATGTGCTGTGAATGCATGATTATAAATAATTCGTAGAAAAGGTTTAAATACATATTACACCGGGTAAAAGAAAACCGAATTAAATGTTAAAAACAATTACACCTTTTTATTTAATTTAATACACCGGTTAAATAACTGGTGTAAAATAAACATTTTTACACCGGGTTTATAAACCCGGTGTAACAAAAACTTGTTACATCGGTTTATAAAACCGGTGTAAGAAATTTGTACCTTTTACACTGCCTGTATATACACCAGTTCATTTTTAGAATAACCGATGTAAATAATAAGATTTAACCAGTGTAAAATCCCCGTTTTGTACTAGTCTGTTATGGTAATCATTTGTCAAACCATAGGACAGGCTCTCAACATTTATCAAACTAGAATAAGGTTTCTTTTTTGTAATTTACCCTAATTAAGAAAAGTTTTATAATATAAGAAATACTCAATTTGTCTAAGACTCTCCAATGGGCATACCAAAAATGTACTCTAAAACAGGACGTTATCGAATTTCATCGGACTTCAAAAACAGAAGATTGCATTATTTATAAAAGATTTGAATTTGTCTGTCTAGTGAATTTCTTGAGTGTTCGAATTTATTTGTGGCACGAAACAACTTAAAAGCCATTTGGTAAAGGGTAATCATTATGATTCAATTATTCTCATAAATGTTGTTTGGTTAAATACTATCATTATCATTCAATCACTTTGATAGACCCCCAAATTACTCATTTATCATTACCTATTAATTTGTCCACGATTAATTTTGATTAACCCCTTAATCAATCATTTATCTATTTCTACGCATATTTTCTTATACTACATATTTACACATTTTAGACATACTACATATATTTTCATACATTACTCATATTTTTACATATTATGCATATTTTACACACACTACACACATTTCATATACACTATACACATTTTCACACTATATATATTTTCACACACTATACATATTTTACATACTACACGTATTTTATACACACTACATACATTACACATATTTTCACATATTATAGATATTTAAAATATACTACACACATTTTTTGGAACCCCAGCATGTGAAAATACTTATAATGTGTGTAAAATGCGTGAAAATATTATTACATTTTGTGCATTATGAATATTAATTTTTTATTTCAAGTATTTTAAAAATGAAAATTTGAAACCGATTACCCAAGAAAAGTAAATCAAACAATTGTGATAGAAATTGAACATATTCTATTCTTCAACAAAATATGATGGGGTTAATGGTATAAATGCATAATGATAGTGAAGTTAATTATTCCCGTTAATATTAGGAGGAATCTGAACCAAATGACTCCTTATATGTTTAGTTTCTGATACCTTTAAAAAAATTAAATCGATCCATTCAATTTTTTTGTGGCTAAGTACAGAAAATTAAATTTTGGGGCTCCACATCCTTGCATCTCTTGTCCGCAAAAGCCAACGTGTAATATAAGATGCCCTTCAATTCCGTTTATTTGTCAATGCAGAATCCGTGCAATAAAAATATGGACACCAGAATGAATTTGTACTGTAGCCCTTCAGGACTCTACCCACCATCCTGGCCGGAGATTCTTCAGTAGAATCAACACCCCAAGAAGTTAATTAATCACATTTGTCCTGTAGTGATGGACTCTTAATTAATATCTATATACAACCTCTTTTTTATTTATTGAAACTTAATTGTTTCTAGTGGCGTGTTAAAATTTTTGGTTAGTGAGGCAAAATTGATTATATTATAATTAAATAATACATTTTTTTAGAATTTTTTTTGTTTTTTTTATTTAACTTTAAAATATTTTTAATAATTAATATATATGTATGACTTGAAAGCTAATAAATATTTTTTGACAATTTTCAAATACAAATATTTGCATTGTAGTTTGTTGTGAAATATTTAATTCTTTTATCACTTTATAGGTGTTCTTTAAAAGTTACTAATATAATTTATAAAGTAAAAATGTGTAAGATATAGGAATAAAATTTTAAAAAATTTGTATAACTATTCCAAAAAATCAGAATAGGAAGACAATTACGTCATTATAAATTTTTTTATTGTATTATCTCATATCAATCTACTTTGTTATTGTAAACTTAGTTAAAGAAAAAGTAAATCTTTTTTTTTTATTTTTTTTAATTTTCACGAGTTATCTCAATCAACAAAAATTACTAAATTTATAAATTAGTAAAATGAATACAATATTATTAAATGTCCAAGGAATAAAAATGCATACTTTAAATAAAAATTATATGTGAATTGTATAAAATAATGAAAATAATATAATATTATTATATATTCAAGTCATACATAATTTAATAAATATTATATAAGAATAGTAATAAGCCATTTAGTAGTAATTATTTAAAATTATTAATATGCGACAAATCTAAGAAAATTACCATTTTCAAAAAAGTTGTGTAAATTTTTTTCTTATATATAAATATATTGGTTTAAAATTATTAAAAATTTCAAAAATACAAAATCTATTATTTTTTAAAATTTTATTGAAATCTTCTACTCATATATAAAATATTTGGTGGAGTCACTGGACCGATTGCCCCTCCATTGGATGCCCCCACTATGTCTCTCCCAATGATTGTTCCAATTTTCTTTTTCTTTTATCTTAATGCTGTACTATGCTTTATGAACTTCAAATTAATCTTTCCATTTGCCTTCTAAAAAGTTTTACTCAAGCGGTTTAGATTCATAAGATATAATTTATATAATAGTATAAAATTATCATTTCATGTACAAGAGGTGGAACGGTTGTTATCATGTCAATGTAAAAAAAAGATTAATCAACATTTTATTGCTACAAGTCTACAACTGTACATCAAACTCAAACTGTAAGGGCAAATTGAAAATCAAAAGACATATTACTGTGTGTAAATTTACAAATTTAAAACTTATACAGCTCCAAAAAGAAGCAAAGAGTTAATTATATTTATCACATTTGAGATTTGATGTAAGTACCAAACGAATTTTATGATTTCAGAAAATTACGATCATTCTTGATCATCCATCTTAACTGATTAAATGTTTAACAAATTCACCGCTTTTACCAAACAATATCAAATTATGTATTGATTTCAACAAAAATATGTTTGTATTGCCTAATATGCTCTTAAAACTTTATCTATAATCATTATAATATCTCAGTTTATTAAAATATTCATATTAAATATTAAATAAAAATAAAAAATCTTCTTTATTATACAAACAAAAACACACCATGTATGAAATTATTTAAAAAGGATTTGTCATTTTTTAAAATAATTCTTTTCATTTCAAAATTTTAAAATTGGATAGAGAAAAACTTATTGATTAAAGTTTGAAATTAATTTGATGAACCCATTCATAATAAAAAAATGAGATGAATTATTTATAACAAATAATTAAAAAGAACATAAAGTATTTATTATCATTTCATATTGATCATTTATTTTTGATTTTTTGGTCTTTTTGTCAATTCTGTTAGTCAACTTTAACGGGTATATACTAAAGGGGGTGACCGTAATTTTTAAAAACTACAAAGTTAGTTTGGTACTTTTATCAAAACTTAGAGGTAAATGTAATTAACCCAAGAAGCAATGGCATGTTTGGATATTTTACTTTTTGCCAAATTCTCATCTTATCTCAAAATAAGGACACGAGATCTTCTGTCTAAGATTTTGTCTGTCTTATTCTGTCCTAATTAAAACTACGTCGTAGGGTTCACTAATCTCTTGGTTAGGCTCTAATAATTTTAAAGTAATTTTAATGATATTTATGCATTTAGTACCTACTTTTAATGAAACTACGTAGTTTTAAACGTTAGACAGAATAAGACTGGATAAATATTGGACAGAGGATCTGGACTCCAAAATAAGTAGTTTGTTAACCATTAATTTTAAAATTAAAATTTTCTAATTTTCTCAAAATAGGAAACAAGGATATTTTTATCTTTTTAGTTTTTATGAAAAACCAATGGTCAAACGTTGGTCAATGACTATCAACAATTGATCGCCACTAATTAATGTTGTTGATTGTCAATTGACCAGAATATGGTCAAAATCTCGATGATAGTCAATGGTATTTATGGGTGACAATCAACTATTGATAGTTGTTGATCAACCAAAATAAGATAAAATATCCTTTTACTTTTTATTTTAAATTTTAATAAAAATAAAATTTATTAATTCAAACACTTAAATCTTAAACAAATCCAAATTTTATTTTTTTTTCAATTTTCAAACCACAATGTCTGTCCAAAACACTATTGATTAAAGTTCAAGAAAATTTACCCTCTCTTCGGTTCATATATCTATTTTTTAAATGTTTTAATATAAGAGTCACACTTTAAAAAGTTAATTTTATTATTTATAGTAACTTTGTTTTTGAAATTTTGATATACTTATAATCAATAAATATATTAAATTAAAAGAACAGCTTTGTGAATTCATCCTGACCACCCTGACCACCTCAAGTAAATATAATGTACATGCATTTGTTTCTTTAAAAAGTTAATACTCCAATATTAGGATGGGAGAAATACTTAACATCCTTATTTATCAAACTAATTGGCGTTTATTTTTCGTCCAATTTTGTCATCAATTACATTTCTTTTCACCTTGCCAATCTTTCTATTTTCCCCATTTCAATTCCAATATATTTAATTTGCTTAACTCACTAAATGCATCAGAATCATCACCGGGACAAATATACCACTATTTATTAGTTTGCCATGCAAGAGTAAATGTACGTTATGAAAAATTGCTTACCGTGAATAATTTCACTTCCTTTTTATAAAAAAAAAATATATATAGGGTTCATTGGGAATTGAGTCATTGACACAACTGCCATGGCATTAATGAATAAGATTATAATAAGAAGGTAAAGAGGTACCTTGATTTGACAAGAGAGAGAAGAAGTCAATTTTGTCGTGAATGCTTCAAGACTGACATTACTGCTATCTTTGATCAGGAAATAATTGAATGTGTAATCGTTGCCTCCAGTGCCCACTACAAACAAGTAGTTGGCTAGTAATTTTCCAATTTTCTTTCCAAACTGTTCCTCCAAATCAGAAAGTGTCACATTTTGAAAGTTCTCCACTTGACTATTCAAACTAAAAACCTGGCCCTGAAATATCATAACAAGACCATTTCTTGTCAGTTTGGTCTTTGGTGTTCTAGATTAGTCATGTTAATGATAAGACCCAAAATTTTAAAAAAAAAGGCCGAAGAAGCTGAACCAAAATTTTTAAAAACTTCAAAGATAATGAAGAAGGTTGAAAGCTAATAATTTCTTTTTGTTCTCCGGAGAGGGACAAAAGGAAAGCAGTTGAATATTAAATTATTAAAGAGAGGATTAATTTTCATTAGACTAGATTAGGTATTGAGGTTTATTTGAGAGCCGTTGAAGAAGACTCACGTGATTTGCACATAATTACATTTAAAAGATTTTTTAACAAATTCCGTCAAAATGATTGAAAAAGTACACTTTTGAATTGTGAGGGACTATTTTTCCCGTTTTAAATGTGAGGGCACCAAACAAATTATCGAATGATATGTGAGGGAATTATATGATATGTGAGGGAATTATAGGGTCGTTCTCCCTTTTTTTTTTTTTTTAGGAATGACAATATCTGCACAACAAAAACATAAATGCAACTTTTCATTTTTCTGAGGGAAAATCAGATATTGATTCGTCAATGTATTATATTATCGTAGTGAACACTTGTGGAATCAAAATTTCAGAAGTTAGTTAACTCTAAACTGATTATTATGGTTTTTGGATTTAAAAAATCAGTGAACTGCAAAAGCATTTGGCTCCACCGAAATGAAAACAATCGGCATTTATACTGCAACAAAAATGGAACAACAGAACAAAAAATGGTCAAACAAAAGGAACAGATCATGAAAATCATGAAATGAAACATAATTTACTTAACAAGACACGGCAACTTCATTTTGACATGTAAAATGCTCTCGATAGTTCCTCAAACTTAATTCTAATGCATTCAATGTCAAGTAGCACGATCTAGACTATATACAAGAAGGTTTGGGATTTTGGAGAGTTGGAGAAGAAAATTATGATAAACATAAAGAGAAATTAAAATTTTTCTTACTGCAATTGCACCAGTATCATCAAGAATCCCAGAAGCACCCGATGCATAATTTACACCATGAATAATCCTTCTCCCCTTAGTGTAAGGATCGGCAAAAGGTGGAATAAAAGTAGGAAGCTTTAGCAGGTTACCAAGAAGGTCAATCACATTCCTCCCATTCGTGAATCTCCCTGAAGAACCAAGAGGAAAATCTACTCCATATGGCAAGTAATTGGCCTTAGCTAATGAGTTTTGGAAGAAGTTATTGTTCCCATTATCTACAAGAGAACTTCCAAAAACAAACATCCCTTCAATTTTTGCTGACACCATTGCATCATAGCTCGACAGTTGAAGGCAAGAAATGAGAAAGAAGACCAAGAAACAAGAGTTTTGAGATGTTTTTGGTGCCATTTATGCCGTAATGAGCTTTGTGGGTTTTTTCTTTACTCCTGCGAATTGATTTAATTAGGTTGAAAAGATGTATGGCCTTGGGGATGATGTTGAATGACTTATTTATACACAATTCAAATATCATTGTATTAAAAAGGAAAAAAAAAAAAGAAATTGGTAATGTTGATATTCGGAAGTAATATTTTTTTTATTATTAAATTCCCATATTTGGTTTATTTTTTAACTTCGTATTTGGTTTATTTTTAAACTTTTGAGAAAATAGAAAGAATTCTAAATTTAAGCAAAATTGTTGCAAAATTTCAGGATTATAATCCCTCCAACTTGTACTTATTCTAATTACTTTTCTTGGAATTTTAATTGCAAAAATACACTACTGCATATAACTCATCTCTTATCTCTAATCAAAACTTTATTTCACCTTACATCTCTTATTAAATCTACTGCTTATTTGATTCAATATAAATTACATTTTAGTTGTTGGATTTGTTTTACAAAATAAATGTCATTCGACTATAATAAGTAATTTACTTAAACTTTTATCCTTACATAAGCATTATTTAGTCATTAATTATATTACTCATTATTGATGTTGATAAGTATTAATTAGAGATTTTGTAGTCATTTTAGGCATTCGATAATAATTGTGAAAATCTCCCAAACGCCTTTTATATTGAATTAGATGGAGTATAATTATATTTCTCCCTCATCACATTTTTACTATATCTCCACCTCTTTATGTATTGAACTTTTACCACATAATTAACTAATTTTAATTGAATTTTTTACTTTAAACTAACTCACTAATTTTTTTAAAAAATAAAAATCCTATTTTTATGCAAAAACAAAATTCTGTTTTTATAAACTTTATATTATTATAAGGGTTAATTTCTAAATACCTCCACGTGGTTTATTAGACTTGCTTGTTATCTCCGTATAATTCAAAAACATGCATTTTATCTCCTATGATTACTTTTTCTTTCTTTTTTTTTTTTTGCAAAGCTAACAGATATATTGATACATGACAGATCTGATTGAAAAGTCATATATGCCCTTCGATAAAAGAGAGAAAATTCAGGATCTACAATTTAATGTTGATTTTCTTTATTATTCGTGAAATTTCATTGGCGCCAGTCAATCTGAACTGCGGAATTTTCAGATTTCTACTTTTTCCAATTAGGTATCTCAGGATTTTGGGTTTATTGTACGAATATGATGTTTTAAGAAAAAAAGGAAAGGTTTGAAAATCGTGGAAGATGTTTTCGGGGTATTGGTTTTACAAAATATTGGCGTTGCTAGGTTTGTCGTAGAAGGGGGCCAAGATCTTGTTTTTGGGGCTCGATAATACTGGAAACCATCTTGCTCCATATGTTGAAAGATAAGAGATTGGTTTAACATTAGCCAACCCAATATCCAACCTCAGAGGAGTTGAGTAACGGGAAAATCAAATGATGGATAATTGTCTCCCAAATTTGAGTTGGGGATGCTTAGTCATGACCACAGTTCTAATTCTAATTGGAATTGAACCAAAACTGAACTGGCAGTTCCAATTTCAAAATCAGAACTGCGGCTTGAACATTTTGGAACTATACTTGAACCAGCCCTTAGCGATTCAGTTTCAATTCCTGAAAAAATAAGACCAGAATTGGAACTGGCAGGTCCAATTCACTTCTAAATCAAACAGAAAAAAAAATCTCTTTGCTTTTTAGTTTTAGGAATCTATAAATCTTTCTATTTCTCTTTATTTCTATCACATAATTCTCACTTTTCTAATCTTTATTATTGTAGGGTTCAGGGTTTACATTTAGGTTATCATTTTTTTTAAATTTTATTATTCTAAATATATTATTATATTATACTATTTGAATTCCAATTAATAGTTCAATTATTCTTTCAATATCCTTATTATTTCTATATCTTTCTTTTTCACTTATCTAATCCTTCCAAATTCTACTTTTCTAAAAAATATATATTAATTCCATTTGAACTATTATTCTAATTATATTACACTGTTTGAATTCTAATTACCAGTACAATTATTCTTTCAATATCCTTATTATTTCTATATATTTGTTTCTTACTTATCTAATCCTTCCTAATTCTATTCTTCTGAAACACCTATATATTAGTTCAATTTCAACTATTATTCTAATTATATTATTATATTATATTATTTGAATTCCAATTACCAGTTCAAATTATTCTTTCAATGTCCTTATTATTTCTACATCGGTCTTTCTCACTTATCTAATCCTTCCTACTTTTATTCTTCTAAAAAGTTTATATTTTAGTTTAATTTCAACTATTAGTCTAATTATATTATTATATTATACTATTTGAATTCTAATTACCAGTTCAATTATTCTTTTAATATCTTTATTATTTTAATATATTTCTTTCTAACTTATTTAATCATTCCTAATTATTTTCTTCTAAAAACTCTATATATTAGTTCAATTTCAATTATTATTCTAGATATATTAATATATTATATTATTTGAATCCCAATTAATATTTGAATTATTCATTCAATATTTTTATTACTTCTATATTATTTATGAATTATCTAATCTCTCCTAATTCTGTTATTCTAAAAACTCTATATATTAGTTCAATTTCAACTATTATTTCAACTATATTATTATATTATACTATTTGAATTTCAATTAATAGTTCAATTCTTCTTTCAATATCCTTATTATTTCTATATCTTTCTTTCTTACTAATCTAATCCTTCTTAATTCTATTCTTCTAAAAGCTCTATATATTAGTTTGGTTTTAATATTATTTTAATTATATTATTATATTATACTATTTGAATTTTAACTATCAGTTTAATCATTCTTTCAATAGAAATCGAAATTAAAAGTGGCAACAAAATTGAAATAGAATAAAAAAATCATAATCGAGATTGAAATCAAATTGGAATCAAAATCAGAACTAAAGTGGAATCGGAACAGTCGGTTTCAGACTTTATGATTATAGAATTGAAAATTGAAACCGGCAATTTTAAAATCTTAGTCATGTATAGACATGTTTATAAAAGTACTACCGGATGTTCTCTTCTTCTCTGTTTGGTGATATTATAAATTAGACATGAAAACTATATGATGCAATATTTTTTAAAAAAAGATCCTACAATATAGTATAAATTTGCATTGCTTCTCGTAGGTTGACTAGTGAGTGGCTTGTTAAATTTTAGACAAATATAAATGATAAAAAATGGCCATGTTGTACGAAAATCAATGGATTGCGGACTTATTTCAAGGCTGAATTTTACAAAGGGAAAAAGATTATCTAATATTCAAAAACTTTGAAGGTAGCCAATAGAAAATTGGGCACTCAAAAGAGGACAAAGAATAAGCGATAAGAATTGTCTATTGTTCTCCTCAAGAAGAGGGATAGAGGTGGCAAATAGGTGAATAGCAGGTGTGTATTAAACGAGTTTAGATAAATGGGCAAATATCTACCCACACCCATTTTATTGACGGGTGCAAATAGGTGGTAAATTAGTAATCTAGTACATTAGTATTCTATCATTAATTTTGCTTCAGTTTGAATCCTTTCGATGCATTAAAATCCTTTCAACACTTGTCTATTTTTTATTCTTTCTTTTTTTTTTACTTTTCTCATATAGCACTAGTGGTCTAATGGTAGAATAGTAATTTACCATTATACATGTTTGAGTTTGATTTTGTTAACATCATTAGAAGCATTTGTCTCTTTTCTTTTTCTTTTTTTACAAAGGAATTAATAAGAGTATCTAGTGCAGGTAGTTTCAGATACCCGTTAATACTTGTTAAATATCTATTTATGTATTAAACATGAGTACTCGCATATCTGTCTGCATATTACCCATGTCCATTATTACTTTACTTGATAATACTCGCGACAAAATTTTGTGGGTTTGGATGGGCTAAATGATGGGAGGACAATGTGCAAATAACAAGCGTGGATATTTTTGTCAACTACAATGGGTGCAGCTTTGCTACATTAATTTTGGCAAGGGAAATGTAAGAAAATCTTCTATGATTACCCATATTTAGTTAAGTTGTGGGTATCTACAGGTACTTATATATATTTGGTTATCTGTAGTTTCAGAATTTCTCAACATTATGTTTTATACAACATTAGTAGTCTAGTAAAATAGTATTCTATCATTAGTTTTGCTTCAGTTTGAATCCTTCCGATGCGTTAAAATTCTTTCAACACTTTTCTATTTTTATTTCATTTTTTTTATTTTTCTCATATAGAACTAGTGGTCTAATGGTAAAATAGTATTTTAGCATTATACATGTTTGAGTTTGATTATGCTACCTTCATTAGAAGCATTTGCCTCCTTTCTTTTTCTTTTTTTACAAAGGAATTAATAAGAGTATTTAATGCAGGTAGTTTCAGATACCCGTTCATTTTTGATAAATATCTATTTATGTATTACACGCAAGTACTCGTATACCCGTCTGCATATTACCCGTGCCTATTATTAGTTGACTTGATAATACTTGTGGGAAAATTTTGTGAGTTTGGACAGACTATATTATGGGAGGACAATAGGCAAATAATAGGCGCGAGTATTTTTGTCAACTACAATGGTGACTGTTTTGCTACATTAATTTTGGCAAGGGAAAATGTAAGACAATCTTCTACGAAGAAGAAAACTTAAAAAGATTTCTTTTTCTTTTGGTTGTTTCTAGTGTTGCATTTTTCATTTCATTAATTATTTTCAATCAACACATTTTTATAAAAAATAATTCTTTGTATTATTTTAGTCATTACTTTTGTGACACAAAATTCTCAAATCGATTGGTATGTGATCCAAGCAAAACAACAACACAAATCAGAATCATCCGTGCCAAAATTCAAAAAGGGTAGATTATGATGTGGCTGGAACTTGGAATAGGTAGAGGTCTTGTGGAGATAAAGTTTTCTCCATCCATGCTTGTTATCATCAGAATCACCATTTGACGCGGATTTATCAAGACTTGAAGTCCTAGATCACCGAGTACACCAACTTTGTAGGACCGTGTAGCATAAAACAACTCGAACCAACAAGAACAGTTAAGAACATACGGAATTAACAACAAAACAAAAGGATATTGAAACGTGAAGATTGGATATTAGCCAATCAAACCCCCACATTTATTACAAACGAATTAACCTAGCTAGTGTAAATCTCGAAGCTAAACTAATAGGTTTGGCTCATTCCTAAAATCAAGAACTGGAAGGCTCACCTAAAGGTCTTAGCTAAAGGCTTGCGGATTTGTATGAAGAACAACTTAAATCAATTGAACTTCAAAGGTAGCAAAACGTGTTTGCAAATTTAGCAAAGCTAAAGATTTCTTATTTCATCATGCATAAAAACGTATAAAGTGTTGCTTTAAATAGGCTACAAAAAGGAAACAAAATAAAATCCTAGCAAGAAGTTAATTTTGAGTTGAACTTCAAGCTTAACTAACCAATTCCAATTTAGGAAAACTTCCAAATTGGAATGAAACACTAACAAACTAACTAACTTTCCTAAAAACTATCCAATGGAATTACTTTCCTAAAAATTCCACACGGTTTTCACTTTCCTAAAACGATTACATGCCATTATCATGTAAGATAATTTGGGCCATGTAATTAATTAATTAAAGACACGAAATAACAAAGCCCAATAATTAAGTTTCGGACTCTTAATTAAATTAACTACGACTAAAGTAAAGCGTGATCCAATAATAGCAAAGCCCAAGCACGTCATCTTGGTCTTCAATGAGATTGCTCTATAAATATTCTTCAAAGCGGAATTTCCTTAAGCTCCAATATAGAACTCTTAGAAACATCATCATGTATTTTAATTGAAGAGATATTCCAAATAGCTCCATTGGTATGAGATGTTGACGCCGTGTTATGATCTTCTCCAAAATCGTCCAAGTCTTCACAATGTGTTGACAACAATGAGTGCAAAGCGACCTTCATCCTCTTGCTCCTTGATCTTGTCATTGGTCCGTAAAGATTCTCTAAGGGATTAACATATGAAGTCAGCTTTGGCACCAAGAACATGGGCATATTGTCATCATTCCCTCCCTCCTAGAAAGGAATCGTCCTCGAATCACCTAGATCATACAAAGATAAATCAGAAGCATTAAATATAGATGAGACATTGCCATACTCACTTGGAAGTTAGATTTTGTAAGCATTATCTCCAATCCTTTCCAAAACGCGAAAAGGACCATCTCCTCTTTGATGAAGCTTAGATTTCCGTTTCTTAGGAAACCTCTCTTTCCTTAAGTGAATCCAAACCCAATCTCCTGGTTCAAATATCACTTGCTTTTTACCCTTATTGGCTTGTTTAGCATATTGTTCATTACGCCTTTGGATATTATTTCGAACCTTCTCATGCAACTCCTTCACAAAATCTGCTTTTTGTTTACCTTCTACATTAACAAACTCATTAGTAGGAAGAGGTAAAATATCAAGTGGAGTTAATGGATTAAATTTGTAAACAACTTCAAAAGGAGAGCAATTTGTAGAACTATGCAAAGTCCTATTATATGCAAACTCAATATGAGATAAACAGCTTTCCCAATTCTTTAAGTTCTTTTGAATTATGGCACGAAGTAAGGTGGATAAAGTGCGATTAATTACTTCAGTTTGTCCTTCAGTTTATGGATGTGCAACAGTAGAAAACAACAATTTTGTACCTAACTTATTCCATAAAGTTCGCCAAAAACGAGACAAGAATTTAACATCCCTATCACTAACAATACTTTGTGGAATGCCATGCAATTTAACAACTTCCTCAAAGAATAAATCAACAATATGTGTAGCATCATTAGTTTTAGAGCATGCAATAAAATGCGCCATTTTACTAAACCTATGAACAACTACAAATATGCTATCATTACCATTGCGTGACCTAGGTACTCTGATGAGAATGAGCCCGTGTCCATGTCCGTGGTGTTAAGTCAAATTGTCATCCTGAAAGTTTCTGTCACGTTTTGGTATTCTTGCCATAACTATTTCGATATAACTCGGAATTGCATGATTCAAGAAGCCCTGGAATGATACGAGATAGAGCTACACCTTTCATGTTTTAAGTTTTACGAGATTCTGATGTTATCACTGTTGAAAGTGCCTTCCAAAGTTGACGGGATTCTGACCGAATTTTCATCTCGAATTTCATGGACTACAATGAAGAACAAAATGGCGTGCTTGGGCTTTGCCATTAATGGATCACGCCATTGTTTAATCTTTAGGATTTATTTTATTGTTAATAATTAAGTCCATTAAACATTTAATTATGGGCTTAAGTCTTTATATTTTTAATGGGCTAAGTAATTTTAGGAAAGTAGTTTAGTTCCTAGTGTTTCATTACAATTAGGAAGTTTCATTAACTTGTCCTAGGGTTAACGTTTTATAGCCTATTAAAGGCAACACATCATTAACGTTTTAATGGTCGAGAAATTTCAGAATTTTAGCAGGTGCTAATTTCGTGATTAACACTATGTGTTGTCAAAGCCTTGAAGTTCAAGTTTGATCTTCATTGTAGATAGTCCACCTTTAGCGTGACCTTTAGGTGACTTCACTGAGTTCTTTATTTAAAGAGCAAGCCAAATTAACTAGTTTAACGCATGAATTTTCATGGTTGAATCAAGTTCGTTTGTATAACGTGAGGGTTTGATTTGCTTCAAGTCTGGCCTTTTCGTTCCCCTTGAATTACTTCTGCCAAATTCTATTTTTGTGCTTGTTTGTTTCGCTTTTTGTTACAGCAACGATCCAAAGGTTGTGGTTCTTGAATGATCAAGTTTTCTTCAGCCTAGAACATTCGCATCAATTGGTATCTGAGCAAAGGTTGTTGTCTCAAAAAAAAATTCAGGTTAATCCGTTTTATCTTCTTGCTATTTTTTTCTTTGTGTTTTGCTGCAGTTTTGCGTCAAAATCTGCTGCTGTTTCTTGCGTCTTTCTTGTTGTTATCGTGTGTCGTTATTGCTGTCTTAATTCGTGTTAGATTCAGTCTATAATTTTGTCATTATTGTGCTCAAACTCGCATGCTAAAGAGTTGTTGAAATCTGCCAGAATCATCCTTGTTCTTGTGTTGTTTTCTTGTGCTGTTTCTTTGCATCTTATCTACTGTCTTTTGCGTTTCTTTTGGTGTCTACATTCTGCACTTTTGGATTGTCTTCATAGTGTTGAATTCCTTGTGTTTTCATTGTTGTGTCACACGTCGAAAAAGAATTTTAGGGTTTCGTCAAAAGTTGTTTGAAATTTTCGCAAAACAATTAGGGTTTTTCACCCAGTCGCGACAATTTCGGCCGTCCGAAAATTAAGACAGGCGTCCGAAACTTAGGTTCGGACGGTAGAGGTCGTCCGAAACAGGCGTCCGAAACTTGAGTTCAAAAACGTCCTTCCAGAAGTTTAGGTTCGGACGGTAGTGGTCGTCCGAAACAGGTGTCCGAAACAGGCGTCTGAAACTTGAGTTCAAAATCTCCTTCCAGAAGTTTAGGTTCGGATGGTAGTGGTCGTCCGAAACAAGCGTCCGAAACTTGGGACAAAAATTTTGCTCCCAGAAGTTTAGGATCGGACGGGGTAGAGCATCCGAAACAGGCGTCCGAAAGTTTAAAACAAAAAAAAAAGAAAAAAAAAGTGACCGATTAAAAAAAAAGGGTACGGTCAATTCAAAAAAATAGTATATTCGAACTTTCTTTTATTTATTTTCTGTTTTATTTTCCATTTGAAAGAACTAAGTGTTCTTAAGTTGTGTTTGAAGATCACCAACATTGGAAGTGACATATTTTGCTCATCTTAATTTGGACTTGAGTGATTCAAAAACCAATCTTCTTCTTTTATAGTCTATTGTCTATTTTTTTTCGTAGTTTTCTGAAGGTGAATCAATTTATACCCACACGTGTTCTTAAACCTCTTGTGACGTGTTTTTCTTTGTTATACTCTTTGTTTTTCACTTGTGTGAATTCTTGTTGTGGAACTTGTTGATTGAGACGTGTTATCTAAATAATTGAACTTGGTAAGTCTCAACCGTCCTAAAACATTCATTACTTGAAAGTATTAGCTAGGATAAACAAGAGAGAATACTACCTAATTAGAGTGGAGAGTACCTACTATCCAATAGTGAGGAACCCGTGAGGATTTGTTACATATATTCTTGCGTTTTTTTTTCTTTACTAAATTGCAGGTACAAATGGAGGAGTCTAAAACCACTTCTACATCATGTGAAAAGGTGTTTCATACCAGGTGCAATGTTCAAAGTACAGTGTGTGCTATAGTGATTGACAGTGGGAAAAGCTCTAACTTTGCTAATGAACTCATGGTAGAAAGGTTGAATTTACAAACCACTCCACATCCAAATCCTTACTTGCTGCAATGGAATTATAATTGTGGTGAAGTATGGGTGTCAATGCAAGTCAAGGTTGCACTCTCAATTGGAAGGTACAAAGATGAGGTACTATGTGATATATGTCCTATGCAAACATCATGTCTTTTCTTGGGAAAACCGTGGCAGCTTGATTACAATGGTGCTTATAATGATCTCAAAAATTGTTATTCATTCATGAAGGATGGTACAAAGTTTAATCTCCGAGCTTCAACACCTTGTGAAATTTCTGAAGATCAAGCACGAATTGCTAAATCTTGTGCTAAAATGAGAGAAGAAAAAGAATTGAAAAAAAAGCTGAAAGAGAGAAAGAAAAGAGTGACTTAGTTAGAATATCCTGTGAGCAAACTATGAGTGATAAAAAGAGTGATGAGCTGAAAAATTTAGAAAGTGAGATGAGTGTTCAAACTCAAAAGAGAGAGAAGAGTTCATTGAAAGTTGAACAACCTCTTGTACTTATAAATCATAGTGATCACGAATTACCTTGTTTGCTGCCTAGATCTTTTCTTTTACAGATTCATAGAGTTCCTAGACATCTAATGGAGTTGCAAACAACTCATTATCAATTGGAAGGAGTCCAATCTGCCTTAGCTTGTTTTCCGCAAGGTAAGCAAGGTAAGTTAGGTGAGTTTTCATTTGTTTTTGATTTTTCAACTGTTCGTCACTTTGAGGTTGTCAATTTAATTGATTTTCAAAGTTTTCGAACCGTTTTAAGTCAATTTCAAAAACTTTCCTATACTTTTTCACAGTTAGTTCGAAATTTTGTTAAGGGTATGTTTGAATCTAAATTATGTGCTTACAATTTCGAACTACATCAAACCTTTGTATGCGCTCATTCAAGTGTTAATTATATTGACTCTACTTGCTGGATTATTGATTCTTTTGATTACTTATTTCGTGAATTTGCTCACATTCATCAAGTTCAAAGAGGTCCATGGGTAATTCAACACTTCAATGGTAAGTTATCTCCGTTACAAATTTCTTTTGAATTCCAAGAGGTAAAATTTTCTGTTTACAACTATTCAATAGATTGTTTACATTCTAGTCTTTGGAATTACACTCTCATATTTGATAACTTTCGCATGTTTTTAAAGGTATTAATACGTTAATGTGATTTACACTTTGTCAAGGATGCATATATGTTTTCTTGTTATGAATATTCTTGTACTTATGATTCTATTCATATATGTTTGCGTCCTTTGCTTACATCACATGTTAATAACGTAAATAATGTGTTAATGAATGTTGTTAGTGAATTCGTCTTCATTAGTTCTCTAATTAGGAACATTCGGTTTTCTGATTTGCATAAACTACATGCTAGTTATTTGC
Source organism: Ophiorrhiza pumila (assembly GCA_016586305.1). Lineage (NCBI taxonomy): Eukaryota > Viridiplantae > Streptophyta > Magnoliopsida > Gentianales > Rubiaceae > Ophiorrhiza > Ophiorrhiza pumila. The sequence continues at coordinate 18,070,405 of BLIW01000010.1, forward strand.
ATAATTGTTTTGAATTCATTAACTTCAACATTATGACTCATGCAAATTTTGTTAAGACTAATCATGTTCTATGTGTTTCGAATTTGCATACATATTCTGCATCACCAATCTTTTTGGTAAAAGAAAATCATTTAATGTTTTGTCATAGATTATTGAGTTTTTCTTTATCTTATACTCTTGTTTTGATCTTGCAGAATATCATACATTGTTGGCCGAGAATTGTTTTATTCCAACTCGACTCGATTCTTATGGAGTTCGTGATATTGGTGTTTGACCCTGGAACTCACTTTCAAGATTCGAGGATGAATCCTTTCGAAGAGGGAGGGAATGATGAGAATGAGCCCGTGTCCATGTCCGTGGTGTTAAGTCAAATTGTCATCCTGAAAGTTTCTGTTACATTTTGGTTTTCTTGCCATAACTCTTTCGATATAACTCGGAATTGCATGATTCAAGAAGCCCTGGAACGATAAGAGCTAGATCTACAACTTTAATGTTTTACGTTTTACTAGATTCTGATGTTATCACCGTTGAAAGTGCCTTCCAAAGTTGATGACGGGATTCTGGCCGAATTTTCATCTCGAATTTCATGGACTACATTGAAGATCAAGATGGCGTGCTTGGGCTTTGCCATTAATAGATCACGCCATTGTTTAATCTTTAGGATTTATTTTGTTGTTAATAATTAAGTCCATTAAATATTTAATTATGGGCTTAAGTCTTTATGTTTTTAATGGGCTAAGTAATTTTAGGAAAGTAGTTTCGTTCCTAGTGTTTCATTACAATTAGGAAGTTTCATTAACTTGTCCTAGGGTTGACGTTTTGTAGCCTATTAAAGGCAACACATCATTAACATTTTAATGGTCGAGAAATTTCTGAATTTTAGCAGGTGCTAATTTCGTGATTAACACTATGTGTTGTCAAAGCCTTGAAATTCAAGTTTGATCTTCATTGTAGATAGTCCACCTTTAGCGTGACCTTTAGGTGACTTCACTGAGTTATTTATTTAAAGAGCAAGCCAAATTAACTAGTTTAACGCATGAATTTTCATGGTTGAATCAAGTTCGTTTGTATAACGTGAGGGTTTGATTTGCTTCAAGTCTGGCCTTTTCGTTTCCCTTGAATTACTTCCGCCAAATTCTATTTTTGTGCTTGTTTGTTTCACTTTTTGTTACAGCAACGATCCGAAGGTTGTGTTTCTTGAATGATCAAGGTTTCTTCAGCCTAGAACATTCGCATCATACTCCAAGTACAAAGTCCATAGAAATATCAATCCAAGGATGCCTAGGAACAGGCAAAGGCGTGTATAATCCATAAGGCATAACTTTAGATTTTGATTGTTTACACACAATGCATTTATCACAAACACTTTTTACATCTTTAATCATATTAGGCCAATAAAAGTGTTCATTTAAAACAACAAGTGTTTTAGCAATTCCAAAGTGCCCCATTAACCCTCCCTCATGGATTTCTTTAACAAGTAAACCTCGAATGGAACAAGAGGATATGCATAATTTATCTTTCTTAAACAAAAATCCATCATGCACATAAAAGTCACCATTCGGTCGTTTAGAACATTGATCAATAATGGTTTGAAAATCAGCATCACTTTTGTACAAATCTTTAATTAAATCAAAACCAAGTAGTTTAGCATGTAAATAGGTAAATAACGTATATCTCCTAGACAATAAGCTACAACATTTTCTTTACCCGATTTGTACTTTATCACATATGGAAAAGATTCAATAAATTCTAACCATTTAGCATGCCTCTTATTCGATTTACCTTGAGTCTTTAAGAATTTAAGGCTTTCATGATTAGAATGGATAATGAACTCTTTAGGCCATAGATAGTGTTGCCAAACCTGTAATGATCTTACCAAAGCATACAACTCCTTGTCATAAGTCGCATACTTCATGGCTGCCCCATTAAGCTTTTCACTAAAGTAAGCCACCGGCCTTGATTCCTGCATTAAAACAGCATCAATACCTATCCCGGAGGCATCACAGTGTATTTCAAAAGCTTTATGAAAATTTGGCAATGCAAGAATAGGGGCGTGAGTCAATTTGTCTTTTAATGTGTTAAAAGTGTTTTCATGCTCTTTTTTCCATTCAAAAGTTACATTCTTTTTAACAAGTTCATTTAAAGGTGCAGCTATTGAACTAAAGTCTTTAACAAACCGTCTATAAAAACTTGCTAAACCATGAAAACTTCTAACATCACTAGCACATGTAGGTCTCAGCCAATCTATAATTGCCTTGACTTTAGACTCGTCAACCGAAATTCCTTGAGAACTAACAACATACCCTAAAAAGATTATGGATTTCATGCAAAAAGAACAATTTTTAAGGTTTGCATACAATTTGTTCTCACGTAATATAGCAAATATGTTTTGAAGATGTTCAACATGTTCATCAAGTAATTTTCTATAAATAAGGATGTCATCAAAATAAACTACAATAAATTTGCCAATGAAAGATCAAAAAACATGATTCATTAGCCTCATAAAAGTACTAGGTGCATTAGTTAGACCAAAAGGCATGACTAACCATTCATACAATCCATACTTTGTTTTAAAGGCAGTTTTCCATTCATCTTCTTCGTTCATTTTAATTTGATAGTAGCCACTTTTTAAATCAATCTTGGTAAAAATACAAGAACCGTACAATTCATCAAGCATATCATCTAATATAGGAATTGGATGTCTATACTTAATTGTGATTTTATTGATGGCACGACAATCAACACACATTCTCCAAGATTCATCCTTTTTAGGAACTAATATCACAGGAATAGAACAAGGACTAAGAGATTCTCGAACTATACCTTTGTCAAGGAGTTCATCAACTTGACATTGAATCTCTTTGGTTTCCTCCGGATTTGCTCTATAAGCTGGACGATTCAGAATTTGCACTCCAGGCATGAAATCGATTTGATGTTCAATGCCTTGAATATGTGGTAAACTTATTGGTAAGTCCTTGGGAAACACGTCTCCATATTCCTGTAAAAGAGCCAAAACAACACTAGGCAAAGAAACAAGGTGATCACTATCAACAATAAGTACAGCCTTGCGAAATATTAAGCACAATAGTTGTTTCTCTAGTATTGCTCTCTTTATCTCACTCATAGAAGCAAAACAACAAGATTTAGACCTAACTATCTCTCGGCTATTACTACTTTTAGGTACAAGTTCTCGCCCTAAGCTAGTTACATTCTTTTGTTTCTCTTGCTCACTCTTTTCTTTTGCTTCTTGATCACGCATATCACTACAAGCTTTAGCAATTTTTACTTCGTCTTCAAAGACTTGGGACGGATTTAAGACTCTAAGGTTGAACTTTTTGCCTTTATGTTCAATGCTGTAGTAATTCTTCTTGGCATGATAAACAACATCTCTATCAAATGGCCAAGGTTTTCCAAGAAGGATATGTCCAGCCTCCATTGGAACCATGTCGCACAAGACTTCATTAACATAGTTACCAATAGTGAATGGAACCATTACTTGCTTACTTACCCTAGTTTCGGCAAAATTATCAAGCCATTGAAGTCGGTATGGCTTGGGATGTTTCAAGCAAGTTAAATTCATCTTTTTGACAAGTAGAGTACTTGCCACATTGTTGCAACTCCCACTATCAATAATCATACCACAAATTTTATCTTGAACTATACAACGTGTGTGAAAGATGTTTTCACGTTGAATCAAATCATCATCAACTTGTGGTTGTACATTTAGAATCCTTCGAGTCACTAAACAAAAATCGCCAACTTGATAGGCGTCAACGTCTTCACCCACTTCACTTTTATATTTATCTTCAAGTGCGGGTATATCAACACATTCATCATCACTTACCACATTTCCATTGTCAAGAACATACATCAATTTGCGAGTAGGATAATCGAATTGGATGTGCCCAAAACCTTGGCACTTAAAACATCGGATGTCCTTTATTCTTTGGTTCGGTTTTGATGCTAGATTTAGCAATCTTGCTGAATGGTTTCTGAACGTTGCACGGTGTGTTTTGAGGCCGATTTGGCGTGAATTGCCTTGATTTTGGTGGCGGAGCAGACTGTGCAGGATTGTACTGGAAATCTCTCTTCCAAGGCAGATTTGGTTGTGTGAACCAACCTTTACTTTTCATGTGCCTTTCGATCTTAATAGCTTTATGAACTAGCTCATCAATATCAATATAACTTTGAAGATTGACATGGTATGCTAATTTAGAATTCATACCTCGAATGTACCTCTCAATGGTTGAGTCGGCACTCTCCTTAACATTAGCTTTAATCATGAGAGCCTCCATCTCATTGTAATATTCCTCCACTGTTTTATTACCTTGCACAAGGGAGTGCAATTTGCGATTAAGCTCTCGATTGTAATGTGTTGGAACATACTTCTTTTGCATGAAAACTTTCATCTCCTTCCAAGTCCGAATTGGTCTCTTTCCACCTTGGCGCCTACTTTTGATCACTTCATCCCCCCATAAGCTAGCATAGTCTTTGAGATGCATGAAGGCAAGTCGATACCTCTTATCTTCGGGGTAGTTATTTCCTTCAAAGAGATGATCTAGATCTCGTACCCAAGTAAAGTATGCTTCGGGATCTGCTTTACTATGGAAAATAGGTAATATTTGCTTGAAAGAACCAATTGAAAGTTCGAACGTTTTACCACTTTTGGAAGACTCAATGACGTCTTCATCATTCTTATAATCAAATTCGACCTCATCAAAATCAATTCTTCTTGAGGTGGATCTTTGGGTGGCAGCTTGTTTAGAAGCCGATTCCAAATTATTGATATCTTTTGAAGCACATTGAATATCACGTCATTAGTGAACTTTTCTTCACCTTGTGGTGCTTTTTGTTAGTTGAAAATTAGTTGAAAATAATATTGAGTATGAAATGAGACTTGAGTATGAAATGAAGTCTTTACACTTGCTTTTTCTTGTTCGCTCTCTGAAATGTGGTCATCATGCTGATTTTAGATTGCAAATCTTAAGGTCCGAGTGAAAAAAAATTCTCTGGTGCTAATGAAGACATACGAACCTAAATAGGCCTCACCATGGGAAGTTTTTAGGAAATGAATGCTAAAGTAATTAGAAATAGAGAATTGAGAATTTGCGGGGTAAAAGTATCACTCTTAGGCCTTATCATGGGAAATAAGTGATGACAGGGAATCTAGGGAATAGTGTAGTCCTCATGCTGACTGGACTTTAGGTTTTCAGGCAACTAAATCTCCTAGTATTTTACACATATGTTGATTATACTTCTTGAGTTGCTAAAGTGAGTATTCACTCAGTAGAAGAACCCTAGGACATCATTTTTCTTTCTGCAGTAGTACTTTAATTGTAGTTCTGTCTTTGTTAAAATCATTTAGAGTAATTCTTAGAATTCTAGAGCCAACTCTTCTCTGAGGAACAATACCCTACTATCACTACTATAGTAAGCTAGGGATAAATTGATAGGTACGAGATAATCCGCATCAATTTTTGGCACCGCTTTCGGGGAAGGATGATTTCTTGAATTTTGATTTGCTCTATTTTATTTTCTTTTTCTTACTCCAATTTTCAATTCTTATTTCTCTGTTTGTGCTTTTCTACTAGCAGTACGTTACTCTCGGTATGTGAGTGGTGTTTTGCAAGATTTCAAGTCTCGTACGCTCAAATCTTGCAGGTTTGAATAAGAAACAGAATATCAGCTTGATCTTGAGTTGGAAAGGACTTGAGGAAGCAGCAAAAATACAGAAGAATGGCCAACCAGGAAGCTAGACCACCAAAATTTGGGGACCAGTACGCTATTAGTTTTGAGAATGGATTTGACCAGCAGGACATTGATGTGTAGAGTTATCATATTCCTACTCAAATTGTGTTAATGATTACCCAAGGTCAATATTTCTAGGGAATGGATATAAAGGACCTCAAATGAACATTTAGATTGGTTCCTTGGACTACGTAGCATATTTAAGCTCCAACGAGTACCTCATAGTGAAGTGCATGGTTTTTGAACGTTGGATGGTGTGTTTTGAGGCTGATTTGGCGTGAATTGCCTTGACTTTGGTGGCGGAGAAGACTGTGCAGGATTGGACTGGAAATCTCTCCTCCAAAGCATATTTGGTTGTGTGAACCAACCTTTACTTTTCATGTGCCTTTCGATCTTAATAGCTTTATGAACTAGCTCATCAATATCAACATAACTTTGAAGATCGATATGGTATGCTAATTTAGAATTCATACCTCGAATGAACCTCTTAATGGTTGAGTCAGCACTCTCCTTAACATTAGCTTTAATCATGAGAGCCTCCATCTCATTGTAATATTCCTCCACGGTCTTATTACCTTGCATAAGGGAGTGCAATTTGCAATTAAGCTCTCGGTTGTAATGTGTTGGAACATACTTCTTTTGCATGAAAACTTTCATCTCCCTCCAAGTCCGAATTGGTCTCTTTCCACCTTGGCGCCTACTTTTGATCACTTCATCCCCCCATAAGCTAGCATAGTCTTTGAGATGCATGAAGGCAAGTCGATGCCTCTTATCTTCGGGGTAGTTATTTCCTTCAAAGAGATTATCTAGATCTCGTACCCAAGTAAAATATGCTTCGGGATCTGCTTTACTATGGAAAGTAGGTAATATTAGCTTGAAAGAACCAATTGAAAGTTCGAACGTTTTACCACTATTGGAAGACTCAATGACGTCTTCATCATCCTTATAATCAAATTCGGCCTCATCAAAATCAATTCGTCTTGAGGTGGATCTTTTGGTGGTAGCTTGTTTAGAAGCCGATTCCAAATTATTGATTTGGATTTGTATCTTTTGAAGCACATTAAATATTACGTCATTAGTGAAATTTTGTTCACCTTGTGGTGCTTTTTGTTCACCACCCTCCATTTTACCTGCACGTTAGTGAAAAAAATAGCAAGAAAACAATATAATTTCCTCAGGGGTTCTCATTATGGTGAGTAGGTACACTCCACTCTTTATATAGTAGCTTTTCTCTTTTAACGTATACCCTAACTATACTCTTAACATTGGATTACCTACACTAAGAGACCAACCAGCACGTTGATTTGTAGAACGAACGAAACCAGCAAGTTCAACAACAAAACGCACACAAGATAAGTCAAATAGAATATTTTAGGCAAGAAATCGAAAAGAGTATTTAGAACACGTGCGGGGTGTAATTTGATTTAGCTACAAAAAATAGACAGAAAGATAAAGAAAATGCAACTTGAATCACTCAATTAGGAGTTATATTGAGCAAGTTATGGCACTTTTAAATTGGTGGTGTTTTAAGGAAACAAGATGAGAACACTTAGTTCTTTTCGGCTGAATTTTTTTTTTGTATTTGGGCTTTTTTTAATTTTAAACGTCGACCTTTTTTTAATATATAAATTTTGGCCTTTTTTTTACATTGGCCTTTTTTTTCTTTTATTCAGACAACAACTAGGGCTTTTAAGGTTGTTAAGACAAAACCTAGGGTTTATGGTTGTTTGTCATTTGTTGTCTTAACCTTAAATTTTAGCAACCAAAATTAATCAAGAACTCACCAACAAATTCGAATTTATCAATGCCACAAAAGGATAACTTTCAAGATTCAAGGCAAGGAACAAGAATATAAGTTCATATTTCGAATTTAAGCAACTTTGAAATTCAAGAAAATCAAGAACTTCAAGAAGGTGATCAAGAACTTATCTTTATGACACGAAACAAAACTTGACTGAAAGATAAGAGAATATAGAAGCAAAATAGAGACAATTGCAAAACAAATGAGGTCAAATGGACAAGAATCAAGAAAGTTTGGAATTTAGGTAAAAAACCGAAACCCTAACCCTATTTTTTTGACATTCAATTTTTTTTAGCATACAATCCTATTCGGTTTCAGCATAAAGAACTCAAGCAGAAATGAAAGAAAAAGACACAAGAACAATGATGCAACAAAACAAGAACGGACAGCAGCAAGAATGATGCAAATCAACAACAACGAAAATTTCAGATTTGACACGAAAAGAAACAAGACGCAAAACGGAAATTGTAACCTGAATATTTATGCAACAACCGGTTCTCTGATACCAATTGACGCAGATTGATCGAAACTTGAAGTCCTAGATCACCGAGTACACCAATTTTGTAGAACCGTGTAGCATAGAACAACTCGAACCAACAAGAACAGTTAAGAACATACGGAATTAACAACAAAACAAAAGGATATTGAAACCTGAAGACTGGATATTAGCCAATAAAACCCCCACGTTTATTACAAACAAATTAACCTAGTTCGTGTAAATCTCGAAGCTAAACTAATAGGTTTGGCTCGTTCCTGAAATCAAGAACTGGAAGGCTCACCTAAAGGTCTTAGCTAAAGGCTTGCGGATTTGTATAAAGAACAATTTAAATCAATTGAACTTCAAAGGTAGCAAAACGTGTTTGCAAATTTAGCAAAGCTAAAGATTTCTTATTTCATCATGCATAAAAATGTATAAAGTGTTGCCTTAAATAGGCTACAAAAAGGAAACAAAATAAATCCTAGCAAGAAGTCAATTTCGAGTTGAACTTCAAGCTTAACTAACCAATTCCAATTTAGGAAACATCGAAATTGGAATGAAACACTAACAAACTAACTAACTTTCCTAAAAACTACCCAATGGAATTACTTTCCTAAAGATTCCACACGGTTTTCACTTTCCTAAAATGATTACATGCCATTATCATGTAAGATAATTTGGGCCATGTAATTAATTAATTATTATTTTTAATTAATTAAAGACACGAAATAACAAAGCCAAATAATTAATTTTCGGACTTAATTATTAAAACTCTTAATTAAATTAACTACGACTAAAGGAAAGCGTGATCCAATAATAGAAAAGCCCAAGCACGCCATCTTGGTCTTCAATGAGATTGCTCCATGAATATTCTTCAAGTCGGAATTTCCTTAAGCTCCAATGTAGAACTCTTAGAAACATCATCATGTATTGTAATTGAAGAGATATTCCAAATAGCTCCATTGGTATGAAATGTTGATGCCGTGTTATGATCTTCTCCAAAATCGTCCAAGTCTCCATAATGTGTTGACAACAATGAGTGCAAAGCGCTCTTCATCCTCTTGCTCTTTGATCTTGTCATTGGTCCATCAAGATTCTCCAAGGGATCAACATGTGAAGTCGGCTTTGGCACCAAGGACATGGGCATATTGTCATCACCATTCTTAAAAGATCTCCCACAATTAATGAATCTTTGAGGTGAAAGATTTGTATCAAGTACGTACTTGAATATTCTTGGCATAAGATTTTAGTATCTTGCCAATTTTTTTTCTACCAATTACAATAATGATCTCATCAAAATATTTATAGACCTTGACCCTGTGGTACATGACATCAAAGCACTATGGACACTCTTGTATCCGAGTATTCAATCTTTTTTTGTTTTTTCAATCAATCAGAAGAATCAAATTTGTTGGGTTAAAACGAAATGTGAGATTAGCTAGCTATTAAGGACATTTCCGAACAAGAATTCAAGACCACAAAAATTCTCATATGAAAAGAAAAGTCTAATATGAAGAATTGGAGTCACAAAAGAAACAGTGGCAATTTCATTAAACTAAAAGATGCCCTTTTGAGAAATAGAGGGAAAATTTTCTTTTACATGAGCAAGATTGCTAAATATGACTGATGTTATACAATTTGGAGCAAAAGACCTTCAAAACGTTTTTTGCAAGTCATGGGATGCAGTTGTCATTACACTTAAACGTTAATATTGATTGAGTGACTTAAATTATACATTTAAAAAGTATAGAGACATTTTTTTTATTAAAAAATTTAGTGATAAATAATAAAGATTTAAAAAAGTACAATAATTAATTTTTTTAGTTTATCCGTTCAAATTTGGCAAAAAATTTTCCTTTTGAGAAAAAATAATGAGCAAAACTGCCATAAATAGGTATTAATGGGTACCCTCATTAATTTTTTTGTCTGGGGTACTCTAATTAATTATTTTGTGAAAAAAACAACAAAAAAAAAAGAAGAAAGAGAAAAGTACTTCTAATGCACCAACACGAATCAAACTCAAACACTGGAACATAACATACTTGCATGAACTTGTGAGTCTCATATAATTTTATTTGCATCACTCCTTATGAAACACTAGAAATAATTAGGGAGTTTTTTTTGTAGGAGGAGCTTTAGTTTGAGGTAATATGGATGTTATTAGCTAGTTGTGGCATTCATATTACTGACAAATTATAGAAACCCCAAGTCTGTAAAGGATGAGCCCTCCTTATTTACTTTTTGTGTAATGTTTTTGTAAGGTAGTAGTACTAATAATTTAAATGTTTTTGCTCTTGTATTTGTGGATTTTGGTATGTCTGCTAATGCGGATTATCGTGTACCTATCAATTTATCACTAACTTATTGTAGTAGTGATGGTAGGGTATCGTTCCTAAGGGAAGAGTTGGTTCTAAAATTCTAAGAATTACTCTAAATGCTTTTAACAAAGACAAAATTACAATTAAAGTACTACTGCAAAAAGAGAGAGGATGTCATAGGGTTCCTCCACTGAGTGAATACTCACTTTAGCAATTCAAGCAGTACAATCAACATGTGTGTAAAATACTAGTAGATTTAGTTGCCTGAAAACCTAAAGTCCAGTCAGCATGATGACCGCACTGTTCCCTATATTCCCTGTCATCACTCTTATCCCAAGATAAGGCCTAAGAGTGATGCTTTTACCACGCAACTTCTCAATTCACTGTTTCTAATTACTTTAGCATTCATTTCCTAAAGGCTTCCTATGGTGAGGCCTGAATTTCGGTTCTTATGTCTTCATTTGCACCAGAGAATGTTTTTACACTCAGACCTTAAGATTCCGCAATCTAAAATCAGCATGATGACCGATTTCAGAGAATGAACAAGACAAAGCAAGTGTAAAGACTTTATTTCATACTCCATTTCTCATTTCACAAATTTTCAACTAATATTAATGAATCTAGCTTTAATTCAACATGATGACCGTAACTAAAGTTCAATTCAGCAATACCGGATCAAAATAATGAAATTTAACAGATTTTATCAAGCAAAATTGAGTATGGTTTCATTCTTCATAGATCACATTAATTGCACTGCATAAAATTGCCTTAGTCGAGTACTCATTCATCGGAATCCTAGAACATCACAGATCTAGCTTGAGAAAGTCATTCTCAACTTACAATCACAAATGAACTGCATTAAACAATTAATCTTCATAAATTGGAAAAATTTACCAATTAATTGCTTCAAAAAGCACAAAATAATAAAGGGAATTGTTCTATGCTTCCTCAATTGTGAAATAAATTCCAAAGATCTGTCCAAGATTTCAAAAGAAATCGCTATCGGAGTACAAAATTCTAGAGAGAGAAAATTTCCCGCTCACTAGTCGAAAAATTAACTCTGAATAATGTTCCCCAAAATAATAAAAATATCTCTATTTATAGGGATCATAAGCTTAATCAACACAAAAACGTAAACTAAACACTTATTTAAAAAAAACCACTGTGAGAAAAATCATCCCAAATGCGCACGTGCACGCCACTCCATGTCACCCATCTGTTCCACCACTTCACACTTTTGAGCCTTATTCGGTCACGCTTTAATTTCGCACTCCACGCCTTTGAGCCATGAATTTTACGCTTTCACAATCTGCACATCAAAACCTAGATTTCAACACTTAGAAAAAATTTCAGCACAAAAATATCTCACTTGCACTGTGCGGTCTCCACCACACATAAAAGTGGCAGCTGCACCTCACAAAACTTAACATGGTGTGGCCGCCAGCTGCGGCCTCACCATGCAATAGTTTTCATGGTGCGGCCGCGGTGTGCATGGTGTGTGCAAGTGTTGTGCTAGTGATGTGCAAGTGTTTTGTGCTAATGTATGCTATATGTGAGTATGAGTGCTGTGTATGCATAAGTCAAGTGTATTCAAAAGTGTGCAAGGATGTAGCAATACTTGTGTGCAACAACTTGTGCATAAGAGAATGAGGTGAGTGGTGTGCGTGAGTGCCAGCGCGCATGCTCGTGGGCGTGTGTCAATGCTGCGTGCGGTGTGCTGCGTGTGAGCTTGCTGCAAGCAAACTGCGCAGCGTATGTACGAGTTGTGCTAGGGTTGTGCGCGGTGCACCCACATCGTGCATGTAAGTGTGTGCTAGCTGCATGTGTGGTGCGCGCAGCTTGTTCACAGTGTGTGTGTGTGTGTGTGTGTGTGTGTGTGTCACGTGTGCAAATGCAAATGTATGCACCAAATCACCAATTAGGACCTTTTTTCTCCATTTTAGCACTACCAATTATGCATCACATAAATGTACAAATCAAAACACAATACCACAATTTGCACTAAAAACACATCAAAAGTCAAGTGAAATAGCACATATAAGTTAGTATAAAATCAACTTATCAATTTTCCCCACACTTAAACTTTTGCTTGTTCCAAGCAACTTCACAAGACTTCACAACACACTTCCCTTTCTAACCATGTTTTATCATCTTCACTCAACACACTATCCCTTTCTCACAATGCGAATCACCAAGTTAATCAAAACATTTTCACATGATAAAAGAACTACTAAATACTTAAGCCAACCTTAAACTCTTAGAAATTTAGCACAAATTATCAACCAAGGCATAACAAATAAAGACCAAAATGTCATGTGTGAAAGTGTGTGGTGAGGGTTGCCAACTTTACTTGTCCTCTGTGCATGCATATACCTAAGCACTTCTTTCATACCATTCTTCACATAACAATCTTCCTATCCACACACATGAATAAATAGTAACAAAAGATCAATGGTAAACCTATGTGCACATTGGTGCTTCTATATTGGTGCTTAGCTAACTAGGTTTTATAGCTCTTTTTTTGTTTTATTTGCTAGGGTCTTATGGCTTTTTATTCCCAGTTGCCAAAGGCTTTTTCTTCCCAGTTGCCAAAGGCTTTTTCTCATTCTATATCTTTTCTCATATAAGCACATGTTCATACGTGCCTTCAAAGGACTATATATGCAAGAACACTTAAAACACAAAAAATGTGCACAACAAAGAACAAACTCCATATGGATTCCCTCCTATGTCTTTGGGTATTTGCATGACATATTTATCTTACCTTAACATATTACCTTGGCCAACAATGTGCACTAAATCCATTAAGTTTGTGCCAAATTTTTTATTTTGCATGCATAGAGGTATGAATTTTGCATACAAAACTCATTCAAATCAGCAGAATCTCACCACAATCATCACACCACCACTAATTCAGACACTAAGGAAGCATTTCCACAGATGAAAATCAAGATTTTCACACTCAAATCAACCCAAATTCGAATTCCCTTCACAAGAACCCTAAGGTGTGAATTTCTAATTTTTGCTCAAATTTGTGTTGGAATGTTGTTCCTATGATATGAGACAACATTATTGAGAATAAATGAAGTGTTTACATGGACTAAATTGAAACTTTTCATGCTAAAATTGTGAAACCCATGTGTACGCTTCATGATAATTCTTTTCCATTCAATTGTGAAACCCATGTGTACGGTCCAGAGATGAACATAGATGAAGGCTATTCACTTATATCTCAAAAAAGGAAGAGATGGAAAGCATCAAAATTAGCTAAAGAAAAGGAGGGGAATGTAAGACGTTTATAAATAATATAAGACGACGGCGGCAGGAGGCTCAACTAATTTTTCTGATATGGGCTTAAAGGTGCTCCGATCTGTCACTAGCACGACAGATCGGGTTTCCGGTGACTTTAGAATCTCATTAGAACAACCTGCTCTCATGGTCGACAGGAAGCAGAGGACGTCAAAGTTGGAAGAATGGCCGGAAATCTCTCCTCTGCCATAGATGATGCTCACTGCTGGAAGACTCTTGGTAAACTCTATTCGACTAGAAGTAGCTCAACGCTGCACATCTGTCTCTGACACATATGGTTCCTCTCACTTCTTTAGAAGAACCACAATTCACGAGGTAAGTATTTTGACAACTACCGTGGTGGTGGGTGGATATTGATTCTGAGACATTGAAGTAGTAACATTGGACTCAAATTCCAGATTATGTAATTAGCTTGGGTATACTTGCACTAATTTTTAAATGTTGAATGTGGACCCTTTGAATGTGGACTTTCAGCTACGGAAAATGATATATTTGGGTTGCAGACTTCTTGGTGGGAAATTTTGGTTGGTTGGATTTTGGTTTGTATTTTCGATCCAAGGTGCCAAATTGATAGTGTGAAAGCTGAATTCAGTTCATATTGATTTTGAGCTCCAGCTTTGGTAATTGATTTTTGATCTTCTTGCATTAATTAGTCAAATTGAATGTGGACTCTTATTTCTGTATTCTCAACTGATGTTAAATGTGGACTCTTATTTTTGTTTCTGGGAGAATTTGTTGAGCTTTTGGAATCTTGGTCGATGATTCTTGATGGGATTCACCTTTGGATTTGATTGATTGGATTTTGATTTGGTGATGAAACCTGCATCCAGCACATATAATTTGCTGCCATGTCCTTTCAGTGTGCTCAGATGGTTGATTTTAAAGCTTCTGTTCATATGCTCAAGGTGTGTCATGTACTTTATTTTCATGCTTTTGAAGAAGTTGATGATATGTGGTAAACATGTACTGGTCAGAGAATAGCCGTTTGCTTTGTTCTGTTTGCATGTTACGCTCTTAATGAATATGTATCGCCATGGCTATGATGGAGGTTTGTGGTGGTTTGTATCTTGGCTGTGCAAATGGACTTCATTGTTTCTAAAATAATTATTGCGCAAGGTTGGTTGAGAATAAACATTTGCTGGAAATGGAGATGATTATGGACTCTATTTTGGAATGGTGATGCTTTATTCTTTGAAATTACTTTGCTAATGTGGTGTGTTCGATTGCTGGAGATAGGCTCACAAGGTAGAGCCAATGCTTGACTCATGCATATTGTTGACCTCTAAGAAGCTTCATGATCTGATCCTATAGCTTCACAAATTGCAGTTACTTGATGTCATGTAAAATTCATAGGTTTTTGAATGGTAATTAGAAAGTTATACTTCAGATGTTCTAGAGTTGACATTTTCTTCTTTCCATATTTTATATGTAATTACTAAATTATGTAATGGAGTAGTACTCCATATTTCTTGCTTTCTATTTTGTAACGATGCATTTGGGTATATCCAGCATCGTATTTTGCTCATCATGTATATAAGTTCGGTTTAAAAAAAAGAAGTGCATTTTATAGGACAAAGTAATGCATTATTGGGTAAAAAAATATAAAAAGTGTTGCATATTGTAGCATAAAGTGTTACAGTAGTTTGAAGATAATAAATAAAAAAGTGTTGCATTTAGAGAGATAAGTGTTACAATTGCTTAAAGGTAATAAATAAAAAAGTGTTACATTTTTAGAGAAAAAAGTGTTGCACAAATAAAAGCGTTGCATATTCTGACAGTTGCAATACATCTAAAAAGTGTTGCTTAAAAAGGAAAAAGTATTGCTATAGATCTAAAGCGATACCTTCTGATAACACACTTTGTAAAGTGTTGCTTTAGGCTTATAGCAATATTTTTAGGGCCTAAAACAACACTTTAAAGGTGTTGCTACAGGCTCATTTTGTAGTAGTGGTTTATGAGAAAAATGATGAAATTGATATGAATATTTCTTACAATTGAAAATTTAGATGTTTGAACACGAAGAGGTCATCTGAATTAGTCGTTAGAACGTAAGAACATGATTTTGAAGCCTATTTGGAAAATGTATTTAGACATCCAAAACTTGGCGAGGTCGTAATAAGGCAAAATATGTTTAATTTATATATGCTTTTTCACTTATACTTTGTAACACCTTTGTTTCTATTTAATGTGTTTTTGTGTATATTATAGGTTATCAAACATTGAGGCCAAAATGAGAGAAAACGATTGAGGAATAATAAAGAAAGATGCAATTTACGACAAAAAAGGCCTCACAATACTGGCTATTTGTCTTTTTTCACAAGATATTCAAAGTGTTAATTTCAATTTTTGATGATCAATCCTATATTTTGAGACATTGGATAAATGGGAAAATAAGTCTCAAGTTGATCCCATGGAGGATCAAGACTACAAGAGGGGTTAACATAGCAAAACATGTCAAAAGATGGCAAAGAACAAATGCTAAGAGATCTGTCAGTGTTTAGTATTTCGGTCATATCTCTCTCCATTTAAGTCCAAATTGGGTGATTCAAGCGGCATTGGAATGCAAGAGATAAAGCTACAATGTTTATGTTTTAGATATTTCCAAATTCTATTGGAATCATGGAGAACATTTGCCAAGAAACTGGATGTCACGAGATGCAAAGCTCCACGTTCGCGATATTGAGCTTTGACATGTTTTTTTTTGCTTAAAAGATTGGTAAGGATTTATTGATTGGGATGATTATGTTAAGTTTTTATTTTCACGTTCTTCACAATTATGCATGATTTTGCACACGAATTATGTATGATGAATATACTTTATTAGTGCAGTAAATTTCTTGATATAACTTGCTTTAATCTTATCTTTTACTACATAGGAGAATTAAGGTATGTTGTTTGGAATCTTTTGTGGGTTGATGCGAATTTGTTAGGTCAGTTTTACCTTAGCTCTTGTCTCTTACCACATAGGAGGAGTTTGGGGGATTGGTTTAACATTAGCGTGACTTGTTTTACCGTTCTCTCTTACCACATAGGAGTGGTAGCATTAGAGGATTGTTAATTGGTAGATAACATTAGATTCTGGATTAATTAAGGAAGTAACCCTTGCCTCTTGCCACATAGGAGAGTTTAATTACTTGTTAATATCTAGTAGGTATGCACCTAAACCATTCCTTGTCTCTTGCCACATAGGGTGTAGTGTGTTAGGTTTTTATGAATAGGTTGGGTGCTCGGTATAGGGACCTAAGTTGTGAGTAATTGTTTACCCATAATTATAATCTTCTCATGATATTGAATTCCTACCAACTATTTTTGTAACCCTAGTCATTGTCCTCAAGAGTACTTCTCATACTTGATCATTAGTTCTTGAGTAGGTTTAGTTATTAATTATCTAATTTCTTTTATCTTTATTATTATTATTATTTTAGTTGTTAGTTTAATTATATGTTAATTGTTTGGTTGTTCACTACTTCACACACATACACTTAATCATAGTTCTCTCATTCCACGTGGGATCAACTCTTACTCCTCACTTGCTATACATGGTGCCTTGATGCACCTTAAAGTCATGAGGACTTAGAGTTTTATGAATAAATATTTGATTCTGTTAAAATATAGATTTTGAGGCTTAATTCACCCTAATTTTTACTGATCATTAGGTTGTTCGAATTCCATTTTTATATTCAAATGAATCACCCTTCCAAATTAGACAAATTTGACAAAAATAATTCATTTTCTTCAACACTTAATATTTTAGATCAATTCTTTATAGAGTACACCAATTCGAGTTTGAAGGGAGACAAATTGTTCTTCTAGAAATGGTTTATAATTATATTCACCAATTAATCTTTTGTTGAAATATACTCAACTTGAACTTCCTTATTGAGTACTAAATCACATATGGAATGATGTTTAATGGCTATGTGTTTGGTTCTAGAATGTTGAATAGGATTTTGGATAAGATTTCTAGCACTCATGTTATCACATTTGATAGACACACAATTAAATTCTAAATCGATGTATAGAAGAGTGTTTAATCCAAAGAATTTAAGCACAACAACTTCTGATTGCTATATATTCTGCCTTGGCGGTAAACAAAAACAAGGAGGATTACTTTTTACTAGACCATAACACTAGTGACTTCCCTAGAAAGTGACATGTTCCACTAGTGCTTTTTCTATCAACTCTTCATCTAGAAAAATCAGAGTCGGTGAATCTCACAAGATCAAATATGGTGGATTTGGGATACCATATCCAATAATCCATTGTTCCTTTAAGATATCTAAAGATTGTTTTTACCGCTAATAAATAAAACATTTTATCACACGATTGAAATCTAGCAAAAAATACACGACATATATAATATCCTGTCTACTTGCCGTTAGGTAGAATAAACTACTAATCATGCCCCTATGTAGTTTTTCTTCAATTTTAGTTCTGTTTTTATCTTTATCCAATTTAGTTGAAGTTCTTAGCAGTGTGCCAATAGGTTTAGACTCTTCCATGTCATATTTTTTTAAGTAATTATTTTGTATATTTGCCTTGACTGATGAAGATGCCTTCATCTATTCGCTTAATTTACAAACCAAGAAGGAATGTTAACTCACTCATCATGCTCATTTCAAATTTCTCTTGTATTAATTTTGAGTTCTTCACTTAAAATTTATTTGTTGCACCAAAGATGATGCTATCAACATAGATTTGTACAATAAGTAATTCATCTTTGGATATTTTAGTGAATAAAGTAGAATCAATTATGCTTATTTTTTAGCCTTTATCTTCTAGAAATCTACTAAATCTTTCATACCATGCTCTATGACCTTGTTTTAAACTATATAAGACTTTTACCAATTTAAAAACATGATTTGAAAATTCATTACTTTCGAGGGGTTGGTCTAAATATACTTCTTCTTAGATGTAGCCATTTAAGAAGACACCTTTAACATCTATTTGAAAAATTTTGATTTCTTTAAAGCATGCATATGCGAGCAAAATCCTTATAGACTCAACCCTTGCTATAGGAGTAGAGGTTTCATCATAGTCTATTCCTTTTTCTCGTATATACCCTTGTGCTACTAATTTATCTTTATTTCTCATTATCACTCCTGTCTCACTTAGTTTGTTTCAAAATATCCATTTGGTTCTTATGATGGAATGATTTTTAGTTCTTTCAACTAAATTCCAAACCTTACTTCTTTCAAATTGATTTAGTTTCTCTTGCATAGCTACTATCCAATTATCATCTTTTAAAATCTTATTTACAATTTTAGGTTCAATTTGTGATAGTAGGGCTAGATTTATATCAATATTGGCTTGTATGGATGACCTAGTATTCACTTCTCTTGGAGGACTTCCTATAATTAAGTCTTTAAGGTGATTTTGAATGAGTTTCCATGCTCTAGGTAGGTTATTGTTTGAAGTGTTCGGAATATTTTCTTTAATTGCATCATTTTGAGGACTTTCATCCATTTGTGATGACTTTTGGTCATTATTATTGTCGGCTTGTTTCGTTTTTTGAAATTTTCATCCAATCTTGTTTTTTCATCACTTTTCTCAAGTTTTAGATTCATGTTATTTCCATCAAATTTTGAATTAATTGCTTCTTCCATTACTAGAGTTATTTTATCATAGACTCTATAAGCTTTCCTAACTTTCAAATACCCAAAGAAAACTCCTTCATCTGATTTACTATCAAATTTACCAAGAGTTTCTTTTATTTTTAGGATAAAGCATTTACATCTAAAGACTTAAAGTATTCTATATTAGGAGTCTTCTTATATATGAGTTCATATGGTATTTTCTTTAGTATTGGACTAATTAAGATTCTATTCATTACATAACACGCGGATTTTACAGCTTTGGCCAAAAAATATTTCGGCAATTCATTTTCACATAGCATGGTTCTAGCCATTTCTTAAATTATTTTATTCTTTCTTTCTACTACTCCATTTTATTGTGGTGGCTTCAGTACCAAGAAATTATGTGTGATACCATTTTCATCATAATGATTTGTGGAACTTTCATTTATGAATTCGGTTATATTATTATTCCTTATTTATATTACAATAAGATTTAGTTCATTTTGCACTTCTAGTTTCACATATTCCATAAAGGTATCACTCTTATGTGTTAGAATTATTACCCAAGTAAACTTTGAGTAGTCATCTACTATCACAAAAGCATATCTCTGTCTCCATAGGCTAGTTGTTTGTGATGGATCAAAGAGATCTATGTGGATTAGTTCTAGTGGCTTTGAAGCAGAGACTATATTTTTTGGTTTGAATAAGATTTTAATTTATGTTCCAAGTTGGCAAGCATCACATGCTTTATTTTGTTTTCATGTTTTGCTTATGTAGACCTCTAACTAATTCATTTTTTGACAAATTATTTATGTGATTTATACCTATATGAGGTAATCTTTTATGTCACAACCAAATTGTGTCATGAACCACACTAAAATATTGCAAATTTTATTTAACTATTTCACTCAATTGAAGGGTATATATGTTGTTTAACCTAGAGTCTGTAATAATTATCTTGCCTTCCCTAGGATAAAAAATTATGCATTTTTCATGTTTAAATAATACATCAAGATCTTTATCGCAAATTTGACTAAAATTTATCAAATTGAATTTCAAATCATCAATCAAAAGTATGTTTTCAATCACATTATTTTCATTATTTGCGACATTTTGAATACCAATAATCTTCCCTTTTCTTGTCATTTTCATATGTAACATGATGCGAATTACGAAGCAAGTGGCATCAAAAGTGGCCCACGTCGTGACATCAGGTTTCTAGATGTCACGATGTTCGTGCACATCGCGATGTAGAGCCATCTCCACATCGCGACGTGGCTCACTAGAGCCATAGTTATAATTTTTATTTTTGTTAAAATAATCTCGATGTCGCAACATCTAGCATCGCATGTCATGACGTCCATGAATTTTGAATTTTGTTTCAGGGTTTAAGCCCGACATTGAGACGTGGGGGCATGATAGAGTTTTTTTTATGTATTTAATTAATTCAAAATTTGTTTTAATTAGTTATCTAGGAAAATTTGAGAAGACCAATTTAATGGCTTTTTTCTACATTTTTTAAGATAGATTATTGTTGAATGAAAATTGAGAACACGTCATGACGTGACTACTTAAATGTCATGACGTGCAGGTATGACGGAGTTTTGTTATATGTTTTTAATTAATTCCAAATATGTTTTACTTAGTTGTCTAGGTTATTTGGAGAAGTGATATTTAAAGGCTTCTTTGTACATTTTGTAAGACAGATTATTGTTGAATGAAAATTGAGAACACGGAGTTTCTTTCCATATAATAAATTGTAGACCCGAGAAGCGTTTTTGATTTACTTGTAAAGGTAATTCATGAGAAGGGAATCATCTTTGCATTGACTTTCACATTGTTTGTTTGCGAGGAGTTTACAAATAACTGCACCTAATGTCAGCCTACTAAGATAGACTGATTCTACCATCATCAATTAATCTTCAAAAAAGTTATGAACAACTATTTTCGCATCGACGCATCTATTTATGTGAGGAGCGTGGTTAGATCCGCATAAACTGGTAACATAGAATCAAGGGAACTTTCGAAAATCAGGTTTTCTTTAAGTTTACCGTAAAATTGATTGAATTAATTCGCTCGACATCCACAGGCCTTTACATTAACATGTTTAGTGAATTGGCGTTGGTAAGTATATCGTTAGATTTTATTTTTTTGAATTGGTGTTCATTGAACTGGAATTATCTGCTTATATACGTGAATTTAGAATTATCATTGTGAGATTGTTGAATTGATTTGAGTGCATCCAGTGGTATCATATTGTGTTATTTGTTCTATTGAACTTGTTGAATTTACCTTGAAATCTTTGAATTGTTTAACTGTTTGGACTTGCTGTCATGAGTAAGCAACATGGGGACCAAAGTGTGAATCAAGGATTAGAGAGTGCAGTTACTGCCTTAGGCGAGCAATTGCGAGCACTGTCAGTCAAGGTCGAAAGTATGTCTACCTTGCCAAAGTCACCTAGGTCACGATGACCTAGGAACCCATGGTTTGAAGGATTGGAGGAGGAAGGATTGGGTTTTGATGAAAGGTAAAAATAGTTTGACGAACTACAAAAAAGGGAAAGATGAAGGTACCACCATTTTCAGGAAAGTAGAGTCCGGATATGTTCTTAGAGTGGGTGAGAAAGACCAACAAAATTTTTGAGTTCTACAATTATTCTGAGAAGACTAAAGTCACCTTGGTTTTAATAGAGTTCATGAGATATGCTAGCACGTTGTAGGAAGACCTTTTGATTCAGTGGGATCGATTGGAAGAAAGGATAACTCATACTTGGGATGAAGTAAAATTTTTTATGTGTAAAAGGTTGTTCCAGCACATTACTATCCATATCTTTGGTTAGATATTCAAAATTTGAGTCAAGGGGATAGCAGTGTCAAAGAATATTATCAGGAGATACAAATGCTAATGGGACAAGCTCGTGTTCGTGACGAGAAGAACGCTACCATCACAAGATTTATAAGTTGTTTAAATCGAGATATAGCAAAGGCTATGGTACTTTCTCATTATGTGGACACGGAAAAATTACTTCATAAGGCCAATAAGGTAGAAAAGCAGTTAGAGATTGAAAAGGGGTCGGGTAATGATAGTTCTTTGTCTTGGAAGACGGTGTTGAAAACCCAGTTCAAGTGTCCAAGTTCCAAGAATAATTTAGGCCCTTTATCAAAGTCTCGGCTAGTGTAGTGTTTTAAGTGCATTGTTATGGGCATGTAGCTTCAAAATGTGGCAGCACTCTGATGCGTTAAAGTCGTATGCTCATCAATTTATTCCTAACACTACTGTAGTAGAGGTGAGTGAAAAGCGTGTCGCGTACTCTTCAATTTAACCCTAAAACTAACTGCAGTAGTGGTGGTAGGGATCGTATCCTCAGGGAAGGGATTGGTTTCAAGAAATGTCAATAAGTTGTTCTGAAGTTATCACAGGGTTGAGTTCTCAGAAATTAACGAAACTTCAAGTAACACGAATCAAGAGAATAGCACAAAATTAACAAGGGCGAACAATCAAATGCTAAACTAGGAAAATGCACAGAAATGTGATATCAAGTTTTAATGAGATGTCCTAGGGTATCTACACCGGATGAATACGTAAATACGCTACTCAAATGCCATGCAATTGACACACTTTGGAAACTAAGAGGATCTCAAACTGCCTAAGAATTTAGACTATGAGTAACATGGCGACCACATCATATTCTATGCTCTCTGACTTCACTCTTTCCCTTGGCGAGGCCTAGAATGAAGATTATAACCAGCAGAGTCTCAACTTCTCAGAATTCACTACTATAGCATGTAAAATCTAAGGTTTTCCCGTGGCGAGGCCTAACCTAGGTTCGTCTGTCTTCGTAAAGCCCGAGAAATCTCTTCTCACTCAATTCTTAGGTTTCAACGAACTTCCACCGGCATGACGATCGCATCTCGGTTCATGATCAAACAATACGAGTGAGAAGACTCATTTACCATACTGTGTGTTCTCATTTCAAGCATTTTTACTCCTATTGATCAATTAAACCCCAACCTAGAATGGCGACCACAATCAAAACATGATTCAATCAACAAGAACTCGAATGAGTGAAACTTAACTAGATTTAAGCATTTTTTCCCAGTATGAGTTCATTCTTAATGATTTACGTCAATTGCAAGGCATTGCATAGTCTAATTACACTTCATCCGGTTCAAAACCCTAGAACATAGTAAATCTAGCCACAGAGTTCCATTTTCAGTTCACGATCATCAACAAACAACAATAAGCAAGTCATGTTTATCAATTGGGAAGAATTTACCAAATGCTCTGCTTCAATTGCTTCCAATTCAAAAAGAATCCATAAATTCCTCCTTAATTGAGAATAGAATTACAATAATTGGAGCAAATCCTCGATCGGAATTGAAAATGGAGCTAAAACTGTTAGAGAGAGAAAGTAGAGAGAGAAAGTAAATCTAGAGAGATAAAGGTGAGAGAGAAAATTCTCGCTCTCCAAAAAATCAAAAGTCTGGTATGAATTCTCGAATGTTCGTCGTCCAAAAATCTAACTAAATTCCCTATTTATAGAGGTTACAAAACGTGCTTAAAACGCTAACGTAGAATGCCTAAAACATTGCAAGGAATGCTATAACGTATGTTGGTAAAACTCAACAAAGTTCAACAACACTTTCTGTATAAGACCCCAAATCACGCCTTTGAGCCTAGGAGCTTCACGCCTCCATCAGTCATCCTGCGCCTTCAAGTCAGCAAGTCCCACACCTTTCAGAGCCCATGCGCACCTTCGAGCCACCAGCTAACACGCCTTCATTGTGTCCTGAAACCACAACAAGAAATCTCACTCCTTTGCCGAATTTTCAAGACCAATAACCATGCAAATGCAATGCGAGACCTCACAAGCACAAACCATCATGGCCTGCGAGGTCTCGCCGATCAGATTTTTATGGCCTGCGAGTCTCGCAGGCCATTTTTTTGCATTTTTTCACATGCCTGCGAGATCTCACAGGCATGATTTTGCCAATTTTTACATGCTTGCGAGATCTCGCAGGGTAATTTTTTTGTGCCCTCGAGGTCTCACGAGCTACTCCACTTGCAACTTCATGCTTAGATCAATTATTTATGAATCACTAAAGTGTGTTTGTGTGCGAATGAGTGAAATGATGCCGTGTAGTGTGAGTGAGTGAAATGAAGGGGTTGTGTGGTGTTGAAAATGTGAAAGTGAAAGTGTGTTAGTGAAATGAATTGTGAGGTGAGTGTTATGTACGAAATGTGTGTTGTGAGTGTGTGTGTGGTGTGATCTTGCTGCGCAGCTTGTGCGGCAAGATGTGCGAGTGCTGCGCGTAAGTGCGCGCAGCCTGTGCGGAGTTGTCGCTCGCATGCACGCGCTGCTGTGCGAGTGCTCGCCGCATGTGTTGCGGCGAGATGTGCGCGAGGGTGTGAGCTCGCCGCACAAACTGTGCGGCGAGGTGTGCATGAGTATGCGCGAGGTAGTGAGCTCGCCTCACAAACTGTGCGGCGAGGTGTGCGAGTGTGAGTGCTTGTGTGCGAGTGTGAGTGCTTGTGGTGAGTAATTGTAGTGTGCACACTTAGTGAAGTGCGTAGAAAATGGTGTGCACGGTGCATGAACAGAGCGAACAAAATGTGCTAAGTGTGTCGTGAATGCAAGGTGACCATTTCAGCACAACTATCTACTTCCATGCCAATTATGTGTAACTTAGCCTGTCAATTAGACTTGGTAGTGAACATGAGAGTTCTAGATCTCCCTTTTAGCTTTCCAATGGTTCATTAATCAACATAATTGGACACCTGAAACTCAAGATATTCACATTTTTTCAAACTGTGGCAAAGAGCTCAAGATGAAATCCTAGAAGTAACAATAATAAAGAAGCCCCCATTTCTCACACTTGCTCACAGCATTTGGAACGAGTTAAAACATAAGAAATGAAGTGCACTCAAAGAGATTTCTAGAACATCCAAGTTCTTCTCATTTGGATTAAAATTGAAAGAGTTACACTCAAAACAAGTTGCACATCCAAGCTGCCAAAACCCTAATTTAGCCGAATAAAACCCTAAGAAATGAAGTACACTCAAAGAGATTTCTAGAACATCCAAGCTCTTCTCATTTGGATTAAAATTGAAAGAGTTACACTCAAAACAAGTTGCACATCCAAGCTGCCAAAACCCTAATTTAGCCGAATAACCCTTTAAGTTTCTTCATTTTCAACCTAGACACACATCACTTCATTCACCATCATTTTTACCCTTTTTTGCACCATTTAAAACATTACCAACTAGTAAACCACATATAAGCATAAAACATCATAAATCACTACACATTTGCATAGAACACAAGACAAAACCTAAGAGATATGTCACAAAATAGTTGGTGTAAAACCAACTCATCAAATTCCCCCACACTTGAGCTTTTGCTTGTCCTCAAGCAAACTTACACTTCACAACCACTTAGCACTAGACCTCACTCCTCTATTCAACTTGTTCTTCTTCGAGTTCATCAAAACAAATTTTTCATGCATAAAACTCATAACAAGTCCTTAACTCCAAACCATCAAATCTCAGCACAAATTATCGATCAAGACACGATGAATAAAGACCAAAATGTCGTGCGTGCAAGTGTATGCTGAGGAATACTGGTCCATCTATTCTTATGCCTGCATTACCTCTTTTGTTCCAAAACATCCCTTTGCATAAACAATCACAATATCCACACACGAGAACTCAAAATCACACAAGATTAATGGTCGCACATTGGTGCTTCTCTTAATTGATTTCAGATTTCGTTTGCTTTTGTACTTTGGTGCTTTTTACTTTATTACACACATTGGTGTGCTTGTCTGGGTCTTTTGGCTTCTTTTTCCCTTAAGCTGCCTGGGTTTTGTGGCTATTTCTTCCCAATTAAGCTTGCTAAGGGTATTTTGGCTTTTTATTCCCAATTGCCAAAAGCTTTTTCTCTATATCCTTTCTTGTGTGACTAAAAGTTCCTGGTTGTCTCTAAAGGACTATATATGATAGAGCATCCAAAACAACCGAAGTAATGCATAACAATAAGAACAAATTGAAACAGTTTCCTCCTATGTCCAAGAACATGTTTTCATGGCATATCTATCTTACTTTAACATGATGCCTTGATTAACAAAATATACCGATTTCATCAAGATTAGAATCAAGGAAGACAAAACAATTTTCGCACGCAAAGCAATAGAAGAAATTTGATGAACTTCAAATTCTAAACATAGCTTAATAAAGGAGCAGAGGCATAGTACAAAGTGTCCCACACTTCTACTTCTACTTATTACTCACAACGCATTTCCTTACAAACGAAACATTTAAGCAACCCTTACAGACAAGACTTTAAGCTAACACACTAACATACTTAAACATATTAAACACACTAGCCATTCAACCTCGACTTTTATTCTTCTTAGCATTCCTACATAAGGCACACTTGCATGACTTCAAGACTTCAACAATGCATAGCATACTTGAAGAAACTTGCTAATACTTCAATGTCAACCTTGGAACCATTTCATCACATATCAAGACATCTTCTAAAAAAAAATTTGTAGCCATTCTAGCAATACAAACCATGATATCCCCCTATCCATCATCCACCACTTAAAGCACACAGAGCATTTTGTAGTAACGCATAAAGCATAGCCGCCAGATATCCAGAAACAAGACAATATAGCACACAACACCACAACTCCTTCAAAGCAAAACAACAACAATCATTAAACCGAATCAAAACAACCACAATCTCCACATAGCCCAACATATTTCAACCTCCCACACTTAAAGCACACATTGTCCTCAATGTAAAAGAATCAAGGAAGAGGGGCTCCCTGAGAAGAAGTAGATGGTGCGGAAGAGGACGAACACGAGATCGAAGCTGTTGTAGAGAACGAAGTACCAGTAAATGGCTGTGCCACATAGTGAAAAGGACCATGCACCGGACCTTGAATAGGCTTCCCCGAACCAAGTAATGGCATCCTTATCGCTGGCATGAATTCAGGATTCGGGACAATATCAGGAGTTGGAGGCATTGAAGGGATACGTCCAAATGTAGGCAATGGTTGAAGAGAAGGCATTGCAGGCACCCTTGCCGGCAGCTCATGAATAGCACCACTAATAACGTCCATTGACAGATTTGGTATCTGGTACCCGGCCAGTTGTGTAGATGTCGGCGTTGGTTTCGGGGGTCCAGAATCAGAATGATAGCCATCTTGTTGCACTTATCAAGCTCCACTTGCATGCTCACTTGTCTGTGATACAACACTTCGAATTGTTGTTGAGCTACGGAAGCCATATCATCCAGTTTATGGTCCAAACTCGAAGCATGTGTTGCCCACTCTTGCTGCATATTATCCATACCTTCATGCATCCGTTCCCACCTCTCATCCATGTTTAAAAAACGGTGCTCAACTGATTTTTGGAAATCCTGAATTACTCCGTGAAGAGAAGCAAAATCAAAAGAGTGCTGCCCGTGATTCTTAACATTAGTTGGAGGTGCACTTTCCTCATGAGATTCCTCTGTACCTAAAATCCTTGCCTGCTCCATTTCCTTGTCCAGCTTCAAATACTTCGAATAAAGTTGGTCATTAATAGGAGACTTAATCTTTTGCCAGTTACCAAGCTCATCATCCACACCCTGTGCTACGCATATTTCCGCAATCAGTAATGGAAAATAAAGTGCTACACTACCTTCGTCAATTCTATCCTGGATGTTTGAATGGATTATACGACCCACGTCAATTTGCCGCTTCCTTCGAATTGCAGAAATCAAATACAACCGATTACGAATCACCTCGGTTGTCTGTGAACTCGGCATGAGGCGAGACAGCACAAACAACAGCCATATCTTAACATTGCTTTTCAAAAATTCATTCCGAATATGCTTATGCGCTCCTTGTGAATTGAGCACCTAAGTTGCTCCAGGATGTGCCAACTCCTCTGTCAAAGCTTGATCTAACTCCTCATCGGCTGGAAACTGGATAGGATCATTGGGATAACTGGTTGTACCCAAATGTGAGTTAATAATCTCGCTCGTGAGTTGAATCCATTTTCCTCGCACATAATAAGCTCCATTCTCAGGATACTCTGCATTTGCATAAAATTCCCTCGCAATACTCACATTGCAAAATACTGGTGCATCAGTAAGCTTCTCATGAAATTTGTAAAACTTCATCAACTTTCTAAACGACCCTTTTTCCACGTTGAATGCTCGTTCAAGGTGTATATATTTCACGTTAATGCCTTGCTCCCAACGCTGCCTAGCTCCTTCATTAATGAACAAAGACAATTCGGAAGTTCTCTTGCGCTTCTTGGGTGTCGGGGCTTTCATTGCATACTGAGGGGGCTCCTCAAACATCCGCATATCATCTGGAAAATACTCCGGGTCAGACTCAAAATCAACATGTGGTTTTTGAGTTTTTCCTTTTCCTTTCTTTGAGGTCGTGGCCTTTTGTGAAGTTGAATCCTTTTTTGGTGCCATTACTGTCAAGACCAACCAACCAAAGTGTCAACAAAATTGTATTCATCATGATATCCCAAAATCCATTTATCATAAGCCAAGCATATACATTACAGCATTACTTCAACATCAAAACAGCAACATTATAGATTCACACCATTTGGACCAAAAATGAGCAAGTTATGTCCAAAAAACCGAGGCATTCCAAACAGGCCAATTCCAGAATTTTTCAGACTACAACATCAATATGCATACGGCCTTAACTCTGAAATAAGACTACATTCTAATCAAAACTGGAAAAAGTGCCCAACATAAACATTGTAGCCCTATCTCTTAGCAACATTCTCCAACTGGAATCACCTCATTTGAACATACCCAACTCAAGTTATGACCAGTTTACAGAATCATGTAAAAGCTGAAGAAATCTGAAAATCAAGTACTAACATTCTCCCACACTAAACGTGCATTTATCATTTAAGCAAGAACATAAGCAACATGGTGTACCATTTGCTCATCATTTCCTCCATAGACCAATACTCATATCATGTTCATACAACTATCAACAATTCATCGTACAAAACATAAAAGCTTACCAAGTAAAAGTCTCGAGGAAACTGAAACATACCTTTGATTGGGAGCTCACAAAACAATCTCGAAGCAAAAAGAAAGTGAGAATGAAGAATGCTCTCAATATCTTCCTTAGCAATGCCGAAATGTGAACAAGCTTGCTAGGTACAATGTTGTATGCATTATAAACAAAAGTGAGCATTTATAGAACTAAAGTACAAGTGAAAAGCAAATCGGTCAACACATGACTTTAGTATTCCCAACTACCATACGATTCCACTAACATCAATACACTTGTGGGACCCTTGTCACTCAATACATGTGCACCCTTATCTTTCTAGCTGCAAAAAGATAAAATTCCTTCACATGATGTACAGAACTCCACAAAACATTAGAGAAATGCTTGCCTAAACCGATCCATGGCTCCAACTTGTGAGTGTAGTAAGATATAACTTTGTGAGCATTTATTTGGTCAAGGCAGGTTTTTTTTTTAAATCACATGCCAAAACAAACAAAATTGAATCTCTACTTTTCATCACATTCATTTCATATCAAGGAACATGCATGTGTCACAGCATCAAAAACGCAAAATTCTCCCAATGTGTCACACATAAAAAAAACACCTTAACACATAACTCAAATCAAAGACTACTATTACCATGCTAAATGCATCAAAACACATTAAAACAATAACAATAGCAACACATCAGAACCACGACAATAGCCACATAGAAAAGAAAATCTCATAGCACAATCTTCTTTAATTTGCAAACCACTAAACTTCAATTAATGCAACTCCCTCCCACACTTATATAAAAGCACAGTCCCTGTGAGCAAATAACAAGCAAGGAATAAAGGAACCTGCCATTCTACAAGCCTCGGGAGAGTCTGGCTATTCTTTCTTCCTCTTGAAATACAGGCAATTGAGGAGTTCTCATTAGACCAAAAGGATGTTGAGGATTTTTATTTGAAGTGATGTCCACTCCTTCGCTATGAGTCATTGCTGTTAACAAAGTTGGAAAGAACATAGGTGCAAATTCATTGCTGTCTTTATTACTCAATTATTGGAATCGCACAAACCAATCATGCACTCAAGTTCACGGGTCTAACATCGAGATGTACTTGAAGGAATTTACCTTGGTTGTAGAAAATGTAAACTACATCTGACCCTTGTGTGAGTGGATATCCGAAACTTACCATTGCTCTTTACATATGTCACCAGAAATGCTGTGATAAACTGCAAAACCCATCAACAAGGTATAAGATTTTGCCATATTGCCAAAACACACTATGCAAACTAAAACAAAATAAAAGTAGACAACTCAAACAAACAAAAACTAAGAATGGAAATCTGGGTTGCCTCCCATAAGCGCTTGGTTTACGGTCTACAGCCCGACCATGCTTCTTGGTTCATTGGGGAGGTAAAAGATCATCCAAGAATAACTCATGTGGAGCTTGTGCCAAATTGGAGATGCCCGTGTCCTGAGAAGTCAAGTATGGTTTAAGCCTGTGACCATTCACTTTCCATGTGTTACCATTTTTATCATTTTGTATCTCCACAACACCATATGGTTTTACATCAACAACACGGAATGGACCACTCCACCGTGATTTCAATTTCCCTGGGAAAAGCCTAAGTCGAGAGTTGTATAGCAACACCAAATGTCCTGGAGCAAAACTCTTTGATTGGATTCGTGTATCATGAAGCCTCTTTGTTTTCTCCTTGTACAGTTTAGAACTCATATAAGCATGAAATCTAAACTCGTCCGATTCATTCAATTCAAGCATTCGTTTTGATTGAGCTTCAGACAAATCCATGTTCAACTTCTGAATTGCCCAATAAGCCTTATGTTCCAATTCTACGGGTAAATGACACTCCTTACCAAACACGAGCCGAAAAGGAGAACCACATATAGGAGTCTTATAGGCTGTTCGGTATGCTCACAACACATTATCCAATTTCATGGACCAATCTTTTCTCCCTGGGTTGACAACTTTTTCCAGCACCCTTTTAATCTCACGATTTGAAATCTCAGCTTGGCCAGAAGTTTGAGAATGATAAGCTGTAGAAACCTTATGGGTTACACCATATTTGGCTAACAGTGCTTCGAAGATCTTGTTACAAAAATGAGTTCCCCCATCACTGATGATTGCTCTGGGTACTCCAAATCGATTGAAAATATATTTCTTCAAGAAAGCAATCACACTCTTTGCATCATTATGAGCCAGAGCTACGGCTTCCACCCATTTGGAAACATAATCAACCGCTACCAGGATGTATTCCATGCCTCGAGATTTCGGAAATGGACCCATAAAGTCAATTTCCCAAACATCGAATATCTCCACTTCAAGAATGTTGTTCAGGGGCATTTCATTCCTAGACGAAATGTTCTCTGTTCTTTGACATCGATCACAATTGCCAACCCAAATTCTTGCATCCAAGAAAATATGAGGCCAATAGAAACCACATTGTAAAACTTTGAAACCTGTTCTCGCAGAGCCAAAATGTCCACCACACGGCCCTTCATGGTATACTCTTAGAATATCTTCCTTCTCTTCCTCTTTGATGCACTTGCGTATGATTTGATCATTACAGATTTTATACAAGGCATTGTCTCCCAAAAATAATATTTGGCATCACTTCTCAGCTTCTTCTTTTGGTCACTGGAGAAGTAAGAAGGAACTTGGCCAGCCACAACATAATTGGCTATCTCTGCATACCAAGGCAATGACCTCTCATTTACTCCAAACACTTGCTCGTCTGGAAAATGTTCCTTCACCAAAAGGGTTGAATCCTCTTGAGCTTCTGACTCCAACCTGGACAAATGGTCAGCCACCACATTCTCTGAGCCTTTACGATCCTTGATTTCAACATCAAATTCTTGAAGCAATAAGACCCATCGAATCAATCTTGGCTTGGCTTCTTTCTTTGCCAACAAATATTTCAAAGCAGCATGATCCGTATGGACAATTACTTTGGATCCTAGCAAATATGCTCTGAATTTGTCAAATGCAAAAACAACAGCTAACATCTCCGTTGTCGTATAATTCAACTGAGCCTCATTGAGCAGCTTACTGGCATAATAAATGGTGTGAAAAATTTTATCCATTCTCTGGCCGAGTACAGCTCCTAATGCGTAGTCACTTGCATCGTACATTATCTCAAATGGTTCACCCCAATGAGGAGTCACTATCACAGGAGCTTCTACCAATTTAGCTTTCAACGTCTCAAACGCTTCAGTGCTTTCTGTGCCAAATTCAAATTTTACATCCTTCTCCAATAGGTTACACAATGGCCTAGCAATTTTAGAGAAATCTTTGATGAAACGTCTATAGAAGCCAGCATGCCCAAGAAAGCTTCTTATGCCTTTAACGTTAGTTAGAAGAGGAAGCTTAGCAATGACATCAATTTTAGCTCTGTCAACCTCAATCCCAGCATGAGAAATCTTATGCCCAAACACGATCCCTTCTTGGACCATAAACTGACATTTTTCCCAATTCAACACAAGATTTGTTTCTGCACATCTCTTTAACACTTTGGCTAAGTTCTCCAAGCAACTATCAAAAGTCATCCCAAAAACTGAGAAGTCATCCATGAAAATTTCAGTTATGGACTCAACCATCTCATGAAATATTGCCATCATACATCTCTGGAAAGTTGCGGGAGCGTTGCACAAGCCAAATGGCATCCTTTTGTAAGCAAATGTGCCAAAGGGACAGGTGAAAGTTGTCTTATCTTGATCTTTGGGATCGATTGCAATTTGGTTATAGCCAGAATAGCCATCCAAGAAGTAGTAGAACAAGTAGCCCGCAATTCGGTCCAACAACTGCTCCAAAAAGGGTAGTGGAAAATGATCCTTCCTTGTAGCCTTGTTAAGCTTTCTGTAGTCCATACAAACCCTCCAAGCGCTAACGATTCTTGTTGCTAGTAGTTCATTGGCATCGTTCTTTACAACTGTAACTCCCCCTTTCTTTGGAACACACTGGACAAGACTAACCTATTCACTGTCTGAGATGGGAAAAATCATTCCAAAATAAAGCAATTTTATCACTTCCTTTTTGACAACTTCCATTATTTGTGGATTGAGCCTTCTCTGTCTATCCCTCACTGGTATAGCATTTTCTTCATGTAGGATTTTGTGCATACACAAACCTGGACTAATGCCTTTTATATCCGCAATGGTCCATCCAATAGCCAATTTGTGTTGCCTCAGTACTCCCAGCAATTTCTCCTCTTGCCAACCTTCAAGTTTGGAAGAAATGACAACGGGTAATGTTTCACTTTCTCCAAGAAAAGCATACTTGAGGTATGGAGGCAAAGGTTTTAACTCCAGCTGTAGAGGAACCAAGATAGATGGCATAAGCTTTTCGTTCCTGTAAAAACTTTCATTGCTTCTCACCTCAGTGGATGCTTTCATTTTGTTAGTTGGAAGCTTAAACTCTACATTTTCTTCCAATTCATTAGAACACGCTTGAGTCAACATTTCTTTCATTTCACATTCATCGTCCACTTCAACAATCTCACTTTGAATTTCAAAAATAGATTCATCAATCACACAACATTCGACTTCATTTTGAATCTCAACCAAAATGTTCTTATTCTCATCATCTAAATCGATTTCATCAAAATCATCCTCACAATCATGCAATTCATTAACAACAGAAAAATCATGCTTAACATTCAATTCATGCAAAGAAGAACATGTTACAGCCTTGATGACAAAACAAGATTCAACATGTAAAGGATGTTTCATGGCATAATTCACATAAAAAACAACTTCTTCATTGTTGATTCTAAAAGTCACAGTTTTGTTTATACCCCAATCACAGCATCACCTGTTGCTAAGAAAGGACGACAAAATATCAAAGGCACTTCCGGATCCTTTTCCATATCAAGAACTATAAAATCAACCGGAAGTGTAAATTTATCAATCCCCACCAAGACATCCTCAACCATTCTAGTAGGCTTGACCAAAGATCTGTCAGCCAATTGAAGAGTCACAGCCACTGGATGAATTCTGCCTTTAAGTCCAACATCAGTGGCAGTAGATAGAGGCATGAGATTAATGCCAGCACCTAGATCACACAAAGCTTTTTCAAATATTCTTGTTCCAATTTTACACGGGATAGTGCAACTCCCAGGGTCTTTCAACTTTGGTGGCAATTTGTGCCCAATCCATGCTCCACCATATTCCATGAGTGTCAATGGTACTTCACATCTCAAAATTTGTTCCTTGTTGGATATCAAATCCGTGAGAAATTTTGCATACTTGGGTACAGCCGTCACCAAATCCAACAAATGTAAGCTCACATTTACTTGTCTGACCATATCTAAGAATCTATCAAACTGAGGTCCTTTCTTCAATTTTGGTTTCACTATCTCAGGAAATGGAGGTTTAGGTGCAAATTCAGGATAATTGTAAGGGTTAGGAGGTCCCCTAACTTTCTTGTTCGCTTCACCAATTCTATTATCTTGCACTCCCTCCTTCTTTGGTTCTATGTCCTCATTAGCACATTCATTCCCAATTTGAACACTTTCCTCCTCAATAACACACTCCTCATCCTCAGGCTTAGATGTCTTATGCACTTCCTTACCACTTCTCAGTGTAATTGCCTTACATGTTTCCATCCCTTTTGGATTTGGAACTGTATCACTAGGAAGTGCCCCTCTTGGTTTTTGATGCACAGCATTTGCAAGTTGTCCAAGTTGCATTTCAATGTTCTTTAAAGTAGCTTCATGGTGTTTGACAGTGGATTCCAATCCTCCAAACCTTTGTTCATTTTTGTCCATCTTCTCCATCAACTTTTGGAACATATCTTCAACCGATGGCTTTCTTTGCTCCGAAGTACTAGCTTGATGATCAAAACTAGGAGGTGCATTTGTTGCTCTTCTTTGGTCACTTCCCTGATAATATTGCCCTCCTTGATTTTGTTGTTGTCCCCAATTGCCTTGTCCACCATTGTATGGTCTATTACCACCGGAGTAGTTTCCACTATACTGAGGTTTGTTATTGTAATTGTTCACGTACTGAAGAGACTCAATTGTGATGGCACACTCGTCAGTGTGGTGTTCACCTTTACATAAACCACAAGAAAGAATTGAAGCCTTGGTCTGAGCAGCTTTCAAAGTTTGCACTTGCTTGGCAAGGGCTTCAAATTTTGCACTCAACGATGTCTCCTCATCAAGGTCCAATACTCCCCTCTGTCTTCTATTGTGAGGTTTACGGGTCTCAGGGAAAAGATACTCATCCTCAGCAATCTGGTTAAACAACTCACGAACCTCAGGCACACTCTTATCCTTTAATGCACCATTGGCACAAGATTTTACTATCATGGAAGACTCAGGTGTGAGACCTTTGAAAAACGTATTCAATTCTCTAATTTCACCAAGGTCATAGTTGGGACATTGACGGATTAGGTCATTAAAATGTTCCTATGCTTCTCTGAATGATTCACTATCTTGCTGTTGAAAATTCATGATCTCCATTCTCCTCTTCTCAAGCTTAGCTGGTGGAAAATATTTAGCCAAGAACTTTTTCTGTAGTTCCTCAAAAGACATTGTTGCATCTGCTCCCCCAATGGTCTTAAACCAAGGAAAGAGGAAAAAGGATTCTGTGCACTTCACTTCTCTCCACCCTTGGAAGTTTAAACGTACTACACAAGCCTAAGAACTAATCCAGATGATCATTTGGGTCTTCATTGTCTAATCCTTGGAAAAATTGACCTTGACTAATCATTGAGACAATCTGAGTAGGAATGTGGTAACTTTCAACGTCAATATCTTGCTATCCAAAGCCATTGACAAAATTCACAGCATAATGATCACCAAAACGAGGTGCTCGTACTCCTTGGGCAGCCATGTCTCTTTGCTTGGCTTGAACTCTCAAAGTTTTAGCCAATTCTAGGTCCAATTCAAACTCTGGATCTCCAGAGGATCATAACCTGGGCATACAATAACACCAAGAGTGAAGTATAACCGAAATGTAACGAAGCACCAAAGCAAAACTTCAAATTTAACAACGCACAAGAACAAAAACCACGAGCAACAACAATAACAATGAAAACAACAGAGAATAACAGGGTAAGAACAGAGTAAACTACTCAGAACAAAACAACATAGAACTAAACAATGAAACTCAAAAATCACTTAATCAAATTCTAGAAACCGTGCCTTCCCCGGCAACGGCGCCAAAAATTGAAAAGCGTGTCGCGTACTCTACAATTTAACCCTAAAACTAACTGCAGTAGTAGTGGTAGGGATCGTATCCTCAGGGAAGGGATTGGTTTCAAGAAATGTCAATAAGTTGTTCTGAAGTTATCACAGGGTTGACTTCTCAGAAATTAACGAAACTTCAAGTAACACGAATCAAGAGAATAGCACAAAAATACAAGGGCGATCAATCAAATGCTAAACTAGGAAAATGCACAGAAATGTGATATTCAAGTTTTAATGAGATGTCCTTAGGGTATCTACTCCGGATGAAATACGTAAATACGCTACTCAAATGCCATGCAAATGACACACTTTGGGAAACTAAGAGGAGCTCAAACTGCCTAAGAACTTAGACTATGAGTAGCATGGCGACCAACCATCATATTCTATGCTCTCTGACTTCACTCTTTCCTTGGCGGAGCCCTAGAATGAAGATTATAACCCCAGCAGAGTCTCAACTTCTCAGAATTCACTACTATAGCTATAAAATCTAGGTTTTCCCGTTGGCGAGGCCTAACCTAGGTTTCGTTCTTCTTCGTAAAGCCCGAGAAATCTCTTCTCACTCATTCTTAGGTCTTCAACGAACTTCCACCAGCATGACGACCGCATCTCGGTTCATGATCAAACATACGAGTGAAAAGACTCATTTACCATACTGTGTGTTCTCATTTCAAGCATTATTACTCCTATTGATGAATTAAACCCCAACCTAGCATGGCGACACAATCGAAACATGATTCAACAACAGAAACTCCGAATGAGTTGAACTTAACTAGATTTAAGGCATGTTTCCAGTATGAGTTCATTCTTAATGATTTACGTTAATGCCAAGGTATTGCATAGTCTTATTACACTTCATCCGGTTCAACCAACCCAATAGACACTAGTAAATCTAGCCACAGAGTTCCATTTCTAGTTCACGATCATAAAACAAACAACAATAAGCAAGTCATGTTCATCAATTGGAAGAATTTACCCAATGCTCTGCTTCAATTGCTTCCAATTCAAAAAGAATCCGTAAATTCCTCCTTAATTGAGTATAGAATTACAATAATCGGAGCAAATCCTTAATCGGAATTGAAAATGGAGGTAAAACTGTTAGAGAGAGAAAGTAGAGAGAGAAAGTAAATCTAGAGAGATAAAGATGAGAGAGAAAATTCCCGCTCTCCAAAAAATCAAAAGTCTGGTATGAATTCTCGAATGTTCCTCGTCCGAAAATCTAACTAAATCCCCTTTTTATAGAGGTTACAAAACGTGCTTAAAACGCTAACGTAGAATGCCTAAAACATTGCAAGGAATGCTACAACATATGTCGGTAAAACTCAACAAAGTTCAATAACACTTTCTGTACAAGTCCCCAAATCACGCCTTTGAGCCTAGGAGCTTCACGTCTCCATAAGTCATCCTGCGCCTTCAAGTCAGCAAGTCCCACGCCTTTCAGAGTCCATGCGCGCCTTCGAGCCACCGACTAACACGCCTTCATTGTGTCCTGCAACCACAACAAGAAATCTCATTCCTTTGCCGAATTTTCAAGACCAATAACCATGGAAATGCAATGCGAGACCTCGCAAGAACAAACCATCATGGCCTGCGAGGTCTTGCTGGTCAGATTTTTATGTCCTGCGAGATCTTGCAGGCCATTTTTTTGCATTTTTTCAACCATTTTTTTTTGCATTTTTCCAATTTTTACATGCTTGCGAGATCTCGCAGGGTAATTTTTTTGTGCCCACGAGGTCTCGCAAGCTACTCCACTTGCAACTTCATGCTTAGATAAATTATTTATGAATCACTAAAGTGTGTTTGTGTGCGAATGAGTGAAATGATACCGTGTAGTGTGAGTGAGTGAAATGAAGGGGTTGTGTGGTGTTGAAAACGTGAAAGTGAAAGTGTGTTAGTGAAATGAATTGTGAGGTGAGTGTTGTGTACGAAATGTGTGTTGTGAGTGTGTGTGTGGTGTGATCTCGCCGCACAGCTTGTGCAGCGAGATATGCAAGTGCTGCGCGCATGTGCCCACAGCTGTGCGAGTGCTCGCCGCATGTGTTGCGGCGAGTTGTGCACGAGGGTGTGAGCTCGCCGCACAAACTGTGCGGCGAGGTGTGCACGAGTGTGCGCGAGGTAGTGAGCTCGCCGCACAAACTGTGCGGCGAGGTGTGCGAGTGTGAGTGCTTGTGTGCGAGTATGAGTGCTTATGGTGAGTAATTGTAGTGTGCACACTTAGTGAAGTGCGTAGAAAATGGTGTGCACGGTGCATGAACAGAGCGAACAAAATGTGCAAAGTGTGTCGTGAATGCAAGGTGACCATTTCAACACAACCATCTACTTCCATGCCAATTATGTGTAACTTAGCCTGTGAATTAGACTTGGTGGTGAACATGAGAGTTCTAGATCTTCCTTTTAGCTTTCCAATGGTTCAATAATCAACATCATTTGACACCTGAAACTCAAGATATTCACATTTTTTCAAACTGTGGCAAAGAGCTCAAGATGAAAACCCTAGAAGTAACAATAATAAAGAAGCCCCCGTTTCTCATACTTTCTCACAGAATTTGGAATGCGTTAAAACATAAGAAATGAAGTGCACTCAAAGAGATTTCTAGAACATCCAAGATCTTCTCATTTGGATTAAAATTGAAAGAGTTACACTCAAAACAAGTTGCACATCCAAGCTGCCAAAACCCTAATTTAGCCGAATAAAACCCTTTAAGTTTCTTCATTTTCAACCTAGACACACATAACTTCATTCACCATCATTTTTACTCTTTTTTGCACCATTTAAACATTACCAACTAGCAAACCACATATAAGCATAAAACAGCATAAATCACCACACATTTGCATAGAACACAAGAAAAAAGCTAACAGATATATCTCAAAATAGTTGGTGTAAAACCAACTCATCAGTGAGAGGGTTTCGTTTCTCAGGAAAGGGAGTGATTTCAAGAATTCAAGATTTTGTCATAAAAACGAGATTTCAGGAAGAAGTAATCAAAACAACAGAAACAGAAGAACAAGAAATAAAATCAGCAAGAATGGTAAGTGAAATGTGAAGCAAGTATAGAACGGATGTCCTAGGGTTCTTTCACCGGATGAATGATCTTTAGACAACTCGTGCAATGCAATTGACAAACATGTAAACCAGAGAAGATCTCAGTTACCTAGAAGCCTAGTCTACAGTCGGCATGTCGACCGCACTACACTTTGCGCTCCCTAACATCATTCTTCCTATGGCGAGACCTAAGAACAATGAATTTGCACCGCAATGTCTCAACTCTCCATGTCTAACTACTATAGCAATTAATTCCTAAAATCATCCCATAGCGAGGCCTAACTTATGTCCTTCAGCTTTCGTTAGCATTAGAGAGCTTCTTTTCACTTTATCATGTTATTTCAAGTAATCTCAAACCGGCATGGCGACCGCATCTCAAAGCACGAACAAGCAAAGCAAGTGAAAGGACTCAATAATTCATAGATTATGTCACAAAATCTCGAATCTTCTGAATTACACATTCATCCATTTAATACCCTAGAACATCATGAATCTAGCCAGACATCACCATTTCCAACTCACAATCATCAAAATATAGCGAATAAAGCAAGGGACAATTCATCTCATTTAATTGAAAGAATTTTACCGATTGAATTGCTCAAAATTATAAAAATGATTCGTAATTGAGGATCGAGTTGCTATAATCGCTCTAAAGATCTGATCGGAATAAAAACCGTGATCAAATTCTAGTGAGAGAAATTATTAGAAAGAGAAAGTCTAGAGAAATTCCCGCTCTCACAAATCTGGTAAAAATTTATAGTCCGAGATCTCCTAAAATAATGACAAATTCCTCTATATATAGAGAACTAAAGCTTATCCTACACGCTAACGTAAAATAAGCTCTAAATTATAGAAATGCCACTATAAAGAAAGTCCGTCCAAAATATGCACATGCACTGTCCCCACATTAGCATCTAGTTCAGCATCCTTTGCCTTTGAGCCAACATCGTCCACGTTTTCATTTCAAGTTCCACGCTCCTGAGCCAATCAATAGC
Organism: Ophiorrhiza pumila; assembly: GCA_016586305.1. NCBI lineage: Eukaryota > Viridiplantae > Streptophyta > Magnoliopsida > Gentianales > Rubiaceae > Ophiorrhiza > Ophiorrhiza pumila. Next base: position 18,110,916 of record BLIW01000010.1, read on the forward strand.
ACGCCTCCATGAACTGCACACGAAAAGAAGAGTTAAACACTTAGAAAAATTTTGAAGAAGAAATCACGCACAAATACTGTGCGGCCACACCATGAAAATGTTTACATGGTGTACATGAAAGTATTTACAAGGTGCGGCCACCTCACCAGTATTTTTTCCATGGTGTGCATTGTGTGTTGTGTGCTGTGTGTGCATGTCTTGCTGTGTGTGCATGTCTTGGTGCAAGAAAAATGCAAGAAGAGTTGTGCAAGAAGTGTACAGCAAGTAATGCATATATTGGGCCTTTATGCCATGCAAAGTGGGCCGTTGGTCAGTTTAGGTTAGAAGTATGCTTAGCCCACAGACTTAGGCCTTTTGAAGCTTTTGTTCATTATCTAGATTCAAGAGTTTTTAGAATTTGATTGGCCTACTGGGCTTTCAAATTGTTTGGACTCTTAAGTCTCCACACATACTCATAGGTCGTCCTTGTGGATTTGAAGTGTAAAGGAGTAGTACTCCTCGTTTATGATTTCTTTTGTATCGGGGCGTCGGGAATATCCGGCCTCGTATATTTTGATTATGGCATATTAAAGTGTAGTTTAAAAATTAAAAAAAAGTAATGCATATACTGGTGCTTCCCAGCGCATGCCCGCGCGGTTAGTGTAAGACTGCTGTGCTGTGCGTACGGTAGCATGTGCGAGGGCTACGTGCCGTTGCGCGCAGCTCGTGTGTGTGTTTGTAAGGCTGCCGGGCGCTCCGTGTGAGCATGTTTGTCGCGTGGTGCGCGCGCATATGCGTGCGGTGTGTGCAAGGTGTACGGAAGATGTGCGGAAGATGTGTGCATAGTATGCAAGACGTGTGCTCTGTGTGCAAGGGTTATACATGGCTATGCGAGGTATGTGCGATGCATGTGAGCAAGTGTGTGCCTAGTGTTGTGTCTTCAAGCATACTCCTTGTCTACATACGAACATTTATGTGCAGACAAGTGTTCCAACAAAAGCCCTTTTTAACCGAATAACACTACACATACCTCCTAACATAGACTTACAAATTAACACACAATCTCGCTCAATATGCAATAAAACCCAACAAAGTAAAGTAAAAATAGCATTTTCAAGTCAGTATAAACTGACTTATCAAATTCCCCCACACTTAGACTTTTGCTTGTCCCAAGCAAAATTCACACTCCTCTCTTCTACAATTGATCTATCATCTGTATTCCACACATTGTCCCCTGTCCACATTGATGTTCTCCAAGTTCATCAAAATATTTTTTCACACACAAAAACTATCCGAAATTTCCCTGGTTCCAAACTCTCAGAATTCAACACATATTATCAACCAAGGCATAACGAATAAAGACCAAAATGTTATGCGTGCAAGTGTGTGCTGAGGAACACTGACTTCATTTGCCCTCTCTATATGCACCCCTTAACATTTTTCCTAATCATCCATTACACAACACTCTTCTTGTCCACACACATGAACAGGTTGCACACGAGATCAATGGTACACTAATGCACATTGGTGCTTCTATGGGATATTACCCTTTTTCTTTCATCTTGCATTTCGGTGCATTATTCGCCTCACAAATTAGTGCTTGCTGCCAGGGTCTTGTGGCTCTTTTTTCCCACTCTTTTGCCTGGGTCTTATTGCTATTTTTTCCCATCTTGGCTTGCCAGGTCTTATGGCTTTTCATTCCTAGTTGCCAAAGGCTTTTCCTTCATATCACTTCTCATGTAACCAAATGTTCATATGTGTCTTCAAGAGACTAGCATGCAAGAATACCAAAACTCAAGGGAGGCATATAGCAAAGAGAAAATTACATATAGACTACCACTTATGTGGATTAAGATTTTTGCATGGCATATCTATCTTACCTTAACACCATGCCTTTGCCAACAAAACGTGCGAGATTCATCAAACTTAGTGCCATAAAAAAAATTTGCATGCATAACATAAAAGATTAAATTGATAAACTTGAATCATGACATAGTGGATCAGGAAATAAGTGCTCAACAGAAGATGACATTACACTTTTTTTTTTCAAACTCACACAACTCATTTACTCCTTTAATTTTCACACATATTACATTACATTGCATTCATAACAACATCAAGAAATTTAAAGAAACAAAAGCACAATTACTCAAACCTCCATACTTCAAGAGACTTCAAAACAACATAGCAAAGCAGTATAGCAAGGCACCATCCCATTGCAAAATCACCTCCTGTAAACATTGCTCACTAATCCCCAAAGTAACTTCAGCAGAATAACAGAGCAAACATGGCATCACACTCCATACTCAACAACGGCCCCTATCGCAAATGAACCACAAAGCAACAACTCATAAACAAACACCACCATCCCTCAACACCACCAACATGGTAACATGGCCAAAATAAACACCCCCACACTTGAAAGAAACATTGTCCTAAATGAAAGAGCAAGGAAAGAGGGGCTCCCTGATAAGATGATGATGGGGCAGACAATGAAGGTGCCGAGAAGGATGCAGTCGTTGAAAAAGATGGTCTAAAAGGGTGATGCCAAGTAAAAGGTCCATGCAGAGGTCCCGAGAAAGGCCACCCAGTATCATTATACATTGGTAGACGCATAACAGGCATGAAGTTGGGATCAACAAGAAATGTAAGAGTAGGAGGGAATGGTGGCACGTGACCAAAAGTTGGCAGCAGTTGTAGCGAAGGCACGACAGACACTGCCGGTAGAAGTTTATGGACGACCCGAGTGCGCTCATCCATGGTCAGATTAGGCCTTGGATACATTGCAAGCTCAGCAGAAGTTGGTTGGGGTTTCGACGGTCCAGGAGGAGTGAGATAATAGACCGCCAACTTGTTACACTGATCAAGCTCTACTTGCATTTTGAATTGTCAATGATATAGCACTTCAAACTGCTGCTATGCTATAGAGGCAATATCATCCAACTTAGTGTCGATCGTGGAAGCATAAGATGACCACTCCTGGTGCATGTCATTTATCTGCCCGTGCATGCTCTAGAGTCGCTCATCCAGAAGCTGGATTCGGGTATCCATGGAACTCTGAAAATCATGAAGGGCTCCATTGAAAGCAGAAAAATCAAAAGACTGAGGTTGGTAGTCGTAGTAGACGAAAGATAAAAGGGGATCAGTCACAGGCATAGTAGTCAAAGGTGGTGATCGAGCCATTTCTTTTCCATTCGCACATACTTTGCAAAAAGGGGGTAGTAATAGGACTTTGGACCTTATGCCAGTCGGCGCCCATGTTGTCATCCACCGCACGACAAAGCTCTACAATAAGCACAGGGAAGTAGACTGCGATAGCATCCTCATCAATGCCTGCTTGTAAATGATCAATAATGATACGTCCAACATCCATAGTGATGGAAATCAACTCAAGTCCATCTTGCCGAAACCAACTTCACAAGATCCTTTATCCAATCTTGATGGTCCAATGACAAGATCAAGGAGTTCAAAGATGAAGGCAGCTTTGCAATCATTGATGGAGTCAACTTGTGAAGGACTGGATGAAGATCTTACAACATCTCAACGCATGAAGTCATTTGGCATTTTTCTTCAATAACAATTCATGATCCACCTTGAAGAAACATCCCAAAGGCTGAGTTAATGAAGTCCAAGAAGAAGGAGTTAACTTTGTGCTTTATTTGGATCACGCCACTTTTAATGTTTTGATAGGATTTATTTTGTAATATTTAAGTCTATTAAACATTTAATTATGGGCTTAAGTCTTTGTATTTTTAATTATGGGCTAAGTAATTACTTGATCCAATTATCTTGCATGATAATGGCAAGTAAAAGTTTAGGAAACTTAAGAAGTCAAATTGGTTTTTGCTTCTTGAGAGTTTAGAAAAGTTTCCTTTTAGATGTGATTTAGAATCCTTTTCCATAAGGGATTTAGTTAGGGTTTCATGTTTTTGTAGCCTATTTATAGTTGACTTTTTCACATGAAATATAGAAGATGAATTTTGATAAAAATTAAGCATTGCTTAAAACCTTCTTGCAGCCGTGAAAGTTGTTAAGAAAAACGTGAATATTCAATTGATTTAAGTTGAAAATTCATAAGAACCGTGATTCTTAAGCTAAGACCTTAGGAAGAACTTACCCGTTCTTGATTTAAAGAACAGGCCAAAATGAAAACTGTTCAACTCTTGATTTACATAGGTTGGATTGGTTTCTTTTTGTAGTAACGTGTGGGTTTGGTTGCCTTCAATCAATTCTGCCCGTTCAATATCTTTGGTTGTGTTTTCTTTGTGATTTCTGCACTCTTGTGTCTTCTTGCTTGTTCGTGATTCTTGGTGTAACAACGATCCAAAGGTGAGGGTTTCGTGTGGTTGAGGATCTCCATCCAAGGCCATTCGTATCAATTGGTATCAGAGCAAAAGTTGTTCATCAAAAATTCAGGTTTTCTTTTTTACGTTTTCTTCTTCTTCTCGGTTTTAGCTCTTGTGTTGCGTCCATTTTTGTAGTTTTTGTGGAGTCTTTTGTTGCTGAATTCGTGTTTTTATTGCTATCTCAATTCATCATAATTTAGCATTTAAATTTCGTAAAGATCGCATGCAATTTAGTTGGTAAAATCTGTCCAAAATTGTTTGTAATCTTGTTCTCAGATTTTTGCGTTTTTGTTGTGTTGTGTGCTTGCTGTTTTCTTTCGATCCTTGCTATTGTTCTTTGGTGTCCAAATTCTGGACTCTTCGATTGTCTTCATAGTGTTGAATTCCTTGTGTTTTCATTATTGTGTCACACGTCGAAAAAGAATTTTAGGGTTTCGTCAAAAGTTGCTTGAAATTTCGTCAAAAAAATTAGGGTTTTAAAACCTGCCGCGACAGTTTCGGCCGTCCGAAACTAAGACAGGCGTCCGAAACTAGCATCCGAAACCTGGGGAAAAAGTTGAGCTCCCAGAAGTTTAGGTTCAGACGGTGGTGGTCGTCCAAAACAGGCGTCCGAAACTTTAGTTCAAAATCGTCCTTCAAGTAGTTTAGGTTCGGACGGTGGTGGTCGTCCGAAACAGACGTCCGAAACTTGGGAAAACATTCTGCTCCCAGAAGTTTAGGTTCGGACGGGGTAGAGCGTCCGAAACAGGCGTCCGAAAGTAAAAAAAAAAAAGAGACCGATTCAAAAAAAAAATAAAAGTACGGTCAATTCAAAAAAATAAAAATAATAAATAAATAAATAAATATATATAATATCTTCGGACTTTATTTTATTTATTTTCTGTTTTATTTTTCCAATTAAAAGAACTAAGTGTTCTTAAGTTGTGCTTGGAAATCATCAATATTGGAAGTGACATATCTTGTTCATCTTAATTCGGACTAGAGTGATTCAAAAGCCCTTCTTTTTGTCTACTCTTTGAATTCCTTAGTTTCTGAAGCTGTCAAGTTATACCCACACGTGTTCTTAAATACTCTTGTGACGTGAATTACTTAAAACTTCTCTGATTTCACTTGTGTGAATCTTGGTGTTGAATACTTTGGTTGAGACAAGTTCTTATAATCATTGAAACAGTAAGTTCTATAGTTTGAGAGTATTAGTATAGGGTATACACGAGAAAAGCCTTCATAATTGAGATGAGAGTGTCTACTCACCCAAATAGTGAGGAACCTGTGAGGATTTCTATATATTCTTGCGATCTCTTTACTAATCTTGCAGGTACAATGGAGGAAGGAGATAGAACCCCCAAAGGTTCAAAACCTATATCCGAAGCCGAGCAAAAGTTTGCCAATGAGGTTTTTTTTAATATGTTACAAAAGATCATCCGACTTGATAACTTGGAGTCTAACTCTAAAGGATCCACCTCAAGGAAACTTAAGTATGAAAAGGAAACATCCGAGGAAGAGGATGAAGAAGAGGAGTTTCCGAATTCTCCAAAGAAAGGTGACAAATCAAAAATTTCAATTGCTTCTGTTAAGCTAACAATTCCTACTTTTCATGGAAAGGCAGATCTCGAGGCATATTTTGATTGGGTTCGTGAGCTTGAACCCTAAAGAGAAGTATAGACTTGCCTTTATGCACCTTAAGGATTATGCTAGTCTATGGTGGGATGTGGTTGTTCGAACAAGGCGTCAAGATGGTGAAAAGCCAGTCAAGACATGGAGTCAATTGAAAACACTTATGAGGAAGAAATATGTCCCTTCTCATTACAATCGTGAATTGAACAGAAAATTGCACTCACTTGTGCAAAGTCCTAAATCGGTTGAGGAGTATTACCATGAGATGGAAGCTTTGATGATAAAGACTAATGTTCAAGAGGATCCCGACTCTACTATAGAAAGATTTTTGAGAGGTATGCATTTTGAATTGGCTTATCATGTGGATTTGCAAAGTTATGTTGATATTAATGAACTTGTCCAAAAAGCAATAAAGATTGAAAGGTACATAAAAGGGAAGCGTAAGTTCTCACAACCGCCACCACCTTGGCGAAGGGGGCAAAGGCCAAATGTTACCCCTTTCACACCATCATCTAAGCCGCGCGCCAGTTCACCCCCAACCAGCCGTCAAGTGCATCATCCCAAGTTCCAAAATCAGTTCCTAAAGTTGTGGAGAACACACCAAAGTCGGCGTCAACTCCTAGTCCAAGATTGAGGGATGTTCGTTGTTATAAATGTCAAGGTTATGGACATATGCAAGCTGAGTGCCCAACTCGAAAATTGATGATAACTCTTGATAGTGGGGAAGTGGTAAGTGATAATGATTGCGCCGACATGCCACCTCTAGAGGAGAAGTACCAACATGAATCCGGTGAAGATAGTGAAGAAGTGGACAACTACGAATATGATGTTGGTAACTATTCTTTAGTCTCTCGCCGTGTTCTTAGTGCTCAATCTTTAGTTGATAATGATGATTTGATGCAACGGGAAAACATATTTCACACACGTTGTTTAGTGCAAAATAGAATTTGTAGTGTGATTATTGATAGTGGTAGTTGCACAAATGTGGCGAGCACTTTGTTGGTAAACAAATTGAATTTGACTTGCATGAAGCATTCTAAACCATACCGTCTTCAATTGTTAAATAATTCAGTTGATACTAGGGTTACAAAGCAAGTTAAGTTTACTTTTACCATTGGAAAATATGTTGATAATGTTATATGTGATGTGGTTCCAATGGAAGCAAGTCATATCTTGCTTGGCTGCCCTTGGCAGTTTGATTGTGATGTAATTTATCATGCCAAGAAGAATTTCTATAGCTTTGTCCATGAAGGTAAAAAGTTTAATCTTCGAGCTTTAACTCCGACACAAGTCTTTGAAGATTAAACTCGAATCATACAAGCTACTAGAGATATGAATTTCGCCAAGGAGAAGAAAGAACAAGGAAAAGACAATGTAATAGCTAGCTTAGGTCAAAAGCATGGCTCGAAATCTTGTAATAGTATAGGCCAAGATTTAGGTGTTAAGAAGTCGTGTTATTTTGCTTCTTCTGGTGAGATTAAGAGAGCATTAGTGGATAGGCATTCTTTGTACTTAAAGATTCGCAAGGATTTTGTACTTATTGCTGATAGTGATAACCTTGCATCTCTGCCTAGTCTTGTTTACTCTCTTTTGCAGGAATATCAAGATGTGTTTCCCGAGGAGTTACCAAATAGATTGCCACCTATAAGAGGTATTGAACATCAAATTGATTTCATACCTGTAGCACAAATTCCAAATCGTCCAGCTTATAGAGCTAACCCCGAGGAAACAAAAGAGATTCAACGTCAAGTGGATGAACTCCTTGACAAAGGTATTGTACGTGAGTCTCTAAGACCTTGTTCAGTTCCTGTGATTTTAGTTCCTAAAAAGGATGAGTCTTGGCGTATGTGTGTTGACTGTCGTGCCATAAATAAAATAACTATTAAATATAGACATCCAATTCCTAGATTAGATGACATGCTTGATGAGTTATATGGTTCATACATATTTACCAAGATTGATTTGAAAAGTGGATACTATCAAATTCGCATGAAAGAAGGTGATGAATGGAAAACTGCCTTTAAAACAAAGTATGGGTTGTATGAATGATTAGTAATGCCTTTTGGTTTATCTAATGCACCTAGTACTTTTATGAGGCTTATGAATCATGTTTTTCGTCACTTTATTGGCAAATTTGTTGTGGTCTATTTTGATGACATCCTTGTATATAGCAAAACACTTGATGAGCATGTTGAACATTTAAAACAAGTGTTTGTTGTTTTGTGTGAGAACAAGTTATATGCTAATCTCAAAAAGTGTTCTTTTTGCATGGAATCAATTATCTTTTTGGGATATGTTGTAAGTTCTCAAGGCATTGCTGTTGATGAGTCTAAAGTCAAGGCAATCATGGATTGGCCAAGACCTACATGTGCTAGTCAAGTTAGGAGTTTTCATGGACTTGCAAGTTTTTATAGGAGATTTGTTAAAGATTTTAGTTCTATAGCAGCCCCTTTAAATGAACTTGTAAAGAAAAACGTTACATTTATATGGAATGATGAGCATGAAAACGCCTTTAACAAGTTGAAATACATGTTGACTCACGCCCATTTACTTGCTTTGCCTAATTTTAATAAAGCTTTTGAGATACACTATGATGCCTCCGAGATTAGTATTAGTGCTATTTTGATGCAGGAATCAAGGCCCGTGGCTTATTTTAGTGAAAAGCTCAATGGGACAGCTTTGAAGTATGCAACTTATGACAAGGAGTTGTATGCTTTGGTAAGGTCTTTACAAGTTTGGCAACATTATTTATGGCCAAAGGAATTCATAATACATTCTGATCACGAAAGTCTTAAATTTTTTAAGACTCAAGGTAAATTGAATAAAAGACATGCTAAGTGGTTAGAATTTATTGAAACCTTTCTATATGTTGTTAAGTACAAATCTAGTCATGAGAATGTGGTAGCCGATGCATTATCTAGGAAATACACCTTATTTACCTATTTGCATGCTAAGTTACTTGGTTTTGAATTGATAAAGGATTTGTATAAAGATGATCATGATTTTCACGCCAACTTTGACCTTTGCTTGAATAAACCAAATGGTGATTTCTATGTGTATGACGGTTTCTTATTTAAGAAAGATAAGTTATGCATTCCCCAATGTTCCATTCATGAATTACTTGGTAAGGAAACCCATGGGGGAGGGTTAATGGGGCACTTTGGTATTGCTAAAACACTTGCTGTATTGAATGAGCACTTTTATTGGCCTAGCATGATTAAAGATGTTAAAAGTGTTTGTGATAAATGCATTGTGTGTAAACAATCGAAATCTAAAGTAAAGCCTCATGGTTTGTATCAACCTTTGCCTGTTCCTAGTCATCATTGGATTGATATTTCTATGGATTTTGTACTTGGATTGCCTAGATCACGCAATGGTCATGACAACATTTTTGTTGTAGTTGATAGATTTAGCAATGATGCTCAACACATTGCTGAATTGTTCTTTAAGGAGATTGTAAGGTTGCATGGTTTGCCTAAGAGTATTGTTAGTGATAGAGATGTTAAGTTTTTGTCACACTTTTGGGGTACTCTTTGGGATAAGTTAGGCACTAAGTTATTGTTTTCTACTGTTGCACATCCACAAACTGATGGGCAAACTGAAGTAGTTAATAGGACTTTGTCTACTTTACTGCGTGATCTTATACAGAAAAACTTAAAGAACTGGGAGGGGTGTTTACAACAGATTGAGTTTGCTTATAACCGTACTGTTCATAGTGCTACTAATCTTTCATCTTTTGAGATTGTATACGGTTTTAATCCTATAACTCCATTGTATATTTTGCCTTTACCTATTAATGAGTTTGTTAATGCTGAAGGTAAAAAGAAAGCTGATTTTGTAAGGGAGTTACATGATAGGGTTCGAGCAATATTAAAAGGCGAAATGAGCAATATACTAAGCAAGCCAATAAGGGTAGACGACAAGTGATTTTCGAACCAGGAGATTGGGTTTGGATTCACTTGAGGAAAGAGAAGTTTCTTGAAAAGAGGAAATCTAAGCTTAATCCAAGAGGAGATGGTCCTTTTCGTGTGTTAGAAAGGATTGGAGATAATGCTTATAAGATCGAGCTTCCCTGTGAGTATGGAAATGTCTCATCTACATTTAATGTTACTGACTTATCTTTGTTTGATGTAGGTGATTCGAGGACCAATCCTTTCGAGGAAGGAGGGAATGATGGAAATCAACCCAAGTCCATCTTGCCGAAACCAACTTCACAAGATCCCTTGTCCAATCTTGATGGTCCAATGACAAGATAAAGGAGTTCAAAGATGAAGGCAGCTTTGCAATCATTGATGGCGTCAACTTGTGAAGGACTGGAGGAAGATCTTACAACATCTCAAGCGCATGAAGTCATTTGGCATGTTTCTTCAATAACAATTCATGATCTACCTTGAAGAAACATTACAAAGGCCGAGTTAATGAAGTCCAACAAGAAGGCGTGAACTTTGGGCTTTATTTGGATCACTCCACTTTTAATGTTTTGATAGGATTTATTTTGTAATAATTAAGTCCATTAAACATTTAATTATGGGCTTAAGTCTTTGTGTTTTTAATTATGGGCTAAGTAATTACTTGATCCAATTATCTTGCATGATAATGGCAAGTAAAAGTTTAGGAAACTTAAGAAGTCAAAATCAAGAATCGCAAGGCCATTCGTATCACACAGGCTTGCAATTACGAATCGCAAAAATCAAGAATAAGCGCCCACGCATAACCTTCGTGACGTGGGAACTAGGCATGAGTCTAGACAAGATGAACATCAACCAGATTTTCACATCGCTCTGCAAGAACCACTGAAGGATGTGCTTGTGCTCCCCACGCTGATTCACCACTCATGTAGACCCAGAGTGAGCAAGCTCTTCCAACAGGTCTTGGTCTGCAACCTCATCATCCAAACACTCAAAATCAGTGCTAGGATAATTACGCGTGCCCAAATTTGCATTTACCACCTCTCTATCAATGTTGATCCATTTCCCTCTTACATAAATTGCACCATCCTTGTTTAGAAATTTTTCTTTTTTTTTCTTTTTTTTTAACTAAAACCTTTATTTATTGCATAAATGGTTGGATGATGGCTGCGAATCATCCTTACAAAAGAACCCCATTTGACGATAGATCCATTTGTATCTAATGGATCCATCTTCAAAGTGGGGGAAAGCGTATAAATTTGGAGTACTTCCTCCAGTTACAAAATTAACTACTCCAAAGCTATAGTACAAAATACTCATTTGATCACTAGGAGTGACAAAAGAACCTAGCAGACTAGGATATTTGCAAAATTGCAACACGTATATCATGCAGTGAAAGGCCCCTTTTTCCTTGTTGTGGCTGTGAGCTCCAAAGGCCGTTTCCCAACTTCCTGTTCCTGGTTTTGCAAGGTACTCCAAAAATTCACGAAGGCAGTAGCACAAGAATACTATCAAAACCTCATAAGTGCAGGTTCTTAGTGCTCAGCCAAATAGATTTATGATCCTTATCAAGCACAAAATAGGCAAGCCAGCACTAGCAACAGCAAGCTTGGGCCTTCGAACATTTGCAGAAATTTTCCCCAGCCCTAACAACAGCAGGCTGATCATAATACCTGATAGGTTCTGGCTGATCATGTTAGCCTTCAAAGTCTTTTCCTTTCTTCCTTACCACCGTGAGGAGTTGGTCTCTGTCCATCTTGATCAAAGAAATTAGGTGGGTAGAAGACTGGGATCCTTCATTTTCTGCAAGGAATCTGGCCGGAAGGTTAGCTTCCTTGGGGACCTTTGATATGGCTGACAGTGTGTTGAATTCTGTTAGCGCAATGCTGATCTGGTAGCCCCTCCAGGACTTGAGGCCTAAGCCCACTGCGTTCGAGTCCAATTCTATGATGATCTTTCCCAATCCCATGCTTCTACACTTGGTTATATAACTGTGTCCAGCTAATATTTCCACCTGCACACGAGACAAGAATTCAGTGAATCAGAAAATAGGAAGCAGGCCAAGTAGTTTACCCTTTATGTTTCTGATTAGGCCTGCAGTTCTCCATCTGTTTCCTATCATTGCTGCTGCGAAGTTGATCTTAACCTCATTACTGTCAGGGGGGTTCCATTTAATGCAAGAGATTACAGTTTTTTTCCTAATGCTAGGAACAGCATCCCAGAAAGTGGCCCATTCATGTCCTAGAAGCAGCTTCCTTTTAGTTTTCAGGAAGGCCATGTCTTTTATAGAGCCAAAAATATTCCGTACTGTGGCATCCATTACTGGCCTGGCTGCCTGGAAGATGGTCTCGTTCCTCATCTTCCAGAGCCACCAGCAGATGAAGAGAGGCCAGATTTTGGTGAGAAAACTTCTCGCTTCAGGTCCATTATTGTTTTTCCACCAGATGTTCAGTGTACCTCCAAAGGAGTTCGAGAGGAGATCCCTAATTCTGCACCAAAAATTCTCCAGATATTCTGTGAGAACTTATAGGAAATAAAAACATAATTAATTGTTTCTTCACTTTCATGGCACCAAGGGCAGCAAAAAGGGCCCAAGATGCCTACCTTATGAAGATTGGATCCTATAGGAATTTTGTTTCTGAGAAGTCTTAGCATTAAAAAGGATACTTTCACTGGAACTATAGGGTCCCAAATTTCCTTGGTATGAGATATTAATGGTTGGGAGCTGCCCTTCAGGTGTTGAAAGGCTGATTTAAGAATAAAGTTTCCTTGCTGGGTGAGCTTCCAAATCATCTTATCTTCTTCTCCCATTCTGATTGGGACTTCCAGAAAGAAAGTTCTTGGAATAGAAGGGCACAGGAGGTGAAGCTTTTCCCACTCCCAACCTTGAGTCCCAAGGACTTCTGCAATTTTGACATCTCCCTGTAGACCATATAAGCCAGCAACTTTACCCTTGGGATGGCAACTGTCATCAAAAAGGCTGCAATCCCCCTTGCCAATCTGAAATAGAATCTGTTCCTCAGCTACGTCTGCTGTGCTTCTCATTTTTTTCCACATGTTGGAATCACCTTTACGAACTTGTGTCTTAGTGGGATGAAAGGATCCACAGTATTTTGCCCACATAAACTTGGACCACAGGGATCTCTTTTCTCTGAATCTCCACCACATCTTAACCGTCTGAGCTGATATAATGTGGTTCAGGTCCCTAAATCCAAGGCCCCCTCCCCTTGTGATAAGCATAACTCCTTCCACCTAATCTAGTGTCGTTTAGATCCCTTATCAATAGCAGCCCACAGGAAGTTAGCCAATAGAGATTCAATCTGATTCACCACTCTCTTAGGGGGGTTTAGGCATATGGTAGTGTAGAGAGGGATACATGAAAGGACACTTTTAATTAAGGTTATCCTCCCCCCCAATGTTAGAAATTTGGAGCTCCACCCTTCAATCCTATGGCTGATCTTGGCTACCAAGGGGTCATAAAAAACAGCTGGTATTCTTTTAAAATGTAAAGGCGTGCCTAGGTACTGTGTGGGAAAAGACCCTCTCCCAAAATGAGTGATTCTGCCAATAAGATGTTTCCGCTGAGTTGGCATTCTTTCATGGACCAAATAGGTGCTCTTGGACGCATTGATCTTTTGTCCAAAAACCGCTTCATAGTGCTGCAGTTTTTCCATTACTTTTTTAACAGCTGATGGTCTTGCTGATGAGAAGATAAGCAGGTCATCCGCGTAAGCTAAGTGGGTGATTCTTGGACATCCTCTAGGCACTCCAAAATCCATTTCCTTTTTCCCCTCTTTGTTAAGGAGCCTTGATAAGTATTCCGAGCTTAGGACAAACAGCAAAGGGGAGAGGGGATCACCTTGTTTCAGGCCCCTAGTTGCTTTAAACCATCATTTGCTTGTTCCATTAATCAGGATTGAGAACCAAACATTAGATAGCAGCCTCCACACTAGGTCTATCCAAATTTCTCCAAATCCTAGCATCCTCAGAATCTGTAGTAGATATAGCCAGTGAACCCTGTCATAGGCCTTCTCCATGTCCAACTTAAACGCAAACCTTACCTTCCTTGCTTTTCCCATTAATGGATGAGATCATTTCGCTGGCTAGCAGATAGTTGTCATTGATCAGTCTCCCTGCCACGAATCCACTCTGGTTTTCTGAAATTATTCTTGGGAGGATTTTAGCAATTCTCAAGGCTAGCATTTTAGAAACTATCTTGTTGAGAAAGTTACACAGGCTTATAGGCCGGAAATGCTTGAAAGAGCTGGGATTTTGGATCTTTGGGATAAGAACAATGGCTGTGGCAGTTAGGGGTTTAGGTAGTTCATCACCATTAATGAAGGACTGAACTGCTCTCAGGAGATCCTGGCTAATAATATCCCAGGCCCAAGTGTAGAAGCTGCCTGGAAATCCTTCAGGGCCCGGGGCACTCTCCAGTTCCATACTGTGTACAATGTTATTAAGCTCCTCCATATATGGGATTTTAGTGAGCTCCAACCTGTCCACATCAGTTAGAGAGTTAGTAATCAACTGGGATTCAATGTTAGAATTAACCTGAATAGATGAGTAGAGATCAGAGAAATAACGAATGGCCTCATTAGCTATCTCCTCTTCGTCTTCTACCCACACCCCCTCTTGATTTTTAACTCTATGAATGTGAGTTCTTGCATGCCTATTCTTAACACATGAGTGGTAAAATTTTGAGTTTCGATCACCTTCCTTAGCCTATTTAATGTTAGCCTTTTGGGACCAAAACTTTTCCTCTAAGCTCATTAAGTATTTGACTTTGGCTGCAGCTTGGCTTAGTACTTCCCTCGGGACAGGATTGACCTCGTCATTCTTTTCTAACCTGTGTAGTTCTTGTTCAGCTAGTTCTACTTGGCTAAAGATGTTACCAAATGTTGTTCTATTCCAATCCTTAAGGGCCTGTTTCACTAATTTCAGTTTTCCTATGAATATCCAAAGAGGTCTACCTGTTATAGGAGCTTCCAGAGCCTATTTAATAACATCCAGGCAGTTATCATGATTCATCCAGAAGCTCTGAAACCTAAAGGGTTTGACAATCCTCCCTCTACCCTTCTGAATTTCTAGTACAAGGTGGGCATGATCTGATGGGGACCTGGCAAGATGAGTGATATTAGCCTCTAGGTTTTTACTAAGAAAATGATCATCTATCATGGCTCTATCCAGCCTTTTCCACACCCTAGCCTTGCCCTCTCTTTTATTGCACCAGGTGTAGTTAGACCCTGTGAACTGTATCTCAGTCAAGGCCATAGAATCCATGAAGTGAGTGAGTTCCCTAGCCTTCCTAATGTTAAAGGCCTTACCCCCTTTCTTCTCCTCCCTAGCCCTTATACAATTTCAGTCTCCCCACAGGACCCAGGGTTGATTCCGTGGCTGCAGGCTGGCTAAATTTTGCCACAGGTCCTCCCTCTGGATCTTAGTACATTTAGCATAGATACTTGAGAATAAGATAGGGCAAAATAGTTCAGGGTGGCTGACTTCTAAGGTAATGTGTTGTTCTGCAGCATCCACTAAGGTGCAAGAAAATGGCTTTCTACAGAATATCCACAACGAGCTACAAGGGTTTGACCATGCTACATCAAAATTCATCCTACGTTTAAATCTTTCTAGGCTTGGTACATCAGCAAATGGCTCAGCAATAACTAAAAAATTACATCTATGTTTATGAAGGATTTTCCTGAGTTTCCTAAAGTTAGCTTTTTTGTTTATACTTCTAATATTCCAATAGATGCACCTAATCATTTTGATCTAGAACTGGTTGTTCCCGTAAATGTCATCCTATCCCTGGGCTGTCTACCCTTAGTCAAGGACTTAGGAATTCCTCCCCCCCTTCATTTTGAGAAGCCTCTGTGCTCTGTTCTACAACCTTCTTCTTTACTATCTTCTTTGGGGCAGTCTGTTGGATCCTTGTAGGGCTACACTCCTCGTTCTCTTCACCTTGATTGGGATTGTCCTGCAAAACATCAGATGAGAATACTTCAGTAACTAGGCCCATTATTGCATCACAGTAAGTCTGTTCTTGCATCTTATGACATAATTCAGTATCCCCCTGCTCATTCTTTGGCCGGTTCTCTGGGCCTATGTCACCTAGCTTCCTAGTTTCTGTCCCTTCTTTGACGCTGGGATTGGGGCAAGGCATTATATCCTCTTCTTCTACCTGTACATGATCTGGTTCTGTGTTCATGTTTTTCCCAAGATCTTTTGACTCCGGTTCTCGCAGAATCAGAATCCCTGATGACTCTGGGATATCCGGGTTAGGGAATATTATGGGTAGGCTATTGGGATCCACCTCCTTCCTTTTATCCGGCATTGACTCTGTCAGATAATCCTTTTCCTGAGGGCTTGATTTCTTGGATACTAAAACCCATTCCTTGTGTCCCTGCTTTCCCTCTGGGTTCTTGTTTTGAGCTTGCGGAGGACCATGAACCTGCCTAGATACCTTTTTCCTGAGAGGGTCACAAGTTTTGCTTTCATGTCCCATCTTCCGGCACTTAGAGCAATAATCCGGTCTGTCTTCGATTTCAAGGTACTACCATTTACCTTTTTCTTTGCTTCCTATCCAAATTCGATTGGGGATAGCTTCAGTGTGTTCCATTTCCACACAGACCCTTGCCTCACTTGGCCGGATGAGGTTCGACGCCGCTGCAGTTGCTGCGTCCAATTTCAGAGGTTTCCCTGCCACTGATGCTAGGGTATAGAGTTTTTCTTTATGGAATAAGTGGAGTGGAAGGGAGGGAAAGCGAATCCATACTGGGGCAACCGTCGGCTCAGCTACAGGGTCGAAGTCCGGCGACCACTTGAAGATCCGAGCTTGGTGACCTTGAAAGTGCCAAATCTTACGTGTCCAGAATCTCTGGAAATCTTCCTCCTTGTCGAACTTGAAGAGCACATGCCGGTTGTCATACAGACCAACCTTGCATTCACCCAGGAACCCCGCTGCTAGAACTTCCTTCCTGATCTGCGCCTTCGCTGGTCTTCCCCAGGAGAATTTAGCAATTAGTTTCCACTGGAAATCCCTCGCCAAATTTCCTCCTCTTCCTCAGTGAGGATCATGGTAGGTTCCCCCTTAAATTGCGTCAGAGGGATTTTATTTTGAATAGAAGAAAATGAAGTGGATTTATCTTTATTGGGAGAATTTGTCTTCCCCACCACCGCTGCGTATGTCGCAGGTGTGGGGGTTGTCCCCCCCTCCGCTATAGGCGGCTGTTTGTGGGGGGGTCAAAATAGCCGTTAGACTCACAATAGCTATTGAACGGTAATATTTTGGGTGGTCAATGGCCAAAATATTTGGGGAAAAATAGATGTTTGAGTCACTTTGGAAAGTAGAGAGTTGTGCTAGTAATGCTAATATTCTCGAGCAATGCTAATATTACAAAATTCTGGCGCCAACACCAACCTCTCATTGAATTTGTGAAATTTCATCAGTTTTTTGATAGGCCCCTTATCAACAATGAACGCTCGGTCCAAGTGTAGCTTTTTGACATGTATTCCGTCTTCCCACCTTTCTTGGGCTTCCTCATTAATAAACACCGAAATAGAAGATTCACCTTTTCGCTTCTTAGGTAAAGGTGGATTCATAGTAATTTCGGGAGGGTCCTCAAAGACAGGCATATCCTCAGGAAAATAGTCTGTGTTAGAAATCGTAGCCACTCGTGCCTTACTTTTGCCCTTGCTTGGGTTAATACCTTTCTTTGGACCATGATGAATTCCTGAGGCGAAAAGACACAAATTAAGCAACATAAGCAAGACCTTAGAATCAAAGTAACACACACATGCCAACTTCAACAACACTAGGAATGCTAACCCAAAATATCCCACACAATAAATGTGTACACAAAAGCACTTTTCAACATCTAATCATATTCAACGCAAAACACACGCACGCTAACACAAGATATATCCCTAAAATGAAAACTTCTGTCTGACGTGGGAGCCAATACCAGCAAGGTGTGCACCAAGTTGAGAGCACCAACGAATCACAAGCATCAATCAGGAATTGGAAATAAGACTCAAAGCTTAGGCCACATCTTTGCACACCACAAGGAGTTCCATACAAATATACCCAAGAACAAGACTTCAAGCTTTGCAAGTAAGCTATACTCAGAATCCAAAACACTAGCTTAGGAACAAGAATAGTGGCGTTATACCAAATTACTACTCTAAGGCAAAATAGGTAAAAAGTCCTCAATAAGCACACTGAAATTCCAGCACAAACATGAACTTCACACCTAATTTGGAGCTCCGCACAAGTAGAACTAGGCAAAATATAAAACACAAAAGTTATAGCTCTGTGTGTAAGCTGAATTTAGCAATTTGAATCACCTAATTTGGATAAAATTGACCAATTTATGCTTGAATTACCGAGAGTTGACAAAACTGGGCAGAAAGCTCATGCAAAATTCTCAGCTCCAACCACCAATAAGACATGCAAAATAACATGCTTTGCAAGCAAAATTAGCCAAAACTTACAAGATAGAAGTTGTAGAGCTAGCTCTTACTAAATATAAGGACTAAAATCACCCAGGTTGGAGCTTAAATGAGCAAATTATAGTCAAAACACCAGAATGTGCCAAACTGAGCGAAATCAGCCTATCATGAACCGCCGATTTCAGCATAAACCAAATGTTAACCTCCAACATGGCTAGCTATTCATGCCAAATTAGAAAAAGTATAAAACATGAACCTTATAGTTTAAAGCCTCAGCTAATTATCCCAAGTGGAATCACCAAATTTGGAGGTCATTTGTTCAAGTTATGCACCAATTACTGAATAATGGCAAAGCTGGTGGAACATATAATCAGTAGCAATTCCCTCACACTTAGCATGCTATTACAACTTGTAAGCATGATCTAACATTCAACCTAATTGGCATGTCTTCATATCCCCAGCACATATTAAACACTAAGCATAGTAACCGAGCATTACTCTTAAAAATATGAACAAATTTTGATCTTCCATTCAACAATGAAACAAGAGAGAGATCATACATTGAGCTTGGGAAAAAAAATAACTTGAGAATGGAAATTGAAAAAGAGATGTACCTTTCAGCAAGTTTAACACAACGTCCCACCTTGAATGTGTGAATGGCTTGAAGTTGTGAGTGGCTTGAAATTTCATTCTGGGTAAACATTTATAAACCTAGAAAGCAAGCTCACCCACCATTCGGTCAAAGGGTACTAAAGAGGCCAACCATCCAACATGAAGACATTTACAACACATGAGTGGGGCCGTTTCTACATTTATTTATGTGATCCATCATGTTTGCCCAGCAGCCATTGGATAGACAAAATTCACTATTTGCCTACATTATTACTCACATGGCACAAGTAGCCAAGGAATTTAGCTTCTGCTCTATTCCTTTTCACGCCCTTTCCCATCAAGCTCACTATTTCGTTTTAGCTTTTCAATAAATTATGTCATGCTCAGAGAGGTAGTTCCAAGATCATAAACTCCATGTGTGTGTCTTACCATAAATCTTACCATACCTTCATTGAAGCTCAATCTGCCCACTATGCACTTCTGCATTAATCCAGTGACAACTGCAATTAGAAACGACACTCAAGAAAATATTAAAATAACACTAACAATGCCAAACCGAGATTATCAAAGAAGAACAAGAAAATAGCAAAACCAAGTAAAGTAAATGAAGTCATGCAGGGTTGCCTCCCAACAGCACTTGCTTTAACGTCGACAGCCAGACATGTTGTGTGTTAATACGAATTTATAGGGTCATCCAGAAATAGTTCATACGGAGCTTGTGGCATATCCATCACACCCTTTTCCTGATGTGCTGTATAAGGTTTCAGCCTATAGCCATTAACTTGCTAGATATTACCAGTCTTCTCATTCAATATTTCCACAACCCCATAAGGTAAAACTTTAATGACACAAAAGGGTCCAGTCTAGCGCGACTTAAGTTTTCCAGTCAAGAGCCTCAGCCTAGAATCGTACAACAAGACCTTTTGACCAGGAGCAAAGCTCTTCATTTGAATTTTAGCATCATGCAGCTTCTTAGTTCTCTCTTTATATAGTTTAACACTAACATAAGAATTAAATCGAAACTCGTCAAGTTCATTAAGCTCCATCATCCTTTTAGATTATGCCCCATGCAAATCCATATTAAGCCTTTGAATTGCCCAGAAAGCCTTGTGTTCCAACTCCACTGGCAAATGGCATTCCGTACCAAACAGTAGCCAAAATGGTGAGGCACCAATAGGAGTTTTGTATGCTGTGCAATATGCCTATAGAGCATCGTCCAACCAGAGAGCGCAATCTTTCCTACTTGGTACTACAACTTTTTCCAGCACCATCTTTATTTCTCTGTTGGATATTTTGGCTTGGCCACTTGTTTGGGGATGGTAGGCAGTAGAAACTTTATGCTTTACAGAATATTTGGCCAAAAGTAATGCAAAAATCTTGTTGCAAAAATGGGAGCCACCATCGCTTATTATCGCCCGTGGAGTGCCAAACCTGTTACAAATGTGTTTCTACAGAAATGTGGCTACACTTCGGGCATCATTGTATGAAAGTGCAATGCCCTCAACCCACTTTGACACATAATCTACCGCCACCAAAATATATTCCATTCCACATGACTTTTGGAAAGGTCCCATGAAGTTAATGCCCTATACATAAAAAAGCTCCACTTCTCGTATGTTGTTTAGGGGCATTTCATTACGGGAGAAGATGTTACCGCTTCTTTGACACTTATCACACTGGCCAACCCAAATGCTTGCATCTACAAAGATATGTGGCCAATAGAATCCACTTTGTAGCACCTTGAAGCCTGTCCTGGTTGCACCAAAATGTCCACCACATGGGGCCTTCATGACAAGCCTTCAAAATGTCGTATTTCTCACTTACTTTTACGCATTTCCTTATCACTTGGTCACTGCAAACTTTATAGAGAGCATTGTCCTCCCAGAAAAAGTACATTCCATCATGCCTCAATTTCTTTCTTTGCTCGTAGGAGTAGTATGAAGGAACTTGCCCAGCCACAACAAAATTTTCTATCTCAGCATACCATGGCAAATCCTTCTTTTCTACTTTAAACACTTGCTCATTAGGAAAGCATTGTCGGATCAACAAATTTGGGTCATCTTGGGCCTTCGACTCCAGCCTTGACAAATGGTCAGCTACAACAGTCTCTAAACCCTTGCGATCTCTGATTTCAACATCGAATTCTTGAAGTAACAACACATATCGGATGAGCCTCGGCTTGGCTTCCTTCTTGGCCAGCAAATATTTCAAGGCTGCGTGGTCAGTATGCACAATCACCTTCGAGCCTAGCAAATAAGCACGAAATTTATCAAATGCAAACACTACACCAAGCATCTCATTTTTAGTTGTAGTGTAATTCAATTGAGCCTCGTTCAACAATTTGCTTGCGTAATAGATTGTGTGGAAGACTTTGTTTCGTCACTACCCAAACACAGCCCCAAGTGCATAATCACTTGCATCACACATGATCTCAAAAGGTTCACCCCATTAGGGTGTGACTATGACTGGGGCTTCCACAAGCTTCGCCTTCAACAGCTCAAATGCCTCTGAACATTCTTCACCAAAATTGAACTTCACATCTTTTTCTAACAAACAGCACAAAGGCCTCACAGTCTTGGAGAAATCCTTGATAAACCTTCGATAAAAACCAGCATGCCCCAAGAAACTTCTGATGGCTTTAACATTAGTGGGATGTGGTAGTTTAGCAATGACATCAACTTTAGCTCTATCCACCTCAATTCCTTTATGAGAGATTTTATGTCCGAGAACTATGCCCTCTTGCATCATAAATTGGCATTTTTCCCAGTGAGCACCAGGTGAGTTTCCTCACACCTTTGCAACACTCTTGCCAAGTTGTCTAAACACCATTCAAAGGTCATGCCAAAAAATGAAAAATTGTCCATGAAGATCTCGATGATTGATTCAACAATGTCATGAAAAATGGCCATCATACATCTCTGAAAGGTGGCAAGGGCATTGCAAAAGCCGGATGGCATAATTTTGTATGCAAATGTACCGAATGGGCAAGTGAATGTAGTCTTCTCCTGATCCTTGGGGTTAATCGCGATTTGGTTGCAACCTGAGTATCCATCCAAGAAATAATAGAAGAGAAATCTAGCAATTCTGTCCAAGAGTTGCTCCAAGAAGGGTAGTGGAAAATAATCCTTCCTTGTTGCTTTGTTGAGCTTGCGGTAATCCATGCATACGCGCTATGCGCTGATGATCCTGGCCGCTAGGAGCTCATTAGCATCATTCATCACTACAGTAACTCCACCTTTCTTGGGCACACATTGCATGGGGCTCACTCACTCGCTGTCTGAAATTGGGAATATCATACCGAAATCTAAAAGGTTGATAACTTCTTTCTTCACCACCTCAATCGTTTGAGGATTGAGCATTCTTTGCTTATCTCTTACAGGGACAGAATTTTTCTCAAGCAAGATTTTTTGCATGCATATGCTTGGACTAATGCCTTTTATGTCTGTAATTGTTTAACCGATGGCTTGTTTAAACATTCTTAACACACCCAATAATTTTTCTTCTTGCTAACCTTCCTGCTTTGAGGAAATTACTACGGGCAAGGTCTCATTCTCACCCAAGAAAGCATATTTCAAGTAAGGTGGCAACGGTTTAAGTTCCAACTTGGGTGGCACCATAATAGAAGGCATGAGTTTTTCATTTGTGCACAAAACTCTTTCGCTCCTCACCTCAGTGGGTGCACAAACATTATTAGTTAAAACATTGCATTCATCATCTTTTTTCAGATTCCTAGCACATGCTTCCTATAACGTGTCTTCTACTACAATTTCATTTTGCATTTCATCATCTTCATTTTGCATCTCAAAAATTGACTCGTCTAAAACACAACATTCAACCATGTTTTCAATCTTAGACAAAATAATGCTATCTTCATCATCCAACTCTACATTCTCAATTTATTCTTCACAAACATTCAATTCATCAACACAAATATAATCATGTTTAACATTTTCATCAACCACTTGCATGGAACACGCTACAGCTCTAATTGCAAAACATGACTCAAAATGCATGGGGTGCTTCATAGCATAATTAACATAAAAAACAACTTGCTCATTATTGATTCTAAATGTTACTATTTTGCTTCTTACTCCTATCAAGGCATTACCCGTGGCAAGAAAAGGTCTACCAAAGATAAGAGGTACCTCAGGGTCCTCTTCTATTTCTAGCACAATAAAATCCACTGGTAGTTTAAACTTGTCTATCATCACCAACACGTCTTCTACCATGCCTGTGGGCTTAACCAAAGATCTTTCTGCAAGTTGTAATGTTACAGCCACAGGACGTATTCTTCCACTCAGCTCTATATTTACAGAAATAAAGTGAGGCATTAAGTTGATTCCAGCACCAAGATCACAAAGTGCTTTTTCAAAATACCTTGTTCCAATCTTGCAAAGAATGGTGCAACTACCAGGGTCTTTCAATTTGGGAGGTAGATTATGTAGCACCCAAGCTTGACTGCAATCCATGAGCATCATTGGAATTTCACACTGAAGAATTTGCTCTTTATTGGAGATGAGATCCTTGAGGAATTTTGCATACTTAGGCACAGCACTCACCAAATCCAATGACGGGAGACTCACATTGACTTGTTTAACAAAATTCAAAAATCGCTCAAACTGTGGCCTTCTCTTTGGTGGTGATTTCACTCTTTCTAGGAATAGAGGATAAGGAGCAGAAGCATACTCGGGGATAGTTGTAAGGACTTGGTGGTCCTCTAACCTTTTTGGTCACCTCATTGCCTTTATTATCATGCACCTCCTCTTTTTTAGGTGTTATGGCCTCATGTGCACACCTATCTTCAACTTCAACTGCAGCCTCATTGTGGTCAATTTCACCTTCTGTGTTGGTGTCTTGTTAGTTGTTTGCCACTCCTTAGAGTAGTAGCATTACAAACTTCCTTGCCATTGGGATGTGGAATTGTATCACTTGGGAGAGATCCGCTGGGCCTATGATGCACTCCATTGGCTAGTTGCCCCAACTACATTTCAATGTTTTTGATTATTGCATCATGATGTTTTACACTAGTTTCTAAACCAGCAAATCTTTGTTCAATCTTGTCCAGCTTGTCCATGATTCGATAGAACATGCACGACAAGAAAAAAGGCCTTTGGTGACTGAAATCTTAATGATAAAAAACTTTTGGTCACCAAAGAGTACCTTTTGGTGACCAAAAAAAGTTTAGTCACTAAATTTTGGTAACAACTAAAACTTTGGTGACCAGAAAAAAATCGTCAAGATTTGGTCACTAAACGCCATGGCGGGAAGCATTCTCGCCTGTCACACACTCTTTGGTGACCAAATTTGGTGACGAGAAAATGTTTAGTCAATAAAACTTGGTTACAAAATATTTGGTGACCAGAAAAATGGTCTCTAATATGAAAATATTTAGTGACGATATTTTTGGTCAACAAAGGTCATAGGGAAAAGAAAAAAAAAGCTCATAGGGAAAAGGAGATTTCCATCACTTTTGAATATTTTGGTGACCAAAAAAGTGGTCACCAATTATTAATTGAATTAATTTGTTGTTTATCATATAAACTTAAGTAAGTTAAATAGTAAGTGACTATTAAAATGGCAAAACATTTAACTTTTGGGTGTTATATAGGGAAAGTTTTGCGTTTGAATCTCATGTGCTATATTATGATATCTAAAATAAATATTTCCATAAAAGTTATTATCTTAATAAAATTAATAAAATGCTACAAATTACATTAATGTTGAGGTTGGTGAAGTGGCAAGTTTATTAAGTATGAAGGCTATGATCACATGTTCAAATCTATCTACATTGAAATCCATTTTTTTTGGGAAATTAACAATAAATTATACTTTGGTCACTCAAATTTATATCTAGATCTCTAATACTTAAATAATAAAAATAGTCTTATAAATTTGAATATAAATTTGAATTGGGGGATTTAACAAGAAATTGTACTTTAGTCTCTCAAGTTTATATCTCTTCAATTAGATTTATAATTAAATAACAAAAATAGCCTTATAAATTTCAATTGATCTTAATTTAAAGAAATTAGTTCTTTAATTAAACAACAAAAATACATTGGGGTTTTTAACTAGAAATAGCACTTTGATCCCTCAAATTTATAAATTTGAATTACATCTCTAATTAAATAACAAAAATGGCCTTATAAAATTGAATTGATCTTAAATTAATTTAAGAATTCAATGTAGGCTAAATTAATTTTAAAAAGGCCACAAATATGTAAATAAAATATTAGACTTATAAATGTAATATTTGATAAGAATTCAATTTGGGCCAACTTAATGGCCTAACAATATAATATAGTACCCAAAGGAATTGATGGGCTAAATTAAGGCCACAATAATGAATCATTATTTGTGTTGGATATATTAAGTTATTAATATTAATAGTAAGACACCATAATATTTTTATTTTTGCCCCAGAATATTGATCTTAAATTAATTTACGAATTCAATGTTGGCTAAATTAATTTAAGAAAGGCCACAAATATGTAAATAAAGTATTGGACTTATAAATGTAATATTTGATAAGAATTCAAATTGGGCCAACATAATGACCTAACAATATCACATGGTGCCCAAAGGAATTGATGGGCTAAATTAAGGTCTCAATAATGAATCATTATTGTGTTAAACACATTAAATTATTAATAATAATAGTAAAACAATCTAATATTTTTATTTTTACCCCATCACATTTAAGAAATGATCTTAAATTAATTTAGAATTCAATGTAGGCTAAATTAATTTAATAAAGGCCACAAATATGTAAATAAAATATTGAACTTATAAATGTAATATTTGATAAGAATTCAATTTGGGCGAACATAATAGCCAAACAATATAATATAGTGCCTAAAGAAATTGATGGGATAAATTAAGGCCACAATAATGAATCATTATTTCTGTTGGACCTAGTAAGTGATCAATAATAATAGTAAGGCACCCTAATATTTTTATTTTTGCCCCCATCACATTTTGAGAAGGCCATAAATTATTTTTTGTTAACTAAATTTAGTGTGAGTTAGTAACATTCAAATAATCTATTTTAAAAAATATTATTCTTAGTATTTTGTTGAGGATATCTAACACTTAAAGTCCAACTAGTATTATAAAAATATTTTTATATTATAATATTTGAATTCAAAAGAATAATTTATTCATTATTTCACTAATACCCTTAATCTTTTTATATTTTTTACGTTAATAATTCTTTCAATATGCTTTATGATTCTATTCTATTAAAATTATGTTTGTTATTTACTTTAGTTTAAACATTTTTTTACAATATGGATGAGCTACAGTTGAATTAGTTTAAACATTTTTTGACAATATGGGTGAGCTATAACTGAATTAGTTTAAACATTAGTGCAAATATATAGCTTGCATTAGCTGATTTGGCAAAGTAATGATGTAACTGTCACCTTCCAAATGACCAAACTCATTACTAAATCATGTTATATTATTTTTGGAACAGTATTTTTAACATCTTTATTCTTATTTATAAGTAAACTATAAAACTTAAAAATTAGAAATTTAATTTATTAAAAATAAATAATTTCTCTTAATACAATTTTGCACTATTAGTAAACTTAAAAAACTATAAGTATAAGTATTACTTATTATTAATTATTTTGTTGTACCTTTAATGCTCATGAAATTAAAAATAATTACCAATGTAAAAAAATTGAAAACAAAATTAGAAAGACTTATTTAAAAAAAACTTATAAAATAGTTAGATATTACACACTAAATTTAGTTAATTTTTTCTTTTTTTGTTATATTATAAAATAATAAAATACTATAAACTAATAAAGAAAAAATAAAAAAGAATATAACTATAAGTATTACATGATGCATTAAATAATTAACTATTTTGTCTTTGAGTTGAATTAGTCATGTTTTAATATTATGATATTATATTATTACAAATATTTACCTTTACATGAAGAATAATGTCATTATTTTATTATGTTTAATTATTCGCTATTATTCATCGGTATTTAATAGAATTAAAATATTTAAAAAATAGAGTATAAAAAAGAAAAACATATCTGTAATAAAAACATTTATTAATATAATAGAATTGAAAAAAACACAAAATTTTTTTTTTATAATTAAAAAAATAGTTAAATATTAAACATTTGTATTTTAATAAAACAAGAAATTTTAAAAAAAGTGGCAATAGGCATATTGCCTTTCACAGTTATGTAACCCTAAATCCAAACATAACATCAATTCTGTCTCCCGCATCCCTCTCGCCTCCCTTTCCCTGCCTCTCTCTCCCTGCATCCCTCTCGCCTCCCTCTCCCGCCTCTCTCTCCTACTTCATTCTGCCGCCTCCATCTAAATGTCATATGTGAATGGACGCCGATTGAGACAGAGGATCGAAGAAGGGAGCAATGACGGAACAGCAAGGGCGACCACTAATATTGCAGAAATGGTTGACTTTCCTTCATGATGACTTATTGATTCTATTCACTAATACTGCAGAACAGAGAAAACAAAAATTTTCTGAAGTACAAGCTGGATTGGATGATGCTGATGGTTTGGTAATGTAATTACATCCTTAGTTGGTTCGAAGCTTCAATCTTATTCTAGAACTCTGAGTTGACCACGGATCTGGTATTAATGTCCGCAGATTCGTAAAATGAACCTTGAGGCCCGAAGTCTGCCACCAAATGCTAAGGCTATGCTTCTTGCCAAGTTAAGAGAATATAAAACTAATCTGAACAATGTGAAAACTGAGGTGAAAAGAATATCTTCAGCTAATCTTAATCAAGCTGCACGAGATGAGTTATTAGAATCAGGAATGGCGGATAGGATGATGGTATTGTTCTTTCAATTCTTGTCACATGATTTACTTCTTTGGTTTTTGGTTTGCAATGTGATTTTTTGGTTTGCGATGTGCTTTTGTTTTTTCTTTTATTTCTCTGTTTTCTTATTCATGTGTTCAATTGATGTTGTTTTATGTTCTGTGCAAAGATAATTTCTTATATATTTTTCTCTTTTTTTCAGGTTTGTGCTCCATTCTTCTTCATTTCGTTTTGCACATAAAAATTTTCTTGAAGAAGTTGCTGTCATGTCACTTTGATACTTTGAACTATATCGTATATTGCATTTATTTGTTGAACATTTTAATTTTTAAGTTTCATTAAATTACCATGGCACAAGTTCTATTTTTGCTTTCCTTTAAGATTTCTTTATGCAGTATCCTTCTGATGTCTTTTCATTTCTCATTGCTATTTTTTTTTGGTCGACTAATCATCCCGTGTGCGGGGGGGCGCCACTCCCAGTTTTATTGATATAAAAAAAGTTACAGTTTTAATGGCGGAAGTATCCACACCATTAGTACATGTGCAAAGCTGTAAATAAGGAGGACTCCTTCCTTACAATAAAGTTCCTATCTTTGCGTAAATGAAAATGACATATGAGTGTTTCTTACTTATTAAATAAGGAGGACTCCTCATTTACATTGTTTGGATACAGAAGAAAACATATATGCCAACATAACAAATTCACAATTGCAAATTAATTGTGCTTTGGCTTTTGGTCAAATCAAGCTTTTGAACTTAAATTATCCATCCATCAGCACCAACAATATGTGGCTTGGCATATGAAAGTGCAAGACAATACACACATATGTGAAACTAAAAGATTACAGCTAAGATTCAAAAGAAGGTAAATAAGCCTAACTTCAGCAGCTTATGACCTATAAAAAACAGGCCTAACTTCAGCAGCCAATATCAGAATTATATTTGTGATTTTACCTTGGATGAAATGATTTAAGGAAGACCAAGTCTTTCTGCTCTTACAATGTTTTGAATTTTCTGGTGAAGTAGGTTCTCCGTGTTGATTGCCATTTGGGGTTGAGTTTCTGCACATTTTGCCAAAAGTATTGCTGCAGAATTCAATTCTTTAGGAACTAGAGACCATCGAGGTTGAGGGAGTATCTCTGTTAAGCTTTGAAGATGTTCTCTTATCCTCCAAGGGATCTTTGATTTGTTTTGTAGCCATGAAAACAGATTTTTGGAGCTTAACTCCACACATAGGTTTGAGGAGATTCCTTTCTTGTGACATTCTTGAATTCCATACAAAGCTGCCTCAATTATAACCTGTTCACTAGAAACAATATCAGTAACATCTGATTTGAACTGAAACGCAAGAATCATTTTGCATTGGTCATCTCTCACTATGCCACCTCCAAGCCCTTCTCTTCTTATTTACTAAACCATGGATGTTTAGTTTGAAATGTTTATCATTGGGGGTGCCATTTAATATACGAGATGTGAATCATATCTCTATAATGAAGTATAGAGTCCCAAAATTCATTCCATGACATATTTGTCCATTTTAGATCATGATAGTAATTCGTGATCATGCTCTTTAATTCTTTGAAGGAAGAATTTAACATGTGCTCTGAATTCCATTCTTCTTCTTCATAGAACCATTTATTCCTAGCTTTCCATATTTGCCAACAAATGATGAATGGGATTATACGTATGATAAGGTTACTTAATCTGCTTTTCCTTGAATTTTTCCACCAATGATATAAAAAGTGATTTAATCTATGAGCATTTGGTGAAAAGTGGATTCCTAGCTCACTCCCATATGTTTTCCATAGCTTTGCTGCATTGTCACAGGTTAGAAAGATATGATCTATTGTGTCTAAACCTGATTGGCAACAAATACATTTGAAGGGGCCATGTATGTTAAATCTGAACAAAATTTCTCCAATGGGGAGTTGAGCTTTGAGCAACAGGAGCATAAAGAATGATTGTTTGATTGGGATGCATGAATGCCATAAAAATGTTCCAAAACACCATTGGCTTTGAGAGGTATGTGTTGCTAACTGAAAGACTGACTTAAACGAGAAGGAACCTGAATTAGTTAGAGTCCAAATGTAGGAATCATTATCAGTAGAACCTTGAGGTATGATGAAAGGGTCAATAATTGGAGCTACTGCTTTCATTCTATTCCAGGTTCTAGATGAATTCTTTGGTGGAGGTTGGGAGCGATGAGAGTATTTATTCTTTAAAAAAATTGCCCAAAGTGATTTCTGTTCCCTAAATCTCCACCAAAGTTTGTATGAGCAAGCCATTTGAATGTCTGAGAGTGCTCTAGTGTTGATTCCTCCCTCTTGATATGGTAGACACAGTTTACTCCAGGAAGTCCAATGATGTTTTGGTTTTAGATTTGATGTACCCCATAGAAAATTCGCAAAAATCGATTCTAGCTTTTGTAGGGTTTTCTTTGGGGGATTAGCACCGAGAAGAGAGTGAATAGGTATAGTAGAAAGGACTGATTTTATGAGGAAAATTCTGCCCCCTTTGGATAGAAGTTTGGAGCTCCATGACTTTGTTTTCAAAAGAGTTTTTTGAATTAAAGGCTCATAGTGCTTGAATTTGTTCTTACCATAGTACAAACGGAGGCCTAAATATTTGACAGGAATTTTTTCAGGATGAAATTTGGTGATTCTTGAAATCACGTGTTTCTTGGATCTGTTACATAAGTGATGAACTATGAAGGAGCTCTTTTGTACATTGATCTTCTGCCCAGAGACCTCTTCATAATTCTTCAGTGTTTTCATGAGGGTCTTTAGTGTGTTCTGATGAGAGGATGTGAAAATCATTAGATCATTAGCATATGCAAGATGTGATATATTTGGGTAGTTTCTTGGAAAATTGAAGCTAGTGTTTTGGGCAGATTGTATGTTTAAAGCTCTCGAAATGTATTCTGCCCCTATAATGAATACGTAAGGAGATAGTGGGTCACCTTGTCTTAAGCCTCGAGACGATTTGAAAAAACCTACTGGAGAACCATTGATGAGGATAGAAAAGTGGACATTGGAGATTAGTCTCCAAATGGTATCAATAAAGATCTCACTCAATCCAAACTTACGAAGGACTTGAAGGAGAAACATCCAGTCAACCCGATCATATGCCTTTTCCATATCTAATTTCAGAATTACATTACTGTTTTTATTTTTATTAGGCAGGCATTGAGCAAGTTCTGAAGCTAAAAGAAAATTATCCATAAGTTGTCTAGCTTTAACATAACCACTTTGGTTGGCACTAATTAATGTGGGAAGCAAGTGAGATAGTCTAGAGGCTAAGATCTTAGAAATGACTTTGTTGATGAAGTTACATAAGTTAATTGGGCGGAATTGACTAAAATATTTAGGACTTTGGACTTTAGCGATAAGGAGAATATGGGTGGCAGTAATTGCTTGAGGGAGAGCCCCTCCATTGAAGAAGTGTTGAATGGCTGCTAGTATGTCATTTTTAACTATTTCCCAGGCAAAAGTGAAAAAATTGGCATTGAAGCCATCTGGACCTGGTGCGCTGTTGGCGTCCATAGAAAAAATACAGTCTTCAATTTCATCTAGTGTGGGTATGGCTTCTAAAAACTGGTTATCCTGATCTAGCACTATCTTGGGAATTGTACCATTCTGAGGAAATAGACTAGTTGGGCATTTGGTGAAAGCATTTTGGAAGTATTTTATAGCTTATTCACAAATTCATTGGGGATTTTCTAAGATTTCATCATTTTCAGAATAAATAGACTGAATGTGCACTCTCCTTCTTTTTTGATTTACATAAGAATGAAAAAGTTTTGAATTTCTATCTCCATCTTTTAACCATTTCAGGTTAGCTTTCTGGGCCCAAAAGTCTTCTATATTAGCTGTGATTTTTCTTAGATTAGCCTTAGCTAAGTTGATCTCCTCTCTTGTGACTACATCACTGGTTTCTTCATCTTTTATTTCTAATTGTTGAAGAGTGGATTCTGCTTTCTTAAGAGAGGAGAATAAATTGCCAAAGTGAAGTTTATTCCATTCAATTAGCACCTGTTTAGTATGCTAAAGTTTGAGTGTGAGAATTCTAATGGGATTTCCTTCAACATTTAAGTTCCAAGCTTTTTTGACAGTTTCTAGAAAGCTGTGGTGTTTAGTCCAAAAATTTTGGAATTTAAATCCAGTTTTACCTTGGTGTTCTATCCTATTAATGTTGACTAAAATAGGGGAGTGGTCTGAAGGATCTTTTGGAAGGTGTTTTACCACATATCGAAAGCCTAGGTTTAGTGCTTAGTTGTTAACTAGCATACGATCTAAACGCTTCCAAATCCTATGTTTACCTTTTCTATTGTTACACCAAGTGAATTGTGATCCTACAAAGTCTACATCTTGTAAATCATTTAGGTTAGTGAATTGTAGGAGTTCTCTAGTATCTTCTAATCTAAAAGATCTACCACTTCTCTTTTCATTTTCTCTCAAAGTTCAATTGAAGTCTCCTAGTATCCACCAGGGAATATTTTGAGAGCTGATTGAAGAGAGTTCATTCCACATACTAGTTCTAGAGTGTTCCTTGCAGGCAGCATGTACCGAGGATAAGAGTATCGAGCTAGGGGAAGTATGATGATCTAAGATTACAGATAGTTGTTGTTTATTTTCACTTATAATATGACATGATATTGGATCATTGAAAAACATCCAAATTGAGCCCTCCATGTTAGCAAGACAGTGATCAAATTTTAGTTTTAACATAAAATGATTTAATTTAGTTACGGGGGCTAAAGGTTCACATAAGACTAATAGTTGAACCTTGTTGCTTCTAATCATGTTTTTTAGTCTTTTAAAGTTTGGAGATTTGGCTATGCTTCTAATATTCCAAAAAAGGCAGTTATTCATCATTACCATCAATATTATCAACATAATTAATTAATTTGTTATTTCTTGGTCTAAGAGTACGAGATGATGGAAACTTAGCTCTTATGCCTTTTCCTTTCAGTGTAGAATCTGGTTCTACTTCAGCATCTTCTTGAGAGACATCAACTGTTCCCAAGAGTGATGTTTGCTGCACTCTGATGATTTCTTCATATATGACATTTGTGTCTTGATCATGTTCCTCCTCATCTTCCAACTGATCTTCCACAATTTGGTTCATGTTTGGCTCAGAATTCACCCTGGTAATACAAAGACAGAATTGGGAATGTGAGGTTTCATTACAAGTGTTATTAACAGAAATTGAATTAGACACTTCCTGATGTGCAGGGATTGGAGTGGGGAAAGCTGAAGAATCCTCCATGTTGGAAACTGCGTAATTGAGTCTTGATGTAGCTATTTCATCTCTGTTTTCCTGACTACTTGCATTTGCTGGATGCTCTGTAGGAGTGAGCCGATTGTCCTCTGAATTTGAACTGTTGTTGGTAGAATGGATTGAGGTTTTTTTTTCTATTTGACAGGCCTTTTGCAGGTATCACAGTGATTTGTTGAGTAGATGTTGTTGCAGGAGTTTCAGTGAACAACTGGGCAGGAGAGTTGATGTGAATGGAGTCCTGAATTTTTCCTTTTTCTTTCGCTTTGACTGACTACAAATCTTTGTTGACTATCGGATTTTGGACTGATGCTTTCCCTTTTGGAATCCATGTCTGCTTTTGTGTTTTCTTTGGTTCTGTGGGAATCGGCTGCACTTCTGGATCTTGAGGGATGCACTGTATTGATTGATGACCCATTTTTTTACAATTTGTGCAATATAGAGGCTTGTCTTCCACCAGAACTTGCTTCCATCTACCAGTATCGCCTTGACTGATCCAAATACGTTCAGGGATTTTTTTAGCACATCTACTTCAATGCACATCCTGGCTACACTGGGTCTAATCACTCTCAATGCCGCCGCAATGGCAGTGTCAGTTCTAAGAGGATTACCTATTATACTAGCTAACGAAAATAGAGATTTTTTGTTAAACATGTTTAATGGTAACATGGGGAAACTGATCCAAATAGGTGCAATTGAGGGTTCTATATCAGGATTAAATGTGGATGACCACTTAAAGATTCTAGCCGTGTAACCTTTGAAGGTCCAGGATTGTTTAAGCCACATTCTGTGGTAATCCTCTTCAACTTCAAATCGGAAAATGACGTGTCTAGAGTCTAGTAATCCAAGGAAGCAGTTACCTCGAAATCCCGTGTTTAGAATCTCCTGCTTGATGATGGCCATAGCAGGTCTGCCCCATGAAAATTTTTCGATGAGTGTGTATCTGAATGGTTCCGAGAGTTCTACATCTTCTTCACTTGATAGAACTAGAGCGGGTTCTCCTTTGTAGGTGCTTACTCGATTTTGAAAAGCATGATTTTTTATTGTATCTGAAAATAGAGTGGAAACATTCTCTAAGGGAATGTTATTCTGCGACTTAGATTTAGGGATTGTTTGAGATAGAGCTTGTTTGAAGGTTGGGGATTGTGGATTTGGGGGTGGGCCTTCCGCCATCGGCGGTGGAGCTGTTATCATTTCTCAGGTAGTGACCTGAATATCATACAATTTTTTTTTATTGAACAAGATGATGAATAGTGTTCTAGAGAGAAGGTGGAGCGTTTGCTTTAGAGAGAGAAAAAGTCGTTCTAGTGAATATAGTCATTTTTTCTCATTGCTATGAAAGGTTTATAACATGAAATATTTTACTGTAACTCTTTTGCGATGTCTAAAAAGTATTGTCTAGCAATTTATTTTCATTGACTTCAAAGTTCTGTAAAACAATTTATGGGCAGTACTTAGGACTGTCCTATTTACAAAATCTCTTGTACTTCCTCAAAATGCTTCAATCAACGAGCGTCAGCAAAAATTACTCTTCCAACGATTATAATTGTTGTAGTTTATTTACTTTTTTTTGTTTTCTATAACAATTCCTTCCAAGCAATTTATCTTGCTATACCCTTACTAAGTCTTTCTTTATTCAGCTCCAGGATGCTCAAACTGAATTAGAAAATAGAAAGTGTGAATTGTTTAGAGTTATCCAAGACACTCAACGTGGATTTGTAACATTTATCAATCAATTCTCTTCAATTGAGGAAGCTCTTGTTGGTTTTCTTTCCCTTCTTAGTCCTGAATTGTATTTAAGTCCTTTGTATGTTTCCTGTTATAATGTACTGCTAATCTTTAATTGCTAATTCAGATTGACTAGGTCTGCTTTGAAGGTTTTGATGCAGGTGACCCAATCAACTTGGGTGAGTTAGATGGGACATGGTGTTTGCAGTACACTTTTGCTCCAGATGTTCTCAATCTGTTTGAGTCGGCTACCAGCCTTCCTTTCTTTCAGGTTTCATTCATTTAGCAAATGATAAGTCCATTGTCCCTTTTTTTCCCTTACTTTATGATTTATTAAAGCGAAGAGTTAGATTATTCCCTGTCTTATCATTTTTGTTGTGTTGATATGGGTATAAACAGGTTGGCCAGATTTTTAAAAAATTTGAATGCCAAAATGAATCCAATGGAGGTGTTGTACGCAATGTGGTGAAGTGGAGTATTTCGAACTTGTTTGAGGTAAAATTCTCAAATATTTGTCTATTAATAAAGTACCCATGAAGTTATTCTGCTTTAAGTTCAAAATTGCTGCTTGAGCTGAGCTTGATCTCCTTTTCATGATCATAATGTTTGCCATAGTTTGCAAGTTGTGCCTGTGGATGTGTAGTTTGTCAATCCTCTACAACCTAGGATATGGCAAGGCCTCTATTGACTTGGAAATCTTTATGCAGTTACAATACTAATTTCTATAATGGTGAATCCAAAGATATATATTTATCTTGTCGAATAGGTGAAAATACAGTCTCTAGTTGGTAATGGTTGAAGAACTCTATTTCTTGAAACATAAAACACTTACAAACATATTGGTGCTAACTGCTGTTATTATTTGAAAGTCCTAAAGTTGCAACAACATTTCAAATTTGAAGGGAAAAGTTACATAAACTTGTATGTTATAATCTTACAAAGGTGAAAATAAAAAAAGTACCTGCACATTAGCTTAGTAACATGTGGAAGTAAAAGTATCGGAGTCAAGATTATTAACGTTTTGACTTCATAGAAATAATAGGGGCATACAGATTATTAATGTTCTGACTACGTAGAAATAATAAAAAAAACCATGTGAATATAAGATTCTTAATTCTAGTTATTGGGCAAACCAAAAAGTTATTTAACTGTTATGGAAAATCTACAATCGAAAATACTGGAATTGCAAGTTAATCACAGA
The DNA here is from genome assembly GCA_016586305.1 of Ophiorrhiza pumila. Lineage (NCBI taxonomy): Eukaryota > Viridiplantae > Streptophyta > Magnoliopsida > Gentianales > Rubiaceae > Ophiorrhiza > Ophiorrhiza pumila. Next base: position 18,146,848 of record BLIW01000010.1, read on the forward strand.
TAATCCTCTAGTTTATGTTGAGTCCTTCAGGAAGAGAAACTGAATAATTTGTTTGAAATCGATGTCTTTCAAAGTGACTGCATTGTATGTTACCCTCGTGGCACATTGTTGCTAATAGTTCGACTAAATCGTGAAACTTTGGCTAAATTGGCGGATGAAACAGCATTGTTGCTAATAGTTTGACTAAATCTACAATCTTTAAATGCTTGAATATAACTGTTGTGGTATATTGTTGCTTTTGGTTGGACTAAATCATGAAACTTTGGTTAAATTGACATGGTTATACATTCAAAATACACTTTGATTGGTTTAAAATTTGTTAAACGTGTAATATTATCCATAAACATGTCTAATGTATAATTACTTCCCAAATCTTTTTTTGTTTCGAATGCTGCTATTCATTAACTTTAAATGTTTGAACAGTGATTGGTTTACTTTTATAATGGTACAGTGATTGAGATATTATATTATTTCTTCATGTTAGTAATATATTATAATGGTACATTATATGTTACAAAAAGTTTTTAACCTGTTTATTCGAACAATTATGAAGGTTGGAGAAAACTAAGAGTTGAAGTGTCAACTCTTCTAATTGATAGCAAGTTGTCGTGACTTGTCAATTTATCCTAATTACACTGAATATAGTAGCAGTGAGTTAGGTTTCGTTCCTCAGGGAAATAGTCGATTCAAGAAGTTTAATATGCTCAATTATGTCGCCAAAGTAGAACAAGACTCAATAATACTGATTACAAAATAAAACAGGAAGTAAGTTGATTCAACTCCACACGAGTACGAATTGAAATGAACACACAAGTAAGACTAAAAAAATAAAGGAAAGTTCTCAAGGAATTCAAGCTGATAATCTAGGCTACTTCCGGGTGAATGCAACTTCTCATACATGCAGTATTACTAACATACGATCAAAGCAAATGAGGAGAATCCCAATTGGAGACCGAAATTATAGTTAGCATGGTCACTACACTACAATTTTAGTCTCCCGACACCATCCTATCCTATGTTCGGGCCTAAGGATGGTGAAGTAGAACCATTCCGTCTCAATTTCCCACTGAAATTACTCAGGCATAAACACCTAGAATCTCCCATGGTGAGGACCGATCCTAGCATATAAGTTCATCATTTAAGTAGGAGAATCTCTTATCACTTTGTTTCCAGAATTACACAGGCTAAGAGCTTCCTATGGTGAGGCCTAGCCCTAAGATCTGTACAATTTCAAACAGGTTTAAGAACTCATGCATTCTCAAGTTCTCGTTCATGATTTTCATCCAAATTTTACAAATTAAGACTCAACTCAGCATGATGACCGCAATCAAGTCTCATTTCATCAAATTCAGATCAAAAGCATGAACTTAACAAGTTTTACAAATTCAATACTGAGAATGTAAATTTCTTATCTTAGATTGTTAGTACTACTGCACATTTACAATTAAACCTAGCTTTCACCCTCAGTACCCTAGATTATCACACACTTAGCCACAAATCTCCATTACAAATTCACAGTCAACAAATTGGAAGGTTAAACAGTTCATAATCATTAATTGGAAGAGTTTACCAATTAAGAGTCTTAAAAGCTTCCAAATGCTAAGAGAATTGTCACTTTTCTTCTCAATTTCCAGGAGGTTTACAATGATGAGAGCAAATCTTTGGTCGGAATCCAAAATGAAGCACCAAACATAGAGAGAGAAAGTAGAGAGAGAAAGTAGATCTCAGTCAAGAACACTTCCCGCTCTCCAAAATCAAAAGTCGGTTACGATATGGAAAATATGAATAGTCAATAATGAATCGGATCCCCAGAATATTGGCTACACTTCCTATATATAGAGTAGTAGAAATGTAACTAACACGCTAACTAAAAATATCTAAAGATATTACAAAAGTGTCCTTGAATAGAAAAACCAAAAAATAGCCTAAAATGTGAAAATTCGAAAATGAAGAACAACTCTAGCAATCCAGCTCCTTTAGTCTTGTAGTAATCGCGCCTTTCTCGTCCTCATCATCCACTGTGCGCCTTTAGGCCCAGCTCCTCACGCCTTTGTAGTCCAAGAATCCAAGTGAAGAATCAGACCAATTTCACGCCTTTGTGCCTGCGTTCCTCACGCCTTCAGCTTCTCTGCGAGATTCCGAGCAGAACAGCCTATGATGGTTCACGCCTTCACGCCACAGAACTCCACGCCTTCAGTTGCCTGGAAATTCAGAAACCAACACTTAGCCATTTTTCTAAATCCGAAGTCAAAACCCAAAACTTCACAAAGCATAATTTGAACCACGGCAAAATGAAAGATGAAATCTGGACAAAGTTGCAAATGGACACAAAATGAACAAAGCTAACTATGATGAACAAAGCATACTAGAAAATTTCCCATAATAACACCTATTCACACACCAAGAACTCAGCCAACCCAACACTTTGCCATTTTTTCACTTCACACAATTTCACAAAGGCTTGCGATGCATAGCCACGATGCATCGCAGCACAAACCGAAAAGCTCTACGATGCATCGTGGCGATGCATCGTAGTGTTAGCTCCTTGCACGACGATGCATTGCCACGATGCATCGTCGGCTTATCATAACAAACTGGTGTAATGTGAATTTCACCACGATGCATCGCTAGGATGCATCGTGGTGGTGATGTATGTGTGTGATGTTTGTAGTGAAATGTGTTAGTGATGAAATGAGTGAAAGGTGAGGTGAAAGAAATGAGAAGGAATGAAGTGAAAACAATGAAGAATGAAAAAGAAGATTTAGTGAATGAAATGTAAAACTTATGAACTTAAGCTAAATGTCATGAATGTACTATCTCTAAGTGATGGAACCTACAAGACAATGAAATCAAAGCAAGTAACTATGTGTATCCAGATTACCGTGAAGTGAGTGTGAAATGTTGTGAACAAATAGTTTGAAGTTAAGACGAGCAAAGCAAAAATGCAAAGTGAAGGAAATTGGAGAATTGAAACCGAAATGCATGAATTGTACTTTGAAGTTTAAGTGTAGCAAGCATAAATGTTATGAATTTGGAAATTGAAACTTTGCAATGCATCGCAGTGTTAAAATGTGTGTGTGTAAACTTTCACTATGATTCATCGTGGTGTAAATATGTGTTGAGCAGAATTGCACTACGATGCATCGTAGTGCAATTTCTATAGTTGTGCAAATCATTCAGCAACTTCCAACCAATATTCGACTGTGATGTGTTGGGAATTTGGAAAAACATAAAACATCAATGTTGTAGCTCTTGATCGCAGATTTCCATAGCCTTTTGAATCATCCAATTCGGAGCTGAGGTCAGAGAGTTATGACCAAAGTACTGAAGCCTGGCAGAAGGTGAAATTTGCACTACGATGAGATCGTAGGCTTAAAACCCTAATAAGGTTTTTCCTCCTTTTCCACACTATTTTGTCCACTTTCTTTGCAAAATTGGATCTTTCCTTAAACACCAAAGTTATAGATATCTCTCTTGGCTTTCCATAGGCTTAAGAATCACCAAAATTGGATGTCTACAGCTCAAGATATTGTCGAAACACCAAACTGTGGCAAAATGAATCCAATGAAACCCTAATTACATATTTCACCAAAAAGCTCATATTCCTTAACTTTGCACACAGAATTGGGAAATAGTCAAAGCATAATAACTGTAATGCATTCAAAGAGCTTTTCATAGCAACCAAAATCACATCATTTGGATTAATACTGAAAGAATTACACTCAAATGAAGTTACACTACAAATCTGCCCAAAACCCTAATTCGAACCTATTAACATGTTTAGGTTTCTTCAAAACAACATTTCCATCTTTTTCCAATTCCTGAACTTCACATGCAGACTTGACTCCTTTGAACATTATTCTTGATCTTTTTCACCATTTTAGCACATCACAATATAAACCACATAAACTCACGAAATAACACATAACAACACACATTTACATGAAAAATCAAGCCAAAAGCCAAGTGAAATAAGGTATAAAAGTTGGTATAAAACCCATTTATCACTAATGGATGAAGAAAGAAATGGTGGGTGTTCTTGATACTAGAGAGTTGAAGTATCAACTTTTTGTATGGTGGATTAGTACTTTTGTGTTATATTTCTTGGATATTAGAATACTATTAATATTATGGTATATTTTTTGGATAGTACAATGTTGGATATTTGCCTTGTATTGGTATATTTTACGAACGAGTTTTATTAATGTTTGTTCGATATATTGGTGAACATGTTTTATTTTAATGTTTGTTCGATATATTGATGATATTTATTGTTATTATGAACATGATTTATTTTCTTGTAACCAAAAATGAAAATTTTAGACAATATTTTCTTCATTATTGACCAAAATTTTAGTCCCCAAATCCTATAAATTGACCAAATATTTGGTCACCAATTGGTGACTACCATATTAATCACCAATACTTGTCCATAATATGGACACTAATTATTCTTTGGTGATCACAATTCTAGTCAGCAAAACATCAACTTTTTGCGGTAGTTCATGACCTTTGTTGACCAAATATTTAGTCACCAATTCGTCATCATTAGTGACCATAGTTTTGCTCACCAAACATCACGTCACGTGTTGTTATTGGTCACCAAAAATTGGCGCTTTGGTGACCGACATGCAACTTTTGGTGACTAAATTGGTGACAACTTTTTCAGTCACTATTTTGGTGACCGTTTTTGTTTTACACACCAAAATTATCCTTTGGTGACCAAAAACAAAAGTGGTCACCCCAGTGACTGGTCATGGTAACAAGTGGGTGGCAAACCAAAAATTTGTCACCAAATGCTTTTGGTGACTACTTTTGGTTCTTTGGTGACCATATATTGCATGTCACCAAAGCCTATTTTTTTGTAGTGATATCTTCCATTGAAGGCTTCCTTGGCACTTGTACATTATGTTGCTGATCAAACCCAGGAGGTGGATTTGAAGACCTCCTCTAATTATTGCCTTGGAATTATTGTCCATCTTGATGTTGATTTTGTTGTCCCCAAGTGCTTGGACCACTACCATATTGTCTATTACCTCCATAATAATATCCTGAGAACTGTGGCTTGTTATAATTGTTGACATATTGCAATGACTCCGTGGTAATAGCACATTCATCAGTATAATGCTCTCAGTTGCCTTCAACATTTGCACCTGTTTTGCAAGAGCTTCAAACTTAGCTCCCAGAGATGTTTCATCATTAAGGTCCAAGACTCCTCTTTGCTTCCTGCTATGTGGCTTCCTTGTCTCAGGAAAGAGATATTCATCTTTAGCAATTTTGTTAAAAAGCTCTCTCACTTATGGAGCGTTTTTGTCTTTTAAAGCTCCATTTGCACAAGCCTTAACCATCATTGAAGATTCTTCCTTGAGTCCTTTAAAGAAAGTATTCAGTTCTCTTATCTCCCCTAATTCAAGATTCGGACATTGTCTAATTAAGTTATTGAATCGCTCCCAAGCTTCACAAAATGACTCGCCTTCATCTTGTTGGAAGTTCATGATGTCTATCCTCATCTTCGCTAGCTTGGCTGGTGGAAAATATTTAGCCAAGAACTTCTTCTGTAGCTCCTCAAAAGATGTCACTGCATTTGTACCTCCAATAGATTTGAACCAATGTTTGGCCTTACCTGTGAGAGACAAAGGGAAAAAAATTCAATGCACTTCACTCCAAGGTACACGTTGGAGCTTGAAGGTGCTGCATAATCCCAAAAACCAGTTTAGATGCTCATTCGCATCCTCATTATCCAGTCCTTGGAAGAATTGCCCTTGAGTGATCATAGACACAATCTGTGTAGGAATGTGATAACTCTACACATCAATGTCTTGCTGATCAAACTCATTCGCAAAGTTAATGGCATAATGATCACCAAATCTTGGTGGTATCGCTTCTTGATTAGCCATTCTCTATTCTCTTTTTTGATTTCTCAAAGTGCTTTCTAACTCAAAATCAAGGCGATACTCTGGTTCTCCTACAGACCTATGAGATTTGGCACACAAAACACACACCAAGAGTAATGTCTGATAGAAGAGAAACACAAACAATTAAATTAACAAGAATTGCAAATGTAAAACAAGAAAACAGAACAAAAACAGAACAAAATAAAAAAATTCAAGAAACAATGCCTTCCTTGGCTGTGGCAACAAAAATTGTTGCGTTAAAGTCGTATGCTCACCAATTTATCCCTAACACTACTGTAGTAGAGGTGAGATGGTTTTGTTTCTTAGGGAACGGAGTGATTTCAAGAATTCAAGACTTTGTCACAAAAACGAGATTGCAGGAACAAGTAATCAAAACAACAGAAACAGAACAACAATAAATAAAATCAACAAGAACGGTAAGTGAAATGTGAAGCAAATATAGAACGGATGTCCTAGGGTTTTTTCACCGGATAAATGCTCTTTAGACAACTCGCACAATGCAATTGACAAACATGCAAACTAGAGAAATTCTCAGTTGCCTAGAAGCCTAGCCTGCAGTCGGCATGTCGACCGCACTACACTCTATGCTCCTTTACATCATTTTTGCTATGGCAAGGCCTAAGAACGATGAATTTGCACCGCAACGTCTCAACTTTCCATGTCTAACTACTATAACAATTAATTTCTAAAATCTTCCCATGGCGAGGCCTGACTTAGGTCCTTAAGCTTTTGTTAGCATTAGAGAGATTCTTTTCACTTTATCATGTTATTTCAAGTGATCATAAACCCGCATCTCAAAACATGAATAAGCAAAGCAAGTGAAAGGACTCAATATTTCATAGATTATGTCAATCGCATAGCCATGAATTGTCTAAATTATGCATTCATCCATTTAAAAACCTAAAACATCATGAATCTAGCCGGACACCACCATTTCCAACTCACAATCATCAAAATATAGCGTATAAAATAAGGGACAGTTTATCTCGTTTAATTGAAAGAATTTTACCAATTGAATTGCTCAGAATTGTAAAAATGATTCGTAATTGAGGATTGATTTGGTATAATTGCTTCAAAGATCCGATCGGAATCAGAAACCGTGATCAAATTCTAGTGAGAGAAATTCTTAGAGAGAGAAAGTCTAGAGAAATTCCCACTCTCACAAATCTGGTAAAAATCTACAGTCCGAGATTTGAAAAAATAATGACAAATTCCTCTATATATAGAGGAGTAAAGCTTATCCTACACGCTAAAGTAAATAAGCTCTAAATTACTGAAATGCCACTGTAAAAAAATTTCGTCCAAACTATGCACGTGTACTGTGTGTCCATATTAGCACCTAGTCCAACATCCTGCGCCTTTGACCCAACATCGTCCACATTTTCACTTCAACTTCCACGATCCTGAGCCAATCAATAGCACGCCTCCAAGATCTACACACGAGAAGGAGAGTTAAACACTTAGAAAATTTTTGAAGAAGAAATCACATACAAATACACGGTTTGGCCGCCCCTTGCATAGTCTTTACGCGATGCAGCCGCCCGGGATGGCCGCACCATGAAACTGTTTACACGAGCGGCCGCACCATGAAAGTATTTACACAGTGCGGCCGCCTCTGATACCAGACGGGATAGGGATTTGTTAAAGAAACTTAAAATAAAGAGATAAAAGGAAGAGGGTCGCAGCATGACTGCCTCTAGGGAAAGGGATCAGGCGGTTAAGCCAGCAATACAATTAATAAAAATATAATAAATAAAGATAATAAAACAGATCTAGCAATGGCTTAGCCAGCCATTGATCAATATATTAAAACAATATTAAAACATTAAAAGGAAGTACTTACTTAATACAAATAGTTACACACGATTATAGAATAAAAAGCTGAAAAGCTGCTTCTAGAATAACCATAAAGCTACTTCCAGAATAAACTCAAAACAATACCAAAATAAAATAAAATTTGATACTAGTTTAGAGAGGATTTTTCAGAATAGAGATATGCTGAAAAACTTGTGTGTCCTTATGGTTGTGTGTAGGGGGTTTTTATAGGAAAATTTCCAAACTGCTACAGTGACTTGCTACGGTGCCCCGCTACAGTAACAGTGGTTTTTTCTTGTCGTGTTTGCATAGTGTTTTGCCGGAATTCTACAGTGTTTTCTTCACGAAATTTGGGAAAAAATCCCATAATATTCTTCTTCTTGCTCGGAGTCGGATGAACCGTCTTCTTGTTTGATTATTGATGTAACTGGCTGAGTTTCATCAAGTTGAGATATGATGTTTTTTAGCTGTTAACATACTCATTCTTGTCTGAAATGCTTGCTAGTTTTGCTGCTGTCATGGATTTTTGTTGGAGAAACATAGATGTTTGATGATCTACAGGTTTAATTGCTGACGGATTTTTATTGAACCAACCTTGAATGTGTTGCGGTTGGATGAAGCTTATGTCAAATGTCGGCCACCACTTAGAATACCCTTGTCTGATTAGCAATGGTGGAAGAGTCTGCTGGTTTAGAAACTCGAATTTCCACTGATATACCCATGCCACTAAAAATATTGAGAAGTAAGACAAAGATACATGTATATAGTTATTTGGAGGATTGAACCTTTGTTTGAATATTTGAAACCCAAAGTTTACTTCTGCTGGCATAATTCCTTGATTAGGTCCATGAATCTGCCACCAGCTATTGAACAAGACTGGGAAATCATACTTGTTTTTCTTAAAGAAGTAAAATAGCCAAGAATGTTTGAAAAACTGGTTTTGGAAAGAGAAAGCATGAAACCATGCTTCCTTATAATCCCAATAGGTATAACTTGGGGGAGATGGAGGAGAAGGGGGAGTAGTAAACTGTTTAGGTTGATTAAAGTTGCCTCCCCACCCTGACGGTTTAATCACTTTAAGTATCTGGGCACAAGAGTAGGTAATATATTTATCCACTAACCTATCTTTGTTATTAGTAATATCTCAAAAATAATCCTTGAATATTACTGACTCGGAATCAGAGAGGATTCGTATGTAATATGTTTGTGTCTTAGAGAGAGTATAGGGTAAAAAGTTACCATTGGTTGGCAGAATGGTGTTTGCAGTTTTGATCGGGTCATTAGTTAAGAAATTAGGTTCTGTTTGGGCAATTTTGATATATCCTTCATTTTTGAGATAATGGATTTGGGGTTTTGGATTAGTTTTTTAGGTCAAGTGTTGGGAGAATTGGAAAGGTTTGACTAGTTTTTGTTGTTGAGGTATTGACAGTGATTGGGTTGTTGGATTGGATATCTCCTTGGGAGTTTGAAGTTGAGAATGTTTAAAACCCATAGCTATAGCCCCTTGTTCAAAGTTAAAGGTTTCAGATGGATTCTGTGCTTCTTGTTCAGCTAGGTCAGCCCAGGTTGGCAAGGTCAGAGAAAGAGGACGGGATGGACTTGGGATTGGTGAAAACTCTTCTGTTATGGGAGATTTTCCAGTCTGTTTAGATGATGGAGATTCTGGTTGTTTGGGTGAGGGAGAGTGTTGGTTTGATGAGGAAGATGACTCACCTTGTTGGTGGCTTTTCTTTTTCTTTGGCATCCTATCTTTCCTGCAAAAATTCTCTGGTTAGATAATCAGGAATATGGTTTGAAGATCCTTTAATATACTCTATTTCAAAATCAAAAACAGATAAGATGGCTTGCCATCTTGCAAAAATTTGTTTAGAAGCAATGTTTTTCATATCTTTTTATAAAACGTCTTTTGTAGATTTGCAATCTATTCTTAGTAAAAATTTTTGATTAAGTAAGTCAGCCTGGAATTTTGAAATGCATAAAACAATTGCTAAAATCTCCTTTTTAATTGTAGAATAATTTTGTTGGTAGTCATTCAGTGTTTAGAAGAGAAAGCAATAATATGTTCTTTTTCATCTATTTTTTGTTTAAGAATACCGCCGTAACCAATATCTGAGGCATCAGTTTGAACTATCTTGAAGGCTGTATGATTGGCTAGAGAAAGACAGGGAATGGATTTTACTTTGGATTTAATTGTTTGGACAGCCTGAGTATGTATATTTGTCCAAGCTGGTGGAGAGGTTTTAAGCCGGTCATGAAGAGGATTGATGATATTGCTGAGATCAGGAATAAAATTAGCAAGATAGTTTATGCATCCTAGGAATCTCTGAAGTTGTTGATTATCTAGGATTTGGTCAGGAAATTTATCTGCAAATTGGATTGATCTTTATATTGGTACAACTGTTCCTTGGTAGATATGATGCCCAAGGAATCTGATTTTGGTTTGAAAGAGGCTAACTTTTTTCTGAGAGATGACGAGTCCGTTTTGTTTGGTAATCTAGAGAAAAGTCTTCAGATGTTTGAAATGTTGGTCAAGAGAGGTTGAGAATACCAGAACATCATCTATATAGACGATTATAAAAGTTGAAAATGGATTAAAGATATCATTCATGGTCCTTTGGAATTTAGATGGTACATTCTTCAATCCAAAGGGCATGACATTCCACTCATAATGCCCAAAAGGTACAGTGAATGCTGTCTTATATCTGTCTGAAGGATGAATTTGTATTTGCTAGAATCCCAACTTTAGATCGAATTTGGAAAAGATCTTAGCCGCATATAGTCTCTGCAATAAGTCCTTTTGGAATGGGATATTTGATCCATCTAAGTGCAGAATTTAATGCCTTATAATTAATTACCAGCCTTGGTACGCCTCGCTCAATTTCTGATTGTTTATTGATATAGAAAACCGGGCAACTCCAAGGAGATTGGCTTGGACTAATGATTCCCTTTTGCAGTAGATCATTAATCTCAGTTTTGCAATGTTCAAGAAGTTCTTTATTCATTTGGATTGGCCTTTCCTTGGTTGGGATATTCCTTTCTGAAAATTCCTGTTCATAAGGCAGATAGACTGTATGCTGTTTTCGATTCCAAAATGCATTGGGGGTTTCGGCACAGACCTGATCTTGTATTATTCTTTTGATAATCTGGATGTTACGTTGGGTAATGTCGTTTCGAAGTTGTTCCTCAATTCTCTTGAAAGAAATTTCTTCTTTAAGAAAGTTTATTTGGCTCTCTTTGAGGGATAGTGGATTTAATAATTTTTATACTGGCTTTCTGGAGAATGGTAGGATAGTTTGTTGGCCGTATTTTTGAGGGATTATTCCTTCCTCAGTGATAAGGTAAGGAATGAGTTTAGAAATAAAGGTCGTTCCCAAAATAACATTGTTGGTGAGAGTCTTTGGCGAGAAGGAATGTTTCTGATATAGATGCAGTAGAGAATTGTACCTTGACATCAGATAGTTTAAACCGGATATTCAGTTTGGATCCATTTGCCCTTCTGAGTCCTTCGTTTATTTTTTCAAAGAATTTGGTTGGAATAAGCCCTTCATTAATGCAACTGAGATCAGCACCAGTATCAAATAAGGCTTCAGTCTCCACCACAAGCCACTATTGACTTCAAGCCTGATTTTCACCACGTATTTCTTGTAAGAGATTCTGGACAGCTAATTAAGAAATTCGGAATCATCCATATATATTTGTGATTTGGAAGTTTCTGGAGGATTATCCGACAATTGTTTAGGAGAGTTTGAACTGGCTAAGTTTTGAAGGATTAGGTTGTCTAGCTCCTGTGTTGCTTTGATGGCCCGAATTTCTTCTTTTAGTAAGGCTATTTCTGTTTGTAGGTCTTGGATAGCAACTGGTTTAACAGGTTTTGTTGGGAACCTATTGAGGATATCTATCAGATTGTAAGTATTTAATAGTCTAGGATTTTTCGCAAAAGGATTTGATAAGGCAAAGGGTTTATTAAGGGTTTCATTGAGCTTACTAAGATAAAACTGTTTGGTTTCTTGGTCAGGGAGTTTCTCAATAATATCAAGGAGCAGGTCTTGTTCATTGGTAAGAACATTGATTTCAGATTTACTTTCTTCCTATTTACCTGTCTGATCATCTTACGACGTGAATTCATAGGATGAAGGTGATAGATTTTCATCAGCTTCTATGCCATTGATATAATCACTGATATGCGAGTGTCGTACCTCGTCAATTTTAACTCTAAAGACTAATGTAGTAGTGGAAGAAGAGATCGTATCCACAGGGAAGGCTTAGGTCAAGAATATTGAGCAAATTGTTCTAAAAGTCTTGTCTCAGAATCTAAGTACTAGAAAGAATGTAATTTCAACACAAAAGAACGAGGACAGAAATACAAAAGAAAATGACAAGCAAGGATGAAACAGATATCTCAGGATTCTTAAATTGGACGAACACAGGCTTAGTAAATCTATGCTATGCAATCAGTAAACAATTAAATGCATTGGAGACCTAAATTGCCTAGAAGTTCAAGCTGTGGTTAGCATGGCGACCACACCACCTCTTGTACCCCCCAATCACTATCCTCTCCCATGGCGAGGCCCGAGAATGGTGGATTAAGCTCCGTAATGTCTCAACTCTCTCAGCTAACTTCTCTAACATCCGAAATCCTAAGTACTCCCATGGCGAGGCCCAACCTAGGGTTTAGATGCCTTCGTTGTTAACATCGAGAGCTTCTTCATCACTGTTCCTACTGTTTCGATTCTTCAAAACTTCCTATAGCGAGGCCTGAGTCTCAGAATTGAAATGATCAACTAGAGCAGGTGTGAAGACTTAAACAATCACAATTTAGTTCTCACTTCATATATTTCTCCACTAATATCGGTGAATCACTCCTCAATTTAGCACGTCGACCAAAATTGAAGCTTGATCCATTCAAAATTAGCTAGAAATATAAAGTTTCACAGATTTCTATGATTAATTCCAATGTGATTTCAAGATTCAACAATTAGATCAATTGCATAGCATATAATCTACTAATTCATGTATTCATCCATCTAGAATCCTAAGATATCATAGATTTAGCCAGAAATCATCTTTCTCATCTCAACATCAACAAATTGCAACATTGATAAGCTCATTCTCACTTAATAGGAAGAATTTACCGATTTAGTCGTTAGAATTGTCGATTCCTTTGTCAATTGAGAATAAGCAAGAAGAATCCAGTCCAAATTCACAATCGGAGTTGAGATCGGATAAGAAATGTTTAGTGAGAGAAAATAGATCTAGAGAGAGAATGAGAGGGAGAAAAGCTCCCGCTAAAATTCAAACGATGGTTCTCCAATCTCCCATCCCGCAATTAGCTACACTCCCTCTACATATAGAGCTAAGAAAATTTAACTAATACGCAACCGTAAAATATCTAAAGTATTACAGAAGTGCCCTTAAAAGAAATGACTAAAACTCAGCCTAAATTGTGAAAATTCCAAGTTTGAAGAAAATGTTCAGCATTCCAGCGCCTTCAGGCTTTCGAACTTGCGCTTTCAGCAGCTTCCTCGCACCTTCAGGCTGGACAGAATCACGCCTCCAATTACAGTCAAAAGTCCCTTCTTGTTTAGCAAACATCACGCCTTCATGGGCTAGGCAAACCACGCCTTTAAGCTGCCAGCTCCCTTGTCCCCTTCTGGACTCAGCAATTCCGCGCCTTCAAGCCAATCACCACCACGCCTTCACTGCACCTGTATATAAAACTCAAAAACTTCAGCACTTAGCCATTTTCCATTGCACCAAAAACACAGACCCAAGCAACTATGATGGTGAGACCTCGCGGCGAGGTCTCGCCGTGGAGTGTGTGTGTGTTGCGAGACCTCGCGGCGAGGTCTCGCCGTGTGTTTCATTTTGCCGACTAGGTCTCGCGGCGAGACCTCGCCGTGCATAGTGGTGGATGGCGAGACCTCGCGGCGAGGTCTCGCCTCCTTGTGCGTGTGCGTGAGTGATGTCTTGAATAAAAGTGTAGAGTGCTGTGAGGTTTGAGTGAATGAAAATGTTGTGAGTAGTGTGAGATGAAAGTGTGAGATGAGAGTGAACTGTGAGGTTTGTGAAGTTTGTGAATTGTGAATGAATGTATAAATGGTGAAGCTGTGAATATTTTCTTGAAGTGAAGTGAATGAAAGAATGAGGTGAATACAATGTGTGAATTACGAATTCAAATTGTGATTGAGTGTTGATGTTTTCTTTTCAAGAATGAGAGGTGAAATGAACTTGATAAGAATGAGTATGCAACAGCCTTGATCTTTGTGTTTGTGTGCTGAATGTGAGTAGATAACATATGCAAATTAATGAATGGATTGAAAATGTATGTGTTGTGCATATGTTGTGAAATGTACAATTCATGCTCAAATGTTGAAATGAAATGAAAAAGAGATGTTATATGCAAATGTATGAAAAGAGAAATGAGTGATGTGAGTGTGTGAGCATGCGACGAGGACACCTCGCCGCATGATGTGCGTGCATGAGTGGTGTTAGTGTAGTGCTAGTGTGCAAGTGAAGCTGTGCGATGTGTGCAAGTGAGGCTGTGCAGCGAGGCGACCTCGCCGCACAATGTGTGTGTGAAGTAATGCGAGGGAGAGTGTGCAGCTATGCGAGAGTGTAGTGTGAAGTGAGTGCCCGTGAGGCGTTTGTGTGAGTGCTTGTGAGATGTAATGTGAGTATGAGCCTTTAGAATAGCTAAGTGTTCATTTCAGCTTAGAACCCAACTTCTACACCAAATTCATGTGCCTTAGCTCCTAAACTGGACTTGATGGTAAACATAAAAGTTTGAAAACTATCTCGTGGCTTTCCAAGGGATCAAGAATCATCTTAATTGGAGGTCTGTAGCTCAAGTTATTAATAATCTACCAAACTGTGGCAATATGAATTCAATAACTAAATCATGAAGTAGCAATCATCAAGATGCTTTCGTTTCTCATATTTACACACCGAATTAGAAGAAAGTTAAATCATAAGAATTGAAGACAACGCAAAGAGCTTTCCAGAACATCTAAGAACTCATCATTCGGATTAATATTGAAGACGTTATGAGCAAATGAATTTGCACAACCAAGCTGCCCAAAACCCTAAAATGGCCAAATATGCATTCTTGGTTCCTTCATTTGCCTTTTACATTTTTCACTTCATTTACCATCATTTTTGCTCGTTTTACACCATTTGATCATTTTCATATTGCAAACATATAAATGCATAAAACCTCTCAAAACCTCACATATGTACATAAAACACACAAAAAGAGCCAAGCATTTTAACACATATTAGTTGGTATAAAACCAACTTATCAAATTCCCCCACACTTGAACTTTTGCTTGCCCTCAAGCAAAAACACACACCAATCTCACATTTCAAAACCACTTAACACTAGACCTCACTCCTCTGTCAAGCTTGTTCTCAATTGAGTTCATCAAAACAAATTTTTCATGCAATATCAAAACTCTTAACATATCCTCAATTCCAACCTATCAACTTTTAGCACAAATTATCAACCAAGGCACGATGAATAAAGACCAAAATGTCATGCGTACAAGTGTGTGCTGAGGAACATGAACTTCACCTATTCCCTTGCTATACACTATCTAGCTCGTCTCACATACCATTCAATACATGCCAATCTCCTTGTACACCCTTATGAACATGCAATGACAAGATCAATGGTACCTATACGTACATTGGTACTCTATGGGACATTGCCCTTATTCTGCACCTTAGTGCTGCACATTGGTGCAAAATTGCTTCACATATTGATGACTGAAATAATGCCTGGGTTTTATGGCTTTTTTCTCCAAATTTGATTGCGCCAGGTTCTTATGGCTTTTTCCTTCCCAGTTGTCAATATGGCTTTTTCTCCCATATCATTTCTTGTGCAAGCAAATGTTCATAAGAATCCCAAATTGAATAAACATGCACGAATTTTGGAGACACCAGATAAATGCATAAAAAAAGAATAGAATTCATACACATTACCTCCTCTGTCAATTAAATTTTGCATGGCATATCTATCTTACATTAACATCGGGCCTTAGTCAGCAAAATGTACCAATTTCATCAAGATTGGAATCAAAGACATCAAATCAATTTTCGTATGCAATACAAAAGTAAGATGGATGAACTTCAAATTTTTGAACATAGCTTAACAAAAGAGTAAAAGCACAGTATAAAGTGTTACTTCATTCCATTGCTTCACTATCACCACACCTCTTTTCTTTTCATTCCATTTCTTGCACTTTTGCACTCTTATTTGGACACCAACACTACTTTACACCCAAAACATGCCGTGTATAAACAAGATCAACATTTATTCACAAAAATTTCAAAATTTCACCAAAAAGTTGAATTTTTCACAAAACATTAAAAAACACCACACATACGGGTAAAAAACTCACAATGACAACAAAACTAACATAACAGGAAAAAGTCCCAAAACAACACATATTTACACTAACAATCCATGAGAGAAAGTAAGCAAAACAAGTCAACCCACAAACCACAAAGCAAAAATTCAAAAAATTCAAAAAAAATTCAAAACAACATAAAAAGCATATAAAGCACGAAAAGAAAACACAACCCACAGCAAGCAAGATTCCCTCCCCCACACTTAAAACTTACATTGTCCTCAATGTAAAGTAAAGAGATAGGTTCAGGAGCTCCCTGGTAGTGATATTGTCATGAATTCCAATGTTTGCATTGTGGGGATGTCTTAGTCCATCTTTCTCAAGTGAAAAATTCCATGGCATGACTCCCCCACACTTAGCCTTTTGAGTGCATGGCTAATCTCTTGCAATGTCCTTCCTGGTCAAACAGCTTTAACATGAGTGGTTTTGATGAATGAATTCCAAAATGAAAGAAACGCAAAGACAAAACAAAAAGATGAAAACAAACTACTTATTAAAGCTAAAGGAGAAGAAGTAGTTCTGGATTTAGATAGTCTCCCGCTAGACTTTATTCATCCACAACGTATGTCTTGGTCATGAAAAGAACTCAGTAAATCCATCCCTGCACCACACAAAAGATGAACTCTCATAAGCATGCTCCTTTTTCCCAGAAGACACTGGAGTGTTGAGGAGATGTGTAAGCACAGGATCATGAGAAAAACTTTCTCCAAATTCCAATTTCATTTGAAGCACATCGTCACCCCCTTTTATCACACTATCAATAGTAATCCTGCAAGGCTCAACCAAGGAATGCACATCCATAGTCTCAACAATTTCTTCAGAAATATCAAGAGTAAATGTTTCAAATTCACACTTGTTCACCATGTTATCCTTATCATTCAGAATGTTAACATCATTATCCTCAAAACAAACATTTTTGACTCCACAAATTTTCTCAACATTATCATCACGAAAAACATTGTCATTTTGTAACAAAAATTTCTCATTATGCACTGGATGTGAAGTACCAATTACACACTCAGATTCCTTCTCAGTTTCAAAAGTTGATGTTTTACAAAGAGTCCCAGCATAATCCACTTTATCATTATTCATGGTATCATAATGCTCTTCCAAATGTGAATGTATGCAATTTATCAAAGTATCAAGAAAAGAACAACCTTCATCATCACTAAGTAAAACATGACTCTCACTATCAATTGAACAATTCTTGACACATGTTTCTGGTGAGGTATGCTCTACCAAAGATTGACTTGGCATTTCAAAATTTGATACATCTATGAAACCACATTCTTCTATACGTGCACTCTCTAATGAAATCATGCAATCTTCTACATCAAGCTCATCACAATCAATTTCTTTATCATCAATAACGCTATCCACATAAATGTAGTCATGCTTAACACCCTCATCAATGAAAGTTGGAGAACATTCAACAACCTGAATGGAACAAAAAGATTCTAAATGCATAGGTTGTTTCATTGCATAATTCACATCAAAAACTACTTCCTCATTATTAATTCTAAAAGGTGACAGTTTTATTTCGAACTCCAATCAAAGCATCACCAGTAGCTAAAAATGGTCTACCAAAGATGAGTGGTACCTCGGGGTCTTCCTCCATATCAAGTACAATGAAATCAACAGGCAAAGTAAATTTATCAACTCTTACCAGGACATCTTCAACCAAACCTGTAGGAGTCACCAAGGACCTGTCTGCCAATTGTAGAGTTACCGCAACTGGGCAAATCCGACTTTCCAATCCAACACTAATAGCTATGGACAATGGCACTAAGTTGATCCCAGCACCCAAATCACATAAAGTCTTTGCAAAATGCCTTGTACCTATTTTGCATGGGATGGTGCAACTCCCAGGATCTTTAAGCTTAGGAGGAAGATCATGAACCATCCAAGCTTGAGTGCACTCAGAAACCATCATGGGAACCTCACATCTCAAGATTTGCTCTTTGTTGGAGATGAGATCCTTGAGATACTTAGCATATTTTGGCATTGAAGTCACTAAATCCATCAGGGGAAGATTCACATGTACTTGCTTGAGTACTTCCAGAAACCTATTGAACTGAGGTCCCTTTGTTGGTGCTGGTTTCTTTCTTTCTGGAAAAGGAGGTTTGGGAGCATACTCAGGGTAGTTGTAAGGATTAGAGTTCTTGGTGATCTTATTTCTTACCCTAGCTGGTATGTCCTTCTTCACAGTCTTACCATCCTCTTGCTCATTATCCTTCTTAAGTTCCACAACTTCCTCAGCTTCCTCTTTCTGATCTTCTTCTGCACAATCACTCTTAATTTCTGAAAGTCTGTTCCCAGGTAAAAGTTTTCCACTCCTTAAGGTTATGGCCTTACATCCAATACTGTTCTTGGGATTTGGCACCGTATCACTAGGAAGAGAACCAATAGGTCTATGATGTATAGCATTCGCGAGTTGACCCAATTGTATCTCAATCTTTTTGAATGTGCCATCATGATGTCTTACAGATGTCTCAAAAGCAACAAATCTTTCCTCATTTTTATCCACCTTTTCTATAAGACTCCGGAGCATTTCTTCCACTGACGAGTTCCTCGACTCTGAGGTACTAGCTTGCTGATCAAACCCTGGTGGAGGATTGGAAGTTCTCCCTTGATCATTCTCTTGAGTATATTGACCTCTCTGGTTTTGGTTCTGTTGTCCCCATGTTCCTTGATTTACCACCATAGCCTCTATTGTTACCTCCTGAGTAATTTCCAGAGTACTGTGGTCTGTTGCCATAGTTATTCACGTATTGAATGGACTCAGTGGTGACTGGGCACTCATCAGTATAATGTTCAAACTTTGCATATACCACATGAAAGAAGTGGAGCTTTTGTTTGTGTTGCCTTAAGAGTCTGCACCTGCTTGGCCAATGCTTCAAACTTCGCACCAAGAGAAGTCTCCTCATCTACATCAAGAACCCCCCTTTGTTTTCTAACATGAGTTTTGCGGGTCTCTGGAAAGAGATATTCGTCCTCAGCTATTCGATCAAATAACTCCCTTACCTCCTGGACACTTTTATCTTTGAGAGCACCATTAGCACAGGCCTTAACCATCATTGAGGCTTCAGCAGTAAGGCCTTTGAAGAAAGTATTTAGTTCTCTGATCTCTCCCAAATCATGGTTGGGGCATTGCCTGATTAGATCGTTGAATCTCTCCCAAGCTTCTCTAAATGTCTCACCTTCTTGTTGTTGGAAATTCGTAATTTCCAACCTTCTCTTTTTAAGCTTAGCTAGAGAGAAGTATTTGGACAAGAACCTCTTCTGTAGATCATCAAATGACATTCCAGCATTTGTTCCCCTAATGCTCTTGAACCAATGTTTAGCCTTTCCACTCAAAGATAAGGGAAACAAAATCCTGTGAACTTCACCCCTGTCAACTCTTGGCAACTTAAAAATGCTACATAACCTGAGAAACCAATCAAGATGGTCATTAGGATCCTCGTTATCAAGACCTTGGAAGAATTGGCCCTGGGTGATCATGGAAACAATTTGTGGAGGAATGTGGTAACATTCCACATCGATGTCCTGATGACCAAATCGATTGTCAAAATTTTCTGTATAATGGTCTCCAAACCTTGGTGCTTGGGCTCATTGAGCTGCCATTTCTCTCTGTTGCCTTAATAGTGCTCTCAAAGTTTTCTCCAACTCAAGATCCAATAAGAATTGTGGTTCTCCTGCAAACCTGCTAGACCTTGGCATACACAACACACAGTTGTGGAGTGTAATAACAAAGAAACAAGAACTTCAAATATGCAACACAGAAACAGATCACAATTTTCAACACGAACAGAAAACAACACAAAATGAAAGCTAAGGTAAATGCCACAAACAAAAACACAAAGTAGAACGAGTAAAAATCAAGAACAATTCAACAAATTCCAGAACCGATTACCTTCCCCGGCAACGGCACCAAAAATTGATATGCGAGTGTCGCACCTCGTCAATTTTAACTCTAAACACTAATGTAGTAGTGGAAGAAGAGATCGTATCCACAGGGAAGGCTTAGGTCAAGAATATTGAGCAAATTGTTCTAAAAGTCTTGTCTCAGAATCTAAGTACTAGAAAGAATGTAATTTCAACACAAAACAACGAGGACAGAAATACAAAAGAAAATGACAAGCAAGGATGAAACAGATATCTCAGGATTCTTAAATTGGACGAACACAGGCTTAGTAAATCTATGCTATGCAATCAGTAACAATTAAATGCATTGGAGACCTAAATTGCCTATAAGTTCAAGCTGTGGTTAGCATGGCGACCACACCACCTCTTGTACCCCCCAATCACCATCCTCTCCCATGGCGAGGCCCGAGAATGGTGGATTAAGCTCCGCAACGTCTCAACTCTCTCAGCTAACTTCTCTAACATCCGAAATCCTAAGTACTCCCATGGCAAGGCCCAACCTAGGGTTTAGATGCCTTCGTTGTTAACATCGAGAGCTTCTTCATCACTATTCCTATTGTTTCGATTCTTCAAAACATCCTATGGCAAGGCCTGAGTCTCAGAATTGAAATGATCAACTAGAGCAGGTGTGAAGACTTAAACAATCACAATTTAGTTCTCACTTCATATATTTCTCCACTGACATCGGTGAATCACTCCTCAATTTAGCACATCGACCACAATTGAAGTTTGTTCCATTCAAAATTAGCTAGAAATATGAAGTTTCACAGATTTCTATGATTAATTCAAATGTGATTTCAAGATTCAACAATTAGATCAATTGCATAGCATATAATCTACTAATTCATGTATTTATCCATCTAGAATCCTAAGATATCATAGATTTAGCCAGAAATCATGTTTCCCATCTCAACATCAACAAATTGCAACATTGATAAGCTCATTCTCACTTAATTGGAAGAATTTACCGATTTAGTCGTGAGAATTGTCGATTCCTTTGTCAATTGAGAATAAGCAAGAAGAATCCAGTCCAAATTCACAATCGGAGTTGAGATCGGAGAAGAAATGTTTAGTGAGAGAAAATAGATCTAGAGAGAGAAAATGAGAGGGAGAAAAGCTCCCCCTAAAATTCAAACGATGGTTCTCCAATCTCCCCTCTCGCAATTAGCTACACTCCTTCTATATATAGAGCTAAGAAAAAGTAACTAATACGCAACCGTAAAATATCTAAAGTATTACAAAAGTGCCCTTAAAAGAAATGACTAAAAATCAGCCTAAATTGTGAAAATTCCAAGTTTGAAGAAAATGTTCAGCATTCCAGCGCCTTCAGGCTTTCGAACTTGCGCTTTCAGCAGCTTCCTCGCGCCTTTAGGCTGGACAGAATCACGCCTCCAATTACAGTCAAAAGTCTCTTCTTGTTCAGCGAACATCACACCTTCATGGGCTAGGCAAACCACGCCTTTAAGCTGCCAGCTCCCTTGTCCCCTTCTGGACTCAGCAATTCCGCACCTTCAAGCCAATCACCACCACGCCTTCACTGTACCTGTATACAAAACTCAAAAACTTCAGCACTTAGCCATTTTCCATTGCACCAAAAACACAAACCCAAGCAACTATGATGGCGAGACCTCGCCGCGAGGTCTCGCCGTGGAGTGTGTGTGTGGCGAGACCTCGCGGCGAGGTCTCGCGTTGTGTTTTATTTTGAAGGCGAGGTCTTGCGGTGAGACCTCGCCGTGCATAGTGGTGGCTGGCGAGACCTCGCGGCGAGGTCTCGCCGCCTTGTGCGCGTGCGTGAGTGATGTCTTGAATAAAAGTGTAGAGTGCTGTGAGGTTTGAGTGAATGAAAATGTTGTGAGTAGTGTGAAATGAAAGTGTGAGATGAGAGTGAACTGTGAGTTTGTGAAGTTTGTGAATTGTGAATGAATGTATAAATGGTGAAGCTGTGAATATTTTCTTGAAGTGAAGTGAATGGAAGAATGAGGTGAATACAATGTGTGAATTCCGAATTCAAATTGTGATTGAGTGTTGGTGTTTTCTTTTCAAGAATGAGAGGTGAAATGAACTTGATAAGAATGAGTATGCAACAGCCTTGATCTTTGTGTTTGTGTGCTGAATGTGTGTAGATAACATATGCAAATTAATGAGTGGATTGAAAATGTATGTGTTGCGCATATGTTGTGAAATGTACAATTCATGCTCAAATGTTGAAATGAAATGAAAAAGAGATGTTATATGCAAATGTATGAAAAGAGAAATGAGTGATGTGAGTGTGTGAGCATGCGGGGAGGTCACCTTGCTGCATGATATGCGTGCATAAGTGGTGTTAGTGTAGTGCTTGTGTGCAAGTGAAACTGTGCGATGTGTGCGAGTGAGGCTGTACGGCGAGGTGACCTCGCCGCACAATGTGTGTGCGAAGTAATGCGAGGGAGAGTGTGCAGCTGTGCGAGAGTGTAGTGTGAAGTGAGTGCCCGTGAGGTGTTTGTGTGAGTGATTGTGAGATGTAACGTGAGTATGAGCCTTTAGAATAGCTAAGTGTTCATTTCAGCTTAGAACCCAAATTCTACACCAAATTCATGTGCCTTAGCTCCAAAACTGGACTTGATGGTAAACATAAAAGTTTGAAACCTATCTCGTGGCTTTCCAAGGGATCACGAATCATCTTAATTGGAGGTCTGTAGCTTACGTTATTAACAATCTACCAAACTATGGCAATATGAATTCAATAACTAAATCATGAAGTAGCAATCATCATGATGCTTTCGTTTCTCATATTTACACACAGAATTAGAAGAAAATTAAATCATAAGAATTGAAGACAACTTAAAGAGCTTTCCAGAACATCCAAGAACTCATCATTTGGATTAATATTGAAGAAGTTATTCTCAAATGCATTTGCACAACCAAGCTGCCCAAAACCCTAAAATGGCCAAATATGCATTCTTTGTTCCTTCATTTGACTTTTACAATTTTCACTTCATTTACCATCATTTTTGCTCATTTTACACCATTTGATCATTTTCATATTACAAACATATAAATGCATAAAACCTCTCAAAACCTCACATATGTACATAAAACACATAACAAGAGCCAAGCATTTTAACACTCACTGACTCTGGATGAATCTGAATCTGTACCACTATCTTCAATTAAAAGATTGGATAGCTGGTTTATAGTCTATTCGTCTAGATTAAGGGTTTTGATTCTGTTGTTTAGTCTGCAGTATCTAGCAATATGTCCTGGTTTGTGACATTTGTAACACAGGTTATTTGGTTTTGGAGTAAATGGTCTTTTTGGTTTTATTTGGGAAATAGATGGGAGGGTAAAAACTGGAGGTTGTTTTTTGAAACGTCAGGTTTTTGAATGTTTCTTGTATTCTCTGGATCTGGTTGGTTGTCTTCTTTTAGTTTGGGAATGACAACTAGGAAGGCCAAATTGTTCACAGAAGGAGCTGGGTCTTTTATCCTTTGAGATCTGTCCTTTGCCAATTGCCTGAGCATTTTATCTTGTCTACACACCTTTAGGGCTACTTGTTGAATCTGGCTCGTAAGTTGTCCATATGTGATGGCCTCCCATGAGACTTTGCCATCATATTGATTTCGTAGCTCTTCTCTTACTAAATCCCTAAGGGACTTTGGGAGTCCATCTAAGAATTTTTATTTCCAGAAAGTTTGATTACCATCTGGCCTGGAATAGATTCTGGTAAGAAATGTATCCTTATACCACCAAAAGTCTGACAGATTCTTGCATTTGAGATTGTTTAACAATTCAGATGATTTATCCCTAAATATCCCTGGATCTCCAATGAATGTTTTGGCTATAGTAAAGATTAAGGTCGCTACAGCATCTGGAATAGTTTCTCCATCTTGTGGAATCGGGTCTCCAGTACCATCAAGTTTAATGGCACTTCGAATTGTATCTTTGTTGTCTACAGAAAGATGGTTATCCCACCATCTTTTGAGCTGGCCGGTAAACCCTGGGATTAGGATATGAGCAGCTAACTGATTTGTGCATCCATGTGACGTTCGATAAGCCGTTGCTACTATAGTCATATGTTGTAAGGTTGTCATCATGTTGTATTCTGATACGCCATCAATACTCCACTCATAAATATTGTTTGCATTGTAAGCATTCTGTAGTATGTTTGGTCTTTCTTCCAAAAGAACATCTGGATATGAAGCTCTGGAATAATAGAGTTTTTGCGGGTTTCTCCAGCTCTGTATGGCATTTTTACTGGTTTGGAGGTTGGATATTTGGCAATCATCTTGTTTTTCTAAGACACATGTTGACTGGTTTATTGAGGCTGATCCCTGTTCTGGTGATTTTTGTTTGGCTATAGGTGTGGAAAATGTTTGCTCGATTTTGTATTGTAGTTTGCAGTCTTAACATTCAATGTTAGTGCATCAAGAATATTCCTATCTTGAAGAGACACAATAAAATTGGGAAAGCAGTCAAAATAAACTAGTCCTCCACAAAGACTAGTTTCTACCATGCCAAGTAAAGAATCATTAAAGTTTAAATGTCGACAATCTCTATGACAGAGAAGAAAAGAAGTATCTAATCCTTCTCTAGTTAATGGTTTAGCTGCAACTTGTACAAGTCCAAAATGAAGATAATTGTATTTTTATCTATGTTTCTCAATTGTGATATTTGAAAGTAGTTTTATTTCTTCTTGATCCGAGTTTAGTGCAATCATTTGTTCTACTGTTTTGATAGTATAGTTTGAAGTAAAGTTCCATTTAGGATCATGATATATTTCTTTATTAGAATGTTTTGGGATTTTCCAATTATCAATCGATTGATTTATGTCTTGCAAGTTTACTTCTTATTTTAAGCCACTGTTTGTAGAAGATGAACTAGATGCAGAGGATCTGGATGAAGATGATTTAAAGAATGATGCCATAATAGTATTCTAAACAAAGAGTAAAATAAGCTTTGTAGAAATAATACGTTAATTCAATAAGTTGTATTGTTCCCTTTACCTATGGATTAGAAACCTTCGGGATCCATAGAGAATAATTAAGATCTTTAATCTGTAATAATAACGTTATTTATAGATTTATCAGATCAGATCTTTATTTTAAATATGTAAGTTTTTCATCTTCGATTTCTCCAAGATCCTCAATATCTCACAAATCAGGTCTTACAATCACCACTGCTTGAACTAGATATTGGCACTTACTGAAAAATTACATATTCTAATTTAGATCTGAACTTAAAAAACCATAACAACGGTATTATTATAAAGGAAAACTCATAATTATCACCCCACTTCCCCCTCTGGCTCTGATACCATGAAAGTATTTACACGGTGCGACCACCTACATGTATTTTTTCCATGGTGTACACTGTATGTTTGTGTTGTGTGCATGTCTTGGTGCAAGAGTACTATGAATGTATACTAAGTGCTGGTGCTTTTGTCGATACATATATACAAACGCCATGCATGAGGTGTGTGCTCGCATGTATTAGTGTAAGTGTGTGTGTGAGGTACTCATGTGCTACATACTTGTGCTTGTAATGTGTTTTTGTTGTACAAGAAGTGTGTGTGAGCAGTACATGAGCTATGCAAGAAAAATGCAAGAAGAGTTGTGCAAGAAGTGTACAACAAGTAATGCATATACTGGTGCTTCCCCGCGCATGCCGTCGCAGTTAGTGCGAGACTGTAGTGCTGTGCGCGCGGCAGCGTGGGCGAGGGCTGCGCGCCATTGCGCACAGTATGTGCATGTGTATACGAGGCTGCTGCGCTTATGCACGTCCAGCCGTGTGCTAGTGGCTATGCGCCGTTGCACGCAGTGTGCGAGAATGCCCGCGAGCATGTGTGCCGGTTGTGTG
This sequence comes from Ophiorrhiza pumila, assembly GCA_016586305.1. Classification (NCBI taxonomy): domain Eukaryota; kingdom Viridiplantae; phylum Streptophyta; class Magnoliopsida; order Gentianales; family Rubiaceae; genus Ophiorrhiza; species Ophiorrhiza pumila. Next base: position 18,172,745 of record BLIW01000010.1, read on the forward strand.
AGCATGTCTGCTCGTGGTGCGCGCGCATGTGCATGCGGTGTGTGCGATGTGTACGATAGATATGTGCATGGTATGAAAGACGTGTTCATTGTGTGCAAGGGTTATACATGGTTGTGCGAGGTATGTTCGATGCATGTGACCAAATGTGTGCCTAGTGTTGTGTCTTCAAGCATACTCCGTGTCTACTTACAAACATTCATGTGCACACAAGTGTACCAACAAAAGCCCTTTTTCACCGAATAATACTCTACATAACTCCTCACATAGACTTACAAATTAACACACAATCTCGCCTATTATGCACTAAAATCCAACAAAAGTCAAGTAAAAATAGCATTTTCAAGTCAGTATAAACTGACTTATTACAATCGGGCCATTATCATTTGTCCTAATGGGGATATGGAGGAGGCTACATCTATTATTGATGGGATGCCATCTATAGAGAATCCTGAAGAAGAGATAATACTACCAAAGGTAAGTGGTGAAATGCTAGTTCTAGGGCAAACCCTTACACTACAGACTACGGTGGAGGACGTTTACAAGCGCAGTCAGTTATTCTATACACAATGTCTTATTCATGGTAAGATATGCAATGTCATCATCGATAGCGGGAGCTGCACGAATATTGCTAGTGCGTTACTTGTCGACAAAGTGGGGTTTATCCAAATTCGTATAAGCTACATTGAATGAATATGAATATTACAAAGGAGGTTTCTAGACAAGTCATCTTGGATTTCTTCACTGGGGCCGATCGGGATAGAGTATTGTGTGATGTGGTACTTATGTTGGCAGGTCATGTGCTTGTAGGAAGGCCGTGGATATTTGATTGAGCTATTGTACAACATGGTTGTGAGAACACAAATACTTTGGAGTGGAATGGATGCAAGTTTTTATTGACATTGTTGTATCTTTCAGAGGTTTTCAAAGATCAGCGCAAGATTTTGAAAGATTTGTAGGCAACGGAGGTTGATCCCGAGGATTCTAAGGCATTGCGTTTATTCATGGTGCCAACATGAGTGGGAGAGGTTACTGCGAATTTTGATGTAAGTCATGTGGAAAGTACCCCATGTTGCGACGCCGGGCTTCTTGATGGTTCGATGTCTGTGCATTTCGTGACGTAGAGCCATCTCTACATCACGACGTGGCTCACTGGAGCCATTGTTATACTTTTTATTTTTTCTGAAATAATCTTGAAGTAGTGACATCCCGCATCGCAAATCGCGACATTTAGAAATTTTGAATTTTTATTTTTGAGTTTTAAACTCGACATCATGATATGCAACTACCAAGATGTTGCGATGTGCATGCACGATGGAGTTTTTTCTTTTTGTTTTTAATTAATTCCAAATTTGTTTTAAATAGTTATCTAGGTTATTTTGAGAAGATCTATTTAAAGGTTTCTTTCTACATTTGGTAAGACAAATTATTGTTGAATGAAAATTGAGAACACTGAGTTGTTTCTATATTGTAAATTGTTGACCAGGGGAAGGTTTTCGATTTGCTCATAAAGGAATCATCTTTGAATTGACTGTCACATTGTTTGTCTACGAGGAGTTTACAAATAACTGCATCAAATGTCAGCCTACTAAGATAGACTGAATCTACCACCATCAATTTATCTTAAAAAAAGTCTTGAACAACTATTTTTGCATCGTTGAATCTATTTACGTAACGAGCATGATTAGATCTGCATCATAACATATCCTTTATTCTTAATTTTTAGGTTATTGAGCAATGCGGGATTATCGGTCAGACACCTTATTATCCACCATCAAGGAACCATTTAGTGTCTTCAATTGAATTTTTTTTGACACAACTACAAAAAAGAATCAAGGTGTGACATATAGAATTAATGTCTTAAATGGATATTGTGAATTAGTCACTTTTCTTATCCAAGTTTAATTTTGATCATTTTTCTACTTTTTTTTGCATATTATCTTTTTGAGGTGTGGCCTATTTTGCAACAATAATCACAAATTAGGTGATACTTAAAAGAGTGTGAGGCTCTATAATAATGATTTAATTTACTATGATAAAGTTTAGTCTTAGCATTTTGGAGTCCATTTCATTGGAGATAGTTTGGTAAATTATACACATCTGTTACATAGGTACCACTGTTTACATTTTATGGTAACTATATGGATTAGGAGTTTTATGATCACGTTGATGATATATTTCATGTTTAGCGTTTTGAGCTCTATTTTTACATTTATGATAATGTTATCCATGAGTAGTTTTTACAAATTTAGTGGTTGACTAATGATCAAATTCATATCCTAAGCCTTGCTTACTATTGCCGACGGATAACTTAGTAAATCACCAACTTATTGGCCTTAATTCATTATTAAAATGCTTAAGTTCTTAGGTTAATACAGTTGCTAATGTTGGATTATGTATTGTTTTAGGTGGAAGTGATAATCTAAAGTGGTATACTCCAATTTTACCCTAAACTACTGTAGTAGTAGTGAGAGGGATCGATCAACAGGGAAGGAAATAGTCTCAAGAATTCTCATATTGTTGCTCTAGTAATGCCACGAAACATGCAATTTCAAGAACCAATATAAGTAACAACAAGAACAAAGGAGTAAAGTTAACAAAATCAGTTAATATCAATAGCAAAAGGAACAAGAAGGAACAAACACAAAAATGCAAATCAAGTAAATGCAACAGGAATGTGGTAACAAGCTTTAGTCAGACGTCCTAGGGTTTTTATACCGGATGAGTGCACTATAGACTATCTAACGCAATGCAATTGACACACAAGCAGAATAGAGAGGAGATTCAGCTGCCTAGTAGCCTAAAATACCATCAGCATGGCGACCACATGTTATCTTACACTACCTTACACCATTCTTTCCCATGGTGAGGCCTAACAGTGATGGTTGGAAACCGCAGCATCTCAACTTCCCAAGACTCACTACTCTAGCATGTAAATCCTAAGGTCTTCCCATGGTGAGGCCTGACCTAGGTTCATTTCTCTTCGTTAGCCTTAGAAAGTATCTTCTCACTCTTTTTTATGGTTTCAATGAACTTCCACTGGCAAGGCGACCGCATCTCAGATTATGACGAAACAAAACAAGTGAGAAGACTCGATTATCATACTTTAGGTTCTCATTTCATGTATTCTTACTCCTATCGATGAATCTAACCTCAACTTAGCATGGCGACCACAATCGAGGCATAACTCAGTCAATAAAAACACGAATAAATGAAACTTAACAAGATTCATACATTAATCGCAAGTATGATCTCAATCTTTATCGACTTTGTCAATTACAGAGCTTCATGTAGTGTAATTGCACATTCATCCGGTTGAAACCCTAGGACATCACACGATTTAGCCGAAAAACTCCATTTTCATCTCATATTCATCACAATACAACATTGAACAATTCATTCCCATCAAATTGGACAAATTTATCGATTAAATGAGTAGAATTGTCAAATGCTTCATCAATTGAGAATCGGAATGCAGTAATCGGCACAAAGGTGCGATCATAATCCAAAACGGAGAACAATTTCTACAGAGAGAAAATCCTAGAGAGAGAAAGTCTGTTAAAAATCTAGAATGATGGATCCCCCTAAAATAATGACTAATTCCTCTACATATAGAGGTTACAAAACGTAAACAATACGCAACCGTAAGCTAAGCTTCAAATTACAGAAATGCCATTGCGAAGAAATCCGTTTCAAAACAAGCACGTGCAAAATGTACCACGTCGGCATCCATTTGAGCTTCACACGCCCTCAAGCCTCCGCAACTCATGCCATCCTCACACTATTCACACTTCTGAGCCTCAAAATCATACACCTTCAAAGTTTTGCACAACGAAAGGAGAGTTAAACACTTCTGAGGAAAACGAACAATATTTACACGGTACGACCGCATCATCATTCTATTAACACGGTGCGGCTGCCTGATGCGGCCGCATCATTCAATTTTCTTCATGGTCCGGCCACCTGATGCGGCCGCACTATGTAATTTCATGGTGTGCTCATGTGAATGTATGTTGTGTAGTGTGTGCATGTCTTTTGCATGAGATGTCTTGCAAAGTAATGCATCAAAAATGCTTGTGAAGTACACGCTACCCCGTGCCTAAGAATGCGAGTAAAGTGCTTGTGTATGTATGGAGTGCTTGGTGCATGCATGCCAAAGTATGCAGATGATGTGCAAGAAGTGTGCTTTGTGACGCATGAGTTACCGTAAATGTGTGCATTGCTTGTGCTGTGAAGTGCCCACGTGTGTGTTGTGATGTGCATGAGTGTGTCCTAGAGTTGCGTGCATGTGAATGCTGGAGTTGCTACAAGTGTGTGCTGAGTATGTGCATACTTGTGTAGCAACTGTGCACATACATGTGCACAAGTGTGGGCGTGTGTGTACAGCAAGTGTGTGCGGTGCTTGCATGCTTGTGCACAAGTGTGTGCTGAATGTGTAGCAATTGAGTGCAGCACGTGCACAAGTTTGTGTAGTGCTTGCATGCTAGTGTAGCAAATGTGCAAACTATTGTGTATAACATATGGGCATCGACTTATGTAAGATAGACAACATATGTGTGCATCAAACTCAGCTCAAAGATGCACGAAAAACACAAAGATACAAGATTGGAATTTTTTTACCTCTCAAGCTTTGAAAAATAACAAACCATCACCTTGCAACCTAAATATGGCACTGATTCGTTGTGAATTAAGAAAAACCTAAAATATGAAAGTTGTAGCCCAATGTCTTAGCTATCTACATATATTTGAATCAGTCAATTCAAAGCTCAGATGGCAACGTTATTGTCAAAACACTGAACTGCGCCAGGAAGCAATTTCAAGGTGCCGCCACATCAGGCGGCTGCACCGCATATTGACATTCATGGTGCGGCCACATAAGGCGGCCGCACCATGCATTGGTTCTCATGGTGTGGCCACATCAAGCGGCCGCACCGTGCAAATCACTCTTTCTAGCACGATGTCCCACTCTTAAGAAATATATGTATGTCTTAGCTTCTGAATTTGACTTTGTGATAAACATAAGAGTTTTAGATCTGGTTCTTGGCTTTCCATAGGTTCACGAATCAGTATCATGGGAGGTCCATAGCTCAAGATATGTGCAATCTACCAAACTGTGGCAATGAACTCAATATTCAAAATTTGAAGCAGCATTCAAAAAGGTTCTCTTGTTTCTCAGACTTGCACACTTATTTGGAAGAAAGCTAAAACATATGAATTGAAGTACCTAAAAGTGCTTTCTAGAACATCCATGATCTCTTCATTTGGATTAGTATTGAGAAAGTTACACTCAAAACAAGTTAAGCAATAAGTTCTGCCCAAATACAAACCAAGCATTTTAAGGGATTCCTAAACTCCACAAGCATCATTTCAAGCCTTTTTGAAATCTCTACATGTTCTTTAACCTAAAACACACACTTGTCTCATTTAATCCACATTATTGGCATTTGTCTACATTTTAGCACTCCAAGTTGTAAACCATATAAATGCAGAAAATAACACATAACACTTCACAATTGCATGAGAAACAAGTCAAAAGCTAAGTGAAATAACACATATAAGTTGGTATAAAATCAACTACTCAGGAAGTTCACAAAAGAGCCAAAGAGATGAAGAAAGAGTGAAAAGATGCAAAAATGATCACAAATTTAGAAACCATAGTAGGTGGCGTGACCTTATATATGCTACGTCATGAACTGTTTGAGGGATATAGAAAAGCTTAGCTTTAGTTAGGCCACACCAATCAGGGAACTGCAAGAAACATTGCAGACATCGCATAGTGTACCGCAGGCTATGCCATGAAGAGGAAATGAGCAAATAGGCATGGCGTAACTACACACATCCCACACATGCAATAAAAGAGCAAGGAAGGATATGATTCCACACCCAACCTGAGAAGAGATGTTGTTGGCGTGTTTGGGAGCTGGTCACATCATAGAAAGGAAATATAAGGAAGATTCAGCAAAAAGTTCGCGTAGCTTTGACTAGCCTAAGCAAGATGCCTGTAGGAGGCTTGTTGCAGCATATCCCAACCTATGCGACGCAAGGCTCAAAGAAAGAAGGAAAAAGGGAGAGTTCGCATAGCATGTGCTTGCCCACGCAAAGTGCAAGATTAGAAGCATGAAGGCAGGCGTGACCTTGCGTAGCCTACGCTACATTGAGAAGAGAAGCGTTTTGTCGTGTGGTAAGTGCTCACCTATACCAAGCTGCATAATCGTTGAGGGCAAATCTCGCGTAACCTACGGCAGCCTACGCCATGTATTCCTGGCAGAAAGTTACACAGTGTAACCTGAGGCAGCCTACGCGAGTTGACGTGTTCATATACTTGGTGTACTTTTTGTACTTTTTACAGCTTTTTACATTAGTGGCCCTTCTCCCATCTACTTTTTGGGGTCCAACATGTATTCCTAAGTTCTCTAGAGGTTCTTTTACATTTTTAGAACTTAAAAAGTAGCTAGAAAGAGGGACCTAATTTGTAATTAGTACAAGCAATTAGATAGAGTAACAAGACTTGGAGAGAGAATATCATCTTCTTCTTCAAGCAAAAACATGAGAAAAAAAGAGGTTGAGAGCAAGGTTGATAGGAAAGCTGTAACTTTTGATTATATTGCAAGGAGAAGCTTTCATCTTTTGACAAGGGTGACATCTTTCTTATACTTTATGGCTTTTATATCAATTTTCTATATGATAAATGTACTTGAAGTCACCATGAGTGGATAAACCTTGAAGTGTTGCCATGGGTGATGACTAGTGGGTTTAGTATAGCTATATATTAGGATGAAATCTTTCCTTAAGTATGTTAATAAAGAACCTTGAATGGTTAATTCTAATGGGATTTCTTAGTAATGCACACTTGTAGACTAATTAGGCTATGGGTGAACTCATTGATCTAATTAGAGAATCTAGCCATAGTATGACAAGGGGTAGAGTAGGATTCATTCTCCTAGCTAAGTAAAGTAAAAAACTAGAATGTCTTTGCATGGCTTCTTAGTAAGGTCATGGGACATTGGAGCTAGGTGTTAGGCGATAAGACTAAAGGGTTTGATACCTTTGCTTGACATCTTAGTAAGGTCAAGAGGCCCTTCTCCATCATTGAGTTGTAAACTTTAAGGGGTTACTATAGGTCTTAGTAACTTATAGCCTCTTGATGAAAAACCTCTAGAACCTAACATCCAAGGCAAGTGAGTAGTCTAAATGTTGGTTTGAATGCCCACAAGTTACCTCGTGGTCTCTCCTATTTTGTCTTGTGTATTTTATTGATTCACTATTTTGCATGTTTATTGATGAATACCAATCCATCCACAACACTTGAATTCAATTACTCTTCCAATCAGCTTCCTTTCAACTTGACAACCAAAGAATCATTCCCTTTGGGAATGATCCTTAAGATATGCTACGATAATAGTCCATAGATTATCAACCAGAGTACTTGAGATTTAACTTGTTGATTTAGCCACACACCTCTCTTGATGCATTGAATGAACTATTTGTGGTGATTGTGTGACTCTAAAAGCGTGTTAATCTATAGCTACACATACACTTTTTGTGGTGGCTTACACTGGGGACAAGTGTTTGGCGCCGTTGCCGGAGAGGGAAATTGGTGTTAAAATAGTTGCTTGAAAGCATTTGTTTGTTTAGAGTAAATTTGTAGTATTTGTGTTTTGTTTGAATTTTTTTTGTGAGTTTAGTTACTTGTTTTTGTTTTTTTTTGTAGGTGTTCTTATCAACTTGTACTTCCTCGTGTATGCAAAGGAATATAAGATGAAGAGGACTGATTGAGTACAAATTGAATCAAGAGTTAGAAAGAACATTGTTGCTTGAAAGAAAGTTGAAAGCAAGATTGGTGGGTGGGCAAAAAGAACCACCTCTACCTCGGTTGGGTGACTACTACGAGCCACCATTGCAACATGTCAACCATCACTTTGAGATTGATGTTGAGATTTTCCAATTACCATCTCAAATCATTGTAATGATTAGTCAAGGGGCTATATTTCAAGAAAAGGAGCATGGCGACCCTAATGATCATTTGGAGTCATTTCTTGAATTGTGCAACACATTCAAGCTACCTCGAGTACCCCAAGATGCGGTTAGACATGTGTTATTTTTATTATCCTTGAGAGGAAGGGTAAATCAATGGCATAACTCCATTTGGGGAGCAGGAATAGAGTCATTTAATGATCTTCAAAAGTGATTTCTAGTCAAGTATTTCCCACCTTCTAAACTGGAGCTTATGAGGATGGAAATCATGAACTTTAGGAAGCTTGATGGGGAGACTTTCAAGAAAATGTGGGAGCAATTCAATGACCTTATTCGTGCATGTTCAAACCATGATTTGGGAGAATTGAGGGCCATGAACATGTTTCTTGAAGGGCTGAATGCCAAATCAATTATTACGGTGCAAGCAAGTGTCGGAGGAGCTATCAAAGAGAAAATAGTTCCGGAGATTCACTCATTGCTTGACAAGATAGCCATGGATGGATGTATTTGGTCAGACACAAGGCGACAATCATCAAAGAAGCCAACTGGGATACTCCAACTAGACGAAAGCTCAGTAGTCAATGTAAGGCTCGATGCACTCACCAAGATTATAATCGATATGCAAGTGAAAAAGGAGACGAGCAAACATTGCTGTGTGGTATATGCAAAGAGAATTATTATACCGATAAATATTGCCTTACAATAGAATTGGTAGAGTTCATAAACAATTTCAATCAGCCTTATAATGACAATGGATGTTGGCAAAGGAAATGAGGAAATTGCAAGGTAACCAACAAAGACAAGGTTACTAACTACAAGCCCAAAGGCAACTCCAATATGAACAAGGGCAAAGGCAAGAAATTGTTCCCACAAGATCAATATATCTGCTAGGATTCCAAAATACGCAACCGATTGAAGAAGACAACATCGCAAGGCCATTATGGATGAAGCTTTGAATATCCTTATGAACAGAATGGATAAGAGTGACATGGAAGCTGAAAAAAGGTTGAATCGTTTAGAGGCGATGGTGAAAGATCAAGATGCCAAGTGGATGTAAAGTTCGGCTGTGATCAAGAATATAGAGATGCAAGTTGGCAATTGGTAAAGGCTCAAGGTTCAAGAATGCAAGGATCACTCCCAAGTGATACCATTCCGAACTTTAGGGGATGAGAAATGCCATGCCATCACTTTGAGAAGTGGCAAAGAATTTGCCAAAAAGAATAAAGAAGAGCTAGAGTTGGGGGACAAAGAGGAGTTCCAACCACAACAACGAGAAGATGTTGGAACTTCAAGGCAAGAAGAAGAGCGTGGAGAAGAACCTCCGACCAAAACAAAGAAGCAAGATTTGAATGAATCATTGAAATTCAAGGAGTATGTTCCACCACTTTTCTTTCCTCAAAGGGTGAAACCTTCTATAAAGAATGTTCAATATGATAGATTTGTAGAGCTTATCAAGAGATGTATGTTGAGATCCCTCTCCTTGACTTGTGTAGGTCGGCTCCAATATATGCCAAGTTTCTCACGAACTTGGTGACGAACCGTGAGCAAATCTTATAATGTGGGGAGACAATTGTGATGAATGAGAAATATGTTGTGAAGAAGGATTTACTACCCAATTTGAAGGATCTCAAGAGCTGTACAATAACGTGTACAGTGGGATCAATATATTTTGCCAAAACTCTTTGTGACTTATGGGATGGAATCAATATCATGCCCCAAATAACAGCTGCAAGCATTGGGTTTGACAAGTTGATCAAACGGGTTGCCATTACCCTCAAATTGGCTGATCAATCTATAGTGCAACTAGTAGGAATAATTGAGGATGTCTTAGAACTGGTTGACAAGTTCATGATTTCTATTGACTTTATCATTTTGGATATAGAGGAGGACGAAGATTTGTCTATTATCTTTGGTCGGCCATTTCTTGCAATAGGAGACGCTCTCATAGGAGTGAGGAGCAAGACTATCACATTGCTAATCAATGGCGAGGAGGTAACCTTTGATGTTAACTATGCCATGAAACATCCTCGCATTTTTTATGCATGCTATATGATTGATGTTGTTGATGAGTGTGTTAGGAAGAATGAAAATGCCAAGATCTTATCTTATGAGCATAGTTTTGATGCATGCAATCTTCAAAAGTTGAGTTAATATCTTGTGATGAAGAAGATAAAAGAATGATGCATGAAATTGAGAATGATGTGCAATTTCTTGTGTTGGATCATATGAGTTTAATTGGAGGCTTTGATTTTGCTAATGATGTGTTTGAGCCCATTGAGGTGAGGCTAGCCAAACGATTTGAGTGCAGGCCTAAGAAGTTGAAACCTTCAATTGAGGAGCCACCTATCTTGGAATTGAAACCTCTACCAATTCATTTGAAATATGCCTTCTTGGGTGTTAACAACAATTTGCCGGTTATTATCTCAACTTATTTGAAAGATGAGCAAGAAGAGAAGTTGATCAATGTGCTGAAGGAATTCAAGGAAGCAATAGGTTGGACTATTGCAGACATCAAAGGTATTAGTCCATCTATACGTATGGACAAGATCTTATTGGAAGAAGGAACAAGCCCAACCTGAGAGAGACAAAGAAGGTTGAACCCTATCATGATGGAAGTGGTGAAGAAAGAGATCATCAAGTTTCTTGAGTTTGGAATAGCATATGCGATCTCCGATAGTGAGTGTGTAACGCTTCAACCCACCTTATAGTTAAGAAGTGAATCAGGTCGTTAAATCAATTAACAGCCTTGAACATATAGTGAAACCTCTAGAATTTTTTTATTTTTGCTCAACACTAGTAATCATTACAAGTACAAGGTAATCCCACATTTACAATATTTGATTACAACTTAATTTTGACAATAGGATTCAGTTTCAAATGTCTCACACCATTGATAATGGCTTCACTTGACTTAGCTATTCCTACATACTGCCATTATCGACCTTTCTCCTTGCTCATCTAAAAATATTTAGAGAAAATAGGGGTGAGCCTTTATCGTTTAGTGGGTGAAGAATTTGGTATAGTTTTTGAAAACGGTGAATAATTTAGAACTATATTTTCAAAATATCAAGCGCCAAAATAATTTATATATACCAAGATAATTCCACAATAAAAGTCACAGAGAAACTAACAATAAATAATCATATAAAATTGGCAGTGACAAGTCATGAAGGAACTGGCAGTTGACAGTCACATATGAACTAACAGTAAAAAGTCACAAAGAGTATTCTCAGATAGCATAGTGTCCCATAAGAGAGCACATAATAGTTTAGATTTGCTACCTGTGGTTAGCCAAGTTGACCCAGTACCAGCCATATAACTCCGGATAAATTGCGCGCATGATTTAGAGTTACCTTATCCACCACAGTTAGTAATTGCCCACAGGCATAGTATGACATATCCGGATAATAAGTACCCCTTCTCATGAAACTAAAACCTCATTAGTTCAACTTGACAAGGGTTAAATGTCACAATGTACTTATGATGAACTCGTCAACCCTATTTTTGTGGCCATCAATAAGACACTCGTGACTGGGCCCAAATCAGTCAGACAGTCACAATATAGGCAAATTCATGCCATACATAAATCATTCACATTATGTCAGTGTGTTATAGCCAACAATGGCTTGTGTGAATTCTTGAGGTGGCTCTCGCATTCAATTTAGCAAAGCACTTATTTTCACACAATACAAACCTGATATTTCAATCATATCATATCATATTTACCAAATATAATAAATTCAAGATGGCCAAAAATTCAAAAAATTCATTCATCATGAAGTACCTTTCTAATGTAAGAAAGGAGATTGTCTATAATTCAAATGTCATAACAAGCTCATCACTATGCAAGACAAGGCACGACACACATACTAGATAAGGTTCACAATGGAGCTAAGTATGATCGAGGCAAATTGATGCAAGATTAGAGGAATTCCATCATTACTAAGCCACGTCCTAGATAAGGAAAAACAAAGAATATTTTTCCATATATACACATATATAAATACATATGCATATATGTGCATGTATATATATATATATATGTATTCATATATATATATATATAATACTATATATATTACTAGCATTTATAAGTGACTCGGTGAATACTTCCCCTTTATAGATGTATTTACTTTTTCATTCCTTGACATTATGTCCTTTAATCTTCACAACATACTGTTTCACTTACTAGTTACTAATTAATAGGGTTATTATTTGGTGTAATATTCTTTAGAGAAAACTAGATTTTATTCTTTTTCTTAGCGTGAGACTAAAAGTTGGTGCCAATATCATAACCCCTACACCAATTTGTAAGCCAAGCTAGCTTGACATGAATCACAACAACATTATTTTTTGAATTGCACAATATAGTTAAATAGAAAACCATATATATATATGTATGTATACATACATCGAATCCAGTAAAGCCAAGTTGAGGCAATATCAGGAAATTTCAATCATTATAAGGTACTGTCATGCTTGATTTAAAGTGTTACAACCTGATAACCTAATACCCAAATGTGTAAGTATATAAAAATAAACTTATGTAACCAATTTTTTTGTTTCATGGATTTCAAAATTTAGTCAATGTATTGGAAAAACTATGCAAAATTGCAATGATAATAAAAAATTATGTGATGAAAATTTGGTTCACCATTGCTATTTCAAATCGCTATAACTTTTCAGTCAATGATCCAAATAATATGAAACCAATACTGTATAAATCTAAATTCAAGAATCTAAAACTTTTATGTTTTATAAAATCCCAAAATCATTTTACAAATAGCTAAAACAAAAAATGTTCAAACTTCCTGTAGGACTGAAATCCCGTAACAGATTTCAGTTTTACCATACTGATTTCAAATAGTCATAACTTTGTAACCAAAAATTCAAATAATGTGAGACCAAAACTGCATAAAAGGTAAATCAAAAGGCTAGAACCATTGGCTTCAATAAAACTCCAAATACAATTTGCAAGGTAGGGTAAAAATAGTTCAAAGTTGCTGCAGTGGCTGGAAATGCATGAGAAAATTTTTAATACCAAAGTAGCATGAAATGGCTATAAGTTTGTGGTTACATATCCAAATAACATGAAACCACGACTGTATAAAATTAGGTTGAATATGCAGAAATTATTTTGCTATACAAGGTTCTAAATTTTACTTACAAAAAGTAGAAAATAGACCAACCAAACTTGTTAAAGACATTAAGTTTCTGTCACAAAAGTTTGTTCTAGCAGCACTGCTTCAAATGGCCATAACTTGGCAACAAACTACATAATGAGATAACTCCAAAACCATATAAAACTAGGTTTATAATACTAAAACTCTTATGTTTTATTTATTTACAAATTACGCGTACAACTGAATTGAAAATCAGTTTGAAATAAAATGTATGCATCTCCACTATAAATACAGCCTTAAATTTCAACTCACACTTCATTTAAGCATTACGTCAGAAAGTTTTGGGGCACCAATAAAGTGTATCATAATCATCTCCAATCAAAGCCTTATTCAACTCCTTATCATTAAAGCCACAATTTGAAAGCATTCAGACATAACCCATTTATCGGAATAGAAAATTGAATATGGTATATAGTTTTGTTCTTTCTTTCAAAATTCCCAATGAACCAAATTAGCTATGTGGTCTCTTCCTCTTCTTACCACATGACACAGTTTATCCCATATTTCTCTTATGCTGGTTTAACATCTCACTATTAATGGGTTTCACTAAATTTTACTATAACACAGTAATTGAAACATTTAAATTCATCAGTTTACAAGGTTTTTGAAGAGTCAAAAGCAAGTCGAATATTTTTTCCCAACAACTTCAGCAAAGTCTAAAAACCCAAATAAACTTTCATGGGTTTAGCACACGATAACAAATAAACTTCACAAAATCCAGAGAAATTCATACATGGTAATCAAATTGATGACCATTCATAAGGTATATACAAAAGAGAACATCATGTTCATTTATTCCCTTTCATTAATTTAAACAAATTCCAAAACCTGAGTTTTTCCCATAAACAACTTCTTTACAATATATTAATTCAATCTAACAAGAATTTAACCATTCATCAATTCATGAAAGGAACCTCACAAGAAAAATCAAGTTCTCCATACAAATTCCGCGAAAGTTTTAAAAATGAAAGCACATCCACCACTTTCAAGCTTCCATAATCAGATTTTGAAAGATGAAGTCCTCTACCATTACTTAACCAACTCCTCAACCGGACTGCTGGATACCTATTTTATTGGTTTTTGGATGGTTACTCTGGATATAACTAGATTTTGATAGGTCCGAAGGACCAAGAGAAAATGACATTTAGTTGCCTATTTGGAACATTTGCCTTAAAAATGAGGCCATTCGGGTTATGGAATGCGCCAACCACGTTCCAAAGGTGCATGCTATCCATCTTTCATGATATGATTGAAGACATCATAGAACTGTTCATGGACAACTTTTCTATTTTTGGCCATTCATTTGATAGTTTTCTTGAAAATTTGGCATTGGTATTGAAACGACGTGTCGATACCAACTTGGAGCTTAATTGGGAAAAATGCCAAATTATAGTCCAAGAGGGGATTGTTTTGGGATACAAGATGTTAAGAAGTGGTATTGAAGTGGAAAAGGCCAAGATTGAAGTGATTGCCAAGCTAGCACCTCCAAGCAATGTGAAAGGAATCCGAAGTTTCTTAGATCATGCGGACTTTTATAGATGGTTCATCCAAGATTTCTCTAAGATAGCCAAGCCATTACACAATTTTTTAGAGAAGGACCGAGGATTTGCATTTGATGAAGATTGTGAAGGGGCATTTCTAGTGTTGAAACAGAAGTTAGTAGAAGCCCCCATCATTACTACACCCAATTAGAACCTCCTATTTGAAATCATGCGTGATGCAAGAGACATGGTAGTGGGAGCATTTCTCGAGCAGAAAAAGGACAAAGTCTTTAGGACTATCTACTATGCTAGCCAGATGCTAGATAAAGCTCAAGCAAACTACACAATTACGGGAATGGAAATGCTAGCTATTGTGTTTGCTTTTGACAAATGCAGAGCTTACATCTTTGTAGCAGAGTCATAGTGCACACTAACCAATCACCTACTCAAGTACCTCATGACAATAAAGGAAGCGAAACAAAGACTTATCTGTTGGGTACTCCTCCTCCCAGAGTTCGATGTAGAATTTGTTTACAGAAAAGGGACGGAGAACCAAGTAGCGGATCACTTATCAAGGTTTTAGAAATGAGAGCTGAATAAAAAAGATTTGGGGCACTTAATAAAATAGTTCTTCCCGAATGAGCAGTTGTTTGCAGCTCATGTGTTGAACAAGGCACCTTGGTACGCCGACATTGCCAACTTTGCCCACATGATGCCGTTACTACTTGTGGGAAGAACCCTATATTTTCAAGATTTGTAATGATCAAATTATCTGACAATGCATTTCCGAAGTTAAGCAAGGAGAGATTCTAAATGGATGCCATGGATCCCTTTATGGAGGACACTTTGAGGGAAAAATGACAGCCTTCATGGTATTGCAGTCCGGCTTCTATTGGCCAACATTGTTAAAAGATGCTCAAGAGTGCATGGCCAAGTGTCCACAATGTCAAAGGACTGGAACCATCTAATGGAGACAAAAAATGCCACTCAACAACATTCTCGAGGTTAATATCTTTTATGTTTGGGGGATTGATTTTATGAGACCTTTCCCACAATCATATGACAACAATTACATCTTCGTTGTGGTGGATTGCATGTCAAAATGAGTTGAAGCCATTGCACTTCCAACAAATGATAGCAAAAATGTGGTGAGCTTCTTGAAGAATAATATTTTCACCCGATTTGGCACTCCAAAGGCCATCATATGTGATGGGGAATCCCATTTTTGCAACAAAAATTTTGAGGCTTTTTTAGAAAGGTACGGTGTTCACCACAAGGTTGCCACCCCATATAATCCCAAACTAGAATCTCAAACCGAGAAATCAAGAGAATATTGGAGAAGGTAGTTGGACCATCTCGCAAAGACTTGGCAAGGAAGCTTGAAGATGCATTGTGGATGTATAGGACAGCCTACAAAACTCTTATCGGTGCATCATCTTATCGTCTTGTATTCGGGAGGTCATGCCATTTGCCAATAGAACTGTAATTCAAAGCCTTGTGGGCCATCTAGAAATTGAATATAGATTAGAATGAGGCAGCTAATGAAAGAATGGGAGTTTTCAACAAAATGGAAGAATTCAGGTTTCATTCATAGCATCGTGCCGCACTCTAGAAGGAGATAACCAAGGCAAGGCATGGCAATGGTATCTGAGATAGACATTTTGGTGTAGGGAAAAAAGTTCTGGTTTACAATTCAAGATTGAGATTGTTTCTGGGCAAGTTGAGATCAAGATGGACATGACCTTTTATAATCACCAAAGTTTTCCCTATAGCACACTTACAGTCACAAATAAAGAAAAGGGGTATAAGTTTGATGTCAATGAGCTGCCAAAAGGGACCATCAATGTTAGGGTTATGTGGGAAGAAGGGGAACCTTCGACACTACACAGAGTTAGTTCCACATCGGAGTTAGCGACCCTTCAATCCATCCCAACGGCATCAGAGGATGAGGACGATTATGGTGAAGACCATTGGACGGAAAATAGTTATGAGGAAGAAGCCGAAGATGTTTTTGGTACCTTCCTTGACAAAATGGAAAACTGCCGGAAACCGCACAAGCCACCAAGTATATGGAAGCTCTTATTAGTCCCAAAGCCAACGCCTACCCAGGGAGGAAACTCAGGGTTCGCAATCCTCGCATTTGCTACTCTGAAGGCAAAACTGGTCTCAAAGGTAACATTTTTCTTGCTGTACGTGAGGGCCTCTGATTACGGATGTTAAGATCAGTTTGGCCATTTAGAAAATGTCTATTTTATGAATGTTGATGCTGAAGTGACATGCTATATCTTGTTGGGAAGATGATCTTTTGGCTGGGAACGATTCTTATATTATGAGCTGTTTGACTGAAGGTAGAGGTTGGGATGGTACTAAGGGTCCGTGCATGTACTAGAACTGCTGAATGTACCTTAATTGTTATGAATGGTGTGTGGTCTAATTTCATGGCATGGTTGCTTTTGCCAATGAAAATGGGATCACCATATTGTTTTATCTTGCTTGAATTTTCACTTTGATTGAAGTTAAAGAACATCTTTTACTGGATTGTAGAGGTGGGGAAAATGGGTTTTGATGAGGGTGGTTGCAAACAGATTCTGGATTGTTAGAATCTGTATTTTGTTTTGTCGGGTGATGCTGAATTAGAAACTTCATGTGGTTGGAATCTAGTATGGCCAGTTCCTTAAAAGTTTGTTGAAAGCCAGCAGGGTGTTTTGAACAGTTTTGGACTAGTATTGGATCTCTTTTGGGATGTCATGATGATAGCAATCTCATGTGGCAAGGGATTGAAGGATGTAACTGAAAAGGATAATATTGTGGGATCCCGGTTTCAAGTACTGGAAATTGCACTTTGGAATCCATCTGTTTGCTGAGCATACCTTAACATCTTGATAACGTGCCTGTTTGTCTTGGATTCTTTTGGACATCGTTGTACATATTGGGCAGTTAGTTAGTCTAATTAGCTGTTTGTGATAAATTTATGTAAACGGAGGAAGTACTCCGCGTTTATTCTTTTGTGTATTAAAATTCACTGATAGGAAGATAGAACGGCCTTAATTTTGTCTAGACGAATTTAATACGGTTCTATTTTCCCTTAAATAGACAGGTAGGTCTTGATGTACTGGAACTTTCACATGTACGTGGTAACGGACTGCATGGCTATGCCCAGCTCCGTCTTTTGCGCTATATATATATATAATTTTAAAAAAATAAAAAAAATGGACAAAGGGTGAAGCACTACTTTGGGGATTTAGATACCCTAAGCAAGTGGAAGATGACAACAAAGTGACAAGAAGGACAAGAAGGAGTGTGAGCATGGAAGAAGTAATAAGTCGGGCTAACAACAATAAACCTACCGCTGCTTGGAAGGCAACCCAAGATTTCTTCTTCGAACTTGTTTTTTCTTTTGTTTTTTGTCTTTAATTAGTAGAAGTAGAAGTTAATTAGGTTAAATGATTTTTTGTAGGATGCAAAAAGGCAAAGGCTAGCTGAGCTTAGCAAAGGAAACTTAACTTCGAAGAAGTGAAGAATGAAGATTGACAAAAGAGGTAAAAGATGGCATATGGATGCAATCATTCTTGAAAATTCTTGACACATGCATACGCACTTTGACACATTCATTAACACCTCTAGGAAGTATTGAACAAGATTTATGATCATGGTAGAAGTGCAAGTTGGCTACAAAACTTGAGAAGTTTTAGTAAAATCAGGATGAGAGGTGATTTCGTGCGACTGACCGTTTGTCATGCCATGAAATCAGCCTCTAGTCAAATGATTTAAAATTTTCCAAGAAGCATGGCATGGCTTCCCTCAAGCTATGCTAGACCCGATTTGTGAAGAAAATCACTGCAGCGTAGCTTGCACTACACAACGTAAGAAGTCAAATCCAGATGGAGAGGAAAACGCTTTGAAAAATATTCAAAAATTAACTCCTCTTGACTCTCGCATGGGCTTACTTAAGCTACGCCATTGTAAAATTTTCAACATATCTTTAACTTCTAGAAGTTAAAATTCTTGGCTTTCACAGCATGAGCAACCGCTTGACCATGTCATGTAAAATTTCCTATAGCAATCACACAAGCACTTAATGATTTTGTATTGCGTAGGTTGATTATAACCATGATGTGTTGCAAGATAAGTATGGGGGAGCGTGGGGTTGTGTTAGATATGCAGCGTAATCTGACTCAAATCATGCGAGATGCATATTTGCGCCCCTGAAGGTACAAGAACGAAAATTCAGAAGGAAAAGGATTTGAGATGAAAATTGCTAAATTTTGAAAGAGTAAAATTTCACATGGGGAACGTTTGGGTATGCTAACTGATAAATCATGAAGGTTCTCAGAGTTGAGAAAATCTCTAACACGGCGCAACCAAACAAAATCCTACGCGAGGAAATTTTTGCTTAAAGAAATAGCGAACATGTTTATAGCGTAGCTTGCGCAAGGCTACGCCAATTGAAAATGTGTAGCCATTCCAAGGAAAATTTAGCATGGTGTGAGGTAACCTCTGCCACATGAAATATTGTGTATCGTCTGTTACTACATTTTCCTTATTTTAAACCATAAAATGCAACTGTTGAAGAGAATTCTAAAACTAAATTTCTCGCGTGACTAATCTCAAGCCACATCGTGCTGGTAATTCACAAAGGATTAGAGAGTTTGAGAAACCTTTGGCAAGACGCAGCATGAAGAATTTCCATGCCGTGTGAAAAAGTGCACAGCTGATAGACTTGTCGTGTACCTCTTGAATTTTACCCTAACACTACTGTAGTAGTAGTAGAAGGGATCGATCCACAAGGAAGGGAATGGTTTCAAGAGTTCAGTGATTTTGTCGCAAAAATGAGTCACAAAAATAGCTGATAACAACAACAATAATGAAGGGACAACAAGAAACAACTACAAGTCCAGTAATTGAAATGAAATGTGATAACAAGTATGAGTTGGATGTCCTAGAGTTTTACACCGAATGAATGCACTTCAGACTACTCAACCGCAATGCAATTAACACACAAGCAAAAGAGAGGAGATCAAGCTACCTAGGAGCCTATCCTGTAGCCAGCATGGCGACCGCACCACATTTTACACTCCCTGTCATCACTCTTTCCCATGGCGAGGCCTAAGAGTGATGTTGTAACCCGCAACGTCTCAACTTCCCAAGACTAACTACTCTAGCATGAAAATCCAAAGGTTTTCCCATGGCGAGGCCTGACCTAGGTTTGTTTGTCTTCGTTAGCCATAGAAAATCTCTTTTCACACTATTCTAACAATTCAATGAACTTAAATCGGCATGGCGACCGCATCTCGGATCATAAACAGGCAACACAAGTGAATAGACTCAATAATCACACTCTAAGTTCTCGTTTCATGTAACTCTCACATATATCGGTGAATCTCACCTTAATTTAGCATGGCGACCACAATTAAAGCGCAACTCAGTCAATAAGCATGAGAATTTATGAAACTTAACAAGATTCATGCATTAATTCTCAGTACAATTTCATTATTTATTGATTGTGTCAAATGCAGAGCATTGCGTAGTCTAATTACACATTCATCCGGTTCAAACCCTAGCACACCATAGATTTAGCCACAAAACTCCATTCTCAATTCACGATCATCATATCGAAACTCAAAACAATTCATTTTCATCATGCGGAAAGAGTTTACCAATTGAATTGCTTCCAAGCTTCAAATTCACAAAAGATTTGTGAAATTCCTACTTAATTGAGTAGAGAATTTCAATGATCATATCGAAAGTATGATCGGAATCGAGATCGCAGCTCAAATGCTAGAGAGAGAAAATATTTCCCGCTCAAGATAAAAAATCTGGTACAATTCTAGAAAGTCTGAATCCCTTAAAAATGACAAATACCTCTATATATAGAAGTCTAAAGCTTATTGTTCACACTAACGTAAAATGAACATTTATTTACGAAAATGCCACTGTGAGAGTCCTCCATCCCATCAATGCTCGTGCAATGCGTGCCCATCAGGAAACATTCTGCCCCGCCACGCCTTCGGGCCAACCTGAGTCACACCTCCTCAACCCTTAACACACCTCCGAGCCACAAGACATCACGCCACCACAACCTTCATAAAAAGAACACTCTTCAACACTTAGAAAAAATTCCAGACTTGCATTTCAACATTTTAACGGTGATGCATCTTGACGATGCATCGCACCACAAATTCCCACCATGGCGATGCATCTTGATGATGCATTACTGTGTGTTATCTTCCATGGCGATGCATCTTGATGATGCATCGCCGTATAAGTGCGCTCACGGCAATGCATCGTAGTTATGCATCACTATGCAACTGTGTCGTGCATGAGTGTGTGTATGAAACCTACATAAGTGCCTCGAATGTGTGTACTATGGAATGCCTGTGATGTGCATGAAGTGTGTGCCGTGAAGTACATGAGATGTGTGCTGAATAGTGCATGAAGATGCACTAATATGTGCAGTAGAATACATGTGCGGTGCTGGAGTCTTGTGCCAGTGAGCATGTATGCATGAGGTGCTATGGTGCTAGCGCCCGCGAGTGTTGCGGCGACGTGGGCAGCCATGCTACGAGTGATGTGGTATGTGTATGGCAATGTGCGGCGATGTCGTGCTCTTGTGCGGCAATGTGTGTGGCAAATGGTGAGTGCTATGCTGCTCTTGTACGGCGACGTGAAGCGAGGTTGTGTGGTGAGTGTGGCAATGTGCATGCGAGTGTGCGGCGATTTGCATGTGAGTGTGCAGCAATGTGCAAGGTGAGTGTGCAAGGTCATACGGCGATGCATGCATGTGTTGTGCAAGCCGTGTGCATTGAATGTGCTATGAAGTGCAGCCAATGTGTGTGGTGATGCAAGGCATGTGTGTTGTGATGTGTGCCCAGACGTGCTGCGATGTGTGGCAATACCAGGCATGAATGCAGCAATGTGTGCTATGTTTGTGTGAGGTTTGTGCAACAATTTTAGTTCATACACACACTCGTGCCTTCACACACTACTTCAAACACACTTGCATAAATTTTCAACCCATCCTTCTACCAAACACACCACACACACTTTTGCACACAAACTTACAAATCACACACAACATTGCACACATTGACACTAAACACAACGAAAGCTAATTTACAGCTCACACATCACTTATTCACCAATTTTCAACCCTTTACATCAGATAGCAATTCACACCAACCCTTACACAAGCTTACACAAATATGCATTTATAAGCACGGGAACACACAGAAACCAAGTGAAAACAACATTATTAAGTCAGTATAAAACTGACTTATCAATTTCCCCACACTTGAACTTTTCCTTGCCCTCAAGTAGAACTCACACTCCACATTTCAATCACTTGCATTCAACACATTGCTCCCTGTCCACTTTGTCCATCTCCAAGTTCATCAAAATATCTTTCACACGAAAACTCCCGAAAGTTCCCTGGTTCCAAATTCTCAGATTTTAGCCCACATTATCAATCAAGGCACAACGAATAAAGACCAAGTTGTCATGCGTGCAAGTGTGTGCTGAGGAATGCTAGACCAATTGCTCTCCCTATATGCATAACCCTTCATATTCTGTCTAACAGCTCATTGCATAACAATCTCCTTGTCCACACACAAAAACGAATAGCACACAAGATCAATGGTAACCTAAGTGCACATTAGTGCTTCTATTAGAACATACCATTTCCTCTTAAATTTGCACTTCGGTGCATTCTTTTGTCACACACATTGGTGCATGATTGCCTGGGTCTTATGGCTCTTTTTCCCACTTTTTGCCCGGGGTTTTATGGCTAATTTTTCCCAAATATGCCTGCCAGGGTCTTATGACTTTTCATTCCCAGTTGCCAAAGGCATTTGACCATTAGTTCAAATGTGTCTTCAAAGGACTATAAATGCAAGATCACCAGAACACAAAGAATGTACATACAAAAAGAACAAACTCAAACCAGATTATCTCATATGTCTGAATGTTTTGCATGGCATATCTATTTTACCTTAACATGATGCCTTGACCAACAAAAATGCTAATTTCTTCAAACTCGGAACCAAAACACAAAAATTTTCATATGCATCAACATAAAAGGAAAATTTGATGAACTTGAGCTAAGACATAGCTAAGAAGGGAACAAAGGCTCAAATGCAAGGTGATAGTCCAGTCTACGCATTTCATTACATTACATCACTCATACACTCATTAAACTACTTTCAATTACACACACACACTATATTCATTTCATTTCAACCCACACGCACATTCCTAGAATCTTAAAGAACTAAGAACAACTAAGACTCTAGCACTTCACACTCCAGAGCTTCAGCACATATTAGAAGAATCTAGCACAACCCATAGTTCAAGACTTCCACACAACAACAAAATGAAACACCAGAGCACAACATGGCTTTATGCTTCAAGAAAGCTTCAAAACAACCATGCTTCAAGACAACTTCAAAACAAGAACTCCACAACACTCATGATTAAACATCCCATCACAACCAGCGTCAATATATTAATAAGCATCACTGCATCATACTCCCCCCAAACACATATCATCATAATTGGCATTATGCATAGCAACATACTTCAAACAACAAACACCATTACTCATGGCCACCTACTTCAAACAACAAACACCAACATCAACACCCCCCCCACACTTGAAATAAACATTGTCCTCAATGAAGATTTAGGAAGGAGGGGCTCCCTGAGATGATGACGGTGCGGATGAAGAATGGGAGGAGAACGATGTAGTGGTGGAAAAGGATGGGCCGCTGAATGGAGATGCCACCCAATGAAATGGTCCATGAATAGGTCCCTAGAATTGCTGTTCCGAACCAAACCATGGAATTCGTGTGGCTTGCCGGAACTCAGGATCCGCAAGAAATGTAGAAGTAGGAGCTACTGTTGGAATACGGCCAAAAGTGGGCAATGGCTGGATAGAAGACCTAGCAGAAACCCCGTGAGAAAGCTCGTTCATACCTCCAGTGTGCTCATCTATAGATAAATTAGGAATTCAATACCCCGCCAGTTGTGCTGGAGTGGGTTGTGGTTTTGGTTGGCAAGGAGGAGAATGATAATACACGGCCATTTTGTTGCACTTGTCGATCTCCATTTGCATCATAAGTTGACGATGATAAAGGACTTTGAATTGCTGTTGTGCAATGGAAGAAATGTCGTCCAGCTTGGAACCCATTGTAGAGGCATGCGAGGTCCAATCATGATACATGTCATTAATTTGCTCATGCATGCCTCTAAGCCTTTCATCCATATGCTGGAAGCGAGTATCAATAGAATATTGAAAATCATAAAGGACACCCTGAAAGGAGCTAAAGTCATAAGGATGAGGTTGTTGTTATTGATGTCAAACATTAACGGGGGTTTCCATATTCTCTCGCGGCACTCCAGCCCAGGCTGCCAGCTCTTTGACCAACTCGGTTCTAGTCGCAAATATTTCACATACAATGGTGTAGCTATAGGCGCCTTAGTCTTGCGCCAGTCACCGTCCATCTCATCAGTCACTCCTTGGGCCTTGCACAACTCCTCAATAAGAACAGGGAAATAAATCGCTGCAAACCTCTCATAAATTTCAACTCTGATGTTGTTGACTATGAACTGACCAAGATCGATAGATCTTTGCCCGTGAATATCCGAGATGAAGTATAGGCGACTGCGTGCAACCTCGGTGATTTGCGAACTTGGCATAAGTCTTGAAAGAATAAACATGAGCCACAACTTAACATCACAACGCAGAAACTGGTGTCGTATATGCTTATGCACCCCTCGTTGATTCACAACCCATTCAGCCCCTGGGTGTGCGAGTTCTTACAGCAACGCTTGGTCGTCAGCCTCATCGCAATGAAACTGAAAAAGATCTGTTGGGAAGCTTGGAGTGCCTAAATGTTGATTGATAATTTCACTGTTGATGTCAACCCATGTTCCCCGAACATATACTGCCCCATCCTCGTTTGAAAACTTGGCATTCGCATAAAACTCCCGTGCAATACTCACATTGCAAAACTCAGGTGCAAGGACCAACTTCTCATCAAATTTATGAAACCGCATTAACTTCTTAAATGGCGCCCTTGCCTTTGCTCTTCTGTGAACTCTCTCCTTTCTTAGGATACATTTCTGCGAGTAACACCAACATGAGTAAGCATCTCAACACAAACCTTAGATAATGTAGCAAATATATACCATACGCACTAATACAAACCATGGCTGGACAGCACACATTTCGTGAACACCACTTGTTCATCATGCAAGCACATACTCACAAAGTGCAATGATAACTACCGAAACAAGCTACGCTACTAGGATGGGAAATGGTTGCCTCAACTGTCCACACCACATACAGGTCCATACGTGTGTACCCATGAAGCTAGCTTTAGAGTTTTTCAAGTGAGTTATCTTGCGCATTCCAAAATGCTAGCCCCATAGCAAGGATGGTGGAGGTCTGCCAATTAACTATCCCAATACAAAATAAGTGCAAAGTGCACAAAGAACAACCTAAAATTCCAGTAGGAATACAACTTAACATCTAATTTAGAGGGAAGCCCAAGAAGAATCATGTAGGGCTTAAAACATGGAAGATGTAGCCCTGCTTGCTAGCTGCATGTAACAATTTAAAGCACCTTATTTAGATAAGAATTGATCAATTTATGCTCAGTTTACCGAGGTGTGACACAACCGGGCAGATTGTTCAACAACATCTTCAGATACAACCATTCAACTAATCATATAGAACAACATGCTAAGCAGGTAAAATTAGCCAAAACATATAACATCAAAGTTGTAAAACAAGACATTACTGAATTTAGGGACCAAAATCACCCAATTTGGAGCTGAAATGAACAATTCATGACCCAAACACCGAAATGTGTCAAATTGGGCAGATTCAGCATACATCACACTACTAGTTTCAGCATGAACACACCATTCATTAGCCAAAATGACTATTCCGTCCACAATTAGAAAAAGTGCAAAACATAAACTCTGTAGCTCATCATCTTAGCTAAATTACCCAACTAGAATCACCCATTCTGGATACCACATGCTCAAGTTATGTTAAATTTACAGAATCATGCCGAAGATGAAACAAACTTGTGAGCAAGTAACCACGCCCCCACACTTAGCATATTATTATCGATGGTAAGCATGGCCAAAACCTCCAATTTACTTGGCATATTCCTCACAATCTCAGCACATCAGGAGCATGAAAGCTTACCAAAAAACATGACTCATATAAGCATGTATCACTTTGATCCCTCCTGCACAATTAAACAATAAGAGAGGTAAGAGACATACCTTAAGCTTATGAAGAACAAAAGATCTTTCTCAAGAAATGAAGATACAAGAAGGTCAACTGAATGCTGTCTTGCTGCCAAAACTCCTTAATATTTGCTTGACATAAAGCGTATGGACAAGTGTGGTCTTGAGATGAATTTATAGACTCCACAACTTCATACCACCTTCCATACTAAATGCACCCAACAAATAAGGTGACAAACTCAATTAGATTCGTGAGCCCTAACTTCTTATTCATTTCTTATCTTGTGCAGCCTTTTCATTAAAGTTAGAAGACCAGCATTATTGAAGACACTATATCATACTTTACGATTCACATGTCACTTACTTCCAAATAATGTTTCAGCCTTTGATTTCCTTTCTGTTTCTAACGCCATTTCCCAATGACTTTTGTCACTACACTTCAACTTTCCACTGAACAATATCTTTGCTCAAAAGTCTAGTCATGAACTCAATAAATGCCTCCATGTGTGTGTCTTACCCACTCTTACCACGACATTAATTGAAGTCCATCTCCTTAGCTATGCATACGTACACTGTAGATTACAATGACATTACCATTAGACTAAAACTAAAATGATAACACAAGTGAAAAAAAACCAAAGTTAACACTAAGAAACTAAAATTATAAGACGAACAGAAATTGTAACAAAACACTTGTAAGTAAAGAAACTGATGCTTGGGATGCCTCCCAAGAGCGCTTGTTTTAACTTCGACAGCCTGAATTGGTGAGAATCACTGCACCACCAAATGGTCATCCAAAAATAGTTCGTGTGGAACTTGCTGCGTAGCCTATACATTATTCTCTTGATTTGCTATATAAGGCTTAAGCCTGTGGCCATTTACTTGCTATGTATTGCCATTCTTCTCATTCTGGATCTCCAAAACACCATCTGGCATCACCCTAATAACACGAAATGGACCACTCCAGCGTGACCTCAATTTCCCTTGGAAGAGCCTGAGCCTGGACTCATACAACAAAAACCATTGTCCTGGTGCAAAACTCTTGGCCTTAATCCCAGCATCATGAAGCCTTTTTATGAGTTAGTTTTATACTGACTCAATTGTATTGTTTTTTGCTTGACTTTTGTGGTTCTTTAGTGTACATTATGTGTGGAATGTGTTGAAATTAGTGAACTGTGCAAAGAAGGATATGAATTGATGTTGACCCAGAATGAGCTGAAAATGGAAAAATTGGAATGAGGAAAGTGATTAAGTGATGTGGGATTAGGAGAGATGCAATAAGATGTTTGTTATGAATTATGAGTTTATATGATTTTATGTGGCATGTGTGGTGCAGTTCGATGACAATTGTATATGGGAGTGTGTTCAGTGAGAGAAGATTGCGTTGGTTTTATATTGAAGTATTAAGTGTTCTTCTTAGGTGAATGCATGAATGTATGGTACAAGCATACTTTTGTGCATCTTGCTGTTGTTGTGGCTCACGTTGTTGCATCTTTCATGTACATGGTTGCACTCTCACTCGTACAATGCTGCAACACTAGCGCGCACATAATGTACGTATGTTGCGCGTGCACTGCGGCGCAGCATGGCACACCTCGCACATCGAGGGTACACAGCTGCGCGCGCTGATCGCCCACAGAGCCTGCGCCAGCTCGCGCAGTGCTCGCACAAGCAGCGTGCCAGCGCGCGCAGCGATCGTCCACAGAGCCTGCGCATGCGCGCAGTGCTCGTACAAGCTGCCCGCCACTGCGAGCAGCAGCTACTCACAGCACTTTCACTCATCAGCAACGTGCATACACGTAGTAGCACCTCATGCACACCTCATGCACCACTTGCGCCAATCTTTCACTCCTCATACACAACTCATGCATCACTTGCACCATTCTTGCACAACTCATGCACATCACAGCACACACTTGCTACAGACCTCATGCACATCACAGCACACAACTTCAGCACATCACTTGCACTCGTTTGTGCACACATATGGGCACTTGACAGCATCACTTATGCACACATATAGGCACTTGACAGCATCACATGGGTACTTCATTGCATGACTTATGCACACAACTTGAACGCATTTCACGCGCCATTTTTTCACCATTCTTGCATTATTTGTTGTTACACTCCACCACACTACGGCACTTCCACACAAAAGACTAACGCAAGGAAGAGTACTTGCACAAACACACATGGAAACAATTTGGACTCACCTTGTGAACATTTTCATGGTGTGGCCGCTAGTGCAACCGCACCATATTAAAATTCCAATGGTGCGAGCACTAGTGCAACCGCACCATATTAAAATTTCCATGGTGCGGACGCTAGTACAACCGCACCATGATAAAATTTGCATGGTGCGGCCGCTAGTGCAACCGCACCATGTGAAAGTTTGTGAGGTGCGGCTGCACTCTTCTCCATGAATTTTGTCAAAGAATTTTCTAAGTGTGGAATTCTTGTTTTTGTGCAAGGAATCATGGTGGCGTGTTTTCTATGGGCTCTGGAGCGCGCTAGAGAGATTGAAGCTGTGGCTGGTCACGGCTCAAAGGCGCTGGATTGCAGGACGATTGCTGACGTGGAGGCTCTTGCACATGCTGATTTTAGACAGTTATTTAATATGGTGGCATTTCTGTAAATAAGTGTTCACTTTACGTTTGCGTATTATTTACGTTTTGTAACCTCTATATATAGAGGATTAGCTAACAAATTAAAGAGATAGATAATTCTAGAATAGAAAACCAGACTTTTGATTTTAAGCGGGAACTCTTCTCTCACTACTCTTTCTCTCACTAGTTTCTCTCTTTAAAAATTGTGCTTCGATTGTGATTCCGATCGCGAATTTGGACTAGAATTTGCTTCCTTACTCTCAATTGACAATGGACTGGACAAAACTCTGAACTCTAATCGGTAAAATCCTCCAATTGAGTAGGAATGAGCTTGTTAATGTTACAATTTGATGAATTTGAGCACTTAGCGTTTTCTGGCTAATCGGCTCATGATCTAGGGTTTTAATTGATGAGAATACAATTTAGATGCCTTGTTACATTGCATTGAACATAATCTATGAAGAAATGATTCATATATTGTTTTGATTGTTAATTTCGGTTAAATTTTCACACGATCACTCTGGAATGTTGAATTGACTTAACTGCGGCCGACATACTGAGTATAAGATCAATACTACGATTCTTGTTGTGAAATCTGTGAATGAGAACGTCTTTTGTGAATCAGGTCTTTTCACTTGCTTAATAAGCTTGTCTCTTAGGATGCGGTCACCATGCCGATCCTAGTCTATAAAATCATGAGATAAAAGTGCAAAAGAAATCCTCTGTCGCTAACGAGTACATTTGACCCTAGGTTCAGGCATCGACATGTGAAGAATCTAGGAATTGAGTGTTAAACTTGCTAGGAATAGCGGATTGAGACGTCACAGGTTGAAATCGCCATTCTCAGGCCTCGCCATGGGAGAGGATAGTGTAAGGAGCCTTAATTTGAGGTGTGGTCGTCATGCTAACTTTGGGTTAAGACTCTAGGTGACTTAGTTCACCTCTCGATTGGCTTGTATATTCATTGTACAGTATAAGTGTCTAAATGCATTCTCATCCAGCTTCGAAACTCTAGAGCATCACTTTCATTTGTTTGATTTACACTTTATTCCTTTTGTTTGAAGTTCTATTCTTTTAATTCACGTTAGTGCGAACTTAATTTTGTGACAACCTGAGAACAAATTTCTGGATTCTTGAAACCACTTCACCTTCCCTGTGGATACGATACCCTACTCATTGCTACTACATTAGTTTAGGGTTAAAATTGCAAGGTTAACGATATACCTGTCACCTCTTTGTCCTTTCTTTGTACAACTTTGCACTCACATAAGAATTAAACCTGAATTCGTCCAATTCATTGAGCTCCATCATTCTTTTAGACTGTGCCCTATTCAAATCCATATTAAGCTTCTGAATCGCCCAATAAGCTCTGTGCTCCAACTCTACTTGTAAGTGGTATTCTTTTCCAAATACTAACCGGAAAGGTGAAGGACCAATTAAAGTCTTGTAAGCTGTTTGAAACGCCTAGAGAGCATCATCCAACTTGAGAGCCCAGTATTTTCTACTTGGATTGACAACTTTTTCCAAAACTTGTTTAATCTCTCAGTTGGATATTTTAGCCTGCCCACTAGTTTGTTGATGGTAGGCAATA
Source organism: Ophiorrhiza pumila (assembly GCA_016586305.1). Taxonomy (NCBI): domain Eukaryota; kingdom Viridiplantae; phylum Streptophyta; class Magnoliopsida; order Gentianales; family Rubiaceae; genus Ophiorrhiza; species Ophiorrhiza pumila. Next base: position 18,202,839 of record BLIW01000010.1, read on the forward strand.
GAAACCTTGTGCTTTACTCCATATCTAGCCAAGAGGGATACAGAGATTTTATTACAGAAATGAGAGCCCCCATCACTTATGATTGCTCTTGGAGTTCCAAATCTGTTGAATATGTGTTCTTTTAGGAATGCTGCTACACTTCTGGCATCATTCTGTTGGAGTGCAATGGCCTCAACCCATTTTGATACATAGTCTACTGCAACCAATATGTATTGCATACCACACAACTTTGGGAAAGGTCCCATAAAATCAATACCCCGTACGTCAAAGAGCTCTACCTCCAATATGTTGTTCAAGGGTATTTCATTACGTGAAGAAATGTTTCCACTTCTCTGGCACTTGTCGCATTGACCTACCCAAATTCGTGAGTCCAAAAAGATGTGTGGCCATTAGAATCCAGATTGCAACACTTTGAAACCAGTTCTTGTTGCACCAAAGTGTCCTCCATAAGGGCCTTCACGACAAGCATTCAGAATTTCATCTTTTTCACCATCCTTGATGCACTTCCTTATCACTTGATCACTATAAATTTTGTAGAGTGCATTATCTTCCTAAAAGAAAAACCTTGCATCATGTCTCAGTCTCTTCTTTTGTACATGGGAAAAGTAAGTCGGCACTTGACCAGCTACCACAAAATTAGCTATTTCAGCATACCATGGAAAAGCCTCTTTCTCTACTGTGAACACTTGCTCATCTGGAAAATGCTCCTTAATCAAAATTGTTGGCTCCTCTTGTGCTTCTGACTCCAGCCTTGATAAGTGGTCGTGATGTGAATGGTCGAGGCTCAAACTCCTGTACCAAACAATCCACCACAAACTTCGGATCGTTGCTGCACAAAAACGTTAGAACAAGAACACCAGAACAGATTTTGGGCAGATGCAATTCAAGAGGAACGAAAAGGAATGACTTGAATCAAATCAAACCCTCCACGTTATTAAAAATTGATTTGGCTTAATTAGTGAAAATTCAAGAGCTAAACTTAGTCGATTTGGCTTGTTCTTGAAATCAAGAACTTAGTGAAGTTCAATTCGAAGTTGGATTTGCTTCAAGTCATTCCTTTTCGTTCCCCTTGAGTTCCTTTCACCCGAAATTGTTTGTGTTGTTTTGGTTAAAAGTTTTTGTGCAGCAACGATCCAAAGTTTTGGTGGATTGTTTGGTCCAGGAGTTTGAGCCTCGACCTTTCACATCAGGTCAGCTACCATATTCTCCGAACCCTTGTGGTCTTTTATTTCAACATCAAATTCCTGGAGAAGTAGCACCCATCTAATAAGCCGTGGCTGGGCTTAATTCTTGGCTAAATAGTACTTCAAAGCTGCATGGTCCGTGTGTACAATAACTTTTGAAAGGAGCAAATAAGCCCAATACTTGTCGAAGGCAAACACCACAGCCAGCATTTCTTTCCCAGTCGTGGTATAATTCAATTGTGCTTCATTCATCAATTTGCTCGCATAGTATATTGTGTGGAAGATCTTGTTCTGCCTTTGCCCCAAAATAGCCCCCAATGCGTAGTCACTTGCATCACACATTATTTCAAATGATTCCCCCCATTGGGGTGTGACTGTAATTGGTGCCACCACAAGCCTTTTTTGCAAGGTCTCAAAAGCTTCATAGCATTCCTCACTAAAATCAAACTTCACATCCTTCTCCAACAAACTGCACAGGAGTCTCGCAATCTTTGAAAAATCTTTAATAAACCTGCAGTAAAACCCTGCATGTCCAAGAAAACTCTTAATACCCTTCAAATTGATTGGAGGAGGAAGTTTTGCAATGACATCTACCTTAGCTCTGTCTGCCTCAATCCCCTTGTGAGAAATTTTGTGTCCAAGCACTATGCCTTCTTGCAACATGAATTGGCACTTTTACCAGTTAAGCACCAAATGAGTCTCCTCACATCTCTGCAACACCTTTGTCAAGTTTTCCAAGCATCCATGGAATGTCATGCCGAACACTGAAAAATCATCCATGAAGATTCCTATTATGGACTCCACCATATCATGGAAAATTACCATTATGCATCTTTGAAAAGTTGCCGGTGCATTGCAAAGGCCAAAGGGCATGCGCTTGTATGCAAATGTGCCTAATGGACAAGTGAATGTGGTTTTCTCTTGATCTTTGGGGTCAATTGCAATCTGATTGTAACCTGAGTAGCCATCCAAGAAATAGTAAAAAAGAAATCCAGCAATCTTATCCAAGAGCTGCTCCAATAAGGGTTGTGGGAAGTGGTCCTTCCTTGTTGCTTTGTTGAGCTTGCGGTAGTCCATAGATACCTGCCAAGCACTGATGATTCTTGCTGCAAGGAGTTCATTGTCATCATTTTTCACCACGGTTACACCACCTTTCTTCATCACACGCTACACTGGGCTCACCCATTCACTATCCGAGATTAGAAAGATCATGCCAAAGTCCAAAAGCTTAATAACTTCTTTCTTCACAACTTCCGTCATTTGAGGATTAAGCCTCCTTTGTCTATCATGCACTGACACAGAATTTTCCTCCAACAAAATCTTATGCATACATATACTAGGGCTAATTCCCTAGATATCTGCGATAGTCCACCCAATGGCTTGCTTGTGTTGTCTTAATACACCCAAAAGATTCTCCTCCTGCCAAGCTTCCAGCTTGGAAGAAATCACCACTATCAAGGTTTCATTTTCACTTAGAAAAGCATACTTCAAATATGGAGGCAAGGGTTTAAGTTCCAGCTTTGGTGGCACCACAATGGAGGGCATAAGCTTTTTATTCCTGCACAAATTGTCTTTGCTCCTTGATAAGTGGGTATTTCGCCGACTATTTCGCTTTATTTTCTTGATATTTTGTATGAAACATTGGTGAAAACTGTACTACGTGAATGACTTGTGAGGAAGAATGCTCTGAATTTGATAAATGATGGAATGTGTCAAAGTGTCACAAAATGTTGTGGAAACGGATATATTTGTATGTGGTCTGAATCTAGCACACTGGCTCACCACACAACTTGCCAAGCCACACTTCAGAGGCCCACACTTCAGAGGTCCACACCTAGAGGTCCACACTTCAGAGGTCCATGATTTGGAAGTCCACAATTCACTATGCACAAGTCCATGATTTGCAAGTCCACAATCACTATTCACAAGTCCACCACTTCACTTACGCAGCACTCACACTTACTCTTGGGCTCACACTTACACTCTTGACCTCCACAACACACACTAGCACACAACTGACCTCCAAGTCTTCAGGAAGGTCCATGACTACTCCTGAAGCACAACACCATCACACAACACACTTAGCACAACACTTCACACACCATGCACACACGGCGGTCGCATGCTCACACACACGCACACACGGCGGCCGCATCGTGCGGCCGCCCTCTCACACACACACACACACGGCGGCCGCATCGTGCGGCCGCATCGTGCGGCCGCCCACTCACACACACGCACACACGATGCGGCCACCTCACTCACCTCACACACATGCACTCTCATGAATTTTTCGTTTGTCATATCTTAGTTAGGAATTATCTCAAGCATTTCATAGTCAATAAACTCCACATCCGTACCAACACACTTGGTAAACACAGCCATCAACCTATATGATAGTTTGCCTTTAATTATTCTCATTCATTAAGTACACTTGTCTTCACTAAATTCTTGGTCTATCAATGTAGGAACACGTGTCAACATCTGGGCTGGAAAGGGAAACTTCCAGGAAGCTCACTAAGCCAAGGTATCGAGGGCAAACTATAAAAGCACAAGGAAGCAGCTTGGAGCCAGAGGGAGAGGAGGCGGCCACACAATAGAACAAGAGTCAATAGATTAGGGTTCTTAGTCTTTAGCTTAGATTAGGTTTTTCTCCCTCTTTTCCCTTTCTTTCACTCCTCACCTCAGTGGGTGCACATATTTCATTAGTCAAAGCATTGCAATCGTCCTCATTTCTCAAATCTCTAACACATGCTTTTGCTAATGTGCCTTTCACTACACATTCATTTTCCACTTCAACAACATCATTTTGCATTTCAAAAATTGACTCATCTAATACATAACATTCAACAAGATTTTCGATCTCAGACACAATTTTTCTATCTTCACCATCTAACTCAACCTCATTTATTTCTTTTTCCCAAACATTAAATTCATCAACACACACATAGTAATGTTTCATATATTTATCAACCAAATTTACGGAACATGCAACAGCTCTTATAGCAAAACAAGACTCTGTATGCAAAGGATGTTTCATGGCATAATTAACATCAAAAACCACTTGTTCATTGTTTATGCGAAATGTTACTATTTTGTTTCTAACCCCTATTAAAGCATCACCTGTGGCAAGAAAAGGTTGATCAAAGATGAGGGGTACCTCAGGTTCCTAATCCAAATCAAGCATAATGAAATTTATAGGCAATGTGAACTTGTCTCTCTTCACCAAGACATCTTTCACCATACCTGTAGGCTTCACCAACGATCTGTCCCACATCAACAACAATTGAGAGAGGCATAAGGTTAATCCCAGCACCAAGGTCACAGAGTGCTTTCTCAAAATATCTCGTGCTGATCTTGCATGGTATGGTGCAACTTCCTGGATCCTTCAATTTAGGTGGCAAATTGTGCCCTATCCAAGCTCCACTATATTCTGTAAGCGTCAATAGTACTTCACATCTAAGAATCTATTCTTTATTTGTTATGAGATCCTTTAGAAATTTTGCATATTTAGGCACAACAGTCACCAAGTGGAGAAGATGTAGGCTCAAATTAACTTGTTTAACCACATTCAAAAATTTATCAAACTGTGGCCCTCTCTTTGGCTCTGGTTTCACCCTTTCTGGAAATGGAGGAGAATGAGCGTATTCGGGAATATTGTTAGGGCTTGGTGGCCCTCTAACCTTTTTGGTCACCTCATTTCCTTTATTGTCCTGCACCTCCTCATTCTCTGGTGCCATGGCCTCATGAGCACAATCTTTCTCAGGTTCCACAACTTTCTAACTATCAACTTCGCAAACATCATCTCCAGGAATGGTGGCTTTGTGCACTTGCTTACCACTTCTCAACGTAATAGCATTGCAAACCTCTTTTCTTTTTGGATTTGGAACCGTATCACTTGGAAATGAGCCACTAGGCCTGTGATGTACTGCATTAGCAAGTTGTCCCAACTGCATCTCAATGTATTTTAGTGTGGCCTCATGATGTTTCACAGTCGTTTCCAAACCACCAAATCTTTGCTCATTTTTATCCATCTTTTTTATAAGCCTGTGGAACATATCTTCTATGGAAGGTTTTCTTTGATCTGAAGCATTAGGCTGATGATCAAAGCCTAGATATGGATTCGCGAATCTCCTTTGCTCACTGCCTTGAACATATTGACCTACTTGATTTTGTTGCCCCCAAGTGATTGGTCTACCACTATACTGTTTATTGCCGCCAGCGTAATTCCCTGAGTATTGTGGCTTATTGTAATTGGTGACATACTACAGGGATTCTGTTATGATAGCACATTCATCCGTGTAGTGTTCTCCATTACACAAACCGCATGCAAGGACCGGGGCTTTAGCTTGTTTAGCCTTTAGTGTCTACACTTGTTTTGCAAGTGCTTCAAACTTTGCTCCTAAGGAATTTTCATCATCGAGGTCTAAGATGCCCCTTTGCCTCCTACCCTGTGGTTTCCTAGTTTCAGGAAAAATGTATTCATCTTATCTTATCAAAGAGTTCCCTCACTTCTGGAACACTCTTGTCTTTCTAGGCTCCATTAGGACATGCCTTTACTATCATGGAAGATTCAGCTGTGAGTCCCTTAGAGAAGGTGTTTAATTCTCTTATTTGACCCAAGTCATGATTTGGACACTGTCTGATTAAGTCGTTGAAATGTTCCCATGCCTCTCATTTTTCATCATGTTGAAATGGCTAATCCAGGAGCTAGACCATCATGTTGTTGGAAGTTCATTATATCCATTCACATTTTCTCTAGTTTTGCTGGTGGGAAATTCTTCTTCTACAATTCCTCAAAAGATGTTATATCATTTGTGCCCCCAATAGATTTGAACTAATGTTTTGCTTTGCCTCTCAAAGACAGAGGAAAAAGAATTCTGTGAACTTCAATCCTTGGCACTCTTTGAAGTTTAAAGCTGCTGCACAGCCCCAAAAACCAATCAAGATGTTCATTAGGATCCTCATTATCTAGACCTTGGAAGAATTGGCCTTGAGTGATCATAGACACTATCTGAGTAGGGATGTTGATGAGAATGAGCCCGTGTTCATGTCCAAGGTGTTAAGTCAATTCTTCATCCTGAAAGTTTCTGTCACATTTTGGTATTCTTGACATAACTCTTTCGATATAACTCGAACTTGCACCATTCAAGAAGCCCTGGAACGATGAGAGATAGAGCTACAACTTTCGTGTTTTACGTTTTTCAAGATTCTGAGGTTATCACCGTTGAAAGTGCCTTGCAAAGTTGATGACGGGATTCTGGCCGAATTTTCATCTCGAATTTCATGGATTACATTGAAGACCAATATGGCGTGCTTGGGCTTTGCCATTAATGGATCACGCCATTATCTATTTAAGTCATAGGATTTATTTATGTTGTTTTAATAATTAAGTCCATTAAAACGTTTAATTATGGGCTTAAGTCTTTATGTTTTAATTATGGGCCAAGTAATTACTTGATCCAATTATCTTGCATAATAATTAGGAAAGTAAAGTTTTAGAAAGTAAAATCGAATTTTGCTTCTTCAAGGCAAAACCGATTTTAGTATTTGTTTAAGTTTAAGAAAGTAATCTCCTACTTTTTAGGAGGTAAGTTTGTCTTTAATTGGAGAGGCAAAAACGTGTTTTGCCTTCTTCAAAACCGTGTCTTAAAATCCTTTTCCAATAAGGATTAGTTTGTTAGTTTGTTAGTTAGTTGGTTAAGAAGTCAAGTTGTATTTTACAACTACTAGGGTTTTGTTTCCTTTTAGGATTAGCATGGCCGAACCTACTCCCTATAAAAGGGACAACATTGTAACGTTTTTTCTTATGTTGAATTGAAAGAATTTTGGCTTTGCTAAATTAAATTTGACATCATCAACGTGAGTTATTCTTGAGTAATTCATAAGACCCGCCAAACCTTAAGTGAGGAACTTTAGGTGAAGCTTACAAGTTCTAGATTTATAGAACCGGCTAAACTTGATAGGTTTAAACTTTTGATTTACATTAGTTGAACTTATTCAATTTGTGTTAACGTTGGGGTTAGGTTAATTTTAATCTTGCCTTTTCGTTCCATATCTCTTTTCCGCAAATTGTGTTCTTGTTTCTTGAATTGAGTTTTTGGTGCACAACGATCCGAACTTGTGGAAAATTCGTGTGGATTGGACTTCATCCTACTCCATTCGTATCAGATGTGATAGCTCTCTACATCAATATATTGTTGATCAAACTCATTCTCAAAAATAATGGCGTAGTAATCACCAAATCAAGGTGGTCTATCTCTTGGATTAGCCATTCTTCTTTCTCTTTGTTAATCCCTCAAAGTCTTTAGAAATTCAAGATCTAATGAATGCTCTGGTTCTGCTGCAGATCTAAGCATTGGCATACAACACACCACAAGTTATGTCTGATAGAAGAAAAGAAAAACAATAATAACAAGAATTGTAGACTAAACTAAAGACACATAACAAAAACACACAACACAAGACAATTCAAGAATAGACAACACTTGGTAGGAGAGAAATGCAACAACAGAGTAACAAGAATGTAAAATAAAGATAGAAGTGAACAAAACAGAAATAACACAAAACAAGAAAATCAAAAAATCGTGCCTCCCCCTGCAGCGGCGCCAAAAATTAATAGGCTTGTCGTGTACCTCTTCAATTTTACCCTAACACTACTATAGTAGTAGTAGAATGGATTGATCCACAAGGAAGGAAATGGTTTCCAGAGTTCAGTGATTTTGTCGCAAAAATGAGTCACAAAAAAGCTGATAACAAAAACAATAAGGAAGAGACAACAAGAAACAACTACAAGTCCAGTAATTGAAATTAAATGTGATAACAAGTATGAGTTGGATGTCCTAGGGTTTTACGCCGGATGAATGCACTTCAAACTACTCAACCGCAAATGCAATTGACACACAAGAAAAAGAGAGGAGATCAAGCTGCCTAGAAGCCTAGCCTGTAGCCAGCATGGCGAGGCCTAAGAATGATGTTATAACCAGCAACATCTCAACTTCCCAAGACTAACTACTCTAGCATGCAAATCCTAAGGTCTTCCCATGGCGAGGCCTGACCTAGGTTTGTTTGTCTTTGTTAGCCATAGAAAATCTCTTTTCACTCTATTCTAACAATTTAATGAACTTAAACCAGCATGACAACCGCATCTCAGATCATGAACAGACAACACAAGTGAAGAGACTCAATAATTATACTCTAAGTTCTCATTTCATGTAACTCTCACATATATCGATGAATCTCACCTCAATTTAGCATGGCGACCATAATTGAAGCGCAACTCAGTCAATAAGCATGAGAATTTATGAAACTTAACAAGATTCAAGCATTAATTTTCAGTAAAATTTCATTCTTTATGGATTGTGTCAAATGCAGAGCATTACGTAGTCTAACTACACATTCATCCGATTAAAATCCTAGCACACCATAGATTTAGCCACAAAACTCTATTCTCAAATCACGATCATCAAATCGAAACTCAAAATAATTCATTTTCATCAAGCAGAAAGAGTTTACCAATTAAATTGCTTCCAAGCTTCAAATTTACAAAAGATTTATGAAATTCCTCCTTAATTTAGTAGAGAATTGCAATGATCGGATCAAAAGTGTGATCGGAATTGAGATCGGAGCTCAAATGCTAGAGAGAGAAAAAATCTAGAGAGAAAATATTTCCCGCTCAAGATCAAAAATCTGGTACAATTCTAGAAAGTCTGAATCCCCTAATAAATGACAAATACCTCTATATATAAAAGTCTAAAGCTTATTCTTCACACTAACGTAAAATGAACATTTATTTTTGAAAATGCCACTGTGAGAGTCCCCCGTCACATTAATGCTCGTGCAATGCGTGCCCCATCAGCAAACACTCTGTCCTGCTACGCATTCGGGCTAAACTGCGTCACGCCTCCTCAACCCTCAGCACGTCTTTGAGCCACAAGCCATCACACCACCACAATCTTCATAAAAAGAACAATCTTCAACACTTAGACAAAATTCCAGACTTGCATTTTAACATTTTAACGGGGATGCATCTTCGCAATGCATCGCAGCACAAATTCCCACCATGGCGATGCATCTTGACGATGCATCGCAGTGTGTTATCTTCTATGGCAATGCATCTTGATGATGCATCGCCATGTAAGTGCGCTCTACGATGCATCGCAATGCAACTGTGTCGTGCATGAGTGTGTGTATGCAACCTACATAAGTGCCTAGAATGTGTGTGCTATGGATGCCTGTGATGTGCATGAAGTGTGTGCCGTGAAGTGCATGAGGTGTGTGCTGAAGAGCGCATGAAGATGCACAAATGTGTGCTATAGAATACATTTGCGGTGTTGGATTCTTGTGCTGGTGAGCATGTGTGCATATGGTGCTATAATGCTAGTGCCCGCAGTGTTGCGGTGATGTGTGCAGCCATGATGCGAGTGATGCGGTGCATGTATGGCGATGTGCGGCAATGTTGTGCTCTCATACGGCAATGTGTGCAGCAATTGGTGAGTTATATGCTGCTCTTGTGCGACGACGTGAATCGAGGTTTTGCGGTGAGTGCGGCAATGTGCATGCGAGTGTTCAGCGATGTGAATGTGAGTGTGCAGCGATATGCAAGGTGAGTGTGCGAGGTCATGTGACGATGCATGCATGTGTTGTGCAAGCCGTGTGCATTGAATATGCTATGAAGTGCAGCCAATGAGTGTGGTGCTGCAAGGCGCCGTGTGCGGAGATGCAAGGCATGTGTGCGGTAATGTGTGCCTAGATGTGCGGCGATGTGTGGCGATGCCAGGCATGAGTGTGGCGATGTGTGCTATGTTTGTGTGAGGTTTGTGCAACAATGTGAGTTCATACACACACTCGTACCTTCACACACTACTTCAAACACACTTTCATAAATTTTCAACCCATCCTTCTACCAAACACACCACACAAACTTCTTCACACAAACTTGCAAATCACACACAACATTGCACACATTGCCACTAAACACAACGAAAGCTAAAATACAGCTCACACATCACTTATTCACCAATGTTCAACCCTTTTCATCAGATAGCGATTCACACCATCCCTTACACAAGCTTACACAAATATGCATTTATAAGCATGGGAACACACAAAAGCCATGTGAAAACAACATTATTAAGTCAGTATAAAACTGACTTATCTACAGGGTAATCTGGTATTAGGCCACGTGAAATTTCAAAAAAAAGAAAAAAATTCTCAAGTGAATTGTTGTAGCTTGGCTGCACCTACACCATGAAAATGCATGTTTTGAAGTTGAAATTTTCTTAAGTGTTGAAAGCATCTTGCACAAAAGTTACTTCACGTGACTTGAAGTAACCTACGCCACAAAACACAAATAACTTTTAAAGAAAAATTTCCTAAGTGTTGAGATCATACGGCGTGATGCGAGTTAAGCTACGGGAATAAAGCAATAAAAGTTTTCAGTCTGGAACAGATGAACTAGCATAGCCTGTGGGAGCCCACGCCATTATAAAATTTACACTATATATGAAATTGAAAATTTTGGCTTATACGTCGTGACCACTCAAAATTCTATGCCATGTAATCTGGTTCGAACATCAATTTCGAAAATTCCTTGAACCACAGTTCTCAAGGTATAAGGTAGCCTACGTACACTGGCTAAGTTTACATGACGTAGGCAACGCTAGATCACGCCAAGGCACATCTACAAGTACCAACACTTAGAAAAATTTTAAACAAATTCTTGATTCTCGTTTCAAATTAAACAAGAATAGCTTAGAGCATGTTGCACTATAGTCCAACTAATTTCCAATATGCACCAATCATGCCATTTTTGCACAATTCCATCCGTAGGATTTTGCATACTCATCACACACACATTTCTACCGATTCATCCTTTCAGAAAATATCAAGGACTCACTAGATTCATCAAAACCCGAAATTCTGCTTCAAGAGGTAAATTTTTTATTCTTTATTTTCTAGTTGTTTAATACTTAATTGAGCTTCTTTGAATATTTCTTTATGTTAGATAATGCATATCTGGAACTAATTAATCATGATTAACAACTGGAAAATGAGAAATGAAGTTAGTTCATAATTGGATTTTGTCCTTTCTGGAATGTAATTTCTTGGTTCCTATTTTTGCAATGTGATGTTGTATAACATTTCTACATGCTTGAGAGATGCTATTCTGAGTGTTTATGCATGAAAAGAACAAAAATGGGCAGAATTGTAGATTGTGTGATTTTTGAAATTTCAGTGCTTGATGTAGTTTATTTGTGATCTGACTTTTGCTATTTCTGATTAATGTTTGGATATAGTTGATTTTGCTTGCTTGTGATGTGAGAATCACTTCTAAGTGTCCAATTGTTGATCATGAAAACTCTTTTAGTTTGTAATTCTCAATTTCACTTGGATGTAGATAGGCCACTGTTTGCTTGAATTGAACAAGAAACCTGATTTGCATGCTTTTGCTACCCTACATTGAGTTGAACCAAATTGCATTGAGGCATAAGGCATAATGTGCTCATCTGTTATTGTGAAATTGTGAGATATACTAGAGGAGGTGGAACTATTAGTGGTGCAAGAGCCATCAATTGATGAGGACCAATTGCTAGAGAAGAAGGAGATAGAGCTTTGAGATCCAACAAACTCTTAAGGCTATGTCCAAGAAAGTGAAAGAGGATAAATCTGAGGGACCTATATCCAACAAGAGGAAGAAGGAAGGAAAGCTCCCTAAAAGTTTGAAAAAGACCAAGAAGAAGAAAAAAAAAGAAAGTCAAGCCTGTGATAGAAGCATTTAACAATAAAGAGGCAATGGAGCAAGCTCGGCTCAACCAAGTGAAGAACCACAAAATAAAGAAGAGGCAGCACCAAAGGACATAGATTCATAGCACTCCAGATGAGGGGGAGGGGTCCTTTTTGTCACTTACTCAAGTGCTTGAGGACAAGAACCCTATTAAGTGTGGGGGGGCATTGTGCCTTTTATTTTATTTTGAAATTATTTGTTAAAGTGTTGTGATGTTGCTGGTTTTGACGAAGTGAATTGAATTAGTTAGCTTGGTGAATTGATTTGTTGTGTATGGTGAAGACAATTTGTTTATGTTGTGTGATGTGAAAATTTCTATGTTAGATGTTTTGATGTGATGAGTGATAATTTCTTTGTAATTGTAGGTTATTGTAGTTTTTGTTTTTATTTTTAGTTCAAGTAGTTGTTTTTGGGATTAATGTATGTTGGATCCAAAATGTGTTGTGAAAAATGTGTGATTTGATTGATGAAATGAAATTCAAGTTATTGTGTTGAAATTATTAATCTATGATGAAATTGTCATTGGAGTAAATGATGAGTGGGTATTGAATAGAAATTGTGGTTTTATGCCTTGGTAATGAAGGACATAATATGGATAATATATAGGAAGAATTGGAACTATGAAAAGGAACAAGTTGTGGAATAAGTTATTTTTGAAATTCTAATAAAGCTCACTTCTAGCTAGTATGTCTTTGAGAAATATGTTGTGAACATACATGCATTGAAGAGATAATGTGAACCAGGTTTATTTTATGTGCTTAAGGATACTCAAAAGAGTGCAAACTTCCAATTTGAGAACTAGACTGCCTTGTAACATGTAGAAAGTGTTTCATTGATATGAGGAACTAGTTTGATTGGAAGTGAGGTATAAAAAGCCATAAAACCCTTGGCATGTGATATTAGTGTATAATGTTTGCTTATCCTCTATGAAATTGCCTAATGAATGGAAACTGTATTTGTGTAATGGAATTAATATGATGGAGTAGAGGTAAAAAGATGCCAAAAAACTAGGACACGTTCATTTGCTTATTATTGTAGGGTATAAGGTTTATTAATCTTCAATATAATACATGAGTGTGATGATGCTATAGGGCTTATGAGACATGAGTTAGAGGAAGAAGCTAGTTTTATGACCTAATTTGGTGCTTGTTATCATTTTGCTTGTGTAGTAGAGAAGATTTTGAATACAAAAGGGTGCAACTTCACAATTATTGGCATTAATGCAAACTCATCAAGATTACCTAGGATTTCAGATTGACAATCACACTGTTAACTTATTTTTAATTGAATCGTGAAATTTTAAATTCATTAAAAGCACAAGTTTGCATTGAAGGATGAATCCCTAACTTGGTGTTCATCCCAACTCTTTTGAATCTACTTCTTGTAGTATTGCTTGAGGACAAGAAATGTCTTAAGTATGAGGGGTTTGATAAATTGGTAAATCACCAACTTATTGGGTTTAATTTATTATGAAAATACTTAAGTTCTCAATTTAATACAGCCACTAATGTTGGATTATGTATTGTTTTAGGTTAAAGATCACAAAAGAGCCAAAAAGATAAAGAAAGAGTGAAAAGATGCAAAACGGAGCACAAATTTAGAAACCAAAGCAAGTGACATGACCTTAGCTAAGGTACACCATGAACTATTCAAGAGATATAGAAAAGTGTAACTTTAACTAGGCCACACCAATCAAGGAACTGCAGGAAGAATTACAAACCTCACGTGCTGTACCGCAGACTATGCCATGAAGAGCAAATGAGCAAATAGGCATGGCATAACTACATGCAGACCATACCGACAATAAAAGAGCACAGAAGGATGTGATTCCATACTCTACTTGAGAAGAGATGTTGCTGGAGCGGTTGGGAGTAGGTCACATCATAGAAAGGAAATGCAAGAATGATTCAGCAAAGAGCTTAGGTAGTTTAGACTAGCCTACATGAGATACCTACAGGAGTCTTGGCACAGTATAACCCAGCCTACGCGATGCAAGGCCCCAGAGAAAAAAAAAAAAGGAGAGCTCGCATAGCCTGTGCATGCCCATGCGAAGTGCAAAATCAGAAGCATGAAGGCAGACGTGACCTTGCCTATGTTGCATTGAGAAGAGAAGAGTTTCCTCACGTGGTCACTGCTCGCCCATGTTAAACTGCGGAATCGTTGATAGCAAAGCTCATATGACCTATGGCAGCCTACGCCATGTATTCCAAGCAGAAAGTTATGCAGTGTAACTTGAGGTAGCCCACGCATGCTTATGTGTTCATGTACTTGGTGTACTTTTTATACTTTTTACAGCTTTTTACATTAGTGGTTCTTCTCCTACCTACTTTTTGGATCCAACATGTATTCCTAAGTTCTCTAGAGGTTCTTTTACATTTTTAGAACTTAAAAAGTAGCTAGAAAGAGGGACCTAATTTGTAATTAGTACAAGAAATTAGATAGAGCAACAAGACTTGGAGAGAGAACATCATCTTCTTCTCTCCAAGCAAGAACATAAGAGAAAACAAATGTTGAGAACAAGGTTGATAAAAAAGCTAGAACTTTTGATTATATTTCAAGAATAAGCTTTCATCTTTTGAAAATGGTGACATCTTTCTTATACTTTATGGCTTTTATATCAATTTTCTATATAATTAAGGTCCTTGAAGTCACCATGAGTGGCTATACCTTGAAGAGTAGCCATGGGGATAACTAGTGGGTTTAGCAGAACTTATATTGGGATGAAATCTTGCCTTGGGTATGTTAATGAAGGACCTTGCATGCTTAATTTTAATGGGCTTCCTCAATAATACACATTTGCAGACTAATTAAGCCATGGGTGAACTCATTAGTCTAATGGGGGAATCTAGCTATAGTATGACAAGGGGTTGAGTAGGATTCATTCTCTTAGCTAAGTAAAGTCAAGAACTAGCATGTCTTTGCATGGCTTCTTACTAAGGTCATGGGACATTGGCTCTAGGTGTTAGGTGATGAGGCTAAAGGGCAAGATACCTAGGCTTGGCTTCTTGGTAAGGTCAATTGGCCTTTCTCCTAGCGGGTAGCACATAAGGGAGGGGGTGGAATCTCCATTCGATTTGTTGGGTATAACTAAAGGGCCGGGGAGTATTTCTTAGTAAGCTCTCCACCCTTAAGTTTTACACTTTGAGAGGTTGTTATAGGTCTTAGTAACTTATAGCCTCTTGATGAAAAACCTCTAGAACCTAGCACCCAAGGCAAGTGATTAGTTTAAATGTTGGTTGGAATGCCCACAAGCTACCCCGTGGTCTCTCCTGTTCTCTCTTGTGTGTTCTATCAATTCACTGTTTTGCATTTTTACTGCTGAAATACCAATCCATCAATAACACTTGAATTCAATTACTCTTAAAATCAGCTTGCTTGCAACTAGACAACTAAAGAATCCCTCCCTGGGGAATGATCCTTAAGCTATGCTAGGTTGATAGTCTCTAGATTATCAACTAGAGCACTTGATGATATGAATGACCGAGACTTGAAGTCCTGGACCACTCAAACCACACATTTTGGACCGTTGTTGACACAAAATTCAAATCAACGCAAAGACACAACAAATTGGCGGAATAGAAATCAAAGGGAAACAAAAAGATTTGATAATAAGTTACGTTTATTACAAACAGATTAAACCTAGCTTATGTAAATCAAGAGTTAAACTTAATTAGTTTGGGAGTTCCTGAAATTAAGAACATTTAGGCTTACCCAAGGGTCATGCTAAAGGTTCGCGGATTGTATGAAGTTTAACTAAAATTAATTGAAACTTCAAAAAGTTCAAACACAAAGTGTTCGCAAATTTAGCAAAGCTAAAAATTTTTCTTTGTTCTTTTCATAAAAAACGTTAAAACATGCCTTTAAATAAGGCTACAAAAAACGTGTAAACTCTAATGGTAGTCAATTACAAGTTGACTACTTAACTTAGTAATCCGATTTGAGGAAACTTCCAAATTGGAGTCGATAACTAATTACTTTCCTAAAACCATCACATGGTTTTAGTTTCCTAAAACAAAACACACTTCTAGCTAAAAGATAGCACACGGTTTCCTACTTAAAAGCAAGACGTGGCTTCCTCCTAAAAAGTACGAAATTATTTTCCTAAACTTTTCTAAAAAGTAGGAAGTTACTTTCTAAATGAATTACTTTCCATTATCATGCAAGATAATTGGGCCAAGTAAATACTTAACTATTAAACGAATTAATAAGCCCAAATTAATATTTAATGGACTTAATATATTACAAAGCCAATAAATCCTATTTACTTAAAAGTGGCGTGATCCATAAATGGTAAAGCCCAAGCATGCCATCTTGGTCTTCAATGTAATTGCTCCATTTGAGATGTTAAATGCCGAGTTAACACAAGAAGTTGGTTTTGGCACCATGGACACGGACACAGCCTCATTCTCATCAATCCCTCCCTCCTCGAAAAGGATTCGTCCTCGAATCTTAAAATTGAGCTCCTGAATCAAACACCAATATGATGAACTCAACAAGAACCAAGTTAATTTGGAATGTAACACCTTGCGGGCAGCAACACTTTATTTCCCTAAAGAAAAAACTAAATCTATTAGTTCAAGGAACAAAATTACTAGTAATGAACATAAATGTATATGGACTAATATATGCTCTTATATAAGAAATAGATGCATCAATATCAAAATAATTCACAAGTGTGGATAATGCATACAATGTATCATAATAGCTATCTCTAAATGCATTATGACAAAAAATAGATGCATCAATGATAGATTCACATGAACAAACAAATTCAATGTTAACGTGTCCAACTTAAATTCGTCAAGTAACCAACTTGAATTATTTTTACATTGAGAATATATGGTTAATCTGGAAAAGTTATCATTCTTTAGAGTAACAACACTTAAAGAAAAATCAGAATGTAAATAATCTAAATAGTAGAAATAAACATAATACTTTACCTTTTGGAATTTGAAAGAAATTAAGAACTTAGATAACTTTTTTTTTTAAAGAACTTAGATAACTTACCAAACAAGTGTTGAACTACCAAAATACCTCTTTGAACTTGGTGGATTTGGATATGTAATGAATTGACATCAGAAAGTGTAAATTAATGAAAAAAATAATCAAAAGAAAGGTCATTCCAGCAAGTATAACCAACATAATTAACACTTCGATTAGTGCACACAAGGGTTTGGTTTTGTTCAAAATTATAACTATGAATTTCAGATTGTAACTCATGTATTAAATAAGTAACATAAAACGAAAACAAGCTATACACAGATCATTCAATTCAAAGTATTTTGATGTAACCATTGAAGAATTATGTAAATCAATTTTCTCCTTAAAACACATGATGTTAGACTTGAAAGTACAATTTATAAAATATCAAACCAATTGTTAAAAAGTGTAGTAAAGCTTTTGAAATTGATTAAAAATGGGTTGAAAACTTTGAAACTCAACCGAATTGATAATAACAAAGTTATTAACAGTTTTAATATCAAAATCAATTGGAAACTTATCTAACTTACATTGCTTACCTTGCGGGAAACAAGTCATGGTAGGTTGGACTCCTTCTATTGCGTATTGAGTTGTTTTCAACTCCATTAGATATCTTGGAACTCCATAAATCTGCAGAACAAAATATCTAGGCAGCAAACAATGTAATTCGTGATCACTATATTTCATAAGTACAAGATGTTGTTCAACTTTCAATGAACTCTCATTCTCACTCTTTCTATTACTTTTATTTTGCTCACATCCTATACTAACTAAATCACTATTTTCTTTGTCTTGTTTTTCTCTCATATCATTACAAGCTTTAGCAATCTTGGCTTGGTCTTTAGAAATTTGACAAGGCTTTAAAGCTCCAGCTCCAAGATTAAACTTTTTACCATCCTTCATGATTGAATAGCAATTTTTTAGATCATTATAAATACCCTTGCAAGCAAGTTACCACGGTTTTCCCAATAAAGGATGGGCTGTTTGCATAGGAAATATGTCACATATTACCTCATCTTTGTATTTTCCCACTGAGAATGCAACCTTGACTTACATTGGCACCCATACTTCACCACAATTATCACTCCATTGCAGCAAGTAAGGATTTGGATGTGGAGTGGTTTGCATTTTAAACCTTTCTACCATTAGATCACTAGCAAAGTTAGAGCTTCTCCTACTATCAATCACCATAGCACACACTTTATCTTGGACATTGCACCTTGTATAAAACTCTTTTACACGTGCCGAAGATGTGGTGTTGGACTCCTTAATTTCATCATGAGATTGTATCATCTTTTTGAGTGTTTGTATTAATTCATCAATCTCTAACTTAAGAGTATTTGTACTTTCTTTCACAATTGATTAATAAATCTGCAATGTTAGTGAAAAACAACAAGAAAACAATACAATTCCCTCACGGGTTTCTCACTTTGGGGAGTAGGTACTCTTAACTCTTTATAAGAAGATTTTCTCTCGTAATGTATACCTTAACTACACTTTCGTTAATGGATCACCTAATCTATAAGAGACATATCAGTTTGTTGACAAGAGGGACACGTCTCAACCAACAAGTTCAATCAACAAAACTTACACAAGATAAGTCAAATAATATGTTAAGGCAAGAAATCGAAAAAAGTATTTAGAACACGTAGAGGTATAATTTGATTTAGCTATAGAAAACCTTAAAACCCTAAGTGGGTATTGTCCAAATTAAAAACAAAAAAGAGGCCGGAATTTAAAAAAAAAAGCCCAACATAAAAAATGCCCAAATATATATATATATAAAAAATCGGACTAGTACAAAAAAAAATTCAGCCCAAAAAGAACAATGTGTTCTAGATTGTTTCCTAAAAGACCACAAAAATTAAAAGTCCCATAACTTTCTCAATTTAAATCAGAATTGAGCGATTCAAGTTGCCATTTTCTTATCTTTCTATCTAGTTTCTGTTTTCATTGCCATGCCTCTCAATGAAATTGGGAACAAAACACACCTAACCGCATCTTGAGAAACTTGAGATAGCTTAAACTTGTTACTCAAGGAACGATTTCAAATGAAAATGCAAACCTTCATGTTTGTTTCCTTGAAATATAGCTCCTTGACTAATCATGGCAACAATTTGAGATGGTATTTAGAAGCTCTCCACTTCAATCTCGAAATAGTTGTTGATGTTTTTCATCGATGGCTCATACTAATAGCCTAAGCAAGGCAAAGGTGGTTCTTCTTGTCTCTCTCCCATTCTTGCTCTCAACCTTCTTTCAGCCAACAATGTTCTTTCTAATTCTTGATTCAACTTGTATTCAACTACTCCTCTTGATCTTGTACTCTTTTGCATAACCGAGAGGATCCAAGCTATTGAAGGTACCTACAAACACCAAGCAAAACACAAGTAAACTGAATTGCTAACAAAAACATGAAATTTCTCTAAACATAACTAAACTCAAAATAGTTCTTAAACACCAATTGTCCTCCCCGGTAATGGTTCCAAAAACTAGTCGTGTTTGTAATCACCAAAATAAATTCTCACAAAGAAATGCCTCAATAAAGGCTACTTGTCTAAACAGCAAGTTAAACCTCAAGTACTCTAAACAGGGAGGCCATGCACTGGACCATATCGAATCAAGAAAAATGGGAAGGATAGGGCTGAAGCTTCCCCAGCTCTTTGTAAGCTATTGCATTGCAATAAGTCACAGCTACCTTATCTAAAAACAACTATCCTCAGGTAAGGGCTCCTGTCTGCTGAAGTTAGGACAGGTTGCCATTAAAAAAGTTTAAAATGTTATGCCTACTGATGTTAGGGCACTGCCAATCTTTCTGAGCTTAAGTGTGCTGACACGCTCATTGTTTGAGAATTTTGAATGGGAAGTTGTTCAAGAATGAGTCCTGCTGCCTGTTCATCTCTCCATTTCTTCATATATTTTCTCTCCTTTTCTTTTTGGAATGCTAAGAATCTGGAAAGTAAGCCAATATCAGCAGCTCTCTCTAATCAGATTGGAAGTCCTGCTACAGTAACTTCAGCTATGCTGTCTGCTGGTAGTTCAAGAACAGGTTTGCCAAGTAACAGCATGTGGGAAGGAACAGCTGCGAAACAAGCTAAAGGGAACAGCCGAGATTCAAATGTAATTCATTATTTTGCAAACCGTCCTAATAACATAGGACCTTTTGTCACTCCTCGTGATAGGAGTCTTTTGCTCATACATAGTAGGACTCTTATAAATGGAGGAAGTACTCCAATTTTACATTTTAATAGCTTCTTGTTTGCTGGATCCATTAGACATAGGCTTTTGTACATGGATCCATCTATAAGAGGCACTTTAAATGTAAGAACGATTTTAGGGTAAGTCCATCGTTCACCAATTAATCTAATAAAATGCGGAGTGGCGACCACCCTCAATACGAGGTTAGCCAAATAAAAAAAATAAAAAAAAAACCTCAAGTACTCTTCATGATAATTCGCAACTATCACTCTTGTATAGCTTAAAGATCATTTCTACAGGGACGGACACTTCGGTTAAGAACTATCATAATATAGTTGTGCAAAGAACAATAAATAACAGAAAATATGAAATGAATGTGGGTTGTCAATAGTTAAAGAATATAAGTTTCAAATCAAATACACTAGAGAAAAGTAGTGGTGTCATGGTGTGGTATAAGAATATTTCAAACGGATACTTTGATGAATTGCTTACCAAGGGTTACCAAATTAAGAAGTGTTCCATTGAGGTTCATAGATTGTTAAGATCTATCATAATTTCCCTAAGGGTAATGATCTAAGAGTTCATAGATTACTAAGTATTACCACCTCCTCTCAACATCATTTCTTCACATATGAGCCTAGGATTTACCTTTCCATAGTGCATTGAAGCTTAGAAGATGATCCCACGGACTTACTAAGAGACCATATCAAGATTCATCCTCCTTACCTCATCACCCAGTAGACTAGAGCCTTGCCCCATGCCCTTACAAAGAGGTTTTGTTAAGACAGTTCTTGTCCTTCCCTCTAATAATTCATGTTTGTGGATCTAGGATCAACCCCTTGTCATACCACAATTTAGACTCTCCTATTAGACCAATGAGTTCATCCATGGCATCACATAGTCTACAACTATGCATTACTAGTGTGTTCTCATTAACAGCAAGCATGCAAGGTCTTCATTTATCATACCCATGACAAGATTCATCATCATATCATGCTTTACTACACCTACTAACCAACACTATGACAACCCATCAAGGTTTAGCTAGTCATGGTGACTACAAGCATGTTAATCATATAGAAATTTAATATTAAAGCCATAATGATAAAGAAAGATGTCACACTTAAACAACGATGAAAGCTTCTTTTTAATTCTAGCTAAAAAAATCCTAGCTTTAATATCAAGAGTTGCTGTTACACCTTGCAACTCAAGTCTCTTCCCCTCAGAGAATAAGATGTTGTCCCTCTTAGTTCTAGAGTTTTTCCTAAGTGTTGTACTTATTACAAAATGAACCCCTTTTTTCTACCTACTTTTTTTGTTCTAAAATTTGTAAAAGTTACCTAAACAAACTTAAAAATACATGTTAAAACGATAGGTGGGAGAGGACCACAAGTGTAATAAAACAGCAAAAAGTACAAAAAGTACAAATAGTATAGTGCTACGTTAGCTCGTGTATGATGTCCTTAGGCTGCGTCATGCTTTTGAGTCGGCAATTTGCACGACGTAACTTCCTAAATGTTGCATGACCCTTTTCTTCAACAGTTTTGACATTTAGCATAGGGTGGCTCCAGTTATGCTGTGTCTTCTTCACTTGGCACATTAAGGCGTAGGTTGGCAACAGTTGTGCGCGTTTGTTCGTGTTTGAATTTTTGGCTCCACATAGGAAGGCTCAAGTTACGTGAGTCTTTCTTTCGGTTGCTCTCGAATCATACTTTGCTTAGCTAGTGGTAAGTTACGCAACACTATCATGTTTTGCATGACTTCTTCTACACACATGTTGCTGGGATGGCTCAGACTACGCTAGTATCTAATGAATTCCTCTGAGCGTTATTTGTTCATGGCATGACTTAGCCTTGGCCACTCCAGCAGTTATTCTTATTGCTTCTCGCATCTAATTGTTTGTTCCTTGTTAAGCCTCTACTTGTGTAGTCTTTGTATGGCTACGTTTCCTTGTTGTAGCTTGTTCTCTCATGGCGTAGCCTAGGCTATATCACAAGAGATCTCATTTCCTTAGACTCTAATTTGCGTGACATCCGTGAAGCTGCGTTGTGCTTTAGTTTCCATATTTTTCAGGGCGTATCTAGGTCTTAGTCATGCTGCTAGTGTCTTTATCATGGCACAGCTTTTCAGTGGTTGCACCAACTGCTCATTTGCTTGACTTTTTGTTCCTTTTTGAGTTTTATTGCTCATTTTTCCTTTCTTAGCTCTCCCTTGTCCTTCCCGCTAAAACAACACACAAATTAACATAAGTTGGTGATTTATTATGAAATTAGGCTAATAAATTGGTGATTTACTAACTTAACACTTGTCAATAAAGTACTGACTCGTCAATAAATGGTGTCCTTTAGTGGCAACACAAGGAATGACGAGAAAATATTGTCAATCAAAAATTGTATAGTCAAACTCTTTACTGACAAGTTATGATGACGATAAATGCTTGTCAAAAAGATAAAAAGATTAACCATCTCAGGGATAAATTTTGTTGACAACAAATGTTGTTAATACAAATTGAAAAGCAAAATAGTTTTATTAACGAGTGTTAGTGACAAGAAAAGTTGTCAATAGTAACAGAATATCAAATTTGATTTATTGACGAATTGTAGTGACACGAAATTTATGTTAATAGTAAATGTCTGTTGTAATGAATTGCATTGATGACAAAATTTGCCTATACTTTGTCACTAAAACTAAGATGGTAACAATCATCAGTGACGACAAATAGTCATCAAATAAAAAATTGTAGCTTTGAAACTACTATAATTTTGCCTGCCAATCTTCCACCCTGTAAATATATTGTGGACACACTACATTTTATTTCATCCCACAAATAAACCCAATAAAAAAGTAATATTCATTCAAGAAATGGAATGTTTTAGGCTGCAATTGTGCCACCATTTCACAAATCTTCAGAAATACAATAGTGCATTCTACTCCATTTGTTAGAATAGTGAAACCAAATCCAAAACAAAGTATTTACTAATAATATGCACAAAACTATTTTCAAAAGGCATGTTATATCCCAAAATATTGTCAAATTCTAAGTGACATATAAGTGAAGTTAGTCTAACCCACTACTAAATATCTAAATAGGATAGAACTCGTTGTTGTCCCTTCAATGCTTCTCCTTGCCCTGCAATACTCCTTGAATTCTTGAAGTCAAATCACTACAAAATACCCAATATAAAAGGAAAAAAATTACAGATTCCTGCATAATAAGGAATAATTACATTTATTGGTAATACAATACTACATTACTCAAATTAATTGAAATAGTGTAAACTTACATTTTTCAGATCGCATTCTAACAAGAAGAGCATTTTGATTCCTCATTAACTCCATCACCTCAATGTTTTGCATATGAAGTTCTTTAAGTTGCTTGATTTCTTCCTTTTGAGCCTCAACTTCCCCTTTTTGAGCATTGATTTCATCAGCCAACGTAGAAGTTTGATTTTCGGCTTCATCAACTGTTTGTCTTTGTTTTTCTATCTCCTCCCCCATTAGTGAAATTGAAAAATCTTCTTGTTCGATGAAGGAAGTCTACTCAAATGTTCAGGAACTCCATGAAGTTCTTGCACACAAATTTCTGTTAGAGACAAATCAGTTGTAGCTTGCAATGTTTCAAAAACATTTTGCAATAATTTGTAAATATTGATCACGAAGAAAGTTTAATATATTAATGGAAAACAAAAGAAATAAGACAAAAATGATACCAAGTATGCATAACAGCACAATAAATCAATCTTAACATACAAAATTGAATATTCTTTCACATTAACACTTGTCATATTTAACCATTAACTATTCTACCTTCTGTTCTGATATCAAGGGAAACCTTTGTTGAGAAAATCAAGTCCCAAATACACATACGTAACTTGAATTGATTCTAACTAAACAAATTTCTAGCTTTTGTTTATGTAACTTCTTAATGCTAAAAACTCCTATACAAGCAATAAGGGAAGGTTAAGAGAAGAAGACTAGTGAAATTTCACAAAATTTGACATTGATTTCAATTTTGAATGGTTGCTAATACACAATACATATATTTTAGCACTAAAATCTTCGCTTTGAAGAAGATTAGCTATTTAATAATCTAAAAAAGTCTAGTTTAAATGAAATTTTATGTGCCTAGGAGCTTCTTATTTTCATTTACAAGCTGCCAAGTAACGGGAAGTTGGTTCTAACCATTAGAACAAGTCTTTAGGTATAGAACATTTTGCAAATATAAAAATTCAGTGATTGATAGGGTTTTAGAAAATATACAAGTAATCAAACAATTTCATATCCGTCTTTCACATTCCAAAATAACATATTCTTCTAAGGAAAAATCATTATTATTTTGTATTCCAAACTAAAAATTCTGCTAAAAATATTCACGTAATTACTTTCCTTATTCTCATTACATATCCATTCCACTATACAATAAATACACATTGAACATTGATATGCACTTGTGAAGAATCGAATCAACAAGTACATGTGGAACCCTATAAACTTTTGCTTAGCATTCAATTATTTATGGGAGATATGGATATCTTATAAGTAAAATATGTTAAGTACAAATAAAAAAAATGCTCATGTATGCTTTTAAAAGAGAAAAACAGCATCTCTCTCTAGAATATTTTCTCCACCTTCTCTCTAGCAATTGTGAAAAAATTTCGGGCCTTTCAGCTGAAAAGCTGAAAGGCCTGATCCAACTCTTTTGTTCCTTTTGTTCTTTTTGTAACATGCATTTGATTTTACAAGAAAAGTGCTTATTCAAAAAGCTCAAATCTGGTGTAAAGCTTAAAGCTTAAATCTGGAACCACCAGATCGGATTCTGCAGGAAAAGTGCCTTTTGATCCATTTAGCTAAAGTTTTGTGTTCAAAAGCTCAGGAGCCACCAGATCGGAATCCTATCGGTCCAGATTTGACCACCGTTTCTGGTGGGTGGCTTAAAAACCATCGCTTAGCTCATCAGGACCCGTCAAAGATCAGAGCTCGAGCCTCACTGTTCCACCGATCAAAAGCTCCGATCTTTACCTAAGGTTCGAGTTGCTGTCATCGGCTGTAAGGAGCTCCTCCCTTCACCACCCTGTCCATTCCTACCGTCCAAAACTACAACAACAACGATGGTGAGCTCTCGATCCACTACATCTGCCCAACTTCAAATACTTGGCGCTCAACAGACATATCAAGAACACCTATGGAGCAAATTTAAGATGGTCCGGAGGCTCCCATTTTTGCGGCTGACAAGAGCCATACCGAGTTGGAATCTGGAAAAGGGTGGATGGAACTGGACTCTTACAGCTAGGAAAGTTTGTACACTGAAGCTCAAGGCTATTGTAAGCTACAGATAGGTATTCCGATGTGGTGATGCTTTTTTTTTTGGGTTCCAGAACTTGAATGATTTGGTGTTTTTTAGTCGATTTAGAGTGCCGACTTTTTCAGTGGTTTGGCCGTTTACTAGATTGCCACCAGATTTTGCTACCACTGTACAATTGGGGTTTCAGTGGCTTGGCCATATTTTTTCTGAAATTTTTTTGCTATGTGCTGGAAATTCATTTGTTTAGTTAAGTTTTGGCATGGTTGGATTGAGCTGTTGACTGGAAGCTTGAGCAATCCAGATGGCTCTTTACCTCAGTTTTTTGAAGCTGTAAATCTGCATGCTGGAATCCAACTCTGCTCTTGCATATACATCGACTGGAAAGGTATAAGAGGGGTGCAAATTCAAATTTCTTCATGGTATGTAGCCTCTGATTTGCGCTGAAACTGGAGTCAGTACTGATTTGGACTGAGCTTGAATGCTTGATGCTTCGACGCCACCCTGATGGTAAGGAATTTGTCAGACTGAACATATGATTAGTGTGGATAAATTTGAATATGAATTTTGTGGGACAAAAAAAATAAAAATAAAAATAAAAATAAAAAATAAAAAAAGAAGAGAAAAATAGAATAATATTTCATATCACATATAGCAAACATTTAGTAATGCAATATAAACTAAATATTTTCTAATTCAGGAGAAAAGTTGTGTGAATATTGAGAAAAGAAATACCAGGGTTACCTCTACTTCATGATTAATCATAGCTCTGTTTTTGTTTGAATACTGGGCCATCTTATAAGCATCGATTGGGTTCTTCCTATAGACTTTGTTCCAGTGGTGCTTGGTATCTTAACCTATGCGCGATTCTTAACATTTCTCGTGGACATTTCCTAACAAAAAATGTAAAATTGCGACATAATTAAAATAAAGTAATCTTAAAATAAAATTAGAGCCTATTTTAATTTTAGTGAAATTTTAAACCTTGTATTCTTTGCTGTCAAAGTGATTGCACAACAATGTCCAATCTTCTTTTCTGACATCTGTCAGTACATTCTTCAATGCCTCTTCTTTAGATGAAAATTGCAGAAATTTTACATTACAAAAATGCTTATGACTCAGGAACTGATTTGCCAACTAATTTTTTATGCATTGTCTAGCATGGGACTATCTTCATACTCAAATCCCTCATATATGGCAAATGAAATGAAATAAGAACATTAGTAAATTAAAAAGAATATTTTTAATGTAACAAGAATTTACTACAAATGAAAATACTGAGGAATTCTTAATGATATCATCTTTTAATATTTCATCTTGGGCTTCAAAGTTAGACATATTAAATATTGCTATTTTGCATACAATGCATCCCAACTCGCTGATGAACTCTTGTGCCTGTTTTCCCACAATACACTTGGAGATAACATCAAATTCAACAATTAATATGGCTCCATCACAACTTTTGTTTGCCAACTCAATATTCCTAGTTTGACCTCTCATTGATCTAGGCACTAATATTTTTATTATAGAAAATATTTAGTTAGTATACACGTCAAGAAATAAAATCAAATTTATATCTATACATATCACAATATGACTAATTTTCTTAATGAAATAAAAACAAATAAATACATATGAAAATACGATATCCAAATCTGATTAAGTAAGAGTACTTAAATCATAGAATACAAACAAGTAGACTATTTTGAATTTATTTGTTTAGAATCATTGAACCTGTAGGTGTTTGGTCCTAATGATCATCATGAGATTCTGGCTAGGTTCTCCCTTACCTTGTTCATGCGCGTCATTTGACTCATTACTCAAATAGAGTGTACACTTAGCTTGCACTAGACCTGAGCTTCTTTTTGGGGTTAATACTTCTTCTTTAGCTTTATCTTGCAAGTGAAAACTTGAAGTGGTTTGGGTAGGTGTTTGTTGAGTGTTTCTCAGTAAAGAGCGACTGTATTGTCCACTTGTGTTGATGGGTTTTCTTCCCAAGCCACGTTTTCTTCATCTAGCCATCTATATAAGAGGCAATAAACAATTAAAACATGACATTTGTTCAATAAACTGATGCATGAAAGCATAAAAATTGTAAACCTAATACTATTACTTTAATAAAAATATGCATGAAAGTTGTAATATATGAATAAATATAACAACGTTTTGATAAGTCAGTTTTATACTAACTTAATATGGCTATTTTCACTTGGTTATTGCTGTGTTTTAGTGCATTTCATGAGAAAACTATATGTTTATTTGTAAGATTGCATGATTGCTTGTGTAGAGCTATGTGGTGCAAAATAGGTGGACAATGGTGTATTGGTTCCCAAGTGATTACAAGGGGGCATAAGTGTGTGCATGAGGTCACAACACTCACTACACATGCACCGCATCCGTTGCACAACACCGCACACGAACTCCTGCAGGTCGTGCACATACTCGTGCACATAATCGCCGCACTACATTGCGACACCTCGCGGCACTCTCTTACATGCACCAGTTGCACATGCCTGCACATAGTTAGCTAAGCTTGCAGCACTTCATGCACATATGCCGCACACATACCACACTCATGCATGTCGCACATACTGCACAACACTGCACTGCACCTCGGCCCTCACTTGCGCACACATCTTGCACGATTAGTGCCGCACATCCCGCAAACTCATCGCACCGTAGCTTAGGTGCTTCCAGGCACACTCATGTACCACCAGCTCATCTCACTCGGCACATGAGGCACAAATGCACGCACACAAGCAGCACGTCGCCACATATTCATGTACAGTTCATGCACATCATAGCACATATTCATGTCCATCTCTTGCATTCTTACACTCTTCATGCACACTCCTTAGGCACATTACATGCACAAGCATCCAATGCACAATTCATGCACCAAAAGCACAATCCATGCACACAACTTTAGGCAACACATGCATGCACCTATACACCACAACACTCACATATGCATTCTTTAGCAGACCATGCACAACACAGTTGCATGGCGATGCATCGCCATGATACATTGCCCTGAACACATTCACACGGCGATGCATCATCAGGATGCATCGCTATGGAGGGGTTTGTGATGCGATGCATCGTAGCAATGCATCGCAGTTGAATTTGTGGAATGAGAGGCTGTATATTTTTCTAAGCATTGAAATTGCTCCTTTTTGTGTAGGTTCATGGTGGCTTGGTTGCATGAGGCTCGGAAGCGTCCTGAAGGCTAAGGTGGCATGGTGTGAGCTGGCTCAAAGGCGTGGATTGCTAGGTTGCTGCCGACAAGGAGGCTCTTGCACGTGCTGATTCTGGAAAGTGTATTACACCAGTGGCACTTCTGTGATTTAGTGCTTAGTTTGGGTTTGCGTATTGTTTACTTTTTTTAGCCTCTATATATCGAGGATTTTGTCATTATTTTGGGGGCTTTGGACTTTCTAGAATTTTCACGAGATCTTTGATCATGAGCGGGAATTTTCTCTTTCCAGGCTCTTTCTCTCTCTAACGATTTAGCTTCGTTCTCGATTCCGATTGAAGATTTGGTCCGATCATTGTAATTCTCTTCTCAATTAAGGAGGCATTTCATGATTCTCTTTTGAAATTGAAGCTTTTGAAGCACATGTAATGAAAATGAACTATTTCAAATTGCAATCTTACAATCGTGAGCTGAGAATGGAGTTTTGTGGCTAATTTCGCGTTGTCCTAGGATTTGGACTGGATGAATGCATAACTAGATGACTTGATGCTTGGCAATTGACAAAATCCATAAAGAAAGAAATCATACTCTATTTTGGTTTATAAAATTGGTTAAGTTTCATGAATTCTTATACTGTATGGTTGAATTGAGCTTTGATTGTGGTCGACATGCTGAATTAAAGTGAGATTCACTAGTATTTGTTTAGAATGTTTGATACAAGAACTAGAGTTATGAATTATACAGTCTTTGTACTTGTTTTACACGCTTGTCTTCTAAAATGGGGTCGTCATGCTGATTTTAGACTACGGAAACTTAAGATTAAAGTGTAAAAGAAGTTCCCTATTGTTAACGAAGACAAAAGAACTTAAATTCAGGCCTCGCTATGGGAAGCTTTTAGGAATTGATTGCTAGAGTAGTTAAACACTGAGAATTGAGACGTTGCGGCTTAGATTCATCATGCTTAGGCCTCGCCACGGGGAAGCATAATGTTAGGGAGTGTAGAGTGCACCGCGGTCGACATGTTGGGTGCATGCTAGGCTCCTAGGCAACTTAGGTCTCCTCAAGCTTTACATGTAGGTCAATTGCATTGTGGAAAGATATCTAAGGTGCATTCATCCGATAGAAGAACCCTAGGACATCCAACTGATACTTGTTATCCCATTTCTTTTCATTTACTCGACTTGTGGTTGTTATTTCTTGTTCCTCTCTTCTTGTTGCCGTCATTACCTGTTTCTTTGATTTGTTTTTGTGACAACATTACTGAATTCTTGAAACCACTCCTTTCCCTGTGGATCGATCCCTCTCACCACTACTACAGTCGTGTTAGGGTAAAATTGGTGAACATACGCCGACTATACGCATCAATTTTTGGCGCCGTTGCCGGGGAAGGCACAGTTTCTTGATTTTCTTGTTCTGTTTTTGTTCTAATTTCTTGTGTCTATATTTTACATTCTTGTTACTCTATATGTTGTGTTTCTCCACTATCATATACTTCTCTTTGTTTGTGAGCGATTTCTACAGGTTCATTGGTTTTGTATGCCCAAATTTCTTAGATCTACAGGGGAACCAGAATATCAACTTGATTTAGAGTTGGCAAAA
Source organism: Ophiorrhiza pumila (assembly GCA_016586305.1). NCBI lineage: Eukaryota > Viridiplantae > Streptophyta > Magnoliopsida > Gentianales > Rubiaceae > Ophiorrhiza > Ophiorrhiza pumila. The sequence continues at coordinate 18,233,078 of BLIW01000010.1, forward strand.
ACCTTGAGGAATCAACAGAGAGAGAGAAGAATGGCTAATCCAGGGCAAGACCACCAAGATTTGGTGACCACTACACCATCAACTTCGAGAATGGTTTTGACCAACAAGATATCGATATGGAGAGCTATCATATTCCTACACAGATAGTATCCATTGCCACTCAGGGGCAATTCTTCCAGGGATTAGATAAGGAAGATCCGAATGAACATCTTGATTGGCTCTTAGGCCTGTGCAGCACCTCTAAACTCCAAAGAGTGCCTCAGGGTGAAGTTCACCGAATTCTATTTCCTATATCTCTAAGAGGCAAAGCAAAGCACTGGTTCAAGTCAATTGAAGGCACTACAGATGTGACTTCTTTTGATGAACTCCAGAAGAAATTTTTGGCAAAGTACTTTCCACCTGCCAAATTGGAAAAAATGAGGATGGACATAATGAATTTTCAACAACATGACGGTGAGACATTTCGTGAGGCTTGGGAGCGTTTCAATGACTTGATTAGACAATATCCAAACCATGATCTTGGTAAAATCTGAGAATTGAACACTTTCTTTAAGAGACTTACTACAGAGTTTTCAATGATGGTTAAGGCTTGTGCCAATGGAGACTTAAAAGACAAAAGCGTTCCAGAAGTAAGGGAGCTATTTGACAAAATTGTTGAAGATGAATATCTTTTCCCTGAGACTAAAAAACCGCATAGAAGGAGGCAAAGAGGTGTTTTGGATCTGGATGATGATACATCCCTCAGTGCTAAATTTGAAGTCCTTGCAAAACAAGTGCAAACATTGAAGGCCACGCAAACTAAAGCCCCAGTGCTCTCTTGTGGTTTGTGCAAGGGAGAGCATTACACGGACGAGTGCACTATTACTACAGAGTTATTGTACTTTGTCAACTACTACAAGAAGCCACAATACTCTGGAAATTATTCTGGGGGTAATAGACCTTATGGTGGTGGCCAGAGCAATTGGGGACAACAAAATCAAAATCAGGAAGGCCAATATTTTCAAGGAAATGATGAAAGAAGGACTTCAAATTCACCTCCAGGGTTTGATCATCAGCCTACTACACAAGAGCCAAGGAAGCCTTCTATGAAAGATATGTTTCATTGTATCATGAAAAGGTTGGATAAAAGTAAACAAAGATTTGCCAGTTTGGAGACAACTGTAAAACATCATGATACCACACTAAAAAACATTGAAATGCAGTTGGGATAGTTAGCAAATATAATACATCATCGACCGAGCGAAGCCCTCCCAAGTGACATAGTTCGAAATCCTAAGGGCAAGGAGGTGTGTAATGCTATTACCTTGAGGAGTGTAAAGTTTTTGTCATGAACTACCAATACAGGAGGTGACATCGCCTAGTGTGAAGATGAAGCTGGATGTGAGAGGCCGTGACATCTGAAACGGAGGAGGTGAAGGATAATGAAGAGAATGAGGTGACCAAAAAGGTTAGAGAACCACCAAGTCCTTACAATTTCCCAGAATATGTTCTTCGACCTCCCTTTCAAGAAAGGTTGAAACCACCACCAAAGAAAGGGCCACAATTTGATCGTTTCTTGAATGTGGTGAAACAAGTGAATGTAAGGCTACCTCTTCTCGACTTGGTAATGGCGGTGCCAAAGTACGCGAAGTTTTTCAAAGACCTCATCTCCAATAAGGAACAAATTCTTTAGTGTGAAGCTCCAATTAGGCTCACAGAATGTAGTCAAGCTTGGGCGGTGCACAATCTACCTCCCAAATTGAAAGATTAGGTAGTTGCACCATCACATGCAAGATTGGCACAAGATACTTTGAAAAGTCATTATGCGAACTTGGTGCTGGAATTAATTTGATGCCTCTCTCTATTGCTTCGAATATGGGTCTTGGTAGAAGGATACGTCCTGTGGCTGTGACATTACAACTTGCAGACAGATCTTTGGTAAAGCCCACAAGCATGGTGGAGGACGTGCTCGTGATGATAGACAAATTCACATTGCCTGTGAATTTTATTGTGCTGGACATGGAAGAGGATCCTAAGGTACCCCTCATCTTTGGTCGACCTTTCCTTGCTACAGGTGATGCCTTAATAGGGTTAAGAAACAAGACAGTAACATTTTGCATAAACAATGAACAGGTTGTGTTTGATGTTAATTATGCTATGAAACAACCTATTCATATAGAGCCTTGTTTTGCAATAAGAGCGATAGCATGGAACATGTATGTGGGTAAGGAAGGTGTCAAACATGAGAATATTTGCACTGATGAATTAATTGTTTGTGATGAAGAAATTGAGAGTGTAGAGTTGGACATTGAAGATTGCATGATTATTTTTGAGATTGCAAACGTAGTAGAATGTTGTGTTTTAGATGAGTCAATCTTTGAAATGCAAGATGAAGTTATTGAAAAGCAAGATGAAGGGTTAGTAGCACCTACCTTACAGGAAGTATGTGGTATGAACTCTCAAAATGATATTGATTGCCATGCTATATCTAATGATATTGGTAGCTATGCATTAGATGTCTTTCCTCTTGATTGCCTTATGAATTGCATAGAGTCACTTATTGATGATCATTGTGATAGCATGGATAAAAGTAATGATGCAATTGTTAATGAGAATGTCAATACTTTGATTGAAAAACTTGTTGAGATGCCAATTTTTGAAATGGTGAATGAATCTAAGTGCCTAAATTGTGACTCACAAGCATTGCAAAATGAGATATCATTGTTAATTGATGATAATGCATTTAGTGTTGTAAACAAAGAAAAGACTCAAGAAATTCCCCATGTTAGTCTAGATGATGAAGATGTGCAAAGTTTTAATGATATTGCTAATATGGTGAAGAATTGCTTCATTGATGCATCCATTTTTGAGCTTACTGATACTAGTCTAGATGTTGGAGATACGAGAGTTTTTAATGACATTTCTAACTTGGTTGTAAATTACTTTGTTGCTACATCTATTTTTTGAACTTATTGATGAGTTTGTTGAGACCATAGATGTACAACCCTTAGTTGAGCCTTGCAGGGTTATAGAGCCTAGTATGGTGGAAAAAGTGAATGAGGTGCCTCCAATGGGGGTGCCTCAGTGGTTTAGAATTGAATTTATAGAGGATGCTCCCCATGTGCATGAGCTTAAGCACCTCATTGAAAATACTTCCCATGTGCCTTATAGGAGGCAAAAGAGTGCTTATGAAGTATCATCTTTATGGTACAGAGATGGATATTCCGATTACGGAGAGGGGTATTCCGAATTTTGAAGAAGAAGGCTTGATGAATATAGTTTAGATGGAGACTTACAAAATCGAGAACTACTTTTTTTTCCCATTAGCTTTAGTAGAGTATTTCGGTTACACTAGTTGATACGTTATTTTGCATTTTTGCTTCCGCTCACTAGGGCCACTCAAGTCGTAGGGGGCATGGACATGAAGGAGATTGCAAGGGCAAATGGTATGCAGACATGAGGCTAAGTGTGGGGGAGTGGTGCCATGGACCACTTCCTTGCTGCACACAATCACTTTGTTTTACATTTCAAGCATGACTTGTGCGTGGGCCACTTAGTGTTACAGTTGCATATTTCTACACCACCATGACTCCTAGTCATAGTGCGACACTTTGCTTGCATGCTACCTCCATGACATGTCTACCTGGCACCAACGTCTAGTGTACTTGAGTGGGTGGTCTCTAATAAGCTTTGTTTCAACATGTGCGGGGAGGTTTTTCGTGTTAGAGGGAGCTATAGACAAAGACACTCCACCGACCAAACATTGGGATTCACGACATATCAACACCAGGGAGCTCCTAACCCTATATTTCCTTTACATTGAGGACAATGTAAGTTCTAAGTGTCTTTAAAAAAAGTAAAAAAAAAAGAGCGCTAGGGAAATGGAGAGAGAGAAAGTGGGGGAGAGTATGTTTGCTGTGGTGTTTGTCTCTTGGACTTTATATGCTTACTTTCTTGCATGAATAAAATTTTTTGCGCTATGTGATGTAAACCATGTTGCTGTTTAGATTTGTTGTGTGATTTTGAGCTTTTTCCTGTTTTAACCCGTATATGTTGTGTTTTTCATTTTTTATGCAAATTGGAAAAATTGGATAGAGTGTGTGTTATGAAAATAAAAGAAGTTAAATGATGGTGTGAGTGATATAGTGTAATGCGGTGTGATGAATGGTTTATCTTCTTGCATTTAAGCACTTGTTTCCTTGTTGGCTATGTCCTAGCTCTAGTTCATCACTTTGCTCTTTATGATTATGCATGCGAAATATTTTTTTGTGCCCTGGTACCAAGTTTGAAGAGATTAGCATATTTTGTTGGCCAAGGCATCATGTTAAAGTAAGATAGAGATGCCATGCAAACTATTCTTAATCGACATAGGAGGTAATCTACGTTGAGTTTGTTTCTTTTTGTTATGTCTTCTCTGTGTTCTGGTATTCGTGCATTTATAGTCCTTTGAAGAGACATATGAACGAATGGTCACATAAGAAATGATATGAAGAAAAAGCCTTTGGCAACTTGGAATGAAAAGCCGTAAGACCCTGTCAAGCGAATATGGGAAAAATAGCTATAAAACCCATGCAAAAAGAGGGAAAAAAGAGCCACAAGACCCAGGCAATTATGCACCAATGTGTGTGACAAAAGAATGCACCAAAGTGCATGATGAAAGGAAATGGAATTTTCCAATAGAAGCACGAATGTGCTCTTAGGTTACCATTGATCTTGAGTTCTATTTGTTCATGTGTGTGGACAAGGAGATTGTTGTGCAAAGAGATTTTAGACAGAAAACAAAGGGTTATACATACAGAAAGAGCAAATGAAGTTAGCAATCCTCAGCACACACTTGCACGCATGACATGTTGGTCTTTATTCGTTGTGCCTTGGTTGATAATGTGTACTAAGATCTGAGAGCTAGGAACCAGGTTACTTTCGGTAGTTTTGTGTGAAAAATGTTTTGATGAACTGGGAGAGTGGTGTAGTAGATAAGGAGCCTTGTGTCAAATGCAGGAGATAACAATAGTGAAGTGGGAATTTTACTTGGGACAAGCAAAAGTCTAAGTGTGGGGAAAATTGATAAGGCTATTTTCACTTGGTTATTGCTGTGTTTTAGTACATTTCATGAGGAAACTATATGTTGATTGGTAAGATTGCATGATTGCTTGTGTAGAGCTATGTCGTGAAAAACGGGCAGACAATGGTGTATTGGTTCCCAAGTGATTGCGAGGGGGCATAAGTGTGTGCATGAGGTCACAACACTCACTGCACATGCACCGCATATGTTGCACAACACCACACACAAACTCATGCATGCCATGCACACACTCGTGCACATGATCGCCATACTAGATTGCGGCACCTCGTGGCACTCTCTGGCGTGCACCAGTTGCACATGCCTGCACACAGTTAGCTAAGCTTGCAGCACTTCATGCACATATGCCGCACACATACCACACTCATGCCGCACACACCGCACGGCGCTGCACTGTACCTCAGCCCTCACTTGCGCGCACACATCTTGCACGATTAGTGCAGTACATCCCGCACACTCATCGCACCGTAGCTTAGGTGCTTGCATGAACACTCATGCAGCACCAACTCATTTCACTCGGCACATGAGACACAAATGCAAGCACACACGCTGTACGTCGCTGCCACATTTTCATGCACAGTTCATGCACATCACATCACATATTCATGTCCATCTCTTGCACTCTTACACTCTTTATGCACACTCCTTAGGCACTTTACATGCACAAGCATCCCATGCACAATTCATGAACCAAAATCACAATCCATGCACACAAAGTTAGGCAACACATGCATGCACCTGTACACCATAACACTGACATATGCACTCTTCAGCAAACCATGCGCAACACAATTTCACGGTGATGCATCGACACTATGCATCGCCACTATGCATCGCCATGAGCACATTCACACGGCGATGCATCATCAAGATGCATCGCCATGGAAAAAAATCACACGACAATGCATCGTCAGGATGCATCGCCATGAAATAGGTTGCACGGCGATACATCGTCAGGATGCATCGCCATGGAGGGGTTTGTGATGCGATGCATCGCAGTTTAATTTGTGGAATGAGATACTGTATATTTTTCTAAGTGTTAAAATTGCTCCTTTTTTGTGTAGGTTCATTGTGGAGTGGTTGCGTGAGGCTCGGAAGAGTGCTAAAGGCTAAGGTAGCATGGTGCGAGCTGGCTCAAATACGTGGATTGCTGGGTTGCTGTCGACAAGGAGGCTCTTGCACGTGCTGATTCTGGAAAGTGGATTACACCAGTGGCACTTCTGTGATTTAGTTCTTAGTTTGCGTTTGCCTATTGTTTACGTTTTGTAACCTCTATATATAGAGGATTTTGTCATTATTTTGGGGGATTCGAACTTTCTAGAATTTTCACCATATCTTTGACCTTGAGCGTGAATTTTCTCTCTCTAGGCTCTTTCTCTCTCTATATTTTCTCTCTCTAACAATTTAGTTTCGTTCTCGAATCCGATCAATGATTTGGTCCAATCATTGTAATTTTCTTCTCAATTAAGGAGGCATTTCACAATTCTCTTGTGAAATTGAAGCTTTTGAAGCAATTCAATCGGTAAATTCTTTCCATTTAATGAAAATGAACTGTTTCAAGTTGCAATCTTACGATCGTGAGCTGAGAATGGAGTTTGTGGCTAATTTCGTGTTGTCCTAGGGTTTGGATTGGATGAATACATAACTAGATGACTTGATGCTTGGCAATTGACATAATCCATAAAGAAAGAAATCATACCCTATTTCCGTTTGTGAAATTGTTTAAGTTTCATGAATTCTTATACTGTATGGGTAAATTGAGCTTTGATTCTGGTCGACATGCTGAATTAAAGTGAGATTCACTAGTATTTGTTGAGAATGTATGATACGAGAACTGGAGTTATGAATTATAGAGTCTTTGTACTTGTTTAACACGTTGTCTTCTAAAATGCGGTCGCCATGCTGATTTTAGACTACGGAAACTTAAGATTAAAGTGTAAATGAAGTTCTCTGTTGTTAACGAAAACACAAGAACCTAAATTCAGGCCTCGTCATGGGAAACTTTCAGGAATTGATTGCTAGAGTAGTTAAACACTAAGAATTGAGACGTTGCGGCTTAGATTCATTATGCTTAGGCATCGCCACGGGAAAGCATGATGTCAGAGAGTGTAGAGTGCATCGCGGTCGACATGCTGGGTGCATGCTAGGCTCCTAGGAAACTTAGGTCTCCTCAAACTTTACGTGTATGTCAATTGCATTACGAAAAGATATCTAAGGTGCATTCATCTGGTAGAAGAACCCCAGGAGATCTAACTCATACTTGTTATCATATTGCTTTTCATTTACTGGACTTGTGGTTGTTATTTCTTGTTCCTCTCTTCTTGTTGCCATCATTACCTGTTCCTTTGATTTATTTTTGTGACAATATTACTGAATTCTTGAAACCAGTCCCTTCCCATTGGATCGATCCCTCTCACCACTACTACAGTAGTGTTAGGGTAAAATTAGTGAACATACAGTAATTAATAATTATATGAGAATTACTTGAAAAGAATTACTATATATGAGAATTAAATTAATTAATAATTATAACCTCTTCGGATTCAGTAAAATCAAGAAGCCGTATATCTTCTTCATCTTCACTATGACTATCATCAGTGTTATCATTCTCAACGATGAATGCATCAACATTTTGAATTTTATTTCTCAATGCTTGTGCACTTGAATTACCACAGAGAAACGATGAATAATAAGTTGGTAAATAACCAAATTATTTGCCTAATTTCATAATGAATGTTCCTTAGTCCTCAAGTAATTTGTGTTGTTTATGTTTGTTTGCATGTTGTTTTAGGTGGAAGGAAAAAAAGGAGAGCTCAAGAGGGAGAAATAGACAAAACAACTCAAAAAGAAGCAATAAATAGTGAAAAATGGGTAGTTGGCACAACCAATGATAAGCTGCACCATGAGAAAGTCAGTCACAATGTAGCTTAAGCCTGGTTACGCCATAAAAGATGTGAAGTCAAAAGTACAGCACAACCTAAGGAAGGTCACTCTAACAAGGGTTGGAAAATTGTTAAGTGCACAGATGCTAGAAGAAGGATGAATAAAGATCCAACAAAACTTCATACAAGCTATGCTGTGAACAAAATGTTTTAGACTATACAGCACAAAAAAGATCATCCTATGCCAAAGTTCTTAAACATAATGTCCATAACAATGCATATGCGTTGGTGCATAGCTACGGTGAACAAGAGAGCATCAGCGCAAGTAACAACAACCTACATTGTGGCAAAGTGCTCCAAGTTACCATGGCATAATCAATGCTCATCCCATGCCAACAAGTGCATTACAGAAAGAGGGTATTTACATGCAAGAATAGATAAACAAATATTAAGCACAACATACTTCTAGTCAATCCATATATCTGCAAGCTAAGAAAGCCACAACGTAGCCACTTTTACCCTATGCAAAGCTCCAGAGTTGCTGATAAAAGGGTCGCGCAACCTGCTGCAAGCTATGCTGTGCAATCATAGCATTAATTACATGGTGTATCTAGAGGTGCTTTTTGTACTTTTTGTGTACTTTTTGCATTTATGATATGTCTCTACCTACTTTTTCGGGTTCAACCTGTATTCTTAACTTCATAGAAGTAGTTTTTAGTATTTTTAGAAGTAGTAGTAGTATAAAAGATAACTAGAAATGCAAATTTTGAAGACTTTGTTGAATCAAGAATAGAATTTGAGGAAATATTGTACTTTCTTCTTTCCTTCTTATCCATCAAGAAGCAAGGCTAGAAGTGAACTCCAACGTTGAAAATCACAAAATTTTGGGTTACAGCTCGGACCTTTTGTACAGAATTTAAGAGAAGAAGTCATCTTTACTTTGATTCTACAAAGGGGTGGCTCTCTCTCTTATTTTTTTGGCTTACCATTGAACTTAAACATGTTTTGTTTGTTATATTCAGCCATAAATGGCTAGTTTCCTAGTGGGTGCTTCTGGGAGTTGTGTATGTGTCACGCCCCGAACCCGCAAGAACAGTGAACCCTAGGCCCACACGTGCCCGCGTGGCCGTGACACGACTAGAGCATGATGCACCCAAGCCCAACTTCATTTGGCTCGTCCTCGCTATGCCAAAATGGATATCCTGAAGTTGAACTTGGAAGCTAGGGTCACATAGATATACAGAGCATCAATCATTCTCCCATCCGATGTGGGATTGGGGTCTTACATTTACTCCTCCTTGAGGCCTTGGCATCCTCGCAAGGCCTACAGGATCCTTACCAGGCCCACCTCGGTGGCGAAGGATTCTAGAGGTGGCTCCCGCACGTAGCACTTAGTTCCAAAGGATTCTAGAGGTGGCTCCCGCACGTAGCACTTAGTTCCAACACTCTGTAGGTGAAGGCCTGGCCCATTCTCTGATACCATTCTGTCACGCCCCGAGCCCGCGAGCACAGTGGACCCGTGGGCCCACACGCGCCCGCGCGGCCGTCACAAGACTGCAGCCTGACGCAGTCAAGCCTAACTTCGTTTGGCTCTTCCTCGCTATGCCAAAAAGGATATCCTGAAGTTGAAGTTGGAAGCTAGGCTCACATATATATACAGAGCATCAATCATTCTCCCATCCGATGTGGGGTTGGGGTCTTACAGTATGGGTATTGTAAAGCTTAACATGGTGAGGTACCTTGCTATGGGTGATATAAATGAAGTCCTTGCATGCTTGTTTTGAGTGGGCACATAATAGTAATGAACTTTCGTAGACTATGTGTTTCCATGGATGAATTTATTAGTCTAATGAATCAGTCTAATTTGTGGCATGAAAAAGGGGCAGAAATCTAGAGCTACCAACCTTGAATGTTTTAAGAATAGTATAAGTTTTTTAACATGGCTTCCTTGTAAGGTCATGGGACACGTTCTAGTCCACTAGGTAATGAGGCAATGGAGAGAAAGTCTTAGCATGGTTTCTTGGTAAGACTATGGGCTATCCTTCAATTTTCATGGACATTCAAAGGTGGGTAGAATCCTAGTCTAACCGGTGAACAAATGATGTTGGGAGGTGGTGATTGTTCTTATTAATCTATCAACGTTTAGATCATTAACTTTAGGGGGACAATAATAGATATTTGAAATCTATAAACCCTAATGGAACACCTCTAATTGTAGCAACCCATGGCAAGCAAGTAATCAAGTGTCGGTTTGAAAGGACCATATGACGACCCCATGATACCCTTATTCTTCTTAAGTGTATTTTATTTATGTTCTATTTTTTTTGGCTGCTGGTAAACATCTATTCTCGACATATTTACTATTTTCTTTGTTTGATTTATCTGCACAACAACTTTGTTAACAATTCTGTAACCGGCACTACTACAAAATGGGCCTATAGCAACACCCATAAAGTGTTGTTTTAGGCCCTAAAAATGTTGCTATAAGCCTAAAGCAACACTTTACAAAGTGTGTTATCAGAAGGTATCGCTTTAGATCTATAGCAACACTTTTTCCATTTTAAGCAACACTTTTTAGATGTGTTGCAATTGTCAGAATATGCAACGCTTTTATTTGTGCAACACTTTTTTCTCTAAAAATGTAACACTTTTTTATGTATTACCTTTAAGCAATTGCAATGTTTTATGAGACGAAAAGCAACACTTTATGCTACGAAAATAGAAAACTTCTTGCACTCTTTTAACCCAATAATGTAACACTTTTTCCTATCAAATGTATCACTTTTACATATATTGAACTGCTTTAAAGCATCACTTTTTATGAATAAGTAACACTTTTATTTGTGTTTAATTTTGAAAAACATAATACTTGTACACGTTAATAGCAATATTTATTTTTCCTACTATATTATTACTAATTCAATATCATTTACTCAAATGCAATAATATAAAATACATAATCCAAAATAATATTCGCATTACAAAAGTACTTCTAGTGTCAAATACAAAAGTAATATATGAAGTTATGCCAAATAATATTCCAACAAGGAATTTACAAAATTTAGTCCAACTAATGGCACCTTCCAAAAATTATTATCGTGTACTATAGATGTGACGTTGTCGTTGAATATCCACAAAAGTATCTTTACAAAGCAATAAAAGTCCTTCACCAAAAGTCTTATAATTTCCTGTGTAAGAAAGAAAAAAAATAACAATAACTTATTTAAACAAGTTTAATATATAAGCGTGAGCACAATAAAAAAAACAAAACAAAATCTCATTTTAATGCATATTAACGAAACATTGGTAAAATAGCCTAAAATCAACAGTTATTAACCATTCATTTTAAGCATTTATAACTGCTATTGGAAAAGAATCTCTAATGACTTAATTCAGTTTGTGCATCATTCACCTAGAGTTAGAGTTCAATTTGAAAACCTATGATGGGATGCAAGAAGAGAAAGAGCATATGTGCATGGATAAATACTTCAGAATTTCATCTACTCAAATATAAAATGGCCAACGATGTGATATCTCTACAGCAAGCCAGAGAACTAAAGACTTTCTCTAAGATAACAATTCAAATGGCAACTTAATAAGCTTCTTATTTAGTGCTGGATTTATTCAAATTAAAAGAGCATCTGATGCAGAAATTACAAATGGCATGTATGCAAAATCTTTTCCTGCCAAGACTTAAGACATTTACATGACGAGCCAAAATGTAGCAAAATTGCTTCTTCAGCAGAAGGTCGTTGCAAGTTGTAAAGATCTGCTTCACATACTGCCAAAAGTAATGCTAAAACATCATACCTAAATAACATGAGAAGATGGAGGAAGCAAAAAATTTTACTAAAAACTAACTAGCATCCAAAGAGATACTATAAAGAAAAAAAAGCTGTTACCATCAGGCATTCTCAATTCCCACACGGTTAACTTGTATTATTTCACGGTAAATTCATCATATACTAACTACTAGGAAAAACAATGCATCTCTTGATAAGCAAACCTGCAAATTATCGAGGTACAAAGCTATCTGAAGTGCATGAGGAAATTCTTCAAATTTCATGTAAATCATGTATACGATATCCAGAACTAGAATGTCATCTGGTCCTGGAAGGTATCTCTAAAATCAGTTGCAACAAATTACATGAATTCACGCATAACTTTCCATAATCTAAGGAAAGAGCATAATATTATGAATATTCAAAATCTCAGGATGTGAATGATCTGTTGTCTCAATTTACTACTCCAAATGGGTTAAGGGGAGTGCTATCCTTAAAAAGGAAAAAAAAAGCAAATAACTGTCAACAGCTATTTTAAATCCACTTACTTTGCTGAACTGGTGAGATACAAGCAGGTCCTTTTAAAATTTGTCTTGTCACCATGCTCTACCAAGAGATCAAGGTCTTCAACCTAAAGTCAAAGAGATATTTCAGATGATATTTTGATTGGCACCAATGGAAGAGAGCAAACAATAATCACAGTACAAATAGTCGTAGATTAAATTTGTTTACCTCTATTAAAAGATCAACGGCCTCAGATTCAGCATTGTGCTGCAAAGAGCATTCAAATTTATTAAAGATATGAAGAAAAACCAGGGATTAAGTGCTGCATGTCTCTATGTTAACTTACACAAGTAGCTGTTAAAGGGAAATTGCAGGCAACACACATCCAACCATGCGACACATGATTTTAACAAACAACTACAATGCTTAATATGCATTCTACCTGCATATGGAAAGCTACAATCTGTTGCACAAGCTCCATTAAATCATCAATTGGGGCCTCATCACTCTAAAATTGTTCGAACAATAAGGGATTATACTTGGTGCAACAAAAAATCTCAAAAGGACACTAAATCATACGACTTACGACAGCTCATATCTTTGATTGAGAGAGACTATTTTTGGCATTCATGCTTGATGATTACAAATATATATGCCAGAGATATGTTGTAGATAATTAATGTCTCACTCAATTCATGAGAGAGAGAGAGAGAAATGTGATATGTATTTCAGTTGATATTCCTTTTAAAGTTATATTAATTAATAAACTGAGTGGATAAACATTCCATGTCAAATAAAGATTAGAAGCTCTGACCTACCATTTGGCATATTCTTGTGCAATTTCTCTGGCTGGGTTCCTACAACACGTAAATGATCATCAAAACTAAAAAGCATCAAAACTAAAAAGCAACATCAACAAAGAAAATCTGACCAGATGACAAAAAATGCAAGAATATTTTCTATCAACAATTTTTTTGGTTTCATTTTTACGTTTGGTGATATGAGGTTTGATTAGAAAAGGTTAATTATCAAGGCATTCTGGCCTCTATCATGTCAATATAAAACATCATGATCCAGTAGTCTATTCTTTAAAATGTGAATGTGCAATTACAAATTAAAAGAAAGCTTGCCAAATGGAGTCGTAAATAAGGCTAAAGAATGTGCTGCAGCAAACATTCAATATTCATTAAAAATCAAACAGATGATATCATGATAGGATCAAGGTTTTCTCTTTTTTGACACCTTTTTATTTATTTTCAGTTTTTGGTTATTAGATCAAGGAAAAAGGATGCAACATACAGGTATATAGCTTGATAGAAAGCACCTTAAAACATCTCACAGGTGATAGATAAGGAAGCACTTAGAAGATTATAACAAGACCAAAAAATAACAATTAATATGCCAATTAGAAATTACATTCAAGATGTACATTGAATCAGAAAGCTCTTTCAAGAATTATCCTTCAAACATAAGATTGATAGGTGATAGTACTAAAGATGACATAGAAATAAAATTACTTGCAAACTACTTGAATACAGTGACTAGCACACTACTTGAGTATGCTCACCTAGCATACTCGTGTCCCCATGAACCAATGTCACCATCAGAACCCAGCAGTCTGTATTTCAGGCTCCCCTGCAATAATTGGCATATAACTAAATTACCAAAAAAGGAACACCAGATGACACTGATAAGGAAACAGTTACCCTATTTGAGATTTTGAGGAAAGATTCCATTGATGTAAAACAAGCATTCATAAAAAAGGATAGAGTAAAAGGTATAGATAGTTTGAATATGATTAGAACAATATAGCAACAAGCCCTACCCTTTCTCCTTCAGTAGACATTGTTAAGGCCAAAACAGAGGATATCTACCAAATGTTTCTGGAAGTGGAGAAAAAATGTGAAATAAAAGGTCAAATTTGCAAAGACAAAATAGAATGAACTTTCAACTGACAAAATGACACGCACCTTTAGATAACATCAGCAACCATTGGCAACTTTGATTTAAGATTTAGTTAAACTACCTCATTTTGGACATTGGACAGAATATGACAGATATAATCTTAGATAGATGACCTGATCTTGGAATTTTGTCCTGTCATCTTACTTTTTGAGAAGTTAGTAGGTCAAATGCTATTGTTGTTTGCCTTTTATGCAAAGAAAAAAGTAAGTTTGTGTGATCTTAAAAAATAATAATAATAATTGAGAAAAAAAATTGATATTCAGTTATTATTATTGTTTTTCTTTTTTTTCCAAATTCTACACTATTCCTAATGCCACGGTAACTAAAAACAAATACCTATAGTAAATAAATAAAAAATAAAGGTCATTTTCCTGTAAGACCGTTTTATATATAAGACTTGCGTGTATGAATTTCACTTTATCGTATAAAATATAAAAAATTTAGCGTATAAAGTATCAAAGATTAACGTATAAAGTGTGAAAAAATTATCGTATTAGCACATAAAGTATCAAATATTACCATATAACGAAATTAGCTTATAAAGTATAATTTACGTATCGCGTCTCATATATGAGACGGTCTCAAAAGAGTGTTTGTGAAAAAATAATGTGATTATTTTACTCAATTCTAATAAAAAAACCAATTAATAAATTATTCTTTTTTTTATTTTTTTTCACTTTCCTACCTATACCACATGCACTACTTTTCTTCTTTTATTTCTTTTATATTTACATACATACACCCAATTTTAAATACCTTAAGATTTGAAGGATTTAACTTATAAAGCAATAAAATAATAGAGGAAATCTTTGGTTTTATAAAAATAATAAAATAATAGGGAATAGACATTATTATAAGTGAGATTCAAAGATATAAAAATAATAAAAATAATTGAATTATTAATTAGAATTCCACTAGTATAATATAATAACATAATTAGAATAGTAGTTAAAAATGAACTAATATATAGATTTTTTAGAATAATAGAATTATGAAGATTGGATAAGTGAGAAAGAAAGATATAGAATGAATAAGAGTATTGAGAGAATGATCGAACTATTAATTGGAATTTAAATAGTATATTAGCATAATAGAATAATAGAATTAGGATAATATAAATTAAAAAATTAAGTTGATACATAGTATAATTGAATTAATAGTTGAAATTGAATTAATATATAATTAGAATAAAATAATAGGGAATAGACATGGCCTAGTTCTATTCTCTAAAAATTATATATTAAGTTCAATTGTAACTATTATTATTTTAACTATATTATTATATTGTATTATTTGAGTTTCAATTAATAGTTTAATCATTATTTCAATAAAAATCAAATTTAAAAGTGGGATTAAAATCGAAATTCGAAACTAAAAATCGAAATAAAAATCGGAATCAGAACAAAATCGCAACTAAAATCAGAACCGGAACCGGGACGGAACCAGAACCGAGACGGAAGCGGAATCGGGACGGAACCAGAACCGTGTCCATGTCTATTCCCACCTATCCTTATATCACATGCACCCTCTTAATGCATTGACAGCAATTGGTAAGATTGTCAAGGCAAAGTTTGTAAGGCAAGAAAATCAGTCTTAACTGTATTTCAGAAAAGTGGTTGCCATCAAACAAAACTGGCCAGTACAACTCTGCCAAACTCATGTACATACATTCCGAATGAAAATGCAGTGCTTTACAATTAAATGTTTCTCAAGTGTAGCAAACAATTTCAACCCTACGTGAGTTACTGTTATAAGACTCAAAAACAACTATCTAGGAGCATATCAGATAGCAGAGATCCTCCAACCTCGCTTGTGAGGCGCTGGTGAAGGGAAAATCTCTGAATTTACCATTACTGGAACAAGTCAATGTTAGATGCTCCAAGCTTACCAAGGCCTGCAGTATAACAAGAAAACGAATTAGATTCATTTCCAAGTATTCCCATATTCAAATTTTTGAATAAGTAGCAATTTGCATAGAACTAGGATGGATTGATGAAGATAATCATAATCCACCCAGAGAAAATAAAGAAGGCATTCAATGGCTGTGGATAGGATGCATCAAAGTCCACCTTACCCAGTGTTTGAAATACAGAGAATAGAAAATACAATGCTGAAAATCAAAAGATGACCTTTCCAAAAAAGAATGCTTTCACAGGCTGAAAAACACAATTAAGAAGCTCAATCATTTGACTGAAGTTTGTACAAGTTGTTGTCGGGAGTGAGAAGTAACATGTCTGATAAATGCTTAATGATATGTTTGTCTGATATTGAACCAAAAGATGCCTCTGGTATCATTTGCCTGTCCATGTTCTCACTTTTTTCCCTAGTTTTCTTTGGACTTGAATAATTTGTCATTTATGCAGTCTGTCAACTTCAAAATGAAATTCATGATATGAGTGTATATACCTCGCAATGCATTTCTTGAACACTGCAGCTCCACAAATTCAAGGGAGCACAATCAAAATATTGACACCAGCTGCAGTACTTGTTTGCATTTGTACCATGAATAACTGCTACTGTTACTCCAGAAATGCTATACATAAAAACAACAGAACAAAAGATGTCCTTTTAACCAGCCATAAACCAAACAAATAGATAGAAAAATGCAAGAATGGAAAAAGAGACAAACTCACAAAAGACTCAAGATAATCAGAGAAATACTCCTCAAGAGAGGCTTGTCCAACTTTTGCCTCAGTCTGACAGCATGTTTAACACCATAGTCAAATAAACCCCCTTTACTTTGAGAAGGTTTCCCTACCATAGGCTTGAAAAGAAGCACAAACCCAAGAAGAAAACCAGAAAAGAATCCTCCAGCGTTTGAAAAGTTGTTAACATATGGTGCTAACCCAAGAATGAGATTAATTGTCAAGATGACAAGAAATATCACCAGAGCAGTAAACTGCAACCAGGAAAAGGATCAAGTCAGTACACATGATACTTAAATCTCTACAGTAAGATGTGAACCACTCGGACAACAATTTGATAACCTTTTTGGAGTAAATTTTCCAGTTCCGGATAAGACCAGATAGTGTTGTGCCAAGCAATCCAAATAATGCTGCAGATGAAGTAACTGATGGCCTATCATGGATAAAAAGTGCAGCAACCAAACTACCAGTAATAGCTGAGATCAAATAGATGATTCCAATCCTTGCTGCGTAAAAATAGTGGAGTAGAAGCGACTCAAATAAATACATTCTTGGAAAAAATCAACTAATAAGCATTAAAAAAAACTTACAAGGACCAAACTCTTGCTCTAAGTGAATTCCAACGAAGATAATGCTGGACAGGTTGACAAGGAGATGGAAAACCCCTGCATGCAGCCATGGGCTTGTAAAAAGACGCCAGAATTGATGACGAGCTGTTAAAAGAGTCTGTTGAAGAGCTCCCATCCTGTCCAGTCTACGCCAGGAGAGACAGAATCTAGATTGAGCTTATTGGTGACCTTCGGATAGAGAATCACAATTTCAATAACAAACATTTGTCTTCTTGTTCAATTATCAGATTCAATCTCTTATGATTAACTCCTCCAATAATTCACCAATGAACTAAGAGATGCTATTGACAAAGAAAGAAAAGTTCGCTGAGAATGATCTATATTGCTATGGTGTCAATATATGGAGACATGCGCAAAGCATGATGAACCTATTCTGCACACTCAGAGGCACAAAATGCTGGCATTGCCAATCTTACATAAAGGTGCAAGTAAAAAGAAAAAGAATTACTTTTTCCCAAAGTTCACTTGTTTTGTCAGGCAACTATATGTGTGCGCATAAAACAAATATATATTTGATCAGTTAATTGGTGTAAAAAACAAGTTGCAGTAAAGAACAAGTAAAAACAAATATATATTTGATTAGTTAAGTGCAAAGACAGAAACAACAAATAAGATAAAACAAATACATGCTTCTTCATGGGAAAAGTTCAACCATACAACATAGAGCATTTAATAATATTTAAAAAGTTTGCTTCTAATAAATCACAAAATCTGTTTAGATTCTTGTAGATGATACCAAAAGATACAAACGGGAAGCTTAGTGTCATTTGTAATTGCTGAGATCAGTTTCTATTTGAATTTAATCTTATGGGGATCACAAGTTCCATACTTCTTACAATTGATATTTTTTTTTGGCCTCTTGCAAACTCCTTCATCTCTAACAGGGCAGTTGAACAATAAATGGACAGTAAGTAGAACAATTGCAACTAGCCACAGAAGAGGATGGCATTCTCCACAAAGAATGGATGCTGAATCAGTCAGATAACACATGGTATACAGGTGACAGTTTTTACAACATTGGAATGTCGTATCAGACAAATTAAAATCACCAAAATGACAAATTTCCATCTAAAAATACCACTGATTTATGCCAATGTTTTAATTTCTAAGCAAACCTAGATTTATGAGCAACCAAACTGAGAGATTTCCAATTAGTCAAAGAAAGTTTCCAGAAGATTAAGGCACCTTTAGCTTCTCTTATCTAGTTGTCAGATATATTTTTTTATCCAAATAACTTCTGGAGGTTACCAACAGGCTCGGAAATATGATGATCAGAGAAAACCAAGGTCGCTGAGCACAACTTATACTTGATCACAGAAATGGGAGACACCCAAAAACGACAAACATACTCCACGGGCTCAAAAGGCAAGCCACTCAACAGTCAAAAATTGCTTCCTAGACTAAAAGAGAAAAAATATGATTTAGAACAAATACTAGTGCTCCTACCTCTCGGAACATACTATTGCTCCTACATCTCATAACATAATTATGCTTTATTATTATAGTAACTGAAATTTTGCAATGAACTTAGATTCCATTTCACACATTCTTGGATTGTGTAGCCAGCTATTTGTTCGACTAAGAAAGATCAATAAACTCTGTGCCAAATGACAGCTGTCCTAGACCATCAGAAACAAACTAGCTATTCACCTTAAACAGGGAAAGTTAGCTAAGGACATGAGACTTCTTAATTCATCAAATTAGTGCATTAAAGAAACTGTAAAACACAACATTCTTGTAAGTTGTGAGAGTAAAGCTAGAAACAAAAAGAGAAAACTACAATTAAGTTCATCTTCAGCACTATTTATGTGGAAGCAGCTAAAGTTGAAAGCTTCATTGATCTCAAAAGGCTAACAGCTAAATAAACCAGAATGATCAGTTCAGAGAATCTATTTAGCTTCTTAGACTAATAGCAAATGAGAAAGGAAGGACTCAGAGGCATGAATAGATCTTTCCTATGAATCTTAACATGGCGATAGAAAAGCACCACAACTTTGGCAACTTACAACAGAATATAGCTTCTTAAAATCTTTCAAACACCATCACTTAAATCAGCTGCGCATACTAAACAGTGAACACTAAATGGTAAAGCAAAGACTCCAGTACTTAGAGCAGCAGAATGGATGCTTTTCATTCTGGAAAGAAAAAAAGGAAAGCAGAATCACTCAAATTAGGACATTGGATTCAAATGTGCATTTTCACATATATCAGAATTTTCGTGTGAATCAAGCTTAAATCACCATGGGAACAAGATTTTGCATCTGCGAGATATAAGAATATTGATTTACTTCAATGTTTTGTTCCAAAGGCAAAACCCTTAATCAAAATGAGAAACCAAAGAATGGGAAAACAATAAGCTCAAAGAAAGTTACAGAAAACATTAGTCAAACAAATGTAAATAAAATTACAGCGTAAAAATATACCAAATTTTTTCAAAACAGAATAGGGTGAGAAAAGAAATAAACATCAATCTTATCATAACTAGGAACAAACGTATGAACAAAAACACGTACGACTATAACAATGACTATAAACTATGGCATTCAAAAATCTTAAACAAAAAAAAATCAACTAAAACAAGACATTAGCCCCACAAAAATTAAAAAAATTCAAGGCCCACTTTTGGAATCCAACAACAACGATAAACCCA
This sequence comes from Ophiorrhiza pumila, assembly GCA_016586305.1. Classification (NCBI taxonomy): domain Eukaryota; kingdom Viridiplantae; phylum Streptophyta; class Magnoliopsida; order Gentianales; family Rubiaceae; genus Ophiorrhiza; species Ophiorrhiza pumila. The sequence goes on from BLIW01000010.1 coordinate 18,253,194, forward strand.
GAATGTAGTGAATAATTCAAACAATTATTCGCTAAAAGAGCAATAATTAAACATGAACATCTTCAAAATCAATCCCACATTTATCCATCATAATCCCATATTAATTCACAAATCCCCAAGTAATAGAAAGTGAATCAAAAAATTTACCAAGAAAAGTGATGGAATAATTGAAGAACTAGCGCAAAGAGACTTACGTAGAGGCGGACGGGCCAAGAAAAGGGTTTTCCGAGAGGGGTTGGAAAGAGAACCTTCCAAGGTGCTTGAGAGCGCATTGGCCATGAGAATTTTTCCAACAGTTATTGACAGCCATGGTGGCTACAAATACCACAAAAAGGAGCATCACAACAAGGGAGATGACCCATGTATTTTCCCTTCTTTGCCTTATCGGTTTGGAGAAAGGAAAGGGAATTCTCTGTTCTTTCACTAACTCTTCCCCTACCCAATCCAAGGACAACCGTGGTTGCTGTGGTGGTGGCGGTGGTGGTGGTGGTGGGTTAAATTCAAGGGAGGTTTGGTGTTTGTTTATTGTTTTTGAATCCATTAATTGTGAAAATCCAAGTGGGTTCTTGAAATTGAATTCAAGAAAGGGGGAATATGAGGTGGGTTTCGGGTGAAGGTGTCGGTTCTTGATTTTAGTGTGGGTGTTTTCACTCTTCAGTGCGTGTGGGTAGCTTGAAAATGAAGTTGGAGTTCTGCGTGTTTATTCAGCTGTATCCATGAGTGTGCAATTTTTGCGAATCTCTATATATTTACTTTTCATCGTGAATTTTGCACATTTGTCTGCCTTCTTTTTGTGTGTCAGTTGGATTTTGTTGGACCTTTCCTGCCATTGGGTTCGTGCGAGAGAGGGTCAGGAAGACAGAGAGACGGTTAGAGCGTTGGCGGGAAGGTTTTCCTTTTCATTTTTAAAGCGTAAATTACGAGAAGCCCCTACGTGATTTTTTAAGGGCTCTTTGGTTTGTAAGAAATTAAAGTTAATTGTGAACATGATTTTCTAGCAAATGAATACAAGAAGAATCTTTATCTTATATAACGAAAGATTAGCAATGTTGTCGTAAGAGCAATTGAGTTAAACCAATGGTTAGAGAGTTAGTGTTCCGATTCTCACATAGTGTTATTAGATTTCTATTCTAATGTTTTGTTCAAATTATTCATGTTAGGAATGTTATATGTTTATTATCACATACCTAAATTGCTCCAATAAAATATTAGTTTTGCATTAAGTGAACTTTAAATTGTTTAAATATAAATACACGTGTATAAAAAGAAAATATTTACTTTTGTAAAAAAAAAAAGGCATACATATAACTATAAAAAAAATACAAAACCATAATATTTAATTTTTAAATAGTACTTTCAATAAACGAGTAAACACACTTGCTTAACAAATATAAATTACTAATTATTCTTTATGTAAATAAATGATAGTGTCATATTTTATGTATTCAGTCTGTATGTTTTTTTACTATATTGAAGCTAAATGTGGGAACAAGTGGTGGAATTTAAGTGTAATTGCAATATGCTAAATTTGGAAGAGTTTGAGGAGAAGTTAACTTACATGATTGATTGATTGATAGTTGATGATGGGAGAATTCTAGAAATCTTGTATGGTAATTGAGGCACTCCGAATTTTATGTTCCATTCTTTGTTGTAACTCTGTTGTAGTTTATAAATATATGCCACGTATAATTATCTAAAACTATATTAAGTAATTAGTAAACCCTAATGAATAAGTTTTAAATACGTGGCGTGAATTTATATGAGTGTAGCATGGAATGCAACATAACATCCTCTGGGCAATTAAGGGAGACTTAATTGGACCATATTTAAGATCATTAAAAGTGCTATTCCTTGCGGAATGAATGCGGGAAGAAGTGGAGACAATGCAAAGCTTGTTTTAAGGAAACAATTAACGAAGTCAAGTTGAAAAAGAAATCATGAAGAGAAGAAAAGAGTGTGACTTGGATGTAGATAGACATAGCCACGGTTCACAAACCGTCGGTTACGGTTCCTGGGCCGCTGATTCATGGTTCCACAAAGGGTGAAACTGAACCGACTCTTGGCCTCATGGTTACGGTTACGGTTCGTGAACTGTCAGTTTACAGTTCCGTCATGGTTCCAGTTCCGGTTTGTTCACGATTTTTTACTGTTTAAATTTTTTAACATTAAATTTGAAAAAAATAAATACAATATATGCAAATTTGATATAATTGAAAAGTAACTTGAATTACCACGTAGATGTAATGATGTATATACAAAATATAATAAAATGAAAAATACTCTATATTTGTTAGTAATTAAATATTCATTACCATTAACATGTTACTAATGGCGGTATCATAATGAATATGGATAATAATTGATATTATTTGAACATTAAACTATGAGTTTAATCATGTATTTATATGAATTTATTCATTCATTATACAAGAACACATGATAATACAAGTTAATATGGTTAATCATAAGTAATCTTTTATTTTAATCTACTTATAGTTTAATAACCAACCATTAATACTATTAGATATAAGAAAATTTAATAATTCAATATATTAGTTAATCACCTTTTTCATTCACAAGAAAATTAATATACATGATTTAATGTAAAACACACCATAAGTGATTAAATTTAAGAATGTTACTTCTAAACTAACAATAACAATTAACAAAATAAACAACTAACAATAAGAATTAAATAACAAGGCGAATGAAATGAAATATATTAAAGTAAATAATTGAATAAAATTAAATAATTTTAGAAGTAATAGGAAATTATGAGAGAATATGTGAGAAAATTCAAGAAATTTGTGTGAAATAATGAAATATAATATATTTGTAAAAGCAAAATAATTTTTTTTTGGAACCGGCGGTTCATGGTTTGGAAAACACTAAACCGGAACCAGCCCGTCATGGCTGGTTCTGATTCACAGTTCGGGCCTGACAGGTCCCGATTCCGGTTTCGAGCCCAACCCGTCGACTCAGTTTTGGGGCCAAGTCTAGATGTAGAGACTCATATATTTTAGAAGGATATTTCAATTAATATAGGGTAAATTACAAAACACCTCCCTCTAGTTAGGCGATATTTTAAGTTATCTCCCATGACATATTAAAACCTATAATTCGCCTCCTCGTGCTTTGGATTTTTTTGAAAAATGGATGGAAATGAACGATGTGACGGAGTTAGTATAAAAAGACAATATACCCCTCTAACAAAATTTTTCCCACTTGTTCTTTGACCAATTAATCAAACGGAAGCAAACCTGCTCTTCTTCCCCTCTTCCTACTTTGACTCACTCAAGAACTGACTGAAAAATCTCCTTACTTCTTCCTTATTTCATTCGCCATGCAATTACGCAATTACTCGATTGCTACAACAATCCATCCATCCAAAACATAGAATTCATCTCTGATATCTAAATACATTAGAATTCATCTAATTACAACAATCCATCCATCCTTATTTCTTCCTCCCTCATTTCATGTAGCAGCAGGTGTGACTACTGATATCTAAATACATTAGAATTCATCTCTAGCAAAAAGAAAAAAAGATTACCACTAGAGTTTGTTGAGAAGGGTCAATGGTAACAAATTCCAAATGAGCTCAACCTTGTAACTATCTCTAAGCAATGCAAAAGTTTATTCCACCACTATCACTACGAGGACAGGGCTACACAATTTCACCGATGGATTCAGCTGGACTTCGAGAATATTTGAGCTCAGTACTGGAGAAACAATAACTATCACTATATAGAGTTTTGAATTTATGTAAAAGTACATGGGCAAAAAAGGACTGGCTATAAGAAACTTCAGAATGATTGAATTGTGAATACCATGTAGATTAAGGCAATGATATGTTCACATAGTCAATGCCCAAGTTGTTTGGGCCCCAAATAAAAACAGCACCTGCTCAAGTTCTTTTCTAGTCCATCAGTGGTTGCTTGCACTTATCTTCTGGTAACAACTTTGGGGATGTAGATCCTGGCATTTTAAGCTCCAAATCAGTTACAATATCTTCAGAATCATCAATGTTCTCACTATTAGAATTTCTGTTCGGACCAGATGACCCATTATCCAAATCTTCCTTGCTAGAAGTGTAGGATGACGAAGCATTTAAGCATTTAAGGTAGATTCTGTATTGTTTTCACTAAAAGCAATATGCAAATAATGATGAACCCAAATCTTCGCATCGAAATTTGCCCAAAATTTTTAATTAAAATTTCTATGATTCAATTAACCATTGGATATTGTTTTCAATGAATGTGAATGAAGAACGCATCCAAATTTGCCCAAAAATTCCAGCTAAAATTCCCAAATCTTAGCATCCAAATCTATCCAAAAATTCCAACTAAAATTGATCTGGTTCAATCGACCATCGATGCTTCACCTGCGGCAGTGTTCGAGCGATGACGGCGGGACGGCGATGGTGGCAGCTATGGTGGCGGTCATCGTGATGGTGAATATGGTGGTGACGGCCATGAAAAAAGAATGTGCGGTTTCACTTGTGCTCTTGAAATGAACGCGAAGGTCAGATCCCCATCCCTTACAGGACTTGGAATTTCATTTTCTCTTGTTTCTTTTTTGTAGGCCATTTTGATGAAGATTTTAGCACTGGAGCCTGGATTTGTTGAGAAAGATCCATAGATTTGGAAAAAAGAATAGAGCAGGGGAGGGCTAAACATTTTGGATAAAACGTAAGATTTACCACCTTGATGCAATTTCAAGAATTATTATGATTTGAATGATGATTTTGGATTTAATCATCTGGAAAAATTGTTATAGATCCAATTTGAGAAGATGAAATTACTTTTGATGTTAGGGTTATATTTGTCTTTTCAGTATCAATTTTTAATTAAAAATAAAATTTTAATTGTGATAAAACGCGTGATCTACAACATCCATCAAGTCATTCAAATTCTGTTACTTTTTAAAAAAAAGCCAAAGTATGAGGAGGCGAATTATAGATTTTAATATTTCAAAGAGGTAATTTAAAATATAGATTCACCACAGGGAGGTTTTTTGTAATTAACCCATTAATATAATGTGATTGATGAAGGTTATTATTAGATACTCCTTCCCATTCATTATAATTGACCTTTAAAAATTTTATTCATGTTGCAAATTAAGTGTGTTTTAAGCATGAAATAAATTTTTACCCTTATTTAGATATTTGTTAGCATTAATTATAGGCATTTTAGTTACCCGCATTAATTACAAATTTGATGTTTATCTATATTAATTACAAATTTTTTATTTTACTTATTTCTTAATAAGTTTGTAAATGTCTATAATGACACTTATAATCAATGAGAGGGAGTATTATTTTATGGGAATATTTCCAAATATAATATATTGTTTGAGTAGTATTTTATTTTGAAATAATTCCAACTTGATAATTCCTATTGTTGGGGAGTTTTATTTTAGGGGAGTGTTTTAGTAGGTTTGTTTAAAGAGTCTTGCAATACGACAAACTCAATTCCACTAGTTACAATTTTGTTTTAGTTTAGTATTTGTCTTTTACGTTAGTAGATTTAGTAGCTTTGGAATTCAATTTTGTGTTTTAGTTAGAGTTTTAGTTGAAGTTTAGTTTATTTCAAATCTAATTTTATTCAAGACATGATTTGTTTTAGTTTCTTTTCGTTGTTATTGTGATAAGTGTTTCAATTAATTAGTTAATTTTCTAAATTTTGTCAATGAACCGTAAGTATAATTTCATTAGTTCTTAATTACGGATAACCGTACGTGATTGGCCTAATTTCTAAAAAAAAAAACCTTATATGCTATAGAAACATACAAATGACCCCCACGTGTTCCTAATTTATCTGTAAAGTAGATAGAACACATCCTAATAATGATGCGTGAATAAAACGCGCATGTACAAAGTGTGTAGAGAAAAGTATAAACCTAATAAGCTATAATTTGACCAAAATAACCCTTCACCTTAAACTAATAATTTTTATATGTTTTTTCATTCTTTTCTTTCTTTCCTATTCTTCTTCTCTTTCCAATTCAATTGACGTTTTTTAAAATTTTTCTTTTTCCTAATTTTTTTCTTTCCCTTTTCTTTTCTCCTTCTTTATCAATTTCTTCCAAAATTGCCACCACCAACACCATCGTCGCCACCATTGTCACCACAGGCATCCCTCTCCCCAATATTTGAAGCAAGATCTTGCCCAAGGTTATCGAATAATAGAAAACGCCATGTCGAGGTTCCAAGTCATACGACAATGACAAGTCCTCTGACAAAGATCTCAAGTTCTTCAATTGTGACTTCATCAAAATCAATCAAACATGATACTTAGACTGAAATTCCTATATCATAAACCAATATGTGAATGTTTGAAAGCTGCAGGCTTCAATAGATAGATGGTTCTGTATTGTACCTTGGTGTGTTCTACTTCACATTGTTAAATGTGTAGTTGGTTGGTTGGTTATTAAATGTGTATTTACGAAATTCTCTAATGATGAAGTCTGGTTTAGGCCAATGACTCATGTTCAGTATGTGAAGTAGTGAAATGCAATATGAAATGCAAGTAATATGAATGCAATATAAGTATGAACACAATGAAATGAAATGTAACAACTAAAATGAGGATGATGATGAATGATCTAAGACCATAGCACCAAGAATACAAATGAGAAATAAGGTAATAAACATGTATTCTCGAAATATCGGTTAAGGCTTTTTGGTCACTTGCAATTGGGAAGTTCTATGTCGATAACAATGGAATGTTCTTGCCTTTTATCATATAGGTCACCTCTAGGTCCATGCTAGAGTAGACAACCCATGGATCACCTCAATCCATGCTAGGAATTGTGGAATTCAATCAGGAAAATGCTCACTCACCTTATCTCTTGAGTAAGGATCGCTCATTAAATAACTCTCAATTATACTTGGACTCAAATGTCTTAAAGAGTGTTCATCAGCTATCTTCTGCCCTAAGTCTCCTCTCGGTTCATGCTAGGATGGGCTATTCTAAGTCTTCTCTTGGTTCATGTTATGATAGTAGGATATGTTCCAGCTATTGCACTCATCCAGACCCTTCTTACTCTCTCTAGAAAAGTAAGGTTAAATCAACATATGTTCAAGGTCATTCTTGGGATCAACTCTCATTCTCACCCTTAACCCATCATGCATTAGGCAATATTTGGTTTTACACCATACAAATCGACATTAATAACAACATATGAAGCTTAAACATACAATCTCATGGCATAAAAACATCTAAATTAACAAGATCTCAAGGGCTCGTGACCTAATTCCAAGGATGCTAAGTAATTTAGCCTCTCATGGCTAATAAGAGCATTACAAGTGGCAATTTACACAAGGAATAAACCAAGCAATTGCAAGAAAAGAGACTAATAAGACAAGAAGCCTTCTGAAATGTTGATTCTAAGCTAAAGGACCAAACTTTTATTCAGTTTTTATTCAAACCTAACTCTTAGAAGCCAAGAGTTTATAAGATTTTTTACAAGAAATAAAAAATACCAAGAATACACACACACACACAAACACACTAAAAGGTGTGTTCTTGCTAAACTATGCTAAATTATGTCCTAAATACCAAAAATGGCCTTTAGGAGGACTTAAATATGTAGTGAAATAGCTAGAAATCAATAATTACAAGTTGTACATCGCTTAATGCAGATTAGAGACTAAAACTTAATTAACAATAAAAGTACAATTTTTTGACGTTTTGTAGAGTTTCACAAACCGGCCTTGTGAAGATGTGTAAAGTTTATATAGCATTATGACCTAGGTCATGGTGCTGACTTATCTCCTTGGTATCAGGCAACACTCTTTGGTCAGCATTGTGACCACATGTCACGATGTTGTGTTCTTCTTCTATGGCATCATGATGATGAGTTATAATGATATCTTATATTTTTATAGTATTGTGAATCCATTCAGTCACGACGTTGTGTTATCTTTACCTATTTGCTCCTTGATGAATTTTATAGAGTCGTGACCTAAGTCGTGACGGTGTGTAAAATGTGTATGGCATCATGACCTAGTCTATAATGTTAGCTTATCTCTTAAGAAGTAGGTAACATCCTTTGGCCAATGTTATGATGATATGTCACGATGTCGTCTTCTTCTTCTATGGCATCACGATGACGAGTCCTGATGTTGTCTTGTGTTTTTATAGCGTCCTAACTGGAATCACGATATTGTGATGCCTTTGCCTGATTTTCACCTTGATAAATTTGTATAACATCATGACTTGGGTTATGATCTTGTATAACGTTTGTACAACGTCATGACTAGAGTCGATGCCATGTACTTTTCTCCACTTGCTCCTTGGTTCTTTTTTTTTTGGTTATTCTTCATTCAAATTGAGTGCTTTTAGATTCCTTTTACCCATTTCTTCATCTCAAACTTAAATATTCTTCAATTTGGGCACATTAAACTCTAGTTCCTACAAATACACAAAAACAACATATAAACACCACAAAAATATTTAAGAAACATGCTAAACCTTATGTGAAAATATGAATATGAGTTAATATTTTCCTAACTCATCAATGAGCTTTGTCAACTTTAATTCTTTTATCTTTTGTTTTACTATGTCATCTTTCAAAACTATTTTTTCAGCTTAAAGAATTGATAAAACAGTAGTTAAATCTTGTGAGATCTAATTAGGCTTAATAAATCTATTAAAAGCAAGAAACTTTTTATAATCTGTGATAAAGGACCTATAGTTTTTCCTTGGTTGTTAAATATGTACACAATATTTAATTAATTACCAGAAAGCCTAATACCAATTAAGGTCGTGGATCCGTAATTGTCTATTAAGTTTTAATTAGTGAAAAATGTTATTCTTTGGTAGTGGGTATAAGGGGCTTGTGTGTCCATAGAGGGTTCATACAGAAATATCAAATCGGGTTTCTCTAATATTTAAATATGTTAATAAATTAAATCTAATGATGGTTATCTTATATTATTTATTAATTAAAGAGTAATTAATAATAATTCTTTTAATTATCTACAATTAAGAAGGAATTAGTTTATGTTAATGGATTCTGGCAACTAGAATTGGTTTATTTGCTATCACATGTTTCATTATTGAATTAAGGATCCAGAAGATAATTAGTGTGAATTCAAGAATTTAGCCGGATCTTTTTCTCTCATTAATTAACTCCAAAATTTGCTCTTTACTTTATTGTGTTTCAATTATTTTTGTATTTCTCTTTTTTTTGACAATTTAATGAAGAAAAATGACAATCATTCCCTCGGAAGACGGCCTTAGTCCTTGTTATGCTAGTTGGAGAATAGGTTTAATTTGGTGGTATAACGACATGACCAAAATTTTGGCACCGTTTCCAGGAAATGGCACTTTGTAAATTTTTCTTCATAATTAATTTTATTTTTATTTTGTTTTTAGTTTTAAATATTTCTTTGTTTATGACACGTTCTAAGCCTACATGATTATTGCAATACAATACAAAAATTAAAAACTCTGTAAGGATAAAATGAAGGAGAGAAAAGAGACAAAACAAGCCTCTAGTTTGGATACTGTATTTTAGCCAGAAGTCACATTAGAATAGCGGAATACAGTAGTTGCAATCCAATAAGAGCAAGTAGTCATGGTAGAACAAGAGCAGAGCTAATCTTGATGTTAAATTGCAACTTATAGGCTTTACCTTACCTAACATCATTCAAAAATTTTAATTGAAATCTAGTTTTATACAAAGTCTTCCTAAATTTCATGATTTACTTGGTGAATATCCGCATAAACATTTGAATGATTTCAACTTGTTTGTTCAATTGTGAGGAATAGCGAAAACTTGGCAGAATATGTATAATTGTTAATTTTTCCATTTTCTTGGCATAATGTTGTTAGGGATTGGTTGTCTAATTTGCTTATAGAACCAGTTACCACTTGCAACGAGTTTAAGAGAAAATTTCTGAAAAAATATCTTCCTACTTCTAAAGTTGCAAACATAAGGAAAGATATTTGTGAGAGTAAACAAAATAATGGGGAGACTTTTTATAGTTATTAGGAAGTGATAAATGCCAAAATTGTCACTCAACTATGACAAATTATGACTTTTGGTCACTAAAGTTTTTTTTTAGTAAAAAAGATTACTCAACTCTTTTTTTTGGCGAAATAGGTTACTCTGTCCATTTAATCTGCCTAAGAAAATGAAAATACAATCACGTGTACAACACATGCATATTTTGGGCGAAATAGGGATAGTTTCTTACCATACTATACGTACGGATCAAAGTAATTAATCATCCTTTTTTCGAATCACACAATTCATTTTCTGATTCGTCTTCTTTTGGTAGATCTTCTATTGCAGTAGATTTCAACTCTCAACAATGTAAGATTGTTCTTCAATTGGATTCGTTATGACCGATTCTATTTTACACAAAAGGTTTAGTCGAAATTTTGGCAACATTAGTCAATATTCTTTTCTCAAATGATTTGATAGCGATTTTGACCTTATAGAATAATAACTTTTATGTGACAAATTTAACCCTAAAAAACGTATGTGTTGCACACGTGATCACATTTTTGTTTACTCAGACCGATTAAATGGACTGAGTGACCTATTTCACCAAAAAAAAGAGTTGAGTGACAATTTTGGCTGAAAAAAAGTTTAGTAACAAAAAGTCATAATTTGTCATAGTTGAGTGACTATTTTGGTATTTCTCCCTATTAGAAAAGGCTTAAAAAGTTATGTGCGAAATGCCCACAATATCAGATTTCTTAAGATTTACTAATCTAATATTTTTATGAATGTCTTATGCCCTCTACAAGAGACATGATTGAAGCAGCAAGTGGAGGAGCTCTTATGAGCAAAACCCCCACGAAGGCACAATGTTTGATATCAAATATGGTAATAATAGGAAATGATTTGACACATATACGTCTCGCCAAATATATGAGGTAGATATAGTTAAAGATCCTTGAGTTGATGATCTAATTAAATCTATTGAAAATTTTGTTTTATGTTTGAGACATGCAACAAGTTAAGACATGCATAATCTACATGAATGAGCATCCCACTAATATGTACCCAACTCTACACTAATAAGTTCTCTTTTAACATTTAGTTTGGGAGCCGTCTCATAGAGGAGTGACAATATTTATTTTTCATAAATAAAACTAAATAAATAAGCAATGACCAAATTATTTCCTTGGATGACTAAGTATCTATACTAGTTTCTAAGAGATCACTAGTTAAAAAATCTAACAAAGTGTCAACTTCTATTATTTAACACTAAGGTCTTTCATCACTAAGCTATTTTCCATAAAAATGTACCACTTGTTGCACACAAATCCATTTCTTACACTAATTCACTTTCCATGGATAGTTATGATCTTTAACAAAATTGCCAACCATACATAACTTATATTTTAAACAACACTTATTCACAACCCACACTTACTATATCAAAAAAAATTTCAAAATGACCACAAAAAAAGAAACTAAAAAAAATACAGAGGTATAACATGTAATATTAATACACTAGCAAATAAACTCCAAATAAAACAAAAAATTCAAGTATTGACACCCACAAGTCAACAAAATTTCAAAATATCTAGCATCCTCATACAATACTAAAGCTTCTACCCCATACTTAAAATATGCACTATCCCCAATGCATGAGAGAGAGGGAGAAAAAAACACCATTTTCATATGTATAGGCTAGGTCTCCCCAGGTGTAAGTATTGTTGGCATAACCCGTGTGAAGATGCCATTCATTTTGCTTCTTGAAGAATGACAAACCTAAAAAACATAAAAAAGAAAGACAAATAAACTAACTTATTATTTTTGAAGGAAGATAAATTTAAACATTGAAGCTCATGCATGTTCATAACTCCCCAAAACATTCACTCATAGCAATAAAGTTTGTACTCAATCACTCATTCTAAGTTGTGCATGAGAAATGACAAACATTGTTTCCACATGATTACTCGTGCTAAGTGTGCATCACAATTATGGTTGAATTCTAATCTCCTCTATTAATTCCATGTGCATTTGAATCTTAATGTTCATGCAAGGGAAGAGCCATACATGTGCCATCAGTCCCATATAATAATGTTGCACACTTTCACAAGTACTTTATTCCTCACCACTTACGCTAACTCATGCTAACTAGTGTGCTTGTATGTTCCCTAAAGTCTTATATATCCATTGTGCATTATGTGTATCATGTGATTGCAATGTTACCTTTTCTACACACTGAGACATGTCATGTACTAATGTGAACTCATACAAGCATTACAATTATCACACACACTTTATCTTAGCTCTAGGGCATATGTAATGTATTGTCATGCTGATTTCAACAATCTTAAACAAGTTAATGCATCTAACAATAATACAATGCCACAATAAGCATATTAACATAAAAAGAAAGTAATTAAGTTTCTTGGATTACCTTTAACATCACAAAAGGGTCATTTGAACTTGTGATTTTAATATTTGAAACATGAGGGATTCAACTTCTTTTATATTGTTAAATATTAAATGTGTGTGATGCGAAGTTTTTAGAGTGATAGAAAATGGGTTAAATTGAAATGGAAATAAAGTGCTTATGTGTAAATGGCAAGATAATAGAAAGAAAAGCGAAAAAAATATTTGTGTCTAAGTTTGGGAAAAGGTTTGAAAACATTTAGCTCCAAGGTTGGAGTGGCGATGCGGTGCCAAGTTTTCTCAGCGTCGTGACGCTTGTGAGTTTGGAATTAGTCAAAATTTTCTGAACTTTTCAATTGTATGTATGACATCATGACATTGTGTTGCAACACTATGAGGGCATGCCTAACAATTGCGACATGGCATCATGATTGAAACCTTAACCTTTCATTGGGTTACACAATGTTGCAATGTGGGGTCGCGGCACAATGCAATTTGCTTTGGAAAACAAAAAGTTTGCATTCTAACACTCATTAAATTTAGGAAGAAATGTTTTTTAAGATTTGTGTAGTGTCACGACACTATGCATTACCTCTTTAGCGTCGCAATGCTGTGTAATTCTTTTTTCGAATTTTTGCGAAGTTGTGCATTGCCTCGTTAGTATCGCAATGTTGTTTAATTCTCCTTCCACAACAAAGAGCATGCAACTTTACTCTTAGAAAACTTTTTCATAAAAGTCTATAATCCCTTGTGAAGTGCCGTGACACAAATCAATTTATGTGCTGTGAAATTTTTAGCATTGTAAAGCTTTATTATTATGCTTCTTTGCCATTTCTCAAAGAGTCACGACACCAATCTCCTCCCCACACACACACACACTTTAGCTATTTTTACCATTTTTCTTTATTCTTCTTTCTCCTTTGCTCATCTTCCACACTTGCTTGTTTCCTTTCAAATCTTACAAGGAAAAGTAGCCTTGTTATTCTAAATTGTAAAAAGAAATATAAACACGCAAATTAAAATAAATATTGATAAGAAATAGTAGTTTTAGTTTTATTTAGTCCCTAGTTAGATTTTATTCTTTTGGTCTACTCTCTCAAAATCGGAATGGCCATCTCAGTACAAAAAGAATGTCTTTTCATTGGCACTTTTCTTTCTTGGGTAGGGCTCTTTTTGCAACCCTTTGAAAAGGAGTTTGGGCTCACATTTATAAGAAAAAACTTCTATGAATTCAACTTTATACCATTCTTACTCATCCTCACCTTTTTGCACCTTGATGATAAGGATTACCAATGTTTCTTCTTCCTTCAAGACAATCTTCTCTTTCACCATGCTTGACCTACAAGATTATACCAATGGTTTTGCATCCATAGTCTCAAGACAATCATTAGAAATTTCATAAATGGATGCATCAACAAAACAATTTTCTTCTATGTTAGTTATTTCATCACATATAACCAAGTTTCCTTCATCTAGAGTAACATAGAGTTCATTTTTAGACTTTCCGTCATGACATCACACACATCTAACGAGGGTGCCTCATCCTTCACAAGGCAATCACTATGAGAAACATCCAATGTGTGTTCCTTAGCATCCCTAAAATCATTAAATTTTATAGAATAAAGGAAATAAATGACATTAGATAAACCTTCCATCTTATAGACAAAGTGATAGAAAGTCCTATAATTGTTTTCATCCTCGCTACTACAATGGTCATGCTCCTCATCAATGCCACAAGTATCATTAGACTCATGAAACAAAAGTTCACCAATAAGGCACTCACCTAAATCATTCTCAACAATAGATGGTTCGACCTCTCTAATACACCTTGAAACCCAATCAACATTGTTATTCTCATCAAAATAATTATCCCTAAAATTATTATCACCCAAAGAAAATTCTTGAGGATGGTTATACGTACCTTGAGTTTGTAGCCCTAGGTATTCACTTATGGTTCTAAAATGTGTATTAATTCGATCAACCATTGGTTGAGTCTTTTGATGAAATTGCTTATGGAATTCCAATATGTCTTTCATGTGAAAAGACTCATTGTCCATTGGAATCTCAAATATACAACACCTATCATTATGCATATGGTCAATAACATGGGGTGAAGAGGGATATTCAAAAGATTCACTATCTCTTCCTTCATTGGGTTCTCAATACCCTAGTTGGGAGAAGTTTTCAAATAGTTTGGGTTTGGTTGTGTGTTTTCCACCACTCTCAATAGGTCAAAATGATCAAGATTAAAATAATCTCTAAATAACCTAGACATAGTTGGGCAAACAGCTAACACCTAAAATTAACAAATAACAAAAACACTAAAAACTATAAAATACAGGAAAAGAAAACTCTTTACAACTACAAAACTCACAAAAATACCGAATTTAGAACTAGTTGCCCGCCCTAGCAATGACGCCAATTTGATGAGCGATTTTGGAGCAAGGTTTAAGTACAAATGTATAATCGCATCAAATACAAATATTATCCTAACCCCTCATGTCTTTTAGGTGCATCAATACACTATCAATTTGTAGCAAGTGAGAGTATAAGGGTCGACCGCACAATGAGGAGATTTATGTTAATATATAGTGTAAATGTGTGTGAAGTAGTGGAAACAGAGATAACTAACGAGAAAAATAAAGTAAACTAACTAAACTAGCAACAGACTGAAAATGAGAAGAACGTCATCGATGAGAAATTAAAAATTAAGTGATCGGGGCTAAAAATACCTATTTTTACCCCCTTGTTTACTTAAGTTTATGCTTGCCTTTGAGTATTTTATTGTTGTTTTTGGAATAAATGCAGGATTTCAAGTTCAATGGGGCTAAAAGGAACAAAATCCAGATTTGATGTGAAAAAGTGGGAAAAAGAACCAAAAATCACTCAATTCGGATTACCAAAGACAAGATGGCACAAAGGAGCAAAGATGGGAATGCAAGTCAAAACTGGGCAGAACACAAAGCAAAGTTCAAACGAGCATATCTCGGCTTCTACTTAACTAAAAGAAGAGTTATTGGATGATTTGGAAAGATCTACGAGAGTACTAAAAATCTTATGTTTGGAATTACTCCAAACTCGGCTGGCAAGATGGTTGAAATTGAGGCTCAAATCAATATACACCAAAGAATTCGGAAAATCAGAAGCCTATGTCATAGTTTGGGAGAATATTCATAACTTTCATTCCAGACCTTCAAATTCAATGATTCTTGATGCATTAGAAATCCAGGAGGCAAGGCTACAATTTTTATGAAGAGCAAAACGCCCAGTTCTGCACGGACGACATTCAAAAACGTGTCCCAATATCATCATAGTGTGCTGTCTGAAATCCTGAAAAAGTGGCTGCGGGACCAACACTTTCGAAATTGCATTTTGGCCCCTATTTTAGAATAAGCGGGGTACTTTATGTAATTATTGATTTTTAGTCATTTTACTAACTATATAAGATTTCTTAAACACTAAGTTAGGTATCTAGGACACAATTAGCAATAGCTCATAAGAACACACCTTTTAGTGTGTGTTCTTGGTGTTTCATTTCTTGGGATAGAATTCTATGAACTTTTGGCTAATTGGAGTGGAAATCAAAAGGAAGCTTGGACCTTTAGCTTGGAATCAACATTTGGGAAGACCACATATATTGGGTTGTCTCTTTCCTTGCACTTTCTTGCTAATACATTGCTTAATCTACCATTTGGGTTTGCTCTAATTAGCCATGATGGGCTAAATTGTGTGGTGTCTTTGGAATTAGGCTATGGGCTTTTGATAATTTGTTTGTATGGAGATGAAATGTTATGGGCTTGATTATATGTTTCATATGCTTGATTTTTAGGTCACATTTCTTGTGCAATATCCTTAACTTGAAAGTGAGAATTGGGTCATGTTGTGAGTAGAATATTAATCCATTGCATATTGTGATGAAGAGACATCTTTGTCCATGATAATGTTGATTGAATCTATTCCATGAATTAGCCCTAAGCATATGAAAACTAAGTCAACACTAGCAAGATAACTTAGTTGGGGACTTGGCCTGGAAGTTGTG
Source organism: Ophiorrhiza pumila (assembly GCA_016586305.1). Taxonomy (NCBI): domain Eukaryota; kingdom Viridiplantae; phylum Streptophyta; class Magnoliopsida; order Gentianales; family Rubiaceae; genus Ophiorrhiza; species Ophiorrhiza pumila. The sequence goes on from BLIW01000010.1 coordinate 18,269,602, forward strand.
GATTTGAAATGACATAGAATCAATTTGCTTTGATTGATCTATTAATTGTGGTTGAGTTTGGTCCGGTTATAGTCTTAACCACCAAATTTCCACTAGACAACATTAAACCACATTCTTCAAGCTATCACATGAATCACCAATGCTACAAATGATTGAGAAACCTAGTCCTAAATTCCAATGATACACTTATATACTTGATTTCTACTCCCTAATTTTGAAGCTAAAGTCCTAGATCAATTAGGTTGACTTTAGTGTAGGTTTAGTCTTGTTGCATTTTTTCTTGTTTTCTTTCCTTAGTTGCATTTTTCATTACTCTACATACTAGACACGAACTCTTAACAACCCCCCTTTCCGTGGAATTCGACCTCTTGCTTCCAAGTGCTACATATTTAGAGTTAGGGTATTTGTTTGTTTGGGTTGCACGACAAACTCACTCAACAAAATGGCGTCGTTGCCGGGGAGGGGCTATTTGTGTTGAGATTAGTGTTTGGTATTTTGAGTAGTTTGTATACTTTTTTTGTGTTTTTCATTTGTGCATAGTTTTCGCATTTTGTGTTGTCTTGAATTTTTTTATTATCTTGTTTTCGTTTTTGACTTGCTATTTTACATTTAGTACATTTTACTCGTTTTGTGTTTTGTGGTCTTTTGAATCTTGTGATTATATAGTTTGGTGTTTTACTTGCTCTTTTGTCTTTGGTGTATTTTTACTTGTTATTGTTTTGTGGCTATTGTAGGTTAATTTGGAGGCACTTGAGGATTCCTTTTTGTGTTAAGGTTCAATCTTAGAAAAGATGGCTACCCATGATGAACAACGTCCAAGAACGTTTGGGGAGCTATATGAGCCTCGGTTTGTAGATCGTAATAACTTGTGTGAACTTGATGTTGAAAGCTTCCTCATTCCTCCCGATCTCATATGTTTGATTCAAGAGAAGGTTGTTTTCCATGGTTTTGAGAATGAAGATCCTTATGACCATATTGATGATTTTCTTCATATATGCAACACATTTATGATACAAGGAGTTTCTCGAGATGCGGTGAGAAGAATTCTCTTTCTATTTTCCTTGGAAGGGAAAGCAAAAAATGGTACAAGGCATTGAGAGCCTCTTCTTTGGCAACATTTGAGGAGCTAAGAAGGAGGTTTATCATGAAATTCTTTCCCATAGAAAGGTTGAGAAGTTGAGGATAGAAATCTTCATGTTTTGTCAAGATGAAGGAGAATCTCTTGGTGAAGCTTGGGAAAGGTTTGGAGAGATGTTGAGGAGATGCCCAAATCATGGTTTTGATAATGGAAGACACCTTCAAGTGTTTTGCAAAGGGTTGACTTATGATACTATGAGAGAGGTAAGAATGAGTGCGGGGGGACTCTTTATCATCCATGTCCATTCAAGGAGTTGAAGAGCTCTTGACACGCATGGCCGAAGAGGAGGAATTTTGGCCAAAGACTAGAATCTCTCCACAAAAGACACAACAAGGAGCAATAGAACGGGATGTTATTTCACTCTATGGGGAAAATTTGGAATCGGGAGATCATAGGCATTTTGGGAGCAACTTTGAGAGACAAGCTCAAAAAGAGGTTCCACCTTTGAAGCAAGAAGAGAAGAAGCCTATGGTTGAGGAAATGTTTTGTAACATCTTGGATAAGATTGTCACAAGGATAGAGTTAATGGAGCAAAGGTTGAATCAAAATGATATAAGTATCATGAACCTTGAAGCTATGGTAAGGAGTATGCGAGATCAATTGGGGCAATTAGCCCAAGTTACCCAAAGTAAACCTCAAGAGATTACCACTAGTAACTTTTTGCCTAGCCAAGATGTTGAAGATCAATGTAATTCCATCTACTTGAGAAGTGGAGAGAAAGTTGAAACCACGAGTGAGAGAAAGAGGAAAAGTGGTGAAAAAGATAATGTGGAAAATGTGGCCATTAAAGGAGAAGAGTTGGAGTTTGAACCGGAATTGATGGAGACTATGAAGGAAGGTCCCAACTCTCTTGAATTTGAGAATGATTTGCCATGTCCTCCATATCCTTCTAGGCTTGTGAAAAGAACTAAGCATGATGCACAATTTGCTAGGTGGGTGAAAATGCTTGAAAAGATTAATGTGAATGTGCCCCTTGTTGAGCTCTTGAGCAATATACCAAAATATTCAAAGTTCTTTAGGAAACTCATTGCCAACAAGGAGAAGCTTCAATGTGAGGGGGTGATCCCTTTGACGGAGATTTGTAGTTGTTTGATCAAACGAGAGATGCCTAAGAAGTTGAAAGATCCGGGTAGTTTTACTATTCTATGTTTGATCAGTACAAGGTATTTTCCTAAAGCCTTATGTGATTTGGGAGCGGGAATTAGTTTAATGCCCCTCTCAACCGCTTTGAGTGTTGGGCTAAAGGAAAGAATTAGGCCTACCTTGACAAATCTTCAACTTGCCGATCGATCATTGGTAAGTCCAATTGGGAAAATTGAAGATGTCTATGTGACCGTTGATGAATTTGTGTTCCCGGTAGACTTTGTGATTTTGGACATGGAGGAAGATAGAGATATTCCCATTATACTTGGGAGACCATTCTTGGCTACCGGTGATGCAACTATTGGGGTGCAAAGTAGAACAATAACATTCAAGATTGAAGATCAAGCTATCACTCTCAAGGTTGGTGAAGAAGTTAAGAACCCTAATAGAGGAGGTCAATGTTTCATGGTAGGGATTCATCCAATGACTAGTGGCACATTCATACCAAAGCCCAAACATCGAAAGAGGAAAAGAAAAAGAAGGAGAGGAGCTAACAAGGGAAAAGTGCCAAAGCAAACTTGGATGGGCATGAGTGAATCACAAGAAAATGGTAATAGTGTTGGCATGGAGAGGAAAATGAACAAAGCAAAGAGGAAGAAGGAACTCCAAGGAAACAAACCATGACAATAGCAATAAATTCTAGCTAGGGACTAATAAACCTAGAACTACTTCTAATCTCTTGTTCTTTTCGTTTGACTTTAGTTATTTTTGCTTTGCTTTGAGTTGTTGATTTTCTTATTTTGTAGTGAATTAGGTTGAATTCTTTTGAAGGAGTCCAGGAGGATGCCACAAAAAGAATGAAGAAAAAAAAGGAGGACATTTCAACAAGTATGGAGTTAGGAGCAAGCCAAATCAACTTAGCGAACATTGGAGTTCATTGCCTACTAAAAAGGGAGTTCTTTACCTTATTCTTTGACTTACATTGGGGACAATGTAAGATTCTAAGTATAGGGGAGGGAATGTTTGCTTTTGTTGAAACTTTCTAATGTTGGGAAATAATCATCATCCTTGTTGGAGGAATTGAATGAAAGAGTTGATGCAATACATGTTTGTGGTTAGTTTTTTTTTTGAGCTTATTGTGAAAAGTGAATTGCTAGTGAATCAATATTGCATGTTTTACCCCGTATGTTATGTGTTTTGTTATTTGTGTGAACTTTTTCAAATTTTTGTGATCTTGTGAATAAGTTGTGTTTTCGATGCAAAGTGTAGGTTGGCAACTTTGTTAAAGATCATAACTATCCATGGAAAGTGAACTAATGTAGGAAATAAATTTTTGTGTGACAAATGATACAAGTTTTATGCAATAAGACTTAATGGTTGAGGATAACTTAGTGCTAAGTGATAGAAGTTGAAGCATAGTATGGAAAATTTGTATTTCAATACATTTGTTTTCAAGCACAAGTGGGGAAACATATGGGATAGGTTGAGTCATGAAACAAAGTGAGAACTAGGGATGTCTTTTTCAAAATGAATAAAGCTTACCTTTTACCTAGTGATCTTGTGAAAACTAGTGTGAACACATACGCATTGGAGGATATGATTTGAACTATGGCTTAGTGTTAATTGTCTTACTTTTACACATTCCCAATTCGATGCGAGATTGCCTCTTGAACTTGAAAGAAAGTTTGAAATCAAAGGAACTTGTATGATTGGGAATAGGTATAACAAGCCATAAAACCTTTGGCATGTGTTTAATTTGTTGAATTTCTTACCCGTCCTCTATGAGATAGCCTCTTGAGTGAAAATGACATTCGTACATGGAACACATATGATTGGGTAGAGGTATAAAGATGCCAAAAACCCAAGGCACATCAAATTACTTATATGTGTAGGGAATAAAGTTCATTAATCCTCAATACAATGTATGATTGTATGTACGCTAGTGGACATGTAGATTATTAGTGAAAAGGAAGAGCTAGTTTTAAAAGCTAGAAACTATACATTCCCTATTATCACTTATTTAATGACATAAACTTTGACCATGTGGAACCCGTGTGCATACTACACACACAAATGTGTTGGGGTATTGAAGTGAGTATCTACTTAGGCCTAAAATAACTATTATGAAGGCATTGAATATATCCTCGCCACAAAAGTCAAATAGGTTTTTTGAAATAAAGTCACACGAAATTCACCTTGGGTCACATGAATGCACTTGAAAATGGATGGGATGTTATCTTTGGCACGTGGCCAACCAAGTTATGTGTTATGTGTTATGTTTGGTTTCTTTGTTTTGTTTACTCGAGGACGAGCAAAACTTTAAGTGTGGGGGGATTGATCGGGGCTAAAAATACCTATTTTTACCCCTCATTTACTTAAGTTTATGCTTGCCTTTGAGTATTTTATTGTTGTTTATGTGTTATTTTTGGAATAAATGAAGGATTTCAAGTTTCAATGCGGCGTAAAAGAATCAAAATCCAGATTTGATGTTGAAAAGTGGGAAAAAGAACCAAAAATCACTCATTCCGGGATTACCAAAGACAAGATGGCACAAAGGAGCAAAGATGGGAATGCAAGTCAAACTGGGCAGAACACAAAGCAAAGTTCAACCGAGCATATCTCGGGCTTCTACTTAACTAAAAGAAGAGTTATTGGATGTTTTGGAAAGATCTACGAGAGTACTAAAACTCTTATGTTTGGAATTACTCCAAACTCGGCTGGCAAGATGGTTGAAATTGAGGCTCAAATCAATATACACCAAAGAATTCGGAAAATCAGAAGTCTATGTCACAGTTTGGGAGAATATTCATAACTTTCATTCCAGACCTTCAAATTCAATGATTCTTGATGCATTAGAAATCCAGGAGGCAGGGCTACAATTCTTATGAAGAGCAAAACGCCCAGTTCTGCACGGACGACATTCAAAAATGTGTCCCAATATCATCATAGTTTACTGTCTGAAATCCTGAAAAAGTGGTTGCGGGACCAACACTTTCGGAAATTGAATTTTGGCCCCTATTTTAGAATAAGCGGGGATACTTTATGTAATTATTGATTTTTAGTCACTTTACTAACTATATAAGATTTCTTAAACACTAAGTTAGGTATCTAGGACACAATTAGCAATAGCTCATAAGAACACACCTTTTAGTGTGTGTTCTTGGTGTTTCATTTCTTGGGATAGAATTCTATGAACTTTTGGCTAATTGGAGTGGAAATCAAAAGGAAGCTTGGACCTTTAGCTTGGAATCAACATTTGGGAAGACCACATATATTGGGTTGTCTCTTTCCTTACACTTTCTTGCTAATACATTGCTTAATCTACCATTTGGGTTTGCTCTAATTAGCCATGATGGGCTAAATTGTGTGGTGTCTTTGGAATTATGCTATGGGCTTTTGATAATTTGTTTGTATGGTGATGAAATGTCATGGGCTTGATTATATGTTTCATATGCTTGATTTTAAGGTCACATTTCTTGTGCAATATCCTTAACTTGAAAGTGAGAACTGGGTCATGTCGTGAGTAGAATATTAATCCAATGCATGTTGTGATGAAGAGACATCTTTATCCATGATAATGTTGATTGAATCTATTCCATGAATTAGCCCTAAGCATATGAAAACTAAGTCAACACTAGCATGATAACCTAGTTAGGGACTTGGTTTGGAAGTTGTGGCTTTGAAATGACATAGAATCAATTTGCTTTGATTGATCTATTAATTGTGGTTGAGTTTGGTCCGGTTATAGTCTTAACCACCAAATTTCCACTAGACAACATTAAACCACATTCTTCAAGCTATCACATGAATCACCAATGCTACAAATGATTGAGAAACCTAGTTCTAAATTCCAATGATACACTTATATACTTGATTTCTACTCCCTAATTTTGAAGCTAAAGTCCTAGATCAATTAGGTTGACTTTAGTGTAGGTTTAGTCTTGTTGCATTTTTTCTTGTTTTCTTTCCTTAGTTGCATTTTTCATTACTCTACATACTAGACACGAACTCTTAACAAGACCCCTCTCTCCATGGAATTTCACCCCTTGCTTCCAAGTGCTATTAAGTGTACACTTGGATGGTTGGTTGTCCTTAATGTAGGTGCTATGTGCATTCTATCCTTTGGGGATACTACAATTAGGGCAAATTGTCTCAAAAATGGTGGCTTTATTACCCATCACCTAACCAATCAACAACCCTAGTCTGTCTTTCCTTGTTAGTCTTACGAGGCTAATGTAGTCTAAATTAATACTAATTGAGAATTGGTACTCTAGTCTTATTCTTTCTTTTTGGTGAGAGGATTAACTAGACTAAAGGTATCAACCAAATCCTAACAATTAATTGTCAAGATAACAACTCCTAGACTAAGCCACCTTTTTTTAGTGAGAGAGAGAGAGTATTAGCCTAGGTGTTCTCAATCCCTTATCATACTCTTGGTCTTTAAGGATTCATTTAGACATAAACCCACTAATATTCACATACAAGTAGGCATTTAAGCACACAGTATGGAACAATATTTATTAAGAATGTAATGCCATAATATAAGTTACCCATAAGACAAAACTACATAATAACACAAGAATTTAACAACCCATAACCAATCATCCAATGGTGCTAGAAATTTTGCTCCTCATAATAACTAAGAACGTCACAATTCCTAAATAAAGTAAGACGTAAGGAAATACAAAGAATACTAATCCCCTTTGATGTCCAAGGCTAAAGAACCAAACTTTCCATTCAAATCATGCCTTAGAGTTGAGAGTTTACAATAAATTCCGCTCTTTAGGATACAAATTACCAAGAACACACACTAATGTATGTTCTTGCAAGAAACCCTAACTAAACTATGTTTACCTTCCCTATCTACTTCACCTATCCAATGTTATGTAAAATAGCCATTAGAAGAACTTAAATGGTAAGTGAGAAAGTTAAGAATCAGTAATTAAAAGTTGTACCCCATTTCTTGCAAAAAAGAGAGATTGAAATGCAATTTTCAATAATGTTTCTCGCAGCCAAACATTCTTTAGGATTCCAAACAACACTACTTTTCAATGTAGGGTTATGGTTTTGAAGGTCTTCTAGGCAGAACTAGGTTTTGTGTCCTTTAAAAGAATTGTAAATTTTACTATTTTCTCCCAATGCTTTAAGCTTTATCAAATTTGGAGTTATATAGCTCAAGTTATGATCATTATCAAATTCGGATAGGTAGAGAAATAAATACACACCATTGAAGTTGAGCATTCAAACTACTTAGGTTATATTGCCTTATTTTCTTGTTCTTCATCATCCAAGTTGAGTGTTTTTACATTCTTTTTTGCCCCTCCTTCATCTCAAATTTGAATATTCTTTACATTAAGCTGAATAAGTATCTAGTCCAACAAAAGCATACAAAACAACACAAAAACAACTACAAAAACACTCTAAAACAAGCTAAGTGTAAATATAAAAAAAAAATTTAAAAACTCTAAGTGTAAATATACATATAAGTTATTATATTACTAACTTATCAGCAATTACAATACCAACCTTAGAATGAGGAATACAATCTAGGAAAGTTGTACAATTTTCCTTATTTTAGAAATTCTTTTTACTTAACCTTGTAAAATTGAACCAAACATGGGAATTTAAAATTGAAAAAAAAACTTACCAGGTCAGATTCATTGCCAACCAAATAAACCCTAAAAAACCTACATTTAACTATCTTGCTGTTTGTTTTTTCCATAAAAATGACACACAAAAGTATAGGTCCGAAATACTTATTTTTTTAAATCTATCTAGTCCAATATATAGGCATAGCTTTCTATTGTTGATTTAAAGTAAATTACACTTTGTCTTTTTCTAAAATCATTGATTATTTTGATATTTTTCCAAAAAAAACAAAGCATATGGAAGTAATGTGTTGGGTTTTAAACTATAGTAAGGTAATTTGAGAATCTCCTAAACCACAAGGAGGTTTTTTTATAATTTATCCTTTTTAAAATGACAATGTTTTTTTTTTACCCCTTTCTCACCCACTCTTATACAATATGTAGACTCTAAATCTTGTACTCCAAATCTGAGTGTCATGAGAGATTAAACTGAAATTATATATGTGAACATGTATTTGATTTGATTGGAAATGAAAACTAGCCTTGGCAGTTTTAGAATTTGACAGCGAACTTAACCTTTATAAAAAGTTTTGATTTTGGTTTTTAGAAAAGTAATCGGAAATAAAAAAAAAGGTAGGTATTATACATGATATTAACAATTTGTCCTAATCTTATAAGAATCCAATACGTGTTGTGTCAATTGTTGTAGTGTTTGGTAATGATGCAAGACAACAAACATAAATACCCTAAACCTAAACCACATAAGTGTAGTAGTGGTAGTAGAAGTCAATCATACGGGGAAGGAATTAGGTTTCCTATCTTTTGTCTAAAATGTGATCATAGAACTAACTTACTTAAGGAATAAAAAATAAATGAACAGACACTAAAGGAAAGACAAATATATAACTTATGACTAAACTAGACAAGACCCAATTATACTCTTGAGATTAAATTAGGGCAGTTTCTACTTCTATTTATGTGTGAAGTTTCCTATGAATTGGCTCAATCCATATTTTTATGATAACTAAGTCAATTGGAGTGACAAACTGTGGTATTATTCCTATTTAAGAGCTAATGCATCATTTTTCTTTCTAACTCCTCTTTCAAATTTACATAAAATGGTCGGTCCTAATCTATATTCATATGCAATTATGTCCTCTAAATAATTTTTTATCTATGTAAAACCTCATGTAATCATTAATCATTTTCATGACACTCAAAGTATTGTTGTCCACAAAATCCAATTACCTAAGGTCTCTATTGGATAGATTTCCATATCCATTAACAACAGTCATAAAACACATAACTCAATATTCCTATTCAAGTTATGCATACATGATAATTCTAGTAATTGAACAAAAAAAAAATCACAACAAATATCTTATTCAACGCAAAAACAATTAATAAATATTCATTACTATAATCAATTTCAAGAGTAAAAGGCACTAATATCGTATTAATATTAGGAAGCACAATTTTATATAAAACATGAATCATAGAAGTTAAAGTACAAAAAATAGGGAAATCCCCATTTTTTCGAAGTCGGAGAGCTCTAATAAGGTATTAATCTATCACAAAAATTCAAACTTTACACAAATTGGGTGTTCTTCTTGAGCCACTAGGCTTTTATAAGTTGAAAAACAAAGAAATAAAAAAGGAAAAACATGCACTAAAACTAGTTTAGAATAACTACTACTTGGTTATTCTTACACTAATTAGATCCTTATATGGTGAAGAAATAATCCCCAAAATATTTGTCGCTAATTAGACATTCATTAATGAAGTCAAAAGTGGGATTTGGAGGTCAAAAATAAAGCCTCGATAGCAGAATTTTTCAACTCCAGTGGTGGTGCCAATTTTGAAGGTCTTCTATGTAGAATTACACTTTATATGTTCAGCACAAAAGAGCTTTCCAAAAACGTCAATGATCTCCTTATATGGTTGAGTAGAAAAAGACAAACACTCCATTGAAGTTCTGTATCCAAACTGGCCAAATCTCCTTCTGGCTAATTAACCTTGCTTTTCTTCTTAAGATCATCTCCAAATCCCACAACTACAAAATAAACAAAAACACGTAAATACATATTTATAAATACTAAAAAACATGCTCTAAAACAAGGTGAACCCTAAGTAAAAGCAGCACATTAGCTTAGCAAATTACTAACTAACATACCTCCAAACTTAAACCTTTGTTCATTCTCAAATAAAAGAAAACACTAACACACAAACCCTTAATACTACGAAAGCTACAACATCCACTTTCTAATGTTCTTTCAAATAATAGTTCATAATAAACTCAAAAGCAATCCAACTACAAAGAAAAAGATCATACATAGCTACCTCAAAGACCACGTAACTCCATGGTAATCATCCATTCATTATTGTATTCTTATTCCTTTTTCTCCTTTAGTTCTTGCATAATAGAAACTCCTTCTCAAGCACATTCACCACACTCATTAGATATCATTGAAGTATCACATCCACAACAAAGCTAACATTCACTCAAATTCTTAAAACCATAAGGTATATGCGCTTTCCTTTGGTGTTAGTTGTGCTTTACTTTACGTGGGAAATACTTTCTTGAGATTTATTGTTTAAATTGTGGTGATTACTTGTTAAAGGCTTCCACTTGAATACACACATCGGATATTGACCGACCTGCCAAATACTCTTTGTCCAAACCCTGTAGAAGTCCATCTCATCATTAAAGCTTAAGAGGACATGTCTATAATCCACAAGTCTCCCGATGACAAAACTCTTTAAGTCCAATTTTCCAAAAAAAACTTACGGATCTCCCTAATTGGTGGCTTACCATGTGAGAATTTCTCAATAAGTGCAAGCTTGAATAGAATTGATAAAGTTTCAACTTCCGTTACAGTGAATCTAATTGCCACTTCCCCCTTATAGGTGCCTAGACACTACAAGAAAATTGGAATTTAGTGTCGACATGTGTTTGTGTCTAAAGGTCAAAATGTCATCTCTAGAGATATTTTGTATCAACTTTTAAGTCGTCCCTTTAATTGTTTCTATATCCCCATCACTAATTCCAATAGGAACGACATTTGTGTTATCGTTACTGATTGCTAATGTCGACCCTAATTGTAGTCACTTTGAGATGACTTTTTGTTGTAACATAAAGTGGTTAAAATTGTTACTAAAATTGATAAAGTAGTTCCAACAAATCATACGTGGCATTGACATTACACCTGATAATCTGACATGTCATACAGTTTAGTGACACAGATTGTCGTTGCTAATTCCAAATATATTGTAAATTTTCAATATTGAGAAATTTTCATAATATAAAACGGACAAAACATGATTTCTAAAACAAAAATGTCGTCCCAAAAGAAAGGGAAAAAATATAAATAGGGACGACAACAAGTGTCATTCCCTATATATATAAGTCGTCACTATTAATATTTTGCCACAGCCTATTATTTTTACAAATCCATTCATAAATTCAGTACAAAACCAAACCCAAATTGCAATAAAATTATAAGAACTTGAAGATGTTCACTTTCATCAATAAAAAATAACCAAATTGTGACAATCACATATTAACGGTATTCATAAGTTTTATGAAAGCTCTAGTAGCTCAATAATATCCAAAATAACATCATATCTCAAGTAAAAGAGTATATGTATCAATCTTTTATAAGCAAAAGTAAGACCCTCTAAATTAAACAATGCCGAGCTATAGTTGTTCATTAATGTACTAGCATCGATCCCTTTAAGCAATCACCAAGTGTCCAACAATGTACTAGCATCGATCCCTTTAAGCAACTGCCAAGTGACTACTATGTGCAAAAGATATTAACAAAAAACGTGCACAAATTAAAAGTACAAATTTAGCAACTCTGAATTTCCATTATCAAATTCTAAAATATGATCAACAATTTTTGAAGTCAAACAATAACAACATTCCACACATTTGAGTTGGCAAGAAATGTGCATACATTAGAATCAAGAATAGAGGCTTAAAATAAAACACTTGTTCATTATAAGTATATAATTAAATTGGATATAACAAACTAATCGAGAAAACGTTATTCAGAGCAAAGTAGAATTACATATGACAACCAATAGCCTAATATTACCACCAATCAGTCATACTAAGCCAAGTTAAAATAGGGCAGTATAACATGCATGATCTATGAATACGAGTGCAGTAGATCAACACAGAAGGACTAGGAACAACAATCCACACATTTGAATTGGCAAGAAATGTGCATACATTAGAATCAAGAATAGAGGCTTAAAATGAAACACTTATTCATTATAAGTATATAATTAAATTGGATATAACAAACTAATCGAGAAAAAATTATTCAGAGCAAAGTAGAATTACATATTACAACCAATAGCCTAATATTACCACCAATCAGTCATACTAAGTCAAGTTAAAATAGAGCAATATAACATGCATGATCTATGAATACGAGTGCAGTAGATCAACACATAAGGACTAGGATGGCCTAACACCAGCAACCATCAGTTCAATTACAACCTAATATTACCACCAATTAGTCATGCTAAGCCAAGTTAAAATAGGGCAGTATAACATGCATGATCTATGAATACGAGTGCAATAGATCAACACATAAGGACTAGGATGGCCTAACACCAGCAACCATCAGTCCAATTACAACCTAATATTACCACCAATCAATCATGCTAAGCCAAGTTAAAATAGGGCAGTATAACATGTATGATCTACGAATACGAGTGCAGTAGATCAACACATAAGGATTAGAATGGCCTAACACGAGCAATCAATCATTCTAAGCCAATTTAAAATAGAGCAGTATAACATGCATGATCTATGAATACGAGTGCAGTAGATCAACACATAAGGATTAGGATGGCCTAACATCAGCAACAATCAGTCTAATTACTGAAAGTACAAAAAAGTTATATTGTTTAGAGCATATGAGCATCAGGGAAGAAAAGTGCAGCAAAATTTATCATAGGTGTGCAACACCAAACGGGACAAAGTGTATCTAAGAGCCCTAAAAGAAATATTAAGCAATTGTTCCCAATAAGGCCACGAAGAATACACACAATACAAAAGAGTTGTTTAGGACCTGCAACGAATTACTAACCATCGACATATATAAATAATATATTTCAGTCCAAAGATATTCACATTATTAATGTACTAAAATGGAAGAAACAAAGAATGAAAATAATAAAGATTTTAATATCAAAAGCACAGTGATAAGAACTAGTATAAAACAATTCTCAGTGGTCTACAATTCCGATGAGATATTTACTCTTTTAATCTAAAAGTACAAATTCTGTCAAATTTACAAATTTAAAAGGGCATGCAACATCAATTAAAAACCACATCAATCACCTGATAATACCAAATTTATGCCATGTCCTAATCTTGAAAAACTAAAAAAAGAATTTTTGAGGATTGAGAGAAATAAAAGCTACAAAGACATATATGTGTCATCAGGCAAACTATATTTTTAGTATACACTAAATAAAGTAAAAACTCATGACAACAAATTCTCCACTTACCCTATTTTCTCCTTTCACTACTGCTATAGTACTTATTTTTGTTGCTGTACAAAAATTACTTTTAAACAAAAAATTTTAAAATGCCATGACACTTGAAAGTGTCAAAATTCCTGTAAAAAAAGACCACATCAGTTTTTTTTAGTTAACTACCATAACTTTCATTCTATATTAAAAAAAAAAAGAACTTCTTTTGCTTTTCAGTACCTTAATTTGTAGTACCATAATTTGTAAGTAATAAAAGTTGGTGGACGCTTTTATCACCACACCTTCCTTTGAATCACAATATTAAACTAATATTTATAGGAACACAATCAATCATCAGGGAAATTATATCAACATTTGACGATAATAAGAAGCATTTGGTTCACAATAAATGAAAAGTATGTAAACATTTGTCCCAAAGATCACAACAAACATATATATATATATATATATATATATAAAAGAGAAGGGATCTCAAAAGAGAATTTCCCATATAAGAGAAGGGATCTCAAAAGCACCAATCACAGCACTGCTGATTTTCTTAAACAATTCATGCATCACCTCTATTTCACTAACACTAACTACAGTTTGATACCCCACAAGAAACTAGAAAAGATCAGAAAGACTTCTAATTTGAACATCAAGTATAAGCTAGATTAATAAAGAGAATACTATCTGATAATGTTTGAGAAAAGACCGTAGAATAACAAGACAAGTTTTTTAACATATCAGTGTTCCAAACTACTAAACATACTGCCTAAAAAGGAAACAAGTTTCCCCTACAATTCAATTTTCTCTGTATTAAATATGCCTTGCCTTAAGATTAGGATGCAAAAGTTCATCTTGGTACACTTTGTTACAGTTTCGAGTCATTTCTTTGTGTGACTTTGAATAATAATAATAATAAATTTATTCAAATTTATTATTAGGAGAGCATAATTTGAGTTGTTTAAACTCCAAAGTGGGTTCAAATGTCTGTTATAAAGTCAAATCCATGGATGAAATCTAAAAATAACAAACAAATAATAACACTACTAAGTAGAGCACTAACAAAATTCTCCAGTACTTGACAAATAAAACATTGCCAAATGCAGCTTTATACATTGCACCATTTGTAAAAGTGAAGCATGTGATAGTTAACAGATCAATTCACTGAAGCTCAGTTGTTTCAGAAGAAGGGTTTCTGACCTCGTATTTCCTTTCTTTTTATTTTCCTTATAAATGCTTTTTTGGACTTAGTAACACGAGTAAGAAACATAATCCAGTTCTACTTGTGTTGAGTGATTAACAAATAGCTATCTTTAGCTGTTCTCTTTTTTCAGGAGTACCAGCAAATTTTGTGTAAACACTACCATAGAAACCTTTACTCATGCAAAAAATGAAGCATGATATTTCAAAACTATAAACAAACAATGCAATTCTACCTTACAAATTATCATCTTCAATCCCGCTAATGCAATGAAGCAATAACACCCGCAAACACAATAAATCAGAGGGAACAACACCAAAAACTGAACAAACTAATCCCAACTCCAATTTCAATCTAAACTACAACCTTCAGTAGCTGAGGCAGTAAACAAATTACTACTCGAGAAAGGAAAAAATAATAGATACTAAGACCATTATCTTGACAAGTAGATGTAGGCAAGACACAAAAATTCTTCTTTGAGAAAAGCAAGTAAACATTTGACCTAGTGGTTCAGAAGGCAAAATAGTCCTACATCCATACCTACTGATAGGCATGGAAGCACAGAGCAGCTACGAGAGGCCTAGTGTATATCTGCCTGACATTCAATTCCTGACAAGAGAAAATATTCTACTTTTTAAGTATGAAGTATTACAATTGACAATTATAGAAAATTACAACTCTGCAAAATGCAGAAGAATTAAACACTGGAAATTTTTTGCAACAAGGTATTTACTTACAGCAGATTGTAGGAATGTAGGAGTGAACTTGACTCCTTACATGAAAATAGTATAAAGGACCAACAAGAAAAAGGACATAATCGTAATTATTGAGAAGAGCGTAATATTATCCAAAGAATCCTGCACCGAATAGGTTGTATATTAGTTTCTAATTTAAGCTAAATAGCTTAATAATAAATGAGAGTGGCGCCCCTAATTGATTACCCAAAAAAAAGAAGCTAAATAGCTTAAAGAAACATGAGTTCTATCTAGTTTTCATCCACCCAAAGCTAAATCCAGAAAGAAACTAAGGCGCATCAGTTATCACATCATCATATATGGATCTATTGAAAATTATCCTGTACCAAAAAAACCTATAACACAAACACTAAAATCATATTATCTTCATTGTCTCCCTCCCCTGCCCCCAACACTTTAGGTGGAACCTAACAACCAATTTCATTTAATTCATTATAGCCCATCTTCTCCTATTCATTTAATGTTGTTCCAACAATAATCAACCTCTCAATCCCACAATCCATATTCCAAAAAAAAAATGAAATTGTGTTTTGGCTCATTCCCAATAGACTGAACAGAGTCACCCTCAATGAGAAAACCCCACAAAAGGATGATATTCCAAAAGAAACTCATTAAATTCGGTACCATTATTTTTTTCAAACAAAAAAACCTAAAAAATAGAACATCTTTATTTATCAGAGTGAGTGTGTGTGTGTGTGTGTGTGAGGCGTTAATTTAATTCTTATCTTTTAACCAGGAAGAAATGTTACCCAGGGAAGCCAAAGGTGAAGAGATTGAAACAAGTCAGATACATAAACACACAAAAAAGTGTCATCAGAATCCGATTACAAATATAAAATATGCAACTAAGTGATTTTTTTTGGATGATTTTCAAATTACAATATATACTATTTTTCAAACCACAAATTTTAGGCAAAACACACAAATCTACAATATAAACTATATTTCAAAGTATCCAAAAAATTACCGGTTGAAATGCATGATTGTTTGTCCTTCCTTCGATTTGAAGTTCACTCAATCGATTTTATTCCTTCCTCACTTCCCCAGATGACTTCGGCGGCGAAATATTTGAAGGATGGTAAGGGTGTAATGACTAGGGCATGGAGTAGTGGGGTGGGTTTAGAGAGCTGAAATTTTGTTTAAGTGTTTATAAGTTATTTTGTTTGGAGCGCTTTTAATTTTCTTGTGCGCCTTTTCCATGAGATAAATATGTTTCATTTTATATTTAGTATTATTTATTGCCAATATATATATTTGTGTTAAATTATTTATATGCCTCATATCAAATTTGTTATCCTTTAATAACTTTGAAATTATTAAATTTTAATGATATTTATGTAATCGTTATTTTTTTAAATAAAATTGAACAATCAAGTTCCTAAAGATTGTGTATATAAACATTACTTACGCATATAACAAACTATATTTTTTAATTATTTGATAGTAAAAAAAATTAAAATTTAAAATTATCATATAAAAGTTTAAAATTTTTAAATAATAAAAAGTATTATTTAAAGGTCTCATGTCCCATAATTAGGATATATAAAATTATAAAAGGCTTTTGTATTAAATATGATATCATCAAAAAGTAAACTGCAAATTACATCTTTAATTTTTTTTATTACTAAATAGATTTTACAATAGTACATCACTCAATTTACCATGCCATTTTGATTGAACACATTTTATAGTTAGTACATATTGAAAACTATAGAAATATAAATTCAATCGTAAATTAAACTTTTTAAATGATTTAATTATTTTAACTTAAATAAAAACAAATTATTAAAATCTGTATTAAATTTTACAATTACAACAAAAAGAGTCAATCAATATCAATTTTGTCAGCAAATATATATTCTTAAATCTAAATCTTAAACCCTTAGTATTCAAAAATCATACACTAAACCACTAACTATTTTGAGAAAATAAAATGAAACCAATGATATTTTTTATTTTTTAGACGACAATATATCGTAACTAATATTATTGTTACTAGCCTCTACGCGAAATTTTCCCGCCAAACATTACTAGTGATCCACTAAAAATTTTATTATCTTCAACGACTTTATGTCGTCACTACAAAAGAAACAGTAACGACCAACAAAGGTTGTCAAAATATATTGTTACTAAAACACGCGAATTGTTGGCGCCAAGTATTTCTGTAACGACATAAGGACGACATTTTTGTTTTTGTTACTGTTAATGCTCAATTAAGATTGTAACATTGACGACATTTCTTCTCGTAACTAAATATGGTTTTCAGACACAAGATCTATTGCCGTCACTAAGATTTTCGTTACTAAAACCAATTTTTCTTGTAGTGAGGTTTAAAAGTTATTTGAAAGGAGTAGCTTGTCTCTATTTTCCTTACATTTATTGAGACAAATCTTACATATAATGGAGTAGTACTCCAGATTTATCGCATTTGCTCTGTAACAGTGCGATCGGGTATAGCCGACACTGTATTTTGCTTTGAATGTTATTATCTATTTATCTTTCAAAAAAAAGAGGTTTAAAAGTTATTAGTTTCATTACTAAGTTTTGCCAAAAAAGATAAGAGAATGATTTTTTAGCAAAGGGGATTGTGCCGGTTGTATTTGTGTCGGTGCCCTTCAGCAGTGGGTTGAAGGACAGCCATACACATCTTTTCCAAATTAGGATTTTAGAGTAGGGTTTGTCTAGAGAACGTCTTTAGATTAAGCAATTCACATACTTGAGAGTAGATAGGAATAATTTTGAGAGAGGGGAAACTCTTAAAACTAATAAAAAAAATTAGAGAAAATTGTAAAAAATGTCCCTCAATTTCTTTCAAAATATTTTTCGTCTCTAATATTTTAAATGATGCAAATTCAACTCTCACATTTGCTTGAAAAAAATTTTCGTCTCTAATATTTTAAATGATACAAATTCGTTCCTTGCATTAAAATATTGTACCAAATTAGTTCTTTCATTCATTCACATGTCATTTTTTAATAGAAAGAGGTCACATGCTTTTCCTGTGCTAATTTTTCGAAAGCAAATTTGGAATCATAATTCATTTCCCCAATTTTTCATTCAGCAACTGAATTCTTGGGTCTAATGAAGAATTTGGAAAACAAATTGTGATTCTAAATTTACCCAAGAAAAATTGTCACAAGACAAGCGCGTGACCTCATTATCTTAAAAAAAAGATACGTGAATGGATAGAAAAATTAATTTGATAAACTATTTTAATGTGAGGGATAAATCTGCATCAATTGAAATGTCATGAACGAAAACAATTTTTCAAGCAAATGTGAGGGACGAATTTGCATCTTTTGAAATGTCATAGATGAAAAACGTTTTTCAAGCAAATGTGAGAGACGTTTTTTTGAAATTTTTCCAAAAAGATTATTATCTTCTTAAATCCTAAATTTCCTGCATCATAATTGTCATATTTTCAAACGAGAAACTGACTATTTGAGTGATATTTTGGGTCGTTTTCTTCTATATATTCCAAAATAAATAGTGCTTTTGTGAATCTCATTGTTTCTGTTCTCTCTTAAAATCTATTTTTGTTATTGCAGTCCAATTCTGATTTTTAATGCAATGTTATGATCTACACTTGGTACTGGTTTGTACCCTTTAGCAACTGTACGCATCGCAATCGTTTTCTATTGAGAATTCACCTAAAATCACTAAGTATGGTTTTATGTTGTCATTTATCCAAGTGTTTAAGTATTCAATTGGCTCATACCTTGAGGAAATATCATTAGTTGTATCATTTATTTAGTTTAATAGTGTAATACTCCTTTGATTTTCACTAAGTATGGTTTTATGTTATCATCTATCCAAGTGTTTAAGCATTCAATTGGCTCATAACTTGAGGAAATATCATTAGTTGTATCATTTATTTAATTTAATAGTGTAATACTCCTTTGATTTTTTTTAAATGTCGTAGGAGAGTTTGTTTTAATTTGCAAAATAAAAGTCGTTATAACTAATTCTTTTAATTTTACCTTTATTTAAATCTTTACTTTTTTACACTTATCAAGATACTTTGAAAAGATGAGAAGACATACTATTATTATCCAAAGAGAGAAAAGTTTTTTATTCTTCCCTTTGCACAAACTCCAATAAATTTTTTAAATCATTATTAATATTAATCATCATAAATTAAGGTTATTTTAATCATTTTACACATTTCCTAATAATTGTGAAAATTCCTTAAATGATATTTAAAAAAGATAAGAGGGAGTATCTCTTTTTCTTGTGGGAGGAGTGGCTGTTTCAGAATCATTTTATTATTAGTTCTTGTAACGCCCCGATTTTCGAGGACCGAAACACGCCGTAACCTCAAGATTTAGTTTCCATAATCTTGAGATCACAAGGCACCTCTTACTGTCATTACTCAATAATAATATAAAACTAATACTTTATTAATGTTCCTTACAAAATAATAACTAATAAATATCCATCATAAATACTCAAAACATAATCATGGGTCTAACACCGATAAACTTATTCAAAGTTCCTATACTAAGTACTTGATCCATTCATCCTTTACCATTCCCAAACCCCGGTTTCGTCCTTATCTACTCCATCAACTTCATCTATAAAATATTTTATATATATATATATATATATATATAGAAGAATAAGCGAATCGCCCAGCAAGTAAACCCTATATCATTTAAACTAGTCATACTTCAAAAATAATATCTTTTCAAAACTAAACATTTAATCAAACAAACAAACTTTAATAATCAACTTACATAATAACGTAACTTATTCATCACTTATACTTTCATATGGTTCGTACTTTCACATATAACTAAACTAAAAACAATTTCACGTGACATATCTTAATGAATGTATTTCCATGACGTACATGCATTCATGGCTTACTGAGTACTCCGCCTAGCTGTATTCCCGCTAGGTCGGCCATTAGTAGGCCCTTAGGCCACATACATGACATACATAGATCCCCCTTGAGTCGAGGATATTCATTACATAATTAAATCCCCCTTGGGTCGAGGATTAATTATGCCATGACATACATATTCGGAACACGTGTCCCTACCGTTAGGACATGCAGTCCATGAAATCATTCATTAAGTTCATATCATGTGAGACATATATTATTTTCTATTATCAATTAATAACGAAATCAGTTATTAAGAATTATTTTAATTTCCATATTCGAACTTATTTAAATTCAAAACGTATATTACAAGATGATAACAAAATATCACTTTATACTTAATAAGTTTTAATGGATTAACTTAACATAAATATATTGAGTTTCAAAAACATATGCAAATGAATAAAACTTTTGGTTCTTTAAATCACTAAATGCAATTTATATAACATACAATTCACATACTGTAATATGTTTGGCAAAATCTTTTTTTTACAACATTCAAATTAGTTATAGCACTACCCAATTCTTCGATTTCGGTATTTATAAATTTTGGACTTCAGTAAACTTACCTTTTATTTGTAAAATATGAAGTGTGGTTCTATATATATATATATATATCTTTTTAAAGAAGACAAAACATGAAACCTAAAGTATAAGCAAGTAGTAATTAAAAAAAATATCATGATCTATTTGAGTAAATTAATAAATTCATAGAGATATATGTGAAACACTGGACCCACAAAAGATTAAATCATATTCGAACCAAAACACGAACGATTGAGTCAAGTGCTCTAATATTTCCACAATAGTGGACCCACAGAAAAGATGCAGTATATTAGCAGGCATAAAGCACGACCGATGACGTATAATTCTATATATATGTGTACACCCTGCACATATTCATAATATGCATACCAATCATTGGAAACAAAATCACAGTGCATATCATACGTCATCATAATATATATAGATGTAGACTGAAAAAATTTAATTTATAATCATTGTGTGAATATTATCTTAATAGATATCCAAACTGTCTACATACGAAATCATGTTGTACAGATTCCGTTTATCACAGTGCATCCTGAATACATATTGGTTGTAACAGTAGACATATTCATATTAATTGTATAAAACATACTACGTAACTTAATTGAAAAAAATAGAATTTAATACATCTAAAGTTATTTAAAAGATTGAACATTTAATATAGTGGAAGAGATCTAGAATTTACTTACTTGTTATTGTAGTTGCTATCAGCCTTTCCACTTGCTCCAAAAGTTTTTACGTGAATTTTCTGTTGTATGGAAGGGTCCTATTTATAGTGTTTGATTAGGGTTTACATGTACCAGATTCCTTATACCTCAAGTATTATATTCCTAATTTTTAGCCTTGTTTCTCTAGGGTTTTCATGTGTTAGTTTCCTTATACATAAAGTATTCTATTCCTATTTTTCTTGAATGTAAAGTATTTTATTTTTTTTAGGTGGTAAAATTCCAACAATTTGTATCTTATTCTATTTATTTTAAATAATTCCCTAAGAAATTTAAAACTATTTAATTTCTCACTGATCATTTTCACTATAAGCATAATCTATTAAATAATTTTCTATATAAAATAATACATAGATATTTTAATTTTAATAAAATTTCTGGGTATGACATTCTTACCTCCTTAAAATAAGTTTCGTCCTCGAAACTTGCTTTGCCCTATTCTTTGAACAAGTGATATTACTTATCTTGCATATTTTCTTTTAATTCCAAATGACTTGTTTAGACATGTCATTTTTCATTTTACCTTTACAAATGGTATAATCTTATGATGTCATTCTTGTACTTCATAATCCACAATTCCCAAATGATATTCTTCATAAGTTTTGTTCTCCTCTGGTAGAATATTATCATATTCCTCTAGAAAATGGATTGAATCAAGTATGTATTTCCTAAGCTGTGATACATGGAATACATTGTATATACAAGACATATTTAGCAGTACACTTAGTCGATAAGCTAACATTCCAATAGGATCCTATATATATTGCATTTAACTTTTTTTTTAATCTTCCGAATCATATAGCTCTTTTGGTTGATAAGGTGATGATTTTCACCTTATTGTATTCGTTTTACTCACCTCTTGAGCGTCCTTGTAACGTGTTTTTATGTCGTTTTCACGTGTTTTTAACATATTTGTAGGACATTATGGTGTGGGAGGAACAACGGAGCAATAGAACAATGAAAAGCATTTTCGGAAGCTGGAAAGAGCTCTCTGGCGCGCCACACAACACCTCTCCGTGGGCCGAAAAATGCACAATTAAATGCACAAAAAATCACATTTCTAGAGGGCTCCGGCGCGCCGGAGAAAAACTTCTCCGTCGCGACGTTCACAATCGAACGTCGTTAAGGCCAAATGGAGGAAAGTTGCGACGTTTACAATCGAACGTCGCGCGACGTTCAGCAGCGCGAAAGATTCCTCAAGTCAATTTTGCCCTCCATTTTCAGAAGACTTCAAGGGTATTTTGGGCACATCCGGACACAGTTGTTCAACCCTAATTTCTCTCCCATATAATGAAGAAATCTGCAGCCATAAAGGGGGAGAAGAGAGGGAAGAAGAGGAGATCAAGAGAAGAAAAGTTAACCATTTTCTAGTTAGGTTAGATTAGTTAGTTTTGATAGCTTTTCTCTCTAGGAACTCCACAAGAACACGCATTTAGTGTGTGTTCTTGGTGTAAATAGCATCCATTGGAGAGGATTTCATGTAAAGTCTTGGCTCTAAGGACTTGTATTGTTGAGAAAGCTTGGAGCTTTGGGCTTGGATCTTCAAAGGGGAGTATTACTCTTTGTATATCTTTGTTTGATTCCTTGCTTTAATTCATTGTTGTGATGTTTCTTGTAGACTTGATGCTAAATTGCTAGTGCCCTTGGAGATTGGTTATTGATTGTTGAATTCTTATACTTTATTGTGGATTTTATGTTGTGGGTAATCAGGAAATAAGAACAACAAGCTAGTCTAACATTCCATACTATTAATGCTTAAGATAGATTAGTATGTGGGTAGTAGATTAGTGGAGATGTGCTAGCCTTTTCTTGCCTCCGCCATAAAGGGGGAATTGGTTAGGATATTGAGATACCGGTGTTAGGGTTAGTGAATTCGGGTAGCACGAACTAATGTAGACCTTGCCTCCGCCATAAAGGAAGGAATAGATTAGAGAGTGACGTTTGAAAGAGTGACTAGGTTCGGCTCTTGCCTCCGCCATAAAGGAGGAGCCGAATTAGAGGGAGGTGAGCTTGGGGGAAACATAGGGATCTTAGTTGACCTATAATGGCAAATCCTTGCCTCTGCCATAAAGGGGGGATTTCCTATGAAGTCAATTTCCCGTAGGTGTCAACGCAATTAGGTTCTAGCTTCTGTCATAAAAGTGGAACTTGATTGATGTTGCCACACTTTTAGTTCGTTAACCCATTCTTGTAAACCACATAAAACACTATCGTTAAGGAAAACCAATACTCCAAGGGTACACTTCATTGCATGATTCCTTATCCTTGATGCTTTTATTCTTTGTTTTGTATTTTGTCTAGTTTGTAGTTTAGGTTACCTTGCTTGTTTTAACTCTCACTACTTCACACACATTTACACTATATTCGTGGACTCATCCCCTCCCTGTGGGTTCGACCCCTACTTCCTCTAGCTATAAAACGTCGGTGTCTTGATGCATCTTAAATGTCGTGAGGATTAGGGTTATAAATTTATTTGATTCGGTTAAACCTTAGCTTTTGACCCTAGCTCCAAAACCGCTATCAAATTGGCGCCATTGCTAGGGTGGCAATTGGGTTTAGGATTAGTGTTTATATGTGTTGAGTAGTTGTAAATATTTAGCTTGTGATCTTGTGCATATTTGTTTCTTGTGTTTTTGTTCATTTTTAGTTTTATTTTAGTTTTGTGTTGAGGTTTGTCCAAATATATCTAGGTTGTTTGGGGACTTTCTTGAACTAGATCATGATGACCTACCAATTGTGGTGGATGATACAAAACTACAACCTAGGATGTTTGGAGACTTCTCTCCATTGGAGTATTGGGAGACCAATGAATGGGGACAAAATGAATCACTAGGATATTCCCCTTTTCCATGCTTTGTGAATGATGAACTTGAGGATAGACATGCTAGGCTTGAGGCTCAAATGGCCGAAATAACCAAAACTTTGATGATATACAAGTTCAATTGAGTAGGGATGCACATTCAGGTGCCAAAGAGGCAATCACACCTTTCAATGTTATTCACATAACATGAAGGGAACTGATAACCAATGGGACCAAAATTTTTTACCTTTCCCTCACTCGAATCTTGTAGGTCAATCGGGCTATGATAAACAATGTTTTAGCCATAGACAAAGCTTTGAGTACACCCTCCCTCTTAAGCTTGATCACCTTAGGAATGAGGAGACATCACATATTGATGCATATGATGGCTTGGATGAAAATGATTTGTTAATTTGTCAAGAGCTAGCTAACATAGTGCATTCATGTGTGATGTTGACATCTTACATGGAATTTAATGATTTGCATGAAATAGTAGATGTCATTAGGTGTATGTACAATGAGAAACCCTTAAATGATTGTGATGCTCAATGTGATATAGATGAGGGTGAGTCTCAAAATGAAATCTATGTTAGCTTTGATGAGGAAGATATGGATATTTTTTGTGAAATAGTTAAATTGGTTGAAAATAGCTTTGTCGATGCATCCATTTTGAAATGTCTTGTGATGGTGTAGAGACCTTGGATGTAGTGCCTTTATTCAAGCCATGTAGAGAGTCATCACTTATCATGGTAAAAGTTGAGGTAGTCTTAGGGAAGGTTAGGTCATTGGTGATCCCAATAGACAAGATGGAAGAGAAGAATGAGGTACCTATAATAGAGAAGCAACAATGGTACAAGATAGAATTTATTGACGTTGCTCCTCATGTACTTAAGCTCAAGTACCTCCTTAAAAGCTTTAAAAGGGTGCCTTATAGAAGGCATAGGAGTGCCTATGAAATAGCATTCTTTTGGTACCGAGATGGCTATTCCGATCTTGAGGGAGTAGCCACAAGAATAAAGTCTAGCTAGGGACTAAATAAACCTAGAACTACACTTTCTTTCCATTTTTTTATTTAAGTGTTAGTCTTTGTTTTTATTTTGTGTGTTTAGAGTAATTAGGTTTGTTTTTCTTGTAAGAGTTCAAAGAAAACAATAAATGTGAAGAATGACTATGAGAGAAAGAAAAATGAGTATAAATGATAAAAAGAGCCAAGTGTGGAGGGGGATTCATACCTCTCACAAACTTGCTTAATGCTTTCTTCTTTTTCACTCTCATGTCAATGGCACACAAACACACTTATCACTCTAAATCACTTCATGATTTTCAATGTTAAATTGCATAAGTTAGCATATGTGGTGAGGCTTCAAAAGCTTGATGTGTGTAATTTTCATATATGTGGTTAATGGCACATTCATGGTTTACCTAGCATGAATTCATTAGGACTCAAGTGTACATGAGCTTAATGAATGAGATTAGGATTTGAACATGATTGTGATGCACACCTATCATAAGAGCACTCACATGAGCATATTGTAAAAATTTCTCATGCATGTCATAGAGTGATTGTGAATGTTTTTGTTTTGAGTGATTATGTTTGAGTGTCATGTATAGAGCTTATTTGTTTAAATGTTTCTTTTTGAACTCATACATGGAATTAGTTTACTTGCTTTCTTTCTTTTATCATTTTTTTAGGTTTTCCATCCATGAGGAAACAAAAATGAGAGGCATCTTCACAATGGTCAAGTTCACATTTTACATGCACAAATGAAGAGATGGCCATAATGCATACACCTCGGGTGTTTCCTTATCCCTCTCTTACCGTTTGAAAATAGCGCATATTTTAAGTGTGGAGGGGAAGATATTGGTGAAGATGCTTGACATTGTGCTTTAATGAATATTTTGTTATTTATGGATGTTTAACTTGGATTTTTAGTGTTTTTCTTGTTTAGGTTTTATTTTTGGTTGATTCTTGTATACTCTTGATTGCATTTTGAGAATTCCTTGTGTGTCTTGAAATTTTGGAAGCCCCTTGTTGTTGAGGCTTGAAGCTCTTGGATAGGAAATCCGTTGTTGCTATTTTGGGATATCATAATGTCCATATTCGTTATTGTTTTTGTGAATCTTGTGAATTTTTTCAATTTTGTGTCTTTTGAATTTTTGTGGATTTTAGTGATTATATATATATGTATTGTATGTTTGTGTTTAGTGTTTGAGTGTTGATTTTGGCAACCAAAATAAGAAAATATGTCTAGTCTAAATTATATGAGATTAGTGTTGTGTAGCCAATGATATGAATTGTTTTATCTTAGAAACATCAACTTGTGATAAGGAAAATAACATGTTACATAAGGGAAGTCGGGTCCTTGGTGGAAAGTTTGACGTTTTGAGTTTATTGTTAATAAGCACAAGTGGGGAACACATGGAGATTGACAAGTTTTGTTAATAAGATAGGTCAGAGTACCTTGGCACTTGGTTAGTTTAGCTCTTGGACTAATTTTTCCTAAGAGACATGTGTAGATACTTTCAAGTTTCAAGAAATGAATTGGGCATTATGTGTTGTTTTTAATATTTCGTTGTTTGTATTGAATAAATTCCTCTCCAATGTGAGACTGCTCCTTTACTACCCAAAACGTTTGAAGGAGAATTCATATGAGATGGAATGAGAAAAAGCAGCCACCAAAACCCTTGGCATTTGTTTAAATTATGTGTTTTATGTATTTTGATATGAATAAGTTTCCCTCCAATATGAGACTGCTTTTTACAAACCAAAAAGGTTGAAGAAGAACTCATATGAGGTGGAATATGGGTATAAAAGGCCATAAAACCCTTGGCATTCATAATTCGAATAAAAGTCCCAATGATCTTGTAAACCTTTTAGTATCTACATAATGGTCAAAGAGGTGATTGTAGGAAAAAGAGTGGAACAAAACTTAGTCGTCGGATTTCTTACCTATGGCATCGATATGAATAAGTCAAAGACCCAAGTGGTACACAATATACTTAACGTGTTGAATGTGTACAAAAAGGCACTTTGATGACTCTTGTGGATACATAGAGTGATTACTTGTCATTTTAGTCGAGTAAGCTATGAGGCGTGTACACAAACACTTATCATTTTAGTCGAGTAAGCTATGAGGCGTGTACACAAACACTTATCAAGTGCTTAAAATGATTAGCCACATTGTTGAGTAAAGTAAAATTGTCAATCCTTCATTCTTTGTTGTATATATATGTGTTTTGCCATGATTTGTTTTGTTGCTCGAAGGACGAGCAAGGTTTACAGTGTGGAGGGTTTGATAAGATGATGAGTTTCACCTTATTGTATTCATTTTACTCACCTCTTGAGCGTCCTTGTAACATGTTTTTATGTCGTTTTCACATATTTTTAACGTATTTGTAGGACATTATGGCGTGGGAGGAGCAACGAAGCAAAAGAACGATGAAAAGCATTTTCGGAAGCTGGAAAGAGCTCTCCGGCGCTCTGGAAAGCTCTTTATGGAAAGAGCCCTCTAGAAAGAGCTTGGAGCGAACATAGGGATCTTGATTGACCTATAATGGCAAATCCTTGCCTCCGCCATAAAGGGGGGATTTCCTATGAAGTCAATTCCCGTAGGTGTCAACGCAATTAGGTTCTAGCTTCCGCCATAAAAGTGGAACTTCATTGATGTTGCCACACTCTTAGTTCGTTAACCCATTCTTGTAAACCACATAAAACACTATCATTAAGGAAAGCCAATACTGCAAGGGTACACTTTATTGCATGATTCCTTATCCTTGATGCTTTTATTCTTTGTTTTCTATTTTGTCTAGTTTGTAGTTTAGGTTACCTTGCTTGTTTTAACTCTCACTACTTCACACACATTTACACTATATCCGTAGACTCATCCCCTCCCTGTGGGTTTGACCCCTACCTGTGGGTTCGACCCCTACTTCCTCTAGCTATAAAAAGTCGGTGTCTTGATGCACCTTAAATATCGTGAGGATTAGGGTTATAAATTTAATTGATTTGGTTAAACCTTAGCTTTTGACCCTAGCTCCAAAACCGCTATCATTGGTATGTGAAATCTTGAGATACACTTTATTTCCAATATTGAAATCTATTGGTATTCTCTTTAAATCCGTCCAACTCTTTTATTTGTCTTGTGTCGCCCCTAAGTTTTTTTTTCCGAATGATTATCTTTTGCCAATTGAGGTAATTTAGGATTGATGATTTTTTTTCCAACTTTATCCCAATACAACATAATCGGCACTTTCTCTTATAAGATGCTTCATAGAGTGACATACTACTATGATAACTATTGTCATAAGAAAACTCTAACAATATAATATACTTGTCTCAACTCTCATTAAAGACCATTATCATAACTCTATGCATATCTCTTCTAAATTTGAATGGTTTGTTCAGTTCGACTATCTGTCTGTAGGTATCTCAATACTTAAATTTATTTTTTCTATCATTAGTCTTTGGAATTCCTTCCAAAATAGTAAGGTAAATATTGGATCCCTATTTGATATTATACTTATAGGAACATTCTGAGATCTTACAATTTGATTAGTGTAGAGGTGAACCAAGCTATATATCTTTTCCTACTTTGTATTTAGTAATTAAAAAGTCAGTCAAAATTTTTTTTTCTAATAATCCTCTGTCACCCATATAGTATCATTTATATCTTCAATTCTTGGTACACTCTCAATAAATTGTCTAAAAATTTTCTCCCATCTCCATGTAGGTATATTGAATGGTTATAGAAGTCTTTCGAGTCTCTAATATTCATTTTCAACTTTCTAGCATATCACAATTTTAACTATTTGTCTCTTCATTCCATTCCATCAATAATGTGGTTTTAAATTCATATATACTTTTGTACTTCTTAGATGGATTGAAAACTTAAAGTTGTGTGTTTCTTTAATAATTCTATTCCTAAATATTCATTTTTGGGCATGCACAATCATTTGTCCTTTTATACGTTTCCTAATCTTGAATCCTAGAAATATCTTATCCTCAATTCTTCTTTTTATTCTTCATCCATGCCTTATTTTACTTTGATTTTGTCTACCAAGCTCGACCATACGGTAATAAATTTAATATCTCTTCTATTGAATCAAATTCTTGCGCCCTTAAATCTTCCATTTATTGCGCTAACATAATAACCACGTACTAGGTCACTATTCCTTTACATTAAGTGTTGGTTACATTATTGGGGTTTTTTTTCTACGACAGTACTATTTTTCTTTTTAGTTCATAATATTTAATCAATTTTCACTATTTCTTTTGTCTCGTATTGGATTTCCTTTAAATACATAACAGTACTTTAAGTTATTATGAGGTAGATATTTCACATATCATGTCATGTACGGAATATCTAAAAAAAATAATAATACTTTTCTTTTAACTAGTGACTAGTGCAATTAACTCCCAAAATATAACTAGGATAATTTTTTCTTTTACGGTTTCAATTGTTTAGAAGCAAATGCAATGACTTGTATTAACACATATTTTAAATTATCCCTAAATACATCACTATAAACAATTAACTTTTCTTTTAGTAAGGAAATACCAAAATCGACATGGAAATCAATTTCTTCTTTAACCATCAAAAACTTTCTTCTCATGTCCATGGATATTCAAACTTAACTATCTTTTGTATTAACTTAGTTAAAGATATATGTATTTTTGAAAAATCCTTCATAAGTTACAATAATAAATAGATAATTCCAAAACTTCTTATATTGAAAACTTTTGTTAAGGTTGGCCAATTTTGACGTATTTTAAATTTTTTTTTCAGTCAACTAATAGTCCCTTAACTATATGTTTCAAGAATGTTACACTTTTCAAACAAAATTTACACTTCCTAAATTTTAGCATATAATAATTTTTTTTTCGAACATTTTTCTTAGATGTCTTCAATAAATCTCTTCATTAGGCGTGTATATCAAAATATTTCCTATAAATACAATTATATACTTATCCAAATACTCTTTCATAACTCAATCCATCAGATTCATAAAAGCTCTAGGAGCATTAGTCAATCCTACGTGTATCAGCAAAATTCGTAACGCCTATATCTCGTCCTAGATACACTCTTTAGTACATCTTCAGGATTTATCCTTAATTAGTAATATCTTGACAACAAATATATTTTGGAAAACATTTTCACTCCTTTTAATTGATCGAATAGATCCTTTATCATTACAAAGAGGTTCTTATTCTTATTCGATCAAAACCTTAAACTTCAAGTTTTTTTTTTAAATAAAATAGGTGCGTCCCATAGCAAAATATTTCATCCAATAAATTTTTGTATCTAAAATCCCTTGCAATCACTACTTCAACTCTTCAATTCTAAAGGGCATTTTATGTAGTGCTTTCAAAATTAATTTCATTATTAATTTGAATATACTTCAAAATCAATTTCTTTCTCTTTGTTAATTCTTATAATTTTTCAGGGAATACTTTCACAATTTCATTTACTATTAGAAGATTTTTTTTTTGTATTTATTCATCAATACTTAAAATAGGAAGAGACATATAAGTGTTACCTATCAAAATTCACGCTTAAGGAATTCTCTAATCCTCAAAATAGTAGCCTTACTAGTTTCTAAAATGAAGACCTAAGAATCTTTCTCTCTGATACCACTCTATGTAATACCCCGTTTTTCGATGACCGAAAAACGCCGTAACCTCAAAATTTAGTTTCCATAATATTAAGATCACAAGGTACCTCTTACTGTGATTACTCAATAATAATATAAAACTAATACTTTATTAGTGTTCCTTACAAAATAATAACTAATAAATATCCATCATAAATACTCAAAACATAATCATGGGTCTAACACCGATAAACTTATTCAAAGTTCCTATACTAAGTACTTGATCCATTCATCCTTTACTATTCTCAGACCCCAGTTTCGTCCTTATCTACTCCGTCAACTTCATCTATAAAATATTATATATATATATATATAGAAGAATGAGCGAATCGCCCAGCAAGTAAACCCTAGATCATTTAAACTAGTCATACTTCAAAAATAATATCTTTTCAAAACTAAACATTTAATCAAACAAACAAACTTTAATAATCAACTTACACAATAACGTAACTTATTCGTCACTTATACTTTCATATGGTTCGTACTTTCAAATATAAATAAACTAAAAATATTTTCACGTGACATATCTTAATGAATGTATTTCCATGATGTACATGCATTCACAGCTTACTGAGTACTCAGCCTAGCTGTATTCCCGCTAGGTCGGCCATTAGGCCCTTAGGCTACATACATG
The DNA here is from genome assembly GCA_016586305.1 of Ophiorrhiza pumila. NCBI lineage: Eukaryota > Viridiplantae > Streptophyta > Magnoliopsida > Gentianales > Rubiaceae > Ophiorrhiza > Ophiorrhiza pumila. The sequence goes on from BLIW01000010.1 coordinate 18,301,110, forward strand.
ACATACATAGATCCCCCTTAAGTCGAGGACCTTCATTACATAATTAAATCCCCCTTGGGTTGAGGATTAATTATGCCATGACATACATATTCGGAACACGTGTCCCTACAGTTAGGACATGCAGTCCATGAAATCATTCATTAAGTTCATATCATGTGAGACATATATTATTTTCTATTATCAATTAATAACGAAATTAGTTATTAAGAATTATTTTAATTTCCATATTCGAACTTATTTAAATTCAAAACGTATATTACAAGATGATAACAAAATATCACTTTATACTTAATAAGTTTTAATGGATTAACTTAACATAAATATATTGAGTTTCAAAAACATATGCAAATGAATAAAACTTTTGGTTCTTTAAATCACTAAAGGCAATTTATATAACATACAATTCACATACTGTAATATGTTTGGCAAAATCGTTTTTTTTTACAACATTCAAATTAATTATAGCACTACACAATTCTTCGATTTCGGTATTTATGATGAGTTGGTTTTATACCAACTATTTTGTGTTAAATCTCTTGGCTTTTACCTTGTGCTTGATGCAATTGTGTGGTGATTTAGGTGGTTTTGTGCATATAGGTGGTGTACTAGTTGGTAATGTTGAAATGGTGCAAAAAGAGTAAAAATGATGGTAAATGAAGTGAAAACTGTTAAGGAAAAAATGAAGGAACTCAAAGTGATCTTTCGGTCAAATTAGGGTTTTTGGGCAGAATTGAGTGTGCAATTTGTTTTGTGAATAACTCTTTCAATTCTAATCCAAATTAGGAGATCTTGGATGATTTGGAAAGCTCTTTGTTTGTACTTCAATTGCCATGTTTTAACATTTTCCAAATTCTGTGTGCAACCATGAGAAATAAAGGCATCTTTGTTATGTTTGGATTAGGGTTTTTAGGGTTTTACGTTCTTACCACCGTTTGGTATTTTGACAATAACTTGAGCTGTAGATATCCAATTTTGATGATTCGTGAACCTATAGAAAGCCACGAGGAAGCTCTACAACTTTCATGTTTGCCGAAAAATCCAATTCAGAGGCTAGGCAACACAAATCTTGCATGGAAGTTGGTTGTTTGTTCTGGCCTAGCAACACTTGTTTTCACCATAAGCTCTAACACACACATTCATGCATTCACAACATTTCACTCGCACACACTTTTGCGGCGAGGTCACCTCGCCGCACAACAACACTCGCACACATGCACACTACTCTCACTTCACTCATGCGCACACAAGCATTCACTCGCATGCACTCATGCACGCACACTATGCGGCGAACTCACCTCGCCGCATGCACACCGCACCTCACTCGCACACTAGCACTCACCACACTAGCACTCACCGCACTACACTCTCGCACACTAGCACTCGCACAATCTATGCGGCGAGGTCACCTCGCCGCATGAACTCACGCACACACTCCATACGGCGAGGTCACCTCACCGCATGTATCTTGCACACATGGGCACCAATTCTAAGTTACACTATATTCACACACTACTAATTTTCAATATCCACTATACCACATTTTCATTTCATTGCATACATTTGCACACTTTATTCTAAATCTTTCACCATCTCATGCAATTCACTCTTGTTCATCTTGATATTCATACACTTATTGTGCATTCAATTGGAAGATATTTCACAATATAACACTTGAGCATACATTACACACTATAATTGCATTTTCATTCATTTTCAAGATATCTCGGAGCTTTCACAACATTTTTGTATTCATCATTCACAACATTCACAGCTTTCTTCACTTTGATTTCACAACACTAAAACACTCTCACTCACTCACACATTACACGGCGAAACCTCGCCGCGAGGTCTCGCCCACAACCATCACTCACGGCGAGACCTCGCCGTGAGGTCTCGTCCACAGAATCAAGTGCAAGGCGAGGTCTCGCCGCGAGACCTCGCCCACTTACTTTCTTGGAAGCTGTGGTTTTGGAAAACTGGAAAAAACGACTAAGTGTTGGTTTTGTTCTTATACAGAGGGTGTTGAAGGCGTGGAGGTGGTTGGCACAAAGGAGATGTGGAGTCTGGAAGCATGAAGGTGTGAGCTGCCTGGGAAGTAAAGGCGTGAAGAAGCTGAACATTCAAGGGTTTTGCAAGATAGTTTGGAGGCGTGATCTCCAGAGGCTTAAAGACGCAACGAGGGAGCTAAAGGCGTGTTGTTGATAGGCTCAAAGGCGTTGGAGAGATGTTGAAGGCGCAAATATGCTGGCTCGAAGGCTCTGAAATTAAACTTGAGTTTTTCCCACTTCAGACTTACACTTGTGTTGAGTGTTGGACTTTGATTTTAAGCAGTGGCATTTTTGTAAATACTTAATCATTTCACGTTTGCGTACTGTTTACGATTCTTGTAACCTCTATAGATAGAGGATTAGTTAGCTTTTACGGGGGGATTCAATTGACGAATATTCTAGATTTCATAACAGACTTTAAGATTTTAGAGAGCGAGAATTTTTCTTAACTTTGATCTCGAGATTTACTTTCTCTCTCTCTTTAACAATTTGAGCTCCGTTTTCAATTCCGATCGAGGAATTGAACTGATAATTGTAATTCTATTCTCAATCAAGGAAGCTTTTACAGATTCTTTTTGAATTGGAAGCAATTGAAGCGAAGTATTCGGTAAATTCTTCCTAATTGATGAATATGACTTACTATTTGTTGAATTTTGACGATCGTGGACTGGAAATGGAACTCTGTGGCTAAATTCGCTATGTTCTAGGGTTTTGATCCAGATGTAGTGTAATTGGACTACGTATTGACTTGCAATTGAATTAATTTATTAAGAATGAACTCATACTGGTAAACATTGCTCGAATCTTGTTAAAATCCACTCATTTGAGCTCTTGTTGTCTGAATCACCCTTCGATTGTGGTCGCCAAGCTAGGTCGGAGTTTAATTCTACAAGAGGAGTTATAATGCTTGAATTGAGAATATACAGTATGGTAAATGTGTCTTCTCACTTGAATTGCTTGATCATAAACCGAAATGCGATCGTCATGCTGGTGGAGGTTTGTTGAGAGTTTAGAACTAAGTGATAAGAGATCTTTGGAGTTTTGTGAAGACAATTGGAATTAGGTTCGGCCTCGCCATAGGAAAACCTAAACTTTGCATGCAATAGTAGTGAAACTCAGAAAGTTAGGATTCTGCGGGATTAACTCTTCACTTTAGGCCTCGCCAAGGGAAATTGTGGGGTCAGAGAACATAGAAAATGAAGCGGTCACCATGCCAGTCATAATCTAGGTTCTCAGGCAGTTTGATCCCCTTTTGGTAGTCCATTGTGTCAATTGCAGTGCACTTATGTAGTTAATTTACATGATCATCCGGAAAGAGACCCTAGGACATCTTCCTTAAAGTTTGATATCTCATTTCTGTGTTTTCTTTTAGTTGGATTGTGGAGTCTTGTTGTTACTTTTGTAAGATTGAGTCCTGTTCTGCCTTACTCTCCTGCCTTAGAGCATTCTTCATCTTTCCTTGAGTGTTACTATTGTTCTTCAATTCGTGAAACTGTACTTGTGAATTTCTTGGAGCAATTCATTAATATTTTGGTAACCAACTCCTTCCCTGAGGATACGATCCCTACTTCCACTTCTACAGTAGTTTCTAAGGTTAAATTGAAGAGTACGCGACATACACTATCAATTTTTGGCGCCGTTGCCGGGGAAAGCAAGGTTCCAAGATTTTGATCAAGTGTTCTTTGAGTTTCATTGTTTCATTGTGTTCCGTTTTGTTCTGTTTAGTGTTTCCTGTTCATTTTCTACTGTTTCATTGTAATTGTTGTTGCTTGTGGTTTTGTTCATCGTGTGTTGTTTACATTTGAAGATTTGCTTTTGTGTTCTGTTCTTTGCATTTTCTAATACATATTGAGAATTGTGGTTTGTTTCTTTGCTGCACATTTGAAGTTCTTGATTCTTTGCTATTATATTCCATGACAGTGTGTTGTGTATGCCAAGATCTAGCAGGTCTACAGGAGAACCGCAATTTCCATTGGATCTTGAATTGGCAAAGACTTTGAGAGCGCAGTTAAGACAACAAATGGAAATGGCTGCCTAAGGAGTTAGAGCGCCTCGGTTTGGAGACCACTATGCAGTGAACTTCGACAATAGATTTGGACAACAGGACATCGATGTTGAAAGCTACCACATTCCTCCACAGATCGTATCAATGATCACACAGGGCCAATTTTTTCAAGGTTTAGACAACGAGGATCCGAATGACCACTTAGATTGGTTTCTAGGCTTATGTAGCACATTTAAGCTACCAAGGGTGGAGCGAAGTGAGGTGCATAGGATCTTGTCCCCCCTCTCTTTGAGAGATAAAGCGAAGCATTGGTTTAAGACCATTGGGGGGGCAGATGCGACAATTTCATTTGAAGAACTTCAGAGGAAATTTTTGGCTAAATACTTTCCACCTGCCAAGCTTGAGAAGAGAAGGATGGAAATTATGAATTTCCAGCAACAAGACAGCGAATCATTTAGAGAAGCTTGGGAGAGATTCAATGACTTAATTCGGCAATGCCCCAATCATGACTTGGGAGAAATTAGGGAGTTAAATACATTCTTCAAAGGTCTTACACCCGAATCCTCCATGATGGTCAAGGCTTGTGCGAATGGGGCACTCAAAGATAAGAGTGTGCCTGAAGTGCGTGAATTGTTCAATCAGATTGCAGAGGATGAATATCTCTTCCCTGAAACTCGTAAGCCACATGGTAGAAGACAACGAGGAGTTCTTGATTTAGATGAAGAAACTTCACTCAGTGCAAAGTTTGAAGCTCTAGCCAAGCAAGTGAAGACTCTGAAGGCAACTCAGACGAAAGCCCCAGTTCTTTCTTGTGGTTTGTGTAAAGGGGAACATCACACAGACGAGTGTGCTATCACAACTGAATCTATTCAGTACGTGAACAACTACAGCAGCAAACCTCAATATGGTGAAAACTATTATGGAAACAATTACAGTGGAGGTAACAGACCATATGGTGGGAATCAAGGAAATTGGAGTCAACAACAGAACCAAGGAGGTCAGTACTATCAAGGAAGTGATAAAAGAAGGGCAACGAATGCATCTCCTGGTTTTGATCATCAAGCTAGTACATCAGAACAAAGGAAACCATCTGTTGAAGACATGTTTCAAAAGCTGATGGAGAAGATGGACAAAAACGAACAAAGGTTTGGAGGCTTGGAATCCACTATTAAACATCATGAAGCTACTTTGAAGAATATCGAAATGCAACTTGGTCAACTTGCCAATGCTGTGCATCAAAGGCCAAAAGGAGCACTTCCAAGTGACACAATTCCAAATCCAAAAGGAAGAGAAGCTTGCAATGCCATCACCTTGAGGAGTGGAAAGATTTTGACAGGAAGCAAACCTTCAGAAGATAAGAGTGATTGCCTAGAGGAAGACCAAAAAGATGAGGCTGAAGAAGTTCTGGAACTTGAGAAGGACGGTGAGCAAGAGGCTAGTAAACATGTAAAGAAGGAAGTACCAGCAGGGGTAGGAAATGAGATAACCAAAAATTCCAATCCTTATAACTTTCCAGATTATGCTCCAAAACCTCCATTTCCAGAGTGAAAGAAATCTCCACCTAAAAAGGGACCTCAATTTAATCGTTTCTTGGATATGATCAAACAAGTGAATGTCAATTTACCTATGTTGGATTTGGTGACAGCCATGCCTAAGTATGCTAAGTACCTAAAGGATCTCATTTCAAATAAGGAGCAAATCTTGAGATGTGAAATTCCAATGATGCTATCCGAATGTAGTCAAGCATGGATGGTTCACAAATTACCTCCAAAGTTGAAGGACCCAGGCAGTTGTACCATTCCCTGTAAGATTGGAACCAGAAATTTTGCAAAAGCACTTTGTGACCTCGATGCTGGGATCAACCTGATGCCACTCTCTATTGCAATAAACGTGGGCTTGAGTGGAAGGATTCGACTAGTTGCAGTAACACTTCAGTTGGCAGATAGGTCCTTGGTGACTCCTACAGGCTTAGTGGAGGATGTATTGGTGAGTATTGATAAATTTACCTTGCCTGTTGATTTCATTATTCTTGATATGGATGAAGATCCAGATGTTCCATTAATTTTTGGTAGGCCTTTTCTAACTACTGGTGATGCATTGATTGGAGTTAGAAACAAAACAGTCATGTTTAGAATTAACAATGAAGAAGTTGTTTTTGATGTGAACTATGCCATAAAGCATCCAGTACATGTTGAATCCTGTTTTGCCATCAATGCTGTAACATGTTCTTCTTTGCATGAATTGAATGTTAAGCATGATTATTCTATTGTTGATGAGTTGAATGTTTGTGAGGATGATTTTGAAGAAATTGATTTAGATGATGAGTATAAGAAAATTATTTCTGAAATTGAAGATCTTATTGAATGCTGTTATTTGGAAGAGTCAATTTGTGAATTGCAAAGTGGTGTTGTGGAAGTTAAAATGCATGAAGCTGTGGGGAAAAATGAACATGAACCGTTTGTGTTGACAAATGTGTTGGCTAATGAAATTTGTAATCTCACTGAGGTGAGGAAGGAAGAGTTTATTTGCAGGAATGAAAAGTTTTTACCTTCCATTATGGTGGCACCAAAGCTTGAGTTAAAACCACTTTCTCCATACCTTAATATGCTTTCCTGGGAGAGAATGAGACATTGCCTGTTGTTATATCTTCAAAACTTGAAGTTTGGCAAGAGGAAAAGCTTTTGGAAGTACTGAGGCAACATAAATTGGCTATTGGATGGACAATTGCTGACATAAAAGGTATTAGTCCAAGTTTGTGTATGCACAAGATCTTGCTTGAGGAGAATGCTGTGCCAGTGAGGGATAGACAACGAAGACTCAATCCACAAATGATGGAAGTTGTCAAGAAGGAAGTGATAAAATTGCTCGACTTTGGAATGATTTTTCCCATCTTAGACAGTGAGTGGGTGAGTCCAGTCCAGTGCATTCCGAAGAAGGGTGGAGTGACTGTTATAAAGAATGATGCAAATGAGCTTCTTGCAACAAGAGTGGTTAGTGCCTGGAGAGTTTGTATGGATTACAGGAAGCTCAATAAGGCTACGATGAAGGATTATTTCCCTCTTCTATTTTTGGAACAACTTCTGGATCGGATTGCTGGTTACTTATTCTATTGTTTTTTGGATGGCTATTCTGGCTATAACCAAATTGCTATTGATCCCAAAGACCAAGATAAGACAACTTTCACCTGTCCCTTCGGCACATTTACTTATAAAAGGATGCCATTTGGTTTATGCAATGCCCCAGCAACTTTCCAGAGATGTATGATGGCAATATTTCACGACATGGTGGAATCTATAATAGAGATTTTCATGGACGACTTCTCTGTCTTTGGGATGACCTTTGATGGATGTTTGGAAAACCTGGCCAAGGTGTTAAGAAGGTGTGAAGAGACGAACCTTATATTGAATTGGGAAAAATGTCAGTTCATGGTTCAAGAAGGAATCGTGTTAGGCCATAAAATTTCTCATGCTGGGATTGAGGTGGATAGAGCAAAGATAGATGTCATTGCCAAACTTCCTCCACTTACCAATGTAAAAGGGATCCAAAGATTTCTTGGTCATGCTGGGTTTTACAGACGTTTCATTAAGGATTTTTCCAAGATAGCTCGACCCTTGTGTAATCTCTTGGAAAAAGATGTTAATTTTGAGTTTGGGACAGAATGTGTTGAGGCATTTGAGACCTTAAAAGCTAAATTGGTGGAAGCTCCTGTTATAGTCACTCCTCATTGGGGTGAACCATTTGAAATTATGTGCGACGCAAGTGACTATTCTTTGGGAGCTGTCTTAGGCCAGAGAAGAGATAAGGTGTTTCACACCATCTATTATGCCAGCAGGTTATTGAATGAAGCACAAACGAATTACACAACTACAGAAAAGGAAATGTTGGCTGTGGTCTTCGCATTTGATAAATTCCGTGCCTACCTTCTGGGGTCAAAGGTCATTGTTCATACAGACCATGCGGCATTAAAATATTTGCTTACAAAGAAAGAGGCAAAACCACGTCTGATTCGATGGGTGTTGTTGCTCCAGGAATTCGATGTGGAAATCAAGGATAGGAAAGGCTCTGAAAATGTGGTGGCGGATCACTTGTCAAGATTAGAGTCTCAGGAGCAAGACTCGTCTGACCTTTTGGTGAAGGAGCATTTTCCTGATGAACAAATTTTCAAGGTGGAGCAAGAGAGATTGCCATGGTACGCAGAGATTGCTAATTTTGTTGTGGCTGGTCAAGTGCCTTTTTACTACTCGTCTGAGCAAAAGAAGAAATTGAGAAGTGATGCAAAATACTTTTTCTGGGAAAATGGTGCATTGTATAAGGTGTGTAGTGACCAGGTGATACGTAAATGTGTTAAGGAAGAAGAGAAAGATGACATTCTTAAAGCATGCCATGAAGGACCTAGTGGAGGCCATTTTGGTTCTGTGAGAACTGGTTTTAAAGTTCTACAATGTGGCTTTTACTGGCCCCATATTTTCTCAGATTCAAAGATTTGGGTAGGGAAGTGTGATCGTTGTCAAAGGACTAGAAACATATCCTCACGCAATGAGATGCCTCTAAACAATATTTTGGAAGTGGAGATATTTGATGTTTGGGGGATAGACTTTATGGGTCCTTTTCCCAAATCAGGTGGAATGGAATATATCCTAGTTGCTGTTGATTATGTCTCCAAATGGATTGAAGCTAAGGCTCTTGCTCACAATGATGCACGCAGTGTTACTGCATTCTTGAAATCACATATCTTCACTCGGTTTGGCACTCCTAGGGCAATCATATCTGATGGTGGCACTCATTTTTGCAATAAACTCTTTGAAGCTCTCCTAGCTAAATATGGGGTAACACATAAAGTTTCTACTTTTTATCACCCACAAACTAGTGGACAAGCTGAAATTTCAAACAGAGAAATCAAATGAGTGCTGGAAAAGGTTGTTAACCCAAGTAGGAAGGATTGGGCTATGAAATTGGATTATGCTCTGTGGGCATACAGAACAGCCTTCAAGACCCCTATTGGTGCATCACTTTTTCGACTTGTGTTTGGGAAGGAATGCCATCTGCCCGTAGAGTTGGAACACCGTGCTTATTGGGCAATTCAAAAGCTGAATATAGATCTTACAGGAGCTCAATCCAAAAGAATGATGGAGTTGAATGAACTTGATGAATTCAGATTCAATTCTTATGTGAATGCGAGGATGTACAAAGAAAGAACCAAAAGATGGCATGATGCACATATTCAAGCCAAGAGTTTTGCACCAAGACAATTGTTTTGTTGTACAATTCTCATTTGAGGTTGTTCCCTGGGAAGTTGAAGTCGCGCTGGAGTGGTCCATTTCGGGTTCTCAAAGTGCTGCCTTATGGTGTGGTGGAAATCACAAATGAAAGAAATGGTAATGTTTGGCAAGTAAATGGTCACAGACTAAATCCTTATTTGACAGCTGCAGATAAGAGCACTACAGGTTTGGACGGAGCTCCACAGGAGCTATTCCTCGATGATCCTATAATTTCACAGTGAGCCATGAAGCATGGTCGGGCTGTGAACCGTAAACTAAGCGCTCCTGGGAGGCAACCCAGTTTTTGTTTGTGTTTTATTTGTTGTTAGTATGTCTTGATAATTTTGTAGTTAATATAGTTTGTATATGTTTGTACGTGTTTTGTTTGTGTCTTATGCTTTGTTGATGACTTTTGCAGTACTCATTACCATTTCTTCCACTGGATATCTTCAGAATCCTCTTGGCCATATGGGTACACCTCAGTGGCCTAATTATCTGGAGGAGGGTAGCACGATTCTCTTGGCACTTGTCGATGGCCAGGTTCCTTTATTCTGTGCTTATTATTTTTCTCACGGGGACCGTGCTTTTATACAAGTATGGGGGGTTGTGTGTTTTAGATTTGAAGATTTAGATTTGAAGAGTGTGACAGAAGACTATTTTTTTTGTAAATTTTGTCTTTGTTTTAGTTTCTTCACTTAGTTTTGCTTAGTTTTTTTTTTAGTTTGCCGATGTTTATGTTGGTTTAGGGTGCACGTTTGGAGTGAGTGTATTAAAAATGGTTTGCATTTTTTTTATAAACAAGGAGAAAAATCGGCTATATCATATGAAGTGAATGGACATAAAGCTGAAGTGGGCTTTTTACCAAAATATTGACATTTTTAAAAAAATTTACCAAAATATTGTTATTTTTTTTCTGTTTCCCAAAATACCTAAAGTGGGGTTCCCAATCTCGACTTTGAAGTCGAGTTTGGGAACCTCGACTTCAGATTTCAACAGAAAATGAAAAAGCTCGCATATATTGCACAAAGCTCGTATGAATCTTCAGTGCAGGCCTACTAGTCCCTTGTGGGCAACATGCCCTCATGAAAACACAACAATTTGCTTCAAACTCAGCATGTACGATGCATTGCAATAAAAAAGGAACTCCTTTTTGCTCTAAAAATACATTTGAGTTGGGAGCTTCTTTACTTGTCAATGCTGATGCTTATTTTACTTATACCTACAGACACTTTCAAGGATCAAGGCAAGTACTTTCACCCGAAAAGAAAAGGAATTGCAGCGTTGTGAAATTGCAGGAGAAGCCTATCAAGATTTCCCAGGGAAAAGGCACTGTTGCTGGTGTTGTTTCTCTCATAATTGGAACTAGCATTGGTTCAAGAATTCTTGCTCTTCCCAAGAAAACATCTGCTGCGGTAATTACTGCCTCTTTTCTTCGCAACAAGTTCATTGTAGTTCATGTTTTTGTGTTTCTATAGTGGAATTTGTTAATTGATGCTGTTCAATATTTGTTTGTTTCTTGATTTATTTTCACTGGTTGCTTTCAAGTTCGATATCTATGACAGTATGCTGGGCTTTTCTATTAGTGGAAGCACTGTTGCTTGTTGAAGTCAACTTGGGGCTGCTAAAACAAAGGAGCAGAGATGTAAAAGAGGATGAATTGGAGATCATCTCCATTAGGACTATGGCTCAGGAGACACTAGGAGAATTTGGTAGAGCTTTAGCTACTGTGACCTATGTGTTATTGGGTTATACTTCTGTGATTGCTTATGCATCCAAGTCAGGCGAGATCCTTAACCATTTGATTGATCTTCCAGAATCTATTTTAGGCATTTTCTTCACTGCCCTCTTCACCATTCTCATCTTAGCGGGCGGAACACGAACCACTGATCAAGTCAACCAAGTTCTCACTGTATCCATGATAGGTATCTTTTGGCAGAAATTTGCCATTTTTAAGGGCCATTTTAATGTTTACTTGAGCTAGATTTTACTTTTTCAAATGCTTCTGTAAATTATAAATCCTTACCATTGCAAGAACTGATGATGAAATAGGTTTGCTAGTGGCAATGGCTTGGGCTATGCTTTATAAGAATGGTGAAGACACTAGGGAAAAAGCAGCATCTAAACTAAGGCCAACGCTTATCTGTGTAGGACTTTTGGCTGGTTTGATACTGGTGGAGCAAATCCTTCAGGATCTCTCTACTTTGCATTCCTAACTGAAATCCATCAATTTATGTTCATTCATACAATAGAAAATTCAAAGGCGGCATGTGTAGTATTATCTTCTTTATTTACACACTTTTTATTATGCAAAAAAACCCTTTACGTTGATGTTCTTGGTATTCTTAACCTCATCTTTGTGTTCATTGTGAATTAAGCAACCATCAATCCCTAAAAGGGCCAAAACAGTTTCAGCAATTACCAATTATTTGAAGCAAAAGAATAAGGTTGCATAGGAATACATGATCCTTTCCTTTTCCTACAACTTCATTTGAAAGCAATCCAAAGAGCCCCTTTATTTGTTTCACAATATAAGATTCACTTAAAAGAAACCACCAAAATGATGTACATTTTCTAGAAATGAAAAATGATAACATTACAAAAGATGTACAATTCCCATTCTCTCAATGTTAGAGATCAGTTATGCCTGGCAAAGGATCTCTCATCTTAAGAAGACAATGAACACTTAATTAAGATTATTCAATCAACTGATTTGATTATTGTTTCATGTATATACTCAAGATAACAAATAACTGATACAAAACAAGAAATATCATACTTTTATTCGGTAAAGGCCACAACCAACAAATACAGATGACAAATTACTACCATACAAGTTGACACCAAGCAGTTTGTTGCCTAACAAAATATCTCCATTAAAGAAGAAGAAATCGAAATCAGTCAAGCCCATGAGCTTTCAGTTCTTAAATCTTCACGGTAGTCACGTGCTTCAGAAGCATATGAATGACATCTTTGGAAATTCTTGAAGACTCGCTTTTAAGGTGATGAATCTTTGCCTCAGTTTCGTGTTCAAGTCGTTTCACATTAGCACCTGAGTCTCCACTACTCTGTTTTATAGCACCAATATAGTGTCTCATTAAAACTCAGAAATTAAAAAAAATCAATCTACATTATTTCTGATATAAGAATGGTTGAAAAGTTCAAAAAGAACAGAAGAGTTCCAAGCAGTAAGACTTCACCAAACACAGTTCATTTTGAGAAAATTATAAGCAAAATGATGCGCAAATTTGAACAAACAGAAACAGAAGTAAAATGCAACCAAGAATAGCCAATCTGCACTAAAATCAGTTTGTTATTTAAGGCAACATCAATAGTAACTATCACGATGAATTGCTATTACACAGGAAAATTGAGAAAAAGCAAAAGAAAATTGTTTGGACAAAATAATTTGAAACAAATGTACAAAATTCAAAACACAGAAATATCCTTATCCACAAACATTTTTTTTGGTGGTTTATCCAACTTTTACCTCTGCAACCTTTCTCTGAAAATCGGCTTCCATTTGTGCACGAAATTGAGCAATTTCCTTCTCGGCCTCTTCTTTTGCCTGTTTCAGTCTAGCCTGTTTCGCTGCACCAGAGTCAGAACAAACTGTTAAATAAGTGCAGAAGACTTGGCTTCACAACATCAGTTATATAAAACTTGTGTTTGTCAGTGAGAATAAGAACAGAGTTTAATAGCTGATTTTTTAAAATTCATAGCTCATGCAGGACACATGACGACAATGACAACAATCAAGCTCCCAATATATTGATGTATCACACAAACACATAAAATCTTGCAATCAGTTGATCACATTGGAACTTTAACTATAAAGAATCACTAGTTTTGTGTAATAGCACGTCAACGTACAGTATGCTTTCACCAAAACTGAAGGAGTCCAGAGAGCAAAATCCAAAAATAAGAAAAAGAATTACCAGTTCTAGCCGCATTGACAATGTGTTGAGCTTCCTGTTCTGCTGCTAATAACAGTTGAATTCCATTCTGGCCCCTGCTGGCATCCATACTTGCTGTAGAAAAACTGGTGCAGCTGCATTGAAGAATGAAAGCTTTTCTTATAAGACCAAAATAACACTATCAAAACTCTCAAACTGCTTCTAAAAATCTAGTTGTGGCACTTGTTCAATTTGCAATTTCGAATTTTTGTATCAAATTTTCAGAATAAGACAGAAATAGAAAGATGACTTCAAATTTCACATATCGTGTCCGAGAACCAAACAAGATCACCCCTATGCAAGACTAGTCAAGTCAAGTGTGTTTAACAGACACAACTTACAATCAGGCTAGATAGAGGTTGCAAAGTGCTATAGCCCCTAGTTACGGGGTTGCCACAACTCATTGTTAAAATTCAATGTTGTGGTTGTTGATTTGGTGTTTCAATTCGTGAAAGACAAATTTGAGAAGATGGAGAAAGTGTTTGTAATCTGAAAGACAAATTTGGTGTTTCAATGTTGTGGTTGCTGATTTTGTTTGTAAGCATCGAATAAGAAGAGGGAGAAAGTGTTAAAAAGCAGAACATTGACTTCAAAGTCGAGTTTGGAAATTTTGAGTTTGAAGTCGAGGTTCCCAATCTCGACTTTGAAGTCGAGGTTCCTAAACTCGACTTCAAAATCGAGATTGAGAACCCCACTTTAGGTATTTTGAGAATCAGAAAAAAAATAACAATATTTTGGTAAATATTTTTAAAAATGTCAATATTTTGGTAAAAAGCCCAAGCTGAAGTGCTATTTGGTTTGTAGTGGCTTGTGAATACATGATTTGGCATTTGGCAGAGAAAACTTTGGTGTTGACCGAATTGAGTGAAATTTGGTGTTGTTGTTTTTGTGAGTAATGAATGCATTGGTATTATTGAAAGGCTGAAACTTCACATGGCTTGAAGTTATTTTGGGACCCACATTTGAATAGCTTATTTGGTTGCTAGTGTTTGGTGTTGAACTTTATTGTTTATGGTTGACCGATGGAATGAATGGCATTGTGTTTCCCTTTTTGTTCTATAAATGATAAACTGCCATTGCTAGCATTTAAGGCCAAGAGAAGACCATTTTGCTTGAGCTAAGTGTCGGTCAAGGGAGTGGTGCAAGCATTTCATCATATTTCAATTTCCATTTCCTCCAAGCTTTGTCTAGAGTCTTTACTCAAGGTATGCTCTCTTTGATTACAATTTTAAGTCGTTGGATTGTACACTTCTCGTAACAAGGTGATTGGTAAAAAGCATGAAATTGATGATGTGTAGCTAGAATAATGGGAATGTTGATGTTGTATAAGATTCTTGTTGCTTAGCCAAAGACCAAATGCATGATAAGTGTGGGGTGTGGCGATTCAACAATTTTGATTTTCACTTGTTCCAGATTTGCCATGTTTTTGTGTTTTGAGCATAACTTGAGTTTGGGATGTTGAAAATGTATGCTTCTAGTTTCAGAATCTAGCCAACATGATGATCTTCAATGTTTATGTTGGACATTTTTGGTAGTTGTGACTGGAAAATAGACTAAATTGGCTTAGAATGTGAAGTTCATGCTGAAATCATAATGCTGAAATTGTTAAATCTGCCCAGTTTGTCACCATTCGGTATTCTGGTCATAATTTACTCAATTGTGGTCCAAATGAGGTGATTCTAGTTGGAGGTTGTCGCTAAGAGATAGGACTACAATGTTTATGTGGGGCACTTTTGCCAGTTTTGAGTAAATGTAGTCTTATTTTCGAGACAAGGCCGCATGCATGTTATCGTGTAGTCTAAAATTTCTGGAATTTAGCCTGTTTTGAGTGCCTCGTGTTTTGGCCATAACTTGCTTAATTTTGGTCCGAATGGTGTGATTCTTGTTCTCTAATTCAGCTAAGGTTGTGCTTTACAAATTTGCATTAGCAAGTCTTGAGCAATTTGAATTGTTTCATTATGTTTATGGACCATTTGCATGAGGCGTCAAAGCTGGAAATTGCTAACATTTTGCTTTTATGCATTTCGGTAATGATGAGATTGCTATTTGGATATATCTTGTTTACATTGTTTATATCCAGCTCTTGGAGTTATCCAAGTTATGACTTTATACATGCGCGCGAGGTTTTGCATTGTTGTGGGGATTTAACTTGTTTGACATGTTATAGTCTTGGAAGTGTGGAATTGGGAAAGGTGAAATGTGTTGTGGAAATGAAAAGTTTGTGAATGAGGATATGCGAGTTTTATGATATGAACTTTACATTGTGTGATTGGAATGTCTTTCATGTTCATGATTGTTTAAGGCAATGGAAGAATTTCAATGTATATTCTTACTGAAGTTGTTGGAAAATGAGTCTTGATTTTATTTTTTTTTTTTTTTTTTAACTTTGAAGATTATTTGTCAAGTGTGCAAGTCAAGTGTACAAGACTGATTTGTTTCTTTGTTGTGGTTGATCCTCACAGAATGGCACCAAAAAAGAACTCCACTTCCAACAAGGCTTCAACTTCACGAAAAGGAAAAGGAAAGAAGCAGAAACCACCACTCGTTGATTCCGACTCAGATTACTGTCCTGATGAAGATCTGTCACTCTTTGAGGATCCTCCTCAGTATACCATGCAAGCTCAAACTCCAAAGAAGAGGAAAGGGTCATCTAGTCAAGTTAGTGAACCTTCGGTGTTCTTGGACCCACGGGCTCAGAAACGATGGGAGGATGGAATTGGTATGAAAAAACTTCATTTGGAGAGAGCGTTTGCAGTTGGAAGTGGACCATTTGCGGAATTGATGGAATTTCATTGCTTTGATAAGAAGCTCACTAGTGCTCCAGCGTTTTGCAATGCAAGTCTTGCACGAGAATTTTATGCCAATGCAAAATTTCCGAATGAAGATGGGGAATTTTATGTGCGAGGGAAATGGGTGCAAATTACGAGTGAAATAATCAACAATCATCTTGGAACACCCAATTTCTCTCATGACCCTTTGCCAATTTCGGAGAACGTTAATGACTGTGACTTCGCATTAGCAGAAGAGCTCGCTCTACCAGGAGCTAAATGGGAGTTGAATGCGAGTGGTGAACGTAAGCATATTCGAGGAGAGTGGCTGCGAAGTGATGTTAAAATATGGCTCATGTTTGTATTGTCTCGGTTGATGCCCAGTTCACAAGCCACTAAGGTGCTTCGCAACAGGTTGCATTTGATATCGGCTATCCGAGGGAAGAAACCAATTGATGTGGGGAGGAAAATTCTTTCTATTATACAATCGGGATTGAAATGGATAGTGCAGTTTTATATTTTCCTGTCTTGCTTGAGGAGCTTTGAATGGCTCAGGGAGTGGACACCGAGGCTGGGGAATGGCGAAGGAATCCAGGGCCAATTGGGACAACATTGTACATCAAATACCAGGCATTGGAGAAGGAGATGAGAAAAGCAAAGAAAGCTGGAACTAAGAAATCTAAGAGCAAATCTGGCCCTTCACCTTCTGAGGCGGAAGAAGAACCACAAGTGTATGATTTTAGTGCTTTGCAAGGAACAATACAGGAGTTCCAACATTCTGTGGAGAACCATTTTCAGGATTTTCAACAATCTGTTGATCAGCGTTTCTCGAACATGGAGGAGAGATGGGAACGGATGCATGAGGGCATGGATAGTATGCAGCACGAGTGGTCAACACATGCTTCAAATATGGACCATAAACTGGATGATATGACCTCAGTGGCACAGCAACAGTTTGAAGTACTATACCATCGACAGATGATGATGCAGCTGGCATTGGATAAATGTAACAAGATGGCAGTTTACTATCATAGTGATTCTGGACCCCCAAAACCAACGCCAACATCTGCGCAATTGGCTGGATATCGTATTCCAAATCTCTCAATGGATGTTGTTAGTGGCGCTATTTATGAGCTGCCAGCGGGGGTGACTGCAATGCCTTCCCTTCCATCATTGCCTACATTTGGAAGAATCCCTACAATGCCTCCAACTCCAGAGATTGTTCCGAACCCTGAGTTCATGCCAGCAGCGAGGTTTCCATTGATAGCTTCTGGCCAACCTCTTGAAGGCCCAATACATGGTCCTTACCATTATGTGGCTCAGTCTTTTGGTGTTCCTTCATTTGCATCAGCAGCCTCTTTGGGTGGACAATCCTTTTCAACGGTAGCTGCATTTGCATCTCCTTCTTCCTCGACTCCATCATCATCTTCCCAGGGAGCCCCTCCTTCTTAGACTTTTACATTGAGGGCAATGTCTATTTCAAGTGTGGGGGGGTGGAAGTTGTTTATTGTGTTGCTGTGATTTTTTGATGCTTTGTCTGTTGCTAGTTGTTGCTAGTCTTTCTTTGAAGAGATTTTGAGTAGATATTGTGAAGATGGTGTTTTCTTGTTTTGAAGCATGATCGAGTGATGCCATGAGATTGTTGGAATCTGGTTTCTTCGTGTTTATCTAAGAAATTGAAGTGCGGGAAGTAGCTGATGTTGGATGTTCTTATTGGTGTTGGTGCTGGGGTGAAGCTTTTGAAAATTTGTTTGATGTTTTTCTTTAGAAGTTGAATTTGAATAATTAGTGTAGTACTATATTACTAGTGTGGTGGTCGGGAGTTTAGTAAATGAATGTTGAATAAAAGTTTAGTGGTAGTGTATGTTGTTGTAAGGTCTAGAACACTTTGTACTAGGCTTTGGCTCCTTTGGAAATCTTTGTTCGAAATTTGTAGTTCATCAAGTTCTATTTTCATTTTTGCATGTGAAAAATTGTTTTGTTGTCTTTGATTCCAATCTTGATGAAATCAGTACATTTTGTTAGTCAAGGCATCGTGTTAAAGTAAGATAGATATGCCATGCAAACTTGTTCTGGGACATAGGAGGAAAATGATTCAATATGTTCTTGTTGTTATGCATTACTTCAGTTGTTTTGGATGCTCTAGCATACATAGTCCTTTAGAGACATTCAAGAATTTTTAGTCACATAAGAAAGGATATGGAGAAAAAGCCTTTGGCAATTGGGAATGAAAAGCCGAAATACCCTTGGCAAGTATAATTGGGAAAAAATAGCCATAAAACCCAGGCAGCTAAAGGGAAAAAGAAGCCAAAATACCCAGGCAAGCACACAAATGTGTGTAAAAAGCAAAAACAATAAAGTGCAAAAGCAAAAGAGATATGAAATCAATTAAGAGAAGCACCAATGTGCGACCATTGATCTTGTGTGATTTTGAGTTCTTGTGTGTGGACATTGAGATTGTTTATGCAAGGAGATGTTTTGGAACAAAAGAAATAATGCATGCGTAAAGAATGGATGAATCAGAGTTCCTCAGCACACACTTGCACGCATGACATTTTGGTCTTTATTCATCATGCCTTGGTTGATAATTTGTGCTGAAATTTGATAGGTTGGAGTTAAGGATATGTTAAAAGTTTTGATATTGCATGAAAAATTTGTTTTGATGAACTCAAATGAGAACAAGTTAACAGAGGAGTTGAGTCTAGTGCTAACTGGTTGTGAGTGTGAGTTTGCTTGAGGACAAGCAAAAGCTCAAGTGTGGGGGAATTTGATGAGTTGGTTTTATACCAACTATTTTGTGTTAAATCTCTTGGCTTTTGCCTTGTGCTTGATGCAATTGTGTGGTGATTTAGGTGGTTTTGTGTATATAGGTGGTGTACTAGTTGGTAATGTTGAAATGGTCCAAAAAGAGTAAAAATGATGATAAATGAAGTGAAAAGTGTTAAGGAAAAAATGAAGGAACTCAAAGTGATCTTTCGGTCAAATTAGGGTTTTTGGGCAGAATTGAGTATGCAATTTGTTTTGTGAATAACTCTTTCAATTATAATCCAAATGAGGAGTTCTTAGATGATTTGGAAAGCCCTTGGTTTGTACTTCAATTTCCATGTTTTAATGTTTTCCAAATTCTGTGTGCAACCATGAGAAACGAAGGCATCTTTGTTGTGTTTGGATTAGGGTTTTTAGGGTTTTACTTTCTTGCCACCGTTTGGTATTTTGACAATAACTTGAGCTGTAGACATCCAGTTTTGATGATTCTTGAACCTATAGAAAGCCAAGAAGAAGCTCTACAATTTTCATGTTTGCTGAAAAATCCAATTCAGAGGCTAGACCACAAAAATCTTGCATGGAAGTTGGTTGTTTGTTCTGGCCTAGCAACACTTGCTTTCACCATAAGCTCTCACACGCACATTCATGCATTCACCACATTTTACTCGCACACAGTTTTGCGGCGAGGTCACCTCGCCGCATAACAACACTCGCACACATGCACACTACTCTCACCTCGCCGCACAACAACACTCGCACACATGCACACTACTCTCACTTCACTCATGCGCACACAAGCATTCACTCGCATGCACTCATGCACGCACACTATGCGGCGAACTCACCTCGCCGCATGCACACCGCACCTCACTCGCACACTAGCACTCACCACACTAGCACTCACCACACTACACTCTCGCACACTAGCACTCACACACTCTATGCGGCGAGGTCACCTCGCCGCATGAACTCACGCACACACTCCATGCGGACCTCGCCGCATGTATCTTGCACACACGGGCACCAATTCTAAGTTACACTATATTCACACACTACTAATTTTCAATATCCACTATACCACATTGTCATTTCATTGCATACATTTGCACACTTTATTCTAAATCTTTCACCATCTCATGCAATTCACTCTTGTTCATCTTGATATTTATACACTTATTGTGCATTCAATTGGAAGATATTTCACAATATAACACTTGAGCATACTTTACACACTATAATTGCATTTTCATTCATTTTCAAGATATCTCGTAGCTTTCACAACATTTTTGTAATTCACAACATTCACAGCTTTCTTCACTTTGATTTCACAACACTAAAACACTCTCACTCACTCACACATTACACGGCGAGACCTCGCCGCGAGGTCTCGCCCACAACCATCACTCACGGCGAGACCTCGCCGCGAGGTCTCGTCCACAGAATCAAGTGCACGGCGAGGTCTCGCCCTCTTACTTGCTTGGAAGCTGTGGTTTTGGCAAACTGGAAAAAACGACTAAGTGTTGGTTTTGTTCTTATGCAGAGGGTGTTGAAGGCATGGAGGTGGTTGGCACAAAGGCGCACAAAAGCTGGGTTCAGAAGGAGATGTGGAGGCTGGAAGCATGAAGGTGTGAGCTGCCTGGGAAGTAAAGGCGTGAAGAAGCTGAACATTCAAGGATTTTGCAAGATAGTTTGGAGGCGTGATCTCCAGATGCTTGAAGGCGCAGCGAGGGAGCTAAAGGCGTGTTGTTGATAGGCTCAAAGGCGTTGGAGAGATGTTGAAGGCGCAAATATGCTGGCTCGAAGACGCTGAAATTAAACTTGAGTTTTTCCCACTTCGGACTTACACTTGTGTTGAGTGTTGGACTTTGATTTTAAGAAGTGGCATTTTTGTAAATACTTAATCATTTCACGTTTGCGTACTATTTACGATTCTTGTAACCTCTATATATAGAGGATTAGTTAGCTTTTACGGGGGGATTCAATTGACGAATATTCTAGATTTCATAACAGACTTTTAGATTTTAGAGAGCGGGAATTTTTCTTAACTTTGATCTCGAGATTTACTTTCTCTCTCTACTCTCTCTCTCTCTCTAACTATTTGAGCTCCGTTTTCAATTCCGATCGAGGAATTGAACTGATAATTGTAATTCTATTCTCAATCGAGGAAGCTTTTACGGATTCTTTTTGAATTGGAAGCAATTGAAGCAGAGTATTCGGTAAATTCTTCCTAATTGATGAATATGACTTACTATTTGTTGAATTTTGACGATCGTGGACTGGAAATGGAACTCTGTGGCTAAATTCGCTATGTTCTAGGGTTTTGATCCAGATGTAGTGTAATTAGACTACGTATTGACTTGCAATTGAATTAATTCATTAAGAATGAACTCATACTGGTAAATATTGCTCGAATCTTGTTAAAATCCATTCATTTGAGCTCTTGTTGTCTGAATCACCCTTCGATTGTGGTCGCCAAGCTAGGTCGGAGTTTAATTCTACAAAAGGAGTTATAATGCTTGAATTGCGAATATATACAGTATGGTAAATGAGTCTTCTCACTTGAATTGCTTGATCATAAACCGAAATGCGGTCGTCATGCTGGTGGAGGTTTGTTGAGAGTTTAGAACTAAGTGAGAAGAGATCTTTGGAGTTTTGTGAAGACAATTGGAATTAGGTTCGGCCTCGCCATAGGAAAACCTAAACTTTGCATGCAATAGTAGTGAAACTCAGAAGGTTGGGATTCTGCGGGATTAACTCTTCACTTTAGGCCTCGCCAAGGAAAATTGTGGAGTCAGAGAACATAGAAAATAAAGCAGTCGCCATGCCAGTCATAATCTAGGTTCTCAGGCAGTTTGATCTCCTTTTGGTAGTCCATTGTGTCAATTGCAGTGCACTTATGTAGTTAATTTACATGATCATCCGGAAAGAGACCCTAGGACATCTTCCTTAAAGTTTGATATCTCATTTCTATGTTTTCTTTTAGTTGGATTGTGGAGTCTTGTTGTTACTTTTGTAAGATTGAGTCCTGTTCTGCCTTACTCTCCTGCCTTAGAGCATTCTTCATCTTTCCTTGAGTGTTACTATTGTTCTTCAATTTGTGAAACTGTACTTGAGAATTTCTTGGAGCAATTCATTAATATTTTGGTAACCAACTCCTTCCCTGAGGATACGATCCCTACTTCCACTTCTACAGTAGTTTCTAGGGTTAAATTGAAGAGTACGCGACATACACTATCAATTTATAAATTTTGCACTTCAGTAAACCAAAACCTTTTATTTGTAAAATATGAAGTGTGTATATATCTTTTTAAAGAAGACAAAACATGAAACCTGAAGTATAAGCAAATAGTAATTAAAGAAAAATATCATGATCTATTTGAGTAAATTAATAAATTCATAGAGATATATATGAAAGGAACGATAGAAGCATAAAGTGTTTCAAATTTTGTTAGTGAAAGAGAGAAAAACAAAAAGAAAGAGAATTTTTTTTTTTCAAAGGAAATATCCTTCAAAGTCTGACTAACTTTTAGATTTTGTAAAAGTGTTCAAATATTTTCACAACACTGGACCCACAAAAGATGAAATCATATTGGAACCAAAACACGAACGAATGAGTCAAGTGCTCTAATATTTCCACAATAGTGGACCCACAGAAAAGATGCAGGCATATTAGCAGACATAAAGCACGACCGATGACGTATAATTCTATATATATGTGTACACCCTACACTTATTCATAATATGTATACCAATCATTGGAAACAAAATCACAGTGCACATCATACGTCATCATAATATATATAGATGTAGACTGAAAAGATTTAATTTATAATCATGTTGTGAATATTATCTTAATAGATATCCAAACTGTCTACATACAAAATCATGTTGTACAGATTCCGTTTATCACAGTACATCCTGAATACATATTGGTTGTAACAGTAGACATATTCATATTAATTGTATAAAACATACTACGTAACTTAATTGAAAAAAAAAATAGAATTTAATACATCTAAAGTTATTTAAAAAATTGAACATTTAATATAGTGGAAGAGATCTAGAATTTACTTACTTGTTATTGTGGTTGCTATCAGCCTTTCCTCTTGCTCCAAAAGTTTTTACATAAATTTTCTGATGTATGGAAGGGTCCTATTTATAGTGTTTGATTAGGGTTTACATGTACCAAATTCCTTATATCTCAAGTGTTATATTCCTAATTTTTAGCCTTGTTTCTCTAGGGTTTTCTTGTGTTAGTTTCCTTATACATAAAGTATTCTATTCCTATTTTTCTTGAACGTAAAGTATTTTATTTTCTTTTTTTTAGGTGGTAAAATTCCAACAATTTGTATCTTATTCTATTTATTTTAAATAATTCCCTAAGAAATTTAAAACTATTTAATTTCTCACTTATCATTATCAGTATAAGCATAATCTATTAAATAATTTTTTATATAAAATAATATATAAATATTTTAATTTTACTAAAATTTCTGGATATTACAGTTATCTTCTTGTGTTTCTTTCTATTTTCAGTTTTTTTTTTGTCAGCTCTGCTGTGAATTTGGAATTTTGCAGTACTAGTGTGTTCATTTCTTTAATGTGACATGCATTTAACTATGAAGTGACATGATTCATCCATGAACTTAATTATAGGTGACATTTGAATCACAAGCAACACCAAAATATAAAGAAAAAGGAAACAACTTCCAAGTTCCATGTAGTTCTGTTTGCATTTGCGGTTTTATCATCACAAAATTTTTATGGTGGTATCAACATCCAAAGATTACTATTATAATTGAAATAAGGTAAATTTAACTTTTATGTCAAAGGTTAATGGAGTAAGTCCGTCTTTGATTAGAAATTCAAGATCGATAGATAAAAAATGATGAAAGCAATACTAATATCCAACAATAAGAATAAAATCTGGTAAGATTAATTACTCAAATTTTATTCAAAACTAAGCTTGCTAACTTAGTTAAAAGAAAAAAAATTAAAACCTTTTTTATGTGACATTTTTGAAAATATATAATTAAAAAAATAAGTCATTTATTTTGTTTAAATTTATTCTAGAAAAATAAATAATAATTTGGAAAAGTATATATTATTATATAAAAATACATATTAAAAAATAAAAATTATTTGTTAACTTTAATTATAAGTAAAATCTAATTTCATATTTTTTTTAAAATTACCAAACAAAGAATTTAAAATTATAATTCAATTCTACATTAAATTTGCTATTTTTCTGAACAAAAGAATTAAAATATTTTAGATTTTCAATTTACAGAATTAAATTTTTATGATATTTTAATTTTATTTCAAATTTTATTTCAAATTTTATTTCTAAACAACCAAATGGAACCTAAGGAAATTTTGTCCAAATTGTGTCGTATGTGAATTCTCAATCGACAAACTAAACCCACACGGAAAGGTCTGTTGGTGTGAAAAGCAGAAAAAGGCCCACGAGCGAATTAAATTGGTGAAGTATAGAATGTTTGAGGAGGTCAACTATGATACGGTCGCATATATGCAACGTACCAAACGTGTGTATATTTATTCGCATATAAACTATTAATAATTTATAATATTCGCATATAAAGTATCAATATTATTCCAATTCTAACATTAGAAATTGTACGCTGATGTCAATATTTGTTAAGTTATAAATTGTACACTGGTATGAAAATTTATACGCGAATTGTAATACACGCTAAAGTGAAAAAGTGAAAAAGTGAAAAAGTGAAATTTTTTATATTAAAAATTGTTACGCTGATGTTAAAAATTTATACACAAATATTTACACTTTATATATGAATCCGAATGCTATTAGAACTCTAAATTGATACTTTATACGCAAATATTTACATGTTATACGTAAATCAGAATGCTATTAGAACTCTAAATTGATAATTTTTTTAATTTATACGCGAATATTTACACGTTATACGTGAATTAGAATCCTATTAAAACTATAAATTGATACTTTTAAAATTTATACCCGAATATTTACACATTATACGTGAATCATAATGCTATTAGAATTTAAATTTTTTTAAATTTATACTCGAATATTTACACGTTATACGTAAATCAAAATGCTATTATAACTCTAAATTGATAAAAAAAATTAAATTTATACGCGAATATTTACCCGTTATACGTGAATCAGAATGCTATTAGAATTCTAAATTGAGAATTTATTTGCAAAAATTTACACCTTATACGTGAATCCGAATGCTATTAGAATTCTAAATTGATATACACTAGCTATTTACACGCTAATCAAAATGACTTCACACTTCATATTTTATACGTTATAAACTAATCATGATCCTCACTTCATATTCCATATGTTATATATGTCAATCATGATCCTTCATAGTTAAAGTGCATTATACGTGCGCGTGAGGGTGCGTCATTAATCCTGTCGTATACATGTGATGGTCGCATAGGAGTTTTTGTGATAATGTTTTATCTTTGATTAATATACAATCATTAATTAGCGGTCCAATGTTGAAAAGTATTTACCAAAGTGATAATCCAATCATTGAGAAACCATAGTTCTTTTTCTTTTTTCTTTTAAAATAATTTCGGACATGGCTTTTCAAAAAGGATTGAACCATACTCAAACGAAAATAGAAGCATGATTTTGCACTTTTTAATTGGCAGTGGACAGTCTACATTTATTGCTCATCAATCAAATTGACATCGACAATCATACACTAATAATTTAAAGGATAAAATTATAAAAACTCTATATAAGTTTGGATATTTTTAAATTAACTCCCATGATTTCAAAATTTATAAATTATTTTTTATGGTTCGATTTTTCTTAAAAGAATACATACAAATTTATCAATTTAAATACTTATTTTGTGCCGATCTATTTTGCTTTAATATTACTAAGTTTATTAAAGGGTTAATTACCGATAACCCCCATGTGGTTTGCCGATTTTTCGTATAACCCCCATGTGTTGTCAAAACATACCAACAACCCCCACGTATTTTGGTTTTAATTGTAAAGTGGATGGAAAATAGGTGCACTCACGGCACCGTTAAAATTTCCAATAATACCCTCCCAACTTTTTCAATTCAAAACATTCAATCAAAAAATTACTAAAGTTTTGGGGTCATAGTTTAAATTAATAAAGTTTTGAGGTAAAAAATAAATTTAACATTTTTTTCTCTCTCTTCCATCGATTTTTCTCCCTTTTTGTTTTTCTGGGTTCCAACACCACCACCATCCTGTTCCGCCTCTTCATCCTCCTCTACCGCTGCCGCCACCACCACCACTAACACCACAACAACCATCCACCCACCACTTTCTGAAATCTTCTGTGCTAGCTTTCAAGTTCTCATAAGAGTATATTGTAGGCAAATCTTACAGCTTTATTAGCTTCCAACTTGATGGATTGAAAGTAAGCCAAAACATTCTCATCAGCCAACCATGTCAGCGACTCACCAACCTATGAGCAATAAGTAAATGACGTTAAGATTGGGTCTATCTAAATTGCCCATGGGAAGAAATTCAAGACTCTTATCAGGTTAAACATATTTGCACAGGAGAAGAAATAGGAGGTAAACTAGGCAACAGAACAAGAAAATACATACAAGCCAGATTTGAACAAGGGAGTTCTTGGTGAAAAGACACTCAAAAGAGTGAGTTTATCTTAGAAAATTTTCATAATGAAATTAAAGCAACCAAACAAAACGTTTGTTTAGATTTCAACATCAACCACAGAAGGCTCTTCGTCTATAAAAAGGGGATCAAAGGATTTTCCACATGGGTTCATGGATTATCCAAGTGATATCATGTGCAAATTGATTCTCAGTAGTCAATCACTTTTCTCCATTTTTTTATGTACAGAATTTTCAGTTTTATTCGTTCAAGATCCGATCACACAAAACAAAACAAATACAACAATCCACCACCACCCATCAACCCAGAAATGTCACCACCCTCCACCACCACCACCACCCATTTTCTTTTCTCTTTCTTTCCCTTCATTTTTCTGGCACCACCACAACAACCCACCACCACCTATCAACCAGAAATGTCACCACCCTCCACCACCACCACCACCACCTATTTTCTTTTCTTTTTCTTTCCCTTCATTTTTATGGCACTACCACAACAACCCACCACCACCCATCAACCTAGAAATGTCATCACCACCACCACAATCACAATCACAATCACCACCCACCCAATCAAATCTTGTATGGAATGATACTTACTTTATCTTAACGATTTCAAATCTTGTATGGAATTAATTTGATATATGATGAAATTAACTTTAATTTTGTAAGGAATGATACTTCTGGGTTTGATATCTTCATATGTGCGAAAAAAATAGAAAATAAAAGAAACAAAGAAAAAAGAAAGAAATAAAAAAGGGAAAGAAATCGAAATTTAAAAAAAAATATATATTTGGAGTAATAGAGGTTATGATAGGAGTCTATTGAATGTAGATGGAGGGTATTTTAGGAATTTTACAATCATTTAATGAATTTGAATAATCACACCTTCAGAAATAGGTGCGTGTAAGTCAATCTCTGTTAACTAATTTATTTTTCGTTACTTTACAATTAAAACCAAAACACGTGGGGGTTGTTGGTATGTTTTGACAACACATGGGGGTTATACGAAAAATCAGCAAACCACATGGGGGTTATCGGTAATTAACCCTTTATTAAATTATACTTTATGTTGTCGATTAAAAGTTAGTTTTTACAAAATTATTGACTTTTGTCTTTTTTTTAAAAAAATACCAAATTACAAAGGGTAACTTGTAAATTTTTAAACCATAATTTGTAGGGATGGAACTAGGAAAACACTTTAGTGTGGCTGATTTAAGTTTTTTTATTAAAAAAATGCATTTAACAACTAGATTTTCAAATCAATTACCATTATAAAAAACAATAAAAAAATAAAAAATGCTCTTTATAACAAAAAATATACATAATTTTTGTAACATCGTTTAATTGTAATATTATGTGATATTACGTGTTTCACTCTTTGTTTTATTTTATAATATTATATATTTCACTCCATGTTTTATTTTATATAAAGATGACATATGTTTTTTATTACAATTAAAATTAATACAAAATTAAACCAATTTTATGATAAAACTTTAACACTTTTTCTTTATCTTAATAAAAATTATTTCTTTCTTAAAAAAATTCTTTTTCTTTAACCCTATTCGTCATATTTATTCTTATATTAAAATAATAAATGCATTTTTGTAGTAAAATAACAATTTATCACAATTATGTAATCAAGTTACTTAATTTTAAGAAAATTTTTGTAATGATTTATTGAAGAATTCTATTCTACATAGAAGTTTAGACAAATTAACTTGGTGGGGGTTGAAGTTTGAGCAAACTTGATAGGGGTTTGAGGGTGAATTTTTGTAATCTTTTGGTAAGGAAGTTAATATAATGAGAAGTTTGGACAAATTTGGTGGGTTGTAGCGGCATGTGGTTTCGCCTCATAGTATGGCACCTTAAAAATCTCTCATACCACAACAGGATGTAAAACACTAATTTAAATGCCAAAAATACTCAAAAGCATAATAAATAAGTTCTTAAGTCTTTTTAATGATAATCTCTTTTATAGAAATTCTTCAAAGTTACCAAAAACATATTAAATAACATAAAATTAATGGTAATGGTAATGCATTCTTCATACAAAAATATATCGCATATGTATTTTATGAAATGAAAATATTAGCAAAAAACTAGTTTTTGGATTTAGTACATAAAAAAAGAGTAAAACTGTTAATGCAGTATTATTTCATATAAATATATCAAAGACATGTAAAGAAAGGAGACTAAACTTAAACATTTTAAAAATACAAATTGAAAAAAAAAACACATAATTTCTTTTGACAGCATTGCAAGTAGTGACAAAACGAGAAAAATACTTTGATGGTGGTAAGAAAAAATATGTGATGGTAAAGAAATGAAGCATTATCGAAAAGAAATTAACAAAAAAAAAGTGTAAGAACATAGAAAATATTGTACGTATTTGATTAGTTATACAAGTTTAATGTTCAAACAGAGCTTTAATATATAATATAATACTTTACTTTGTATCTTTTTAAGTTTAATTAATAAGGGTAAACTACCTTACACGTCATTAAACTATTTCAATCGTATATTTTTGCCATTGAACTTTTTTTTGTTTCATTTTGGTCACTCATCTATTAAAAGTGTTATACTTTTGGCCATTCTATCTAATTTGGCTGTTAAAAGTTGACGGAACATTAACCCACGCCTTTAATATCAACCCATGTTATAAGTACTTAACAGGCAAATTAGATAGAATTGCCAAAAGTATATCACTTTTGATAAATGAGTGATCAAAATGAAACAAAAAAAGTTCAATGGCCAAAAGTATACGATTGGAATAGTTTAATAGCTTTTAGGGCAGTTTACCCAATTAATAATCATATAATTTAAATATCTTTAAGTTTTGCATGTAATATCATAATCACACTAAAAAGTAGTAATTTAAATAATTAATATAAAAATATAATCATATAAAATATCCATTAAAAAATAGACAAACGACGCTTATTTAATTCTTCAACGAATATCAATTGAGCAACAATAATAAAGATCTTCACTAATCACCCATGTTTCTTCTTCCAAAAAGTGCTCAAAAATTGATAGCAAATCATGTTGTTATGCAAAATTCAAGAAATTTAATATGTTTATCCCATTTGTATGTGATAAATCTCATATATGGAGGCCTAAAATATCTTAAAAATCAAACCTCAAATTGATCCCATTGAGGTCCTAGACTCCAACGAAGATTATCAAAGCGAAATGCGACAAGAAGCGTAAAAAATTAAATGCTGAGAGATTCTGCCATAGTTTGGTATTCGTAACATATCTCTCTCATATAAAATCTCAATTTAGTGATTCAAGTGCCCCTAGAAATACATGAAGCTACATTTTTTATGTTTTGGGGTTTCTGAGATTCTGATACTATCATTGTGAAACTAGGCCACAAAGATGAATATCGTTATGCTAACAGACCACCATTGCGAATTTTAGTGTTTTACGTTTTATTTAATTTTTAGTAATTTTTATCTCACGTGGCTAATAATCCTTATATGGAATTAACATGTGAATTATTAGTAATTTTCAAGTTTTATTTATTTTTGAATTAAGTTAATAAATTAGTTTCCTAATTTGGTTTATTTTGTTGTTAGTTTCCTTTTCAAATAATACTACTTGTTGCTTGTAGCCTATTTATAGGCCTTAATTCCTTTTAATTAAAAGGTGAATGTTGAAAAGCCGTTTTTCTTTGTTTTTGTAAGTCGTGTGCTTAAAAAACTCAATTTAGGCATAACCCTAAATCAAATAATTTTTTAGCGTAACCCATTGAGTTATTCTTTGTGTTCTTAATTGAATATAGGCCGGATAGTTGATTAATTCATGCGTCTTGAATTAATTTATTATTTGTATTAACGAAGGAGCCTTGGGTTTAATATAGCCAAGGTTACTCGATTCACACCTCTTTCCCGCAATTCTATCAATTAATTTGGTTGAGAATTTCTATGCTAGATCCGTAAAATATATACGTGTGAGGATTCCGCACTCACATCGCTATCAAGTGAAATCTTCACACGTATATATTTTATGGATCTACCAAAAAAATTCTCAAACAAATTAATTGATAAAATTGAGGAAAAGAGGTGTGGAACGAGTAACCTTTGGTATATTAAACCCAAGACTCCTTCATTAATACGAATAAAAAATTAATTTAAGACATGTGAATTAATCAACTATCCGGCTTGTATTCAATTGAGAACACAAAGAATAAGTCCATGCGTTGCGCAAAAAAATATTTAATTTAGGGTTATGCATAAATAGAGTTTTTCAAGCATGCAACTTATAAAAACAAAGAAAAATGACTTTTCAAAATTCACCTTTTAATTAAAACGAATTAAGGCCTATAAATAGGCTACAAGTTTAACCCTAACTTTCTAAACAATTAGTTTTATTAGAAAATGAAACTAACAACAAACTAAACCAAATTAGGAAACTCTTCCTATTTGAAAATAACTTATTAACTTAATTCAAAAATAAATAAAACTGAAAACTTACTAATAATTCACATGTTAATTCCATACAAAGATTATTAACTATGTGAGACCAAAATTATTGAAATTTAAATAAAATGTAAAACACTAAAATTCACGACGGTGGTTTGCCATTATCACGATATTCATTTTTGTAACCTCATTTCACATTAATAAATTTAGAATCTTGGAAAACCCAAAACATAAAACTTATAGCTCCATTCCGTAGCTTTCCAGGGATGCTTGAATAATTGAATTTCGAGTTTATATGAGAGAGATACGTTATGAATACCAAACTATGGCAGAATCTCTCAGCATTTAATTTTTTACGTCTCTTGTTATATTTTGCTTTGTTAATCCTCATTAGAGTCTTGTACCTCCATGGGATCAATTTGAGCCTTGATTTTCAAGATATTCTAGGCCTCCATATATGAGATTCATCACATGCAAATGGGATAAACACCTTAAATATCTTGGATTTTGCATAGCAACATGACTAGCTATCATTCCCTCCAGCCTCAAAAAGATTTGACCTCGAATCTTGTTTATGGGTAACAAGATAGCTCGATTCAAAATATGAAATATTATCAAGACAAAAAGAAAGAACAAATACAATATGATCTTCAACACTTAATATGTTCTCATCTTTGTCGTTTTAATCAAAACTTTTATCAAGGCTTTTTCCACTTATTGCAGCATCTACACTTTTTCCTTGCTCTTCATATTGGACAATTTCATCATTCAAATTAAAATTATGATAAGTATATTCAAATTCTTGTCATGCTTATCATAATTGTAATTTGAGTGATGAAATTGTCCAATATGAAGAGCAAGAAAAAAGTGCGGTTGTTGTATTAAGAGAAAAAAGCCTTGACAAAAGTTTTGATGAAAAAGGCAAAGATGAGAACATATTAATTAAGTGTTTAAAATTATATTGTATTTGTTCATTCTTTTTACTAGATAATTTTTCATGTTTTGAATCGAGCTATCTTATTATCCATAAATGAGATTCGAGGTCCAATTTTTTTGAGGTGGGATGGAATGATAGCAAATTATATCGATATGTAAAATTCAAGAAATTTAAGGTGTTTATCTCATTTGCATGTGATGAATCTCATATATGGAATCTTGGAATATCTTGAAAATCAAGGCTCAAATCGATCCCATGAAGGTCTGGTACTCCAACGAGGATTAACAAAGCGAAATACGACAATAGGTGTCAAAAATTAAATGCTAAGAGATTCTGCCACATTTTGATATTTGTAATATATCTCTCTCATATAAACTCAAAATTTGGTGATTTTAGTGGCAATGGAATTATAGGGAATGGATCTACAACTTTTATGTTTTCACTTTTCCGAAATTCTGACATTATCATTGTAAAACAAGGCCACAACAATGAATGTCGTGATGCTAGCAGACCATCGTCGCAAATTTTAGTGTTTTATGTTTTATTTAATTTTTATTAATTTTGGTCTCACATGGTAAATAATACTTATATAGAATAAACATATGAGTTATTAGTAAGTTTTTAGTTTTATTTATTTTTTTAATTAAGTTAATAAGTTGTTTCGAATTAGGAAGAGTTTCCTAATTTGGTTTATTTTGCTGTTAGATTTCTTTTCTAATAAAACTACTTGTTGTTTCCTAATTTTGTTGTTACCAACTTTACTTCTGCTGCAGTCTCTTGCTCTTCTCTCTCAACCCAAAACTTCTCAAATCATAGACAAGGCCGGATAGTCAATTATTATCAGCTAGTTAGCCATTATCTTTGTATTGTTCTTCAATTTTATTTAATGAAAATATCGATTTTGGTAAAAAAAAAATAAGACTACTTATTTAGCAAGTTAGGGTTAAGTTTATAGGCTATTTATAGGCCTTAATTCATTTTAATTAAAAGGTGAATTTTGAAAAGTCATTTTTCTTTGTTTTTGTAAGATGTGTGCTTAGAAAAGTCAATTTAAATTTAACCCTAAATTAAATAATTTTTTGGCATAACCCATTGAGTTATTCTTTGTATTCTTAATTGAACAAAGGCCGGATAGTTAATTAATTTATACGTCTTGACTTAATTTTTTATTCGTATTAACGAAGATGTCTTAGATTTATTATACCCAAAATTACTCGTTTTACACCTCTTTCCCGTAATTTTATCAATTAATTTTGTTGAGAATTCTTTGTTAGATCCATAAATTATGTGTGAGGATTCTGTAATCACATCACTATACAAAATAATATCTAATTTGCTATTCGAATTTCTCCATTTCTCCTCTAAAAATTATGATAAACTTTTTCTATATGTGGAAGAAAGAAGGAATAATTTCTATAAAATTCAAGTGGAAGTAGAAGAAAATGAGGAGGTTAATTAAAAATGATAAAAAGATAACGCAGGAATTTCTTGTTCTATATAAAATTATTGAGCCTAGTAGTACGTCTGTGATTGTCCTTTTTTTTCATTTGGGTTTATTTTTCTGTATTAAAAGAAAATACATTTTTTTTATATCTGAATTTTCTTGGGATAGATTTTTTGATACGGGAAAATCATTTGCCAACTTGTAACTTCCATGAGAAATTGTATTTGCCTAATATTTTTATTTTTTTTTTTCTAATTAATGTAGCAATAAAATATCAGAATAATAACAAATAAAGATATTGTTGGAATGCAACTTACATGGTCATGGTCTTCACGGGTGAGACCTAAATATAAAACTATGTAGATATACCCAATAGTATGGTCCTAATCGAACCGAACAGTTTACCGTTTCGTAGATAGAAGATAAAAAATAAGGGTTGAAACTTATTATTAGAGAAAGGTTTGTAACCATAATTGAACTGTAACTAAATTTGTAGTTCCAGCTTTTAGAACCAGAATCGAAGTAGTAACGTATAATAATTCTTGAGCGGTTCGATTACAGTTTTGAGATTTTTGGAATCATAATCGCGAGTTCTGTTTCGGCTCTAAACCAACTAAAAAGGAAAACTAAAATACATAAATTACTTCTAAAAAATTTTATAAACATATATGTAACACAAACACATATAACTAATGTAAAGATAACCATAATATGTTTCATAAATCATATATGTTATGTTTAATTTTTTGGGAGAATTTGTATTAATGGCGCGCCTCATGCCTTTATTATTAAATAGGGCGCAACTTTAATATTTATTATTAAGGGCGCTACAATATCTATATTAGTCTAAATAATTAACCAATGACTTTATTATCCTTTTCATCAATTAAACAACAAAATACAATCAAAACACTTATTTTATGTATCCTTTTATTACGAAAATATATCAATATAATCATTAACTATCTTAAAACTCTTTATCATCTACTGTTTTATAATTATTATCAATGAATTTTCATACTAAATTTATTCCTTTATTATTTTATTACTTAAACACATTAATCTAATCCTTTTAACTATATTTTCATCACTTACTCTTTCATAAGTGTTATCAATATATTTTAATATTAATTTTACTTAATTGTTATCCATAAACTTTCATGTTAATTTTAATCATTATTAATCTCTTTTATATTATAATTATTAATTTTATTAATTATTAATTTTAAAGTTATTGTATTTCTCGAGCGATGATGTGTTATTTAATCATTTTACATTTTAAATATATTAATGAAAAAATATTTATAATTTAGGATAATTTAATAATAAATATATTCATGACAAGAAAAATTTACAAAAGACTTTTGACAATGAGTATATTTTATTATTTAAGACATTACAAAAAATCTTAACAATTAAAAGAGTTTAAGGATAAGTATATTTTATTATTTAAGATAGTTTGATAATGATCTAAATTAATATCAAATTTTATCCATAATAAATCATTAAAAAAATAATAAAAGATAGAAAGTTATTAGTTATTTCAACGTAATCTTTCCTATTATTGACAATAAGGTTACTAAAGATTTTTATTAAGTATTTAATATAATAAAGTTATTTTGACGCCCTTAATAATAAATACATTAAAGTTGCGCCCCATTTAATAATAAGAGCATGAGACGCACCCTTAATACAAATTCTCCCTAATTTTTTTTAAACCTATAAACACCTCACCTCACAATTCTCTTTTCCAATTTTTTAATCCTTTAAAATTTTGTTTCTTTCAAAACTCTATACATTAATTTATTTTTAATTATTATTCTAATATTATTATTATATTACACTATTTAAATTTCAATTATTCAATTCTTTTTTTTCTTTTTATATCTTTATAAATAAAATTTATATTATACATAGCTTTAGTTCAACTTTGTCCTAGCCAATTAACAACAAAACAATAATGACAATGATGGTTAATTGAAGATAAGAATAAATATTACTTTTTCAACTCTTTTAGATTATTGATAATTTGAGATAATTTATTACCTTTTCTCGAATATTTATAAATTTGATAGCTATGTATTTTTTATGTAAATGTCATAATTATATATCCAAATGCACTTAAATTTGTAAGTGTATAAATGAACCAACCATTAATGAATACAATTTACTATGTTTTTATTTATTAATTTTTAACTTGTAAATTTTTCTTACTTAAAAATTCTTAATAAATAACTTAATTTCTAAACAAAAAGTTGAAGATCATAATCAACAATAAAATTAGGATCAAGAGTGAAAACGAAATTGAAATCGTGACCGAAATCAAAATCAGAATCAAAACCAAATCGAATTTGAACCATATTCAGAATCGGTAATTTCGGAACCGCACTCTTTGATTTGATTTCAATTCCACATTTTATGGAAACGGGAATAGGCGATTTCAAAACTTTGGTCATATCTAAACCTATGGCTTATAGCTTAAATTTGGAATTGTATATAAAAACTCTTGTAAAACATGTTTATATATGAAATGTGACACACTATTTTTTTTTTATACTTGATACACTAATTTTTTTTATTCTTGATATGCTAATTTTTTATATTTGATACGCTAATTTTTTTTATATTTGATACTCTAATTTTTTTTATACTCGATTCACTAATTCTTTGATACGCTAAAGTAAAAAATTTGGGACACTAAAGTAAAAAATTTGATGTGCTAATTTGGAAATTTGATATGCTAAAGTGAAAATTTGATATGTTAAAGTGAAAACTTGATATGCTAAAGTAAAAAATTTGATAATTTGATACGCTAAAATGAAAATTTGATATGATAAGGTAAAAATTTGATACGTTAAAGTGAAAATTTGATACGGTAAATGAAAATTTGATACGCTAAAGTGAAAATTTGATACTTGTTAATACTTTTGGACTGAAAATTGATATGCTAATTTTTTATACTTGATACGCTAATTTTTGAATTGATATTAGATCACATATATGAACCCGTTTCACAGAAGAATTAATATATATTAGGGTAAATTGCAAAATACCATCTTAAATTATAGTTGAGTTGTAATATACGCCTTACTTGTTCAATTTTGATACTTCACCTTCTTAAACTATTATTTTTTACAAAGTACAATAATTTTGTGAAAATAAATATTTTTGGCTAATTTACCCTTACTATTAAGTTGGTATTCTCTAAAATACCATACAAGGATATTTAAACACTAAATCAATCAAAAAAATTAAAATGGATTTCATTTAGGAAAATTTGGTAAAATTAAAGTGACAAACTAACGTAATAGAATGCTAAATATTTCAAAAGGAGTTATTAATGATAGTAAACAACAGAGATTCAATTAAAAAAGGGTATTTATGTCTTTTTTATTTTAAATTTCATTTGAAATTATTAATTGAGCTAACATACAAAAATATAATAATTTAAGGGGTAAAACGCCAAAATTAAAAGTTGAAGGGTATATTATAATCTAACTATAATTTAAGGTGGTGTTTTAAAGTTTATCAAAAAAAATAATTTAAGTAGTTAAAATATCAAAATTAAAAGTTTAAGATGCATAGTACAAATCCACTATTGGTTAAGGTTATATTTTACAATTTTCCCTAGATTTTATAAAAAGCCAAAGAAATTCCCTCTTTAAGTCAGATTGTGATGGCCTCTTTTGTAATCAACGTCCGAATAACGGCCTTTGTTTCCGCAAGTTTGCAAGCAACAGAAAGTCTGAAACAAATAAAGTGGACAAGGATAATTCAAGAATGGATAATACGGGCCTAGTGGCCCTAATCTAAACTAGTGTTTTTTAAAGCGGATTCGATCGGGCTGAATCCTTGGTCCAGTCAAGTTTTCCATGAAAACCGCTTTTGAAAAAAAAAGGTCAAATTCCATGAAAACCCGGGGTTGACCGGTCAAACTTTTCAAAAAACCAGTTTTGACCGGTTGAAGGATTTGAACTTTTTCATTTTTTTTTGTTCTTTTTTTAACTTTTACTTGGGTTATGCATTAGTTTTAATTTCAGTCTAATAACATTTATAGGCCTATCATCACTTTTGAATATTTAAAATTTCATCTTTTACTTTTTAATGTTGATCCAATATGCATACATACACACACACATATATATATAAGGACATATTTCTATTCTTTATGAATACAATTATATTTTTTAATTTTTTTTATTAATTCACACAAGATAAAGTAATAAATAAATAATATATATGTGATTTATTACTATTTTAAATCATTTAAAAGGTTTAAATAAAAGAAAATGATATTTTGTATTTTGTATTTTATTTTAAAATTATTATATTGATATTAAATAATTTTAATCTTTAGATGAATTAATGGTATTTTATTAATATGATTTATTTTAGTTATAATTTAGTAAATATTTATAGTTGAGTAAAAGTATTTTTTTGGATTATTAATATATTTAATATTTAAATTATTTATGATGTCATAATGGTTTTATCCAATTTTTTTTGTTCAATCTAACCGGATTGACCCTTTAACCGTTTAACTTAGCCAGTTAGCATTCCAATCTGGTTTTCAAAACATTTATCTAAGCAATTTAGTTGGCAATGGAAACCATAAAGTCTAGCACAAGGATAATTCAAAATATATGTGAATATATTTCTTTAGCAAAGTATGCAAGCAAATGTGTGATTTATATATTATAACTTAGCAAAACCAATTCGACCTCAAACTTGCAGTTTAATAACATCATATATATATATTGTGAATGCATGTGAGGATGTGTGTTTAAAAATAAAAAATAACACTTTAAACCTTACCATTAATTCCAATTTAATATCAGTACGTATCAGCTATGGTGGACCAAACCCCGTCAATTTATACTTTTAAATTTCAACAATGAAAAAATTCCTAGATTTTTTTTTCAAATAACAACACAAAAGAGGCCGGTCTATTAAGGCAATTGAACAGTTGATATGATTGGGTCCAAACCACGCGGATTTTCAGCCTTTACTTTATATATATATATATATATATATTTTGTGAATGCATGTGAGGATGTGTGTTTAAAAATAAAAAATAACACCTTAAACCTTACCATTAATTCCAATTTAATATCAGTATCAGCTATGGTGGACCAAACCCCCGCCAATTTATACTTTTACATTTCAACATTGAAAAAATTCCTAGATTTTTTTTTTCAAATAACAACACAAAAGAGGCCAGTCTATGAAGGCAGTTGAACAGTTGATATGATTGGGTCCAGACCACGCGGATTTTCAGCCTTTACTTTTTTTTCTTTCAAAACTGTTGCCCTTGTCATGGCAGCCTTCAGATGAGTAAAAGTAGATAAGTAGTTTAAATGCTTATTTGCACAATTTGAGGCCATACATCTGCTGGTTATGGAGTTCTCTTGCTGGAAATTGCAACTACGACAATTCGAGAACGATGCATAGGATTGTTGATCATCATGTGCTTGGGGAGATATGTTGTCTTGCCGTCGTGTGGATTTGTATATTGCATATAATTATTTTCCTGTGCGTTCATTGCTTTATTTGGGGGAAGAATTCTACTACATTGGTATTTACTAAAGCAGTTGTTTTCTTCCCCAAGTACATTACTACGGATCATATTACTGTCATGTTTTGAATGAAAACGAATAGGACAGTAAAATTATTGCAAAAAAAAAAAAAAAAACTGTTGCCCTTGTCTTTGGTATATTTTCATTTCCAACTTGAACGCGAGGAAGAGTAATTGATGACAATTTTCAACATCAATAATTTACCCCCTTAAAGCTTGTCCAAACTATCAAACAAACTCTAAAGTTTGATAAAACTACCAAATAAATCTTTAATTTGTGAAATGACAATAAAATCAACCAAAAATTGAGCTAAAAATAGGGAAAAAATAGAGTTTTAAATAACATATAATGAATAAAAAAAATCAAACATTTTGTGTTTTAAGATGAAAAGTTGGTGATCTTTTTAACTAATATTATTGAAATATAAATATATCCAAATAAAAATATTTTTTAATTTAAATTAGATGAGTTTAATATTCTTCAATTATATTTTAATCTAATAAATTTTATACTTTAATAGTAAGGGCATAATTGTCAACACAATGAGATTATAAGTTAGTCAAGGGATAAATTGTTATGCTATTGATTGGTAAAAGATTTGTTTGGTAATTTATCAAAGCTCAAGATTTGTTTGGTAGTTTGGACAAATCTCGAGGGGCGTAAATATAATTTAACCAATAATTTAACATGCAATTTCTTTCTAAGTCTTGTATATGCTGACTAGTATGCTGCAGCGCTTTACGCGCGCCTATTCATGCCCATGGTTTTTAAAAAAGGGTTGTTAGTAAATTATTAGAATTTATAGTGTATAATAACTGTTGATGTACTAATATTAAATATAATTGTATATATATATTTACTAGAAAAATAAATAATTGAGCATTTGAATTTTATTTATAAATAGATGTAATTGTCTTATAGAGCGTCTCATAAGATATAATAAGTTTGTTGTAAAACACACACACATATATATATCATTATAAACATATTGGCATTTAATATATTTTAATAATAAATGTTATGCATTTGTACATTCTTCATATGTGTGTGAATTTATTGTATGAAATAAGCATAAATATATATAGTGTTTAAAAATGTGTAGAGTAAATATATGTATGTATATTTTTAAAAAATATATATATAATTTGTGTAGAAATGTATAATATGTACAAATGTATTTAATAAGTATAGATATGTATAGCAGGAGAAAATGTCTATAGTATGTGTAATATTTATATATTGTTATATAGTGTTAAAAAACATGTTTAATATGTATAAATATAGTAATTGATGAAGAATGCGAAAATATGTAAAGTATATGTCAATACGCAATTTAAATATATATATATATATAAAGTATATGTAAATACGTATATTATTTGAAAATGTGTATATTATGAATAAATATGAATAATGTATAGTGTGTAAAATGTGAATAGTATACGTAAAATGCAAACTGTGTGAAAATATACGCAATAAGTATAAATATGTATAATGTTAAAAAACACATTTAGTATGGATAAATATATGGAGTTCGTGAAAATTGTGTAATTTGTGTAAATACGTGTTTAGTGACTCTAAATATGTATAGTGGGTGAAAAAATGTGTAGTATATATAAATATGTATATGTTTGAAATTTTGTGGTGAATGTGTAAATATGTATAGTGCGTAAAAATATGTATAGTGCGTAAAATGTTTAAATATTTATATTGTGTGAAAATGTGTAATGTATGTATACATATGAATATTGTGCAAAAATGTGTATAACATATAATAAAAATGTATAATTTATGAAGTATAGGTAAATATCTATTTTGTGCGAAAATTTGTATAGCATGCGTAACATGTATAACATGTGAAAATATAGGTAATATATAACATGTATGCGAATGCGTGTCATATGTGTTTTCACACACAACATATGTGAAAATATAGGTAATATATTACACATATGCAATGCAATAAAGTGTATATTTAAAAAGTGTATAGTACATGTAAATATATAAAATATGCCAAAATGTGTAAATATGCATAGTATGTAAAAATATATATTGTGATATAATGTGTAATGTATGTGTTTGAAAATGTAAGTCATATGTATAAATATGTATAAAAATGTATAGTTGATGAAAATGTTTTAAATGTATCGTAGTAACTATAAATATATATAGTGTGTGAAAATGTATGTACTATGTATAAATATATGTAGTGTGTAAAAAAGTATGTAGTATATGTAAATATGTATAGGGTATGAAAATGTCTAAATATGTATAATGCATTTGAAATGTGCGTTGTAACTTTAAATATGTATGTGTAAAAATGTGTGTAGTATGTATAAATATATATAGCATGTGAAAAATTATGTAGCGTGTGTAAAATTGTATAGTGTATGAAAATGCGTAAAATATGAATATTATATGAAAATGCGTATAATATATATAATGTGTGAAGTACGTGTAAATATGTATAGTGCATGAGGTATGTATAAATATGTATAGTGCGTGATAATGTGTGAAAATGTGTTTAGTAAGTACAGATATATATATATATATAGCGTGTGAAAAAGCATGTAGTATGTATAAATATGTATATTGTGCGAAAAGTGTAACATATGTGTAAATATGATTAGTGCTTGAAAATGTGTATAATGTGTATTTGTATAGTGTTAAAAAATATGAATGGTATGTATAAATGTGTGTTATTGGTAAAGAAGTGTAAAT
This sequence comes from Ophiorrhiza pumila, assembly GCA_016586305.1. NCBI lineage: Eukaryota > Viridiplantae > Streptophyta > Magnoliopsida > Gentianales > Rubiaceae > Ophiorrhiza > Ophiorrhiza pumila. The sequence continues at coordinate 18,342,660 of BLIW01000010.1, forward strand.
GTATATAGTGTGGGAAAATGTGTATGGTATATATCAAAATGTATATAGTAAGTATAAATATGTATAAAGTGAAAATGTGTGAAGTATGCATAAATATGTATAATACTTGAAGTATATCTACATATGTATCATGCGTGAAAATATATATAGTACATGTAAAATGTATAGTGTATGAAAATACATATAATAAGTATAAATAATTATAATGTGTGAAAAATATGTGTAATATGTATAAATACATATTTTGTTTGAAAAAGTGAGTAGTACTGTTTAAATGTAAATACATACAGTGTGTGAAATTTTCTTAAGTATGTATAATTATATATAGTATGTGTAAATGCGTATACTATTATTTTTGTTTTTTTATACGTTTCATAGACGAATTCTATCTATTTTCATTTTTTGGAGTATGTATAATTATATATAGTATATGTAAATTTGTGTAGTATGTATAAATGTGTATAATGCGTTAAAATGTATAGTGTATTAAAATGTATATTGTATAAGTAAATATATGTGATAGCCTAAAGTCGTATCAGCTCAATTTTACCCTAAACACTAATGTAGTAGCGTAAGTAGGGATCGTATCTACAGGGAAGGCTTGGGCCAAGAATCTCAATGTTTGCTCACAGAATGTCACGAAAGAAATAAAACTAGACACTAACTAGTAAAGAATCAAATGCAACAAATAAAGTGTAAAAAACAGGAAGAGAGTGGATGCTCTAGAGTATTTCCACCAGTTGAATGCACATTAGGCCATGATTGCAATGCTCTTGACACACAAGAAAAAAATGAGGAGATCTCTATTGCCCAGGAGGCTAGCTAACGCTTAGCATGACGACCACAGTGTTTTCTATACTCCTTAACATTCCACTTTTCCCATGGCGAGGCCTAAGTAGAACGGATTCAACCCGCAATGTCTCAACTCTCCAAAGTTAGCAAATCTAGCATGCAAATCCTACGGTATCTCATGGCGAGGCCTGACCTAGGACCTAGAGTGTTTGCTTACTTTAGAAAGTTTCTTCTCACTTTTTCCTAACAACTCAATGATTCTCCACGGGCATGGCGACCGCATCTCAAATCATGATTCAAGCAAAGCAAGTGGAAGACTCAAACATCATACATTTAGTCTTCATTTCATGCAATTCTCACTGATATTGGTAAATCTCACTTCAACTCAGCATGGCGACCACAATCAAAGTTCAATTCATTCAATAAAAGTGTGAATTCATGAAACTCAACAAGATTTAATCATTAAAATCACATATGATTTCATCCTTAAGAAATTATGTCAATTGCATAGCATTGCATAGTCTAATTATACATTTAACCGGTTGAAACTCTAGAACATGAGAGATCTAACCATAGAACTCCATTACCAATTCACGATCAACAATTTGGAACTTGAAACAATTCATTTTCAATACATGGAAAGAGTTTACCAATTGAATTCTTCAAAGAGCTTCCTTAATTGATATGAGAATTACAATGATCGGAGAAAATCTTTGATCGGAATAGAAAATAGAGCTCAAAATCTAGAGAGAGAAATTAGAGAGAGAAAGTAGATCTTGCAAATTAATTCCCGCTCTCCAGCTCTCAAAAGTTTGTTACAAAATGTAAAATCTAACTAATGGATGAAAAATAATAGTCTCCGGGATCCTCTTTTACACATTAGCTACATCTCCTATATATAGAGCTATGAAAATGTAACTAATACGCTACCGTAAAATATCTAAAGTATTACAAAAGTGCCCTTGAATAGAGAAAACCAAAAATCAGCCTAAGATATGAAAAGTTCGAAGTTGAAGATTTTGTTCAGCATTCCAGCACCTTCAGCCTTTCAGAGTTACGCCTTCAGGTCAGCGTCAGCGCTTTCAGTCTTTCGGTGCTGCGCCTTCAGGTCAGCGTCAGCGCCTTTGGGCTTCTGCTTCTCACGCCTTCACTTCTGAAGAATCCAGGTGCGCGAAATCAGAGTCGTTCCACGCCTTCAGGCATACAGAAATCGCGCCTTCAACGTCCTCGCGTACCTTCGTGCAGTGCAGCCTTCAAGTAATCACGCCTTCTTGCCAGGAGGCCCCACGCCTTCAGCTGCCCTGAAAATCAGAACTTCAGAAGTTAAACACTTAGCCATTTTTCTGGAAACTCAAGCACAAAACACTTCATGGCAGCAACTTCCCACCAATATTTGATCATGATGCACTGTGAATTAGGGAAAACTTAAAACATGAAAGTCGTAACACTTTGTCTTAGCTCTCCATAGCTACTTAAAACACCCAATTCGGAGCTAAGATGAAAGAGTTGTGACCCAGTTGTTGAAGTGTGTTAAAGCCAAAAGTTCATGGAATATCCTTAATACTTAGCCAATTTCTGGAAAGAAAACCTTCAAAAGCATTGAACTGGTGAGGTCTCACGGCGAGACCTCGTCGTGTAGTGTGTGTGTGTGGCAAGACCTCGCGGCGAGGTCTCGCCGTGTAAAGCTTTTGCCGGCGAGGTCTCGCGGCGAGACCTCTCCGTGTAATGGGTTTGCGGGCGAGACCTCTCGGCGAGCTCTCGCCAGCCAATGTGCGAGTGTGTGAGTGTTGTGAGGTTTTGTGAATGTTTGTGAAATGAGGGTGAGCGTGAGTGCTGAGTGAAAGGTGTGTGAAATCTGAGTGAATTCGTGAGAAGTATGTGAAGCTAAGGAAGTGAGAATATCAAGATCTGAGATAATGTGTAGTTCACTTCTTCAATTCTTACAACCAAATATATGATACCATTCTCACATTATGACCTGCACAATGTATGCTTAACGATGCAATATCATTGAATGTGTGTGTAGATATGTGAAATGCTAGAGTGTGTGAAGCATTCATGCGGCGAGGTGACCTTGCCGCATGGTATGTGTGTATTTGTGAGCATGAGTGTAGTGAGCCTGTGCGAGTGTCGAGTGCTAGAGTGCATGAGTGTGCAAATGCTTGTGTGTGAGTGTTGTGGTGAGATGCATGCGGCGAGGTGGCCTCGCCGCATGAATGTGGTGCAGTGATGGTGCGTGTGTGTGCGAGAGTGTTGTGCGGCGAGATGACCTCGCCGCATGTGAGGTGTGTGCGAGTGTTGTGAGAGTGTGGCGTGAGGTGAGTGCTATTGTGCAGTGAGCTTGTGCGAGTGGAATGTGAGTGATGCGAGAGTGATGAGTGCTTGTGAGGTGTTTGTGAGAAAGCTTGTGAAGACATTGTGAGAGTGAGCCTTTGATATGGCCAAACGTTTATTTCAGCTTAGGATCCAACTTCTACACCACATTCATGTGCCTTAGCCCCTAAATTGGACTTGATGGTAAACATAAAAGTTCTAGCTCTATCTCATGGCATTCCACTAGATCAAGAATCACCTTAATTGGAGGTCTGTAACTCAAGTTATTAACAATCTACCAAACTGTGGCAATATGAATTCAATGACTAAATCCTGAAGTAGCAATCATAAAGATGCCCCCGTTTCTCATAGTTACACACCGATTTAGAAGAAAGTTAAAACATAAGAATTAGATTACACTCAAGAGCTTTCCAGAACATTCAAGATCTCGTCATTTGGATAAGAATTGAAAGAGTTATACACAAATGAAGTTGCATATCAAAACTGTCCAAACCCTAATTTTTGCCATATATGTACTTTTAGTTTCTCAATTCACAACCTCTACACTTTTCACTCCATTTACCATCATTTTTGCACTTTTTGCACTATTTACGCATTATCAACTATCAAACCACATTTACACATTAAACCACATGAAACACCACACAATAGCATCATTTACAAGCTAAAAGCCAAGAGATTTTACACAATATAGTTGGTATAAAACCAACTCATCAATATGTATATTACAAAAAATTGTGTAATATGTGTAAAAATATAGTGTATGTAAATATAAATATATGTATATATATAGTGAATGAAGATATTTTTACTATTTATAAATATGTGTAATTTATAAATTTTAAGTAAAAGATTTTGTATAATTAATCTTTAAGTTTATTGTTTAAATTTTTTTATTATGATTTTTTATAAATTGAAATAGCCTAGGAAATATATTTGTAATGGCCAATATGTTCATTCAATATAATATGTGAGATTAATATAATTGTTAATTAAATAAATCCGAGTAAACAATATAAAAGTGTAAAAATGTTGTATTAATGTTTACGTTTGTGAGGAAAAAAGAATATTTTTGTTAATAAATTTTGTTGATTTGTATTAATTCTTAACTATTTGATTTTCTTCTTAATGAGTTGTCAAACAATGATAGTGTGTGAAAATATATTTACTATGTGCAAATATGCATAAAAATTAATAGTGTTTAAAAATTGATTTAGTATATATGTAAATATGTATTGTAAGTGATAATGTGTTAGTATGTATATATATATATATATATATATATATAGTGCTTAAAAATATGTGTAGTATATGTAAAAATGTGTTTAGTACATGAAATTATGTAATTTGTGTGAAAATGTGTAAAATATAAATATGTATAGTGAGTTAAAATGTGTGGAGTATGTGTGCAAAACTATATATAAATACATAGTGTGCAAAAATGTGTCTAATATGTGTGTTATACGTAGTGTGCAAAATTGTATCTAATATGTGTAATTATACATAATGTGCAAAAACATGTCTAATATTTGTAAAGTATAGTGTGTGAAAATCTAAGTAGTATACATATATATGTATATTGTGTCAAAATGTATTTAACATGATGAATATGTATAGTGTGTAAAAATATGTGTAATATATATAATTGCATAATATTTTTTGAATTTTTAATTTTTTTTAATAATATAGGATTTATTGGTGAAATTCCCAAACACATTTTGAGAAGATGAGGTAAAGGTTTATCCCATTATTATTATTATATAAGATTTAAGTTTTTTTTGGATTTATTCTAATTTTATTATCATGTTTACCGCATATTAAAAATTAAATGATGCAACTGACCATATGGATGATGAGATTTTTAAAAAAATTTATCTTTTTCCGTTGTTATAATTTTTGCACTGGGTTTCAAGTATTAAATGTAGCATGCATTTTAAAAAATATTCAAAATCTTTTAATTTCATGAATGTTTTTCATTTTATTGAATTATTAGAATTTTCGTGAATTAGTCAATCCCAAATATGAAAATAAATGTATTGGTAGGTTAAAAGTTATCACATCTTAATCCCCCTTCGAACTCTTCACTGTAGTTTGGTCCCCACCTTGAAGTTTCGTGAAGATTATCAAAAACGTTAACATGGCTTTCTCTCTTTATATATATATATATATCATCAGACAAATTTAATCCATCAGACAAATGGAGAAACTCTCTAGTCTGTTCTACTCTCATTTTAATGGAAATGCAGCCAAGACACGCACAAACATTTCGTCGGGCCTTTTACTTTCATGGCATGGAATTCATTTCCCAATTCCATAAAAAAATGAACAATTAATAGACATTTGATTAGACAAGCTGACCAACACTCAAAGCAATAAACTATGAAAGATTTTGATCTGACACTAAATCATCACATTGAGCATTAAATGGTAGGATAACTTTAACTTATAAACAGAATGAATTGCAAAGAACCTTACTACAAATTTTACACTTTTTCCATAAAAGTAATTAAATGTAGTGCAAAACTGATATATTAAGAGTGCTTTATATCAATTGGCAAAGTTGTTTCTAGCTTGAGAATATAATTACAGTAGGAGGTGTCTTTTCTATATATGTTGCTGAGTGCAGTAGAGAAACCCCTAAAATTTTGACATAATGACCAACTCCCTATAGTTGCTAAAAAGGGTATGTGCTGATTGTGGATTAAATTAGTTTTAAGTGGCGGTTATCTAAACAAGAGCAAAGTTCAATTTTTATGATCAATCTTTTAGCAATTTGGTATTGCTAATCTCTAATACACTTCCGAGCAATGGTTTGCCACCAAGTTAAAATATTGTTTATACTGTCAAATCAAAGAGCTTATGTCAAAGGTAAGTCAAGAAGTGGACAAAACTTGACTGCACGTCTATTTTGCTTATAGTATATCCAATACATTCTTCTATACTGAAAATGCCATTAAGTGGCCTTGCAATTACACCAATACTATGTAAGAGCAAAAAGGGCGGCAAAAAAGGGAAAAACTACGGCCTTGCTGTTACATCAAAATATTATATGCGAAGTTATAATCGGTAAAAGTTACATCTCAAATCAACAACTACAGCCCCGTTTACGTGGATTTCCTTTTCTTCTGCATCCTCTGCAATTTTCTCCACTTCAGGTAAATCTGGTATGATAATCCAGAGAATACCATGGCAACACTTCCCCATTGTTTGGGAGACAGAGGATTGCCACTGAGCAGTGAAGACACCACGATGCTGACAAACTTGCGAGTGGTGGTAATAGTTGTGTTAGTTAAAGAACCAAATCGACTAATGGTTAGAAAGACGAAATTTTGGCCCACTGCACCACATAGGCAGTAGAGTAAAATGTCCCAAAGCCACGTCCGGATGATGCTGGCAGAATTTAACTGCCTCATATCCACTGGCTTGTGGCCATCCAAACATGAAGACGACAAATATGACTCTGTTAGAGATACTGTTTTTCCAATCTATGCATTTTTTAAACACAATTTTGAGAAAGTCATGCAGACATTCAGCTTTCTGGAGTCACCTAGATCGTACTCCCACTTCAAATACCTTGATGTAATAGAGTCCTGAGTTGCATTGGTGAATCCATCAAAGGCGAGGTTCAGAGAACACAGAGTATATCCAAGTCGAGCACCAGGATGTGCCAGCTTGCTAATGGTTTTTGAGCTAGGCTGAAACCAAAGGAAAAGTAAAAGCTAAATCAAAACAGGCTTGAATAAACAAGGGATGAAAGGAAACCCACTCCACATATACATAGAGATGGAGACAGGAAGAAAATAAAGAAGAAAGAATTCAAAACTTTTTATGCAATCATGTGTCAAAACCTCACCTTTAAAAGTGCAAAGTTTGATACTCCGCCACCAACAAGTAGCGTACAAACATATTCAGGAAAGGTATATCTTATGCCATAAACAAATGTTCCCGTAAGCATAACTGCAAAAAATACAAAAGCAGATTAATTAGTCAAAACCATTTTAAGCTTCGATAAACAACTTGTTTCCTTTCTCAAATATACTGATTATGCATGTTGGCATTGACATGCCACATTCTACACCAATGTTTGCCGCACCAAACTTGGTGCCCAGAAATGACGGAGACAGACTAAAATTTCAGAAGGGACCAACAAGACTGAAATGTAAAGACCCACTTGCTCTACCAGATAGTCTGTCTGTAATTGGTCACTTAAATTTTGTTATGCAAAATAACAAATATAAAAAACACAATGCTTGCAACTCACCTGGAATAATTTTTGACGATTTAGCTAGGACCTGCAAACAAAAATAACTTGCATAAGCATCCATTGATATGATACTTAAATGTTGATTAGAAGCTTATCATGTAATATTCCTATTGGGTGGGGAACAATGTTTTATTGTACTCTAATGTCAACCACCAAAATAATCTTTTACAGAATCAGTAAACACCCATCGAACTTTAAGAATAATATCCTGACAAGGTAAAATTTTTCAGCCGAAACCATTCAACTTTCCAAATTTGAAATGTTAGGACACCGATAACAAGGAAAAAAAAACTGTTTATATTTTTGTTAGTTAAGCAGGCATAAAGAAGAAGTTAATAAGTTTTAAAAATGCTTGTATCCATTCATTGAAAAAAAAAACAGCTCACAACTGGCTATGCTTACGATAAGTTCATTAATCAAACAAAACTAAGAAAAGCAAACATAAATATGCAGGAACCTGGAATTACCTGACCAGGGTAGCTGATATAATTCAATGCTTCAATCCCCATAGCAGGTCGAATTTACATGGCTGAATATACAGTTGACCTCATTTACATTCCCGCAACATCTCTCTATCTCTCTCTCCTATTTTTGCCCAGTTACTATGTACATATCTGAAGAAATGCAAAGAAATTTGGAGTAACAAGAAGTTATAGAACTTACATACACAAACTGATCGATGTCAGCAATCTATGAGCTTCAACAAGCACAATGACATGCTACTGCATGGCATTTAAAGGATTGAAATAAATGCCTGCAACTCAGTGATTGAAATAATTGCAAAACAAAGTCTTCAAAATGGAACAAGCAATGCAACTTTACCAAAGTTGAGAAAGTCTTTTCTCCCGCACAAGTTACACATAATGAGAGGTATCCTCGCATTTATCATGGATGCTAGTATTTGTATCATCGTCATTCTCTTTTTCTGATTCTATCTCATAGGATGAAAACAACCTCCTCTAAACCCACAAAAAAAATTATTAAAGTAAAATGTCAATTCAAATTGCAATAGTAAGTTCTTCAGAGAGAGAGAGAGGGGCTAATGGGGGATTCCTGGTCTCCTCAGAGATTAAAATAAAAAGATCCAAGAAATGTTATATTCAACTGAAAAAGGACTTTGTAGAGCAAAGTGGCTGCATTTGTGATTCAACTGACAGGCATTCAACAGAGGATTTCTCCTACTATAAATAAAAGTAAGATAGACGATGACTGCAATACTCAAAACATAAATTAGCACTTACATGATCTTCAAAACTGGGGCTGGTTAAATTGATCGACAAGTTTCTCATTAACAACAAGACCTGGACAGGGGTCAACCAGACAGATAAAAGAGTATTTAAAATCCATAACTAATGACACAAACAGGATACACATGCACAACTTTGCATAAGAAGCACAGTTTGAAGAAAACGAAATTTCATCCTAGTTATGATATTCAAACTACCACTTTCCAGATAGTTTTTTGTAGATAATTTGTTTCTTGGACCTTGGTGAAATTTGAATAGTTCCTTAAATTCATGCTATTTCTTTTAGAGTCTTCAGATGATACAGTCAACTTCACAGCAATAAATATGCTCAGATGAATGTAAGATGGCAGCCATGTATGAGTTTCAAAGATAGTAGCAATGTCGAAAAAGTGAAATTGTCAACGCATATAAGAATTAAAACAAGCTCACAACTCTCATGGCATAGTTCAGCTACCAACATCTCAAAATTTTTTGTTGACTTGTTGACATCTTTCAAAACATAATTACTTGTATTTACAAATTTCCTTAATAAGTAAGATTACCAAGATAAATAGTATTAAAAATTTATTAACTTCAACCAGCAAACCAAGGAAAGCTAAAGAGTTAATGCTTTGCAAGTTAAAGTTCATGAGAAATGAATCCAAAAGACACCAATGCAAACAAGAAATTTTGACTCGCTTATAAAAATAAAGGATAAATAACACATTCTCTAGCCCCAATGAGACCAAATAGATGCTTGTTGACTTGGTTAAAGGCACTACCATCTGCCTGTACAACAATTACTTGGTTGACGAATAAAGGGAAAAAAATTATTCGGTAGGAACTCCTTTAACTCCTGCCACAATAACACTGGATTCTCCTATAAAATTTCATTGAAGTGCATAAATTTCGCATGCTGTGAACTCTCCAACTAAGTTAAAAAAATAACACAGTTTGGAACCTGTCTTACCTCAACCGGAATTTCCAATTTCAGTTTTACCCGTTCAGAATCTCTATCTCCTGAAGCTGTTTCCCTTAGAACTTTCCTACAATAAATTACAGAAATAATCATCACCAACACTGGTTCAACATTGTACATGACAGTTCAAACAAATTGCAATCAAGTCCAAAACCTTTCACCTCCCTCTCAAGTCAGGCTGCAGTTAATCACCCTGCATTTTTTTCAGAACTATTACCTCATGCAAAACTTACTACTGATGTTCGTATTTCAGGGACAAAGGTTTGTCCTCTTCTAGAAAGTCTTAAAGTGATCAATGGCTAACTGCAAATCATCGATGCATCAACAGGTTTAGCTAGAATGCAGAAAACCCTTACATTTATCGATATTTTTGCCCAATTGGGAACTCTCAATCAATGTGCACATAAAATCTTGAAAACAACATTAGTAATTTAGGTATGAACCATTTGATGCTTGACAGAGACAGCTCTAAAAATCAGTTTGCTTTTGAAATTGTCATACAAAGTCCCATTATTAACTCAATTTCCTCACCTTTGATATAATCAAACAATTTCATAACCAAGATAAATCAACCCATGTCCGGGGTAAAAATTCTAGTTTACAGAAAAACACAAACACACTACACACAACACACAACACGACGCTCGATAGGAATATGATACGTTGAGGGAGAATTTAGTACCTAACAGTAACGGCTAAAACAGTGTCACCCTCTGTAATCAAATTGTAAGCAATACATAAATTATCTGCTTCTTCTGCAACCATCTACCAAAATAAAAAACGAAAATATTAATTTTCCACAATGATAGTAAGAGCAAAATGAGGATGTATGCCAATATAGTCTTCCTGATTAATAAATGTTTTTTTCCTCCTGCAAAAGATTAGTAATTCCTCTACCTTTTATATGAAATATGAATGTTGTCAACTGTTACCAATTTAAGATACAAATGTATGTTCAAGAAGAGGAGAGGAGCAAAGGAACAAGAATTTATTATGCATATTCATACATTGTCCGAATGTGAGTAGTCAGGTGAATCAAGTAATGGCTCCTTGCTTACCACATCTGCCTTCTTTGAAGGGTACAATGCATAATGTTGCAATATAAAGAGAATGTCAAAGAAAATAGAAACCTGCACGGTTCATTCAAGAATAAGAAAAAGAAAACAAGTATCAGCACCAGAAGAGAAGAAAAGAGAGAAGATTATTCAAAAAGAAAACTATTCCTTCTGCAGGGTGGGGGCACAACACAAATGAATAACATATCAAGTTAGCAAATCAGATAAGAACTTGATTAACAGGAATAACCATGGAATAAAGTGAATTCATATAGAGAAAGAGTTCATAGCAAGGACAGCAGAGTCTTCCCTATGTTTCCATAAAAGTTCACCCAGGATTCTACAGAAAAAGTTGAAACATCAGTAAGTAGTGAATCAGAGGAGTTTTTGATGCGTGAAAATAATATACTCACTTTGATCTATAGATTGCAGAGCCATTTGCGCATAGTTTGTCACACCACCAAGAAAATCAAGTAGAATGTTGCCAATGCTAAATCCGATGGTACTCTTTCTTTGGAAGTTAATCACAGCCTAAGTTCCAACAAAAAATTCAGGATTAGAGGGTGATATCCATCAGAAACTGAAAACGCTGGCAACTTTATCAAAAAGAAAGCAGCCAAGAGTAGCCATTAAGCTTTGGGTGTCGAAAAATAAACACAAAATCAAGCTGTAGCAAACTAACCCGACAATGAAGCATTTTACAGATAGCAACAAAAGTTGAAGCAGAAGCAGATATATAACCTGAGGAATGTACTTGATGACTGTCATAATCGATATGCTGAAAACAGTAAGGTATTTACCTTGACACTACCAGGACCATCTGGCACGAGGTCCCTGCGAACGATATTAATTGTTAATCTAAGGCGAATTTGCGATTACTGAGATTGAGCTTAGCTTAATATATGGAAACCTAAAAAGTCAAGCATAAAAAACACCTGTTAGTGCCCAAAAACAATCTTAAAACAAAACACTAATTCTTGAAACATCATGAAACCAACAGATATAGACCCACAAATTCAACAAGTCAAGCACAATTACGTTCCACATAAAAAACTCCATAGAGCTTTTATTTTCCACCAAGAACCAACAAATAGTAAAGCATAAACAGCTATTACGAAATTGCTCGTGAAGTAGATTATGGAATAGACCTTCAGCTCTTCCACGGAGTCTGAAGAAGTGTCCTCAGAGGAACTGGTTTCCTCAACCTTTGTCTTCTTAACTTCAGTCTTTTTTTTCATAGTCTCCTCTATCACACCTTTCTTCTGCTTCTTGACACTCACTTCCTTCTCAATCATCTCCTCAGCTTCTCTCTTACCTACGCACATACACATATCAATCATTGAAAATTTGGAATACGAAGTCGAAAAAATAAAAAACACACACACAAACAAAACATGAATTTTTTTTTGTGAAAGAGAGAACCCCAAAAAATCATCTACCATCAATCTTTAATACGCACAGTCCCCATTAAAAATTAGCGCAAAAAGGTCCAAAGTTGAAAAATATTGGATCTTTCTTCATGGGATTTCAACAAATAAAATCTCACTTAAGCAAAAATTCAAAAACAAAATTAACTTCTAAAGAAACAACAATCGAACCTTTCTTCAGTTGCTTAGTGGGGGTTGCTGAAATAGGATCTTTCTAATTACGACCACGGGTTGAGCCTTGGCCTCACGACCATAATATCGTAAATAAACCCAAAAAAAACAAACGAAAAAGAAAGGAATGGTGAAAAAATTTGGAGAGGAAAAAAAAAAGAAGAAACGGCTAGGGAAAACAGAGAAAGAGGGAAGAGAATATATTTTGTTCGTTTCCAAAACTTTCTTGTTAGAGGTTGCTGCTCACAACCAAACGAAGCATCAGATAAAAAAGAATCCAACAGAGGTAGGAAGGAAGAAAGGAGCACAAGATTTAATGCTCTGACAATTATCTGAAACACGCCAAAGTCTAATCGAAGAAAACATCTAATCTAAACAAAACAAAGAAGAAGAACGAAGTCGTTTTTAAAAAGGGAGTATATTGCTTTGATGGCCGCACATGACCACAGCCTGGGGGAGGAAAAATTGAATGTGTGACGAGGCTTAAAAAAAGCCCCTCATAATCCTCATAACCACAGATTGTGAAAGCAAACAATGAGAAAGAGAAAAGGCCAAAATGGGGAAACAGAGGAAAACAGGGAGGTCGCGCATTGCGCGGTACCGGGCTGGGGGGTTGGGGAGTTGGAGTTGTCCAAATGGCCACAGATTTCCCACAAATTACCATGTGAGCCACACAGTTTGAAAGCAAAAATGAGCAGAGATAAGAAGGGCAAGGGGTAAATAACTGGAGAAGATCACACGGGCGGCCTCAAGCGTGAGAACGACCGCAAGCCGCTTATACTTATAACTTAAAAAGAGTGTTTTTTTAGCATAATAAATTATGACAAAAGTGACATGCAGGTTGCTTCCACTATTTTTATTCAAAGCATTTAATATTAGTTAGAGGATAAATTAATCTCGAAGTTAATAATAGTCTGTTTGGTTGTTTGGCTGAATGAGTGTCTGAATGTGAAAAAGAATTTTCTTGAACTCAAAGGTTCTCGTCTCTCTTCTCTCTCGCCATTCTTTTCCTTTTCCTTTTTTAGCTTACTAAGTTTCCATGGAGGCTCTTCAGCCGCGGGCTGAAGGGCTACCATAAAAAAAATTGCCTCTGCCGGATTTCTTATTCCGCTCTCGTCGCACAAGGACGAGGTTGCAATCAAACTTTCGTCTTCAGATATTGATCGACTTGCTATCCCCTTCAAGTTTGCTCTGATTGTTAAGTTCTCGCATGGACGTCCTTCGCTAGAAGAAACGAAGAGAGCGTTCTCAAAATTGGATCTTAAAAGCGCGCGATTGAGGTTGGGCTGATTGATTATAGGCACGTCCTCCTGAGGTTCCATAATGAGGCAGATTTTAGTCGGGTATGGACTCGTGGGATTTGGCAGATTGGGAAATTCCCTATGAGGGTGTTTAAGTGGCCTCCTTCTTTCCATACTTCTAAGGAGACATCAGTAGTTCCGGTCTGGTTTGAATTGCCGAACTTGCTTTTCCATTTGTTTGATAAAAGTGTACTATTCTCAATGATGAAGGCTATTGGCGTTCCTTTATCGATAGATTTTACGACCCTTAATTTGTCAAGGCCAAGCGTGGCTAGGGTTAATGTGGAGATTGATTTGTTGCGTGCTATTCCATCTAGAATTTGGATTGAACATGGTGATGATGGAGAAGGATTTTGGCAGCAAATTACACCTGAGAAGTTGCCCGCTTACTGCTGTACGTGTTTTCGACAAGGTCATACACAGGAGGGCTGTCAGATGAATGAACAAAGGACCCGGCAGCAATGGAAGTTGAAACCTGATGATAAGGGCAAGGATAAGGCCCCTTTTTCTATGCCTTTGGCACAGGAGAAGGTAAAGGTATCAGGATTGCCTCCACAAACGAAAAGGTCTTTGACGTTACTGAAACGCGTTCCTGTTGATGTGGCTAGGGAAGCTTCCCAATTCTGGAATCTGTGTCAAAGCCCCTGGCTAATGTCCCTAAGTCTGTCGTGCCGGATGCTGCTTTGAACGCTGTTGATGAGGAGGTTTGTTCTCAATCTCTTAATGTTCATGATAATATTATTGAAACTGTCCCTATTAACTCCAGTCCCTGATGTGGGGGATGTGACTGCTATGGTTGAAACTGTTGAAAGACCCATTGTCCCCCATGTTGTGAATATTCTGCCAGAAACTGTTGAGTGTGCTAGTTTACTGTGTAAGGAAATCTCCTTGGTTACTGGGTCTGCTCCTGATGGGAGTGTAGATGTGGTTGTATCAACATCATTGGATTTTCAGGAGGGTGTGTTGGTTAAGGTTCCGATAAAACATAGATGTGAAATAAGAGAGTCTGAGATATTGAGTAAAAAGGATGTTGTCAGACTGTCGCGGCTTTAGCCGAAAACTTATATTGGAGGTGTTGTTGGAGATGAGAATGTCGGTTGGAAGCTGGTCGTCTGAATATTGTGGATCGTGGTACAATGTTGGGAAAGGAGAATGGAGATTCACTACGCTCTTTCCAGCAGGTCCCGTCGGATATTAATAGAAAAATGAAATGTGGCATGTCTGACAGGGTTCTAAGATCTATGCTTTATGCTTCAGAGACTGATCCTCTTCGCCCGGTTTCCTTATGAAGTTTCTCTTTTGGAATGCGTGGGGGATTGGAGATAGCGGAACCATCCGGCGTTTACGAACAATTAAGAGGGAACATAGTGTCATGCTCTTATGTATCGCTGAACCCAAACTACAAAGAAATGATGCTGATTGTATTAGGCGGAAACTGAAGTTTGAGAATATCATTATAAATGATGAGAACCAGTTGTGGTTGTTTTTTTGGATTACTTCCAGTGCTCTATTGTTGCCCAAGGAATACAACATCTTACCGTATCTATCTCTTGTCCTGGTCGGCTGGAGAATGCGTTAATTTCTTGTGTACATGGCTTATCATCTATCTGGGGTAGAGTTGCCCTTTGGAGGGAATTATTTGATTTAAATAGAGGGTCGAGGGGTTGGCTTGTTTGGGGTGATTTTAATTCCATTATATCTTCAAAGGAAAAGAAGGTTGTCACGATTTCATCACAGAGAGGCACAGGACTTTATCCAATTTATTGAAGGAAATAAGCTACTGGACACTGGATTTGCGGGGTCGAATTTTACTTGGTGTAACAACTAGAGTCGGCCTCCACGAATTTGGAAGCGGCTGGATCGTGCTCTAGTGAATGAAAGATGGTCTGCCATGTTCATTTCTTCGCTACGGCATCTGAGTAGAACAGGATCTGACCATGCTCCACTGCTGCTATCTATGAAACGTTTCGCTTTCAGAACTTTTGGTCATTTTGACATGACTTTATGCATGTGGTGAGTTAGGCGTGGTGTCTTCTAGTTAATGCTCGGCCACTAGTTAGATTTTGTAAGAAGTTGCAGGCATTGAAGAAAGACTTAATTGCCTAGAATGTTAATAGGGTGGGGAACATTTTTGATCGGGTCAAGGTGGCTGAGGTGAATGTGCAGCAAGCCGAGAGGGATATGGATCTCTTGGATGATTCCGCAGCAAGGATAGGGTTAAGTCGCGCCCAGGCAGACCTCCAATCTGCCTTGTGTGATGAAGAATGTTACTGGAGACAGAAGTCGCATGTTAAGTAGCTTGAATGTGGTGATAAGAATACGAAATTTTTTCTTGAGTCCGTCAAATCTAGAAGAGCCAGGATGGGAATCTATATGATTCGTGGACCTAATGGGGATTGGATTCAAGAGGTTAGTGGTATTCGGAGTGCTGCCGTGGAATTTTTTCGGACTCTTTTCTCTGAAAAATCTCCAAGGGTTATGCGAAGCTGGGAGTTATTCCTCGTTTGCTAGATACTTAGGACAGTCTTGCGCTGGAGGAAGATCCAACGATTGAGGAAACTCGTGAGGCTTTGGATGGTATTGATGATTCTAGTGCGCCTAGTGCCGATGGTTTTTCGAGTTGTTTCTTTAAAGTGGCGTGGGATGTCATTAAAGAGGACCTCTTTAATGTAGTCCTGGAATGTTTTTGTGGTGGTGACCTTCCACGGGGTGTAACGACGACTATGTTAGTATTGATCCCTAAATGCGATAATTCTCAGTATTTTTCAGAATTTCGATCGATTAGTTTGTGTAATGTTATTAATAAGATTATTACTAAGATTCTGGCGAATAGGTAGCAAGTCATCTTGCCAAAGCTGATTTCTCCTCAACAGAGTGCTTTTGTAAAGGGTCGTGTTTTATCGGATAATATTCTGCTGGCGCAGGAGATGACGAGCTCAATTGCTTGGAAGTCACGAAAAGGGAAGGTGATCCTTAAACTTGACATGAGGAAGGCCTATGAACGTGTATCGTGGGGTTTCTTGTGTGGTATTCTTCGTCGGTTTGGTTTTGGGGAACGTTGGATTGATATGGTGTGGCGAAGTGTGTCTAATTGTTGGTTTTCGGTTATGGTTAATGGTGTGCCTTTAGGTTTTTTCCGTTCCGAGAGGGGGTTACGTCAAGGGGATCCTCTTTCCCCTTCTTTATTTATTTGGCGGCGGAATATTTTTCAAGACGGCTAAATGCATTGCTTTATTCCGGTTCTTTTACTCCATTCAGAGGTCCGAGGAAGACTTTTCCAGTTACTCATCTGGCCTACTTGATTTTCTCATCAGGAGACAGTGCATCTCTCTCGGATGTTTGTAAGGTTATTGGTGAGTATGAAGAGATTTCGGGGCAGCAAGTCAACACTTCGAAGAGCAACTTCTTTATGGATCCACATTCGTCACTTGCGGTTAGAAGAAGGGTTGCTTGAGTTACCGGCTTTGTGCAAGCTGTTTTTCCTTTTAAATATTTGGGATGCCCGATCTATATTGGTAGGAAGAGATCATGTTTCTTTCAAGATATGGTGTCTTCGATTCACAAGAGACTGTTAGGCTGGCAACACAAATTTTTATCTCTTGGTGGTCGTATGGTATTGATTAAACATGTTCTCGCGTCCTTGCATTTGCATATATTGGCGGTGTATTTGCCTCCGCGGGCTATCCTTAATCAAATCACTCAATTATGTGCTCGTTTTTTCTGAACCGGTCCCTCAATGGTTCGCAAGCAACACTTGATTTCCTGGGACTCGCTTTGTCATCCTAAGGGTGAAGGGGGTGTTGGTTTTTGGCATCTTTGGGATATGGCGGAGGCCTTCACAGCTAAGTTGTGGCGGCGCTTCCGCTTTTAGAAATCGCTTTGGGCTCGGTATATTTTTACTAGATATTGCCATTCTGAGCACCCAACGGTTGTTAGTGCTTCCTGGAATGATTCTCATGTCTGGCGACGCATGCTTGAAATTCGTTCTGTTTCTGAGGACTTTGTCGGATGGTATGTGGGGGATGGGTCTCTTGATCTCTTTCATGATAACTGGCTAAAGGTGGGGGCTTTGTCAAGAATTGGACAGGGTTCTGGTTATACATGGATTAAAGATTTATGTATTGATGGTGTATGGGATCTAGCTCATATTTCTCTTCCTGTTGAAATTTGTGCTAAGGTGTCCATGTTATCTTTGTCGAATAGGGTTTCTCATCCTTTATGGATTTGTGAAGCTAATGGTGGTTTTTCGGTTGCGTCGGTGTTTGATCTTGCCAGATCTAAGCGGTCTCAGTCTTTTTTATTTAAACAAATTTGGCAGTCTGGAATTTCGTATAAGATCTTTTTCTTCCTTCTTCGTCTGTGTTATGGTCGGGTACTATTGGCTTCTTGGTTGATGAAAATGGGGGTGTCGGGCCCGTTCCCATGTATGTGTTGTGATTATCCTCTTGAGGAATCTTTGGATCATGTGTTTGGAAGCGGCACGTTTGCTGCTAGAGTGTGGGGATACTTTGGAATGGCTGTGGGGATTCGGCATGGTGTCCGGTCTTAGAGGGATAATTGTCTGGTGTGGTGGCAATTGAAAGGGAATGAATATTGTAGGGTGATGTTTCATTGGCTTCCTTGCCTGATCTCTTGGCACTTGTGTAAAAGAAGGAATTCTGAGTTTTTTGAGGGTTCTGGTGTATCTTGGGATCGGATTTGTGATTTGGTTTTGCAGGACTTGTCTATCTTGTGGAAGTTGCGGTTTCCTACTATCCTAATTCCTGCTGTTTGGTGTCAAATTGTTGATGCGGTGGTGGGTTTGTCTATCCCTATTTGTGTAGTTCGGGTATGCTAGGTTCGGCCTTCTCATGGTTTTTTAAAGCTGAATGTTGATGGGTGCTCGTTTGGGAACCCTGGTCAAGGGGGTGGTGATGCACTGATTAGGGATTGGTCTCGATGTTTAATTGCTACTAGAGCTATGGGTTTTGATTTTGTGACAAGTTTGGAAGCGGAGGCACTAGCTCTTTTAGCGGGGTTGGAATTGTGTGAGCGGTTTGATTGTGTTAATGTGGTTGTAGAATCGGATTCCAAATTGTTGGTATCTCTCATGTTTGGTGAGGGGCATGTCCCATGGAAACTACGTGACATTGTTGAGAAAATGCATCAATTCTCTTGTGTGCGGTAACTTCAACACATCTTTCGGGAAGCCAATCAACCTGCAGATGGGCTTGCTAAGGAGGGTTGTCTCTGTCAATTGGATTTTGGTGTATTCTAACTCTCACGAGCTTCCCTGGAAAGTTAGGGGATGCATTAATATGGATAGACTGATGGTCCCGAATTTTCGTGTGAGAAGGAAATCTGTGTAATTTTCGTTTGGGCATTAACATATGGGCAAATGTAATTATTTTCCTTAACTAATGTATCTTTCGTTCTGTTAATAATATAAGGGAGTGGCGCCCCTAATAGATTAGCCATATAAAAAAAGTCTGTTTGGTTGTTCATGTTTTAGTGATTTATTTCACAAATGGAAATTGAATTGTTTGTTTTATTCATTTTTTTATTAATTTTTTTTAAAATAATGCTATAGTAATTATTTTTGTTACAGTATTTTTTATAAATAAAATATTAAATTTAAATTTTTAATTTTTAATAATAAACAATTCTTTCTAACAGAATTCGCATAAAAACAAACTCATAAAATATTAATTCAAATTTAAACTTTAAACTTTTATTAATAAAAAAACTCTCCAATACAAATCCCAACAAAAAAATTGTCAATCCAAACACTCTCAAAATATTCCTTTCTTATAACAAATTTAAAAAAAAAAGATTTTATCATAAAATCTAAAAATACCCCACCCAAATGGAGCCTAAATGTTTTCAACGACGAACCTTCAACTACTAATATTTTTCTTAGTTTCAATGCATTAGGTGATTCCCAATTCAAAACAAAGGCCATAAATTCTATCTCAACCCAAATATTTTAAACAAGTGTAGACTCATGTGAAACTGTCTTATATAAACGACTTATACGCGTGCATATTTATTTATTTACATATAAAATATAAATACATTACACTATTCGCGTATAAAGTATCAATATTTTATTCGCATATCAAAGTATGAATACTTTATTCACGTAATATTTTCACTATTCACGTATCAAAGTATTTATACTTTATACAAGTAACATTTTTACTATTCACGTGTAAAGTATTCGCTTATCAAAGTATCCATACTTTATTAACGTAATACTTTTCACTATTTACGTATAAAGTATCAATGTTATTTACTATTCGAGTATAAAGTATCAATACTTTTCACTATTCGCGTATCAAAGTATGCGTACTTTATTCGTGTTTAAAATATCAATATTATTTACTATTCGCGTATAAAGTATCAATATTTTTCACTATTTGTGTATCAAAGTATGCATACTTTATTCGAGTAATATTTTTACTATTCGCATATCAAAGTATCCATATTGTATTTGCGTAACACTTTCCACTATTTGCGTATAAAATATCAATACTGTTCTCTATTCGCGTATTAAGTATAAATTCTTTTCGCTATTTGCGTATCAAAGTATGCAAATTTTATTCAAGTAACATTTTTACTATTCGCATATCAAAGTATACATACTTTATTCGCGTAATACTTTCACTATTCACATATTAGAATATCCATACTTTGTTCATGTAACATTTTTACTATTCGCGTATCAAAGTATCAATATTGTTTACTATTCGTGTATAAAGTATCAATACTTTTTACTATTAGTGTATTAAAGTACACATACTTTATTCGCGTAACATTTTCACTATTCGTGTATCAAATTATACATTCTTTATTTGCGTATCAAAGTATCCATACTTTATTCGTGTGACATTTTTAAGTATTTGCGTTTAAAGTATCAATACTTTTCATTATTCGTGTATAAAATATCAATACTTTTCACTATTCGTATCAAAGTATGCATACTTTATTCACGTAATATTTTCACTATTTTCATATCATTTTTCACTATACGCAGAAAGTATGCATACTTTATAAAGGAAGTGCAATACATGCATGCGTGTGGTACGTCATTAGTTTCATTGCATATACAAACCAGTCGCACATGAGTTTTTGTGTTTAAACAAATCTTATCCATGCAATTTAAAATTTTTTATAAAACAAGAAATCTTACTCCTTATAGAACTTTGCTACATCTCTTAGTTATAATTGTCTTACACATTAAGGAATTCTTAATAATACCTGAATTTAATCGGGAATGATTCCTATAAATTAAAACACCTTCTTAATATTCTTAAATTAGAAGGTCTCTAAACGGTTTCATATATGCGATAGACACGTACATGTGATTATTTATTCACATACCACTTTTCTCTATAAGCGAATATATGATATGTTATACATGAATGCAAGATTCTTTATACGCGAATCCGAATGATACTTGGTTGATATTGATACGCTAAAACTTAATACGTTATACACAAAGGCATAATACTTTATATGCAAATCTGAGTGATATTTGGTTGGTTAATATTGATACGCTAAAACTTGATACGTTATACGTGAATACATGATACTTTATATGCGAATCCTAATAATACTTGATTAATATTGATACGCTAAAATTTGATACGTTATATGCGAATACATGATACTTTATACGCGAATTCGAGTGATATTTTGTTGGTTAATATTGCTACCCTAAAACTTGATACGTTATGTGCGAATATATGATACTTTATACGCAAATCCTAATGATACTTGGTTAATGTTGATATGTTAACACTTGGTGCGTTATATGCAAATACATGATACATTATACGCGAATCCGAGTGATATTTGGTTGGTTAATATTAACACGCTAAAACTTGATACGTTATAAGCGAATACAAAATACTTTATACGCAAATCCTATTGAGACTTGGTTAATAATGATATGCTAAAACTTGATACGGTATACGCAAATAAGAATAGTACTTTATATTTCAATAAAAAAGCTATTAGAATGCTAATATTGGTACTTGATACGTGAAATATTGATACATTATATGCAAATCAAAATATTTTTATTCAAATGATGACTTATAAAATTGATGCCTAATATGCAACAAAAGTGATACTTTAGCCGAGGTGCAATACACGTGCGATAAGACACATTATTAATCCCGTAACATATATAAAACGGTCGCGGAAAAGTATTTGTATTCTTAAATATTATACAGAGTCATCTCTTTAACATTTGTGTTATAGGTTTTCGCTTTCTGTGTGGGAGACACAATTGTTTGGACACGAGTGATCATGTTCAAAAGATGACATGATCTTACGTGTTGGAAAGATGATGTTCAGTTGACTTGTGATTTTCTGACATCATAACTACTCATCTAACAATATCAATATATATTAGTATCAATTCCGTTTAATTTAGCCATTTTTTATTTTTTTCCTTAAAAACTTTTAAACAAATTAGAATAAAATCGTATTTAATTACAAATGAACATAATTAATATAGTGCAATGGTAGACTTAAGAGTACTCATTTAACAAAATTGTGGGGATGAATTTACACTTAAAATTGTACTTTTAAAAAATCTCTAAATTTAATGAGAAATATTAAAAATAAAATAACGACAAATTAGATTGTTCAAGCCCATCAAAATTCATATTTATTGAGTAGTTATAAAACTAAATATTCTCCATCATTGCTCTAATGAACAATAATTCAGACTTATACTTTTGTGTTGTTGGTCAAGCAAAGCAAAAGATATTTTAGTTAGGATTAGGCATATGCTCCTTTGCATTTCTAACAAGTTACGTAACAAACAGACTTGCATGCATGTGGAAGTTAATTTTCATTTAATTTTGCTACAAATGAAATATTTAACTACAATTAATATAGGCCATGATGATGTTTTTTCATTGAAGTCAATTGTGGCAAAATAGTAGCATTCAAAAGCAAAAAGGTTGTCCAATATTACCCAAAAATCAATTGCCCCAATTCACACCTTACCCCTCCAACATACTGAAAGGAAAGATAGTCAAAAGATAGAAATAGAAGCCCACGCAAAATAAAGATAAAGCAGATTAAAAGTTCTTCCAATTATTTTTTGTCCACGACTTGTAACAATTTGCATATCAATTGGAGGTATGCCGGACCTTTGCTTACTATTATTATTTTTTATTTTAATCATTAATTTATAAAAAGTGTACTAGTGGCTAGTCAATCAAATTCAGCCATTATTTTTAATTTTTTTTATCAAACCCGAGTTTTTTTAAATTTTTTTATAAGTAATATCTAAAAATGAAAATAATTGATGGAATTTAGAGTTATGATATTAAGTGTTTATCTAACAAAGGTTTGTCTAAAAATTTATACTTAAATGTGCTTTGAAACAAAATTTAAATTAATAGAAAAACTTACATATAACTACTAAATAATCACTAGTCTACAAATTTTCAGGTGAATAACGAAATTAAAACTAAAATTAAAATAGGGACTAAAAATATACTATTCAAATACTTTAGCATGCGAGAGTAATATATCCTTATTAAATAATAGGTTATTGATTTAAAACAAATTTATGATATTAAAGTATAAACTATCTCAAGAAATTAATAATTAAAGGTTTTTATTTCTCATTATACAATAACGATCTCATTTTTATTTTCGTTTTCCTTTGATTTTAAAAGAAAACTTATAAAACATAGTATCTCGCATTTTTTTACCCAAATACTTCTGAATATTTTGAGAAGATTCTTGGCTATTGTTGATTCCAGTTCGTACGAGTGGTTTTCATTACATTGCCAATAAAAATATTTCCCTAACCACTCGTAATAGTGGAAGTAGGGGTCAAATCCATAAATAGGGGTTTGTTCACCGTGAATCTTCTTACTTTTTGTTGACTAAAATAAAGTAAAGAAAAGGATTTTTGTGCAAGTAAAATAAACAATAACAAGTGAGTCAATGATCAAAAACAAAATTAAATTAGAAAATTCAAGATAATTGAGATGTTTTTGGAATAATGGCTAGGGCACTTTCAATTCCGACTGTCAAGATATCCTATGTTATAGTTTAATTTATGGGAAAATTGCGAAAATAGTCACCCACATTGTACAAAAAAATTTATTTTGTCACTCGTATAAAAAAATTGATACAATTTAGATACTGACATTCATAAAGTGTACCAAGTTAGTCACTCATCCCAACTCTGTTACATTTTTTAACAGTAAACCTCACGTGTAGTAGTTATATTGATGGGTGAAAAAAATTTCTTCAAACACAAAACTCCTTCTGAAGTTTTCATCCTCGATAGAATCGTTAAATTTTTTTAATCAAACACAAATTACTCCCAAAACTAGGGTTCATAATTATCAAAGTAAACATTTTTGGAAAAGTTGGCATCATATCATCCGAAATATGATGTGGCAATCTATCAAATTTGAAGACTTATTGGATGGAAACAAAATCCGGAAGAAGATTTTTTGGATGCGAGAAGCATAAGGAAAGTTTTAACAATATGATTCATTTTCATAAAAATTAGTACAAAGTTAAACTAAATTAATTATATTAGAATAATATTTCCATTTATGCTTGAGCAGAATGGTGGTTGCGATTATTTTCTTTGGTTTGACTCTCAAATGTGCAAGAGATCAATGATGATAATACCTAGTTTATTAAAGAAGAAGAATATGTTGGAGATGAGATTGTGAAAAGAAATCGAAAGGAGAAATTATTGTGGGCTTCTCTTGCTGGTTCGTGGCTTGTGATGTTTTACATCTTCTTTTCATCTTGATGCCAATAGTAGAAGTACACTTTGATGGAGTACTTGATGTGGATTTGAGTATTCTTGGCAGTACACATTGAAAGTTTAGCTAGCTTGATGTGGATTTGAGTATTTTGGCAGCACACTTTGCAAGTCTAGTTAGTTATGTATGATTTATAGTGTCAATATAATGTAGTTGGATTGTGAATTTGTATGCAGGTTTATGTATTTTGGATTTTGGATGTAATGTGGCATCTTGATGCCATTATCTTTTGTAACCTGTTAAGAAGTAAAGATTGGTTCTGTTTGGGTGAAAGATAATTTGCAAAAATTCATTATACTTTTGTAACCTGTTAAGAAGTAAAGGCTTTGTGTTTATGACCATTATATATTGTTAGTTCATTCAATCAACAAAAGTGCTAATATTAAGAAGGGAATAATAACAAAACATAATTTCATTGCCAACAGAATGCTAATTCAAACTGTTTAGAATCAAACTCCATCACAAGGTGTACATTTAAACTTAATCCAATACCAAAAGAAATGCATCAAAATGAACAGAATATTAATTCAAGCTATTTGGAATTAAACTCCAATGTAGGGAGTACACTTAAAATTAATCTAGTAC
The DNA here is from genome assembly GCA_016586305.1 of Ophiorrhiza pumila. Classification (NCBI taxonomy): domain Eukaryota; kingdom Viridiplantae; phylum Streptophyta; class Magnoliopsida; order Gentianales; family Rubiaceae; genus Ophiorrhiza; species Ophiorrhiza pumila. Next base: position 18,367,593 of record BLIW01000010.1, read on the forward strand.
CAAAATAGATGCATAAAATAACCAAAGTATTAATTCAAGTTATTTGGAATCTACCCCCGACATAGGGAGTACACAAAAGGTTAATCCAGTGCTAAAAGAAATGAATAAACTTATATATAATCTTCCATATTATATGGCAAATTTCTTCACAATTCCTCAGCCATACAACAAAAAGATTAATAGCTTCTGCTATAACAAAGGTTCACAGTGCAAATAGCTTATTTCAAGATCTTTCACCAATCTCAAAATCATTAGTTAATCTTGATTTGCATTTGTTTTTATTGACCTGAAGTATCAAAAAGTGTAACAATATCAAGTAAAGTCATTGATTATAGAAGAATACATATGAAGAACATAATGTGTATAAAGGGTATTGAATATACAACTTTGTGAATTAGGTTATTCTCAAAAGTTCTGAATAGGTTAGCTGCTATACTCTTACACTTGCTCCTATTATGCCCATATTAAAGACACACACACACACTACATCTATACTTTCCACAATTTTTGACCTTCACAAAAAGTATGAATAATATATCAAAGAAGTAAAGGAAGACATGTTCTTCAAGTAAAGAAAGATAATAGAGTGCTTTGAGCTTTTTGAAGCAACTAATCGGTAGAATTCTTCCAATTTTTGAAGATGAGTTGTTTAATGCAGATCAATTGTGATTGTGAGTTTAGAATGACTTTCTCAGGATAGATCTGTGATGTTATAGGGTTTCGACGAATGAGTACTCCACTCAGGCAATTTTTTGCAATGCAATTAATGTAATTTATGAAGAATGAAATCATACTCTATTCTACTTGATCAAAATTGTTAGATTTCATGAATTTGAATCGGTGTTGTTGAATTGAGCTTTAGTTGTGGTCATCATGCTGAATTAAAGCTAGATTCATTAATATTAGTTGAAAATATGTGAAATGAGATCTGGAGTATGAAACGAAGTCTTTATACTTGCTTTGTCTTGTTCGTTCTCTAAAATATGGTAGTCCTGCTGATTTTGGATTTCGGAATATTAAGATTTGAGTGTAAAGAAATTCTTGGTGCTAATGAAGACATAAGAACCTAAATTCAGGCCTCACCATAGGAAGTCTTTAGGGAATGATTGTTAAAGTAATTAGAAACAGAGAATTGAGAAGTTGCGGGGTAAAAACATCATTCTTTGGCCTCATCATGGGAAAAGAGTGATGACAGGGAATCTAAGGACAATGCGGTCATCATGCTGACTGGACTTTAGGTTTCCAGGAAACTAAATCTCCTATGATTTTAGACACATGTTGATTGTACAGCATGAGTTGCTAAAGTGAGTATTCATTTACTGGAGGAACCCTAGGACATCTTTTCTCTTTCTGTATTTACACTTTAATTGTTAGTTCTGTTTTTGTTAACATCATTTTGAGTAATTCTTAGAATTCTAGAACCAACTCTTCCCTGAGGAACGATACCCTACCATCACTACTACAGTAAGTTAGGTATAAATTGATAGGTACACGATAAACCTTGCATCAATTTTTGGCGCCACTATCAGCGAAGACACGATTTCTTGAATTTTGATTTTTCTGTTTTGTTTTCTTTTGCTTACTCCAATTTTCAATTCTTATTTCTCTGTTTGTGCTTTTCTACTATCAGTACATTACTTTTGGTATGTAAGTGGTGTTTTGCAGGTTCCAAGCCTTGTATGATCAGATCTCACAGGCTCAAAGGAGAACCAGAATATCAGCTTGATTTTGAGTTGGAAACGACTTTGAGAAAGCAGCAAAAAGACAGAAGAATGGCCAATCAGGAAGCTAGACCACCAAAATTTAGGGACCACTACGCTATTAATTTTGAGAATGGATTTGACCAGCAGGACATTAATGTGGATAGTTATCATATCCTCACTTAGATTGTGTCAATGATTACCCAAGGTCAATTTTTCCAGGGAATGGATAATGAGGACACAAATGAACATTTGGATTGGTTTTTGGCACTATGCAGTGCATTTAAGCTCCAACGAGTACCTCACAGTGAAGTGCATAGAATTCTCTTTCCTCTTTCTCTGAGAATAAAGCCAAGCATTGGTTTAAGTCCATAGGAGGAACAACATCTGTAATATCCTCTGAAGAACTTCAAAAGAAGTTTTTGGCAAAATATTTCCCACCTACCAAGTTGGAGAAGATGAGGATGTATATTATGAACTTCCAGCAACAAGAGGGAGAAACATTTAGGGAAGCTTAGGATCGTTTAATGATTTGATCAGACAATGCCCAAATCATGATTTAGGAGAGATTAGAGAGCTTAATACTTTCTTTAAAGGATATTTTGCAGTTTCTACATTAATGGTGAAAGCATATGCCAATAAGGTTTTGAAGGATAAGAGTGTGCCAAAGGTGAGAGAGATCTTTGACAAAATTACTAAGGATGAATACCTTTTTCTTAAGACAAGGAAGCTACATATGAGGAAGAAATGGGGGATCTTGGACCTTGATAATGAAACCTCTTTAGGAGCTAAATTTGAAGCTTTGGCAAAGCAAGTCCAAACACTAAAGGTCACTCAAGCTAAAACTCCAGTTCTATCTTGTAGACTTTGCAAAGGAGAGAACTACACTTATGAATATGCCATCACCACTAAATCACTCCACTATGTCAACAATTATAATAAGCCTCAGTACTCTAGTAATAGGCCATATGGAAATGGTCCCAGTAATTGGACTCAACAAAATCAAGGAGGCTAATATTACCAAGGCAATGATTAGAGGAGATCTTCAAACCCACCTCTTGGGTTTGACCATTAACCAAATGTGAAAGAGCCAAGGAAGCCTTCTTTGGAGGATATGTTCCACCAAATCATGGATAAGCTAGATTAAGGTGAACAAAGATTTGCAAGGTTGGAAGCAAGTGTGAAACATTATGATGCAATTATCAAGAACATTGAGATGCAGTTGGGGCAATTGGCCAATGTAGAGCATCATAGGACTAGTGGATCTCTTCCAAGTGACACAGTGCCTAATCCAAAAGGCAAGGAAGTATACAATGCTATTACATTGAGATGTGAGAAGAAATTACAAGGATCTACTAAAGAGAAAGACACAAATCATCCAGAGGCCATATTTGAGGAAGATGAGAAGGGATGTGCAAATGAGGTCATTGCGCCAGAGAAGGAGGAGGTGCACGATGATGGAAAATATGTGGTAAAAATGATTAGAGAACCAACAAGCCCTTACAACTGCCCTAAGTATGCTCATCTTCTTTAATTCCCAGAGAGAGTAAAACCTCCACCCAAAAGAGAACCTCAATTTGATAGATTTTTGAATGTGGTGAGGCAAGTGAATATTAGCCTTTCTCTGCTTGATTTGGTGACTACTGTGTCAAAATATGCAAAATTTCTCAAAGACCTCATTTCCAACAAAGAACAAATTTTACAATGTGAGGCACCCATAATGCTTACTGAGTATAGTCAAGCGTGGTTGGCGAATAATCTACCACCAAAGTTGAAAGATCTAGGGAGCTGCACCATTCCTTGCAAAATAAGTGCCCGGTACTTTGCAAATGCCTTGTGTGACCTTGGTGTTGGGATCAGTTTAATGCCTCTTTCTATTACTGTAAATATTGGTTTGGGAGGAAGGATTAGACCAGTGGCTGTGACGCTACAATTGGTGGACCATTTCTTGGTGAAGCCAATAGGAATGGTGGAGGATGTGCTAGTCATGGTGGACAAATTTACACTTCCTATGGACTTTATTGTGCTTGACATGGAAGAAGACCCCGAGGTACCTTTTATTTTTGGTAGACCATTTCTTGCTATAAATGATGCATTGATAGGTGTTAGGAGTAAAATTGTCACTTTTAGGATTAACAATGAGCAAGTGGTTTTTGATGTCAATTATGAAATGAAACATCCTATGCATGTGGAACCTTGATTTTCAATTAGAGTTGTGGCATGGAATATGCATATACTGGAACAAAATGTGAAACATGATTTTATATGTGTAGATGAATTAATTGCATGTGCTGAAGAGTGTGATGACGTAGAGCTTGATGATGAGGATTGTATGATTTTGTTTGAAATTGTGAATTTGGTAGAATGTTGTGTTCTGGATGAGTTCATTTTTGAAATGCAAGATGAGGTGGTAGTGGAAAATACTTTACAGGATGCATGTGTGAATAGTATTAAAAATGATAGTGATGACAATGCTATAACTAATGATATTTGTGTACCTACTGAGGTGAAGTGTGAAGAAGTTTTGTGCAGGAATGACAAACTCATGTCATCCATCATGGTGACACTAAAGTTGGAGCTTAAGCCCTTACCACTCTACTTGAAATATGCATTCTTGTGTGAAAATGAAACTTTGCCTATAGTGATTTCTTCCAATTTGGAAGTGTGGAAAGAATAGAAGTTGTTTGGGGTGTTGAGGATATTCAAGCAAGCTATTGGTTGGACCATAGAAAAAATTAAAGGAATTAGCCCCAGCATTTGCTTGCACAAAATTTTGTTGGAGGAGAATGCTATACCTGTGAGAGATAGGCAAATGAGGCTTAATCCTCAGATGATGAAGGTGGTGAATAAGGAAGTCATAAAGCTTTTGAATTTCGGTATGTTTTTCCCAATCTATGAAAGTGAATGGGTGAGCCCGGTGCAATGTGTGCCTAAGAAGAATGATGTCAAAGGGGTGAAAAATGATGCCAGTGAACTCTTGGTAGCTAGGATTGTTAGTGTGTGGCGTGTTTGTATGGACTACCGCAAGCTAAACAAGGCCACAAGGAAAGACCACTTCCCACTACCATTTTTGGAGCAACTACTGGACCGGATTGTTGGGTTTCTATTTTACTGTTTATTGGATGGGAATTCAGGATACAATCAAATTGCAATAGACCCTAAAGACCAAGAGAAGACCACATTCACATGCCTATTTAGAACCTTTGCATACAAGAGGATGCCTTTTGGCCTATGCAATGCTCCTACAACCTTCCAAAGGTGCATGATGGTTATTTTCCATGATATGGTAGAATCCATCATTGAAATTTTCATGGATGATTTTTCAATATTTGGCAGGACTTTTGATGGGTGCCTTGAAAATTTTGCAAAAGTGCTACAGAGGTGTGAGGAAATCCATTTGGTCCTTAATTGGGAGAAATGCCAATTTATGGTGTAGGAAGGCATTGTCTTGTGGGCATAAACTCTCACACAAGGGGTTTGAAGTGGACAAGGCCAATGTGGATGTCATACGCAAGTTGCCACCTCCCACCAATGTCAAAGGCATAAGAAGCTTCTTAGTTCATGTAGGATTCTACAGGAGACTCATAAAAGATTTTTCAAAGATTGCAAGGCCATTATGTAGCTTACTCGAGAAAGATGTGAAATTTGATTTTGGTAAAAATTGTTCAAGAGCATTTGAGCTACTCAAGGCCAGGCTTGTGGAAGTGATGACTTGGTTTTGTACCAATAACTTTGTGTTGAAAACCTTGGCTTTTGTCTTGTGATTGATGAGAATGTGTGGTGTTTTAGTTGTTTTATGTATATTTGTGATGTGCTAGTTGATAATATGAAATGGTGCAAAACGTATGAAAAATGATGGTAAATGAAGAGAAAAGTGTAGAGGTTGCGAATTGAGAAACTAAAAGTACATAAATGGCCAAATTAGGGTTTGGACAGTTTTGATATGCAAATTCATTTGTGTATAATTCTTTCAATACTTATCCAAATGATGAGATCTTGGATGTTCTGGAAAGCCTTTGAGTTGTCTTCAATTCTTATATTTTAACTTTCTTCTAATTCTGTGTGTAAATATGAGAATCAAAAGCATCTTGATGATTGCTACTTCAGAATTTAGTTATGAAGTTCATATTGCCACAGTTTGTTAGATTGTTAATAACAAGAGCTACAGACATCCAATTAAGGTGATTCTTGATCCATTGTAAAGCCATGAGATAGCCCTAGAACTCTTATGTTTACCATCGAGCCCAATTCAGATGTTAAGACACACGAATGTTGCTTGTAAGTTGCTTGTTGTTCTGAAATGGTGTCATCACACACTAAGCACTCACAAAGACTTCACGAGCATTTTCACAAACACCTCACGAGCACTCCACTACCGCACAGCGCTAGCACTCATCTCACGCCACACTCTCGCAATACTCGCACACACTTCACCTGCGGCGAGGTCACCTCGCCGCATACACTACGCGCACGCCTGTGCGGCGAGCTTACCTCGCCGCACAAGCCTCTCGCACTGACACTCGCACACATGCACATCTCTCTCACACTCATTGCACCGCATCACTGCACACACCTCACCACACTCACGCATGCACTCTCGCACGTTCTGCACTACACCTCGCACAAGACTCTCGCACACACCTCACTGCACTCATGCGCACACGGACACTTCACTCTCGCACATCTAACGCACATGCACATGCACACACACATGCGGCGAGGTCACCTCGCCGCAACACTCTCGCAGCACACACGCACAACACCACTCACTTCATTTCTCACACATTTGCACACAACCCAACATTTGTATTTCATATGAGAGTTCATCATTCAGTCTTGCAAATACTCACAACTCTAATATTCATTCATAGAATGCATGTGGATTTCATAGATTATCCTTTACATCACAAACACTACAACTTCTTTCATTTTACTTCAAGTACATAAAACACTCTATGCTCTCACAGATCTTGCATCATCCATAATATTAATCAAAGTTATGAATTTAAATACTTTTAAGAAATTGTTTAATTTTGGTAATAATACTAATTTAGTAGATGTAGATAATATTAATCAAAGTCATGAAATACAGTTTGATATAAACTCAAAAACTTTAAGTTCTGTTTATCATATAGGTAATTTAAGTTTTAATAATTCTTACTCAGTTAAAATACATGAACAAGATTTAACATTTAAAGAAATTTCAAAAACTATAAAATTATTGTCTAATATTGCAATTAATAGATATAAAGGTCAAGGATTTAAATATATTCATTATGGAATAATAAAAGTATTAATTAAACCTATGCATAGAATAGGTATTAATAATCCTATATTTATAGCATTAAGAGATAGAAGATTAATAGAGTATCAAGATTCAATACTTGCTTTAATTCAAACTAATATATGTGATGGTTCAATATCATTCAATTGTGTACCTAATTTTTTAGTTAGTTTGGATGATGAATTAATTCTTGATTCATTAGTTATGGATATACAGATAGATCAACATAAAATTGATACTAGAAGTCGTAGTTTTGTAATTCAATATAAAGTATGTTTTAAATTGTTAAAAACTTTAATAGATCCAAGATTAAAATTAGAACAAACAAATAATGAAGAAACCGTAATATTTGAAGAAGATTCTACTAAATCATCAGTATATATTCCAAAAACTTTAAAGTGGGATGAAATCACGATTCCACAAACTTTTACAATAATTCCTCAAATTCAATCAAGAAATATACAACAAAGTAATACCTGAAAGATAATTAAACAAGATGATGAAAGTATCATAATACACTTTGATGAATTAAGATCTAATAATTATGGAGCTAATAAACGATTAATTCAACCTGAAAGACATTCAATATCAGATATACCTACATTAAGAAGAACCTTTAGTCAACATACTAATTTAGATACAAACCCTGAAATATATTCAATACCGATTACAGGTAGTCAAAGAATTCATTATAAATCACCATTACCAGAAATAATTAATACTAATTCATTGAGAAATTCACCATCTTATTCAGAAATGAAACCCGAATCTATTAATGTTATAATTGATGAATTTAAACCTAAATTTAATTATTTAGAAGAATTATTTAATGATGAAATTAATAATGAAAAAAGAAATTGGTATAACTCTTTAGATAAAACATTTCAAGAAAATCTTCAAGACCAATGGAAACAGGAATTATATAGAAGAAAATTTAATTATCCATTCTTTTCTTGGCTAGAATTTATCACACAAAAGGAAAATATTACAAATGTATATATAACCCCTTCAATAAATGTTCAAACATCCTTATATAAAAAATGGAATTTAATAGGAGGAGAGATAGTTACTTCGGTACATCCACCTCTACTAAATATAGTAATTAATACACCTAAAGGAGAAATAGTAGCAACCCCATTTAGAGAAGCTCGAACAGATAAAGGCCCAGTAGAAATAGAAGATATTAAAAAAGTTAATCAGCAGTTAAATTATTCAAATCAAATATTATCAACAGTAGCACGTCAATTAGAAATAGTCTCAACAAAAATAGATAATATACCTAAAGAAAATAAAAATATTCAAGACTCTATTAAAAAAGAAAAATTAAATATTTCAACAAATATTATAAATAATCCAATTAAAAATATAAATTTTCCAAATGAAATATCTAAACCTCATTTTCAAATAAATGATATTCAACTCCCACAAAGAGATAATGATACATTAAATAAAATATTAAAAAAGTTACAAGAAACAAAACCTAGTACTAGTACAGAATCTACAGATAATATACAAAATATTGAACAAAATAATTTAATACAAACAGATGATAGTAGCAGTAGTGATTCAAATGAAATTAAAGATATAATAGAAGAAATTGAAGATGAACTACAAGATGATAATATAAATAGAATTAGAAAACAATATAGAAGAAAAAATTATAATTACAGAAAAACAAATTCTTATGCACCATATCAACGAAAAAATTATTATCCAAAACTAACACCTCCAGATATACAAATTGAAGAAAGAGCAAAGTTTACATCTAGTCAATATGATGGTAGAGCAGTTTATGAATGGAATATAGATGGTAGATCAGAATATGAAATATTAAGATTACTACAAGAAATGGGAATGGCTAGAGTAGCTTATAGACAAGAAGGGTATAAACCAAAAGATATAGTTGTAGCCTTTACTGCAGGATTTTCAGGACAATTAAAAAATTGGTGGGATAATATGATAACAAAAGATCAACGAAATGAAGTAATAGAACATACAATTGAAGAAGACGAACTAGATGTTAATGGAAATATAGTAAGAGATGCTCAAGGAAATCCAAAGAAAATTAAAATATCGGATGCAGCAGAATATTTAATATATGCTTTAGCTCATCATTTCATAGGAAATCCATCTTATGAATCAAAAAGTTCTCAAATATTTCTGACTAATTTAAGATGTCCAACATTAACAGATTTTAGATGGTATAAGGATATGTTTTTAACTTATGTTTTTAAAAGAGATGATTGTAATCAACCATTTTGGAAAGAAAAATTCATTTCAGGATTACCTACTTTATTTTCATATAGAATATTTAATGCTATAAAAACAACAACAGGAAAAGAAGATATAAATTTTTATGACTGGAGTTATGGTCAATTAATATCATTTATTAAATCAGAAGGATTAAAACTTTGTCAAGAATTAAAATTACAATCAAAATATGGATCAGAGAGAAATGAAATAGGTTCATTCTGTGATGCATTTGGAATAACAGGAATAAAAGCCCCTTCTAGAAATAATAAAAGAATTACATATCCATATAAACCATACAAAAGAAGAAGTAAAAAATATCAACAATATTCTAATAATTTCAATGAGACAAGAGATTTTAAGAAAAAGAAGTATAGAAAGAAAAAATTAATTTGTTATAAATGTGGAAAACCAGGTCATATAGCAACAAATTGTAAAACTCAAAAAAGAATAAATGAAATTTTTGATAAAGAGGAAGATAAAGAATTACGATTAAAAATAATGAAAATTATGATTAATAGTGACACAGAAGGAAGTGAAGAAAACATTAATGAAATTTATACAGATAGCGAAGAAGAATATTCAGATAAATCTTCACCATGTCGTTGTATTAATATGATATCAGATGAAAAAACTAATAAAGACTTATTATTTGAACTTATTAGTAAAATAGAAAACCCGGAAGAGCAAAGACAATATTTAATAAGATTAAAAGATTTAATATAAAAAGAAGATAAAAAACCTGAATTTTTAGAACCATTTAATATTACAAAATTATATAACAAATACTCAGAACAAAAACCTCAAGGAATAGTTTCCAATTCTAATACAAATTTCATACAGCAACAAATTCAAGAATTAAAATTAGAAATTAGAGAAATTAAAAATGATATTAAAACTCTACAGTTAAGTGAATTAGAATTCCAAGCTAAAATAAGTCTAAATGAACAAAATCAGAAAGAAGATATCCCAGAAAGTAGTAAAAGCAGTAAAGGAATTCAAATTCCAGGAGAAACAAACAATGAAGAATATTTAAATGTAATTGAAAAAATTAATATAGAAAAATGGCATGTATTTGTTACTATAGGAATTCAAGATTATCATACAACTAGTATAGCCATGATAGATAGTGGAGCAGATCAAAGTTGTATTAAAAATGGAATTATACCAATAAAATATTGTTCAAAAACAAATCATAAATTACAAACCGCAAATGGAAATCCATTAAAAGTTAAATATAAATTAAAAAATGGATTTATATGTAATAATAATTATTGTTTTAAGCATACATTTATTATAGTAGAAGATTTAACTCAAGATGTTATTTTAGGAAACCCCTTTTTATATCAAATTACCCATTTAAAAAGACAACAGAAGGTTTACAAGTAAACATAATGGGCAATAAAATATTATTTCAATTCATTACTCCAGTAAGACAAAGAGAGTTAAATTTATTACAAACTAATAATATATTTTGTCAAGTTAAACAAAAAGAAAATCAAATAAACTATATAAAAGAAGAGATTACATATAAACAAATAGACTTTCAATTAAATAAAGAGGAGATCAAAAACAAAATTATACAATTAGAGGAAAAGTTCAAAGAAACAATATGTGCAGATCATCCATCTGCATTTTGGTCAAGAAAAACCCATATAATTCAATTACCATATGAAGAAGACTTCAATGAAAGAAATATTCCAACCAAGGCTAGGCCAATACAAATGAATTCTGAATTATTAGCACATTGTGAAATAGAAATAAAAGCATTATTAGATAAAAAATTAATTAGACCTTCTAAATCTCCATGGAGTTGTTCAGCATTTTATGTCAATAATCAAGCAGAAAAAGAAAGAGGAGTTCCAAGATTAGTAATAAATTATAAACCGTTAAATAAAGTATTAAAATGGATAAGATATCCTATTCCTAATAAAAAAGATTTATTAAATAGACTATTTAATGCAAAAGTATATTCAAAATTTGATTAAAAATCACGATATTGGCAAATTCAAATAGATGAAAAAGATAAGTACAAAACAGCATTTACAGTACCGTTCGGACATTATGAATGGAATGTAATGCCATTTGGATTAAAAAATGCACCATCAGAATTTCAAAATATAATGAATGACATATTTTCTGCATATACATTCATGATAGTTTATATAGATGATATATTAATATATTCTAGAACATTAGATGAACATTTTAAACATCTAAATATATTTTTTAAACTAGTAGTACAAAATGGATTAGTAATATCAGCACCAAAAATGAAACTATTTCAAACTCAAATCAGATTCTTAGGACATGATATTAATAAAGGAACTATTAGACCTATTAATAGAGCACTTGAATTTGGTAGTAAATTTCCAGATGAAATTAAAGATAAAAATCAATTACAAAGATTTTTAGGATGTCTTAATTATGTTGCAGATTTTTTCCCTAATTTAAGAACGTTGTGTGCACCATTATATGAAAGATTAAAAAAGAATCCACCTCCGTGGTCAAACTTACATAGTCAAATAGTTAAAGAAGCAAAAGAAAAAATTAAGTCATTACCATGTTTAGGTATTCCACATCCAGAAGCATTCATGATAGTAGAAACCGATGCATCAGAAATAGGATATGGAGGAATTTTAAAGCAAAGGATAAATAATAAAATTCAATTAATAAGATATATGTCTAAAGTATGGACAGGATCTCAAAAGAATTATTCAACAGTTAAAAAAGAAATGTTAGCAATAGTTTTAAGTATATCTAAATTTCAAGATGATTTATATAATAAAAAGTTTTTATTAAGAGTAGATTGTAAATCTGCTAAAGACATAATTCAAAGAGATATAGAAAACTTAGTATCTAAACAAATATTTGCTAGATGGCAAGGTATTTTATCAGTTTTTGATTTTGATATAGAATATATAAAAGGAGAAGATAATTCATTACCTGATTTTTTAACCCGTGAATTTCTTACAGGTAAGCAAAAGAATGTCATACCTTTCGAGAAATGAAGATTGGTTATGGATAAAAGATTATATTAATCACCCTCAAACTAAAAAGAAAATACAAAAACTTTATTCACTAAAAGAACATGTTATTCAAGATCCAGAATTTCCAAACATTTATCATATATATAATAGTAATCCATTGTCAGTAAAACATCAAGTATTTTTGCATCAAATGCATTATTACAGTATGTTAGTATCATATTATACTTATAAGTCCACAAGAATCCCAGAAGTAAATAAAGCAATATGGAAAAGAATAGAAAACTTTAGGAAAGAAATAGCCTTTATATAATTTTTATTTTTTACAGGGAAAATCAATGGCAAACAAAGGAGAGTCATCATCTTCATTCAAAAATTACAAAAAACAGACAGCAGCAGATTATATGTCAAAGGTGAATACTCCAAGACCTTTATCCCCGGTTATTCAAACTTCCAATAAGTTTACAAGTCTAGAAGAATTTCCATTACTTCCACTCACATATACTCAAGTAACTCAAACACCTTTTGCACAATTAAGGAATAAAGTGTCTAGTTCATCTCAAACACCAGTAGCAATAACCCCACTTCCAATTACACCTACTCCAAATATTGATTCAGGAAAATCATCGTATCAATTAAAAAAACCTTTTGAATATTTATGTTTAACAGAGTTTACTACTAATATTCCAGTTACTGATTTAAATAATTACACTCAACAATTATTTCGAAATGATATGCTATGGTTTTCAGATGATTTATTAAAAACTCAAATGTTTTATGAATTCATTTTAGTAGATTCAGAATCTGTTGAAATCACTCATATTCATGAAGAAGGAACGCAAAAAATAGCTTATTCAAAATGTGTGATAAAACAAGTATTAGATGTAGAAGATTGGCCAAATATTTTTACCAAAATTCCATTTTCTATACCATTTCAACCTCAAGGATATTCTTATGAAGATTATAAACAGGCATGGAAGAAAGCTTTTTATTTAAGGTCTTTTGACCATTCTTGGTTTTTTCAATTTCACAAAGATAGCAAAGTTAAATTCCCATTATGGTTTTACGACTGGTGGGATACTCATGGATGCCAACCAGATATTATGCCAATGGAAGCACAACAAGGTTTACAATATTGGAACAATAATAGCAAAATGAAAGAATATAGTAAAGAAATTCAATGGCATGTGTCTCTTAGAGTGCCATGGATATGGTGTTGGAATTTTCAAATTGTGCAAATCAGACCAACGCCAAGGCCTATGTCACTGATTAGACAATTCAAATGTAAATGGTGGGATACATACAAAAAAGAGTTATGTTGTCAAAAGGCAGTGGCCACTCTTATGACTACTGGCAAAAGGACATGGATTAATCCCACTACTAATCCAACCACTCCAACTGGACCACCACAAAAGGTTACTCAACAGAAGACTCCAACAAATTCAGCAGCAACAATTCAAAAAGGAAAATTCTCAGAAGAAGGTATGGTTTATATGGATATGTAATTCTTTTATTATTTCTAGAAGGGGCTTTTATTCCTGTTATTCCAAATGCATCACAGAATGAACCTATTTCATTTCTCTCTGATCCATATTTTGATTGTAATTTTAATTCTTGACAAAGTTTTAATCCTTCTGATTTAATAAATGATATTAATTGACCATAACTCCAGTCATAAAAAATTAATATCTTCTTTTCCTGCTGTTGTTTTTATAGCATTAAATATTCTATATAAAAATAAAGTAGGTAATCCTGAAATGAATTTTTCTTTCCAAAATGGTTGATTACAATCATCTCTTTTAAAAACATAAGTTAAAAACATATCCTTATACTATCTAAAATCTGTTAATGTTGGACATCTTAAATTAGTCAGAAATATTTGAGAACTTTTTGATTCATAAGATGGATTTCCTATGAAATGATGAGCTAAAGCATATATTAAATATTCTGGTGCACCCGATATTTTAATTTTCTTTGGATTTCCTTGAGCATCTCTTACTATATTTCCATTAACATCTAGTTCGTCTTCTTCAATTGTATGTTCTATTACTTCATTTCGTTGATCTTTTGTTATCATATTATCCCACCAATTTTTTAATTGTCCTGAAAATCCTGCAGTAAAGGCTACAGCTATATCTTTTGGTTTATACCCTTCTTGTCTATAAGCTACTCTAGCCATTCCCATTTCTTGTAGTAATCTTAATATTTCATATTCTGATCTACCATCTATATTCCATTCATAAACTGCTCTACCATCATATTGACTAGATGTAAATTTTACTCTTTCTTCAATTTGTATATCTGGAGGTGTTAGTTTTGGATAATAATTTTTTCGTTGATATGGTGCATAAGAATTTGTTTTTCTGTAATTATAATTTTTTCTTCTATATTGTTTTCTAATTCTATTTATATTATCATCTTGTAGTTCATCTTCAATTTCTTCTATTATATCTTTAATTTCATTTGAATCACTACTGCTACTATCATCTGTTTGTATTAAATTATTTTGTTCAATATTTTGTATATTATCTGTAGATTCTGTACTAGTACTAGGTTTTGTTTCTTGTAACTTTTTTAATATTTTGTTTAATGTATCATTATCTCTTTGTGGGAGTTGAATATCATTTATTTGAAAATGAGGTTTAGATATTTCATTTGGAAAATTTATATTTTTAAATGGATTATTTATAATATTTGTTGAAATATTTAATTTTTCTTTTTTAATAGAGTCTTGAATATTTTTATTTTCTTTAGGTATATTATCTATTTTTTGTTGAGACAATTTCTAATTGATGTGCTACTGTTGATAGTATTTGATTTGAATAATTTAACTGCTGATTAACTTTCTTAATATCTTCTATTTCTACTGGGCCTTTATCTGTTCGAGCTATTAAAGTTCAATCTTTAACTATTTGAGTATGTAAAAGAGATTGGTATCAAAGCCATTATTCATTCAATCTCTTTTAAATATTTAAAATCTAAACTTTTAATAATACTTTAGTTAATTAATCAACCCCAAGAATAAGGAGCTGTAAGGATTGGTAAGCGGTTGAGTAGCCTTGTGAATCCGTTGGTAAGCCATTGCATCGTCAGCTTAAGGTGTTCCCGGTTAGGCACTCCTGTGTTCCCCATACATTCTACATTCTTTGTGTTGCATTAAGCAACTAAGGTACGTTTTAAAAGTTATGAATTTAAATACTTTTAAGAAATTGTTTAATTTTGGCAATAATACTAATTTAGTAGATGTAGATAATATTAATCAAAGTCATGAAATACAGTTTGATATAAACTCAAAAACTTTAAGTTCTGTTTATCATATAGGTAATTTAAGTTTTAATAATTCTTACTCAGTTAAAATACATGAACAAGATTTAACATTTAAAGAAATTTCAAAAACTATAAAATTATTGTCTAATATTGCAATTAATAGATATAAAGGTCAAGGATTTAAATATATTCATTATGGAATAATAAAAGTATTAATTAAACCTATGCATAGAATAGGTATTAATAATCCTATATTTATAGCATTAAGAGATAGAAGATTAATAGAGTATCAAGATTCAATACTTGCTTTAATTCAAACTAATATATGTGATGGTTCAATATCATTCAATTGTGTACCTAATTTTTTAGTTAGTTTGGATGATGAATTAATTCTTGATTCATTAGTTATGGATATACAGATAGATCAACATAAAATTGATACTAGAAGTCGTAGTTTTGTAATTCAATATAAAGTATGTTTTAAATTGTTAAAAACTTTAATAGATCCAAGATTAAAATTAGAACAAACAAATAATGAAGAAACCGTAATATTTGAAGAAGATTCTACTAAATCATCAGTATATATTCCAAAAACTTTAAAGTGGGATGAAATCACGATTCCACAAACTTTTACAATAATTCCTCAAATTCAATCAAGAAATATACAACAAAGTAATACCTGAAAGATAATTAAACAAGATGATGAAAGTATCATAATACACTTTGATGAATTAAGATCTAATAATTATGGAGCTAATAAACGATTAATTCAACCTGAAAGACATTCAATATCAGATATACCTACATTAAGAAGAACCTTTAGTCAACATACTAATTTAGATACAAACCCTGAAATATATTCAATACCGATTACAGGTAGTCAAAGAATTCATTATAAATCACCATTACCAGAAATAATTAATACTAATTCATTGAGAAATTCACCATCTTATTCAGAAATGAAACCCGAATCTATTAATGTTATAATTGATGAATTTAAACCTAAATTTAATTATTTAGAAGAATTATTTAATGATGAAATTAATAATGAAAAAAGAAATTGGTATAACTCTTTAGATAAAACATTTCAAGAAAATCTTCAAGACCAATGGAAACAGGAATTATATAGAAGAAAATTTAATTATCCATTCTTTTCTTGGCTAGAATTTATCACACAAAAGGAAAATATTACAAATGTATATATAACCCCGTCAATAAATGTTCAAACATCCTTATATAAAAAATGGAATTTAATAGGAGGAGAGATAGTTACTTCGGTACATCCACCTCTACTAAATATAGTAATTAATACACCTAAAGGAGAAATAGTAGCAACCCCATTTAGAGAAGCTCGAACAGATAAAGGCCCAGTAGAAATAGAAGATATTAAAAAGTTAATCAGCAGTTAAATTATTCAAATCAAATATTATCAACAGTAGCACGTCAATTAGAAATAGTCTCAACAAAAATAGATAATATACCTAAAGAAAATAAAAATATTCAAGACTCTATTAAAAAAGAAAAATTAAATATTTCAACAAATATTATAAATAATCCATTTAAAAAATATAAATTTTCCAAATGAAATATCTAAACCTCATTTTCAAATAAATGATATTCAACTCCCACAAAGAGATAATGATACATTAAATAAAATATTAAAAAAGTTACAAGAAACAAAACCTAGTACTAGTACAGAATCTACAGATAATATACAAAATATTGAACAAAATAATTTAATACAAACAGATGATAGTAGCAGTAGTGATTCAAATGAAATTAAAGATATAATAGAAGAAATTGAAGATGAACTACAAGATGATAATATAAATAGAATTAGAAAACAATATAGAAGAAAAAATTATAATTACAGAAAAACAAATTCTTATGCACCATATCAACGAAAAAATTATTATCCAAAACTAACACCTCCAGATATACAAATTGAAGAAAGAGCAAAGTTTACATCTAGTCAATATGATGGTAGAGCAGTTTATGAATGGAATATAGATGGTAGATCAGAATATGAAATATTAAGATTACTACAAGAAATGGGAATGGCTAGAGTAGCTTATAGACAAGAAGGGTATAAACCAAAAGATATAGCTGTAGCCTTTACTGCAGGATTTTCAGGACAATTAAAAAATTGGTGGGATAATATGATAACAAAAGATCAACGAAATGAAGTAATAGAACATACAATTGAAGAAGACGAACTAGATGTTAATGGAAATATAGTAAGAGATGCTCAAGGAAATCCAAAGAAAATTAAAATATCGGATGCACCAGAATATTTAATATATGCTTTAGCTCATCATTTCATAGGAAATCCATCTTATGAATCAAAAAGTTCTCAAATATTTCTGACTAATTTAAGATGTCCAACATTAACAGATTTTAGATGGTATAAGGATATGTTTTTAACTTATGTTTTTAAAAAGAGATGATTGTAATCAACCATTTTGGAAAGAAAAATTCATTTCAGGATTACCTACTTTATTTTCATATAGAATATTTAATGCTATAAAAACAACAACAGGAAAAGAAGATATAAATTTTTATGACTGGAGTTATGGTCAATTAATATCATTTATTAAATCAAAAGGATTAAAACTTTGTCAAGAATTAAAATTACAATCAAAATATGGATCAGAGAGAAATGAAATAGGTTCATTCTGTGATGCATTTGGAATAACAGGAATAAAAGCCCCTTCTAGAAATAACAAAAGAATTACATATCCATATAAACCATACAAAAGAAGAAGTAAAAAATATCAACAATATTCTAATAATTTCAATGAGACAAGAGATTTTAAGAAAAAGAAGTATAGAAAGAAAAAATTAATTTGTTATAAATGTGGAAAACCAGGTCATATAGCAACAAATTGTAAAACTCAAAAAAGAATAAATGAAATTTTTGATAAAGAGGAAGATAAAGAATTACGATTAAAAATAATGAAAATTATGATTAATAGTGACACAGAAGGAAGTGAAGAAAACATTAATGAAATTTATACAGATAACGAAGAAGAATATTCAGATAAATCTTCACCATGTCGTTGTATTAATATGATATCAGATGAAAAAACTAATAAAGACTTATTATTTGAACTTATTAGTAAAATAGAAAACCCGGAAGAGCAAAGACAATATTTAATAAGATTAAAAGATTTAATATAAAAAGAAGATAAAAAACCTGAATTTTTAGAACCATTTAATATTACAAAATTATATAACAAATACTCAGAACAAAAACCTCAAGGAATAGTTTCCAATTCTAATACAAATTTCATACAGCAACAAATTCAAGAATTAAAATTAGAAATTAGAGAAATTAAAAATGATATTAAAACTCTACAGTTAAGTGAATTAGAATTCCAAGCTAAAATAAGTCTAAATGAACAAAATCAGAAAGAAGATATCCCAGAAAGTAGTAAAAGCAGTAAAGTAAAGAATTCAAATTCCAGGAGAAATAAACAATGAAGAATATTTAAATGTAATTGAAAAAATTAATATAGAAAAATGGCATGTATTTGTTACTATAGGAATTCAAGATTATCATACAACTAGTATAGCCATGATAGATAGTGGAGCAGATCAAAGTTGTATTAAAAATGGAATTATACCAATAAAATATTGTTCAAAAACAAATCATAAATTACAAACCGCAAATGGAAATCCATTAAAAGTTAAATATAAATTAAAAAATGGATTTATATGTAATAATAATTATTGTTTTAAGCATACATTTATTATAGTAGAAGATTTAACTCAAGATGTTATTTTAGGAAACCCCTTTTATATCAAATTACCCCATTTAAAAAGACAACAGAAGGTTTACAAGTAAACATAATGGGCAATAAAATATTATTTCAATTCATTACTCCAGTAAGACAAAGAGAGTTAAATTTATTACAAACTAATAATATATTTTGTCAAGTTAAACAAAAGAAAATCAAATAAACTATATAAAAGAAGAGATTACATATAAACAAATAGACTTTCAATTAAATAAAGAGGAGATCAAAAACAAAATTATACAATTAGAGGAAAAGTTCAAAGAAACAATATGTGCAGATCATCCATCTGCATTTTGGTCAAGAAAAACCCATATAATTCAATTACCATATGAAGAAGACTTCAATGAAAGAAATATTCCAACCAAGGCTAGGCCAATACAAATGAATTCTGAATTATTAGCACATTGTGAAATAGAAATAAAAGCATTATTAGATAAAAAATTAATTAGACCTTCTAAATCTCCATGGAGTTGTTCAGCATTTTATGTCAATAATCAAGCAGAAAAAGAAAGAGGAGTTCCAAGATTAGTAATAAATTATAAACCGTTAAATAAAGTATTAAAATGGATAAGATATCCTATTCCTAATAAAAAAGATTTATTAAATAGACTATTTAATGCAAAAGTATATTCAAAATTTGATTAAAAATCACGATATTGGCAAATTCAAATAGATGAAAAAGATAAGTACAAAACAGCATTTACAGTACCGTTCGGACATTATGAATGGAATGTAATGCCATTTGGATTAAAAAATGCACCATCAGAATTTCAAAATATAATGAATGACATATTTTCTGCATATACATTCATGATAGTTTATATAGATGATATATTAATATATTCTAGAACGTTAGATGAACATTTTAAACATCTAAATATATTTTTTAAACTAGTAGTACAAAATGGATTAGTAATATCAGCATAAAAAATGAAACTATTTCAAACTCAAATCAGATTCTTAGGACATGATATTAATAAAGGAACTATTAGACCTATTAATAGAGCACTTGAATTTGGTAGTAAATTTCCAGATGAAATTAAAGACAAAAATCAATTACAAAGATTTTTAGGATGTCTTAATTATGTTGCAGATTTTTTCCCTAATTTAAGAACGTTGTGTGCACCATTATATGAAAAATTAAAAAAGAATCCACCTCCGTGGTCAAACTTACATACTCAAATAGTTAAAGAAGCAAAAGAAAAAATTAAGTCATTACCATGTTTAGGTATTCCACATCCAGAAGCATTCATGATAGTAGAAACTGATGCATCAGAAATAGGATATGGAGGAATTTTAAAGCAAAGGATAAATAATAAAATTCAATTAATAAGATATATGTCTAAAGTATGGACAGGATCTCAAAAGAATTATTCAACAGTTAAAAAAGAGATGTTAGCAATAGTTTTAAGTATATCTAAATTTCAAGATGATTTATATAATAAAAAGTTTTTATTAAGAGTAGATTGTAAATCTGCTAAAGACATAATTCAAAGAGATATAGAAAACTTAGTATCTAAACAAATATTTGCTAGATGGCAAGGTATTTTATCAGTTTTTGATTTTGATATAGAATATATAAAAGGAGAAGATAATTCATTACCTGATTTTTAACCCGTGAATTTCTTACAGGTAAGCAAAAGAATGTCATACCTTTCGAGAAATGAAGATTGGTTATGGATAAAAGATTATATTAATCACCCTCAAACTAAAAAGAAAATACAAAAACTTTATTCACTAAAAGAACATGTTATTCAAGATCCAGAATTTCCAAACATTTATCATATATATAATAGTAATCCATTGTCAGTAAAACATCAAGTATTTTTGCATCAAATGCATTATTACAGTATGTTAGTATCATATTATACTTATAAGTCCACAAGAATCCCAGAAGTAAATAAAGCAATATGGAAAAGAATAGAAAACTTTAGGAAAGAAATAGCCTTTATATAATTTTTATTTTTTACAGGGAAAATCAATGGCAAACAAAGGAGAGTCATCATCTTCATTCAAAAATTACAAAAAACAGACAGCAGCAGATTATATGTCAAAGGTGAATACTCCAAGACCTTTATCCCCGGTTATTCAAACTTCCAATAAGTTTACAAGTCTAGAAGAATTTCCATTACTTCCACTCACATATACTCAAGTAACTCAAACACCTTTTGCACAATTAAGGAATAAAGTGTCTAGTTCATCTCAAACACCAGTAGCAATAACCCCACTTCCAATTACACCTACTCCAAATATTGATTCAGGAAAATCATCGTATCAATTAAAAAAACCTTTTGAATATTTATGTTTAACAGAGTTTACTACTAATATTCCAGTTACTGATTTAAATAATTACACTCAACAATTATTTCGAAATGATATGCTATGGTTTTCAGATGATTTATTAAAAACTCAAATGTTTTATGAATTCATTTTAGTAGATTCAGAATCTGTTGAAATCACTCATATTCATGAAGAAGGAACGCAAAAAATAGCTTATTCAAAATGTGTGATAAAACAAGTATTAGATGTAGAAGATTGGCCAAATATTTTTACCAAAATTCCATTTTCTATACCATTTCAACCTCAAGGATATTCTTATGAAGATTATAAACAGGCATGGAAGAAAGCTTTTTATTTAAGGTCTTTTGACCATTCTTGGTTTTTTCAATTTCACAAAGATAGCAAAGTTAAATTCCCATTATGGTTTACGACTGGTGGGATACTCATGGATGCCAACCAGATATTATGCCAATGGAAGCACAACAAGGTTTACAATATTGGAACAATAATAGCAAAATGAAAGAATATAGTAAAGAAATTCAATGGCATGTGTCTCTTAGAGTGCCATGGATATGGTGTTGGAATTTCAAATTGTGCAAATCAGACCAACGCCAAGGCCTATGTCACTGATTAGACAATTCAAATGTAAATGGTGGGATACATACAAAAAAGAGTTATGTTGTCAAAAGGCAGTGGCCACTCTTATGACTACTGGCAAAAGGACATGGATTAATCCCACTACTAATCCAACCACTCCAACTGGACCACACAAAAGGTTACTCAATAGAAGACTCCAACAAATTCAGCAGCAACAATTCAAAAAGGAAAATTCTCAGAAGAAGGTATGGTTTATATGGATATGTAATTTTTATTATTCTAGAAGGGGCTTTTTATCCTGTTATTCCAAATGCATCACAGAATGAACCTATTTCTTTCTCTCTGATCCATATTTGATTGTAATTTTAATTCTTGACAAAAGTTTTAATCCTTCTGATTTAATAAATGATATTAATTGACCATAACTCCAGTCATAAAAATTAATATCTTCTTTTCCTGCTGTTGTTTTATAGCATTAAATATTTCTATATAAAAATAAAGTAGGTAATCCTGAAATGAATTTTTCTTTCCAAAATGGTTGATTACAATCATCTCTTTTAAAAACATAAGTTAAAAAAATATCCTACTATCTAAAATCTGTTAATGTTGGACATCTTAAATTAGTCAGAAATATTTGAGAACTTTTTGATTCATAAGATGGATTTCCTATGAAATGATGAGCTAAAGCCTATATTAAATATTCTGGTGCACCCGATATTTTAATTTTCTTTGAGGATGAATTATTCTTGATTCATTAGTTATGGATATACAGATAGATCAACCATAAATTGATACTAGAAGTCGTAGTTTGTAATTCAATATAAAGTATGTTTTAAAATTGTTAAAAAACTTTAATAGATCCAAGATTAAAATTAGAACAAACAAATAATGAAGAAACCGTAATTTTGAAGAAGATTCTACTAAATCATCAGTATATATCCAAAAACTTTAAAGTGGGATGAAATCACGATTCCACAAACTTTTACAATAATTCCTCCAAATTCCTCAATCAATCAAGAATATACAACAAAGTAATACCTGAAAGATAATTAAACAAAGATGAAAGTATCATAATACACTTTGATGAATTAAGATCTAATAATTATGGAGCTAATAAACGATTAATTCAACCTGAAAGACATTCATATCAGATATACCTACATTAAAAGAACCTTTAGTCAACATACTAATTTAGATACAAACCCTGAAATATATTCAATACCGATTACAGGTAGTCAAGAATTCATTATAAATCACCATTACCAGAAATAATTAATACTATTCATTGAGAAATTCCCATCTTATTCAGAATGAAACCCGAATCTATTAATGTTATAATTGATGAATTTAAACCTAAATTTAATTATTTAGAAATTATTTAATGATGAAATTAATAATGAAAAAGAAATTGGTATAACTCTTTAGATAAAACATTTCAAGAAAATCTTCAAGACAATAGAAAAGGAATTATATAGAAGAAAATTTAATTATCCATTCTTTTCTTGGCTAGAATTTATCACACAAAGGAAATATTACAAATATATATTAACCCCGTCAATAAATGTTCAAACATCCTTATATAAAAAATGGAATTTAATAGGAGGAGAGATAGTTACTTCGGTACATCCACCTTTACTAAATATAGTAATTAATACACCTAAGGAGAAATAGTAGCAACCCCATTTAGAGAAGCTCGAACAGATAAAGGCCCAGTAGAAATAGAAGATATTAAAAAGTTAATCAGCAGTTAAATTATTCAAATCAAATATTATCAACAGTAGCACGTCAATTAGAAATAGTCTCAACAAAATAGATAATATACCTAAAGAAATAAAAATATTCAAGACTCTATTAAAAAAGAAAAATTACATATTTCAACAAATATTATAAATAATCCATTAAAATATAAATTTTCCAAATGAAATATCTAAACCTCATTTTAAAAAATGATATTCAACTCCCACAAGAGATAATGATACATTAAATAAATATTAAAAAAGTTACAAGAAACAAAACCTAGTACTAGTACAGAATCTACATATAATACAAAATATTGAACAAAAATAATTTAATACAAACAGATGATAGTAGCAGTAGTGATTCAAATGAAATTAAAGATATAATAGAAGAAATTGAAGATGAACTACAAGATGATAATATAAATAGAATTAGAAAACAATATAGAAGAAAAAATTATAATTACAGAAAAACAAATTCTTATGCACCATATCAACGAAAAATTATTATCCAAAACTACACCCTCCAATATACAAATTGAAGAAAGAGCAAAGTTTACATCTAGTCAATATGATGGTAGAGCAGTTTATGAATGGAATATAGATGGTAGATCAGAATATGAAATCATTAAGATTACTACAAGAATGGGAATGGCTAGAGTAGCTTATAGACAAGAAGGGTATAACCCAAAAGATATAGCTGTAGCCTTTATGCAGAGGATTTTCAGGACAATTAAAAATTGGTGGGATAATATGATAACAAAAGATCAACGAAATGAAGTAATAGAACATAACTTGAAGAAGACGACTAGATGTTAATGGAAAATATATAGAGATGCTCAAGGAAATCCAAAGAAAATAAAATATCGGATGCACCAGAATATTTAATATATGCTTTAGCTCATCATTTCATAGGAAATCCATCTTATGAATCAAAAAGTTCTCATATTTCTGACTAATTTAAGATGTCCAACATTAACAGATTTTAGATG
Organism: Ophiorrhiza pumila; assembly: GCA_016586305.1. Classification (NCBI taxonomy): domain Eukaryota; kingdom Viridiplantae; phylum Streptophyta; class Magnoliopsida; order Gentianales; family Rubiaceae; genus Ophiorrhiza; species Ophiorrhiza pumila. Next base: position 18,392,486 of record BLIW01000010.1, read on the forward strand.
GTATAAGGATAATGTTTTTTAACTTATGTTTTTAAAAGAGATGATTGTAATCAACCATTTGGAAAGAAAAATTCATTTCAGGATACCTACTTTATTTTCATATAGAATATTTAATGCTATAAAAACAACAACAGAAAAGAAGATATAAATTTTTATGACTGGAGTTATGGTCAATTAATATCATTTATTAAATCAGAAGGATTAAAACTTTGTCAAGAATTAAAATTACAATCAAAATATGGATCAGAGAGAAATGAAATAGGTTCATTCTGTGATGCATTTGGAATAACAGGAATAAAAGCCCCTTCTAGAAATAATAAAAGAATTACATATCCATATAAACCATACAAAAGAAGAGTAAAAAATATCAACAATATTCTAATAATTTCAATCAGACAAGAGATTTTAAGAAAAAGAAGTATAGAAAGAAAAAATTAATTTGTTATAAATGTGGAAAACCAGGTCATATAGCAAACATTGTAAAACTCAAAAAAAATAAATGAAATTTTTGATAAAGAGGAAGATAAAGAATTACGATTAAAAATAATGAAATTATGATTAATAGTGACACAGAAGGAAGTGAGAAAAAACATTAATGAAATTTATACAGATAGCGAAGAAGAATATTCAGATAAATCTTCACCATGTCGTTGTATTAATATGATATCAGATGAAAAACTATTAAAGACTTATTATTTGAACTTATAGTAAAAAAGAAAACCCCGAAGAGCAAAGACAATATTTAATAAGATTAAAAGATTTAATATTAAAAGAAGATAAAAAACCTGAATTTTTAGAACCATTTAATATTACAAAAAATTATATAACAAATACTCAGAACAAAAACCTCAAGGAATAGTTTCCAATTCTAATACAAATTTCATACAGCAACAATTCAAGAATTAAATTAGAAATTAGAGAAATTAAAAATGATTTAAAACTCTGCAGTTAAGTGAATTAGAATTCCAAGCTAAATAAGTCTAAATGAACAAAATCAGAAAGAAGATATCCCAGAAAGTAGTAAAAGCAGTAAAGGAATTCAAATTCCAGAAGAAACAAACAATGAAGAATATTTAAATGTAATTGAAAAAATTAATATAGAAAAATCCATGTATTTGTTACTATAGGAATTCAAGATTATCATACAACTAGTATAGCCATGATAGATAGTGGAGCAGATCAAAGTTGTATTAAAAATGGAATTATACCAATAAAATATTGTTCAAAAAAAAATCATAAATTACAAACCGCAAATGGAAATCCATTAAAAGTTAAATATAAATTAAAAAATGGATTTATATGTAATAATAATTATTGTTTTAAGCATACATTTATTATAGTAGAAGATTTAACTCAAGATGTTATTTTAGGAAACCCTTTTTTATATCAAATTACTCCATTTAAAAAGACAACAGAAGGTTTACAAGTAAACATAATGGGCAATAAATATTATTTCAATTCATTACTCCAGTAAGACAAAGAAGTTAAATTTATTACAAACTAATAGTATATTTTGTCAAGTTAAACAAAAAAAAAAATCAAATACCTATATAAAAGAAGATATTACATATAAACAAATAGACTTTTCAATTAAATAAAGAGGAGATCAAAAACAAAATTATACAATTAGAGGAAAAGTTCAAAGAAACATATGTGCAGATCATCCATCTGCATTTTGGTCAGAAAAACCCATATAATTCAATTACCATATGAAGAAGACTTCAATGAAAGAAATATTCCAACCAAGGCTAGGCCATACAAATGAATTCTGAATTATTAGCACATTGTAAAATAGAAATAAAATCATTATTAGATAAAAAATTAATTAGACCTTCTAAATCTCCATGGAGTTGTTCAGCATTTTATGTCAATAATCAAGCAGAAAAGAAAGAGGAGTTCCAAGATTAGTAATAAATTATAAACCGTTAAATAAAGTATTAAAAGGATAAGATATCCTATTCCTAATAAAAAAGATTTATTAAATAGACTATTTAATGCAAAAGTATATTCAAATTTGATTAAAATCAGGATATTGGCAAATTCAAATAGATGAAAAAGATAAATACAAAACAGCATTTACAGTACCATTCGGACATTATGATGGAATGTAATGCCATTTGGATTAAAAATGCACCATCAGAATTTCAAAATATAATGAATGACATATTTTCTGCATATACATTCATGATAGTTTATATAGAGATATATTATATATTCTAGAACATTAGATGAACATTTTAAACATCTAAATATATTTTTTAAACTAGTAGTACAAAATGGATTAGTAATATCAGCATCAAAAATGAAACTATTTCAAACTCAAATCAGATTCTTAGGACATGATATTATAAAGGAACTATTAGAACTATTAATAGAGCACTTGAATTTGGTAGTAAATTTCCAGATGAAATTAAAGATAAAAATCAATTACAAAGATTTTTAGGATGTCTTAATTATGTTGCAGATTTTTTCCCTAATTTAAGAACGTTGTGTGCACCATTATATGAAAGATTAAAAAAGAATCCACCTCCGTGGTCAAACTTACATACTCAAATAGTTAAAGAAGCAAAAGAAAAAATTAAGTCATTACCATGTTTAGGTATTCCACATCCAGACGCATTCATGATAGTAGAAACCGATGCATCAGAAATAGGTATGGAGGAATTTTAAAGCAAAGGATAAATAATAAAATTCAATTAATAAGATATATGTCTAAAGTATGGACAGGATCTCAAAAGAATTATTCAACAGTTAAAAAGAGATGTTAGCAATAGTTTTAAGTATATCTAAATTTCAAGATGATTTATATAATAAAAAGTTTTTATTAAGAGTAGATTGTAAATTGTAATCTGCTAAAGACATAATTCAAAGAGATATAGAAAACTTAGTATCTAAACAAATATTTGCTAGATGGCAAGGTATTTTATCAGTTTTTGATTTTGATATAGAATATATAAAAGAGAAGATAATTCATTACCTGATTTTTTAACTCGTGAATTTCTTACAGGTAAACAAAAGAATGTCATACCTTTCGAGAAATGAAGATTGGTTATGGATAAAAGATTATATTATCACCCTCAACTAAAAAGAAAATACAAAAAATTTATTCACTAAAAGAACATGTTATTCAAGATCCAGAATTTCCAAACATTTATCATATATATAATAGTAATCCATTGTCAGTAAAACATCAAATATTTTTGCATCAAATGCATTATTACAGTATGTTAGTATCATATTATACTTATAAGTCCACAAGAATCCCAGAAGTAAATAAAGCAATATGGAAAAGAAAAGAAAACTTTAGGAAAGAAATAGCCTTTATATAATTTTTATTTTTACAGGGAAAATCAATGGCAAACAAAGGAGAGTCATCATCTTCATTCAAAAATTACAAAAAACAGACAGCAGCAGATTATATGTCAAAGATGAATACTCCAAGACCTTTATCCCCGGTTATTCAAACTTCCAATAAGTTTACAAGTCTAGAAGAATTTCCATTACTTCCACTCACATATACTCAAGTAACTCAAACACCTTTTGCACAATTAAGGAATAAAGTGTCTAGTTCATCTCAAACACCAGTAGCAATAACCCCACTTCCAATTACACCTACTCCAAATATTGATTCAGGAAAATCATCGTATCAATTAAAAAAATCTTTTGAATATTTATGTTTAACAGAGTTTACTACTAATATTCCAGTTACTGATTTAAATAATTACACTCAACAATTATTTCGAAATGATATGCTATGGTTTTCAGATGATTTATTAAAAACTCAAATGTTTTATGAATTCATTTTAGTAGATTCAGAATCTGTTGAAATCACTCATATTCATGAAGACGGAACGCAAAAAATAGCTTATTCAAAATGTGTGATAAAACAAGTATTAGATGTAGAAGATTGGCCAAATATTTTTACCAAAATTCCATTTTCTATACCATTTCAACCTCAAGGATATTCTTATGAGGATTATAAACAGGCATGGAAGAAAGCTTTTTATTTAAGGTCTTTTGACCATTCTTGGTTTTTTCAATTTCACAAAGGTAGCAAAGTTAAATTCCCATTATGGTTTTACGACTGGTGGGATACTCATGGATGCCAACCAGATATTATGCCAATGGAAGCACAACAAGGTTTACAATATTGGAACAATAATAGCAAAATGAAAGAATATAGTAAAGAAATTCAATGGCATGTGTCTCTTAGAGTGCCATGGATATGGTGTTGGAATTTTCAAATTGTGCAAATCAGACCAACGCCAAGGCCTATGTCACTGATTAGACAATTCAAATGTAAATGGTGGGATACATACAAAAAAGAGTTATGTTGTCAAAAGGCAGTGGCCACTCTTATGACTACTGGCAAAAGGACATGGATTAATCCCACTACTAATCCAACCACTCCAACTGGACCACCACAAAAGGTTACTCAACAGAAGACTCCAACAAATTCAGCAGCAACAATTCAAAAAGGAAAATTCTCAGAAGAAGATATGGAACAATTTTTTCAATTTATGGAATATCAAAAAAGACGCAATCAACAACAGCCACAAATGTCTATAGATTCCACTCCAAGCCCATCTCCTCAAGATATGTTCGGAGGACATTGTGCTCAAGATCCGTTTGAAGATTAATTCATATAATTTAACTTGCAGGTTTTCTTTGATCAACTATTCAGCATGGATGATAAGATTAAATATAATTCAAAAAACATTACAACTCTTCTTCACCAAAGAGAGTTAGGAGGATCTAATCCAAAGGTCATTCATCATAGTATTCATCAAGATTTGCTAGAAGATGGAACTAAAAAAGCAGGACAACATATTCCATCTTGGTGGACATATTACACTCAAAAAACTAAGCAGGATTATTGGTTCTACCGCACTCAAGCATTCAAGAAAAATAGTCAAAAAGAAGATGGGGGACCCAAACCCATGTGAAGACATCCACTCAAAAACATTGCCATGTGAAGACATCCACTCAAAAACATTGCCATGTGAAGACATCCACTCAAAAACATTGCCATGTGAAGATATGAGAAGATTAAGACATCCACTCAAATAAAGAAGACGGACTTCAAATTGTATTCAAATTTTATGTAATAGAATAGTTTTACTTAAAGACTATAAATATGAAGAACTCAAGGGATTTGAGCATCGCATGTTTTTAGAAGCTATCAAAAGCAATAAAAATTTGAGTTTTATTCACTTCTTGTTCTTCTTTCTTTTTAAAAGGTATTAGTTTTATATTAATTTTATATCGCATGTTTTTAGAAGCTATCAAAAGCAATAAAATTATTGTCTAATATTGCAATTAATAGATATAAAGGTCAAGGATTTAAATATATTCATTATGGAATAATAAAAGTATTAATTAAACCTATGCATAGAATAGGTATTAATAATCCTATATTTATAGCATTAAGAGATAGAAGATTAATAGAGTATCAAAATTCAATACTTGCTTTAATTCAAACTAATATATGTGATGGTTCAATATCATTCAATTGTGTACCTAATTTTTTAGTTAGTTTGGATGATGAATTAATTCTTGATTCATTAGTTATGGATATACAGATAGATCAACATAAAATTGATACTAGAAGTCGTAGTTTTGTAATTCAATATAAAGTATGTTTTAAATTGTTAAAAACTTTGATAGATCCAATTTAAAATTAGAACAAACAAATAATGAAAACCGTAATATTTGAAGAAGATTCTACTAAATCATCAGTATATATTCCAAAAACTTTAAAGTGGGATGAAATCACGATTCCACAAACTTTTACAATAATTCCTCAAATTCAATCAAGAAATATACAACAAAGTAATACCTCAAAGATAATTAAACAAGATGATGAAAGTATCATAATACACTTTGATGAATTAAGATCTAATAATTATGGAGCTAATAAACGATTAATTCAACCTGAAAGACATTCAATATCAGATATACCTACATTAAGAAGAACCTTTAGTCAACATACTAATTTAGATACAAACCCTGAAATATATTCAATACCGATTACAGGTAGTCAAAGAATTCATTATAAATCACCATTACCAGAAATAATTAATACTAATTCATTGAGAAATTCACCATCTTATTCAGAAATGAAACCCGAATCTATTAATGTTATAATTGATGAATTTAAATCTCTTTTATCATTATGGAATAATAAAAGTATTAATTAAACCTATGCATAGAATAGGTATTAATAATCCTATATTTATAGCATTAAGAGATAGAAGATTAATAGAGTATCAAGATTCAATACTTGCTTTAATTCAAACTAATATATGTGATGGTTCAATATCATTCAATTGTGTACCTAATTTTTTAGTTAGTTTGGATGATGAATTAATTCTTGATTCATTAGTTATGGATATACAGATAGATCAACATAAAATTGATACTAGAAGTCGTAGTTTTGTAATTCAATACCGATTACAGGTAGTCAAAGAATTCATTATAAATCACCATTACCAGAAATAATTAATACTAATTCATTGAGAAATTCACCATCTTATTCAGAAATGAAACCCGAATCTATTAATGTTATAATTGATGAATTTAAACCTAAATTTAATTATTTAGAAGAATTATTTAATGATGAAATTAATAATGAAAAAAGAAATTGGTATAACTCTTTAGATAAAACATTTCAAGAAAATCTTCAAGACCAATGGAAACAGGAATTATATAGAAGAAAATTTAATTATCCGTTCTTTTCTTGGCTAGAATTTATCACACAAAAAGAAAATATTACAAATGTATATATAACCCCGTCAATAAATGTTCAAACATCCTTATATAAAAAATGGAATTTAATAGGAGGAGAGATAGTTACTTCGGTACATCCACCTCTATTAAATATAGTAATTAATACACCTAAAGGAGAAATAGTAGCAACCCCATTTAGAGAAGCTCGAGCAGATAAAGGCCCAGTAGAAATAGAAGATATTAAAAAAGTTAATCAGCAGTTAAATTATTCAAATCAAATATTATCAACAGTAGCACATCAATTAGAAATAGTCTCAAAAAAAATAGATAATATACCTAAAGAAAATAAAAATATTCAAGACTCTATTAAAAAAGAAAAATTAAATATTTCAACAAATATTATAAATAATCCATTTAAAAATATAAATTTTCCAAATGAAATATCTAAACCTCATTTTCAAATAAATGATATTCAACTCCCACAAAGAGATAATGATACATTAAATAAAATATTAAAAAAGTTACAAGAAACAAAACCTAGTACTAGTACAGAATCTACAGATAATATACAAAATATTGAACAAAATAATTTAATACAAACAGATGATAGTAGCAGTAGTGATTCAAATGAAATTAAAGATATAATAGAAGAAATTGAAGATGAACTACAAGATGATAATATAAATAGAATTAGAAAACAATATAGAAGAAAAAATTATAATTACAGAAAAACAAATTCTTATGCACCATATCAACGAAAAAATTATTATCCAAAACTAACACCTCCAGATATACAAATTGAAGAAAGAGCAAAGTTTACATCTAGTCAATATGATGGTAGAGCAGTTTATGAATGGAATATAGATGGTAGATCAGAATATGAAATATTAAGATTACTACAAGAAATGGGAATGGCTAGAGTAGCTTATAGACAAGAAGGGTATAAACCAAAAGATATAGCTGTAGCCTTTACTGCAGGATTTTCAGGACAATTAAAAAATTGGTGGGATAATATGATAACAAAAGATCAACGAAATGAAGTAATAGAACATACAATTGAAGAAGATGAACTAGATGTTAATGGAAATATAGTAAGAGATGCTCAAGAAAATCCAAAGAAAATTAAAATATCGGATGCACCAGAATATTTAATATATGCTTTAGCTCATCATTTCATAGGAAATCCATCTTATGAATCAAAAAGTTCTCAAATATTTCTGACTAATTTAAGATGTCCAACATTAACAGATTTTAGATGGTATAAGGATATGTTTTTAACTTATGTTTTTAAAAGAGATGATTGTAATGAACCATTTTGGAAAGAAAAATTCATTTCAGGATTACCTACTTTATTTTCAGATAGAATATTTAATGCTATAAAAACAACAACAGGAAAAGAAGATATTAATTTTTATGACTGGAGTTATGGTCAATTAATATCATTTATTAAATCAGAAGGATTAAAACTTTGTCAAGAATTAAAATTACAATCAAAATATGGATCAGAGAGAAATGAAATAGGTTCATTCTGTGATGCATTTGGAATAACAGGAATAAAAGCCCCTTCTAGAAATAATAAAAGAATTACATATCCATATAAACCATACAAAAGAAGAAGTAAAAAATATCAACAATATTCTAATAATTTCAATCAGACAAGAGATTTTAAGAAAAAGAAGTATAGAAAGAAAAAATTAATTTGTTATAAATGTGGAAAACCAGGTCATATAGCAACAAATTGTAAAACTCAAAAAAGAATAAATGAAATTTTTGATAAAGAGGAAGATAAAGAATTACGATTAAAAATAATGAAAATTATGATTAATAGTGACACAGAAGGAAGTGAAGAAAACATTAATGAAATTTATACAGATAGCGAAGAAGAATATTCAGACAAATCTTCACCATGTCGTTGTATTAATATGATATCAGATGAAAAAACTAATAAAGACTTATTATTTGAACTTATTAGTAAAATAGAAAACCCGGAAGAGCAAAGACAATATTTAATAAGATTAAAAGATTTAATATTAAAAGAAGATAAAAAACCTGAATTTTTAGAACCATTTAATATTACAAAATTATATAACAAATACTCAGAACAAAAACCTCAAGGAATAGTTTCCAATTCTAATACAAATTTCATACAACAACAAATTCAAGAATTAAAATTAGAAATTAGAGAAATTAAAAATGATATTAAAACTCTGCAGTTAAGTGAATTAGAATTCCAAGCTAAAATAAGTCTAAATGAACAAAATCAGAAAGAAGATATCCCAGAAAGTAGTAAAAGCAGTAAAGGAATTCAAATTCCAGAAGAAACAAACAATGAAGAATATTTAAATGTAATTGAAAAAATTAATATAGAAAAATGGCATGTATTTGTTACTATAGGAATTCAAGATTATCATACAACTAGTATAGCCATGATAGATAGTGGAGCAGATCAAAGTTGTATTAAAAATGGAATTATACCAATAAAATATTGTTCAAAAACAAATCATAAATTACAAACCGCAAATGGAAATCCATTAAAAGTTAAATATAAATTAAAAAATGGATTTATATGTAATAATAATTATTGTTTTAAGCATACATTTATTATAGTAGAAGATTTAACTCAAGATGTTATTTTAGGAAACCCCTTTTTATATCAAATTACCCCATTTAAAAAGACAACAGAAGGTTTACAAGTAAACATAATGGGCAATAAAATATATTTCAATTCATTACTCCAGTAAGACAAAGAGAGTTAAATTTATTACAAACTAATAGTATATTTTGTCAAGTTAAACAAAAAGAAAATCAAATAAACTATATAAAAGAAGAGATTACATATAAACAAATAGACTTTCAATTAAATAAAGAGGAGATCAAAAACAAAATTATACAATTAGAGGAAAAGTTCAAAGAAACAATATGTGCAGATCATCCATCTGCATTTTGGTCAAGAAAAACCCATATAATTCAATTACCATATGAAGAAGACTTCAATGAAAGAAATATTCCAACCAAGGCTAGGCCAATACAAATGAATTCTGAATTATTAGCACATTGTAAAATAGAAATAAAAGCATTATTAGATAAAAAATTAATTAGACCTTCTAAATCTCCATGGAGTTGTTCAGCATTTTATGTCAATAATCAAGCAGAAAAAGAAAGAGGAGTTCCAAGATTAGTAATAAATTATAAACCGTTAAATAAAGTATTAAAATGGATAAGATATCCTATTCCTAATAAAAAAGATTTATTAAATAGACTATTTAATGCAAAAGTATATTCAAAATTTGATTTAAAATCAGGATATTGGCAAATTCAAATAGATGAAAAAGATAAATACCATTTACAGTACCATTCGGACATTATGAATGGAATGTAATGCCATTTGGATTAAAAAATGCACCATCAGAATTTCAAAATATAATGAATGACATATTTTCTGCATATACATTCATGATAGTTTATATAGATGATATATTAATATATTCTAGAACGTTAGATGAACATTTTAAACATCTAAATATATTTTTTAAACTAGTAGTACAAAATGGATTAGTAATATCAGCATCAAAAATGAAACTATTTCAAACTCAAATCAGATTCTTAGGACATGATATTAATAAAGGAACTATTAGACCTATTAATAGAGCACTTGAATTTGGTAGTAAATTTCCAGATGAAATTAAAGACAAAAATCAATTACAAAGATTTTTAGGATGTCTTAATTATGTTGCAGATTTTTTCCCTAATTTAAGAACGTTGTGTGCACCATTATATGAAAGATTAAAAAAGAATCCACCTCCGTGGTCAAACTTACATACTCAAATAGTTAAAGAAGCAAAAGAAAAAATTAAGTCATTACCATGTTTAGGTATTCCACATCCAGAAGCATTCATGATAGTAGAAACTGATGCATCAGAAATAGGATATGGAGGAATTTTAAAGCAAAGGATAAATAATAAAATTCAATTAATAAGATATATGTCTAAAGTATGGACAGGTTCTCAAAAGAATTATTCAACAGTTAAAAAAGAGATGTTAGCAATAGTTTTAAGTATATCTAAATTTCAAGATGATTTATATAATAAAAAGTTTTTATTAAGAGTAGATTGTAAATCTGCTAAAGACATAATTCAAAGAGATATAGAAAACTTAGTATCTAAACAAATATTTGCTAGATGGCAAGGTATTTTATCAGTTTTTGATTTTGATATAGAATATATAAAAGGAGAAGATAATTCATTACCTGATTTTTTAACTCGTGAATTTCTTACAGGTAAGCAAAAGAATGTCATACCTTTCGAGAAATGAAGATTGGTTATGGATAAAAGATTATATTAATCACCCTCAAACTAAAAAGAAAATACAAAAAATTTATTCACTAAAAGAACATGTTATTCAAGATCCAGAATTTCCAAACATTTATCATATATATAATAGTAATCCATTGTCAGTAAAACATCAAGTATTTTTGCATCAAATGCATTATTACAGTATGTTAGTATCATATTATACTTATAAGTCCACAAGAATCCCAGAAGTAAATAAAGCAATATGGAAAAGAATAGAAAACTTTAGGAAAGAAATAGCCTTTATATAATTTTTATTTTTTACAGGGAAAATCAATGGCAAACAAAGGAGAGTCATCATCTTCATTCAAAAATTACAAAAAACAGACAGCAGCAGATTATCTGTCAAAGGTGAATACTCCAAGACCTTTATCCCCGGTTATTCAAACTTCCAATAAGTTTACAAGTCTAGAAGAATTTCCATTACTTCCACTCACATATACTCAAGTAACTCAAACACCTTTTGCACAATTAAGGAATAAAGTGTCTAGTTCATCTCAAACACCAGTAGCAATAACCCCACTTCCAATTACACCTACTCCAAATATTGATTCAGGAAAATCATCGTATCAATTAAAAAAACCTTTTGAATATTTATGTTTAACAGAGTTTACTACTAATATTCCAGTTACTGATTTAAATAATTACACTCAACAATTATTTCGAAATGATATGCTATGGTTTTCAGATGATTTATTAAAAACTCAAATGTTTTATGAATTCATTTTAGTAGATTCAGAATCTGTTGAAATCACTCATATTCATGAAGAAGGAACGCAAAAAATAGCTTATTCAAAATGTGTGATAAAACAAGTATTAGATGTAGAAGATTGGCCAAATATTTTTACCAAAATTCCATTTTCTATACCATTTCAACCTCAAGGATATTCTTATGAAGATTATAAACAGGCATGGAAGAAAGCTTTTTATTTAAGGTCTTTTGACCATTCTTGGTTTTTTCAATTTCACAAAGATAGCAAAGTTAAATTCCCATTATGGTTTTACGACTGGTGGGATACTCATGGATGCCAACCAGATATTATGCCAATGGAAGCACAACAAGGTTTACAATATTGGAACAATAATAGCAAAATGAAAGAATATAGTAAAGAAATTCAATGGCATGTGTCTCTTAGAGTGCCATGGATATGGTGTTGGAATTTTCAAATTGTGCAAATCAGACCAACGCCAAGGCCTATGTCACTGATTAGACAATTCAAATGTAAATGGTGGGATACATACAAAAAAGAGTTATGTTGTCAAAAGGCAGTGGCCACTCTTATGACTACTGGCAAAAGGACATGGATTAATCCCACTACTAATCCAACCACTCCAACTGGACCACCACAAAAGGTTACTCAACAGAAGACTCCAACAAATTCAGCAGCAACAATTCAAAAAGGAAAATTCTCAGAAGAAGATATGGAACAATTTTTTCAATTTATGGAATATCAAAAAAGACGCAATCAACAACAGCCACAAATGTCTATAGATTCCACTCCAAGCCCATCTCCTCAAGATATGTTCGGAGGACATTGTGCTCAAGATCCGTTTGAAGATTAATTCATATAATTTAACTTGCAGGTTTTCTTTGATCAACTATTCAGCATGGATGATAAGATTAAATATAATTCAAAAAACATTACAACTCTTCTTCACCAAAGAGAGTTAGGAGGATCTAATCCGAAGGTCATTCATCATAGTATTCATCAAGATTTGCTAGAAGATGGAACTAAAAAAGCAGGACAGCATATTCCATCTTGGTGGACATATTACACTCAAAAAACTAAGCAGGATTATTGGTTCTACCGCACTCAAGCATTCAAGAAAAATAGTCAAAAAGAAGATGGGGGACCCAAACCCATGTGAAGACATCCACTCAAAAACATTGCCATGTGAAGACATCCACTCAAAAACATTGCCATGTGAAGACATCCACTCAAAAACATTGCCATGTGAAGACATCCACTCAAAAACATTGCCATGTGAAGATATGCGAAGATTAAGACATCCACTCAAATAAAGAAGACGGACTTCAAATTGTATTCAAATTTTATGTAATAGAATAGTTTTACTTAAAGACTATAAATATGAAGAACTCAAGGGATTTGAGCATCGCATGTTTTTAGAAGCTATCAAAAGCAATAAAAATTTTAGTTTTATTCACTTCTTGTTCTTCTTTCTTTTTAAAAGGTATTATTTTTATATCAATTTTGTATCGTATTTTTATTTTTATAAAGATCCTGCACAATTTGCAGGATCTATAAAAATAAAATACGATATAAAATTAATATAAAACTAATACCTTTTAAAAAGAAAGAAGAACAAGAAGTGAATAAAACTCAAATTTTTATTGCTTTTGATAGCTTCTAAAAACATGCGATACTCAATCCCTTGAGTTCTTCATATTTATAGTCTTTAAGTAAAACTATTCTATTACATAAAATTTGAATAAAATTTGAAATCCGTCTTCTTTATTTGAGTGGATGTCTTAATCTTCACTTTATTTGAGTGGATGTCTTAATCTTCACATATCTTCACATGGCAATGTTTTTGAGTGGATGTCTTCACATGGGTTTGGGTCCCCCATCTTCTTTTTGACTATTTTTCTTGAATGCTTGAGTGCGGTAGAACCAATAATCCTGTTTAGTTTTTTGAGTGTAATATGTCCACCAAGATGGAATATGCTGTCCTGCTTTTTTAGTTCCATCTTCTAGCAAATCTTGATAAATACTATGATGAATGACCTTTGGATTAGATCCTCCTAACTCTCTTTGGTGAAGAAGAGTTGTAATGTTTTTTGAATTATATTTAATCTTATCATCCATGCTGAATAGTTGATCAAAGAAAACCTGCAAGTTAAATTATATGAATTAATCTTCAAACGGATCTTGAGCACAATGTCCTCCCGAACATATCTTGAGGAGATGGGCTTGGAGTGGAATCTATAGACATTTGTGGGCTGTTGTTGATTGCGTCTTTTTTGATATTCCATAAAATTGAAAAATTGTTCCATATCTTCTTCTGATGAATTTCCTTTTTGAATTGTTGGCTGCTGAATTTGTTGGAGTCTTCTGTTGAGTAACCTTTTGTGGTGGTCCAGTTGGAGTGGTTGGATTAGTAGTGGGATTAATCCATGTCCTTTTGCCAGTAGTCATAAGAGTGGCCACTGCCTTTTGACAACATAACTCTTTTTTGTATGTATCCCACCATTTACATTTGAATTGTCTAATCAGTGACATAGGCCTTGGCGTTGGTCTGATTTGCACAATTTGAAAATTCCAACACCATATCCATGGCACTCTAAGAGACACATGCCATTGAATTTCTTTACTATATTCTTTCATTTTGCTATTATTGTTCCAATATTGTAAACCTTGTTGTGCTTCCATTGGCATAATATCTGGTTGGCATCCATGAGTATCCCACCAGTCGTAAAACCATAATGGGAATTTAACTTTGCTATCTTTGTGAAATTGAAAAAACCAAGAATGGTCAAAAGACCTTAAATAAAAAGCTTTCTTCCATGCCTGTTTATAATCTTCATAAGAATATCCTTGAGGTTGAAATGGTATAGAAAATGGAATTTTGGTAAAAATATTTGGCCAATCTTCTACATCTAATACTTGTTTTATCACACATTTTGAATAAGCCATTTTTTGCGTTCCTTCTTCATGAATATGAGTAATTTCAACAGATTCTGAATCTACTAAAATGATTTCATAAAACATTTGAGTTTTTAATAAATCATCTGAAAACCATAGCATATCATTTCGAAATAATTGTTGAGTGTAATTATTTAAATCAGTAACTGGAATATTAGTAGTAAACTCTGTTAAACATAAATATTCAAAAGGTTTTTTTAATTGATACGATGATTTTCCTGAATCAATATTTGGAGTAGGTGTAATTGGAAGTGGGGTTATTGCTACTGGTGTTTGAGATGAACTAGACACTTTATTCCTTAATTGTGCAAAAGGTGTTTGAGTTACTTGAGTATATGTGAGTGGAAGTAATGGAAATTCTTCTAGACTTGTAAACTTATTGGAAGTTTGAATAACCGGGGATAAAGGTCTTGGAGTATTCACCTTTGACATATAATCTGCTGCTGTCTGTTTTTTGTAATTTTTGAATGAAGATGATGACTCTCCTTTGTTTGCCATTGATTTTCCCTGTAAAAAATAAAAATTATATAAAGGCTATTTCTTTCCTAAAGTTTTCTATTCTTTTCCATATTGCTTTATTTACTTCTGGGATTCTTGTGGACTTATAAGTATAATATGATACTAACATACTGTAATAATGCATTTGATGCAAAAATACTTGATGGTTTACTGACAATGGATTACTATTATATATATGATAAATGTTTGGAAATTCTGGATCTTGAATAACATGTTCTTTTAGTGAATAAATTTTTTGTATTTTCTTTTTAGTTTGAGGGTGATTAATATAATCTTTTATCCATAACCAATCTTCATTTCTCGAAAGGTATGACATTCTTTTGCTTACCTGTAAGAAATTCACGAGTTAAAAAATCAGGTAAAGAATTATCTTCTCCTTTTATATATTCTATATCAAAATCAAAAACTGATAAAATACCTTGCCATCTAGCAAATATTTGTTTAGATACTAAGTTTTCTATATCTCTTTGAATTATGTCTTTAGCAGATTTACAATCTACTCTTAATAAAAACTTTTTATTATATAAATCATCTTGAAATTTAGATATACTTAAAACTATTGCTAACATCTCTTTTTTAACTGTTGAATAATTCTTTTGAGAACCTGTCCATACTTTAGACATATATCTTATTAATTGAATTTTATTATTTATCCTTTGCTTTAAAATTCCTCCATATCCTATTTCTGATGCATCAGTTTCTACTATCATGAATGCTTCTGGATGTGGAATACCTAAACATGGTAATGACTTAATTTTTTCTTTTGCTTCTTTAACTATTTGAGTATGTAAGTTTGACCACGGAGGTGGATTCTTTTTTAATCTTTCATATAATGGTGCACACAACGTTCTTAAATTAGGGAAAAAATCTGCAACATAATTAAGACATCCTAAAAATCTTTGTAATTGATTTTTGTCTTTAATTTCATCTGGAAATTTACTACCAAATTCAAGTGCTCTATTAATAGGTCTAATAGTTCCTTTATTAATATCATGTCCTAAGAATCTGATTTGGGTTTGAAATAGTTTCATTTTTGGTGCTGATATTACTAATCCATTTTGTACTACTAGTTTAAAAAATATATTCAGATGTTTAAAATGTTCATCTAATGTTCTGGAATATATTAATATATCATCTATATAAACTATCATGAATGTATATGCAGAAAATATGTCATTCATTATATTTTGAAATTCTGATGGTGCATTTTTTAATCCAAATGGCATTACATTCCATTCATAATGTCCGAACGGTACTGTAAATGCTGTTTTGTACTTATCTTTTTCATCTATTTGAATTTGCCAATATCCTGATTTTAAATCAAATTTTGAATATACTTTTGCATTAAATAGTCTATTTAATAAATCTTTTTTATTAGGAATAGGATATCTTATCCATTTTAATACTTTATTTAACGGTTTATAATTTATTACTAATCTTGGTACTCCTCTTTCTTTTTCTGCTTGATTATTAACATAAAATGCTGAACAACTCCATGGAGATTTAGAAGGTCTAATTAATTTTTTATCTAATAATGATTTTATTTCTATTTTACAATGTGCTAATAATTCAGAATTCATTTGTATTGGCCTAGCCTTGGTTGGAATATTTCTTTCATTGAAGTCTTCTTCATATGGTAATTGAATTATATAGGTTTTTCTTGACCAAAATGCAGATGGATGATCTGCACATATTGTTTCTTTGAACTTTTCCTCTAATTGTATAATTTTGTTTTTGATCTCCTCTTTATTTAATTGAAAGTCTATTTGTTTATATGTAATCTCTTCTTTTATATAGTTTATTTGATTTTCTTTTTGTTTAACTTGACAAAATATACTATTAGTTTGTAATAAATTTAACTCTCTTTGTCTTACTGGAGTAATAAATTGAAATAATATTTTATTGCCCATTATGTTTACTTGTAAACCTTCTGTTGTCTTTTTAAATGGGGTAATTTGATATAAAAAAGGGTTTCCTAAAATAACATCTTGAGTTAAATCTTCTACTATAATAAATGTATGCTTAAAACAATAATTATTATTACATATAAATCCATTTTTTAATTTATATTTAACTTTTAATGGATTTCCATTTGCGGTTTGTAATTTATGATTTGTTTTTGAACAATATTTTATTGGTATAATTCCATTTTTAATACAACTTTGATCTGCTCCACTATCTATCATGGCTATACTAGTTGTATGATAATCTTGAATTCCTATAGTAACAAATACATGCCATTTTTCTATATTAATTTTTTCAATTACATTTAAATATTCTTCATTGTTTGTTTCTCCTGGAATTTGAATTCCTTTACTGCTTTTACTACTTTCTGGGATATCTTCTTTCTGATTTTGTTCATTTAGACTTATTTTAGCTTGGAATTCTAATTCACTTAACTGTAGAGTTTTAATATCATTTTTAATTTCTCTAATTTCTAATTTTAATTCTTGAATTTGTTGCTGTATGAAATTTGTATTAGAATTGGAAACTATTCCTTGAGGTTTTTGTTCTGAGTATTTGTTATATAATTTTGTAATATTAAATGGTTCTAAAAATTCAGGTTTTTTATCTTCTTTTAATATTAAATCTTTACTTCCGGGTTTTCTATTTTACTAATAAGTTCAAATAATAAGTCTTTATTAGTTTTTTCATCTGATATCATATTAATACAACGACATGGTGAAGATTTATCTGAATATTCTTCTTCGCTATCTGTATAAATTTCATTAATGTTTTCTTCACTTTCTTCTGTGTCACTATTAATCATAATTTTCATTATTTTTAATCGTAATTCTTTATCTTCCTCTTTATCAAAAATTTCATTTATTCTTTTTTGAGTTTTACAATTTGTTGCTATATGACCTGGTTTTCCACATTTATAACAAATTAATTTTTTCTTTCTATACTTCTTTTTCTTAAAATCTCTTGTCTGATTGAAATTATTAGAATATTGTTGATATTTTTTACTTCTTCTTTTGTATGGTTTATATAGATATGTAATTCTTTTGTTATTTCTAGAAGGGGCTTTTATTCCTGTTATTCCAAATGCATCACAGAATGAACCTATTTCATTTCTCTCTGATCCATATTTTGATTGTAATTTTAATTCTTGACAAAGTTTTAATCCTTCTGATTTAATAAATGATATTAATTGACCATAACTCCAGTCATAAAAATTAATATCTTCTTTTCCTGTTGTTGTTTTTATAGCATTAAATATTCTATATGAAAATAAAGTAGGTAATCCTGAAATGAATTTTTCTTTCCAAAATGGTTGATTACAATCATCTCTTTTAAAAACATAAGTTAAAAACATATCCTTATACCATCTAAAATCTGTTAATGTTGGACATCTTAAATTAGTCAGAAATATTTGAGAACTTTTTGATTCATAAGATGGATTTCCTATGAAATGATGAGCTAAAGCATATATTAAATATTCTGGTGCATCCGATATTTTAATTTTCTTTGGATTTCCTTGAGCATCTCTTACTATATTTCCATTAACATGTAGTTCGTCTTCTTCAATTGTATGTTCTATTACTTCATTTCGTTGATCTTTTGTTACCATATTATCCCACCAATTTTTTAATTGTCCTGAAAATCCTGCAGTAAAGGCTACAGCTATATCTTTTGGTTTATACCCTTCTTGTCTATAAGCTACTCTAGCCATTCCCATTTCTTGTAGTAATCTTAATATTTCATATTCTGATCTACCATCTATATTCCATTCATAAACTGCTCTACCATCATATTGACTAGATGTAAATTTTGCTCTTTCTTCAATTTGTATATCTGGAGGTGTTAGTTTTGGATAATAATTTTTTTCGTTGATATGGTGCATAAGAATTTGTTTTTCTGTAATTATAATTTTTTCTTCTATATTGTTTTCTAATTCTATTTATATTATCATCTTGTAGTTCATCTTCAATTTCTTCTATTATATATTTAATTTCATTTGAATCACTACTGCTACTATCATCTGTTTGTATTAAATTATTTTGTTCAATATTTTGTATATTATCTGTAGATTCTGTACTAGTACTAGGTTTTGTTTCTTGTAACTTTTTTAATATTTTGTTAAATGTATCATTATCTCTTTGTGGGAGTTGAATATCATTTATTTGAAAATGAGGTTTAGATATTTCATTTGGAAAATTTATATTTTTAAATGGATTATTTATAATATTTGTTGAAATATTTAATTTTTCTTTTTTAATAGAGTCTTGAATATTTTTATTTTCTTTAGGTATATTATCTATTTTTGTTGAGACTATTTCTAATTGATGTGCTACTGTTGATAGTATTTGATTTGAATAATTTAACTGCTGATTAACTTTCTTAATATCTTCTATTTCTACTGGGCCTTTATCTGTTCGAGCTTCTCTAAATGGGGTTGCTACTATTTCTCCTTCAGGTGTATTAATTACTATATTTAATAGAGGTGGATGTACCGAAGTAACTATCTCTCCTCCTATTAAATTTCATTTTTTATATAAGGATGTTTGAACATTTATTGACGGGGTTATATATACATTTGTAATATTTTCTTTTTTGTGTGATAAATTCTAGCCAAGAAAAGAATGGATAATTAAATTTTCTTCTATATAATTCCTGTTTCCATTGGTCTTGAAGATTTTCTTGAAATGTTTTATCTAAAGAGTTATACCAATTTCTTTTTTCATTATTAATTTCATCATTAAATAATTCTTCTAAATAATTAAATTTAGGTTTAAATTCATCAATTATAACATTAATAGATTCGGGTTTCATTTCTGAATAAGATGGTGAATTTCTCAATGAATTAGTATTAATTATTTCTAGTAATGGTGATTTACAATGAATTCTTTGACTACCTGTAATCGGTATTGAATATATTTCAGGGTTTGTATCTAAATTAGTATGTTGACTAAAGGTTCTTCTTAATGTAGGTATATCTGATATTGAATGTCTTTCAGGTTGAATTAATCGTTTATTAGCTCCATAATTATTAGATCTTAATTCATCAAAGTGTATTATGATACTTCCATCATCTTGTCTAATTATCTTTGAGGTATTACTTTGTTGTATATTTCTTGATTGAATTTGAGGAATTATTGTAAAAGTTTGTGGAATCGTGATTTCATCCCACTTTAAAGTTTTTGGAATATATACTGATGATTTAGTAGAATCTTCTTCAAATATTACGGTTTCTTCATTATTTGTTTGTTCTAATTTTAATCTTGGATCTATTAAAGTTTTTAACAATTTAAAACATACTTTATATTGAATTACAAAACTACGACTTCTAGTATCAATTTTATGTTGATCTATCTGTATATCTATAACTAATGAATCAAGAATTAATTCATCATCCAAACTAACTAAAAAATTAGGTACACAATTGAATGATATTGAACCATCACATATATTAGTTTGAATTAAAGCAAGTATTGAATCTTGATACTCTATTAATCTTCTATCTCTTAATGCTATAAATATAGGATTATTAATACCTATTCTATGCATAGGTTTAATTAATACTTTTATTATTCCATAATGAATATATTTAAATCCTTGACCTTTATATCTATTAATTGCAATATTAGACAATAATTTTATAGTTTTTGAAATTTCTTTAAATGTTAAATCTTGTTCATGTATTTTAACTGAGTAAGAATTATTAAAACTTAAATTACCTATATGATAAACAGAACTTAAAGTTTTTGAGTTTATATCAAACTGTATTTCATAACTTTGATTAATATTATCTACATCTGCTAAATTAGTATTATTGCCAAAATTAAACAATTTCTTAAAAGTATTTAAATTCATAACTTTTAAAACGTACCTTAGTTGCTTAATGCAACACAAAGAATGCAGAATGTATGGGGAACACAGGAGTGCCTAACCGGGAACACCTTAAGCTAACGATGCAATGGCTTACCAACGGATTCACAAGGCTACTCAACCGCTTACCAATCCTTACAGCTCCTTATTCTTGGGGTTGATTAATTAACTAAAGTATTATTAAAAGTTTAGATTTTAAATATTTAAAAGAGATTGAATGAATAAAGGCTCTGATACCAAATTGTGCAGGATCTTTATAAAAATAAAAATACGATACAAAATTGATATAAAAATAATACCTTTTAAAAAGAAAGAAGAACAAGAAGTGAATAAAACTCAAATTTGGTATCAGAGTTAAATCTTAAAACAATTTCACAGAATGGATCTTTTGACCATTCCTGATTTAAATAATACATCTTGAGTTAAATCTTCTACTATAATAAATGTATGCTTAAAACAATAATTATTATTACATATAAATCCATTTTTTAATTTATATTTAACTTTTAATGGATTTCCATTTGCGGTTTGTAATTTATGATTTGTTTTTGAACAATATTTTATTGGTATAATTCCATTTTTAATACAACTTTGATCTGCTCCACTATCTATCATGGCTATACTAGTTGTATGATAATCTTGAATTCCTATAGTAACAAATACATGCCATTTTTCTATATTAATTTTTTCAATTACATTTAAATATTCTTTATTGTTTGTTTCTTCTGGAATTTGAGTTCCTTTACTGCTTTTACTACTTTCTGGGATATCTTCTTTCTGATTTTGTTCATTTAGACTTATTTTAGCTTGGAATTCTAATTCACTTAACTGCAGAGTTTTAATATCATTTTTAATTTCTCTAATTTCTAATTTTAATTCTTGAATTTGTTGCTGTATGAAATTTGTATTAGAATTGGAAACTATTCCTTGAGGTTTTTGTTCTGAGTATTTGTTATATAATTTTGTAATATTAAATGGTTCTTCTTTCTGATTTTGTTCATTTAGACTTATTTTAGCTTGGAATTCTAATTCACTTAACTGTAGAGTTTTAATATCATTTTTAATTTCTCTAATTTCTAATTTTAATTCTTGAATTTGTTGCTGTATGAAATTTGTATTAGAATTGGAAACTATTCCTTGAGGTTTTTGTTCTGAGTATTTGTTATATAATTTTGTAATATTAAATGGTTCTAAAAATTCAGGTTTTTTATCTTCTTTTAATATTAAATCTTTTAATCTTATTAAATATTGTCTTTGCTCTTCCGGGTTTTCTATTTTACTAATAAGTTCAAATAATAAGTCTTTATTAGTTTTTTCATCTGATATCATATTAATACAACGACATGGTGAAGATTTATCTGAATATTCTTCTTCGCTATCTGTATAAATTTCATTAATGTTTTCTTCACTTTCTTCTGTGTCACTATTAATCATAATTTTCATTATTTTTAATCGTAATTCTTTATCTTCCTCTTTATCAAAAATTTCATTTATTCTTTTTTGAGTTTTACAATTTGTTGCTATATGACCTGGTTTTCCACATTTATAACAAATTAATTTTTTCTTTCTATACTTCTTTTTCTTAAAATCTCTTGTCTGATTGAAATTATTAGAATATTGTTGATATTTTTTACTTCTTCTTTTGTATGGTTTATATGGAAATGTAATTCTTTTGTTATTTCTAGAAGGGGCTTTTATTCCTGTTATTCCAAATGCATCACAGAATGAACCAATTTCATTTCTCTCTGATCCATATTTTGATTGTAATTTTAATTCTTGACAAAGTTTTAATCCTTCTGATTTAATAAATGATATTAATTGACCATAACTCCAGTCATAAAAATTAATATCTTCTTTTCCTGTTGTTGTTTTTATAGCATTAAATATTCTATATGAAAATAAAGTAGGTAATCCTGAAATGAATTTTTCTTTCCAAAATGGTTGATTACAATCATCTCTTTTAAAAACATAAGTTAAAAACATACCCTTATACCATCTAAAATCTGTTAATGTTGGACATCTTAAATTAGTCAGAAATATTTGAGAACTTTTTGATTCATAAGATGGATTTCCTATGAAATGATGAGCTAAAGCATATATTAAATATTCTGGTGCATCCGATATTTTAATTTTCTTTGGATTTCCTTGAGCATCTCTTACTATATTTCCATTAACATCTAGTTCGTCTTCTTCAATTGTATGTTCTATTACTTCATTTCGTTGATCTTTTGTTATCATATTATCCCACCAATTTTTTAATTGTCCTGAAAATCCTGCAGTAAAGGCTACAGCTATATCTTTTGGTTTATACCCTTCTTAGACATAAGCTACTCTAGCCATTCCCATTTCTTGTAGTAATCTTAATATTTCATATTCTGATCTACCATCTATATTCCATTCATAAACTGCTCTACCATCATATTGACTAGATGTAAATTTTGCTCTTTCTTCAATTTGTATATCTGGAGGTGTTAGTTTTGGATAATAATTTTTTCGTTGATATGGTGCATAAGAATTTGTTTTTCTGTAATTATAATTTTTTCTTCTATATTGTTTTCTAATTCTATTTATATTATCATCTTGTAGTTCATCTTCAATTTCTTCTATTATATCTTTAATTTCATTTGAATCACTACTGCTACTATCATCTGTTTGTATTAAATTATTTTGTTCAATATTTTGTATATTATCTGTAGATTCTGTACTAGTACTAGGTTTTGTTTCTTGTAACTTTTTTAATATTTTGTTTAATGTATCATTATCTCTTTGTGGGAGTTGAATATCATTTATTTGAAAATGAGGTTTAGATATTTCATTTGGAAAATTTATATATTTAAATGGATTATTTATAATATTTGTTGAAATATTTAATTTTTCTTTTTTAATAGAGTCTTGAATATTTTTATTTTCTTTAGGTATATTATCTATTTTTGTTGAGACTATTTCTAATTGATGTGCTACTGTTGATAGTATTTGATTTGAACAATTTAACTGCTGATTAACTTTCTTAATATCTTCTATTTCTACTGGGCCCTTATCTGTTCGAGCTTCTCTAAATGGGGTTGCTACTATTTCTCCTTTAGGTGTATTAATTACTATATTTAATAGAGGTGGATGTACCGAAGTAACTATCTCTCCTCCTATTAAATTCCATTTTTTATATAAGGATGTTTGAACATTTATTGACGGGGTTATATATACATTTGTAATATTTTCTTTTTGTGTGATAAATTCTAGCCAAGAAAAGAATGGATAATTAAATTTTCTTCTATATAATTCCTGTTTCCATTGGTCTTGAAGATTTTCTTGAAATGTTTTATCTAAAGAGTTATACCAATTTCTTTTTTCATTATAAATTTCATCATTAAATAATTCTTCTAAATAATTAAATTTAGGTTTAAATTCATCAATTATAACATTAATAGATTCGGGTTTCATTTCTGAATAAGATGGTGAATTTCTCAATGAATTAGTATTAATTATTTCTGGTAATGGTGATTTATAATGAATTCTTTGACTACCTGTAATCGGTATTGAATATATTTCAGGGTTTGTATCTAAATTAGTATGTTGACTAAAGGTTCTTCTTAATGTAGGTATATATGATATTGAATGTCTTTCAGGTTGAATTAATCGTTTATTAGCTCCATAATTATTAGATCTTAATTCATCAAAGTGTAATATGATACTTCCATCATCTTGTTTAATTATCTTTGAGGTATTACTTTGTTGTATATTTCTTGATTGAATTTGAGGAATTATTGTAAAAGTTTGTGGAATCGTGATTTCATCCCACTTTAAAGTTTTTGGAATATATACTGATGATTTAGTAGAATCTTCTTCAAATATTACGGTTTTTTCATTATTTGTTTGTTCTAATTTTAATCTTGGATCTATTAAAGTTTTTAACAATTTAAAACATACTTTATATTGAATTACAAAACTACGACTTCTAGTATCAATTTTATGTTGATCTATCTGTATATCCATAACTAATGAATCAAGAATTAATTCATCATCCAAACTAACTAAAAAATTAGGTATACAATTGAATGATATTGAACCATCACATATATTAGTTTGAATTAAAGCAAGTATTGAATCTTGATACTCTATTAATCTTCTATCTCTTAATGCTATAAATATAGGATTATTAATACCTATTCTATGCATAGGTTTAATTAATACTTTTATTATTCCATAATGAATATATTTAAATCCTTGACCTTTATATCTATTAATTGCAATATTAGACAATAATTTTATAGTTTTTGAAATTTCTTTAAATGTTAAATCTTGTTCATGTATTTTAACTGAGTAAGAATTATTAAAATTTAAATTACCTATATGATAAACAGAACTTAAAGTTTTTGAGTTTATATCAAACTGTATTTCATGACTTTGATTAATATTATCTACATCTGCTAAATTAGTATTATTGCCAAAATTAAACAATTTCTTAAAAGTATTTAAATTCATAACTTTTAAAACGTACCTTAGTTGCTTAATGCAACACAAAGAATGCAGAATGTATGGGGAACACAGGAGTGCCTAACCGGGAACACCTTAAGCTGACGATGCAATGGCTTACCAACGGATTCACAAGGCTACTCAACCGCTTACCAATCCTTACAGCTCCTTATTCTTGGGGTTGATTAATTAACTAAAGTATTATTAAAAGTTTAGATTTTAAATATTTAAAAGAGATTGAATGAATAAAGGCTCTGATACCAAATTGTGCAGGATCTTTATAAAAATAAAAATACGATACAAAATTGATATAAAAATAATACCTTTTATTTAATGCTATAAAAACAACAACAGGAAAAGAAGATATTAATTTTTATGACTGGAGTTATGGTCAATTAATATCATTTATTAAATCAGAAGGATTAAAACTAATTGTGCAGGATCTTTATAAAAATAAAAATACGATACAAAATTGATATAAAAATAATACCTTTTAAAAAGAAAGAAGAACAAGAAGTGAATAAAACTCAAATTTTTATTGCTTTTGATAGCTTCTAAAAACATGCGATGCTCAAATCCCTTGAGTTCTTCATATTTATAGTCTTTAAGTAAAACTATTCTATTACATAAAATTTGAATACATTTTGAAGTCCGTCTTCTTTATTTGAGTGGATGTCTTAATCTTCTCATATCTTCACATGGCAATGTTTTTGAGTGGATGTCTTCACATGGCAATGTTTTTGAGTGGATGTCTTCACATGGGTTTGGGTCCCCCATCTTCTTTTTGACTATTTTTCTTGAATGCTTGAGTGCGGTAGAACCAATAATCCTGCTTAGTTTTTTGAGTGTAATATGTCCACCAAGATGGAATATGCTGTCCTGCTTTTTTAGTTCCATCTTCTAGCAAATCTTGATGAATACTATGATGAATGACCTTTGGATTAGATCCTCCTAACTCTCTTTGGTGAAGAAGAGTTGTAATGTTTTTTGAATTATATTTAATCTTATCATCCATGCTGAATAGTTGATCAAAGAAAACCTGCAAGTTAAATTATATGAATTAATCTTCAAACGGATCTTGAGCACAATGTCCTCCGAACATATCTTGAGGAGATGGGCTTGGAGTGGAATCTATAGACATTTGTGGCTGTTGTTGATTGCGTCTTTTTTGATATTCCATAAATTGAAAAAATTGTTCCATATCTTCTTCTGAGAATTTTCCTTTTTGAATTGTTGCTGCTGAATTTGTTGGAGTCTTCTGTTGAGTAACCTTTTGTGGTGGTCCAGTTGGAGTGGTTGGATTAGTAGTGGGATTAATCCATGTCCTTTTGCCAGTAGTCATAAGAGTGGCCACTGCCTTTTGACAACATAACTCTTTTTTGTATGTATCCCACCATTTACATTTGAATTGTCTAATCAGTGACATAGGCCTTGGCGTTGGTCTGATTTGCACAATTTGAAAATTCCAACACCATATCCATGGCACTCTAAGAGACACATGCCATTGAATTTCTTTACTATATTCTTTCATTTTGCTATTATTGTTCCAATATTGTAAACCTTGTTGTGCTTCCATTGGCATAATATCTGGTTGGCATCCATGAGTATCCCACCAGTCATAAAACCATAATGGGAATTTAACTTTGCTATCTTTGTGAAATTGAAAAAACCAAGAATGGTCAAAAGACCTTAAATAAAAAGCTTTCTTCCATGCCTGTTTATAATCTTCATAAGAATATCCTTGAGGTTGAAATGGTATAGAAAATGGAATTTTGGTAAAAATATTTGGCCAATCTTCTACATCTAATACTTGTTTTATCACACATTTTGAATAAGCTATTTTTTGCGTTCCTTCTTCATGAATATGAGTGATTTCAACAGATTCTGAATCTACTAAAATGAATTCATAAAACATTTGAGTTTTTAATAAATCATCTGAAAACCATAGCATATCATTTCGAAATAATTGTTGAGTGTAATTATTTAAATCAGTAACTGGAATATTAGTAGTAAACTCTGTTAAACATAAATATTCAAAAGGTTTTTTTAATTGATACGATGATTTTCCTGAATCAATATTTGGAGTAGGTGTAATTGGAAGTGGGGTTATTGCTACTGGTGTTTGAGATGAACTAGACACTTTATTCCTTAATTGTGCAAAAGGTGTTTGAGTTACTTGAGTATATGTGAGTGGAAGTAATGGAAATTCTTCTAGACTTGTAAACTTATTGGAAGTTTGAATAACCGGGGATAAAGGTCTTGGAGTATTCACCTTTGACATATAATCTGCTGCTATCTGTTTTTTGTAATTTTTGAATGAAGATGATGACTCTCCTTTGTTTGCCATTGATTTTTCCTGTAAAAAATAAAAATTATATAAAGGCTATTTCTTTCCTAAAGTTTTCTATTCTTTTCCATATTGCTTTATTTACTTCTGGGATTCTTGTGGACTTATAAGTATAATATGATACTAACATACTGTAATAATGCATTTGATGCAAAAATACTTGATGTTTTACTGACAATGGATTACTATTATATATATGATAAATGTTTGGAAATTCTGGATCTTGAATAACATGTTCTTTTAGTGAATAAATTTTTAGTATTTTCTTTTTAGTTTGAGGGTGATTAATATAATCTTTTATCCATAACCAATCTTCATTTCTCGAAATATGTGTCATTCTTCTGTTTACCTGTAAGAAATTCACGAGTTAAAAAATCAGGTAATGAATTATCTTCTCCTTTTATATATTCTATATCAAAATCAAAAACTGATAAAATACCTTGCCATCTAGCAAATATTTGTTTAGATACTAAGTTTTCTATATCTCTTTGAATTATGTCTTTAGCAGATTTACAATCTACTCTTAATAAAAACTTTTTATTATATAAATCATCTTGAAATTTAGATATACTTAAAACTATTGCTAACATCTCTTTTTTAACTGTTGAATAATTCTTTTGAGAACCTGTCCATACTTTAGACATATATCTTATTAATTGAATTTTATTATTTATCCTTTGCTTTAAAATTCCTCCATATCCTATTTCTGATGCATCAGTTTCTACTATCATGAATGCTTCTGGATGTGGAATACCTAAACATGGTAATGACTTAATTTTTTCTTTTGCTTCTTTAACTATTTGAGTATGTAAGTTTGACCACGGAGGTGGATTCTTTTTTAATCTTTCATATAATGGTGCACACAACGTTCTTAAATTAGGGAAAAAATCTGCAACATAATTAACACATCCTAAAAATCTTTGTAATTGATTTTTGTCTTTAATTTCATCTGGAAATTTACTACCAAATTCAAGTGCTCTATTAATAGGTCTAATAGTTCCTTTATTAATATCATGTCCTAAGAATCTGATTTGAGTTTGAAATAGTTTCATTTTTGATGCTGATATTACTAATCCATTTTGTACTACTAGTTTAAAAAATATATTTAGATGTTTAAAATGTTCATCTAACGTTCTAGAATATATTAATATATCATCTATATAAACTATCATGAATGTATATGCAGAAAATATGTCATTCATTATATTTTGAAATTCTGATGGTGCATTTTTTAATCCAAATGGCATTACATTCCATTCATAATGTCCGAACGGTACTGTAAATGCTGTTTTGTACTTATCTTTTTCATCTATTTGAATTTGCCAATATCCTGATTTTAAATCAAATTTTGAATATACTTTTGCATTAAATAGTCTATTTAATAAATTTTTTTTATTAGGAATAGGATATCTTATCCATTTTAATACTTTATTTAACGGTTTATAATTTATTACTAATCTTGGAACTCCTCTTTCTTTTTCTGCTTGATTATTGACATAAAATGCTGAACAACTCCATGGAGATTTAGAAGGTCTAATTAATTTTTTATCTAATAATGATTTTATTTCTATTTTACAATGTGCTAATAATTCAGAATTCATTTGTATTGGCCTAGCCTTGGTTGGAATATTTCTTTCATTGAAGTCTTCTTCATATGGTAATTGAATTATATGGGTTTTTCTTGACCAAAATGCAGATGGATGATCTGCACATATTGTTTCTTTGAACTTTTCCTCTAATTGTATAATTTTGTTTTTGATCTCCTCTTTATTTAATTGAAAGTCTATTTGTTTATATGTAATCTCTTCTTTTATATAGTTTATTTGATTTTCTTTTTGTTTAACTTGACAAAATATACTATTAGTTTGTAATAAATTTAACTCTCTTTGTCTTACTGGAGTAATGAATTGAAATAATATTTTATTGCCCATTATGTTTACTTGTAAACCTTCTGTTGTCTTTTTAAATGGGGTAATTTGATATAAAAAGGGGTTTCCTAAAATAACATCTTGAGTTAAATCTTCTACTATAATAAATGTATGCTTAAAACAATAATTATTATTACATATAAATCCATTTTTTAATTTATATTTAACTTTTAATGGATTTCCATTTGCGGTTTGTAATTTATGATTTGTTTTTGAACAATATTTTATTCGTATAATGCCATTTTTAATACAACTTTGATCTGCTCCACTATCTATCATGGCTATACTAGTTGTATGATAATCTTGAATTCCTATAGTAACAAATACATGCCATTTTTCTATATTAATTTTTTCAATTACATTTAAATATTCTTCATTGTTTGTTTCTTCTGGAATTTGAATTCCTTTACTGCTTTTACTACTTTCTGGGATATCTTCTTTCTGATTTTGTTCATTTAGACTTATTTTAGCTTGGAATTCTAATTCACTTAACTGCAGAGTTTTAATATCATTTTTAATTTCTCTAATTTCTAATTTTAATTCTTGAATTTGTTGCTGTATGAAATTTGTATTAGAATTGGAAACTATTCCTTGAGGTTTTTGTTCTGAGTATTTGTTATATAATTTTGTAATATTAAATGGTTCTAAAAATTCAGGTTTTTTTATCTTCTTTTAATATTAAATCTTTTAATCTTATTAAATATTGTCTTTGCTCTTCCGGGTTTTCTATTTTACTAATAAGTTCAAATAATAAGTCTTTATTAGTTTTTTCATCTGATATCATATTAATACAACGACATGGTGAAGATTTATCTGAATATTCTTCTTCGCTATCTGTATAAATTTCATTAATGTTTTCTTCACTTCCTTCTGTGTCACTATTAATCATAATTTTCATTATTTTTAATCGTAATTCTTTATCTTCCTCTTTATCAAAAATTTCATTTATTCTTTTTTGAGTTTTACAATTTGTTGCTATATGACCTGGTTTTCCACATTTATAACAAATTAATTTTTTCTTTCTATACTTCTTTCTCTTAAAATCTCTTGTCTGATTGAAATTATTAGAATATTGTTGATATTTTTTACTTCTTCTTTTGTATGGTTTATATGGATATGTAATTCTTTTATTATTTCTAGAAGGGGCTTTTATTCCTGTTATTCCAAATGCATCACAGAATGAACCTATTTCATTTCTCTCTGATCCATATTTTTATTGTAATTTTAATTCTTGACAAAGTTTTAATCCTTCTGATTTAATAAATGATATTAATTGACCATAACTCCAGTCATAAAAATTAATATCTTCTTTTCCTGTTGTTGTTTTTATAGCATTAAATATTCTATATGAAAATAAAGTAGGTAATCCTGAAATGAATTTTTCTTTCCAAAATGGTTGATTACAATCATCTCTTTTAAAAACATAAGTTAAAAACATATCCTTATACCATCTAAAATCTGTTAATGTTGGACATCTTAAATTAGTCAGAAATATTTGAGAACTTTTTGATTCATAAGATGGATTTCCTATGAAATGATGAGCTAAAGCATATATTAAATATTCTGGTGCATCCGATATTTTAATTTTCTTTGGATTTCCTTGAGCATCTCTTACTATATTTCCATTAACATCTAGTTCGTCTTCTTCAATTGTATGTTCTATTACTTCATTTCGTTGATATTTTGTTATCATATTATCCCACCAATTTTTTAATTGTCCTGAAAATCCTGCAGTAAAGGCTACAGCTATATCTTTTGGTTTATACCCTTCTTGTCTATAAGCTACTCTAGCCATTCCCATTTTTTGTAGTAATCTTAATATTTCATATTCTGATCTACCATCTATATTCCATTCATAAACTGCTCTACCATCATATTGACTAGATGTAAACTTTGCTCTTTCTTCAATTTGTATATCTGGAGGTGTTAGTTTTGGATAATAATTTTTTCGTTGATATGGTGCATAAGAATTTGTTTTTCTGTAATTATAATTTTTTCTTCTATATTGTTTTCTAATTCTATTTATATTATCATCTTGTAGTTCATCTTCAATTTCTTCTATTATATCTTTAATTTCATTTGAATCACTACTGCTACTATCATCTGTTTGTATTAAATTATTTTGTTCAATATTTTGTATATTATCTGTAGATTCTGTACTAGTACTAGGTTTTGTTTCTTGTAATTTTTTTAATATTTTATTTAATGTATCATTATCTCTTTGTGGGAGTTGAATATCATTTATTTGAAAATGAGGTTTAGATATTTCATTTGGAAAATTTATATTTTTAAATGGATTATTTATAATATTTGTTGAAATATTTAATTTTTCTTTTTTAATAGAGTCTTGAATATTTTTATTTTCTTTAGGTATATTATCTATTTTTGTTGAGACTATTTCTAATTGATGTGCTACTGTTGATAATATTTGATTTGAATAATTTAACTGCTGATTAACTTTCTTAATATCTTCTATTTCTACTGGGCCTTTATCTGTTCGAGCTTCTCTAAATGGGGTTGCTACTATTTCTCCTTTAGGTGTATTAATTACTATATTTAATAGAGGTGGATGTACCGAAGTAACTATCTCTCCTCCTATTAAATTCCATTTTTTATATAAGGATGTTTGAACATTTATTGACGGGGTTATATATACATTTGTAATATTTTCTTTTTGTGTGATAAATTCTAGCCAAGAAAATAATGGATAATTAAATTTTCTTCTATATAATTCCTGTTTCCATTGGTCTTGAAGATTTTCTTGAAATGTTTTATCTAAAGAGTTATACCAATTTCTTTTTTCATTATTAATTTCATCATTAAATAATTCTTCTAAATAATTAAATTTAGGTTTAAATTCATCAATTATAACATTAATAGATTCGGGTTTCATTTCTGAATAAGATGGTGAATTTCTCAATGAATTAGTATTAATTATTTCTGGTAATGGTGATTTATAATGAATTCTTTGACTACCTGTAATCGGTATTGAATATATTTCAGGGTTTGTATCTAAATTAGTATGTTGACTAAAGGTTCTTCTTAATGTAGGTATATCTGATATTGAATGTCTTTCAGGTTGAATTAATCGTTTACTAGCTCCATAATTATTAGATCTTAATTCATCAAAGTGTATTATGATACTTCCATCATCTTGTTTAATTATCTTTGAGGTATTACTTTGTTGTATATTTCTTGATTGAATTTGAGGAATTATTGTAAAAGTTTGTGGAATCGTGATTTCATCCCACTTTAAAGTTTTTGGAATATATACTGATGATTTAGTAGAATCTTCTTCAAATATTACGGTTTCTTCATTATTTGTTTGTTCTAATTTTAATCTTGGATCTATTAAAGTTTTTAACAATTTAAAACATACTTTATATTGAATTACAAAACTACGACTTCTAGTATCAATTTTATGTTGATCTATCTGTATATCCATAACTAATGAATCAAGAATTAATTCATCATCCAAACTAACTAAAAAATTAGGTACACAATTGAATGATATTGAACCATCACATATATTAGTTTGAATTAAAGCAAGTATTGAATCTTGATACTCTATTAATCTTCTATCTCTTAATGCTATAAATATAGGATTATTAATACCTATTCTATGCATAGGTTTAATTAATACTTTTATTATTCCATAATGAATATATTTAAATCCTTGACCTTTATATCTATTAATTGCAATATTAGACAATAATTTTATAGTTTTTGAAATTTCTTTAAATGTTAAATCTTGTTCATGTATTTTAACTGAGTAAGAATTATTAAAACTTAAATTACCTATATGATAAACAGAACTTAAAGTTTTTGAGTTTATATCAAACTGTATTTCATAACTTTGATTAATATTATCTACATCTGCTAAATTAGTATTATTGCCAAAATTAAACAATTTCTTAAAAGTATTTAAATTCATAACTTTTAAAACGTACCTTAGTTGCTTAATGCAACACAAAGAATGCAGAATGTATGGGGAACACAGGAGTGCCTAACCGGGAACACCTTAAGCTGACGATGCAATGGCTTACCAACGGATTCACAAGGCTACTCAACC
This sequence comes from Ophiorrhiza pumila, assembly GCA_016586305.1. Classification (NCBI taxonomy): domain Eukaryota; kingdom Viridiplantae; phylum Streptophyta; class Magnoliopsida; order Gentianales; family Rubiaceae; genus Ophiorrhiza; species Ophiorrhiza pumila. Next base: position 18,426,397 of record BLIW01000010.1, read on the forward strand.
GCTTACCAATCCTTACAGCTCCTTATTCTTGGGGTTGATTAATTAACTAAAGTATTATTAAAAGTTTAGATTTTAAATATTTAAAAGAGATTGAATGAATAAAGGCTCTGATACCAAATTGTGCAGGATCTTTATAAAAATAAAAATACGATACAAAATTGATATAAAAATAATACCTTTTAAAAAGAAAGAAGAACAAGAAGTGAATAAAACTCAAATTTTTATTGCTTTTGATAGCTTCTAAAAACATGCGATGCTCAAATCCCTTGAGTTCTTCATATTTATAGTCTTTAAGTAAAACTATTCTATTACATAAAATTTGAATACAATTTGAAGTCCGTCTTCTTTATTTGAGTGGATGTCTTAATCTTCTCATATCTTCACATGGCAATGTTTTTGAGTGGATGTCTTCACATGGCAATGTTTTTGAGTGGATGTCTTCACATGGCAATGTTTTTGAGTGGATGTCTTCACATGGGTTTGGGTCCCCCATCTTCTTTTTGACTATTTTTCTTGAATGCTTGAGTGCGGTAGAACCAATAATCCTGCTTAGTTTTTTGAGTGTAATATGTCCACCAAGATGGAATATGCTGTCCTGCTTTTTTAGTCAATATACTCAAGGGAATGATCAAGGGAGAACTTCCAATCCTCCACCAGGGTTTGATCAGCAAGCTAGTACCTCAGAGCCGAGGAACTCATCAGTGGAAGAAATGCTCCGGAGTCTTATAGAAAAGGTGGATAAAAATGAGAAGAGATTTGTTGCTTTGGAGACATCTGTAAGACATCATGATGGCACATTCAAAAACATTGAGATGCAATTGGGTCAACTCGCAAATGCTATACATCATAGACCTATTGGTTCTCTTCCTAGTGATACGGTGCCAAATCCTAAGAACAATATTGGATGTAAGGCCATAACCTTGAGAAATGGAAAACTTTTGCCTGGGAATAAACCGTCAGAAGTTAAGAGTGATTGTGCAGAAGAAGACCAGAAAGATGAAGCTGAGGAAGTTTTGGAACTTGAGAAGGATAATGAGCAAGAGGATGGTAAGACTGTTAAGAAGGACATACCAGCTAGGGTAGGAAATGAGATCACCAAGAACTCCAATTTTTACAACTACCCTGAGTATGCTCCTAAACCTCATTTTCCAGAGAGGAAGAAACCACCTCCTCAAAAAGGCCCTCAGTTCAAGAGGTTCCTGGATGTACTCAGGCAAGTGAATGTGAATCTTCCCCTGATGGATTTAGTGACTTCAATGCCAAAATATTCTAAGTATCTCAAGGATCTCATCTCCAACAAAGAGCAAATCTTGAGATGTGAGGTTCCCATGATGGTTTCTGAGTGCACTCAAGCTTGGATGGTTCATGATCTTCCTCCAAAGCTTAAGGATCCTGGGAGCTGTACAATCCCATGCAAAATAGGCACAAGGCATTTTGCAAAGGCTTTATGTGATTTGGGTGCTGGGATCAATTTAATGCCATTGTCCATAGCTATCAGTGTTGGATTGGAAAGCCGGATTCGCCCAGTTGTGGTAACTCTACAATTGGCAGATAGGTCTTTGGTGACTCCTACAGGTTTGGTTGAAGATGTCCTGGTAAGAGTTGATAAGTTCACTTTACCTGTTGATTTCTTTGTTCTAGATATGGAGGAGGACCCTGAGGTACCTTTAATTTTTGGTAGACCATTTTTAGCTACTGGCGATGCTTTAATTGGAGTTCGAAATAAAACTGTCACATTTAGAATTAATAATGAGGAAGTAGTTTTTGACGTGAATTATGCAATGAAACAACCTATGCATTTAGAATCTTGTTGTTCCATTCAGGTTGTTGAATGTTCTCCAACTTTCGTTGATGAGGGTGTTAAGCATGACTATATTTCTGTTGATGAAATTGTGGATGATGAAGAAATTGATTGTGATGAGCTTGGTGTAGAAGATTGCATGTTTTCATTAGAGAGTGCACGCATAGAAGAATGTGGTTTCATAGATATATCAAAATTTGAAATGCCAAGTCAATCTTTGGTAGATCATACCTCACAGGAAGCATGTGTTAATAATTGTTCAAATGATAGTGATGAACATGTTTTACTTGATGATGATGATGGTTGTTCTTTTCTTGATACTTTGATAAATTGCATAGAGTCACATCTGGAAGGACATTGTGATACTATAAATCAAGATAATGTGGAAATTGGTACTTTTGAAACTGAGAATGCATCTGAGTGTGCAATTGGTACTTCACCTCCAGTGCATAATGAGAAATTTTTGTTACGAAATGACAATGTTGTTTGTGATGATAATTTTGAGAAAATTGGTAGAGTCGATAATGTTAGTTTTGATGATAAAAATGTTAACATTTTGAATGACAATGATAACATGGTGAACAAGTGTGAATTTGAGACTTTTACTTTTGAACTTTCTGATGAGTTGATTGAGACCATGGATGTGCATTCCTTGGTTGAGCCTTGCAGGACTACTGTGGATAGTGTGGTAGAAGAGGGCTATGATGTTGTTCAAATGAATAGGACATTTGGAGGATGTTTTTCTCATGATCCTGTGCTTACACATCTCCTCAACATTCCAGTGTCTTCTGGGAAGAAAGAGCATGCTAATGAGAGTTCATCTTTTGTGTGGTGCAGAGATGGATTTACTGAGTTCTTTTCATGACCAAGCCATACGTTGTGGCTGAATAAAGTCTAGCTGGAGAATATCTAAATCCAGAACTACTTCTTCTCCTTTAGCTTTAATAAGTAGTTTGTTTTCATCTTTCTGTTTTGTCTTTGTGTTTCTTTCATTTTGGAATTCATTCATCAAAACCACTCATGTTTTGCAAGAGATTAGCCATGCACTCAAAAGGCTAAGTGTGGGGGAGTGATGCCATAGAATTTTTCATATGAGGAAGATGGATCAAGAAATCTCCACCGAGAAAACATTAGAATTCATGACAATATCAATACCAGGGAGCTCCTAAACCTGTCTTTTCTTTACATTGAGGACAATGTATGTTTTAAGTGTGGGGGAGTGTATGTTTGCTATGGTTTGTATCTCTTGAACTTTGGATGTTTATTTGTCTTGCATGAGTGATGAAATTTTAATAAAATTTTTTGTGAAATTTTTGTGCTATGTGATGAAGAATATGCTATTTTCTAAGTTTTGTGATGAAGAATTTTTGAGTGTTAGCATATTATGTCCAGTTATATGTGGTGTTTTTTTATTGTTGAGCAGTTTTTCATGTTTTGTGCAAAGTTTAAGATCTTTGTGACATTTGACATGTTGAAATTGGTTTGTGAAATTTTTGGTGAAATTTTGAACATTTTGTGAATAAAGTGATGGTGTTAAATGTGTGTTGGTGGTTTCATTTCTTTAAATGTGAGTTGAGCTGAAATGAGAAAAATGAGTGTGGGAAAAGTAATGAGAAGGAAATTTGTGAAAGTGTGAGTAAAGTGGTGAAATGGATAGAATGGAGAAACACTTTGTACTATGCTTTTACTCTTTTGTTAAGCTGTGTTCAAAAATTTGAAGTTCATCCATCTTACTTTTGTATTGCATGCGAAAATTGTTTTGATGTATTTGATTCCAATCTTGATGAAATTGGTACATTTTGCTGACTAAGGCCCAATGTTAATGTAAGATAGATATGCCATGCAAAATTCAATTGACACAGGAGGTAATGTGTATGGATTCGTTTCTTTTTGTTATGCATTTATCTGGTGTCTCCAGAATTCGTGCATGTTTAGTCAATTTGGGATTCTTATGAACATGTTCTTGCACAAGAAATGATATGGGAGAAAAAGCCATATTGGCAACTGGGAAGGAAAAAGCCATAAGAACCTGGCATACAAATTTGGAGAAAAAAGCCATAAAACCTAGACATTATTTCAGTCATCAATATGTGCATCAATGTGCAGCACTAATGTGCAGAATAAGGGCAATGTCCCATAGAGTACCAATGTACGCATAGGTACCATTGATCTTGTGATTGCATGTTCATAAAGGTGTACAAGGAGATTGGCATGTATTGAATGGTATGTGAGACCAGCTAGATGGTGTATAGCAAGGGAATAGATGAAGTTCATGTTCCTCAGCACACACTTGCACGCATGACATTTTGGTCTTTATTCATTGTGCCTTGGTTGATAATTTGTGCTAAAAGTTGATAGGTTGGAATTGAGGATATGTTAAGAGATTTTTTTTGATATTGCATGAAAAATTTGTTTTGATGAACTCAAATGAGAACAAGTTTGACAGATGAGTGAAGTCTAGTATTAAGTGTTTGTGAAGTGTGAGTTTGCTTGAGGGCAAGCAAAAGTTCAAGTGTGGGGGAATTTGATGACTTGGTTTTGTACCAATAACTTTGTGTTGAAAACCTTGGCTTTTGTCTTGTGATTGATGAGAATGTGTGGTGTTTTAGTTGTTTTATGTATATTTGTGATGTGCTAGTTGATAATATGAAATGGTGCAAAACGTATAAAAAATGATGGTAAATGAAGAGAAAAGTGTAGAGGTTGTGAATTGAGAAACTAAAAGTACATAAATGGCCAAATTAGGGTTTGGACAGTTTTGATATGCAAATTCATTTGTGTATAATTCTTTCAATACTTATCCAAATGATGAGATCTTGGATGTTCTGGAAAGCCCTTTGAGTTGTCTTCATTTCTTATGTTTTGACTTTCTTCTAATTCTGTGTGTAAATATGAGAATCGAAAACATCTTGATGATCGCTACTTCAGAATTTAGTTATGAAGTTCATATTGCCACAGTTTGGTAGATTGTTAATAACTTGAGCTACAAACATCCAAGTAAGGTGATTCTTGATCCATTGTAAAGCCATGAGATAGCCCTAGAACTCTTATGTTTACCATCTAGCCCAATTCAGATGTTAGGACACACGAATGTTGCTTGTAAGTTGCTTGTTGTTCTGAAATGGTGTCATCACACACTAAGCACTCACAAAGACTTCACGAGCATTTTCACAAACACCTCACGAGCACTCCACTACCGCACAGCGCTAGCACTCACCTCGCCGCATACACTACGCGCACGCATGTGCAGCAAGCTTGCCTCGCCGCACAAGCCTCTCGCACTGACACTCGCACACATGCACATCACTCTCACACTCATTGCACCGCATCACTGCACACACCTCACCACACTCACGCATGCACTCTCGCACGTTCTGCACTACACCTCGCACAAGACTCTCGCACACACCTCACTGCACTCATGCGCACACGAACACTTCACTCTCGCACAGCTAACGCACATGCACATGCACACACACATGCGGCGAGGTCACCTCGCCGCAACACTCTCGCAGCACACACACACAACATCACTCACTTCATTTCTCACACATTTGCACACAACCCAACAATTGTATTTCATATGAGAGTTCATCATTCAGTCTTTCAAATACTCACAACTCTAATATTCATTCATAGAATGCATGTGGATTTCATAGATTATCCTTTACATCACAAACACTACAGCTTATTTCATTTTACTTCAAGTACATAAAACACTCTATGCTCTCACAGATCTTGCATCATCCATAACATTTCATCTTCATTTGCAAAACACATATACATCACATTAACTCACAACTCACAAAGAAACTCAAAAATTCATTTCACTCATATATTCATTGTATCACTCTCATTTCTCACTTCACTTACACCCACAGCACTTCTCATACTTCACATCCTCTCACAATTCATTTCACACTCAAACCTCACTCAGCACACACAAATGCATGGCGAGACCTCGCCACGAGGTCTCGCCAGCAAACCATTTACATGGCGAGGTCTCGCCAGAAAAATCATCACACGGCGAGACCTCGCCACGAGGTCTCGCCACACATACACACTGCACGGCGAGACCTCGCCGCGAGGTCTCACCATGCAACTTTTCCAAGAAGTTTTTAGTTTTGTTGCACTCCCTTAGGTTGGCCATAACGCTTTCGTCTTAGCTCCAAATTGGGTGTTTCAAATGGCTATGGAAAGCTAAGACATAGGGTTATAACATTCATGTTTTAAGATTTCTATAATTCACAGTGCATTATGATCAAATCTTGGTGGGAAGTTGCTGCCATGAAATGTTTTGTGGTTGAGTTTGCTGGAAAATGGCTAAGTGTTGAATCTTTGATTTTTTGAATTTCCAGGCAGCTGAAGGCGTGAAGCTCGGTGGCAAGAAGGCGTGATTTCGTGAATGCTGTTCTGCTTTGAAGTTCGCGAGGATGCTGAAGGCGTGATTGGTTGCGGCTTGAAGGCGTGGTTCGATCCTGATTTCTTCACCTAGAATTCTGAGAAGCTGAAGGCGCTGACGCTGAAGCTGGAAGGCGCTGGAAGACTGATTGGGCAACTGAAGGCGCTGGAAATGAACATTGAAGGCACTGGAATGCTGAACTTTTCTCCAAACTTTGAATTTTCATTTCTTGGGCTGATTTTAGTCATTCTCTTTGAAAGACACTTATGTAATACTTTGTACATTTTATGTTCCGTATAAGTTATGTTTTCCCAACTCTATATATAGGGAAGGTAGCTAACATGTAAAGGAGATTTTTGGGGGGAAGAGACTAAATTTAGAATCATTGTTTGAATTTTAGCGGGAGCTTTTCTCCCTCTCATTTTCTCTCTCTAGATGTACTTTCTCTCACTAAACATTTCTTCTCCGATCTCAACTCTGATTGTGAATTTGGACTGGATTCATCTTTCTTATTCTCAATTGACAAAGGAATCGACAATTCTCTCGATTTAATCGGTAAATTATTCCAATTAAATGAGAATGACCTTATCAATGTTGCAAATTGTTGATTTTGAGATGAAAAAGATGATCATCGGCTAAATCTTTGATATCTTAGGATTCTTAATGGATGAATACGTGTTTTAGTAGATTATATGCTATGCAATTTATCTAATTGTTGAGTATTGAAATAACATTTGAATTATGCATAAACATATGTTGAATTTCATAATTCCTAGCTAATCTTGAATAGATCAAGCTTCAATTGTGGTCGACATGCTAAATTGAGGAGTGATTAATCAAAGTTAGCGAAGTTGCATGAACTGAAAACTAAATTGTGATTGTTTAAGTCTTTGCACTTATTTTCTGTAATCAAATCAATTCTGAAACTCAGGCCTCACCATAGGAAGTGTTAATGAATTGAAACCTTAGGAAAAGTGTCAAATGAGCTTCCTGTGTTAACAACAATGATATGTGAACCCTAGGATGGGCCTCGCCATGGGAGTTCTTAGGACTTTGCATGTTAGAGTAGTTAGTTCGGGGAGTTGAGACTTTGCGAAGCTTATTCCACCATTCTCGGGCCTCGCCATGGGAGAGGATGGTGACAGGGGGTACAGGAGGTGGTGTGGTCGCCATGCTAACCACAGCTTGGACTTCTAGGCAAATTAGGTCTCCAAGGCGTTTAATAGTTTACTGATTGCATAGCATAGATTTACTAAGCCTGTGTTCGTCCAATTTAAGAATCCTGAGATATCTGTTTCATCCTTGCTTGTCATTTTCTTTTGTATTTTTGTCCTCGTTCTTTTGTGTTGAAATTACATTCTTTCTAGTACTTAGATTCTGAGGCAAGACTTTTAGAACAATTTGCTCATTATTCTTGACCTACGCCTTCCCTGTGGATACGATCTCTTCTTCCACTACTACATTAGTGTTTAGAGTTGAAATTGACGAGGTGCGACACTTAATATCAGGAAGCTCCAGTGATAGTCACACCACAATGGAGTGAGCCATTTGAAATCATGTGTGATGCTAGTGTCTATGCTCTAGGTGTAGTGCTTGGTCAAAGGAGGAACAAAATATTCCATACCATATATTATGCCAGTAGACTGTTGAATGATGCTCAGATGAACTACAAAAAAACAGAGAAAGAAATGCTTCCAGTTGTCTTTGCCTTTGATAAATTTCGTGCATACTTGTTGGGATCAAAGGTGATTGTGCATACAGATCATGAGGCCCTAAAGTATGTGTTGGCCAAGAAGGAGGTCAAGGCAAGACTCATTAGGTGGGTGTCGCTCCTTCAAGAATTTGATATGATAATAAAAGATTGCAAAGGATCTAAAAATGTGGTGGCTGATCATTTGTCCAAATTGGACACACATGGGCAAGATAAGCCTGATTTGTTGATTCGTGAACATTTTCCAAATGAGCACATTTTCAAAGTAGAAAGTGAGGAGTTGCCTTAGTATGCTGAAATTGCCAACTTTGTAGTTACAAGGCAAGTTTCCTCATATTATTCATATGAGCATTAGAAGAGGTTATGGCATGATGCTAAATATTTCTTTTGGGATGACCACACCTTGTACAAGATATGTAGTGATCAAGTAATCAGGAAATATGTAAAGGAATTGAGAAGGATGCAATTTTGAGGGCATGCCATGAAGCCCCATTTGGTGGTCACTTTGGTGCTACCAGAACAAGCTTCAAGGTGTTACATGCTGGTTTCTATTGGCCTCACATCTTCATTGATTCTTGCATATGGGTGGGGCAATGTGACAAGTGCCAAAGGAGTGGCAATATTTCTTAGCGAAATAAGATGCCCTTAAATACATTTTGGAAGTAGAACTCTTTGATGTTTGGGGCATAGATTTCATGGGGCCTTTTCCCAAGTCTTGTGGCATGAAGTACATTTTTGGTGACTGTAGACTATAGGTCCAAATAGGTGGAAGCAGTGGCACTCCCACACAATGATGCAAAGAGTGTGGCCTCATTTCTCAAGAAGCACATCTTCAATAGATTTGGCACTCCAAGGGACATAATTAGTGATGGTGGGTCTCATTTTTGCAACAAAAGTTTTGCAACATTGTTGGCCAAGTATGGTGTCAAGCATAAGGTGTCCACAACATATCATTCATAGACCAGTGGCCAAGCTAAGATCTCAAATAGAGTAATCAAAAGAGTGTTGGAAAAGGTGGTGGGGCCTAATAGGAAAGATTGGGCTTTGAAGTTAGATGAAGCACTTTGGTGTATAGGAATGTGTACAAAACTCCAATAGGTGCCTCACCATTCAAACTTGTTTTTGGCAAGGAATGTCATCTACCCAAGGAGCTTGAGCACAAAGCATTTTGGGCTATTCAAAAGTTAAATATGGATTTAGAAGGAGCTCAAGCAAAATAGATGATGGAGCTCAATGATTTGGATGAATTTCGTTTTCACTCTTATATGAGTGCCAAATTGTACAAGGAGCGTACTAAGAAAATGCATGATGCAAAGATTCGAGCTAAAAGTTTTGCTCCAGGCTAAATAGTATTGCTCTATGACTCAAGACTTAGGCTATTTCCTGAGAAGTTGAAGTCAAGGTAGGCTGGTCCTTATCATGTCATCAAAGTGTTGCCTTACGGGGTTATTGAAATTCTGAACAAGAAGAATGGAAGCACTTGGCAAGTAAATGGACACCATTTAACGCCTTACATTACTCACGGTCCAAGGGAAATGGAAGAAGCTTCACATGAACTTTTTCTAGATAAGCCTATGTAGTAGCAAGATGGAGGCATTATGTTGGGCTGTCGACATTAATATAAGCGATACTAGAAGGCAACTCAATATATTTTCATTTACTCAATTTTGTCATATTAATTTTGGTTTTTAAGTACGTAATTTTTATTTGATATCATGTTTGTGTTTTCATTTTTCTTAAGTCCATAGTTGATTGTGGCTAATAGATACTACTAATATTCTTGCAAATGCATAGTTAGAGAACATTCAATTTGTTACACCACAATGAATGCCTTAGTTAAAAATTTGGGTGAGTACACTATGATGGTAAATAGCGCACACTGAATCTTTACGAGCTATAATGCATATTTGAAAAGTTGAAAGTGTGAGCAAATCCAATGGGATCATTGCATGTGAGAATCTGAAAAGCAAAAAGTTGAAATATCATTTCACTTAATTTGTCATGTAGCTATTTGAGGAATAGTTTATCCCTTTGTCCTAATATATGAGTGACTGAAGATGTGCATGATAATGTATCATGCCATGAATGCATAAGCTTTTAGCCCACATGCTAGTTGTTGTTTTGTCCCCAAGTAGTTGGCCACATTTGTGGCATTTGACTGAACTTAGCTGCCTTCTTTCAAGTTGTGTCTATAAATTCATGAGATGGTGTTGTTGGAATCACCCATAAGCTTGGTGCAGTGAACTTTGGTGATGCAAGCAATTCCTCTTAATTTTATCTTTCTCAAGCTCAAGGTACTTATCTCTTTTTATGCTCCATTGATTAAGCAATAGAGGTAGTTAACTTGTTGAAATATCTTATGATGTGTAGTATAAGAGGATTATTTGTATTTAAGTTTCATAATGCTGTCAATCATGTGTTTACAAGCTTGCACTTGCCATGTTATTTTGCTTATCTTTTGATGATATTTTAAGTGAGTCTTAAGAAGAGTGTTGCATTTGACCTTGCTTAATGCGGTGCTAAGTGTGGGGGAGATGTTCAATTCGTGGACATTCTGCCCAGTTCTGATGAAGTTTGGTTTTTGAAGCATAACTTGGTCATTTGAACTATATATTTGGTGATTTTAATTGCTGTGTTTAGCTAAGATTCGGGGCTACTGATCGGGGCTAAAAATACCTATTTTTACCCACTCGTTTACTTAAGTTTATGCTTGCCTTTGAGTACTTTATTGTTGTTTATGTTTTGTTTTTGGAATAAATGCAGGATTTCAAGTTCAATGAGGCTAAAAGGAACAAAATCCAGATTTGATGTGAAAAAGTGGGAAAAAGAACCAAAAAATCACTCAATCCGGATTACCAAAGACAAGATGGCACAAAGGAGCAAAAGTGGGACTACAAGGCAAAACTGGGCAGAACGCAAAGCAAACTTCAAACAAGCATATCTCGGCCTCTACTCAATGAAATAAGAAATTATTGGATGTTTTGGAAAGATCTATGAGAGTACTAAAACTCTTATGTTTGCATTTACTCCAAAATCTGCTGGTAAGATGGTTGAAATGGAGGCTCAAGTCAACATACACTAAAGAATTCAGAAGATCAGAAGCCTATGTCACAGTTTGGGAGAATATTCATAACTTTTAGCCCAAAACTCCAAATTCAATGATTCATAATGCCCTAGAAATCCAAGAGGCAGGGATACAATTGTTAGGAAGACCAAAACGGCCAGTTCGGCACGAAGGACATTCAGAATTGAGTCCCAATATCATCTAAGTGTGATGTCTGAAACCCTGAAAAATAGTGGCTGCGGGACCAACAATTTCGAAAATTGCATTTCGGCCCCTATTTTAGAATAAACTGGGTACTTTATGTAATTATTGATTTTTAGTCATTTTACTTTTTTTTATTTGGCTAATCATCCCATTTGCGGGGAGGGGGGGCCCACTCCCTATTTTATTGATAGAAATAAGTTTGAAAAAGTCAATGGCGGATTTAACCACACCATTAGTACACGTGAATAAGCTATAAATCGGGAGGACTCCTCCCTTACATTGGATTAATTGTCTTAAAGCTTGAAAAAGAAAAAGGAGTACTTCCTCCTTTATATTAGCAATGATCTAAACTGTTCTGAAAGGAAACTAAGGAGGATTGGGAATTATGCCAAGGCCGTCCCAAGACTAATAACCTTAACGTAGACCTCCAGTCCAAAAGTTTCCATTCCACAACAACACAATCATGAAACCATGCGAGGTGCAAAAAATGTGTGTGATATGGCCTAACATCGGCAGCCATTGAATAAAATTCAACAATTATGTGAGGTAAAGACAGGCCTAACATCAGCAACCTGTGACCTCGTGACTTGTGTGTTACTGTTCTACATTATTTTTGAAACCTGATGTAGTGATGTATGGGAGCCCTAGCCTTTCCCATCTTATTGCATTCCTTATTTTTTGTAGTTGCGCTTCTGAAAAGATTACCGGATTCGAGCTAGTTTTCGCTGATTTTGCTAGTAGTGACGCAACTGAATTTGCTGCTTTTGGACAGAGGAACCATTGAGATTGATGTAAATCACTCAAGAGCTGCTCTATTTGTTCTTTTAACTTCCAAGGTCTTTTATCTTTCTTTTCCAGCCATGAAAACAGATTCTTTGAGTTTAGTCTCCATCGATAACTGTTGAGAAATTCCATGTTGTTTACAGGCTTTGATCCCCAGCAAAGCTGCCTCAATAATGACCTACTCTTGGCAAACCAGATTAGTAGAATCTGACATGAATGAGAAAGCTAAAATCATGTTGCTATTATAATCTCGTAAGATGCCACCACCGAGTCCAATGTTGTTGCATTTTATGAAACAATGGATATTTAATTTGAACTGGTTTTCAATGGGAGGATGCCATTTTATGTAAGACGTGAAAGTTTTCATTGAATTCGATGCAATATTGTTCCAAAATTCCATCGAAGTGAAAGAGTTCCAGTTGAAATCATTCATGTAAGTTGCTACAGCAGATTTCAGAAAATGAAAGGAATACTTTTTGATCTTTTCAAAATCATATTTTTCATCCTCAAAGAGCCATTTATTTCTCGCTTTCCATATTTCCCAGCAGATAATTGAAGGCAGGATTTGTGAGATGAGTCTATCTAGTTTGTTTTTTCCCTGCTGTGACCAACAATAAGATAGGAAAGAATTTAAATTTGGCGGATTAGAAGGGATATATATGCCTAACTCACCACCGAAGGCAATCCAAACCTATAAAGGAATTTCAGAATTAATGAAGACATGATTAATAGAGTCAGAACCTGATTGACAACATAAGCATTTGAATGGGCCATGGATATTGAATCTGTGCATGATATCACCAATTGGCAACAAAGCTTTAAGCAGCCTAACCATAAAAAAAGACTGTTTTAAAGGGATTATGGGGTTCCATATGTGTTTTCCAAAGCACCATTGATTTTGCAACCGAAAAGATGCTGCCAAGTAAGCAGATTTGAGGTGAATTTTCTCATGTTGGTAAGACTCCAAATGTAGTTGCATTGATTCCCATTAGTTAGAGACAGAATGTAAGGTTCAATGACATGTGATGAGGATTTCATTCCGTTCCAAGTTTTTGACTCTTGTTTTGGAGGGTTGGGCTGTAAATATTTAGCAGCTAAGAATTTTTCCCATAAAGATTTTTGTTCTTTAAATCTCCACTAGAGTTTGAATGTAGACGCTGTGTAGATGTCGAATAAAGATCTGAAGCCTAAACCTCCTTCTTGGGTAGGAACACACAACTTCTTCCATGTAATCCAATGGTGTTTTGGTTTGTTGTTTTCTATTCCCCACAGAAAGTTTGCAAAAACAGATTCTAGTTTATGTAAAACTCTCTTGGGGGGTTCGAAGCAAGTAGGATATGAATTGGCATAGCCATAAGAACCGAATTGATAAGTGTAATTCTGCCCCTGATGAAAGAAATTTCTGGCTCCATGAACTGATTCTAAAAAGAGTGTTTTGTATAATGGGTTCATAGTAGCTAAATTTGTTTCTTCCATAGTATAGAGGGAGACCTAAATATTTGACAGGACAATTCTCAGAATGAAATTTAATAATTTTTGCTACAATATGCCTTTTGCCTCTTTTGCATTTGTGATGTACCAGGAAAGAACTCTTATTTGCATTAACTTTTTGACCTGATACATTTTCATAGAGCTTTAAACTAGCCATAATATGTTTAAGGGATTTTTGGTGGCCTGAAGTGAAAATCATAAGGTCGTCTGTATATACAAGATGAGAATATTTTGGGCAGTTTCTAGGGAAGTGGAAAGAGGGGAGGTGAGGAGGTTGATTGTTTAAAGTTCTCGAAATGAATTCTGCCCCTAAAACAAAAAGAAGTGGAGATAAGGGGTCACCTTGTCGAAGGTCTCTTGATGATTTGAAGAAACCTACTGGAGATCCATTTATTAATATTGAAAACCATACATTTGATATTAGTCTCCATACAGTGTCTATTATGATTTCACTGAAACCAAAACTAAGCAAAACATTTAGTAAAAACAGCCAATCAAATCTATCGTATGCTTTCTCCATATCAAGCTTAAGGATGACATTGCTTACCTTGTTCTTCTTTGGGAGACATTGGACCAATTCGTTAGCTAATAAATAATTGTCCATTAACTGTCTATCTTTAACATATCCACATTGATTTTCACTAATGAGACTGGGAAGCAAAGGAGCTAGTCTATTGGCTATAAGCTTCGAAAGAACCTTGTTTATGAAGTTACATAGGCTTATGGGTCTAAACTACTTAAAACTCTTTGGGCTGACCGTTTTTGGGATTAGAATGATAAAAGTGGCAGTAATAGCAGGGGGGAGATGTCCTTCATTGAAAAAGTATTGAATAGCATGTTATAAATCAACTTTAATGATGTCCCATGAGGTAATGAAAAAGTTGGCATTAAAACCATCCGGACCAGGGGCACTATTAGGGTCCATTGAGAAAATGCAACTTTTAATTTCTGCAAGGCTAGGGAGTGACTCTAGAGTGGCGTTATCGTGGTCCCTAATTATCCTGGGGATAGGGCTGTTTGAAGGGAAAGGGGTAGTGTGACCTTTGGTGAAAACTGCTTGGAAATATTTAATTGCCTCCACACCAATTAGATCTGAAGTTTCTATAGAATGACCTTCCTTATTGACAACCGAGTGAATGTGACATTTCCTTTTTTTCTGATTAACACAGGAGTGAAAAAATTTTGAGTTTCTATCACCATCTTTCAGCCATTTAATATTTGCCTTTTGGGCCCAAAAATCCTCTATATTTGACGTGATTTTTCTTAGTTTTGCCCTAGCAAGGTTCAGGTCTTCCCTAGTGACTGTGTTACTAGTTGTTTCATCTATGATTTCCAAATTTTGAAGATTTAATTCTGCCTCTTTAAGGCTGGAGAAAAGATTTCCAAAATTTGATTTGTTCCACTCTTTAAGTGCTCGTTTTGTATGATGAAGTTTTGTAATTAGTTTTCTAATGGGATTTCCATCTACTTCTATGTTCCATGCATCCGCACTATTTTTAAAAATTGGTGATGTTTAGTCCAGAAATTTTGAAATTTAAAACCTGATTTGTAATTTTGTTCAATTTACTAATGTTGATAAGAATGGGGGAGTGGTCCGAAGGGTCTTTTGGAAGATGACTAACTCTATAATGACAAACTATGTTAAAAGCATGGCTATTAACTAACATGCGATCTAATCTCTTCCAAATTCTGTGTGTTCCTTTTCTATTGTTACACCAAGTGAATTGGGAACCTACAAAGTCTATATCCTCTAAACCATGTAGATTAGTAAAATGAATTAGTTCTTTTGTGTCCCTTAATTTAAATTTCCTACCACCTCTTTTTTCATGTTCCCTTAAGGTACAATTAAAGTCCCCTAAAATCCACCAAGGGTGATTTTGCGAGCTGATTTGAGCAAGATCATTCCATAGAAAATTCCTATTGAGTTCAGTGCAAGCAGCATGTACAGATGAAAGAATGATTGGGCTTGGGGAGGAAGGATGATGCATAATAACAGACAAATGTTGATGATTTTCTTTTAGCAAAGAGACAGATATTGTGCTTTTGTAATACATCCAAATTGTACCATCACTATTGGTTAGGGACTGATCAAATTTCAGTTTAAACATAAGTGAATTTAACTTAGACAAAGGAGACATAGGTTCACATAAAACAAGTAGTTCGATGTTATTAATTTTAACTATGCTTTTTAATCTTTTAAAATTTTCTGTCTTTGAAACACTTCTAATATTCCAGAATAGTAATTTCTGCATCATCTGATTCAGAAGTTTCTTTGTAATTAATTGTTTCTTTCGTATTTGATCTAAGTAAACGGGTTGAGGAAAACTTAGCTCTAATTCCTTTTCTTTTGGTGGGGAATTTGGGATTTCCATTGAATCCTCTTCAGGTGACACCACTTCTCCAGCTGCTGTGATTGCATTCTTAGATAAGATTTGTTGGGCGTAGCTGTCATGCCACTCAAGGTTTTGGTTATCTTCCTCGCATTGAGCTTCATCAATGTTGATAGCTGTGATGTTGTCTGACAGTGACCTGGTAA
The DNA here is from genome assembly GCA_016586305.1 of Ophiorrhiza pumila. Classification (NCBI taxonomy): domain Eukaryota; kingdom Viridiplantae; phylum Streptophyta; class Magnoliopsida; order Gentianales; family Rubiaceae; genus Ophiorrhiza; species Ophiorrhiza pumila. The sequence continues at coordinate 18,442,389 of BLIW01000010.1, forward strand.
TGTAAAGACAGGGAAGTGAGTGCTTTAATTCACTACATGTGGATACTGAACTCTTACCTTCAGAATTTAAAAATTCATCCTGATTTTTAAAGTTAGTTTCTGGAGTATCCGACAGAATTGAGAGGTTGGCTTTGTCCTGAGATGCAGGTTTCGTGATTTCTTCCTGACAGGTTTGGTGCTTTTGTGCCACTGATTCCACTTGAGCTTTTGGATAAGGGATAACACTCATGAATTGATGCGAGGAAGTGGAGGGGTGGGATTCATCCATGTTCTGTTAGGCATTAGGACTCTGAGTAGGCATCAAGATTGGCTATTTGTCTTTGGAGTAATTGGCATGGGTGGTGTTGTTCATCATTGCTTCCTATGATTTCTTTTCAACCCATGCTTGTCGCTTTCGCTTTACTAATTCTGCTGGGGGTTTCTACTATTCTTGAGGCTGAGTTTGGGTTGATGATTTGCACTGCTCGGATAGATGCCCCGTTTTGTTGCATAGAGTACAATATGATGGTTTATCTTCAACCTGGATATCAAGCCATATGTCGGAGTTTCCTTGAACAATCCAGATTCTCTCTGGGATTTTCTCCAACAGATTTACCTCGACACATACACGGGCTACACTTGGGCGAACGACAGAGAGGGCCGCTGCAGTCGCTATGTCTGTTCTTAAAGGCTGACCTACAGCACTAGCTAGTTTGAACAGGGTTTTTTGTTAAACAGATTAAGAGGTAATAAAGGGAAGTTAATCCATATTGGGGCAATAGGAGGCTCAATTTCTGGGGAGAAGGTTAAAGACCATTTGAAGATTTTGGCGATGGAGCCTTGGAAAGACCACGATTTCTTGAGCCACATGCGGTGGAAATCTTCCTATAATTCGAAACGTAAGATTACATGAGATTGATCCAGTAATCCAACAAAACAAGGGCCTTTGAAGCCTGCGTTGATGATTTCTTTTTTGATGACTGCCATGGCTGGGCGACCCCAAGTGAATTTACCTACCAGCATGTATTTGAAAGGTTCAGCGAGTTCTTCATCCTCCTCGGCGGTAAGCGTCAGTGAGGGTTCCCCTTTGTATGTTCCCAGGTTGATTTGATTTGCTGCTTTACGAATTTTTTCTGAGAAGAGGTTGGATATGTTTTGGTAGGAATTTGAAGCTTGTGATCTGATTTTTGGGATGGCTTGAGTGAGTTTGTCTTTGAAGGATAAGTTTGTGGTTTTAGCTTGGTCGGTCAGCTGAGGTTCCGCCATTAGCGGCTGCTAAGGCAGGATTTTTTTTATGCAAAATATGATGAACACTGTTGTAGAGAGACGGTGGAGGGTTTGCTTTAGAGAGAGGTTTTTTCAGTGATAGTCAATAGAGGCTGAAACTGGCATTTCCGGCATTGTGGATGAGGTGGTGAAAAGTGGTTTTGTGAAAAGCTTGGCTGTTTATAGTGGTGTTGTAACCGTTATAATACCGTTAAGGCTGAAAAGTGGTGGTGAATAGTAATATTTGTAAGCAAAATTATTTCTAGAGAGAATTTTAGAGAGCATATGACATGAGTTCTTAGCCAGTCTATATGGTCATTTTACTAACTATATAAGATTTTTTAAACACTAAGTTAGGTATCTAGGACACAATTAGAAAAAGCTCAAAAGAACACACCTTTTAGTGTGTGTTCTTGGTGTTTTCATTTCTTGGGAGAGAATTCTTATAACTCTTGGCTAATTAGAGTGGAAATTAAAGGGAAAGCTTGAACCTTTAGCTTGGAATCAACATTTGGGAAGTCTTCTTATCTTGGGTTGTCTCTTCCTTTGCACTTTCTTGCTAAATTCATTGCTTAATTTACCATTTGGGTTTGCTCTAATTAGCCATGATGGGCTAAATTGTGTGGTGTCTTTGGAATTAGGCTATGGGCTTTTGATAATTTGTTTGTATGGTGATGAAATGTTATGGGCTTGATTATATGTTTCATATGCTTGATTTTAAGGTCACATTTCTTGTGCAATATCCTTGACTTGAAAGTGAGAATTGGGTCATGTTGTGAGTAGAATATTAATCCATTGCATGTTGTGATGAAGAGACCTCTTTGTTCATGATAATGTTGATTGAGTCTATTCCATGAATTAGCCCTAAGCATATGAAAACCAAGTCTACACTAGCATGACAACCTAGTTAGGGACTTGGGTTGGAAGTTGTGGATTTGCAATGACATAGAATCAATTGGCTTTGATTGATCTATTAATTGTGGTTGAGTTTGGTCCGGTATAGTCTTAGCCACCAAATTTTCACTAGAAAGCATTAAACCACATTCTTCAAGCTATCACATGAATCACCAATGCTACAAATGATTGAGAAACCTAGACCTAAATTCCAATGATACACTTATTTACTTGATTTCTACTCCCTAATTTTGAAGCTAAAGTCCTAGATCAATTAGTTGACTTAGTGTAGGTTTTGTCTTGTTGCATTTTATCTTGTTTTCTTTCCTTAGTTGCATTTTTCATTACTCTACATACTAGACATGAACTCTTAACAAGACCCCTCTCTCCGTGGAATTCGACCCTTTGCCTCCAAGTGCTACATATTTAGAGTTAGGGTATTTATTTGTTTGGGTTGCACGAAGAACTCACTCAACAAAATGGCGCCGTTGCCGGGGAGGGACTATTTGTGTTGAGATTAGTGTTTGGTATTTTGAGTAGTTTGTGTACATTTTTTTTGTGTTTTTCATTTGTGCATAGTTTTTTTCATTTTCTGTTGTCTTGAATTTCTTGATTATCTTGTTTTCATTTTTTGACTTGCTATTTTACATTTAGTCCATTTTACTTGTTTTGTGTTTTGTGGTCTTTTGAATCTTGTGACTATATAGTTTGGTGTTCACTTGGTATTTTGTCTTTGGTGCATTTTACTTGGTATTGTTTTGTGGCTATTGTAGGTTAATTTGGAGACACTTGAGAATTCCTTTTTGTGTCAAGGTTCAATCTTAGAAAAGATGGCTACCCATGATGAACAACGTCCAAGAACGTTTGGGGAGCTATATGAGCCTCGGTTTGTAGATCGTAATAACTTGTGTGAACTTGATGTTGAAAGCTTCCTCATTCCTCCCGATCTCATATGTTTGATTCAAGAGAAGGTTGTTTTCCATGGTTTTGAGAATGAAGATCCTTATGACCATATTGATGATTTTCTTCATATATGCAACACATTTATGATACAAGGAGTTTCTCGAGATGCGGTGAGAAGAATTCTCTTTCTATTTTCCTTGGAAGGGAAAGCAAAAAAATGGTACAAGGCATTGAGAGCCTCTTCTTTGGCAACATTTGAGGAGCTAAGAAGGAGGTTTATCATGAAATTCTTTCCCCTTAGCAAGGTTGAGAAGTTGAGGATAGAAATCTTCATGTTTTGTCAAGATGAAGGAGAATCTCTTGGTGAAGCTTGGGAACGGTTTGGAGAGATGTTGAGGAGATGCCCAAATCATGGTTTTGATAATGGAAGACACCTTCAAGTGTTTTGCAAAGGGTTGACTTATGATACTATGAGAGAGGTGAGAATGAGTGCGAGGGGTTCTTTATCATCCATGTCCATTAAAGGAGTTGAAGAGCTCTTGACACGCATGGCCGAAGAGGAGGAATTTTGGCCAAAGACTAGAATCTCTCCACTAAAGACACAACAAGGAGCAATAGAACGGGATGTTATTTCACTCTATGGGGAAAATTTGGAATCGGGACATCATAGGCAACTTGGAAGCAACTTTGAGAGACAAGCTCAAAAGGAAGTTCCACCATTGAAGCAAGAAGAGAAGAAGCCTACGGTTGAGGAAATATTTTGTAACATCTTGGATAAAATTGTCACAAGGATAGAGGTAATGGAGCAAAGGTTGAATCAAAATGATATAAGCATCGTGAACGTTGAAGCTATGGTAAGGAGTATGCAAGATCAATTGGGGCAATTAGCCCAAGTTACCCAAAGTAGACTTCAAGAGATTACCACTAGTAACTCTTTGTCTAGACAAGATGATGAAGATCAATGTAATGCCATCTACTTGAGAAGTAGAGAGAAAGTTGAAACCACGAGTGAGAGAAAGACGAAAAGTGGTAAAAAAGATAATGTGGAAGATGTGGCAATTAAAGGAGAAAGAGTTGGAGTTTGAACTGGAATTAATGGAGACTATGAAGAAATGCCCCAACTCTCTTGAATTTGAGAATGATTTGCCATGTCCTCCATATCCTTCTAGGCTTGTGAAAAGAACTAAGCATGATGCACAATTTGCTAGGTGGGTGAAAATGCTTGAAAAGATTAATGTGAATGTGCCCCTTGTTGAGCTCTTGAGCAATATACTGACACAGGCTAGTCGTGTACCCTCAATTTTACCCTAACAACTACTGTAGAAGTGGAAGCAGGGATTGTAATCCACAGGGAAGGCGTAGGTCAAGAAAATTGAGCAAATTATTCTAAAATTCCTTGTCACCGAATCTAGTCACGAGAAAAAAGAAAATTCAACACAAAAGAACGAAAGCAAAGATGCAAAATGTAGCAACAAGCAGGGTTGAACAGATATCTCAGGATTCTTGTACCAGATGAACACAGACCTAGCAAATTTCTGCTTTGCAATCAATCAACAAGCAAAATTATGGAGACCTAAGTTGCCTAGAAGTTCAAGTCATGGTTAGCATGGCGACCACACCACTTCCTGTACTTCCTATCACCATCTCCTCCCATGGCGAGGCCCGAGAATGGTGGAATAAGCTCCGCAAAGTCTCAACTCTCCAAGCTAACTACTCTAACATGCAAAGTCCTAAGAACTCCCATGGCGAGGCCCATCCTAGGGTTCATATATCATTGTTGTTAACATAGAAAGCTCCTTTAACACTTTTCCTAATATTTCAATTCATTAACTCTTCCTATGGCGAGACCTGAGTCTCAGAATCGATTTGATTACAGAAAACAAGTGCAAAGACTTAAACAATCACAATTTAGTTCTCAATTCATGCAACTTCACTAAACTTGATTAATCACTCCTCAATTTAGCATGTCGACCACAATTGAAGCTTGATCTATTCAAGAATAGCTAAGAGTTATGCAATTCAATAGATTCCTATAAATAATTCAAATATGATTACAATACTCAACAATTAGATCAAATGCATAGCATACAATCCACTAAGTCACGTATTCATCCGTTTAGAATCCTAAGATATCACACAGTTAGCCAGAAAATTCCATATCTAACTCATTAACATTGAATTCAATCATCAAACAATTAACTTCCATCGAATTAAGAAATTTCACCGATCAAAGTCCAGAGGAATGTCAATTGTTGCTTCGTTGAGCTCGATATGAAATCTCTGGTACACAGTCGTGATTAGAAATGAGATCGGAGAAGAAATATTTAGTGAGAGAAAATAGATCTAGAGAGAGAAAATGAGAGGGAGAAAAACTCCCGCTAAAATTCAAAAGATAGTTCTAAAAGTCTCCAATCCCCCTGGATCCCCCCTTACATATTAGCTACATCTCCTATATATAGAGTTATGAAAATGTAACTAACACGCAACCGTAAGATATCTAAAGAATTACAAAAGTGTCCTTGAATAGAAAGACCAAAAATCAGCCTAAGTTGTGAAAATTCGAAGTTGAAGGCATGGTTTCAGCATTCCAGCGCCTTCAGGCTTCCCGTCGTGCGCCTTCATCACAATTCCAGCGTCTTCAAGCCATCAGGAATCACGCCTTTAATTCAGCTCCAGCGCCTTTGGGCCAGTGAGAATCACGCCTTCGTCGCTCGGGAATCCAAGTGAAGAATCAGAGTCGAACCACGCCTTCAAGCCTAAGTGTTTCACGCCTTCAGCTTTCGTACGAGTCTTCCTGCAATCCAGCCTTCGAGAATTCACGCCTTCAGCCTTCGGAACACCATGCCTTCATCTGCCTGGAAATTCAGAAAATCAGAACTTCATTACTTAGCCAAATTTCCAAAACCAAAACAAGAAACCCATCACAACACAAAGTCTTGCTCACTCGAATCTCCTCAAAGCTGGAAACTTCAAACAAACTATTGCTCACTTACGACTTCACAAAGCTTGGAACAACACAAACTCCTCAAAGTTTGGACAAACACAAAATTACACACAACACAACTTCGATGCATAGCCACGATGCATCGTAGCTCAAACCGAAATACACTACGATGCATCGTGGCGATGCATCATGGTGCTGATTGCTATGCCTACGATGCATCGTAGTGCAATTGTGCTTTGTGTGCAAATGAAGTATGTGAGAGTTGTGAGTGTTTTGAGTGTTTATAAGTGAAATTGCAAGAAGTGAAATCTGAACTATGAACACAAAGAATGCTACGCAAAGCGTTTGTAAAGTGTGATGAAGAAATGAGCAAAAGAGTGAGAACAAGAATGAAGAAAAGAATGAGGATAAACTGCTATGTGGGTGAATTGTTGTGAAAGATGTTGTGAAGTTTGTATGTTGATACAAGAATGAATGTTGTGAAGTTTGTGTGTTGATGCAAGAATGAATCTTGTGAAGTGCAAATTAACACTACGATGAATCATGGTATCAAAATGTGTGTGTATGAATTCGCACTATGATTCATCGTGGTGCAAATATGTGCTGGACAAAATTGCATTACGATGAATCGTAGTGAAAATCTACACACTTATGCACAAACTTCAGCAATCGTCCACCAGAACTTCAACTATGATGCGTTCGGAATTTGAAGAAACATAAAGAATCAATGTTGTAACTCTTGATCTCCGCTTTCCATAGCCTTTTGAATCATCCAAATCGGAGGTGAGGTGAGAGAGTTATGCCCAAAATACTGACGCCTGGCAGAATGTGCATTTAAGCCTACGATGCACCGTAGGCTTAAAACCCTGATTTGGTTTGCCATTTCCTACGTTGAATTTCCAACTTTCCTTTCAGAACTGGCCTTCACCTTGAACACCAAAGTTATAGACCTCTCTCTTGGCTTTCCATAGGGCTTTTTAATCACCCAAATTGGACTCCGGATGAGAAAGTTATAACCAATATAGTAAGGCCTGGCAAAACTGGACATTTGCACTACGATGCATCGTAGTGCAAACTTTATCTTAGCACTTCATTGCGATAATTCTCCCTTTTCGCCTTCAAATTAGAACTTGAGCTCAACACACAGATTGTAGAGCTTCTTCTTGTCTTTCCATGAGTACAAGAAACAGCGCCATTGGACCACTAGAGCTCAAGATATCAACAATCTCCCAAGCTGTGACAATATGAATTCAATAACTAAATCCTGAAGTAGCAATCATAAAGATGCCTTTGTTTCTCATATGTACACACACAATTAGAAGAAAGTTAAAACATAAGAATCGAAGACACTCAAAGAGATTTACAGAACATACAAGATCTCATCAATTGGATTAGTATTGAAGAAGTTATACTCAAATGAATTTGCACAACAAAGCTGACCAAACCCTAAAATAGGCATATTGTGCACTTTAAGTTTCTTCATTTTTTCCTTTACACATTTCACTCCATTTACCATCATTTTGCACTTTTTGCACCATTTACACATTATCAACTATCAAACCACATTTACACATTAAACCATATAAAACACCACACAATAGCATCATTTACAAGCTAAAAGCCAAGAGATTTTACACAAAATATTTGGTACAAAACCAACTCATCAAATTCCCCCACACTTGAACTTTTGCTTGTCCTCAAGCAAATTCACACTTCACAAACACTTAATACTAAACTTCACTCCTTTGTCAAACTTGTTCTCATTTGAGTTCATCAAAACAAATTTTTCATGCAATAAAATTCATATCTTGTCTTTAATTCCCACCTATCAAATTTCTGCACAAGTTATCAACCAAGGCACGATGAATAAAGACCAAAATGTCATGCGTGCAAGTGTGTGCTGAGGAACATGAACTTCATCTATTCCCTTGCTATACACCATCTAGCTCGTCTCATACCCATTCAATACATGCCAATCTCTTCGTCCACTCTTATGAACATGCAATCACAAGATCAATGGTACCTATGCGTACATTGGTACTCTATGGGACATTGCCCTTATTCTGCAAATTGGTGCACATTTGTTTCACACATTGGTGACTAACAATAATGCCTAGGTTTTATGGCTTTTTTCTCTAAATTGAATGCCAGGTTCTTATGGCTTTTTCCTTCCTAGTTGCCAATATGGCTTTTTCTCCCATATCATTTCTTGTGCAAGCACATGTTCATAAGAATCCCAAATTGACTAAACATGCACGAATTCTGGAGACACCAGATAAATGCATAACAAACAGAAACGAATCCATACACATTACCTCCTATGTCATTTGAATTTTGCATGGCATATCTATCTTACATTAACACCGGGCCTTAGTCAGCAAAATGTACCAATTTCATCAAGATTGGAATTAAAGACATCAAAACAATTTTCGCATGCAATACAAAAGTAAGAGGGATGAACATCAAATTGTGAACATAGCTTGCAAAAGAGTAAAAGCATAGTATAAAGTGTTACTTCATTCCATTGCTTGACTATCACCACACCTCTTTTCTTTTCATTCCATTTTTTGCACTTTTGCACTCACTAGCACACTAACTTTAACGCTTTAAACTTCATCCCACCAAAACACACCACAAACATCACAACTCTCCATAGTTATGAACATTCTGCCACAGAAATGTCAACTACACAAAACTTTGTGTTCAAACATCACTTATTCACCAAAAGTTTCAAAACTTCCACAAAAATTAAAAGAAAACGTGCACAACAATAAAAAAAAACACCACATATAACTGTACGTAATATGCAAACATTCAAAATTCACCACAAAACTTAGAAAATAGCATATTCTTCACAAAAAATTTCATCACTCATGCAAGACAAATAAGCATCTAAAGTCCAAGAGATACAAACCATAGCAAACATACACTCCCCCACACTTAAAACATACATTGTCCTCAATGTAAAAAAAAGACAGGTTTAGGAGCTCCTGTTATTGATATTGTCATGAATTCCAATGTTTGCTTTGTGGAGACTTCTTGATCCATCTTCCTCATATGAAAAATTCCATAGCATCACTCCCCCACACTTAGCCTCTTGAGTGCCTGGCTAATCTCTTGCAATGTCCTTCCTGGGCAACACATCTATCATGAGTGGTTTTTATGAATGAATTCCAAAATGAAAGAAACGCAAAGAAAAAAACGAAAAGAAAAAAAAAACAAACTACTTATTAAAGCTAAAGGAGAAAACGTAGTTCTGGATTTAGATAGTCTCCAGCTAGACTTTATTCATCCACAACATATGTCTTGGTCATGAAAAGAACTCAGTAAATCCATCTCTGCACCATACAAAAGATGAACTCTCATTAGCATGCTCCTTTTTCCCAGAAGACACTTGAGTGTTAAGGAGATGTGTAAGCACAGGATCATGAGACGAACTCTCTCCAAATATCACATTCATTTGAAGCACATCATCGCCCCCTTTTATCACACTATCCATAGTGATCCTGCAAGGCTCAACCAAGGAATACACATCCATGGTCTCAACAAGCTCATCAGAAAGTTCAAAAGTAAAAGTCTCAAATTCACACTTGTTCACCATGTTATCCTTATCATTCAGAATGTTAACATCCTTTCCCTCAAAACAAACATTTTTGACTCCACACATTTTCTCAACATTATCATCACGAAAAACATTGTCATTTTGTAACAAAAATTTCTCATTATGCACTGGATGTGAAGTATCAATTACACACTCAGATTCCTTCTCAGTTTCAAAAATTGTTGTTTTACAAAGAGTCCCAGCAATCTCCACTTTATCATTATTCATGGTATCATAATGCTCTTCCAAATGTGACTCTATGCAATTTATCAAAGTATCAAGAAAAGAACAACCTTCATCATCACTAAGTAAAACATGACTCTCACTATCAATTGAACAATTCTTGACACATGTTTCTTGTGAGGTATGCTCTACCAAAGATTGACTTGGCATTTCAAAATTTGATACATCTATGAAACCACATTCTTCTATACGTGCACTCTCTAATGAAATCATGAAATCTTCTACATCAAGCTCATCACAATCAATTTCTTTATCATCAACAACGTTATCCACAGAAATGTAGTCATGCTTAACACCCTCATCAACGAAAGTTAGAGAACATTCAACGACCTGCTGGAACAACAAGATTCTAAATGCATAGGTTGTTTCATTGCATAGTTCACATCAAAAACCACTTCCTCATTATTAATTCTAAAGGTGACATTTTTATTTCGAACTCCAATTAAAGCATCACCAGTAGCTAAAAATGGTCTACCAAGTATGAGTGGTACCTCGGGGTCTTCCTCCATATCAAGTACAATGAAATCAACAGGCAAAGTAAATTTATCAACTTTTACCAGGACATCTTCAACCAAACCTGTAGGAGTCACCAAGGACCTGTCTGCCAATTGTAGAGTTACAGCAACTGGGTGAATCCGGCTTTCCAATCCAACACTGATAGCAATGGACAATGGCATTAAATTGATCCCAACACCCAAATCACATAAAGCCTTTGCAAAATGCCTTGTGCCTATTTTGCATGGGATTGTACAGCTCCCAGGATCCTTAAGCTTCGGAGGAAGATCATGAACCATCCATGCTTGAGTGCACTCAGAAACCATCATGGGAACATCACATCTCAAAATCTGCTCTTTGTTTGAAATGAGGTCTTTGAGGTACTTAGCATATTTTGGCATTGAAGTCACTAAATCCATCAAGGGAAGATTCACATTTACTTGCTTGAGTACTTCCAGAAACCTATTGAACTGAGGGCCCTTTGTTGGTGGTGGTTTCTTTCTCTCTGGAAAAGGAGGTTTGGGGCCCTTTGTTATACGGATTCGAATTCTTGGTGATCTCATTTCCTACCCTAGCCGGTAATTCCTTCTTCACAGTCTTACTAGCCTCTTGCTCATTATCCTCCTTAATTTCCAAAACTTCCTCAGCTTCATCTTTCTGGTCTTCTTCTGCACAATCACTCTTAACTTCTTAAGGTTTGTTCCCAGGCAAAAGTTTGCCACTCCTCAAGGTTATGGCCTTACATCCAATATTGTTCTTGGGATTTGGCACCGTATCACTAGGAAGAGAACCACTAGGTCTATGATGTATAGCATTCGCGAGTTGACCCAATTGCATCTCAATGTTTTTGAATGTGCCATCATGATGTCTTACAGATGTCTCCAAAGCCACAAATCTTTCCTCATTTTTATCCTTCTTTTCTATAAGACTCCGGAGCATTTCTTCCACTGATGAGTTCCTCGGCTCTGAGGTACTAGCTTGCTGATCAAACCCCGGTGGAGAATTGGAAGTTCTCCTTTGATCATTCCCTTGAGTATATTGATCTCTCTGGTTTTGGTTATGTTGTCCCCAAGTCCCTTGATTACCACCATAGCCTCTATTTTTGCCTCCTGAGTAATTTCCAGAGTACTGTGGTCTGTTGCCATAGTTATTCACGTATTGAACGGATTCAGTAGTGACAGAGAACTCATCAGTATAGTGTTCTCCCTTGCATATTCCACAAGACAACACAGGTGTCTTGGCTTGAGTTGCCTTTAAAGTTTGCACTTGCTTAGCCAATGCTTCAACCTTCGCACTAAGAGAAGTTTCCTCATCTACATCAAGAACCCCCCTTTGTTTTCTAACATGAGTTTTGCGGGTCTCTGGAAAGATATACTCATCCTCAGCAATTTGATTAAATAGCTCCTGTACTTCAGGCACAGACTTGTCTTTGAGTGCCCCGTTAGCACATGCCTTAACCATCAAAGAGGATTCAGGAGTTAGGCCTTTGAAGAAAGTGTTTAGTTCCCTGATCTCTCCCAGGTCATGATTGGGGCATTGCCTGATTAGATCGTTGAATCTCTCCCAAGCTTCTCTAAATGTCTCACCTTCTTGTTGCTGAAAGTTCATAATTTCCAACCTTCTCTTTTCAAGCTTAGCTGGAGGGAAGTATTTGGACAAGAACCTCTTCTGTAGATCATCAAACGACATTCCAGCATTTGTTCCCCCAATGCTCTTGAACCAATGTTTAGCCTTTCCACGCAAAGATAAAGGAAACAAAATCCTGTGAACTTCACCCCTGTCAACCCTTGGCAACTTGAAAGTGCTACATAAGCCGAGAAACCAATCAAGGTGGTCGTTAGGATCCTCGTTGTCAAGACCTTGGAAGAATTGGCCCTGGGTGATCATGCAAATAATTTGTGGAGGAATGTGGTAACATTCCACATCGATGTCCTGATGACCAAATCGATTGTCAAAATTTACTGCATAATGGTCTCCAAACCGAGGTGCTTGTGCTCCTTGGGCAGCCATTTCTCTTTGTTGTTTCAAGTGTGCTCTTAAAGTTTTCTCCAACTCAAGATCCAATAAGAATTGTGGTTCTCCTGCAAACCTGCTAGACCTTGGCATACACAACACACAGTTGTGGAGTGTAATAACAAAGAAACAAGAACTTCAAATATGCAACAAGAAACAGATCACAATTCTCAACACGTACTAAAGAAAATGCAAAGAACAAAACACAACACAAAATGAAAGCTAAGGTAAATGACACAAACCAAAACACAAAGTAGAACAAGTAAAAATCAAGAACAATTCAACAAATTCCAGAACCGATTGCCTTCCCTGGAAACGGCACCAAAAATTGAACAGGCTAGTCGTGTACCCTCAATTTTACCCTAACAACTACTGTAGAAGTGGAAGCAGGGATCGTAATCCACATGGAAGGAGTAGGTCAAGAAAATTGAGCAAATTATTCTAAAATTCCTTGTCACCGAATCTAGTCACGAGAAAAAAGAAAATTCAACACAAAAGAACGAAAGCAAAGATGCAAAATATAACAACAAGCAGGGTTGAACAGATATCTCAGGATTCTTGTACCGGATGAACACAAACCTAGCAAATTTCTGCTTTGCAATCAATCAACAAGCAAAATTATAGAGACGTAAGTTGCCTAGAAGTTCAAGTCATGGTTAGCATGGCGACCACACCACTTCCTGTACTTCCTATCACCATCCCCTCCCATGGCGAGGCCTGAGAATGGTGGAATAAGCTCCGCAAAGTCTCAACTCTCCAAGCTAACTACTCTAACATGCAAATTCCTAAGAACTCCCATGGCGAGGCCCATCTGATAGCGAGTGTCGCGGCTCGTCAATTTTACCTTTCATACTAACGTAGTAGTGTCGAGAAGGATCGAATCCACAGGGAAAAGGAGGTTTCGAGAATTCCGATTTGCACAATTATGTCACAAAAACAGGAAGTAAATCAAATGGAAACACAATCAAATAAGGACCTAACAAACACAGAGGATACCACAAAGAAGTAACAAAGGAAATCACAAATGAATGAGACAAATAATCTAGGATTCCTTCCAGGTGAATGCAAACTTATCAGCACAATACTACTAACATGCAATCAAATCAATTGAGGAGAAAGCAACTGGAGACCTAAATCAAAGTTAGCATGGCGACCACACTTCAATTCTAGTCTCCCAACACCATCCTAATCCTATGACGGGGCCTAAGGATGGTGGAGTAGAACCTTAGCCTTTCTCAATTCTCCACTCAAATTACTCAGGCAATCATCCCCTAGAATCTCCCATGGCGAGGCCCGATTCTAGCTTGTAAGTTTATCATTCGAGTTGGAGAATCTCTTATCACCTTGTTCTATTAACTTTACAGTCTAGAGCTTCCCATGGCGAGGCCTTGCTCTAAGACATGTACAGATACAATCAAGTTTAAGAACTCTGGCATTCTCTGGTTCTCATTCATGAATTCTTAGCCAAATCTTATGAATTAAGATTCAATTCAGCATGACAACCGCAATCAAATCTCATTTCAACAAATTCAGATCAAAAGCATAAACTTAACAACTTTTACAAATTCAATATAGAGAATGATGTATTTCTCTTCTAAGATTGTTAATAATATTGCATAATATCAATTCAACCAAGCATTCACCCTTTAGAAACCTAGATTATCACTCACTAGCTAGGAAACTTCATTTTCAATTCACGATCAACAAATTGGAAGACTAAACAGTTCATTTCATCAATTGGAAAGAGTTTACCAGTTGAGATGTCTCAAAAGCTTCCAATTCTCAAGAGGATTGTGAATTGCCTTCTCAATTGCAAGGAGATTTACAATAACTGGAACAATTCCTCAATCGGAATCCAAAATGAAGTTCAAAAACTAAAGAGAGAAACTAGAGAGAGAAAGTAGATCTTCAATTTAATTCCCGCTCTCTCTAGATCAAAAGTTGGTTACAAAATGTAAAATCTATCTAATGGATGAATAATAGTCTCTCCGGGATCCCCTTTTACATATTAGCTACATCTCCTATATATAGAGTTATGAAAATGTAACTAATACGCAACCGTAAAATATCTAAGTTATTACAGAATTGCCCCTCAAAATACAAAGAAAAAATCAGCCTAAAAGGTGAAAAATCCGAAGTTGAAGGCCAGGATCAGAAATTCCAGCGCCTTCAGGCTTCTTGCATTCACGCCTTCAGCAGCTCCGCAAGCCTCCAAGAAATCCATCAGCTAATGAACCACGCCTCCTCGCCTTTTAGCCTCACGCCTTCATCTTCCTTGCCTGAACCTGAAAATCAAAAACTCTATACTTAGCCATTTTTTTGTAAAATCAAACTCCTGAAACCATTATGCTATGCAGCATTTTCCAACCAGATTTTGACCCTGATTCATTGTGAATTTGGGAAATCTTAAAACATGAATGTTGTAACCCTTTGTCTTAGCTTTTTACAGCCGTTTGAAACACCCAATTCGGACCTAAGACGAAAGAGTTATGACCCAACTAATACAGTGCGACAAAGCTGAAATTTCCATGGAGCAAACCTTCCAACATCTCACAACACTTAGCCAAATTTTCTTCAAAATCAGAGACACAAACAAATAAGCCTGCGACATGTCGTAGGCAAAACATCTTTGGTTCAAAATTGGCCTACGACAAAAAATTTCCTTCTCAAAATTTTCCCACGACATGTCGTGGGCAAAATGTTTCTCTCAAGATTGGCCTACGACATGTCGTAGGCCAATTTTTCTGTTCTCAAATTTTGCCCACGACATGAATGCACTTGACTACCTAGTGCCAAGCTATGTGCCTTGGTTGTGAGTGCAAAAATGGTGTGTGTGAGTTGTGTGAATTAGTGTTGTGACTAAGTGTGAAGTCTGATATGCAAGGTTGGTGCGCACTTTGTTGGTGAATCAAGTGATGTATGTGCTGTGCCTTTGTGGTGCAAATGTTGTGCCAAGAATGAATAAATGTTGCCCATGTGCAAGTGGGTTGTGTGCTGTGAGTGCTTAGCAAGATAGGTGCATGTTGAATGGCAAGGTGTGTGCATGTGTGGCGTGCCAAGGTGCAAGTGTCGTGCCGAAGTGTACCAATGGTGTGCCAAGGCTGTGTGTTGAATGTTTGGCAAGGTGTCGGCACGGTCGGCAAGGTTGGCAAAGTTGGCAAGGTTATGTGCCAAATGTAATGTGCAAATGTTTGCCGAGGTTGCACAAATGGCGTGCCGAGGTTGTTGTGCCTAGTGAACCCGTGCACGAGTGGCATGCCTAATGTTGTGCCAAGGTGCAAGTGGTATGCCAAGAGTAGATAAGTGGTGTGCCAAGAGGGGATAAGTGGTGTGCCAAGAGTGGATAAGTGTGGCAAGGTTGTGAAATGGTGTGCCAAAGTTGACGTGCCAAGTGAGCTCATGCACAAATGTTCATTCCAGCGCGCAGCTCTACTTCCTTGCCAAATACATGTGTCTTAGCGTCCGAATTAGACCCAGTGGTAAACATGAAAGTTTGAGAGCTTTCTCTTGGATTTCCATGGGTTCAAGAATCAGCATCATTGGTGGTCTGGAGCTCAAGCTATACCCATTCTACCAAAATGTGGCAATAAACTCAAATATGAAAATCCTGAACGTAGCAATCATACAAATCCCCCCGTTTCTTATGCATACACACAGAATTGGAAAAAGTTAAAACATAAGAAATGTAGTGCACTCAAAGGGCTTTCCAGAACATGCAAGATCTCATCATTTGGATAAGTATTGAAAGAGTTACACTCAAATGAATTTGCACAATCAAATCTGTTAAACCCTAAGTGAAGCAAAATAGGCACTTAAGTTCCTTCATTTTTTCCTTTAACACATTTCACTTCATTTGCCATCGTTTTTTACACTTTTTGCACCATTTACACGTTATCAACTATCAAACCACATTTACACATTAAACCACATGAAACACCACACAATAGCACCAAACACAAGACAAAAGCCAAGGATTTCTATACAAAATAGTTGGTATAAAACCAACTCATCAAATTCCCCCACACTTGAACCTTTGCTTGCCCTCAAGCACAGACACAAATTATCATTTAACCTCACACTTTTAGACTCTTACCAACATGTATTGGAACTTCACTCTTTATCCACTATGTTCTACTCCAAGTTCATCAAAATATTTTTCACACACAAAAAAAAAACTTTTGCAATGTTTCCTAGCACCCAGCTCTCAAACTTAAGTACACAATATCAAATAAGGCACAAAGAATAAAGACCAACTTACCACACGCGCAAGTGTGTGCTGAGGAACATGAACTTCATTTATTCCTTTGTTATACACCATCTAGCTTGTCTCACAACCTTTTCAGTACATGCCAATCTCTTTGTCCACTCTTATGAAAATGCAATCACAAGATCAATGGTACCTATGCGTACATTGGTACTCTATGGGACATTGCCCTTATTCTGCACATTGGTGCATATTCATTTCACACATTGGTGAATAAAGCCTGGGTTTTATGGCTGTTTTTACCCTTTCATTACTTGCCAGGTTCTTATGGCTTTTTCCTTCCCAGATGCCAAAGGCTTTTTCTTCCATATCATCTCTTGTGCAAGCACATGTTCATAAGTGTCCCAAATTGACTAGACATGCACGAATTCTGGAAACTCCAGATAAATGCATAACAAAAAGAACAAAATCCATACACATTTCCTCCTATGTCATTGAGTTGTTGTATGGCATATCTATCTTACTTTAACTTCGTGCCTTAACCAATAAAAATGTACCAATTTCTTTGAACTTAGTGCAAGAATAACATAAAAATTTTTCACATGCAAGATCAAAAAGAATTAAGTAATGAACTTGAAGCAAACCATAGTAAACAAGAGATAAAGCTTCAACACATAATGGTACTTCACACAAGCTCACACTTTTTCATTCATTGCTCTTTACATAGCACACTCACATTTTTCATTTCATTTCACCTTTGACACCTTATTAGCACACTCACATTTGAAGTTCAAAGTCACCAACCACCCACCACAACGACACTAAACACTACACACATGGACCATCACATTTTTTCCCAAATCAACTACACAAAAACTTGTGTTCTTAACATCACTTATTCACCAAAAAATTTCAAAATCTTCCACACAAAATTTTAAAACGTGCACAACAACAAAAACACAACATATAAAATTTCCAACATGACAAATTTCACAAAAAACGTAAATTTTGCACAAAACTCAACAAAAACACATATACGGGACATAATATGTAAACACTCAACATTTGCACAACAAAACAATTAAGCATATCACATAGAAAACTTCACAAAAATTTTCACACTCACGCAAGACAATTAAGCATCTAAAGTCCAAGAGATACAAGCCATATCAAACATACACTCCCCCACACTTAAAACATACATTGTCCTCAATGTAAAGAAAAGAAAGGTTTAGGAGCTTCCTGGTATGTTATGAAGTTCAGTGTTTGCTTTGTGGAGATGTCTTGGTCCATCCGTCTTATATGGAAAATTCCATGGCATTACTCCCCCACACTTAGCCTTTTGTGTGCATGGCTAATCTCTTGCAATTTCCTTCCTGTCCATAGAACCTAACATGAGTGGTTTTGATGAATGACTTTCACAATGGAAGAAACTTAAAGACAAAACGAAAAGAAAACAAACTACTTATAAAAGCTAAGGGAAAGAAGTAGTTCTGGATTTAGTTAGTCCCCAGCTAGACTTTATTCATGAAACTTCCTTCCTCAAGAATCGGAGTAACCATCTCTGTACCAGAAAAATGATATTTCAACAAGACTCATTATCCTCATGTACGGCACTTGTAAAATAGTGGCAAAGAGGTGCTTGAGCTCATGTATATGGGAAGCAATCTCCACAAATTTAACTTTGAACCACTGAAACTCCCCTATTGTAGGCACCTCCTTAAACTCTTCCACCACTAGAGGCAAATCATCTACCTCTTCCACCATTCTAGGCACTTTCACTTCTTCCACCACACTAAGCTCTCCAACCCTGCAAGGCTCAACCAAGGCTTGCACATCCAAGGTCTCAACAAACTCATCAGAAAGTTCAAAGATAAATGTCTCAAACTCACAATTATTCAACATGTTATCATTGTCATTCAAAATGTTAACATCTTTATCATCCAAACTAGAATTAAGAACTTCACAAACTTTTCCAATGTTAACATCACAAACACAAACAGCATTGGCATCTTTTAACAAAAATTTCTCATTGTGCACTTGTGGTGAGGTACCAATTACACACCTAGATTCATTCACAGTTTCAAGAGTTGATGCTTCAACAGAAATCCCAGCAATTTTCACATAATCTTGAGTCAAGGTATCACAATGTTTTGCCAAATGTGACTCTATGCAATTTATCAAGGTATCAAGAAAAGAACAACCATCAGCACCAGTAAGTTCAAAAATGGATTCGTCAACACAGCAATTAGGAATTTCTAGAGTCTCTTCTTTGTTGACAACACAGGAAGCATTATCATCAATTAACAAGAATATCTCATTTAGCACTTCTTGTGAGTCCAAAATTAGACATGTAGATTCAATCATCATTCCAAGAGTTGGTGCCTCAACAAGAGTTTCAAACAATGAAATAACAGTCTCATTAACAAATGCAACATTATCTTCCTTTATGATATCAAGTTGATCCTCAAGAAATGACTCTGTACAATTCACAAAGTTAAAAAGAGGAGAAGCAACTAAAGAAAGGCAATCAATATCACATGACTCATTGAATTCCATGAACTTAATGCAAGATTCCACTCTAGACACACTTTCCAGCTTAGTATCATGGCAACTTAGATCACTAGAATCATCACTATCCGGGTCACTAAAGAAGCCATCATCCTCAACATCAAAATGCACATATTCATGCACAAAAGATTCAACAACATAACACCCATGAACACCATCCCCAAAACATATAGACTCCTCCTCCCTTGGACACTTTAAGCCACAATCAACATTAGCATGCATATCAAAATGATTGTCCTCAGGAATTGGTGTTTTAGTGAAAAGATAAGTACCTTCTGAGTTGTATTGGGCATCTAGAACTGGTGTCTCAATATGTTCCCGTATGTTGCTGATTAAAGCACTAATTCGCTCGAATCTTTGTTGCCGTTCTTGAAGCTCCTCTTCTAGTTGAGCAAACCTCGTTTCACTTCTATCAAATCTCTCCAATGCTTGAGACAACTTGTATTCTACAGATAGTCCTTGTGTTCCATTGTGATATGAGTTGTTGCTTTGTTCTTGATTGTGTCATTGATCTTCATATGGTGGTGGAGAGAAGTCCTCATACCATCTAGACATGCTTGGAAACTTGTGGTGGGCAATTTTCCTCCTCAATTGAGTTCAAGTATCCTGCACTGGCCAACAATACACACAACAGTAGACAGAACAAAACACAAAAGCAAAAACAACAAAGAAACAAAACAAAACTGAGCTACTCAAAATTCAAGAAAACCATGCCTTTTCCCCGGCAACGGCGCCAAAAATTGATAGCGAGTGTCGCGGCTCGTCAATTTTACATTTCACACTAATGTAGTAGTGTCGAGAAGGATCGAATCCACAGGGAAAAGGATGTTTCGAGAATTCCGATTTGCACAATTATGTCACAAAAACAGGAAGTAAATCAAATAGAAACACAATCAAATAAGGACCTAACAAACACAGAGGATACCACAAAGAAGTAACAAAGGAAATCACAAATGAATGAGACAAATAATCTAGGATTCCTTCCAGGTGAATGCAAACTTATCAGCACAATACTACTAACATGTAATCAAATCAATTGAGGAGAAAGCAACTGGAGACCTAATCAAAGTTAGCATGGCGACCACACTTCAATTCTAGTCTCCCAACACCATCCTAATCCTATGACGGGGCCGAAGGATGGTGGAGTAGAACCTTAGCCTTTCTCAATTTTCCACTCAAATTACTCAGGCAATCATCCCCTAGAATCTCCCATGGCGAGGCCCGATTCTAGCTTGTAAGTTTATCATTCGAGTTGGAGAATCTCTTATCACCTTGTTCTATTAACTTTACAGTCTAGAGCTACCCATGGCGAGGCCTAGCTCTAAGACATGTACAGATACAATCAGGTTTAAGAACTCTTGCATTCTCTGGTTCTCATTCATGAATTCTTAGCCAAATCTTATGAATTAAGATTCAATTCAGCATGACGACCGCAATCAAATCTCATTTCAACAAATTCAGATCAAAAGCATGAACTTAACAACTTTTACAAATTCAATAT
The DNA here is from genome assembly GCA_016586305.1 of Ophiorrhiza pumila. Classification (NCBI taxonomy): domain Eukaryota; kingdom Viridiplantae; phylum Streptophyta; class Magnoliopsida; order Gentianales; family Rubiaceae; genus Ophiorrhiza; species Ophiorrhiza pumila. The sequence goes on from BLIW01000010.1 coordinate 18,463,003, forward strand.
AGAGAATGATGTATTTCTCTTCTTAGATTGTTAATAATATTGCACAATATCAATTCAACCAAGCATTCACCCTTTAGAAACCTAGATTATCACTCACTAGCTAGGAAACTTCATTTTCAATTCACGATCAACAAATTGGAAGACTAAACAGTTCATTTCATCAATTGGAAAGAGTTTACCAGTTGAGATGTCTCAAAAGCTTCCAATTCTCAAGAGGATTGTGAATTGCCTTCTCAATTGCAAGGAGATTTACAATAACTGGAACAATTCCTCAATCGGAATCCAAAATGAAGTTCAAAAACTAGAGAGAGAAACTAGAGAGAGAAAGTAGATCTTCAATTTAATTCCCGCTCTCTCTAGATCAAAAGTTGGTTACAAAATGTAAAATCTATCTAATGGATGAATAATAGTCTCTCCGGGATCCCCTTTTACATATTAGCTACATCTCCTATATATAGAGTTATGAAAATGTAACTAATACGCAACCGTAAAATATCTAAGTTACTACAGAATTGCCCCTCAAAAGACAAAGCAAAAATCAGCCTAAAAGGTGAAAAATTCGAAGTTAAAGGCCAGGATCAGAAATTCCAGCGCCTTCAGGCTTCTTGCATTCACGCCTTCAGCAGCTCCGCAAGCCTCCAAGAAATCCATCAGCCAACGAACCACGCCTCCTCGCCTTTTAGCCTCACGCCTTCATCTTCCTTGCCTGAACCTGAAAATCAGAAACTCTATACTTAGCCATTTTTCCGTAAAATCAAACTCCTGAAACCATTATGCTATGCAGCATTTTCCAACCAGATTTTGACCCTGATTCATTGTGAATTTGGGAAATCTTAAAACATGAATGTTGTAACCCTTTGTCTTAGCTTTCTACAGCCGTTTGAAACACCCAATTCGGACCTAAGACGAAAGAGTTATGACCCAACTAATACAGTGCGACAAAGCTGAAATTTCCATGGAGCAAACCTTCCAACACCTCACAACACTTAGCCAAATATTCTTCAAAATCAGAGACACAAACAAATAAGCCTGCGACATGTCGTAGGCAAAAAATTTCCTTCTCAAAATTTTCCCACGACATGTCGTGGGCAAAAATTTTCCCTTCAAGAATGGCCTACGACATGTTGTAGGCCATTTTTTTTCCTCCCAAGATTGGCCTACGACATGTCGTAGGCCAATTTTTCTGTTCCCAAATTTTGCCCACGACATGAATGCACTTGACTACCTAGTGCCAAGCTATGTGCCTTGGTTGTGAGTGCAAAAATGGTGTGTGTGAGTTGTGTGAATTAGTGTTGTGACTAGGTGTGAAGTCTGATATGCAAGGTTGGTGCGCACTTTGTTGGTGAATCAAGTGATGTATGTGCTGTGCCTTTGTGGTGCAAATGTTGTGCCAAGAATGAATAACTGTTGCCCATGTGCAAGTGGGTTGTGTGCTGTGAGTGCTTAGCAAGATAGATGCATGTTGAATGGCAAGGTGTGTGCATGTGTGGCGTGCCAAGGTGCAAGTGTCGTGCCGAAGTGTACCAATGGTGTGCCAAGGCTGTGTGTTGAATGCTTGGCAAGGTGTCGGCACGGTCGGCAAGGTTGGCAAAGTTGGCAAGGTTATGTGCCAAATGTAATGTGCAAATGTTTGCCGAGGTTACACAAATGGCGTGCCGAGGTTGTTGTGCCTAGTGAACCCGTGCACGAGTGGCATGCCTAATGTTGTGCCAAGGTGCAAGTGGTATGCCAAGAGTAGATAAGTGGTGTGCCAAGAGTGGATAAGTGGTGTGCCAAGAGTGGATAAGTGTGGCATGGTTGTGAAATGGTGTGCCAAAGTTGACGTGCCAAGTGAGCTCGTGCACAAATGTTCATTCCAGCGCGCAGCTCTACGTCCCTGTCAAATACATGTGTCTTAGCCTCTGAATTAGACCCAGTGGTAAACATTAAAGTTTGAGAGCTTTCTCTTGGCTTTCCATGGGTTCAAGAATCAGCATCATTGGAGGTTTGGAGCTCAAGCTATACCCATTCTACCAAACTGTGGCAATAAACCCAAACATGAAAATCCTTAAAGTAGCAATCTTACAAATCCCCCCGTTTCTCATGCTTACACACAGAATTGGAAAACAGTTAAAACATACGAAATGTAGTGCACGCAAAGGGCTTTCCAGAACATGCAAGATCTCATCATTTGGATTAGTATTGAAAGAGTTACACTCAAATGAATTTGCACAATCAAATCTGCCAAACCCTAAGTGAAGCAAAGTAGGCACTTAAGTTCCTTCATTTTTTCCTTTAACACATTTCACTTCATTTGCCATCGTTTTTTACACTTTTTGCACCATTTACACGTTATCAACTATCAAACCACATTTACACATTAAACCGCATGAAACATCACACAATAGCACCAAACACAAGACAAAAGCCAAGGATTTCTATACAAAATAGTTGGTATAAAACCAACTCATCACCATCCTAGGGTTCACATATCATTGTTGTTAACACAGAAAGCTCCTTTAATACTTTTCCTAATATTTCAATTCATTAACTCTTTCTATGGCGAGGCCTAAGTCTCATAATCGATTTGATTACAGAAAACAATTGCAAAGACTTAAACAATCACAATTTAGTTCTCAATTCATGCAACTTCACTAAACTTGATTAATCACTCCTCAATTTAGCATGTCGACCACAATTGAAGCTTGATCTATTCAAGAATAGCTAAGAATTATGCAATTTAACAGATTCCTATAAACAATTCAAATGTGATTACAATACTCAACAATTAGATCAAATGCATAGCATACAATCCACTAAGTCACGTATTCATCCGTTTAGAATCCTAAGATATCACACAGTTAGCCAGAAAATTCCATATCTAACTCATTAACATTGAATTCAATCATCAAACAATTAACTTCCATCGAATTAAGAAATTTCACCGATCAAAGTCCAGAGGAATGTCAATTGTTGCTTCGTTGAGCTCGATATGAAATCTCTGGTACACAGTCGTGATTAGAAATGAGATCGGAGAAGAAATATTTAGTGAGAGAAAATAGATCTAGAGAGAGAAAATGAGAGGGAGAAAAACTCCCGCTAAAATTCAAAAGATAGTTCTAAAAGTCTCCAATCCCCCCGGATCCCCCCTTACATATTAGCTACATCTCCTATATATAGAGTTATGAAAATGTAACTAACACGCAACCGTAAGATATCTAAAGAATTACAAAAGTGTCCTTGAATAGAAAGACCAAAAATCAGCCTAAGTTGTGAAAATTCGAAGTTGAAGGCATGGTTTCAGCATTCCAGCGCCTTCAGGCTTCCCGTCGTGCGCCTTCATCACAATTCCAGCGTCTTCAAGCCATCAGGAATCACGCCTTTAATTCAGCTCCAGCGCCTTTGGGCCAGTGAGAATCACGCCTTCGTCGCTCGGGAATCCAAGTGAAGAATCAGAGTCGAACCACGCCTTCAAGCCTAAGTGTTTCACGCCTTCAGCCTTCGTACGAGTCTTCCTGAAATCCAACCTTCGAGAATTCACGCCTTTAGCCTTCGGAACACCACGCCTTCATCTGCCTGGAAATTCAGAAAATCAGAACTTCATTACTTAGCCAAATTTCCAAAACCAAAACAAGAAACCCATCACAACACAAAGTCTTGCTCACTCGAATCTCCTCAAAGCTGAAAATCTACACACTTATGCACAAAATTCAGCAATCTTCCACCCGAGATTCAACTGTGATGCGTTAGGAATTTGAAGAAACTTAAAGAACCAATGTTGTAGCTCTTGATCTCAGATTTCGATAGCCTTTTGAATCATCCAAATCGGAGGTCCGGTGAGAGAGTTATGCCCAATATACTGACGCCTGGCAGAATGTGCATTTAAGCCTACGATGCATCGTAGGCTTAAAACCCTGATTTGGTTTGCCTTTTCCCACGTTGCATTTCCAACTGTCCTTTCCGAACTGGCCTTGACCTTGAACACCAAAGTTATTGATCTCTCTCTTGGCTTTCCATAGGTTTTTGAATCACCCAAATTGGACTCCGGATGAGAAAGTTATAACCAATATAGTAAGGCCTGGCAAAACTGGACATTTGCACTACGATGCATCGTAGTGCAAACTTTATCTTAGCAATTCATTGCGATAATTCTCCCTTTTCTCCTTCAAATTAGAACATGAGCTCAGCACACAGATTGTAGAGCTTCTTCGTTTCTTTCCATGAGTACAAGAAACAGCGCTATTGGACCACTAGAGCTCAAGATATCAACAATCTCCCAAGCTGTGACAATATGAATTCAATAACTAAATCCTGAAGTAGCAATAATAAAGATACCTTCGTTTCTCATATGTACACACAGAATTAGAAGAAAGTTAAAACATAAGAATCGAAGACAACTCAAATAGCTTTCCAGAACATCCAAGATCGCATCAATTAGATTAATATTGAAGAAGTTATACTCAAATGAATTGGCACAATAAAGCTGACCAAACCCTAAAATAGGCATATTGTGCACTTTAAGTTTCTTCATTTTTTCCTTTACACATTTCACTCCATTTACCATCATTTTGCACTTTTTGCACTTTTTGCACCATTTACACATTATCAACTATCAAACCACATTTACACATTAAACCATATAAAACACCACACAATAGCATCATTTACAAGCTAAAAGCCAAGAGATTTTACACAAAATAGTTGGTACAAAACCAACTCATCATATACCTAAATATTCAAAGTTCTTTAGGAAAATCATTGCCAACAAAGAGAAGCTTCAATGTGAGGGGGTGATCTCTTTGACGGAGATTTGTAGTTGTTTGATCAAACGAGAGATGCCTAAGAAGTTGAAAGATCCGGGTAGTTTTACTATTCCATGTTTGATCGGTACAAGGTATTTTCCTAAAGCCTTATGTGATTTGGGTGCGGGAATTAGTTTAATGCCCCTCTCGACCGATTTGAGTGTTGGGCTAAAGGAAAAAATTAGGCCTACCTTGACAAATCTTCCACTTGCCGATCGATCATTGGTAAGTCCAATTGGGAAAATTGAAGATGTCTATGTGAATATTGATGAATTTGTGTTCCCGGTAGACTTTGTGATTTTGGACATGGAGGAGGATAGAGATATTCCCATTATACTTGGGAGACCATTCTTGGCTACCGGTGATGCAACTATTCGGGTGCAAAGTAGAACAATAACATTCAAGATTAAAGATCAAGCTATCACTCTCAAGGTTGGTGAAGAAGAAAAGAACCCTAATAGAGGAGGTCAATGCTTCATGGTAGGGATTCATCCAATGACTAGTGGCACATTCATACCAAAGCCCAAACATCGAAAGAGGAAAAGAAAAAGAAGGAGAGGAGCTAACAAGGGAAAAGTGCCAAAGCAAACTTGGATGGCCATGAGTGAATCACAAGAAAATGGTAATAGTGTTGGCATGGAGAGGAAAATGAACAAAGCAAAGAGGAAGAAGGAACTCCAAGGAAACAAACCATGACAATAGCAATAAAGTCTAGCTAGGGACTAATAAACCTAGAACTACTTCTAATCTCTTGTTCTTTTCTTTTGACCTTAGTTATTTTTGCTTTACTTTGAGTTGTTTATTTTCTTATTTTGTAGTGAATTCGGTTGAATTCTTGTTTGAAGGAGTCCAAGAAGATGCTAAAAAAAGAATGAAGAAAAAAAAGGAGGACATTTCAACAAGTATGGAGCTAGGAGCAAGCCAGATCAACTTAGCAAACATTGGAGTTCATTGCCTACTAAAAAGGGAGTTCTTTACCTTATTCTTTGACATACATTGTGGACAATGTAATATTCTAAGTGTGGGGGAGGGAATGTTTGCTTTTGTTGATTCTTGCTTATTTTGGGAAATGATCATCATACTTGTTGGAAGGAATTGAATGAAAGAGTTGATGAAATACATGTTTTTTGTTAGTTTTTTTTGAGCTTATTGTGCAGAGTGAATTGCTAGTGAATCAATATTGCATATTTTACCTCGTGAGTTATGTGCTTTGTTATATTTGTGAACTTTTTCAAAATTTTTGTGATCTTGTGAATAAGTTGTGATTTTGACACAATGTTTAAGGTTGGCAATTTTGTTAAAGATCATAACTATCTATGAAAAGTGAACTAATGTAGGAAATGAATTTTTGTGTGACAAATGATACAAGTTTTATGCAATAAGACTTAATGGTTGAGGATAACTTAGTGTTAGTGATAGAAGTTGAAGCATAGTGTGGAAAGTTTGTGTTTCAATACATTTGTTTTCAAGCACAAGTGGGGAAACATATGAGATAGGTTGAGTCATGAAACAAAGTGAGAACTAGGGATGTCTTTTTCAAAATGAATAAAGCTTACCTTTTACCTAGTGATCTTATGAAAACTAGTGTGAACACATACGCATTGGAGGATATGATTTGAACTATGGCTTAGTTTTAATTGTCTTACTTTTACACATTCCCAATTCGATGCGAGGTTGCCTCTTGAACTTGAAAGAAAGTTTGAAATCAAAGGAACTTGTATGATTGGGAATAGGTATAAAAAGTCATAAAACCTTTGGCATTTGTTTAATTTGTTTAATTTTTTACCCGTCCTCTTTGAGATAGCCACTTGAGTGAAAATGACATTCGTACATGGAACTCATATGATTGGGTAGAGGTATAAAGATGCCAAAAACCCAAGGCACATCAAATTACTTATATGTGTAGGGAATAAAGTTCATTAATCCTCAATACAATGTATGAGTGCATGTACGCTAGTGGACATATAGATTATTAGTGAAAAGGAAGAGCTAGTTTTAAAAGCTAGAAACTATACATTCCCTATTATCGCTTATATAATGACATAAACTTTGACTATGTGGAACCCGTTGCATACTACGCACACAAATGTGTTGGGGTATTAAGTGAGTACTACTTAGCCTAAACAACTATTATGAAGCATTGAATATATCCTCTCCACAAAAGTCAAATAGGGTTTTTGAAATAAAGTCACACGAAATTCATTGGTCACATGAATGCACTTGAAATGGATGGGATGTTATCTTTGCAAGTGGCCAACCAAGTTATTGTTATGTGTTATGTTTGGTTCTCTTTGTTTTGTTTACTCGAGGACGAGCAAAACTTTAAGTGTGGGGGGATTGATCGGGGCTAAAAATACCTATTTTTACCCCCTCGTTTACTTAAGTTTATGCTTGCCTTTGAGTATTTTATTGTTGTTTATGTGTTGTTTTTGGAAAAAATGCAGGATTTCAAGTTCAATGAGGCTAAAAGGAACAAAATCCAGATTTGATGTGAAAAAGTGGGAAAATGACCAAAAAATCACTCAATCCGGATTACCAAAGACAAGATGGCACAAAGGGGCAAAAGTGGGACTGCAAGGCAAAACTGGGCAGAACAAAAAGCAAACTTCAAACAAGCATATCTCGGCCTCAACTAAACGAAATGAGAAGTTATTGGATGTTTTGGAAAGATCTATGAGAGTACGAAAACTCTTATGTTTGCAATTACTCCAAAATCTGCTGGCAAGATGATTGAAATGGAGGCTCAAGTCAACATACATTAAAGAATTCAGAAAATCAGAAGCCTATGTCGCAGTTTGGGAGAATATTCATAACTTTCTGTCCAGAACTCCAAATTCAATGATTCGTAATGCCTTAGAAATCCAAGAGGCAGGGCTACAATTGTGTGATGAAGACCAAAACGCCCAGTTCGGCACGAAGGACATTCAAAATCGCGTCCCAATATCATCTAAGTGTGCTGTCTGAAATCTTGAAAAATAGTGGCTGCGGGACCAACAATTTTGAAAATTGCATTTCGGCCCCTATTTTAGAATAAGCGGGGTACTTTATGTAATTATTGATTTTTAGTCATTTTACTAACTATATAAGATTTCTTAAACACTAAGTTAGATATCTAGGACACAATTAGCAAAAGCTCAAAAGAACACACCTTTTAGTGTGTGTTCTTGGTGTTTTCATTTCTTGTGAGAGAATTCTTATAACTCTTGGCTAATTGGAGTGGAAATTAAAGGGAAGCTTGAACCTTTAGCTTGGAATCAACATTTGGGAAGTCTTCTCATCTTGGGTTGTCTCTTCCTTTGCACTTTCTTGCTAAATTCATTGCTTAATTTATCATTTGGGTTTGCTCTAATTAGCCATGATGGGTTAAATTGTGTGGTGTCTTTGGAATTAGGCTATGGGCTTTTGATAATTTGTTTGTATGGTGATGAAATGTTATGGGCTTGATTATATGTTTCATATGCTTGATTTTAAGGTCACATTTCTTGTGCAATATCCTTGACTTGAAAGTGAGAATTGGGTCATGTTGTGAGTAGAATATTAATCCATTGCATGTTATGATAAAATGACCTCTTTGTCCATGATAAGGTTTATTGAGTTTATTCCATGAATTAGCCCTAAGCATATGAAAACCAAGTCTACAATAGCATGACAACCTAGTTGGGGACTTGGGTTGGAAGTTGTAAATTTGTAATGACATAGAATCAATTGGCTTTGATTGATCTATTAATTGTGGTTGAGTTTGGTCCGGTATAGTCTTAGCCACCAAATTTCCACTAGACAACATTAAACCACATTCTTCAAGCTATCATATGAATCACCAATGCTACAAATGATTGAGAAACCTAGCCCTAAATTCCAATGATACACTTATCTACATGATTTCTACTCCCTAATTTTGAAGCTAAAGTCCTATAGCAATTAGTTGACTATGTGTAGGTTTTGTCTTGTTGCATTTTATCTTGTTTTCTTTCCTTAGTTGCATTTTTCATTACTCTACATACTAGACACGAACTCTTAACAAGACCCCCCTCTCTGTGGAATTCGACCCGTTGCTTCCAAGTGCTACATATTTAGAGTTAGGGTATTTCTTTGTTTGGGTTGCACGACGAACTCATTCAACAGCTACAAATTTTGTCTTTTGAGTTTTGGCCAATTTTGCATGCACTGAATTCCATTTTATGTGTTAAAAATGCTAGTTAAAGCTGAAATCTCCATTTCGAAATTATGCACATTCTGCCTAGTTATGCTATAGTTCTGTATGTTAGGTATAACTTAGTCATTTGAACTCTAAATCTAGTGCTTCAAATTTTTACGTTTAGCAAATATTTAGGGTTACAACTTTTGTTTTATGAGTTTTGTCAAATTCGGCATGTACTGAGCTCCATTTTAGATGTGAAGTGCTAGTTAAAGCTGAGATTTCACTATAGTTATTTTACACATTCTGCCCAGCTTTGTCACAATGTATTATTTTGGCCATAATTTAGTTTTTTGAACTCTAAATCTAATTATTCAAATTGTTGTGCATAGTTAGGACTTCGGGCTACAACTTTTGTATTTTGGGAATGGCCAAATTCCGCCTGTACTGAAATCCATTTTAGGGGTAATGTTTAAATTGAGGCTAAAATTCTGATTTGTTTTCATATCTTCACTGTTTCGTGTCACTTTGCCTATGGCTTTCCTAATGTTGTAGCTTGTTTGTTGTGTGTGTTGCACATTTTGCATCAGAGTGTTATTTGTGGTATTCACATTGGTGTATTTTAAGCTTAGGGAGATCAAATGAGTCCTAATAAGGGTACTACCCCTCGCAAGGGTAAGGCCACTCATATACTGATTGATTTTGATGACGATTATTTTCTCGAGAATATGCCAATATTTGAGGACCCCCCAGAGGTAACAATGAATCCACCTCTGCCAAAGAAGTGCAAAGAAGTAGCACCTCTTTCTGTGTTTGTGAATGATAAAGCTAAAGAAAGATGGGAGCATGGAGTGCGGGTGAAGAAGCTACAATTGGAGAGGACATTCACCGTGGAACACCTTGACAAGAGGTTGGATGGTTTGCACCAAGATTGGGCCACTCAGGCTTCCACTCTTGGCACAAAGTTGGATGAAATTGCTTCCATATCACAGAAGCAATTTGAGGTCCTTTACCATCAGCAGTTCAAGATGCAACATGTGAATGACTACTACAACAAGTTGTCTGTTTGGTACCATACTGCACCTAGCTCTCCCAAGGCGATGCCAGCCACAGCACAAGATTTGATGATGGTTGCCAAGCCAATTTGACTGTACATGAGGAGACAAGGATTGTGTATGAGATTCCATCTGGGAAAACATTTGGGCTGTCATCGCTTCCGCAGCAGCCAATATTTGGTCATTTTTCAACTTTTCCTCTTACTACAACTTTTTGGTTTGACTCGAATTGCCTACTAGTTGTGCGCTTGCCAAATTTTGAAGCCAATACTTGGCCATTTCCCGGACAGTCGTCCTTCACTTAGGGCATCTTCTCAGGACCCTCATCATCCACTCCATCGTCCTCTACTCAGGGAGCCCCTTCTTTCTAATTGCTATTTCATTGAGGACAATGTTTACTTTAAGTCTGGGAGAGCTTGATTGGATTTTCTATGCTAGTTTGATAAGGGTGGGAGGTGTTAGCTGCTGTGATTATGCTTTGTTGTGCTTTGCTGTGTTGTTTTGAGCAGTGTGATGTAGCTATGCTTTGTTTGTGGTTTGGGTAGGATGGTAGTATGATGCTAGTTAGGCTTGTCTTGTGGTATAGGTAGTATGCTAGTATGGTGTTTATGGGTTTATTGAAGTCATGTGTGTCATGAGCTGTTATGTGTTTTTATCTATGTCAAGTGGTGTATGTTTGGTGTTGTAATGGAATAAAATGGGTTGTGTAACGTGTGGGTAGGAAGTGTGTTATAATCTCTTATTCAAAAGTAATGGTCTCATGCTTGCTATGCCATGAATCAGTTTAGTCACCTTGTTCGTTTTAATGCTATGCATGCAAATTTTTTTTTGGCACCAAACTTAATGGATTTAGTGCACATTGTTGGCCAATGCAATATAATAAGGTAAAATAGATATGCCATGCAAATACTCAAAGACATGCATATTGAATTTGTTCTTTAATATGCACATTTCTTGTGTTTTAAGTGGTCTTGCATATATAGTCCTTTGAAGACACATATGAATATGTAGTTCTATGAGAGAGGATATGGAAAAAAAGTCTTTGGCAATTGGGAATTAAAAGCCACAAGACCCTGGCAAATAAAGGGAAAAAAGAAACATAAAACCAAGGCAGTTAAGCACCAATGTGTGGCAAAAGATGCACCACAGTGCAAAAAAAGAAAAGAGGGGAAAAGCCACTTAGAAGCACCAATGTGCGCATAGGTTTACCATTAATCTTGTGTTACTACTTGTTCATGTGTGTGAACAGGGAGATTGTTGTGTAAAAAATGTTATGAAATAAGTGCTTAGGTGTGTGCATACACAGAGGACAAGTGAAGTTGGCAACCCTCAGCACACACTTTCATGCATGACATTTTGGTCTTTATTTGTTATGCCTTAGTTGATAATTTGTGCTAAATTTCTGAGAGTTTGAGGCTGGCTAAAGCATTGAGTAGATTTTTGCATGTGAAAATGTTTTGACCAACTTGGTGATTGGTATTATAAGTAAGAGACAGTGTATTGAGTGAAGATGATAAAACATGGTTAGAAAGGGAAGTGTGTTGTGAAATCTTGTGAAGTTACTTGGGACAAGCAAAAGATTAAGTGTGGGGAAAATTGATACTGACTTATATGTGCTATTTCACTTGACTTTAGATGTGTTTTTAGTGCAAATTGTGTGGTATTATGTGTTGATTTGTTTATTTGTGTGGTGCATAATTTGTAGTGCTAAAATGGAGAAAAAGGTCCTAAGTGATGATTTGGTGCATACATATAAACTAACATGCACGCTGCATGCGCAACGCGCGTAGCACACGCACACACACCGCATGAGCTACGTGCACCATGCGCGTAGGTCACGCATCACTCGTAAACAAGTTGCGTGCGCATGCACACATTGTGCGCACCATGCGCACAGCCCGCACAGCTCTCATGCACACTTTGTGCAGCACCCACACCCGCTGCGTATGCATGCGAACAACTCTTGCACACACGCTACGCGCATGGCGGGCCTAGCCCTCGCACACACACATGCCTGTGCATATGAGCACAGGTACTCACTCACACGCTGCTTTGAGCTGAAGCATACACACAGCACTTGCACCAACCCTGCGCGCACCTTTGCGTGTTGTAGCACCAACACACATAACTTTGCGCACATTCTTTGCTAGTCTCATGCACATGCTTACTTTACGTGTTGCAAACACTTTGCTAATTTTTTTTCACATTCTTGTGATACTTATGGCACTTGAGCACACTATATGCATTACTTTAGCACAACTTTTGCACACTACCACCATGATACATGTACACCTCTTACCTCATGAACACATGCACAAGTTGTTGCACAACACTTGCATGTATTTGACTTGCACACACATAACAATCACTCACTCGTACTCTTAGCATACATTAGCACACCACACTTGCACATCCATAGCACAACACTTGCACACCATGCATACACTATGCACACAAGATACATGGTGCGGCCATCCCGCGAAAGAAAGTGCATAGTGTGGCCGTACTGTGTTGTGTTTTGTGTGGTGCAATCGCGGCTAGCAGCAGCTTTATGTAATTTCTAAGTGTGGTGCGGCCGCGGCTCGCGACCGCATTATGCAAGTTTGATGTTTTGTGCTGTAATTTTTATAAGTGTTGGGTTTCCTGATTTTTGTTGTGTAGGCAGTGAAAGCATAAAATTTATGGCTCAAAGGCGTGGATTATAAAATGGAAGCGTAACCAGATTTGGCTAAAAAACGTGAAGTGCTGGAACAAATTGGTGACATGGAGTGGCGTGCACGTGCGCATTTGGGATGACTTTTTCTCACAATGGAATTTTTGTAAATAAGTATTTAGTTTATGTTTTCGTGTTGATTAAGCTTCTGACCCCTATAAATAGAAGGATTTTCATTATGTTAGGGGGAACATTATTCGGATTAATTTGAGACTAATGAGGGGGGACATTTTCTCTCTCTAGAATTTTGTACTCAGATCGCGCGATTTCGTTTGGAATTTTGGACCGAACTTTGGAATTCATTTCTCAACTAAACAAGTATAGAACAATTCTCTTCGTGACTTTGAACTTTTTGAAGCAATTAATCGCTAAAATTCTTTCAATTAATGAAGATGAGTTGTTTAATGCAGATAAATTGTGAATGTGAGTTGAGAATGACTTTCTCAGGCTAGATCTGTGATGTTCTATCGATGAATGAGTACTCCACTTAGGGAATTTTATGTAGTGCAATTAATGTAATCTATGAAGAATGAAATCATACTCTATTCTACTTAATCAAAATTGTTAGATTTCATGAATTTGAACCGGTGTTGTGGAATTGAACTTTAATTGCGGTCATCATACTAAATTGAAGCTAGATTCATTAATATTAGTTAAAAATTTGTGAAATTAGAATTGCAGTATGAAATGAAGTCTTTACACTTGAGCTCATGCAAATGAGGAACAACTTATAAATACTTTCGTTTGCACCACAATATTTCCTCTATTGTAGGCACATTTTCTCTTCCTTCAATCGAAAGTGTTGGAGTTGGCAATGGCTTTATATCTATCGAGCAAAAACTCTTCTCTATGCTTGGCCATGCATCCCTTTAAGGATCATCATTTGGCTTTTCACACACATACTTAACAAAATAGTCAGTAAGCTCATTAATTTATGTGTCTACAAAGCATGATCTTACTATGTTAGTTTTGTCCTTGCTAATCAACACATCATGATAATCAAAACTAACATAAAGATCATTTTGAGTATCTTGTTTATGTATAAGGCAAAGCAAATAAGATTGGTTGCAAGCATCAAAGTCCACCTTCAAATCAAAAGCATTCATAAAAGATAAAGCTTTGGACTAACTACCTGTTATTTTGACAATGTCTTCATAGAATGAACATTCAATATTGCCAAAGTCAACACTAGCATTGCATTTCTCATTTGTGCGATTACTCACAAGAGCATCACCTTGCAAGGGTTCAACATTCATGAATGTAAAAGAATACAATTCATCAAGTATTATCTAATTTTGAATCCCATTTGCAATGAATAAGTCTAACATTGCTTGCCTTTTTTCAACCAAAGCAGTAAATATCCTCAAGGACAGTGAGCACTAATGTCTCCCCAAAAAGTTTGAATGTCATATAAAGTTTTGGTCAATTCAACCAACTTGACCTCCAAAGAATCCTAATACTCTAGTGGTACGAAATCTCTAGACAATCCTTATAATTGTAGCAAGCACCTTAGAGTTTTCAACTAAGCTCTAATAACCCTACATTTGCCGTAATTTTCAACCAATAAACTGAACAAAAACTGAAAGAACAAATACGACAACTAGATTTAGCAAAATAAAACACAATGTAACTATATAATCATGAATTCAAAATAAAATCACAAAACACAAACTGTACAAAAACACAAAATAATAAAACATGTACACTATGCACTCAAGTCATCAAATACTAATCTTAACACAAATAGCCCCTCCCCAGAAATAGCGCCATTTTTTGAGTGAGTTCATCATGCAACCCAATCAAACAAATACACTAACTCTAAATATGTAACAATTGATGAGCAAGAGGTCAAATTCTATAGAGAGAGGGATCTTGTTAAGAGTTCGTATGATCAATTAAAGCATATGAGTGTGTGGATGATTGGATATACCAAGTGGACCAAAAATAGAAGGGAACGTGCACCCCTTCTTCTTCAACTCTCAACAACAAGCAAGTTCAGTGAGTATAAGTAATTTCACCAAGAGATGAGTCCTTATGGGAGCATTAGTGTGGGACGTTCAACCCTTTGACATGAGAGATTCCTTTCTATGGTTTTTTTATCAAACGTAAAAATTTTATTGATCAAGGTTTTCATATACACTGTACACCGGGCATACCCAGGCAAATTACATCATGAAAGGTCGAAAATCTTAGAACCTAAAAAAAATTTCCCGACATTGCAACTTGGGGAGGTCCCAACATCGCGCGACGTGGCTCACTGGAATTTGCAAAAATCATCAAAAAAACAAACGAAAAATGGACCATAAAATCAACAATTTCTACTTCGCGATGTGGAGGCCAAAATAGCCAAAACAGGAAATACAAAGGAAATCATCCACCTAGTCAAGGATAGAGACACTAGGGTACAATGATAAGCCTACCCTGTACACGTGTGTGTTTATCCTCTGTACAATATCCTGATGTATAGGTACTATTCTATCAAAATATAACCTGTTCCTCGTGAGCCATATGTAGTAGACTGTACATGCAAATGCTAGCCTACTTTTATGACTCCACCAGGAAGTTCCTCGTTTCTCTTTCTTGAGCCACTTCAAGCCAGCATCCAGGGTCGTCATGGCCCTTCTCAAACCACACCAATCCTGCACGTCGACCCATATTACCTTGGTGAAAGGACAAGCGAAATATAAGTGTTGGATGGTCTCCTCAAGTTTTCCACAGAATCCACAAATAGGGTCAATATGAAGATAACCCAATCTGTCCCTTGTGAGAAGCCTGCCTCTTATCTTTAGCCACAGTGTGAAGGAGTACTTGGGCAGAATATAAGAATTCCATATCGTCGATGCCCAAGGTATATTCAGAGCTGAGGTACGGAAATAATGATATGCAGCCCCAGCGAGACCCGGTGGCTTCCATTTCTGCATAATAGCCTCCGCCTGTGCCACCGATCCCTCATTCTGTATAATCTGATCTCTTATGGACAGGATCCTCCTCATGAGCATGGATTGCTCTCTATTGGGGGGGAGGTCCCAAATAGACCACTGCTTCAGATAGTAATGTTGAACCCATCGTACCCACAAGGAATCCTTCTTGTGGTGTATATTCCAGAGGACCTTAGATAAGAGAGTTAGGTTCCATGCCGTCGGATCTGTGACTCCCAATCCATCCTCCTCTTTTGGCATTGCCAAGTCCTCCTAAGCCACCTTCAGTTGGCCACCGTCCCACAGGTAGTTCCTGCAGAGTCCAATAACTCTGATGATGACCTCAGCAGGGATCGGTAAGGCAAAAAGCCAGAAGCAATGAATACCCTGTAGGACCGATCAAGTAAGCTCCAAACGGCCTGCATGAGATAAAGAAGATGCAGTCCATTTGCCAATCTGAGCCGTAATCTTCTCCAATAGTGGAGTGTAGTGCATAACCTGCAATCCCTGTGTCGCCAATGGAATACCCAGATATCTGATAGGAAAGGTTCCGCGTGGTATTCTCATGAGGTTGTTGATGTCCGTCTGAACCTCTACTGGAACTCCCGCAAAGAAAACCTGGGATTTCAGGGTGTTAGTCCTTAGCCTTGAGACCTCCGCAAACTGTTGTAAGCAATCCCAGAGTACTCCTACAGATGGCCGGTCCCCTCTGTTGAAGAGCATGAGATCATCTGCATATGCTAGGTGCGATATCTTATGTTCAACACACCTAGGATTGAAATTAAAGGGTAACTCCCTCGTCCTTATGAAGAGCAGCCTGGAAAGATATTCCATACATATGACAAAGAGATAGGGGGATATGGGGTCCCCTTGTCGCAATCCCCTTCGTCCCTGGAAATGCCCATATATCTCGCCATTGATGCATATGGAGTACGAGACGGTGGTAACACACTCCATCACCCAATCCACATATTACGTGGGGAATCCCATAGACTTTATAGCTTGCCTCAAGAAAACCCAGTCAACCATATCGTAAGCATTCTGAAGATCTACCTTGATAAGGCACTAGGTGAAATCCTCTTACGATTTTATCCTCTAATCAATTCCTGAGCCAAGTGAATGTTCTATAACATACTCCTCCCCTCCATAAATGCAGACTGCGCCTCATTGATGAGCCTCGGAAGAAGGCCGCTGAGTCTATTAGCCAAGATTTTAGAGATGGCCTTATAGAGAACATTACAGCAAGATATGGGCCGGTAATCCCCAACGGAGCTCGAATGAGCTGATTTCTCAGGATCATCCCCTCTTCAAAGAATTCCCTGACTGCCTTGCACACATCATTTCCCACAATACTCCAAGAAGCCTTAAAGAAACCCAATGAAAACCCATACGGGCCAGGCGCCTTGTCATTGCCAATATCAAAGATGACTCTTTTTATCTCCTGCTTCCCCACTAGAAGCGTGAGGCGATCCACTTCATCCATGACTATGGCAATTTGCCGGTACAGCTCGGCGTCAGGTACTAGCATAGTGTGTGAGGAACCCAATAAGTCATGGTAATAGGTGAAGAACTCTCTGACTAGGGCACCCTTAGAAGTGGTAGTGGCACCATCTCTTGTGATTACCGCCGGTATGAAATTCCTCCTACTCTTCCTCTTCACCACATCATAGAATATCCTAGTGTTCCAGTCACTATTGAGTAGGTATCGACGTTTAGCCTTTTGAGCCAAATAACTCCTCTCGGTCTCTCCTAGTCGCCAGGCCTCCTTCTTCATCTCTTTGACCTTTATTTGCAAATCCAAATCAATAGGTAAGTCATGGAGAGCAGAAAAATGAATCTCCAATTCCTCCCTAGCCCTGATCACCCTGGAGGAGATATGATAAAAGTGGAGCTGGTTAAGCTCCCAGAGGGGTTCTTTCAAGCCTTTCAACCTCTTGGATATCAAGTATTACTTCCTGCCATAACAAAGGTTGGGACGAAGCCCGGTAGACCACATCAAGGAATGAATCATGTCCTCCCCACATGCCAAAATAATGGAACATGCCCTTTCCTCGGTCCATCTGATCCCCCACGGATACAACACATGACGAGTGATCTGATAAATGAGTGAAGGTGGCAAAATTGACATGAGCATATATATCCGATCGTTACCACTGGTTATTGACCATTACCCTATCCCACTTGGACCACCCAGTGCCATTGCACCAAGTGAGGTAACTGCCCATAGATGGGACGTCAAAATGCCCTAGAGAGATCGTGCACTCCAGGAAATCCTGTGTCTCGTAGGGTCTAATAGGGGACCCATTGAGCCTCTCATTGTCAAAAAATACACTATAGAAATCCCCATGAAGCATCCACGGAATATCCACCGGCGCCAAAGACTCCAATGCACTCCACAGAATCCTTCTATTCATAATGGTATGAAATCCATATATAAATGATACATGAAAGGTTAATAGAGTTACCTTGCATGTGACTGCCAAATGGATGAGTTGAGGTTGCACTGCCAACGTAGAGATATCCACTTTGAGAGGGTTCCACAATACCATAATCCGGCCTGGTTGATAAAGGCCGAAGTTATTACATTGGCGCCACCCTGGGAACCTCAATCGCATCAACGAGTCCACCTTGCTCTCATCCATCTTGCACTCAAGAACCCCAAACACATCTAGGCTTTGCTTGCCTAGAATAGTGGTGAACTACAAACTAAAGGTGTTCCATTAAGAGTGAATAGATTACAAAGACCTATCGCAGCCCTCCCAACATTAATAAGCCAAGAGGTGATGGATTACAAAAAACTACCAAGGCCTCCTAATGTTATTTGTTCACTGGTTAAACTAGGATTCTACCATCCCTTAAGTGCCCATAAAATTAGGAGGATAGTCCATGGTCTTACCAAGAAACCATGCTAAAACTTTCTCTCTATTGCCTCATTACCTAGTGGACTAGAATCTTGTCCCATGTCTTACAAAGAAGCCATGTTAAGACCCTTCTAGTATTCTCCTATAGCATTCAAGTTTCGTATCTCTAGATTTTAGCCCCTTTTTCATGCCACAAATTAGACTCATTCATTAGACCAATAAATTCATCATTGGCAATACATAGTCTATAAAAGTGCATTACTATTGTGTGCCCACTCAAAACAAGCATGCAATGTCTTTATTTATGGTACCCATAGCAAGTACTACCTCATGTCATCATGCCTTAACGAACCCACAAGCAACCCCCATAAGAACCCATCAAGAAACTAGCTATTCATGACTAAAAATAGCATAACAAACTTTTTAAATTTAATGGTAAAGCCAAAAACGTAAGAGAGAAAGCCTTCCCTTTGTAAAATCAAAGTAAAGATGATTTCTTCTCTTGAATTCTGCACAAAAGGTCCAACCTTTAACCCAAAAATTGGTGATTTTCAGCCTTGGAGTTCACTCCTATCCTAGTTTCTTGATGGAGAAGAAAGGAGGAAGAAAGTAAAATATTTCCTCTAATTCTATTCTTGATTCACCAAAAGTCCTTTAATTCACATTTCTAGCTAGCTTTTATACTACTACTACTACTTTTAAAAATACTAAAAACTACTTCTAGAAAGTTAATAATGTAGTTATGGGAAAGGTCTCATGAAATTGATTCTCCATACATAAAAAATGTCCACTTCAAGGATATTGTTGAGTGGCATTTCCTGTCTCTATGAGATGTTCCCAATTTTTTGGCATTGTGGACACTTGGCCACACACTCTTGAGAGTCCTTGAACAACGTTTGCCAATATAAACCTGATTATATCACCTTAAATGCTACTCTTCTTCCCCCAAAGTGTCCTCTGTAAGGTGACTCATGACGGCCCTTCAATATCTCCCATTGCTCAATCTCAGGAAAGCATCGATAGATAATTTGATCATTGCAAATCTTGAAAAGATATGGTTCTTCCCAAAAGTAGTATCTGAAATCATGCATGAGTTTCTTCCTTCTTTGGTAAGAGATCTCTCTAGGTATCCGTCTGGTGACTATAAAGTTAGCAATGACGGCATACCATGGTGCCTCGTTCATCACACTAACTTTAAATAGTTATTCATCAGGTAAACATTCCTTGATTAGCAGTCCTAGATCCTCTTCTCTCAGCTCTCTCATTTCCAATCTTGATAAGTGATCCGCCACTTGGTTCTCCATCCCTTTTCTATCTACAAACTCCACATCAAACTCTTGGAGAAGGAGCACCCATTGGATGAGCCTGGGTTTAGCTTTTTTCTTGGTCATGAGATAATTGAGTGCTGCATGTTCGGTATGCATAATGACATTTGCTCCTAATATGTAGGGCCTAAACTTGTCAAATGCAAACACAATGGCATATATTTCCTTCTCCCTTGTTGTGTAGTTGGCTTGTGTATTATCAAGCATTAAACTTGCATAGTAGATTACTCTGAAAACGTTTTCCTTCTTTTGCCCAAATATTGCTCCAACTGCCACATAGCTTGCATCACTCATGATCTCAAAAGGCAGTGTCCAGTCGGGTGTGGTAATGACCAGAGCTTCCACTAGTTAATGCTTCAAGATTCGGAATGCTTCCTCACATTGTTCATTAAACACAAATGACATATCATTCTCCAACAAATTGCACAATGATTTTGCTATCTTAGAGAAATTTTTGATGAAACGCATATAAAAACTTTGAATTCCCTTCACATTACTTGAAGGAGTAAGCTTAGCAATCTCCTCGATTTTTGCCTTGTCAACCTCAATTTCGTTCCTAGAGATTTTATGCCCAAGAACAATTCCTTCTTGAACCATAAATTGACACTTCTCCGAATTTAGAACCAAGTTGGTGTCAACACATTTTTGAAGCACCCGAGTCAAATTTTCCAAGCATCCATAAAATGAACAGCGAAAAATTGAAAAGTGATCCATGAAAACTTCTATTATGTCCTTGATCATATCATGAAATATGGACAATATACACATTTGAAACGTCGTTGGTGTATTGCATAGCCCAAATGGCATTTTTTTGAAGGCAAATGTCCTAAAGGGGCATATGAATGTTGTCTTCTCTTGATCTTTGGGTTTATCAAAATTTGATTTTACCCTGAATAACCATGGAACATGCAGTAGAAAAGATATCCAGTTATTTCATCAAGCAGTTGGTCAAAAAATGGCAGAGAAAAATGATCATTGCGGGTGACCTGGTTCAGCTTCCTATAATCTATACACACCTTCCATGCAGCAGCAAGTCTTGTTGCAATAAGCTAATTCTTTTCTATTTTTATAGCCATAACTTAACCCCACCCTTCTTTGGTACACACTGCACTGGACTGACCCACTCGCTATCGGCTATAGCATATGCCATCCCAAAGTTTAGAGTTTAACAATTTCCTTCTTCACCACCTCCATCATTATAGGATTCAATCTCTTATGCCTCGCCCAGGCTGGAGTCATTCCTTCTTCAAGTAAGATGTTGTGCATGCATATAGAGGGACTTCTACTTTTGATATTGGTAATA
The DNA here is from genome assembly GCA_016586305.1 of Ophiorrhiza pumila. NCBI lineage: Eukaryota > Viridiplantae > Streptophyta > Magnoliopsida > Gentianales > Rubiaceae > Ophiorrhiza > Ophiorrhiza pumila. Next base: position 18,484,094 of record BLIW01000010.1, read on the forward strand.
GTCCAACCTATAGCTTCCTTAAACTCGTTAAGCATATTGATCAATTTTTCCTCCTGTTCAGGCACTAAATGAGCTAAAATGACAACAAGTAATATGCCGCTGTTTCCCAATAATGCATATTTCAAATGGGACGGCAATGGATTCAGCTCCAATGTAGGTGGCTTCTCAATCGATGGCTTCAATTTCTTAGGCTTGCAATCTAGAACATTTGGTAGCCTCACCTCAATGGGCTCAAACACATCATTAGCAAAGTCATATCCTTCAATTAAGCTCATATGATCCAACACAAATAATTGTATATCATTAGCAAGATCATGCATAATCGTTTCATCCTTTTCATCACAGATTGTCAAATTGCATATTGTAATGTCATTCGCATCAACATCATTTTCATAAGTTAAGGCTCTACAATTCACACCTTGCCTAACACATTCATAGATGATATCCATCATGTAACATGAATCAAAAGAATGTGGGTTTTTAATTGCATAGTTGACATCAAAGGTTACCTCCTCTTCCTTGACTGATAATGTGATGGTTTTGCTTCTTACCCTTATGATGGCATCTCCCATTGCTAGAAATGGTCGACCAATGATAAATGGCATGTAAATATCTTTCTCCATGTCTAAAATGATGAAGTCAATTAGGATTGTGAATTTGTCAACTCTCACTAAGACATCTTCAATAATTCCCACCAGCTACACTATAGAACGATCCGCTAATTGGAGAGTAATGAAAACCGATTTAATTAGCTTGTCAAATCTAACATTTGTAGCTGTGGATTGTGACATTAGATTTATCCCCGCTCCTAAGTCACAAAGAGCCTTGGCAAAGTACCTTGCACCCACAATACATGGTATTGTCATGTATTGTGCAACTCCCCAGATCTTTTAACTTTAGAGGCTTCACGACACACTTTCTTCGTTCATCACGATTGCTTCCCCACATTGCAAAATTTGTTCCCAGTTTGTCACCAATTCTTTGAGAAACTTAGCATATGTAGGTGCCAACCTAAATAGGTCAAGGAGTTGGATCTCCACATACAATTTTTTAATGACCTCCACAAATTTATCATATTGCGCCTTCTTTGTTATGGGTTTCACCATATGAGGGAACGAAAAAGGTGGCACGCACTCCTTAAAGTTCAATGTCTCCTTAAACTCTTTCTTCTTCTTTTTTATAGGAAAATCCTCAATTAACTCTTCATCTTGCTTTGAACTTCCAACATCTTCATCTTGTTGCGATTAAGAGATCTCTTGATCTTTGAGATCTTGCTCTTCTTACCTCTTTTTAGCGACCTCCTTACCACTCCTTAATGTAATGGCATGGCGTTGCTCATTTCCTTTGAGTTTGGAATAGTGTCACTCAGGAGTGATCCTTAAATCCTTGCATTTTATGCCCTTGCCAATTGTCCAACTTCCATTTCCAAATTCTGAATTGTGGCTAAACTTTGTGTCCACTTGTCATCTTGGTCCTTCACCATTGCTTCAAAATGTTTCATTCTTTTCTCGGCTTTCATGTCGCTCTTGTAAAGTCTGTTCATAATTAAACTCAAAACATCATTCATATTCGCCTTGCGATTGTTGTCTTCTTCAACTAATTGCAAATTATGGAATTCTAGTGGATACATTGATCTAATTGGAGCCAATTCTTAATGCTACCCTTGTTCCAATTGACATTTCCCTTGAGCTTATTGGTAATAGCTAGCCTTGCCTCGGCTGCTTCCCTGACCAATTTCCTCTTCTCTTTTGCCAATTACTGTTATCATTGTAGGGCCTATTTAAGTTGTTCACAAACTAAACCAAATCTACCGTAAGACAACACTCATCGGTGTGATGATCTTCCTTGCACAGTCCACATACCAACACATGCTTGGTTTCTTTCTTGACTTGCACGCCCGTAATCAGCTTAGTGAGTGCATCAAGCCTTGCATTCATTGATAACCACTCATCCAATTGAAGTACCCCAGCTAGCTTCTTTGATGATTGAAGGTGAGTGTTCAACCAAATACATCCATCTGCAATGATCTTATCAAACAATGACTGAATTTTAAAAACCATTTTCTTCTTAATGGATCCTCTAGCACTTGCTTGCACCATCACAATTGATTCAGCATTCAGTCCTTGTAGAAACATGTTCATAGCCCTTAAATCTCCCAAATCATGTTTGGGACAAGCACGAATCAAATCATTGAACATCTTTCACGCTTCCTTGAAAGTCTCCCCATCATGCTACCTGAAGTTCATAATCTCCATCCTTATGCATTGTAATTTGGATGTTGGGAAGTATTTGACAAGGAATTTCTTTTGGAGTTCATCAAATGACTCGATGCCGAATCCCTAAATGGAGTAATACCATTGCTTAGCCCAGCCTCTCAAAGAGAATGAGAACAAAACACGCCTAACCGCATCTTGAGAGACTCGAGGTAGTTTAAATGTGTTACATAACTCAACAAATGATTCCAAATGTTCATAAGGATCGTCATGTTCCTTTTCTTGGAAGATAGATCATTGACTGATCATGGCAACAATTTGAGATGGAATTTGGAAACTCTCCACTTCAATCTCAAAATGGTTGTTGAGATTCTGCTTCGGTGGCTCATATTGATCCCCTAAGCGAGGTAAGCGTGGGTCCTCTTGTCGCTCACCCATTCTTGCTCTCAACTTTCTTTTAGCTAGCAAAGTTCTCTCCAACTCTTAATTCAACTCGAATTTGATTGCGCCTTTCGATATTGTACTCCTTTGCATAAGCAAGAGAATCCAAGCTGTTGAAGACATATGCAAAAACAAGTAACAAACAAGTAAACTAAACTACAAAGCTAAGTTGCCAATTAACTAAAAATATTACTCTAATCACAACTAAAATGTCTAAAGAACAATTCTTCAACACCAATTACCCCCCTCGACAATATCGCCAAAAACTTGTTGCTTTGAATTACCACAATGTATATCCACACAAATAAATGCATAAAAAATAACTCTTAGTCATCACAGCAAGTTTAACCTCAATTACTATAGATGATAATTTACAACTATCACTCTAGTATAGCTTAAGGATCATTCCCAGAGAGAGGGATTCTTTGGTTAAAGAATTGTTAACAAAGTTGTTGTGTAAAGTAATCAAACAAAGAAAATAGTAAATATGAAGTGAAAATAAGTTTCCAAAAGTTGAGAAAACAAATCACAAATCAAATATGTATAAGGAGAGTAGGGATGTCATGGGGTGGTCACATGGGTATTTCAAATCGACACTTTGATTACTTCCTTGCCATGGGTTTTCTACAAATTTTGGGTGTTCCATTAAAGGCGGTAGATTACAAAAACCTATCACAACCTCCCAATGTTAATAAGTCAAGAGGTGGTAGATTACAAAGAACTATCACGGCCCCCTAACATTCTTTGCTCATCAGTTAAAACTAGGATCCTACCCACTCTTGATTACCCATGAAATTAGAAGAATAGCCCATGGTCTTACCAAGAGACCATGCTAAGACTTCCTTTCTATTGCCTCATTACCTATTGGACTAAAACTTTGTCCCATGACCTTACAAAGAAGCCATATTAAGACCCTTGTTGTATTCTCCTCTAGCTTTCAAGGTTGGTAGCTCTAGGTTCAATCCCTTTTCATAATATAAATGAGACTCACTCATTAGGCCAATGAATTCATCCATAGCTACACATAGTCTACAAAAGTGCATTACTAATATGAGCCTCATTGAGAACTAGCACACAGATCTTCATTTATAATACCCATGGCAATTTTCATAATCATATCAAGTTTTACTATACCCACCAACCATCCCCATGATAACCCATCAAGTTTTAGCCACTCATGATGGCATCAAGCATGTTAAGCACATCAAAATTCAATATTAAAACCATAGAAGGAAGGAAGATATCACCCTTTAACAAAGATGTGAACTTCTTTTCTATTCTAGCTGAAAAATCTCAACTTTAATATCAAGAGTTGCTCTTTCACTTTAGAACTCAAGTCTAGTTCTTCTCCATGGAGAAGAAGGTGTCTTTTTTTTTCTTGTTACAATATTGTCCCTTTTCTACCTACTTTTTAGTTTTCAAATTCGTAAAAGTTACCTATACAAACTTGAGAATGCAAGTTATACCCTAAAAGGTAGGTTAGAGAGGACTACAAGTGTAATAAAGTTGCATATAGTACAAAAGTACGTAGATGAGTTAGCTCACACGGGTTATCTTTAGGTCACGCTATGTTTTTGATTTAGCAAATCCCACTGTGTATCTTGCTACAGGTTGTGTGAACCTCAGCTTCAGAAGTTCTGGATCTTGGCATAGAATGACCCTAGTTACATTGTGGCAACTTTAACTACCAGATCAATGGCACAAGCTGACTGGAGTTGCCCGAGTCCTTTTGTGTCTGAACCAGCAGCTTTGCGTGGGCTATCCTTGGTTACGCCAGCTTCTCATTCGGTTGCTCGCTATGCTTGCACTTCACGTAGCTGATGGTAGGTTGTGCTGCATTCCGCTAAAGTTTCTTGAGCAGGTTCACTTCATGGCGTGACTTAATCTTCGTTACACCAGCAATACGTTTTGCTTTGTATTGCATTTAGGTGCCTATTTCTAGTTATGCTCTTGCTGACTTAGTCTATGTGTTGTTAAGTTGCATAGCTTCACATGTCCTCTTCACGGTATAGCTTGTATTAAGTCACGCTGGATCTTTATTTCATCATTTTGTTCAGTACTTGAGCATCTACATCTTTTGGAACACTTGTTGGCATGACATCCTTGAAGTTGTGCTGCGCTTTTGTCTCCATATTGTCCATGGCGTAACTAGACCCTAGTTACACTTTGAGTGACTTCATTATGGTGCAGCGTATCATTGGTTGTGCCAACTGCACCATTTTCATTAATTTTTCTTCCTTTTTGAGTTGTTTCGTCCATTTATCCTTTTTGGGCTCTACTTGGGTCCCCTTCACCTAAAACAACACACAAACTAGCATCAACAACACGAATTACTTCAGAACTAGGGCAAATTTCTTATAAATAAGGCCAACAAGTTAGTGATTTATCAACTTATCAGTTAGCTCATTGTTTAATCTTCTTAAACTATTTTTAGACCTTGGGATAGATATTTCCATTGTATTTTCTCATCCATTCTTTTTTTTCCATTCTAACCATCAAATAAAATATGATGGTTTCCAACATGCCAAGTATAGGTTTCTCTCTTGCTTCCAGGATTGTAGAATTGAAGCTCCCACAAAGGTTTTTTAATAGGATATGACACTTTGGAGTTGTTCTAAAATGAGCCCTACTCCACTCTTTTGGATTTGTATGCTCAACCAACCACTTGTATATTTCTTCATTAAATTCTTTCAACAACTCCATTTATACCACAAATATATTACAGTAAGATGCTCTTGTAGCTGCCCAAATCCTATCCTTAAAAGTAAGACCACTGTGTTGTTTCTTGAAATTATTATACATATGCCTCAAGCACATTCTATGTTCTACTCCTGGCAATTGGTCACGGATGGCTTGAATCAAGCCCTACAAAAATTTAATTCAATAAATTAAGTTTTACTAACAAAAAAGGATCAAATTTAATAAAAATGATATTCCTTTTCTTTATCTATGATGAAAGTCCATTTGTTTGTATCAGTGATTCGAAAATCTTCAATTCATTCATTTACAAACCATGTCCATGTCTCCTTATTTTTTAACTCAACTACAACATACACAATGGGGAACAATTGATTATTTGGGTCAATTCCATCAGCTGACAAAAGAACTCCCTTGTGAATATCTCTCAAGTGGCAACCATCAAACCCCATTACCGGCTTACAACCGTTTAGAAACCTACATCTACAAGCAGCAAGACAAATATATAATCTCTAAAATTGATTATTTCCATCATCACCTTCAGTTTTGTCCTAAAGACATTAAAACCATTTGGTTTTTTTTAACTCCTCACAGTAGTCCCAAAGCCTGCTATACTGATAAGTATAACTACCCTCTATCAATCTTCTTGATATCTGTTTAGTTTTATATGTTGTGTTTATGGTATTCTTCACATTCAAGTCGTAATAAACATTGTTTACAAACTGACTTATCTTATAGGGTGGAGCTTCCTTAATATCTTCAATATACTTCTCAGATAAGAAAGTGGCTGTTGCCGTTCCAGGATTGAAGGTTCTACCACAGGTATGTTATACCAATCATAGTCTTTTCATATTACTTGAACCCTTATTTTATCATTCCTCTTGAACTTTATTTTTCTACCCCACTTGACTGCGTGAGAAATGCATCCTTTTTTGAATTTAGCTTTGGTACTAAACATCAGTCCAACCCTGAATTGTGGGTTTCCATGTCAGTTGTAGGCCTAAATCTCATACACTGATCTTTCAATTGCCCAGTGTCTTCATTCTCTAAGCTATCATTGCTTTGAAAATCATCTGATGAGTTATGTTGAGACTTCCATAATTCTATTACTGTCTGTAACATCTTTGTCATTTCTATTCACATTCACAAAATCCTTAGATGCTGTTGAAATTTTCTTACAACATCAGCCCACACTTCACTAGTATCCCCAACCTTTTTCATTATATCTTCTTCTTCATCACTAAACTCATACCCACTATCGTTGAAGATTTCATCCTCACTTGATTCATTGTTGTTGACCACCTTATGGGATGTTCTTTATTAGCCCTTTTGCCTTATCATTCAACTTCCTGCCAACATTTTCATCAAGAAGAGTTTCAGTGTCTTCATTTTCATTATTGCAAGTTGAATCACCATTTCCAACTTCAACATCTTTACTCTTGGAAAGTAAAAGCCTTTTGTGTTGTACTATTTTACTTGCCATTTGCTTTCTTCTCCTTGGTATGACAGGTGAGTTTCTCACTTTGTTTTGTTGTTGTTGAGGAACCTTTGATGACATTCCCACTTCCGTTGCAAATCCACTACATTCAATTGCTATGCTTGTATTATGAATAACAAATACATCCACCAACTTAACATTCTTTCCATGTTTGGCCAAATCAATTTAATATTCGTCACATAGAATATAAACTAACCCCTGAAACAATGACGAACCAGGTTTCAATTAGTAATATCTCATAGAATACTTATCATATCCAAGTTTACTTGAAACTAAATCTAATTAGCACATAGACCACTCTTCTGGATTGTAGTAGTCAATGATATCTATCTTTCTACTAACATATTCTTTTGTTGGTGAATCTCTAAATTCACCACCACGGTGGACTCTCAAAGAAAACATATCAATATTGAAACCTATCAACAATTTAACCAACAATACTTACATATTTTACTAGAGTGGGGGACCATTAAGATGACAAAGCAATACATTATCAATTGAAAAAAGACAGAATAGACAAAATAGCAATACCACTTGACGACAATTCACATTAAACAAATGCTAATATCTTAAAATTTCTCAATTAAATATTATAAAAAGAAGAATAATCTATTACATCCACTCTTAATCCATGATTATATTACTCTGTTAACATCAATTTCGATTGCAAATCATTATTGTCAAACAAAGTCAAGAAATGGAACTCGCCATGAATGGTCTGTGAGGATCCTTCTTTCCGAAGAATTTCACATAATCCATTATTGTCAAAGTGCTCTTCTCTTTGCAATGGAATCTCCAGTTTGATTTTTTGAAGAAAAATATTCAGAATTTTAAGAGCTTTTGAAGTAACTTTACCAAAACATTAAAACAATATTTGTGGATGAAAACGATAGATGGAGTTTTTTGTTTGAAGAAAATTTTTTCCCACTTCTATCCATTAATAACGTGGCATGTGACAGGCACATGAGGTTTACTGTTAAAATATGTAACAGAGTGAGGATGAGTAACTAACTTGGTACATTTTATGAATGTTAGTGACTAAATTGCATTATTTTTTATGTGGGTGATAAAATAATTTTTTTGTACAATGTGAGTGACTATTTTCGCAATTTCCCCTTAATTTATTCACCAAAGAGGGAAGTTAGGTTGCTTATACAGAATCTATGGCTGAATGGTCATCTAATCTAGAATTCAACCACTATGATCATCAAGGTCAAATCAATGAATGTTATGAATAATTCCTCCTTACACTACAACAAAATACTTCTAATAGATTGGTAAGTCTTAGTGATAATATTCTAGTCACGCTCCTCACGTAGATTGATACATTGATCCAGAATAGTTTGTCCAAATTTGTTTCGAAGATTAATTTAAAGAAGGTAGAAACCGGCTATCTCTGTAGGATGTCGTTAGGCACAGTTATTTGTATGCTCCTCAAAAACAAAAAAACAAATAAAGTCGACGCAAAGATAGTTCCTTCCTCAAGAACAATCTTCATAAGCAAATTGAAAACCCTCATCAAATTTACAACTCACGATATGAAAAACAGCTCTGTGTATTTCAATTTTCAATACTAAAAAATGTCTGAATAATACAACTAAAAAAAGCCTATATATAGGTCTTCACAAATGCCCTAACTAATTATTAAAAATAATTACATAATTAACTAAAAACATTAAAACATTTCCACACGTCGCGACGTGGGGATAGCCCGACGTTCTGACATCGGAAAGCAAACCCTAAAATAAAAAAACTATCATTCCTAGACGTCGCGACGTGTGACATTGGACGTCATAACATGGGTGGATGTCGTGACGCTGAGATATCTCCACGTCGCGACTTGGCTTGCTGTTTTGTTGTCCACGTATATACTTACTCCTTTCTTCGTTTTTTGTCTCCAAACGCGAACTATCCTCCTTAAACACCCCTTAGCACATTCCAGTGAACCTAAAAGGTTTGTTCTGAACTCCAGTTTGCCATCACTTAGGGCCTGTTTGATAAACTAACTTAATTCTGAAAATTAATTGATTCAGAGCTTGACCAATTAAGTTTGTTTGATAAGTAAAAAATGGGTGTCTTAATGAATTAAGATTATCTTAAAAGGCAGGCAAACTTGTTCTATAATTATAAGTGATAAAATTTATCTTATCGCTTAATTTCACAATACGCTTAGATGTAATCTTTAAAAGAAAATTTAATATATCATAAATATCAACAATATGTCTTTAATATCTTTTACCATATCAATTTCCTTTTTACTTCTATATTTTAATATTTTTATTTATTATTTTTTCTATCTTCCTTTTATGTGCTAATATTTTTATTCAATAAATATTCTTTCTATTTTTACTTAATATACCTAATTTGATAAAAAAAAAATTGTTTTACAACTTGATTAACCCGTTTTGCCTTATCTTTTTTATTTAAATCAAGTTTTGATTAATTAAAAATTATATTTAAAAAAAAACATCTAATATAATAGAACACATTTTATTCAATATAAATTTTTTCTATACTTAATATTTTTATTTAATATACTTGATTTGATAAAAAAATTTGATGTTTTATAGTTTGATTAATCTTTGTTATCTTTTCTTTTTAATTTTAGTCAAGTTTTGATTAATTAGAAATTATATTTTTAAAATTTTTAAAAGATAACATCCAATATACTAAAAAATCATTAATATGTAGGGTTAATAAATATATTCATATTTATGATAATATTTTATGTTCAAAATTACTAGTATTAAAATTTTTATTTTATTTACAAACTTATATTGTATATATATATTTTCTAATAATTTTGATTTGTTGTTTGAAAAGTAATATATAGTACATTTATTTAAAAAATAATTAATTCAAAAACAGAATCGTACTATTTGTCATTCAGTTATATCAATATGTTCATCAAACAACTTTAATTATTTCAGTATTTAGGCACTTATTATTTCAAATTTCTCAGTTTTTAAATTTTAGTTTTGTCAAACAAACCCTTAGCCAATACTAACAAGACGAATTAATGATCATATAACAACCACAATCGCAAACCATTAAAATGAAAACTTTCCTAATTCATCCAATCAAGTCATAAAGATCAACTTAATCCATTCAAGAAAACTTTCCTTGATCCGATAAAAACTTTTCAAATCAAACCCAGTTATATCTACACAAGATATTTACATATCAATCAAGTTCATACACATATAAAAAACATTCAAATCAGATATGTAAATAATTTAAGTGAAATGCCATTAAACCCATAACTGAAGAATCATCTTATAGGTATCCCAAAGGCCCCTTACCATGTTTCAAGAACTATGAGATCTAACCACTCATGTTGAGTGGATTCATCCAATTAGCAAAGGAATTCAAAAATAATAGAGAAAACAACTAAAGGTGTGTAAATACAATCTTTGGAAATAAAAATGATCCAAACTCTCTAACTCAGTAAAAGAACTATTTATTTATACTAATATAATCCTTTAATTCCACGAAATCAAATACTTCAACTCAAAGGAATTCCATATACTTTGGCCCCAAGAAATACTTCTACTTCATGAATATTAAATAACTTACTAATTACAAGAGTTACCTCATATTTTGTACTTTGAGGATTTACAAAATGGCACTTCTCAAAGAAATAGTCTTAAAAGTCTGTACTTGGCCCCAAGTGTGAATATGGATATAGCACCTTGTAGGGATTCTCCAAATAATGGCCAAATGTTAAAGAGTACTAATCACAAACCAAGACTTGATCTCATATGACTAAAGCATGAGTTAAGGCTAGGTTATGGGTTTGGTTCCTAAAGATTCAAGTTTTAACCTAAATGTAAGGTTGGGAATGATTTAGGTTAAGTAGGGTTAACTAGAGCATGAGTTAAGGCTAGGTTATGGGTTTGGTTCCTAAAGATTCAAGTTTTAACCTAAATGTAAGGTTGGGAATGATTTAGGTTAAGTAGGGTTAACTAGGGTTACTAGGTCAACTAAGGTCAACTATAGCCAAATATGGTCATACCTAGTCAAACTATATCAAATTTGCTAAATTTAGTCAAGCTAGTCTAAACTTGGTCAAACTAGGGTTAGTTGGTCATAAACTAGGATTTTAGGGTTGGCTAGGTCAAATCTAGTCAACATTGGTAAAACTAGGTCAACTACAGACAACTTTTGTCAAACTATGGTAGACTCTAGCCAACTATGGCCACACTAGGTAAACTATAGTTAACTAGGTCAAACTAGGTTAACAATTGTTCACTAGTGGTAAATCAAGCTAACTAGACCAAACTTTGGTTAACTAAGGCTAAGGGCTGAGGGAGTGACATGACTATGCCATGTCATCTTTGGTGCCTACATGGTGTGAGTTGGTTGGTTGGAGACCATGACTTTGTATGACACTTGGTTGGGATGAGGTGGTACAAAAGTGGACTAAGACATAGAAGTGCAAGAAGCGAAGTGAAAGAATATTTTTGGTCATGACTGGGTGCTTTGTGTGTGTAAAAAGTACTTTGGCCATGGCACCTAGACACGACCAAAATGTCCTTGTTGTGCATTTTATGTTTAAAATGTGAGAAAAAGAGCGTTTAGGCTTTGGCAAAATATACAATATATGTGCGAGTAAGTGAAATGAGTGTATGCAAGGTGCCACGACCAGGTTGCGCTTGGTGCATGTTAATGAGGTGAAATGTGAATCAAATGTCTGGGAAAGAGTGTTTTAACCATGGCTAGGTGCCACAACCAAAATGTGCTTGTGGAATGAATGTGAGGTATGTCCTAGAGATACAAACTAAGTGTTTGTGGCTGTGACATGCATGCAAATGATGAAAAGAAAGAAAAGTGACGTATGTGATTGTGTTTTGGCCATGACTAGGGGTGTGTGTGTGTAGTTCTTAGTGCCTAGCCATGGCCAAAGTGTGTGCCTAGTGTAGTGAGAGTGTGTGATATGATGAGGGTTAGTCTAGTGCAAAATTAGTGAGGGGTTGGTCCTAGGGTTTAGGGTCATGCCTTGCCATGGTCAAGGTTATGGGGTTTAACATAGGTTTAGTGAGGTATAGTCCTAGGGTTTAGGACTCCAACACTTAGCCAAGTCTTCATTAATCCATGCCCTTACCATCTAGTGCTTCACCCTTAACGATTGAACCAATTATTCCTCTTTGATTATTCCTTTGACTTTGGTTGGCTTCTTTTGCCTTTTCTCCATTTATGTTCTAATTGCTTCCAAATGAAGTCTTTTTAACCATTTTAGTTCACCTTTTTGTAAAACCCTTCAAAGTACAAAAAACACAAAAGTAAATGTATGAAAACAAGGAAAAATAGTTAAGGAAATCTCATTTTAAGTTAGTGAAAAACTGACTCAACAACTATTCCCATGATAACTTTGAATTCAATGCACTAGTTATAATGCTCATAAAATTTTGTCTCAAATTTGTTTTAGTATCTTGTCAGTTACTATTATTTCCAAAATTAGTGTATAAAAAGCATGACAAGTTAAATCATCTTCTACCAAAAAAAAAATAAAAAAATAGCCATATAACTTATATTGTTTGCTATATTAATTAAAGCTAACATTTTTTTATGCATAATCACTAATTGATTAGTAATATACTAACATAATATGCTACATTTACTTAGGTTTTGACTTATTTTAGAGCATGCTTTAGTGTTTATATATGTGTATTCATGCATTTTTGTGTATTTTTTAGGTTTGGGAGAGTTTAGAGATGATTTCGAGGAGAAAACAAGGCTGGAGAGCGCATTAGGTCTCATGTTCCATCCTTATGTGCCACTCATTGTTACATTCTATAAGTAACTGACATGTGTACAATTACTTATCCCTTAAAGTTTACTAATTAATTAACATGATTTTATTTCAATTTTTAAAATTAGATAACTAACTAAAAAATACACATGGCACATTTATAGACAATACAATAAAAATGAAAATTTAAACTAAAATCTTAAACAATGATTAGTAAATCCCAAGGGATAAGTAATTGTTCACGTGTTAGTTTTTTATAGAATGTAATGGGGAGTGGCACAAGAAGGTGGAATAGGAGACCAAATATAGTTGGCGAGAAAATTAGACAAAAGACCAACTAACTAAGAGACAAAATGAAGAGCAAAAGAACATAAAGGAAGCAAAAAAAAAATGTCGCGATTCTATGAAAAACCACCCCATAAATAGAGAAGCTATCCAAGCATGTTGTGACATAGTGTTGCCACACTGAGATAGAATTTTGCTCAATATCACAACTAGCCTACATTTTCAACTAGCTTGAATTTTGCTCAATTATTTTCAACCAAAGTGTTATCAAGCTGGTAATCACGATTAACAAACTCAACACTTCAAAATTTTTTCAAGATTTTGAAAAACTCCAACTTGGCATGATCAACCTTGTGATCACACACTGTTCAAAAATGTAGTGGCATTTGATGTGAGCTGTCATATGCTATCAATTTATCCCTAACCTAATGTAGTAGTGATGGGAGGGTATCGTGCCACAGGAAAGAGTTGGTCCTAAAATCCTAAAAATTACTCTTGAAAAGTAGTGACAAGAAATTTGATAAACAATTAAGGTACAAATGTAGAAGAAAGTATGTTTTGGTCTCAACTGAATGAATACTCCCTTCAGGAATTTATGCAATCAATCAACAGAATATACAAATCCTGAGGGAATTAGTTTCCTAAAAATCTAGATTCTGGTTAGCATGATAACCGCACCATCCTCTAGACTCCCTAACACCACTTCTTTCTTATGATGAGGCCTAAGAGTGATGAAATATACCCGCAATTCCCAATTCTCTACAACTAAACCACTTTTAGTGCTTTCTTCTAAAAAATTCCCATGATAAGGCCTAAATTTAGGTTTTATCGTTTCCATTAGCTACAAAAAATTACTTTACACTTAGATCTTGAGATTTCAAGGTCTAAAATCAGTATGATCACCGCATTCTGGAGATGGACCAAAGCAAAGCAAGTATAGAGGTTTTATTTCATACTCTAGTTCTAATTACACCAATATTCAGCAAATATTAATGAATCTAGCTTCAATTCAGATTGATGACCGCAACTAAAATTCAATTCAGTAATACTGGTTCAAATTCATAAAATTTAACAATTTTGATCAAATGAAACCGAGGATGAATCTATTCTTCATGAATCAAATTAATTGTGTTGCATAAAATTGCCTAAGGAAAGCATTCATTCATCGGAACCCTAGAACATCTCATATTTAGCATAATAAGGTTATTACCGAATCACAATCAATAATGAACTATAATGAACAATTCAACTTCAGAAATTGAGAGAATTTACAAATTAATTACCTAAAAAAGAACAAAATCACGAAGAGAATTGTTCTATGCTTCCTCAATTTGGTAGTGAGTTCCAAAGATTGATCCAATAATTCCAAAAGAGTTTCCGATCGGAGTACAAAATGTAGAGAGAGAAAAATTTTAGAAAAACATCAAGCAATCAACACTAAGAAAAATTTCATCAAAAGAATCCAAAATAACACAACACTGATGATTTTCACAGTCTCGCGGCCACACCATACAATTTTTAACTCGTTGTGGCCGTGTCATTTAACACTGTACACGGTGCGGCCACGAGACGCAGCTGTACCACACAATATTTTTCACTCTCACAGCCACACCATGTATTTCGGTGCTTGGTGTATGTGTGTGTGTGTGTGTGCAAGTGTTGTGAGTGTAGTTTGCTTGTGGAGTATTGTACATATGGTGTGCTTGTGAGAGCAAGTGAGTGTTGTGCATGTGAGGCTACATAAGTGTTGTGTAGGTGGGTGAGGCTATTATGCATGCAATAAGGAGCTGCGAGCGCTGTGCATGCAGCATGAGTGTGTGAGTAAGTGGCCGCGTGCATGCGAGCGGGTGTGCGTTTGTAAGCGCGCAACTGGTGTTTATGCACGTGCACTTGAGCGTTGGATGTGTGAGTGTGCTGCGCCCATAGTGCGCACAACGTGTGTAGGTGAGTGGTACCCGTGCTCACCAAGCACACGGGTGTGCATGTGTGTGCTACGTGTATGCATGCTCGAGTATGTGAACCATCAACAATTTAGGACCTTTTTATTCATTTTAGCACTACAAGTTATGCACTACATAAAAACACAAAATCAACACATCATACTCCACAATTGTAGGAAAAACAAGTCAAAAGCTAAGAGAAATAGCACATATAAGTCAGTAAAACCGACTTATCAATTTCCACCACACTTAAATCTTTGCTTGTCCCAAGCAAACCACAAGACTTCACAATATAGTTCCCCATTTTAACCATGTATTTTCATCTTTACTCAACACACTGTCACTCATTTGCAATGCCAATCACCAATTTCACCAAAACGTTTTCACACACAATTACTTTTTCAAATGTTTTACCATGCTTTAAAATCTAAGAAGTTTAACACAAAGTATCAACCAAGGCATAACGAATAAAGACCAAAATGCCAAACGTGAAAGTGTATGAGGAGGGGTCTCCAACTTCACCTGTCCTCTATACATGCCCATCACTTAACACTTTTATATACCATTCTTTGCACAACAACCTCCTTGTCGACACACACGAAATCTGACAACAACAATATCGATGGTTGTCCTAATTGCACATTGGGGATACTATGAGACTTTTCCCCTCTTTTTTTTCTTCCACTTTGGTGCATTTTCAACACATAATCTTTTCTTTCATTGCCGCACATTGGTGCTTAGCTGCCTGGGTTTTATGGCTCTTTTTTCCCTTTATTTGCCAGGGTCTTAACAGCTTTTCATTTCCAATTACCATAGGCTTTTTCTCATTCTATATCATTTCCCATAGAACTATATGTTCATGTATTTCTTCAAGGAACTATAGATGCAAGAACATTTAAGTCACAAGAAATGTACATAACAAAGAACAATCTCCATAGGGACCATTCCCAAAATCTAATGGTCAATCATACATTCTTGTGGCTGTGGATTATGTTTTTAAATGGATAGAAGCAATTTCTTTGCCGACTTGTGATGCAAAAAGTGTGGTGGGGTTCATCAAGAAGCACATATTCACTCGTTATGGAACCCCAAAAGCTATTATCAGTGATGGAGGCACACATTTTTGTAACAAAGCTTTCCAAGCATTATTGACCAAATATGGAGTCCGGCATAAAGTGGCAACCCCTTACCATCCTCAAACAAGTGGACAAGTGGAGATATCAAATCAGGAGATCAAGAGAATTTTAGAAAAGGTTGTGAAACCTTCTCGAAAGGATTGGGCAACAAAATTGGATAATTCTCTATGGGCATATCGTACAGCGTTCAAAACCCCTATTGGTACATCTCCATATTGCATGGTTTTTGGTATGGCTTGTCATTTACCAATTGAGCTTGAGTACAAGACTTTTTGGGCATTAAAGGAGTTGAAAATGGATTATGGGAAGGCAGCTGAGCAACGGTTGTTGGAATTCAATGATTTGAATGAGTTTAGATTTGATGCATACCAAAGTGCATCTCTCTACAAATAGAGAACTAAAAAGTGGCATGATAAATGCATCATTCATAAAAAGTTCGAACCCGGGCAGCTGGTTTTGCTGTACAATTCTAAGCTGAAACTTTTTCCAGGCAAGCTTAAGTCAAGATGGAATGGTCCATTCAGGGTTAAGACATTGTTTCCTTATGGCACAGTGGAGCTTCTAAATGAAAAGACGGGAAATTCTTTCATAGTCAATGGGCATAGATTGAAAATCTATTTTTCTCAAGGAGAAAAAATCTTCCGCATTGTTGAAAATGTGACTCTTGAAGAGTCACCGAGGGAAGAATAAGCAACAGGCGTCGAGCTTTCGACGATAAATAAAGCGCTTCTTGGGAGGCAACCCAAGTTTATATTTTATATATTTAAGTTTCATTTAAGATTATTTAGAAGTTAGGCTAAAAATTCCATTAACTAATAGTGTTTTTGTGCAAATGTTGTGTTTTGTAGTTTGGAGAAAGGATTAAGGGAAATTTGGAGGATTAAATGTGCAAAAAAGTAGCCAAATTCGCCAACGTCGCGACGTGCAATCGGCACAAACGAGGAAAACTTTTCCACGTCGTGACGTCCAATGTTCCACGTCGTGACGTCCGGCAAAATTTTGGGTTTATACAAAGAACAGTTTCACTGTTCTTCACCGAATATACCCAAAACCCCTAAAATCCTCTCTACTCAATCATTTAATTCTTTGTTTTTTATGCAATTTCACTCCATATTAGTCATCTAGGTTGAGTAAGGATCCAATTAACATCAACACCACACAGATTCACCGATCAAATTTCCAAAAATCACCCAAATTTTGAAATTTTTTTCAAAACCTACAAATTCAAAAATTCGAATTTCTAGTGAAATCCGTTAGAGTTTGGTGGTTCCAATCCGTTCTAGGAGACATTGGGAATGTGTAGAGGGATCTACTTCATCACAAAACACACAAATTTTGCATTTTGAATTTTGGTCTTCAAGAGGTAAATTTTGAATTTTTCTCTTAATTTTGTTGCAATCTTGTGTTTAATCGTGCTTCACATGTTCTATTCATAGTATTGAGTGAATTGTGATGATGAATGGGTTCTGGGATTAAATTGTTGAATTTTTGGAATAATTTAGACACGGTTTTGGGAACAATTGTGATTTCTGTGATTCGGCTTATGAAATCATAATCTATTCATGATAGAAATCATGTTACATTAGTCTGTGCTTGTGTATTGTGGTAATTTCGGTGATGAATTGAAGCAAGAATTGGTTTGTTGAAGTTTTGGGCCAATTTTTTTTAGACACGGTTTGGCACACATTTTGCTCACTGTTATATGGTTGCACACATTCGTGTTGGGTAATCATGTTAGACTGGTACATTTTAATCATGTTGTTACAATGTTATTAATATTTGTTGTGGTTTTGTTGAGTGATTGTTTTGGATAGTTGGTTTCATAAGATCATAATATTAATGCATAATAGGTGTTTGTTAAAATGCTTCAATGAGTTTTTCTTTTGCATTTGACACATCTTCTTATGCTTGAATATCACATGAATGTCATGTGTTTCTTGTAATGATTCTATGGTATTCTTTTGACTTCACACCAACTCTTGAATGTCTTAAGGTTGTGCAAAATTGTGGTTTTCAACTTATGTACATTGTGGAGCTGAAATTGTTGTTTCTGATGAGTAGTTATTTAGATTTTTTGTGTTTTGTGATTAGTTTGTTGTTCTTGCATTATTGTGGTACTAGTGTTTGCACTTCATGCCTACTGTTTAGGTTTTGTTTTGCTTTTAGTGTGGGGGGAACATTTTATTTAGTATTGGTGTTGTTTAAGTGTGCGAATTGTGTTGCATATTATCTTGTCAATTAGTTTATGGTTTGTATTTAATATACTTGTATTGACAGATATGGCACCCAAGAGGACACGCCGCACTGCAGCTGAGGATGCACCGCCACCTCCTCCACCACCGCCACAGCCCAATCCAGCGGGGTTTGATAACTTCCGCTTCATGTGCTTGGAGGCTGAGCAATTCCATAATCAGAATCTAGCAATCAAGGTTGTGGTAGAGGAGCGCGGTATCCAGGTCACAGCCGCACCGATTGCGACTCAGATCAGGAACCGTCGATGGCAACAATTTTGCCGTCAACAGTTAGGCGGCAACGTTACTTTGGTGCGGGAGTTCTACACAAACTACCCCTATGCACAGCAGGGTATTTTGCGTATAAGAGGAGTAAATGTGCCCGTCAGTCGCACGAAATTCAATGAGTACTATGGATTGAGCGACATTGAGGCCAGTGCATACCGTATCATGTATGACCATGAGATTCCCCGTCAACAGATTCTGTCCACTATCACTGCTCAACCACTTGCTCAAGTCACAAGGACGCACCGAATATCTGAGCTCAAGTTAGCTCAAATGACCAAGATCACTAAAGCTTGGCATTATTTCATCATCGGCAAGCTCATCCCAAGCATCCATCAAGCCTCCTGCGACGATGACAAGGCTGTTCTGAATTACGCTATTCAGACAGGGCTCTCCATAGATGTTGGGGAGATTATGGACATTGAGATCAGGAAGGCGCGTCGGTTTGTACGGACAGGACTTTATTATCCATCTGCGGTCACAGCCATATGCGACGTAGCAAGGGGTGCCAGCTTTGGGCACGGATGAACTGTGTGGTGTGCGTGATGTCATCACCACTGCCCAGTATAATGCATATAGGATTAGTTCCTATGAGAGGCCAGGACAGCCCCCAGTGCCACCGCCGCAGCAAGGGCAAGGCCAGGAGCAACCGCCCCCGCTAGAGCAAGAGCAGCAGCACGAGGAGGGCTAGGAGCAGCAACAGCAGGACGAGGAGCCCATTTCTCCACCCCCACCTTGCCGTATCATGAACATTGTCAGACTCCATACACGCCTGGATGACATGGAGGCGATGATGGCACAGCAGGTGATGCATTTTGATGAGAGGTTTGACCAGATGGAGATGGCGTACGCCAACTTATCTCATTAGATGTCGCAGATTTCCGATATGGTTCGCCAGATGAGCAGGCAGTGGTAGATTTCCAGGGGCGAGGGAACGAGTTCGCAGCCTCCTCCACTTGACAACATACAGCAGGATTAGGTGGTTTTTCTCCTTGCCCACATTGAGGACAATGTGGATTTTAAGTGGGGGGGGAGTTATATTATTTTGTTTAGCTATTTGTTCTGTTTCCTTTCTTTGGATGTTATTTTTCTTTTCTTTTAGTTGTTATTTGGATGTTATTTTTTTTTGTTTTTTGTTTGTTTTTGTTTCTTTTGTTGTTTTCATTTTGTTATTTTGCACCAAATTAAAACCCTTATGTTAATGAAATTAGGATTTATTTTAAATTTTTAATTATGTCCCATTCGTATTTAGTTATTCCTTGAGCTAACCTTAACTCGTAAATAAGTAAGTCGGTAATAATAACTCTTTGCATAATTACACCATGGTTTTAGGAATTTTTCGTGTAGTATCCAATTTTTGAAATTTTGATCTTGTCGTGATAATTGTTATGTGGCCAATGATTGGATTTTATCGAAAGATTCGATGTGGGATAGGAAAATAATATACTATCTAGAGGGAGTTGGGTCTTTGATGGAAAGTTTAGCATTTTGAGTCGACCATTTTTATGCACTTAGGGGAACTACTGAGGGGATTGACTAGTTTGTAATCATTAAGTAGGTTGGAGTGTTTTTAACGCTTTATTTAGTTGAAACTTATATAACTCGCTTAAAGTGTGTTCTTAAATAAATGTGCTTGTATAAATATTTGCACTTAATGCTTTTGCATTTTTAAGCTTGTTTAGCTCATACTATCATCCCTCTATGAGATTGCTTTTAATAATAACCCTAAGAGAACTCATATGGATGGTAACGGAGATTAGAAGCCGTGATATCGAGTGTCGCGTCTCGTCAATTTATCCTATTTCACTGACTATAGTAGCAGTGAGCAAGGTATCGTATCCACAGGGAAAATGAGGTATCAAAAAATTGGATTCTGTTCACAAAATGTCACAAAGAAAAGAGTAAAAGAAACTTAACAAGTAAGAGTGACAATTACAACTATGTTTCAAACTCTAAATCATACAAGATTAACACAAGAAATGAAACCTAAATGCAATTAATGAATGTGAATGGATATCCTAGGATTCTTGAGTTCTCAGTGACTTGATGCGATGCAATTGACAAGCAAATATGAACAGAGGAGATCTTAGTTCCCCGAGAACCTAACCTATAGCCGGCATGACGACCGCACTACATGCTAGATCCCATAACACTTACCTTTCCCATGGTGAGGCCTAGATTAGTGTTATAAACTACAGAATCTTAATTTCCTAAGACAACTACTCCAACATGCAAAGCTTAGGAACTCCCATGGCGAGGCCCAACCTAGTTTTGAATGCCTTCGTTATTATCTTAGGAAATCTCTTTTACACTTCTTCTCTAAGGTACATTCCTTCAAAACATCCCTTGGCGAGGCCATAATCTTAGAAATGCAATGATCGGTTTGAACAAGTGAAAAGACTCAAGAAATCGCATTCAAGTTCTCATTTCATGTATCCTCACTAAATAATGGTGAATCTACCTCCAATTTGGCATGGCGACCATAATTGGAGTTCAAATCATCCAAGTCCAGTTCAGAAATATGAAATTTAATAAGTTCTACGTGCAGGTTCATGTGTGATTTCATACATAGTGAATTAAGTCAATTGCAAGACATCACATCAACTAAATTAAATCATTCATCCGTTCAAACCCTAGGATATCACAAGATCTAGCCAGAAAACTCCATTTCCAATTCACGATCAACAAATTGGAAGATTACACAGTTCATTTCATCAATTGGAAAGAGTTTACCAATTAAGATGTCTCAAAGCTTCCAATTCTCAAAAGGATTGTGGAATGCCTTCTCAAATGCAAGGAGATTTACAATAATCGGAATAAATCCTCAATCGGAATCCAAAATGAAGTTCAAAAGATAGAGAGAGAAACTAGAGAGAGAAAGTAGATCTCACAAATTTATTCCCGCTCTCTCTAGGTCAAAAGTTGGTTACAAACTAAAATCCTAACTAATGGATGAAAATAATAGTCTCCCCGGGAACTCCTTTTACACATTAGCTACATCTCATATATATAGAGCTAAGAAAATGTAACTAATACGCAAACGTAAAATATCTAAAGTATTACAAAAGTGTCCTTGAATAGAAAGACGAAAAATTAGCCTAAGATGTGAAAATCCGAAGTTGAAGAACATGGTTCAGAAATTTTCGCGCCTTCAAGCTTGCGAAGTTCACGCCTTCAGCTGCCTCGCGAACCTCTTGCATTTCAGCCTTTACGAAATCCCGCCTTCGCGCCACGGAACATCACGCCTCCAGTTCACTAGCCAAACCTGAAAATCAGAAGCCCAACACTTAGCCAAAATTCTATCCTTAAGCGCATAATGCTTCATGACAGCAACTTCCAGCCACAATCGGACCATGATGCAGTATGCATTTGGGAAAGCTTAAAACACCAAAGTTATAGCCCTATGAGTTAGCTTACCACAGCCTTTTGAATCATCCAATTCGGACCTAAGATGAGAGAGTTATGGCCGAAATACTAAAATGTGGAAAAACTGGAAATTTCATGGCGAGATCTCGCAAGCCAAATTTTCCTACTTTTGTTTTGTTCCACGAGGTCTCGTGGAAAAAATTTTTGCTACTTTCATTTTGTCCACGAGATCTCGTGGACAAAATTTCAACACTTTTCTTTGTCTACGAGGTCTCGTGGACAAATTTCTTGCTTCAGTAAAACTTCCTACTTCTATGCACAATTCGTGTGTCTTCGGTTCTAAATCAGACTTTGTGGTAAACATCAAAGTTTTAGATCTTTCTCTTGGCTTTCCATTGGTACAAGAATCAGCTTCATGGGAGGTCCGTAGCACAAGATATACGCATTCTACCAAAATGTGGCATTGAGAAGTCAAAGAAGAAAATCTGAAGTAGCAATTACAAAGATGCTCCCGTTTCTCCACCTTGCACACAGAATTAGAAGAAAGTTAAAACATATGAATTGAAGGACACTAAAAGGGCTTTCCAGAACATCCAAGATCTTCTCATTTGGATTCGTATTGAAGGCGGTACACTTAAAACAAGTTGCACAACCAGTTCTGCCCAACTCCTTTATGCTGAAATGTTAGCTCTAATGTCTAGTCATGTTGTGTATGAATGGTGTTGTGTTTCGCATGAGTCATGCACTATCGTGTAGGTAGTCTTGGTAAAATGCAACAACAATTAATGAATCAAACAAGGTTGCAGGAATTGTGCATGAAATGTGTAACAATTGTGTGCATGTATGCTGCCAAGACTTATGCATGTTATGTGCCGTTTGAGTGCAAGTGTGTGTGCAAGCCATGTGCAAGTGTCGCTAGTGTTGTGCACAAGTGGTGTGCAAGTGAATGTCAATGAAAACGTGCCAATGTGATGAGTTGTGTGATGATCTTATGGCAAGGTATGTGCATGTGTGCGGCAATGTGTGTTGGCAAGACTTGGCAAGGTGTGTCAAGGTCGGCAATGTGTTGGCAAGATGTTGGCAAGGTGTTGGCAAGGTGTTGGCAAGGTGTGTTGGCAAGACTTGGCAAGGCTTGGCAAGGTGTGTTGGCAAGACTTGGCAAGGCTTGGCAAAATGTGTCAAGCTCGGCAAGGTGTGTTGGCAAGATGTTGGCAAGGTGTTGGCAAGGTGTTCATTCCAGCACAATACTCTACTTCCATGCCAAGTAAGTGTGTCTTAGCCTCTGATTCAGACTTGGTGGTGAACTTAAGAGTTCTAGATCTTCCTCTTAGCTTTCCAATGGTTCAAGAAACAACACCATTGGATGCCTAAAACTCAAGTTATCAACAATTAACCAAACTGTGGCAATCATAGACTTATGAAACCCTGATTGCACATTTCGCAAAGAAGCCCACATTTCCATGCATTGCACACAGAATTAGCAACCAGTGAAACATAAGAATCAAAGTGCATTCAAAGAGCTTTTCAAAACATCAAGGAACTCACCAATTGGCCTAGAATTAAGAAAGGTATGCTCAAATGAATTTCACTAACCAAATCTATCCGACTTCCTAGCTAGGCAATTTCAAGCATACTAAGGTTTCCCTCAAAATCCCACACATCACTCAAGTCTGTTAAACTCTTTCTTGCCAATTGATACCAAACACACATTTACCTCATTTTGTCAACATTTTGGGTCTTTTTCTCCACTTAAGCACATCAAGATGCATATCACCATAATGCACGGAATGGAACATAATCACCACATAAATGCATGAAAATTCAAGTCAAAAGCTAAGTGAACTAATTCATTTAAGTTGGTATAAAACCAACTTATCAAGCCGTAAGACTCTGGCTTCATATTGTCACTCCTCTTCGAGACTGCTCTTAAACGAAAAGTTAATTGATAACTTGCATGAGTGGGAATGGGTCTAAAACCCGAAGGTGAGACAGTACTCCAGGTGGATGTCACGGGATTTCCAATGAAATACCCTAATTATGTGTTACAGTCTGGGAGAACGAGTGTTTTATTTATGAACCTAAAGGTTTGCAGAGCGAATCCTTATTTATATGAGTTGAATAATGAATTGTTAATATGTTAGTGAGGAAACGTTGAGACGAAAACTTAGTTGTTGGAACCCTGATTTATAGCGTGGTTGTAGATGAGTTATGAACTGAGGTGGAACCTATCGCACACACACACATGGTTGGCTCAACGTGTCTAAATGAGTACATTAATGTGCTTTGATAACTTTTGGAGACGTATATTATGTGTACTTGACATTTGAATACTTGAGAGTATGAGGCATTTATATGACATTTGTCCTTAGATCGAATTGATGAAGTTGGATGCGTTTTGTTGTTATGCATTAGAATTTTGATAGGGTTTTTGTGTTAGATTTTTGTTTGGTTTGTTATTTTGTGATTTAGTTTGTTCGGGGACGAACAAAGGTTAAGTGTGGGGGAAATTGACGAGGTGAATTTATTCACCGTTTATGTAGGGTTAATACTTAATTATTTGGTCGTTCTTGTTTTGTTTTATTTGTTTTAGTGTTTCAATTGTAGGTTTGTTGACCATGGTGTATTCTTGGAAGAGGGAAATCATACGGGAGTCAAATCGGATGCAAAGTGGAGGAAAAATGGAAGAAAGATCGCGAAATCATTAAAGAGCAACTCCACGTCGCGACTTCTGTACCTTCCACGTCGCGACGTGGGTGCGCGTCACGGATTAGACCCTCCACGTCACGATGTCAAAAATGCGATTTTTTGACGAATTTTGAGAAATTTCCAGAGAGTTACTTCGCGACGTCGGGACCCCTTCCACGTCACGCGACGTGCGTGGACATTTTGATGTGCGATCATTGACGTCGCGACGTCGAGAAATAGCGCAGATTTACAACCTAATTTTTGGAAATTTACGATTTTGGCCCACTTTGAGTCTTCTTATCCAACATGGTTTTTGATACGACTGGAGTAGCTTTTGAGTTCTATTCCACACGTTTTCCACACCCTTTGGATCGTTGTTTCTCAATATTCCTGAACAAGCACGAACACAACAAGACAAAAAGATATTGAACGAGAAGGAATGGAAGAAATCAACCAAACCCCAACGTTAACACAAATAGATTTAGTCCAAACTATTGTAAATCAAAAGTTAAACTTCCTCAGTTTGGCGTATTCTATAAATCTAGAACGGGTAAGCTCAACCTAAAGCTCCTCACTTTAGGTATTGCGGGTCTTATGATTATTCAACTGAAATCAATTGAACAAAGCACGTCTTACAACTTTTCAAGGCTGTAAATTGTGTTTAGCAAAGCTAAACTTTTATCAAATTTCATATATCTAAAAACGTTACAATGGCTAGCTTTAAATAGGGAAGAATTCGGCCATGCAAAGGAAAAAGGAAACAAGAAGCAAATTACGATTTGACCTCTTGGCTAACTTAAAGTTTCCTAAAAGATTACTTTCCTAATTATCATGTAAGATAATTAGATCAAGTAATTACTTAGCCCATATTTAAAACACAAAGACTTAAGCCCATAATTAAATGTTTAATGGACTTAATTATTACAAGTCAAAAATAACTCCTAAATTAACATTGAGAATGGCGTGAACACATCATGAAGCCCAACACGCCATTGTTTGGTCTTCTCGGCCTTTGTGGAGTTTCTTCAAGGTGGATCATGAATTGCTAATGAAGAAACATTCCAAATAACTTCATCTTGAGATGGTGATGCAAGAGCTTCCTCAAGTCCTTCACAAGTTGTCGCCATTAATGAATGCAAGGCTGCCTTCATCTTTGAACTCCTTGATCTTGTCATTGGACCATCAAGACTCTCCAAAGGATCTCGTGAAGGTGGACTAGGTAACATGGGCTGATTTCCATCATTCCCTCCCTCATCAAAAGGATTCGTCCTCGAATCACCTACATCAAACAAAGATAAATCAGTAACATTAAATGTAGATGAGACATTACCGTACTCACTAGGAAGTTCGATCTTATACGCATTATCTCCAATCCTTTCCAAAACTCAAAAAGGACCATCTCCTCTTGGATGAAGGTTAGATTTCCTTTTGTCGGGAAACCTCTCTTTCCTCAAGTGAATCCAAACCCAATCACCCGATTCGAAAATCACTTGTCTGCTACCCTTATTGGCTTGCTTAGCATATTGCTCATTACGCCTTTGAATGTTTTGGCGAACTCTATCATGTAACTCCTTAACAAATTCAGCTTTCTTTTGACCTTCAACACTAACAAACTCATTAACAGGAAAAGGCAAAATATCCAAAGGAGTTAAAGGATTAAAACCATACACAATTTCAAAAGGTGAGAAATTAGTAGCACTATGCATAGTTCGATTGTAAGCAAACTCAATATGTGGTAAACACCCTTCCGAGTTCTTTAAGTTTTTCTGAATAAGTGCACGAAGTAAGGAAGACAAAGTCCTATTAACTACTTCAGTTTGTCCATCAGTCTGTGGATGTGCAATAGTAGAAAACAACAACTTAGTACCCAACTTATTCCAAAGAGTACGCCAAAAATGAGACAGAAATTTAACATATCTATCACTAACAATACTCTTAGGCATTCCATGCAATCTTACAATCTCCTTAAAGAACAAATAAGCAATATGTGTAGCATCATTAGACTTAGAACAAGCAATAAAATGTGACATTTAACTAAATCTATCAACAACAACAAATATGCTATCATGACCATTGCGTGACCTAGGCAAACCAAGTACAAAATCTATAGAAATATCAATCCAAGGATGACTAGGAACAGGCAAAGGTTGATACAAACCATGAGGCATCACTTTAGATTTTGATTGTTTACACACAATGCATTTATCACAAACACCTTTAACATCTTTAATCATGTTAGGCCAATAAAAGTGTTCAGTCAAAACAGCAAGTGTTTTAACAATACCAAAGTGCCCCATTAACCCTCCCTCATGGGTTTCCTTAACAAGTAAAACACGAATGGAACTTTGGGGAGTGCACAATTTATCTTTTCGAAACAAGAAACCATTATGCACATAAAAATCACCATTCGGTTTGGTCTTACAAATTTCAAAAACAGTGGCAAAGTCATGATCATACTCATACAAGTCTTTAATCAAATCAAAACTAAGTAACTTAGCATGCAAGTAAGTAAACAAAGTATACCTTCTAGACAGTGCATCAGCTACAACATTATCTTTACCAGACTTGTATTTAATCACATATGGAAAAAACTCAATGAATTCTAACCATTTAGCATGCCTCTTATTCAACTTACCTTGAGTCTTCAAGAATTTAAGGCTTTCATGATCAGAATGGATTATGAATTCTTTAGGCCATAATTAATGTTGCCAAACTTGTAATGACCTTACCAAAGCATACAACTCCTTGTCATAAGTTGCATACTTCAAAGCTGCCCCGTTAAGCTTTTCACTAAAATAAGCCACGGGCCTTGATTCCTGCATCAAAACAGCACCAATACCAATTCCGGAGGCATCACAGTGTATCTCAAAAGCTTTATGAAAATCCGGCAATGCAAGGAAAGGGGCATGAGTCAATTTGTCTTTCAAAGTGTTAAAAGCATTTTCATGTTCCTTATTCCATGCAAAGGTGACATTCTTTTTAACAAGTTCATTCAAAGGTGAAGCTATATAACTAAAGTCCTTAACAAACCTCCTATAAAAACTTGCTAATCCATGAAAGCTTCTAACATCACTAGCATTTTGTGGTCTCGACCAATCCATGATTGCCTTGACTTTTGACTCATCAACAGAAATACCTTGAGAACTAACAACATAACCCAAAAAGATAATAGATTCCATGCAAAAAGAACACTTTTTGAGGTTAGCATAAAGCTTGTTCTCACGTAAAACAACAAACACTAACTTAAGATGTTCAACATGTTCATATAGTGATTTGCTATAAATAAGGATGTCATCAAAGTAGACTACCACAAACTTACCAATAAAGTGACGAAAAACATGATTCATAAGCCTCATAAAAGTACTAGGTGCATTAGACAAACCAAAAGGCATAACTAACCATTCATACAACCCATACTTTGTTTTAAAAGTAGTTTTCCATTCATCACCTTCTTTCATGCGATTTTGGTAGTATCCACTTTTCAAATCAATCTTGGTAAAAATAGTATAACCATGCAATTCATCAAGCATATCATCTAATCTAGGAATTGGATGCCTATACTTAATGGTGATCTTATTAATAGCACGGCAATCAACACACATTCTCCAAGACTCATCCTTTTTAGGAACTAGAATAACAGGAACTGAACAAGGGCTAAGAGACTCACGTACAATACCTTTGTCAAGGAGGTCATCCACTTAACGTTGAATCTCTTTGGTTTTCTCTAGATTTGCTCTATAAGCTGGACGATTTGGAATTTGAGCTCCTGGTATGAAATCAATTTGATGTTCAATACCTCGAACTGGTGGCAATCCAATTGGTAAGTCCTCGGGAAACACATCACTATATTCCTGCAAAAGAGAGTAAACAGCCCTAGGAAGAGAAGCAAGGTGATCACTATCAACAATATGTACAAAATCCTTGCGAATCATTAAGTACAAAGGCTGTCTATCTAGTATAGCTCTCTTAATCTCTCTAGAAGAAACAAAGTAACAAGATTTCCTATCAACTAACTCACGACCCACACTATTACAAGATGAAGATGAGCTAGCTATTACATTTTGTTTCTCTTGATCTTTCTTCTCCTTGGCGGCATTGAAATCTTTACAAGCTTGAACAATTTTAGCTTGATCTTCAAAAACTTGGAATGGAGTTAAAGCACGAAGATTGTACTTCTTACCCTCAAAGTCGAAACTGCAGTAGTTTTTCTTGGCATGATAAAGTACATCACGATCAAATTGCCAGGGTCTACCAAGTAAAATATGACTAGCTTCCATGGGAACAACATCACATACAACTTGATCAACATATTTCCCAATGGTAAAAGTAAACTTCACTTGTTTAGTCACACGAGTTTCGGCTGAATTATTTAGCCATTGAAGTCTATATGGCTTGGGATGTTTCATGCAATTCAAATTCAGCTTATTAACAAGTAAGGTGCTAGCCACATTGGTACAACTTCCACTATCAATGATCACACTACATACCTTATTTTGAACCATGCATCTAGTGTGAAAGATATTTTCTCTTTGCATTAAATCTTCATTGATTTGTGGTTGCACATTAAGAACTCTTCGAGCAACTAAAGAAAAAGCACCAACCTCATATGTTTCAAGATCCTCACTTCCTTCACTTTGGTACTTTTCTTCAAGAGCTGGCATGTCGGCACATTCCTCATCACTTTCAACCTCTCCTTGATCATTCAAGAACATCAATTTCCGAGTTGGGCAGTCGGCTTGTACATGTCCAAAACCTTGACACTTATATCACTTGATATCCCTCAACCTTTGGGAAGGTTGTGGCACCGATTTAGGAGCAACTTCAGCAACCTTTGGGACTATTTTTGGAAAGCTTGATGTCGTAGTTGAAGGCTGGTTTAGAGTGAATTGGCGTGGCTTTGTTGATGGAGTGAAAGGAGCCACATTTGGTTTGGCACTTCTTTGCCAAGGCGGATTAGGTTGTGTGAACCTTTTCTTTCCTTTCATGTGCCTTTCAATCTTTATTGCTTTATGAACAAGCTCAGTAATATCTACATAGCTTTGAAGATCCACATGGTATGCTAACTCAGAATTCATCCTCGAAGAAACCTCTCAATGGTTGAATCCGGATCTTCATGAAATTAGCCTTGATCATAAGAGCCTCCATCTCATTGTAGTACGCTTCCACTGATTTACTTCCTGGCACAAGTGTGCGCAATTGCCTATTGAGTTCACGATTAAAGTGTGAAGGGACATACTTCTTCCTCATAAGCAATTTCATTTGGTTCCAAGTCGTAACTGGAGTTTCACCATCTTGGCGTCTAGTTCTCATTACCTCATCCCACCATAAGCTAGCATAATCCTTGAGGTGCATGAAGGCCAGACGGTATCTTTTATCCTCGAGATAACTATTGCCTTCAAAGAAGTGTTCAAGTTCTCGAACCCAATCAAAGTATGCTTCAGGATCTGCTTTTCCATGGAAAATAGGTAATGTCAATTTAATAGATCTAATTGAAACTTCAGACTTTTTACCAATTTTTGTAGAACCAACAAACTCCTCCTCCTCATCATCGGATAGAACTTCAACAAGGTTGATGTGTCGTGAGGTGGAACTCTTTGTACGGCGTTTTGGATTGGAAGCAATATTATCCATTTGCAATTGCAACTTTTGAATCATATCAAGAAGTACTTCCATTTCAGATTTCTGTGCACCTTGAGATACGGTGTTATCTCCGTCCATGGTACCTGCAAGTTAGTGAAAACAAGAAGAAAACAAATGTAATCCTCACAGGTTCTCACTATATGGTGAGTAGATGCTCTCCTCTCTAGTGTAAAGGCTTTTCTCGTGTATACCCTATCTAAGCTCTCAACCATGTCTCTCTCAAACTAATTGAAACTTACCGTTCAACAATTTAAAGAACAAGCCTCAACCAATTAGTTCAACAAGTTAATTCACACAAATTAAACCAAAGAAGTTTGAAAAGAAACACGTCACAAGAGTATTTTAAAGATCACGTATCGGGTATAACTTGGTTTATTTCATAAAACTATGAATTAATAACTAGACAAGAAGACAAGAAGAATGGTGTTTGAATCACTTTAGTCCGAATTAAGATGAGCAAGATATGTCACTTCTAATATTGGTGATTTTCAAGCACAATTTAAGGACACTTAGTTCTTTCAAATGGAAAATAAAAACAAAAAATAAATAAAAGAAAGTCCGAAGATATATTTTTTTGATTTTTTTTGTTTTTTTTTGTTTTTTTTTAATTCACCGTATTTTTTTTGAATCGGTCTCTTTTTTTTTTCAAACTTTCAGACGCCTGTTTTGGACGCTCAGACCCGTCCGATCCTAAATTTCGGATGCCTGTTTCGGACGATCACCACCGTCCGAACCTTAACTACTGGAAGGACGATTTTGAACTCAAGTTTCGGACGCCTGTTTCGGACGACCACCACCGTCTGAACCTAAACTTCTGGGATGATGACTTTTCTGCAGAGTCTCGGACGCTAGTTTCGGATGCCTGTATTAGTTTCGGCCGGCCAAAACTGTCGCGACTTGGTGAAAACCCTGATTTTTTTTGACGAATTTTTTTTAGAACGACGACAACACAAGGAATTCAGCACTATGAAGATGAACAAATAATGCACAATTGACACCAACAAGAACGCGAAGAAAACAGCAGCAAAGACGGCACAAAAACAACATAAATTTGGCAAACAAGAAAGCTAAAACAAGAACGAATTTTGGACAGATTTCAGCACGAATTTTGCATGCGATTTTGAGCAGATTAATAATGAATTTAAGAGTTGAATCTAACACGAATTAAGACAGAAACAATGACGCAAAACAGCAGCAAGAAAGACGCAAAAACTGCAGCAATAAGAAGCACAAAAACAGCAAGAAACAAAACGGATTAACCTGAATTTTGGAAACAACCTTGCTTTGATACCACTTGATACGAATGGAGTAGCTTTTGAGTTCTATTCCACACGTTTTCCACACCCTTTGGATTGTTGTTTCTCAATATTCCTGAACAAGCACGAACACAACAAGACAAAAAGATATTGAACGAGAAGGAATGGAAGAAATCAACCAAACCCCAACGTTAACACAAATAGATTCAGTCCAACTAATGTAAATCAAAAGTTAAACTTCCTCAGTTTGGCGTGTTCTATAAATCTAGAACGGGTAAGCTCAACCTAAAGCTCCTCACTATAGGTATTGCGGGTCTTATGAATATTCAACTGAAATAAATTGAATAAAGCACGTCTTACAACTTTTCAAGGCTGTAAATTTTCTTTAGCGAAGCTAAACTTTTATCAAATTTCATATATCTAAAAACGTTACAATGGAAATCTTTAAATAGGGAAGAATTCGGCCATGCAAAGGAAAAAGGAAACAAGAAGCAAATTACGATTTGACCTCTTGGCTAACTTAAAGTTTCCTAAAAGATTACTTTCCTAATTATCATGTAAGATAATTGGATCAAGTAATTACTTAGCCCATACTTAAAACACAAAGACTTAAGCCCATAATTAAAT
Organism: Ophiorrhiza pumila; assembly: GCA_016586305.1. NCBI lineage: Eukaryota > Viridiplantae > Streptophyta > Magnoliopsida > Gentianales > Rubiaceae > Ophiorrhiza > Ophiorrhiza pumila. The sequence goes on from BLIW01000010.1 coordinate 18,516,146, forward strand.
GTTTAATGGACTTAATTATTACAACTCAAAAATAACTCCTAAATTAACATTGAGAATGGCGTGAACACGTCATGAAGCCCAACATGCCATTGCTTGGTCTTCTCGGCCTTTGTGGAGTTTCTTCAAGGTTGATCATGAATTGTTAATGAAGAAACATTCCAAATAACTTCATCTTGAGATGGTGATGCAAGAGCTTCCTCAAGTCCTTCACAAGTTGTCGCCATTAATGAATGCAAGGCTGCCTTCATCTTTGAACTCCTTGATCTTGTCATTGGATCATCAAGACTCTCCAAAGGATCTCGTGAAGGTGGACTAGGTAACATGGGCTAATTTCCATCAGTTTTCATTAAGGACTTACTTGCTAATATTTTCATAGAATAACTATAAATAGGGCTAGGGTTACAGCTTTTAGAGGGGTGACAACTTTGAGAGATTTCAAGCAAGGGTTTTCTTCTTTGTAATAGCTAGGGTTTCATCTCTATTATTGCACGAAGAGAATTTGCAGCTGTACGGATTAGGAACATCATCTATTATTGAATTCATTCTTTTACGAGTAAAGATTTCTTCCAAGAATTTGCAGTTCAAGGTGTTATCTTTCTTTTATTTTATGATTTCAATATCGTGCTTTAACATTAATATGATGATGTTTGATTTAGCCATGCTCGGCTAAACTTATTGTTCTCACAGGATTATGAATAAGGGTTTTTGTGCTTAATTTACATGCTAAGTTCTATCTTATGGTCTTTGTTGAATAAGTTTTGCTGTGTTCTTCATAATTATGCATGATATGTCGCGAGATTTATGTATGATGAATATTTTCTTAAAGTACAGTAAATTACTTAGAGATTACTTGCTTTAATCTTACCTTTAGCCTGATAGGAGGATTAGAGTAGGTTGTTTGGGATCTATTGTGGGTTGGTTGTGAATTTGTTAGATTGATTTGCCTTAATTCTTATCTTTAGCCTAATAGGAGGAATTAAGGGAATTAGTTTAACATTAGCGTGACTGGTTCGGGCATTGCCTTAGCCTAATGGAGCGGTTGAACTTGAGGGTTTGGTTGAGTTGGTAGTTGCACTAGATTCCGGGTTAATTGAGGAAGTAAACCTTACCTTTAGCCTAATAGGAGGGTTTAACGAATTAGTTAATATCTAAGTAGGAAAAATGCGTAAATCATTCCTTTCCTTTAGCCTAATAGGGGGTGTGAGTTATGTTAATTACTCTTATTTTGCATGACCATAGATAGGACGTATGTATGTGCTTTTTATGTAACCCTAAAATATAATCTCGGGAGTACACTTGCTTAAATTGAAGTTTTAATTAAATCACCATTTTAGTTTTAGCTCTTGATATTTATTTACTTAGCTTTAGTTTGATAATTACAAAAACAAAAAAAAAATTTCTTTAGAATTTCAACACAGTCCTTTCCTCGTGGGAACGAACTTACTATAATATCACCTTCACGGGGTTGTTTAGCTTGATTTTTGATTAGGGGTAAATAGCAACCACGATCACAATTTATTACATATATTTGCTTCCTATCAGTAATCATAACGAGGCTCTACAAAGTCCCCATACCACCTAGACATCTTGGGTACTTGTGGTGTGCAATATTCTTTTTCAATTGAGTTCAAGTATCCTACACTGGCCACAAATACACCACAGTAGACAGAACAAAACACAAATACAAAAACAACAAACTTTCTTAAAATGAAACATAACAAAACTACTAAGCTACACAAAGGAAAAGAAAACAAAACACAGCAAATCCAAATTCAAGAAATAGTGCCTTCCCCAACAGAGGCGCGAAAAATTGACAAGTTTGTCGCGTACTTCTAATTTTAACCCTAAACTAATGAAACAGAAGTGAGCAGGGTATCGTATCCACAGGAAAGGGGATGGTTCAAGAATTCAAAAATTTTGTTCTAAGAACTAGTCGCAAAGCACAAGGCAAATTCAACACTTAACAAACTAGAAAGCAAGTAAATGCAACACAATATAACTCCAAAAAACAAGAACTACGTAATGTGTGAATTCAGAGAGGAGAAACAGATCCTACAAGAAAAAATGCCTTTGGTGACTGAAATCTTAATGACCAGAAATTTTTGGTCACCAAAGAGTACATTTTGGTGACCAAAAAATGTTCAGTCACCAAATTTCGGTAACAACTAAAAATTTGGTGACCAGAAAAAAAAATCATCAATATTTGGTCACTAAACGCCATGGCAGGAAGCATTCCCGCCTATCACACACCCTTTGGTGACCAAATTTGGTGATGAGAAAATGTTTAGTCAATAAAACTTGGGTACAAGAACTTTGGTGACCAGAAAAGTGGTCACTAATATGAAAATGTTTAGTGACGATATTTTTGGTCAACAAAGGTCAAAGGGAAAAGGAGATTTCCATCACTTTTGAATATTTTGGTGACCAGAAAAGTGGTCACCAATTACTAATAGAATTAATTTGTTGTTTATCATATAAACTTAAGTAGGTTAAATAATAAGTGACTATTAAAATGGAAAAATATTTAACTTTTGGGTGTTATATAAGGAAAGTTTTGTGTTTGAATTTCATGTGCTATATTATGATATATAAAATAAATATTTCCATAAAAGGTATTGTCTTAATAAAATTAATAACATGCTACAAATTACATTACTTTTGAGGTTGTTAAAGTGGCAAGTTTATTAAGTATGAAGGCTATGGTCACATGTTCGAATCTCTCTACATTGAATTCCTTTTTTTGTTTTTTTTGGGAAATTAACAATAAATTATACTTTGGTCCCTCAAATTTATATCTAGATCTCTAATACTTAAATAATAAAAATAGTCTTATAAATTTGAATTGGGGTATTTAACAAGAAATTGTACTTTAGTCTCTCAAATTTTATATTTCTTCAATTAGATTTATATTTAAATAACAAAAATAGCCTTATAAATTTCAATTGATCTTAATTTAAAGAAATTAGTTCTTTAATTAAACAACATAAATACGTTGGGGTTTTTAACAAGAAATTGCACTTTGATCCCTCAAATTTATAAATTTGAATTACATCTCTAATTAAATAACAAAAATGGCCTTATAAATTTGAATTGATCTTAAATTAATTTAAGAATTCAATGTAGGCTAAATTAATTTAAGAAAGGCCACAATTATGTAAATAAAATATTGGACTTATAAATGTAATATTTGATAAGAATTCAATTTGGGCCAACATAATGGCCCAGCAATATAATATAGTGCCCAAAGGAATTGATGGGCTAAATTAAGGCCACAATAATGAATCATTATTTGTGTTGGACATATTAAGTTATTAATATTAATAGTAAGACACTCTAATATTTTTATTTTTGCACCATCACATTTAAGAATTGATCTTAAATTAATTTAAGAATTCAATATAGGCTAAATTAATTTAAAAAAGGCCACAAATATGTAAATAAACTATTGGACTTATAAATGTAATACTTGATAAGAATTCAATTTGGGCCAACATAATGACCTAGCAATATATTATAGTGCCCAAAGGAATTGATGGGTTAAATTAAGTCCACAATAATGAATCATTATTTGTGTTGGACCTATTAAGTTATTAATATTAATAGTAAGACACCCTAATATTTTTATTTTTGCCCCATCACATTTAAAAATTGATATTAAATTAATGTAGGCTAAATTAATTTAAGAAAGGCCACAAATATGTAAATAAAATATTGGACTTATAAATGTAATATTTGATAAGAATTCAATTTGGGCCAACATAATGACCTAGCAATATAATATAGTGCCCAAAGGAATTGATGGGCTAAATTAAGTCCACAATAATAAATCATTATTTTTGTTGGGCCTATTAAGTTATTAATATTAATAGTAAGACACCCTAATATTTTAATTTTTGCCCCATCACATTTAAGAATTGAAATTAAATTAATTTAAAAATTCAATGTAGGCTAAATTAATTTAAGAAAGGCCACAAATATGTAAATAAAATATTGGACGTATAAATGTAATATTTGATAAGAATTCAATTTGGGCCAACATAATGGCCTAGCAATATAATATAGTGCCCAAAGGAATTGATGGGCTAAATTAAGGCCACAATAATGAATCATTATTTGTGTTGGACCTATTAAGTTATTAATATTAATAGTAAGACAACTTAATATTTTAATTTTTGCCCCATCACATTTTCATAAGGCCGTAAATTATTTCTTATTAACTAAATTTAGTGTGAGTTAGTAACATTCAAATAAACTATTTAAAAAAATAATCATCTTAGTATTTTGTTGAGGATATCTAACATTTGAAGTCCAACTAGTATTGTAAAAATATTTTTATATTATAATTTTTGAATTCAAAGAATAATTTACTCATTATTTCACTAATACCCTTACTCTTTTAATATTTTTTAAGTGAATCATTCTTTCAATATGCTTTATGATTCTATTTTATTAAAATTATGTATGTTATTTACTTTAGTTTGAACATTTTTTTTTGACAATATAGATGAGCTATAGCTGAATTAGTTTAAACATTTTTTTTTGATAATAAAATGGTTGAGTTATAGTTGAATTAGTTTAAACATTAGTGTAAACATATATATTATATTAGTTGATTTGGCAAAGTAATGATGTAAGTGTCACCTTCCAAATGACCAAGCTCATTACTAAATCATGTTATATTATTTTTGCAACAGTATTATAAAAATTTTTATTCTTATTTATTAGTAAAATATAAAACTTAAAAATTAGAAATTTAATTTTTTAAAAATAAATAATATCTCTTAATACAATTTTGCACTATTAGTAAACTTATAAAACTATAAGTAAAAGTACTACTTATTATTAATTATTTTGTTATACTTTTAATGCACATGAAATTAAAAATAATTATCAATGTAACAAAAAGACTTATTTTAAAAAATGTGAATAAAATAGTTAGACAAGTAAACATTCAATAATTTTCCTAATTTATGAAAATAAATTCATGTTCATCAATTTTAGCCCACACTCAATCCTCTCAAAACACTAAACCAATTTTAGCCCTAACACATACTCACAACAGTCCCGTAACACATACTCACAGCGGACAGCCGCACAGCCCTAACACATACTCACAACAGCCGCACAATTTTCAGACACACTACCAATTTTCAGACACAACAAGCGCACCTGCCGCACTCCACAAACATCGAGCTACGCTGTTCGATCAGACCATACTGTTCACCGGGACTTTCACTTTCACAGATCTGAGCTAATCTCAGTTGAATCGGTGAACTCAAAGCTCTAGAGGTCGGCTCCTAAACTCCAATCAAAAACGGGATGTAACTGAAACTCGGCCATCCGATCGAGAGAGACTCAAGTGAAGTGGTGGTTTCACACATCGGGATCGGCTGCCATCTTCGCCGATCTGCTGCCATCTCCGCCGGAAACATATTGGGATCCTACTGCTCGAGGACTCCATTTTCTCAAGGCTATCTTGTCATGGAAGAAGCTCTGCTGCTCGAGGTCTCCAATCTGACCGATTGACGCTGAACTATGGAAAAGGGGATCCCGACCTCCGTCCTCTGACCACAACTCTGACCTCCGACCTCTATTCGGGCTTGGAGCTGCTGTGCTTACCTTAGTGGTAGGTGGATTTGATGCGGACAGTTCCAGACTCTAGCTTTGAAAGACCCTTCTTTTCCACCAAGAGCCAATGACGACGGTGGTCCCACAGATGCCGGCTTTGCGTCCAAAAGCTCCCTGCTAGTAGCTTCGGCTTTCTGGTTACTAGCTCTGCTCTTTACCTCCATCGCACCGGTGGTAAGTTTCTGATAATTATTTTGGTGATGGGTGGTTCTTTGTGGATTCCTCGAATACTTTGTAGCCCCTGGCTGCCGGAGTTAGACCAGTTTGGCATTGTTCTTTTGATTTCTTTTCCTCTAAATGATGTTATCTATAGCTTGAGGCTACTGTGGAGAAGTTCAGCAGTTTCGTGTGCCTGTGTGCATATGCTTTGCCTTGTTGGTTCAGTTGATCTTAAGCTCTGTATATCATGTTAATGGACGTTTTGTAGTAGTTTCCATTACAGTTGAAAGACCTCAGACTCCAGTTTCTGGATGCAAACGAATGTGGAAAAATAGTCTCAAACTCCAAATTCTGTAACTGGATTGCTTTGCTATACTGGCGCACTAATTTTGATCCTATGTGGCTATTGTAAATACTGAATGTGGATTCTTAATCCTTCATACTCACTTAATGCTGAATGTGGACTTTTACCTTTTTTGTGCAAAATCTTGACTGATTGAATACTATTTCTGGGGGAATGCTTGAAGATTGATGGGATCTAGAAATTGTTTATGTCAAGATTGAGATTAGGATATTGGAAGTCATTTGCTTTGAATGTTAAGTACTGAATTTTGTAATCCATCTGTGTTGAATTGGAACCTTGGTAGGATTTGGATATTTGGATAACATGAAGAATAGCGGCCACAAATCTGAAGAATAGCTCCCCTACCCACTCTGGCTTGTGTAGCTTCTGCATAAACTAGTAAGTTACTGCTTTCCTTTAATATTTTTGGACCATGTTGTGCTTCTTTCTGTTCACGCCAGTCGAAAGGGCCAACTAGCCTTAAAGATTGAGTGTGAGAAAGATTTTAATATTTTTGTTTGAAGAAGAAACAGGAAAGCCAGAAAACATTGGTGGTGGGGTGGTGTTGGGTAAAATGTGCTAACTAATAAATTCATAATCACTGATCAGAGTAGAAGTATTGGAGAAGCGAGACAGAACAACCTGAGAGAATGAATATATCTTTTTTGTAAAGGATAGGCATTAGTTTTAGCCAATGGAAGAAGTCTCTGATAATGTATTGAAAAGCTTCTAGATTGTGTAAAGATCGTATTTTTGTTAAGAATGTGACATCATAAAAAGGCACGTGGTTGCTATACAATTGTTATTGAAGAAATATGATCAGAGAAGTTGGTCAACTCATGAAAATTGATATGGGCAGCAACTTATGTTGTAACAGTAAGTTGGGTGGGCAAAGTATTTCTTGATATTGAGCCATTTGGTCTATTATCTTCGGAACAAGAAATTCAGCCATTTGCTTATGTTGGTTGGTTGGTCTATTATCCTGAATTGGTTGTGTTTGTTTGTGGGGATAAGAAGCAATTAAGTTCAAGTATATATAGAGATCAACTAGAGTAGAGATGTCATCCATGATATGAATGAATGAATTAATTCCTTTTTGCTCTCACTCAAAGAATATATCATTTGTTTGAGCAAGTAAACAACTGATATATACACGTAATTCCATTTCTTTAGGATAAAAAACACATGTATATCCTTAAACTTTACATAGTTTGTGTTTGAAAATTTAAATTGTATTACATATATAGATCACATTTGTCACTGTTTGATATCACAAAGTAGATTAATGATTCTTTCATATTGGTTGATAAAAATTCTTTGTTTTTTTTTCTCAACACTTCTATTACTTTTTAATTGACCTATTATATTATTTTTTCATGTTTGTGATATTTTATAATGACACATGATATATTACAAAACGTTTTTAACCAATTTTTTGGAACTATCATGAAGGTTGAAGGAAACTAAAGAATTGAAGTGTCAACTCCCCTTGTGGATGAAAAAGAAATGGTGGACGATCTTGACACTAGAGAGTTGAAGTATCAACTTTTTGTATGATCGATTAGTACTTTTTTGTTATATTTCTTAGATATTAGAATATTATTAATATTATGGTATATTTCTTGGATAGTACAATGTTGGATATTTGCTATGTATTGGTATATTTGGTGAACATGTTTTATTTTAATGCTTGTTCGATATATTGGTGAACAGGTTTTTTTTTAATGTTTATTCGATATATTTTGTTATATTTATTGTTATTATGAACAGGTTTTATTTTCTTGTTACCAAATGAAAATGTTGACAATATTTTTTTCATTATTGACCAAAATTTTAGTCACCAAAACCTATAAATTGACCGCATTTTTTTAAATAGTGACAAACAATATTTCGTCACCATATAAAAAAATTGACCAAAAAATTGGTCACCATTTTGTGACTACCATACTAATCACCAATGCTTGTCCATAATATGGTCACCAATTATTCTTTGGTGACCACAATTTTAGTCACCAATTGGTCATTATTGGTGACCATATTTTTGCTCACCAAACATCACGTCACGTGCTGTTTTTGGTCACCAAAAATTTGCACTTTGGTGACCAACATGCTACTTTTGGTGACTAAATTGGTGACCACTTTTTCGGTCACTATTTTGGTGACTGTTTTTGTTCTAGTCACCAAATTTATGCTTTGGTGACCAACAACAAAATCAGTCACCCCAGGGACTGGGCGTTGGTGACAAGCGGGTGACAAACCAAAAATTTGTCACCAAACGCTTTTGGTGACCTCTTTTGGCTCTTTGGTGACCATATATTGCATGTCACCAAAGGCCATTTTTCTTGTAGTATCCTAGAGTGCTTCATCAGAACGATTGCTCATTTAGATAGCTCAGGCTATGCAATTGATAGACAAAAATTTCATGAGGAGAACACTGTGGCCTAGCAACCTATCCTACGGTCAGCATGGCGACTACACCGCATTCTAGGTTCCTTAACACTACTCTCTTGCATGTCGAGGCCTAAGAGTAGTGGATGTATACCGCCGATGTCTCTGTTCTTTGTTCTTAAGTACTTTGACAATTAGCTTCTAAACACTTCCCATGGCGAGGCCTGTGTCAAGTTCTTTCATCTTCGTTAACAACAAGGAACTTCTCTACAATTTTACCCAAAGATTTCGTAATCTAAAACCAGCATGGCGACCGCGTTATTAGAAAATGAACAATTAAAACAAGTGTACAGACTCAATTCACTTCCTAGTTCTCATTCCATTACAATTCGTACTAATAATTGGTGAATTTAACTCCAATTCAGCAAGGCGACCGCAACTAGAGCTCAATTCCACAACACCAGTCCAAATCAACAGAATTTAACAGGATTCATAAGTGAAATACGAGCGTGAATTCATTTCTTCCTAATTCAAGTTAATTACACCACCTTCTGCTATCTAAACAGAACAATCGTCCATAAAAACCCTAAGACATCATCGAATTAGCCACACGAATTCATTTCCAATTCTCGATCAACAGTTCGCAATGTAAAGCAATTCATTATCAATAAATCAAAAGAGTTTACCAAATTAAATGCTTCAATTACTTGTAATTCACAATTGAATTGTGAAATTTCTCCTCAATTGAGTAATGTCTTACAATGATCGGATCAAGTTCGCAGTCGGAATCGGAAATGGAGTTCAATTTTTAGTGAGAGAAAGTAGAGAGATAAAGTGAAGAGAGAGCAGAAGTTCCCGCTTAAAATCAAAAGTCTGTTTTCTATTATTGAATGATCTCCCTATAATCTATGACTAAATCTTCTATTTATAGAAGTTACAAAACGTAAATAGTACGCAACCCTAAAATAGATGCAAAACTACATAATTGCTACTACAAAATATCACATGATCATAAATCGTCTCGATCAATGTACTGCTTCACGCCTCCAGTCCATGGTGCTACACGCCTTTGACAACACTAGCACGCTTCTGAGCCTTCCATGTTCCCACCTTTGAAGAACCCTGTACAAGAACAACTGCCCAACACTTAGAGAAATGTTTCACAACCAAATCACACAAATGCATGGCGAGGCTTCTTAGAGATGCCTCGCAAGCAAACTACTCACATGGCGATGCATCTTGGCCAGAAATTTCCTTGGCGACGCATCCTAGAGATGCATCGCCGTGTAAGAATTTTCATGGTGACACGTCTGTGTAATGTGCATGTGTTCGTGTGAAAAAATGTTGTGAAATGAATGCTGAAGAGTGGTTGTGAGATGTGTGATAAAAGTGTTGTGAAGTGTGTACTACTCGGTGGAATGGTGAAAAGTAATGTGTTGTGTTAAAGAGTGTTGTGAGGATAGTGCCTTGAGTTTGCTCGGTGAACGAATGCATGAGAAGTGGTGAGTGTCATGCAAGTATGGCCGAGGGATGTGCGAGGTCGCCGCAAGGAACGTGCGGCGACCTGCGAACAGTAGTGTGCAAAAATTGTGCTAAAGTTGTGTACATGAAGTATGTGAAAAAATGTGATGTGAAGTGCCCATGTGTGTGCACAAGTGATGCTGTGAAGTGCCCGTGTGAGTGCACAAGTGATGCTGTGAAGTGCCCATGTGAGTGTACAAGTGATGCTGTGAAGTGCCCATGCTGCAGCACGCACGCGCACGCTAGTGGGCACGAGTGCGTAACGACGTGGGCAACGATGTGCAGCAGCGCGCGATGATGTGCGCGACGACGTGCTACAGCCGCTCGCATGCGCTCCCATCAAGTGTGCAGCAACGTGCGGCGACCTGTGTGCGTGATGTACGGCGACCAAATGTGGTGCATGCGGCAAAATGTGTGTCTTGTGCGACGATGTGAAAATATGTGCATGCATTTGGGCATCACTTGTAAATGGTTAGCAACAAAATGTCTGCATGAATTTAAGCTCAACAATGCAAGGAAAACACAAGCAAAGATTCTTGGAACTTTTTAACTCTCAAATTCTGAAAACTTACCAACCGTCCCCTTGCAACCCCATTCTGGCCCTGATGCGTTGTGAATTCGGAAAAACCTAAAACATGAAAGTTGTAGGCCCAGGTCTTAGCTTTCCATAGCAGTTTGAATCACTCAAGTCAGAGCTCGGACGATAACGTTATAGCCAACAAACGGAAGTATGGCGAGGAAGAATTCTACGATGCGTCGCCATGCAACTTGTTTTTATGGCGACCTGAGTCGCCATGCAAATGGGTTTTCATGAGATGCGTCGCCGTGCAAAAGTTGTCATGGCTTTCTATAGGTTCAAGAATCAGCATAATTGAAGGTCTGTAGTGCAAGATATTAACATTCTACCAAACTGTAGCAGTGAGCTCAACAATGAAAACCTGAAGTAGCGATTGCAAAGATGCTCTCGTTTCTCATACCTGCACCCTGAATTGGAAGACAGTTAAAACATAAGAATGTAATTACACTCAAAGAGCTTTCCAGAACATCGAAGATCTCTTCATTTGGATTAGTAGTGAGAAAGTTACACTCAAATGAAATTAGGCTTTCTATTCTGCCAAAGCACAAGATAAGCATATTAAGGGATTTCCAACTTCACTAACATCATTTCAAGCTTTTTGAATCCTTTCCTTGTTTTTTAATCTAACAAACACATTTGTTTCATTTAATCATCATTTTTGGTCTTTTTCACCATTTTAGCACATCAAGTTATAAACCACATAAATGCACAACATGGCACAAAACATTACACAATTCCATGAAAAACAAGGCAAAAGCCAAGTGACATAACACATATAAGTTGGTATAAAACCAACTTATCATCCACTTATTTACAATGAATTTGGAATATTTGCCTATAATATGAGGGAATAAGGAGTATTCCAATAAATACTTTTGGTACTAATAAATGTTTATATTTTAATAATCTCTTTTAATTTTTATATCCACTAAGTTGTTAGATAGTATATATTGTTATTATGCAGAGCCTTAAAGCCTATGCTGAAACTCGGTACAATTTGAAATGGTTTTTAGGGGTTATTCTAATTTGGCCAATAGTTGACAATTCAATTAATTAAAAGTTTTCAAGTCTTTGAAACTTTGTGAAATGTAATCTCCCAGATCTAATAGGGTGAACATGGCTTTTCATTAGACTTTTAAACTTGATTTATACTTTATAAATAATTTAGGATTTTTTTTATCTGTGGAGAAGGGGGAACTCCCGTGGTGACCAAAATTATGGTCGCATAACATTGTCTTTATAGGTGTCTAAGACACGTTGTTGCCCTAGATGAGAAAAGACCAACTATTAGGTGAGAAAATACAACTATACATGCACAACAATAAAACTTGGGTCTAAACTACTGCAACATCAAAGTAAATAATCATAAAACCAACTTATAAATTGATGGGTGATATAAAATCAGCCTATTTTTGAATATAAAGTAATAATCCAAGATGTTTTTGCATCTGTCTAGTACTAATAACTTTGACTGTATTTTTTGTTTCCATAGTGATATCCTTTAGGTATAAAAAGGATGTGTGATGGTTTGAGAAGACATTGGCTTTCATGCCATCCTCTATAAATGAGATGTAGGAAACAAATCATGTCAGTCTTGCTCGTGCATTAAGAAAACTAAAGTATGTCTATTTTACTCTTCTTCATATTTTGAGTTTCAAATTGGTAACTCTATATTTACTCTAAAGTTTATCATAATATATTTGGAATAATTTTGGAAAAAGAATTAACTTCCAGACTATGGTTACCATTTCTAAAAAATTGGAGTTAGTTATTTGATTTTTTATTAGAATTACTTGCGGCAAATCTTTAAGTTCTTTCTTAATTTCAACTATCTTTGAAGGTAGTTTGTGATAATGGTATATAGAAAAAGTCATTCATAAGTATGATTTCCAAATGTTCTTCTTTTATTTTATAAGCATGACAACAATTCCATGTTAGACTAAGCATTCATAACCATCTAACAACTACATCTTTTGTAACTTAGAAACTTTCACAAATCTCTTCTGCAATGTAGGTTAGGCTAAATATGCAGAGTTAGTGCTAATTGCAGGAGAAAGGAGTTCTATTTATAAGAAACTCTTTGTTCTTTGATTTCTACATCGACAAATTGAAAAATATTTTTCCCTACGTTTTAGTTGTTCTATAATTTTCTTTTATTGTAATCAAAATATTCTTGTTGGGATAACAAGGGAGTAATAGATAAAAAATAAACGTTTATCTCTTACTGACCATATCTCCTTATCAGAGAGAATGTGGGCATGTCCAATAGAGATCCAATGACGAAGAGCCATTTAAGTTTAACATTTATTGACTGATGTGGTGCTTATATTTTGTCGTTGTGGATGTCCTTGCATTAATATAAACTTTTACTTGTCCAATAATTGGTCTCTATATCCAAAAATATGGGTATGCCAATATGTGAAAATGCGGATATTTTCAGTTAAAGAAGAGAGATGGCTGCTTCTGCATTTGGAAATGATGAATCTCGTACCTTAATACAATACTTAATGTGAAGGATTTAAATTGCCTATTTGGAGAGAATGAATGAGTTGGACTTTATCTTATCAACACCGAATGAAGACTAATTGCTTGCTTTTGTGTAATTCTTTTAAGTGGTGATGTAAATGATATGTATTCTTAGATTGTTTTTTCTTCTGTTTTTAATCATATGATTATTCATATTTTGTTTTTCAGCTTTTTATAAATATATTACGAAATAAAACAATTTTGATTTTGAATATTTGTGTTATCTTTCATTCTTTAATTATATATGTGTTATCTATATCATTTATTACTTTAATTTAATGATTTAATTAGTCATTTGGCATGAATGTTTTCATTTTTATATTATAGATATAAATGTTTAAATTGTTAAAATTTAAAAAAACTATATCAACATTACCATGAAAAAAAAGAATATTAAATATTATAGCATAATTAAATGATAAAAAGGTAAAAATAACTTAAAAGACACTAGGCATTGTCACGTAAAGAACCTTAACATGACATTTTAAAGTGTAAAAAAATTAACCTTTTAAAGACACTTTTAGATGAATTATATATTATATATTAAGGCACTTTAATTACATTATACCTATTGCAACATTAGAATAGAAGGCACTTTTATGAAGTGCCTTAATAGCTCTAAAAGTATCAATATCTAATTTATCATGACATTTTTCAATATCCTTAAAAGTCAATTTTCTTGTAGTGTCATGGCTAGTAGAACCACATAAAGTAAGAACTTAGAATTGAAAAGACAAAGATAAGAAACTTCCTTGTGGCTACATGAGAGATCAAAGCGATGAATTCCCAAAACTAAGGTCAAATCTTTCATTAATTTCAAGCCCCATATCATGAGTTTACAAGATTTCTCCCCATAAAATGAAGAACATTAAAAACATACACTAGTTGTGTGTTCTTGGGAGAAACAATAAAGACTAGTTTAACCTACTTTCTTTTAAACTAAACTACTATATTCTAATCTACTTGATTACTTCCTTTTTCTTGTTCTTGTCCATATTCTCTTTATTGTTACAAAATCGGCCTTCAAGGGCCCTTATATACTAAGTAAGGAAGCTAATTTCTAATAATTCCGTTTATTATACTTTGGGGATTTATAAGATGATACTTCACAAAGGACAAATCTTCACAGTTGTACTTGAGCCATGGTTGACTCTAGAGAATGTTGCACCTTGGCTTGAGCTCTTCCATGATGGTTAACTTGGCTAAGTGTCATACGTAACCTCAAAATAGAACTAAGGTCAAGATCATGAGATAAAAATGAAGACAAAGTATTAAAATTGACCTACATGGTGAAACTAGGGTGAACCTAAGGTTTCTTAAAGTTAACTATGGTTAACTAGGGTTTTTACAGTTAAATTGATAAAACTATGCTGCACCAAACTAGACCTAACTTGGTTTAAGTTGACTAAACTAGACCAAAGTAGGGTTAATTTAACCGACTAAGATTAAACTAGTGTTAACTAGGTCAAACTAGGTCAAACTATTGTTAACTTAAGCTAACCATGACTAATTATGGTCAAATTAGGATTGACTTGGTCAAACTAGTCAAAATAGTGTTAACTTAACCTTACTAGGGATAATTAAGATTAATTAGTCCTAATTTGGTTAAATTGGTATTAACTATATCAAACTAGAGTTGACTAGTCAAAATTGGTCAATCCTAAGGGTTCTAGCCTAGGTCGGGTCAATAATAGGCCCTGTGGTTCATGTTGGTTCATAGTTGAAAATGTTGGGGAAAGTCTTAAACTGTGTCTTGGTTGGAGGTGAAGGTCAAAAGTTTGAGAGGTTGAGGTTTTAGTGTATTGGAGTCATGACACCTATGCCATGACTTTAATGTGAAGAAACAACAAAAACTAAATGCAATCTGTGTGCATAGGAGTCACGACATTGTTGTCATGGCTTCTATAGCCTAGAAAACCCTAAAACTAAGTGGAGAGTGTGTGAGTGTGTACAGGAGTTACAACAACTATGTCTTGACTCCATTGTGCTTAGTGTGAGTGGTATGTGAATGGTGTTTCATGTGTATAAGAGTCAAACAACTATGTCGTGACTCCTATGTGCTTGGTGTGTGTTGTGTTTTTGTGTAATGTGCTTCGTGTGTGTTTTGTCCTAATTTGGGTTATAAGTGTTGGAAATGGTCTAAGTCTAAGTTGTGGTTTGAAGGGTTTCTAAGTTGATTCTAGTTATTGGAGGCAAGGCATAGATACCTTGACTCCAAATACCTAAGAATGACAAAAACTGCTCAAAAGGGGTGTCTAGTTTATTAGAGTGAAGACATAGTTGTTGTGACTCCAAATGCCTAAAAATGGTTTTAGGGTCACCTAGCAATTGTCTGTAGCCATTTTCACCCTCAATTTTAACAATGATTCATTTCAAATGTTGAAATATGTAAAGCATAAAACTTGTAGCTTTATGTATTAGCTTGCTATAGCACTTTGAATCACTAAATTTTGAGTTAAGACAACAATGTTATTCTCAAATTACTAAACTATGATAGCTTGCCTATTGGAGTCACCACATAGTTGTTGTGGCTCCTTTACACATGAAGGTTTCTTGTCTTTTTCTTAATGTTATGGCTTATGTCATGACTCAAATGGCCTTGGGGGTTTTTAGGGTGACTAGATGCAACTCTGGGGTTACTAAATGCCGTAGTTAGGAGCCAAAACATCCCACAAGGTGTGCATAAGTGTAAGGTGTGTGCAAGGTGTAGGCTTCTAAGGTTAAGGCTAAGTTGGGTGATTAAATGACTCAAGACCATGAATTCATTGGCCTTGTGCTTGGGTCCTTGGTTTATTATAGCATAGTCTTAGCTATATGCCTTGACCATGAGGGTTTTGGTTCTAAGACAAGGCTCCTTAGGAAATACACAAGTCAAGCAATACCAAGTTTTAATCTAACTTTAACTCTTTACCTCTTCTAAGAGTGTTGAACTTAGGCGAAGTTCACCATCATTGCTCCATTTCTTTATTAAACTCCAACCTCTTGCCTTCATCAACCATAAGACCTATGGTTTGCACTTCCTTGACTCATTGACTCTTCCTTGATTTGTTGACTATGTTTGACTTTTCTTTGCAAAATACCTCTAAAATATGCATTTTAACCATTTTAAGCTCTCCATCAAGTAAACTCCTAAAAGGCATAGTAACACTTAAGTACTTATTTAATACTCAAAAACAATGTAAAACCTTAAAAAATGGAGATTAGAGTTACTTTAAGACAGACCCTACAGTTACCAAAATTTTGAAAATTAAATTCAAATGACCTAGGTAGTCCGAAAGTTTAGGACGGACAAAACACTTAGAGGTAGTTTGAATTGAAATTTAAGAGAATTATCAAATATAGCCAAAATAAGATCAGACGATCATAACTCCCAGGGGGTATCCGAAACTTTAATTTTTTTCAAAATTATGATTTTTCAATCTTTGGATCATTTTGTAAAAATGTTAAACAACTTTTAGAAAAAAAGAAAAAATACTACATTTTCAACTTTTACTTTTTAGATTCATTTTAGATGAGGTTTTAAAAGGTTAAAACATTTCATGGGCTAACTCACAATAAGGGTTTTAGGATTAGGGATTCGTCCTATTTTACCTAATGTCTATTTCTTTGTCTTCTCAACAACTCCATGCTTAACATTTACCTTTTTGCATACCTGTCACTTCTTATTGAACCATTAATATACATAATTTGTTTGTTAATCATTAAAACAAGTGGATTAATACATTATGTCTTTCATTAACACCACATAAATCATGGGATATAGAAATCAAGTATGTAGTTTATTGAGTTCGAGAGAGGATAGAATGGCTAGATGGGCACTAGAAATTAAGGGGGTTTTCATGACCACAGGGAAACCACTTAGTGACTCCAACTGATGCAGATGTGATCAAGGCTTGAAGTCCTAGACCATGCGTAACTCACAACCTTTGGATCGCGTTAGCATAAAACAACTTCAACATGAATAACAAACACAAAACAGCGGAAAAGTAACAAAGATATAAAGAGAGAAGATTGGATAATAGCCAATCAAACCCCCATGCTTATTACAAACAAATTTAATTAACTCGTGTAAATCTCGAAGCTAAACAAATCAATTTGGCTCGTTCTTGAAATCAAGTACAGTTAGGATCACCTAAAGGTCTTAGCTAAAGGTTTGCGAAATTGTTTGAAGAACAATTGAAATCAATTGAACCTTCAAAAGATAGCAACGTTTGCTGCAATTTTTGGCTTAAAGCTAATTATTCTTATTCACTAATAAAACATGAATATGTTGCCTTAACTAGGCTACAAAAATGCAGCAAAAGAAAACCCTGTGATAGCAATCCGCCCATGTCCGTGCCAAGGCCAACTCCACTTGTTCATTCCTTGGAGAATCTTGATGGTCCATTGACGAGATCAAGGAGCAAAAGGATAAAGGATGCTTTGCAAGCATTATTGGCGACTCATTGTGAAGAGTTGGACGGTTTTGAAGAAGAACATACTTCGGTCCAATCATCTTCAACCAATTGAGCTATTTGAAATATCTCTTCAATCACAATTCATGAAGATGTTTCTAAAAGTTCTACCTTAGAGCTTGATGAAATGCCACCTTGAAGAGTTTCTATGGATCAATCACATTGAAGACCAAGATGGAGTGATTGGGCTTTGCCACCTTTGGATCACGCCATTTGAAGTAATTTAGGGTTTACTTTTGAATTGTAATAATTAAGTCCATTAACATTTAATTATGGGCTTGAGTTTTTCGTTTAAGCGTCAATTACTTGGCCCAATTATCTTGCATGATAATTAGGAAAGTAATCTCCTATTTTTTTAGGAAACTTTTGAAAGTAATCTCCTACATTTTATGGGATAGGTCTTAATTTTAGAAAGCAAAAACGTGTTTTGCTTCTAGAAACCGTGTCTTAGTTTCCATTTGGGAAAAGGATTAGTTAGTTAGTTTAGAAATCAAGTTGTACTTGATTACCATTAGGGTTTCACGTTTTTGTAGCCTATTTAAGGTGAGTTTTTCACGTGAAATCATATATAAGAATTTCATATTTTTCCTTTGCAAAATAGTTGAACACTTTGTTTTTGAAAACCTTGAATGCAATTAAGTTTAATTGTCTTCATTGAGCCGAGATCCTTCAGCGTGACCTTTAGGAGATCTTACAAGTTCTTGATTTCAAGAACATCTCAAACCATATAGTTTAGTCCATGATTTACATAGATTAAATTGGTTGATTGATATAGTGGGGGTTCGATTTGTTTCCTTCCAATCTTCTCGTCTCTCTTTGATTTCCATTCCGTGTTGTTCTTGTTTGTTTGGTGTTTTTCCGCATCTTTACTTGTCTTGTTCGTGTCTTGAAGTAAACAAATGATCCAAATATTGTAAGTAAGTGTAATTCTAGGATCATAAGCCTAGACGTCCGCATCAAAGTGGTATCAAAACCGCGTTTTGTTCTTCAAATTTCATGTTATCCTTTTTCTTGTTGTCTTCCTTTCTTGCTATTTTTAGCGTCGTTGTTGCTACTATTTTCGCATCTATTTTGTTACTGTTCTTGAGTCAATTGTGCTGCTGCAATTCATGTTATAATTCTACTCTCTTAAATTCATAATTTCGTGCAGAATTTATATAACATTCATAGCTGAATGTTTGTGCAAAAATCCTTACAAATTTGGTTGCTATTTTTGCATCAACTTGTTTTGTCTTGCTGCCATTTTTGCTTTTGTTTTTCTTGCGTCTTTTTCTTGTTTCAAATTCTGTTGTTTTGTGTTATTCATTGAGCTGAAACCGTGTAGGAATTGCATGCTAAAAATCAGAAATCAAATCGCCTCAAACTAGGGTTAGGGTTTCAAATTTTTGGAACTTTCTTGTTTGGTGTCTGATTGACTTGGTTTTTCTTGCTATAGTTTCTATTTTGTGTCTACAATCTGTCCCCTTCCGTTAAGTTTTAATTCCGGATCAAAAATATTAGTTCTTGGTTGAGTTCTTGAAAATCTTGTTTTTCTTGAAAAATCAAATTGCATAAAAACTAGTTCTTGAACCATAATCTTACTCCTTGGCAATTTTCTTGCAATTCTTGTTGTTGTGGCATTCTCAAATTCGAATTATTTGGTGAGATCTTTAAACTTTTTTATTGCTGAAATTTAAGGTTAAGACAAGACCGAAAACCTTAAAATCCTAGGTTTGTGTCTTAAAACCTTAAAACCCTAGTTTCCTTGTACTAGGTTCTTGTCCGAATAAAAAAAAAAGAGACTGACCAAAAAAAAAAAGAAAGAAAGTCCAAAGGCTATTCGGTCAAATTCAAAAAAAAAGAAAAAAAAGGGAAAATTTTCGGACATTTAAATTTAAAAGAACTAAGTGTTCTTAAATTGTTTCTTAAAAGATCACCATATTCAAAGTGCCATATCTTTCTTGATATAAATTGGAATTAAGTGATTCCAATTGCCAAATTTTTGTTGTCTACTTTTTGAATTTCGTAGTTTCAGAAACTGAATCGAATTATACACCTTACGTATCCTAAATATTCTTGACGGTTTCTTCACTAAAAACTCTATTTAATTTAACTTGTGTACGTTGTGATGCATTGAGCTTATTGGTTTCTTGTGCTCTATAAATCAACTTGACTTGTTGGAATCTTAGTTTAGGAGATTAATCATTAAAGAGTGTAGTTTATAGGGTATTCAAAAAAGGAGAAAAGCTACCAAAAGAGAGTAAGTGTACCTACTCCCCAAAGTGAGAACCCGTGAGGAATATACATATATTTTTCTTGTGTTTCTTCACTAATCTTGCAGGTACCAATGGAGGAAGGTGATAAACAAGTCACCCAAGCTGAACAAAAGTATGCCAATGAGGTACTTTTCAAGATGATACAAAAGATGCAACTCCAAATTGATAATTTGTGTTCGGCTTCTAAGAGTTCCACCTCACGAAAAATCCATTATGAAGATGATGCATCCGATGATGAGGATGAGGACGAGGAGTTCTCAGAATCTTCTAAAAAGGGTAAAAAGTCCGAGCTTGCAGTTGGTTCTGTTAAACTAATCATACCTACTTTTCATAGAAAGGCAGATCCCAAAGCATATTTTGATTGGGTCCGAGACCTAGATCACTTCTTTGAAGGCAATTATTATCCGGAGGATAAAAGGCACCGCCTAGCCTTCATGCATCTCAAGGATTATGCTAGCTTATGGTGGGATGAGGTAGTTAAAACTAGACGCTAAGATGGTGAAAGACCAATCCAGACTTGGAATCAAATGAAGGTGCTCGTGAGAAAGAAATATGTTCCTTCGCATTACAACCGCGAACTCAATCGCAAATTGCACTCTCTTGTGCAAGGAAGTCGAACAGTAGAGGAATATTACCATGAGATGGAGGACCTTATGATGAAGGCCAATATTCAAGAAGATCCCGACTCAACCATTGAGAGGTTTCTTCGAGGTATGAGTTCCGAACTAGCTTAACATGTTGATCTTCAAAGTTATGTTGATATTAATAAGTTAGTTCATAAAGCAATTAAGATCGAAAAGCATCTCAAATCCAAGGGGCGATTCACACCACCACTACCGCCATGGAAGAGAGATCTTAAGGCAAACTCTATGCCTTTCACACCGCCACCAAAGTCAAAGCAGTTCATATCAAATTAGCCTTCAAACACACCGAACAATGCTCCAAAAACAGTCCATAATGTTGCTGAATCTTCCTCAAAATCGGCTTCAAAACCGAATGAAAGGTTGAGGGATATTCGATGTTTTAAGTGTCAAGGTTATGGCCACTACCAATCTGATTGTCCTACTAGTAAGATGATGGTTATTCTTGACAATGGAGAAGTGGAAAGTGATGAGGAATGCGCTGACATACCCGAACTTGAGGAGAAATATGCAAGTGAAGGTAGTGAAGATATTGAAGCTTATAAGGTTGGTGATTTTTGTTTAGTCTCACTTCGAGTACTTAATACTAATCTACATGTTGACGAAGACTTGATCCATCGTGAAAACATATTTCACACACGTTGCATGGTTCAAAATAAAATTTGAACTATTATTGTTGATAGTGGAAGTTGTACAAATGTGGTGAGTACTCTACTTGTGAACAAGCTGAATTTGTCTTGCATGAAACATCCAAAGCCATATAGTCTTCAATGGCTTAATAATTCAGCTGAGACTAGAGTAACGAAGCAAGTTAAGTTTTCGTTCACCATTGGAAATTATGTTGATAAAATTTTGTGTGATGTGGTTCCAATGAAAGCTGCATATATACTGCTTGGAAGACCTTGGCAATTTGATAGAGATGTTGTGTATCATGCCAAGAAGAATTTTTACCATTTTGAACATCAAGGTAAGAAATTAAATTTGCGATCCTTAAGTCCCTCCGAAGTTTTTTAGGACCAAGCAAAGATTTCTAAGGCTTATGGAGATATGCGTGAAGCAAAAGCAAAGAATTATCAAGAGAATCCCAAGAATGTAACTAACATAGGGCAAAACATTGTAACTAGAAATAGTGATAATGATAGCCGAGAGATAGTTAATTCGAAATCTTGTTGTTTTGCTTCCATAAGTGATTTAAAGAGAGCAATACTAGATAGGCAACCCTTGTACTTGTTGTATCGCAAAGATGTACTTATCATTGATACTGATCACCTATATTCTTTGCCTAGTGTTGTTTTGTCTCTTTTACAGGGATATGGAGATGTGTTTCCCGAGGACTTACCAATAGGTTTACCACCTATTCGAGGTATTGAGCACCAAATTGACTTTGTGCCAGGAGCTCAAATTCCTAATCGACCAGCTTGTAGAGCAAATCCCGAGAAAACAAAAGAGATTCAACGTCAAGTGGATGAACTCCTTGACAAAGGTATTGTGCGAGAATCTCTTAGTCCATGTTCGGTTCCTGTTATTTTGGTCCCTAAAAAGGATGAGTCTAGGAGAATGTGTGTTGATTGTCCTGCCATCAATAAAATCACTGTTAAGTATAGACATCCAATTCTTAGATTAGATGATATGCTTGATGAATTGTATGGTTCGTGTATTTTCACCAAGATAGATTTAAAAAGTGGCTACTATCAAATTATAATGAAAGAGGGTGATGAATGGAAAACAACCTTTAAAACAAAGCATGGATTGTATGAATGGTTAGTCATGCCTTTAGGTCTAACTAATGCACCTAGTACTTTTATGAAGCTAATGAATCATTTTTTTGAACTTTCATTGGAAAATTTGTTGTGGTCTATTTTGATTACATCCTTATTTATAGCAAATCACTTGATGAACAAGTTGAACATCTTAAGCATGTATTTGTACTTTTACGTGAGAACAAGTTGTATGCTAACCTTAAAAAGTATACTTTTTGCATGGAATCAATCATCTTTTTGGGTTATGTTGTTAGTTCTCAAGGAATTTCTGTTGATGAGTCAAAAGTCAAGGCAATCATGGATTGGCCGAGACCTAAGAATGCTAATGATGTTAGAAGTTTTCGTTGTTTGGCAAGTTTTTATAGAAGATTTGTTAAAGACTTTAGTTCTATAGCTGCACCTTTAAATGAACTTGTTAAAAAGAATGTCTCTTTTGAATGGAAAGATGAACACGAAAACGCTTTTAACAAATTGAAATACATGTTGACTCACGCCCCTCTTCTTGCTTTGCCAAATTTTCACAATCTTTTGAGATACACTGTGATGCCTCCGGGATAGGTATTGGTGCTGTTTTAATGCAGGAATCAAGACCTGTGGCTTATTTTAGTGACAAGCTTAATAGGGCAGCTTTGAAGTATGCAACTTATGACAAGGAGTTGTATGCTTTGGTAAGGTCATTACAGGTTTGGCAACATTATCTATGGCCAAAATAATTCATTATTCATTATGATCATGAAAGCATTAAATTATTGAAAACTCAAGGTAAATTGAATAAAAGGCATCCTAAATGGTTAGAATTTATTGAAATTTTTCCATATGTGGTTAAGTATAAATCTTGTAAAGAAAATGTAGTAGATGATGCATTGTCTAGGAGATACACGTTATTCACCTATTCGCATGCTAAGTTACTTGGTTTTGATTTGATTAAAGATTTGTACAAAGATGATGTTGATTTTCAAGCCGTCATTGATACTTGTGCTTTAAGGCCGAATGGAGACTTTTATTTACATGATGGATTTTTGTTTTGAAAAGACAAATTATGCATACCGTCTTGTTCCATTCGTGATTTACTTGTTAAGGAAACGCATGGGGGAGGGTTGATGGGGCATTTTGGAATTGCTAAGACTCTTGCTGTTTTGAATGAACACTTTTATTGGCCTAATATGATCAAAGATGTAAAAAGTGTGTGATAAATGCATTGTATATAAACAAGGAAAATTGAAAGTGATGCCTCATGGTTTGTACATGCCTTTGCCTATTCCTAGTCATCCTTGGGTTGATATTTCTATGGATTTTGTACTTGAATTACCTAGGTCGCGCAATGATAAAGATAGCATATTTGTAATTGTTGATCGATTTAATAAAATGGCACATTTCATTGCATGTTTCAAGACTAATAATGCTACACATATTGCTAATTTGTTCTTTAAGGAAGTTGTTAGATTGCATGGCATTCCACAAAGTATTGTTAGTGATATGGATGTTAAATTCTTGTCTCATTTTGGCGAACTTTATGGAATAAGTTAGGCACTAAATTATTGTTTTCTACTGTTGCACATCCACAAACTAATGGACAAACTGAAGTAGTCAATCACATTTTATCTACCTTGCTTCGTGCCATTATCCAAAGGAACTTAAAAAATTAGGAAAGTTGTCTTCCTCATATTGAGTTTGCATATAATAGAACTTTTCATAGTTCTTCTAATTGCTCTCCTTTTGAAGTTGTGTATGGCTTTAATCCTTTAACTCCACTTGATATTTTGCCTCTTCCTATTAATGAGTTTGTTAATGTCGAAGGTAAAAAGAAAGCTGATTTTGTTGAGTTACATGAAAGGGTTCGAATCAAAATTGAGAGGCGTAATGAACAATATGCTAAGCAAGCCAATAAGGGCCGGAAGCACGTGATATTCGAGCCTGGTGATTGGGTTTGGATTCACTTAAGGAAAGAGAGGTTTCCTAAAAGAAGGAAATATAAGCTTCATCCAAAAGGAGATGGTCCTTTTCGTGTTTTGGAAAGGATTGGCAATAATGCTTACAAGATAGAACTTCCTAGTGAGTATGGTAATGTATCATCTACATTTAATGTTTCTGATTTATCTTTGTATGATGTAGGTGATTCAAGGACGAATCCTTTGGAGAAGGGATGGAATGATAGCAATCTGCCCATGTCCGTGCTAAGGTCAACTCCACTTGTTCATCCTCTGGAGAATCTTGATGGTCCATTGACGAGATCAAGGAGCAAAAGGATGAAGGATGCTTTGCAAGCATTATTGGTGACTCATTGTGAAGAGTTGGATGGCTTTGAAAAAGAACATGCTTCGGTCCAATCATCTTCAACCAATGGAGCTATTTGGAATATCTCTTCAATCACAATTCATGAAGATGTTTCTAAGAATTCTACCTTAGAGCTTGAAGAAATGCCACCTTGAAGAGTTTCCATGGATCAATCACATTGAAGACCAAGATGGCGTGCTTGGGCTTTGCCACATTTGGAACACACCATTTGAAGTAATTTAGGGTTTACTTTTGAGTTGTAATAATTAAGTTTATTAACATTTAATTATGGGCTTGAGTTTTTCGTTTAAGTGTCAATTACTTGGCCCAATTATCTTACATGATAATTAGGAAAGTAATCTCCTATTTTTTTAGGAAACTTTTAGAAAGTAATCTCCTACATTTTAGCAAATAGGCGTGTCTTAATTTTAGAAAGCAAAAACATGTTTTGCTTCTAGAAATCGTGTCTTAGTTTCCATTTGGAAAAAGGAATTAGTTAGTTAGTTAGTTTAGAAATCAAGTTGTACTTGATTACCATTAGGGTTTCACATTTTTTTAGCCTATTTAAGGTGAGTTTTTCACGTGAAATAATATAGAAGAATTTCAGATTTTTGCTTTGCAAAATAGTTGAACACTTTGTGTTTGAAAACCTTGAATGCAATTAAGTTTAATTGTCTTCATTGAGCCGAGATCCTTTAGCGTGACCTTTAGGAGATCTTACAAGTTCTTGATTTCAAGAACACCTCAAACCATCTAGTTTAGTCAATGATTTACTAAGATTAAATTGGTTGACTGATATAGATGTGGGTTTTCGATTGGTTTCCTTCCAACCTTCTCGTCTCCCTTTGATTTCCATTCCGTGTTGTTCTTGTTTGTTTGGTGTTTTTTCGCAGCTTTACTTGTCTTGTTCGTGTCTTGAAGTAAACAAACGATCCAAAGATTGTGAGTAAGTGGAAGTCCAGGATCATAGGCCTCGACGTCCGCATCACCCTAACAAGAAGTTAATTCCGAATTGAATTGCACTTCACTAACCAATCCAATTTTAGGAAACTTCCTTATTGGAATGGAACACTAAGAAACGAAATTACTTTCTACAAACTACCAAACGGATTTATTTTCCGAAAACCTACCCTTAATGAATTAAAAACCCATTAAGTCCATTACATGCCATTATCATGCAAGATAACTTGGGCCATGTAATTAATTAAATTACAAACGAAATAATAAGCCCAATAATTAATGTTTCGGACTTAATTATTAAAACACTAATTAAACCTAACTATGTCTTAATAAAAAAAGGTGTGAATCCCAAAGGGCAAAGCCCAAGCACGCCATCTTGGTTTTCAATGTAAATGCTTCCATGGATATTCTTCAAGGCGGAATTTCCTTAAGTTCCAATGTAGAACTCTTAGAAACATCATCATGTATTGTAATTGAAGAGATATTCCAAATAGCTCCATATGTGTGAGATGTTGACGCTATGTTGCATTCATCTTGAAAATCGTCCAAACCTCCACAATAAGTTGACAACAATGAATACAAAGCAGCTTTCATCTTCTTACTCCTTGATCTTGTCATTGGTCCATCAAGATTCTCCAAAGGATTAATATATGAAGTCGGCTTTGGCACCATGGACATGGGCAGATTGTCATCATTCCCTCCCTCCTCAAAAGGATTCGTCCTCGAATCACCTACACCATACAATGATAAATCAGAAACATTAAATGTAGACGATACATTGCCATACTCACTTGGAAGTTCAATTTTTTAAGTATTATCGCCAATCCTTTCCAAAACTCGAAAAGGACTATCTCCTCTAGGATGAAGCTTAGATTTCCATTTCTCAGGAAACCTTTCTTTCCTTAAGTTAATCGAAACCCAATCTCTATGTTCAAATATCACTTGCTTTTTACCCTTATTGGCTTGTTTAGCAAATTGTTCATTGCGCTTTTAAATTGTGTTTCGAACCTTCTCATGTAACTCCTTCACAAAATCTGCTTTTTGTTTACCTTCTACATTAACAATCTCATTAGTAGGAAGAGGTAAAATATCAAGTGGAGTTAATGGATTAAATATGTAAACAACTTCAAAATGAGAGCAATTTATAGAACTATGCAAAGTCCTATTCTATGCAAACTAAATATGAGGTAAACAGCTTTCCGAATTCTTTAAGTTCTTTTGAATTATGGCTCGAAGTAAGTTGGATAAAGTGCAATTAACTACTTCAATTTGTCCATCAGTTTGTGGATGTGCAACAGTAGAAAACAACAATTTTGTACCTAACTTATTCCATAAAGTTCGCCAAAAATGAGATAAGAATTTAACATCCCTATCACTAACAATACTTTGTGGAATGCCATGCAATCTAACAACTTCCTTAAAGAATAAATCAGCAATATGTGTAGCATCATTAGATTTAGAGCATGCAATAAAATGTGCCATTTTACTAAACCTATCAACAACTACAAATATGTTTTCATTACCATTGCATGACCTAGGTAATCCAAGTACAAAATCTATGGAAATATCAACCCAAGCATGACTAAGAACAGGCAAAGGCGTGTACAATCCATTAGGCATAACTTTAGACTTTGATTGTTTACACACAATGCATTTATCACAAACACTTTTTACATATTTTATCATATTAGGCCAATAAAAGTGTATATTTAAAACAGCAAGTGTTTTAGCAATTCCAAAGTGCCCCACTAACTCTCCCCCATTGGTTTCTTTAATAAGTAAATCTCGAATGGAACAAAAGGGTATGCATAATTTATCTTTCTTAAATAAAAATCCATCATGCATGTAAAATTCACCATTCAGTTTTAAAGCAAATTGATCATGTACGGTTTGGAAAAAAGAATCACATTAGTACAAATCTTTAACTAAATCAAATCCAAGCAACTTAGCATGCAAGTAAGTAAACAAAGTATACCTCCTAGACAATGCATCAGTTACCACATTATCTTTACCTGATTTGTACTTTATCACATATGGAAAAGATTCAATAAATTCCAACCATTTAGCATGCCTTTTATTCAATTTACCTTGAGTCTTTAAGAATTTAAGGCTTTCATGATCAGAATGGATAATGAACTCTTTAGGCCATAGATAGTGTTACCAAACCTGTAATGTTCTTACCAAAGCATACAACTCCTTGTCATAAGTCGCATACTTCATAGCTGCCCCATTAAGCTTTTCACTAAAGTAAGCCACTGGCCTTGATTCCTGCATCAAAACAGCACCAATACCTATCTCAGAGGCATCACAGTGCATCTCAAAAGCTTTATGAAAATTAGGCAAAGCAAGAAGAGGGGCGTTAGTCAACTTGTCTTTTAATGTGTTAAAAGCATTTTCATATGCTCTTCTTTCCATTCAAAGTTACATTCTTCTTAACAAGTTCATTTAAAGGTGCAGCTATAGAACTAAAGTCCTTCACAAACCTCCTATTAAAACTTACTAAACCATGAAAACTCCTAACATCAGTAGCACATGTAGGTCTCGGCCATTCCATAATTGCCTTGACTTTTGACTCATCAACTGAAATTCCTTGAGAACTAACAACATACCCCAAAAAGATTATGGATTCCATGCAAAACGAACACTTTTTAAGGTTTGCATAAAGTTTCTTCTCACGTAAAATAGTAAATACGTTTGTGAGGTGCTCAACATGTTTATCAAGTGATTTTCTATAAATAAGGATGTCACCAAAATAAACTACAACAAATTTTCGAATGAAAGATCAAAAAACATGATTCATTAGCCTCATAAAAGTACTAGGTGCATTAGTTTGACCAAAAGGCATAACTAACTATTCATGCAATCCATACTTTGTTTTAAAGGCTGTTTTCCATTCATCACCTTCTTTTATTCTAATTTGATAGTAGCCACTTTTTAAATAAATCTTAGTAAAAATACACAAACCATGCAATTCATCAAGCATATCATCTAATCTAGGAATTGGATGCCTATACTTAATGGTGATTTTATTGATGGCACGACAATCAACAAACATTCTCCAAGATTCATCCTTTTTAGGGACCAAGATCACAAGAACCGAACAAGGACTAAGAGATTCTCGAACAATACTTTTTTCAAGGAGTTCATCAACTTGACATTAAATCTCTTTGGTTTCCTCCGGATTTGCTCTATAAGCGGGTCTATTGGGAATTTGAGCTCTTGGCACGAAATCTATTTGATGTTTAATGCCTCGAACAGGTGGTAAACCTATTGATAAGTCCTCGGGAAACACATCGCCATATTCTTGTAAAAGAGTCAAAACAACACTAGACAAAGAAGCAAGGTGATCACTATCAACAATAAAAACATCCTTACGAATCATTAAGTACAATGGTTGCTTCTCTAGAATTGCTCTCTTTATCTCTCTCATAGAAGCAAAACAGCAAAATTTAGAGATAACTAACTCTCGATTTTTATCACTTTTAGTTACAAGTTCACGACGTAAGCTAGTATTTATGTTCTTTTGTTCTCTTGCTCACTCTTATCTTTTGCTTCTTGATCTCGCATATCACTACAAGCTTTAGCAATCTTTGCTTGATCTTCAAATATTTTCCAGGATTTTAAGGCTTTAAGGTTGAACTTTTTGCCTTTATGTTCAAAGCTATAGTAGTTCTTCTTGGCATAATAAATCACATCTCTATCAAATTGCCAAGGTATTCCAAGAAGTATATGTCCGGCCTTCATTGGAACCACATCGCACAAAACCTCATAAACATAGTTACAAATAGTGAATAGAACCATTACTTGCTTAGTCACTCATGTTTCGGCTGAATTATTAAGCCATTGAAGTCGATATGGCTTAGGCTGTTTCATGCAAGTCAATTTTAGCTTCTTGACAAGTAGAGTACTTTCTTGGAACTAATGGCAGCCAAATGAGTTGTGCCAAGACCAGTCCTTGTCTTCATGTATTCCACATTATTCAAGAGTCCTTTTAACGTGATATTGACTGATTTTGAACTCCAAAAATAGGCTGGACCGAAATTAAGAAGCCTTGCATTTAAACAGCCCATAATTGTTGACCAAGCTTTAATTAATTTTGACCTGTTGAGTTTTGCTTGATCCTAGAGCTTCTATGGCTTGGTCTTGGCTGACTTAGGCTCCATTTCATGCACTCTTTAGCCTCAAAACAAAATTCAAGTGAACATAGGCAGCAGCATATCAGAAAAGCTGAAAACAAAGCAAAAAACAACATGTTGGGCAGATTGCATTTGAAAAGTCATTTCCTTACTGCCTTATTTGTTTGTTGCCTCCAACTTGCTCAATTTAATTCTTTTGTGTTTCCAATAGCTTGGGAATTAATCAATGGCTTGGAAAGGGTAAACTTCATTAGCATTGAATTGGAAACATCTAGAAAGCCCTTTAGTCCTTGTTGACTTCATGATCAAGCATTGTTAAGATCTTGAATTATCAACCTCTAGAAATGTGTATTTGAACTTTTTGGAGCCTTGATTGGGATCACATCATACCCCTTCTCTTAAAAATGATTCGTCCTCGAATCCTCCTTGATGATTCTTAAAACACCTAAACCCAAAAAAAATGCAAATTAGCAACCATAATTGTAATGACAAACTTCTTACCCTTGTTGCTGGCAACTTGTGTAGTATGGAAGGAATGAATCATTCTCAAGAATTGAGGTAGTCTAAATTTCCAATGCTGGAAATGAAGTTTCTTGGCTGAAAATTCCCATTATGTAATATAAATCCCTGGATCAAACATAATTCTTATGAACCCTAAGTTATCTTGTTTCGGATTCATTATGATCACTAGGATTTGATCATCACAAATATGCAAGAAATATACATAGACACAAGCACAATATTTATCAAAGATGTTAGAAAACAAATATAAAACTTTCAAATTAAATGTATTTCCTTGGAAAGGATCAACTCTACTTGATTGAAATTTCAGTTTTCCTTTGATAAAATCCCATCCCCTTTGCAAGTGAACACAGTCATAAACTCCGGGGTCAAAGACAACCAATTCAAACCCGAACAATTGCAAGAATCCTTCCTCAAATTCAGCACTATGTTTATATTTCAAAACAGCAAGTTCAAGCATGGAAACTTTATTCAACAAAATTGAAGAATGACAATTAATGGCAATTTCAGATTCAAAAACAACTTCAAACCCACCAAGACTTCTAATGTTTGATTGCCATGCTTGATTCTCATTTATTTTCTTGATGTTAGCACAAATTTCAGCACAATACCAAACAAATTTCTTCACAAAACTCACTGTTATCATACCATTAAAACCAACATGTTTATTTGTATTCAAACATGAATTGTAACAAGGAAAAAACAAAGTTGGAGAACATTTTCTTTGCACAAAGTAATCAAATTCATGAAATCTGTTTTGTTCATACTTTCCTTGAGAGAACATAACACACTCTCCATGTAAGAACATCATATAATGTTTGATACATTCAGCAAACCACAAGCACTCAAATCTGAAATCAATTTCATATAAGACACTTAGAATCTTAAGCATGCCATACTGCCCTACCAATTCACACACATGTGTATCTTTTGCAAGTGACTCACATATCGGCACACAAACTCTAGTTTATATAAATAAAAACTCAATAAGCCCAAAGTAGTCATCGTATGAAAATTTAGCACAATCTTTCCACAATTTTCTTTTCAGGCAATATCCCTCTCAGCAGGCTGGGAGTGCCAATCCCAAGCTTTTATTAATATAATAAAACATCACAAATAAAAATTACAAAAATGAAGAATGCTAACCCTTTTCATAAACCACAAAACTACTAGTATACAATGCTATCGGCGTACTAATTTAAAATTTGGAAGCTGAAGTTGATCCAAGTTAATGAGGCTCTTCACCATATCTGGGAGCAAGTGAAAGTGAAGAAATTCTATTTTGTTCAAGACCGTGCACAAACTTATCGGTCTATAATCACCAAAAGAGCTCGGGTTATCACATTTGGGCAGAAGAACCAAAAGGGTAGACGTGTATCCTCTAGGTAGTACATCACCACAAAAAACTCACAAACCGCCTTGTGCATATCCAAGCCTACAATATCCCATGCAACTTGGAAAAACTTACTCGAAAATCCATCCGAACCAGCCGTACTATCACTATTAATTCCCATAACAACCTCTCGAACTTCATCCAAGGATGGTATTTCTTGAATTCTCTCCTTGTCCACAACATCAAGTCTATTATACGGGAACAGAGAGTCTAAATTTATAGGAACATCCCCGAGTTCTGCCTTCAGTAAATTCTCAAAAAATCGAACAGCCTCCTTTCCAATATCTTCACCATTCTCACGAAAATCCCCAGCCTCGCCAATCACCCCCTAAATGGCAGTCCGCTTCTTTCTGATACGAACATGAGAATGAAAAAATGCCAAATTTATATCTCTCTCCACTGCCCATTTTAAGTTTGCTTTCTGCTGACAAAACAACTCTTCATCTGCGAGTGCAAGATTAAGTGCCGCGACTGTCCGACTATACTCCAAACGATAAGCCTCAGGCTGAGTGGATTGTAGTTTATTTTCAAGAATCACCAATTTCTCCTCCGTACGGTCATCAAACCGACCCACCTGTGTTCTATTCCACTCAGATAGTGCTCGTTTGACATTCATTAGCTTGAGCTATACAGCTACCAAAGGCCGACCCTTAACAGGTTTATCCCATGCCACTACCACCACCTCAAGAAAGTCCGATCTCTTCGTCCACAAATTCAAAAATCTAAACATTGAGTTTTTATGTATTCTCAACTGTTCAAACCGTAATAGGAATGGGGAATGATCGGATAATGCCTTGCTAAGATGTTGTACCAAAGACTAAAAAGTATCGGTCTAGGACTCATTCCCTATAGCACGATCCAGCCACTTCCAAATCCTTGGATTTCACTTCGAGTTATTGCATCATGTGAATGCCAAACCAGAAAAACCAATATCATAAAGACATTTTTCATCAATAAAGGAGCTGAAGTCCTTGGCCTCAGAATCCCTAAAGGGTCTACCATCTTTCTTCTCCTTACCCTTCATGATCGTATTAAAATCTCCCCAAATAAGCCAAGGTAGATTTCCAACCTGCACTACCAGCAATCAGATCTCCTCCGTTTCGCGGCGAGTACAGAAACCATGGACACAAGATACTATGCATTTGTTAGACCCATGACACAGATCGACACTGAGGGAAACCATTTGGTTTGATTAAGCCACCATATTATATATCAAACTATCAGAGTGAAATATCCAAATGCGGTTTGAGATATTTACCAAAGCACCCGGAAATCCCAAATATGCAGCAGTATCAAACAATTTCGATGAATCTAATTTAGGTTCTACATTACAAATAAGAACCAATTTGGGATTACGTACCAATCTACGCAGTCGTCATAGTGTGGCTTTATTGCCAACCCCCTTGCATTCCAAAACAACCACCGCATTAATAACCAATTTTGGAGTTAAAGATTTCTTCTTGGATGATCGAAGTGTCCTCTTGGATTGTTGCTTTATAGCAGGTATTAATTCCACCACCGAATCCAAATTCAATTTGTTCGTTACCTGTTGAATGATATTTTCATGGGCAATACTACGAGACTATGTCCTGTCCAACGATCTTGTCATACTGTCACTAGGTGAGTCCTCTTCTGAGTCATTCTCCTCCATTATCAAGTCAGTAATACCTTCAATGACTCCCTCTCCTAATTTTCGCGTTATGTCTTTAGCAATTGCCTATAGTCTGGCCAATTCCTCACCTGTTGGTAAGTCCTTCAATTGTCGAGATACGTCATTAGAGATCATTATTATAGGCTTCCCACTTTGTGTAGCACCCAACCCATCCATCGATGACGGCTTTGCAGCTAGAGCAATCTCCAGAACATCCTCCAGGTTATCAATTCCATCTTTTACCACAACCAACGTTCCATCAATTGGAGGCACATTCCCCAGCCTTGCCTTTTTACCTGAACTATCAGATTCTGTATTATCTACGCTATCCATGATCCACTACTGGGTAGCATGCTCTTGATGTATTGCAGTTTCCATAATCTCCTCCCTCAAATTTATCTCTAATTCCTTTTGACCAATATCCTTCTCAATCACTACCAGGTTCCCATCAGACGGGGACACATTAACTGAATACACATTATTCTTCAGATTCTCAGCCGATATTGACAATGACTTTTCCAAGACACTTTGTTGTATTATGGTATCCTCCTGCAGTGTCACACCACCTTTCGAAGCCATACCATCACTTGGAAGTTTCTCCTTCCATATTTGCATAGGATTCTCTTGCTCCTAGTCCATGACATTAGCACTTTTCCACACTTGAATCACTCATGAGAATTTTCAAGAGAAGCATTTGAATCAATACAATATGCATTTTTCAGAAAATTATCATTCGAAGGATGCTTTCTCAAAATAAAGAAATTAACAAGGAATTGACATTCTTTCAAAGCCACAAGACCAGAATGCAAAGATGCAACATTATTGCGCAATTCATGGCCTCTTAAGATATGAAATTTTGATCGTAAAGGCACCATCTTGAAGTGAACATACAATGCATGCCTCAATACAAAAACAAATTGTAAATTCAACATATTTCCAAAGCACAAAGCTACATGTTGAAACGAGTCAAAAGATCTAATACATGCACTAAAATGAAACGTCTTATCAATCCAATTCACATCATGGAGTAAGCGGCTCGTACCTTTTGGAGTAAAACGAAATTCAGTTTTCAATTGGAGTTTTATACATTTTGAAGGACAATCATAATGTGACAACTTTTTAAGCAATAAACCTCCAAATTTCTTTGGCAATTCCTCAAGCAATGGACAACCAAATTTCTACAAATAAGACACATCAAAACTAAACAAAGAAATGTTAGCTTTGCTAACCAAAACTAGATCTTTCTTGCACAAAGGCATAAGGAAAGTTGGCCTAACAACTAAACTCTCTTTTCTTCATTTCTTTTTGGCAAAATCATTCGCTTTCTTTTCTTGCTTTTTATTTGAATTTTCTCTCAAAATCTCACTCAACTAATTTTTAATATTGTTTTGCTTTTCTCTCTCAAGATCTTTCCTCTCCAAGCTCACCAAACCTGCCCTCTCTTCCACCACTTTGCTTATAATTTTAGGAACCAAATTTTTTTCGTCCTTAGGCCTTGAAACACCAATTGTTTTGGAAGTGACCTTCCAATCTTCCCAACATGAACTTCCACAATCACTAGAAGGTGTGACAAATTTGTGATTTGACCTTGGTTCCAATGGTATCTTTGATTTTGTTGTATTGCACCATGTTCTTTTATCAACGTTATTCTAATAAGATTCTTCATTTGCTATCTTTATTTGCCTTGTTTGAAAGGTCTCCATTCTTTATACATTAGGAATTCTTTGAGGCTGCCCCCATAATGATGATCTTTCCTTAGAGCCATTCCAATAAGAACTATCACCATCTCTAATATTTTCTTGCAATAATGACTGAAAACAACCATTTTTTCTTAGAATAGGATCACTTTGTGGCTGCCACCTAGGTGAAAATTTCTTCAAACTTATCCAATCTTTCTTTGATGGAACGAAATTCAACTTTCATTATCTTTTTAATTTTATCCATCAAAGCTTGCACTTGATCATTTGGAATGGTTTGTTGTGGTTCCCCCTCATTGAAGTTATTTCCTTGATTTTGTGATATGTTGTCAAATCTCTCAAAAAGATGTCCTTACTCATTGCCTTATGTGTTTCACTCTCCCTCGTGTATCATTCAATTTGGCTTTTAACCTCTACTAGTCTCACCACTCAAGCCTTTTTCCACTCTAATTTTCAAGGTTCTTATCAAACTACTTCAAACAAATCAAGATCTTTATATTGAAGAATTCATCAAGAATCAAGAATTAGACATTTTTATATGAGAACTACAATGACCACAATGAAAAATTAATGAAGAAACACACAAGGATCTGCCCAATATGTATCTCAAAATTCTAGGAATAGTAACTGTCCAAAATTTAGCCAAAAGATTCCAACATGAAATAAGAACAACTTCAAGATTTTATCCCAAGATTAATCAAGAAGGAAAGATAGCAAAATGAACCATAATGGAATAGTAATGAACAAGATACAAATATTTCAAAACTGAAATTTTCAAGACTCCTTTTTTTCTTTTATTTTTTTTATCCTTTTGTTTTTTTCTTCTTATTTTTCAAGAATCTTTTCTCTTTGTTTTTCTTTTTTTTTTATTTTTTTTAAAGATAATTTTTTTTTCTTTTCTATTGTTTATGGAGTCTAGCACGAAATAGAATAAGAAAGATAAAATGTAGGATATCTTAAACTTAAAAATCCAAGAGTAGGAACCTTGCCCAACCTAGTTGACAAAACCCACTACTTCTATGAACCAAGATATCAAGAACACCCAAAAGAAAGTAAAAAACAAAGAAATAAAATGATATGCAAACCTGAACTAGAATTAGCTTTGATACCAAATGATATGAACTCCGCCCCGCAATGGACGAAACCCAATATCGAGATGAATTCCTAGGATCGTTCTACAGTAGGGATGCTAGATGGAATGGTAGAATGATGCCACAACCAACTATGGATTGAAGGTTGATAAGTCAATGGGTGAACGCCACAAGCCCAAGGCTTGATAAGGTCAAGTAGTTCACAAAGAATCAAGAGAGAAACTCTCACAAATTTGATTAACACATATTCTCCATATTTTGGACGTTTTACAACATATAAATAGATAGGAAATCCTAATCTAAAGGTTATATAAAACAAGAAAACAATTAAGTAAAGTCTAGAAAACTTAAAAAGCTAATTAAGGCTTTCTTGGAACTAATGGTAGCCAAATGAGTTGTACCAAGACCAGTCCTTGTCGTCATGTATTCCACATTATTCAAGAGTCATTTTAATGTGATCTTGACTGATTTTGAACTCCCAAAATAGGCTGGATCGAAATTAAGAAGCCTTGCATTTAAACAGCCCACAATTGTTGACCAAGCTTTAATTAATTTTGACCGGTTGAGTCTTGCTTGATCCTAGAGCTTCTATGGCTCTTGACTGACTTAGGCTCCATTTCATGCACTCTTTAGCCTCAAAACGAAATTCAAGTGAACCTAGGCAGCAACACATTTCAAAAGCTGAAAACAAAGCAAAAAACAACATGTTAGGCAGATTGCATTAGAAAAGTCATTTCCTTGCTGCCTTCTTTGTTTGCTGCCTCCAACTTGCTCAATTTAATTCTTTTGTGTTCCCAATGGCTTGGGAATTAATATCAATGGCTTGGACAGTGTAAACTTCATTAGCATTGAATTGGAAACACATAAAAAGGCCTTTAGTCCTTGTTGACTTCATGATCAAGCATTATTGAGATCTTGAATTATCAACCTCTAGAAAAGTGTATTTGAACTTTTTGGAGCCTTGATTGAGATCACATCACATACAACACGTGTGAAATATATTATCATGCTGCATCAAATCATCTTCAACTTGTGGTTGCGAATTAAGAATCCTTCGGGTCACCAAACAAGAAACTTCATCATCATAGGCTTCTACGTCTTCACTCCCCCCCACTTTCATACTTTTCTTCAAGCGTGAGCATATCAACACACTCATCGTCACTTACCAAATCTCCATTTTCAAGAACATACATCAATTTGAGAGTAGGATAATCGGATTGGATGTGCCCATAGCCTTGACATTTAAAGCACCGAATATCCCTCAATCTTGGTCTCGATTTTGATGCCATGTTAGAGGTAGATTTAGAAACCTTGTTGGCTGGTTTTGGAACGTTTGGAGGTGTGTTTTGGGACTGACTTGTGTGAATTGTCTTGGCCTTTGTGGCGGAGCAGATTGAGTAGTATTGGGTTTGAAATCTCTTCTCCAAGGTGGCTGCGGTTGTGTAAACCAACACTTTCCTTTCATATGCCTCTCGATCTTGATAACTTTGTGAACCAACTCCTAAATATCAACATAACTTTGAAGATCAACATGGTATTCTAATTCCGAATTCATATCTTGAATAAACCTTTCAATGGTAGAATCAGCATTCTCATCAACATTAGCTTTGATCATAAGTATCTCCATCTCTTTGTAGTATTCCTCCACGGTTCGATTCCCTTGGCACAAGAGAGTGCAATTTGCAACTAAGCTCATGATTGTAATGTGTAGGGACATACTTCTTTCGCATGAGGACTTTCATCTATCTCCCAGTCCAGATTGGTCTTTGTCTATCTTGACGCCTACTTTTGATTACGTCATCCCACCATAAGCTAGCATATTCTCTGAGATGCATAAATGCTAGTCGATACCTCTTATCTTCTGGATAGTTACTTCCCTCAAAGATATGATCAAGGTCTCGTACCTAATTAAAGTATACTTCGGGATCTGCTTTACCATGGAAATTAGGTAATATTAGCTTGAAAGAACTAATTGAAAGTTCAAACTTTTTACCAATTTTGAAAGACTCCATGACGTCCTCATCATCCTCATCATCAAATTTGGCCTTATCAAAATCAATTCTTCTTGAGGTAGAACTTTTTGTGGCATCTTGTTTAGATGCCGAATTCAAGTTATTAATTTGGATTTTCATCTTTTGAAGCATATTGAAGATCACGTCATTAGTGAAATTTTGTTATCCTTGGGGAGCTTTTTGTTCACCACGCTCCATTGTACCTGCAATGATAGTGAAAACAACAAGAAAATAATATAATCTCCTCACGGGTTTTCACTTTGGGTGAGTAGGTACTCTCTCACTCTTTATAGTAGCTTTTCTCTTTTAAATTAACCCTAACTATACTGTCAATAATGGATCACCTAAACTAAAAGAGACCTACCAGTTTGTTGATTTGTAGAACGAGTGAAACTAGCAAGTTCAACAACAAAAACTCACACAAGATAAGTCAAAGAAATTTTTAAGCAAGGAAAAATAGTAAGAGTATTTAAGAACACTTGCGGGGTATAAATTGATTTAGCTACAGAATCTAGCGAAAACTGAAATAAGACATGAAGACAAAGA
Source organism: Ophiorrhiza pumila (assembly GCA_016586305.1). Classification (NCBI taxonomy): domain Eukaryota; kingdom Viridiplantae; phylum Streptophyta; class Magnoliopsida; order Gentianales; family Rubiaceae; genus Ophiorrhiza; species Ophiorrhiza pumila. The sequence continues at coordinate 18,554,680 of BLIW01000010.1, forward strand.
AAATGTAACTTGAATCACTCAACTCGGAGTTAAATTGAGAAATATGTGGCACTTTTAATTTGGTAGATCTTTAAAGAGAATATAAGAACACTTAGTTCTTTTGGGCTGCAACAATTTTTTTTTGAATTGTCCGACCTTTTCCTTTTTTTTTTAATTTGGACCGAACTGCCTTTAGGCTCTTTGTTTTTTAACGTCGACCTTCTTTTTTTTTGAGCTTCGGACAATAACCTAGGGTTTAAGATTGTTAGGACAAGAACCTAGGGTTTAAGGTTGTCTTGTCTTTTTTTGTCTTAACCTTAAATTTTAGCAACCAAATTTAATGAAGAACTCACCAACCAATTCAAATTTAACAATGGCACAAGAGAATAACTTTCAAGATTCAAGTAGAGGAACAATAATATGAACTCAAATTCCGAATTTAAGTAAGTTGAAATTCAAGAAAATCAATAACTTCAAGAAAGTGTTCAAGAACTTATTGGATTGACACGAAATAAAACTTGACGAAAAGTTAAGAGAATATAGAATCACAAAAGAGACAAAAGCAAAAAGAAAGAGGTCAAACGGACAAGAATCAAGAAAGTTAGGATTTTAGTTGAAAAACCAAAACCCTAACCCTAATTTTTTTTACGTTTTGATGTTCAATACTAAGCATTCAATCCTATACAGTTTTAGCAAAAAGATCAACAAACAAAACGGAAAGAATCACACATGAAGAAGACACAACAAGAACGAAGACGGACAGCAGCAAAACAATAAAAATTTCAGCAAGACACAAAGAAAAAACAAGACGCAAAAGGAAGATATAACCTGAATTTTTATGCAACAATGTGTGCTCTGAAACCAATTTGACGCGGATGTGATCAAGGCTTGAAGTCCTAGACCATGCATAACTCACAAACTTCGGATCACGTTAGCATAAAACAACTCGAACATGAATAACAAACACAAAACAGCGGAAAAGTAACAAAGATATGAAGCGAGAAGATTGGATATTAGCCAATCAAACCCCCACGCTTATTACAAACGAATTTGATTAACTCGTGTAAATCTTGAAGGTAAACAAATTGATTTCACTCGTTCTTGAAATCAAGAATAGTTAGGCTCACCTGAAAGTCTTAACTAATGGCTTGCGGAATTGTTTGAAGAACAATTGAAATCAATTGAACCTTCAAAAGGTAGCAACGTTTGCTGCAATTTTTGGCTTAAAGCTGATTATTCTTATTCATTAAAAAATGTGAATATGTTGCCTTAAATAGGCTACGAAAAGGCGGCAAAAGAAAACCCTGACAAGAAGTCAATTCTGAATTGAATTTCATTTCACTAACCAATCCAATTTTAGGAAACTTCCTTATTAGAATGGAACACTAAGAAATGAAATTACTTTCTAAAAACTACCAAATGGATTTACTTTCCTAAAACCTACCCTTAATGAATTAAAAACCCATTAAGTCCATTACATGTCATTATCATGCAAGATAACTTGGGCCATGTAATTAATTAAATTAAAAATGAAATAATAAGCCCAATAATTAATGTTTCAGACTTAATTATTAAAATACTAACTAAACCTAACTATGTCTTAATAAAAAAAATGCGTGAATCCCAAAGGGCAAAGCCCAAGCACGCCATCTTGGTTTTCAATGTAAATGCTTCCATGAATATTCTTCAATGCGGAATTTCCTTAAGCTCCAATGTAGAACTCTTAGAAACATCATCATGTATTGTAATTGAAGAGATATTCCAAATAGCTCCATATGTGTGAGATGTTGACGTCGTGTTGCTTTCATCTTGAAAATCGTCCAAGTCTCCAAAATACGTTGACAACAATGAATGCAAAGCAGTTTTCATCTTCTTACTCCTTGATCTTGTCAATGGCCCATCAAGATTCTCCAAGTGATCAACATATGAAGTCGGCTTGGGCACCATGGACATGGGCAGATTGTAATCACCAATACTAGAGATTAATGCCACAAACCTAATAAGGTAGACATATGATTTAAGTTTGTCCATCCTAGTGGGCTAGACGTAGAAACTAGGGAGAAAAATAATGCATTAGCCCCTAAATTATTGCAAATCCAAAACCTAGTTCACGCATATATAGAAGTAGTCATTACCCTTATCTAGTCTCTAGAGTATATTGTGTCTTATTTAGCTTAGGTTTTATGTTTTGTTCTTATCTAAAATAAGAGTAACTCCTTTAGGCGTATTCTTATTAAAGGAGAACTCCGACCTTCGTTTTTTTCATCGTCATTCTCTCTTTAGTTGGCCACCACTACTGACATGGCCCATCTTGTTGATGTAACTGCATAAGTGGAGCAGTTTGACGTGGCTTATGTGTATGGCTGAAGTGTATGCTTAGGAAAGATGGTAAATCACAAATCCCAATAAAAGAAAAAATTAGGGTTAAAGTCTTTGTCATCATCTTCATCTTCACAGTTTCCTCTGCCGCTCTCCTTCACCTTTCTTTGTCGACTCTCTTCATTGAGAATGTCGAGCATTGGGCCTTCTGATGTTTTTATTTTTTTTCACCATATTTTTTTCTTCTTCTTTCCCTCGTCAAAGCCACAATCTTTGTATTTTCTCACTTTTTGCGTTATTTTTTCCCTTCAGTTGTATGCCATTTAACACCTTCCAGGTTTGATCCATGCCCAACCTCACCACGATTAGCTTGATTATAGTACATACGGGTTTTGTTTTTGTTAGGGTTACATCTTCTATTAGTCTTTTGCTTTTATGATTTTTTCCTCTTTTCTCTGAATAACTCCACCTCATAAGTTCTCTTCTCCATTTTTTCCATTTTTTTCTTCTCCAGTATCAGAGCTTGCATCACAAAAATTATTTGAAAAAATAGCTAGCATGGTGTGGTAATTGCCATTTGCTTTTATGTTTTTGTCGATTTTGTAAGATCTTTGTTTGCTGTGATAGCTAAACTTTCTCTTGGTAATTTTTGTGGCCTTTTTCTTTGAGAGATTTTCACACGTATGAAGTTTTGGAAGCTATAGTGAAGAAAACAGTCCACGCGTCTAAAGTTTTGGAAGCTGTAGTGAAGAAAACAGTGGATTTGGAATAGATCTGTAAATTGATGTGAATATTTTTTCTGTAATTTCCTTTTTTCGAAATTTTCGTAGTCTATCTAATATGGGTTTTTGGTGGGATTTGTTTTCGTGTGATTGCAAAAAAATGTTCTTATTGAAGTAGTTTTTTAGAATTTGAGATGTACCAATGATGGATAGTGATGAAGAACTCACAATTTTTTGTGTGTATCCTTTTTTAATTTTTTTGTCTAAATATATAGACGACAAAATAGTGCTTTACTATTGCTGTCACCGTCTTGTTTTAATGTTTTTATTAATTTGTATTGTTTGTTTAATTTTTTGTAGTTTGAACGTAACCGAAAAAAAGAAAAGAAAAACTGTGAATTTTCGATTCTGCATTTACTTTTCTGTTACTATAGAACTGAAGTGAGCTAAGAAGTTATGAAATTACTGATTTTTACTATATTTCCATGTTAAATTTTTCTATTTCGCGGTTTTTCCTTCTTAATTGTAATGATTGTTATGACAGTTTTGGTGTTCTTGACTGAAATTGAAAAAACTGGAGTTTTTTGCGAATTCTCGTTGTGTAAATTGTTTAAAGATTGGAAAGAAGAATTGTCGACAATTTATAACTATTGGAGATGATCAAATAGTTAGTCTTTGGCCAATTGGCAAGTCTGCACCTTTGAGGTATAATTCAAGATTCAACCTTTCTAATTATCCCAATACCTACAGAAAATTTGAAATATTCATTGGTAGATGTCTCTCCATATGGACAATATCTGAATGCAATTGAAGATCCAAGCCAGGTAGACTCTTTGTTTGATTATTTTATTTATTTAACACGAGCCTTCTTTGTTAATATGATTCGTGATTTGGTGAAAATATTTAGAAATTTATCTTGTCTTGTGGATTTTGTAGCTTTTTATTGGATTTTTTGCTTTTGCTTCAAGAACTGGATTTGATAGATTTTTACTATTTTTGGTGTTTTTTGGTTTTTTTTTTGTTTGATGCTGACGGGAATGAGCTTATTTGCAATAAAATTTAATAAAAATTATATTTCATGAGGAGTAACACCATTTGGACATTTTCATCTTTCAGTTCTTATAATTTACATTTGCCCTTTTCCTTTGGCTTTTTTTTCTTCCTTTTTTTTCATGAAAGGTGTTGGTTATAGAGAATTAGATGAAGAATATATGAATGGGAAGTAGTAACACCTTTGTAGGCCACTTGAAATCTTTCATGTAGATGCCAAATGTTCCAGAAATGGCCAAGACACTCCCAGTTATGGTACAACTCTCTTCTCCATTTTGCCTACTCAATACTTTTGTGCCAATTAATTACTTAAAAATTCATTCATATATATATATATATATATATATAAAGGTCATTCCGAATATATGTGAACTGAGATGGCATTATGTAAGATTTGTGTAAGGGTGCTTTTACATTTTAATTGAAAAAAAAACTATTATGTCAAGAAACCAGGTTTATTGCATTATTGATTTGTTTTGTTATATTATATGCATTGTTTTTGGTATACTTAACAGGAGATGACTTTAGAAGTGGCAGTGGTGAGGCTGATGATGATGGAGCAGGACTTTGCGGTGGAAAATTCAAGACGTTGTTAACCTTCTCTAGGAATGATTACTTAGGCTTCAGTATGCACCCAACAGTCATCAAGGCTGCTGCAAAGGTAGTCCTTGTTATCAATATGTTGGTTAAATTAGGATTTTATGGTATTAATAGGGCTGTTGATTATTAGTATTTCACAAATGTTATGAAAAATTCTGTGCCAAGGGATTTGTGCAATCCTCGCAGCTGCAGATTTTTCTATATATGAATTCAAAGTTTTGTTGGATTGTATTGAGTAAATTTAGTGAGATTACAGTTAGAGCGGTTCTGATAATCATTATTGGCTTTTGTAATTCATTATAAAAAAAAATTAAGTACACCGAATTTGTTCTCTTTAAAGTGTAAATATCTTCACAGATTAATCAATGGGATGTAACTTTCTAGATCATGGATTGTGGTCATTGAATGATTAAGCAGTAGTTTCCCTTTACACTCTTGATGATACCAAATGAGTGGTACCCTTTGATTTAAACTGATGAATTCTCGCTCTAATGTCACATTTTAGGATTGCCTTCTTTGTCCCACAGGTTTACCAGCCAACATAGAGTTCATGACAGTAGTAAGAAGTCTTGGCTTACCCTTAGCGGAAGGGGGAAAAATAGCACATGATGATAAAGTTGTCATTTTCTTTGATTCCCTAAATCATGCATCAATAATTAATGGTATCAGACTTGTTGAGAAGCAAGGGAAAGTAGTGACCTTTGTCTATAGACATTGTGACATGTTCCACCATAATGTATTATTGTAAGTTTTGGTCCATTCTTTTTAGTTTCAGCTTCTGTCTTCTTATTTGATTTTTACTACGTATTTGCATCTCATAACAATGTATCGTGTTTAACAGATCATGGTGCACAATGAAGAAGAAAGTTGTCTAAAATAAGGATATATCCTTTAGGAGTATTCTTATTAAAGAGGAGTGCACCTTCGTCGTCGTTCGCTCCTTAGTTGGCCACCACTGCTGCTGACGTGGATTCCTCCACTGACGTGGACCAATGGTATTTTGAAGGGTTTCTTGCTTTCTGACTCTTCACGACTTCACGTGCCATCTACTTTAAGGGTGAACTTTTGGATCTTCTCCTCTTACTCTTTGTTGTTTGGGGATTTTAATCAGTTTTAGTTTTACATGTTTTAGTCTTTTTATTTTGCTATTTTGTTTCCTGCATGTCCACTTGCTCTTAAGTTGTTATTACTATATTTTATACTTTCGATTTTTTCCTTTCCTATTTTTTTTATGGTAGGGAGTTGAGCATTATTCTTTTTTGACTAACTTTTTCGCTATTTAGTTGCTTGTTTTGTGTGAAACTGGTCCTGAATGGATTGTGTGCCCAAGATTTTATAGAGGCTTATTAATTATATTAATTACTATTTTATACTTTCGATTTTTCGCATTCGGGGAGGTTTTTATTTCATGTCACCTATTTTGCATATTCCCTTTTTTTGACTGAACTTTTTTCCTATTAGTTGCATGTTTTGTTGAAACTATTCTACATATGGATTGTATGCCAAGATTTCTATCAGAGGCTTATTATTTATTATTTTGTCATTATCTTTCTCAGATTTTAGTCCTGTGAGATCCAAGTTGGGTTGTTGCCTTCCATGCATACGCTTGAACGTGATTTTAACTAACCCGTTATTTTTTACATACATTTTTTGCTGCTTTTCATCAATCAAGTATTGAAGTTTCTGAATTACTTTCAACCCACTGACTCTTGTTTCTGGTAGGCCTATTTCGTCGCTTTCACCGCCGTTACTTTTGAGTTCAAGAAAAGAGCATTATGGTTTATGTTTCTTGAAGGTTCTGAAAACTTCAACTTATTATGTTCTATAGTTTCCAAGTTGCTATTTGTTGCCATTTAATTTGATTTAGAGTTGATTCTCCTGCATTTCCACTTATTTTTTGGATAATTTTCATTGATTAAGTTTCAATGAGGTGGATAGGTTCTTGTTTCTTTTTAGTGACTATCCTCCTCTCAAATGAATGATGGACATGTTTTACTTGATTCTCTTGAATACCTTGGTAATTCGTAGAAATATAAATAGGTTGGACAGAGGTTATTGGACATTGGTAAAAAGCTTAATTTCATAGGAAAATAAAACATGAAGTTACGAATTCAACCATTTTTCATCATGAGGTTGGCGGAGGTCGGTCGCTCGACCTCGTCAAATACCCAAACTTACTCAACTAATGTAGAAGTGGCAAGTGGGATCGTATCCACAGGGAAGGTTTGGATGTCAAGAGATCACTTGTTCAAGAAACCAAAGCAAATGGGACGAATGCAAAACAATATGAATGCAAAAATGAGAATGAATGCAAGGTTAGTATGCAAGCACTGCCTTGAGGATGAACCAATTGGTATGGACCTTAGCCTTATATCATCGACTTGTGTAACAGCATGAATGAGGGGATCGACTGTCTAGTGAGCTTAGGGTTGATCTCCTTGGTAGGTCTCACTACCCTAATTCACCATACTCCTCCGTCTTCCCTTGGTAGGGCAAGACCTAGGCTCGGCTTCCTAATTCCCGATCCCTATCTGACACTAAAACCCTAACTCCCCCAGACAAGACAGTCATCCAAAGTTCAAGTTTTAATGTTCAAATAATCCTAAGTCTTTTCCATTATATTGACTTCAATTGTCAGTGGGTACCGCACAATTGAACATCGCATCGCAACCAATCACACAGATCATAGGATTCATTACCAAGTTTGCTTCCCTATCTTCTAGTGAACGTTTATTTCAATTTCCATTAATAAGCACTAGATGAACCTTCAGTGGGGTACCCGGAAGTCACAATGAATGGGCCTAAGCGTGAGTGAGTAAGCAATGAAATAAGAACATCAAATAGATATATACTGAACAATATCAAACACGAATAAATGAGCAATGCCGAATGTCTCCAAAGGGCTAAGCTAAATATTTCGATTCCCAAATTGATCCTCAAGACAGTAAAATGTATGGAAAGGGAAAAAAGAGAAAAAGAACCTAATCTAAACTATGAACCCTAATCTAAGAATGTTATGGTGTGTGGTTGTTTTGCGGCCAGCCTCCGGAAAGTCCTCCCCAAAAAGTCCTTTTTATACTTTTCTTCCCCGTGGAGGTGCCCGATAATGCTTCCTAGAAACTTTCTGTTCTCACGGGGTAGAAATGCCACGTATCATGCTTAAGGCTTCCTGGGAAGTTTCCTCCTTAGGCGAAGGTGACGTGGCCACGTATTCTACCAAATGACGGTCAACCAAAGCAGTGAGGTCAACTGATAAATGTTTTAGTGCGCAATTAATCAAACAGTTGGTGCACTCAAACAGTTTGTGCATGCTTGGTTTAAATATGCCTCTGCGAGTGTGGTGGGAGCATGAGCGTGATACTAGGTGCGTAGATGCAAGGATAAGAAATATGTACAAGTGCGCGGGTGAGAAAGTGTCAATGAAATGTGCATGTGTGCGATTGAGGGTGCGGGCGGATAGGCACCCGCGTGTGTGCGTGCCTGAGTGTGCTGTGCAAGCGCAAGGCGCCCGCAAAGGCGTGCGTGTGTGTGGCTTGTGCTGGCGATAGGCGCCCGCACAGGCCGGTGTGTGTGTGTGCTGTGCGGGCGCCAGTGTGTGTGCGTGAGTGGCTTGTGCGGAGTGTGTGAAGTGTGTGCAAGCAAGTGTTGTGTAGTGGACTTGTGTAGTGGAGTGCTTGGGAATTAATGTGGTGCATGACCAAGAGTGTTACATAACTCAAAAATCATTACTTTCTTCACAAAAACACAACTCTTAGCCAATTCCCACATTTCACCGGATGTAAACATTTCAACCACATACTTGTTCATCTGTCATCATTTTCATGAAAAGTTTATACAAAAGATCAAACAAGTGAAGCAAATAAGTCGGTACAAACCCGACTTATCATCCCCCCACACTTAAACCTTTGCTAGTCCCGAGCAATGTAAAACAATAACTAAGCTCTTGTCCATCCCATATTCAAACACTCACAATATCATCAGCTATCCATTTCAAACTTTTCGTATACACAAGGAAACATTTAGTTGGGCAAGTTTCCAGTTCATCTAACTTACACAATTTTCCAGGTAAGGTGAAATGAATAAAGACCAAACCGTCAGCGTGTAGTGTGTGCTGAGAGTTCCTCATGTTTCCTCACATTGTCTATGCAGAGTACTCAAGTAGACACTTAATCAAAAATTCTTGCACTACAATCCTTTTGTCCACACACACGAACACTTAAACATTATAAAGCTTAAAACAAATCAACTTGCACATTGGTGCTTATTACTTTTCTTTTGAAATTCATGCCGCACATTGGTGCTTGGCTGCCCAGGGTTTTGTGGCTATTTTTTCCCTTTATTCGCCTGCTGGCTTTTCTTTCACATTTGCATAATTTCCAAACAATTAGTGTTCATGTGTGTCTTCAATAGACTATATATTCAAAATGCAAGAATAAGTGTTTACGAGTAGAAAGCACATACACGTAAAGGAATATAAGCTCTCTCCTATGTCAAATTTGTTGCTGGCGTTTCTATCTTACTTTAACATCGCACTTTACCCAGCAATTTGTATGCATCAAATGTATACTGTCGAACTCAAAAAATTTGCATGCATGAACAATTGAATAACCGATTGATGGATTGATGATGATATTGGAGGTGCTATTGTATTGGAAGTATTAGTGTACTATTGGATAGAGATAATTTTCACACAACACAACAAAGACACTTCACACTTATTGCAACTAGACATAGAAAGCACATAACAAGGCTAGTGCTAGTCGCTGCCTTTTATTCCACACTAGACACAAAAAACCTAAAAATTCTTCCTACATGAATAATATTGTCACAACACCACCAATTTTTCCTTAACAAACAAAGCAGCACACATAATGAAATTCAGATCAAAGGCACTAGGCCTCTCAAACATAGCATCATGTAAAAGCATCAGCGGTAGCATAACTAACCAAGCAAGCACATAAAAAAATTTTCAAAATTTTCATGAAGGAGACTAAGCATGTGAATCCTCAAAGGCACAAACCATAGCAAACATTCCCTCCCCCACACTTAAAATTTACATTGTCCCCAATATAAAGAAAATGAGTAGGTTCAGGAACTCCTTTTTTATTTGTAGCCTTTAGGTTCCAATGTTTGCTGGGTTGAGTGCCTTTGTCCTCAAATTTTCCATTCATGACTGTAGACCTTTGAGCACCATTTGCACCATGCTCATCAGCTTTTGATCTTCTTGAATCAGTCTTTGCACTTGCAGCTCCTCCCACACTTAGACTCATGTATCCTTGCATCAAAAGAACACAACTCACAATATGGATAAATCATACATTCATATAGCACACTAACCATGTTTTTCATCTAGAGTAGAACTCCATGCAATAAAGGCGTCCCAATAATGCACTATGTTCATGGCAAATTAAAATTTCACACATGATCACCACTTCACATTTTCTATGATATGCATGAAAACCCAACCAACTAGACAACATTAACCTCAAATAAATCATGAAAGTTCAAGAAGGTATTTCCAACAGAGAATGAAATTCAATAAATCACAAGGGAATGAGCTCATACCTTATACTGTGCAATTATTGGTGAATAGTGGCTTTTTGGAAACTTTGTGTTAAAGTGGTGGTGCTACATAACCTACTGTGCGAGAGTGTGAGATTGTGACTTGTGATGTGCAAGAGAGTAGAGAAAAAATGTGGTGTGTAAGTGAGTGCCACACCATGACCTTGGGTCATGGTGGTGTATGATGGGTCAAGGTAATAGCATTTTGAAGACACCCCCACACTTGGCATTTGACAGGCTTTTGCTTTAAGCTCCTGCACACAAGAGACAACTATCTACGTAAGGCAAGACCAAAAACAAAAGCAAACTAAAAACTCAAACAAAAATTTATTCACAGAAGTGGAGCAAATAGTTCTGGATTTATTCAGTCTCCAACTAGACTTTATTCATGAGCCTTCCTTCTTCAAGATTCAGAGTATCCATCTCTTTACCAGAAAAATGCTTTTTCATAAGCACTCCTTTTTCTCCAGTATGGAACTGGGCAATTGTTTTTCAAAAAGAGGTGTTGGAGCTCATGCACATAGGGAACAATCTCAATGAACTCCAGTTTAAACCATGTATGTTCCCCCATAGGAAACACCTCTTTCACTTCTCCCACCAAGCTTGGCTCTGAAACCCTGCAAGGCTCAACCACAAATTGTGCATCCGTAGTCTCAACAAATTCATCAGTGATTTCAAAAATGGATGCATCAACAAAGCAATTTTCCACCATGTTAGCAATTTCCTTACAGAACATTAAATCATCGTGACTCAAGCTAACACATGGATCAATTTGAGTTATTCCTTTGTTAACAAAATTCGGTTCACTATGCACAATTAACAAAGGCATCCCATTGTTCTCTATTTGTTGGACTCCATTCACAATTACATATTCATGCACAATTTCAAGATTTGGTGTCTCAACAAAGTGCTCAATGGTCATGTTGTCTTTTTCCTTATCAAGTGCAATTTTGGTTTCATTCATGCTCACACAAGGATTGATAAAATGTGTCTCTCGACAATTCACTGGGCATTCTAGGACAGGGGGAGTATCTAAGGGAAGTCTAACAATGTCATCATCCTTATGGTAATTCATAAAGTTGATATAAGACTCAACATTTGAGACACCCTCCATTTTGGCAGTAAGAAACCAAATAGCCCTAAGTTCTTCATCACTAAACTCATCACAAGAGACATCATTCTCACAAGAAGGACTCAAACGTTCATGCACAAAAAACTCATCAACAAAGCACTCATGCATAACATCTCCAACATTTGTAGACTCCAACTCCCTCGGACTCTTTAAACCACAATCAACAACTGCATTCACATCAAAATGATTTTCCTCAGGAGTGGGTGTTTTAGTAAGGAGAGATATACCTTCTGAATGGCCTTGGTCATCTTGAACTGCTGTCTCACGTTCCCACAAGTTGCTCATTAAGGCACTCATGTGATCAAGTCTGTGTAGTGGTTCTATAGCCTTCTCTTTCTTTTGAGCCAACCTTGTTTTAATTCTATCCGCCTTGTCCAAAATTTGAGACGACATGTATTCTCGGTCTTGCTCTTCTCTGAGATAGGACTCATTGCTCTGTTGTTGGTCGTGCCATGTCTCATAATATCTTGGTGGGGAGAAGTTGCCAAATATTCCAGGTGTTGGTCGTGTGTCATCCATCCAATCTGGTGGGTAATCATAATAAGGATCAAAAGAGTCCCCAAACCACCAAGACATATTTGGCCTTTTGTGGTGTGCACAATCCAATTTTAGTGAATTTTCAAATCACCTGCACTCACCACCAGCTAAACACAGTACTGGAACCAAGAACAAAAATATAAACTAACTATCAAACACAATAACAAACAGAATAAAAAGAATAACACCACCAAAAACCAAATAACAAAAACACAAGAACAAGCAATTCAAGAGAACAAATAATCCCCAACAACCGTGCCTTCCCCGGCAACGGCGCCATTTTGGCGGAGGTCGGTCGCTCGACCTCGTCAAATACCCAAACTTACTGAACTAATGTAGAAGTGGCAAGTGGGATCGTATCCACAGGGAAGGTTTGGATGTCAAGAGATCACTTGTTCAAGAAACCAAAGCAAATGGGACGAATGCAAAACAATATGAATGCAAAAATAAGAATGAATGCAAGGTTAGTATGCAAGCACTGCCTTGAGGATGAACCAATTGGTATGGACCTCAGCCTATTATCATCGACTTGTGTAACAGCATGAATGAGGGGATCGACCTTCTAGTGAGCTTAGGGTCGATCTCCTTGGAAGGTCTCACTACCCTAATTCACCATACTCCTCCGTCTTCCCTTGGTAGGGCAAGACCTAGGCTCGGCTTCCTAATTTCCGATCCCTATCTGACACTAGAACCCTAACTCCCCCAGACAAGACAGTCATCCAAAGTTCAAGTTCTAATGTTCAAATAATCCTAAGTCTTTTCCATTATATTGACTTCAATTGTCAGTGGGTACCGCACAATTGAAGTCGCAACCATACACAGATCATAGGACTCATCCAAGTTGTTCCCTATTCTAGTGATGTTATTTCAATTTCCATTAATAGCACTAGATTGACTTCAGTGGGTACCGCAAATCACATGAAGGGCCTAAGCGTGAGTGAGTAAGCATTGAAATAGAACATCAAATAGATATATGAAACAATATCAAACACGTAATGAGCAATCCGAATGTCTCAAATAAGCTAAAGATCCATTCAATTGATCCTCAAGACAGTAAAATATATGAAAGGGAAAAAAGAGAAAAGAACCTAATCTAAACTATGAACCCTAATCTAAGAATGCTATATTTGTTGTGTGCCGGCCGCTCGAAAGTCCTCCCCAAAAGTTCCTTTTTATACTTATTCTCCCCGTGGGAGTGTCCCGATGATGCTTCCTAGAAAGTTTCCTGGTCACGGGTTCGTTCGCTACCCCCCCTCTGCAATTTTACCCCAAACTCAACAATAAATGCACGCAGTGATGAGTGGATCGTCTCCACAGGAGAGGGTTGTAATCAAGATATGAATAATTATAGCAAGTATGACAATTAAAAAGGCATTTCCATTAAATTCATGTCGATCAGAATTCCTTTTCTCAACCGAGTCACTCAACACAAGTTGTTCAAATCATGTTTGCAATTCATGCACAATTTCACTTTCTTCATCAGTTAACACATTCTCAAAATTGTCATGCATATCACTTTCACCAGGTTCATGTGTTAAGGCAAGAGACTTACCTGTATGTTCTGACTTAAGTGAGTGAGGGTGACCCTCCACCAGGCCTGCCAAGACAACATTGCTCAATGGTCTGAGGGTGCTTCATCCCATAATCCACATTTGAATACCACTTCTTCACCATTGACTCGGAATGTAATGGTTTTTCCTTTAACCCCTATGAGGGCATCCCTGTTGCAAGAATGGCCTGCCAAATATAAGTGGGACTTCGGATCCTCCTCATGTCCAAGACTATGAAATCCACTGGAAGCACAAATTTTGTCTACCGACACCAACACATCTTCAACCATTCCAGTCGTGTTGTTACAAGGATCTATCTGCTAACTGTAGGAGGACAGCCACAAGGTATAATCTCTTCCTCCCCAGCCCTATAACTCTAGCCGAGGGATAAGTGGCATCAGGTTGATCCCTTCACCGGGGTTGCACAACGCTTTATTGAAAAATTTTCCTCCGATAGTGCAAGGGACTGTACAGCTCCCAGGTTCCTTGAGCTTGGGAAGGAGCTCATTGTTATCCAAGCCTAACTCTCCTTAGTCAGCGGAATTGGCACCTCACAAAGTAATATTTGCTCTTTATTCGCGATCAGTATCCTGGCAGAAATTTAGCATACCGAGGCACTGCAGTGACTAGGTCCAGAAGAGGGACATTCACGTTGACGTTTTTCCACCATGTCCAGGAACCTTGGTAAACTGGGGCCCCCTCTTGGCCTGTGTGGAACGCGTTTGGAAAAGGTGGGGAGGGGTGCAAACTCCGGATAGTTATAGGGGCTGGCAGGTCCCCTCTTCTTCTTAGGCTCATGGGAGCTTGACACTTTCCTCCTCATCCTCCATATTTCTTCTTCCACAATGATAGTTCTCTTCTGGGGCTTCTTCCACTGATTCTTCATTTCCTCCCTTCTTCTGATCCCTCTTTATCTCCTTACCGCATCTTAGTGTGATGGCGTTGCACACCTCTCTCTCCTTCCCTTTTGGGTTGGGCTCGGTATCACTAGGAAGGGTGCCCTGAGGGCGTTGGTTGCTCGCCTTGGCCAGCTGGCCTATTTGCACGTCTATCACTGCAGAAGTCCTCTTCTCATACATGTCCATCATTTCCATGATTGTTTGAAACATTTCATCTGTGGTCTTCCTCGGTTCCCTGTTGCTCGACTCTCCACCTTGGAGGTACTGTCTTTGCTGATTTCCCTGATTGTTCTGCCCCCAAGACCCTTGACCATACTGGTTTCTATAGCCACCATATTACTGTCCATATTGCTGTCTGTTGTTGTAATTCTGAACATACTGAACAGACTCCTGTGTGAGCTCACATTCATCGGTGTGGTGTTCACCTTTGCATAAACCACACATCAGCACAGGAGCAGTGTTTGCGGCCTTGAGAGTTTGGATCTGCCTTGTTAGGGCCTTAATCTTTGCTTCCAAGGAAGTCTCCTCGTCCAGCTCCAGCACTCCTCGCTGTTTTCTTACAGGTGCCTTCCGAGTTTCCGGGAACAAATACTCGTCGTCCGCTATGGAATCGAATAGCTCTCTTACTTCCGGGACGCTTTTATCCTTGAGGGCTCCGTTAGCCGAGGCCTTAACCATTAGTGAAGATTCGGGGGACAATCCTTTGAAGAACGTGTTAAGCTCCCTTATCTCTCCAAGGTCATTGTTGGGGCATTGCCTGAGCAAGTCATTAAACCTATCCCATGCTTCCTTGAAGGTCTCCCAATCTTGCTGCTGAAAGTTCCTTATTTCAAGTCTCATTCTCTCCAGTTTAGATGGGGGGAAATATTTGGCAAGGAATTTCCTTTCCAATTCCTCAAAAGTGACTACCGAGGGCCCTACGATCGAGTTAAACCAGTGTTTTGCCCTGCCTTTGAGAGAGAGTGGGAACAATATCCTTCTCACCTCATCAGGTGTGATTCTTTGCAGCTTGAAGGTGTTACATAATCCCAGAAACCAATCTAAGTGCTAGGTTGGGTCGTCATTGCTCAATCCGTGAAAAACTTGACCCTGAGTTATCATCGATACTCTTTGAGTTGGGATTTGGTAACTCTCAACATCCACATCTTGCCTGTTGTTCCTCCGCTCGAAGTTGACCGCGAAATGGTCCCTAAACCTTGGTGGACGGTCTCTTGGTCTCTCCTCCCCCTGTTGGGGCCTAGCTCTCTCTTCACCCTGTTCCGCCATTTCTATAGCCCTTCTCATTTGCCTCAAAGTCCTCTGGAGCTCTGGATCAAAATTAAACTCAAGTTCTATCCCACGGAGTCTGGCTCCCACTTGCATAAGCTGGATTACCTACACAATCCAAAGACACCTCCCACGGAGATAGATTACTGAAATCAAAAACAAACTGTAGAAATGGGATGAAATAATCTTGACAGGATCACCAACTATAATCAGAAGTCAATCAAAAGAAACAGAACAAATACTGAAATACAAAATACCAAAAATTTGAAACATAAAACTATCACAATCAATTCCTAATACTTAGCCTCTCCCCGGCAACGGCACCAAAAATTGGTCAGGGGTCGTCGCTACCCTATAATTTTACCCAAACTCAACAATAAATGCAGCAGTGATGAGTGAGATCGTCTCCACAGGGAGAGGGTTGTAATCAAGTATTGAATAATGATAGCAAGTATGAACAATTAAAAAGGCACGAAATAATATGTAAATAGATTAAAATGGAGGAATGTTAGAACGGGAGATAACTCAATAAAACGGGAGGTGTTGCCTTGAGGGTGGAACAACTTGTATGGATTTTTCTCTTGTTATCCCTGACTTGTGTGAACAAGTGTGAGGGGACTTCCCTGCTAGTGAGCTGAGATTCGATCAACTTGTCAGTTCTCTCAAACCCATTTCACAATACTCCTCTAACTTCCATTGTCAGGGCAAGTTGTAGGTACGAGTGAGACTCCCCCAGATCCCGACTCTCCTACTGTGAGCCTCGATCACTTGGATATACTCCTTGTCAGGGCAGTCATCCCAGATGTAATCTCAATCCACAATACGAGAATACTCTTATTCCTTTCCCATAGTGGCAGTAGTGAGCCTCGATTACTTGGATATACTCCTTGTCAGGGCAGTCATCCTAGATGTAATCTAAACTCACCGTATAGAAACGCTCCTTACCCTTTTTAAACCATGAAATGTACAGGACTAAGACTCACACAAGCATGTTCATAATCGATACAAGTTGGGATTGATTTCCTTAGGCAAGTTCACAACAATCTCAGTGATCACCGCAGATTTAATATGAAGTTAATCTAATACAAAACTTCAAACACAACAAGTACAAAATAATGAACATAAATAATACGGATAAAATTCTAAATCAAATTTCTCAAACAAGATTAAATCCATACATGTAACCCTTCAAGGCAACACTCTATGTCTTGCCGGTCATGTTGATCGGCTCAGAATTCATGATTACAAGACAGAAATGAAATGGGCAATTTCCCAAGATCTTCACCCTCTCTGTAATTTTCTAAGTTCTTTCTTGATCCTCAATCTCCCGATCTCTCTTTTCTCTTTCCTTTTCAGCTCCTTTTATACTTTCCCTTTGCTGGGTTGGCTGGGTGACCTTCCTCGAAATTTCCATCTTTTCCGGAGAAGCTGCCACGTGTCTGTGAATAAGTCAGCAAAGGTAAAGTGAGGCCACGTAGTTCACTCAAGACTTATTCATTAAGGAATTTTAAGGCATTTCTTCAAGCAATTGGTGCTCAACAGTGAATGTGCGTGATAGTTTGATAATGTGCGCAAAATATGTGCGGGAGCATGAGTGCAGTGAGGAATATGCAAGTGATAAACTGTGCAAATGTGCGAGTGAAAATGCATGAGTGCGTAAGAGTGTGTGTATGTGTGGTGGGCGGGCGCGCTAGGCGCCCGCCGTGCGCGTGTGAGTGTGTGCTGCGGCGTGGGGACAGGCGCGCTAGGCGCCCGCCGTGTGTGCGTATGTAGTGAGCCCATGTGTGCGTATGTAGTGAGCACGTCTATGTTCTTGATGGAGGCCTCCACTGCAGAAGTCCTTTTCTCATACATGTCCATCATTTCCATGATTATTTGAAACATTTCATCTGTGGTCTTCCTCGGTTCCCTGTTGCTCGACTCTCCACCTTGGAAGTACTGTCTTTGCTGATTTCCCTGATTGTTCTGCCCCCAAGACCCTTAACCAGACTGGTTTCTATAGCCACCATATTGCTGTCTATATTACTGTCTGTTGTTGTAATTCTGAACATATTGAACAGACTCCTGTGTGAGCTCACATTCATCGGTGTGGTGTTCACCTTTGCATAAACCACACATCAGCACATGAGCAGTGTTTGCGGCCTTGAGAGTTTGGATCTGCCTTGTTAGGGCCTCAATCTTTGCTTCCAAGGAAGTCTCCTCGTCCAGCTCCAGCACTCCTCGCTGTTTTCTTACAGGTGCCTTCCGAATTTCCGGGAACAAATACTCGTCGTCCGCTATGGAATCGAATAGATCTCTTACTTCCGGGACGCTTTTATCCTTGAGGGCTCCGTTAGCCGAGGCTTTAACCATTAGTGAAGATTCGGGGGACAATCCTTTGAAGAACGTGTTAAGCTCCCTTATCTCTCCAAGGTCATTGTTGGGCCATTGCCTAAGCAAGTCATTAAACCTATCCCATGCTTCCTTGAAGGTCTCCCTATCTTGCTGCTGAAAGTTCATTATTTCAAGTCTCATTCTCTCCAGTTTAGATGGGGGGAAATATTTGGTCAGGAATTTCCTTTCTAATTCCTCAAAAGTGGCTACCAAGGGCCCTCCGATCGAGTTAAACCAGTGCTTTGCCCAGCCTTTGAGAGAGAGTGGGAACAATATCATTCTCACCTCATCAGGTGTGATTCTTTGCAGCTTGAAGGTGTTACATAATCCCATAAACCAATCTAAGTGCTCGGTTGGGTCGTCATTGCTCAATCCTTGAAAGACCTGACCCTGAGTTATCATCGATACTATTTGAGTTGGGATTTGGTAACTCTCCACATCCACATCTTGCCTGTTGTTCCTCCGCTCGAAGTTGACCGCGAAATGGTCCTCAAACCTTGGTGGTCGGTCTCTTGGTCTCTCCTCCCCCTGTTGGGGCCTAGCTCTCTCTTCACCCTGTTCCGCCATTTCTAGAGCCCTTCTCCTTTGCCTCAAAGTCCTCTGGAGCTCTGGATCAAAATTAAACTCAGGTTCTATCCCACGGAGTCTGGCTCCTACTTGTATAAGCTGGATTATCTACACAATCCAAAGACACCTCCCACGGAGATAGATTACTGAATTCAAAAACAAACTGTAGAAATGGGATGAAATAATCTTGACAGGATCACCAACTATAATCAGAAGTCAATCAAAAGAAACAGAACAAATACTGAAATACAAAATACCAAAAATTTGAAACATAAAACTATCACAATCAATTCCTAATACTTAGCTTCTCCCCGGCAACGGCGCCAAAAATTGTTCAGGGGTCGTCGCTACCCTGTAATTTTACCCAAACTTAACAATAAATGCAGCAGTGATGAGTGAGATCGTCTCCACAGGGAGAGGGTTGTAATCAAGTATTGAATAATGATAGCAAGTATGAACAATTAAAAAGGCACGAAATAATATGTAAATAGATTAAAATGGAGGAATGTTGGAACGGGAGATAACTCAATAAAACGGGAGGTGTTGCCTTGAGGGTGGAACAACTAGTATGGATTTTTCTCTTGTTATCCCTCACTTGTGTGAACAAGTGTGAGGGGACTTCCCTGCTAGTGAGCTGAGATTCGATCAACTTGTCAGTTCTCTCAAACCCATTTCACAATACTCCTCTAACTTCCATTGTCAGGGCAAGTTGTAGGTACGAGTGAGATTCCCCAGATCCCGATTCTCCTACTGTGAGCCTTGATCACTTGGATATACTCCTTGTCATGGCAGTCATCCCAGATGTAATCTCAATCCACAATACGAGAATACTTTTAATCCTTTCCTATAGTGGCAGTAGTGAGCCTCGATTACTTGGATATACTCATTGTTAGGGCAGTCATCCCAGATGTAATCTAAACTCACCGTATAGAAACGCTCCTTACCCTTTTTAAACCATGAAATGTACAGGACTAAGACTCACACAAGCATGTTCATAATCGATACAAGCTGGGATTGATTTCCTTAGGCAAGTTCACAACAATCTCAGTGGTCACCGCAGATTTAATATGAAGTTAATCTAATGCAAAACATCAAACACAACAAGTACAAAATAATGAACATAAATAACACGGATAAAATTCTAAATCAAATGTCTCAAACAAGATTAAATCCATACATGTACCCCTCAAGGCAACACTCTATGTCTAGCCGGTCATGTTGATCGGCTCAGAATTCATGATTACAAGACAGAAATGAAATGGGCAATTTCCCAAGATCTTCTCCCGCTCTGTAATTTTTTAAGTTCTTTCTTGATCCTCAATCTCCCGATCTCTCTTTTCTCTTTCCTTTTCTGCTCATTTTATACTTTCCCTTTGATGGGTTGGCTGGGTGACCTTCCTGGAAATTTCCATCTTTTCCGGAGAAGCTGCCACTGTCTGTGAATAAGTCAGCAAATGTAAAGTGAGGCCACGTAGTTCACTCAAGACTTAGTCATTAAGGAATTTTAAGGCATTTCTTCAAGCACTTGGTGCTCAATAGTGAACGTGCGTGATTGTCTGATAATGTGCGCAAAATATGTGCGGGAGCATGAGTGCAGTAAGAAATATGCAAGTGTGCGAGTGAAAATGCATGAGTGCGTAAGAGTGTGTGTATGTGTGGTGGGCCGGCGCGCTAGGCGCCCGCCGTGCGCGTGTGAGTGTGTGGCGTGGGCGCGCTTGGCGCCAGCACCGTGTAGTGGTGCGTGGGGGCGGGCGCGCTAGGCGCCCGCCGTGTGTGCCTATGTAGTGAGTAGCGCGCCAGCCCATGTGTGCGTAGTGCGCGCCCGCCCATGTGCATGTGTGTTGTGAGTTGAGTGTTGTGTGTGATATGTGAGTGTTGTGAGTTGTGTGCAACGCTTGAAGTGTGAGTGACTTGTGAGGCTAAGGAGAGTGTGTGCATATTTTACATAATTGAATCAAACTTAACCCATATTCCTCACACTTAACTATTTTCAACGATTGTAAGTTCATGAACAATAATATGCACAAGCCATTCACAAAGTATTCCCTTTACTCAATTTCTATATAAAAATGATGTGTATGTAAGGTAAATAAGTCGGTACAACTCCGACTTATCAACCCCCCACACTTGAATCTTTGCTAGTCCCGAGCAAAGGAAAAACGAAAACTATGCCCCCATCCATTCCACATTCAAACACTCGCAACAACATCATCAGCAATCCATTTTCAAATTTTTCGCATGCACAAATATCTAGTTGCCGAGTTTACAGTTCATCCGACTTATACAATTTGCCAAGTAAGGTGAAATGAATAAAGACCAAACCGTCAGCGTGCAGTGTGTGCTGAGAGTTTCTCATGATTCCTACCTTGTCTATGTAGAGTACTCAAGTAGACACTTGAAGAAAATTCTTGCACCACAATCCTTTTGTCCACACACACGAACACTTATTATTGCAAAACTTAACAGAAATTCACTTGCACATTGGTTCTTATTCGTGCCGCACTTTGGTGCTTGGCTGCCAAGGGTTGTGTGACTATTTTTTCCCTTTATTCGCCCACTGGCATTTCTTCATATTTGCACAATTTCAAACAGTTTGTGTTCGTGTGTGTTTCCAATAGACTCTGTACTCAAAATACAAGAATAAGTGTTTACGAGTAGAAAGCACATACATGTAAAGAATCATAAGCTCTCTCCTATGTCAAATTTGTTGCTGGCGTTTCTATCTTACTTTGACATCGCACCTTACTTATCAAATTGTACTCATCGAATAGACACTGTCAATCTCAAAAAAAAATTTGCATACATAACAATTAAGTAACATTCATGGATTTGCAATGATGCTGGGAGTGCGAGTGTGATTTGGCGTGCAAGTGTGCGGAATGGACTGGATGGTGAACATTTGCACAACACAACAGAAACACTCACATTTATCGCAACAATAAGGAAATTCAAGCACACTACAAGGTCAGGGCTAGACACTGACTTTTGCTCACAACAACACAAGAACAATAGAACAAGAAAACACACCACCTAAATACTAAACAATCCCACTATCACTCGTCTCCCGCACATATGATCACACACATAAGCAATTTTTAAACAAAGGCCCCCGGCCTCACAAACACAAGCATCACTTCAAAGAAGTTCCAAGCATAGCCAAACACACAGACATCAGCAATTTCCAAGCACACCCCCAAATCATGAATGTCTCCCCCCACACTTGAAATGAACAATGGTCCCCATTGTAAAGGAGAGAGACTACCGCGTTTAAGTGCCTGGAGGTGGGGATTGGTTGGAGAAACGGGAGAATCCGGGGAAGGATGGTGGAGTATTTCTGAAATTTGGTGCACTCGAACCCGCAGTAGAGCTCATCCCTTGTTGCATGACTACCCTTCAACTGCTAGTATCCACAATCATTCTGGCTGGGTTGTCCATCTCCTCAATAGGGGGAAAGTAAGAATTTGGTCCCCGGGATTGATGGTGGTACACCATCATCAAATTGAGATTGTGGACTTCGGTTTGGCACTGATTGATCTTGTTGTCAATGGCCTTCCACTATGTGGTCTGCTCTTGCTCTATTGATTCTATTCGTGTCCCAATGATGCCCTTGCAGTCCTGCAGTCCAGTCCACCTGTCTTCCATTTCGTCAATGTGTTGCATGAGGGAATTGTGGTGGTTTTGGAATGTAGTTTGAAGTCCCTCAAGTGCAAGTTGCATATTGTTGAAATTATCGAACCCTTGCGGTGGTTGCTGGTTGGGTGGTTGTTGGTGTGGCTCGGCTGGGTTCACATCGACATCAATGTCGTCCATTATCGGTATCGGTTCCACCCTTTCTCTCTCCATTGCCTCCGCTTCTCTCTGCTGTCTGTCTTATTTTTCTTGATTCTGATAAAATTTTAGCTGGCCATCCTTGACTGGTCCTGTTGACACTCGGCATTCTTCTCCGGTGGACACTTTCACTCCATGCTTGATAGCTTGCTCCAGGATCAAGTGTGGGAAATACTTGGCTAGATTGTGCTCAGATATGACCTGGTTGATGTATGTGGTCATGAACCTTCCCACATCTATAGTTAACCTTCTTTGGATGACATACACAAGATAGATTCTGTCTTTGGTCACTTTTGTGTTATGGGTGGTGGGCATGAGGCGGGAGTTGATAAATAGAAGCCATGTCTTAGCCTCCGCTGTCAAATCCTTGAGCCGCGCATGCCTCAGGTCACCGTGTTGGTTTCTCATCCAATCTGATCCCGGAAGAGTCAGTGCTTGTAGAATAGTATCTGGGTTTCCCATTTCGATCAGGCCACTAAGCTCGTCTGTGTCGTAGTCCGGGAGCCCATAATGCTTATTCACCATCTCGCTGGTGAATTTTATTTATTTGCCTCTCACGAATACCCCCTTCGCCTTGACCTCTTTCTTATCGACCGCAGCAGCATTTGCATAGAATTCCTTGGCAACAGCTACATTGCATGTCTCTAGAGCTACTGTCAATGGTTTCCACTTGTAGTGCTGGATGATGTCTGTGTATGGCTTTTCGGTGATGCGAAAGGATCGTTCAACATGGGTGTGTCGGACGGCAAATTCACAGAATTTTTCTTGAGCATAGGCACTGACAAATCTTTGGAGGACCACCGATTGAGAATTTTTCCTTTTCTTGCAACCAGTGTCTTGTGCGTCCTCAGCTTCATAATTCTCGGGAAAATATTCCTCGTCTGACTCAGAATCGGATGAGGTTTCATCCACCAAGACCTTGGCCTTTCCTTTCGACGCTGGACCTTTGGAAGTGGTAGCAGGAGTTTGAGAGTATTTCTTTGGTGCCATGGTACCTGAAAATTCCGACATTGCATGAGTTGTGTACACCCAATTTTGGATTCACGTAAAACCCAAGCATGCTTCACCATACAAGATCATGAAATTTTCTCATTAAGCTGTGCAAGGCAATTACACCCCACTGTCTAATTCATGCTATACAACATTCCAGGATTCTCATTATGCCATACAAGATAGTTGGACATACATGGGCAGTTAAAAGACGTGAAGCGCATTTGGGAATTTCTTTCATGTAAAAATCGGCCCCAAAATTATATCACAACTAATCACAATATCATTAGCACACCAAAATTCGTTCATCACAATTTATCAACATCATTCATTACCACGGTAAAGCGTGGAATCATTAAAACATCATGAGCGTAACTCATTTGGCATTAGTTCAAATCACGGGAAATTACTCTCACAGGCTACCATTTTCAGAATTGACAGTGCACAAAAGTAAAGAACTTCCTTGAGGTAATATTTAGCATGCAAAATTCAAAGAAGGAAGGATGATAACCACAAACAATTCAACAGCCTATTGTGCCAACAGTCCATCACAATAATTAAATTGCACATTCTAATTGAGCTGTTCAAATTTGCATGGCCATTCTACGTAAATCATCACATCTTTGAAATTGACCAAATGAGCATAGAGCTAAAGACTAAGAAATGCTTACTTGGCTTGAAGACTGGGCACAACAAAATTGCAAAACAAGGAATCAAATTTTTGTGGAGCACTACCAACTTCTCGAAATGGCCTATTCTATTGTTGCATTTCCTCTTGGCCGAATATGCACACTTTGATGCATGTGAATTGCTTGATGAATGGAATGCACAATGCATGGTATTTATAGGGAAATTTTCCATGCATGGTTGAGCTATCTCAAGCTAGAAAACAATTATCATGTGACTTCACAAAATGAAAAAATGACTACATGACGAGAGAGATGCAAACAAAGCATTGTGTAATCAAATCAACTTTCCTTTTGCATAATTCGGCCACTTGAACAATTGATTGCTACCAAACAAAGTTCTTGGCCCCACATTATCACATGTCAAGTAGGTGGATTGTCAAGGAATTGGGTGTGTCCTTTGTCTTTACTTGACCCACCCAAAGTCTCGGCACCCACATTTCTGCTTACTGGGTGGCGCTTCTTTTTCTCTTTCCACACCATGCGCTTCAGATAGTTGAATAATGGTTGGCATTTCCGCTTGGTTGGTTTTTTGTCTGGTTGGGGTGAGCTCTTGTCCCTGTACTCAATGTTGTCAAGCCTCACCTCAGTGGGCACAATTTCCACCTTTTCGTCAGTAGAGACAACAAAATCAAGATTTTCCTTTGTTTCGTTCAATTTCCTCTCATCAACACAATTTCCATTAAATTCATGATCAGAATTCCTTTTCTCAACTAAGTCATTCAACACAAGTTGTTCAATCATGTTTTGCAATTCATGCACAATTTCACTTTCTTCATCAGTTAACACATTCTCAAAATTGTCATGCATATCACTTTCACCAGGGTCATGTGTTAAGGCAAGAGACTTACCTGTATGTTCTGACTTAAGTGAGTGAGGGTGACCCTCCACCAGGCCTGCCAGACAACATTGCTCAATGGTCTGAGGGTGCTTCATCCCATAATCCACATTGAATACTACTTCTTCACCATTGCCCCGGAATGTAATGGTTTTTCCTTTAACCCCTATGAGGGCATCCCCTGTTGCCAAGAATGGCCTGCCAAATATAAGTGGGACTTCGGGATCCTCCTCCATGTCCAAGACTATGAAATCCACTGGAAGCACAAATTTGTCTACCGACACCAACACATCTTCAACCATTCCAGTCGGTTGTACCAAGGATCTATCTGCTAACTGTAGGAGGACAGCCACAGGTATAATCTTCTCTCCCAGCCCTATACTCTAGCCGAGGGATAGTGGCATCAGGTTGATCCCTTCCCCGGGGTTGCACAACGCTTTATTGAAAAATTTTCCTCCGATAGTGCAAGGGACTGTACAGCTCCCAGGTTCCTTGAGCTTGGGAAGGAGCTCATTGTTTATCCAAGCCTAACTCTCCTTAGTCAGCGGAATTGGCACCTCACAAAGTAATATTTGCTCTTTATTCGCGATCAGATCCTTCAGAAATTTAGCATACCGAGGCACTGCAGTGACTAGGTCCAGAAGAGGGACATTCACGTTGACGTTTTTCACCATGTCCAGGAACCTTGTAAACTGGGCCCCCTTCTTGGCCTGTGGTGGAACGAGTTGGGGAAAAGGTGGGAGGGGTGCAAACTCCGGATAGTTATAGGGGCTGGCAGGTCCCTTCTTCTTCTTAGGCTCAGGAGCCTTCACACTTTCCTCCTCATCCTCCCGTATTTCTTCTTCCACAATGATAGTCTCTTCTGGGACTTCTTCCACTGATTCTTCATTTCCTCCCTTCTTCTGATCCCTCTTTATCTCCTTACCGCATCTTAGTGTGATGGCGTTGCACACCTCTCTCTCCTTACCTTTTGGGTTGGGCTCGGTATCACTAGGAAGGGCGCCCTGAGGGCGTTAGTTGCTCGCCTTGGCCAGCTGGCCTATTTCCACGTCTATGTTCTTGATGGAGGCCTCCACGGTAGAAGTCATCTTCTCATACATGTCCATCATTTCCATGATTGTTTGAAACATTTCATCTGTGGTCTTCCTCGGTTCCCTGTTGCTCGACTCTCCACCTTGGAAGTACTGTCTTTGCTGATTTCCCTGATTGTTCTGCACCCAATACCCTTGACCAGACTGGTTTCTATAGCCACCATATTGCTGTCCATATTGCTGTCTGTTGTTGTAATTCTGAACATATTGAACAGACTCCTGTGTGAGCTCACATTCATCGGTGTGGTGTTCACCTTTGCATAAACCACACATCAGCACAGGAGCAGTGTTTGCGGCCTTGAGAGTTTGGATCTGCCTTGTTAGGGCCTCAATCTTTGCTTCCAAGGAAGTCTCCTTGTCCAGCTCCAGCACTCCTCGCTGTTTTCTTACAGGTGCCTTCCGAGTTTCCGGGAACAAATACTCGTCGTCCGCTATGGAATCGAATAGTTCTCTTACTTCCGGGACGCTTTTATCCTTGAGGGCTCCGTTAGCCGAGGCCTTAACCATTAGTGAAGATTCGGGGGACAATCCTTTGAAGAACGTGTTAAGCTCCCTTATCTCTCCAAGGTCATTGTTGGGGCATTGCCTGAGCAAGTCATTAAACCTATCCCATGCTTCCTTGAAGGTCTCCCATCTTGCTGCTGAAAGTTCCTTATTTCAAGTCTCATTCTCTCCAGTTTAGATGGGGGGAAATATTTGGCCAGGAATTTCCTTTCTAATTCCTCAAAAGTGGCTACCGAGGGCCCTCCAATCGAGTTAAACCAGTGCTTTGCCCTGCCTTTGAGAGAGTGTGGGAACAATATCCTTCTCACCTCATCAGGTGTGATTCTTTGCAGCTTGAAGGTGTTATATAATCCCAGAAACCAATCTAAGTGCTCGGTAGGGTCGTCATTGCTCAATCCTTGAAAGACCTGACCCTGAGTTATCATCGATACTATTTGAGTTGGGATTTGGTAACTCTCCACATCCACATCTTGCCTGTTGTTCCTCCGCTCGAAGTTGACCGCGAAATGGTCCCCAAACCTTGGTGGTCGGTCTCTTGGTCTCTCCTCCCCCTGTTGGGGCCTAGCTCTCTCTTCACCCTGTTCCGCTATTTCTAGAGCCCTTCTCTTTTGCCTCAAAGTCCTCTGGAGCTCTGGATCAAAATTAAACTCAGGTTCTATCCCACGGAGTCTGGCTCCCACTTGCATAAGCTGGATTACCTACACAATCCAAAGACACCTCCCACGGAGATAGATTACTGAATTCAAAAACAAACTGTAGAAATTGGATGAAATAATCTTGACAGGATAACCAACTATAATCAGAAGTCAATCAAAAGAAACAGAACAAATACTGAAATACGAAATACCAAAACTTTGAAACATAAAACTATCACAATCAATTCCTAATACTTAGCCTCTCCCCGGCAACGGCGCCAAAAATTGGTCAGGGGTCGTCGCTACCCTGCAATTTTACCCAAACTCAACAATAAATGCAGCAGTGATGAGTGGGATCGTCTCCACAGGGAGAGGGTTGTAATCAAGTATTGAATAATGATAGCAAGTATGAACAATTAAAAAGGCACGAAATAATATGTAAATAAATTAAAATACAGGAATGTTGGAACGGGAGATAACTCAATAAAACGGGAGGTGTTGCCTTGAGGGTGGAACAACTAGTATGGATTTCTCTCTTGTTATCCCTGACTTGTGTGAACAACTGTGAGGGGACTTCTCTGCTAGTGAGCTGGGATTCGATCAACTTGTCAGTTCTCTCAAACCCATTTCACAATACTCCTCTAACTTCCCTTGTCAGGGCAAGTTGTAGGTACGAGTGAGACTCCCCCAGATCCCGACTCTCCTACTGTGAGCCTCGATCACTTGGATATACTACTTGTCAGGGCATTCATTCCAGATGTAATCTCAATCCACAATACGAGAATACTCTTAATCCTTTCCTATAGTGGCAGTAGTGAGCCTCGATTACTTGGATATACTCCTTGTCAGGGCAGTCATCCCAGATGTAATCTAAACTCACCGTGCAGAAACGCTCCTTACCCTTTTTAAACCATGAAATGTACAGGACTAAGACTCACACAAGCATGTTCATAATCGATACATTTTGGGATTGATTTCCTTAGGCAAGTTCACAACAATCTCAGTGGTCACCGCAGATTTAATATGAAGTTATTCTAATGCAAAACATCAAACACAACAAGTACAAAATAATGAACATAAATAACACGGATAAAATTCTAAATCAAATGTCTCAAACAAGATTAAATCCATACATGTAACCCCTCAAGGCAACACTCTATGTCTAGCCAGATGATCGGCTCATAATTCATGATTACAAGACAGAAATGAAATGGGCAATTTCCCAAGATCTTCTCCCTCTCTGTAATTTTCTAAATTCTTTCTTGATCCTCAATCTCCCGATCTCTCTTTTCTCTTTCCTTTTCAGCTCCTTTTATACTTTCCCCTTGCTGGGTTGGCCTAGTGACCTTCCTGGAAATTTTCATCTTTTTCGGAGAAGCTGCCACGTGTCTGTGAATAAGTCAGCAAATGTAAAGTGAGGCCACGTAGTTCACTCAAGACTTAGTCATTAAGGAATTTTAAGGCATTTCTTCAAGCACTTGGTGCTCAACAGTGAACGTGCGTGATTGTCTGATAATGTGCGCAAAATATGTGCGGGAGCATGAGTGCAGTGAGGAATATGCAAGTGATAAACTGTGTAAGTGTGCGAGTGAAAATGCATGAGTGCGTATGAGTGTGTGCATGTGTGGGGGGCGGGCGCGCTAGGCGCCCGCCGTGTGCGTGTGAGTGTGTGGTGTGGGCGCGCTAGGCATCCGCACCGTGTAGTGGTGCGTGGGGGCGGGTGCGCTAGGCGCCCGCCGTGTGTGCGTATGTAGTGAGGGGCGCGCCCGCCCATGTGTGCTTAGTGAGTGGGCGCCATGTGCATGTGTGTTGTGAGTTGAGTGTTGTGTGTGATATGTGAGTGTTGTGAGTTGTGTGCAACGCTTGAAGTGTGAGTGACTTGTGAGGCTAAGGAGAGGGTGTGCATATTTTACATAATTGAATCAAACTTAACACATATTCCTCACACTTAGCTATTTTCAACGATTGTAAGTTCATGAACAATAATATGCACAAGCCATTCACAAAGTATTCCCTTTACTCAATTTCTATATAAAAAGGATGTGTATGTAAGGTAAATAAGTAGGTACAACTCCGACTAATCATTTCCTTTCTTCACGGGGAGAATGCCACGTGTCTGCTTAAGCTTACTGGAAGTTTCCTCCTTAGGCGAGGTGAGTGCCACGTATTCTGCCAAATGACGGTCAACCAAAGCAGTAAGGTCAACTGATAAATGTTTTAGTGCGCAATTAATCAAACAGTTGGTGCACTCAAACAGTTTGTGCATGCTTGGTTTAAATATTCCTGTGCGAGTGTGGTGGGGGAGCATGAGCGTGGTACTAGGTGCGTAGATGCAAGAATAAGAAATATGTACAAGTGCGCGGGTGAGAAAGTGTCAATGAAATGTGCATGTGTGCTAGTGAGGGTGCGGGCGCATAGGCGCCCGCGTGTGTGCGTGCGTGAGTGTGCTGTGCGGGTGCAAGGCGCCCGTACGGGCGTGCGTGTGTGTGGCTTGTGCGGGCGCCAGGCGCCCGCACAGGCGTGTGTGCATGTGTGCTGTGCGGGTGCAAGGCGCCCGCACAGGTGTGTGTGTGCGTGGCCTGTGCTTGCGCAAAGGCGCCCGCACAGGCCGGCGTGTGTGTGTGCTGGCGTCCGCACAGTGTGTGTGCGTGAGTTGCTTGTGCGGAGTGAGTGAAGTGTGTGCAAGCAAGTGTTGTGTAGTGAAGTGCTTGGGACTTAATGTGGTGCATGACCAAGAGTGTTACATAACTCAAAAATCATTACTTTCTTCACAAAAACACAACTTTTAGCCAATTCCCACATTTCACCGGATGTAAACATTTCAACCACATACTTGTTCATCTGTCATCATTTTCATGAAAAGTTTATACAAAAGATCAAATAAGTGAAGCAAATAAGTCGGTACAAACCCGACTTATCAGAGGTCTAATAGTATTCCAATTTTTTTTAATTCTCCAAAAAGGTTATTCAATATGCTGTTGTGGCACAAAGCTGCCAACATAATAGGCATATTAGCACCCAATATCATCGACACCCTTGTAACCTTAATAGAAGCAACTTGCCTCCCTTCCCAGGAGGAAATTTGGCATGGAGTGGCGGCTCTACCGTATATGATGAGAATGAGCCATGTCCATGTCCATGGTGCCAAAGCCGACTTCACATGATCCATTGGAGAATCTTGATGGACCAGTGACGAGATCAAGGATCAAAAAGATGAAAGCCACATTGCAAACTTTATTGTCAACACATTGTGAAGCCTTGAAAAACTTTGGGGAACACTTGGCGTCATCATCACCATCTCAATCACATAAAGTTGTTTGGAACATTTCTTGCATTACAATTCATGAAGAAGTTCCTAGGAGTTCTACATTGGAGCTTAAGGAAATTCCACCTTGAAGAAGTGTTCATGAAGTACAATGAAGACCATGATGGTGTGCTTGGGTTTTCACATCTTGGATTCACGCCACTTTTAAGTAATTAGGATTTACTTTGTTTTGTAATAAATTAAGTCCATTAAACATTAATTTGGGCTTATATTTTGTTTGAGTAGTTAAATAATTACTTGGCCCAATTATTTGCAAGATAATGGAAAGTAATTGTTTTAGAAAATAGATTTCTAAGTTTTAGGAGCAAGGGCCGAATTCCTAAATTGTACGGAATAGGCATTTTTCTTGTATTTTTTTTGTTTTAGGAAACTAGTTTGTTAGTTAGTTAGGAAGTCAAGTTGTAATTGGCTTTCATTAGGGTTTCCTAAACACCTTGGCCGAATTTACTCCTATTTAAAGGAAGGCCATTGATGGTTTTATGATAGATGAAATTGGAAGAATTTTAGCTTTGCTAAAAAGTTAAACACTTTGTGTTTCCAAAAACCCCGCGCGAAGCCTTTAGTGAGGAGCTCTAGGTTTAGCCTATCCGTTCTTGAGATCAGGAACAGCCAAACTAATTAAGTTAGCTATTGAGTACATTAGCTAGGTTGATTATTTTGTAATAACGTTATGGTTTGATTGGCTTAACATCAACCTTTTCGTTCCATAATTCTTTTCTGCCTTTTGTTGTTTTTGTGTCGTATTTTTGTTGTTAATTTGCTAGCCAACAACGATCCGAAGAGTGTGGATTGGTGGTCCAGGAGTTCGAGCCTCGACCATTCATATCAAGTGGTATTAGAGAATAGGTTGTTGCTACAAAAATTTAGGTTATAAATTTCTGTTTAGCATCATCTCTTTGTCGAGTTTTCTTGTTGTTTTGTGTCCAAAAAATTCTACTGTTTGTTGCGTCTTTTTTTCCTGCTGTTTTGAGTCATCTCTCTGCTGTTATTTCGTGTCTAATTCTGCACTTTCATTACCCAGAATTGGTGCTGAAAATTGCATTAAAATCCAGCTGAAATTCGTCCAAGAAATTGTCTCAAATTTTGCGTATTGTTTTGCCATTTTTCCTTTCGTTTTGGCTGCTGTTTTTGTCCAGTTTTGTTGCGTCAATTTGCTGCTGAAATTCTGCACTTTTTGTGTTGAATTGTGTGTTGAAAACCGCATAGGATTTGCATGCAATAGGGCCGCACAAATCGTTAAAAGTCTACTTTCCAAATTCGTAAAAACCCTAGTTTTTTAGGGTTAGATTCATCTTGTTTCCAAATTCTTCACTTCTTGTTGCTTAATTGACTTGATCATTGTTGCTTCAATATTCTAAAGTTTTGCTACTGATTTTGTGACAATTAAAGTGCTGGAACATTGAGATAAGACAACACAACAATCAAAACACAAAGTTGTCTCAAAAAGCCTAGTTTGGGTTTGTCCAAAAAAAAAAGAGGCCGATAAAAAAAAAGAGACCAAGTAAAATACAGCCCAAAGGGAATTGGTCTAATTCAAATTATAGAAAGTCGGACAAAAAGGGAAGTAAAAATTCGTTTTGGCAACTAAAGAACTGAGTGTTCTAGGTTGTTTCCTAAAAAGTACTTGTTTCCTAAAAGCACACCTTACTGAAAATTGTCATAACGTTTTCGTTATAAATCGGAATAAGGTGATTCAAGTCCCCATCTTCTTGTCTTTCTTTCTATTTTCTAATTCCAGTAGTTTCCAAAGCTGAATCAAGTTATACCCAGACGTGTTCTTAAATACTCTTGCGGTTATTTCTTTAATAATCTAATTGACTTGTCTAGTGTAATTTTTGTGCTTGGCTTATTAGTTGAGACGAGTTCCTCTTCTCAACGAATTGTTAGGTCTAAATTAGACTAGGAAATCACCATTGAGAATATAGGTAGGGTATACAAGAGGAAAACTACCAAATTGAGTGGTGAGTACCTACTCCCCAAAGTGAGAAACCCGTGAGATATATATACATAAATTTTTTCTTGTTTTTCACTAACGTGCAGGTACAAATGGAGGGTGGTAAATCCGTATCACAAGCCTCATGAAAAATTGATGTTGATGAACTTTTTCTCATGATTCAAAAGATACAAGTCCAACTTGATGAATTAGCTTCAAAACCTAAGCATCAAACCACTAAAAGTTCCACCTCGAGACTCATTAACTTTGATGAGGTTGCATCCAATAATGAAGAGGAGGACATCATTGGTTCTTCCAAGCATGGAAAAACATCCGAGCTTACTGTTGGTTCTTTTAAATTGATATTACCTATTTTTCATGGAAAAGCAGATCCTGAAGCATATCTTGATTGGGCACGAGACCTTGACCATCAATTTGAAGGCAATAACTACCCCGAGGATAAGAGGTACTGCCTAGCCTTCATGCATCTCAAAGATTATTGTAGTTTGTGGTGGGATGAGGTAATTAAATCTAGACGCCAAGATGGCAAAAGACAAGTCAAGACTTGGTGCCAAATGAAAGTTCTCATGAGAAAGAAATATGTGCCTTCACATTATCATCGTGAACTCAATCGAAAGTTGCACTCTCTTGTGCAAGGAAGTCGAACTATTGAAGATTACTACCATGAGATGGAAGCACTTATGATTAAAGCCAATGTTCAAGAGGATCCCGACTCAACCATTGAGAGGTTCCTTAGAGGTATGAATTCCGAATTGGCATATCATGTTGATCTTCAAAGTTATGTTGATATTAATGAGCTTGTTCATAAGGCTATTAAGATTGAGAAGCACATGAAAGGAAAGGGACGAGTTAGTCAATCTTTCACACAACCACAACCACCTTGGAGGAGAGATTCAAAGCCGAACACTACTCCTTTCACTCCGCCAACAAAACCATGGACCTTCACTCCAAATCCGCCATCAAGTGCGCAGTCCAACATCCAAAAATCAGTCCCTAAGGCCGTGAATTCAACCCCCCAATCGGCATCACAACCACAACAAAGATTGAGGGAAATTCGATGCTATAAGTGTCAAGGCTATAGTCACATTCAATCCAATTGTCCTACTCGTAAGTTGATGTTTATCAATGACAATGGAGAAGTGGTAAGTGATAATGAAGATGTTGAATGTGTTGATATGCCCGAACTTGTAGAGAAGTATGAAAGTGAAGACAGTGAACCACATGGCACATATTCCGTTGGTGATTATTGTTTGGTAACTCGCCGACTCTTAAATGCACAACCACATCTTGATGATGATCAATTTCAACGTGATAACATATTTCACATACATTGCAAGGTTCAGGATAAAATTTGTACCATGATCATTGATAGTGGAAGTTGCACAAATGTGGCAAGTATGTTACTTGTCAAGGGGATGAACTTGACTTGCATGAAGCATCCAAAACCATACCGACTTCAAAGGCTAAGTCAATCCGCCGAGACACGAGTGACCAAGCAAGTAAAGGTACCATTTAAAATCGGTAATTATATTGATGAAGTGTTATGTGATGTTGTTCCAATGGAGGCCGGTCACATCTTTCTTGGAAGACCTTGGCATTATGATAGAGATGTGTTGTATTATGCCAAGAAAAATTACTACAGTTTTGAATATCAAGGCAAAAAGATCAACCTTAAGGCCTTGAACCCGTCACAAGTCTTTGAAGACCAAGTAAGACTGGCTAAGGCATGTAGTAATTTGTGAGAAGAAGAAGCAAAAGAGAAACTTGAGCCTGAAACGAAAAAGAATGTAAACAATAGTATAGGTTGCGAACTTGTACCTAGTGCTAATGTTAGTTCTAAAGCTTGTTGTTTTGCTTCTATGAGTGAGATAAAGAGAGCAATGTTAGAGAAGCAATCATTGTACTTAATTGATGATAGTGATCACGCTTTACATTGTTTTCTTCCTAGTTCATTTGTTTTGCAGATTTATGGAGTTCCTAGACATCTAATGGAGTTGCATACAACTCATTATCAATTGGAAGGAGTCCAATCTGCCTTAGCTTGTTTTCCACAAGGTAAGCAAGGTAAGTTAGGTAAGTATGAAAGCTTTTTGGTTGATTTCAATAGTTTATATGTCAAGAACTTTGCTAAAGTCAATTTTGTTGATTTTCAAAGTTTATATTCTGTTTTGAATCAATTTCAACATTTTAACCAAATCCTTGTGTATAAAAGTGTTAATTATATTGAATATACTTGTTGGAATGAATTTTCCTTTGAATATTGGGTTTGAGAGTTTACACAAGTTGTTTTCAATCAATTCCATAGCCAAATTCATCAAGTTCCAAGAGGTAATCATGTAGTTCAACACTTGGATGGTAAGTTATCTTGTTCCTTAATGAATTTTTCAATACAAAAGGTAATTCATGATTTTATTTTCTATTATTTAGATTATTTACATTCTGATTTTTCTTTAAGTGTTGTTACTTTAAAGAATGATAACTTTTCACGATTAACTATATATTCTCAACGTAAGGATAATTCATATTGGTTAATTGACCACTTTAATTTTGAAAAGTTAACCATTGCATTTGTTTGTTCATGTGAATTCATCATACCACCTTGGTTAACTAAAACTCTTTGTTCTTTATTGTTTCAAGTTGATTTAAATTTTTTTCATAGTGCATTTAGAGATAGTTATTATGATACATTGTATGCATTATCTACACTTGTGAATTATTTTGACATTGATGCACCTATTTCTTATATAAGAGCATATATTAGTCCCTATACATTTATGTTCCTTATTAATAATTTTGTTCCTTGGACTAATAGATTTATTTTGTTCTTTAGGGAAATAAAGTATTATTGCCCGCGAGGCGTTACATTCATAATCGACTTGGTTCTTGTTGAGTTCATCATATTGGTGTTGATCCAGGAGCTCAATTTCAAGATTCGAGGACAAATCCTTTTCGAGGAGGGAGGGATTGATGAGAATGAGCAGTGTCCATGTACATGGTGCCAAAGACGACTTCACATGATCCATTGGAGAATCTTGATGGACCAATGACGAGATCAAGGAGCAAAAGGATGAAAGCCATATTGCAAACTTTATTGTCAACACATTGTGAAGCCTTCAACAACTTTGGGGAACACTTGGCATCATCATCACCATCTCAATCACGTGAAGTTGTTTGGAACATTTCTTGCATTACAATTCATGAAGAAGTTCCTAGGAGTTCTGCATTCGAGCTTAAGGAAATTCCACCTTGAAGAAGTGTTCATGAAGTAAAATGAAGACCAAGATGGTGTGCTTGGGTTTTCACATCTTGGATTCACGCCACTTTTAAGTAATTAGGATTTACTTTGTTTTGTAATAAATTAAGTCCATTAAACATTAATTTGGGCTTATATTTCGTTTGAGTAGTTAAATAATTACTTGGCCCAATTATCTTGCAAGATAATGGAAAGTAATTGTTTTATAAAGTAGCTTTCTAAGTTTTAGGAGCAAGGGCCGAGTTCCTAAATTGTAGGGAATTGGCGTTTTTTCTTGTTTTGTTTTGGTTTAAGAAACTAGTTTGTTAGTTAGTTAGTAAGTCAAGTTGTAATTGGCATTCATTAGGGTGTCCTAAACACCCTGGCCGAATTTACTCCTATTTAAAGGAATGCCATTGACGTTTTTATGATAGATGAAATTGGAAGAATTTTAGCTTTGCTAAAATGTTAAACACTTTGTGTTTCCAAAAACCCCGCGAAGCCTTTAGTGAGGAGCTCTAGGTTTAGCCTATCCGTTCTTGAGATTAGGAACAACCAAACTAATTAAGTTAGCTATTGAGTACATTAGCTAGGTTGATTATTTTGTAATAACGTTAGGGTTTGATTGGCTTAACATCAACCTTTTCATTCCATAATTCTTTTCCGCCTTTTGTTCTTTTTGTGTCGTGTTTTTGTTGTTAATTTGCTAGCCAACAATGATCCGAAGAGTGTGGATTGGTGGTCCAGGAGTTTGAGCCTCGACCATTCATATCAGTATAGTTGTGTGGTTTTTAAAAATTTAACGAAGGAATTTTTAACTGCAATGGTCTGTTCTAGACTCTTGACTATTCAAGTCAATATCAGATTCAGCAATGCACACATGAGAACCTTGAAATACTTGAAACTATTTAGCATCTTTTTTATGCTTAACTACTGCTTTTCCTGCTAATTGTTTTTGGAATTTGTTGTCCGTGAATGTATTCTGATGTTTAACTTGGCTTAACTAACTTTATTGCTCTTCACTAGAGTATATGTGCTTATAAATGAGCTTTCTTGCATCTGCACTGTTTACTACAGCTATTTAATCTGTTGAAAAAGCTGATTTTCTTGAGCTTCAAAATGGAGGGTACTTGATCATGCTTCTTATTATAATGTTTCTCTCAAACTGTCTTAAGATGTAGAAACTGTTTCTCTCAAACTTCTTGATTTATAATATAGTAACTTAGTTCCTTATTCCCAAATTAAATGACTTGTAGTAATTAAGTCCACTTTTTTAATATAACACTGGTCATTCTTTACAAAGAGAATGCAGCACTATTCATAAATCTTGTATTCTCTTTCTCCTTAAATCTTGGAATTTTTATCTTTTCATTTCTTTTTTTGTCCTGCTGTTTTGGAAGTTTATGTGCATAATTGCTTGCCTAGATTACGTGTGCAGGAAGTTAAAAACAACAAGGTCTGATTTGACTTCATCACCAAAACTCTTGATTCATGTTCTGAATGAATAAATAAGATTGTATTTTTACTCTTTTCTTCTTAAATCTTGAAAATTTTTTCTCTTCATTTCTTTTTTTCCTGTTGTTCAAGGGGTAAAAAGCTTTGTGAAGAGATGTCGAAACAAGGTGTATTAGATTTGGCTTCTGGGGTTGGCGGAAAGACTGCCAAAGATGATTTTAAGTCTGTTGTTGACAAGTATACACTATTTTTTTCCTTATCTACTGTCTCTATATGTATATTTGTATTTTTTATGTACGCGTGATGACATGCATGGTAATCTACATATACACATGAGGTTGTTGATTGTTTGTTTCAATTTATGGAAGAAATAAGATTTTCTTTAAAATGGTGTTTGTGATGAAAATTGTTAAAAGTTTTGGAGTCTTTATATGAACATGGAAGAAAGTAATCTTTTTCTTTCAACCCAAAATAATAAAATTAAAAAAATTCAATATGCTTTAAATTTACTATTTTAGTCTTATTCCCCTCTGAAAAGATGATATTAATTGTAAAAGCTTACTATGCTATGATTCTTCTGTTATATATCTGGGTTGTTTATCTGAACATATTTAGTTGTATGATTTTGTGAACTTCATTTTGATTTTGTAGGCATAATCCTGATACTTGTTGAATGTATTACAAATTATTAATTTTATATTTCGTGATTACAGCTGCACATATTTTATTTTTTGTCAATTTTCTATTGCTTTTGTCATATAAAATTTTTTTTTTAATAACACCTGGGACGCTGATCATGTACAATTGTAACACATGATATTTTGAGCTTCGGAAAAAACACTCATTACTTGTATTTAAGTTGGCTATTTTTTGTCTTCAATATCTTGTGGGTTTTTCACTAATGAAACCTCAAACATTGTTACCCACCAACCCTTTGATCATCAAAATTAAGTTATACGAGAATTTTAGTATCTGAAGGACATAGTAGATTATGAATTGGCTGTTATGTTGCAGTTGTCATTCCTGGAATCTTTCACATATGCTAAGTGATGGCTCTTTGTAGGATATATTAAATAGTA
This sequence comes from Ophiorrhiza pumila, assembly GCA_016586305.1. Classification (NCBI taxonomy): domain Eukaryota; kingdom Viridiplantae; phylum Streptophyta; class Magnoliopsida; order Gentianales; family Rubiaceae; genus Ophiorrhiza; species Ophiorrhiza pumila. The sequence goes on from BLIW01000010.1 coordinate 18,592,853, forward strand.
CAACAATGAATACTTAATTCAGACTTTGTCAATGTTTAGTCTATGTTGTTAACCTTTCCATATTAAGGTGACTCTTGAGATGTATGCCACAACCAAGGTTGGAAACGCCTTCTTGAAATTGAATCTAGAAAAAGGGGAAAAATCTTATTCGACTAACCACCGCCGGTCATTCAGCTTTGGGGCCACTCATTGGTAGTGGGAGTGCAGGGGAATGTTTTTGGGTCGCCTACTTGATGGTCCACTTGCTTGCATTTTTCGTATTTTTTTCTGTCAAATTTATTGTTGAAAAGGAAAGGTTAGCGCCTTCTCTTATTTACATTCAGCACTGATGAGAAAATATTCATCACTTACTGCTATAATCCACAATCTATTTCTAACTATGTCATCATCATAAGAAAATGATCATCATTCATTATGTCTATCTATAATCCACACTCCATCTCCAACATTGACACCATCATAAGAAAATGTTCATCATTTACTACACTCTATCTCTAACTTCGACACATGAAACTTTAAAATTCATACAAATTTAGAACATTTTCAATAGATGAGACTATAGAACTTTTCATGAAATATGGGAATTTTTTAAAATTGTTAGTGCATTTCAAGTACAAATAGTAATGAGATTACATTAACTTTCATGAAATATGCATAATATACTTGAGATAAACTTGCTTTTTTTAATGTGACAACTCTAACCTACTAATACATTCATTTTCATATTTGGGATTAAGTAATTCGCCAACATTTCAGTAATTCAATCTCAGATAAAATGGAAACATTCAATAAATTAAAAAGTGTGAATCTTTTTTAAAATGCATACTACATTTAATACTTGAAACCCAATGCAAAAATTATAACAAAGTTCAAAAGAAAGAGAAAAAGATAAAAAAAATTAAAAACCTCACTATAAATTACATCAATTGCATCATTTCTTTCTCAATGTGCTGTAAACATGAAAATAAAATTAGAATAAATTCAAAAAAAAACTTAAATCTTATATAATAATATTTTGGAAGATTCAACAACCCAAACAAAACAACTAAATATAATAATAGTGGGATAAACCTCGGCATCTTCTTCTCCAAATGCGTTTGGAAATTTCACCAAAAAAATCCTATTTTATTAAAAAAATTAAAAATTCAATTATTGAAAAAATGTTATGCAATTGTGTATACTACACCCATTTTCACACACTATACATATGTATAGTGAGTGAAAACGTGCGAAGTGTATATGTTAAAAAATATATGTAGTATTTTAAGAGCTTTTGCTAACATTTAATGTTGGAGTGAGTGGAGAATTTTTTTTATTGAAGTATTAGAGTTGGACTAATCTTTATATATTTAAAGTGTAAACTAATAAGAAATTAAAGACCATAAATATCCAAGGTTAAATGTATGCAATGTATGTAAATATATAAAGAGATTTCCAAGGTTAAATGTGTGAAATATATGTAAATATGTATAATGTGTTTAATATGTGTAAATATATATAATGTGCAAAAATGTATGTAGTATGTATAAAAATGTATAGTGTGTTAAAATATATATAGCACATGTAAAAATTAATATGCCTGAAAATATGTGTATTATGTGTAAATATGTATAGTGTGTAAAATTGTATAAAGTATGTGTAAATATTCATAGTGTGAATATATGTGTAATGTATGTAAATATGTTTAGCGTGTAAAAATGTGTACAGTATGTGAAAATATATATAGTGTGTCAAAAATGTGCAATATGTGTAAATATATATACTGTTTTTTTTTTTTTTTTTTGGCTGAACCTCTCTATTGAGGTGGGTCGCCACTCCCAGTTTATTCCATAGTTTTTTTGGGTGATGGATTTACCCTAATATCACCCTTACAAAAAGTATCCATTTGAACATAACTCCATTTACATGCCCAAGGCCTAATGGTGATATGTTCAAATGGATTTTGCATAATAATAAACATGAAGTACTTCCTCCATTTACAAAAGTTTATAATACTGCATAATCTATCATATTCATCAGTTGCATGACAGTTTTGTACAGGACCAAATGTCCATTTCAAAAGTTCCCTATTCACAAGACTCGTTAGTAAAGGATAGGGAATTTGTGTAGCTTCAAAAAAGGGAAAGTGGTCTAACACCGGCAACCACAGCCCTATTATCAAATACAGATTTTCAAAGAGCTTCACCACCTTGGGAAATTGGCCTAACTTTAGCAGCCAATACCCTTCAATCTTACCATTTTCCATTCCAGAATATTTCACTGTGGATGACTTGATCAGCCTTTTAAGTATTGGATTTATGTAGTTATCCCAACAGTAGATGCTTCCTTGTTTTAGCATGATCAGCAACCCTTTTGATGTGGTGGAACCTTTACTTTCTTGAATTTTGGCAGTCCTATCTTGTCCAAGAGAATGATCTTCTTTAATTCTTCAGGAATGGCATCAAACTCTCTTATAGGGCTGGCAGCCACCCATCTCGCAGCTTGATTAGAGTCTTTCCAGATTTTGTTGTGAGTAGCATGTCTCCTAATTGTCTTTATGGATTCCTGAAGATGATAATGCCTCCATTCAGCTTTTTCTTTAGATAATAGTCTCTGAAAACAAGCTGAGTCATATTCCAATATAATATTTATGAAACCACGAATAATACATTCTAGAATACCTGTCACCGCTGTGCAAACCTCAACCTGTACTTTGGAGCCAATTAAACAATTAAATTCAGTTATTAAATGAAGCCAAATCACCTCACCATCATTGTTTCTTACCATTATACTCCCTTGTGCTGAATTATAGTTGATCTGACATGCAATATTGATTTTTACCTGTCCCTTTTGTGGTGGATACCATTTGCTGATCTGAACATGATATCTATTGACATGATTTATGCTAAGAAGCCAAAACTCCTCCCAAGAACAAGAGTTCATTTTCATGCACATAGTCATAGTATCAGAAATAGAATTAGTTAAAGTCAGCAGCTCAAATTTCTGATTGTCAAAGGCTATTCTATTTCTGATTTTCCAAATTTCCCAACAAATGATCAAAGGAAGGATTTTACATAGCAAGTTAACATTGCTGTTTTTCCCTTTATGGTTTTTCCAAATTTGAAACGTGGTATTCAGGGACATAGATTGTTGTAGTATACCTATCTCAACTCCAAACTTATTCCAAATCACTCTTGCAAAAGGACATTCAGCAAATAAGTGATTAATTGTTTCCCCATTGGCTTTGCATAAATGGCATAGGAAAGGTCCATAGATGCTGAATTTTGAGAGATTACTTCCAATGGATAATTTGTTCTTTCTCAGTCTTAGGTTAAAGAAGGAGATTTTTGTAGGCACATGTGTATCCCATAATGTCTCATCATTTGCGACATATGATTCATCTCTTTGCCTGATTATTTTGTAAGCTGAAGAGAGTGAAAAACATCCATTCTCTTCAAGAGTCCAAATTAATCTATCTTTTTCCAACCAGGAGGGAGAGTGGCTACTTTTAACAGCTTCTAACCAATCCGAGGGTATATAGTTCTGCAACTGTGGCAAATCCCAGCCTTGAGCATTAATAAATTGATCTAGGTTGTGGCTGTGATTATGAGAAACTAAGTGGGACAGTGTACCCTTACCAAGCCAATTATCAAACCATAAGCTACATTTTCCTTCATTGACTTGAAATAAAATGAATTTCTCTGCAATTTCTGCCACTTGGATCATTCTAGACCAGATTTCGGAATCCCCTCGCTTTTTGTTAACCAACGTGGGGTGAAATTTCTGACAATATTTAGAGTGTAAAAATTTAGCCCAAAGAGTATCTTTTTTTCTGAATTTCCACCATAATTTTATGGATTGAGCTGTGACAATGTCTTCTAGAGCTTTAAAGCCTACTCCACCCTCCTCATTTGGGAAGCATAATTTACTCCATCTAATCCAGTGGTAAGCTCTATGGGAATCAGAGTTTCCCCACAGAAAGTTTGCAAACAAGGACTCTAACTGATGGAGAACCTTTTTTGGGGGATTCAAGGCCATAGTCATGTAAAGAGGAGAACTTGCCAAAGCACTTTGAATAAGAGCTATTCTTCCACCCTTTGTGATAATTTGGGGGTTCCAAAAAGAGATTTTAGAAGTGATTTTTTTTATCAAACCCTCATAATGTGCAGCCTGGATTCTTTTGTAATGGAGAGGAATTCCCAAGTATTGAATAGGCAACTGTCCCCTAGGGAATTTTGTAATTTTTCTAATCAAGTAAGTCTTTTCCCTACTCAAGCTCTTATGAGCCAAAAAACAGCTTTTTTGGGAGTTTACTTTCTGGCCAGAGGTATTTTCATAATGCTTAATGACCTTCATAACAGATTTGATAGAAGTTGAGTGGGCCGTAGTAAATAAAATGATGTCGTCAGCATAAGCTAAGTGAGAGATTTCAGCACAACCTCTTGGCACACAAAATTTGGGAAGACATTCATGCATGTTTAATCTATTTAAGCATCTACTAAGGTATTCTGCCCCAATTACAAATAACATAGGAGAGATAGGATCTCCTTGTCTTAGCCCTCTAGTAGATTTAAACCATCCATAAGGAACTCCATTAATAAGAATCGAGAACCAAACATTTGAAATTAGCCTCCAAATAATATCAATCCAAATTTCCCCAAACCCCATAAGCCTCATTATCTGGAGTAGGAAGAGCCAATGAACACGATCATAGGCTTTTTGCATATCTAACTTAATTGCAATGTTTCCATGCTTATGTTTTTTAGGTAAAGTGTTCATTAGTTCAGCAGCTAACAAGTAGTTATCCACTATATTCCTGCCTTTAATAAATCCACTTTGATTTTCTCCAATTATTTTGTCCAGAATACTCCCTAATCTCAAAGCCAACATTTTGGAAATGATTTTATTAACAAAATTACACAAGCTTATAGGTCTAAATTGAGAAAAATTTGAAGGATTCTTAATTTTTGGAATTAATATAAGTGATGTGGCTGTGACAGCTTGTGGTAAGCCGCCCCCATTCATAAAATAGATCACAGCTTGAAGTAAATCAAATTTGATTATGTTCCACGTAGATTGGAAAAAGGATCCATTAAATCCGTCAGGGCCTGGAGAGCTTGATTCATTCATAGAGAAAACTACAGCTTTTAGTTCCTCCATATTAGGTAAGGCAGTTAGGTTCTGCCTTTCATTTTCATTTATTAACTCTGGAATTAAGCCTGCTTTTATGTCAGAGGAGAGGTCTATAGCAGCAAAAAGCTGTTGAAAATGGCTTACAGCCACTTTTCCTATTTCCTTTTGAGTTTCTACCCAAACCCCCATATGATCTTTAATTCTATGAATGTAGTTTTTGGCCTGTTTCTGTTTTACAGAAGAATGAAAATAGTGGGTATTTCTATCCCCATCATTTGCCCATTTTATCCTAGCTTTTTGAGCCCAAAAAGCCTCTTCTATATTGAGGGCCAGGTTATGCTTAGCATAAGCTTCACTAAGGATCTTTCTATCAATAGGGTTATTAGCATCCTCATTTTCCAGTCTCTTCACCACTGCTTCAGCTTCTGAGACCTTAGAAAAAATGTTTCCATATTCTAATTTATTCCACTCTCTCAGTTTTATCTTTGTATGTTTTAATTTCTCAGTAAAGACTCGCATTGGATTTCCTACTACATCTATTTGCCAAGCTCTATCAATAATCTCTAAGAATCTTTCATTTTTTATCCAAAAATTCTGAAATCTGAAGTTTTTAGCAGTCGTTTCCTGTTTCAATTTCAGACTCAATAGCAGGGGAGAATGATCAGATGGACTTCTAGTAAGGTGAGTTACTACCCCTTGCATTTTAGAAGTTAGAAAGATACTATTAGCCAAGCCTCTATCTAGCCTTTTCCAAATTCTTTTGTTGCCCTCCCTGTTGTTACACCTTGTAAATTGAGGCCCTACATAGTTTATTTCCACGAGACTTATATCATTCATAATCTTAAAAAGTTCCTGCCCTTCATTAGTGTGAAAAGGCTTACCTCTTTTTTTTTCCTTTTTTGCTAGAATGCAATTCCAGTCTCCCATCAAAAGCCAAGGTTTATCTGTATTCCTATATTTCTCTAAGGATTGCCATAGGGGCTCTCTCTCCTTTGGGGAATATTTAGCATGGATTACAAAAAAAAGGGAAGAACAAGGTATCAATGGATGTTCCACAGACAAGGTAACTAAAAGGAGATTTAACAAAACTTCAGATAGAGCTTTCTGCATTAGAAATAGCTGTGTCAAATCTTAGTTTTTGTCTGAATTTTTCTAGTTTTTGTATACTACATTTTGGTTCAGCCAGAGCAAGTAGGTTAATGTTATTTTGCCTAATGATTCTTTTTAGCCTACTGAAATTAGGCTTTTTTCCAATACTTCTGATATTCCAAAATAATGTATTAATCATCAGATAATTCGGCATATGTACCTGCTTTTGGAGTATTTTTCCTGAGTTTTCTATTGGATGCTTCTGGTTGTTGTGAAGCCTTCAGCTTCTCTATTTTACTTTGCTTTGCCTCCTTCTTTTTAGCTGATTTTGACTTCGCTTGGGTAAAAGAAGTCTCTTTTTTCTCTATAATGATATCCACGGATCCTTCAGCTTCTGATTCAAGATCCTCCTGCAAAGAAGAAACCGAGTTAGATTTCTTTAACTCAACATTTGGAACTGTCGGGCTCTTAGTGCTATCCTCTTCTATTTTTTGGATCATGATCTGGTTTTCCATTAGGTCCAATTCCAGATTTGAGGGAATTTCCACATTGTTATTTGCTTCTTGGAATTCTATTATTTGTCCATGTTCATCTTCATCCTGCTGCTTCACCGTTTCACTATTTAGCATGACGTTTCCAACTGCCCTTTGAGGACTTTGTTGGCCTGTTTTTGGATCATCCAGAGTGTTTCCAGGATCGTTGGTTTCCTGAGATGTAGAAATTAGGGAGCTTTCCCCCAGAGAGGCTTCATTATTCAACAAGGGGGGAATCACTTCAATCACTGGGGCATCTCTTTCCTCTGTTACCGTCCCATTTATCACTTCACAATCAGTTTGGGGTTGGACAGGGGATGGTTCTTCTTCAAGCATAGCAAAACTAGTTGACCTCGCCTTGGAGGATTCTAGAATGTCTTGATGGGTGGCAGTAGGGACTTCTATGAGCACTTTCTTGACCTTACGTGGAAGATCTTTTGGATCCTTGAACCCCGCTTTTTGTTCAGTAACCTGATTTTTATCTTTAGTAGCCTGGATCCATTCCTTTTGTTGCCTAACATGTAGAGGTTTAGGGGCTGGAGCTTTCTCTTTTTTATGAGTAGGATTGCATACAGAACTGCCTATGCCCTAATTTTTTACATTTAGTGCAGTAATCCTGGCGATCTTCCACCTCCAAACTCTGCCATTTTCCATTCTCTCGACTTCTAATCCAAATTCGGGAAGGGGTAGGCTTGAGAACATCCATCTCCACGCAAACTCTTGCTTCATTAGGTCGAACCAGTTTTGTAACTGAAGCTGTTGCAACCTCAAGCTTTAGAGGAGTTCCAGCCGCAGAAGCTAACGAGTACAGTTTCTCCTTATCCCAGAAGTGGATCGGCAGCATTGGAAATTTGATCCATACTGGAGTCACAGACGGCTCCATCTCCGGGGTAAAATCTACAGTCCACTTGAAGATCCTGGCTTGAAAGCCATTAAAATACCAAGTCTTCCGCATCGACATCCTCTGGAAATCCAATTCTTGATCGAATTTGAAGAGTACATGGCGATTATCTAATAGACCAACATGACATTCTCCATTGAATGAAGCAGCAAGGATCTCCTTCCTGATATTGGCCATGGCAGGTCTTCCCCAAGAGAATTTCACAACAAGGGTCCATTGAAAGACGGCAGCAAGTTTTTGTTCTTCCTCTTCTGATAAGATTAACGCTGGCTCCCCCTTGAACATTAATAGCGGCTCTTTCTTTTTGATTGATCCGAAAGAGATCGAGAAACCTTGATCATTTGCGTTTACTGTTGTTTTTGTTAGGGCATCTTTGAAGAGTGCCGGCGGAGGAGCACCCTCCTGGCTCGCCATGGGCGGCCAATCAGTTTAGGTTCCCAATTCAAAAATAACAGTTAATTAGACTAACGGCAATAATTCAATGAGTGCTGTAGTTTTTTTTTTATGCTGAGTAATTTAGCTATGAGAGAGAAAAAGTCTAGAGAGAATGAGGAGCATTTTTTTGATTTTTCAATGACTATGTTTACACTTCCTGGCTATAAACTATGTAAATATATATACTGTATTAAAAAAATATATAGTTTGTGAAAATGTGTATAGTATGCATAATATGTATACTATTTGAAAATTTGTGTAGTATATATAAATATGTATAGTATGTGAAAATGTGTATTGTATTTGTAGATATAGTGTGTCAAAATATGTGTAATATAAGTAAATATGTGTACTATGTGAAAATTTGTATGTGATATGTATAAATATATGTAGTGTGTACAAATATGTGTAATATAAGTAAATATGTGTAGTATGTGAAAATTTGTATGTGATATGTATAAATATATGTATTGTGTAAAAATGTGTATACTATGTGTAAATATGTATAGTGTATGAAAAAGAATATATATATATATAATGTATGAAAATATGTATAGTATGTATAAATATGTATAATGTATAAAAGTGCATATAGTATGTGTAAATATTTGTAGTGTTACAAAAATATGTGTAACATGTATTAAAATGTATAGTGTGTGAAAATGTATATAGTATGTGTAAATATATATTGTGTGAAAATGTATCTAATATGTATAAATATATATGTATAGTATGTATAAATATGTATAGTATGAGAAAATGTGTGTAGTTACCTTGTGTTGTGAACTAAAAGATCTAAACATGTAGGTTTATCGTTTGATACTATCTAACAGGTATAGCATCCCTTGTAGCATCTTTTTTTTTTTGGCTAACCTCTTTTTCAGGGTGGGCGCCACTCCTAATTTATTAGATAAATGTTTGGATGATGGAAATACCCTAAAATCATCCGTACAAAAGAGCCCTTTTTTGAGGGTGGATCCATTTACAAAAGCCAAACTCATTGATCCTACCTCAAAAGGGAGTTGAAGCAATAAACTTGGAGTACTTCCTCCATTTACAGATAGTAGCATACCTGAAATATACATCATTCTACCTCTAAAAAGCAGTAGTAAACTTGGAGTACTACCTCCATTTACAATCAATAGAATAACTATATAAGCCAAAAGACTCCTATAATCATAAGGAGTGACAAAAAGTCCCTTATTATTTGGACTAAGCAAAAGTATGATAATGGATTCCAACACATCTCTCTATGTAAGGTAGCAGCCTTCTGAATATGCTTCTTCTACTGTTTGTTCTCATTATTGTGATATTGCCAAAGCTGGTAGGCTGTGCTATATCGAACAGGTGGTAGTCAAGCTGATCCTCATTATCCTTACATCCCAGAAAGCTACCCACTAATGTGATCTTCCAGCACAACAGGTAGATATATTCAATGGTAGCCTCCCTTCCATGTTGTGCTTCAGCTTCCATAGATGCCTTACATCCCAAAAGACTACCCACTAGGATGATCTTCAAATGCAGCAGGTAGGTAACCTCAAAGGTAGCATCCTTTCCATGCTATGCTTCCACTTTCGTAGCTTGGGACTCAATGTTTTCATAGACCCCAAACAGTATCCGTGTAGCAGATCTCATTTAACAATGTATATTGCAGTGAATTAAGAAGCAAACAATTAGGCAACCAGCTCTAACATCAGCAAGCTGGGGCCTATTTCCATGGTGGCAAACCAGCCCTAACTCCAGCAGGCTGTGGCCGCGGATATGAAAATTATCTTGTTGGAACATACCTTGAGCAATACTAAATAATGTGACTGCCATTGCACTGGGGTGTTGATCGAGTTGAGGTCTGTACCTTGCCATTTGGTATGGGCATTTGGTGCTCTCTAGATGTACTTTGAACCAGGAAGAAACCTGTGCCATCTTTCAAAACAAGGGATGGAATTTGTTGTCTGTCCATCTTCAGCAGAGACAAAAAGGAGGTGGAGGTTTGAGAATCCTTTTTGGATGCAATTAACTTTGCCGGAAGGTTGGCTTCTTTATTGGATTCAGAGATGAGTGAGAGCTTATGGATTTATTCTAGAATAGGTCTGATCTGCCCTACTTTCCACGACTTAAGTCCCTCCCTGATTTAGTTCATTTGAATCTGTTTCTAGTACGATTTTGTGGGAGCTGAGGTCTCTACATCTTCGAATATAGCTAAAACCTGCCGGAGCTTCAACCTGCAGTTTTGAAAGAGTTAGTGGAAACAATAGAATTGGTAAGGGATATAACAACATACCTTTATGGTTTCTAGCTATTCCACTAGCTCTCCAGGCATCTGTAACTTTGGAAACTGCAAAGTTAATCTTGATACTTGAAGGGTCCGGTGGGTTCCATTAGATGCATTATAAGATTTCCCTTCTTCTGATCTTTGTGCAAACCTCCCAAAAGGTGTTCCACTCTGAATCCAAAATCTGAATTCCCTGAAACTTAATGTGCATAACTTCCTTGAGGGACTTGAAAATATTGTAAACTAATGCCTCCAAATCTGGTGTAGCTTTATCAAAAGTCATCTGGTTTCTTAGCTTCCATAGCCACCAACAGATTAAGGAAGGGCACACTTTAATGAGGAATTTCCTATATTCAGGGATGTTACTGTGGTTTTGCCACCAGACTTGAAGGGAACCAGCAAGAGATTGTGAATAACATAATATACCAATATCAGCTTGAAAGATTCTCCAAACCTTTTGTGCAAATGAGCAGGATATAAATAGATGGTCTAGGTTTTCTTCATTGACTCGACACTAAGGGCAAGCAAAGGGCCCCAAGACTCCAACTTTATGAAGGCTGGTTCCAATTGGAACTTTCTTCCTGATTATTCTTGTCATGAAAAAAGAAATCTTTACTGGAAGCACTGAATCCCATATGTATCTGGAATGAGGGTGAAGTGGCCTGTGTGACCCTCTGATTTGGCTAAGGGCTGATTTTAGAGTGAAGGCACCATGAGTGGTTAAAGTCCAAATCAGTTTATCCCTTAAACCTGTGTAGATCTTAGTTTCAGTAAAAATCTGCCTCGGAATCCCTGGTAGAATCTGTTGAAGTTTACCCCAATCCCATCCTTGTGAGTCAAGAACCTCTGCCACTTTGTAGTTCCCTTGAGCTTCAAATAAATCAAATAATCTGCCTCTATGATTCCACTTATCCATGGTCAGGCTGCAATCTCCATGGCCAATCTGAATTTGAATATGTTCTTCAGCAGCAGCAGCAACACTGATTAGTCTTTTCTATATATTGGAGTCCCCTCTCCTGATGAAAGCCTGAGAAGGATGGATGGAGCTACAGTACTTTTCCCATAGGAATTTTGCCCATAAGGACTTATGGTCCCTAAAACGCCACCATTGTTTATATGATTGTGCCAGAACCACTTGATTGAGTTCTCTGAAACCTAGGCTTCCTTCATTTTTTGTGTAACAGAGTTCCCCCCAACTGATCCAATGATGTTTAGAGACCTTTTCCACTGAAGACCATAAGAAGTTTGCAAGCATCGACTGGATCTGATTGATTACTCTTTTTGGAGGATTAATGCTCATAGTGGTGTGAAAAGGAATTGAGGATAGTACACTCTTAATTAGTGTAATCCTCCCTCCCATAGATAGGAACTTATAACTCCATCCTTCAATCTGTTGACTGATCATGCTAACTAGAGGATCATAGAAGGTAGCAGGGATTCTCTTAAAATGTAGTGGCAGACCGAGGTAGGTGGATGGGAATGTGCCTCTAGAGAATTTTGTAATTGTCCCTAACTGATGTTTCCTAGCTATAGGCATTCTATCATGTGTCAAATATGAGCTTTTGCTTGCATTCATCTTCTGCCCTGAAACTTGTTGGTAATGCTGTAGTTTGCTCATGATCTTTCTAATGGCTTGAGGCTTTGCAGAAGAGAAGATAACTTGGCCATCTGCATAGGCGAGGTGTGTGATCCTAGGGCACTTCCTAGGGGTGCAGAAATCCAGTCCCTTTTCAGGTTTACTATCTAACAGCCTAGTCAAATATTCTGCACTGAGGACAAACAACAGAGGTGATATAGGATCACCTTGACGGATTCCTCTAGAGGCTTTAAACCATCCTTTACTCTCACCATTTATGAGAACTGAGAACCATATATTGGAAATCAGTCTCCACACAATGTCAATCCAGCTTTCTCCAAATCCTAAAAGTCTTAGTACCTGTAATTAGATAGGCCAATACACCCTATCGTAAGCCTTCTCCATATTCAATTTCAGCACTACCTTACCCTCCTTGCTTTTCCTATTAATGGTGGACACCAACTCACTAGCTAGCAAAAAATTGTCTGTAATTAATCTCTCCTTTACAAAGCCACTCTGATTCTCTGAAATCAGTCTTGGTAGGACAGTGGCTAGTCTTGATGCTAGTAGTTTAGACACAATTTTATTTAAAAAATTGCATAGGCTGATTGGTCTAAAGTGTTTAAAAGAGGAGGGGCTAGGAATTTTAGGAATCAGGAATATGGATGTTGCAGTCACAGCCTGAGGGAGAACCTCTCCATTCACAAAAGCTTGAACAGCCCTTAGCAGATCCTGTTTAATGACCTCCCATGCAAACGTGTAAAACAGACCTGGAAAGGCATCCGGGCCTGCTGCACTATGAGGGTTCATTTGCTTTACTGTATCCTCCACCTCTTTCAGATCAGGGATTCTTGTGAGAAGCTCCCTATCCTCATCTGTTAGGATTGAGGGTAACAGCTGTGGGTCAATCCTATCTATTACCTGTTCAGCCTTATACAAATCAGAGAAGTAGTTGACCGCTATTTCTGCTATCTCCTCCTCATCTTCACACCAATTCCCTTCCTGGTCCTTAATTTTATGGATATAGGCTCTTGCCTGTCTGTTTTTCACATAAGAATTAAAAAACTTGGAATTTCTATCTCCCTCCTTGATCCATTTTAGGTTAGCTTTCTGTGACCAATATTGGTCTTCTAGCCCTGCATAGTATTTAGCTTTGGCAGCAGCTTTGCTTAGTTCTGTCCTAGGCACAGGGCTGATCTCATCCTATTCTTCAAGCTGTTGAAGCTCTTTCTCTACCTCTTCACTTTAGTAAAGATGTTCCCAAAGGTGGATATGTTCCAAATTCTCAAAGCTTTCTTTACTAATTTCAGTTTCTCAGTGAAGATCCTAATGGGATTCCCTGTAAGGTTCGATTCCCATGCCCTCTTGATAATGGGAAGACACTCAGCATGACTAACCCAGAAAGACTGGAATTTAAAAGGTTTGGGGGAAATCATTTTCTTCCTCTTGATTTCCAGAATGAGAGGACTGTGATCCGAGGGGGCTCTAGCAAGGTGAGTCACATTTGCAACTAAGTTACTACTCAGAAAATGGCTATCCACCATAGCCCTATCTAGTCTCTTCCATATCCTAGCATTTCCCTCCCTATTATTACACCAAGTGAAAGTAGCACCACTAAAGTTAACCTCAGCTAATCCTAAGGTGGTTGCTAAGCCTAAGAGCTCCCTGACTTCCCTAATGTTAAAGGCTTTCCCTCCTTTCTTCTCCTCTCTTGCTTTAATGCCGTTCCAATCACCCCACAGGACCCAAGGGAGATTAAACTGTTGCATAGCCTCTAAAGATTGCCACAGGTCTTGTCTTAGCTCCTCTGTACATTTCGCATAAACATTGGAGAAGAGAATGGGACCAGGTAGTTCAGGATGCATAACTTTTAGTGTTATGTGTTGCTCTGAGGAAAGAATAAGTGTACAGGAAAAAGGTTTCGTAAACATTACCCATAAGGAGCTCCCTATGTTGGAAAAGGCTGTTTCGAATTTGAGTCTTCTTTTCATTGATTCTAACCTATGACTGGCAGCAAAAGGTTCAGCTAATGCTAGAAAATCACTTCTATGAGTAGAAAGAATTTTCCTCAATTTCCTAAAATTTGGCTTCTGACCAATGCTTCTGATATTCCAATAGATGAACTTAATCATTGAATAACTCCTGACTTGGAACCCGTAAGTGCACTCTTGTCCCTTAATTGCCTACTAGATGGGAATTGAGGCCAAGACTTTGGAATTTTCCCTCCATTACCTTCCTGCTCTACTACTACCCTATTTTTACTTTCCTGTGACTTTGTTCCTTGCTGCGACCTCGGTTGGGGAGATTGTGGATCAACCTCCTCCAAATTAGATTGTAGTGGAGGAACTAAAACCTTCTCCTCCCTCATTGGTTCCTCCCTTATTGTAGGTATCTGCAAACCATCAACAGAAGCTAGATCAATTAACTGATTTAAGATTTGTTCACAATATACCTTTTCCTGCATCTGTTGGCATATAAGTTTGTCCTGTTGAGCATCCTCCTGGGATTTCGTCTGGGTAGAGGTTGGTTCCAATGTTGGCCCTTCCTCTGATCGATCTTCCCTATGAATTTGATGCAGTTCGTTCTCTTCCTCTTGAGCATTTTCCAGAGCTGCAAACTTATTACTACATAAGTTCTGAGTCTCAGTAGAAACTACATTTATAGCCATCATCTTAGTCACATTCTGAGTCCCAATCTGATCGATACCTCCTGATGCTACCTCTATCTCCAGATTTCTTTTTGACGATTCAGGAATTTCGCAAGAAGGGGGAATTAGTGGTAGGCTAGAGATAACCTCCTTTCCCTTAGAAGCCCCTTGTGTCTCTGTTCGTGTGTCCTTCCTTGTGACTACCACCCATTCCTTGTTTCCTTATTTCGGTGCATCAGTATTCTTACTTGGCTTCTGTTCAATGTTCTTACTCCTTGGTTGCTTCTGTCTTCGCAATGGGTCACAATCCTGACCATCATGTCCCAATTTCCTGCATTTTAAACAGTAATTTGGGCGATCTTCAACTTCCAAGTGTTGCCACTTTCCTTTCTCTTTGGTGCCAATCCAAATCCTTGAAGGCGTTGGCTTTATTAAATCCATCTCAACACAAACCCTAGCTTCACAATGGCGTAGTAGATCGGATGCCACTGCGGTGGCTGAGTCCAATTTGAGTGGCTTTTCGGCGACCGAAGCTAATGTATACAATCTTTCTTTTTGGAAAAAATGGAGTGGCAACAGGGAAAATCTAATCCAAACCGGCGCGATTGAAGGTTCAATTGTCGGATCAAAATCTTTGGACCATTTGAATATTCTAGCTTGAAATCCCTGGAAATGCCAAATCTTCCGGGTCCAGAAGCGCTGAAAGTCCGATTCTTTATCAAATTTGAAAAGAACATGTCGATTATCAAGGAGCCCAACCTTGCACTCTCCCAGGAAGCCAGCGGCAATTATTTCTTTTCTGATTTGAGCCATGGCCGGCCGGCCCCAAGAAAATTTTCCAACAAGGGTCCATTCAAAATGCTGAGCTAGTGCGGCTTCTTCTTCTTTTGTAATAAACATTGCAGGCTCCCCTTTAAACGTAGATAATGGGGTTTTGTTTTGTATGGAGGAGAAAGATATGGAGTGCTCCTTGGTGGTTGTGGAAGACTGCTCCACAGCCTTAGCATAGGTAGGAGGAGGAGGCGGTTCCCCCCCCCCTCAGCCATGGGCAGCGAGGAAGAAGGCTTGATATTGACCGTTAGACATATAGCTTTTTTTTGTAACGGTAATAATTAGGGGAAAACCGATAGAAATTTGTGGTCAGTAAGAGGGTGTTTTTGAGAGCAGATTGTAGAGAGAGAATTTTTTTTGCATGAATTCTAACATTCCCTTGTAGCATCTTAGAACTAAAGGCAGTACGCATTCCAGGTGAAGAAGTCGGCTCCATATTGAAAATTGTGGCGACTTCTTCGGATTTTGATGTTTTATTTGTTATGTTCACAAGTGTTCAACGAAAAGGATTCCCTTATCGAATTAGGCTCTTTCGAAGGTCTAATTCTAGGGAAGAAAAGCAACTCGAATAAGGAACTACCTTACTAATTTAAAGAAATTAGCTGCAAGAGTAACTCCTGCTTATAACTCAAGCTACAAATAAGGTAGAAGCGGGTAATTAAACACCTTATGTGTTTACCTTTAATTTAGAACTCATATCATTTAACGCAAGTCGTTACATCACTCCGTTCCTCACTCCTTCCTTCCGTTACTTACGTATGAATCGAGTGCTGCTACAGACAAGCTTGAGGGTTCACTTCATTCTTCACCATAGAGTAAATATATATAGTCTGTGAAAATATGTATATTATTTGTAAATTTATAGAATGTGGGAAAATATGTGTAATATGAGTAAATATGTTTAGTATTTGTAAATATATGTAATGTGTATAAATATATGTTGTGTGACAATGTTTGCACTATATGTAAATATGTATAGCGTATAAAAATGTCTAAGTATGTATAGTATATGTAAATATATATATAGTATGTAAAAATACATGTAATATGTATAAATATGTGTAATTTGTGAAAATATATAATATGTGTAAATATGTATAGTGTGTTAAAAAATGTATAATTTTTGAAAATATGCGTAGTGTGTATAAATATGTATAATGTGTGAAATATATATATATATATAAATATGTATAATATGTGAAAATGTGTACGATATATATATATATATATATATAGTATGTGAAAATTTGTGTAGTATGTATAAAAATGTATTGTTTGTCAAAATATATATAGCATGTGCAAATATATGTAGTGTGTGAGATATGTGTAATATATATATATATATGTAGATTGTACAAAAAATGTGAAGTAAATATAAAATATATATAGTATGCAAAAATGTCGATAGTATGTGTAAAAATATGTATAATATGTGCAATGTGCAACAATGTGTGTAGTATGTGTAAAAATATATACGGTATGAAAATATGTATAATGTAAGACATCTGATTTTCTATTATTAATTTTAGATATTTTCATTTTTTATTTACACTTAAATATAAGTGTTTATTCTATTTCTAATTACTAATAGACAATAAAAATTAAGAATAATCATTCCATCAAGTACTAGGCCTAGGTGTTGTACATCACCTATTATCTATTATATTCTTTATATACTACACATATTATTATATACTCACACAATTAAACATTTTTACATATGAACACAGTTCGTTACATTATCAAACACATTTGTTCTTAACATTTACTGTCAAATTTTAATAACTCATTATCAAATCATA
This sequence comes from Ophiorrhiza pumila, assembly GCA_016586305.1. Taxonomy (NCBI): domain Eukaryota; kingdom Viridiplantae; phylum Streptophyta; class Magnoliopsida; order Gentianales; family Rubiaceae; genus Ophiorrhiza; species Ophiorrhiza pumila. The sequence goes on from BLIW01000010.1 coordinate 18,610,048, forward strand.
ATTTATTATCAATTTTAAGATTGCTTACTAAAACTTAATTATTTCTAATGACCCATGCAAATTTTTTTAGGGCAAATCACACTGCGCTTGTCGCGATGTCATCTACTAGTTTTAGTTTATAGTTTATTATCTTTGTTTACACTTAACTAGTTAGTTCTATTGATCACATTTTAGACACTATATAGAAAACCTAAATTCTTTTATCGTAGGATCGACTCTATTACTAGTACTACTGCTATTACACTTGTATGGTTTAAATTAAGAAGAAATATTTTTTTTCGTGCATACATGTCACAAACTACAAACACGATTTACAATAATTACTATGCATTTGGTGTCAAGTTTGGGTGGCAAATGGGTGAGTTTTGACAAATAGTGAACGAGTATTAAATGAGTATGAAAAAAATCAAATACATTCTCATACCTATTTTGTTTATGGATAGAAATAGATGGGTAAAGAACGGATTGTGTGGTACTTGCAAATCCCTACACTAGATAACTTGTGAGTACCACAGTTATCTACACTCAGTTATTTGAGAACTGCATAAGCATGCCCCATATAAATATTGTGTAAGTTTTATATATTTTTATTTTATTTTGTTTTATTATTCAACTTAAATTTTTTAATTTCATTTTTATTAGTAATTTGAGTTAAAAACTTTAAGATTTTTCAATTTCATGTCAATTTGTATTTTTTTTAATAAGTTTTAAAAAAAATCTATGTTTGGTTTAATTTGTCATGAAGGATTCTATTAAACAAAAAATATTTTATTTTTCAATTTATAACGCAAAATAGTGAAAGAGTTCAATTAGCTAATTTATCTATATTTCCATAAAAGCGTTCATGAATTTTTAACTAACATTATAACTTTTGTATCTAATTTCATCTACTATGTTGGTCACTACAAATCTGACTCTATCCTATAGTATGATCAATATGTTATCTTATATCAAATAAAAGAAAATATCAAAATAATTCCTTTTTATATTTTATTTAATTTTATAATAAAAATTTAAAAAGATGAAATTAATTAAGTTATTCATGGATAATCACCAATACCCATTCATATATTACTCATGGGTATTCATGGTTACTCTTATAACTATTACGTATATCCATTATTACTCTATTTAATAGTATGCACAAGCAAAATTTTATAAGTTTATATAAGATATATTGCAGGAAGGTTTACCAACACATAACGGGTACCAATATTTTCACCATCTATAAAGTCAAGAAAAGTTTATAAAATTAGAAAAGAACATCAATTAATTGATGATAATATCAATACAACTATAACAGAGTAAATCAATGTTTAAAAATAAAACTATATCCATATCATGAATCAGTTGTGAATTTAGAAAGTATAGTTTGAAAAGGAAAATTACATAGTATTACTAGTAAATGTAATATCTTAATTTTGGGTGAGGGGGAATAAATTTCTACTTCTCTTAAAAATTTAATTGAAATTTGACATACATTAGTTTAGTTGTTAATTTCTTTTGTAAGTTTATCATGATTTTTAAATGTAGACGAAAACTTCTATATTATTTCCTCTATCTCATTTTTATTCTCATTATTTCACTATTTAAAATTAAAGACACATTTAATTTTTACTGCATACTTTGAAGAGAATGAATATCGGATTTTATGCATGTGAAAAACTTGTAATAAGTTGTGTAAAATCAACTAATACATATTTAAAAAAATAAATCATGCAAAAAACATAGTTATGTGGTGAAACTTTTTTTCTTACTGGATGAATGTACGTGTTAGTATGGTGAGTACTAAATTGTCAATTGGTTCAACTGTTTGTCTATTTTCTTTAGCCTTTCCAATATTAACTTCTTATATTTTAAGATTTTACTGAATTTCTTGTGTATTAACGTCTTGCAACTAACCTAAATTCATGTTTATGTTTAGAGTTTAGATACTTCTTTGTAATATTTTAGGATACTTGTATGTGGTTTTATAGGTCAATATGTTTGGAGACACTGAATACTTTCAATAAAGTTCATTTAAGCTAAAATGAAATTTAAATCATCAAACAATGAAGAGAAAACAACCAAAGTAGCAAGCAAATAAGGAGGTTTGATCAGTTTGGATGCCAATTTTTTTAACATAGCATATATCTTCTTCTACTCAAACAAATAAGGATATCTTGAAAATTTTGAAAAGTTCTTTGAATATAGTACAATTCTTATGTTTTGAGGTTCTCTTAAATTGGACAACATCTAGGTCAAAGTGAACATATGGCTGAACGAAAGATTGATTGGTATAGTTTGAGATAAGAGAAAAGTGACAATTTGGTTACTAAACTATCACAAATTATAAGTTTTGATCATTGAACTATTTTTTCAATCAAAAAGGTCATTCAACAATTATTTTTAGCACAAAAAAGTATACCGTCCATTCAGTCTATTTGAGCAAACGGAAATAAAATCACAAATAGTGCACATTCATATTTTCAGGGTTATAATTGTCCACCAAATAAAAAAATTTATTCCTCATAAACAACACAATGCTATCCTCTTCACCTTTACTGAAATTTTACAATGCTATCCTCTTCACCTTTACTGAAATTTTAGAATTTCATTGTCTGCCAACAACCTAATTCAATCCTCTTGCAAACACTTTCTAACTTGCATCACTAAAGAAAAGAGAAACCAAACGAACAACCGTGTGGTTGTGAAAGGAGATGGCCAACAAATTAGTCGATAATAGAAACTTCAGGGTGTTTTTGACGGATGTATTTCAGGACAAGATTTGAGGATCCAAAGAAGACTTTACCATCAAAATCAAAATGTTATGTCTTACTAAATAAGCCAGTCGTGAAGTGAAGATTTGTCTTTAATGGTGGCTGCAAATTCCTCTCTCCTACCTTGTTTTTCACTGGCTTTAGGGCAATGTAGCAGAGACTAGGAGATCCCGATTATGATAATTGATAATATTTATTTCATGGTTTAAAATAATACATGTCAACTCCGATCAGAACTCGTGCATCAATTTGGGTAGAAAAAAGAAGAGTGGTGGAGTGGTAATAGATTTAGAAAACTCGATATTGACGGTTTGAGAAGAAAAAGAAAGAGGTGAGGCAGTGGTTAATAGTGATGGGTTTCGAAAAGGAAGAGGAAAATGTGATGTAGTGGTGATAGAGACACTGGCAATGAGTTTAGAGAAATCAAAATTGACGAAAAAAATCATCTATTTATCAATTGTTTTTATTCAATTGAATCACATTCAACAATTAGTGCTGATTATAGAAGTTTTAAACTGAATGGTATAATGTATCTTTTGTATTGCCATGCTTATTGTCGCATGTAAAATGGTGATGTTGGTGGTTAAGGTGGTGGTAGGTGGTGTTGATGGTGAAGATGGTTATTGTTGGTGGCGAATGTGGGTTAGGAATCGGGAAAGAGAGAGAAAAAAAAAAGAAAAATAGAAAGTGAAACTAAAAAAGGAAAGAAAATTTTTTTTTAAAAAAACTTCCATTTACTCCTGATTTTGATTAAAAGGGAAATAAAAGGAAAAAACAAATAAAGAAAAAAATTTAAGTTTACTTTTTTTATTTGTTGGACAATTATAACCCTGAAAATACGCATGTGCACTACATGTGATCAGATTTCCATTTGCTCAAATAGACTAAATGTTCAGAATGATTTTTTTTGGAAAACAATAATAGTTTAATGACTTTTTTTACTGATTTTTAGTGATCAAAACCCAGAATTTGTGATAGTTTAGTGACCAAATTGACACTTTGCTATTGAGATAATGAAAATATCTAGAGTTACACAAATTCAATTTTGATAATTCGTAAAGAACTGGAAACTTAAGAGGAAGAGTAACAATTTTTCTGAAGAAAGAAAAGTCCAATTCTATGTAGAAGACCTTCAAAATAGAGAGCAACATAATTTGAAAATTTCTTTGAACTTACTATGAATTTTTTATTTTGATGTTCTCCTCAATCAGTCAGCATCTAGGTCAAAATCAAGGCCAAAGTAATGAAATGAAAGAAGCAGTGACTGATTTCTACAGTTTGGGATACTGAGAATATCTGGAGTTAAATAAATCCAATTTTTATAATTCTTGAAGCATTGAAAAAATAAAGGAATATTTGCAATTTTTGTGAAGAAAATAAAAGGGAATCAATAGTTGAAATTGAACTAATATATAGAGGGTTTTAGAATAAAGGATTGAATAAGTAAAAAAGAAAGATATATAAACGATAAGAGTATTGAAAGAATGATTGAACTATTAATTGGAATTCAAATAGCATATTAGTATAGTATAATAATAGAATTAGAATAATTAATTAGAAAAGTTAATATTGTAAACCTAAACTTTACCTGATAGCGGTTTTGGAGCTATGGGTCGAATGCTAAGGACTAACGAATCAAATATATTTATAACTAATCTCCAGACAATTTAAGGTGATCAAGACACAGACGTTTGTAGCTAGAGGAAGTAGGGATTGTACACAGGGAGGGAAATGAGTCCTACGGATATAGTGCAAACATGTGTGAATTTAGTGAGATTAAAACAAGTAATGAAATCTAAGATCTAAAACTAGAGAAAATAGAAAACAAGGAATAAATGACATCGACGATAAGGAATCATGCAATGAATGTCACTTGGGAGTATTGGTTTTCCTTAACACGATAGTGTTTATGTGGTTAAAGAATGGGTTAATGAACTAAGAGTGTGACAACATCAATCAAGTTCCAATTTTATGGCGGAAGCTAGAATCTAATTACGTTGACATCTATGGGAAATTAACTTCATAACTAATCCCCCCTTTATGGCAGAGGCAAGGATTTGCCAATTTAGGTCAACCAAGATCCCTATGTTCCCCCAAGCTTACCGCACTCTAATTCGGCTCTTCCTTTATGGCGAAGGCAAGAGCCAAATCTAGTCACTCTTTCGAATGTCACACCTAATCTATTCCTTCCTTTATGGCTGAGGCAAGGTTTAAATTACTTCATTCTACCCAAATTCATCAACCCTAACACCGATATCTTAATGTCCTAATCAATTCCCCTTTTATGGCGGAGGCAAGAAAAGGCTAGCACATCTCCAATAATCTACTACCCATATACTAATCTACCTTAAGCATTACTAGTATGGAATGTTAGATTAGCTTGTAGTTCCAAATTCTAGATTACCCAAAGCATAAATCCACATAAAAGCACAATAATTCAACAATCAATAACCAATCTCAAAGGGCACTAGCAATTTAGCACATCAAGACTAATAAGAACATCACAACAATGCTCCCCTTTGATGTTCCAAGCCAAAGCTCCAAACTTTCCTTACAAAACAAGTCCTTAGAGCCAAGACCTTACATGAAATCCTCTCCAAATGATGCTATTTACACCAAGAACACACACTAAATATGTGTTCTTGTGGAGCCTCTAGAGAGAGGAGCTCTCAAAACTAACCAACTAACCTAACAAAATGGCTAACTCCTTCTTTCTCTTGGCTGCACACTAGATAAATGAAAGTAGGGTTTTGCCTTGTGTGCTAGACGTTCCCAAAATGCCCTTGGAGACCCTAAAAAATGGAGGGCAAAATTGACTTGTAGAATCTGCCTTGCTACTTAACGTCGCGACTTTCGTTGTGAACGTCACAACGTTCCACCATTTGAAGCTTAACGTCGCAACATTCGTTGTGAATGTCGCGACGTTCAGCCTGCTACTGATTTCCAGCGGCGCGCCGTAACTCTCTGTCCAAGTCTATGAAAATGCTCCAAAATGGCTCTTTTTGCTCCTTCATTCCATTACTCACATTTGGCCCCAATGTCCTACAAAACACGTTAAAATACATAAAAAAAACATGCACAAAATGGTACAAGGATAATCAAAGGTTAAGTACAAACCAATCCAATAAGGTGAAATTCTTCACCTTATCAATACCCTAAGCCCTAACTTCTAAACTATAAACTCTAAAATATAAAGATTATAAAAGTAAAAAATAATATTAGAAAAATAATTATGTGATGAAACTGAAGAGATATAGAAATATTTATAGAATTATAAAAATAAAAATAAGAAATTTAGTTTTTTTGCCGGTTCCAGCTACACATTTTTAGGAACCGGAATCTTCTAGCAGGTTTCGATTTCGATTTGGAACCGTCCAAGTGGCCATGTCTACATAGCTCCTTGAAACTATACGGCCATGATTGGACACACAGCCTCTAGCCATTTCTTTTCTTGGGATTGCAGTGCTTCTTTTGCCTCATTGGGGCCTTGGCCCTTGGACCTCAATGCCTTTGTGATAACCCGAATAACTTTTAAGTAGGGTAGCTTTTGCTAATTTGGTTGAAATTTATTAGGACTCCTGTTAGTTTGTATTTATTTGAGTTACTTAAAAGTTTGATTTATTAATTTTGTGTGAATACACTAAAAAGAATTAAAATTTTATACAAATTAGGAAGATACTTTTTAAGCAAACAATACAATTATATTAAATAAAGGAGTTGTCATTCATTTGTGACTCTTATGTATTTATCTCTATATAAATAAAACCTTAAAAGAAAATATAAGGAGTGGAATAGTGAAAAAAAGATAGAAACGACTAGGGTTGGCTTTCTATATGCATTTAGATAAGTGGTTCTCTCACTTTTCTATTATATTATAAATAATTTTTAATTGCATTTTTTAAGGTTAAAAGTGGATCAAATTTGTATAATTTGTATAAATTATTATAAGATATTGGAAAATTATTTTGTTTGGACAATGTGGTAACATCGAATTTATTTTGTTTGGAATTGTGTTAATTTAGAATTAGTATGAATTGAACTTTGAATTGGACATTGTATAATTACAAATTGATATTGTTTTTAATATTGCCCTTACTTGACTAGGGGTTTGTATTGGATATTATTTTTATCTGACCACGGGGTTGTACTGGATATTGTTCTGACAAGGGAGTTGTACTAAATATTTTTTTGACTCCATTAGGGAGTTATAACGGATATTGTTTTGGCAAGAGCAGTGCTAGAAGTGATGCAAAGGAATAAATAAAATAAGAAATAAAATATGGTTATTGTATTAGTATTTTTGTCAATTGCTGATTAATTTACTATTGAATGCATGTATGAAATATTTTGTATATTTGGATTACTATATAATTATAATAAAACTGCTTGATCCAGTAGGGAGGTGTTAGAATTACTTACTGTGCATTTTTAACTTACTCCAATCTTTGATATATTTGTTTCAGATGAATAAACCATATTTGAAGGTAGAATTATTTAAGTTTCTATTTAAGTTACTGTGCTATGTAAGTTGCTATTTTAGAATTATAGAATTATTTAGTGTTTTTATTTTCAAAATAAATTTATAACTTATTGTTGGCATATTTGTTTTATTAAGGTAGGGATGCATTAGTTTATTTTGGAAAAAAATAGATTATGATTGTTGGATATTTTAGATTACTTATTATTAATTTGAAGAGATTTTGAGATTCAAACTCCAAATTCTGGGCGAAGGATTTAGGGCTTGACAGTCTTGGTCTTACATTCTACTTTCTTTCCTTGTGCGTTTATACCTCTTTTCTAAACTTCCAAAGTTAATACACCCATTTCTTAGTTAAACATATTCATAAAACACTTAGTTTCTATTCCATGACTCTTCATATTTTGTGCTTAACACTTAGAATTTAAGACCTTGTGGAGGCCTTGTGAAGCCATGGGCTTGTAAAGCTTCCCTAGTCTCTCCTTAACTTTTTTCCATCAAATTCTTCTTCCTTTATCTTTAACTTCCATTTTTTCTCCTCAATCCCCACTTTTGATATTTTATTTCATTTTAGCCCGCAAAAAACAATACAAATAATCATAAAATGATATAAAACAAGGTAAACTCTATGTGAAAACATACAAATAAATTCGTATATTACTAACTCATCAATTATTCAACACATAAATATGAGGGTAAAATTCTAAAATGGTCACTAAACTATCGCCAATTATTGATTTTGATCACTTCAACTTTTTTTTAATGAAATAGGTCACCTGTTTATTATTTTTGGCAAAAAAGGTCATTTTGTCCATTTAATTGGTTGGTGCAAATGGAAATACAATTAGTTGTACTACTAGCAATGATTTTAAGGGTTAAAATTATCCAACAATAATTTTTTATGTCTATCTCACCCTAAACCATGTCATTACCATCTCCGAGGTTATCGAGCAATTGAGAAAAATATGTTATCGACTGATTTGAAGAATTGAGTTTGAAGAAGCTCTTAGTTTGAGTCTTCGAGAAGCGCCACAAAGAAAGTTTTGTAAAAACAATGACAATTAGCTTAAATAATGACCTTGTGGCTGGCCAAGACATTCATCAGACAAGGTTATATCATTAAGTCTAGCTTGTCTTCCATTACTTGAAGTTGCTTCATGATATTGGCAAATTTCGTAACCTGCAAATTTTAAGTATTCTTAGCAATTTAGATCAATTTTGAAAGCACTCATTCCAAGGATGTATTGAAAATCTCTATTGTAAACTTATGCGTCTTATCCGTATAAGGATGTAGAAACTTTGTTGGTTTGTTGTGGTAGTGGTATTGGCGACATCAAAGTAGTTGTGGATATTGTAGTGATAGGTGCAAATATATGTATATAAAATGTGCCCGTGGTTGCTATTCACTCCTAATCAAAGAGAAGCTAAATAACCCCCGTAAAGGTGATAATATAGTGTGTCTGTTCCCTCAGGGAGAGAGCTATATTGAAATTCTAAAGAAAATATTTTCGGATTTTTACAGTTTATTAAACTGAAAATAAGAAAGTAAATAGCAAAGAACTAAAACTAAAATGGTGATTTGTTTTAAACTTTGAGTTAAGAAAGTGTACTCCCGAAATTATATTTTAGGGTTACATAAAAAGCACACACACCTCCTATCTATGGTTATCCAAAACAAGGGTAAATAAAATAACTCACGCCCTCCTATGTGGTAAGAGGCAAGGAATGATTTAGGCACTTACCTACTTAGATATTAACTAATTCGTTAAACCCTCCTATGTGGTAAGAGGCAACGTTTACTTCCTTAATTAACTCGTAATCTAATACAACTACTATAAAGACCTAGGGTCTGAATCTTACTTATTTTGATGTTTAACAAACAATTATGTTTATGCTAATGGTTCAAATAAGTGTCTCAATGTGATAGATATTCAAGAGAAGCCAAGCATGGAACTTTAGTGCATGAAGAAAGAATTGTAAGTGCAAAAGATACAAAGTTGGTAAATTAGGCCATTTCCCAACCCCTAAACCCTAATTATGTAAATAGCTCAAGAATTTGTTTTACTAATTTAAGGCTCAAGTAAAAATGATTTCAAATAAAATTACACCAGGAATTAAAAATTAAAATTAAATAAACAAAAATAAAATAGTAAGGGACTTACTATGTCAAATTCACACCAGGAATTAAACATTAAAATTAAATAAACAAAAATAAAATAGTAAGGGACTTACTACTTATTTTCTCTAATCTTGAAGCATTTATCTTCAAGCTTTATGTGCAAAACTTTAAAGTAATTTACAACAGGAGGGAAGAACTTGAAAGAACTTCTTAACTCCTTAGCATAAACCTGTAAAATATAAAAACTTAAAGAAGAAAGAAGAAGAGAAGCTTGTTTGAAGAAAAGAAGAGAAAGTTTTGAAACCAAGAAATTTCTATTTCATAAGAACTCTTGATTACAAAAGAGAATTACAAAGAAAGCTAGAGAGCTTTCTTCAAATACCAAATATTAACCAGGAATTAAATATTAAAATTAAATAAACAAAAATAAAATAGTAAGGGACTTACTACTTATTTTCTCTAATCTTGAAGCATTTATCTTCAAGCTTTATGTGCAAAACTTGAAAGTAATTTACAACAGGAGGGAAGAACTTGAAAGAACTTCTTAACTCCTTAGCATAAACCTGTAAAATATAAAAACTTAAAGAAGAAAGAAGAAGAGAAGCTTGTTTGAAGAAAAGAAGAGAAAGTTTTGAAACCAAGAAATTTCTATTTCATAAGAACTCTTGATTACAAAAGAGAATTACAAAGAGAGCTAGAGAGCTTTCTTCAAAGATTGAAAGATGTAGTAATGAAAAGGTGTCTATTACAACCCATTTGGATTCTATTTATAGACCACCTAAGGACTTTTAAATAAAATACAAAAAAGTAAGGACTAATAACAAAATAAAAAAGTAAAAGACAATAATAGAAAAGACAACCATTCAAAAGTGATGTGACATTTTTCTAACTTCACTTTTCTTTGTCTCCATGATGTCTCCTACTTGATTGATGTCCCCACTTGCTTGGAATTTTCCTTCCCACTTGATATCATTTCTTTGAATTTTTCTTTTTTGCAACCTTTTGTGAACTAATTTTTCCAGCTTCATCCGATGAAGATTTTCTTTAAGGAGTATTTGCTCTGGATTTTTCTGAACAACTAGAATCCAACAATTTTAATACATAGTCTTTATTTTTATACAGATTATGTATTAATTGTTCGAATTCATTTTTCTCTTTTTCTGTCATTTGCAATTGTTCACCATCAGAATTGGTACTTGAATTTTCATCTGAAGAAATTTGCAAATCCTCTTCTGTTGAAGGTTCATCATCAGTGAATTTGATCAAATTTTTATCAAAAGAGAATCTTGAAATGGATGGTCTTTTTTCTTTTTTCTTTTTTCTTTTCTCTCTTTCTTTTTTCTTTTCTATTTTTTCTTTTTCAATTTTTTCCTTTTCTTTTCCTTTTGTCATTTTTTCTTCTTTTTCTTTTTCAGGAGAAGAAACAGCTTTCACTTTTTTCAATTCATTTTGCAATTTTGCAATCAAGTCATTTTTCTCATTTAATTCTTTCTGAGAAAAATTATCAAATTCTTGTGTCACTTTTTCTTTTTCAAGAGAACTTTTTGCATTAACAAGTGACTTCTCAATTTCAATGTAATCTACTTGACATTTTGGCCACCATTTAGTGTACCCAACTCTTGTGAGCTGTAAAATTCCATCAGTATTGTATCCAGTTTCATATTTCCAAGCATATAACCATGGAATTTGAAATTTTATTAAAAAGAGTAAAAATGATTGTTTTGGAAATTTTGAATGCTGAAATTTTTCAGAATAAACATTTTAAACTGAATAAACAAAATTTTCAATTTTTCAGGTAAGAAAGTTTCTTCTTTTGGTCCATGAATTTTAAACCAATTAAGAAACCAACCTGGAATAATTTTATTGAAATTGGCTTCATCAATACGAATCCACCAAGTATGCTTGTAAGAAGAATTTTGATATAAGTGGACATTGTGAAAACTTTCCACCATATCTGTGTACGTAAATGCATATTCAAAATTGTTATATCTTGAAATAAAATTTTGAGTTTGAATTAGAGAAGAATTCCAGTCAGAATAAGATGGTATTTTGTGAATATACATCTGAGACAAAGCAATTTCATTGTCTTCAGTTGTAGGAAACCAATTTTGGTGACGACTGGCTCTGGGTCTGTCATTTATATCAGCAATTTTGGTAAAATTTAAAAAATCTGCATAAGTATGCCGAGTTTTTAGAGGAAGTGGTCCTCTTAAACTGAAATGAGAATTAGAAGGATTATTGAAATATTTATGAATAATCGCATACAAATCTAATTTGAGATCTGTTTCAGAAATGAAAATTGAATGTGCGATTATTCCATTTTTAATATAATCATGGTCCTGATTTGAGGATTCATCAAGAAGGACATTTTTGGCTGTGGGTATATGACCCAATGGAACAAGAGAATTATTTTTGGAATTTGATTGATTTAAAGAAGACTGACCTCTCATTTGAGATGACCAGTATAGTGGAGGATATTGGGAATTGTAATGGCTAACATAACCAAAATCCATTTGAGGTCTATGACCTCTTCCACCTCTACCTTGCATTTCCTGCAAAAAATTTTAAAATAAAAATATTTTAAATAATAATAGCAATTTCTTTTCTAAAATTTTCAAGACGATTCCATAAAAATTGATTTATTATTGGATGTCTTCTAGATTTATTCATGTGATATGAAATCAACATTTGGTAGTATTGCATTTGATGTAAAAATACTTGTTGTTTTATTGATAAAACATTTACATTTTCTACATGATAAACATGAGGAAATTCAAAATCTTGTCGAACTCTTTCTTTTAATGAATAAATTTTTCTAATTTTCTTAATTGTAGCTGGATTTTCAATATAATCTTTTAACCATTGTAATTTAAAATTTTCTTCCATTCTTTGATTTTTTAAACAAAATATATTTTCTTTCCAAAAGATTTTATAAATCTATAATAAGCTTCTTTATTTGGTGAATCTGATTTTTGTATGAATTTCTTTACTCTTACCATTCTGTAATATTGTACTTGATGAATAAAAATTTGATCCTTTAAGGATTTTGTATTATAATTTCTTATTCTAATTTCTTTTTTAGAAAATTTTTGAAGATAATCTTTTAAATAATTTTCTTTTAAAATTTCAATTTCTTCTTCAGTTTGTTGTTTCATAACCTGCAAAAACTTTTATCCTTGTAAGAATTCTCTAGTAAGAAAATCAGGTAAAGAATTTAATTCACCTTTAATATAGACAATTTTAAAGTCAAATACAGATAAAATAGCTTGCCATCTAGCAAATATTTGTTTAGATGCAATATTTTTTACATCTTTCTGTAAAACTTTTTTTGCAGCACTACAGTCAACTCTAAGTAAAAATTCTTGATTTAATAAATCATCCTTGAATTTAGAAAACTAAAAGAACAATACAAAGAATTTCTTTTTTAATTGTAGAATAATTTATTTGAGCATTTTCCATGTTCCCAGAATAGTATTCTAACTAATTCTTCTTTATTAGTTTGTGGATTCTTTTGTTTTAAATTCCTCCATAACCAATATCAGAAGCATCAGTTTCAACAATTTTAAACCAATCAGGATTTACTAAACTTAAACATGGGGAAAATTTACTTTTTGTTTAATTAATTTTACCTCGCCATTTGTATGAATTTCAGACATGCAAGAGGATTTTTCTTTAATCTATCATATAAAGCGTTTACTATCAATTGCCTAAATTTTTATAAGTATTCACCATATATAATTAAAACTCCTAAAATCTTTGTAATTGTTTTTTATCTATTATTCATCAGGAAATTATTTGCAATTCAATACTTCTAGGAATTGGAGTAATTTGACCATTTTCTAATTCATATCCTAAGAAGTCTAATTTTAGATTGGAATATTTTAATTTTTTAGCAGATAACAACTAAAACCATTTTTAACAACTATTTTAATAAAAAATATTCAAATGTTGGTAAAATGTGTTCAATATTTTGTGAAAAAATTAAAATATCATCAATATAAACAATTATAAATGAATATGATGAAAAACTATCATTCATTATATGTTGAAATTCAGAGGAGCATTTTTTAGACCAAAAGGACATTACATTCCATTCATAATAGACCAAAGGAACAATACAAATGCAGTTTTATATTTATCTTTTTCAGCAATTTGTATTTGCCAAATCTTAGAGTTTTAAAATCAAATTTAGAATATATCATTGCTCCAAAAGTCCTATTTAATAAATCTTTTTTATTTGGAATTGGATATCTAATCCATTGTAAGACTGTGTTTAAGGGTTTATAATTAATAACTAATCTTGGAACACCTCTTTCTATTTCTGAATTTTTATTAACATAAAATGCAGAACAACTCCAAGGAGAGTAACTTTTTCTAATTATTTTCTTTTTTAACAAATCATCAATTTCTTTTTTACAATATTCAACCATTTCTTTATTCATTTGAGATGGTCTTGCTTTTGTTGGTATTTTCATCAAAATCTTTTTCATATGGTAATTCAACAATATGTTGTTTTCTTACCCAAAAAGCATTTGGCAATTCACTACAAATTTTTGTAGTAATTTCTTGCGTAATATTTTTAATTTGATTTTGTAATTTTGGAGATTTTAATTGTTCTTCTATTTTTAAAGATAAAATCTCATTTGAAAGAAAATCAATTTGATTATTTTTTAATTTTATATTTTCTTGTAAAGATGACAAATTTAAAGAACAAAGATCTCTAGTTTTTGGAGAAGTAATAAATTTAAATGATAAATCAGAATCAATTTTTGACAATGTTTTACCATCACATTTATATGGATGCATTAAATTTAGGAAAGGAGTTCCCAATATTATATGTTGGTTAATTGTTTTAGCTAAAACAAATGGACAACAAACATAATTATTTTCTTCAGAAAATATACACACATTTGATAATTTATAATTTACTTGTATTTTTTCCCCTTGTGCAGCATTTAATATGACTTGAGTTTTTTCAAAATATTTAGAAGGTATTATTCCTTCTCTACTACAATTTAAATCTGCACCTGAATCTACCATTGCTATTGATTTAATTTTATATTCTTTATTTATTATAAGAGTTGCAAAAATGTAATATTTTTGAGAAGTAATTAAAGTATTTAATTGAGAATTTTGATCAAAATTTTTTTCTATTTTATTAAGTTCTTTTTCTTCTAAATTCTTATTTTTTAATATTTTAATTTCTGTTTTTAACTCATTAATTTCTTATTTTAATATAGGTGAAGTAATTTTATCTTCTTTTAAGGAAGTGTCTACTTTATCTATTTGTTTTATATTTAAAGAATTATTGTTTTGAAAAGAATTTTCATTAGATGGAAAAGAATAATTTTGTAAAGAATTATTTTGAAAATATATTTCAAAATATTGATTTCTTTTTATAGGATTTTTAATTTCATTAATTAAATTTAATATCATTTTATGATTTTCAGATAATGTAAAAATTTCTAACTGATTTAATTTTCTATTTTTAACAATTTTAGTTTTATCAGTTTCACTTACCTTACCATAACTGCTAGTAATCCCCCCCCCCGAAAGGAGGCTTAGCCTTCCATGGCTGTGATACAAAAAATTACAACAGGAATTAAACATTAAAATTAAATAAACAAAAATAAAATAGTAAGGGACTTACTACTTATTTTCTCTAATCTTGAAGCATTTATCTTCAAGCTTTATGTGCAAAACTTGAAAGTAATTTACAACAGGAGGGAAGAACTTGAAAGAACTTCTTAACTCCTTAGCATAAACCTGTAAAATATAAAAACTTAAAGAAGAAAGAAGAAGAGAAGCTTGTTTGAAGAAAAGAAGAGAAAGTTTTGAAACCAAGAAATTTCTATTTCATAAGAACTCTTGATTACAAAAGAGAATTACAAAGAGAGCTAGAGAGCTTTGTTTATTTAATTTTAATGTTTAATTCCTGGTGTAAATTTGGTATCAGAGCCATGGAAGGCTAAGCCTCCTTTCGGGGGGGGATTACTAGCAGTTATGGTAACGTAACTTTGGATCTGAACATATGGTTTCACAACAAGAAGTTTTAGATCTATTCAGTTTGACTTCACAATATGAAGTTTTAGATCTATTCATATTGATAACAATAAGGCGTTGTTTCTTAGTTGAAACTTATTTTATATGTTAAATCTAATGACTCTTAAAAGAATGAACGGTTTCAAATTTCTTATAGTATGATCTTGTGGGTCGACACCCAAGTCGCGTTCGGCGTTTCATGATGCGGTTGATGATGTTGTAAGTCCTCTTTTTAGACGGTAATATGTCGTTGACAGTCAAGCAAGATCATCCATAATAAAAATGAGACATGTTCTATCTTTTAAATGGTCAAAAGATTGATATATAAACCAAAGTTTTGCTAAGTTTCATTAGCACAATAAGTTATCAAGTGTGGAGAAATCTAAAATATTCAATAAGTGATATCAAGTTTGGAGAAAATCTAAGATATTCAATACGTGATTCCATATGAAAGAAACTAAGTTATGTGTATACTACCATAAATTCTGTTAGTAATCCTACCCGAAGCTCTTATCAATTATTATGACATCTATATTGTCTAGAAGTAATTCTACTGCTTCATCTTCAAATAAAAATACTAAAAATTCTGAATTAGTTGAATTTTCTGAAATTGAACAAAAAATACAAAATTGGCATATTCCAAAAATTGAACATAAAAAAATTTATAAATATGGAACTTTTGATCAAAAAACTAAAAGAGCCATAAAAAATGTAGAAAAAACAATTTCTATACAAAATCAATATGAAGAAATACATTTACTAGATTTAGATTATTTGTCTCAAATTAGACAACAAGGATATAATTATCTACATATTGGTCTTATACAAATTGCTGTACAACCTTTAAATAGACAAGGATTAGAAACTACAATTTTAGTTGCTTTAAGAGATTGTAGACATAATAAATTTCATGATTCTTTATTAGGCTTAATTGAGTCTAGTCTTTGCAATGGTCCAATTTATTTTAATACGTATCCAAATTTTTCTGTATCTTTAACTGATAGAAATTTATATGATGTACTAACTGTCAATTTACAAACTAAAGGTTATGATATAAAACCTGGATCTGAAAATATTAATTTGACATATAGACTTTATTATAAATTAATGAATACTATAAGTCCAGGAGCAAGAATAACAGATAATGGGAAAAGTACATTATTAATGGAAACTAATTTAAAAAGATCAAAATTACAAATACCTAGATTAATAAATTGGGATGAAATATCTTTGCCATCAAATTGGGTCTTAGAAAAAATAAGTAGACCAACAATTCCTTTAAAATCTAAGGATGCTCAAATTCATGAAGATAACGAAGGAAATGTAGAAATAATATTTGAAACACATGTTCCTAGAAGAAATTCATACTCCTCATTTCCATACTCTTCTGCATCTAGATCTGATAGGTTTAACTTTGAAGGAATTAGAGAAACAGATAATCAAATTCCAAGACCAATATACACACAAAAATCACAAGATGATATAAGCCTTGGATCAGAAATGAATTTTGAAATAAATACAAATTCTCAAAAAAATAAAATAAATTTTGAAATAAATACAATTTCTCAAGAAAATAAAATTAATCTAAAAGAAATAAGTAAAATATGTGTTAAAGATTTTAATCTTCCACAATATACACCATTTAGAAATTGGTTTTTTAAAATTTATAATACTAAACAACAAAAACAATTTCAAGATCAGTATTATAATTTTATTAAAGTCACTGGTGTTATAATTTCATTCATATCATGGTTTAATACTGAACAAAAAGCAAAATACATTGATGATCAATATAGTCTAAATGTTCTTGAAAAAGCTCATCAGACTTGGAAATTATCTGATGATAAATTATTAAAAGCAATTCATCCTCCTTCACAGTTAATAAAAATAGAAGCTACAAATACTTCAACTGAGGCTTGTCCTTATATTGATGTTAGTAATGTTGAATTAGCAAAAATAGCCAAACAAAATAATTTTACAAATCTTAATTTAAATACCATTTCTAAACAATTATGTCGTATTGAAGATAAAATTAATCTTCAAACCCCAAAAAATCTTTTTCCTTTAGAAAATATAAAATTAGGGTCTAGTAAAACTCAACCATTTTCATTTAAACCTATGCCTGATTTACCTTTAAATATGTTAAAGTCTTTACCTTCAGGTTTTACTAAAGAAAAATTAGAAAAATTAAATTTAGAATTTAATAAATTAAGACTCAATGTATTAAGTTCTGAAAAAGAAGAAATGATTAATAATAATTTACAAATAGATCAATTAGAAAAAGTGTTTAATAATTTATACATAGATGAAGATTCAAATCAATTGGAAATAAATAAAATAAAGAAACCTAACTCAAAATTTAGACCAAAATATCCACAAACTCAATTTTATTATCCTAGACCAACTCCTCAAGATCTTTTAATTGAAGAACATGGTGATTGGCAAAATTGTTATCAAAATAATGCTATATATGAATGGAATCTTGATGGGTTTACACCTTATCAAATTGCTAATATGTGTCATAAAATATCAATGTATATTAATATTTTAAAAATGGAAAATATTACTGAAGAACAAGCTGTAAGAGCTTGTACTCAAGGTTTTACTGGACAATTACGTGGTTGGTGGGATCATTATCTAAATGAAAATCAAAGAGGTGAAATTATAAAAGCTACTAAACAAATAACTACAACCACACCCATATTTCCAAAACCAGAAAATAATCAACCACAAGAAATAACTATTACAACTAATATTCCAGATGCTGCTTTTAATCTTGTATGTGCAATAATTAAACATTTTTTTGGAAATAATTACTTAACAAATTCTCATAAAGAATTATTAATGAATTTAAAATGTCCTACACTTTCTCATTTTAGATGGTATAAAGATGTTTTCTTGTCAAAATTATACTCAAGATCTGATTCTCAAGCAGATTTTTAGAAAGAAAAATTTCTTTCTGGTTTACCAAAATTATTTGCTGAAAAAGTTAGAGGAAATCTAAGAAATTGTTTTGATGGAATAAATATCCCATTTTCTCAAATTACTTATGGAGAATTAATCAGTGTATGTACTGAAGAAGGCTTAAAATTATGCAATGATATAAAATTAAAAGCACAAATAAAAAGAGAAACTCAAAAAGCAGAATTAGGATATTTTTGTCATCAATTTGCTTATAATCAACATGAATTAAAATCACCTCTTAGAAAAATAGAAAAAAAATTAAAGAAAAAACATAAAAAATATGAAAGATCATCTGAAAGATCTGAAAATTCTGAAGAAAGAATTAAAAGAAAGAAAAAATCTAGAAAGAAATGGATAGAAGAAAATATAACATGTAAAAAATGTGGTAAAAAAGGACATTATGCTAATAAATGTACTTCTAGGACAAATATTAATGAAATTCTTTTGGAAAAATTAGAAGATATAAATTTAGATAAAGAATTAAAAGAATATTTAATACAAACAATAGAAAATAAAATTTACAAAACCGATTCATCAGATAGTGAAGAATCTGTAGAAATAAATAATATAAGTTCAGATAATACTGATGAAAATTGTGAAAATTGTAATTCGAAATCAGATTATTACAAAGCAATAATTGAAGCTAATGGATTAAATGAAATAGGAATATTCACATTATCTGAAAAGCATAAAATGATGCTTGATTTAGTTGAAGAAATTCAAGATCCAATAAGAAAAAGACAATATTTAGAAAAATATTTACAATTAGAAGAAGACAATAAAAATTCTTTAAATTATTCTCCATCTACTTCTTATGAAAATTCTCAAATAAAAAGAAAATTAGATAGAATAAATACTTCATTTACAATGCAAGATGTAATAGATCATTTACAAAATCAAAATCCTAAACAAATTACTTTACCAATTTTAAAAGAAGAAGTTAATGAATTAAAAATAGAAATTCAAAAATTAAAAGAAAGAATTTTAATTTTAGAAGAATTAAATTTAACAAATATATTAAATACACAGAATGAAGAACAAATAGAAGAAATTTCTGAACAAAATAATTTTCTTCAAATAAATACCTTAGTCACTTCTCATAAATATTATATTTCTATTACATTAATAATAAATAGAGAATATAAAATTCAAACAATTGCAATGGTTGATTCAGGTGCAGATTTAAATTGTATAAAAGAAGGATTAATTCCTTCAAAATATTTTGAAAATACTCATGTAGAATTACATGCAGCACAAAGTACACAAATAAATATAAAATATAAAATATCAGATGTTTGCATATTTTCTGAAGAAAATAATTACATTTGTTCTCCATTTGTAATAACTAATGCAATTGGTCAACATGTAATATTAGGAAATCCTTTTTTAAATTTAATGCATCCTTATCAATGTGATGGTAAAAAATTATCAAAAATAAATTCTAATTTATCATTTCAATTTGTAACTCTTCCTAAAATTAGAGATCTTTAAAATACTTACCTTAATTTATCTTAAAATCTCACAATATTGTTTTTTGCAGGTTTTAGTTATGATAAAGGAGGAAAAGATTTGGTTCTCTACAATAATATTTTATTTTTTGCAGGAAATGAGAGGCAGAGGCCGTCAATCCTAAAATAAATTTGGTTATAATATAAATCAATAAGTCAAAATAGACTTTCCTAATTCCTCTTCTCAATGGTCATCTCAAATGAGAGGACAAAATTTTCCTTAGTCAGAAATTACTACACTTCTATAGGTTTTAATCCCAATGTTAAAGAAATATTTTAGAAGGAACATCCTCAAATCAGGATTATGATTACATTCCAAATGGAGTACAACTACATGCTTTAACTATATCTACAAGTGATCTTAAATTAGATCCTTATGATGTAGCAAATAGATATTTTATCATCCTTCTAGTTCTCAATTTGGTTTAAAATAGGACCTTTACCCCTTAAAAACCCCGTCATACATAATGCAGATTTTTTAAATTTCACAAAATTTGCAGATGTTAAAGACAAACCAAAAACAAATCATCCTCAGAATGGTCTCCTACTTATGAGGATAGTGAAATAGCCCTTTCTCAAATATATATCCACCAAATTCCTTCATTTTCAGATTGGAAAATACCATCTAACCCAAGCCTTAAAATTCATTTCAAATTACAATAAAATTGAATATCAATTTACCTATTATGATATGGTGGATAGTTTCTCCAAAGTATTCTTATATCAAAACTTCCTTGTGTAGACACACTTTGGTGGATACGCTTGAATGAATTTCCATTTTTTGAAAAACCCATACAAAATTGGTTTATTGAATTGTTCAAAAAATTGGGACCAAACATGAAAAATTTTTTACCCTGAAAATTCAACCATGGTTGTCTTAGCCAATTCCAATATTTCTAGTTCCTCAAAAATTCCAAAAATCCTGAAATCTTTGGAGAATCCTTTCTATTATTCTTAAATAAAATTCCAAATACCATGGTTATTTGCATGGAATATAATAGGATTATGCAATTGATGGCATTCCACAGCTCAGAAGAAATATTTATATCACAAAATGGTGGCCCCCAAAGTGTCAAAGTTGATCTATGATTCATTCAAGAAAATCTTGGAACAAGATGATGTTCTTCTAGCAAAAGGAAAATTATTTAGATGTTTCTTTCATGTATCTCTTTCAAAAAGAGACCATTTTTTTTTGAAAATAAGAAAAAGAAATGATTGAAAAAATGAAAAAAGAAATTGATAGAATTTTGCTGTCTCTACTCCACTTAAGGAGAAAAGGGAAAAATTAGCAAAAGAAAAAGAAAAAGGAAAAGTTGAAAAAGAAAAAATTGAAAAAGAAAAATTGAAAAAGAGAAAAATAGAAAAGGAAAACAAAAAATAAATGCCTCAACATCTTATATATCAATGAGGATTTAATAAATCTTAATGATGAAGAAGAATTTGATTACATCTGTATATCAAATCATGATCCTTATCCTGAGATGACAGAAAAAGAAAATATAACTTTGAACAATTAATATATGATCTTTATAAAATAAAAGATTATGTATTAAAAGTTTTAGATTCTAATTCTGATAAATCCAGAGCAGTATCTCCAGTATCTACTCAAAAGACATTCTCATCTGAAGAAATTGAAGATGATAAAATGCCGATAAGAAGATCTGCAAGAAAGAAGAAATCAAAAAACTGAAATACAAATTTCCAAGAATATGAAGACAAGTGGAAGACTTTGCAAGGAAAAGTTACAAGAAATATCAAGGCAAGTGAAAGACAAGTGGAAGATAAAGACAAGTAAAGGATAAAGTGGAGTTAGAAAAATGTCACATCACTTTGAATTGTTGTCTTTTTGAATTATTGTCTTTTACTTTTTTATTTGGTTTTTAGTGTTTAGAAAGTTTATAAATAAAGCCCAAAATGGGTTGTAAAGGACATCTTTTCATTACTACATCTTTCAATCTTTGAAGAAAGCTCTCTAGCTCTCTTTGTAATTCTCTTTTGTAATCAAGAGTTCTTATGAAATAGAAATTTCTTGGTTTCAAAACTTTCTCTTCTTTTCGTCAAACAAGCTTCTCTTCTTCTTTCTTCTTTAAGCTTTTATATTTTACAGGTTTATGCTAAGGAGTTAAGAAGTTCTTTCAAGTTCTTCCCTCCTGTTGTAAATTACTTTCAAGTTTTGCACATAAAGCTTGAAGATAAATGCTTCAAGATTAGAGAAAATAAGTAGTAAGTCCCTTACTATTTTATTTTTGTTTATTTAATTTTAATGTTTAATTCCTGGTGTAAATTTGGTATCAAAGCCATGGAAGGCTAAGCCTCCTTTCGGAGGGGGATTACTAGCAGTTATGGTAAGGTAAGTGAAACTGATAAAACTAAAATTGTTAAAAATAGAAAATTATATTATCTGAAAATCATAAAATGATGTTAAATTTAATTAATGAAATTAAAAATCCTATAAAAAGAAATCAATATTTTGAAATATATTTTCAAAATAATTCTTTACAAAATTATTCTTTTCCATCTAATGAAAATTCTTTTCAAAACAATAATTCTTTAAATATAAAACAAATAGATAAAGTAGAAACTTCCTTAAAAGAAGATAAAATTACTTCACCTATATTAAAACAAGAAATTAATGAGTTAAAAACAGAAATTAAAATATTAAAAAATAAGACTTTAGAAGAAAAAGAACTTAATAAAATAGAAAAAAAATTTGATCAAAATTCTCAATTAAATACTTTAATTACTTCTCAAAAATATTACATTTTTGCAACTCTTATAATAAATAAAGAATATAAAATTAAATCAATAGCAATGGTAGATTCAGGTGCAGATTTAAATTGTATTAGAGAAGGAATAATACCTTCTAAATATTTTGAAAAAACTCAAGTCATATTAAATGCTGCACAAGGGGGAAAAATACAAGTAAATTATAAATTATCAAATGTGTGTATATTTTCTGAAGAAAATAATTATGTTTGTTGTCCATTTGTTTTAGCTAAAACAATTAACCAACATATAATATTGGGAACTCCTTTCCTAAATTTAATGCATCCATATAAATGTGATGGTAAAACATCGTCAAAAATTGATTCTGATTTATCATTTAAATTTATTACTTCTCCAAAAACTAGAGATCTTTGTTCTTTAAATTTGTCATCTTTACAAGAAAATATAAAATTAAAAAATAATCAAATTGATTTTCTTTCAAATGAGATTTTATCTTTAAAAATAGAAGAACAATTAAAATCTCCAAAATTACAAAATCAAATTAAAAATATTACGCAAGAAATTACTACAAAAATTTGTAGTGAATTGCCAAATGCTTTTTGGGAAAGAAAACAACATATTGTTGAATTACCATATGAAAAAGATTTTGATGAACAAAAAATACCAACAAAAGCAAGACCATCTCAAATGAATAAAGAAATGGTTGAATATTGTAAAAAAGAAATTGATGTTTTGTTAAAAAAGAAAATAATTAGAAAAAGTTACTCTCCTTGGAGTTGTTCTGCATTTTATGTTAATAAAAATTCAGAAATTGAAAGAGGTGTTCCAAGATTAGTTATTAATTATAAACCCTTAAACACAGTCTTACAATGGATTAGATATCCAATTCTAAATAAAAAAGATTTATTAAATAGGACTTTTGGAGCAATGATATATTCTAAATTTGATTTAAAATCTTAATTTTGGCAAATACAAATTGCTGAAAATGATAAATATAAAACTGCATTTCCTGTTCCATTTGGTCATTATGAATGGAATGTAATGCCTTTTTGGTCTCAAAAATGCTCCTTCTGAATTTCAACATATAATGAATGATATTTTTTCATCATATTCATTTATAATTGTTTATATTGATGATATTTTAATTTTTTCACAAAATATTGAACAACATTTTAAACATTTGAATATTTTTATTAAAATAGTTGTTAAAAATGGTTTAGTTGTTTCTGCTAAAAAATTAAAATTATTCCAATCTAAAATTAGATTCTTAGGATATGAATTAGAAAATGGTCAAATTACTCCAACTGCTAGAAGTATTGAATTTGCAAATAAATTTCCTGATGAATTAATAGATAAAAAACAATTACAAAGATTTTTAGGAAGTTTAAATTATATTGGTGAATATTAAAAAAATTTAGCAATTGATAGTAAACCTTTATATGATAGATTAAAGAAAAATCCTCTTGCATGGTCTGAAATTCATACAAATGCAGTAAAATTAATTAAACAAAAAGTAAAATTTTTACCATGTTTAAGTTTAGTAAATCCTGATTGGTTTAAAATTGTTGAAACTGATGCTTCTGATATTGGTTATGGAGGAATTTTAAAACAAAAGAATCAACAAACTAATAAAGAAGAATTAGTTAGATACTATTCTGGAACATGGAAAAATGCTCAAATAAATTATTCTACAATTAAAAAAGAAATTCTTAGTATTGTTCTTTGTATTTCTAAATTCCAAGATGATTTATTAAATCAAGAATTTTTACTTAGAGTTGACTGTAGTGCTGCAAAAGAAGTTTTACAGAAAGATGTAAAAAATATTGCATCTAAACAAATAATTGCTAGATGGCAAGCTATTTTATCTGTATTTGACTTTAAAATTGTCTATATTAAAGGTGAATTAAATTCTTTACCTGATTTTCTTACTAGAGAATTCTTACAAGGATAAAATTTTTTGCAGGTTATGAAACAACAAACTGAAGAAGAAATTGAAATTTTAAAAGAAAATTATTTAAAAGATTATCTTCAAAAATTTTCTAAAAAAGAAATTAGAATAAGAAATTATAATACAAAATCCTTAAAGGATCAAATTTTTATTCATCAAGTACAATATTACAGAATGGTAAGAGTAAAGAAATTCATACAAAAATCAGATTCACCAAATAAAGAAGCTTATTATAGATTTATAAAATCTTTTGGAAAGAAAATATATTTTGTTTAAAAAAACAAAGAATGGAAGAAAATTTTAAATTACAATGGTTAAAAGATTATATTGAAAATCCAGCTACAATTAAGAAAATTAGAAAAATTTATTCATTAAAAGAAAGAGTTCGACAAGATTTTGAATTTCCTCATGTTTATCATGTAGAAAATGTAAATGTTTTATCAATAAAACAACAAGTATTTTTACATCAAATGCAATACTACCAAATGTTGATTTCATATCACATGAATAAATCTAGCAGACATCCAATAATAAATCAATTTTTATGGAATCGTCTTGAAAATTTTAGAAAAGAAATTGCTATTATTATTTAAAATCTTTTTATTTTAAAATTTTTTGCAGGAAATGCAAGGTAGAGGTGGAAGAGGTCATAGACCTCAAATGGATTTTGGTTATGTTAGCCATTACAATTCCCAATATCCTCCACTATACTGGTCATCTCAAATGAGAGGTCAGTCTTCTTTAAATCAATCAAATTCCAAAAATAATTCTCTTGTTCCATTGGGTCATATACCCACAACCAAAAATGTCCTTCTTGATGAATCCTCAAATCAGGACCATGATTATATTAAAAATGGAATAATCGCACATTCAATTTTCATTTCTGAAACAGATCTCAAATTAGATTTGTATGCGATTATTCATAAATATTTCAATAATCCTTCTAATTCTCATTTCAGTTTAAGAGGACCACTTCCTCTAAAAACTCGGCATACTTATGCAGTTTTTTTAAATTTTACCAAAATTGCTGATATAAATGACAGACCCAGAACCAGTCGTCACCAAAATTGGTTTCCTACAACTGAAGACAATGAAATTGCTTTGTCTCAGATGTATATTCATAAAATACCATCTTATTCTGACTGGAATTCTTCTCTAATTCAAACTCAAAATTTTATTTCAAGATATAACAATTTTGAATATGCATTTACGTACAAAGATATGGTGGAAAGTTTTCACAATGTCCACTTATATCAAAATTCTTCTTACAAGCATACTTGGTGGATTCGTATTGATGAAGCCAATTTCAATAAAATTATTCCAGGTTGGTTTCTTAATTGGTTTAAAATTCATGGACCAAAAGAAGAAACTTTCTTACCTGAAAAATTGAAAAATTTGTTTATTCAGTTTAAAAATGTTTATTCTGAAAAATTTCAGCATTCAAAATTTCCAAAACAATCATTTTTACTCTTTTTAATAAAATTTCAATTTCCATGGTTATATGCTTGGAAATATGAAACTGGATACAATACTGATAGAATTTTACAGCTCACAAGAGTTGGGTACACTAAATGGTGGCCAAAATGTCAAGTAGATTACATTGAAATTGAGAAGTCACTTGTTAATGCAAAAAGTTCTCTTGAAAAAGAAAAAGTGACACAAGAATTTGATAATTTTTCTCAGAAAGAATTAAATGAGAAAAATGACTTGATTGCAAAATTGCAAAATGAATTGAAAAAAGTGAAAGCTGTTTCTTCTCCTGAAAAAGAAAAAGAAGAAAAAATGACAAAAGGAAAAGAAAAGGAAAAAATTGAAAAAGAAAAATAGAAAAGAAAAAAGAAAGTGAGAAAAGAAAAAAGAAAAAAGAAAAAAGACCATCCATTTCAAGATTCTCTTTTGATAAAAATTTGATCAAATTCACTGATGATGAACCTTCAACAGAAGAGGATTTGCAAATTTCTTCAGATGAAAATTCAAGTACCAATTCTGATGGTGAACAATTGCAAATGACAGAAAAAGAGAAAAATGAATTCGAACAATTAATACATAATCTGTATAAAAATAAAGACTATGTATTAAAATTGTTGGATTCAAGTTGTTCAGAAAAATCCAGAGCAAATACTCCTTAAAGAAAATCTTCATCGGATGAAGCTGGAAAAATTAGTTCACAAAAGGTTGCAAAAAAGAAAAATTCAAAGAAATGATATCAAGTGGGAAGGAAAATTCCAAGCAAGTGGGGACATCAATCAAGTAGGAGACATCATGGAGACAAAGAAAAGTGAAGTTAGAAAAATGTCACATCACTTTTGAATGGTTGTCTTTTGTATTATTGTCTTTTACTTTTTTATTTTGTTATTAGTCCTTACTTTTTTGTATTTTATTTAAAAGTCCTTAGGTGGTCTATAAATAGAATCCAAATGGGTTGTAATAGACACCTTTTCATTACTACATCTTTCAATCTTTGAAGAAAGCTCTCTAGCTCTCTTTGTAATTCTCTTTTGTAATCAAGAGTTCTTATGAAATAGAAATTTCTTGGTTTCAAAACTTTCTCTTCTTTTCTTCAAACAAGCTTCTCTTCTTCTTTCTTCTTTAAGTTTTTATATTTTACAGGTTTATGCTAAGGAGTTAAGAAGTTCTTTCAAGTTCTTCCCTCCTGTTGTAAATTACTTTCAAGTTTTGCACATAAAGCTTGAAGATAAATGCTTCAAGATTAAAGAAAATAAGTAGTAAGTCCCTTACTATTTTATTTTTGTTTATTTAATTTTAATGTTTAATTCCTAGTTATTATTTGGTATTTGAAGAAAGCTCTCTAGCTCTCTTTGTAATTCTCTTTTGTAATCAAGAGTTCTTATGAAATAGAAATTTCTTGGTTTCAAAACTTTCATGACACATATTAGCAATTTGATAAGGTGTAAACCCATCAAGATTCCATTCATATATAGCATTATTTTGATAACAATTTTGCCAATCACCATGTTCTTCAATTAAAAGATCTTGAGGAGTTGGTCTAGGATAATAAAATTGAGTTTGTGGATATTTTGGACTAAATTTTGAGTTAGGTTTCTTTATTTTATTTATTTCCAATTGATTTGAATCTTCATCTATGTATAAATTATTAAACATTTCTTCTAATTGATCTATTTTCATTTAAATTTATTACTTCTCCAAAAACTAGAGATCTTTGTTCTTTAAATTTGTCATCTTTACAAGAAAATATAAAATTAAAAAATAATCAAATTTTGTTCAGGGTCCTAAACGATAAGAGTATTGAAAGAATGATTGAACTATTAATTGGAATTCAAATAGCATATTAGTATAGTATAATAATAGAATTAGAATAATTAATTAGAAAAGTTAATGTTGTAAACCTAAACTTATACTTATAGCGGTTTTGGAGCTATGGTCGAATGCTAAGGCCTAACCGAATCAAATACATTTATAACCCTAATCCTCACGACATTTAAGGTGCATCAAGACACCGACGTTTTGTAGCTAGAGGAAGTAGGGATTGTACCCACAGGGAGGGAATGAGTCTACGGATATAGTGCAAACATGTGTGAAGTAGTGAGAGTTAAAACAAGTAATGAAATCTAAACTAAAAACTAGAGAAAATAGAAAATGAGGAATAAATGCATCGACGATAAGGAATCATGCAATGAAGTGTACGCTTGGAGTATTGGTTTTCCTTAACGATAGTGTTTTATGTGGTTTACAAGAATGGGTTAATGAACTAAGAGTGTGACAACATCAATCAAGTTCCAATTTTATGGCGGAAGCTAGAATCTAATTACGTTGACATCTATGGGAAATTAACTTCATAACTAATCCCCCCTTTATGGCAGAGGCAAGGATTTTCCAATTTAGGTCAACCAAGATCCCTATGTTGCCCCAAGCTTACCGCACTCTAATTCGGCTCTTCCTTTATGGCGAAGGCAAGAGCCAAATCTAGTCACTCTTTCGAATGTCACACCTAATCTATTCCTTCCTTTATGGCGGAGGCAAGGTCTAAATTACTTCATTCTACCCAAATTCATCAACCCTAACGCCGATATCTCAATGTCCTAACCAATTCCCCTTTTATGGCGGAGGCAAGAAAAGGCTAGCACATCTCCAATAATCTACTACCCACATACTAATCTACCTTAAGCATTACTAGTATGGAATGTTAGATTAGCTTGTAGTTCCAAATTCTAGATTACCCAAAGCATAAATCCACATAAAAGCACAATAATTCAACAATCAATAATCAATCTCAAAGGGCACTAGCAATTTAGCACATCAAGACTAATAAGAACATCACAACAATGCTCCCCTTTGATGTTCCAAGCCAAAGCTCCAAACTTTCCTTACTAAACAAGTCCTTAGAGCCAAGACCTTACATGAAATCCTCTCCAAATGATGCTATTTACACCAAGAACACACACTAAATATGTGTTCTTGTGGAGCCTCTAGAGAGAGGAGCTCTCAAAACTAACCAACTAACCTAACAAAATGGCTAACTCCTTCTTTCTCTTGGCTGCACACTAGATAAATGAAAGTAGGGTTTTGCCTTGTGTGCTAGACGTTCCCAAAATGCCCTTGGAGACCCTGAAAAATGGAGGGCAAAATTGACTTGTAGAATCTGCCTTGCTACTTAACGTCGCGACTTTCGTTGTGAACGTCACGACGTTCCTCCATTTGAAGCTTAACGTCGCAACATTCGTTGTGAATGTCGCGATGTTCAGCCTGCTACTGATTTCCAGCGGCGCGCCGTATAACTCTCTTCGGAGCGCCGTAACTCTCTGTCCAAGTCTATGAAAATGCTCCAAAATGGCTCTTTTTGCTCCTTCATTCCATTACTCACATTTGGCCCCAATGTCCTACAAAACACGTTAAAATACATAAAAAAAACATGCACAAAATGGTACAAGGATAATCAAAGGTTAAGTACAAACCAATCCAATAAGGTGAAATTCTTCACCTTATCAATACCCTAAGCCCTAACTTCTAAACTATAAACTCTAAAATATAAAGATTATAAAAGTAAAAAATAATATTAGAAAAATAATTATGTGATGAAACTGAAGAGATATAGAAATATTTATAGAATTATAAAAATAAAAATAAGAAATTTAGTTTTTTTGCCGGTTCCAGCTACACATTTTTAAGAACCGGAATCTTCTAGCTGGTTTCGATTTCGATTTGGAACCGTCCAAGTGGCCATGTCTACATAGCTCCTTGAAACTATACGGCCATGATTGGACACACAGCCTCTAGCCATTTCTTTTCTTGGGATTGCAGTGCTTCTTTTGCCTCATTGGGGCCTTGTCCCTTGGACCTCAATGCCTTTGTGATAACCATTCATAGTGAAAAAAAGAAAATATAAGGAGTGGAATAGTGAAAAAAAGATAGAAACGACTGGGGTTGGCTTTCTATATGCATTTAGATAAGTGGTTCTCTCACTTTTCTATTATATTATAAATAATTTTTAATTGCATTTTTTAAGGTTAAAAGTGGATCAAATTTGTATAATTTGTATAAATTATTATAAGATATTGGAAAATTATTTTGTTTGGACAATGTGGTAACATCGAATTTATTTTGTTTGGAATTGTGTTAATTTAGAATTAGTATGAATTGAACTTTGAATTGGACATTGTATAATTACAAATTGATATTGTTTTTAATATTGCCCTTACTTGACTAGGGGTTTGTATTGGATATTATTTTTATCTGACCACGGGGTTGTACTGGATATTGTTCTGACAAGGGAGTTGTACTAAATATTTTTTTGACTCCATTAGGGAGTTATAACGGATATTGTTTTGGCGAGAGCAGTGCTAGAAGTGATGCAAAGGAATAAATAAAATAAGAAATAAAATATGGTTATTGTATTAGTATTTTTGTCAATTGTTGATTAATTTACTATTGAATGCATGTATGAAATATTTTGTATATTTGGATTATTATATAATTATAATAAAACTGCTTGATCCAGTAGGGAGGTGTTAGAATTACTTACTGTGCATGTTTAACTTACTCCAATCTTTGATATATTTGTTTCAGATGAATAAACCATATTTGAAGGTAGAATTATTTAAGTTTCTATTTAAATTACTGTGCTATGTAAGTTGCTATTTTAGAATTATAGAATTATTTAGTTTTGTTACTTTCAAAATAAATTTATAACTTATTGTTGGCATGTTTGTTTTATTAAGGTAGGGATGCATTAGTTTATTTTGGAAAAAAATAGATTATGATTGTTGGATATTTTAGATTAGTTATTATAAATTTGAAGAGATTTTGAGATTCAAACTCCAAATTCTGGGCGAAGGATTTAGGGCTTGACAGTCTTGGTCTTACATTCTACTTTCTTTCCTTATGCGTTTATACCTCTTTTCTAAACTTCCAAAGTTAATACACCCATTTCTTAGTTAAACATATTCATAAAACACTTAGTTTCTATTCCATGATTCTTCATATTTTGTGCTTAACACTTAGAATTTAAGACCTTGTGGAGGCCTTGTGAAGCCATGGGCTTGTAAAGCTTCCCTAGTCTCTCCTTAACTTTTTTCCATCAAATTCTTCTTCCTTTATCTTTAACTTCCATTTTTTCTCCTCAATCCCCACTTTTGATATTTTATTTCATTTTAGCCCGCAAAAAACAATACAAATAATCATAAAATGCTATAAAACAAGGTAAACTCTATGTGAAAACATACAAATAAATTCGTATATTACTAACTCATCAATTATTCAACACATAAATATGAGGGTAAAATTCTGAAATGGTCACTAAACTATCGCCAATTATTGATTTTGATAACTTCAACTTTTTATTAATGAAATAGGTCACCTGTTTATTATTTTTGGCAAAAAAGGTCATTCTGTCCATTTAATTGGTTGGTGCAAATGGAAATACAATTAGTTGTACTACTAGCAATGATTTTAAGAGTTAAAATTATCCAACAATAATTTTTTATGTCTATCTCACCCTAAACCATGTCATTACCATCTCCGAGGTTATCGAGCAATTGAGAAAAATATGTTATCGACTGATTTGAAGAATTGAGTTTGAAGAAGCTCTTAGTTTGAGTCTTCGAGAAGCGCCACAAAGAAAGTTTTGTAAAAACAATGACAATTAGCTTAAATAATGACCTTGTGGTCGGCCAAGACATTCATCAGACAAGGTTATATCATTAAGTCTAGCTTGTCTTCCATTACTTGAAGTTGCTTCATGATATTGGCAAATTTCGTAACCTGCAAATTTTAAGTATTCTTAACAATTTAGATCAATTTTGAAAGCACTCATTCCAAGGATGTATTGAAAATCTCTATTGTAAACTTATGCGTCTTATCCGTATAAGGATGTAGAAACTTTTGTTGGTTTGTTGTGGTAGTGGTATTGGCGACATCAAAGTAGTTGTGGATATTGTAGTGATAGGTGCAAATATATGTATATAAAATGTGCCCGTGGTTGCTATTCACTCGTAATCAAAGAGAAGCTAAATAACCCCAGTAAAGGTGATAATATAGTGTGTTCGTTCCCTCAGGGAGAGAGCTATATTGAAATTCTAAAGAAAATATTTTTGGATTTTTACAGTTTATTGAACTGAAAATAAGAAAGTAAATAGCAAAGAACTAAAACTAAAATGGTGATTTGTTTTAAACTTTGAGTTAAGAAAGTGTACTCCCGAAATTATATTTTAGGGTTACATAAAAAGCACACACACCTCCTATCTATGGTTATCCAAAACAAGGGTAAATAAAATAACTCACGCCCTCCTATGTGGTAAGAGGCAAGGAATGATTTAGGCACTTACCTACTTAGATATTAACAAATTCGTTAAACCCTCCTATGTGGTAAGAGGCAACGTTTACTTCCTTAATTAACTCGTAATCTAATACAACTATTGTAAAGACCTAGGGTCTGAATCTTACTTATTTTGATGTTTAACAAACAATTATGTTTATGCTAATGGTTCAAATAAGTGTCTCAATGTGATAGATATTCAAGAGAAGCCAAGCATGGAACTTTAGTGCATGAAGAAAGAATTGGAAGTGCAAAAGATACAAAGTTGGTAAATTAGGTCATTTCCCAACCCCTAAACCCTAATTATGCAAATAGCTCAAGAATTTGTTTTACTCATTTAAGGCTCAAGTAAAAATGATTTCAAAATGTTAGTAGTCTTCAAATACATTTCAAAATATGAGAAACATACTTGCACAAAGTCACACAAAGTAGCACAAATGATTTGGAAAACAAAAATTGAAAAAAAAGTTTGAAAAAAATAGGATCGGACGCTGAGGGCAGAGTTTCGGACGTCCGAAACTTAGGTTCGGAAGCCTCTCATTGGTCATCTGACCGTCCGAAACTCTGGTGAAAAATCAAGCACTCAGTAGTTTAGGTTCGGACGCCTCAGGGCAGTTTTGGCCGTCCGAAACTTAGGATCGGACGCCTCCCAGGGTCCGAAACTAGCGTCCGAAACTCAAGTTTTCAAATAATGGCTGGTTTTTGAAAAGTCAAACATATACGTTTTTTTGTCATCTTTTGAGGGATTTAAATACAAGCCAACACATTAACGTTTCATAAGACACAACACTTGATTCCCTGAGCTTTACATCTGAAAAACACTCTCTACAACTCTCACATTTCAACTTGATTTCAAAAGAAACAAAAGATCAAAAGTTTCTTGAGCCATCTTTGAGTTCTTCATTTCATCATTGAGCTATATAGTTTGAGTTGTAATTTTCTTAATAGGAATCATACTTTGAACTTCACTTCATCTTATTCATCCTTATTGAGGGTTGTAATTTCATTATCAAACATCTATTGTGAGTGATTATAAAAGGTTTCTCAAGTGAGAGTAAAAACCTTGAGCACATAGCTTGGGATAGCTAGTGAAAAGGTTGAACCTTGGTTGAAATCCTAAGTTGAGATATTTGGGTTGTAAAAGTGGTTCTTTTGATCTCACCACAAGAAGAAGATCAATTCATATTAAAGAGGTTTGAAATCCTAAGTTGGAAAACTTAGATA
Organism: Ophiorrhiza pumila; assembly: GCA_016586305.1. Classification (NCBI taxonomy): domain Eukaryota; kingdom Viridiplantae; phylum Streptophyta; class Magnoliopsida; order Gentianales; family Rubiaceae; genus Ophiorrhiza; species Ophiorrhiza pumila. The sequence goes on from BLIW01000010.1 coordinate 18,643,608, forward strand.
GTGGATGTAGAGTACTCCAAGGAGGATACTTGAACCACTCTAAATTGATTGTGTTCTTGATTTCCATTGCCTTCATTTCTGCACTTATTTGATTTGCTTATGCTTTGATTTATTGATGTTAATGTGTTGAAATTGTTGATTACATTTCTGGAATATCAATATATACCTTACACTTGTTGTGATTCACACTACTCACTCACTTGTGTAGAAGTTGAATTGATTAAGTTCACATTAAATTTTTAAAAACCTAATTCACCCCCCTCGTAGGTTGCCTTAGAGCTTACAATTGGTATCAGAGCTTGGTCTCTATTTGCTTAGGCTTAAAAACCTTAGAGTAAAGATTATGGCAACAAACAATGCTATGTTTATGGAGGGACAATCTATCTCTAGGCCTCCAATGTTTAATGGAACCAACTACAGCAGTTGGAGAGATAGAATGGAAATCTATCTCAAATCCATTGATATTGAGATGTGGTATATTATAGAAGAAGGACCTTATAAGGCTGAGATAACTATAGGGGATGAAACTAGAGAAAAGAAAAGGAGTGAACTCACTGAAATCGATAGAGAAACCTCACCCTAAATGCTAAAGCCACAAATGCCTTATATAACTCACTAGATGTCAATGAATCAAGTAGAGCTAAAGGATGTAAAAATGCACATGATATTTGGATGAAACTTAGGGAAATTCATGAGGGAACCGAAGATGTAAAAGAGGAAAAGAATTCATTGCTAGTAACACAATTTGAAAGCTTTAAAATGGATAGTATTGAATCCATAGATAAGATGTTTTGTAGATTCAATAGCATAATCAAAGATTTGGAAAGTCTAGGAAAAATCTATCCCTTGGGTGAGCAAAATAGAAAGATTTTAAATTCATTACCTAAGGAATGGGAGTCAAAAGCCATAGAAATTGAAGAAGCTAAAAATCTGAGAGAACTACCCATAGATCAACTAATTAGTTCACTTATGTCATATGAGCTAAAGATAAAATCTAAAACTCAAAAAGAAGAAGACACTAAGGCTAGGAAGAATATAGCACTTAAAGTGTCAAAGAATGAGAATGATGATGATGAAGATGAGGAAGATATAAATGAACAAGATGATAATGTTCTTGTTTTTCTAACTAGAAAGCTATCTAGGATGATTCAAAGTAGGAAAAACAAGTTTAATAAAAGAAGGAACTTGAAGAGCAAAGATTGGATGAAAGAAAAAGGGGAAACATCAAAAGTCAATAAATGTTATGAATGTAATCAACCTGGACATTTTATTGCAGATTGCCCAAGAAGGAAGAAGGAGTTCAAACAAGACAAAAAGGGCAAAGAAAGAAGCTTCAAGGTCACATGGGATGATGACCAATCCGAAGAGGAAACCGAAGGAGAAGAATAAGGAGTTGCTAACATGTGCTTTATGGGATTTGAAGACCATGAGGTAAGTCTTTCTTCTAGTGATGATGATGATGATAATTGTAATGATCAAGATGAACTTGAACTGTACATTGCTAGACTAGTAGATGAGTTAAAGAAATCCAAAACTCAAAACAAGAAGCTTAAGGCCAAAGTGGAAGAAATCACTTCATGTAATCAAGAGTTAATCACTAAGTATGATTGTGTAGTAATAGAAAATTGTACATTAAAAACAGAAAATGAAAAATTAACAACAGATAGTAACAAGGCTAGAGGAGAGGTTAAAAAGTATGATGAAGTTAAGAAAGAACATGTAGGATTAAAGAAGAGAATTGAAGACCTTAGTGATTGTTTAGCTAAATTCACTCAAGGCACGAACAACTTAGAAATACTTTTAGGAAATCTAAGAATGGGAAATAGTAAATATGGATTAGGATATTCATATGAGATAGGTCAAAGCTCCACATCCAAACCTGTAAAAATTACTCACACATCATATAATCATGAAAATGGGGCTGAAAAATTTAGACAAAATAAACACTATAGGTACGGAATGCATAACACACATAACCAAAGATATGGACATAAGAGGTATAACTTTGAACATAAGTTTAACAATGGTGGACCTCATTATAAAACTTCACACTCTTTTAAATATCATGTAATATGTGATTATTGTTGTAAAAAGGGACATACCTCAAGGAAATGCTTTGCAAGAATGGAAGTTGAAAATGGATCAAAAACATGGATAAGAAAAGATATCAATGATGCAAGAACTTAAATACCTTAAGTCATACATTGATTGTTGAATGTAGGTATGTTTAAAAAACACAATTTTGGACACAAAATGGTTCCTTGATAGTGGATGCTCAAGACACATGACCGGCAATCCCTTATTGCTTAATAACTTGAAAGCTGAAAAAAAGGGACATGTCACTTTTGGAAATGATAAAAAGGGAAAAATACTTGGGATAGGTAATGTAGCAAATAATAATAGCAATGTGATTGAAAATGTGGTTTTGATTGATGACTTGAAATTCAATTTGATTAGCATAAGTCAAATACGTGATAAAGATCTTGATGTGGTGTTTAAACGTGAAAAATGTGTAGTTATTGATCCAATTGATGGAAAGATAGTTCTTACCAGATCTAGGCATAACAATGTATATACTCTTAATTTGTGTGATATTATGGAACAAGATGTGCAATGTCTTAGTGTGGTGCATGATATAACTTGGCTATGGCATAGAAGATTAGCTCATGTGGGAATAGATCACATAAATAATCTAGTTACTAAAGAACTAGTTAGAGGCTTACCTAAACAAAAATATGAAAAGGATAAAGTGTGTGATTCATGTCAATTTGGAAAACAAACTAAAAATACATTCAAACCTAAGAACATGGTGACAACTTCAAAACCCTTAGAATTGATACATATGGATTTATTTGGATCTTCACAAACTACAAGTTTAGGTGGCAAAAGATATATTTTTGTAATAGTAGATGACTATTCTAGGTACACTTGGGTAATATTCTTGATACATAAAAGTGATACATTTAAAGAATATGCTAGACTATTTAAAAAGGCTCAAAATGAGTTAAATTTAAATGTGGTAAAAATTAGAAGTGATAATGGAAACGAATTTGTAAATGAAAGCTTTATAAATCATTGTGATGAAAATGGTATTACACACAATTTTTCAGTAGTAAAATCACCACAACAAAATGGAGTAGTTGAAAGAAAGAATAGAACACTTCAAGAAATGGCTAGAACTATGCTTTGTGAAAATGACTTGCCTAAATACTTTTGGGCCGAAGCAGTTAACACCGCATGTTATGTCATGAACTGTGCATTAATTAGACCATTATTGAAGAAAACTCCATATGAATTAGTATATAAGAAAACTCCAAATGTTGGATATTTTAAAGTTTTTGGTTGTAAATGCTTCATTCTTAACGTAAAAGATACCTTGGAAAAATTTGATAAGAAATCGGATGAAGGAGTATTTTTAGGATATTCCGAAATTAGAAAAGCATATAGAGTGTATAACAAAAGAACCATGATAATAGAAGAGGCAATTCATGTATACTTTGATGAAGGTGACACAAGTAAAAATCATGAAGAAAGTGATGAAGAAATAGGAATAGAAGAAAATCCATCTAATGAGCAAGATAAAATTGAATTAGACAACAATTCATCTTCACAAATTGATCCTAAAGAAAATATTCAAAACATAGATAATAATCCACAAAAGAGTGATCTTCCAAGAGCTTGGAAATTCATCCAAAGTCATCCTAAAGACTTAATCATAGGAGGTCCATCTAGAGGAGTCAACACTAGGTCATCTTTGCATCTAGATAATAATTTGGTATTCCTCTCACAAATTGAGCCAAAAGACATAAATGAAGCCTTAAAAGATGCCAATTGGATCATAGCTATGCAAGAAGAATTAGATCAATTTGAAAGAAGTAAAGTATGGAATCTAGTACAAAGGTCTAAAGACACTTCAATTATAGGAACTAAATGGATTTTTAGGAATAAACTAAATGAAGTAGGAAATATAGTAAGAAACAAAGCTAGATTGGTGGCTCAAGGGTATAGGCAAGAGGAAGGTATAGACTATGATGAAACCTTTGCTCCCGTTGCAAGGCTTGAGTCTATCCGCATGTTACTTGCATATACTTGTTTTAAAGGATTCAAACTCTTTCAAATAGATGTTAAAAGTGCATTTTTAAATGGATTCATTCAAGAGGAAGTATATGTAGAATAACCTCCCAGTTTTGAAAACAATACGTTCCCTAATCATGTATATAAATTGGTCAAAGCTCTATATGGATTAAAACAAGCCCCTAGAGATTGGTATGAAAGACTTAGGGCTCGTTTGGTTGGCGGGAAAGTAATGTTTAATGGGAATGTGATTTCTAGGAATGTGATTTCCAGGAAAAAGAATACTTTTCCTATGTTTGGAAAGATTAGGAATGTTTCACAAGATTCATATTCCAGTGTTTGGTTCAAATTAATTAAACAAGGAATCTAATAAATTTATTATTAGAACGCCTAAAATACCCCTACATATAAATACATATGTATAAAAGAATATGTAAATATGTTTTTTGAAGTCCAAATGTAGCTAATATTAATTAAACACATTTTAAGTTTCTAACTCAAGAATATTCTTAAATCTAAATTAAAACAAGCATGTTTCTTATTTCATTTTAATGACTTATCAACATGAGAATAGAGCGGAATGTAGTAACACAACCTCTTAACGTGGCATAATTGCTTTGTTTGCCTAAAAAATAAATTTGCAACTCATTACAAAACCAAAAAGAAAAAATTTTGAGAGATCAATTGCCCAAAAAGTTTATCTTATAACAAAATGTTGGGGCAATCAATAAATTGTTGGTTTAATATGATTGTCACTTTAACATCATGCATTCATACGACTATATAAAAACACTGCAAAGACATTATGTTTAATTATTAAATAGTAGCTTTGATTAAAAAAAATGTCATAAAAATACACCGTTCAACATCTAATAACAAATAAAATAGATGAAATAAAATCATAAAGTTTTCTAAATTATTTTTCTCCAAGTAGTTCTATTAAAAACATTTCTTTTTCATCATTATTATCAAGAGTAAAAAAGTAGTCCAACAAATCTGAATCTCGAACAAGTTTCATAGCAGCCTTTTGTTTTTCAGAATTCGTCAGAACTTCAATTTTTCGCAATTCGTCGTTAAGCTTGTGGCGATTATTCATTTTTTGTTGATCAGCACCTGCAAAAGTTTCTACAAATTTGGCCATTTGCTCATTAGATTTATCCATTTGAGAAGTAATTGCGTCAGTCAAATGCTCTAAGCTCACTATTAAGCTATCCGTACTTCTCTTTCTCTTCTTTTCAGGCTTTTTTGAAGTTCTTTCACCTCGAGGTTGGGTAATTGGTGGTGTAAAATGAGCCTCACCCTCATCAGATTCTTCATCCTCTTGATCGATACTTTGTTCTCTTTCTAAATCTTCAATCACATCTCTTGGAGCTTCAGCATTAATTCCAGTAGCCCTATCTTTTCCCCAAACAATCGCTAATTGATCATAATATGGAAAAGGCTTATTTTTCAGGAATGATTTATCTGGATGACTCTGCAAAAATACAATAGTGCATAAGTGCGTATGAATATCATTAAAAATATATAATATAGAATAAAATGCGTGAAATAAGTTTTTACCTTCAAGTAATCATTCCACACATCTATACTTGCGGTAACACAGTTTTTATCATCATCCCAACCAAAACCACTCAATTCTCCATTTGTTCGCACATCATAAACAGCATAATATTGTTTTTTAAGTAACTTACAACGAGATTCAATGTGAGGCTTTTCTTTAAGATCATGACCAGGTAGTTTTTCTTCTAATATCCTTTCCAGTTGTTTTTGATATCCCTTTTTCAATCCATTCCCATTTTCACCATCAAACTTTCCACTTCTTTTTAACTCAACCATCGAATCTACCAATTTTGTATCTTCATCAATAGTCCATACATGATTAGCTCCTTTGCCTCGACGAAACATCTATATTAAATAAATAATTTAAATATTAGATAAAATGTACCAAATACAAATAAATAACAATATCATAACATACAATATAAAGACTAAAAAATAAAAAAAATATATAAATCATCAAAATGTGGAAAAAGACATAATTAAAAGAAAAGACATTTAAAACTAATAAATGCAAAACTTTGCATCAAGATTATTGTACCATTAAAAACATTTATGGAAATTTACACTAATTAATGAGCATGCCTATTTTGCATCCATTGGTTAAACATTTGATTTGCCATATTATATCTAAAATTCGTCCATTCTTGAGTTGGTTCAACTGTAGTGATTGGTTCACCATCTAACTCAGTTGCATCATCTTCATTTTGAGCCTCCTCACCGTAACGAATCTCAATAGGATCAACTGGCATGTTTTTCCTAATGTAGTTTTGAAGAAGACAACAAGCCATTATAATCCTGCCTTGTTGCTTGATAGGATAAAAATTTGGATTTCTAATAATATCCCATCGCATCTTAAGCATCCCAAAACATTTTTCAATGACATTTCTTGCTGATGAATGCTTCATATTGAAAAATTCTTCTGGGGTAGTTGGCTGACGTCCAGTCGCCCATTCACTAAGATGATATCTTTGACCTCTAAATGGTGCGAGAAAACCTTTACCATTTGTATATCCCGCATCTACTAGATAGTAATAACCTAAAATTTGAGAACGTATTAAATATGTCATTTACATACTCAATAAAAATATTAATATTAAAATTTTATAAAAATATCTAACATTATAATTTATTATTTAATAGTATATATTTTACATACCATCTTGAATTGGTAGTCCATTTCTTCTACTTAAAGCATCTCGAAGTACCCTACCGTCAGCAGCTGAGCCTTCCCAACCCGGAAGTACATAAATAAATTGCATATCTTGTGAACATACTCCTAAAACATTTGTAGCAATATCACCTTTCCTATTTCGATACCTAGGTTTATCAGCCGCAGGTACCTTCACATTGATGTAGGTACCATCAAGAGCTCCTATGCAATTCTACAAAATCAACCACAATTAATATTTAAATTATCTTATTAATAATTAAAGTAATGTGTTTTTAATATCCCTTAAACCATTTCCATTTCACGTCAGTGGAGTCTCAGGAACAGGCACTTGGAACACTTAACAAATGATCTTGAAGTCTAAGAACTGCATTTAATACTTTATTGAAGTATCTGCTAACTGTTTCTCCTGACCGATAGAAATTCGTTCTAATTGTGCGATTCTTTTGATGATGTGCTAGAATGAATAAAAAAATAGCAACTTGCTCATCCACCGTCATATTCCTTGAAGCTCTTAGTTGGCCAATAGTTTGAAGCATGATAACTAATCTTTTAAATGTATGTCTATCCATGCGTAATTCATCATGGCATATTGTATCACTCGAATATATCAATCTATAAAGGTATCGAGATCGATCATACTCACTAACAGAATATGGAGCTTTTATATAATACTTCCGATGATAATACGTTGCAATGGTTGAAATCACAGAAATCATGAACCTTAACATGTCTAATCTCTTCATGTGCATATGAATCATAACATATAATAATTTTCTCCTTGTATTCAGATCCAATCTAGCCATTCTTTTGAATCAATCACCTAAAAATAAATCGAGATGTAAAATAGATAGAGAACAATAGTAAAAATAAATGTATTTAATATTTCAAAAGTAATGAACTCACATAAAACAATAAAGTTAGAATTATTTTTTTAATCCACCAATAAACTAAAAGGACAGATGGATCATCTCTACTATACAAATAGAGGCAATAAAATAAGAAAAAAATCGTAAAGATTCAATTGTTGAAACACGTCCCATTTCACGTGAGTTTTTGTCAAAGAAAAAAAGGATATATGCTGAGTAGTGAGTAGGGCTCAAGAACAATACATACCAGCTGTTAATTGCCTTATTTCCAATATAAATAAGTGGTAGGTTGAAAGTCTTGAGACCTCGGCACAAACAATGTAACGCCAAGCCACTCGTGCACAATTATTTGTGATTACCTTTGTAAATATTTGCCTCCACAAATTCATATCCATATACGTCGGCGCTGAATCAATTACATTATGAACTTTCATGATCTCCATAGATCTCACTATCTAAAAAGTCATCTTTGTAGGGTGCTACTACACTTAATGTGAGTATTATGGAGGTTCTTTCCATCCAGACAACTTGGGAAGTCCCCCATTACCGACTTTTATGGGGTTCATGAGCCTTGTTGGCGGTGGCATTGGTGCATAAAAAATGACCTAAAATTAAAAGTAGATGTACACTGCCCAAATAACTACTACTATTTAGAATATTGGCCGTTTGTTAATGCTTTTGTTTGTTGACGGTAGGACAACAAAAATCCACCAATAGCCATGTCAACACCTAGCAAGAAGGATTTCACCAATATCTTCTTTATGGGTATTCAACACAAACACCACAAATCCATTGCAATGGATTCGGAAGAATCAACTACCAACAACCTCAGCATACAGTTTGAGGGTGCAATCAAACTGTTTGCCAATTTCATCAGAATTTGCAAGACCACTTGTATGACAGAGGTTTAGGATCAATATAAGGCGTAATGAACTACTATTACACATCTCAAAGCACAAAAAACTACTCTTAATACACATCTCAAAACACAAAAAAGAAAAGGACTACTATTATTCCAATTATAAGCACATTTAAACATCGATTATAAATATATAATCAAATAGAATGAAAATTATTGAAAAATATGTATTGGAACTCAATAAAAAAATCGAAAGAGAAAAATTAACAAAAAATATTAAAAACAGACCTGCAATAAGTCTTCAACGATCGTCTAAAAGAGTTTGTGCTGTAAAGCGTTCTATCTCTGATGGAAGTTTGTTAAGAAAAGTTCTACACTTAGCCTTCCTACTAAGAGAACCAATACGAAGAAAACCCTTGCTGAACCTATTATCGAAGAGAGAGAAAAAAAGGGTTAAAATGTACGCGAAATTTTTTTATTAAATTCCCCGGGCAAGTAATCAGAATACCATCTTTTGTTGAGGAATAATAATCCGGGAAAGTTGTACAACTTTCCTTGTTTTGAGGAATCATTTAACTTTCCATAACCTAATAAAATTGAACCAAACACAGGATTTTAAAAATAAGGAAAAACAATACTTTCCCATGTCAGAATCCAGGCCAACCAAACAAGCCCTTAGTGGATTTCTAATAGAAAAGAACTTTCACAAGGGAATAATAGATACTACATTGTTTACAAAGCATTATGATGATGAATTACTTATTGTTCAAATATATGTTGATGATATTATTTTTTGGTGCTTCAAATGAATAATTATGTGAAGAATTTTCAAATTTAATGAAAGATGAATTTGAAATGAGTATGATGGGAGAACTAACTTTCTTTCTTGGGTTACAAATAAAACAAATGGATGATGGTATTTTTATAAGTCAAGAAAAATACACTAAAGAGTTACTTAAAAAATTTGGTATGGAAGAATCAAAACCAAATGGAACACCTATGAGTACTTCCATTAAGTTAGATAAAGATGAAAATAGTGTGAAAGTTGATGAAACACAATATAGGGGAATGATAGGAAGCTTGCTTTACTTGACTGCTAGTAGACTGGATATTATGTATGCTGTGTGCTTATGTGCTAGATTTCAATCATGTGCTAAACAATCTCACCTCTTGGCTGTAAAAAGAATACTAAGATACCTTAAAGGAACATTAGAACATGGATTATGGTATCCTAGGACAAACATATTTGAATTAGTAGGGTTCACTGATGCCGACTTTGCAGGTTGTAGGGTTGATAGGAAAAGTACGAGTGGAACATGTCAATTCTTAGGAAAATCTCTTGTATCATGGTCTAGTAGGAAACAATCTTCCATATCACTATCAACGGCAGAAGCCGAATACATAGCTGCCGGAAGTTGTTGTTCACAAATTCTTTGGATGAAACACACTTTCCTTGATTTTGGTATAGATTTTGGGTGTGTATCCATTAAATGTGATAACACCAGTGCCATTAATCTAACCAAGAATCCCATTCAACACTCTAGATCAAAACATATTGACATTAAACACCACTTCATTCGTGATCCTGTTCAAAATAAGGAAATCCATATAGAATATGTTTCCACTAAAGAACAATTGGCGGATATCTTTACCAAACCACTCCTGGAGGACCAATTTTCTATATTAAGAGATAGCATTGGTATAATACAATTAAAGTTATCCGAAAACATCGATTTTATATCTTAAAAATGAATTTTAAAAATTCATAGAAGTTTCGGACGCCAGTTTTGGACGCCTATAGCCGTCCGAACCTAAACTTCTGAGAGGGTGCATTTTGGCTGGAGTTTCGGACGCCAATTTCGGACGCCCTCCATAGTTTCGGCCGTCCGAAACTATCGCGTCAAGGTTAAAAATCCTGATTTTCAAAGCAGTTTCTCACAAAATTTCAAAGTGTTCAAACCTTGTTCTCGCGCCTCCCAAACCCAAATCGAATTACAACCGATTAATTTTCAAATTGTTCCATTAAAATCATTCCTTGACATCTAGAGAACATCTTCACCGATTCAAAATACAAGATTTCATAACATATTTCGCTCACTTGATTCCTAGCCCTAAGAATTGGGTAAACCTCAATTTTGGCATTCTTGGTTGGACTTCTTCAAGAACGTGATCATAATGAGTTCATCAAGGGGAAGAAAGCGAACGAAGGTTTCGGCACCTCCACAAACAACGGCCAACAATCCTCCATCTCCATTTATTAATGGTGAGTGCGCTTCTAAGTACAATAGTTATGTTACCAATCAGAAGAAAATTATTGTCCCTAGGATTGTAAGGAATGAAGATTTTGTTGGTGCCTTAGACATCCTAGAGTTATTTGACTATCAAGATTGGAATGAAATTTTGTTTACAAATGAGCCTATTCCCACATTGTTAGTGTATGAGTTTTTTGCCAATTTGCGTCGTCAAAAGATGCTGCTGGGGTTCATAAGTTATGTACTAGAGTCAATTCTGAGGATATCACCCTAACACCTGAAAGCCTTAATACTTTGTTCAAAACTGATCATTCAAATGCCGTAGCTAAAGATGGAAAACCTATCATGAAATACTTTAGGCTTCATTATTCGTCGGATGCTTCTCACGGATTTAATTTCAATGATTTGGTAGCAAGTGCTTTCAATGGTGAGACCTTTAGTAGGGCAAGTGAAGCACCAATCAAGAATTTGAGTCCTAAACACTGCATTCTTTTTCACATCGTTACCAAAGTCATTCTTCCCAATCATGGCCATAAGACCGATCCCAACACTATGAACCTTTACCTCCTATATGCTCTTCTTAAGCAAATTCCTGTCAATTTTGGATGTTTAATGCTTAAGTACCTTGATGTTCATATTAAGGATCAACATCGTAGTTTACCATATGGCATGCTCATCACAAAAATCCTTAGGCATAATGGCATAACCGTAGATAATGTCGCTGAGTACCCTGTGTCTTCCCGTAATTTCTATGATTCGATCTTTCTTAAGTCCATGGGTATATATGTGGTGAATGGGGCTTGGACATTTGACAAGCCAATTGAAGGCCAAGAAGAGGATGAAGACATGATGGAAGGTGATGATGAGGAGGCAGAAAATCAAGGTCAAGATGCACCGGAGCCTGTCCAAGCAACTAACATAGATGAATATTTCAAAACCCTTATTCAAGGGTATTTTGACTCTTTAACTGATCGCATTGATAGTGGTATTGCTGGCGTGCATGCTAGTATGGATAACAGCATGGCCGAGATAAGGGAACAATTGGACGCCTTAACTGTTAGGGTGGATGATTTGGGGAGTGAGATTCATTATGGGCATGAAGTACTTAAGACGAATGAGCAACGTGAAGCTTTGGCTCAAGCTCGCCTCAAAGGAAAGGCACCGGCACGTGACTAGCTATTCTTGTAATAGCCTAGGAACTGTTTTCATGTGTTTCTTACTTTTGGTATTTCTTGATATTTTGGTTGATTTTTTATTACTCTTGACCTTTCTTGATGCTTTGATGCTTTCTTGTTGAATCATGGATCTAATACTTTCTTGTTGATGATTAGTTGTGTTTGAATAATCTTTGATGTCTTGATAATTTGAGGATTTGACATTAATGGTGCTTATTTCATGAAATGCTATATTGTATTACTTTTTGGAAATGTATGGGTTGTTGACAGGTGGAATCAATCCATATACAAAGGAAACTCTGTCAAAAATTTTCAAAAATTATTGCACTTAACCATTTTTTATGCCTAGCCACCCATTAGGTTGCAAGGAGTGGAAAGGTAGTCCTAAGATATGATGTTGTTTCCCTAACACTTTATTTCTCAACAACAAATGGAAACAATGTACATCAAAGTTAATGTTGTTTATGTTTTTGTTATGTATTATTTTGATGATGTCAAAAGGGGGAGAAGAAAAGAGAAAAATAAAAGCGGAATTATATTTGTGATGTAAAAAAGGGGAAAAGAAAAGAGATCAATATTGCATGTTGGTATCATGTAATGAATGTAATGAATATAATGGAAGTATACACATAGGGGGAGAAAAAATAATAATAAAATGGAAGTATACACATAGGGGGAGCATATATCATATCTTTGATTAAAAAGTAACTTATTGCACTTGTTATTTATTATCTTACATAATTGGTTTGTCATCATCAAAAAGGGGGAGATTGTAAAGACCTAGGGTCTTAATCTTACTTATTTGATGTTTAACAAACAATTATGTTTATGCTAATGGTTCGAATAAATGTCTCAATGTGATAGATATTCAAGAGAAGCCAAGCATGGAACTTTAGTGCATGAAGAAAGAATTGGAAGTGCAAAAGATACAAAGTTGGTAAATTAGGTCATTTCCCAACCCTTAAACCCTAATTATGTAAATAGCTCAAGAATTTGTTTTACTCATTTCAGGCTCAAGTAAAAATGATTTCAAAATGTTAGTAGTCTTCAAATACATTTCAAAATATGAGAAACATACTTGCACAAAGTCACACAAAGTAGCACAAATGATTTGGAAAACGAAAATTGAAAACAAAGTTTGAAAAAAATAGGATCGGATGCTAAGGAACGTCCAAAACTTAGGTTCGGACGCCTCTCATTGGTCATCTGACCGTCCGAAACTCTGGTGAAAAATCAAGCTCTCAGTAGTTTAGGTTCGGACGCCTCAGGGCAGTTTCGGCCGTCCGAAACTTAGGATCGGACGCCTCCCAGGGTCCGAAACTAGCGTCCGAAACTCAAGTTTTCTAATAACGGCTAGTTTTTGAAAAGTCAAACATATACGTTTTTTTGTCATCTTTTGAGGGATTTAAATACAAGCCAACACATGAACGTTTCATAAGACACAACACTTGATTCCCTGAGCTTTACATCTGAAAAACACTCTCTACAACTCTCACATTTCAACTTGATTTCAAAAGAAACAAAAGATCAAAAGTTTCTTGAGCCTTCTTTGAGTTCTTCATTTCATCATTGAGCTATATAGTTTGAGTTGTAATTTTCTTAACAGGAATCATACTTTGAACTTCACTTCATCTTATTCATCCTTATTGAGGGTTGTAATTTCATTATCAAACATCTATTGTGAGTGATTGTAAAAGGTTTCTCAAGTGAGAGTAAAAACCTTGAGCACATAGCTTGGGATAGCTAGTGAAAAGGTTGAACCTTGGTTGAAATCCTAAGTTGAGATACTTGGGTTGTAAAAGTGGTTCTTTTGATCTCACCACAAGAAGAAGATCAATTCATAGTAAAGAGGTTTGAAATCCTAAGTTGGAAAACTTAGGTAGTGGATGTAGAGTACTCCAAGGAGGAGACTTGAACCACTCTAAATTGATTGTGTCCTTGATTTCCATTGCCTTCATTTCTGCACTTATTTTGATTTGCTTATGCTTTGATTTATTGATGTTAATGTGTTGAAATTGTTGATTACATTTCTGGAATAACAATATATACCTTACACTTGTTGTGATTCACACTACTAACTCACTTGTGTAGAAGTTGAATTGATTAAGTTCACATTAAATTTTTAGAAACCTAATTCACCCCCCTCTTAGGTTGCCTTAGAGCTTACAACTACCAACTCAACCAAACACTCAAGTTCAACTGCTCCTATGTGATAAGAGGCAATGCCCGAACCAGTCACGCTAATGCTAAACTAATCCCTCTAACTCCTCCTATGTGGTAAGAGGCAACAGCTAAGGTAAAATTAATCTAACAAATTCACAACCAACCTACAAAAGATTCCAAACAACCCACTCTAATCCTCCTATTTGGTAAAAGGCAAGATTAAAGCAAGTTATCACTAAATAATTTACTGAACTTTAAGAAAATATTCATCATACATAATACTCGCGCGATATATCATGCATAATTATGAAGAACACAACGAAACTCATTCTACAAAGACCATAAGATAGAACTTAGCATGTAAATTAAGCACAAAAATCCTTATTTATAATTCCGAGAGCAAAATAAATTTAGCCAAGCATGGTTAAATCAAACATCAGCATATTAATATTAAATAACATTATTGAAAACATAATCTTAAAAAGAAAGACAACACCTTGAATTGTGAATCCATAGATGAAATATTTACTCCTAAAAGAATGAATTCAATAAGAGATGATGTTCTCAAAATCTGTACAGCTGCAAATTCTCAGTGCAATAACCAAAAAAATAAAACCCTAGCTATTATAAAGAGAAAACCCTTGCTTAAAATCTCTCAAAATTGTCACACCTCAAAAATCTATAAACCTAGCCCTATTTATAGTGATTCTATAAAAATATTTGCAGATAAGTCTATCACGAGAACCTTGTCGGACACGAAATCTCAAAGTGGGCCAAAAACACAAATTTCCAAAAATAACTTGGAAATACACGCGATCCCCAACGTCGCGACGTGCAGGGTCGCAAATCTCAACGGCCACCCACGTCGCGATGTGGGAGGGGTCCTGACGTCGCGACATGGCTCAGTACCAATCTTATCAAAAAATCACCTAAAAAATCACCAAAAATTAATTTTAACGACGTTGCGACGTGGAGCAGATCTTCACTCTCATCACGAACTTTTTTCAATTTTTCCTCCACTTTGCTTTCGATTTGACTCTCATATGATTTTCTTCTTCTAAGCATACACCATGATCAACAAACCTACAAATAAAACACTAAAACGAATCAAAAAGAACAAGATCGACCAAAAAAGAATGAAGTATAAAACACTAAATAAAAGGTAAATAAATTCACCTTATCAATTTCACCTACACTTAACCTTCGTTCGTCCCCAAACAAACTAAACTAAACATGACAAACTTAAACCAAAAGACTAACATAAAGGTCCTAACAAAATACTATCACAAAATAGCAAATGCCATGTAAATACCTCATAATCTCAAGTATTCAAATGTCAAGTACACATAATGTACATCCCCAAAAGTTATCAAAGTACATTAATGTACTCATTTAGACACGTTGAGCCAACCATGTGTATGCGCGATAGGTTCCACCTCAATTCATAACTCATCTACAAGCATGCCATAAGTTAGGGCTCTAACAAGTAAGTCTTCGTCTCAACGTTTCCTCACTAAACACATTAAAAATTCATCATTCAACTCATATTAATGAGTATACGCTCGGCAAACCTTTAAGTTCATAAATAACACTCGTTCCCCCAGACTTTCACACTTAATTAGGGTATTTCACTGGAAATCCCGTGACATACACCTGGAGTACTGTCTCACCTTCGAGCTTTAGACCCATTCCCACTCATGCAAGTTCTCTATTAACTTTTTGCTTAAGAGCAGTCTCGCAGAGGAGTGACAATATAAAGCTGGAGTCTTATGGCTTCTAATCTCCGTTAACATCCATATGAGTTCTCTTAGGGTTATTATTAAAAACAATCTCTTAGAGAGATGGTAGTATGAGCAAAACAATCTTAAAAATGCAAAAGCATTAAGTGCAAACAATTATGCAAGAACATTTATTATAGAACACAATTTAAGCAAGTTATATAAGTTTCAACTAAACAAAGCGTTAAAAACTCACTAACGTACTTAATGAGTACAAACTCGTCAATCCTCTAAGTAGTTCCCCTAAGTGCATAAAAATGATTGACTCAAAATGCTAAACTTTTCATCAAAGACTCGACTCCCTCTAGATAACATATTACTTTCCTATCCTATATCAAATCTTTCGATTAAAATACAATCATTGGCAACATGACACTTATTACAACAAGATCAAAATTATCAAAAATTGGACACAACACAGAAATACCTATAACCATGGTTTAACTATGAAAAGAATTACCATTATCAAATTACTTATTTATGAGCTAAGCTTTAAGCAAGGTAATAACTAATACGAATGGGACAAAATAAAATTTAAAATAAAAATCCTAATTCCATTAACTTAAATTGTCTTTATAATGCACAAATTGACAAAGAAAATAACAAAATAATGAAAAACAACAAAAAAATAACAAAAGAAAAATAGCATCCAAAAACAAAGAAAACAGAAAAATAAAAAACATCAAAACAAGAAAACAGGACTATCATAACTCCCCCCACACATAAATTTCACATTGTCCTTAATGTGGGAAAGGAAAAACACCACATAGCCCTATTGCATATCATCTCGCGGAGGAGGCTGAGAACTGGATCCCTCGCCTATAGAAATCTGCCACTGACGACTCATTTGCTGAACCATATCCGATATCTGAGTCATCTGATGTGATAAGTTGGTATATGCCATCTCCATCTAATCAAATCGCTCATCAAAGTGAGTCGTCTGATGTGTAAGATGCTCCTCCAACTAATCCATGCGGGTATGTACTCCCGCAAATGTAAGTAGGCGGCGTGGTGGGGGAGGTGGTGGAGGAATTGGCTCCTCGCAACGATGGACGCGAGTAGTCTAGCGGTAATGATGGAATAAACTTGTGGATTGGAGAATTGACCTCTCACCATTACGCGGTACTCACTGTCTTCAATGTCGTGCAAGCCATAGTACTCATTGAATCGGGTACGGCTGACCAGAACATTAACGCCAAGAATGCGAATTACACCCTGGTGTGCATAAGGATAGTTTGCATAAAGCTCACACACTAATGTAGCATTCAAATAGGTTAATGGCAAAGTTGTTGCCAACGGTGATTTCGAATTTGAGTGGCTATCGGCACAACGTTTACTTCAATACCGCGCTCCTCTACCATGGCTTTATGCGCAAGCCTCTCATTATGGAATGTTTCAGCTTCTAGACACATGAAGTAGAAGTTGTCCAATCCCACGGGAATAGGCTGTGGCGGTGGTGGAGGAGGTGGTGGTGGGGGTGGATTGCCAGAAGTAGTACGTGAGCACTTTGGTCGACTTATCATATCTGTCAATATAGAAATATTAAAATCAAACTACGAAACAGATTAACAAGTTAATGTGAAAAGGAGATAGTATAAATCAAAACACAACTTCACACTATATTGTCACTTTGTTTTAACAATGTCCCCCACACTTAATGCAAAACATATCTTCAACACCAACCATGTAATGCAAATACCATTCCTACACTCATGCAAGAATAAATGCAAACAAATCTTAAAACAAAATGAATCCAAATGATGACACATTACAAATGAACTTAATCACTCATTCAATCTCCACAATGTATATAAGTTAAAGATCACAATGTTTACAACTTAAGACAATCTATAGTTGGTGTTAATTCAAAAGGATTCCATGTAAGCATTGTAACAAACACATAACATTCATGTTAAGTTCAAGCATACTTATGTCCTTCTAATTCAACCATGTATCATTGAGGCATTTTAACAAACCTATGCATTAGTATTTCATTCCTATTAAAACCAACAATTGAATATAAGTTCCCAACAAAACCATAACAATGCAATATATTATATTAACACAATCAAATTCAATCAATAAAATGTCATCAAATATTCAAACTAACAAGAAATATTTAATCCAGCTCAAAATCGTAACTAAATAATCAAAAATTTGCCAAAACAAATTAATTAGACTATAATGCATTACAATTATCCAAGTAGTGTAAATATAACATATAAAAAACAATTCAACACATGATTGCAACAAAATTAAAAGAAAAATTCAACAAAATTGCAACAATTCACTGAATACCTTGAAAAGATAAGGCTCAAACCAATAGTAGTATCTTGCATCATGGATGAGTCTTTTTCGTTATTGGAAAGACTAATTTGGCGGGACTTGTTGTGAAACCACATAATTAGCAATATCGGCTGACCATGGAGTTTTGTCTGCTTCTTCCACTTTAAATAACTGCTCATTTGGGAAGATTTCCTAAATTTGAACATTAATGTCTTCTTCCAGATGCTCATGCTTTTCCAAATGAGAAAGGTTATCAGCAGCATGATTTTTAGCTCCCTTCTTATCACTAATTTCCAAGTCAAACTCTCGTAGAAGTAGAACCCATCAGATCAACATTGGTTTTGCATCCTTCTTAGCCATTAAGTAACGAATTGCAACATGATCCGTGTAAATAATCACCTTGGCTTCCAGGAAATAAGAACGAAATTTATCTACTGCAAAGACAACTGCCAATATCTCCTTTTCTATTGTAGTGTAATTACACTGAGTTGTATCAAGTAAACGGCTGGCATAATGAATAGTGTGGAAAATTCTATCTGTCCTCTGACCAATAACTGCCCCCACAGTAAAATCACTAGCATTGAAGCTGCTATAAGTTGTCCCTTAAGAAAATCAAAAGCTGCCTTGCAGTCATCATTAAAGTTGAATACAAAATCTTTTTCCAAGAGATTGCAAAAGGGTTTGGTGATCTTCGAGAAATCCCAGATAAATCTGCGGTAGAACCCGGCATGGCCTAAAAAATTTCTAACTCCCTTGACATTTATTCGATAAGGTAGCTTTGCAATGAGATCCAATTTTGCTTTATCAACCTCCATGCCTTTAGCTGAGATCATGTGGTCTTGGATAATTCCTTCTTGTACCATAAATTGGCATTTCTCCCAATTCAAAACTAAATTTATCTCTACGCATCTTTCAAGCACCTTAGCCAGATTATCTAAGCACCAATCGAAAGAATGCCAAAAATTGAGAAATCATCTATAAATACCTCAATAATGTCTTCCACCATATCATGAAAGATGGCCATCATACACCTTTGAAATGTAGCGGGTGCATTGCATAACCCAAAAGGCATTCTCTTAAATGCAAAAGTACAAAAAGGGCAAGTGAATGTTGTCTTGTCCTAATCTTTTGGGTCAATTGTGATCTGATTATATCCTAAGTAACCATCCAAGAAACAATAAAAGAGATAACCAGCAATTCTGTTCAACACTTGATCAAGAAATGGTGTAGGAAAATGATCCTTGTGGGTTTGCCTTGTTGAGCTTGTGATTTTCCTTACAAACTCGCCATTCATTAATGATATGGGTTGATGAAAATGGTAGTCCTCGGCTAACTCGTGTGATGTCTTAGGGTAAGGATCGGATGAATGCATGATTAAACGATGAAATGCTAGGCAATTGACATAAATTAGGATAATGAAATCATGCTTGTTCTTAATGCTTGGAGATGTCAGGTTTCATAATGTTCGCACTTTCTTTGTTTGAATTGCACCTTGATTGTGGTCGCCATGCTAGGTTGAGGCTGGTTCATAAATTAAAGTGAGAATTGCATGAGATGAGGACTGAACGTATGATAGTGGAGTTTCTACACTTGTTAAGTATTGTTCATGATCCGAGATGTGGTCGCCATGCCAATCGAAGGTCATTGAGTCACTAGAATAAAGTGTAGAATGACTCTTTGATGCTAACTAAGGTTTAGGAACTCAGGCCGGGCCTCGTCCTGGGAGACTTGAGGTTTTGCATGTTCATTAGCTAGTATCTTGAAGTTGAGGCGTTGCGGTGTTCACTCGTCTTGCTTAGGCCTCGACCTGGGAAAGTAAGATGTTAAGGAGTGTAGAAGGCATTGCGGTCGACATGCCGGGTGTTAACTAGACTCCTAGGCAACCTTTGTCTCCTCCTGATATGATTTGCATGAGTGTCAAAAGCGGAGCATAAGTTGTTTAATTTGCAAATTAATCGACTCCTGGACCCTAGGACATCCAATTCATACTTGATTCTATACCTTACTCTCTGTTCTTGTGATTTTCATTTGTTACTGTAGTAGCATTTTATCTCTATTTGTTCTCTGTTTGTGACATTTGTTAGAGCAATACTCGAACTAAAGAATCCACTCCCTTTCCTGAGGATTCGATCCCTCTCACCATGACTACATTAGTGGGTAGGGTAAAATTGTGCAAGTACGCGACACGCTTGTCAATTTTTGGCGCCGTTGCGGGGGAAGGCACGGTTTTTTGAATTTGGACTTGCTCTGTTTTGTTTTTTTTTTTGTGTAGATTAGTAGATTTGTTACGTTTCATCATTTTGGGAAATTTTGTAGTTTTCTTTGTTTTCTTTCTTGTTTTGGCTACTGTGGTTTATTTGTGGCAAGTGCAGGATATTGGAACTCATTTAAAGGAGAATATTGCACACCACAATTATCCCAATTATGTCTAGATTATTTGGGGACTTCTCTCCACGACCATATGAGGAGCACTGGCATGAGCAATGGCATGAACCATGGCATAACCAACAACAATGCAACGAGTCTTATCTCAGAGAAGAACAAAAATTGGAAGACATGTTGTCTCAAATTTTGGAGAGTTTTGATAGAAGTGAAACAAGGTTCGCTCAACTGGAAGAGGCGTTTCAAGGGCGACAACAAAGACTTGATCGAATCAATGTTTTAATGAGCAACCTATGGGAACAAATTGAGACACCAATTCACGATTCACCAAGCTATCCACAAGGTACACCTCTTATTTCTAGAGTACCAACTCCTGAGAAATATCATTTTGAAATGCTAGCTAATGTTGAATGGGGTGAAGAGCATCATTGGGAGGTGGAATCTACAAATAATGAGGTTGTCTCACAAAAATGCATTATTGATTAACCTTTGCTTCATGAGTCAATTTTTAGCTGTTCTATTGAGAATGATGTCTCGTGTGATGATCTTGATACTGATGAATTTATGAGGAGTGAGTCTCATGCTGAGTATTGCATTACTTTTATGGAATTCAATGAGTTAGATGATGTTGATAACCAGTCATTAGAGTCTTCTCCTTTTGATAGCTTTGTGAATTATACAGAGACACTTATTAATGGTGAATGTGATATCTTGAATGACAATAATGTTGCAATGGCTAATGAGAATGTCAACACTTTGCTTGAAACTCTTGTTGAGGCATCAACTCTTGAAATGGTGATTGAATCTAAATGTCTAAATAGTGACTTACAGGAAGTGCAAAATGAGATACTCTTGTTAATCGATGATAATGTTTTTTGTGTTGTTGACAAAGAAAAGGCTCAAGAATTTCCACATGTTAGTCTAGATGATGAAGATGCGAAAATTTTTAACGTAATTGTTAACATTGTGGAAAATTGCTTTATTGATACATCCATTTTTGAAGTTACTGATAGTTTTGTTGAGACCATGGATATACAAACATTGGTTGAGTCTTTCAGAATTAAAGTGAATAGTGTGGTGGGAGAAGTAAACGATGGGCCTAGTATGGTGGAAAAAGTAAATGATGTGCCTCCAATGGTGGAAGAATTAAATGAAGTGCCTTCAATGGGGGAACTTCAATGGTTCAAAGTGGAATTTGTAGAGATGGTTCCCCATATGCATGAGCCTAAGCACCTCCTTAAAAATATTCCTCAAGTGCCTTACAGGAGGAGAAAGAGTGTTAATGAAAGAGCATTTTTCTGGTATAAAGAAGGATATTCCGAATCTTGAAGAAGAATAAGGCTTAAACAATAAAGTCTAGCTGGAGACTAATGAAATCCAGAACTACTTCTTTTTCACATTACCTTGAATAAAGTATTTTGTTTAAGTTGATCTTTATGTTTTGCATTTTGCTCGTGCTCACCAAGGCCACTTATGTTATAGGGGCATGTACATGAAAGAAGTTGCAAGAGGAATGGACTATGCATATGAGGCTAAGTGTGGGAGAGTGGTGCCCTGGACCACTCCCATGCTGTACACAAGCATTTTACTTAAATTTTGAGCATGAATTGTGCATGTGCCACTTAGTGTTGTTAGTTGCATATTTTTTACACCACCATGACTCTTAGTCATGGTGCGACACTTTGTTTGTAGGATACTTCTTTGACATGTTTTCCTTGCATCAACATGAAGTGTACTGGAGTAAGTGATTTCTAATAAGCATGGTTTCACCATGTATAGGAATTTTCTACGCATGAGAGGGGAAAATGGATAAAGACAATCCACTAAGCAAACATTGGAATTCATGACATATCCACACCAGGGAGCTCTTTCACCTATATATCTTTACTTTAAATTAAGGACAATGTAAGTTTTAAGTGTGGGGGAGTGAATATTTGTTATGGTTTGTGTCTCTTTGACTTTATATGCTTGTTCCCTTTCATGAATCATGAATGAAATATGAAATTTTTTTTATGCGATGCCCAGTATGCTACTTTTTATTTTTGTTGTGTTATTTTTGAGCTTTTGCATATTATACCCCGTATATGTTGTGTTTTTCATTTTGTGTGCAAGTTTTAAGTTTGTTGCGAAATTTTGAAATTTTTGTGAATAAGTGATGTTCTTGAAAGTGTGTTGTGCAAAAATATGATTGTGTTGGGCTTAAATGACATGTAGTGTTTGTGATGAGAAAAACATGAATCAAATGAGTTGAATGTGCTGCGTGAGTGTTGAAACTTAGTGTCGAATCATTTTATATTTGGGCACTTGTCTCCGAAGTCATTAGGCCATGATCCAATTTCATCATTTTACATTTTTGTGATTTCATGCGAAATGTTTTGTCTATGGCACCGAACTTGATGTATTTGGCATTTTTTTGTTGGCCAAGGCATGATGTTAAAGTAAGATAGATATGCCATGCAAAACAATAACAATCGACATAGGAGGAAGCCTGAATTGAGTTTGCCTTTTTCTATGTGTTCTCCTTAGATTTTGGTGTTCGTGCATCTATAGTCCCTTGAAGACACATATGAACTTGCGGTTAAATGAGAAGGGATATGGAGAAAAAGCCATTGGCAATTGGGAATGAAAAGTCGAAATACCCTGGGCAAGCAAATATGGGAAAAAATAGCCATAAAACCCAGGCAAAAAGTGGGAAAAAAGAACCACAAGACCTAGGCAGCCATGCACTAATGTGTGTGACAAATAAATGCACCAAAGTGCAAAATGAAAGAAAAAATGTTGATATTTAATAGAAGCACCAATGTGCATTAGGTTACCATTGATCTTGTGTGCTGTAAGTTCATATGTGTGGACAAGAGGATTGTTGTGTAGTGAATGATTAAGCAAGATATTAAGGAGTGTACATAGGAAGAGAGCAAATGGTTTCGGTTTTCCTCATCACACACTTGCACGCATGACATTTTGGTTTTTATTCATTATGCCTTGGTTGATAATGTGCGTTGGATTCTTAAAGTTTGGGACCGGGACAATTTGGAAAGTTTTGAGTATGTGGAAAAGTTTTGATGAACTTGGTGATTGACATGGTGGATAGGGAGGCAGTGTAATGAGTGCTGGTGATGAGTCATTGTGTGAAGTTGTGTTAGTGTGTTGATCTTGCTTGAGGGCAAGCAAGAGTTCAAGTGTGGGGGAAATTGATAGGTTGGTTTTATACCAACCTGTATTTGCTTAAATTGCTTAGCTTTTGCCTTGTTTCCCTTGCAATTGTGTGGTATTTTGTGTAAGATTGTGTTTTTTTTGTGATATACAAGTTGGTGTGTTAAAATGGAGGAAAGGACCCAAATTGATGACTAAATGAAGTAAGCATGTGTTTAGGTTGGAAACCATGTAAAGAGCCAACTTCGATGAAATGGTGTTTATATATGCTTGAATATGCTTCTTCTATGCTTGGGCAGAATGTGCAATGCTAAGCCATTTGGGTGTAACTTTCTCAGTATAAGACACATATGTTTTGCATAAAAGTGGTTTGTTAGGTTGAGAGGTTGCATCGCACACACTAGCCTCGCATTCTTGCACACATGCACTCACCTCGCCACACTCATGCACCAAGCTCGCTACACACACCCACACTTGGCGCACATGCACTCATCTCACAACACACTTCGGCTAGTGCCAGCCCACACCTTGCCCACACCACTTGTGCACAACACTAGCGACACTTGCACATGGCTTGCGCACACACTTGCACTCATACGGCACACAACATGCATTAGTCTTGGCAGCATACATGCACACAATTGTTACATATTTCATACACCATTCTTGCAACATTGTTTGATTCATTAATTGTTGTTGCATTTTGCCAATCAAGGAAGAGTTAGGAAGAGATTAAATGATGTATGAAGAATTTGAGAGAAACCTTAAACGTGCCTATCATGCTTTATATGGTTTTTGGGCAAAACTGGTTGTGCAACTTGTTTTGAGTGTACCTCCTTCAATACTAATCCAAATGAGGAGATCTTGGATTTTCAGGAAAGCTCTTTTAGTGTACTTCAATTCATATGTTTTAACTTTCTTCTAATTCTGTGTCCAAGGCAGAGAAACGGGAGCATCTTTATATTTGCTACTTCAGATTTTCTTCTTTGACTTCATATTGCCACAGTTTGGTAGAATGAGTATATCGTGAGCTACAGACGTCCAATGATGCTGATTCTTGAACCCATGGAAATCCAAGAGAAAGATCTAAAACTTTTATGTTTACCACGAAGTCTGATTCAGAGTTGAAGACACACGAAGTTTGCATAGAAATAGAAAGTTTTGCTGAAGCAAGAAATTAGCCTGCGAGACCTCGCAAGCTTGCAAGGAATGGCCTGCGAGACCTCGCAGGTTTGTGAAAAATGGCCTGCGAGACCTCGCAGGCATGTGAAAGCATGACAAAAAATGGCCTGCGAGATTTCGCACGCCATAAGAACTTGACTGGCGAGACCTTGCAGGCTATTACATTATTGGCTTGCGAGGTCTCGTCATGGAAATCGTCTTCTCGCCACACTTCAGTATTTTGGCCATAACGTTCTCGTCCTAGTTCCCATTTGGGTGATTCAAAAACCTGTGGAAAGCTAAGACCTGTGTCTACAACTTTCCTGTTTTAGAGTTTTCCAAATTCACAATGTACCAGGGACAGAATTGGGTTACAAGGTGGCGGTTTGTAAGTTTTTAGAATTTGATGAGGTTCGTGAAGGCGTGATTGGTCTGGGCTCAAAGGCGTGCTGCTGGAGATGAAGGCGCTGCGACCAAGGCTCAAAGGCGTGATTGGACATGTGCAACAGCTAGTGTTGAACTTGATGACATTCATAGTGGAATTTTTGTAATATTTTAGTCATTTTATGTTTACGTATCATTTATGTTTTTTCTGTAACCTCTTTATATAGAGGATTTAGTAGGACTTTTGGAGGGAGATCATTCTAGAATAGATTTAGAACTTTGACTATATTTTAGAATTGGGGGGAGCGGGAAATACTTCCTCTCTCTAGCTTTCTCTCACTAGGATTTTCTCTCTCTAGAAATCATCCTCCATTTTGAATTCCGATCGCACCTTTGCACTGAGGATTGCATTTTGATTCTCAATTGAAGAAGCATTTGACAATTCTACGTTCTTTAATCGGTAAATTTATCCAATTTGATGAGAATGAATTGTTCAATGTTGTTTTGTGATGAATATGAGATGAAAATGGAAGTCCTCGGCTAACTCGTGTGATGTCTTAGGGTAAGGATCGGATGAATGCATGATTAAACGATGAAATGCTACGCAATTGACATAAATTAGGATAATGAAATCATACTTGTTCTTAATGCTTGGAGATACTCTTGTGGTCGCCATGCCAATCAAAGGTCATTGAGTCACTAGAATAGAGTGTAAAATGATTCTTTGATGCTAACTAAGGTTTAGGAACTCAGGTCGGGCCTCGCCATGGGAGACTTGAGGTTTTGCATGTTCATTAGCTAGTATCTTGAAGTTGAGACGTTGCGGTGTTCACTCGTCGTGCTTAGGCCTCGACATGGGAAAGTAAGATGTTAAGGAGTGTAGAAGGCATTGCGGTCGACATGCCGGGTGTTAACTAGACTCCTAGGCAACCTTTGTCTCTTACTGAATTGAGTTTGTAGGATATTGGAACTCATTTGAAGGAGAATATTGCACACCACAAGTATCCCAATTATGTCTAGATTATTTGGGGACTTCTCTCCACGACCATATGAGGAGCACTGGTATGAGCAATGGCATGAACCATGGCATAACCAACAACAATGCAACGAGTCTTATCTCAGAGAAGAACAAAAATTGAAAGACATGTTGTCTCAAATTTTGGAGAGATTTGATAGAAGTGAAACAAGGTTCGCTTAATTGGAAGAGGCGTTTCAAGGGCGACAACAAAGACTTGATCGAATCAATGTTTTAATGAGCAACCTATGGGAACAAATTGAGACACCAATTCACGATTCACGAAGCTATCCACAAGGTACACCTCTTATTTCTAGAGTACCAACTCCTGAGGAATATCATTTTGATATGCTAGCTAATGTTGAATGGGGTGAAGAGCATCCTTGGGAGGTGGAATCTACAAATAATGAGGTTGTCTCACAAAAATGCATTATTGATGAACCTTTGCTTCATGAGTAAATTTTTAGCTGTTCTATTGAGAATGATGTCTCGTGTGATGATCTTGATACTGATGAATTTATGAGGAATGAGTGTCATGCTGAGTCTTGCATTACTTTTATGGAATTCAATGAGTTAGATGATGTTGATAACCAGTCATTAGAGTCTTCTCCTTTTGATAGCTTTGTGAATTGTACAGAGACACTTATTAATGGTCAATGTGATATCTTGAATGACAATAATGTTGCAATGGCTAATGAGAATGTCAACACATTGCTTGAAACTCTTGTTGAAGCATCAACTCTTGAAATGGTGATTGAATCTAAATGTCTAAATGGTGACTTACAGAAAGTGCAAAATGAGATACACTTGTTAATCGATGATAATGTTTTTTGTGTTGTTGACAAAGAAAAGACTCAAGAATTTCCACATGTTAGTCCAGATGATGAAGATGCGAAAATTTTTAACGAAATTGTTAACATTGTGGAAAATTGCTTTATTGATACATCCATTTTTTAAGTTACTGATAGTTTTGTTGAGACCATGGATAATGAAGTGTGAGTGATGTGTGTTGGATTCTTAAAGTTTGGGACCGGGACAATTTGGAAAGTTTTGAGTATGTGGAAAAGTTTTGATGAACTTGGTGATTGACATGGTGGATAGGGAGGTAGCGTAATGAGTGCGGGTGATGAGGCATTGTGTGATGTTGTGTTAGTGTGTTGATCTTGCTTGAGGGCAAGAAAGAGTTCAAGTGTGGGGGAAATTGATGAGTTGGTTTTATACCAACTATTTTGTGCCAAATCTCTTAGCTTTTGTCTTGAGTATGATGCAAAAGTGTGGTGATTTATACTGTCTTATGCATATATGTGGTTTGCTAGTTGATAATGTGTAAATGGTGAAAAAAGGGTAAAAATTGTGGTAAATAAAGAGGTGTGTGTCTAGGTTGAGAATTGAGGAACTAAAAGTGCCTATTCGGCCAAATTAGGGTTTTTGGCAGTTTCGATGTTCAACTTGTTTTGTGTATAACTCTTTCAATTCTAATCTGAATGGTGAGATTTTGGTAGCTATGGAAAGGTGTTTGTGTGTACTTCAATTGTCATGTTTTAACTTTCTTCAAATTCTGTTTGCATTCATGTGAAACAACGGCTTCTTTGCTATGCTTGGATTAGGGGTTGTTAGGGTTTTATCTTTCTGCCATAGTTTGGTAAATTGACAATATCTTACGCTACAGACCTTCAATTTCGGTGATTCTTGATCCAATGGAAAGCCAAGAGATAAATATAGAACTTCTATGTTTACTATAAAGTCTAATTTAGGAGCTAAAGCACATTTATTTGGCATGAAAGTAGAGCCTAGTGCTGAAATGGACACTTAGCCATTTAGATGTTTCAGCATTTGCACTTATTTCACATTTTATCGAGTATGGCATCTGCACTCACCGCACACTAGCACTCATCTCTTGCAGCACTCTCGGACACACTCACGCTAGGCTCCCGCACACTCATGCACTCACCGCACTTCACTCTCACACACTACTCACACTTCGCCGCATGAGCATGCGGCGAAGTCACACACACCTTATGCGGCGAGATCACTTCGTCGCACACACTCACTGCATTTCACTCACCTTCCCACTCACACACTAGCACTCACTCACACTAAGCGGCGAGATCACCTCGCCGCAACACTCTCGCGCACATCACTCACACTTCGCCGCATGATCATGCGGCGAAGTCTCTCACCACGCACACACAACATGCGGCGAGCTCACCTCGCCGAATGCACCATTCACTCCACTCACGCTTCACTCCTCATCACATTTCATTTACATCCAGTTTGTACACAACACACTTAGTTCACAACATTGCACACAAACACTCCAATTTTCATTGCATTTCATTTCTCATTCTTGCAACATTGACAACACCAACATTCACTCACATTTTCCATTCGGACTTTAACACTCATATTCACCCACAATTCACAGACACTTCACACACATTCACCTCACTTTCGCACATAAAGGGCGAGACCTCGCCACGAGATCTCGCCGACAAACACGTTACACGGCGAGGTCTCGCCGCGAGACCTCGCCCACACCACTTAGCACGGCGAGACCTCGCCGCGAGGTCTCGCCCACAAACTCAAATGCACGGCGAGGTCTCGCCGCGAGACCTTGCCCACATATTTGCTTGGAAGCTGTGATTTTGGCAAACTGGAAAAAACGTAAAGTGTTGAAACGATTAGTTGTGTGTACAGGCAGCGATGAAGGCATAGATGCTTGATAGCTTGAAGGCGTGCAGAGGTTGTGAGAGGCGTGAGGATTTCTGACTTGAAGGCGCTGAGAGCTCGATGAAGGCGTGAAGCTTCGAGGAAGTAAATGCGTGATCAAGGCGGTGTACTCACAGACTTTGGACTAAACTGGAGGCTCATTCTTGGCAAGCTGGAAGGCGCTGGGACTGTGATGAAGGCGCAGAGATGTTGGTTCGAAGGCACTGGAGGTGGCTTGAGTTTTTTCTACTTCGGACTTACATTTTATGTTGATTGTTGGACTGGAATATTGAGTAGTGGCATATGTGTAATTCCTTAGTTATTTTACGTTTGTGTACTGTTTACGATTCTTGTAACCTCTATATATAGAGGGTTAGTTAAATATTTTAGGAGGATTTTTTTTTGGGGAGAGAATATTCTAGATATTAGATAACCATCTTTTGATTTTTGGAGCGGGAAATTATCTTTCACTATTTTCTCTCTCTAGAAACTTTATGTACTCCGATTGATCTTCGATTTCAATTCCGATTGATAGAAATTGAACCGAACGTTGTAACTCACTTGAGATTTGAAGCCTTCGAAGCAAGCTACTCGGTAAAATCCTTCCAATTATCGATGATGAATTGCTTTATGTTGAAAACTTGTGATTGCGAATTTGAAATGAAGATGCTAGGCTAGATCAGTGATGTCCTAGGGTTTTGATCGGAAAACTGTGAATTTGAACCGTGAAAAGCTATGCAATTGATTTAATCTCTATGGAATAGTTCATTTATGCCTTAATTGTTGAAATCTACGAAGTTTCATAACAATTTCACTTGTGTTTGGTTGAATTACACTTTGTTAGAGGTCGCCATGCCAGTTCAAGGTTTGAATCATCATTCACGGTGGTAATTGCATGAATAATGGATATGATGTATGATTATGGAGTTCTTTTGCCTATTTTATTTTGTTCAGGGTTTGAGATGTGGTCGACATGCTAATCGGAGATCGTTGAGACCTAAGAATTAGGTGAAGAATAACTTTGTGAAGCTAGCTTAACCGAAGACACTCAAGTTAGGCCTTGCCATAGGATACTTGAGAAATTGCACGATTAATAGCTAGAAACATGAAGTTGAGATGTTGCGGTTTGAATCTATTTTGCTTAGGCCTCGACTTTGGAAAAGTGAAATGTTAAGGAATATAGAAAACATTGTGGTCGTCATGCTAAGTGTTTACTAGTTTCCTAGGCAACAACTATCTCCTCTTAGGTAGAATTGCATGAGGTCGATTGCATAGCAATCACATCGGATTCACAGTAGTCTGATTCATGAACTCTAGGACATCTGCTTAAATCTCTGTATCTTTATCTGTTGACCTTGCAAATTTCTCCTTTGTTTTCTGTTTTGAGCTTTTCTTTTGTTTAATTTTACTTTCACTGAGTTGATACTAAGCGTTTTTGAAACAGTCTTGAGTAATACTTCAAATTCTTGAGCCACTAACTTCCCTGAGGATACGATCCCTCTTATTACATCTACACTAGTGAGTAGGGTTAAAATTGAAGAGTACGCGACATACCTTGTCAGAAATTGATGGGTTGGTTTTATACTAACCTGTATTTGGCTAAATTGCTTAGCTTTTGCCTTGTTTCCCTTGCAATTGTGTGGTATTTTGTGTAAGATTGTGTTTTTATGTGATATACAAGTTGGTGTGCTAAAATGGAGGAAAGGACCCAAATTGATGACTAAATGAAGTAAGCATGTGTTTAGGTTGGAAACCATGTAAAGAGCCAACTTCGATGGAATGGTGTTTTTATATGCTTGAATATGCTTCTTCTATGCTTGGGCAGAATGTGTAATGCTAAGCCATTTGGGTGTAACTTTCTCAGTATAAGACACATATATTTTGCATAAAAGTGGTTTGTTAGGTTGAGAGGTTGCATCGCACACACTAGCCTCGCATTCTTGCACACATGCACTCACCTTGCCACACTCATACACCAAGCTCGCCACTCACACCCACACTAGGCGCACATGCACTCATCACACAACACACTTCGGCTAGTGCCAGCCCACATCTTGTCCACACCACTTGTGCACAACACTAGCGACACTTGCACATGGCTTGCGCACACACTTCCACTCATACAGCACACAACATGCATTAGTCTTGGCAGCATTCATGCACACAATTGTTACACATTTCATGCACCATTCTTGTAACATTGTTTGATTCATTAATTGTTGTTGCATTTTGCCAATCAAGGAAGAGTTAGGAAGAGATTAAATGATGTATGAAGAATTTGAGGGAAACCTTAAACGTGCCTATCTTGCTTCATTTGGTTTTTGGGCAAAACTGGTTATGCAACTTGTTTTGAGTGTACCTCCTTCAATACTAATCCAAATGAGGAGATCTTGGATTTTCTAGAAAGCCCTTTTAGTGTACTTCAATTCATATGTTTTAACTTTCTTCTAATTTTGTGTGCAAGGCGGAGAAACGGGAGCATCTTTATAATTGCTACTTCAGAATTTCTTCTTTAACTTCTTATTGCCACAGTTTGGTAGAATGAGTATATCTTGAGCTACAGACCTTCAATGATGCTGATTCTTGAACCCATGGAAAGCCAAGAGAAAGATCTAAATCTTTTATGTTTACAACGAAGTCTGATTCAGAGCTGAAGACACACGAATTTTGCATAGAAGTAGAACGTTTTGCTGAAGCAAGAAATTAGCCTGCGAGACCTCGCAAGCTTGCAAGGAATGGCCTGCGAGACCTCGCAGGCTTGCGAAAAATGGCCTGCGAGACCTCGCACGCATGTGAAAGCATGAAAAAAAATGGCCTGCGAGATTTCGGAGGCCATAAGAACTTGAGCGGCGAGACCTTGCAGGCTAGTACATTATTGGCTTGCGAGGTCTCGCCATGGAAATCGTCTTCTCGCCAAACTTCAGTATTTTGGCCATAACGTTCTCGTCCTAGTTCCGATTTGGGTGATTCAAAAAGCTGTGGAAAGCTAAGATCCGTGGCTACAACCTTTGTGTTTTAGGGTTTTCCAAATTCACAATGTATCAGGGCCAGAATTGGGTTACACGTTGATGGTTTGTAAGTTTTCATAATTAGATGAGGTTCGTGAAGGCGTGATTGGTTTGGGCTCAAAGGCATGCTGCTGGAGATGAAGGCGCTGTGACCAAGGCTCAAAGGCGTGATTGGACATGTGCAACAGCTAGTGTTGAACTTGATGACATTCATAGTGGCATTTTTGTAATATTTTAATCATTTTACTTGTACGTATCATTTACGTTTTTTCTGTAACCTCTTTATATAGAGGATTTAGTAGGACTTTTGGAGGGAGATCATTCTAGAATAGATTTAGAACTTAGACTAGATTTTAGAATTGGGGGGAGCGGGAAATACTTCCTCTCTCTAGCTTTCTCTCACTAGGATTTTCTCTCTCTAGAAATCATCCTCCATTTTGAATTCCGATCGCACATTTGCACTGAGGATTGCATTTGGATTCTCAATTGAAGAAGCATTTGACAATTCTACATTCTTTAATCGGTAAATTTATCCAATTTGATGAGAATGAATTGTTCAATGTTGTTTTGTGATGAATATGAGATGAAAATGGAAGTCCTCGGCTAACTCGTGTGATGTCTTAGGGTAAGGATCGGATGAATGCATGATTAAACGATGAAATGCTACGCAATTAACATAAATTAGGATTATGAAATCATACTTGTTCTTAATGCTTGGAGATGTCAGGTTTCATAATGTTCACACTTTCTTTGTTTGAATTGCACCTTGATTGTGGTCGCCATGCTAAGCTTAGGCTGGTTCATAAATTAAAGTGAGAATTGCATGAGATGAGGACTGAACGTATGATAGTGGAGTTTCTACACTTGTTAAGTATTGTTCATGATCCGAGATGTGGTCGCCATGCCAATCGAAGGTCATTGAGTCACTAGAATAGAGTGTAGAATGACTCTTTGATGCTAACTAAGGTTTAGGAACTCAGGTCGGGCCTCGCCATGGGAGACTTGAGGTTTTGCATGTTCATTAGCTAGTATCTTGAAGTTGAGACGTTGTGGTGTTCACTCGTCTTGCTTAGGCCTCGACATGGGAAAGTAAGATGTTAAGGAGTGTATAAGGCATTACGGTCGACATGCCGGGTGTTAACTAGACTCCTAGGCAACCTTTGTCTCCTCCTGATATGATTTGCATGAGTGTCAAAAGCGGAGCATAAGTTGTTTAATTTGCAAATTAACCGACTCCTGGACCCTAGGACATCCAATTCATACTTGATTCTATACCTTACTCTCTATTCTTGTGATTTTCATTTGTTACTGTAGTAGCGTTTTATCCCTATTTGTTCTCTGTTTGTGACATTTGTTAGAGCAATACTCGAACTAAAGAATCCACTCCCTTCCCTGAGGATTCGATCCCTCTCACCATGACTACGTTAGTGGATAGGGTAAAATTGTGCAAGTACGCGACACGCTTGTCAATTTTTGGTGCCGTTGCCGGGGAAGGCACGGTTTCTTGAATTCGGACTTGCTCTGTTTTGTTTTTCTTTTGTGTAGATTAGTAGATTTGTTACGTTTCATCATTTTGGGAAATTTTGTAGTTTTCTTTGTTTTCTATCTTGTTTTGGCTACTGTGGTTTATTTGTGGCAAGTTCAGGATATTGGAACTCATTTGAAGGAGATTATTGAACACCACAAGTATCCCAATTATGTCTAGATTATTTGGGGACTTCTCTCCACGACCATATGAGGAGCACTGGCATGAGCAATGGCATGAACCATGGCATAACCAAAAACAATGCAACGAGTCTTATCTCAGAGAAGAACAAAAATTGGAAGACATGTTGTCTCAAATTTTGGAGAGATTTGATAGAAGTGAAATAAGGTTCGCTCAACTGGAAGAGGCTTTTCAAGGGCGACAACAAAGACTTGATCGAATCAATGTTTTAATGAGCAACCTTTGGGAACAAATTGAGAAACCAATTCACGATTCACCAAGGTACACCTCTTATTTTTAGAGTACCAACTCCTGATGAATATCATTTTGAAATGCTAGCTAATGTTGAATGGGGTGAAGAGCATCCTTGGGAGGTGGAATCTACAAATAATGAGTTTGTCTCACAAAAATGCATTATTGATGAACCTTTGCTTCATGAGTTAATTTTTAGCTGTTCTATTGAGAATGATGTCTCGTGTGATGATCTTGAAACTGATGAATTTATGAGGAGTGAGTCTCATGCTGAGTCTTGCATTACTTTTATGGAATTCAATGAGTCAGATGATGTTGATAACCAGTCATTAGAGTCTTCTCCTTTTGATAGCTTTGTGAATTGTACAGAGACACTTATTAATGGTCAATGTGATATCTTGAATGACAATAACGTTGCAATGGCTAATGAGAATGTCAACACATTGCTTGAAACTCTTGTTGAGGCATCAACTCTTGAAATGGTGATTGAATCTAAATGTCTAAATGGTGACTTACAGGAAGTGCAAAATGAGATACTCTTGTTAATCTATGATAATGTTTTTTTTGTTGTTGACAAAGAAAAGACTCAAGAATTTCCACATGTTAGTCTAGATGATGAAGATGCGAAAATTTTTAACGAAATTGTTAACATTGTGGAAAATTGCTTTATTGATACATCCATTTTTGAAGTTACTGATAGTTTTGTTGAGACCATGGATATACAATCATTGGTTGAGCCTTTCAGGATTAAAGTGAATAGTGTGGTGGGAGAAGTAAACGATGGGCCTAGTATGGTGGAAAAAGTAAATGATGTGCCTCTAATGGTGGAAGAATTAAATGAGGTGCCTTCAATGGGGGAACTTTAGTGGTTCAAAGTGGAATTTGTAGAGATGGTTCCCCATATGCATGAGCCTAAGCACCTCCTTAAAAATATTCCTTAAGTGCTTTACAGGAGGAGAAAGTGTGTTTATGTAAGAGCAATTTTCTGGTATAAAGAAGGATATTCCGAATCTTAAAGAAGAATAAGGCTTAAACAATAAAGTCTAGCTGGAGACTAATGAAATCCAGAACTACTTCTTTTTCACATTACCTTGAATAAAGTATTTTGTTTAAGTTGATCTTTATGTTTTGCATTTTGCTCGTGCTCACCAAGGCCACTTTTGTTGTAGGGGCATGTACATGAAAGAAGTTGCAAGAGGAATGGACTATGCACATGAGGCTAAGTGTGGGGGAGTGGTGCCCTGGACCACTCCTATGCTGTACACAAGCATTTTAGTTAAATTTTGAGCATGAATTGTGCATGTGCCACTTAGTGTTGTTAGTTGCATATTTTTACACCACCATGACTCTTAGTCATGGTGCGACACTTTGTTTGTAAGATACTTGTATGACATGTTTACCTTGCATCAACATGAAGTGTACTGAAGTAAGTGATTTCTAATAAGCTTGGTTTCACTATGTATAGGAATTTTCTACGCATGAGAGGGGAAAATGGATAAAGACAATCCACCAAGCAAACATTGGAATTCATGACATATCCACACCAGGGAGCTCTTTCACTTATATATCTTTACTTTACATTGAGGACAATATAAGTTTTAAGTGTGGGGGAGTGAATATTTGCTATGGTTTGTGTCTCTTTGACTTTATATGCTTGTTCCCTTTCATGAATCATGAATGAAATATGAAATTTTTTTTATGCGATGCCCAGTATGCTACTTTTTAGTTTTGTTGTGTTATTTTTGAGCTTTTGCATATTATACCCCGTATATGTTGTGTTTTTCATTTTGTGTGCAAGTTTTAAGTTTGTTGCGAAATTTTGAAATTTTTGTGAATAAGTGATGTTCTTGAAAGTGTGTTGTGCAAAAATATGATTGTGTTGGGCTTAAATGACATGTAGTGTTTGTGATGAGAAAAACATGAATCAAATGAGTTGAATGTGCTGCGTGAGTGTTGAAACTTAGTGTCGAATCATTTTATATTTGGGCTCTTGTCTCCGAAGTCATTAGGCCATGATCCAATTTCATCATTTTACATTTTTGTGCCTGCATGCGAAATGTTTTGTCTATGGCACCGAACTTGATATATTTGGCATATTTTTGTTGGCCAAGGCATGATGTTAAAGTAAGATAGATATGCCATGCAAAACAATAACAATCGACATAGGAGGAAGCCTGAATTGAGTTTGCCTTTTTCTATGTGATCTCCTTAGATTTTGGTGTTCGTGCATCTATAGTCCCTTGAAGACACATATGAACTTGCGGTTAAATGTAAAGGAATATAGAGAAAAAGCCGTTGGCAATTGGGAATGAAAAGCCGAAATACCCTGGGCAAGCAAAATATGGGAAAAAATAGCCATAAAACCCAGGCAAAAATTGGGAAAAAAGAGCCACAAGACCTAGGCAGCCATGCACTAATGTGTGTGACAAATAAATGCACCAAAGTGCAAAATGAAAGAAAAAAATGTTGACATTTAATAGAAGCACCAATGTGCATTAGGTTACCATTGATCTTGTGTGCTGTAAGTTCATGTGTGTGGACAAGAGGATTGTTGTGTAGTGAATGATTAAGCAAGATATTAAGGAGTGTACATAGGAAGAGAGCAAATGGATTCGGTTTTCCTCATCACACACTTGCACGCATGACATTTTGGTCTTTATTCATTACGCCTTGGTTGATAATGTGTGTTGGATTCTTAAAGTTTGGGATCGGGACAATTTGGAAAGTTTTGAGTATGTGGAAAAGTTTTGATGAACTTGGTGAATGACATGGTGGATAGGGAGGTAGTGTAATAAGTGCGGGTGATGAGTCATTGTGTGAAGTTGTGTTAGTGTGTTAATCTTGCTTGAGGGCAAGCAAGAGTTCAAGTGTGGAGGAAACTGATGGGTTGGTTTTATACCAACCTGTATTTGCTTAAATTGCTTAGCTTTTGCCTTGTTTCCCTTGCAATTGTGTGGTATTTTGTGTAAGATTGTGTTTTTATGTGATATACAAGTTGGTGTTTTAAAATGGAGGAAAGGACCCAAATTGATGACTAAATGAAGTAAGCATGTGTTTAGGTTGGAAACCATGTAAAGAGCCAAGTTCGATGGAATGGTGTTTATATATGCTTGAATATGCTTCTTCTATGCTTGGGCAGAATGTGCAATGCTAAGCCATTTGGGTGTAACTTTCTCAGTATAAGACACATATGTTTTGCATAAAAGTGGTTTGTTAGGTTGAGAGGTTGCATCCCACACACTAGCCTCGCATTCTAGCACACATGCACTCACCTCGCCACACTCATGCACCAAGCTCGCCACACACACCCACACTCGGTGCACATGTACTCATCACACAACACACTTCGACTAGTGCCAGCCCACACCTTGCCCACACCACTTGTGCATAACACTAGCGACACTTGCACATGGCTTGCGCACACACTTGCACTCATACGGCACACAACATGCATTAGTCTTGGCAGCATACATGCTCACAATTGTTACACATTTCATGCACCATTCTTGCAACATTGTTTGATTCATTAATTGTTGTTGCATTTTGCCAATCAAGGAAGAGTTAGGAAGAGATTAAATGATATATGAAGAATTTGAGGGAAACCTTAAACGTGCATATCTTGCTTCATTTGGTTTTTGGGCAAAACTGGTTGTGCAAATTGTTTTGAGTGTACCTCCTTCAATACAAATCCAAATGAGAAGATCTTGGATTTTCTAGAAAGCCCTTTTAGTGTACTTCAATTCATATGTTTAACTTTCTTCTAATTCTATGTTCAAGGCGGAGAAACGGGAGCATCTTTATAATAGCTACTTCAGATTTTCTTCTTTGACTTCTTATTGCCATAGTTTTGTAGACTGAGTATATCTTGAGCTACAAACCTCCAATGATGCTGATTCTTGAACCCATGGAAAGTCAAGAGAAAGATGTAAAAATTTTATGTTTACCACGAAGTTTGATTCAGAGCTGAAGATACACGAATGTTGCATAGAATTAGAAAGTTTTGCTGAAGCAAGAAATTAGCCTGCGAGACCTCGCAAGCTTGCAAAGAATGGCCTGCGAGACCTCGCAGGCTTGTGAAAAATAGCCTGCGAGATCTCGCAGGCATGTGAAAGCATGATAAAAAATGGCCTGCGAGATTTCACAGGCCATAAGAACTTGACCGGCGAGACCTCGCAGGCTAGTACATTTTTGGCTTGCGAGGTCTCCCAGATCTGCCTCCTCATCTCTTCAATAAATATTTCATTTTTTCTATGCTGAAACAAATTGGTTATCCAATATCTCTGGACAATGCTACCACAAAGCTTTCTCGTCCAAGCGCTGCTCGATGCTTTGTGGAAATCGATTTGGGGAAATCCCTCCCTCACAGAATCTAGGTTCATAAATCCCAGGGATGCTTCTGGCAATGTCTAGTGTTTGAAAAGATCCCAGCTTGTTGTGGGATTTGTGCTAAACTGGGACACAATGAAGTTGACTGTAGAAGGCCGGCCAAGGGAACTACTAAGAAAGTGAGTTGGGAATTTAGAATTCTTACTCCGCCACTACCGCCAATGGATTCTCCTCAAGCTCTCATTGTGGTCTCAAATCTGGATACATCTTCTCATGAATGCCGAGCTGACATCAAGCCCATGGCTGGGACTTTTGCTGATACTATAGTGGTGGAGACTCCTGATGGGAAAGAGGTAGAATCTCTGCTAACCCCGTGTCAAGGTCTTTCAAATACTGTTGCAACAGAGCACACAAGCTTATCGGAGAAAGAACTGAACCTAATTTTCCAATCATAGAGAGCCAACTGTTTTGACTTTGCACTTCAGATCGCTGACCCATTAGAAGCTGCAACTGAGATGACGCCTTCCACAGGTCTGAAGTTAATTATTTTTGATTCCACAAAAACTGTGGAGGCTCTCACAAACTCTACTTCGGATCAGATCTCCAAGAAGGACCAAATGTTAATTCAAGTTCCCCAAGCTCATCATGCTACTCCTATGGTGTCCGCAGAGGATCATATACTGATCCGAAGGTTAAAAGAGTACCCTGCTCACCCTTCCAATTTATTCAGAACAGAGTCATGCCCAAATTTGTGAAAACATTGGATCGAGAATCGTTTTGTGACAAAGGAGAGTCCAGATCCTGAACTGGCCATAAAGCCGACAATGGACTCCTATGACAAGCCTAACAATGTTGCTGATGTTCAAAAGGAAAAAATCAAGGTGCCGATACATTTCGAGGAACAAGCGGTTTTGAATACAAGCAAGAAGTATTAGGGTCAACCTCTAGTTCAAACTAGAAGCTATAATCTCCGCTCCCAATCCAAAAAGGAGATATACAATAAGCGAGAAAAACAGAATTCAATGAGAAAGAAAAAGAAAGAAGAAAGAAGGGAAGCGCTACTCTGTTAGTACTCTGACTGTGATGACTCCTGTTTTGATTGAAGTAGTTTTGAAGTGTTTTGCTGATTGTTATTGACATTGAACTTTCTGTTGTTTGGAGTTGTGTCATAGCTAAGAATATGTGCTATGCTTTAATTGATGCAGTGGTACATGCCCTGCTATTGTCTTGTTTGGGATGATTTTGAGGTTCTGTGGCTCTATGCGTTGAGGTTCTCACTAGGAAGTCTTTTGGGGATCTGACTGAAATGGACGTGAATGAAATGTGGAGATCTTATGAATGAGATGTGGCACTAATTCGTTTGGTGGACTTAACTGTGCTGAAATGCTTGATTAATTCTTATCTCATGTTAAATATTAGAACTGGGTTTCCTTAGTGTTGGTGGTCTTGGAATATGCTGATTCTGTTTGTTATTTGTATTGAAGTTAGGTGCTTGGTGTGAATTGTTTTGTTGAACTGCTGGGATATGTTGAGTTATTTTGATAATCTCTGTAGTGATAAGGGAAGCATGAAATTGAGGCCTGTTTATGGTTGTGGTGTGTTGTGATATAGATTAGAACGTATGGATTACAATTAGGTCGATCTTGTTCTGACTATTGAGTGTTGTAAATGCTTGGACATTGTGGGTGCTGAATGGTTTGATGCAGTTTTGTTGACTAGGATTACTGTGATGGAAATACATGGCGGGTTTGAGAACGTCAGTTTGCTTGCAGTTGGTTTGAGGTTCTACAGTTGCACCTTACTTTGTGCTACAACCATTTGCTTAGCTGAGGGAAGGTTCCAACAAATCTTGGATTTTGGAAATGCCCCTTCATGGCACATTTTGTACATTTGGTAGCTAGGAATGTGCACAACACACATTGCCACATTCTTGAACTGATACAGAAGATTCGGTAGAGATTGCATGGCTGATTTAGAAGGACTTTCATAAGAATGATCATTTAGCTAGATATACTTCACATACTCAACAATGTGGGCAATAGAACACCCCTACCTATATCAGTGTAGGATGTCATCTATTGCCTTTCTTAAGCTTGAAACATCCGTGTAATGGGGTAGTACCCCAAATTTATGATCTTGTTTGCCTTTTGTTTGTAACGGTGTGTTCGGGAATATCCGGCACCGTCTTTTGTCTAATATTTATATAGCCAGTTTAAAAAAAAAAAAGAGGTCTCGCCATGGAAATCGTCTTCTCGCCACACTTCAGTATTTTGGCCATACCTTTCTCGTCCTAGCTCCGATTTGGGTGATTCAAAAGGCTGTGGAAAGCTAAGACCTGTGGATACAACTTTCATGTTTTAGGGTTTTCCCAATTCACAATGTATCAAGGCCCGAATTGGGTTGCAAGGTGACGGTTTGTAAGTTTTCAGAATTTGATGAGGTTCGTGAAGGCGTGATTGATCTGGGTTCAAAGGCGTGTTGCTGGAGATGAAGGCGCTGCGACCAAGGCTCAAAGCATGATTGGACATGTGCAACAGCTAGTGTTGAACTTGATGACATTCATAGTGGCATTTTTGTAATATTTTAGTCATTTTACGTTTACGTATCATTTACGTTCTTTCTGTAACCTCTTTATATAGAGGATTTAGTAGGACTTTTGGAGGGAGATCATTCTATAATAGATTTAGAACTTAGACTAGATTTTAGAATTGGGGGGAGCGGGAAATTCTTCCTCTCTCTAGCTTTCTCTCACTAGGATTTTCTCTCTCTAGAAATCATCCTCTATTTTGAATTCCGATCGCTCCTTTGCGCAGAGGATTGCATTTTGATTCTCAATTGAAGAAGCATTTGACAATTCTACATTCTTTAATCGGTAAATTTGTCAAATTTGATGAGAATGAATTGTTCACTGTTGTTTTGTGATGAATATGAGATGAAAATGGAAGTCCTCGGCTAACTCGTGTGATGTCTTAGGGTAAGGATCGGATGAATGCATGATTAACCGATGAAATGCTACGCAATTGACATAAATTAGGATAATGAAATCATACTTGTTCTTAATGCTTGGAGATGTCAGGTTTCATAATGTTCGCACTTTCTTTGTTTGAATTGCACCTTGATTGTGGTCGCCATACTAGGTTGAGGCTGGTTCATAAATTAAAGTGAGGATTGCATGAGATGAGGACTGAATGTATGATAGTGGAGTTTCTACACTTGTTAAGTATTGTTCATGATCCGAGATGTGGTCGCTATGCCAATCGAAGGTCATTGAGTCACTAGAATATAGTGTAGAATGACTCTTTGATGCTAACAAAGGTTTAGGAACTCAGGTCAGGCCTCGCCATGGGAGACTTGAGGTTTTGCATGTTCATTAGCTAGTATTTTGAAGTTAAGACGTTGCGGTGTTCACTCGTCTTGCTTAGTCCTCGACATGGGAAAGTAAGATGTTGACATTGCTGTCGACATGCCGGGTGTTAACTAGACTCCTAGGCAACCTTTGTCTCCTCCTGATATGATTTGCATGAGTGTCAAAAGTGGAGCATAAGTTGTTTAATTTGCAAATTAACCGACTCCTGGACCCTAGGACATCTAATTCATAATTGATTCTATACTTTACTCTCTGTTCGTGTGATTTTCATTTGTTACTATAGTAGCGTTTTATCTCTATTTGTTCACTGTTTTTGACATTTGTTAGAGCAATACTCGAACTAAAGAATCCACTCCCTTCCCTGAGGATTCGATCCCTCTTACCATGACTACATTAGTGGGTAGGGTAAAATTGTGCAAGTACGCGACACGCTTGTCAATTTACGTGAGGAGTGTAAGGAGATCCATATCACACTTGCTTGTCTTGTGATAATTTTTTAACATCCAAAAATATAGATGTTGATTGAAACTGGGGGGAATGAATTGTGATTCTAAATTTCCCATGAAAATTTGTCACAGGGACAAGTACGTGCCCTCTTTATGTTAAAAAATTATACGTAAATGGATGAAAGGACCAATTTTATCCATTATTAATGTGAGGGATGGATTTGCATCATTTGAAATGTTAGGGATAATAAAAAATTTAAACAAATATGAGGGATGAACTTATATCATTAGAAATGTTAGGAACAAAAAACGTTTTTCTTTCAAGCAAATATGAGGGACATTTTTTTTGTAATTTTTCCTAAACACTTTCTTATATTATAAATAAAATATTTTAGAGAGGATTAATGATCTTTTTAGTCCTCCTCTACTTTTCCTACAGTTAAAAAAATTTGGGGTTGGTATCCCTTCACCTATAAAAGGGTAGTTTTTCATTATCTTTTTGCACCCTTTTTAGGGAGAATAAACTTAATTTAGTGTAGGGTTTAGGTAGAACAAACATTCGGTGTGTGTTCTCATCTTCTCTTCATTATTTTATATTTGTTAAACCCCTGTGGCAAGAGAGAGCTCTCACTCTATGTGAAGTTTTGGTCTTTCGGGTAGAATTGGGATCAAATGATGACTTGTAACTTGGAAAATGAGAGTAGTTCACCATTCTTTGCGTCTACATTTGTATAAATCATTATTTATATAATATTATTGTTCCTAAAGTTATGATGGGTTAAAGTGTTGTTTACTATTAAAATTTGATTACAAGTGATTGATATTTCATATTTAGGATAAAATGTTGAAATGGTCACTAAACTATGATCATTTAGTAGTTTTGGTTACAGAACTATATTTTTCAGCCAAAAAGATCATTTAACTATTATTTTTAGTGAAAAAAGTTATTCCTTCAATTTGGTCTATCTAAACAAATAGAAAGACAGTCATCTGACTTGCACGCCGTATTTTTAAGGATAAATTTGTCAAAACAATATCATTTAAAGACTTTAATGTATAATAAAAAATATCGATCAAATATACACAATAAAATAAAGTAAAAGGACTTAATAGAAAAAATTTCTATTTTCTCACCAATTTATTCATCTTTCGCAAGTGCAACCACCATTACTATCCTGCCGCAACCACTACCACCATCACCAAAACCTAACAAAAGTTTCTACAACATCTACCACTACTCTGTTGTCATCGCCATAACAACCCAGCAAAAATTTCTACAAAACTCACAACTCAAAAAAGGTTACTACAATATCCACAACTACTTTGGTGTCGCCAATAACACCACCACAACAAACCAACAAAAGTTTCTACAACCTTATAAGGAGAAGACGCATAAGTTTACAATATAGATTTTCAATACGGCATGTGTCCTTGGGATGACTGCTTTCAACATTGATTTAAATTGCTAAGAATACTTAAAATTTTCATGTTACGAAATTTGCCAATATTATGAAGCAACTTCAAGTAATGGAAGACAAGCTAGACTCAATGATATAATCTCGTTTGAAAGATGCCTTGGCCTATAACAAGGTCATTATTTAAGCTAATTGTCATTGTTTTTACAAAGCTTTCTCTATGGTGCTTCTCGAAGACTCAAACTAAGAGCTTCTTCAAACTACAACTCAAAAAAGGTTACTACATGATAAGGTGGACTTATTCACCTTTTATTTAGTGTTTTATACTTAATTATTTGGTCAATATTGTTCTTTTTTATTCATTTTAGTCTTTTATTTGTAGCTTTGTTGATCATGGTGTACGCTTGGAGGAGAA
This sequence comes from Ophiorrhiza pumila, assembly GCA_016586305.1. Classification (NCBI taxonomy): domain Eukaryota; kingdom Viridiplantae; phylum Streptophyta; class Magnoliopsida; order Gentianales; family Rubiaceae; genus Ophiorrhiza; species Ophiorrhiza pumila. Next base: position 18,687,530 of record BLIW01000010.1, read on the forward strand.
AAATCATATAAGAGTCAATCGGATGCAAAGTGGAGGAAAAATTGAAGAAAGTTCGTGATGAGAGTGAAGATCTGCTCCACGTCGCGACGTCGGGACCCTTCCATGTCGCAACGTGGGTGGATGTCGCGACATGCGAATCTGCACATCGCGATGTCCAAAATACGAATTAAAATTGATTTTTGGTGATTTTTTGGCGATTTTTTGAGAAGATTGGCAGTGAGCCACGTCGCTACGTCAGGAGCCCTCCCACGTCAAGACGTGGGTGGAAGTCATGACGTACGACCCTACACCTGCACGTCGCAACATCAGGGATCGCGTGTATTTCCAAGTTATTTTTGAAAATTTGCGTTTTTGGCCCACTTTGAGATTTTGTGTTCGACAAGGTTCTCGTCAAGGACTTATTTGCAAATATTTTTATAGAATCACTATAAATATGGCTAGGTTTACAGATTTTTAAGGTGTGATAATTTGGAGAGATTTTAAGCAAGGGTTTTCTCTTTGTAATAGCTAGGTTTTATTTCTTTAGTTATTGCATGGAGAATTTTAAGCTGTACGGATTTTGGGAACATCAACTCTTATTGAATTCATTTTTTTAGGAGTAAAGATTTCATCTACGGATTCACAATTTAAGGTATTGTCTTTCTTTCTAAGATTATGTTTTCAATAATGTTCTTTAATATTAATATAATAATGTTTGATTTAGTCATGCTTGGCTAAATTTATTGTGCTCCCGGGATTATGAATAAGGGTTTTGTTCTTAATTTACATGCTAAGTTCTATCTTATGGTCTTAGTGGAATGAGTTTTGCTGTGTTCTTCATAATTATGCATGATATATCGCGAGTATTATGTATGATAAATATTTTCTTAAAGTGCAGTAAATTATTTAGGAATAACTTGCTTTAATCTTGCCTCTTACCACATAGGAGGACTAGAGTGGGTTGTTTGCAATCTTTTGTGGGTTGGTTGTGAATTTGTTAGATTAATTTATCTTAGCTCTGCCTCTTACCACATAAAAGGAGTTAGGGGGATTAGTTTAGCATTAGCGTAACTGGTTCGGGCGTTTGCCTCTTACCACATAGGAGAGGTTGAACTTGAGTGTTTGGTTGAGTTGGTAGTTGCATTAGATTTCGGGTTAATTAAGGAAGTAAACATTGCCTCTTACCACATAAGATGGTTTAACGAATTAGTTAATATCTAAGTAGGTAAGTGCCTAAATCATTCCTTGCCTCTTACCACATAGGAGGGCGTGAGTTATGTTATTTACCCTTATTTTGCATAACCATAGATAGGAGGTGTGTGTGCTTTTTATGTAACCCTAAAATATAATTTCGGGAGTACACTTTCTTAACTCAAAGTTTAAAACAAATCACCATATTAGTTTTAGTTATTTGCTATTTACTTTCTTATTTTCAGTTTAATAAACACTAAAAATCCAAAAATATTTTCTTTAGAGTTTCAGTATAGCCCTCTCCTTGAGGGAACAAAATTGCTATATTATCACCTTTACGGGGGTTGTTTAGCTTGTCTTTGATTAGGGGTGAATAGAAACCATGAGCACATTTTATACACATATATTTGCACATATCAAATTTTGGCCAGGGAGAGTAATCGTGTTGAAATTTTATTTTTAATCAGTTTTAGTGTAATTTCGTATAATTGTTACTGTTTAAAATTATTCTTTGCATGCCCAGGACAAGATCATTTGGTCTAGCAGAATATTAGTTGGACCCTGAACTTGCAAGGACTTTGCGTGTTAAGAAGAAGTTAGAATTCGAAGCAATGGCTGCACAAGGTAATCAGCCCAACGTTGTTGATCCTCCAGTGGTGGACCATTTGGTTATTCCACCAGCACAACCAGAGGTACCACGGTGACGTTATGGTGATCATTATGAGCCTCGGATGGACAACTTGGATTCACCTTTTCTTGATACTGGGGAGCATTTTCAAATTCTTCCGACTTTCATCAATTTGATTCAAAATGGCCAGATTTTTCGTGGGATGAGTACTAAAGACCCAGATGCACATTTAAGATCATTCCTTAAAGTGTGTAACAAGAGCAATCTCCCACATATTGATCGGGGCTAAAAATACCTATTTTTACCCCCTTGTTTACTTAAGTTTATGCTTGTCTTTGAGGATTTTATTGTTGTTTATATGTTGTTTATTGAATAAATGCAGGATTTCAAGTTCAATGAGGCTAAAAGAAACAAAATGCAGATTTGATGTGAAAAAGTGGGAAAAAGATCCAAAAATCACTCAATTCGAATTTCCAAAGACAAGATGGCACAAAGGAGCAAAGATGGAAATACAAGGCAAAACTGGGCAGAAAACAAAGCAAAGTTCAAATGAGCATATCTCGGCTTCTACTTAACTAAAAGAAGAGTTTTTGGATGTTTTGGAAATATATATGAGAGTACTAAAACTATTATGTTTGTAATTACTCCCAAATTGGCTCGCACAATGGTTGAAATTGAGGCTCAAGTTAACATATACCAAAGAATTCGGAAAATCAGAAGCCTATGTCATAGTTTGGGAGAATATTCATAACTTTCATTCCAAAACTCCAAAGTCAATGATTCTTAATGCATTAGAAAGCGAAGAAGCAGGACTACAATTCTTAGGAAGACGAAAACGCCCAGTTCTTCACGGAAGACAGTCAAAATAGCGTCCCAATATCATCTAAGTGTGCTGTCTAAAATCCTGAAAAATAGTGGCTGCGGGACCAGCACTTTCGAAAATTTCATTTTAGCCCCTATTTTAGAATAAGCGGGGTACTTTATGTAATTATTGATTTTTAGTCATTTCACTAAATATTTAAGATTTCTGAAAGACTAAGTTAGGTATCTAGGATACAATTAGCAATGGCTCACAAGAACACACCTTTTAGTGTGTGTTCTTGGTGTTTTCATTTCTTGGGAGAGAATTATTGTAACTCTTGGCTAATTGGAATGAAAATCAAAGGGAAGCTTGGATCTTTAGCTTGGAATCAACATTTGGGAAGTGTCCTCATCTTGGGTTGTGTCTTCCTTTGCACTTTCTTGCTAAATTCATTGCTTAATTTACCAATTGGGTTTGCTCTCATTTGCCATGATGGGCTAAATTGTGTGGTATCTTTGGAATTAGGCTATGGGCTTTTGATCATTTGTTTGTATGGTGATGAAATGTTATGGGCTTGATTATATGTTTCATATGCTTGATTTTAAGGTCACATTTCTTTTGCAATATCCTTGACTTGAAAGTGAGAATTGGGTCATGTTGTGAGTGGAATACTAATCCATTGCATGTTGTGATGAAGAGACCACTTTGTCCATAATAATGTTTTTTTTTTCAGGAAAAGTAACCCTCTCAGCGGGTTTGGAGTCGCCAGCCCCAAAATTTTATTATATATAAAAGTGAATTACAAAATTGGAACAATGAAAATGTATCCGAAAAACTAATGTAAGTAAACAAACTAATTAAACCATTTACAACGGAACTGAGGCAACACCAATCTATCAAGAGTAATTAATCCCCTAACATTTTGCGGAAGCATCATGAAATCAAGATGTTCAATATATCTCTGAGTTGAATAACCAATATTTGCCAATGCATTAGCTGAAGCATTCCCTTCTCGATGAACATGTAAAACATTGACAAAACAATGCTCTAATTGCCAGATAGCCTCAACAGTTTGGCGAATTCTCCAAGGCGAGGACACATTTTTTAAAAGTATTGACTGTAATACAAGCAAATCTAACTCAATAAGACTGGTTGCCAGTGCTGATAAATACAAAACTTCAAGCCTTCTAACAGTGCAAAAGCTTCCGCCTCCATATTACTAACATTAAGAAAACCCAATGATAACGCCCCTAAAATATACCCGAATCATCACTAACAATCGCTCCACCGCTTCCATCTCCTGAATTACCTTTAGAGCAACCATCAGTATTAAGCTTGCGCATTCCAAAATTCGGTTTATGCCAAGAAACCACCTGAATATAAAAGCCCAATAACCGATCCCTTAATATATGCAAACAATCCAGAAAAGAACCTTCCAATCTCAAACATGGAAATTTAATCCTACAGCACCCCCGAACATCATGCCAAATATTATGATGAAGCCATTGTACAGACCAACATTTTCCTTCAAAGAACATCAGAGTCCTATTCTTCGAAATATGCCAAAGAATAAAACCAGGCAAAATAGACATAAGAAATTGTCCAAACTTGTTAACAGGTACATCCCAAATTAAAAAACACCATTCATTGACATTCCACCCTATTCCACAATTACCACTAAACCAAACAAAAGATTCCCACACCCGAACTGCAAATCCACAACTACAAAACACATGATCCACAGTCTCAACATCAGACAAACAGACCACGCAAATAGATGGACCATGAATATTAAAATGACATAGCCATTCAAAAAAAGGAAGCTTTCAAAACCACAACTTTACTAAAAAATAGGAAATGTTTAAAGGCATACCAACATTCCATAATCTACTAATATCCTCATACACCACCCCTTTTTCCTCAACCATTCTTAGGCTGAAGCAAAAAAAAAAACCCCAAAAGAGTGAAGTCTCCAAAAATAGCCCCTAGCAAGATTAATTGGACAAACCAAGATTTTATCAACAACATCATCAGGAAAAGTACGAGAAAGTTTTCGATGCGACCAAGAACATTGCAAAAGAAAATTATCAATAAGAGAATATCCCATACCCTTAGAAAATTGAGATAAATCAAGTTCCCCTAGCCATCTATCATGAAAATATCTGTCTCTCCCAAATGAGGATACCAACCAATACAACCTTCAACACTCTTCCTGATATTCAGCATTCGTGTCCATATGTGTAAGTTAGTACATTTATGATCAACCATAGTTAGATGTCTACGTACACATTATTTTTTTCTTCAGAAACCAACTCTACAAAGATGAACCTTCTCGAAATTGCCACCATAACTTAGAAGCCCATGCTTGAACAAAAACATCCAGAGAATGCAATCTGAATCCACCCTCACTTTGAGGCCTAAATATCAAATCCCAAGCAAACCAGTGATATTTAGCTTTTCCCTCTTTATATCCCCAAAGAAATTAAGCCATAATCTTTTCCAACATCTTTATTACCACACGAGGCGGCTGAATTGCAGCCAAAATATGCATAGGCATAGCCATAAGAATATGCCGAATAAGCACAAGTCGACCCCCAATGGAAAGAAACTTCAACTCCTAACTCAATATGCGTCGTTTGATTTTATCTATAAGTGGAACAAAATCCACAATACACATTCTACCAACTGTAATCGGGCATCCAAGATATAGAAAAGGAAATTTTTTATTGACAAAACCAATTAGTCTTCGTATCCTTCTGACCAAACCACTATTCTTTTGCGAAATAAAGAAACCCAATTTATGAATATTAACAAGTTGCCCAGAAGAACTCTGATACTCCTGTATTGTTTTCGTCAACAACTTGATAGAGACCGAGCAGCCAGAAGAAAAAATTAAAATATCATCAGGAAACAAGAGATGGGTCACCTGAGGAGTATACCGAGGACCTCTGTAAGGTAAAAAAGTAAGGATCACAAAAGATTATTAAACATTCTAGAAAAAGCTCAGCTCCAATAATAAACAAAGTCGGTGACAAAGGGTCGCCTTGCCGTAACCCACGAGAAGAGGGAAAAAAACCAGCATATTGGCTATTGAACAAGATCAAAAACCAGCAATTAGAAATAGCACGCCAAACCCTATCAATCCATTGCTCACCAAAACCAAATCTACGCAATATCTGACAAGTAAAATTCCATGAGACACGATCATAAGCCTTCGCCATATCCAACTTCATTGATTCATTACCCACATGCATCTTCGAATGGATCGAGTTAATTAATTCTTGTACAAGCAATACATTCTCAGTAATAGATCGGTTAGGGACAAAAGCACTTTGATTATCCAATATGATCTTAGGAAGAACAGCCCTCAACCTATTTGCCATGATCTTCGTAATTATCTTATTCATAACAGTGCCGAGACTTATCGGTCGAAACTCCCCAAAAGACTGAGGAGATTCCAAATTGGGTATAAGAACCAAAAGTGTAGCTGTGATACCTCTTGGCAATGAACCCTCACAAAAAAATTCATTCACAGCATTACAAACATCCAATGATATAATCGACCAATCCTCTTGAAACAATTTCGCCAAAAATCCATCCGGCCTAGGAGAGCTATCGCCATCCATACTCATAACAACATCCCTAATCTCCTCCTTAGTTGGAAATTTCTCCAAAATACAATTATCCTTATCATTAAGTAATCGAGGAATAATCTCCAGGCCAGTCCCTATATCATGATGCTCAGAAGATAACAAGTTTTTAAAAAATAGGATTGCTTGGTTTCGTAATTCTTCACCGTCTTCAACCCAAGTACCATTATCAATCTTTAAACCCTCGACAAATAACTTTGTTAGTTTTTGCTCAACTTTTGAGCGAAAGAATTTAGTATTCCGTTCACCCAAAGCAAATCACTTAGCACAAGCTTTTTGCTGCCAGAAGTCCTCCTCCTCCTCAGAAAGTGCTAAACGCAGCTTAGCTTCCTAACTTTTTATCTCATCCCGATTCTGCTACAGGTCATCAACCATTAAATTGATCTCCAATTGTTGCAGCTGCAGTTCAGCCTCCTTTATTCTCATAGTGAAGTTACCAACAGTTAGCTTATTCCAATTAATTAGATCACCCTTAAGTCTGCGCAGCTTAAGACAAACAGAAACAAGGGGTCGCGCATCAATAGGAATAATCCATGATTGCTTAACCACCTCCAAAAAATCTGTCCTCTTGGTCCAGAAATTAAGAAAATGAAATGGTTTCTTAATTACAACATCATTTTGTTCCCAGGTCACCAAAAGAGGCGTATCATCATAACATTTATGGTTAAGATGCCTGATAGAAGAAGAAAAATTATCATTCCAACACTTATTACATAAATCTTTGTCAAGTCTCTTCCAAATCCTAAGAGCATGGCTCCAATTACTACACCACGTGAAAGAGCCACCCGAATATCCCATATCTAACAAATCTGTAGCTACCATGAAATCTATTAACTCATTGCTCTCACAAAGTTCATACGGACAACCTCCCTTTTTCAGTCCCACTTGCAATACAATTAAAGTCACCCAACACCATCCATGGGAAATCCTTCATAGAGATATGCATCAGTCCTGACCAAAGAGATTCCCTCTCCATCCAAGAACAATAAGCATGCACAAATGATATAACAACTAAAATCCCAGAATTAAATAACAAAACCTTTAAGGAGAGCGACTGTCCAGTTTTTTGGATTAAATCACACTGTATGTTTTCATTATAAAAGAACCACAATCTTCCTTCACCATTTGAAATCATAGTACATAAACCTATTTTTTTACCAATTCGTAATTGCTGCCAACAATCAAGCTTAGGTTCAAACAAGCACACAAAAGAGAGGCAATGAATTTTAACCAAACTTTGAAGACACTTTAAGGAAGCCTTATTACCAGTTTCTCTAATATTCTAGAAGAGAACTAGCATGATGACTTACCGGAGCAAGAAGCTAAAGATTTTGTCTTGGAAGATCGCAAAATTCTTGAGGGCTGCATGATATGAATGGTCGAGGCTCGAACTCTTGGACCACCAATCCACACTCTTTGGATCGTTGTTGGCTAGTAAATTAACAACAAAAACAAGACACAAAAACAACAAAAGGTGGAAAAGAATTATGGAACGAAAAGGTTGATGTTAAGCCAATCAAACCCTAACGTTGTTACAAAATAATCAACCTAGCTAATGTACTCAATAGCTAACTTAATTAGTTTGGCTATTACTGATCTCAAGAACGGATAGGCTAAACCTAGAGCTCCTCACTAAAGGCTTCGCGCGGGGTTTTTGCAAACACAAAGTGTTTAACTTTTTAGCAAAGCTAAAATTCTTCCAGTTTCATCTATCATAAAAACGTCAATGGCCTTCCTTTAAATAGGAGTAAATTTGGCCAAGGTATTTAGGAAACCCTAATGACAGCCAATTACAACTTGACTTCCTAACTAACTAACAAACTAGTTTCCTAAAACAAAACAAAACAAGAAAAACTCCGATTCCCTACAATTTAGGAATTCGGCCCTTACTCCTAAAACTTAGAAAGCTACTTTCTAAAACAATTACTTTCCATTATCTTGCAAGATAATTGGGCCAAGTAATTATTTAACTACTCAAACGAAATGTAAGCCCAAATTAATGTTTAATGGACTTAATTTATTACAAAACAAAGTAAATCCTAATTACTTAAAAGTGGCGTGAATCCAAGATGTGAAAACCCAAGCACACCATCTTGGTCTTCATTGTACTTCATGAACACTTCTTCAAGGTGAAATTTCCTTAAGCTCCAATGTAGAACTCCTAGGAACTTCTTCATGAATTGTAATGCAAGAAATGTTCCAAACAACTTCATGTGATTGAGATGGTGATGATGACGCCAAGTGTTCCCCAAAGTTGTTCAAGGCTTCACAATGTGTTGACAATAAAGTTTGCAATGTGGCTTTCATCCTTTTGTTCCTTGATCTCGTTATTGGTCTATCAAGATTCTCCAATGGATCATGTGAAGTCGGCTTTAGCTCCATAGACATGGATGGATTGCTATCATTCCTTCCCTCCTCGAAAGGATTCGTTCTCGAATCACCTACATCATACAAAGATAAATCAGAAACATTAAATGTAGATGAAACGTTACCATACTCAATTGGAAGTTTGATCTTGTAAGCATTGTCACCAATCCTTTCCAAGACTCGTAAAGGACCATCTCCTCTTGGATGAAGTTTAGATTTCTTTTTCTCGAGAAACCTTTCTTTCTTTAAGTGAATCCAAACCCAATCACCCGGTTCGAATATCACTTGCCTTCTACTCTTATTGGCTTGCTTAGCAACTTGTTCATTATACATTTGAATATTATTTCGAACCTTCTCATGCAACTCCTTCACAAATTCAGCTTTCTTTTTACCTTCTACATTAACAAACTCATTAACAGGAAGAGGTAAAACATCAAGTAGAGTTAATGAATTAAATCCGTAAACAACTTCAAAAGGTGAGCAATTAGTATAACTATGCAAAATCCTATTATATGCAAACTCAATATGAGGTAAACAGTTTTACTAATTCTTTAAGTTCTTTTGGATAATGGCACGAAGTAAGGTAGATAAAGTGCAACAGTAGAAACAACAATAAAGTGTGATATTTTGCTAAATCTATCAACGACAACAAATATGCTATCATGACCATTGCGTGACCTAGGTAAACCAAGCACAAAATCCATAGAAATATCAACCCAAGGATGACTAGGAATAGGCAAAGGCGTGTACAAACCATGAGGCATTACTTTCGATTTTGATTGTTTACACACAATGCATTTATCACAAACACTTTTAACATCTTTAATCATGTTAGGCTAATAAAAGTGTTCATTTAAAACAGCAAGTATTTTAGCAATTCCAAAGTGCCTCATTAACCCTCCCCCATGGGTTTCCTTAACATGTAAATCACGAATGGAACATCGGGGTATGCATAATTTATCTTTCTTAAACAAAAAAACATCATGCACATAATAATCTCCATTCGGCTTCTTCACACATTGATCAAAGGTGGCGTAAAAATCAGGATCATCTTGATACAAATCTTTAATCAAATCAAAACTAAGTAACTTAGCATGCAACTAGGTGAATAAAGTGTATCTCCTAGATAATGCATCAGCTACAACATTTTCTTTACCAGATTTGTATTTGATCACATATGGAAAAGATTCAATAAACTCCAACCATTTAGCATGCCTTTTATTCAATTTACCTTGATTTTTCAAAAATTTAAGGTGTTCATGATTAGAATGAATAATGAATTCTTTAGGCCATAAAGAGTGTTGCCAAACCTGTAATGATCTTACCAAAGCATACAACTCCTTGTCATAAGTTGAATACTTCATGGCTGCCCCATTAAGCTTTTCACTAAAGTAAGCCACCGGCTTTGATTCCTGCATCAAAACAGCACCAATACCTATCCAGGAGGCATCACAGTGTATCTCAAAAGTTTTATGAAAATTTGGCAAAGCAAGAAGTGGGGCGTGAGTCAATTTGTGCTTTAATGTGTTAAAGGCGTTTTCATGCTCGTCTTTCCACTCAAAAGTGACATTCTTTTTAACAAGTTCATTTAAAGGTGCAGCTATAGAACTAAAATCCTTAACAAACCTTCTATAAAAACTTGCTAAACCATGAAAACTTCTAACATCACTAGTATTTTTCGGTCTAGGCCAATCCATGATTGTTTTGACTTTTGACTCATCAACTCAAATACCTTGAGAACTAACAACATAACCCAAAAAGATAATTGATTCCATGCAAAAAGAACACTTTTTAAGGTTAGCATACAATTTGTTCTAACGTAACACAGCAAACACGAACTTAAGATGTTCAACATGCTCATCAAGTGACTTGCTATAAACAAGGATGTCATCAAAATAAACTACAACAAATTTTCTAATGAAGTGACGAAAAACATGATTCATGAGCCTCATAAAAGTACTGGGTGTATTAGATAAACCAAAAGGCATAACTAATCATTCATACAAACCATTGTTTTAAAGGCAGTTTTCCATCCATCACCTTCTTTCATTCGAATTTGATAGTAGCCACTTTTCAAATCAATCTTGGTAAAAATACAAGAACCATGCAATTCATCAAGCATATCATCTAATCTAGGAATTAGATTTCTATACTTAATGGTAATTTTATTAATAGCACGGCAATCAACACACATTCTCCAAGATTTATCCTTTTTAGGAACCAAAATAACAGGAACTAAACATGGACTAAGAGATTCACGAACAATACCTTTGTCAAGGAGTTCATCTATTTGACGTTGAATCTCTTTTGTTTCCTCAGGGTTTGCTCTATAGGCTGGGCGGTTTGGAATTTACGCACCAGGCAAAAAATCAATTTGATGTTCAATACCGCGAATAGGTGGTAAACCTATTGGTAAGTCCTTGGGAAACACGTCTCCATATTCCCGTAAAAGAGACAAAACAATACTAGGCAAAGAACCAAGGTGATCACTATCAACAATAAGTACATCCTTGCGAAAAAATAAATACAATGGTTGCCTATCTAGTATTGCTTTCTTTATCTCACTCATAGAAGCAAAACAACAAGTTTTAGAACTAACATTAGCACTAGGTATAATTTCTTGACCTATACTATTGTTTACATTATTTTTCTTTTCAAGCTCAAATTTCTCTTTTGCTTCTTCTTCTCGCAAATTACTACATGCCTTAGCAAGTCTTACTTGATCTTCAAAGACTTGTGACGGGTTCAAGGCCTTAAGGTTGACCGTTTTACCCTGATGTTCAAAACTGTAGTAATTTTTCTTGGCATGATACAAAACATCTCTATCATAATGCCAAGGTCTTCCAAGAAGGATGTGACCGGCCTCCAGTAGAACAACATCACATATCACCTCATCAACATAATTACCAATTTAAATGGTACCTTTACTTGCTTGGTCACTCGTGTCTCGGCAGATTGACTTAGTCATTGAAGTCGGTATGGTTTTGGATGCTTCATGAAAGTCAAGTTCATCCTCTTGACAAGTAACATACTTGCCACATTGTGCAACTTCCACTATCAATAACCATGGTACAAATTTTATCTTGAACCTTGCAATGTATGTGAAATATGTTCTCACGTTGAAATTGATCATCAAGAAGATGTGGTTGTGCATTTAAGAGTCGGCGAGTTACCAAACAATAATCACCAATGGAATATGTGCCATGTGGTTCACTGTCTTCACTTTCATACTTATCTACAAGTTCAGGCATATCAGCACATTCATCATCTTCATTATCACTTACCACTTCTTTATTGTCATTGATAAACATCAACTTACGAGTAGGACAATTGGATTGAAGCTTATATCATCGAATTTCCCTCAATCTTTGTTGTGGTTTTGGTTCCGATTGGGGGGTTGAATTCAAGGCCTTAGGGACTGATTTTTGGATGTTAGACTGCGCACTTGATGGCGGATTTGGAGTGAAGGTCTATGGTTTTGTTGGGCTTTGAATCTCTCCTCCAAGGTGGTTGTGATTGTGTGAAAGATTGACTAACTCGTCCCTTTCCTTTCATGTGCTTCTCAATTTTAATAGCCTTATAAACAAGCTCATTATTATCAACATAACTTTGAAGATCAACATGATATGCCAATTTGGAATTCATACCTCTAAGGAACCTCTCAATGGTTGAGTCGGGATCCTCTTGAACATTGGCTTTAATCATAAGTGCTTCCATCTCATGGTAGTAATCTTCAATAGTTCGACTTCCTTGCACAAGAGAGTGCAACTTTCGATTGAGTTCACGATGATAATGTGAAGACACATATTTCTTTCTCATGAGAACTTTCATTTAGCTCCAAGTCTTGACTGGTCTTTCGCCATCTTGGCATCTAGATTTAATTACCTCATCCCACCACAAACTATCATAATCCTTGAGATACATGAAGGCTAGGCGGTACCTCTTATCCTTGGGGTAGTTATTGCCTTCAAATTGATGGTCAAAGTCTCGTGCCCAATCAAGATATGCTTCAGGATCTGCTTTTCCATGAAGAGTAGGTAATATCAATTTAAACGAACCAACAGTAAGCTTGGATGTTTTTCCATGCTTAGAAGAACCAATGATGTCCTCCTCTTCATTATCGAATGCAACCTCATCAAAGTTATTGAGTCTCGAGGTGGAACGTTTAGTGGTTTGATGCTTAAGTTTTGAAACTAATTCATCAAGTTGGACTTGTATCTTTTGAATCATGAGAAAAAGCTCATCAACATCAATTTTTCGTGAGGCTTGTGATACGGATTTATCACCCTCCATTTGTACCTGCAGGTTAGTGAAAAACAAGAACAAATATATGTATATATATCTCACTGGTTTCTCACTTTGGGGAGTAGGTACTCACCACTCAATTTGGTAGTTTTCCTCTTGTATACCCTACCTATATTCTCAATGGTGATTTCCTAGTCTAATTTAGACCTAACAATTCGTTGAGAAGAGGAACTCATCTCAACTAATAAGCCAAGCACAAAATTTACACTAGAGAAGCCAATTAGATTATTAAAGCAATAACCGCAAGGGTATTTAAGAACATGTCAAGGTATAACTTGATTCAGCTTTGGAAACTACTGGAATTAGAAAATAGAAAGAAATACAAGAAGACGGGGACTTGAATCACCTTATTCCGATTTATAACGAAAAGGTTATGACAATTTTAAGTAAGGTGTGCTTTTAGGAAACAAGTAGTTCTTTTTAGGAAACAACCTAGAACACTTAGTTCTTTAGTTGCCAAAATGAATTTTTACTTCCCTTTTTGTCCGACTTTCTATATTTTGAATTAGACCAATTGCCTTTCGGCTGTATTTTACTTGGTTTCTTTTTTTTTATCACGGCCCTTTTTTTATATCGGCCTCTTTTTGTTTCGGACAAACCCTAACTAGGGTTTTTTTTAGACAACTTTGTGTTTTGATTGTTGTGTTGTCTTATTTCAATGTTCCAGCATTTTAATTGTCACAAAATCAATAGGAAAACTTCAGAATATTGAAGCAACAATGATCAAGTCAATTAAGCAACAAGAAGTAAAGAATTTGCAAACAAGATGAATCTAACCCTAAAAAACTAGGGTTTTGACGAATTTGGAAAGTAGACTTTTAATGATTTGTGCAGCCCTATTGCATGCAAATCCTATGCGGTTTTCAACACACAATTCAACACAAAAAGTGCAAAATTTCAGCAGCAAATTGACCCAACAAAACTGGACAAAAACAACAGCCAAAATGAGAGGAAAAATGGCAAAACAAGACGTGAAATTTGAGACAATTTCTTGGACGAATTTCAGCTGGATTTTAACGCAATTTTCAGCACCAATTATGGGTAATGAAAGTGCAGAATTAGACACGAAATAACAGCAGAGAGATGACTCGAAACAGCAGGAAGAAAAGACGCAACAAACAGCAGAATATTTGGACACAAAACAGCAAGAAAACTTGACAAAGAGATGACAGTAAATAGAAATTTATAACCTGAATTTTTGTAGCAACAACCTATGCTCTGATACCAATTGATATGAATGGTCAAGGCTCGAACTCCTGGACCACCAATCCACACTTTTTGGATCATTGTTGGCTAGCAAATTAACAACAAAAACACGACACAAAAACAACAAAAGGCGGAAAAGAATTATGGAACGAAAAGGTTGATGTTTAGCCAATCAAACCCTAACGTTATTACAAAATAATCAACCTAGATAATGTACTCAATAGCTAACTTAATTAGTTTGGCTGTTCCTGATCTCAAGAACGGATAGGCTAAACCTAGAGCTCCTCACTAAAGGTTTCGTGGGATTTTTGCAAACACAAAGTGTTTAACTTTTTAGCAAAGCTAAAATTCTTCAAATTTCATCTATCATAAAAACGTCAATGGCCTTCCTTTAAATAGGAGTAAATTCGGCCAAGGTGTTTAGGAAACCCTAATGAAAGCCAATTATAACTTGACTTCCTAACTAACTAACAAACTAGTTTCCTAAAACAAAACAAAACAAGAAAAACGCCAATTCCCTACAATTTAGGAATTCGGTCCTTGCTCCTAAAACTTAGAAAGCTACTTTCTAAAACAATTACTTTCCATTATCTTGCAAGATAATTGGGCAAAGTAATTATTTAACTACTCAAACGAAATATAAGCCCAAATTAATGTTTAATGGACTTAATTTATTACAAAATAAAGTAAATCCTAATTACTTAAAAGTGGCATGAATCCAAGATGTGAAAACCCAAGCACACCATCTTGGTCTTCATTGTACTTCATGAACACTTCTTCAAGGTGGAATTTCCTTAAACTCCAATGTAGAACTCCTAGGAACTTCTTCATAACTTGTAATGCAAGAAATGTTCCAAACAACTTCATGTGATTGAGATGGTGATGATGACGCCAAGTGTTCCCCAAAGTTGTTCAAGGCTTCACAATGTGTTGACAATAAAGTTTGTAATGTGGCTTTCATCCTTTTGCTCCTTGATCTCGTCATTGGTCCATCAAGATTCTCTAATAGATCATGTGAAGTCGGCTTTGGCTCCATAGACATGGATGGATTACTATTACTACACCATTTGTTGATTCTTCATAGCATTTGTGATAATAGGATCAAGGTTTATATTCTGAACCACATCATTCACCATGTTAGCATATGTTCATCAGTATCAAGAATTTCCTCTTCATCAGCTAAGACTTTATCAGCTAATTTATCCAGAAGACCTTCAGCAATTTGCAAGGATATTCCATCCGCAATCTGATTATAATCCCAGTATGATTTTGAAGAAACTGTATACCCCGTAATTTCACATGTTCCTCCAACCGTCTTAGCTGTCTCTTCTTCTACTTCAATCTACCGATTCTCACCACAATTTTCAGGACTAGGCAATTCCTCCACCCGCTGTAATAACAGATTATGCTGTATCTTAGACGTATTCTCCTTCAAATTAAAAGGTATACCTGAGTTCAAATTTTGATCACTATTTATCTGTAAATTCCTTAACGTTGATATCAGGTATGATAGTCACTGTCAATTTATCCACTTTCTGAACAGGTTCCTCCACAATCAGACGCGACAAAGTATGCTGACGTGAAGAATTTGCCGGCACCTCCATATCTAGACGCATAGATTGCTGACGCATTGTTGGCAATATCTGCGGATCTTGATGTGATGAACTTTCCTGCAAATTATGATCGTTAATATTATGAAGATCAACACTTTTTCCTGGCAGACTGAAGTGAATTTCAGGCACATTACTGTCATCCTGCCATTCAATTATAATTTCCTTCCCCTTGTCATTACACAAAGAATCTATATTCACTAGCTCCTTTGGCATCCATTTTTTCGAGCAATATGTCTTTCATTAGCCTTCTGAAACTGTCTTATAGTGGGATTGCATTCTCCAACACTATGTCCCTGTCGATAACAAGAGACACAATATTTTGGCTGGTTTTTTGATAAGTTGGTTTTATACCAACTTATATGTGTTATTTCACTTAGTTTTTGACTTTTCTTTCATGCAATTGTGTAGTGTTATGTGTCATTTTGTGCATTTTATGTGGGTTACAACTTGGAGTGCTAAAATGAAGAAAAAGACCAAAAATGTTGATTAAATGAGGCAAATGTTGTTTTAGATTAAATAACAAGGAAAGAATTTAAAAAGGCTTGAAATGATGCCTTAACATGCTTATTTTGTATTTGGGCAGAATAGATAGCTTAACTTCATTTGAGTGTAATGTTCTCAATTCTAATCTAAATGAGAAGCTCTTGGATGTTATGGAAAGTTCTTTGAGTATAATTGAATTCATATGTTTTAACTTTCTTCCAATTCAAGGTGCAGGTCTGAGAAACGGGGTAATCATTGTGATCGCTACTTCTGTTTTTGATTGTTGAGTTTACTGCCATAGTTTGGTAGAATGACAATAGATTGAGCTACAGGCCTCCAATATTGCTAATTCTTAAACCACTGGAAAGCCAAGCAAAAGATATACAACTATTATGTTTACCACAAAGTCTAATTCGGAAGCAAAGACACACATATATTGCATAGCACTGGAACATCCTGCAGAAAATAGAAAATCACACGGCGTGACCGTGCTATGAAAAGGTTCCTCGCCACAGTTCAATATTTTGGCCATAACGTTCTCGTCCGAGTTCCGCATTGAGTGATTCATAAATCTATGGAAAGCTAAGATATCAGGGTACAAAGTTCATGTTTTAGGTTTTGCCGAACTCACAACGTATCAGGATCCTTATTTGGTTGAAATGTGACAGTTTGTTATTTTTCAAAGCTTGAGAGGTAAAACGTTCCAAGCTTGTATCTTTGTAATACAAGATTGTGTTTTCCTTGCATCTTTGAACCGAATTTGATGCACACATTTGTTGCTTATCATACACAAGTTGAAGCCCAAATGATTACGCACATTTACAGCACTCACCGCACATCGCTTGTGCACATGCCCGCACACAAACACGCTGCATGCACAGCAGTCCCTGCACTCTGCGCGCAGGACCATCGCACACAGCCGCGCGCGCCGACGCTCGCGGCAGCACACACACAGCGCACGCTGCGCACAGCTCTCGCACACACCCGTGCGCGTGCATGCGGGCATCTTTGCACACACGTTGCTGCTCGCACTGCACAGCAGTTGTACACTAGCAGCGCATGCATGCGCGTAGCAGCTCCAAGACATGTGCTACTATACTCATGCACACTAAGGCATAAGACACTTGCATTTTACTGCACACGCTTGCTATACTTTCTGCACACTCTTGCTACACTTGTTGCACACTGCATGCACCACACTCATGCACACTAAGGCACATTACATGCACACTCTTGCTACACCTTGTGCACACTTTTGGCACATTACATGCACATTCTTGCTACACTTTATGCACACTCTTACTACACTTATTGCACATCACATGCACTACGTGTACACACTCAGTGCGCCTAACGCACAACAAATGGCACTAAATATTTGCATGCACACATAAAACAGTATGCGCATAAGCATGTTTGTGTCAACCTGTGTTCACAATTGGCATGAAAGTTACATGGCGCGATCGCAGGAAGCGATCGTGCCATGAGAGTAAAATGCATGGGGCGATCGCAGGAAGCAATCGTGCCGTGAGAAATTTTGTGTGGCGCGATCGCAAGAGGCGACCGTGCTGTGAGTGGCTTTTGCTGTGATCATGTCGTGGTTGTTTCTTGTGAGACTCGATCGCTGCCTGCAATCGCGCCGTGATGAAAATTTGTGTGGTGTGTTTGCTGCTTGCGAACGCGCCGTGTAATTACGAGAGTTTTGATGTTGAAATATTTCTAAGTGTGGAACTCACCATGTCTTATGTGCAGGAGGCAGAGGTGTGGTTCACGGAGGCCTAAGGACGTGGGTTGTGCGATGGAGACATGGAGGGCTTATACTCAAAGGCGCGGAGGTGCAGTTTGGGTGCTGATGTGGAGTTTCATGCACGTGCACATTTGTGGGACATTTTCTATTGTAGTAGCATTTCTATAATTAAGTGATTAGATTATGTTAGCGTATAGATTAAGCTTTAGACCTTTATAAATAGAATATTTTGTCATTATTTAGGGGGATTAGGCTTTTATAAACTTTTACCATATTTTAGAATTCGTGAGCGGGAAATATTTTCTCTCTCTAGAATTTTCTCTCTTTAGAATTTTAGTTCCGTTTTCGATTTCAATCGAAGCTTTGGACCGATCACTGTAATCCGATTCTCAATTAAGGAAGCTTAGAGCAATCCTCTTACGATTTTGAGCTCTTTGGCGCAATTTAATTGGTAACTTCTTCCAATTAAACGAGATGAATTGTTCTTTGTTACAATTGCTATATCTTGAGGATTGTGAGTTGGAAATGGTGATGTCCGGCTAGATTCACGATGTTCTAGGGTTCTGAATGGATGAATGCATAATTAGATGACTTGATGCTATGCGATTAACATAATCCATAAAGAACGAAATCATACTCTATTTCGGCTTGTGAATTTAGTTAAGTTTCATGAATTCTCATACTGTATTGTTGAATTGAGCTTTAATTGCGGTCGACATGCTGAATTGATGTGAGATTCACTAATATTTGTTGAGAATGCATGATATGAGAACTGGAGTTATGAATTATTGAGTATTTGCACTTGTTTTGCATGTTCGTCTTCTAAAATGCGGTCGCCATGCTGAATTTAGACCACAAAAACTTAAGATCAAAGTGTAAACGAAATTCTCTGTTGTTAACGAAGACACAAGAACTGAAATTCAGGCCTCGCCATGGTAAGCTTTTAGGACTTGATTGCTAGAGTAGTTAAACACCGAGAATTGAGACGTTGCAACTTAGATTCATCGTTCTTAGGCCTCGCAATGGGAAAGAACGATGTTAGAAAGCTTAGAGTGTGGTGCGATCGTCATGCCGACTGCAAGCTAAGTTTCTAGGCAACTAGGATCTCCTCTCGTTTTACATGTGTGTCGATTGCATTACGCGAGTTATCCGATGAGCATTCATCCGATGAAACAACCCTAGGACATCCACTCTCTACTTGCTTTCACGTTTTACTTACTGTTCTTTGTTACTTCAATTCTTCTTCTCGTAATTTTGTTTTTATGGCATCTGTTGGAACAATTACTGAATTCTTGAAACCACCCCCTTCCATGTGGAATGAAATCCTCTTACCGCTACTACAATAGTGTTAGGGATAAATTGGTGAACAGACACGACTAAACACATCATTTTCTGGAACAAGATCCTGCCACTTGCTATTACCCTGTTCATCATATTCGATCCAAATCCTTTTCGCAATTGTTTGTTGAAGGTCCACCTCTGCACAAACACGAGCAACACCAGGTCTAGTTAACATAACCATAGAAGCATCAACAATCACTGGCTTACCAACACTTTGGATAATTGAAAGCAAAGAACTTCTTTCAAAAAATTGAATAGGCAATCCTAGAAGAGAGAACCAAATAAGCGCTAAGGATGATTCTCGATTGGTTTGAAAACTGGGAGTCCATTTAAACACCCTCATTGGGAAGCTGCCAATCTGCCAAATAGGTCTAGCCCAGAGACATTGAAAATCTGTTTCATTCCTTAATCAGAAGAGGACATGACAATAATCAATAAGCACTAGTTTAGCTTTGCCTTTAAGATCAAAAGTCGATAATGTGTTCCTTATCAAGATGGCCGTCCATGTGAGAATTTGCCAACCAAGGCAAAATGTAAAGGCTCTGAAAGTTTTTCAATTTCCTGTTTTGAAAATTTTACAGCTATTTCACCTTTATGAGTTGTAAATGTTTTCAAGGGGATCATCGGAGGTTGGTTTGTATGATTAAATAATTGGGCAAACGATTTTTGAGAGAAAAGGACTTTTTCTGTTGAGACACCAGTAGGAAGCCCTTCAGCATCCGGCTGAAGGGCAGCCATAATTAGGGTTACGATCAAAAGAAACAATAGGGTTACTAAAAATAGAAAGTTGTATTGCATGAATTTATTGTACTTTCTTTTGCTTTCTTTTTCTTTCTTAACTTCTATTCAAATTATATCCATGATATAATGTTCATTGAATCTATTCCATGAATTAGCCCTAAGCATATGGAAACCAAGTCTACACTAGCATGACAACCTAGTTGGGGGCTTGGGTTGGAAGTTGTCGATTTGCAATAACATAGAATCGATTGGCTTTGATTGATCTATTAATTGTGGTTGAGTTTTGTCAAGTTATAGTTTTAGCCACCAAATTTTCACTAGACAACATTAAATCATATTCTTCAAGCTATCACATGAATCATCAATGCTACAAATGATTAAGAAACCTAATCCTAAATTCCAATGATACACTTATCTGCTTGATTTCTACTCCCAAATTTGAAGCTAAAGTCCTAGATCAATTAAGTTGACTTTAGTGTAGGTTTAGTCTTGTTGCATTTTATCTTGTTTTTTTTTCATAGTTGCATTTTTCATTACTCTACATACTAGACATGAACTCTTAACAAAGCCCCATTCTCTGTGGAATTTGAGCCCTTGCTTCCAAGTGCTACATATTTAAAGTTAGGGTATTTGTTTGTTTGGGTTGCACGACCAACTCACTCAACAAAATGGCGCCACTGTTGGGGAGGGGCTATTTTTGTTGAGATTAGTGTTGGTATTTTGAGTAGTAAATGTAAATGTTTTCATGTTTTTGCTTTTGGTTATTGTTTTTGCATTTTGTGGTGTCTTGAATTTTTTGATTTTCTAGTTTTGGTGTTTTTTGATTTTACATTTAGTTATTTTCATTTTTTTGAGTTGTTTTTCGTTTTTATGTATTGGTTGTTTTTCCAAGTATGTCTCGGTTTGTTGGCGATCATCTTGAGCTTAATCATATTGACCCATCAAATATGGTGGGTGACACATAACCACAATCTAGACTATTTGATACCTTCTTCCCATTGGAGTGTTGGGAGTCTCTTGAGTCTCAATTGGTTGATTTGAATTGTAAATTGAATGTTGTTCAAACTACTTGGGGATATATTGTTGCTCACTATAGAAGCTGTGTTGAAATCGTGTTTGAGCAACATAAAGACTATAAAGGGCCATGGCTAATCAAAGATCAAAGCAATGATTTGTTGAAGACTTTGGATGCATTTATTGAAAAAAGGCAATCAAGGTTGGATTCAATTAATGCAACTTGGAGACAAAGTGAGGTAAACTTCGATAAATATTTTTCTTCTCAATGCATTGTTGAAGGGAAGCACTACTCAAATATTGACTTGAGCAACAATGAAATTACATTGCATGAGTACATTGTTAATATAACGGGTAGTTGGAAAAAAGCAATTTCGATCATGAGATCTCTTGACCTCCAAGAGGACTTTGATATCTTTAGACCCGACATATATGCTTCTCATGTTGATTGCCTAACGTGTGAACAAAAGTTTCTAAGTAGTCACTATGTTGGTTTAAATGATGACAATTTGACAATGTATGCGAAGTAAATGGCTAAGTGTGGGGTGTGTGTATTGAGGCTTCATCTTGACATCCCCCATATAACTTTGCCCAAGTGCTATTGTCATGATACATTTTACACCACCATGACCCATGTTCAAGGTGTGGCACTCACTTGCCCATTTCATCTATTGTCTACCTAGTCTTAGATAATATAAGCACCAAATCACACACATTCACAACACACTCATGTACTTCTATAGTGGTACCAAGTTCACGACATGTAATCATTCACTCAAATTCTTAAAGTTATGAGGTATATGCTCATTCACTTGTTATTCATAGAATTATTTCTTTTGCCATGGGAAATACCTTCTTGAGCTTACATTGAGTCATTTGATATGAATGAATGCTAGTTGGGTAATTTGAGTGCATATTTTCACACGTGTAAAATGGATAATTATTTGTTGGATTGAATACTTCCATGAACGTAGTGCAATATTTGGACACCTTTATGTGTATTATGTTCTACTTCATGTTTAAACACCTTGTGAATTATGTGCACATGAGCGGGGAAATTGTATTCATGCCATGATATGAGTTGAGATGCTTAGGATAACAATGTAGAAATGCATTCTTTCTTGGAAGTCTTGTAGACGTTATTTTCCTTTTTTTTAATATTGTTCTTTGGTGTTGTTATCAACTAGATGAGTGCATTCCAACATGGATAGAGCGAGATACCACACCAAATCAACTTAGCAAACATTGGAGTTCATTGCCTACTAAAAAGGGAGTTCTTTACCTTATGATCTAACTTACATTGGGGACAATGTAAGATTCTAAGTATGGTGGAGGGAATGTTTGTTTTTGTTGATTCTTGCTTATGTTGGGAAATGATACTCATCCTTGTTGGAAGGAATTGAATGAAAGAGTTGATGTAATACGTGTTTGTTGTTAGTTTTTTTAGTTTTTATTTTGAGCTTATTGTGCAAAGTTAATTATTTCTAGTGAATTAATATTGCATGTTTTACCCCGTATGTTATGTGTTTTGTTATATTTGTGAACTTTTTCAAAATTTTTGTGATCTTGTGAATAAGTTGTGTTTTCTACACAAAGTGTAAGATTGGCAACTTTGTTAAAGATCATAACTATCCATGGAAAGTGAACTAATGTAGGAAATGAATTTTTGTGTAACAAATGATACAAGTTTTATGCAATAAGACTTAATGGTTGAGGATAACTTAGTGCTAAGTGATAGAAGTTGAAGCATAGTGTGGAAAGTTTGTGTTTCAATACATTTGTTTTCAAGCACAAGTGGGGAAACATATGGGATAGGTTGAGTCATGAAACAAAGTGAGAACTAGGGATGTCTTTTTCAAAATGAATAAAGCTTACCTTTTACCTAGTGATCTTGTAAAAACTATTGTTAACACATACGCATTGGAGGATATGATTTAACTATGGCTTAGTTTTAATTGTCTTACTTCTATACATTCCCAATTCGATGCGAGTTTGCCTCTGGAACTTGAAAGAAAGTTTGAAATCAAAGGAAATTATATGATTGGGAATAGGTATAAAAAGCCATAAAACCTTTGGCATATGTTTAATTTGTTGAATTTCTTACCCGTCCTCTATGAGATAGCCTCTTGAGTGAAAATGACATTCGTACATGGAACTCATACAATTGGGTAGAGGTATAAAGATGCCAAAAACCCAAGGCACATCAAATGACTTATATGTGTAGGGAATAAAGTTCATTAATCCTCAATATAATGTATGAGTGTATGTATGCGAGTGGACATGTAGATTATTAGTGAAAAGGAAGAGCTAGTTTTAAAAGCTAGAAACTATATATTCCCTATTATCGCTTATATATTGACATAAACTTTGACCATGTGGAACCCATTGCACACTACACACACAAATGTGTTGGAGTATTAAGTGAGTATTACTTGGCCTAAACAACTATTATGAAGCATTGAATATATCCTCTCCACAAAAGTCAAATAAGTTTCTTGAAATGAAGGCATACGAAATTCATTGCTCACATGAATCCACTAGAAATGGATGGGATGTTATCTTTGCAAGTGGCCAACCAAGTTATGTGTTATGTGTTATGTTTTATGTTTAGTTCTCTTTTGTTTTGTGTACTTGAGAACGAGCAAAACTTTAAGTGTGGGGGGATTTGTGGGGCTAACAATACCTATTTTTACCCCCTCATTTACTTAAGTTTATGCTTGTCTTTAAGGATTTTATTGTTGTTTATGTGTTGTTTATTGAATAAATGCAAGATTTCAAGTTCAATGAGGCTAAAAGAAACAAAATCCAGATTTTATCTAAAAAAGTGGGAAAAAGAATGAAAAATTACTCAATTCGAATTACCAAAGATAAGATGGCACAAAGGAGCAAAGATGGGAAAACTGGGCAGAATACAAAGCAAAGTTCAAACTAGCATATCTCGTCTTCTACTTGACGAAAATAAGAGTTCTTCGATGTTTTAGAAAGATCTATGAGAGTAATAAAACTCTTATGTTTGGAATTACTCCCAAATCTGCTGGCAAGATGGTTGTAATTGAGGCTCAAGTCAACATACACCAAAGAATTCAGAAAATCAGAAGCCTATATTATAGTTTGGGAGAATATTAATAACTTTCATTACAGAACTCTAAATTCAATGATTCTAAATGTATTAGAAAGCTACGAGGCAGGGCTACAATTCTTATAAAGACGAAAATGCCCAGTTCTGCATAGAAGACATTCAACATAGCGTCCCAATATCATATAAGTGTGCTGTCTGAAATCCTGAAAAATAGTGTCCCAATATCATCAGCCCATATTTTAGAATAAGCGAGGTACGTTATGTAATTATTGATTTTTAGTCATTTCACTAACTATTTAAGATTTATTAAAGACTAAGTTAGGTAATTAGAACATAATTAGCAATAGCTCACAAGAACACACCTTTTAGTGTGTATTCTTGATGTTTTCATTTCTTGGGAGAGAATTCTTGTAACTCTTGGCTAATTGGAGTGGAAATCAAAGGGAAGCTTGTATCTTTAGCTTGGAATCAACATTTGGGAAGTATCCTCATCTTGGGTTGTGATGCAAGCTATCGTTACTCATCAATTTCACCCTAAACTACTGTAGTAGTAGTGAGAGGGATCGATCCACATGGAAGGGGATTGGTTTCAAGAATTTAGTAAATTGTTCTGTAGAGTGTCACAAAGTAGAGATAACAAGAACAAATGCTGACTAAACAAACTCAAAAAAATAAGGCGAAATGTAGCAACAACAACATCAGCAAAGGTAAAGTGAATCAGGTATAACGTAGATATCCTAAGGTTCGGAAGCTGGATAATTGCAAGTTAAACAACTTATGCTATGCATCTGACACACATACAAAACAAGAGGAGACCAAAGCTGCCTAGGATTATAGAATGTAGCTGGCATGGTAACCACGCAACATTCTACCCTTCCTAACGTCACTCTTTCCTGTGGCGAGGCCTAACGGTGACGGATGCAATCCGCAACGCCTCAAATCTTGATACTAACTCCTCAAGCATGCAATACCCCTAAGTCTCCCATGACGAGGCCCGACCTAAGATTTTGCACTTTCGTTAGCATAAAAAATCATTCTACACTCTCTTCTAGTGAATCAATGACCTCTGATTAGCATGGCGACCACATCTCGGATCATGAACAGACTTAATCAAATGAAGAAACTCCATACTCATACATTCAATCCTCATTTCATGCAATTCTCACTCAAATTGATGAACCGAGGCTTAACCTAGCATGGCGACCATAATCAAGGTGCAATTCAACCAATGAAAGTGCAAAAATTATGAAACTTGACATTTACACTTATTAAGAACAAGTATGATTTCATTCTTAGAATTTGTGTCAATTGCATAGCACTTCATCGTCTAATTACACAATCGTCCGGTCCAAACCCTAGAACATCAAAGATCTAGCCACAAGACACCATTTGAGATTCACGATCTTCAAACTGAAACTCAAAACAAATCACTTTCATCATATGAAAAGAGTTTACCAAATTGAATCGCTTCTAAGCTTTAAATTCACAGAAGATTTGTGAAATTCCTCCTTAATTCAGTATAGAATTACAAAAATCAAATCAAAAGTGCGATCGGAGCTCAAAAGATAGAGAGAGAAAATTCTAGAGAGAGAAAGTTAGAAAGAGAAATTTCCGCTCAAGAAAATCAAAATATCTGTTAAAATTCTAGAATGATTGATCTCCCGAATGATTCTAGAATGATTGATCACGAGAGCCTTAAGTACTTGAAGACTCAAGGTAAGTTGAATAAGAGACATGCTAAGTGGTTAGAATTCATTGAAACCTTTCCATATGTTGTTAAATACAAATCTGGTAATGAAAATGTGGTAGCCGATGCATTGTCTAGGAAATACACTTTGTTTACCTATATGCATGCTAAACTACTTGGTTTTGAATTGATTAAGGATTTGTATAAGACTGACCATGATTTTCACGCCATCTTTGACCTTTGTGTGCATAAACCGAATGGTGACTTCTATATGTATGATGGTTTCTTGTTTAAAAAGGATAAGTTATGCATTCCCCAATGTTCCATTCGTGAGTTGCTTGTTAAGGAAACCCATGGGGGAGGGTTAATGGGGCACTTTGGTATTGCTAAAACACTTGCTGTTTTGAATGAGCACTTTTATTGGCCTAGCATGATTAAAGATGTTAAAAGTGTTTGTGATAAATGCATTGTGTGTAAACAATCAAAATCTAAAGTCAAGCCTCATGGTTTGTATCAACCTTTGCCTGTTCCTGGTCATCCTTGGATTGATATTTCTATGGATTTTGTACTTGGTTTGCCTAGGTCACGCAATGGTCATGATAGCATATTTGTTGTAGTTGATAGATTTAGCAAAATGTCTCACTTTATTGCTTGCTCTAAATCTAATGATGCTCAACATATTGCTGATTTGTTCTTTAAGGAAGTTGTAAGATTGCATGGTTTGCCTAAGAGTATTGTTAGTGATAGAGATGTTAAGTTTTTGTCACACTTTTGGCGTACTCTATGGAATAAGTTAGGTACTAAGTTATTGTTTTCTACTGTTGCTCATCCACAAACTGATGGACAAACTGAAGTAGTTAATAGAACTTTGTCTACTTTACTTCGTGCTCTCATACAAAAAAACCTTAAGAACTGGGAAAGTTGTTTACCTCACATTGAGTTTGCTTACAATAGAACTGTTCATAGTGCTACTAATCTTTCACCTTTTGAGATTGTTTACGGTTTTAATCCTATAACTCCATTGGATATTTTGCCTCTTCCTATTAATGAGTTTGTTAATGCTGAAGGAAAGAGTAAAGCTGATTTTGTTAGGGAGTTACATGAAAGGGTTCGAACTACCATTCAAAAGAGGAATGAGCAATATGCTAAGCAAGCCAATAAGGGTAGGCGTCAAGTGATTTTCGAACCTGGAGATTGGGTTTGGATTCACTTACGGAAGGAGAGGTTTCCTGACAAGAGGAAATCTAAACTTCATCCACGAGGAGATGGTCCTTTTCGTGTCATGGAAAGGATAGGCGACAATGCTTACAAGATTGAACTTCCAAGTGAGTATGGCAATGTTTCATCTACTTTCAATGTTACTGACTTATCTTTGTTTGATGTAGGTGATTCGAGGACGAATCCTTTCGAGGAGGGAGGGAATGATGGAAATCAACCCTTGTCCATCTTGCCAAAGCCCAATTCACAAGATCCCTTGACCAATCTTGATGGACCAATGACAAGATCAAGGAGTAAGAAGATGAAAGAAGCTTTGCACAATTTATTGTCAACTCATTGTGAAGCTTTGGAGGCCGAACCATCTCAAGGAGAAGTCTTGTGGAATGTTTCTTCATTAACAATTCATGATCCACCTTGAAGAAGCTTACACAAGTCCGAAATCATGAAGTTCATGAAAGGCGTGCTTTTGGGCTTACAAGAGAATCACGCCATTTTTAGTATTAATTAGTAATTTATTTTATGTTATTTTCAGCCCATAAATGACGTTAATTATTATGTTCTTGGGCTTGGAAATTTCGTTTATAATAAATACTACTTGGCCCAATTATCTTGCATGATAAAGGCAAGTAATAGTTTAGGAAACAAAGGAAGTCAAATTGAATTTGGCCACCTTTAGGCAAATCCTTTTTGGGGAAGGATTTGGGTAGTTAGTTATTAGTTTCCAATTCTAATTTGGAAGTTTCTTAATTATGATTGGGTAGTTTAGAAGTCAAGTTGTACTTTACAACTTTTAGGGTTTTATTTCCTTGTTTACCAAGCAACATGGCCGAAACTTGTCCTATTTAATGGCCATTCTTTGTAACGTTTTTTTAATGGATGATTGAATTTTGAAGAAACCTTTTAGCTTTGCTAAATTATTTGCAGCCTTAAACAAGTTGTGAAAAACGTGATTAATCAATTAGGGTTAGTTGATTATTCATAGGACCGGATTCTTTAAGCTAGGACCTTAAAGAGAACGTATTGTTTCTTGATTTCAAGAGCGAGCCAAACTGAGATCTTTTTAACCATTGATTTACATAGGTTAGATTGAAATCACTTTGTGGTAATGTGTTGGGTTTGATTGATTTACAATCAAATACATTCCATTCGATATCCATCTTTTCTTCTTGTGTTGTTTCCGTGTTTGATCTTACTTGTGATCGTGTTGGTTTCTGAATTTTGGTGCACAACGATCCTAAGTGTGTGGAATTCGTGTGGAGCTGGATTCTCACCCTACTCCATTCGTATCAATTGGTATCAAAGCTTCTAGGTTGTTCATCACAAAATTCAGGTTTGCGTTTTGTTTTTCCTTCTCGGATTTTGCTCTACTTTTTGAGTCGTTCTTTCTGTCCTTTGTGCGTCAATTTTTTCTGCAGTTTTTGGAGTCTTTTAGTTGCTGTTTTCACGTGTTTCTTGCTGTCCAAAGTCGTCATAGTTAGTGTCTTTAAATTCATCAAAATCGCATAAGCCAAAGTTGATCAAATCTGCCCGAAAATTGCCTTCTTGTTGTTTACGATTTTTGACATCTTTTTGCTACTGTTCTTGCTTCGAATTGCTGCTGTTTTTAAAGTTTAAATTCTGCAGTAAATATATATATTAATTGAGTCTTAAATTCATTAATATTCTGTCCAAAAATCGCATGCAACTTGGTGCTTAAAATCTGCCCAAATCGAGTTGATCTTGTTACTTGATTTTCTTGCGTTTTTGTGTTGTTCTTCTTGTGTTTCTTGTTAGATCCTTGCTGCCATCTTTGTCTCAATATTCTGCACTATTTTCTTGCATTCATAGTGTTGGATTCTTTGTGTTTTATTTGTTGATTTCACGTCCAAACCCTAGGTGTCAAGATTAGGGTTTCTTAAAAACCCTAGTTTCAAATTATCATAACTTTGTGAGTTCTTGCTCAATTCTTGAAATTCTTTTTGTGTTAGTTCCATCAATCTACTCTTGTCATAATAACTTTTGATCAAACTTTTTGAACAAGTGAAAAAGATTGGTTCTTGACCACTTTCTTGAACTTCTTGAAGTTCTTGATTTTTGAAAGTTGTCAAATTTTGAATCTTGAACCATATTTGAAATCCTTGAGTTAAATCTTGAAAATTTTGTTAAAGTGGCACTTTCAAATTCTTTGTCCTTGGTGAGTTATTAAAGTTTGGAGAAATTAAGGTTGAACCACATAAGACAAGGCCACATCCTTAAACCTAAGTACTTGTACTAGGTTCTTGTCTTAAAACCTTAAAGATTTTGTTTGACCTAAGTTGTTTAAGGTTCTTGTCCGAACCTAGGTCATTGTTTGTACAAGGTTTTTGTCCAAAACCTTAAAAGTTTGTTTTGTCCTTTTTGTTGGCCGTAATTTAAAAAAAAAAAAAAGGCCCAAATCAAAAAAAAAAAAAAAAAAAAAAAAAAAAAGGCCGTGATATTAAAAAAAAAAAAAAAAAAAGGCCCAATAAAAGAAAATAATCTCGGACTTTTAATATTTCTGTTATTTAATTTTTAGTATTTTTTTTTTTTTTTAATTAATTTTCGTAAATTAAAAAGAACACTTTGTTCTTGAGTTTTGATTTGAAACCACCTTGGATTAAAAGTGCCATAACTTTTGCTATACAACTCGGATTTTGGTGATTCAAATTGTGTTGTTCTCGTCTTTGATTCCTCTTTCTAAATATCATAGTTTCTGAATCAATCAAATTATACCCACACGTGCTCTGAAATACTCTTGTGACGTGAATTATTTGAACTTCTTTGATTTGACTTGTGTGAATCTGGTTGTTGAAAATCTCGGTTGAGACAATCTCTTAAAGTCATTGCAACAGTAAGTTCTCTATAGTTTGAGAGTATTAGACTAGGGTATACACGAGAGAAACATATATCAAAGAGAGGAGAGCTCCTACTATCCACATAGTGAGAACCCGAGAGGAATTCAATTGTTGTTTTCTTTTGTTTCTTACTAACCTTGCAGGATAATGGAGGACGAAACTAATACACCAAGAGGTTCTAAACCTCAAACCGAAGCTGAGCAAAAGTTTGCTAATGATTCTCTTGCACAGATACTACAAAAGATCAACCTCCGCCTTGATTTCTTGGAGTCATCAACTTCTAAGCCATCAAAGAAATCTTCATCCAAGAAGTTTAAATATAATGCTGCTTTTGAGTCCGAAAGTGAATCTAATGAAGAGGAGGAGGAAGAGTTGTCCGAATCATCTTCTAAGGGTAACAAGTCTAAAGTCTCAATTGCTTCACTTAAGTTAACAATTCCCACTTTTCATGGTAAGACAGATCCGGAAGCTTATTTTGATTGGGTTCGTGAGCTTGAGCACTTCTTTGAAGGCCATGACTATCCCGAAAAGGAAAAATTTCGACTTGCCTTTATGCACTTAAAGGATCATGCAAGTTTGTGGTGGGATAAGTTGTCTCAATCTAGACGTGAAGATGGTGAAAGTCCAATCAAGACATGGAGTCGCATGAAAACACTCATGAGGAAGAAATATGTCCCTTCATACTACAACCGTGAATTGAATAGACAGTTACATACACTTGTACAAGGTAACAAATCGGTTGAGGAGTATTATCATGAGATGGAAGCTTTGATGATCAAGGCTAATGTTCAAGAAGATCCCGACTCTACAATTGAAAGATTTTTAAGAGCCATCAAGATAGAAAGGCACATGAAAGGGAAGGGTAAGTTTTCACAACCAACTCCACCTTGGCAAAGAGATAAGAAGCCGAGTTTTGCCCCTTTCAATCCGCCATCCAAGCCACGCCAATTTCCACAAAGTTCAACGTCAAGTACCCCTCAAGGTGTCTCAAAAACAACGCCCAAGGTTGCTGTCCAACCTTCTAAAACGGCGTCAACTTCTTCAACTCCAAGATTGAGGGATGTTCGATGTTATAAATGTCAAGGTTATGGTCATATGCAAGCTGAATGTCCAACTCGAAAAGTGATGATAACTCTTGATAGTGGTGAAGTGGTAAGTGATGATGATTGTGCCAACATGCCACCTCTTGAAGAGAAACATGAATCAAGTGAAGAAAGTGAAGACAATGAGCCCGACACGTATGGTGACGGTAAATTTTCTTTAGTCTCTCGCCGTGTTCTAAATGTCCAACCTTTAGTTGATAATGATGATTTGATGCAACGAGAAAACATATTTCACACACGTTGCTTAGTGCAAGACAGAATTTGTAGTGTGATAATTGATAGTGGAAGTTGCACAAATGTGGCGAGCACTTTGTTTGTAAATAAGTTGAACTTGAATTGCACGAAACATCCTAAACCCTACCGACTACAATGGTTGAATAATTCAATGGATGCTAGGGTCACAAAACAAGTAAAGTTCACTTTAACCATTGGGAAATATGTTGATGAAGTTATATGTGATGTTGTTCCAATGGAAGCAAGTCATATCTTGCTTGGCCGTCCTTGGCAATATGATTGTGATGTTCTTTATCATGCCAAGAAAAATTTCTATAGCTTTGTGCACAATGGGAAAAAGTTTAATCTTCGAGCTTTGACACCGGCCCAAGTGTTTGAAGATCAGGCTAAAATCATTCAAGCTACAAGAGATGTGAAATCCGCCAAAGAGAAGAAGAAACAAGAGTTGACAAATGTTCAAGAAAGTCTCGGCCCAACTTCTATTTGTAATAGTGTAGGTCGTACTTTGCATGTTAAGAAATCTTGTTATTTTGCTTCTTCAAATGAGATTAAGAGAGCATTAGTTGATAGGCAATCTTTGTACTTAATGTATCGCAAGGACATTGTACTAATCATTGATAGTGATCACCTTGCTTCTTTGCCTAGTCTTGTTTACTCTCTTTTACAGGAATATCAAGACGTGTTTCCTGAGGAGTTGCCAATTGGTTTGCCGCCAATAAGAGGAATTGAACATCAAATTGATTTCATTCCTGGAGCACAAATTCCAAATCGTCCAGCTTATAGAGCCAACCCCGAGGAAACTAAAGAGATTCAACGTCAAGTGGATGAACTCCTTGACAAAGGTATAGTTCGAGAATCTCTAAGTCCATGTTCTGTTCCTGTCATTTTGGTTCCAAAGAAAGATGAGTCTTGGCGTATGTGTGTTGATTGCCGTGCTGTGAACAAGATAACTATTAAGTATAGGCATCCTATTCCTAGATTAGATGACATGCTTGATGAGTTGTATGGTTCATGCATATTTTCCAAGATTGATCTTAAAAGTGGCTATTATCAAATTCGCATGAAAGAAGGTGATGAATGGAAAACTGCTTTTAAAACGAAATTTGGTCTTTATGAATGGTTGGTTATGCCTTTTGGTTTATCTAATGCACCAAGTACTTTCATGAGACTTATGAATCATGTTTTTCGTCACTTAATTGGCAAATTTGTTGTGGTCTACTTTGATGACATACTTGTTTATAGCAAAACGTTAGAAGAGCATGTTTTACACTTGAAATCCGTTTTTGCTATACTTCGTGAGAACCAACTTTATGCTAATCTCAAAAAGTGTTCTTTTTGCATGGAATCTATAATCTTTTTGGGATATGTTGTGAGTTCTCAAGGCATTGCTGTTGATGAGTCTAAGGTAAAGGCAATCATGGATTGGCCTAGACCTACAAATGCTAGTCAAGTTAGGAGTTTTCATGGTCTTGCAAGTTTCTATAGAAGGTTTGTTAAGGATTTTAGTTCTATAGCTGCACCTTTAAATGAACTTGTGAAGAAGAATGTTACATTTGTTTGGACTGATGAGCATGAAAACGCCTTTAACAAATTGAAATACATGTTGACTCATGCACCTTTACTTGCTTTGCCTAATTTTCATAAAGCTTTTGAAATACACTGTGATGCCTCCGGGATTGGTATTGGAGCTGTTTTGATGCAGGAATCTAAACCCGTGGCATATTTTAGTGAAAAGCTTCATGGGGCAGCTTTGAAGTATGCAACTTATGACAAGGAGTTGTATGCTTTGGTAAGGTCTTTACAAGTTTGGCAACACTACCTATGGCCAAAGGAATTCATCATACATTCTGATCACGAGAGCCTTAAGTACTTGAAGACTCAAGGTAAGTTGAATAAGAGACATGCTAAGTGGTTAGAATTCATTGAAACCTTTCCATATGTTGTTAAATACAAATCTGGTAATGAAAATGTGGTAGCCGATGCATTGTCTAGGAAATACACTTTGTTTACCTATATGCATGCTAAACTACTTGGTTTTGAATTGATTAAGGATTTGTATAAGACTGACCATGATTTTCACGCCATCTTTGACCTTTGTGTGCATAAACCGAATGGTGACTTCTATATGTATGATGGTTTCTTGTTTAAAAAGGATAAGTTATGCATTCCCCAATGTTCCATTCGTGAGTTGCTTGTTAAGGAAACCCATGGGGGAGGGTTAATGGGGCACTTTGGTATTGCTAAAACACTTGCTGTTTTGAATGAGCACTTTTATTGGCCTAGCATGATTAAAGATGTTAAAAGTGTTTGTGATAAATGCATTGTGTGTAAACAATCAAAATCTAAAGTCAAGCCTCATGGTTTGTATCAATCTTTGCCTGTTCCTGGTCATCCTTGGATTGATATTTCTATGGATTTTGTACTTGGTTTGCCTAGGTCACGCAATGGTCATGATAGCATATTTGTTGTAGTTGATAGATTTAGCAAAATGTCTCACTTTATTGCTTGCTCTAAATCTAATGATGCTCAACATATTGCTGATTTGTTCTTTAAGGAAGTTGTAAGATTGCATGGTTTGCCTAAGAGTATTGTTAGTGATAGAGATGTTAAGTTTTTGTCACACTTTTGGCGTACTCTATGGAATAAGTTAGGTACTAAGTTATTGTTTTCTACTGTTGCTCATCCACAAACTGATGGACAAACTGAAGTAGTTAATAGAACTTTGTCTACTTTACTTCGTGCTCTCATACAAAAAAACCTTAAGAACTGGGAAAGTTGTTTACCTCACATTGAGTTTGCTTACAATAGAACTGTTCATAGTGCTACTAATCTTTCACCTTTTGAGATTGTTTACGGTTTTAATCCTATAACTCCATTGGATATTTTGCCTCTTCCTATTAATGAGTTTGTTAATGCTGAAGGAAAGAGTAAAGCTGATTTTGTTAGGGAGTTACATGAAAGGGTTCGAACTACCATTCAAAAGAGGAATGAGCAATATGCTAAGCAAGCCAATAAGGGTAGGCGTCAAGTGATTTTCGAACCTGGAGATTGGGTTTGGATTCACTTACGGAAGGAGAGGTTTCCTGACAAGAGGAAATCTAAACTTCATCCACGAGGAGATGGTCCTTTTCGTGTCATGGAAAGGATAGGCGACAATGCTTACAAGATTGAACTTCCAAGTGAGTATGGCAATGTTTCATCTACTTTCAATGTTACTGACTTATCTTTGTTTGATGTAGGTGATTCGAGGACGAATCCTTTCGAGGAGGGAGGGAATGATGGAAATCAACCCTTGTCCATCTTGCCAAAGCCCAATTCACAAGATCCCTTGACCAATCTTGATGGACCAATGACAAGATCAAGGAGTAAGAAGATGAAGGAAGCTTTGCACAATTTATTGTCAACTCATTGTGAAGCTTTGGAGGCCGAACCATCTCAAGGAGAAGTCTTGTGGAATGTTTCTTCATTAACAATTCATGATCCACCTTGAAGAAGCTTACACAAGTCCGAAATCATGAAGTCCATGAAAGGCGTGCTTTTGGGCTTACAAGAGAATCACGCCATTTTTAGTATTAATTAGTAATTTATTTTATGTTATTTTCAGCCCATAAATGACGTTAATTATTATGTTCTTGGGCTTGGAAATTTCGTTTATAATAAATACTACTTGGCCCAATTATCTTGCATGATAAAGGCAAGTAATAGTTTAGGAAACAAAGGAAGTCAAATTGAATTTGGCCACCTTTAGGCAAATCCTTTTTGGGGAAGGATTTGGGTAGTTAGTTATTAGTTTCCAATTCTAATTTGGAAGTTTCTTAATTATGATTGGGTAGTTTAGAAGTCAAGTTGTACTTTACAACTTTTAGGGTTTTATTTCCTTGTTTACCAAGCAACATGGCCGAAACTTGTCCTATTTAATGGCCATTCTTTGTAACGTTTTTTTAATGGATGATTGAATTTTGAAGAAACCTTTTAGCTTTGCTAAATTATTTGCAGCCTTAAACAAGTTGTGAAAAACGTGATTAATCAATTAGGGTTAGTTGATTATTCATAGGACCGGATTCTTTAAGCTAGGACCTTAAAGAGAACGTATTGTTTCTTGATTTCAAGAGCGAGCCAAACTGAGATCTTTTTAACCATTGATTTACATAGGTTAGATTGAAATCACTTTGTGGTAATGTGTTGGGTTTGATTGATTTACAATCAAATACATTCCATTCGATATCCATCTTTTCTTCTTGTGTTGTTTCCGTGTTTGATCTTACTTGTGATCGTGTTGGTTTCTGAATTTTGGTGCACAACGATCCTAAGTGTGTGGAATTCGTGTGGAGCTGGATTCTCACCCTACTCCATTCGTATCAAATATACTCCATTCCACATGATCTTGGAAAAGGTCCCACGAAATCAATCCCCCAGACATCAAATAATTCCACCTCCAAGATGTTGTTCAGGGGCATTTTGTTTTGTGAGGAAATGTTACCACTTCTCTGGCACCTATCATAATGACCAACCAAATTCTTTCATCCAAGAATATATGTGGACAATAGAATCCAGATTGCAAAACTTTGAAACCAGTTCTCGTGGCACCAAAATGTCCTCCACAATGTCCTTCATGGCAAGCTTTCAAAATATCATCTTTCTCTTCTTCTTTCACACACTTCCGAATGACCTGGTCACTACAAACCTTATACAAGGCATTCTCATCCCAAAAGAAGTATTTTGCATTATTCCTGTAATAATTCTTCTGCTCATGCGAATAATAAAAAGGTACTTGTCCCGCTACCAAAACATTTGTCATCTCTGCATACCATGGCAAGTCCTCTTTCTCCATTTTGAACACTTGCTCATCAGGAAAATGTTCTCTTATCAAAATGGTTGATTCATCTTGTGCCTTTGACTCAAGTCTTGATAAATGATCGGCCACTACATTCTCTGAGCCTTTTCTATCCTTAATTTCAACATCGAATTCCTGGAGAAGTAGCACCCAACGAATAAGCCTTGTCTTGGCTTCCTTCTTGGCTAGTAAGTACTTCAAAGTTGCATGATCTATGTGCACAATGACTTTGGATCCCAACAAATAAGTACGAAACTTGTCAAAGGCAAACACTACAGCCAACATTTCCTTCTCAATAGTGGTGTAGTTTAATTGACCTTCATTCAGCAATTTACTTGCATAATAAATGGTATGAAAAACCTTATTTCTTCTCTACCCAAGAACAGCACCCAGTGCATAATCACTAGCATCACACATTATTTCAAATAGTTCACCCCATTGTGGAGTGACTATAACTGGTGCTTCCACAAGCTTTGCTTTCAGTAGCTCAAAGGCTTCAGCACATTCTGTCCCAAATTCAAACTTGACATCCTTTTTCAATAGGCTACATAATGGCCTTGCAATTTTAGAAAAGTACTTGACAAATCTTTTGTAGAACCCAACATGTCCAAGAAAACTTCTAATGCCCTTCACAATAGTTGGAGGAGGAAGCCTTGCAATGACATCAATCTTTGCTCTGTCGACTTCAATTCCCTTACTAGAGATCTTATGTCCCAAGACTATCCCTTCTTGCACCATGAATTAGCACTTTTCCCAGTTAAGCACTAGATGTGTCTCCGCACATCTCTATAACACCTTTGCCAAATTCTCTAAACAACCATCAAATGTCATGCCGAATACAGAGAAGTTATCCATAAAGATCTCAATGATAGACTCCACCATATCATGAAATATATCCATCATACAACGCTGAAAAGTTGCAGGAGCATTGAATAGGCCAAAAGGCATATGCTTGTATGCAAAAGTGTCAAAGGGACAAGTAAATGTAGTTTTCTCTTGGTCCTTTGGATCGATTGCTATCTGTTTGTAGCCCGAGTATCCATCCAGAAAATAATAGAAAATGAAGCCTACAATTTTGTCCAATAATTGCTCCAAAAAGGGAAGTGGGAAGTGATCTTTTATGGTTGCCTTGTTGAGCTTGCGGTAATCCATACAAACTCTCCATGCACTGATTATCCTTACCGCAAGAAGCTCATTTGCATCATTTTTCACAACCGAAACTCCACCTTTCTTAGGTACACATTGTACCGGGCTTACCCACTCACTATCTGAGATTGGGAAAATCACACCAAAATCCAGCAATTTGATTACTTCCTTCTTAACTACCTCCATCATCTGAGGGTTAAGTCTTCTCCGTCTATCACGTACGGGAACAAAATTTTCTTCTAATAAAATTTTGTGCATGCAAATGCTTGGACTAATTCCCTTGATGTCTGCAATAGTCCACCCAATGGCCTATTTGTATTGTCTCAAGACTCCCAATAGCTTCGCCTCTTGCCAAGCCTCCAGCTTAGAAGAAATCACCACTAGCAAAGTTTCGTTATCACCTAGGAAGGCATACTTCAAATATGGAGGTAGTGGCTTAAGTTCCAGCTTTGGAGGCACCAATGTGGAAGGCATAAGCTTTTCATTCCTGCACAAACTTTCTCTGCTCCTCACCTCAGTAGGTGCACACACTTCATTAGATGAAAACTCACATTCACCATCATTTTTCAAACCTTTAACACATGCTTTCTCCAACGTATCTTTCATTGCACATTGAGTTTCTACTTCCACAACTTTGTTTTGCATCTCAAAAATAGACTCATCTAATACACAACATTCAACAACATTTTCAATTTCATATACAATTTTTCTATCTTCCTCATCTAACTCAAACTCATCAACTTCTTCTTCACAAACATGTAATTCATCAACACAAGAAAAATCATGCTTAACATTCTCATTCATTCCATGCAAAGTAGAACATGCTATAGATTTAATGGCAAAACAGGACTCAACATGCATAGGATGTTTCATAGCATAATCTACGTCAAATACAACTTGTTCATTATTGATTCAGAATGTTACCGTCTTACTTCATACTCCAATCAGAGCATCACCAGTAGCCAAAAATAGTCTTCCAAAAATGACAGGCACTTCAGGATCCTCTTCCATGTCCAAAACAATGAAATCGAATGGCAGAGTGAAATATGTCTATCCTCACAAGCACATCTTTCACAATTCCTGTAGGCTTCACTGATGATCTATCAGCCAATTGTAAGGTTACAGCCACATGATGAATTGTCCCACTCAATCCAACATCAACAGTAATGGAGAGGGGAATGAGGTTAATCCCAGCACCAAGATCGCAAAGCGTCTTCTCGAAATATCTTGTGCCAATCTTGCATGGAATGGTACAACTGCCAGGATCTTTCAACTTAGGTGGCAAATTGTGTCATAACCAAACTCCACTACACTCTGTAAGCAACATAGGACTTCACACTGAAGAATTTGTTCCTTATTGGAAATATGGTCTGTGAGAAACTTAGCATACTTGGGTACCGCTGTCACCAAATCAAGAATAGGTAAGCTTACATTCACTTGTTTCACCACGTTCAAGAATCTATCAAACTGTGGCCCTCTCTTTGGCTTTGGTTTCACTCTTTCAGGGAATAGAGGCTTTAAAGCATATTCTGGAAAATTGTAAGGGCTTGGAGGTCCTCTGATCTTTTTTGTTATCTCCTTGTCCTCACTATCTTTCACCCCCTCATTTTTTGGTGCCATGTCCTCATTGGCACATTCTTTCTCAGGTTCCACAATGATCTCCTCATCAACCTCGCAAACATCATCTCCAGGCTTAGTGGTTTTATACACTTGCTTTCCACTTCTCAGCGTAATAGCATTACATACTTCTTTCCCTTTTGGATTTGGAATTGTATCACTTGGGAGTGAACCACTAGGCCTATAATGCACAGCATTGGCAAGTTGTCCCAGTTGCATCTCAATATTCTTAAGTGTGGCCTATGATGTCTTACAGTTGTTTCCAAACCACCAAATCTTTGTTCATTCTTATCCATATTTTCCATAAGCTTATGGAACATGTCTTTGATTGAAGGTTTCCTTTGTTCTGAAGCATTAGGTTGATGGTCAAAACCAAGAGGTGGTTGTGCAGATTTTCTTTGCTCATTGCCCTAATAGTATTGGCCTCTTTGAGTTTGATTTTGATCCCCCAATTACCCTGGCCTCCACCATACTGTCGATTGCCTCCATTGTAGTTTCCAGAATATTGTGGCTTGTTATAATTGTTAACGTACTGCAGTGACTCAGTTGTGATAGTACATTCATCCGTATAGTGCTCTCCCTTGCACAAACCACAAGATAACATTTGTGCCTTCGCTTGTGTAGCCTTCAATGTTTGCACTTGTTTAGCCAGAGCCTCAAAATTAGCACTTAGGGACGTCTCTTCATCAAGGTCTAAGACACCTCTCTGCCTCCTACCATGTGCCTTCCAAGTTTCGGGGAATAGATACTCATCCTTATCTTTTTTGTCAAAAAGTTCCCTCACTTCAGGAACACTCTTATCTTTTAATGCACCATTAGCACAAGTTTTAACCATCATGGAAGATTCAGCTGTAAGTCTCTTAAAGAAGGTGTTAAGTTCTATGATTTCCACCGAATCATGGTTTGGACATAGTCAAATTAAGTCATTGAAACGCTCCCATGCTTCCCGAAATGACTCTCCATCATGATGTTGGAAGTTCATTATATCCATTCTCATTTTGTCCAATTTAGCAGGAGGAAAGTATTTGGCCAAAAATTTCTTTTGAAGTTCCTCAAAAGTTGTCACAGCATTTGTAACCACAATGGATTTGAACCAATGCTTTGCTTTACCTCTCAAGGACAATGGAAATAGAATTCTGTGAACTTCACTTCTTGGCACTTTTTGAAGCTTAAAGGTACTGCAAAGGCCTAAGAACCAATCAAGATGTTCATTCGGATCCTCATTGTCTAGACCTTGGAAGAATTGGCCCTGAGTGATCGTGGATACTATCTGAGTTGGAATGTGGTAGCTTTTTACATCAATATCCTGTTGATCAAAACCATTCTCAAAATTAATCGCATAGTGATCTTCAAATCTTGGTGGCCTCAATCCTTGGTTAGCCATTCTTCTCCCTTTCTGTTGAATTCTCAAGGTCTTTGGCAATTCAAGATCAAAAGAATATTCAGGTTCTCCAGAAGACCTTAGAGACTTAGGCATACACAACACACCACAATTGAAGTATGATAGGAAAGAAACAAAAACACACTAACAAGAATCTCAAATGTACACAAAAGGAACAGAACAAAACAGAACAACACAAGAAATTTCACGAAACATTGCCTTTCCTGACAGTAGCACCAAAAATTGATGCAAGCTATCGTTACTCACCAATTTCAACCTAAACTACTGTAGTAGTAGTGAGAGGGATCGATCCATAGGGAAAGGTATTGGTTTCAAGAATTCAGTAAATTATTCTGTAGAGTGTCACAAAGTAGAGATAACAAGAACAAATGCTGACTAAACAAACTCAAAAAAAAAGGTAAAATGTAGCAACAACAACATCAGAAAAGGTAAAGTGAATCAGGTATAGCGTAGATGTCCTAGGGTTCAGAAGCTAGATAATTGCAAGTTAAACAACTTATGCTATGCAGCTGACACACATACAAAATAGGAGGAGACCAAAGCTGCCTAGGATTATAAAATGTAGCCGGCATGGCGACCACGCAACATTCTATCCTCCCTAATGTCACTCTTTCCCGTGGCGAGGCCTAAGAGTGATGGATGCAATCTGCAACGTCTCAACTCTTGATACTAACTCCTCAAGCATGCAATACCCCTAAATCTCCCATGACGAGGCCCGACCTAAGTTTTTGTACTTTCGTTAGCATAAAAAATCATTCTACACTCTATTCTAATGACTCAATGACCTCTGATTGGCATGGCGACCACATCTTGGATCACGAACAGACTTAATCAAATTAAGAAACTCCATACTCATACATTCAGTCCTCATTTCTTGCAATTCTCACTCAAATTGATGAATCGAGCCTCAACCTAGCATGGCAACCATAATCAAGGTGCAATTCAACCAATGAAAGTGCAAAAATTAATGAAACTTGACATTTACACGTATTAAGAACAAGTATGATTTCATTCTTAGAATTTGTGTCAATTGCATAGCACTTCATCGTCTAATTACACAATTGTCCTGTCCAAACCCTAGAACATCGAATATTTAGCCACGAGACTCCATTCGCGATTTACGATCTTCAAATTGAAACTCAAAACAAATCACTTTCATCATATGAAAAGAGTTTACCAAATTAAATCACTTCCAAGCTTCAAATTTACAGAAGATTTGTGAAATTCCTCCTTAATTGAGTAGAGAATTACAATAATCAAATCAAAAGTGCGATCGGAGTCGTGATTAGAGCTCAAAAGTTAGAGAGAAAATTCTAGAGAGAGAAAGTTAGACAGAGAAAATTTCCGCTCAAGAAAATCAAAAAGTCTGTTAAAATTCTAGAATGATCAATCTCCCTAAAATAAAGATTAACTCCGCTATTTATAGAGGTTACAAAACGTAAACAAAGCGCAAATGTAAATTGAATACTAATTTGCAAAAATGCCACTGATATATGCAACTAGCCAAAATCAGCACATGCAAAGGCATCCACGTCAGCGCCCTATTCCATCAACTCACACCTCCAAGCCCGCTCGCATCAGGCCTTCGTAGCTCTCAACATGCCTCCGAGCCACATAAAACCATGACACCATGAACCTGCATCTGCAAAGAACAATTCCAACACTTAGAAATAAAAACTTCAACCTTTTATCTCAATTTAACCATGACGCGTCATAGCACAAAATCACTTCACGTCACGACGCGTCGCCGTGTTATTCTTATTCACTTCATAGCGACGCGTCGTGATGACACGTCGCAGTGTATTCCGTTCCATGGCGATCGTCGCCGTGCACATGTATGTGTGTGATGTATTTGTGTGATAAAGTGAAATTTGTGAAGTGTGAGGAGTTGTGTGCGTAAATCATGAATTTGTATGGTATGCATGTGTACTTGAGTGTATGTGTTGTGCTAAGTGCGTGAAGAGTGCGAGTGAGATGTGCGAGTGTTGTACGAGGAGAGTGTGTGTAAGTTGCTGCCGCACGCATGGTTGCGCCCGGCTGGTGCGTGCAGCAGTGTGTATGTACGCATTGGAGTGGTTGAGGGATGCGCCCGAGAGTGCGCCTAGCCTATGCGCAAGCCGTGTGCAACCATGCTCGGCGACCTGTGCAGGGTGTGTTGCATCCTCGTGCGAGTGTGCGCGATGGCGTTGACTAGGATATGCGAGTGTAGCCGAGTGATGTGCAGATGTAATGCATGTGTACAGCGAGATCATGCAACGATATGTGCAACATATACAAGTGTTACTAAAGCCTACATGCAATTTATGCACTCACATGCACATTGCACAAACTTAAGCCTTTCTTTCTCCCAACAACACCTCACACACAACTTCACATAAACTCAAAGATCATATACTCTACCTCATCAACTTGTCATTAAACAATACAAACACTAGATCAACACTACAAAATATACTTACTACTTTCAGCTTTTTTTTTTCATCAAATAAGAGTTCACCCATTTTTTGCACAAGCTCACTAATTTCCACACCATTTATTCCTAGAGTTCAATAAAACAAACAAAAGTCAAGCAAAAACAACATCATCAAGTCAGTATAAAACTAACTTATCAGGTTGTCTCTTCCTTTGCACTTTCTTGCTAAATTCATTGTTTAATTCACCAAATGGGTTTGCTCTCATTAGCCATGATGGGCTAAATTGTGTGGTGTCTTTGGAATTAGGCTATGGGATTTTGATCATTTGTTTGCATGGTGATGAAATGTTATGGGCTTGATTATATGTTTCATATGCTTGATTTTAAGGTCACATTTCTTATGCAATATCCTTGACTTGAAAGTGAGAATTAGGTCATGTTGTGAGTAGAATATTAATCCATTGCATGTTGTGATGAAGAGGCCTCTTTGTCCATGATAATGTTGATTAAATCTATTCTATGAATTAGCCCTAAGCATATGGAAACCAAGTCTACATTAGCATGACAACCTAGTTGGGGGCTTGGGTTGGAAGTTGTGAATTTACAATGACATAGAATCGAATGGCTTTGATTGATATATTAATTGTGGTTGAGGTTTGTCCGGTTATAGTCTTAGCCACCAAATTTCCACTAGACAACATTAAACCATATTGTTCAAGCTATTACATGAATTACCAATGCTACAAATGATTGAGAAATATAATCCTAAATTCCAATGATACACGTATTTACTTTATTTCTACCCCCTAATTTTGAAGCTAAACTCCTAGATCAATTAAGTTGACTTTAGTGTAGGTTTAATCTTGTATCATTTAATCTTTTTTTGTCATAGTTTTATTTTTCATTACTCTACATACTAGACACGAACTCTTAATAAGGCACCCCTCTCTGTGGAATTCTAAGTGCTACATAATTAGAGTTAGGGTATTTGTTTGTTTGGGTTGTACAACAAACTCACTCAACTCATATCCCGCATAATGTTTTAAAGAGAATGGTGTTTCCTTTCTCTCTCTAAGGAGTAGCAGAGAGATGGTATGACTCTATTAATGGGGGCGCGAATTGAAATTTTTGATGAAGTCGCAAAGAGATTTATAACCAAATACTTTTCTCCATCCTGAATGGACAAGATCCAGATGGATTTCATGTAGTTTCATCAAGGTGACAGTACGTCATTCACAGAAGCTTGGGATAGATTTCTTGAGTTTTTCAATAAATGCCCAAACA
Source organism: Ophiorrhiza pumila (assembly GCA_016586305.1). Classification (NCBI taxonomy): domain Eukaryota; kingdom Viridiplantae; phylum Streptophyta; class Magnoliopsida; order Gentianales; family Rubiaceae; genus Ophiorrhiza; species Ophiorrhiza pumila. Next base: position 18,731,466 of record BLIW01000010.1, read on the forward strand.
GCGGGTTGGAGCCAGGACGAGAGCTAAATTTCTTTTGCGATAGACTGAATTCTGATACTATGCATTCATTAAATCTTTCAGCTGGAGGAAATGTTCGTGATAAATCACCAGAAGAATTTGAAGAGGTTTTTAAGCATATAGTAAGTAATGAACTGATGCTGCCCACTACAAGAAACATCCATGGAAGACGAAAAATTGGTATATTAGAGTTGAATAAAACAATCAACTGGGAAGCACAAATGACAGCCATGTAGAGCCAACTAGCTAGTATTCATGCGTCCTTGAGAAATAAAATCACACCATCTTGTTGTTTATGCCAAGAGGCGCATCATATAGATGAATGTCCTCAAGTCACTAATGAGCCAGTAAAGTATGTGAACTTCAATCAAAATACTAATACAAATCAGTGGAAAGTATTCAATGGGAATCAGTGATATCAAGGGGGATTGAATCTCCCACAGTATAATGCATCAAGACCAACTTATCCACCAGGTTATGGAAACCAACAAACACACAAAGTGGAAATACAAAAGCAACAATTGATGATGTTATAACAGTGTTAGGAGCCAAGATGGACAATCTATTTGGAGAATACCATCAGCGAGTAGTCAATGTGGAGAAAACAATGGAGATTCAAGAAGGAATGTTAAGGGAGCACAATTCTCTCCTTAAGAATATGGAGATTCAAATAAGCCAACTCGCAAATGAAGTGCATAATAGACTAGTAGGAACTTTACCAAGTGATACTTTCCCTAATCCTAAGGGAAAATAGCAATGCCACGATGTTAGACTTCAAAGTGGTAAGGAATTGCAACCTGCAAAGATTAATGAAAAAAAATTCTCTGAAGGATGATCAAGATGCTATCAAGGTTCAAATTGAGGCGGAAGATATTCCAAAGCAAGTAGAACACAAGAAAGGAAGTGCAAGTAAAGGGAGAAAGAAAAATCCTCCAAGTGGTTTTATTTTTCCAGAATATGCTCCACCATTACCTTTTTCTCAATGGGTACAACCATCAAAGAAGAAGATTATGTTCAGCAAATTTGCTGAGATGATTAAGCAGCTACATGTGGAATAACCTTTGCTGGATTTGGTGAAGATGATGCCTACTTACACAAAATTCTTGAAATAACTTATTTCAAATAAGGAGCAAATTTTGCAATGTGAGAAGGTTATCCAATTGAATGAGGTCGGGCAATGCTTAATAAAGCCCAATCTCCCCCCTAAGCTTAAAGATCCAAGAAGCTGCACAATTCCATGTAGAATTGGTTCAAGATATTTTGCTAAGGCATTATGTAATTTTGGAGTGTGTATTAACTTGATGCCTTATTCTATAGCTGTTAGTGTGGGAATGGGTGAGCAAGTCAAACCGGTAGCTATCACTCTTCAGTTGGCTGATCGATCTATCATCACTCCTATGGGCATCATTGAGGATATTTTGGTAGTAGTTTACAAGTTTAGGATTCCGGTGGACTTTATTATCTTAGACATGGAGGAGGATAAGAAGATGCCCCTTATATTTAGAATACCCTTTTTGGCAACTGGAGATGCCTTAGTTGGCGTACGCAGCAAGACAATTACTTTTCGGGTCAATGGTGAAGAGGTAACATTTAATGTTAATTACGCTATGAAGCATTCTAGAGACATTAATTCTTGCTTTTTCATGGATGTTGTTGAATCTTCGGTTATTGGATGTAATCCTATAAAAACATGTAGTGTCAATGATAATGACTCTTTAATGCATATATTAAATTCTGGTTTGTTTAAGATTTATGAGAATATAGCATTATAGTTGCAAAATATGGTCAAATGTGTTTTTCTTGATACTTCCACTTACGAGTTAAATGATGATATTTGTGAGGAGCCCATTGTGGTGAGGCCAATTAAAGTTATTGATTGTAGGAAAAATAGGCTAAAACCTTTAGTTGAAGAACCACCAAAATTGGAGCTAAAACCACTCCCATCACATCTCAAATATGCCTTCTTGGGAGATAATAATACTTTGCCTGTAGTGATTTTAGCTACATTGGAATCATGGTAAGAAGATAAGCTTATTATGGTACTAAAAATGTATCAAGAAGCAATTGGGTGGACTATTGCGGGAATTAGTCCATCGATCTGCATGCACAAGATTCTTTTAGAAGATGATGCAGTTCTAGTACGAGATAGGCAACGTAGATTGAATCTGACAATCATGGAATTTGTCAAAAAGGAGGTGATCAAACCTTTGGACTTTGGGATGATTTATGCTATATCTAATAGTGAATGGCTAAGTCCAGTTTAATGTGTACCAAAGAAGAGTGGGGTGACAGTGGTCAAAACTGGATTGCCTAGATCGCGCAATGGTAAAGATAGCATATTTGTAGTAGAAGTTGTATTAAATCTGGCATAGTACCACTCAAATATTATTCAAAAACTAATGAAAGATTAGTAACTGCAAATGGCAGTCCCTTAAATATAAAATATAAAGTATCAAATGGATATATATGCAATCAAGACTATTGTTTCAATCATTCTTTTATAATCATTGATGATATAACTCAAGATGTTATTTTAGGCAATCCCTTTTTATATCAAATTACGCCTTTTGAAAAAACAAATCAAGGAATTAGTGTAAATATAATGGGAAATACAATAACATTTAAATTTATATCCCCTGTTAAGCAAAAAGAATTAGATCTATTACAATCTAACTCAATTTTTACTAAAGATTCTATAAGAAAGATGATTCATAGAAAAGAACACCAAATAAATTTAATAAAAGAAGAAATTAGTTACAGTCATATTGAAGTACAACTTCAAAAAGAAGGAATAATAAAACGAATTCAAGAATTAGAAAATCAATTCAAAAAAGAAATATGCGCTGACCATCCAGCAGCATTTTGGAATAGAAAAATTCATATAGTACATTTACCCTATGAAGATAAGTTTCATGAAAAAGATATTAAGACAAAAGCACGACCTATACAAATGAATTCTGAACTACTACAATACTGTAAAAAAGAAATTTAAGAATTACTCGATAAAAAATTAATTAGAAAATCAAAATCTAAATGGAGTTGTCCAGCTTTTTATGTTAATAACCAAGCTGAAAAGGAACGAGGAGTTCCTAGATTAGTTATCAACTATAAGCCCTTAAACAAAGCACTCAAATGGATAAGATATCCAATTCCAAATAAAAAAGACTTGCTTGATAGATTATTTGATGCAAAAATCTATTCAAAATTTGATCTAAAATCTGGATATTGGCAAATTCAAATAGCAGAAGAAGATAAGTATAAAACAGCATTTACAGTTCCATTTGGCCTTTATGAATGGAATGTTATGCCTTTTGGTTTAAAGAATGCACCTTCTGAATTTCAAAATATAATGAATGATATTTTTTCTGCTTACACATTCATGATTGTTTATATTGATGATATATTAGTATTTTCGAAAAATTTATATGAGCATTTTCGACATTTACATATATTCTCAAAAGTCGTTCATAAGCATGGCTTAGTTATTTCTGCACCTAAAATGAAATTATTTCAAACAAAGATTCGATTTTTAGGACATGATATTCATAAAGGAACAATAAGACCTATTACAAGAGCTATAGAATTTGGCGATAAATTCCCAGATGAAATTAAAGATAAAAATCAATTACAACGATTTCTAGGTTGTCTAAATTATGTAGCTGACTTCTTTCCCAGTTACGCACCCTCTGTGCGCCCTTGTATGAAAGATTAAAAAAGAATCCACCGCCATGGACACAAAAACATACCAATATAGTTAGCGAAGCAAAAATCAAAATAAAAGCTTTACCTTGCTTAGGTCGTCCTCAACCACATGCATTCATGATTGTTGAAACTAATGCATCTGATGTTGGTTATGGAGGCATATTAAAACAACGCATTAATAAAAAAGAGCAATTAGTAAGATTCACTTCAAAAGTATGGAATGGATCCCAAAAGAATTATTCCACAATAAAAAAGGAAATATTAGCTATTGTTTTATGTGTTTCTAAATTTCAAGATGATCTATATAACAAGAAATTTTTACTCAAGATTGTAAATCAGCAAAAGAAATTTTGCAAAAAGATATTCAAAATCTTGTTTCTAAGTAGATATTTGCTAGATGGCAAGCTATTTTATCAGTCTTTGATTTTGATATAAAATACATTAAAGGAGAAAATAATTCATTACCTGATTTTTTAACAAGTGAATTTCTTACAGGAAGACAGAAGAATGTCACAGATTTCAAGAAATGAAGATTGGCAATGGATAAAAGATTATATTAATCATCCTTTACTAGAAAGAAAATTCTTAAAATATATTCATTACAAGAAAGAGTTATTCAAGATTCTAAATTTCGAAATGTTTATCATATACATAATGTTAATGCTTTATCAGTACAACATCAAGTATTTCTGCATCAAATGAATTATTACAGAATGTTAGTATCATATTATACTCATAGGTCTACTAGAATCCCAGAAGTAAATAAAGCAATATGGAAAAGAATAGAAGATTTTTAGAAAAGAAATAGCTTTTATATAATTATTTCTAATGTCTTTAATATTACACAGGTACATTTCAAGATGTCAAAGAAACCTCAAGATTCGTCATTTAAGAATTCAAAAGAGCAGAGTCCAAGTGACTATGCATCAAAGGTAATGATTCCTAAACCACTATCACCCATGATTCAACAAAGTAATAAATTCATCACTTTAGGAGAAGACTTTCCGAGTCTCCCCTATGTTCAAGTAGCAAGTACACCATTTGCACAACTTCAACATCACTCAAGTCCTTTGAATATTGGTCGAAGTATGACTCCTCTTCCAAACACTCAAAATGGTCAGTATACCCTTAAACCTCATTCAGAAACACTTTTTCTTACTAAATACACTGAACCTCAAGATGTATCGGAACTCAAAAAATTTACTAGTCGATTCTTCAATTCAAATTATAATTGGTTACCTGAAGATCCTTTAAAAAATCAAAATTTTTATGAATGTATTTTAGTCGATTCATCATCTGTGTCTATTACTCATAGAACTAATGAATATAAAACTATTACTTATTCAAAATGTATAATTAAGAATGTTCTTACATTTCAATCTTGGCAAGGAGCAGCAGCATTAAAACCTTTTACAATCAGATTCAATCCTCCTGGTTACACTTATCAGGATTATAAGCATGCCTGGTATAGGGCATTTTATATTCATTCGTTTGATCATTCGTGGTTTTTAACATTCCATAAAGATTGCAATACAGACTTTCCTCTCTGGTTTTATGACTGGTGGGATACTCATGGAGCTCAAAATGATATTTTACCTCGAATAGCCAAAGATGGGTTTCAACAATTTCAAAAAGATTAAAAAATGAGCCCTTATACTCATCAATTACAATTTTTTTGTCTATTTAAAATACCATGGATCTGGTGCTGGAGTTTTCATATTCAGCAAATCAAACCTATGCCCAATCCTATGTCTTTAGTTCAACAATTCAAGGTCAAGTGGTGGGACAAATGTGCAACCAACATCTGCTGTCCAGAAGCAGTAAAATTAATGCTCACTATTGGCAAAAGAACTTGGGCTAATTCAACCTCATCTGGCCCTAGCACACCAGCTGCTCAAACCATTCGCCAGCCACATACAAATTCAATCACACAAAATACTCCTCAACAAAGATCAATTATTCAAGATTCAGATATGGAGGAATTCATGAGATATATGGAATTCAAAAGAAATCGACAAATTCATCAAGATCCTCAAGCTTCTACAGCTTCAACTCCTCATAACACTCAAGAAGATCATTTCGGAGGACCTTTAGCACAGGATCCTTACGATTTAAAAAAAAAAGTAAAATATTACTATGTTCTTTCAGACAAACAAAACAAGAAGAACTCCATGGTTTTGAAAGAAGAAGGATCAAAAAATGTTATTTTCAAATAAGAAATCTCTTTTCGACTCACTCTTTTTATCAGAAATAAGAAATCTCTTTTCGACTCACTCTTTTGCTCTCTGTTTTCAAATTTATTTTAAGGTATTATTCTCATTAAATTAAATTTTAATTTTCAGTTTTATTTTTCAATTAAAACGATCCTTTATTCGGTTTTGGTATCAAAGCCATAATACCAAAACGTGACAGAAATTTTCAGGATGACAATTTGACTTTAACACCACGGACATGGACACGGCTTCTATTCTCATCAGTGAGGGTGTGATCGTGTGGTTGAGGTCTCAAATCCAAGGCCATCCGTATCAGCATGTCATCTAATTTAGGAATTGGATGCCTATACTTAATAGTTATTTTATTTATGTCAAGACAGTCAACACACATACGCCAAGACTCATCCTTTTTAGGAACTAATATGACAGGAACGGAACATGGGCTAAGAGATTCACGCACAATACCTTTGTCAAGGAGTTCATCCACTTGACGTTGAATCTCTTTTGTTTCCTCAGGGTTAGCTCTATAAGCTGGCCGATTTGGAATTTGTGCTGCAGGTATGAAATCAATTTGATGTTCAATACCTCTAATTGGCGGCAAACCAATTGGTAATTCCTCGGGAAACACGTCTTGATATTCCTGCAAAAGAGAGTAAACAGCACTAGGCAAAGAAGCAAGGTTATCACAATCGACAATAAGTATAAAATCCTTGCGCGATACATTAAGTACAAAGACTGCCCATTAACTAATGCTCTCTTAATCTCACTAGAAGAAGCAAAATGACAAGATTTAGAAACAACTATATCACGACTATTACAAGAATTTGAAGCACCATTACATTGTTTCTCTTGCAATTTCTTCTCCTTTGCGGCGTTCATATCTGATGGAAATCAACCCAAGTCCATCTTGCCGAAACCAACTTCACAAGATCCTTTGTCTAATCTTGATGGTCCAATGATGAGATCAAGGAGTTCAAAAATGAAGGCAGCTTTGCAATCATTGATGGTGACAACTTGTGAAGGTCTTGAGGAAGCTCTTGTGTTACCATCTCAAGCTGAAGTTGTTTGGAATGTTTCTTCAATAACAATTCATGATCCACCTTGAAGAAATTTCATGATATCCGAGAAGACCAAAGAATGGCGTTTTGGGCTTCATAATGTGATCACGCCATTTTGGGTTTAATTTTAGGATTTATTTTTGAGTTGTAATAATTAAGTCCATTAAAAATTTTATTATGGGCTTAAGTCTTTGTGTTTTAATTATGGGCTAAGTAATTACTTGATCCAATTATCTTGCATGATAATGGCAAGTAAAAGTTTAGGAAACTTAAGAAGTCAAATTGGTTTTTGCTTCTTAAGAGTTTGTTAGGAAAGTTAGTTATGGAAAGAAGCAAAAACGTGTTTTGCTTTCTTTGTTTAGCCGAATTTATAATCCTTTTCCAATGAGGATTTAGTTAGGGTTTCATGTTTTTGTAGCCTATTTATAGGTGAGTTTTTCACATTAAATAAGTTGAATTTTGAAAAAATTAAGCATTGCTTAACAAACTCTTGCAGCCGTGAAAAGCAGTAGGAAAAACGTGAACCCTTCAATTAATTTAAGTTGAAGATTCATAAGAACCGTGATTCTTAAGCTAAGATCTTAGGAAGAATGATAGCAATCCATCCACATCCTTGGTGCCAAAGCTGAGTTTACATGATCCTTTGAAGAATCTTGATGGACCAATGACTAGATCAAGGAGCAAAAGGATGAAAGAAGCTTTGCACACTTTTTTTGTCATCACACTTTGAAGACTTAGAGGCCGAGAGATCTTTACCATCTCAACATGGAGTACTTTGGCATGTTTCTTCAATAACCATTCATGATGAAGTTTCTAGAAGTTCTACATTGGAGCTTAAGGAAATTCCACCTTGAAGAAGCTTGCAAAGGCCGAGAGTTGAAGTCCAAAGAAGAGGCGTGTCCTTGGGCTTTCATGTGGATCACGCCCTCAAGTAATTTTAGGGTTTTAATTTTATGTTAATTAATTAAGTCCAAAACACTTAATGTGGGCTTTAATTAATTGGTTGTTTAATAAATTACTTGGCCCAATTATCTTGCATGATAATGGCAAGTAATAGTTTAGGAAACAAAGGAAGTCAAATTGATTTTGGCCACCTTTGAAACCGTGTTCCTTAATCCTTTTTGGAAAATGATTAGTTTGTTAGTTGTTAGTTTCCCATTCCAATTTGGAAAGTTAGTTAGTTTAGAAGTCAACTTGTACTTTGCAACTACTAGGGTTTTATTTCCTTTTCCTATTGGTAAGGCCGAAACTCATCTCTATTTAAAGAGAAGCTTGTAACGTTTTTAAGAAGAAAGAAGAAGAATTTCGAAATTTTTAGCTTGCTAAAAATTGTGATTAACACTTTGTGTTGTTCCAGCCTTGGAGAATTATTTAATTGTCCATTGTAGCAAATTACCTTTAGCGTAACCTATAGGTGATTTCACCATTGTTCTTTATTTAAAGAGCATGCCAAATTAACTTGTTTAACTAATTGAATTTTAATAAGTTAAATTGAGTTCGTTTGTATTAAAACGTGTGGTTTGATTTACTCATTCTTGGCGTTTTTCCCTTGAATCTTCATCCACCCGAGTTCTTGTTGTTTGTGTGTCTTGGAATAACCTTTGTGCAGTACGGTCCTACATCTTGAAGATCGAATTTGGTCCAGGAGCAAGAGCCTCGATCAACCATTCGCATCAATTGGTATCAGAGAACAGGTGGTTGCCCAAAAAATTTCAGGTTAATCCGTTTTAATTCTCTTCCGCATATTGCTGTTTTGTTCGTGTCTTTTCTGCCTGTTTTATTGCGTCAATTCTGCAGTCCTTTCGTGCGTCTTCCTTTCTGCTATATTGTGTCCTTCTTGCTGTCCTAATTCGTCTTAAAATCACCCATTAAAATCGCTAAAATCTCATGAACATCGAATGCTCAAATCTGCCCGAATCGGCCCAATTCGTGTCTAGCATCTTTTAGCGTCTTGTTGTGTTGTTTCTTGCTGTTCTTGTCATTTCTTCTTGCTGTTTTTCGTGTCTAAGTTCTGCATTGTTTTGTTCATAATCATAGTGTGGAATTCTTGAGTTTTCCTCGCTGTTTTCACGTCAAAGCATTGCTAGGGTTTTGTGTCAAATTAGGGTTTCTAAAACTAGGGTTTTTCGGTCTTAACATCATAACTTGCTTGATTCTTATCCGTTTCTTGATCTTTTTTTTTTGTGTTAGTTTCTTTATCTCATTCTTGTCATAGTGTGTTTTGATCAAACTTTACCACACTTGAAAAAGATAAGTTCTTGAACACTTTCTTGAACTTCTTGATTTTCTTGAAATTTCAAAAGTGTCCAAATTTGAATCTTGAGCCATATTCTTGTTCCTTGTTGAAAATCTTGAATCTTTTGTGAAAGTGGCACATGCAAATTTGTTTTCCTTGGTGAGATATTAAATTTTGAAAATTTTAAGGTTGTTAAGGTTAAGACAAAAAGACAAAACATTCTTAAACCTTAATTCTAGGTTGTTGTCTTCAAACCTTAAACCTAAGTACTGTGTACTAGGTTCTTGTCTTAAAGCCTTAAACCTAGTCATTTTGTTTTGTCCAAGGTTTGTGTCCAAACCTTAAAAGTTTGTTTTTGTCTTAGGTTGTCCGAATTTAAAAAAAAATGCCGTATATAAAAAAAAAGGCCCAACTCAAAAAAAAAGGCCGAATATAAAAAAAAAAGGCCCAATACAAAAAAAATAAAAAAATTAATATAATTTCGGACTTTTTATTTCTGTTATTTATTATTTTCAGTTTATTATTTAATTTATTTTATTTGATTTTTAAGAGCACATTGCTCTTAAGTTGTTACTTGCAAACCACCTTGGATTAAAAGTGCCATAACTTTCTTAATACAACTCGGAATTAAGTGATTCAAATTGCGTTCTCTTCGTCTTTGAATCTAGTTTCTGAATTTGTTAGTTTCTGGTGGTAAATCAATTTGTAACCCACACGTGTTCTAAACTTCTTAGACGTGATTTTCTTTGTTTAACTCTCTTGATTTTTCTTGTGAAAGTTTTGTGTGGAACTTGTTGATTGAGACTTGCTATTAAAGTAATTGAACTTGATGAGTCTTAATAATCCCAACACATTCATTAATTGAGAGTTTTAGCTAGAATAAACAAGAGAGAACACTACCTAAATAGAGTGGAGAGTACCTACTACCCAATAGTGAGGAACCCGAGAGGTATATATACATATATTCTTGTGTTTTCATTACTAATTTGCAGGTACCAATGGAGGAACAAAAAGGTGGTAAACCAATCACCGAGGTCGAACAAAAGTTCGCCAATGAGGCCCTATTCAACATGCTTCAAAAGATCAATCTTCGTCTTGATAATTTGGAGTCATCTACAAAAAGCTCCGCCCCAAGAAAGCTTAAGTTTGAAGATCATGATGAATCCGATGATGATAATGATGAGGAAAAAGAGGAGGAATACACGAGCTCTTCAAAAGGTGAAAAGTTTAAAGTTTCCATCGAGTTTGTTAAACTCACCATCTCTATCTTTCGTGGCAAATCAGATCCCGAAGCTTTCTTTGATTGGGTTCGAGATTTAGAACACTTCTTTGAAGGTAATGATGTCCACGAGAAAAAGCAATACCGAATTGCCTTTATGCACCTTAAAGATTATGCTAGTCTTTGGTGGGATCAAGTTGTTCGAGCTAGAAGACAAGATGGTGAAAGGCCAGTTAAGACTTGGAATCAAATGAAGGCAATCATGAGGAAGAAGTATGTTCCTTCACATTATAATAGAGAGCTCAATCGAAAGTTACATACCCTTGTACAAGGTAGCCGAACAGTTGAAGATTACTATCATGAGATGGAGGCGTTGATGATCAAAGCCAATATTCATGAAGACCCCGATACAACCATTGAGAGGTTCCTTAGAGGTATGAATTCCGAATTGGCTTATCAAGTTGATCTTCAAAGTTACATTGATATTAATGAACTTGTTCACAAAGCTATCAAAATTGAGAAGCATATGAAGGGTAAAGGGCGAAATTTCCAACAACCATTGCCGCCTTGGAGGAGAGATCAAAAGCCGAATTTCACACCTCCACCAAAGCCGAAAGTCTTCACCCCAAATCAGCCTCAAAACACTACAAATAATGCTCCCAAAACAGTCCACCAACTTGCTGAATCTTCTCCCAAAACCACGCCCAAACAGAATGAGAGATTGAGGGACATTAGATGTTATAAGTGTCAAGGTTATGGCTATTATCAAACCGACCGCCCAACCAGAAAATTGATGATAATTCGTGATAATGGAGAGGTTGAAAGTGATGAAAAATGTGCCGACATGCCACCACTTGAAGAGAAGTACCAAAGTGATGAAGATAGTGAAGATCTTACTACATATGATGTTGGTGAATTCTCTTTAGTTACTCGCCGAGTCTTGAGTGCACAACCACTAATTGAAGATGATTTGTCTCAAAGAGAAAACATATTTCACGCTCGATGCATGGTTCAAGGTAAGATTTGTACTGTGATTGTTGATAGTGGTAGTTGTACAAATGTGGCAAGTACATGATTTGTTAAGAAGCTAAACTTGACTTGCATGAAACATCCAAATCCATATAAGCTTCAATGGCTTAATAACACTGTCGAGAGTAAAGTGACTAAACAAGTTAAATTTTCTTTCACCATTGGAAAGTATGTTGATGAAATTGTGTGTGATGTTGTACCAATGGAAGCTAGTCACATATTACTTGGTCGTCCATGGCAATTTGATAGAGATGTTACATATCATGCAAAGAAGAATTATTATTCTTTTGATTATCATGGCCGAAAGTACAACCTTAGGGCATTGTGTCCAAGCCAAGCTTTTGAAGATCAATCAAGGATTGTGCAATCTTGTCGTGAGATGGAAGCAAAGGAGAAGAAAGAACAAGAAGATAAAAAGAATGTAACTAGTGTAGGCAGAAGCATTGATTCTAAATCTTGTAATAGCCGAAATAGTTTTCCTTCTAAGTCTTATTATTTTGCTTCTAAGAGTGAGGTTAAGAGAGCAATACTAGATAGGCAATCATTGTATTTGATGATCCGCAAGGATTTTGTACTTATTGTTGATAGTGATCACCTTGCTTCTTTGCCTAGTGTTGTTTTATCTCTTTTGCAGGAATTTAGTGATGTGTTTCCCGAGGACTTACCCATTGGATTGCCGCCAATAAGAGGGATTGAACATCAAATTGATTTCATTCCTGGTGCACAAATTCCAAATCGTCCAGCACATAGATCAAATCCCGAGGAAACAAAAGAGATTCAACGTCAAGTGGATGAACTCCTTGACAAAGGTATTGTGCGTGAATCTCGAAGTCCTTGTTTTGTTCCAGTAATTTTAGTACCTAAAAGGGATGAATCTTGGAGAATGTGTGTTGATTGTCGTGCCATAAACAAAATCACAATTAAGTATAGACATCCAATTCCTAGATTAGATGATATGCTTGATGAATTGTATGGATCGTGTATTTTCACCAAGATTGATTTAAAAAGTGGCTACTATCAAATTAGAATGAAAGAAGGTGATGAATGGAAAACAGCCTTTAAAACAAAGTATGGTTTGTATGAATGGTTAGTCATGCCTTTGGTCTAACTAATGCACCTAGTACTTTTATGAGGCTAATGAATCACGTATTTAGGTCTTTCATTGGTAAATTTTTTGTGGTCTATTTTGATGACATCCTTATTTATAGCAAATCACTTGATGAGCGTGTTGAACATTTAAAACAAGTGTTTGTTATATTACGTGAGAACCGATTGTATGCTAACCTTAAAAAGTGTTCTTTTTGCATTGAATCAATTGTCTTTTTGGGTTATGTTGTTAGTTCTCAAGGTATTTCTGTTGATGAGTCAAAAGTCAAGGCTATAGAGGAGTGGCCGAGACCTAAGAATGCTAGTGAAGTTAGAAGTTTTCATGGTTTAGCAAGTTTTTATAAAAGGTTTGTTAAAGACTTTAGTTCTATAGCTGCACCTTTGAATGAACTTGTTAAAAAGAACATTGCTTTTGAATGGAAAGAGGAGCATGAAAACGCCTTCACTAAACTAAAGTATATGTTGACTCACGCCCCTTTACTTGCATTGCCTAATTTTCATAAAGCTTTTGAGATGCACTGTGATGCCTCCGGGATTGGTATTGGTGCTGTTTTGATGCAGGAATCAAGACCCGTGGCTTACTTTAGTGAAAAGCTTAATGGGGCTGCTTTAAAGTATGCAACTTATGACAAGGAGTTGTATGCTTTGGTAAGGTCATTATAGGTTTGGCAACATTACTTATGGCCTAAAGAGTTTATAATTCATTCTGATCATGAAAGCCTTAAATTCTTGAAAACTCAAGGTAAATTGAATAAGAGGCATGCTAAACGGTTAGAATTTATTGAAACTTTTCCATATGTAATTAAGTATAAATATGGTCAAGAAAACATTGTAGCTGATGCATTATCCAGGCGTTATTCATTATTCACCTATATGCATGCTAAGTTACTTGGATTTGAATTGATAAAAGATTTGTACAAAGATGATCATGATTTCAATGCCGCCTATAATTATTGTGTTTCAAAACCGAATGGTGACTACTACTTGCATGATGGTTTCTTGTTTCGAAAGGATAAATTGTGCATACCTCTTTGTTCCATTCGTGAATTACTTGTTAAGGAAACCATGGGGGAGGGTTAATGGGGCACTTTGGAATTGCTAAAACACTTACTGTTTTGAATGAACACTTTTATTGGCCTAACATGATTAAAGATGTGAAAAGTGTTTGTGATAAATGTATTGTGTGTAAACAAGCCAAATCGAAAATATTGCCTCATGGATTTTATACACCTTTACCTGTTCTTAGTCATTCTTGGGTTGATATTTCTATGGATTTTGTTCTTGGATTGCCTAGATCACGCAATGGTACAGATAGCATATTTGTAGTAGTGGATCGATTTAGTAAAATGGCACATTTTATTGCATGTTCCAAAACTAATGATGCTACACATATTGCTGATTTGTTCTTTAAGGAAATTGTTAGATTGCATGGCATTCCACAAAGTATTGTTAGTGATAGGGATGTTAAGTTCTTGTCTCACTTTTGGCGTACTTTATGGAATAAGTTAGGCACTAAATTGTTGTTTTCTACTATTGCACATCCACAAACTGATGGACAAACTGAAGTAGTTAACCGCACCTTATCTACCTTACTTCGAGCTGTCATCCAAAGAAACTTAAAGAATTGGGAAAGTTGTCTTCCACATATTGAGTTTGCATATAATAGAACTTTTCATAATTCAACATCTTGTTCACCATTTGAGATTGTATATGGGTTCAATCCTTTAACACCACTTGATATTTTGCCTTTTCCTATTAATGAGTTTGTTAATGTTGAAGGTAAAAAGAAAGTTGAATTTATTAAGGGGTTACATGAAAGGGTTCGAAATACCATTGAAAAGCGAAATGAACAATATGCCAAGCAAGCCAATAAAGGAAGGAAGAGAGTGATTTCGAACCAGGAGATTGGGTTTGGATTCACGTTGAGGAAGGAAAGGTTTCCTGAAAGAGGAATCTAAGCTTCATCCAAGAGGAGATGGTCCTTTCGAATTTGGAAAGGATTGGAGATAATGCTTACAAAGTCGAGCTTCCAAGTGAGTATGGCAATGTTCATCTACATTTCAATGTTTTTCTGATTTATCTTTGTTTGATGTAGGTGATTCGATGACGAATCTTTTCGAGGAGGGAGGGAATGATAGGCAATCCATCCACATCCTTGGTGCCAAAGCTGAGTTACAATGATCCTTTGAAGTATCTTGATGGACCAATGACTCGATCAAGGAGCAAAAGGATGAAAGAAGCTTTGCACACTTTGTTGTCATCAAACTTTGAAGACTTGGAGGCCGAGAGATCTTTACCATCTCAACATGGAGTTCTTTGGCATGTTTCTTCAATAACCATTCATGATGAGGTTTCTAGAAGTTCTACATTGGAGCTTAAGGAAATTCCACCTTGAAGAAGCTTGCAAAGGCCGAGAGTTGAAGTCCAAAGAAGAGGCGTGTCCTTGGGCTTTCATGTGGATCACGCCCTCAAGTAATTTTAGGGTTTTAATTTTATGTTAGTTAATTAAGTCCAAAACACTTAATGTGGGCTTTAATTAATTGGTTGTTTAATAAATTACTTGGGCCCAATTATCTTGCATGATAATGGCAAGTAATAGTTTAGGAAACAAAGGAAGCCAAATTGATTTTGGCCACCTTTGAAACCGTGTTCCTTAATCCTTTTTGGAAAAGGATTAGTTTGTTAGTTGTTAGTTTCCCATTCCAATTTGGAAAGTTAGTTAGTTTAGAAGTCAAGTTGTACTTTGCAACTACTAGGGTTTTATTTCCTTTTCCTATTGGTAAGGCCGAAACTCATCTCTATTTAAAGAGAAGCTTGTAACGTTTTTAAGAAGAAAGAAGAAGAATTTCGAAATTTTTAGCTTGCTAAAAATTGTGATTAACACTTTGTGTTGTTCAAGCCTTGGAGAATTATTTAATTGTCCATTGTAGCAAATTACCTTTAGCGTAACCCATAGGTGATTTCACCATTGTTCTTTATTTAAAGAGCAGGCCAAATTAACTTGTTTAACTAATTGAATTTTCATAAGTTAAATTGAGTTCGTTTGTATTAAAACGTGGGGTTTGATTTACTCATTCTTGGCGTTTTTCCCTTGAATCTTCATCCACCCGAGTTATTGTTGTATGTGTGTCTTGGAATAACCTTTGTGCAACACGGTCCTACATCTTGAAGATCGAATTTGGTCCAGGAGCAAGAGCCTCGATCAACCATTCGCATCAAAGAACTTACCCGTTCTTGATTTAAAGAACAAGCCGAACTGAAAACTTTTCAACTCTTGATTTACATTGGTTGGATTGGATTCATTTTGTTATAACGTGTTGGGTTTGATTGTCTTCAATCAAGAACATCCGTTCAATATCTTGTGTTTCTTTGTTGTCTTCCGCATTGTTTGTTTGTCTTCTTGTGTGTTCGAATTCTTGGTGTTCAACAACGATCCAAAGGTGAGGGTTTCGTGTGATTGAGGATCTCCATCCGAAGGCCATCCGTATCAAATTGGTATCAGAGCAAACCAGGTTGTTGTTCGTCCCAAGAAAAAGATGAAAACCGAGAAAAGAACAAGAAGATGTAACCTGAATTTTTAACAACTATTTTAATAAAAATATTCAAATGTTTAAAATGTTGTTCAATATTTTGTGAAAAAATTAAACTATCATCAATATAAACAATTATAAATGAATATGATGAAAAAATATCATTCATTATATGTTGAAATTCAGAAGGAGCATTTTTGAGACCAAAAGGCATTACATTCCATTCATAATGACCAAATGGAACAGTAAATGCAGTTTTATATTTATCTTTTTCAACAATTTGTATTTGCCAAAATCCAGATTTTAAATCAAATTTAAAATATATCATTGCTCCAAAAGTCCTATTTAATAAATCTTTTTTATTTGGAATTGGATATCTAATCCATTGTAAGACTGTATTTAAGGGTTTATAATTAATAACTAATCTTGGAACACCTCTTTCTATTTCTGAATTTTTATTAACATAAAATGCAGAACAACTCCAAGGAGAGTAACTTTTTCTAATTATTTTCTTTTTTAACAAATCATCAATTTCTTTTTTACAATATTCAACCATTTCTTTATTCATTTGAGATGGTCTTGCTTTTGTTGGTATTTTTTGCTCATCAAAATCTTTTTCATATGGTAATTCAACAATATGTTGTTTTCTTTCCCAAAAAGCATTTGGTAATTCACTACAAATTTTTTGTAGTAATTTCTTGCGTAATATTTTTAATTTGATTTTGTAATTTTGGAGATTTTAATTGTTCTTCTATTTTTAAAGATAAAATCTCATTTGAAAGAAAATCAATTTGATTATTTTTTAATTTTATATTTTCTTGTAAAGATGACAAATTTAAAGAACAAAGATCTCTAGTTTTTGGAGAAGTAATAAATTTAAATGATAAATCAGAATCAATTTTTGATAATGTTTTACCATCACATTTATATGGATGCATTAAATTTAGGAAAGGAGTTCCCAATATTATATGTTGGTTAATTGTTTTAGCTAAAACAAATGGACAACAAACATAATTATTTTCTTCAGAAAATATACACACATTTGATAATTTATAATTTACTTGTATTTTTCCCCCTTGTGCAGCATTTAATATGACTTGAGTTTTTTCAAAATATTTAGAAGGTATTATTCCTTCTCTAATACAATTTAAATCTGCACCTGAATCTACCATTGCTATTGATTTAATTTTATATTCTTTATTTATTATAAGAGTTGCAAAAATGTAATATTTTTGAGAAGTAATTAAAGTATTTAATTGAGAATTTTGATCAAAAAAATTTTCTATTTTATTAAGTTCTTTTTCTTCTAAAGTCTTATTTTTTAATATTTTAATTTCTGTTTTAAACTCATTAATTTCTTGTTTTAATATAGGTGAAGTAATTTTATCTTCTTTTAAGGAAGTGTCTACTTTATCTATTTGTTTTATATTTAAAGAATTATTGTTTTGAAAAGAATTTTCATTAGATGGAAAAGAATAATTTTGTAAATAATTATTTTGAAAATATATTTCAAAATATTGATTTCTTTTTATAGGATTTTTAATTTCATTAATTAAATTTAACATCATTTTATGATTTTCAGATAATGTAAAAATTTCTAACTGATTTAATTTTCTATTTTTAACAATTTTAGTTTTATCAGTTTCACTTACCTTATCAATATTTTTATTATTTTCAATATTTTCATCTAAATTATTATTAACTATTTTTATTTCAAAATTACAATTTTCATCAATATTTTTAGATTTAATAATTTTAACTTTTGAATTATTATCTTCTATATTATATAATTTATTAATATTTTTAGAACTATTTTCTTCTATGTCACTTTTATGCAAATTTACTTCAATTTTATGTAATTCTTCTTGTTCTATTATTTCATTTTTATTAACAAAAGAATCATTATTATGTTCAATTACTTCAATTTTCTTATTTTCAACATAAAAGAGATTATTATTTTGAATTATATCAATTTCTTTATTTTGAACATAAGAGTAATTCATAATTTCTTCTTTATGTTTTTGCAAAATATAAATTGATTTTAGTAATTTATTATTTGGTAATTTCCAAATTTGATAAAACTTATCTATGATAATTAAACTAGATAATTCATGCACGTAATTTACTCTTTTTTCATTATAAAACCATGCAATAAAAGAAATAATAATTTCATTATTTTTAATAAAATCATAATATTCATTTTGAATATATTTTTGTTGATTAGAATCATGAGTTCTAAAGAACCAAGTTCTAAATAATGTATAATAAGGAAGATTAAAATCTTCAATGCATATTTTACTTATTTCTTTTAAATCTAATTTAATTATTTATTTATTTTCCATAGAAAATTAAAAAATAATACTATCAGATAATAAAATTAAAACAATTCAAAAGAGCAATTTTATGAAAATTAAAATGAGCTTCGGGTAGGATTACTAACAGAATTTATGGTAGTATACACATAACTTAGTTTCTTTCATATGGAATCACGTATTGAATATCTTAGATTTTCTCCAAACTTGAAATCACTTATTGAATATTTTAGATTTCTCCACACTTGATAACTTATTGTGCTAATGGCGTGATCCATTTATGAAACCCAAACACGCCTTCATTGGACCTCATTGTGATTGATCCATCTCTTCATGGATTGTGAGAGAAGATATATTCCATAAAGCTCCATTGGTGGAAGATGCTTGGACCGGATCATAATGCTCTTCAAAGATGTCCAATTCTTCACAATGAGTTATCAATAATGCTTGCATCGCCTCCTTCATCTTCTTGCTCCTTGATCTTGTCATTGGACCATCAAGGTTTGTCAATGGATGAACACTTGAAGTCGGCTTTGGCATGGACATGGATGGATTGCTATCAATCCCTCCCTCCTCGAAAGGATTCATCCTCGAATCACCTACATCAAACAAAGATAAGTCAGTAACATTAAATGTAGATGAGACATTGCCATAGGCACTAGGAAGCTCTATCTTGTAAGCATTATCTCCAATCCTCTCCAAAACACGAAAAGGACCATCTCCTCGTGGATGAAGCTTAGATTTCCTTTTGTCGGGAAACCTCTCCTTCCTTAAGTGAATCCAAACCCAATCACCAGGTTCAAATATCACTCTTTTCCGACCTTTATTAGCTTGTTTGGCATATTGCTCATTACGCCTTTGAATATTATGCCTTACTTTCTCATGTAACTACTTAATAAAATCTGCTTTCTTTTGACCTTCAACATTAACAAACTCATTAATAGGCAAAGGCAAAATATCAAGAGGAGTTAAAGGATTGAATCCATAAACTATTTCAAAAGGCGAACAGTTAGTCGAACTATGAACAGTTCTATTATAAGCAAATTCAATATGCGGCAAACAACCTTCCCAATTCTTTAAGTTTTTCTGAATGATAGCACGAAGTAAAGTAGACAAAGTACGATTTACTACCTCAGTTTGTCCATCAGTTTGGGGATGTGCAACAGTAGAAAATAATAACTTAGTGCCTAACTTATTCCAAAGAGTTCTCCAAAAGTGAGATAAAAACTTGACATCTCTATCACTAACAATACTCTTAGGAATTCCATGCAACCTTACAACTTCCTTAAAGAACAAATCAGCAACCTTTGTAGCATCATTAGACTTAGAACATGCAATGAAATGTGCCATCTTACTAAATCTATCAACTACCACAAAAATGCTATCATTACCAGTGCGTGATCTAGGCAATCCAAGTACAAAATCCATAGATATATCAACCCAAGGATGACTAGGAACAGGCAAAGGTGTATACAATCCATGAGGCATAATTTTCGACTTTGCTTGTTTACATACAATGCATCTGTCACAAACACTTTTAACATTTTTAATCATGTTAGGCCAGAAAAAATGTTCATTCAAAACAGCAAGAGTCTTGGCAATACCAAAATGCCCCATTAACCCTCCCCCATGGGTTTCCTTAACAAGTAATTCACGAATGGAACATGAGGGTATGCACAATTTATCCTTTTTAAACAAGAATCCATCATACATATAAAATTCTCCATTCGGCTTTACAACACAAGAATCAATTACATTTTTGAACTCAACATCATCATTGTATAAATCCTTGATCAAATCAAAACCAAGTAACTTAGCATGCATATAGGTGAATAACGAATGTCTCCTAGATAATGCATCAGCTACAACATTTTCATTACCAGATTTATACTTAATCACGTAAGGAAAAGTTTCAATAAACTCTAACCATTTAGCATGCCTCTTATTCAATTTTCCTTAAGATTTCAGAAATTGAAGGCTTTCATGATCAGAATGAATTATAAACTCTTTAGGCCATAGATAATGTTGCCAAACCTGTAATGACCTTACCAATGCATACAACTCCTTGTCATAAGTTGCATACTTCAATTGCGCCCCATTGAGCTTTTCACTAAAATAGGCCACCGGTCTTGATTCCTGCATCAAAACAGCACCAATACCTATCCCGGAGGCATCACAGTGTATCTCAAAAGCTTTACTAAAATTGGGCAAAACAAGTAAAGGCGCATGAGTCAACAAATACTTCAACTTGTTAAAAGCATTTTCATGTTATTCCTTCCATTCAAAAACAACATATTTCTTAACAAGTTCATTTAGAGGAGCTGCTATAGTACTAAAATCTTTAATAAACCTCCTATAAAAACTTGCAAATCCATGAAAGCTTCTAACATCACTAGCACATGTAGGTCGAGACCAACATTGAATTGCTTTAACCTTTGACTCATCAACAGATATACCTTGAGAACTAACAACATAACCTAAGAAGATAATTGATTCCATACAAAAAGAACACTTTTTAAGGTTAGCATATAATTTGTTCTCACGTAAAACAGCAAACACTTGTCTTAAATGATCAACATGCTCATCAAGTGATTTACTATATACAAGGATATCATCAAAATAGACCACAACAAATTTTCCAATAAAGTGACGAAAAACTTGGTTCATTAATCTCATAAAAGTACTGGGTGCATTGGTTAAACCAAAAGGCATGACTAACCATTCATACAAACCAAACTTTGTCTTAAAAGCAGTTTTCCATTCATCACCTTCTTTCATTCGAATTTGATAATAACCACTCTTTAGGTCTATCTTAGAAAATATGCATGAACCATATAACTCATCAAGCATGTCATCTAGTCTAGGAATAGGATGTCTATACTTAATAGTTATTTTATTTATGGCACGACAATCAACGCACATTCTCCATGAATCATCCTTCTTAGGAACTAAAATAACAGGAACAGCACATGGACTATAAGATTCTTGAACCATACCTCGGTCAATAAGTTCGTCCACTTGACGTTGAATTTCCTCAGTCTCTTCAGGGTTTGAGATCCAGGTATGAAATCAATTTGATGTTCAATACTTCTAATAGGTGGTAAACCCTTTGGTAAATCCTCAGGAAACACATCATCATATTCCTGCAAAAGAGCTGAAACAATACTAGGCAAAGAATCAAGGTGAGCACTATCAATGATAAGTACATCCTTGCGAAAAAGTAAATACACTACTTGCCTATCTAATATAGCTCTCTTAACCTCACTCTTAGAAGCATAATTACAAGATTTTGAAACAACTAACTCACGGCTATCACTATCACTATTTCTAGTTACAATGTTTCGCCCTATGCTAGTTACATTGTTCTTCTCTTGTAACTTCTTCTCCATTGCTTCACGCATTGCACCATAAGCCTTAGCTATTTTAGCTTGATCTTCAAAAACTTCAGTAGGACTTAAGGCTCTCAAATTAAACTTTTTACCTTGGTGCGAAAAATGGTAAAAGTTCTTCTTGGCATGATACACAACATCTCTATCAAACTGCCAAGGTCTTCCAAGCAATATATGACTAGCTTCCATTGGAACAACATCACATGTAACTTTATCAACATAACTACCAATGGTGAATGTAAATTTAACTTGCTTGGTTACTCGAGATTCAGCTGAATTATTTAACCATTGAAGTCTATATGGTTTGGGATGTTTCATGCAAGTCAAATTCAGCTTATTTACAAATAAAGTACTTGCCACATTTGCACAACTACCACTATCAATAATAACAGTGCAAATTTTGTTTTGAACCATGCAACGTGTATGAAATATGTTCTCACGATGGATCAAATCTTCATCAACAAGTGGATGTGCATTAAGTACTCTACGAGAGACTAAACAGTAATCACCAACCTTATAAGAAGAACCATCACACTCTTCACTTTCATCACTTACATATTTCTCCTCTAGTGCAGGCATGTCAGCACATTCATCATCATTATCATCTTCACTTACCACTTCACCATTAGGAAGAAGCATCATTATTTTCTGAGTTGGACAATCTGATTGCATGTGACCGAAACCTTGACACTTATAACAACGAATATCTCTTAATCTTTGACCAGAAGTTGGTGCCGATTTAGGTGTTGGATCAGCAGCTTTGGGAACTGATTTTGAGACATTAGATGGTGCGCTTGATGGTTGATTGGAAGTGAATTGGCGCGGCTTTGTGGATGGAGTGAAAGGAGACACATTCGGCTTCTTATCTCTTTGCCATGGTGGTGGCGGTTATGAAAACTTATTTTTCCCTTTCATATGCCTTTCAATCTTAATAGCCTTATGCACAAGCTCATTAATGTCAACATAACTTTGTAAATCCACATGATATGCTAAATCAGAATGCATACCTCTCAAAAATCGTTCTATAGTGGAATCAGGATCTTCATGCACATTAGCCTTGATCATCAAAGCTTCCATCTCATGGTAATACTCCTCAACCGATTTATTACCTTGCACAAGTGAATGCAATTTTCTGTTCAACTCACGATTGTAATGAGACGGGACATACTTTTTCCTCATAAGAATCTTCAATTGGCTCCAAGTCTTGATTGGCCTTTCACCATCTTGACGTCTAGACCTTATAACCTCATCCCACCATAAACTAGCATAATCCTTAAGGTGCATAAAAGCAAGTCGGTACTTTTCCTTTTCGAGGTAATCATGGCCTTCAAAGAAGTGCTCAAGCTCACGAACCCAATCAAAATATGCCTCAGGATCTGCTTTACCATGGAAAGTTGGGATAGTTAGTTTAACAGAAGCAATGGAAATCTTAGACTTGTCACCTTTCTTAGAAGAACTTGTATCATCCACTTCATCCTCCTCATCATGACTAGAGTCATTGTCGGATTCAAACTCAACTCTTCGGGATTTAGGACCCTTGGATGGTGGCGAAGACAAACTATCAACTTTGAGTGTGAGTTTTCGGATCATGTCAAAGAGGACATCATTAGTGAACTTTTGGTCCACTACCTTTGGTGATTTAGATTCTTCACCCTCCATTTGTACCTGCAAGTTAGTAAAAACACAAGAAATATATAGAAATATACCTCACGGGTTCTCACAATATGGGGTAGTAGGTACTCTCCTCTCTTAATATGAAAGCTTTTCTCGTGTATACCCTGTACTAATACTCTCAAACTATGGAAATTACGGGTTCAATGATTGTAATAACAAGACTCAACCAATTAATTCCACCAACAAATTTTCACAAGTAAAACCAAGGAAGTTTTAACAAATCACGTCAAGATTATTTAATAATACGTGTGGGTATAACTTGATTTAACTTCAGAAACTATGGGAAACAGAGAGTAGACTTCAAGACGAAGAAAACGCAATTTGAATCACTTAATTCCGAGTTGTATTCAGAAAGTAATGGCCCTTTTAATCCAAGGTGATTTTCAAGAAACAAACTCAAGAACAATGTGTTCTTCAATTAAAATTAAATAAAATAAATAAATAACAGAAATAAATAATGTGTAAGCTCTAAAGGTAACCTAAGAGGGGGGGGTGAATTAGGTTTCTAAAAATTTTCTTGTAAACTCAATCAATTCAAATTCAACCCAAGTGAATTAATTTTAACAACAAGAAGTGAATTGTGTGAATTGTGACAAGTATTATCTTCCCCAACAATTGTCCAAGAGTATAATGAATCAATGATCCAACACAAGTACTATAAACTTCAAAGCATAAACAATTTAAAGCAATAAAAGAATTGAAAAACTATAAATGTAAAGACACAAGCAATTTAGAGTGGTTCAAGTCTCCCCCTTGGAGCACTCTACATCCACTACCCAAGTTTTCCAACTTAGGATTTCAACCTCTTCACTATAAACTGATCTTTTCTTGTGGCAAGATCAAAAGAACAACTTTTACAACCCAAGTAACCTTACTTAGGATTTCAACCAAGGCTCAACCTTTACACTAGCAATTCCAAGCTATGTGTACAAGGTTTTTACTCTCACTTGAGAAACCTTTTACAATCACTTTCAATAAATGTTTAGAGATGAAGTACAATCCCACAAATTGGGTAGATATGATATTGTTTAGCTCACAATATGATTCCTATAATGAAATTTACAACTCAAACTATATAGCTCAAGAATAAGATGAAGAACTCAAAGAATGCTCAAGAAACTTTTGATCTTTTGTTTCTTTTGAAATCAAATTGAAATGTATGAGTTGTAGAGAGTGTTTTTCAAGATTAGATGCTCAAGGAATCAAGGGAGGAGTTCCTAAGACGTTTTAACATTGGCTAGTATTTATAATATAAGAGAAAAGACAAGAAAACGTTCATATTTGACTTTTTAAAAAAACTAGCCGTTATGAGTTTCGGACGGTAGTTTCGGACTCAGGGGTCGTCCGAACCTATTTGACTGAAAGCATGTGAAACCCTATCGCGACAGTTTCAGACGGCCGAAACTCGAATGGGTCGTCCGATCCTAAGTTTCGGACGGCCGAAACTCCCCTGCACCGTCCGATCCTAAACTTCAGAGTGCTTGAAATTTTGCACCAATTTCGGACGATCAGAGGTCGTCCGATCCAATATTTCGGACGGCCAAAACTATGCCATGGTCGTCCGATCCTATAAATTTTGAACTCATTTTCAATTTTCGTTTTTCAAATCATTTGTGCAACTATGTATGACTTAGTGTAAGTGTTTTGATGAATTTTTAAGGACTAAAAACACATTGAAAATACTTTTACTTGAGCATTAAAAGAGTAGATAAACTTCTTGAGCTATTTACACAAATAAACTAATTTACCATATTTTCATAACTTTTGCACTTCCAATTCTTTCTTCAACCGATAATACTCCATGCTTGGCTTCTTTGTATATCATATTTTCATATCTTTTGCACTTCCAATTCTTTCTTCAACCGATAATACTCCATGCTTGGCTTCTTTGTATATCTATCACATTGAAACACTTTTTCAACCATTAGCATAAACATAATTGTTTGTTAAACATCAAAATAAGTAAGATTAAGACCCTAGGTCTTCACAATCTCCCCCTTTTTGACGATGACAAACCAATTATATGATGGAATAAATAATAAGTGCAAAAACATACATTTTGTTGAAGTAAACCTATTCTGATAAATGCTCCCCCTACATGTGTACTTCCTTTTCTTTTTATTTTTCCCACCTTGCTATTTTTCTAATTTCTAACTTTTAAAAGTATATTCATTTCTCCCCCTATCATCTTTCAACTAATGAATTTCATCACTTAATTACATATTTTTCTCCCCCTTTTGTCATCAACAAAATAAGTGATCTTAAAGCCAACATGATACCATTTTTCTTTACTTCATTCTATTTTTTTTCTTTTTCTTTTCCTTGTTCTTTAATATATTTCTCCCCCTTTTGGCATCATCAAACTAAGAAAGTTAAAATGACATGATAAATAATATACCTTTCTCCCCTTTGGCATCAATAAAATAAGTGAGCTAATATGATTTCATAACATATTTATCTTCCCCTTTCATTCTTTTGTTTTTCTTTTTCTCAAACAACATATCTTTCTCCCCCTTACATGTTTATTTTTAGAAATTATACTTATGTTTATTTTTCTCCCCTTTAGAGTATTTCTCTCTTTTTTTGACATCAATCAAAGTAAAACAAATAAAACCAATGATCATCTTTTTGTGATATTTTTCTCACCCTTACTATCTTCTCATTTACCTTGTTTCCTTTACCTTTGAACAACAACATATGATATAGGAAACCATCAACAAATCATAGGACTACTTTTCCACTCCTTGCAACCTAATGGGTGGCTAGGCATAATAAAAAAAAATTAAGTATAGGAAACTTTGTAAAAATTTTGGCAGAGTTTCCTTTG
This sequence comes from Ophiorrhiza pumila, assembly GCA_016586305.1. Classification (NCBI taxonomy): domain Eukaryota; kingdom Viridiplantae; phylum Streptophyta; class Magnoliopsida; order Gentianales; family Rubiaceae; genus Ophiorrhiza; species Ophiorrhiza pumila. The sequence continues at coordinate 18,757,780 of BLIW01000010.1, forward strand.
TTTATAGACTAATTCCACATGCCAACAACCCAAAATTTTGACAAAAATTCTATGCACAACATATAAGTATACAATCATATGACATTTCACAAGAGTCATAGATACTTAAAGTATAATCAATTTTTCACCAAGGAAGATAGCAAAGATCATAAATGTCTAAAACAACATGGATACCAAATTAAACCAAGAATGATACCAAATTAATAACATCATCTTCATTAATAATGAATCATAAGAAAAACATTAGTAAACTTATCAAGCTTTCTCATTAATCACATGATTGTACTCTAATGCCAATTGAAAATGCACAAGGCCGTCATAATGCCAATTGAAAAGCACAAGGCCGTCATTAATGCCAATTAAAAGGAAATCTTCTCAAATGTTTACAATCCAATACAAGTCACAAAAGTATGCACAATATAATGTATTGCAAAGGTTGCAACCCTAATGTACAATATAACCTCAATTTGCACAATACACAATATACCAATTTTCAAAGTTTCCAAACAACCTATAGCACCATTTTGCACAATATACCAAATGCACAATGTATCATGATCACCATAAGATATTAATGCACAATTTAAGCTTTCACTAAATCCAATAATGGTTAAACAATTGAAGGAATTAGATAATGAACATCAAAATTTCAATAATTAAACACAAATGACTAATGCAAATCCTAGGGTACCACAATCCATGTTTTACCTTTCCTTTGAGGTATTAAGTGTGAATGATTTGCACATGATTGAATTCTAGCACATTATCATTTGTCATTCACAATAAGCATAGAAACTAATGCATAATTATATTTCCACCAAAGAAGATGGCAAAATCCATGAATGATTAAACAAGATGAATAATGGGAATAAATAACTGTTCTTTGCAAAATAGACAAAGTCTTAGCAACTCCAAAATGTCCCATTAAACCACCCCTATGTGCTTCTCTAACCAACAAGTTCACGTAATAAGCAATTTGGAATGCACAACTTATTTTCTCTTAAACATAAACCGATCATGCCTATAGATCTTTCCTATACATATTTTTCACAAGCTTGATAAGCCTTCACACAAATCAAAAATCAATAAGATACAATTCCTTATCAGTTCAAAAAACAAGAATCTTTGCATCAAGTGTAGAGATAAGAGAGTACCTCCTTGAGAGTGTATAATGTCACAACATCTTCTTTGCCTTTCTTGTACTTGATGACGTAAGGAAATATCTCCACAAAAACTCCATCCATATTTCATTAGCTCGTTTTGACCCTTTTTACACAATCTTGCATGTTCTTTAAAGGTATCACTTTTATGTGCCAAAAAATGTTATCCAATTGAGCCTAGAATAGTCATCTATTATTACAGACGCATATCTTTTTGCCACCTAAACTTGTAGTTTGTGATGGTCCAAACAAATTCATATTTATTTAACTCCAAAGGTTTAGAAGTAGTTTCCATGTTTTTAGGTTTGAATGTACTCTAGTTTGTTTTCCATAATTAGCAATGAATCACAAATTTGTCTTTTTTCACATTTTTGTTTAGGTAAGCCTCTAACTAGTTTTTTAGTTACTAGATCATTTATTGTGATCTATTCTACATGAGCTAGCCTTCTATGCCAAAACAAGTTGTGTCATGTGCACTAAGACAATTCATGTCTTGTACCATAATAGCACACAAATGAAGTATATACACATTGTTATGCCTAGAATAGGTAAGAATGATTTTTCCATCTTTTTGAACAATACATCAAGAAATTTATCACATATTTGACTTATACTAATCAAGTTGAATTTCAAGTCATCAATCAAAAGCACATTCTCAATCACATTGCTATATTTCAAAAAAATAACTTCAAGTCCACCATGACTTCTAATGTTTGACTGCCATGCTTGATTCTCATTCATTTTCTTGATGTTAGCACAAATACCCCAAACAATTTTCTTCACAAAACCTCACCATTATAAAATCAACAGTTGGATTTGTATTCAAGCATGAATTGCAAAAAGAATATGAACAAAGTTGGAAATCATTTTCTTTACTCAAATGAATCGAATTCATGAAATTTGTTTTGTCCATACTTTCCTTGAGAGAAAAACACACTCTCTATGCAAGAACATCATAAAATGTTTGATATATTCAACATACACAAGTATTCAAAACTGAAAATCAATTTCATGTAAGACACTTAGAGTTTTTAAGCATTTCAACTTGCCCTTCCAATTTACCCTTATGTGTTTATTTTGCAAGTGACTCACATATGGAACCCAAACTCTAGTATCTCTAAATAAACACTCAATATGCTCAAAGTAGTCATCATATAAAAGTTTAACACAATCTTTCCATACTTGAATCACTTCATGAGAATTTTCAAGGATCTAATTGGATTTAATGAAAGATATATTTTTCCATAAAATTAGCATTCAAAGGATGCTTCCTAAAAATAAAGAAATTATCAAGGAATTGACATTCTTTCAAAGCCACAAAAACTAGAATGCAAATGTGCAACACTATTATGCAATTCATTGTCACTTAAGATATGAAGTTTTTATTGTAAGTGTACCATCTTGAGAGATCCTAAAATGCATTCTTCAATACAAAAACAAATTGTAAATTCAAATGTTTCCCAAAAACAAAGCTACATCTTGAAACATATTAAAGATCTAACACATGCACTAGCATGCACTAATCCAATTATTTTTCCCTTTTTCATCTTTTCCAAAAATATTAAACAATAAGGAATTTTTGATCATGTGTCTTGAGTTTTTAAACATATCTATATTCAATAATCAATGCCACTTAAGTTCTTACATCATTGATATCTTTTCTTATCCATGTTTTGATCCATTTTTCAACATCCATTCTTGCAAAACATTTCCTAGAGGTATGCCCCTTTTTACAACAATAATCACATATCACATGATATTTAAGATGATGTGAAGTCCTATAGTGAGGCCTAACATTGTTAAACCTAGGATCAAAGTTATACCTCTCATATCCATATCTTTGGTTTATATGTGTTATGCATTCCATGTTCATGATATTGGTGAGGTCTATTTTTACAATCTTCTACTCCTTTTTCATGATTATGTGATGGTTGTGAGCAGTTTTTTACACGTTTTGGAGGTTAAGCTTTGATTACCTATCTCATGAGAATATCCTAATCCAAATTTACTATTTCCCATTCTTTGATTTCCTAACAGTTTTTCTAAATTCTCCTTGCCTTGTGTGAATTTAGCTAAACACTCACTAAGGTCTTCAATTCTCTTCCTTAATCCTGTGTGTTCTTTCTTAACTTCATCATGCTTTTTAACTTCTTCCCTAACCTTATTACTCTCTATTGTTAACTTTTCATTTTCAGTTTTTAATGTACAGTTTGCTTTTACTACACAATCATACTTAGTGATTAACTCTTGATTACATGAGGTGATTTCTTCCACTTTGGCCTTAAGCTTCTTGTTTTGAGTCTTGGTTTTCTTTAACTCATCTACTAATCTAGCAATGTACAATTCAAGTTCATCTTGATCATAGCAATTATCATCATCATTATCACTAGAAGAAGTACTTACCTCATGGTCTTCAAATCCCATAAAACACATGTGTGCAACTCCTTCCTCTTCTTCTTCAATTTCTTGTTTGGATTGGTCATCATCCCATGTGATTTGAAGCTCTTCCTTTGTCATTCTTGTCATTTTTAAACTCCTTCTTTCTCCTTGTACAATCTGTCCAGAAAATGGTACCAAGTTGGTTACATTTCAAAGCATTGTTTGATTTGGAGGTTTCTTCCTCATATATTTCCCAAAGTTTCTTCCAAATATCATGTGCATTTTTGCATCCATTAATCTTACATGTTTCATTAACATCTAGGGAGTTATATAAGACATTTGTGACTTTGGGCATTCAAAGTAAGTTTCTCCTATCATATTCATCAAGTTCACTCCTCTTCTTTTCTCTAGTTTCATTCCCTATGGTTATTTCAGCCCCTATAAGGTCCCTTCCCTCAACAATGTACCACATCTCAATGTCAATGGATTTAAGGTAAATTTCCAGTCATCTATCTCTCCAACTACTATAGTTGGTTACATTAAACATTGGGGGCCCAGAAATAGATTGTCCCTCCATAAACATAGCATTGTTTTTGTTGCCATAATCTTTACTCTAAGGTTGTTAAGCCTAACTAATTAGAGACCAAGCTCTGATACCAATTGTAAGCTCTAAAGGTAACCTAAGAGGGGGGTGAATTAGGTTTCTAAAAATTTTCTTGTAAACTCAATCAATTCAAATTCAACCCAAGTGAATTAATTTTAACAACAAGAAGTGAATTGTGTGAATTGTGACAAGTATTATCTTCACCAACAATTGTGCCAAGAGTATAATGAATCAATGATCCAACACAAGTACTATAAACTTCAAAGCATAAACAATTTAAAGCAATAAAAGAATTGAAAAACTGTAAATGTAAAGACACAAGCAATTTAGGTGGTTCAAGTCTCCCCCTTGGAGCACTCTACATCCACTAACCAAGTTTTCCAACTTAGGATTTCAACCTCTTCACTATAAACTGATCTTTTTCTTGTGCAAGATCAAAGAACCACTTTACAACCCAAGTAACCTTACTTAGGGATTTCAAACCAAGGCTCAACCTTTACACTACAATTCCAAGCTATGTGTACAAGGTTACTCTCACTTGAGAAACCTTTTACAATCACTTTCAATGAAGTGTTTAGAGATGAAGTACAATCCCAACAAATTGGGTAGATATGATATTGTTTAGACCACAATATGATTCCTATAATAAAATTTACAACTCAAACTATATAGCTCAAGAATAAGATGAAGAACTCAAAGAATGCTCAAGAAACTTTTGATCTTTATTCTTTGAAATCAAATTGAAATGTATGAGTTGTAGAGAGTGTTTTTCAAGATTAGATGCCGAATCAAAGGAATCAAGGGGAGGAGTTCCTAAGACGTTTTAACATTGGCTAGATTATAATATAAGAGAAAAGACAAGAAAACGTTCATATTTGACTTTTTAAAAAAACTAGCCGTTATGAGTTTCGGACGGTAGCTTTCGGACTCAGGGGTCGTCCGAACCTATTGACTGAAAGCATGTGAAACCCTATCGCGACAGTTTCGGACGGCCGAAACTCGAATGGGTCGTCCGATCCTAAGTTTTCGGACGGCCGAAACTTCCCCTGCACCGTCCGATCCTAAACTTCAGAGTGCTTGAAATTTTTGCACCAATTTCGGACGATCAGAGGTCGTCCGATCCTATATTCGGACGGCCAAAACTATGCCATGGTCGTCCGATCCTATATATTTTGAACTCATTTTCAATTTTCGTTTTTCAAATCATTTGTGCAACTATGTATGACTTTGTGTAAGTGTTTTGATGAATTTTTTAAGGACTAAAAACACATTGAAAAAACTTTTACTTGGCATTAAAAGAGTAGATCAACTTCTTGAGCTATTTACACAAATAAACTAATTTACCATATTTTCATATCTTTGCACTTCCAATTCTTTCTTCAACCGATAATACTCCATGCTTGGCTTTCTTTGTATATCATATTTTTCATATCTTTTGCACTTCCAATTCTTTCTTCAACCGATAATACTCCATGCTTGGCTTCTTTGTATATCTATCACATTGAAACACTTTTTCAACCATTAGCATAAACATAATTGTTTGTTAAACATCAAAATAAGTAAGATTAAGACCCTAGGTCTTCACATAATGCAAAGTCCGAATTAATATATTTTTTTGTTCTTTTTCTGTTTTTTTTTTGTTCGGACAACAACGGACAAAAACAAACTTTTAAGGTTTGGACAAAACCTTGGACAAACAAAAACAATTAAGGTTCGGACAAGAACCTAGTACAAACAAACTTTTAAGGTTTTGAGACAACAACCTAGGATTAAGTTTAAGGATGTTGTCTATTTGTATTGTCTTAACCTTAAAAACCTTAAAATTTTCAAACTTTAATATCTCACAAGAATTATGAATTTGCACGTGCCACTTTCACAAAATATTCAAGATTTATCAAGAAGATCAAGAATATGGCTTTAGATTCAAATTTTGACACACTTGAATTTTCAAGAAAATCAAGAAGTTCAAGAAAGTGTTCAAGAACTTATCTTTTTCAAGTGTGATAAAAGTTTGATCAAAACTCACTATGAAAAGAATGAAACAAAGAAACTAACACAAAAGAAAGATCAAGAATTGGATAAGAAACAAGAAAAGTTATGCAAACTTGACCAAAACTAGGGGTTTGTAAGAAACCCTAATTCCTTGACTTCAAAAACCCCTAACAAGTTGACGTGTGGACAGCCAATGAAAACACAAGAATTCAACACTATGAAGACAAGAAAAAGTGCAAGAATTTAAGACGCCAAGAACTGCAACAAAGCGCAACAAGAATTTTAGCAAGAAACAACACAAAATCCGTCAAAACGCAAAAGCAAGATGAAACCGATTTTGGGCAGAATTTGAGCAACAATTTTTTTTATGCGATTTGCTTGACACTTTTAAGAAGAAATTAGAGCAGAAATTAAGACACAATTAACTGCAGAAAGAAGACACAAAGGACAGCAGCAAGGATCAAAAGAAAACAGCAAGACAAAACAACACAAAAATCGCAAAAAACGCTAAAGCAAGGTTATAACGATTTGGGCAGATTTTTAGGGCAGATTTGCATGCGATTTATGGACAGAAATTATGACGAATTAAGGACTGAATTAAGAAACAATTTACTGCAGAAAAATTGACTCAAGAACAGCAGCAAAAAGGAGTCTAAAACAGCAGCAAAAAAAATCGAGACACAAAGCAACAGAAAAACGAGAAATAAGAAGACTCAAAAACCGAAGATTTAAAACCTGAATTTTGGAAGACAACCTTGTGCTTTGATACCAATTGATATGAATGATCAAGATGCAGCACCTTGAACCACTCGAAACCACCTCCTTTGGATCGTTGCTTACCAAACTCCACAAACAAGAACAAGAAGAAACAATGGTGCGGATTGACAAAACAAGAAAATAAAGATTATTGACGAAAAGATTTGATATGAAGCAATCAAAACCCCCACGTATAAATCAAAAAAATTCAGCCAACTTATGAAAAATTCATAAGCTAAACAAATCAGTTTGGCTTGTTCTTTGAATCAAGAACTTGTAAGTTCACCTAAAGGTTTTAGCTTCTAGGTTCACGGTTCTTATGAAAACTCAACTAAACTTAATTGAATTGATTCACGTTTTTCTTAAAGCTCTCACGGCTGAAAGACAATTTTTAGCCAAGGCTAAATTCAACAAAATTCATCTTATTAAAAAAACCGTTACAATGATGGCCTTATATAGTGGCAAATTTCGGCCATGCCTTGTAAAAACCCTAGCTTAAGTAAATTACAACTTGACTTCTAAGCTAGCTAACTTTCCAAAGTGGAATTGGAAACTAACAACTAACAAACTAAATTCCTTTTCTAAATAGGATTTGACACACGGTTTTAAAAGGTGGCCAAATACAATTTGGCTTCCTTTGTTTCATAAACTATGAAGAAGAAAAACTCAAATTGACTTCTTAACTTTCCTAAACTTTTACTTGCCATTATCATGCAAGATAATTGGGCCAAGTAATCCTTATTAAAACCGAAATTCCAAGCCCATTTATTAATAAATAAAAACGTCAAGTGGGCTTTAAAATAACATTAAAATAAACACTAATAAATTAGGTTTAATGGCGTGATCCATTTATGAAACCCAAACACGCCTTCATTGGGACTTCATTGTGATTGATCCATCTCTTCATTGGATTGTGAGAGAAGATATATTCCATAAAGCTCCATTGGTGGAAGATGCTTGGACCGGATCAATGCTCTTCAAAGATGTCAATTCTTCACAATGAGTTATCAATAATGCTTGCAACGCCTCCTTCATCTTCTTGCTCCTTGATCTCGTCATTGGACCATCAAGGTTTGTCAATGGATGAACACTTGAAGTCGGCTTTGGCATGGACATGGATGGATTGCTATCAAGTTGAAGATGATTTGTCTCAAAGGGAGAACATATTTCACGCTAGATGCATGGTTCAAGGTAAGATTTGTAGCTTGATTATTGATAGTGGTAGTTGTACAAATGTGGCAAGCACATTATTTGTTAAGAAGCTAAATTTGACTTGCATGAAGCATCCAAATCCATATAAGCTTCAATGGCTTAATTACACTGCCGAGAGTAAAGTGACTAAACAAGTTAAATTTTCTATGACCATTGGAAAGTATGTTGATGATATTGTGTGTGATGTTGTACCAATGGAAGCTAGTCTCATATTACTTGGTCGTCCATGGCAATTTGATCGAGATGTTACATATCATGCAAAGAAGAATTATTATTCTTTTGATTATCATGGCCAAAAGTACAATCTTAGGGCTTTGAGTCCGAGCCAAGCTTTTGAAGATCAATCAAGAATTGTGCAATCTTGCCGTGAGATGGAAGCAAAGGAGAAGAAAGAACAAGATGATAAAAAGAATGTAGCTAGTGTAGGCCGAAGCATTGATTCTAAATCTTGTAATAGCCGAAATAGTGTTTCTTCAAAGTTTTGTTATTTTGCTTCTAAGAGTGACGTAAAGAGAGCAATACTAGATAGGCAATCATTGTACTTGATGATCTGCAAGGATGTTGTACTTATTATTGATAGTGATCACCTTGCTTCTTTGCCTAGTGTTGTTTTGTCTCTTTTGCAGGAATTTAGTGATGTGTTTCTCGAGGATCTACCTATTGGATTGCCGCCCATAAGAGGGATTGAACATCAAATTGATTTCATTCTTGGTGCACAAATTCCAAATCGTCCAGCATATAGAGCAAATCCTGAGGAAACAAAGGAGATTCAACGTCAAGTGGATGAACTCCTTGACAAAGGTATTGTGCGTGAATCTCTAAGTCCTTGTTCCGTCCCAGTTATATTAGTACCTAAAAAGGATGAATCTTGGAGAATGTGTGTTGATTGTCGTGCCATAAACAAAATCACCATTAAGTATAGACATCCAATTCCTAGATTAGATGATATGCTTGATGAATTGTATGGTTCATGTATTTTCACCAAGATTGATTTAAAGAGTGGCTACTATCAAATTAGAATGAAAGAAGGTGATGAATGGAAAACAGCCTTTAAAACAAAGTATGGATTGTATGAATGGTTAGTCATGCCTTTTGGTCTAACTAATGCACCTAGTACTTTTATGAGGCTCTTGAATCACGTTTTTAGGTCTTTCATTGGTAAGTTTGTTGTGGTCTATTTTGATGACATCCTTATTTATAGCAAATCACTTGATGAGCATGTTGAACATTTAAAACAAGTGTTTGTTATATTGCGTGAGAACAGATTGTATGCTAACCTTAAAAAGTGTTCTTTTTGCATGGAATCAATTGTCTTTTTGGGTTATGTTGTTAGTTCTCAAGGTATTTCTGTTGATGAGTCAAAAGTCAAGGCTATTGAGGAGTGGCCGAGACCTAAGAATGCTAGTGAAGTTAGGAGTTTTCATGGTTTAGCAAGTTTTTATAGAGGTTTGTTAAAGATTTTTAGTTCTATAGCTGCACATTTGAATGAACTTGTTAAAAAGAACATTGCTTTTGAATGGAAAGATGAGCATGAGAACTCCTTCACTAAGTTAAAGTATATGTTGACTCACGCCCCTTTACTTGCATTGCCTAATTTTCATAAAGCTTTTGAGATACACTGTGATGTCTCCGGGATTGGTATTGGTGCTATTTTGATGCAGGAATCAAGGCCCGTGACTTACTTTAGTGAAAAGCTTAATGGGGCAGCTTTAAAGTATGCAACTTATGACAAGGAGTTGTATGCTTTGGTAAGATCATTACATGTTTGACAACATTTCTTATGGCCTAAAGAGTTTATAATTCATTCTGATCATGAAAGCCTTAAATTCTTGAAGATTCAAGGTAAGTTGAATAAGAGGCATGCTAAATGGTTGGAATTTATTGAAACTTTTCCATATGTGATCAAGTATAAATCTGGTCAAGAAAACATTGTATCTGATGCATTATCTAGGATTTATTCATTGTTCACCTATATGCATGCTAAGTTACTTGGATTTGAATTGATAAAAGATTTGTACAAATATGATCATGATTTTGCTGCCGCCTTTAGTGATTGTGTTTCAAAACCGAATGGTGACTACTACTTGCATGATGGTTTCTTGTTTAGAAAGAATAAATTGTGCATACCCCTTTTGTTCCATTCGTGATTTACTTGTTAAGGAAACCCATGGGAGAGGGTTAATGGGGCATTTTGGAATTGCTAAAATACTTACTGTTTTGAATGAACACTTTTATTGGCCTGACATGATTAAAGATGTGAAAAGTGTTTGTGATAAATGTATTGTGTGTAAACAAGCCAAATCGAAAATTTTGCCTCATGGATTGTATGCACCTCTTGCCCTGTTCCTAGTCATCATTGGGTTGATATCTCTATGGATTTTGTTTTAGGATTGCCTAGATCACGCAATGGTAAAGATAGCATATTTGTAGTAGTGGATCGATTTAGTAAAATGGCACATTTTATTGCATGTTCCAAAACTAATGATGCTACACATATTGCTGACTTGTTCTTTAAGGAGATTGTTAGATTGCATGGCATTCCACAAAGTATTGTTAGTGATAAGGATGTTAAGTTCTTGTCTTACTTTTGGCGTACTTTATGGAATAAGTTAGGCACTAAATTGTTGTTTTCTACTGTTGCACATCAACAAACTGATGGACAAACTGAAGTAGTTAACCGCACTTTATCTACCTTGCTTCGAGCCATCATCCAAAGAAACTTAAAGAATTGGGAAACTTGTCTTCCACATATTGAGTTTGCTTACAATAGAACTATTCATAGTTCGACATCTTGTTCACCATTTGAGATTGTATATGGGTTCAATCCTTTGACTCCACTTGAATATTTTGCCTTTGCCTATTAATGAGTTTGTTAATGTTGAATGTAAAAAGAAAGCTGAATTTATTAAGGGGTACATGAGAGGGTTAGAAATACTATTGAAAAGGAGGAATGAACAATATGCACAACAAGCAATAAAGGAAGGAAGAGAGTGATTTTCGAACCTGACGTGATTGGGTTTGGATTCACTTGAGGAAGGAAAGGTTTCCTGACAAGAGGAATCTAAACTTCATCCTAGAGGAGATGGTCCTTTTCGAATTTGGAAAGGATAGGGAGATAATGCTTATAAAGTCGAGCTTCCAAGTGAGTATGGTAATGTTTCATCTACATTCAATGTTTCTGATTTATCTTTGTTTGATGTAGGTGATTCGAGGACAAATCTTTTCGAGGAGGGAGGGAATGATAGCAATCCATCCACATCCTTGTTGCCAAAGCCGAGCTTACATGATCCTTTGATGAATCTTGATGGACCAATGACAAGATCAAGGAGCAAAAGGATGAAAGAAGCTTTGCACATTTTGTTGTCCTCACACATTGGAGATTTGGAGGCCGAGACTTGCACATCTTCTCAACATGGAGTTCTTTTGCACGTTTCTTACATAACAATTCATGAAGATGTTCCTCAAAGTTCTACACTGAAGTTTAAGGAAATTCCACCTTGAAGAAGCTTGCCAAAGGCCGAGAGTTGAAGTCCAATGAAAGGCGTGTCCTTGGGCTTTCATATGGATCACGCCCTTATTTAGATATTAGGGTTTTATTTTGTTGATAATTAATTAAGTCCAAAACACTTAATGTGGGCTTTAATTAATTGGTTGTTAATAAGTTGTTTGGCCCAATTATCTTACATGATAAAGGCAAGCAATAGTTTAGGAAACAAGGAAGCAAAAACGTGTTTTGCTTCTTCATTAAAACCGTGTCATCTAATCCTTTTCTAACTTGGATTAGTTTGTTAGTTGTTAGTTTCCTATTCCAAATTAGTTAGTTTGTTAAGAAGTCAAGTTGTACTTTGCAACTACTAGGGTTTTATTTCCTTTTTCTTTTGGTAAAGCCGAAATCATTCTCTATATAAAGAGAAGCCTTGTAACGTTTTTACATGGAAGTTGATGAATGAAAGTTTTAGCTTTGCTGAAATTAGAATTAACACTTTGTGTTGTTCAAGCCTTGGAGAATTATTTAATTGTCCATTGTAGCAAATTACCTTTAGCGTGACCTTTAGGTGATATCACCATTGTTCTTTATTTAAAGAGCAGGCCTAATTAACTTGTTTAACTAATTGAATTTTCATAGGTTAAATTAAGTTCATTAGTAATAAAACGTGGGGTTTTGATTTACTCAATTCTTGGCGTTTTTCCCTTGAATTTCATCAACCCGATTTCTTGCTTGTTTGTGTTCTTGGTCGTGGATTATCTTGATAGTGCAGCACGGTCCTTAGCTTGTGTGTGGAGATCGAATTTGGTCCAGGAGTTGGAGCCTCGGCCAACCATTCGCATCACTTCGGATATGGGTTTAGAACCTTTAGGGGTTCTATTTTCTTCCTCCATTGTACCTGCAAGGTTAGTAAAGAGATCGCAAGAATATATAGAAATCCTCACGGGTTCCTTACTATTTGGGTGAGTAGGTACACTCCTCTCTATGATGAAGGCTTTTCTCGTGTATACCCTATACTAATACTCTCAAACTATAGAACTTACTGTTTCAATGATTAGAAGAACTTGTCTCAACCAAAATATTCAACAACAAGATTCACACAAGTCAAATCAAAGAGTTTTAAGCAATTCACGTCACAAGAGTATTTATGAACACGTGTGGGTATAACTTGACAGCTTCAGAAACTATGATATTCAGAAAAATAGACTCAAAAACGAAGAAAACGCAATTTGAAGCACCAAAATCCGAGTTGTATTTAAAAAGATATGACAATTTCAAGATTGAAACAAAAAAAGAAACAGGAGATGGTTCGGACGGGTAGGGTGTCCGAAAGGGTCGTCCGAAAAAAAGGTTCGGACGGGTAGGGCGTCCGAAAGTGGTGTCCGAAACTTTGTAAAAATTGAGTGCTCTCTGAAGTTTAGGTTCGGACTGCCGAAGGCGTCTGAAAGTGGCGTCCGAAACTTTTTTTGAAAAATGTGACCTCTTTGAAGTTTAGGTTCGGACGGCTGAAGGGGTCCGAAAGTGGCGTCCGAAACTTTAATAAAAATAAAAAAAATATTTTTTTTGTTTTTTTTTTCTCTCTCTTTTTTTTCACTTTAGACCAATTGCCTTTGGGCTAATTTTACTTGGTCATTTTTTTTGTAACTATTGGCCTCTTTTTTTTTTGTAGGCCTTTTTTTTTTTTGAACAATGACCTAGTACTTTGCTAGGGTTTTAAGGTTGTTTTCTCAACCTTGATTTCAGCCACTTTGAAGTATCAAGAAGTCAACAAAAATTCGGAATTTGAAAATACTACTTTGACCAAAGATTCAAGAAATGTCACAAAGAACAAGAATATGTATCAAGAATCAAATTTTAGCACTTTTGGATTTTTCAAGAAAATCAAGAAGTTCAAGAAAGTGTTCAAGAACTTGTCTTTTTCGGATGTGATAAAAGTTTGATCAAAATGCAAGATATGGCAGACAATATGAAGAAACTAACACAAAAGAAAGAATGCAATTCGGATAACAAACAAGGAAGTTATGACAAGATGACCTATAAAACCGAAACCAGGGTTTTGAAGAAACCCTAATTTGACACCTAGGGTTTGGACGTGATTTCAACAATAAAGACTCAAGAATTCCACACTATGATGATGAACAAAACAATGAAGAATTTAGACTCCAAAAACAGCAACAAAAAACGCAAAGAAACAAGACAACAAAGACGCGAAAACATAAGACAAGAGCAAGATGATTTCCGGGCAGATTTTGTTTATGAACATGCGATTTTGACGAAATTTTAAAGCTAAATAATGACGACCTAGGACAGCAATAAAGACACGAAAAAAGCAGCAAAACAATGTAAAAGAAACTGCAGAAATTGACGCAAGAAAACAGCAAGAAGACGCCCAAGAAAAAGATGAAAACCGAGAAAAGAACAAGAAGATGTAACCTGAATTTGGGACGAACAACAACCTGGTTTGCTCTGATACCAATTTGATACGGATGGCCTTCGCATGGAGATCCTCAACCACACGAAACCCTCACCTTTGAATCGTTGTTGAACACCAAGAATTCGAACACACAAGAAGACAAACAAACAATGCGGAAGACAACAAAGAAACACAAGATATTGAACGGATGTTCTTGATTCAAGACAATCAAACCCAACACGTTATAACAAAATGAATCCAATCCAACCTATGTAAATCAAAAGTTGAAAAGTTTTCAGTTCGGCTTGTTCTTTAAATCAAGAACGGGTAAGTTCTTCCCAAGGTTTTAGCTTAAGAATCACGGTTCTTATGAATCTTCAACTTAAATCAATTGAAGGGTTCACGTTTTTCCTACTGCTTTTCACGGCTGCAAGAGGTTGTTAAGCAATGCTTAATTTTTTCAAAATTCAACTTATTATTTCATGTGAAAAACTCACTTATAAATAGTGATGAGAATATGGGTAACCTCAAGGAGAATGTAAGAGAATGTCATCATGAATTGAGGCATTGGAGAACCAAAGGAATAAGAGTAGCCATACATATACATTCATTGATTGAAGATGCTTTTGAGCATGAATTAGTTCGTGAAGTTCGTTACAAGGATGCATCGTTTATTTCATGTTTGGAAGCATCACAAATGGAGCACAATGTTGTTGTGTATCGAAATGAGGCATTGGAATGAAGAAGAGAAGTTTCTGGAGAGTTTTGGACACTTCTCAAAGACTTTCGGCCGTCCGAAACTGTCGCTAAAAAAAATTGAATTTCTCTGGAGAGTTTCGGACGCATCAGCCAGACTTTCGGCCGTCCGAAACTATCGTCCGAAAGTGTCGCTGAACGTTAATTTTGAATTTTTCTGTTGACTTTTGTTAGGCTTTTTGGGAGCCTATAAAAGACCAATTTATGTACGTTAGCTGCAGACTTTAAACTTTTGACATTTGAATTTTTTGAGTTTTTACAAAACTTTCTTGGGTTCTTTGTGAAGAACAACAATTCCATTCCATCAAGTGTTTGATTGATTGGATTCTTGGATAGTGAAGGTTCTAAGAAGCAGGTTTTCTTAGGGTGTTCATTACTTAATTGATAGGTACGTTTCAATTCAATATTGAATTTGGGGCTGCTTCCTTTTTGTTGCTATTTGATTTTATTCAATTCGTTCATTAAATTTCTCAATTGATCTTGGGTTTGCGTTCTTAGAGTCTTACGAGTCTAGGATCGTATCAAATAGGCTACAAAAATATGAAACCCTAACTAAATCCTTATTGGAAAAGGATTAGAAATTCGGCTAAACAAAGAAAGCAAAACACGTTTTTGCTTCTTTCTATAACTAACTTTCCTAACAAACTCTTAAGAAGCAAAAACCAATTTGACTTCTTAAGTTTCCTAAACTTTTACTTGCCATTATCATGCAAGATAATTGGATCAAGTAATTACTTAGCCCATAATTAAAACACAAATACTTAAGCCCATAATTAAATGTTTAATGGATTTAATTATTACAACTCAAAAATAAATCCTAAAATTAAACCCAAAATGGCGTGATCACACTATGAAGCCCAAAACGCCATTCTTTGGTCTTCTCGGATATCATGGAATTTCTTCAAGGTGGATCATGAATTGTTATTGAAGAAACATTCCAAACAACTTCAGCTTGAGATGGTAACACAAGAGCTTCCTCAAGACCTTGACAAGTTGTCGCCATCAATGATTGCAAAGCTGCCTTCATTTTTGAACTCCTTGATCTCGTCATTGGACCATCAAGATTAGACAAAGGATCTTGTGAAGTTGGTTTCGGCAAGATGGACTTGGGTTGGTTTCCATCATTCCCTCCCTCCTCGAAAGGATTCGTCATCGAATCACCTACATCAAACAAAGATAAATCAGTAACATTGAAAGTAGATGAGACATTGCCATACTCACTTGGAAGTTCAATTTTGCAAGCATTATCTCCAATCCTTTCCAAGACACGAAAAGGACCATCTCCTCTTGGATGAAGTTTAGATTTCCTTTTATCAGGAAACCTCTCTTTCCTCAAGTGAATCCAAACCCAATCTCCTGGTTCGAAAATCACTTGTTTTCTACCCTTATTGGCTTGTTTAGCATATTGCTCGTTTCGCCTTTGAATATTAGCTCGAACCCTTTCATGTAACTCCCTAACAAAATCAGCTTTGTATTTACCTTCAACATTATCAAACTCATTAATAGGAAAAGGCAAAATATCCAATGGAGTTATAGGATTAAAACCATATACAATCTCAAAAGGTGAAAGATTAGTAGCACTATGAACAGTCCTATTGTAAGCAAACTCAATATGAGGCAAACAATTTTCCCAGTTCTTAAGGTTTTTCTGTATGAGAGCACGAAGTAAAGTAGACAAAGTTCTATTAATTACTTCAGTTTGTCCATCTGTTTGAGGATGTGCAACAGTAGAAAACAATAACTTAGTACCTAACTTATTCCAAAGAGTACGCCAAAAATGTGACAAAAACTTAACATCTCTATCACTAACAATACTCTTAGGTAATCCATGCAACCTTACAATCTCCTTAAAGAACAAATCAGCAACATGTTGAGCATCATTAGATTTAGAACAAGCAATAAAGTAAGACATTTTGCTAAATCTATCAACTACAACAAATATGCTATCATGACCATTGCGTGACCTAGGCAAACCAAGTACAAAATCCATAGAAATATCAATCCAATGATGACTAGGAACAGGCAAAGATTGATACAAAACATGAGCCTTTACTTTAGATTTCGATTGTTTACACACAATGCATTTTTCACAAACACTTTTAACATCTTTAATCATGCTAGGCCAATAAAAGTGCTCATTCAAAATAGCAAGTGTTTTAGCAATGCCAAAGTGCCCCATTAACCCTCCCCCATGGGTTTCCTTAACAAGTAAATCACGAATGGAACATTACGGAATGCATAACTTATCCTTCTTAAACAAGAATCCGTCATACAAATAGAAATCACCATTCGTTTTATTCAAGCAAAGGTTAAAGTTGGCGTGAAATCATGATCATCCTTATACAAATCCTTAATCAATTCAAAACCAAGTAGTTTAGCATGCATATAGGTAAACAAAGTGTATTTCCTAGATAATGCATCGGCTACCACATTCTCATTACCAGATTTGTATTTAACAACATATGGAAAGGTTTCAATGAATTCTAACCACTTAGCATGTCTCTTGTTCAATTTACCTTGAGTCTTCAAAAACTTAAGACTTTCGTAATCAGAATGTATGATGAATTCCTTAGGCCATAAATAATGTTGCCAAACTTGTAAATACCTTACCAAAGCATACAACTCCTTGTCATAAGTTGCATACTTCAAAGCTGCCCCATGAAGCTTTTCACTAAAATAAGCCACGGGTTTAGATTCCTGCATCAAAACAGCACCAATACCAATCCCGGAGGCATCACAGTGTATCTTAAAAGCTTTATTAAAATTAGGCAAAGAAAGTAAAGGGGCATGAGTCAACATATGTTTTAACTTGTTAAAGGCGTTTTCATGCTCAACATTCCATACAAACATGACATTTTTGTTTACAAGTTCATTTAAAGGGGCTGCTATAGAACTAAAATCTTTAATAAATCTCCTATAAAAACTTGCAAGTCCATGAAAACTCCTAACTTGACTAGCACATGTAGGTCTTGGCCAATCCATGATTGCCTTGACTTTAGACTCATCAACAGCAATGCCTTGAGAACATACCACATATCCCAAAAAGATAATTGATTCCATGCAAAAAGAACACTTTTTGAGATTAGCATACAATTGGTTCTCACGCAAAACAACAAACACTTGTTTTAAATGTTCAACATGCTCATTAAATGTTTTGCTATACACAAGGATGTCATCAAAATATACCACAACAAATTTGCCAATAAAGTGACGAAAATCATGATTCATAAGCCTCATTAAAGTACTAGGTGCATTAGATAAACCAAAAGGCATCACTAACCATTCATACAACCCATACTTTGTTTTAAAGGCAGTTTTCCATTCATCACCTTCTTTCATGCGAATTTGGTAGTATCCACTTTTCAAATCAATCTTGGTAAATATGCATGAACCATATAACTCATCAAGCATGTCATCTAATCTAGGAATTGGATGTCTATACTTAATAGTTATTTTATTTATGGCACGACAATCAACACACATACTCCAAGACTCATCCTTTTTAGAAACTAATATCACAGGAATGGAACAAGGACTAAGAGATTCTCGAACAATACCTTTGTCAAGGAGTTCATCCACTTGATGTTGAATCTCTTTTGTTTCCTCCGGATTTGCTCTATATGCGGGACGATTAGGAACTTGTGCTCCAGGTATGAAATCAATTTGATGTTCAATACCTCTTATAGGCGGCAATCCATTTGGTAGCTCATCGGGAAACACATCTTGATATTCCTGCAAAAGAGAGTAAACAACACTAGGCAAAGAAGCAAGGTGATCACTATCAATGATAAGTACAAACTCCTTGCGATACATTAAGTACAAAGATTGCCTATCAACTAATGCTCTCTTAATCTCATTGGAAGAAGCAAAATTACAAGATTTCTTAGAAACTAACTCTCGGCCCTCTCCATTACAAGATTTCGAAACTTGATTTGGACCTAAGCTAGCTATTACATTACCTTTCTCTTGTACTTTCTTCTCCTTGGCGGAATTCATATCTCTAGTAGCTTGAATGATTCGAGTTTGATCCTCAAAGACTTGTGCCGGGGTTAGGGCTCGAAGATTAAACTTTTTCCCTTCATGAACAAAGCTATAGAAATTCTTCTTGGCATGATAAGTCACATCACAATACAACTGCCAAGGGCGGCCAAGCAAGATATGACTTGCTTCCATTGGAACAACATCACATATAACATTATCAACATATTTTCCAATGGTAAAAGTAAACTTAACTTGCTTTGTAACCCTAGTATCAACTGAATTATTCAACCATTGGAGGCGGTATGGTTTAGGGTGCTTCATGCAAGTCAAATTCAATTTATTCACCAACAAAGTGCTTGCCACATTTTTGCAACTACCACTATCAATAATCACACTACAAATTCTGTTTTGCACTAAACAACGTGTGTGAAATATGTTTTCTCGTTGCATCAAATCATCATTATCAACTAAAGGTTTAGCACTAAGAACACGGCGAGAAACTAAAGAATAGTTACCAACATCATATTCGTAGTTGTCCATTTCTTCACTATCTTCACCGGATTCATGTTGGTCTTTCTCTTCAAGAGGTGGCATGTCGGCACAATCATCATCACTTACCACTTCACCACTATCAAGAGTAATCATCACCTTTCGTGTAGGACAATCAGCTTGCATATGTCCATACCCTTGACATTTATAACATCGAACATCCCTCAACCTTGGAATTGAAGTTGGCGTCGACTTTGGAGCATTTTCAGCAGCCTTGGGCACTGATTTTTGGACATTATTTTGTACACTTGATGACTGGTTTGAGGTGAATTGGCGCGGCTTTGAGAATGGAGTAAAAGGGACAACAGTCGGCTTTTGTTCCCTTCGCCAAGGTGGAGGTGGTTGTGAGAACTTACTCTTCCCTTTCAAGTGCCTTTCTATCTTGATTGCTTTGTGGACAAGTTCATTAATATCATTATAACTTTGCAAATCCACATGATAAGCCAAATCAGAATGCATACCTCTCAAAAACCTTTCTATTGTAGAGTCGGGATCCTCTTGGATATTAGCCTTGATCATCAAAGCTTCCATCTCATGATAATACTCCTCAACCGATATGTTACCTTGCACAAGTGAGTGCAATTTTCTGTTCAATTCACGGTTGTAATAAGCAGGGACATACCTTTTCCTCATTAGCACCTTCATTCGGCTCCAAGATTTAATTGGTTGCTCACCATCTTGACGCCTTGTTCGAATAACTTCATCCCACCACAAACTAGCAAAATCCTTAAGATGCATAAATGCAAGTCTATACTTCTCCTTTTCGGGGTAGTCATGGCCTGCAAAGAAGTGTTCAAGCTCACGAACCCAATCAAAATATGCTTCGGGATCTGCCTTTCCATGAAAAGTAGGGGTTGTCAATTTAACAGAGCTAATGGAAATTTTAGATTTGTCACCTTTCTTTGGAGAATCCGTCAACTCCTCTTCATCATCCTCATCATCGGATGCTTCCCTTTCAATCTTAAGTTTCCTTGAGGTGGATCCTTTAGAGTTAGACTCGAAGTTATCAAGTCGGATGTTGATCTTTTGTAGCATATTAAAGAGAACCTCATTGGCAAACTTTTGTTCAGCTTCGGATGTAGGTTTAGAACCTTTAGGGGTTCTATTTTCTTCCTCCATTGTACCTGCAAGGTTAGTAAAGAGATCGCAAGAATATATAGAAATCCTCACGGGTTCCTTACTATTTGGGTGAGTAGGTACACTCCTCTCTATGATGAAGGCTTTTCTCGTGTATACCCTATACTAATACTCTCAAACTATAGAACTTACTGTTTCAATGATTAGAAGAACTTGTCTCAACCAAAATATTCAACAACAAGATTCACACAAGTCAAATCAGAGAAGTTTTAAGCAATTCACATCACAAGAGTATTTATGAACACGTGTGGGTATAACTTGACAGCTTCAGAAACTATGATATTCAGAAAATAGACTAAAAAATGAAGAAAACGCAATTTGAATCACCAAAATCCGAGTTGTATTGAAAAAGATATGACAATTTCAAGATTGAAACAAAAAAAGAAACAGGAGATAGGTTCGGACGGGTAGGGTGTCCGAAAGGGTAGTCCGAAAAAAGGTTCGAACAGGTAGGGCGTCCGAAAGTGGTGTTCGAAACTTTGTAAAAATTGAGTGCTCTCTGAATTTTAGGTTCGGACTGCTGAAGGTGTCCGAAAGTGGCGTCCGAAACCTTTTTTGAAAAATGTGACCTCTTCGAAGTTTAGGTTCGGAAGGCTGAAGGGGTCCGAAAGTGGCGTCCGAAACTTTAATAAAAATGAAAAAAAAAAATTTTGTTTTTTTTTTCTCTTGTTTTTTCACTTTAGACCAATTGCCTTTGGGCTAATTTTACTTGGTATTTTTTTTTTGTAACTATTGGCCTCTTTTTTTTTTGTAGGCCTTTTTTTTTTAAGAATAACCTAGTACTTTGCTAGGGTTTTAAGGTTGTTTTCTCAACCTTGATTTCAGCCACTTTGAAGTATCAAGAAGTCAACAAAAATTCGGAATTTGAAAATACTACATTGACAAAAGATTCAAGAAATGTCAAAAAGAACAAGAATATGTATCAAGAATCAAATTTTAGCACTCTTGGATTTTTCAAGAAAATCAAAAAGTTCAAGAAAGTGTTCAAGAACTTGTCTTTTTCGTATGTGATAAAAGTTTGATCAAAATGCAAGATATGGCAGACAATATGAAGAAACTAACACAAAAGAAAGAATGCAATTCGGATAACAAACAAGGAAGTTATGACAAGATGACCTATAAAACTGAAACTAGGGTTTTGAAGAAACCCTAATTTGACACCTAGGGTTTGGACGTGATTTCAACAATAAAGACTCAAGAATTCCACACTATGATGATGAACAAACCAATGCAGAATTTAGAATCCGAAAACAGCAACAAAAAACGCAAAGAAACAAGACAACAAAGACGCGAAAACATAAGACAAGAGCAATATGATTTCCGGGCAGATTTTGTCAAGCTATGAACATGCGATTTTGACGAAATTTTAAAGCTAGATAATGACGACCTAGGACAGCAATAAAGACACGAAAATAGCAGCAAAACAATGTAAAAGAAACTGCAGAAATTGACGCAAGCAAACAGCAAGAAGACGCCCAAGAAAAAGATGAAAACCGAGAAAAGAACAAGAAGATGTAACCTGAATTTGGGATGAACAACAACCTGGTTTGCTCTGATACCAATTTGATACGGATGGACTTCGGATGGAGATCCTCAACCACACGAAACCCACACATTTGGATCGTTGTTGAACACCAAGAATTCGAACACACAAGAAGACAAACAAACAATGCGGAAGACAACAAAGAAACACAAGATATTGAACGGATGTTCTTGATTGAAGACAATCAAACCCAACACGTTATAACAAAATGAATCCAATCCAACCTATGTAAATCAAGAGTTGAAAAGTTTTCAGTTCGGCTTGTTCTTTAAATCAAGAACGGGTAAGTTCTTCCTAAGGTCTTAGCTTAAGAATCACGGTTCTTATGAATCTTCAACTTAAATCAATTGAAGGGTTCACGTTTTTCCTATTGCTTTTCACGGCTGCAAGAGGTTGTTAAGCAATGCTTAATTTTTTCAAAATTCAACTTATTATTTCATGTGAAAAACTCACCTATAAATAGTGATGAGAATATGGGTAACCTCAAGGAGAATGTAAGTGAATGTCATCATGAATTGTGGCATTGGAGAACCAAACGGATAAGAGTAGCCAAACATATACATTCATTAATTGAAGATGTTTTTGAGCATGAATTAGTTCGTGAAGTTCGTTACAAGGATGCATCGTTTATTCATGTTTGGAAGCATCACAAATGGAGCACAATGTTGTTGTGTATCAAAATGAGGCTTTGGAATGAAGAAGAGAAGTTTCTGGAGAGTTTCGGACGGTTCTCAAAGACTTTCGGCCGTCCGAAACTGTCGCTAAAAAAAATTGAATTTCTCTGGAGAGTTTCGGACGCATCAGCCAGACTTTCGGCCGTCCGAAACTGTCGTCCGAAAGTGTCGCTGAACGTTAATTTTGAATTTTTCTGTTGACTTTTGTTAGGCTTTTTGGGAGCCTATAAAAGACCAATTTATGTACGTTAGCTGCAGACTTTAAACTTTTGACATTTGAATTTTTTGAGTTTTTACAAAACTTTCTTGGGTTCTTTGTGAAGAACAACAATTCCATTCCATCAAGTGTTTGATTGATTGGATTCTTGGATAGTGAAGGTTCTAAGAAGCAGGTTTTCTTAGGGTGTTCATTACTTAATTGATAGGTACGTTTCAATTCAATATTGAATTTGGGGCTGCTTCCTTTTTGTTGCTATTTGATTTTATTCAATTCGTTCATTAAATTTCTCAATTGATCTTGGGTTTGCGTTCTTAGAGTCTTACGAGTCTAGGATCGTATCAAATAGGCTACAAAAACATGAAACCCTAACTAAATCCTTATTGGAAAAGGATTAGAAATTCGGCTAAACAAAGAAAGCAAAACACGTTTTTGCTTCTTTCTATAACTAACTTTCCTAACAAACTCTTAAGAAGCAAAAACCAATTTGACTTCTTAAGTTTCCTAAACTTTTACTTGCCATTATCATGCAAGATAATTGGATCAAGTAATTACTTAGCCCATAATTAAAACACAAATATTTAAGCCCATAATTAAATGTTTAATGGATTTAATTATTACAACTCAAAAATAAATCCTAAAATTAAACCCAAAATGGCGTGATCACATTATGAAGCCCAAAACGCCATTCTTTGGTCTTCTCAGATATCATGGAATTTCTTCAAGGTGGATCATGAATTGTTATTGAAGAAACATTCCAAACAACTTCAGCTTGAGATGGTAACACAAGAGCTTCCTCAAGACCTTGACAAGTTGTCGCCATCAATGATTGCAAAGCTGCCTTCATTTTTGAACTCCTTGATCTCGTCATTGGACCATCAAGATTAGACAAAGGATCTTGTGAAGTTGGTTTCGGCAAGATGGACTTGGGTTGATTTCCATCATTCCCTCCCTCCTCGAAAGGATTCGTCCTCGAATCACCTACATCAAACAAAGATAAATCAGTAACATTGAAAGTAGATGAGACATTGTCATACTCACTTGGAAGTTCAATTTTGTAAGCATTATCTCAAATCCTTTCCAAGACACGAAAAGGACCATCTCCTCTTGGATGAAGTTTAGATTTCCTTTTATCAGGAAACCTCTCTTTCCTAAAGTGAATCCAAACCCAATCTCCTGGTTCGAAAATCACTTGTTTTCTACCCATATTGGCTTGCTTAGCATATTGCTCATTTCGCCTTTGAATATTAGCTCGAACCCTTTCATGTAACTCCCTAACAAAATCAGCTTTGTATTTACCTTCAACATTATCAAACTCATTAATAGGAAAAGGCAAAATATCCAATGGAGTTATAGTATTAAAACCATATACAATCTCAAAAGGTGAAAGATTAGTAGCACTATGAACAGTCCTATTGTAAGCAAACTCAATATGAGGCAAACAATTTTCCCAGTTCTTAAGGTTTTTCTGTATGAGAGCACGAAGTAAAGTAGACAAAGTTCTATTAACTACTTCAGTTTGTCCATCTGTTTGAGGATGTGCAACAGTAGAAAACAATAACTTAGTGCCTAACTTATTCCAAAGAGTACGCCAAAAATGTGACAAAAACTTAACATCTCTATCACTAACAATACTCTTAGGTAATCCATGCAACCTTACAATCTCCTTAAAGAACAAATCAGCAACATGTTGAGCATCATTAGATTTAGAACAAGCAATAAAGTAAGACATTTTGCTAAATCTATCAACTACAACAAATATGCTATCATGACCATTGCGTGACCTAGGCAAACCAAGTACAAAATCCATAGAAATATCAATCCAATGATGACTAGGAACAGGCAAAGATTGATACAAACCATGAGCCTTTACTTTAGATTTCGATTGTTTACACACAATGCATTTTTCACAAACACTTTTAACATCTTTAATCATGCTAGGCCAATAAAAGTGCTCATTCAAAATGGCAAGTGTTTTAGCAATGCCAAAGTGCCCTATTAACCCTCCCCCATGGGTTTCCTTAACAAGTAAATCACGAATGGAACATTACGGAATGAATAACTTATCCTTCTTAAACAAGAATCCGTCATAGAAATAGAAATCACCATTCGGTTTATTCAAGCAAAGGTCAAAGTTGGCGTGAAAATCATGATCATCCTTATACAAATCCTTAATCAATTCAAAACCAAGTAGTTTAGCATGCATATAGGTAAACAAAGTGTATTTCCTAGATAATGCATCGGCTACCACATTCTCATTACCAGATTTGTGTTTAACAACATATGGAAAGGTTTCAATGAATTCTAACCACTTAGCATGTCTCTTGTTCAATTTACCTTGAGTCTTCAAAAACTTAAGACTTTCGTAATCAGAATGTATGATGAATTCCTTAGGCCATAAATAATGTTGCCAAACTTGTAAATACCTTACCAAAGCATACAACTCCTTGTCATAAGTTGCATACTTCAAAGCTGCCCCATGAAGCTTTTCACTAAAATAAGCCACGGGTTTAGATTCCTGCATCAAAACAGCACCAATACCAATCCCGAAGGCATCATAGTGTATCTTAAAAGCTTTATTAAAATTAGGCAAAGAAAGTAAAGGGGCATGAGTCAACATGTGTTTTAACTTGTTAAAGGCGTTTTCATGCTCAACATTCCATACAAACATGACATTTTTGTTTACAAGTTCATTTAAAGGGGCTGCTATAGAACTAAAATCTTTAATAAATCTCCTATAAAAACTTGCAAGTCCATGAAAACTCCTAACTTGACTAGCACATGTAGGTCTTGGCCAATCCATGATTGCCTTGACTTTAGACTCATCAACAGCAATGCCTTGAGAACTTACCACATATCCCAAAAAGATAATTGATTACATGCAAAAAGAACACTTTTTGAGATTAGCATACAATTGGTTCTCACGCAAAACAACAAACACTTGTTTTAAATGTTCAACATGCTCATTAAATGTTTTGCTATACACAAGGATGTCATCAAAATATACCACAACAAATTTGCCAATAAAGTGACGAAAATCATGATTCATAAGCCTCATAAAAGTACTAGGTGCATTAGATAAACCAAAAGGCATCACTAACCATTCATACAACCCATACTTTGTTTTAAAGGAAGTTTTCCATTCATCACCTTCTTTCATGCGAATTTGGTAGTATCCACTTTTCAAATCAATCTTGGTAAATATGCATGAACCATATAACTCATCAAGCATGTCATCTAATCTAGGAATTGGATGTCTATACTTAATAGTTATTTTATTTATGGCACGACAATCAACACACATACGCCAAGACTCATCCTTTTTAGGAACTAATATCACAGGAATGGAACAAGGACTAAGAGATTCTCGAACAATACCTTTGTCAAGGAGTTCATCCACTTGATGTTGAATCTCTTTTGTTTCCTCCGGATTTGCTAAATATACGGGACGATTTGGAACTTGTGCTCCAGGTATGAAATCAATTTAATGTTCAATACCTCTTATAGGCGGCAATCCATTTGGTAGCTCATCGGGAAACACATCCTGATATTCCTGCAAAAGAGAATAAACAACACTAGGCAAAGAAGCAAGGTGATCACTATCAATGATAAGTACAAACTCCTTGCGATACATTAAGTACAAAGATTGCCTATCAACTAATGCTCTCTTAATCTCATTGGAAGAAGCAAAATTACAAGATTTCTTAGAAACTAACTCTCGGCCCTCTCCATTACAAGATTTCGAAACTTGATTTGGACCTAAGCTAGCTATTACATTACCTTTCTCTTGTACTTTCTTCTCCTTGGCGGAATTCATATCTCTAGTAGCTTGAATGATTCGAGTTTGATCTTCAAAGACTTGTGCCGTGGTTAGGGCTCGAAGATTAAACTTTTTCCCTTCATGAACAAAGCTATAGAAATTCTTCTTGGCATGATAAGTCACATCACAATACAACTGCCAAGGGCGGCCAAGCAAGATATGACTTGCTTCCATTGGAACAACATCACATATAACATTATCAACATATTTTCCAATGGTAAAAGTAAACTTAACTTGCTTTGTAACCCTAGTATCAACTGAATTATTCAACCATTGGAGGCGGTATGGTTTAGGGTGCTTCATGCAAGTCAAATTCAATTTATTCACCAACAAAGTGCTTGCCACATTTTTGCAACTACCACTATCAATAATCACACTACAAATTCTGTTTTGCACTAAACAACGTGTGTGAAATATGTTTTCCCGTTGCATCAAATCATCATTATCAACTAAAGGTTTAGCACTAAGAACAGGGTGAGAAACTGAAGAATAGTTACCAACATCATATTCGTAGTTGTCCATTTCTTCACTATCTTCACCGGATTCATGTTGGTCTTTCTCTTCAAGAGGTGGCATGTCGGCACAATCATCATCACTTACCACTTCACCACTATCAAGAGTAATCATCACCTTTCGTGTAGGACAATCAGCTTGCATATGTCCATACCCTTGACATTTATAACATCGAACATCCCTCAACCTTGGAATTGAAGTTGGCGTCGACTTTGGAGCATTTTCAGCAGCCTTGGGCACTGATTTTTGGACATTATTTTGTACACTTGATGACTGGTTTGAGGTGAATTGGCGCGGCTTTGAGAATGGAGTAAAAGGGACAACAGTCGGCTTTTGTTCCCTTCGCCAAGGTGGAGGCGGTTGTGAGAACTTACTCTTCCCTTTCAAGTGCCTTTCTATCTTGATTGCTTTGTGGACAAGTTCATTAATATCATTATTACTTTGCAAATCCACATGATAAGCCAAATCAGAATGCATACCTCTCAAAAACCTTTCTATTGTAGAGTCGGGATCCTCTTGGACATTAGCCTTGATCATCAAAGCTTCCATCTCATGATAATACTCCTCAACCGATATGTTACCTTGCACAAGTGAGTGCAATTTTCTGTTCAATTCACGGTTGTAATAAGCAAGGACATACCTTTTCCTCATTAGCACCTTCATTCGGCTCCAAGATTTAATTGGTTGCTCACCATCTTGACGCCTTTTTCGAATAACTTCATCCGCCCACCACAAACTAGCAAAATCTTAATTGGCTGCCATAAAGGCAAGTCTATACTTCTCCTTTTCGGGGTAGTCATGGCCTTCAAAGAAGTGTTCAAGCTCACGAACCCAATCAAAATATGCTTCAGGATCTGCCTTTCCATGAAAAGTAGGGGATCGTCAATTTAAAGCAAGCTAATGGAAATTTTAGATTTGTCACCTTTCTTTGGGGATCAGTCAACTCCTCTTCATCATCCTCATCATCGGATGATTCCCTTTCAAACTTAAGTTTCCTTGAGGTGGATCCTTTAGAGTTAGACTCCAAGTTATAAAGTCGAGATGTTGATCTTTGTAGCATATTAAAGAGAACCTCATTGGGCAAACTTTCTGTTCAGCTTCGGATATAGGTTTTAGAACCATTAGGCGGTTCTATTTTCTTCATCCCATTGCTGCCAAGGGTTAGTAAAGAGATCGCAAGAATATATAGAAATCCTCACGGGTTCCTTATATTTGGGTGAGTAGGTACACTCCTCTCTATGATGAAGGCTTTTCTCGTGTATACCTTATACTAATACTCTCAAACTATAGAACTTACTGTTTCAATGATTAGAAAACTTGTCTCAACCAAAATATTCAACAAACACGATTCACACAAGTCAAATCAAAGAAGTTTTAAGCCAATTCACATCACAAGAGTATTTATGAACCCACGTGTGGGTATAACTTGACAGCTTCAGAAACCTATGATATTCAGAAAATAGGACTAAACAACGAAGAAAACGCAATTTGAATCACCAAAATCCGAGTTGTATTGAAAAAGATATGACAATTTCAAGATTGAAACAAAAAAGAGAAACAGGAGATAGGGTTCGGACGGGTAAGGCTGTCCGAAAGGGTAGTCCGAAAAAAGGTCCGAAACAGGGTAGGGGCGTCCGAAAGTGGTGTTCGAAAACTTTGTAAAAATTGAGTGCTCTCTGAATTTTAGGTTCGGACTGCTGAAGGCGTCCGAAAGTGGCGTCCGAAACTTTTTTAAAAAATGTGACCTCTTTGAAGTTTAGGTTCGGACGGCTGAAGGGGTCCGAAAGTGGCGTCCGAAACTTTAATAAAAATAAAAAAATATTTTTTTTTGTTTTTTTTTCTCTTTTTTTTTCACTTTAGACCAATTGCCTTTGGGCTAATTTTACTTGGTCTTTTTTTTTGTAACTATTGGCCTCTTTTTTTTTTGTAGGCCTTTTTTTTTTAACAATAACCTAGTACTTTGCTAGGGTTTTAAGGTTGTTTTCTCAACCTTGATTTCAGCCACTTTGAAGTATCAAGAAGTCAACAAAAATTTGGAATTTGAAAATACTACTTTGACAAAAGATTTAAGAAATGTCACAAAGAACAAGAATATGTATCAAGAATCAAATTTTAGCACTCTTGGATTTTTCAAGAAAATCCAGAAGTTCAAGAAAGTGTTCAAGAACTTGTCTTTTTCGGATGTGATAAAAAGTTTGATCAAAATGCAAGATATGGCAAGACAACTATGAAGAAACTAACACAAAAGAAACAGAATGCAATTCGGATAAGAAACAAGAAGTTATGACAAGGATGACCTATAAAACTGAACACTAGGGTTTTGAAGATACCCTAATTTGACACCTAGGGTTTGGGACGTGATTTCAACAATAAAACTCCAAGAATTCCACACTATGATGATGAACAAAACAATGCAGAATTTAGACTCCAAAAACAGGCAACAAAAAACGCACAGAAACAAGACAACAAAGACGCGAGAACAATAAGACAAGAGCAAGATGATTTCCGGGGCAGATTTTGTCAAGCTATGAACATGATGCGATTTGTGACGACAATTTAAAAGCTAGATAATGACGACCTAGGAAAAGCAATAAAGACACGAAAACCAGCAGGCAAAACATGTAAAAGAAAATGCAGAAATTGACGCAGAAAACAGCAAGAAGACGCCCAAGAAAAAGATGAAAACCGAGAAAAGAACAAGAAGATGTAACCTGAATTTGGGACGAACAACAACCTGGTTTGCTCTGATACCAATTTGATACGGATGGCCTTCGGATGGAGATCCTCAACCACACGAAACCCTCACCTTTGGATCGTTGTTGAACACCAAGAATTCGAACACACAAGAAGACAAACAAACAATGCGGAAGACAACAAAGAAACACAAGATATTGAACGGATGTTCTTGATTGAAGACAATCAAACCCAACACGTTATAACAAAATGAATCCAATCCAACCTATGTAAATCAAGAGTTGAAAAGTTTTCAGTTCGGCTTGATTCTTTAAATCAAGAACGGGTAAGTTCTTCCTAAGGTCTTAGCTTAAGAATCACGGTTTTATGAATCTTCAACTTAAATCAATTGAAGGGTAACGGTTTTCCTACTGCTTTTCACGGCTGCAAGAGGTTGTTAAGCATGCATAATGTTTTCAAAAATTCAACTTATTATTCATGTGTGAAAAACTCACCTATAAATAGGGATGAGAATATGGGTAACTCAATGAGAATATATGAGAATGTCATCAATGAATTGAGGCATTGGAGAACCAAACGGATAAGAGTAGCCATACATATACATCATTATTGAAGATGTTAATTGAAGCATGAAATATAGTTCGTGAAGTATCGTATACAAGGATGCATCGTTTATTTCACTGTTTGAAGGCATCACAAATGGAGCACAATGTGTTGTGTAACGAAATGAAGGCTTTTGGAATGAAGAAGAGAAGTATTCTTGGAGAGTTCGGTACGCTTCTGCAAAGACTATTCAGCCTCCGAAACTGGCCCTAAAAAAAAAATGAATTTCTCTAGGAGGAGTTTCGGACAGGCAATCATGCCAAGACTTCGGCCGTCCGAAAAGCATGTTCGTCCCGAATACTGTCGCTGAAAGTTTAATTTTGAATTTTTCTGTTGACTTTTGTTAGGGTTTTTGGGAGCCTATAAAAGGCCAATTTATGTACGTTAACTGCAGACTTTAGACTTTTGACATTTGAATTTTGTGAGTTTTTACAAAACTTTCTTGGGTTCTTTGTGAAGAACAACAATTCCATTCCATCAAGTGTTTGATTGTGATGAGAATGAGCCCGTGTCCTTGTCCATGGTGTTAATGTCAATTATTCATCCTGAAAGATTCTGCCATAGTTTGGTATTCTGTACGTATCTCACTCGATATAACTCTAAATTACGTGATTCAAAAAGCCCTGGAACGATAACAGATAGGGCTACAATTTTATGTTTTATAGTTTTCGAGATTCGGACGTTATCATCGTCGAAAGTGCCTACCAAGATGAGTGACGTGATTCTAGCAGATTACCGTCGCGAATCCATGGACTACATTGAATACCAAGATGGCGTGCTTGGGCTTTGCCTTCAATAGATCACACAATTATCTATTTAAGTCATAGGATTTATTTATATTGTAATAATTAAGTCTTTATGTTTTAATTATGGGCTAAGTAATTACTTGATCCAATTATCTTGCATGATAAAGGCAAGTAAAAGTTTAGGAAAGTTAAGAAGTCAATTTGAGTTTTGCTTCTTCATAGTTTAGGAAACAAAGGAAGCCAAATTGTATTTGGCCACCTTTTAAGTCCGTGTGTCACAATCCTTTTTGGAAAAGGATTAGTTGGTTAGTTGTTAGTTTCCAATTCCAATATGGAAAGTTAGATAGCTTAGAATTCAAGTTGGAATTGAATTAAGCTAGGGTTTTACAAGGGTTGGCCGATTTTTGCCTCTATAAAAGGCCACCATTGTAACGTTTTTTTAGAGAGTTGAAATTTGATAAAAGTTTAGCTTTGCTAAAGAATTTTGCAGCCTTGAAAAGTTGTAAAGACGTGAATTAATTCAATTAAGTTTAATTGAATTTTCATAAGAACCGTGAACCTAGAAGCTAAGACCTTTAGGTGAACTTACAAGTTCTTGATTCAAAGAACAAGCCAAACTGATTTGTTTAGCCTTTGAATTTTCATAGGTGATCCGAATCTTTTTGATTCATACTTGGGGGTTTGATTACTTCATATCAAATCTTTTCGTGTCAATATCTTTTACTTTCTTTGTTTGTTAATTCCGCACCTTGTTGGTTCTTGTTCTTGTTCGTGATAATTTGTTAAGCAACGGTCTAAAGGAGGTGGTTTCGAGTGGTCCAAGGTGCTGCATCTTGATCATTCATATCAATTGGTATCAGAGCTCAAGGTTGTCTTCCAAATTCAGGTTTAAATCTCGGTTTTGAGTCTTCATTGTTTCTCGGTTTTGTCTTGTTGTTTTGCTTCATTTTGTGTTGCTGTTTTTGGCGTCTTTTTGTTGCTGTCTTGAGTCAATTTTCTGCAGTAAATTTGTGTCTTAATTCAGTCCTAAAGTCGTCATAATTCTGCCAAAAAAATCGCATGCAAAAGGTTGTTGAAATCTGCCCAAAATCGCTATTGATCTTGCTTTCGGTTTTTGCGAATTTGTGTGTTGATTTCTTGCTGTTTTTCTTGACGTTTTTGTTGCTGTTTCTTGGTGTTTATATTCTGCACTTTTTTCTTGTCTTCATAGTATTGAATTCTTGTGTTTTCATTGGCTGTCCACACGTCAAACTTGTTAGGGTTTTTGAGTCAAGAATTAGGGTTTCTTACAAACCCTAGTTTCGGTCAAATTGTGTAACTTCCTTGATTCTTATCCGAATTGCATTCTTTCTTTTGTGTTGTCTTCTTTATTGTCTCTATATCAAAGTGTGTTTCGATCAAACTTTTATCACACTTGAAAAAGATAAGTTCTTGAACACTTTCTTGAACTTCTTGATTTTCTTGAAAATCCAAAAGTGTCAAAATTTGAATCTAAAGCCATATTCTTGATCTT
The DNA here is from genome assembly GCA_016586305.1 of Ophiorrhiza pumila. Taxonomy (NCBI): domain Eukaryota; kingdom Viridiplantae; phylum Streptophyta; class Magnoliopsida; order Gentianales; family Rubiaceae; genus Ophiorrhiza; species Ophiorrhiza pumila. Next base: position 18,790,529 of record BLIW01000010.1, read on the forward strand.
CTTGATAAATCTTGAATATTTTGTGAAAGTGGCACATGCAAAATCATAATTCTTGGTGAGATATTAAAGTTTGAAAATTTTAAGGTTTTTAAGGTTAAGACAAAAGACACAACATCCTTAAACCCTAATCCTAGGTTGTTGTCTTCAAACCTTAAAAGTTTTTGTTTGTCCTAGGTTCTTGTCCAACCTTAATTGTTTTTGTTTGTCCAAGTTTTGTGTCCAAACCTTAAAAAGTTTGTTTTGTCCTAGGTTGTCCGAACAAAAAAAAAAAAAAAAAAAAGAGGCCGAATTAAAAAAAATAAAAAAAGGCCCAACTCAAAAAACAATAGAGGCCGAACTATAAAAAAAAGGCCCAATACAAAAAAAAATAAATATATTCAGACTTTATTTATTTATTATTTTCAGTTTATTGTTTTTATTTAATTTATTTTATTTAAAGAACACATTGTTCCTAAGTTGTTTCTTGAAAACCACCTTGGATTAAAAGTGCCATAACTTTCTCAATACAACTCAGAATTAAGTGATTCAAATTGCGTTTTCTTCGTCTTGAAGTCTACTTTCTGTTTCTCTTAGTTCTGAAGTTAAATCAAGTTATACCCACACGTATTATTAAATACTCTTGACGTGATTTTTGTTGAAACTTCTTTGGTTTTACTTGTGAAAATTTGTTGGTGGAATTAATTGGTTGAGTCTTGTTATTACAATCATTGAACCAGTAAGTTCCATAGTTTGAGAGCAATTAGTATAGGGTATACACGAGAAAAGCTTTCATAATAGAGAGGAGTGTACCTACTCACCCAAATAGTGAGGAACCCGTGAGATTATACATCTATTTTCTTGTGTTTCTTTAATAACGTGCAGGTACAATGGAGGAAAGTGATAAACAAGTATCACAAGCTAAAACCACTTCTACGTCTTGTGAAAAGGTGTTTCAAACAAGATGCAAAATCCAAGATAAAGTGTGTGCTGTGGAGATTGATTGTGAAAGAAGCTCTAACTTTGCGAATGAGCTAATGGTAGAAAGATTGAAATTGCAAACCACTCCACATCCAAATCCTTACTTGCTGCAATGGAGTGATAGTTGTGGTGAAGTATGGGTGTCAATGCAAGTCAAGGTTTCATTCTTAATAGGGAATTACAAAGGTGAGGTACTATGTGACATATTTCCTATGCAAACAGCCCATCTTTTATTGGGAAAGCCATGGCAACTTACTTGCAAGGGTGTTTATAAAGAGCTCAAAAATTGCTATTCATTCATGAAGGATGGTAAAAAGTTTAATCTTCGTGCTTTAACACCTTGTGAAGTTTCTGAAGATCAAGCTAGAATTGCTAAAGCTTGTAATGATTTGAGAGAAGAAAAAGAGAAAGAAAAGAGTGAGTTAGAAAAGCAAAAGATAGAAAAAGCTGAAAAAGAAAATCAAAAGAGTGATTTAGTTAGTATAGGCCATGAGCAAAATAAGTGTAATGGAAAGTATGAGAATAAGAGTTCATTGAAAAACAAACAACAACATCTTGTACTTATGAATTCTAGTGATCACAATTTACATTGTTTGCTGCCTAGTTCTTTTGTTTTGCAGGTTTATGGAGTTTCTAGACATCTAATGAAGTTGCAAACAACTCATTTTCAATTGGAAAAGAGTCCAATCTGCCTTAGCTTGTTTTCCACAAGGTAAGCAAGGTAAGTTAGGTAAGTTTTCACTTGAATTTGATCTTACAAATTTTAAGAACTTTGTTATTATCAATTCGGTTGAGTTTCAAAGTTTTCAATCTATTTTTAATCAATTTCAAAAGCTTCCCTATACTTTTCTACAAATGGTTCGAAATTTTGCCAAGTGTGTTTTAGAGTCTAACACCTTGTGTTTTGATAAGCAAACCAATTTACATAATTCTTCAATAGTTACATCAATATATTTTGAATTGAATGAATTTATGTATAGCATGTTAGTGTGTTATGTTGCTAATTTAATACATGAGTTACATTCTGAATTTTATGTTAATAATTTCGATCATAATCAAATCCTTGTGTTCACTAAACAAAGTGTTACTTTTACTTGCTGGAATAACCTTTGTCTTGATTATTTGGTTCGTGACTTTATACACCTTCAAATCCATCAAGATCAATGAGGTATTTTGATAGTTCAACACTTGTTCGGTAAGTTATCTAAGTTCCTAATTTCTTTTAAATTCCAAGAGGTAAAGTATTGTGTTTACATCTATTTATTAGATTGTCTACCTTCTCATTCTACTCTTTGGAATTGTATTTTTATACTTGATAACTTTAACGTGTTTGCAAAGTGTTTCAAATGTTATTGTGATTTACATTGCATCCGGGATATATATATGTTTAGTTGTTATGAATATTCTTATGCATCCTTGGATAATATTTGTAATTGCATTCATATATGTTTAAGTTTTTTTCTTACATTCCATATTAGTAATGCAATTGTTTTCTATGCTAGTACTGGTGTATCTATGCATGATATTCCTAAGTTGATCTTAAATACTTCCATATTGACAAAATTACTAAATTCATTTTTACACGAAGTATTAATATTGTTTCATGATGCGAATCAGAATAACTTGTTGCATTTAATACATGATGTTTATTTCCATAATTGTTATGAATTTTCTTTAACAATATCGTGTTTATATGCTTCATGCATACATAAATATTCTGCCAGAGAAAGTTTATCTTATACACTTGTTTTGATCTCGCAGAATATTATGCATTGTTGGCTGAGAATTGTTTCATTCCAATTCGACTTGATTCTTATGGAGTTCATGATATTGGTGTTTGACCCTGGAGCTCAATTTCAAGATTCGAGGACGAATCCTTTCCAAGGAGGGAGGGAATGATGAGAATGAGCCCGTGTCCTTCTCCATGGTGTTAATGTCAATTATTCATCCTGAAAGATTCTGCCATAGTTTGGCATTCTGGACGTATCTCACTCGATATAACTCCGATTATGTGATTCAAGAAGCCCTGGAACTATAACAGATAGGGCTACAACGTTTATGTTTTACAGTTTTCGAGATTCGGACGTTATCATCGTCGAAAGTGCCTACCCAGATGAGTGACGTGATTCTGGCAGATTACCGTCGCGAATACATGGACTACATTGAAGACCAAGATGGCGTGCTTGGGCTTTACCTTCAATGGATCACGCCATTATCTATTTAAGTCATAGGATTTATTTATGTTGTAATAATTAAGTCTTTATGTTTTAATTATGGGCTAAGTAATTACTTGATCCAATTATCTTGCATGATAAAGGCAAGTAAAAGTTTAGGAAAGTTAAGAAGTCAATTTGAGTTTTGCTTCTTCACAGTTTAGGAAACAAAGGAAGCCAAATTGTATTTGGCCACCTTTTAAGTCCGTGTGTCACAATCCTTTTTGGAAAAGGATTAGTTGGTTAGTTGTTAGTTTCCAATTCCAATATGGAAAGTTAGATAGCTTAGAATTCAAGTTGGAATTGAATTAAGCTAGGGTTTTACAAGGGTTGGCCGATTTTTGCCTCTATAAAAGGCCACCATTGTAACAAAGTTTTTTTAGAGAGTTGAAATTTGATAAAAGTTTAGCTTTGCTAAAGAATTTTGCAGCCTTGAAAAGTTATAAAGACATGAATTAATTCAATTAAGTTTAAATTAGTTTTCATAAGAACCGTGAACCTAGAAGTTAATACCTTTAGGTGAACTTACAAGTTCTTGATTCAAAGAACAAGCCAAACTGATTTGTTTAGCCTTTGAATTTTCATAGGTGATCCGAATCTTTTTGATTCATACATGGGGGTTTGATTACTTCATATCAAGTCTTTTCGTGTCAATATCTTTTACTTTCTTTGTTTGTTAATTCCTCACCTTGTTGGTTCTTGTTCTTGTTCGTGATAATTTGGTAAGCAACGGTCCAAAGAAGGTGGTTTCGAGTGGTCCAAGGTGCTGCATCTTGATCATTCATATCAGATTGATTGGATTCTTGGATAGTGAAGGTTCTAAGAAGCAGGTTTTCTTAGGGTGTTCATCACTTAATTGATAGGTACGTTTCAATTCAATATTAAATTTGGGGCTGCTTCCTTTTTGTTACTATTTGATCTTATTCAATTCGTTCATTAAATTTCTCAATTGATCTTGGGTTTGCGTTCTTAGAGTCTTACGAGTCTAGGATCGTATCAAATAGGCTACAAAAACATGAAACCCTAACTAAATCCTTATTGGAAAAGGATTAGAAATTCGGCTAAACAAAGAAAGCAAAACACGTGTTTGCTTCTTTCCATAACTAACTTTCCTAACAAACTCTTAAGAAGCAAAAACCAATTTGACTTCTTAAGTTTCCTAAACTTTTACTTGCCATTATTATGCAAGATAATTGGATCAAGTAATTACTTAGCCCATAATTAAAACACAAAGACTTAAGCCCATAATTAAATGTTTAATGGACTTAATTATTACAACTAAAAAATAAATCCTAAAATTAAACCCAAAATGGCGTGATCACATTATGAAGCCCAAAACGCCATTCTTTGGTTTTCTCGGATATCATGGAATTTCTTGAAGGTGGATCATGAATTGTTATTGAAGAAACATTCCAAACAACTTCAGCTTGAGATGGTAACACAAGAGCTTCCTCAAGACCTTCACAAGTTGTCGCCATCAATGATTGCAAAGCTGCCTTCATTTTTGAACTCCTTGATCTCGTCATTGGACCATCAAGATTAGACAAAGGATCTTGTGAAGTTGGTTTCGGCAAGATGGACTTGGGTTGATTTCCATCAATATCTCTACTAGCTTGAATGATTATTGTTTGATCTTCAAAGACTTGTGCAGGAGTTAAAGCATGAAGATTAAACTTCTTTCCTTCATGTACAAAGCTATAGAAATATTTCTTGGCATGATAAAGCACATCTCAATCAATTTGCCAAGGACGCCCAAGTAAAATATGACTTGCTTCCATGGGAACAACATCACATAAAACAGTATCTACATATTTCCCAATTGTAAAAGTAAACTTAACTTGTTTGGTAACTCGTGAAGCAACTGAACTGTTTAACCATTGAAGACGATAAGGCTTGGGATGTTTCATGCAAGTCAAATTCAATTTATTCACAAACAAAGAGCTCGCCACATTGGTGCAACTACCACTATCAATAATCACACTACAAATCTTTCCTTGAACCATGCATCGTGTGTGAAATATGTTATCTCGTTGCATCAAATCATCATTATCAACTAAAGGTTGAACATTAAGAACTCGGCGAGAAACTAAAGAGTAGTTACCAACATCATAAGTATATGATTCAAGAGCTTCACCATTATCACTTGATTCACTTTGGTACTTCTCTTCAAGAGGTGGCATGTCAGTACAATCATCATCACTTACCACTTCTCCACTATCAAGAGTTATCATCAATTTTTGAGTTGGGCATTCAGCTTGCACATGTCCATAACCTTGACATTTATAACAACGAACATTCCTCAATCTTGGACTAGAAGTTGACGCTGATTTTGGTGTAACTTCAGCAGCTTTAGGGACTGAATTTGGGACCTTAGATGATGAACTTGACACCGGATTTTGGGTGAATTGACGCGGCTTAGATGGTGGTGTGAAAGGGGTAACATTCGGCTTTTGTTCCCTTCGCCAAGGTGGTGGCAGTTGTGAGAACTTAGTCTTCCTTTTCATGTGCCTTTCAATCTTGATTGCTTTGTGGACAAGTTCATTAATATCAACATAACTTTGCAAATCCACATGATAAGCCAAATCAGAATGCGTACCTCTCAAAAACCTTTCAATTGTAGAGTCGGGATCCTCTTGAACATTAGCTTTAATCATCAAAGCTTCCATCTCATGAAAATACTCCTCGACCGATTTATTACCTTGCACAAGAGAGTGCAATTTTCTATTCAATTCACGGTTGTAATGAGAAGGCACATACTTCTTTCTCATTAGAACTTTCATTTGGCTCCAAGTCTTGACTGGCCTCTCTCCATCTTGACTCCTAGGCCTTATAACTTCATCCCACCATAAACTAGCATAATCCTTAAGGTGCATAAAGGCAAGTCGATACTTTTCCTTCGGGGTAATCATGGCCTTCAAAGAAGTGCTCAAGCTCACGAACCCAATCAAAATAAGCTTCCGGATCTGCCTTTCCATGAAATGTAGGAATTGTTAGTTTAACAGAAGCAATTGAAAACTTAGACTTGTCACCTTTCTTAGAAGAACTCGTGTCCTCCTCTTCCTCCTCCTCATCATGACTAGAATCATTATTGGACACAAACTCAACTCTTCGGGATTTAGGACCCTTGGGTGGTGGTGAAGACAAACTATCAACTTTTAGTGTGAGTTTTCGGATCATATCAAATAGGACATCGTTAGTGAACTTTTGGTCCACTACCTTTGGTGATTTAGATTCCTCACCCTCCATTTGTGCCTGCAAATTAGTAAAAACACAAGAAATATATAGAAATATATCTCACGGGTTTCTCACTTTATAATGAGGATCGAACCACGAGGGACACGAAACTCGATCGATTAGACGTCCTCAAGATCGTTTCTACAGCAGGTTGCTAAGGATGGAGATTCTTGACCCAATGCTGAACAAAGATGATGATATGAATGATCAAGATGCAGCACGAAACCACCTCCTTTGGATCGTTGCTTACCAAACTCCACAAACAAGAACAAGAAGAAACAATGGTGCGGAATAGACAAAACAAGAAAATAAAGATATTGACACGAAAAGATTTGATATGAAGCAATCAAACCCCCACGTATGAATCAAAAAGATTCAGCCAACTTATGAAAATTCATAAGCTAAACAAATCAGTTTGGCTTGTTCTTTGAATCAAGAACTTGTAAGTTTACCTAAAGGTCTTAGCTTCTAGGTTCACGGTTCTTATAAAAACTCAACTAAACTTAATTGAATTGATTCACGTTTTTCTTAAAGCTTCTCACGGCTGAAAGACAATTTTTAGCAAGGCTAAATTCAACAAAATTCATCTTATTAAAAACGTTTACAATGATGGCCTTATATAGAGGCAAATTTCGGCCATGCCTTGTAAAAACCCTAGCTTAAGTAAATTACAACTTGACTTCTAAGCTAGCTAACTTTCCAAAGTGGAATTGGAAACTAACAACTAACAAACTAAATCCTTTTCTAAATAGGATTTGACACACGGTTTTAAAAGGTGGCCAAATACAATTTGGCCTCCTTTGTTTCCTAAACTATGAAGAAGCAAAACTCAAATTGACTTCTTAACTTTCCTAAACTTTTACTTGCCATTATCATGCAAGATAATTGGGCCAAGTAATCCTTATTAAAATCGAAATTCCAAGCCCATTTATTAATAAATAAAAACGTCAATGTGGGCTTAAAATAACATTAAAATAAAACACTAATAAATTAGGGTTTAATGGCGTGATCCATTTATGAAACCCAAACACGCCTTCATTGGACTTCATTGTCATTGATCCATCTCTTCATGGATTGTGAGAGAAGATATATTCCATAAAGCTCCATTGGTGGAAGATGCTTGGACCGGATCATAATGCTCTTCAAAGATGTCCAATTCTTCACAATGAGTTATCAATAATGCTTGCAACGCCCCCTTCATCTTCTTGCTCCTTGATCTTGTCATTGGACCATCAAGGTTTGTCAATGGATGAACACTTGAAGTCGGCTTTGGCATGGACATGGATGGATTGCTATCACATGAGCCTCAAATCGGTAGAAGACACCACAATCAAAGGTGATTATTTGATTGATAAGTCTTGGTGAACGCCACAAGCCATGAGGCTTGATAAGTTCCAAAAATGGTGTTCTAATTAAAGAACTCAAGAGAATAACTCTCATATTTTCATTTCATCAAAGTCTTCTTATTATGAACGACATTACAACATATTTATAGGTAGGAAACCCTAATCTAGATGTTACATAAAACAAGAAAACTAATAAATAAAGTCTAGAGAAACCAAAAGGCCTAATTAAGAGTTGTCTTGGAAACTTAAAAGTCATAGAAGGTTGGACCAAGACTAGCCCTTGTCTTCATGCATTCCACATTATTCAAGAGTCATTTTAATGTAGTTTTGACTGATTTTGAACTCCCAAAATAGCCTTGACCCTAATTAAGGAGCCTTGCATTTAAACAACCCACAATTGTTGACCAAGCTTTAATGAATTTTGACCGGTTGAGTATTGCTTGATCCTAGAGCTTCTATGGCTTGGTCTTGGGTGAATTATGCTCCATTTCATGTACTCTTGAGCCTCAAAACGAAATTCAAGTGAACCTAGGCAGCAACTCATCACAAAAGCTGAAAACAATGCAAAAACAACATGTTGGTCCCGCAGACACAACTTTTCAGGATTTTGACAGAACACTTGTATGCTTTTGTGATGCAATTTCGAGTGTCTTCCAAGCCGATCTGGGTGTTGTGGTATTCATAAGAATTGTAGCCCCGCTTCATAGCTTTCCAATGCAGTGGCTTCCAAACTGTGACAGTGGCTTCCGATTACTCAATGTTCTTCGATACATGTTCACTTAGGTCTAACATTTGACTATCGTCTCAACTGATTGGAAGCAACCCCAAACACAAACCTTTTAGTACACTCAAAGGGCTTTCCAAAACATTAAACAACGCTTCATTTCGTTGTGTAGAAGCCGAGATACACTTGTTTCAATTTTGCTTTACATTCTGCCAAGAATTTTGCCTTGCAATTCCAAACCCTTGTCATTGTGATTGGATCCTTTTATGTAGGCTTGCCAGCATCATATCACTTTAGGGGTAGTAGGTACTCTCCTCTCTAGTGGATAGGCTTTTCTCGTGTATATCCTATACTAATACTCTCAAACTATGAAAACTTACTGGTTCAATTGATTGTAAGAATTAGTCTCAACCAATAAATTCCACAACAAGATTTGCACAAGTAAAACTAAAGAAGTTCAAACAAATCACGTCAAGAGTATTTAAGAACACGTGTGGATACAACTTGATTAGCTTCAGAAACTAAAGAATTCAGAGAGTAGACAAGAGAAAACAAAAAAAAAAGAAGGGCTTTGAATCACTCTAGTCTGAATTAAGATGAGCAAGATATGTCACTTTTCAATAGATGGAGGTGTTGAAGCACAACTTAAGAATACTTAGTTCTATCAAATGGAAAATAAAATAGAAAATTGATAAAATAAAGTTCGAACATATATATATATATTTTTTACTTTCGGACGCCTGTTTCGGACGCTCAGACCCGTCCGAACCTAAACTTCTGGGAGCAAAATTTTTTTTCCCAAGTTTCGAACGCCTGTTTCGCACGATCACCACCGTCCGAACCTAAACTACTGGAAGGACGATTTTGAACTCAAGTTTCGGACGCCTGTTTCGGACGACCACCACCGTCCGAACCTAAACTACTGGGAGCTCAACTTTTTACCCAGGTTTCGGACGCTAGTTTCGAACGCATATCTTAGTTTCGGACGGCCGAAACTGTTGCGGCAGGTTTAAAAGCCCTAAAATTTTGACGAAATTTTCAAGAAATTTTCGACGAAACCCTAAAATTCTTTTTGACATGTGACAAAACAATGAAAATACAAAGAATTCAACACTATGAAGCCAAACAAAATAGTGCAGAATTTTAGACTCAAAGAACAGCAGCAAGGATCGAAAGAAAATAGCAAGCATGCAACACAACAAAAACGCAAAAATCCGAGAATGATGAACACGGTTTTGGACAGATTTTAGCAACAAAATTGCATGCGAGTTTGGACAGAATTTTAACAAAATTAAGACCTGAATTTATCACGACCTAAGACAGCAAGTGATGCGAATGGTTGGCCAAGGCTCCAACTCCTGGACCAAATTCGATCTCCACAAGCAAAGGATCGTGCTGCACAAAGGTTATTCCAAGAACACAAACAATAGCAATTCGGGTGGAAGAAGATTCAAGGGGAAAAACGCCAAGAATGAGTAAATCAAACCCCAAGTTTTTAATACAAACGAACTCAATTTAACTTATGAAAATTCAATTAGTTAAACAAGTTAATTTGGCCTGCTCTTTAAATAAAGAACAATGGTGAAGTCACCTATAGGTTACGCTAAAGGCAAGCTTCTACAATGGACAATTAAATAATTCTCCAAGGCTTGAACAACACAAAGTGTTAATTCTTAATTTCAGCAAAGCTAAAACTTTCATTCATTCAACTTCATGTGTTAAAAACGTTACAAGCTTCTCTTTAAATAGAGATGAGTTTCGGCCTTACCAATAGGAAAAGGAAATAAAACCCTAGTAGTTGCAAAGTACAACTTGAATTCTAAACTAACTAACTTTCCAAATTGGAATAGGAAACTAACAACTAACAAACTAATTATTTTCCAAAAAGGATTAAGGAAAATGTTTCAAAGGTGGCCAAATTCAATTTGACTTCCTTTGTTTCCTAAACTTTTACTTGCCATTATCATGCAAGATAATTGGATCAAGTAGTTACTTAGCCCATAATTAAAACACAAAGACTTAAGCCCATAATTAAGAGTTGGATGGACTTAATTATTACAACTTAAATAAATCTTAAAGATTAACAATTGGGTGATCCATTAATGGCAAAGCCCAAGCACGCCATCTTGGTCTTCAATGTAGTCCATGAAATTCGAGATGAAAATTCGGCCGGAATCCCGTCATCAACTTTGCAAGGCACTTTCAACGGTGATAACTTCAGAATCTTGAAAAACCTTAAACACACAAGTTGTAGCTCTATCTCTTATCGTTCCAGGACTTCTTGAATCATGCAATTCTGAGTTATATCGAAAGAGTTATGGCAAGAACACCAAAACGTGACAGAAACTTTCAGGATGACAATTTGACTTTAACACCACGGACATGGACACGGGCTTCTATTCTCATCAATCCCTTCCTCCTCGGAAAGGATTCGTCCTCGAATCTTAGAAGTTGAGTTCCTGGATCAAACACCAAAATCACGAACTCCTTGCAAACTCGAGCCAAATAAAATTGGGAATATGCAAATCTCAACCAATAAGAATTTATATCCTGCCAAAACAAGACAAATGTATAAGGTAAAAGAAAGTACATTAATCTAGAACAAGACTGAGAATAATTTTCTTTCACCAAAAGAATAGAATGGGCAGAATATGTATGCAAAAACGAAATACATAGAACATGAATAGTCTTAACAAAATTTGCATGAGTCGTAATGTTGAAGTTAATGAATTCAAAACAATTATGCAAATAACTATCATGTAGTTTATGAAAATCAGAAAACCGATTATTCCTAATTAGAAAACTAATCAAGACGAATTCACCAACAACATACATTAACACATTATTTACGTTATTAACATGTAATGTAAGTAAAGGACGTAAACATATATGAATAGAATCATAAGGACAAGAATATTCATAACAAGAAAACATATATGCATCCTTGACAAAAAAATATTGTCTTATTTTAGTCTTTATTTTGTCTCGGGCAAATATCTGATTGACTAGAACTTTTTCGTTTTAACTCGGAATTTGATTCTGCTTTTCGCAGTGTGTTCCTTGTTTTAAATACTATTAGGGACGAAATTTATTTGGTCCATTCCAGCCCAGAAAATAGTCGTGAAAAAAACAAAGGTTCTTTGAGATTTCTTTGCAATTTTGTTTTTGTGTCGTCAAGTTTCAATCTTTTGATTATTCTTGATTCTTTGTGTCTTCTTAAATCATATTCTTGAGTCTAGTGAAATTTTGTTCCAACAAACATATACCTCTATTCATCAATTATGGCTTTTCAAAGTAAAAGGATCAAAGGGAACTTCGATCTATTGCGAAAGATCTAGAAGAAATTATAGTAATGTTTCAGGAAAAAATTCGACTTGAAGAACAGCAGAAAAAGACCATTGAGGAAAGCACATTGGTAAAGTTAACTTCTATACCTACTCCCAAAGTTCGTGTTGTTAAATGCTTGAGGTGTTTAGGAGTTGGGCATAGTGCAATCCAATGCCCTCATTGGTATGATGAGCCGAAGGATGAACTTCTAGCGGATCTTCAACCTTTAACCATGGAGAATGTGTGTGATGAGGTAAAGGATTCCTCTTTTCCTTTAAATTGTCTTGGAGATATAGCACCTTTGGAGGTTGATATGGTTCAAATTGATAATGTCATGGAGGATCCAATTCTAGAAGATGTGATAATTCCAATTATTCCAATTGAAGAAACTTCTCAAACATATTTGATTTCTTTTGATGTATTGAATATTGTTCATGTATGTGAGAATATATACCCAATGATGAACATATAAAAAGGGTGGTTGTTGTTTAGTGGAAAAAGCCTAGAATTGAATCATAAGGACAAGAATATTCATAACAAGAAAACATATATGCATCCTTGACAAAAAAATATTGTCTTATTTTAGTCTTTATTTTGTCCCGGACAAATATCTGATTGACTAGAACTTTTTCGTTTTAACTCGGAATTTGATTCTGCTTTTCGCAGTGTGTTCCTTGTTTTAAATACTATTAGGGATGAAATTTATTTGGTCCATTCCAGCCCAGAAAATAGTCGTGAAAAAAACAAAGGTTCTTTGAGATTTCTTTGCAATTTTGTTTTTGTGTCGTCAAGTTTCAATCTTTTGATTATTCTTGATTCTTTGTGTCTTCTTAAATCATATTCTTGAGTCTAGTGAAATTTTGTACCAACAAACATATACCTCTATTCATCAATTATGGCTTTTCAAAGTAAAAGGATCAAAGGGAACTTCGATCTATTGCGAAAGATCTAGAAGAAATTATAGTAATGTTTCAGGAAAAAATTCGACTTGAAGAACAGCAGAAAAAGGCCATTGAGGAAAGCACATTGGTAAAGTTAACTTCTATACCTACTCCCAAAGTTCGTGTTGTTAAATGCTTGAGGTGTTTAGGAGTTGGGCATAGTGCAATCCAATGCCCTCATTGGTATGATGAGCCGAAGGATGAACTTCTAGCGGATCTTCAACCTTTAACCATGGAGAATGTGTGTGATGAGGTAAAAGCCTAGAATTGAATCTTGATGAAAAAGGCAAAGAAGGGATATCAAAACCCGTTGGAGATATTGTTGTATTTGGTTCTTCTTGTTGTCTAACAGATCATGTAGGTTATGATTTACTTGGTGTCACAATAATCATTCAAAATTCGAGGTCGAATCTTCTCCAAGAAATGGAGTATGATACGAACCTAGAAAGCCTATTATTTAGGTGGTCAATAAGCAAGTGGTTCGTGAAATTCATTCCATTAATTTGTGATGAATCATATAGTTGGAGGCCTGGAATAAATACGAAATCACAGTTCCTAAAGGTTCCATGGAGGTTTGTTGCTTCACGACATTTAAGGTGTTGCCACCATGGAAATTACATTGTTGATGACTTATGCCACAGTTTGGTAGTATTAGCATATCTCTCTCATGTGATCTCCGATTATGCTGATTCAAGTGGCTGTAGAAACATAAGAGAAAGATCTACAACTTTCATTTTTTACGTGTTAAGAGATTCGGAAGTTAGCATCATCAAACGTGCCTACCAAGATGAGTGACGTGATTCTGGCAGATTACCGTCGCGAATCCATGGACTACATTGAAGACCAGGTAATGGCATATTGGGCTTCATTAATTGTTCACGCCATTTTAATGTTTCAATTGGGTTTATTTTTGAGTTGTAATAATTAAGTTCATTAAACATTTAATTATGGGCTTAAGTCTTTGTGTTTTTAATTATGGGCTAAGTAATTACTTGATCCAATTATCTTGCATGATAATGGCAAGTAAAAGTTTAGGAAACTTAAGAAGTCAAATTGGTTTTGGCTTCTTAAAAGTTTAGGAAAGTTATTGAAGGAAGCAAAAACGTGTTTTGCTTTCATTTTTAACAGTGTTTAGAATCCTTTTCCATAAAGGATTTAGTTAGGGTTTCATGCTTTTGTAGCCTATTTATAGGTGAGTTTTTCGCATGAAATAAGATATGATGAATTTTGATAATTTTAGCCTTGCTAAAAGAAACCTTGCAGCCGTAACAAAGCTTGTAGGAAGACGTGAGTTATTCAATTGATTTCAGTTGAATATTCATAAGAACAGTGATTCTTAAGCTAAAGACCTTAGGAAGAACTTACCCGTTCTTGATTTAAAGAACAAGCCAAACTGAAAACTCTTCAACTCTTGATTTACATAGGTTGGATTGGATTCTTTTTGTTATAACGTGTTGGGTTTGATTGCTTTCAATCAAAACTGCCGTTCAATATCTTTGTTTGTGTTTCTTTGTGATTTCCGCATTCTTGTCTTGAGTTCTTTGCTTGTTCGTGATTCTTGGTGCAACAACGATCCAAAGGTGAGGGTTTCGTGTGGTTGAGGATCTCCATCCAAGGCCATCCGTATCTTTGAAAACATAGAAGCCCGTGTCTATGTCCGTGGTGTTAAAGTCAAATTGTCATCCTGAAAGTTTCTGTCACGTTTTGGTATTCTTGCCATACCTCTTTCGATATAACTAGGAATTGCATGATTCAAGAAGTCCTGGAACGATAAGAGATAGAGCTACAACTTTCGTGTTTTAAGTTTTTCAAGATTCTGAAGTTATCACCGTTGGAAGTGCCTTGCAAAGATGATGACGGGATTCTAGTCGAATTTTCATCTCGAATTTCATGGACTACATTGAAGACCAAGATGGCGTGCTTGGGCTTTGCCATTAATGGATCACGCAATTGTTAATCTTCAGGATTTATTTAAGTTGTAATAATTAAGTCCATCCAACTCTTAATTATGGGCTTAAGTCTTTGTGTTTTAATTATGGGCTAAGTAACTACTTGATCCAATTATCTTGCATGATAATGGCAAGTAAAAGTTTAGGAAACAAAGGAAGTCAAATTGAATTTGGCCACCTTTGAAACGTTTTCCTTAATCCTTTTTGGAAAAGGATTAGTTTGTTAGTTGTTAGTTTCCTATTCCAATTTGGAAAGTTAGTTAGTTTAGAAGTCAAGTTGTACTTTGCAACTACTAGGGTTTTATTTCCTTTTCCTATTGGTAAGGCCGAAACTCATCTCTATTTAAAGAGAAGCTTGTAACGTTTTTAACACATGAAGTTGAATGAATGAAAGTTTTAGCTTTGCTGAAATTAAGAATTAACACTTTGTGTTGTTCAAGCCTTGGAGAATTATTTAATTGTCCATTGTAGAAGCTTGCCTTTAGCGTAACCTATAGGTGACTTCACCATTGTTCTTTATTTAAAGAGCAGGCCAAATTAACTTGTTTAACTAATTGAATTTTCATAAGTTAAATTGAGTTCGTTTGTATTAAAAACGTGGGGTTTGATTTACTCATTCTTGGCGTTTTTCCATCAATTCATCAATCTCCAACTTAAGAGTATTTGTACATTTTTTCACCATTTTTCCTGCAATATTAGTAAAGAAAAACGCAAGAAAATATATAGATTCCTCACGGGTTCCTCACTATTGGATAGTAGGTACTCTCCACTCTATTTATGTAGTGTTCTCTCTTGTTTATCCTATCTAATACTCTCAATTAATGAATGTGTTGGGATGATTAAGACTCACCAAGTTCAATTACTTAAATAGCAAAATCTCAATCAACAAGTTCCACACAAAACTTTCACAAGAAAAATCAAGAGAGTTAACAAAGAAATCACGTCTAAGAAGTTTAGAACACGTGTGGGTTACAAACTGATTTAGCACCAGAAACTATGAAATTCAGAAACTAGACTCAAAGATGAAGAGAATGGCTTTTGAATCACTTAATTCCGATTTGTATTGAGAAAGTTATGCCACTTTTAATCCAATGTGGTTTTCAAGAACAATGTGTTCTTCAACTAAAATTAAATAATTAAAATAAAATAAATAACAGAAATAAATAATGCAAAGTCCGAATTAATATTTTTTTTTGTTCTTTTTTTTTTTGAATTGACCTTTTTTTTTACGGTCTCTTTTTTTTTTTTTTGTTCGGACAACTACAAGACAAAAGCAAACTTTTAAGGTTTTGAACACAAACCTTGGACAAACAAAAACTACTAGGTTCGGACAAGAACCTTAAACAATGCGAACTTTAAGGTTTTAAGACAAGAACCTAGTACAAAGTACTTAGGTTTAATGTTTGAAGACAACAACCTAGGATTTAAGGTTTATAATGTTTTGTCTTCTTGTCTCCTTAACAACCTTAAAATTATCAAACTTTAATATCTCACCAAGGAAAAGGAATTTGTGTGTGCCACTTTCACATAATATTCAAGATTTTCAACAAGGATCAAGAATATGGCTCAAGATTCAAATTTGGACAACTTTGGATTTTCAAAAAAATCAAGAAGTTCAAGAAAGTGTTCAAGAACTTGTCTTTTTGAGATGGTGAAAAAGTTTGATCCAAACTCAAGATATGGTAGTCAAGATAAAGAATCTAACACAAAAGAAAGAAAGCAATTCGGATCAAAATCAAGAAAGTTATGAATTTTGGACCGAGAAACCCTAGTTTTTAGACACTAAACCCTAGCAATGTTTTGACGTGAAATCAGCAAAGAAAACTTCAAGAATTCCACACTATGATGATGAACAAGACAATGCAGAAAATTGACACAAAAAACAGCGAGAAACGTAACACAAAAACAGCAAGAAACAACACACAAATCGCAAAGACGCTAAACAAGGATTTGGGCAGATTTCGGGCAGTATTTCAAGTCAATGTTGCATGCGATTTTTAACAGATTTTGGGACTGAATTAAGCACGAATTTAGACAGCAAATAAGACACTAAAACTGCAGCAAACAGAACGCAAAAGATTCAGCAGAATGGACGTTAAAAACGGGCAGAAAAGACGCATAAAACAGAAATTTTGCGGAAGAGAAATAAAACGGATTAACCTGAAATTTTTGGGCAACAACTTGTTCTCTGATACCAATTGATGCGAATGGTTGGCCGAGGCTCCAACTCCTGGACCAAATTCGATCTCCACAAGCAAAGGATCGTGCTGCACAAAGGTTATTCCAAGAACACAAACAATAGCAATTCGGGTGGAAGAAGATTCAAGGGGAAAAACGCCAAGAATGAGTAAATCAAACCCCACATTTTAAATACAAACGAACTCAATTTAACGTATGAAAATTCAATTAGTTAAACAAGTTAATTTGGCCTGCTCTTTAAATAAAGAACAATGGTGAAGTCACCTATAGGTTACGCTAAAGGCAAGCTTCTACAATAGACAATTAAATAATTCTCCAAGGCTTGAACAACACAAAGTGTTAATTCTTAATTTCAGCAAAGCTAAAACTTTCATTCATTCAACTTCATGTGTTAAAAACGTTACAAGCTTCTCTTTAAATAGAGATGAGTTTCGGCCTTACCAATAGGAAAAGGAAATAAAACCCTAGTAGTTGCAAAGTACAACTTGACTTCTAAAGTAACTAACTTTCCAAATTGGAATAGGAAACTAACAACTAACAAACTAATCCTTTTCGAAAAAGGATTAAGGAAAACGTTTCAAAGGTGGCCAAATTCAATTTGACTTCCTTTGTTTCCTAAACTTTTACTTGCCATTATCATGCAAGATAATTGGATCAAGTAGTTACTTAGCCCATAATTAAAACACAAAGACTTAAGCCCATAATTAAGAGTTGGATGGACTTAATTATTACAACTTAAATAAATCCTAAAGATTAACAATTGCGTGATCCATTAATGGCAAAGCCCAAGCACGCCATATTGGTCTTCAATGTAGTCCATGAAATTCGAGATGAAAATTCGGCTAGAATCCCGTCATCAACTTTGCAAGGCACTTTCAACGGTGATAACTTCAGAATCTTGAAAAACCTAAAACACGAAGTTGTAGCTCTATCTCTTATCGTTCTAGGGCTTCTTGAATCATGCAATTACGAGTTATATCCAAAGAGTTATGGCAAGAATACCAAAACGTGACAGAAACATTCAGGATGACTATTTGACTTTAACCCCACGGACATGGACACGGGCTTCTATTCTCATCAGCAAGAATGACACAATGAATAGCAATGAAAAATGCAACAAAAACTGTAGAAAATTGACGCAACAATCGAGCAACAAGAACGACGCTAAAGACAAAACCCGAAAAGAACAAAACCTGAATTTGGACGAACAACAACCTGGCTTTGCTCTGATACCAATTGATACGATTGGCCTTGGATTTGAGACCTCAACCACACGATCACATCCTCACCTTTGGACCGGTTGTACTCCAAGTTCAAGAACCAACAAGAATTCAACACAAAAACACAGTTGCGGAAACAAGAAAATAAAGATATGGAACGGCAGAAATTTGATTAACTAATCAAATCCACACGTTATTACAAATTGATTCTAGTTCAACCTATGTAAATCAAGAGTTGAATTAAACTAGTTTGGCATGTTCTTTAAATCAAGAACGGGTAAGTTTTCTCTAAGGTCTTAGCTTAAAGATCACGGGCCTTATGAATATTCAACTGAAATCAATTGAATTCTCACGTTTTTCCTACAAGCTTTTCACGGCTGCAAGAGGTAATTTAGCAAGGCTAAAATCTTCAAAATTCAACTTCTTATTTCATGTGAAAAACTCACCTATAAATAGGCTACAAAAACATGAAACCCTAACTTGTAAAACAAGTAACAAGCTAACTAAATCCTTAATGGAAAAGGATTCTAAACACAGCTAAGAGGAAAGCAAAACACGTTTTTGCTTTCTTCAATTACTTTCCTAAACTCTTAAGAAGCAAAAACCAATTTGACTTCTTAAGTTTCCTAAACTTTTACTTGCCATTATCATGCAAGATAATTGGGCCAAGTAATTAAGGCTCTGTTTGGAAGGTATGATTTTTGTGATTTATTTCACAATTGCAAAATGAGTTGTTTGTTTTGTTCAATTTTTCCATCAAAATTTTTAAAAACAAAAACAATGCTGCAGTAATTATTTTTTCTACAGTATTTTTTATAAATAAAATATTAAATTAGAACTTAAATTTTAAAATTTAATAATAAACAATTATTTTTAACACTATTCCCATCAAAATAAATTAATAAAATATTAATTCAAATTTAAATTTCAAACTTTCATTAATAAAAAAATCTTCCATACAAATCCCAACAAAACAAAATCATTCATTCCAAACACTCTCAAAATATACTTTTCTCATAACAAATCCCAAGGAAAAAAATTTCATGAAATAATCCAAAAATACCTCATCCAAACGGAGCCTAACTTATTAAACACTTAAATAAAACGCCACATTAAGCCCATTGTAATGTTAAGTGGACTTAATTAAAAACAACACAATAAATCCTAAACACAAAGAATAGGCATGATCCATTGTCAAGCCCAAAACACGCCTCTTCTTGGACTTTATATTTTCGGCCATGCAAGCTTCTTCAAGGTGGAATTTCCTTAAGTTCCAATGTAGAACTTTGAGGAACATCTTCATGAATTGTTATTGAAGAAACATACCAAATGACTTCATGCGATTGAGATGTTGCAAGATCTTCCTCAAGCCCTTCACAAGTTGACGCCATCAATGATTGCAAAGCTGCCTTCTTCTTTGAACTCCTTGATCTTGTCATTGGACCATCAAGATTGGACAAGGGATCTTGTGAAGATGGTGATACGATCCTAGACCCGAATGAATTTTAGGAGCGTAACCCAAGATCAATTGAGGAATAATTTGAATTAGAAACAAGAACACATAAGGAGGCAGCCCCCAATTTAATAAATGAATAAAAAACGTACCTATCAATTGTAAGGAACAAACACCCTAAGAAGACTTGCCCTTAAAACCTTTGTTATCAAAATTCCAAACCAATCAACACCCTTGATTGAAATAGAATCGATTGTTCTTCTCAAAGAACAAAAGAAAGTTTTAAGCAAAACTCACAAAATTTCAAATATCCAAAGTCTGCAAATAACGTACATAAGATGGCCTTTTATAGTCTCCCAAAAACCCTAAAGAAAAGTCAACAAAAATTAAAAAATAACGTTCAGCAGATAGTTTAGGACGGTAGTTTCGGACCCCTGTAGTCGTCCGAACCCATTTGACTGGAAAACATGAAAATCTTGTCGCGATATTTTCGGACAGCCGAAACACAAGAGAGGCGTCCTGATGCGAATGGTTGGCCGAGGCTCTAGCTCCTGGACCAAATTCGATCTCCACAATGTAGGACCGTGCTGCACAAAGGTTATTCCAAGACACACAAACAACAAGAACTCGGGCGGATGAAGATTCAAGGGAAAAACGCAAAGTGTTGAAGTAAATCAAACCCCACGCTTTAATACAAATGAACTCAATTTAACCTATGAAAATTCAATTAGTTAAACAAGTTAATTTGGCCGGCTCTTTAAATAAAGAACAATGGTGAAGTCACCTATAGGTTACGCTAAAGGCAATATTCTACAATGGACAATTAAATAATTCACCAAGGCTTGGACAACACAAAGTGTTAATCACAATTTTTAGCAAGCTAAAAATCTCGAAATTCTTCCTCTTTTTCTTATTGAATAATAACGTTAAAGGATTAAAGTCGGTCATACAAGAAACCCTAGTAGTTGCAAAACACAACTTGACTTCTTAGCTAACTAACTAACTAACTAATCCTTTTCCAAAAAGGAATGGATAACACAGTTTTAAAGGAAGCAAAACACGTTTTTGCTACCTTTGTTTTCTAAACTTATATTTGCCATTATCATGTAAGATAATTGGGCCAAGCAACTTATTAAAGAATTAATTAAAGCCCACATTACGTGTTTTGGACTTAATTAATTAACAACAAAGTAAAACCCTAAAATTACTTAAGGGCGTGATCCATATGAAAGTCCAAGTATACGCCTCTTCATTGGACTTCAACTCTCGGCGTGATCCATATGAAAGTCCAAGTATACGCCTCTTCATTGGACTTCAACTCTCGGCCATGGAATATTTCTTCAAGGTGGAATTTCCTTAAGCTCCAATGTAGAACTTCTAGAAACTTCATCATGAATGGTTATTGAAGAAACATGCCAAAGAACTCCATGTTGAGATGGTAGAGAAGTCTCGGCCTCCAAGTCTTCAAAGTGTGATGACAACAAAGTGTACAAAGCTTCTTTCATCCTTTTGCTCCTTGATCTGGTCATTGGTCCATCAAGATTCTTCAAAGGATCATGTAAGCTCGGTTTTGGCACCAAGGATGTGGATGGATTGCTATCATTCCCTCCCTCCTCGAAAAGACTCGTCCTCGAATCACCTACATCAAACAAAGATAAATCAAAAACATTGAATGTAGATGAAACATTGCCATACTCACTTGGAAGCTCGATTTTGTAAGCATTATCTCCTATCCTTTCCAAAACACGAAAAGGACTATCTCCTCTTGGTTGAAGTTTAGATTTCCTCTTTTCAGGAAACCTTTCCTTCCTCAAGTGAATCCAAACCCAATCCCTGGTTCGAAAATCACTCTCTTCCTTCCTTTATTGGCTTGCTGGGCATATTGTTCATTTCGCCTTTCAATGGTATTTCGAACCCTTTCATGTAACCCCTTAATAAATTAAGCTTTCTTTTACCTTCAACATTAACAAACTCATTAATTGGCAAAGGCAAAATATCAAGTGGTTTCAAAGGATTGAACCCATATACAATCTCAAATGGTGAACAAGATGTCGAACTATGAAAAGTTCTATTATATGCAAACTCAATATGTGGAAGACAACTTTCCCAATTCTTTAAGTTTTTTTGGATGATGGCTCGAAGCAAGGTAGATAAAGTTCGGTTAACTACTTCAGTTTGTCCATCAGTTTGTGGATGTGCAACAGTAGAAAACAACAATTTAGTGCCTAACTTATTCCATAAAGTACGCCAAAAGTGAGACAAGAACTTAACATCTCTATCACTAACAATACTTTGTGGAATACCATGCAATCTAACAATTTCCTTAAAGAACAAATCAGCAATATGTGTAGCATTATTAGTTTTGGAACATGCAATAAAATGTGCCATTTTACTAAATCGATCCACTACTACAAATATGCTATCTTTACCATTACGTGATCTAGGCAAACCAAGAACAAAATCCATAGAATTATCAACCCAAGGATGACTAGGAACAGGCAAAGGTGTATATAATCCATGAGGCAATATTTTCGATTTGGCTTGTTTACACACAATACATTTATCACAAACACCTTTCACATCTTTAATCATGTTAGGCCAGTAAAAGTGTTCATTTAAAACAGTAAGTGTTTTAGCAATACAAAAATGCCCCATTAACCCTCCCCCATGGGTTTCCTTAACAAGTAATTCACGAATGGAACAAAGGGGTATGCACAATTTATCCTTTCGAAACAAGAAACCATCAAGCAAGTAATAGTCACCATTCGGTTTCGAAACACAATCATTATAGGCGGCATTGAAATCATTATCATCTTTGTACAAATCTTTTATCAATTCAAATCCAAGTAACTTAGCATGCATATAGGTGAATAATGAATAACGCCTAGATAATGCATCGGCTACAATGTTTTCTTGACCAGATTTATACTTAATCACATATGGAAAAGTTTCAATAAATTCTAACCATTTAGCATGCCTCTTATTCAATTTACCTTGATTTTTCAAGAATTTAAGGCTTTCATGATCAAAATGAATTATAAACTCTTTAGGCCATAAGTAATGTTGCCAAACATGTAATGACCTTACCAAAGCATACAACTCCTTGTCATAAGTTGCATACTTTAAAGCTGCCCCATTAAGCTTTTCACTAAAGTAAGCTACGGGTGATATGAATGATCAAGATGCAGCACCTTGAACTACTCGAAACCACCTCCTTTGGATCGTTGCTTACCAAACTCCACAAACAAGAACAAGAAGAAACAATGGTGCGGAATTGACAAAACAAGAAAATAAAGATATTGACACGAAAAGATTTGATATGAAGCAATCAAACCCCCGCGTATGAATCAAAATGATTCAGCCAACTTATTAAAATTCATAAGCTAAAATTCATAAGCTAAACTTTTACTTGCCATTATCATGCAAGATAATTAGGCCAAGTAATCCTTATTAAAACCAAAATTCCAAGCCCATTTATTAATAAATAAAAACGTCAATGTGGGCTTAAAATAACATTAAAATAAAACACTAATAAATTAGGGTTTAATGGCATGATCCATTTATGAAACCCAAACACGCCTTCATTGGACTTCATTGTGATTGATCCATCTCTTCATGGATTGTGAGAGAAGATATATTCCATAAAGCTCCATTGGTGGAAGATGCTTGGACTGGATCATAATGCTCTTCAAAGATGTCCAATTCTTCACAATGAGTTATCAATAATGCTTGCAACGCCTCCTTCATCTTCTTGCTCCTTGATCTTGTCATTGGACCATCAAGGTTTGTCAATGGATGAACACTTGAAGTCGGCTTTGGCATGGACATGGATGGATTGCTATCATTCCCTCCCTCCTCAAAAGGATTCGTCCTCGAATCACCTACATCAAACAAAGATAAGTCAGTAACATTAAATGTAGATGAGACATTGCCATAGGCACTAGGAAGCTCTATCTTGTAAGCATTATCTTCAATCCTCTCCAAAACATGAAAAGGACCATCTCCTCGTGGATAAAGCTTAGATTTCCTTTTGTCGGGAAACCTCTCCTTCCTTAAGTGAATCCAAACCCAATCACCAGGTTCAAATATCACTCTTTTCCGACCTTTATTAGCTTGTTTGGCATATTGCTCATTACGCCTTTGAATATTATGCCTTACTTTCTCATGTAACTCCTTAATAAAATATGCTTTCTTTTGACCTTCAACATTAACAAACTCATTAATAAGCAAAGGCAAAATATCAAGAGGAGTTAAAGGATTGAATCCATAAACTATTTCAAAAGGCGAACAGTTAGTAGAACTATGAACAGTTCTATTATAAGCAAATTCAATATGCGGCAAACAACATTCCCAATTCTTTAAGTTTTTCTGAATAATAGCACGAAGTAAAGTAGACAAAGTACGATTTACTACCTCAGTTTGCCCATCAGTTTGGGGATGTGCAACAGTAGAAAATAATAACTTAGTGCCTAACTTATTCCAAAGAGTTCTCCAAAAGTGAGATAAAAACTTGACATCTCTATCACTAACAATACTCCTAGGAATTCCATGCAACCTTACAACTTCCTTAAAGAACAAATCAGCAACCTTTGTAGCATCATTAGACTTAGAACATGCAACGAAATGTGCCATCTTACTAAATCTATCAACTACCACAAAAATGCTATCATTACCAGTGCGTGATCTAGGCAATCCAAGTACAAAATCCATAGATATATCAACCCAAGGATGACTAGGAACAGGCAAAGGTGTATACAATCCATGAGGCATAATTTTCGACTTTGCTTGTTTACATACAATGCATCTTTCACAAACACTTTTAACATTTTTAATCATGTTAGGCCAGAAAAAGTGTTCATTCAAAACAGCAAGAGTCTTGGCAATACCAAAATGCCCCATTAACCCTCCCCCATGGGTTTTCTTAACAAGTAATTCACGAATGGAACATGAGGGTATGCACAATTTATCCTTTTTAAACAAGAATCCATCATACATATAAAATTCTCCATTCGGCTTTACAACACAAGAATCAATTACATTTTTGAAATCAACATCATCTTTGTATAAATCCTTGATCAAATCAAAACCAAGTAACTTAGCATGCATATAGATGAATAACGAATGTCTCCTAGATAATGCATCAGCTACAACATTTTCATTACCAGATTTATACTTAATCACATAAGGAAAAGTTTCAATAAACTCTAACCATTTAGCATGCCTCTTATTCAATTTTCCTTGAGATTTCAGAAATTTAAGGCTTTCATGATCAGAATAAATTATAAACTCTTTAGGCCATAGATAATGTTGCCAAACCTGTAATGACCTTACCAACGCATACAACTCCTTTTCATAAGTTGCATACTTCAATTGCGCCCCATTGAGCTTTTCACTAAAATAGGCCACCGGTCTTGATTCCTGCATCAAAACAGCACCAATACCTATCCCGAAGCATCACAGTGTATCTCAAAAGCTTTACTAAAATTGGGCAAAACAAGTAAAGGCGCATGAGTCAACAAATACTTCAACTTGTTAAAAGCATTTTCATGTTCTTCCTTCCATTCAAAAACAACATTTTTCTTAACAAGTTCATTTAGAGGAGCTGCTATAGTACTAAAATCTTTAATAAACCTCCTATAAAAACTTGCCAATCCATGAAAGCTTCTAACATCACTAGCACATGTAGGTCGAGACCAACATTGAATTGCTTTAACCTTTGACTCATCAACAGATATACCTTGAGAACTAACAACATAACCTAAAAAGATAATTGATTCCATACAAAAAGAACACTTTTTAAGTTTAGCATATAATTTGTTCTCACGTAAAACAGCAAACACTTGTCTTAAATGATCAACATGCTCATCAAGTGATTTACTATATACAAGGATATCATCAAAATAGACCACAACAAATTTTCCAATGAAGTGACGAAAAACATGGTTCATTAATCTCATAAAAGTACTGGGTGCATTGGTTAAACCAAAAGGCATGACTAACCATTCATACAAACCAAACTTTGTCTTAAAAGCAGTTTTCCATTCATCACCTTCTTTCATTCGAATTTGATAATAACCACTCTTTAGGTCTATCTTAGAAAATATGCATGAACCATATAACTCATCAAGCATGTCATCTAGTCTAGGAATAGGATGTCTATACTTAATAGTTATTTTATTTATGGCACGACAATCAACGCACATTCTCCATGAATCATCCTTCTTAGGAACTAAAATAACAGGAACATCACATGGACTATAAGATTCTTGAACCATACCTCGGTCAATAAGTTCGTCCACTTGACGTTGAATTTCCTCAGTCTCTTCAGGGTTTGCTCTATAAGCTGGACGGTTTGGAATTTGAGATCCAGGTATGAAATCAATTTGATGTTCAATACCTCTAATAGATGGTAAACCCTTTGGTAAATCCTCAAGAAACACATCATCATATTCCTGCAAAAGAGCTGAAACAATACTAGGCAAAGAATCAAGGTGAGCACTATCAATGATAAGTACATCCTTGCGAAAAAGTAAATACACTACTTGCCTATCTAATATAGCTCTCTTAACCTCACTCTTAGAAGCATAATTACAAGATTTTGAAACAACTAACTCACGGCTATCACTATCACTATTTCTAGTTACAATGTTTCGCCCTATGCTAGTTACATTGTTCTTCTCTTGTAACTTCTTCTCCTTTGCTTCACGCATTGCACCATAAGACTTAGCTATTTTAGCTTGATCTTCAAAAACTTTAGTAGGACTTAAGGCTCTCCAATTAAACTTTTTACCTTGGTGCAAAAAATGGTAAAAGTTCTTCTTGGCATGATACACAACATCTCTATCAAACTGCCAAGGTCTTCCAAGCAATATATGACTAGCTTCCATTGGAACAACATCACATGTAACTTTATCAACATAACTACCAATGGTGAATGTAAATTTAACTTGCTTGGTTACTCGAGATTCAGCTGAATTATTTAACCATTGAAGTCTATATGGTTTGGGATGTTTCATGCAAGTCAAATTCAGCTTATTTACAAATAAAGTGCTTGCCACATTTGCACAACTACCACTATCAATAATAACAGTGCAAATTTTGTTTTGAACCATGCAACGTGTATGAAATATGTTCTCACGATGGATCAAATCTTCATCAACAATTGGATGTGCATTAAGTACTCTACGAGAGACTAAACAGTAATCACCAACCTTATAAGAAGAACCATCACACTCTTCATTTTCATCACTTACATATTTCTCCTCTAGTGCAGGCATGTCAGCACATTCATCATCATTATCATCTTCACTTACCACTTCACCATTAGGAAGAAGCATCATTATTTTCCGAGTTGGACAATCTGATTGCATGTGACCGAAACCTTGACACTTATAACAACGAATATCTCTTAATCTTTGACCAGAAGTTGGTGCCGATTTAGGTGTTGGATCAGCAGCTTTGGGAACTGATTTTGAGACATTAGATGGTGCGCTTGATGGTTGATTGGCAGTGAATTGGCGCGGCTTTGTGGATGGAGTGAAAGGAGACACATTCGGCTTCTTATCTCTTTGCCATGGTGGTGGCGGTTGTGAAAACTTATTTTTCCCTTTCATATGCCTTTCAATCTTAATAGCCTTATGCACAAGCTCATTAATGTCAACATAACTTTGTAAATCCACATGATATGCTAAATCAGAATGCATACCTCTCAAAAATCGTTCTATAGTGGAATTAGGATCTTCATGCATATTAGCCTTGATCATCAAAGCTTCCATCTCATGGTAATACTCCTCAACCGATTTATTACCTTGCACAAGAGAGTGCAATTTTCTGTTCAACTCATGGTTGTAATGAGACGGGACATACTTTTTCCTCATAAGAATCTTCATTTGGCTCCAAGTCTTGATTGGCCTTTCACCATCTTGACGTCTAGACCTCATAACTTCATCCCACCATAAACTAGCATAATCCTTAAGTTGCACAAAAGCAATTCGATACTTTTCCTTTTCGGGGTAATCATGGCCTTCAAAGAAGTGCTCAAGCTCACGAACCCAATCAAAATAAGCCTCGGGATCTGCTTTACCATGGAAAGTTAGGATAGTTAGTTTAACAGAAGCAATGGAAATCTTAGACTTGTCACCTTTCTTAGAAGAACTTGTATCCTCCACTTCATCCTCCTCATCATGACTAGAGTCATTGTCGGATTCAAACTCAACTCTTCGGGATTTAGGACCCTTGGGTGGTGGCGAAGACAACCTATCAACTTTGAGTGTGAGTTTTCGGATCATGTCAAAGAGGACATCATTAGTGAACTTTTGGTCCACTACCTTTGGTGATTTAGATTCTTCACCCTCCATTTGTACCTGCAAGTTAGTAAAAACACAAGAAATATATAGAAATATACCTCACGGGTTCTCACAATATGGGGAAGTAGGTACTCTCTTCTCTTAATATGAAAGCTTTTCTCGTGTATACCCTGTACTAATACTCTCAAACTATGGAACTTACTGGTTTAATGATTGTAATAACAAGACTCAACCAATTAATTCCACCAACAAATTTTCACAAGTAAAACCAAGGAAGTTTTAACAAATCACGTCAAGAGTATTTAATAATACGTGTGGGTATAACTTGATTTAACTTTAGAAACTAAGGGAAACAGAGAGTAGACTTCAAGACGAAGAAAACGCAATTTGATTCACTTAATTCCGAGTTGTATTGAGAAAGTTATGGCCCTTTTAATCCAAGGTGATTTTCAAGAAACAAACTCAAGAACAATGTGTTCTTCAATTAAAATTAAATAAAATAAATAAAATAAATAAATAACAGAAATAAATAATGCAAAGTCCGAATTAATATATTTTTTTGTTCTTTTTCTGTTTTTTTTTTGAGTTGGGCCTTTTTTTTTTATACGGCCTCTTTTTTTTTTTTTTTTTTTTTTTGTTCGTACAACAAAGGACAAAAACAAACTTTTAAGGTTTGGACAAAACCTTGGACAAACAAAACAATTAAGGTTCGGACAAGAACCTAATACAAACAAACTTTTAAGGTTTGAAGACAACAACCTAGGATTAGGGTTTAAGGATGTGTCTTTTGTCTTAACCTTAAAAACCTTAAAATTTTCAAACTTTAATATCTCACCAAGAATTATGAATTTGCACGTGCCACTTTCACAAAATATTCAAGATTTATCAAGAAGATCAAGAATATGGCTTTAGATTCAAATTTTGACACTTTTGAATTTTCAAGAAAATCAAGAAGTTCAAGAAAGTGTTCAAGAACTTATCTTTTTCAAGTGTGATAAAAGTTTGATCGAAACTCACTATGACAAGAATGAAACAAAGAAACTAACACAAAAGAAAGATCAAGAATTGGATAAGAAACAAGAAAGTTATGCAAACTTGACCAAAACTAGGGTTTGTAAGAAACCTAATTCTTGACTTCAAAACCCCCCTAACAAGTTGACGTGTGGACAGCCAATGAAATCACAAGAATTCAACACTATGAAGACACGAAAAAGTGCAGAATTAAGACACCAAGAACTGCAACAAAACGCAACAAGAATTTCAGCAAGAAACAACACAAAATCCGTCAAAACGCAAAAGTAAGATGAAACCGATTTTGGGCAGATTTGAGCAACAATTTTTTATGCGATTTGCTTGACACTTTTAAGACGAAATGATGGAAATCAACCCTTGTCCATGTTGCCAAAGCCCAATTCACAAGATCCCTTGACCAATCTTGATGGACCAATGACAAGATCAAGGAGTAAGAAGATGAAGGAAGCTTTGCACAATTTATTGTCAACTCATTGTGAAGCTTTGGAGGCCGAACCATCTCAAGGAGAAGTCTTGTGGAATGTTTCTTCATTAACAATTCATGATCCACCTTGAAGAAGCTTACACAAGTCCGAAATCATGAAGTCCATGAAAGGCGTGCTTTTGGGCTTACAAGAGAATCACGCCATTTTTAGTATTAATTAGTAATTTATTTTATGTTATTTTCAGCCCATAAATGACGTTAATTATTATGTTCTTGGGCTTGGAAATTTCGTTTATAATAAATACTACTTGGCCCAATTATCTTGCATGATAAAGGCAAGTAATAGTTTAGGAAACAAAGGAAGTCAAATTGAATTTGGCCACCTTTAGGCAAATCCTTTTTGGGGAAGGATTTGGGTAGTTAGTTATTAGTTTCCAATTCTAATTTGGAAGTTTCTTAATTATGATTGGGTAGTTTAGAAGTCAAGTTGTACTTTACAACTTTTAGGGTTTTATTTCCTTGTTTACCAAGCAACATGGCCGAAACTTGTCCTATTTAATGGCCATCCTTTGTAACGTTTTTTTTAATGGATGATTGAATTTTGAAGAAACCTTTTAGCTTTGCTAAATTATTTGCAGCCTTAAACAAGTTGTGAAAAACGTGATTAATCAATTAGGGTTAATTGATTATTCATAGGACCGGATTCTTTAAGCTAGGACCTTAAAGAGAACGTATTGTTTCTTGATTTCAAGAGCGAGCCAAACTGAGATCTTTTTAACCATTGATTTACATAGGTTAGATTGAAATCACTTTGTGGTAATGTGTTGGGTTTGATTGATTTACAATCAAATACATTCCATTCGATATCCATCTTTTCTTCTTGTGTTGTTTCCGTGTTTGATCTTACTTGTGATCGTGTTGGTTTCTGAATTTTGGTGCACAATGATCCTAAGTGTGTGGAATTCGTGTGGAGCTGGATTCTCACCCTACTCCATTCGTATCAATTGGTATCAAAGCTTCTAGGTTGTTCATCACAAAATTCAGGTTTGCGCTTTGTTTTTCCTTCTCGGATTTTGCTCTACTTTTTGAGTCGTTCTTGCTGTCCTTTGTGCGTCAATTTTTTCTGCAGTTTTTGGAGTCTTTTAGTTGCTTTTTTCACGTGTTTCTTGCTGTCCAAAGTCGTCATAGTTAGTGTCTTTAAATTCTTCAAAATCGTATAAGCCAAAGTTGATCAAATCTGCCCGAAAATTGCCTTCTTGTTGTTTACGATTTTTGACATCTTTTTGCTACTGTTCTTGCTTCGAATTGCTGCTGTTTTTAAAGTTTAAATTCTGCAGTAAATATATATATTAATTGAGTCTTAAATTCATTAATATTCTGTCCAAAAATCGCATGTAACTTGGTGCTTAAAATCTGCCCAAATCAAGTTGATCTTGTTACTTGATTTTCTTGCGTTTTTGTGTTGTTCTTCTTGTGTTTCTTGTTCGATCCTTGCTGCCATCTTTGTCTCAATATTCTGCACTATTTTCTTGCATTCATAGTGTTGGATTCTTTGTGTTTTATTTGTTGATTTCACGTCCAAACCCTAGGTGTCAAGATTAGGGTTTCTTAAAAACCCTAGTTTCAAATTATCATAACTTTGTGAGTTCTTGCTCAATTCTTGAAATTCTTTTTGTGTTAGTTCCATCAATCTACTCTTGTCATAATAACTTTCGATCAAACTTTTTGAACAAGTGAAAAAGATTGGTTCTTGACCACTTTCTTGAACTTCTTGAAGTTCTTGATTTTTGAAAGTTGTCAAATTTTGAATCTTGAACCATATTTGAAATCCTTGAGTTAAATCTTGAAAATTTTGTTAAAGTGGCACTTTCAAATTCTTTGTCCTTGGTGAGTTATTAAAGTTTGGAGAAATTAAGGTTGAACCACATAAGACAAGGCCACATCCTTAAACCTAAGTACTTGTACTAGGTTCTTGTCTTAAAACCTTAAAGATTTTGTTTGACCTAAGTTGTTTAAGGTTCTTGTCCGAACCTAGGTCATTGTTTGTACAAGGTTTTTCTCCAAAACCTTAAAAGTTTGTTTTGTCCTTTTTGTTGTCCGAATAAAAAAAAAAAAAAAAAAGAGGCCGTAATTTAAAAAAAAAAAAAAAAAAGGCCCAAATAAAAAAATAAAAAAAATAAAAAAAAAAAAGGCCGTGATATTAAAAAAAAAAAAAGGCCCAATAAAAGAAAATAATCTCGGACTTTTAATATTTCTGTTATTTAATTTTTAGTATTTTTTTTTTTAATTAATTTTCGTAAATTAAAAAGAACACTTTGTTCTTGAGTTTTGATTTGAAACCACCTTGGATTAAAAGTGCCATAACTTTTGCTATACAACTCGGATTTTGGTGATTCAAATTGTGTTGTTCTCGTCTTTGATTCCTCTTTCTAAATATCATAGTTTCTGAATCAATCAAATTATACCCACACGTGCTCTGAAATACTCTTGTGACGTGAATTATTTGAACTTCTTTGATTTGACTTGTGTGAATCTTGTTGTTGAAAATCTCGGTTGAGACAATCTCTTAAAGTCATTGCAACAGTAAGTTCTCTATAGTTTGAGAGTATTAGACTAGGGTATACACGAGAGAAACATATATCAAAGAGAGGAGAGCTCCTACTATCCACATAGTGAGAACCCGAGAGGAATTCAATTGTTGTTTTCTTTTGTTTCTTACTAACCTTGCAGGATAATGGAGGACGAAACTAATACACCAAGAGGTTCTAAACCTCAAACCGAAGCTGAGCAAAAGTTTGCTAATGATTCTCTTGCACAGATACTACAAAAGATCAACCTCCGCCTTGATTTCTTGGAGTCATCAACTTCTAAGCCATCAAAGAAATCTTCATCCAAGAAGTTTAAATATAATGCTGCTTTTGAGTCCGAAAGTGAATCTAATGAAGAGGAGGAGGAAGAGTTGTCCGAATCATCTTCTAAGGGTAACAAGTCTAAAGTCTCAATTGCTTCACTTAAGTTAACAATTCCCACTTTTCATGGTAAGACAGATCCGGAAGCTTATTTTGATTGGGTTCGTGAGCTTGAGCACTTCTTTGAAGGCCATGACTATCCCGAAAAGGAAAAATTTCGACTTGCCTTTATGCACTTAAAGGATCATGCAAGTTTGTGGTGGGATAAGTTGTCTCAATCTAGACGTGAAGATGGTGAAAGTCCAATCAAGACATGGAGTCGCATGAAAACACTCATGAGGAAGAAATATGTCCCTTCATACTACAACCGTGAATTGAATAGACAGTTACATACACTTGTACAAGGTAAAAAATCGATTGAGGAGTATTATCATGAGATGGAAGCTTTGATGATCAAGGCTAATGTTCAAGAAGATCCCGACTCTACAATTGAAAGATTTTTAAGAGGTATGCATTCTGATTTGGCTCATCAAGTTGATTTACAAAGTTTTGATAATATTGATGAACTTGTCCATAAAGCCATCAAGATAGAAAGGCACATGAAAGGGAAGGGTAAGTTTTCACAACCAACTCCACCTTGGCAAAGAGATAAGAAGCCGAGTTTTGCCCCTTTCAATCCGCCATCCAAGCCACGCCAATTTCCACAAAGTTCAACGTCAAGTACCCCTCAAGGTGTCTCAAAAACAACGCCCAAGGTTGCTGTCCAACCTTCTAAAACGGCGTCAACTTCTTCAACTCCAAGATTGAGGGATGTTCGATGTTATAAATGTCAAGGTTATGGTCATATGCAAGCTGAATGTCCAACTCGAAAAGTGATGATAACTCTTGATAGTGGTGAAGTGGTAAGTGATGATGATTGTGCCGACATGCCACCTCTTGAAGAGAAACATGAATCAAGTGAAGAAAGTGAAGACAATGAGCCCTACACGTATGGTGACGGTAAATTTTCTTTAGTCTCTCGCCGTGTTCTAAATGTCCAACCTTTAGTTGATAATGATGATTTGATGCAACGAGAAAACATATTTCACACACGTTGCTTAGTGCAAGACAGAATTTGTAGTGTGATAATTGATAGTGGAAGTTGCACAAATGTGGCGAGCACTTTGTTTGTAAATAAGTTGAACTTGAATTGCACGAAACATCCTAAACCCTACCGACTACAATGGTTGAATAATTCAATGGATGCTAGGGTCACAAAACAAGTAAAGTTCACTTTAACCATTGGGAAATATGTTGATGAAGTTATATGTGATGTTGTTCCAATGGAAGCAAGTCATATCTTGCTTGGCCGTCCTTGGCAATATGATTGTGATGTTCTTTATCATGCCAAGAAAAATTTCTATAGCTTTGTGCACAATGGGAAAAAGTTTAATCTTCGAGCTTTGACACCGGCCCAAGTGTTTGAAGATCAAGCTAAAATCATTCAAGCTACAAGAGATGTGAAATCCACCAAAGAGAAGAAGAAACAAGAGTTGACAAATGTTCAAGAAAGTCTCGGCCCAACTTCTATTTGTAATAGTGTAGGTCGTACTTTGCATGTTAAGAAATCTTGTTATTTTGCTTCTTCAAATGAGATTAAGAGAGCATTAGTTGATAGGCAATCTTTGTACTTAATGTATCGCAAGGACATTGTACTAATCATTGATAGTGATCACCTTGCTTCTTTGCCTAGTCTTGTTTACTCTCTTTTACAGGAATATCAAGACGTGTTTCCTGAGGAGTTGCCAATTGGTTTGCCGCCAATAAGAGGAATTGAACATCAAATTGATTTCATTCCTGGAGCACAAATTCCAAATCGTCCAGCTTATAGAGCCAACCCCGAGGAAACTAAAGAGATTCAACGTCAAGTGGATGAACTCCTTGACAAAGGTGATTCGAGGACGAATCCTTTCGAGGAGGGAGGGAATGATGGAAATCAACCCTTGTCCATCTTGCCAAAGCCCAATTCACAAGATCCCTTGACCAATCTTGATGGACCAATGACAAGATCAAGGAGTAAGAAGATGAAGGAAGCTTTGCACAATTTATTGTCAACTCATTGTGAAGCTTTGGAGGCCGAACCATCTCAAGGAGAAGTCTTGTGGAATGTTTCTTCATTAACAATTCATGATCCACCTTGAAGAAGCTTACACAAGTCCGAAATCATGAAGTCCATGAAAGGCGTGCTTTTGGGCTTACAAGAGAATCACGCCATTTTTAGTATTAATTAGTAATTTATTTTATGTTATTTTCAGCCCATAAATGACGTTAATTATTATGTTCTTGGGCTTGGAAATTTCGTTTATAATAAATACTACTTGGCCCAATTATCTTGCATGATAAAGGCAAGTAATAGTTTAGGAAACAAAGGAAGTCAAATTGAATTTGGCCACCTTTAGGCAAATCCTTTTTGGGGAAGGATTTGGGTAGTTAGTTATTAGTTTCCAATTCTAATTTGGAAGTTTCTTAATTATGATTGGGTAGTTTAGAAGTCAAGTTGTACTTTACAACTTTTAGGGTGGCCGAAACTTGTCCTATTTAATGGCCATCCTTTGTAACGTTTTTTTTAATGGATGATTGAATTTTGAAGAAACCTTTTAGCTTTGCTAAATTATTTGCAGCCTTAAACAAGTTGTGAAAAACGTGATTAATCAATTAGGGTTAATTGATTATTCATAGGACCGGATTCTTTAAGCTAGGACCTTAAAGAGAACGTATTGTTTCTTGATTTCAAGAGCGAGCCAAACTGAGATCTTTTTAACCATTGATTTACATAGGTTAGATTGAAATCACTTTGTGGTAATGTGTTGGGTTTGATTGATTTACAATCAAATACATTCCATTCGATATCCATCTTTTCTTCTTGTGTTGTTTCCGTGTTTGATCTTACTTGTGATCGTGTTGGTTTCTGAATTTTGGTGCACAACGATCCTAAGTGTGTGGAATTCGTGTGGAGCTGGATTCTCACCCTACTCCATTCGTATCACGAAATTAGATCAGAATTAAGACACAATTAACTGCAGAAAGAAGACACAAAGGACAGCAGCAAGGATCGAAAGAAAACAGCAAGACAAAACAACACAAAAATCGCAAAAACGCTAAAGCAAGGTTATACGATTTTGGGCAGAATTTTAGGGCAGATTTGCATGCGATTTTATGGACAGAATTATGACGAATTAAGGACTGAATTAAGACACAATTTACTACAGAAAAATTGACTCAAGAACAGCAGCAAAAAGGACGTTTAAAATAGCAGCAAAAAAAATCGAGACACAAAGCAACAAGAAAACCGAGAAACAAGAAGACTCAAAAATCGAAATTTAAAACCTGAATTTGGAAGACAACCTTTGATACCAATTGATATGAATGATCAAGATGCAGCACCTTGAACCACTCGAAACCACCTCCTTTGGATCGTTGCTTACCAAACTCCACAAACAAGAACAAGAAGAAACAATGGTGCGGAATTGACAAAACAAGAAAATAAAGATATTGACACCAAAAGATTTGATATGAAGCAATCAAACCCCCACGTATGAATCAAAAAGATTCAGCCAACTTATGAAAATTCATAAGCTAAACAAATCAGTTTGGCTTGTTCTTTGAATCAAGAACTTGTAAGTTCACCTAAAGGTCTTAGCTTCTAGGTTCACGGTTCTTATGAAAACTCAACTAAACTTAATTGAATTGATTCACGTTTTTCTTAAAGCTTCTCACGGCTGAAAGACAATTTTTAGCAAGGCTAAATTCAACAAAATTCATCTTGTTAAAAACGTTTACAATGATGGCCTTATATAGAGGCAAATTTCGGCCATGCCTTGTAAAAACCCTAGCTTAAGTAAATTACAACTTGACTTCTAAACTAGCTAACTTTCCAAAGTGGAATTGGAAACTAACAACTAACAAACTAAATCCTTTTCTAAATAGGATTTGACACACGGTTTTAAAAGGTGGCCAAATACAATTTGGCTTCCTTTATTTCCTAAAATATGAAGAAGCAAAACTCAAATTGACTTCTTAACTTTCCTAAACTTTTACTTGCCATTATCATGCAAGATAATTGGGCCAAGTAATCCTTATTAAAACCGAAATTCCAAGCCCATTTATTAATAAATAAAAACGTCAATGTGGGCTTAAAATAACATTAAAATAAAACACTAATAAATTAGGGTTTAATGGCGTGATCCATTTATGAAACCCAAACACGCCTTCATTGGACTTCATTGTGATTGATCCATCTCTTCATGGATTGTGAGAGAAGATATATTCCATAAATCTCCATTGGTGGAAGATGCTTGGACCGGATCATAATGCTCTTCAAAGATGTCAAATTATTCACAATGAGTTATCAATAATGCTTGCAATGCCTCCTTCATCTTCTTGCTCCTTGATCTTGTCATTGGACCATCAAGGTTTGTCAATGGATGAACACTTGAATTCGGCTTTGGCATGGACATGGATGGATTGCTATCAACGGGTCTTGATTCCTGCATCAAAACAGCACCAAAACCAATCCCGGAGGCATCACAGTGTATCTCAAAAGCTTTATGACAATTAGGCAATGCAAGTAAAGGGGCGTGAGTCAACATATACTTTAATTTAGTGAAGGTGTTTTCATGCTCCTCTTTCTATTCAAAAGTAATGTTCTTTTTAACAAGTTCATTCAAAGGTGCAGCTATAGAACTAAAGTCTTTAACAAACCTTCTATAAAAACTTGCTAAACTATGAAAACTCCTAACTTCACTAGCATTTTTAGGTCTCGGCCACTCCTCTATAACCTTGACTTTAGACTCATCAACAGAAATACCTTGAGAACTAACAACATAACCCAAAAAGACAATTGATTCCATGCAAAAAGAACACTTTTTAAGGTTAGCATACAATCGGTTCTCACGTAATATAACAAACACTTGTGTTAAATGTTGAACATGCTCATCAAGTGATTTGCTATAAATAAGGATGTCATCAAAATAAACCACAACAAATTTACCAATGAAAGACCGAAATACGTGATTCATTAGCCTCATAAAAGTACTAGGTGCATTAGTTAGACCAAAAGGCATGACTAACCATTCATACAAACCATACTTTGTTTTAAAGGCTGTTTTCCATTCATCACCTTCTTTCATTCTAATTTGATAGTTGCCACTTTTTAAATCAATCTTGGTGAAAATACACGAACCATACAATTCATCAAGTATATCATCTAATCTAGGAATTAGATGTCTATACTTAATGGTGATTTTGTTTATGGCACGACAATCAACACACATTCTCCAAGATTCATCCTTTTTAGGTACTAAAATTACTGGAACAGAACAAGGACTTAGAGATTCACGCACAATACCTTTGTCAATGAGTTCATCCACTTGACGTTGAATCTCTTTTGTTTCCTCAGGATTTGCTCTATATGCTGGACGATTTGGAATTTGCTCTCCAGGTATGAAATCAATTTGATGTTCAATACCTCGAATAGGTGGCAACCCTATTGGTAAGTCCTCTGGAAACACGTCACTAAATTCCTGCAAAAGAGATAAAACGACACGAGGCAAAGAAGCAAGGTGATCACTATCAACAATAAGTACAAAATCCTTGCGGATCATCAAGTACAATGATTGCCTATCTAGTATTGCTCTCTTAATCTCACTCTTAGAGGCAAAATAACAAGATTTAGAATAAACACTATTTCGGCTATTACAAGATTTAGAATCAATGCTTCGGCTTACACTAGTTACATTCTTTTTATCTTCTTGTTCTTTCTTTTCCTTTGCTTCCATCTCACGGCAAGATTGTACAATCCTTGATTGATCTTCAAAAGCTTGGCTTGGACTCAAAGCCCTAAGGTTGTACTTTCGGCCATCATAGTCAAAAGAATAATAATTCTTCTTTGCATGATATGTAACATCTCGATCAAATTGCCATGGACGACCAAGTAATATATGACTAGCTTCCATTGGTACAACATCACACACAATATCATCAACATACTGTCCAATGGTTATAGAAAATTTAACTTGTTTAGTCACTTTACTCTCGGCAGTGTTATTAAGCCATTAAAGCTTATAAGGATTTGGATGTTTCATGCAAGTAAAGTTTAGCTTCTTAACAAATAATGTGCTTGCCACATTTGTACAACTACCACTATCAACAATCACACTACAAATCTTACCTTGAACCATGCATCGAGTGTGAAATATGTTTTCTCTTTGAGACAAATCATCTTCAATTAGTGGTTGTGCACTCAAGACTCGGTGAGTAACTAAAGAGAATTCACCAACATCATATGTAGTAAGATCTTCACTATCTTCATCACTTTGGTACTTCTCTTCAAGTGGTGGCATGTCGGCACATTCTTCATCACTTTCAACCTCTCCATTATCACGAATTATCATCAATTTTCTGGTTGGGCAGTCGGTTTGATAATGGCCATAACCTTGACACTTATAACATCTAATGTCCCTCAATCTCTCATTCGGTTTGGGCGTTGTTTTGGCTGAAGATTCAGCAAGTTGGCGGACTGTTTTGGGAGCATTATTTGAAGTGTTTGAAGGCTAGTTCGGGGTGAAAATTTTCGGCTTTGGTGGAGGTGTGTAATTCGGCTTTTGATCTCTCCTCCAAGGCGGCAA
Organism: Ophiorrhiza pumila; assembly: GCA_016586305.1. Classification (NCBI taxonomy): domain Eukaryota; kingdom Viridiplantae; phylum Streptophyta; class Magnoliopsida; order Gentianales; family Rubiaceae; genus Ophiorrhiza; species Ophiorrhiza pumila. The sequence continues at coordinate 18,829,428 of BLIW01000010.1, forward strand.
TGGTTGTTGGAAATTTCGTCTTTTACCCTTCATATGCTTCACTATTTTGATAGCTTTGTGAACAAGTTCATTAAGATCAATGTAACTTTGAAGATCAACTTGATAAGCCAATTCGGAATTCATACCTCTAAGGAACCTCTCAATGGTTGTGTCGGGGTCTTCATGAATATTGGCCTTTATCATCAACGCCTCCATCTCATGGTAGTAATCTTCAACTGTTCGGCTACCTTGCACAAGGGTATGTAACTTTCGGTTGAGATCTCTATTATAATGTGAAGGAACATACTTCTTCCTCATGATTGCCTTCATTTGATTCCAAGTCTTGACTGGCCTTTCACCATCTTGTCGTCTAGTTCGAACAACTTCATCCCACCAAAGACTAGCATAATCTTTAAGGTGCATAAAAGCAAGTCGGTATTGCTTTTTCTCAGGGACATCATTACCTTCAAAGAAGTGTTCTAACTCTCGAACCCAATCAAAGAAAGCTTCGGGATCTGATTTGCCATGAAAGGTAGAGATGGTGAGTTTAACAGTATCAATGGAAACTTTAGACTTTTCACCTTTAGAAGAGCTCGTGTACTCCTCCCCCTCCTCATTATCATCATCGGACTCATCATGATCTTCAAACTTAAGCTTCCTCGATGTGGAAGTTTTAGTTGCCGACTCCAAATTATCAAGTCGGAGATTGATTTTTTGCAACATACCAAAAAGTACTTCATTAGCAAACTTTTTCTCGGCTTGTGTTATAGGTTTATCACTTTTTAATTCCTCCATTGGTACCTGCAAGTTAGTAAAGAAAACACAAGAATATATATATACCTCTCGGGTTCCTCACTATTGGATAGTAGACACTCTCCACTCTATTTAGGTAGTGATCTCTCTTGTTTACCCTAGCTAATACTCTCAATTAATGAATGTGTTGGGATTATTAAGACCCACCAAGTTCAATTATTTTAAATAGCAAGTCTCAATCAACAAGTTCAACACAAAACTTTCACAAGAAAATCAATAGAGTTAAACAAAGAAATCACGTCACAAGAGGTTTAGGAACACGTGTGGGTTATAACTGATTTACCACCAGAAACTAAGACATTCAGAAAATAGACTCAAAGATGAAGAGAACGCAATTTGAATCACTTAATTTCGAGTTGTATTGAGAAAGTTATAGCACTTTTAATCCAAGGTGGTTTTCAAGTAACAACTTAAGAACAATGTGTTCTTCAAAATAAAATAAAATAAATAACAGAAATAAAAATAAAAATTAAAGTCCGAATTCTGAATATATATATATATTTTTTTGTTCTTTTTTTTTATTTTGTTCGGACAATATTCTAGTACAAAACAAAAAGTCTAAGGTTTGAACACAAACCTTGGACAAAACAAAGAGACTAGGTTCGGACAAGAACCTTGAATAATACTAGGTTTAAGGTTTTTAAGACAAGAACCTAGTACAAAGTACTTAGGTTTAAGGTTTGAAGACAACAACCTAGGATTAAGGTTTAAGGATGTGTTGTCTTTTTGTCTTAACCTTAACAACCTTAAAATTTTCAAACTTTAATATCTCACCAAGGAAAACGAATTTGCATGTGCCACTTTCACAAAATATTCAAGATTTTCAACAAGGATCAAGAATATGGCTCAAGATTCAAATTTGGACACTTTTGAATTTTCAAGAAAATCAAGAAGTTCAAGAAAGTGTTCAAGAACTTATCTTTTTCAAGTGTGATAAAAGTTTGATCAAAACACACTATGACAAGAATGAAACAAAGAAACTAACACAAAAGAAAGTTCAAGAAACGGATAAGTAATGAGCAACTTATGATAACTTGACCGAGAAAACCCTAGTTGATAAACCCTAGTTTGACACAAAAACCCTAGCAATGCTTTGACGTGAAAACAGCAAGGAAAACTCAAGAATTCCACACTATGATGATGAACAAAACAATGCAGAACTTAGACACGAAAAACAGCAAGAAACGCAACAAGAGACAACACAAAAATATCACAAAAACGCAAAACACAAAAAGGAACGATTTCGGGCAGATTTGATCAACAAGTTGGAATGCGATTTTGACGAAATTAATAGGTGATTATAATACGACCTAGGACAGCAAGAAGGACACAAAATAGCAGCAAGAAAGATGCACGAAAAACAGCAGATTTTGACGCAATAAAACGGCAGAAAAGAGACGCACAAAACAGCAATATCACGGAAGAGAATAGAACGGATTAACTTGAAATTTTTTGGGCAACAACCTGTCTCTGATACCAATTGATGCGAATGGTTGGCCGAGGCTCTAGCTCCTGGACCAAATTCGATCTCCACAATGTAGGACCGTGCTGCACAAAGGTTATTCCAAGACACACAAACAACAAGAACTCGGGCGAATGAAGATTCAAGGGAAAAACGCAAAGTGTTGAAGTAAATCAAACCCCACGCTTTAATACAAATGAACTCAATTTAACCTATGTAAATTCAATTAGTTAAACAAGTTAATTTGGCCGGCTCTTTAAATAAAGAACAATGGTGAAGTCACCTATAGGTTACACTAAAGGCAATCTTCTACAATGGACAATTAAATAATTCTCCAAGGCTTGGACAACACAAAGTGTTAATCACAATTTTTAGCAAGCTAAAAATCTCGAAATTCTTCCTCTTTTTCTTATTGTATAATAACGTTAATTACCCCTTTAAATAAAGGATTAAAGTCGGTCATACAAGAAACCCTAGTAGTTGCAAAACACAACTTGACTTCTTAGCTAACTAACTAACTAACTAATCATTTTCCAAAAAGGAATGGATAACACGGTTTTAAATGGAAGCAAAACACGTTTTCGCTACCTTTGTTTCCTAAACTTATACTTACCATTATCATGTAAGATAATTGGGCCAAGCAACTTATTAAAGAATTAATTAAAGCCCACATTAAGTATTTTGGACTTAATTAATTAACAACAAAGTAAAACCCTAAAATTACTTAAGGGCATGATCCATATGAAAGTCCAAGTATACGCCTCTTCATTGGACTTCAACTCTCGACGTGATCCATATGAAAGTCCAAGTATACGCCTCTTCATTGGACTTCAACTCTTGGCCATGGAATATTTCTTCAAGGTGAAATATCCTTAAGCTTCAATGTAGAACTTCTAGAAACTTCATCATGAATGGCTATTGAAGAAACATGCCAAAGAACTCCATGTTGAGATGGTAGAGAAGTCTCGGCCTCCAAGTCTTCAATGTGTGATGACAACAAAGTGTACAAAGCTTCTTTCATCCTTTTGCTCCTTGATCTGGTCATTGGTCCATCAAGATTCTTCAAAGGAACATTTAAGCTCGGTTTTGGCACCAAGGATGTGGATGGATTGCTATCATGTCCGATCCTAAGTTTCGTACGGCCGAAACTTCCCTGCAGCGTCCGAACCTAAAATTCAGAGGGTCATCATTTTCTTCAATATTTCGGACGGTGGTTTCGGACCCTTGTGCTCGTCCGAACCTAACTTTCGGACGGCCGAAAGTTTGCTGAGGCGTCCGAACCTATTCGTTTTTCAGCTCTTCTTCCTTCCAATGCCTCATTTCGATACACAACAATATTGTGCTCCATTCTAGACATTTCTAAGCAAGAAATGATTGTTTCGTCCTCCTCACGAGCTTCATGAATAAGTTCATGCTCAAATATGTCCTTGATCAACGTGTGTAGTGCACTCCTCATACGCTTAGTCCTCGAACGCATCAAAGGTCCTCCAACTCCTTGCAACGGATCATCCACAAAGCTTCTTGGGTTAGCTTCCTCATCATTCCCCCCTTCCTCAAGAGGATTCGTCCTCGAATCACCTAGGTGAACCCTAACTCAACCTGAAAACCATGGTGTCCAAGTGAGGTTTGACCCAACCTTATATACTAGCCTAGACCTCCTTGTGGAACTGATGTGGGATTCATATCATTCACCCACTCTTAAAGAGCCGACTGCCTCAGTCGGCGATCTGACGGACCCCCGGGGCCTCAACTGCCTCCGTCGGCATTCTGTCGGTCGTAGCCCAAGGAGCAGGGTGTGGTTCGCACAAGTGGCTCTGATACCAAATGATAAGTTGAACCCTAACTCAACCTGAAAACCATGGTGTCTAAGTGAGGTTTGACCCAACCTTATATACTAGCCTAGACTTCCTTGTGGAACCGATGTGGGATTCACATCAGATGGTTTTGGCAAGATGGACTTGGGTTGATTTCCATCACTAAGACGAAGAGAATGCAATTTGAATCACCGAATTCCGATTAAAAATGAGCAAGATATGGCACTTTGAACTTTTGGACGCCAGTTTCGGACTCTGGAACCGTCCAAACCTAAACTTCTGGGAGGACAATTTTTTTTGCAAAGTTTCGGACGCCTGTTTCAGACGCTCGCTAGGCACTGTCCGAACCTAAACTTCTGGAACGATAATTTTTTTTGCAGAGTTTCGGACGCCTGTTTCGGAAGGCAAAACCGTCCAAACCTATTTTTTTTTTCAGAAAGGACAATTTTTTTTTTGGCCAAACCTTAAAATTCCAGAATTATTCAAACTTCAATACCTCTCCAAGAACTTTGAATTTGCAAAATGCCAATATAAGAAGATATTCAAGATTTAAGATGAGGATCAAGAATATTGCTCAAGAATCAAATTTTAGCACTTTCGAATTTTCAAGAAAATCAAGAATTTCAAGAAAGTGTTCAAGAACTTGTCTTTTTCGGATGTGATAAAAGTTTGATCGAAACTCAAGATATGGTAGAAAAAACAATGAAGCTACCACAAAAGAAAGATTGAAGAACGGATAAGAAACAAGCAACTTATGAAATTAGGACCAAAACCCTAGTTATGAAGAAACCCTAATTTCGGACCAAAACCCTAGCTATGCTTTGACGTGATGACTCAACAATGAAAACACAAAGAATTCAGCACTATGATGATTAACAAAACAATGCAGAATTTGACACGAAAAAATAGCAGCACAACGTGAAGAAAACAACACAACTAAGACGCAAAAAAACACCAAAAACGCAAAACAAGAATAGGATGATTTCGGGCAGAATTTCAGCAAGCAATGTTCATGCGATTTTGACGAAATAAATGGATGAATTGAACACGAATTAAGACAGCAAGAAGGACACAAAACAGCAGCAAAAAGGACGACACAAACAGCAAGAGAAAAACGAGACACAAAACAGCAAGAGTGCGGAAGACAATTAAGAATGGATTAACCTGAAATTTTAGGGCAACAACCTTTTCTCTGATACCAATTGATGCAAAATTGTTGGACGAGGCTCTAACTCCTGGACCAAATTCGATCTCCACAATGTAGGACCGTGCTGCACAAACAAGTTATTCCACGAACACAAACAACAAACTCGGCGGAAAGGAAATCAAAAGAAAAATGCAAGTGTTGAAGTAAATCAAACCCCACGCTTTAATACAAATGAACTCAATTTAACCTATGAAAATTCAAGAGTTAAACAAGTTAATTTGGCCTGTTCTCGAAATCAAGAACAATGGTGAAGTCACCTAAAGGTCACGCTAAAGGCAAAACTTCTACAATGTTGAATTAAATAATTCGACAAGTCTTTGACAACACAGTGTTAATCACAATTTCAGCAAAGCTAAAACTTTCATTCATCAATCTTCAATTAAAAAACGTTACAATGTTTTTCTCTTTATATAGAGAGTAGTTTCGGCCTTGCTAAAGGAAAAGGAAATAAAACCATAGAAATTGCAAAGTACAACTTGACTTCTAAGCTAACCAATTACAACTTAGGAATCTTTCCAAATTGGAATTGGAAACTAACAACTAACAAACTAACAACTTATGATACAAGTTGACCTAGGAAGGACCTTAATCTCACGTATTTTCCACAAATCTTTGGATCGTTGTACACCAAACTCAAACACGAGCACGAACAAGAAACACAATGCGGAAAGAAATAAGATGAAACGCAAAGGCAAAGATTGAAGCAATCTACACCCCAACGTTATAACAAAAAGAATTAACTTAACTAATGTAAATCAAAAGTTAAATCTCTTCAGTTTGGCGAGTTCTTTAAATCAAGAACGGGTAAGCTAACCTATAGTTCCTCACTAAGGCTTCGTGGGTCTTATGAAAACACAATTGAAATCAATTGGATCCTCACGTTTTTCTCTCAACTTTTCACGGCTGGAAGAAGGCTTAAGCAATGCTTAATTTTTATCAAAATTCATCTTATTATTTTATGTGAAAAACTCACCTATAAATAGGTTACAAAAACATGGAACCCTAACTAAATCCTTATTGGAAAAGGATTCTAAACACGGTTACAAAGGAAAGTAAAACACGTTTTTGCTAAATTCAATAACTAACTTTCCTAACAAACTCTTAAGAAGTAAAAACCAATTTGACTTCTTAAGTTTCCTAAACTTTTACTTGCCTTTATCATGCAAGAAAATTGGGCCAAGTAATTAACTTAAACACTTAAATGAAAAACGCCAATTAAGCCCATAATAATGTTAAGTGGACTTAATTAAAAACAACACAATAAATCCTAAACTTAAGGAATAGGCGTGATCCAAAGTCAAGCCCAAAACACGTCTCTTCTTGGACTTTATGAATTTGGCCATGCAAGCTTCTTCAAGGTGGAATCTCCTTAAGTTCCAATGTAGAACTTTGAGGAACATCTTCATGAATTGTTGATACGAGTTGACCTAGGAAGGACCTTGATCTCACGTATTTTTCCACAAAGCTTTGGATCGTTGTACACCAAACTCAACACAATCACGAACAAGAAACACAAAACAAAGCTGAAAGAACAAGATGAAACGCAAGGACAAAGATTGAAGCAATATACACCCCAACGTTATAACAAAAAGAATTAACTTAACTAACGTAAATCAAAAGTTAAATCTCTTCAGTTTGGCGAGTTCTTTAAATCAAGAACGGGTAAGCTAACCATAGCTCCTCACTAAGGCTTCGCGGGTCTTAAGAAAACACAATTGAAATCAATTGAATCCTCACGTTTTTCTTTCAACTTTTCACGGCTGGAAGAAGGCTTAAGCAATGCTTAATTTTTATCAAAATTTATCTTATTATTTCATGTGAAAAACTCACCTATAAATAGGCTACAAAAACATGAAACCCTAGCTTAATCCTATTACAACTTAGTTTCCAAATTGGAAAAGGAAACCAATAACTAAAAGACAAACTTTAAGTTTCCTAATCATAGAAAATCAGTTATGAAGAAGTAAAAACCGATTTGTACTCTTACTTTCCTAAATCCTCCTAAAAAGTAGGAGATTACTTTCCTAATTACCATGCAAGGTAATCGGGCCAAGTAATGACTTATTAATTAACGAAAGTAAAGCCCAATTAATTAATGTTAATGGACTTATTATTACAACTAAAATAAATACTGAAGATTAACAATGGCGTGATCCAATAATGACAAAGCCCAAGCACGCCATCTTGGTCTTCAATGTAGTCCATGAAATTCGAGATGAAAATTCGGCCAAAATCCCGTCATCAACTTTGGAAGGCATTTTCAACGGTTATAATATCAGAATCTCGGAAAGTTTAAAACATGAAAGTTGTAGATCTATCTCTTATCGTTCCAGGACTTCTTGAATCATGCAATTCTGAGTTATATCGAAAGAGTTATGGCAAGAATACCAAAACGTGACAGAAACTTTCAGGATGACAATTTGACTTTAACACCACGGACATGGACACGGGCTCATTCTCATCATTCCCTCCCTCCTCGAAAGGATTCGTCCTCGAATCTTGAAAGTGAGTTCCTGGATCAAACACCAATATGATGAACCCAATGCAAACTCGAGCCAAATAAAATTGGGAAGATGCACATCTCGAGCAACAAGAAGTTATATCCTGCCAAAACAAGACAAATGTATAAGATAAAAGAAAGCACAATAATCTAAAACAATACGTAGAATAATTTCCTTTCACCAAAAGAATAGAACGGGCAGAATATGTATGCAAAATCGAAATACATATAACATAATCTAAAACAATGTTTCTGATTTGTCTTTGTATGATGTAGGTGATTCGAGGACGAATCCTTTCGAGGAGGGAGGGAATGATAGCAATCCATCCATGTCCATAGTGCCAAAGCCGAGCTTGCATGATCCATTGGAGAATCTTGATGGACCAATGACAAGACTAAGGAGCAAAAGGATGAAACAAGCCTTGCAAAGCTTGTTATCAACACATTGTGAAGTTCTTGGAGATTCTTATCCCTTGGAGGCCAAACCATCTCAACATGGAGTCATTTGGCATGTTTCTTCGATAACAATTGATGAGAATGAGCCCGTGTCCATGTCCGTGGTGTTAAAGTCAAATTGTCATCCTGAAAGTTTCTGTGACGTTTTTGTATTCTTGCCATAACTCTTTCGATATAACTCGGAATTGCATGATTCAAGAAGCCCTGGAACGATAAGCGATAGAGCTACAACTTTCATGTTTTAAGTTTTCCGAGATTCTGACATTATAACCGTTGAAAATGCCTTCCAAAGTTGATGACGGAATTTTGGCCGAATTTTCATCTCGAATTTCATGGACTACATTGAAGACCAAGATGGCATGCTTGGGCTTTGTCATTATTGGATCACGCCATTGTTAATCTTTAGGATTTATTTTAGTTGTAATAATAAGTCCATTAACATTAATTAATTGGGCTTTATTTTCGTTAATTAATAAGTCATTACTTGACCCAATTTCCTTGCATGGTAATTAGGAAAGTAATCTCCTACTTTTTAGGAGGATTTAGGAAAGTAAGAGTACAAATCGGTTTTTACTTCTTCATAACCGATTTGCTATGATTAGGAAACTTAAAGTTTGTCTTTTAGTTATTGGTTTCCTTTTCCAATTTGGAAACTAAGTTGTAATAGGATTAAGCTAGGGTCTCATGTTTTTGTAGCCTATTTATAGGTGAGTGATACGAATGGTCTTGGGATGGAGATCCTCAACCACACGAAACCCTCTTTTTTGGACCGTTTGTTCACCAAAACTCACGAACAACAAGAAGAAACAATATCAATTGCGGAAACAACAAATAAAAACAAGAAGATATTGAACGGACTGTTTTTGATTGAAATCAACCAAACCCAACACGTTACCACAAAGTGATTTCAATCCAACCTATGTAAATCAAGAGTTGAAAAGATCTCAGTTTGGCTTGTTCTTTAAATCAAGAACGGGTAGGTTCTTCCTAAGGTCTTAGCTTAAGAATCACAGTTCTTATGAACACACAATTGAAATCAATTGAGTTTTCACGTATTTTCCTAGAGCTTGTCACGGCTGCAAGGTTAATTTAGCAAGGCTAAAATTATCAAAATTCAACTTATTATTTCATGTGAAAAACTCACCTATAAATAGGCTACAAAAACATGAAACCCTAGCTTAATCCTATTACAACTTAGTTTCCATATTGGAAAAGGAAACCATTAACTAAAAGACAAACTTTAAGTTTCCTAAACTTGTAAAATCGGTTACAAGGAAGTAAAAACCGATTTGAACTCTTACTTTCCTAAATTCTCCTAAAAAGTAGGAGATTACTTTCCTAATTACCACGCAAGGCAATTGGGCCAAGTAATGACTTAAAACACTCAATTAAAAACGTCACTTTAAGCCCAAGAATAATGTTCAATGGACTTAATTTATTTTAAAACAATTAAACCCTAAATTACTTAAATGGCGTGTTCCATATCAAGCCCAAATACACGCCTCTTCATGGACTTGAACGATTCGGCCAAGCAAGCTTCTTCAAGGTGGAATTTCCTTAAGCTCCAATGATGAACTCTTAGAAACATCTTCATGAATGGATATTGAAGAAACATGCCACAAAACTCCTCCTTGAGATGATTGAGATAAGTCGGCCTCCATTGCTTCAAAATGTAATGACAATAAATTGTGCAAGGCTGCCTTCATCTTGGAACTCCTTGATCTTGTCATTGGACCATCAAGATTGGACAAAGGATCTTGTGAACTTGGCCTTGGCACCATGGACATGGGTTGATTTCCATCATTCCCTCCCTCCTCGAAAGGATTCGTCCTCGAATCACCTACATCAAACAAAGATAAATCAGTAACATTGAAAGTAGATGAAACATTGTCATACTCACTTGGAAGTTCTATCTTATAAGCATTATCTCCAATCCTTTCCAAGACACGAAAAGGACCATCTCCTCTTGGATGAAGTTTAGATTTCCTCTTATCAGGAAACCTCTCCTTCCTTAAGTGAATCCAAACCCAATCTCCAGGTTCGAAAATCACTCTTTTTCTACCCTTATTGGCTTGCTTAGCAAATTGCTCATTACGCCTCTCAATGTTAGCTCGAACCTTTTCATGTAACTCCCTAATAAAATCAGCTTTCTTTTGGCCTTTAGCATTAACAAACTCATTAGTAGGCAAAGGCAAAATATCCAAAGGACTTAAAGGATTGAAACCATACACAATCTCAAATGGCGAAAGATTAGTAGAACTATGCACAGTTCTATTGTAAGCAAACTCAATATGAGGTAAACACCCTTCCTAGTTCTTTAAGTTCTTTTGAATTAAAGCACGAAGTAAGGTAGATAAGGTCCTATTAACTACTTCAGTTTGCCCATCAGTTTGTGGGTGTGCAACAGTAGAAAACAACAACTTAGTACCCAACTTGTTCCAAAGAGTACGCCAAAAATGTGACAAAAACTTAACATCTCTATCACTAACAATACTCTTAGGCATTCCATGCAACCTTACAATTTCCTTAAAGAACAGATCAGCAATTCGAGTAGCATCATTAGATTTAGAACAAGCAATAAAATGTGACATTTTACTAAATCTATCAACTACAACAAATATGCTATCATGACCATTGCGTGACCTAGGCAAACCAAGCACAAAATCCATTGAAATATCAATCCAAGGATGACTAGGAACAGGCAAAGGTTGGTACAAACCATGAGGCTTTACTTTAGATTTCGATTGTTTACACACAATGCATTTATCACAAACACTTTTAACATCTTTAATCATGTTAGGCCAATAAAAGTGCTCATTTAAAACAGAAAGTGTTTTAGCAATACCAAAGTGCCCCATTAACCCTCCCCAATGGGTTTCCTTAACAAGTAAATCACGAATGGAACATTGGGGAATGCATAACTTATCCTTTTTAAACAAGAATCCGTCATACACATAGTATTCACCATTCGGTTTATTTAAACAAAGATCAAAGTTGGCGTGAAAATCATGATCATCTTTATACAAATCCTTAATCAATTCAAAACCAAGTAGTTTAGCATGCAAATAGGTAAACAAAGTGTATTTCCTAGATAATGCATCGGCTACCACATTCCCATTACCAGATTTGTATTTAATAACATATGGAAAGGTTTCAATGAATTCTAACCACTTAGCATGCCTCTTATTCAATTTACCTTGAGTTTTCAAAAATTTAAGGCTTTCATGATTAGAATGTATTATGAATTCCTTTGGCCATAAGTAATGTTGCCAAACTTGTAAAGACCTTACCAAAGCATACAACTCCTTGTCATAAGTTGCATACTTCAAAGCTGCCCCGTTGAGCTTTTCACTAAAATAAGCCACGGGTCTTGATTCCTGTATTAAAATAGCACCAATACCAATCCCGGAGGCATCACATTGTATCTCAAAAGCTTTATTAAAATTCGGTAAAGCAAGTACACGGGCATGAGTCAACAAATGCTTTAGCTTGTTAAAGGCGTCTTCATGTTCATCTTTCCATTCAAAAACAACATTCTTTTTAACAAGTTCATTTAAAGGTGCAGCTATGGAACTAAAATCCTTAACAAACCTTCTATAAAAACTTGCCAAACCATGAAAACTACTAACTTGACTAGCAATAAGTGGCCTCGGCCAATGTAAGATAGCCTTGACTTTAGACTCATCAACAGCAATACCTTGAGAACTTACAACATATCCCAAAAAGTCAATTGATTCAAGACAAAAAGAACACTTTTTGAGATTAGCATACAATTTGTTCTCTCTTAAAATAGCAAATACGGATTTCAAGTGTAAAACATGGTCATCAATCGATTTGCTATATATAAGGATGTCATCAAAATAGACCACAACAAATTTTCCAATAAAGTGACGAAAAAAATGATTCATAAGCCTCATAAAAGTGCTTGGTGCATTAGTGAGTCCAAATAGCATGACTAACCACTCATACAAACCAAACTTTGTTTTAAAGGCAGTTTTCCATTCATCACCTTCTTTCATGCGAATTTGATAGTAGCCACTTTTAAGATCTATCTTGGTAAATATGCATGGGCCATATAACTCATCAAGCATGTCATCTAATCTAGGAATTGGATGTCTATACTTAATTGTTATCTTATTTATGGCACGTCAATCAACACAAATACGCCAAGACTCATCCTTCTTAGGAACTAGAATCACAGGAACGGAACAAGGACTAAGAGACTCACGCACAATACCTTTGTCAAGGAGTTCATCCACTTGACGTTGAATCTCTTTTGTTTCCTCGGGGTTTGCTCTATAAGCCGGTCGATTTGGAATTGACGCCCCAGGTATGAAATCAATTTGATGTTCAATACCTCTAATAGGTGGTAAACCTATTGGTAACTCCTCGGGAAACACGTCTTGATATTCCTACAAAAGAGAGTAAACCACACTAGGCAAAGATGCAAGGTTATCACTATCAATCATAAGTACAAAGTCCTTGCGAAACATTAAATACAAAGGCTGCCTAGCAACTAATGCTCTCTTAACCTCACCAGAAGAAGCAAAATGACAAGGTTTCTTAACAACTAACTCTCGGCCTATGCTAGAAGAAGACAAAGAATCTTTATCTCGGCCTACAATATTACAAGTTGAGCTAGCTATTACATTGCTTTTCCCTTGAACTTTCTTCTCTTTGGCGGCATTCATATCTCTAGTAGCTTGAATGATTCGAGTTTGATCTTCAAAGACTTGTGCTGGGGTTAAGGCTCGAAGATTAAACTTTTTCTGATATGAATGATCAAGATGCAGCACCTTGAACCACTCGAAACCACCTCCTTTGGATCGTTGCTTACCAAACTCCACAAACAAGAACAAGAAGAAACAATGGTGCGGAATTGACAAAACAAGAAAATAAAGATATTGACACGAAAAGATTTGATATGAAGCAATCAAACCCCCACGTATGAATCAAAAAGATTCAGCCAACTTATGAAAATTCATAAGCTAAACAAATCAGTTTGGCTTGTTCTTTGAATCAAGATCTTGTAAGTTCACCTAAAGGTCTTAGCTTCTAGGTTCACGGTTCTTATGAAAACTCAACTAAACTTAATTGAATTGATTCACATTTTTCTTAAAGCTTCTCACGGCTGAAAGACAATTTTTAGCAAGGCTAAATTCAACAAAATTCATCTTATTAAAAAAAACATTTACAATGATGGCCTTATATAAAGGCAAATTTCGGCCATGCCTTGTAAAAACCCTAGCTTAAGTAAATTACAAATTGACTTCTAAGCTAGCTAACTTTCCAAAGTGGAATTGGAAACTAACAACTAACAAACTAAATCCTTTTCCAAAAAGGATTTGTGACTCACTGTTTTGCCAAGTAGCAAAACTCAATTTAACTTCTTTGTTTCCTAAACTTTTACTTGCCATTATCATGCAAGATAATTGGGCCAAGTAACCTTAATTAATTTCGAAATTCCAAGCCCATTATTTAATAAATTAAAACGTCTAATTGGGCTTAAAATAACATAAAATAAAACACTAATAAATTAGGGTTTAATGGCGTGATCCATTTATGAAACCCAAACACGCCTTAATTGGACTTCATTGTGATTGATCCATCTCTTCATGGATTGTGAGAGAAGCTATATTCCATAAAGCTCCATTGGTGGAAGATGCTTGGACCGGATCATAATGCTCTTCAAAGATGTCCAATTCTTCACAATGAGTTATCAATAATGCTTGCAACGCCTCCTTCATCTTCTTGCTCCTTGATCTTGTCATTGGACCATCAAGGTTTGTCAATGGATGAACACTTGAAGTCAGCTTTGGCATGGACATGGATGGATTGCTATCATTCCCTCCCTCCTCGAAAGGATTCGTCCTCGAATCACCTCGATTAATAAGTTCGTCCACTTGACGTTGAATTTCCTCAGTCTCTTCTGGGTTTGCTCTATAAGCTGGACGGTTTGGAAATTGAGATCCAGGTATGAAATCAATTTGATGTTCAATACCTCTAATAGGTGGTAAACCCTTTGGTAAATCCTCAGGAAACACATCATCATATTCCTGCAAAAGAGCTTAAACAATACTAGGCAAAGAATCAAGGTGAGCACTATCAATGATAAGTACATCCTTGCGAAAAAATAAAATCACTACTTGCCTATCTAATATAGCTCTCTTAACCTCACTCTTAGAAGCATAATTACAAGATTTTGAAACAACTAACTCACGGCTATCACTATCACTATTTCTAGTTACAATGTTTCGCCCTATGCTAGTTACATTGTTCTTCTCTTGTAACTTCTTCTCCTTTGCTTCACGCATTGCACCATAAGACTTAGCTATTTTAGCTTGATCTTCAAAAACTTTAGTAGGACTTAAGGCTCTCAAATTAAACTTTTTACCTTGGTGCGAAAAATGGTAAAAGTTCTTCTTGGCATGATACACAACATCTCTATCAAACTGCCAAGGTCTTCCAAGCAATATATGACTAGCTTCCATTGGAACAACATCACATGTAACTTTATCAACATAACTACCAATGGTGAATGTAAATTTAACTTGCTTGGTTACTCGAGATTCAGCTGAATTATTTAACCATTGAAGTCTATATGGTTTGGGATGTTTCATGCAAGTCAAATTCAGCTTATTTACAAATAAAGTACTTGCCACATTTGCACAACTACCACTATCAATAATAACAGTGCAAATTTTGTTTTGAACCATGCAACGTGTATGAAATATGTTCTCACGATGGATCAAATCTTCATCAACAAGTGGATGTGCATTAAGTACTCTACGAGAGATTAACAGTAATCACCAACCTTATAAGAAGAACCATCACACTCTTCACTTTCATCACTTACATATTTCTCCTCTAGTGCAGGCATGTCAACACATTCATCATCATTATCATCTTCACTTACCACTTCACCATTAGGAAGAAGCATCATTATTTTCTGAGTTGGACAATCTGATTGAATGTGACCGAAACCTTGACACTTATAACAACGAATATCTCTTAATCTTTGACCAGAAGTTGGTGCCGATTTAGGTGTTGGATCAGCAGCTTTGGGAACTGATTTTGAGACATTAGATGGTGCGCTTGATGGTTGATTGGAAGTGAATTGGCGCGGCTTTGTGGATGGAGTGAAAGGAGACACATTCGGCTTCTTATCTCTTTGCCATGGTGGTGGCGGTTGTGAAAACTTATTTTTCCCTTTCATATGCCTTTCAATCTTAATAGCCTTATGCACAAGCTCATTAATGTCAACATAACTTTGTAAATCCACATGATATGCTAAATCAGAATGCATACCTCTCAAAAATCGTTCTATAGTGGAATCAGGATCTTCATGCATATTAGCCTTGATCATCAAAGCTTCCATCTCATGGTAATACTCCTCAACCGATTTATTACCTTGCACAAGAGAGTGCAATTTTCTGTTCAACTCACGGTTGTAATGAGACGGAACATACTTTTTCCTCATAAGAATCTTCATTTGGCTCCAAGTCTTGATTGGTGATACGAATGGTCTTGGATTGAAGTCCTCAACCACACGAATTCCACAAACTTTGGACCGTTACTGCACCAAAATTCACGAACAAGACAACACACAAACTTGGCGGAAAGGAATTCAAAGGGAAAAACGCAAAAGATGAAGTAAATCAACCCCACGTTTTTAATACAAATGGACTCGACTCAACTCATGAAAATTCATGCAATTGAACTTTGTCAATTTGGTGAGTTCTCGAAATCAAGAACAATGGTGAAGTCACCTAAAGGTCACGCTAAAGGCAAAGCTTCTACAATGGTGAATTAAATAATTCAACAAGGTTTTGACAACACAAAGTGTTAATCTTAATTTCAGCAAAGCTAAAACTTTCATTCATTAATCTTCTCCTAAAAACGTTACAAGGCAGCTCTCTATTTATAGAGATGAGTTCGGCTCTTGCTTGAAGAATAAGGAAAGAAAACCCTAACTTAATCCTATTACAACTTAGTTTCCAAGTTGGAAAAGGAAACCAATAACAAACTAGTTTCCTAAACGAATAACAATAACTACTTAACGTAAATAAGCCCATTAATTAACATCCAATGGACTTAATTTATTTAAAGCAAAATAAATCCTAAATAACTTAAAAGTGGCGTGATCCATATCAAGCCCAAGCACGCCATCTTGGTCTTCAATATAGTCCATGGATTCGCGACGGTAATCTGCCAGAATCACGTCACTCATCTTGGTAGGCATTTTTGACAATGCTAACGTCCGAATCTCGATAAATGTAAAACATAAAAGTTGTAGCCCTATCGCTTATCGTTCCAGGGCTTCTTAAATCATGTAATTCGGAGTTATACCGAGTGATATACGTCCAGAATACCAAAACGTGGCAAAATCTTTCAGGATGAATAATTGACTTTAACACCTTAAATGTCGTGAAGCAACAAACCTCCATGGAACCTTTAGGAACTGTGATTTCGAATTTATTCCAGGCCTCCAACTATATGATTCATCACAAATTAATGGAATGAATTTCATGAACCACTTGCTTATTGACCACCCAAATAATAGGCTTTCTAGGTTCGTATCATACTCCCTTTCTTGGAGAAGATTCGACCTCGAATCTTGAACGATTGTTGTGACACCAAGTAAATCATAACCTACATGATCTGTTAGACAACAAGAAGAACCAAATACAACAACATCTCCAATGGGATTTGATGTCTCT
The DNA here is from genome assembly GCA_016586305.1 of Ophiorrhiza pumila. Lineage (NCBI taxonomy): Eukaryota > Viridiplantae > Streptophyta > Magnoliopsida > Gentianales > Rubiaceae > Ophiorrhiza > Ophiorrhiza pumila. Next base: position 18,846,379 of record BLIW01000010.1, read on the forward strand.
TCTTTGCCTTTTTCATCAAGATTCACTTCTAGGCTTTTTCCACTTACAACAACAACCTCACTTTTTATATGTTCATCATTGGGTATTATATTCTCACACATATTAACAATATTCAATACATCAAAAGAAAACAAATATGTTTGAGAAGTTTCTTCAATTGGAATAATTGGAATTATCACATCTTCTGGAATTGGATCCGCCATGACATTATCAATTTGAACCATATCAACCTCCAAAGGTGCTATATCTCCAAGACAATTTAAAGGAAAAGATGAATCCTTTACCTCATCACACACATTCTCCATGGTTAAAGGTTGAAGATCTGCTAGAAGTTCATTCTTCGGCTCATCATACCAATGAGGGCATTGGATTGCACTATGCCCAACTCCTAAACACCTCAAGCATTTAACAACTCGAACTTTGGGAGTAGGTATAGAAGTTGACTTTACCAATGTGCTTTCCTCAATGGCCTTTTTCTGCTGTTCTTCAATTTGAATTTTTTCTTGAAACATCACTATAATCTCCTTTAGATCTTTCGCAATAGATCGAAGTTCCCTTTGATATCTTTTACTTTGAAAAGCCATAATTGATGAATAGAGGTATATGTTTGTTGGAACAAAATTTCACTAGACTCAAGAATATGAGTTAAGAAGACACAAAGAATCAAGAACAATCAAAAGATTGAAACTTGATGACACAAAAAAAAATTACAAAGAAATCTTAAAGAACCTTTGTTTTTTTTCACGAATATTTTCTGGGCAGGAATAGAACAAATAAATTTCGTCCCTAATAGTATTTAAAACAAGGAACACACTGCAAAAAGCATAATCAAATTCCGAGTTAAAACGAAAAAGTTATAGTCAATCTGATATTTGCCCGGGACAAAATAAAAACTAAAATAAGACTGATTTTTTTTCGATCTTTGGATGACACTTTTTGAACATAAAAACTTCGTCCCAGTAACTAGAAGAAACAAGGATCACAACGCAAAAAACGGAACTCGATTTCGACTCCAAACGAATAAGATATGAGCAAAACAATATTGCCCTGACCGAAAAAACGAAAATTTACCTACGAGTAAAACCTGAATTTTATGCAACAACCTATGCTCTGATACCAATTGATACGAATGGTCTTGGATTGAAGTCCTCAACCACACGAATTCCACAAACTTTGGACCGTTGCTGCACCAAAATTCACGAACAAGACAACACACAAACTTGGCGGAAAGGAATTCAAAGGGAAAAACGCAAAAGATGAAGTAAATCAACCCCACGTTTTTAATACAAATGGACTCGACTCAACTCATGAAAATTCATGCAATTGAACTTTGTCAATTTGGCGAGTTCTCGAAATCAAGAACAATGGTGAAGTCACCTAAAGGTCACGCTAAAGGCAAAGCTTCTACAATGGTGAATTAAATAATTCAACAAGGTTTTGACAACACAAAGTGTTAATCTTAATTTCAGCAAAGCTAAAACTTTCATTCATTAATCTTCTCCTAAAAACGTTACAAGGCAGCTCTCTATTTATAGAGATGAGTTCGGCTCTTGCTTGAAGAATAAGGAAAGAAAACCCTAACTTAATCCTATTACAACTTAGTTTCCAAGTTGGAAAAGGAAACCAATAACAAACTAGTTTCCTAAACGAATAACAATAACTACTTAACGTAAATAAGCCCATTAATTAACATCCAATGGACTTAATTTATTTAAAGCAAAATAAATCCTAAATAACTTAAAAGTGGCGTGATCCATATCAAGCCCAAGCACGCCATCTTGGTCTTCAATATAGTCCATGGATTCGCGACGGTAATCTGCCAGAATCACATCACTCATCTTGGTAGGCATTTTTGACAATGCTAACGTCCGAATCTCGATAAATGTAAAACATAAAAGTTGTAGCCCTATCGCTTATCGTTCCAGGGCTTCTTAAATCATGTAATTCGGAGTTATACCGAGTGATATACGTCCAGAATACCAAAACGTGGCAAAATCTTTCAGGATGAATAATTGACTTTAACACCTTAAATGTCGTGAAGCAACAAACCTCCATGGAACCTTTAGGAACTGTGATTTCGAATTTATTCCAGGCCTCCAACTATATGATTCATCACAAATTAATGGAATGAATTTCATGAACCACTTGCTTATTGACCACCCAAATAATAGGCTTTCTAGGTTCGTATCAATTGGCCTTTCACCATCTTGACATCTAGACCTCATAACTTCATCCCACCATAAACTAGCATAATCCTTAAGGTGCACAAAAGCAATTCGATACTTTTCCTTTTCGGGGTAATCATGGCCTTCAAAGAAGTGCTCAAGCTCACGAACCCAATCAAAATAAGCCTCGGGATCTGCTTTACCATGGAAAGTTGGGATAGTTAGTTTAACAGAAGCAATGGAAATCTTAGACTTGTCACCTTTCTTAGAAAGAACTTGTATCCTCCACTTCATCCCTCCTTCATCATGACTAAGAGTCATTGTCGATTCAAACTCAACTCTTCGGGATTTAGGACCCTTGGGTGGTGGCGAAGACAACTATCAACTTTGAGTGTGAGTTTTCGGATCATGTCAAAGAGGACATCATTAGTGAACTTTTGGTCCACTACCTTTGGTGATTTTAGATTCTTCACCCTCCATTTGTACCTGCAAGTTAGTAAAACACAAGAAATATATAGAAATATACCTCAGGGTTCTCACAATATGGGGGTAGTAGGTACTCTCTTCTCTAATATGAAAGCTTTTCTCGTGTATACCCTGTACTAGATAACTCTCAAAACTATGGAACTTACTGGTTCAATGATTGTAATAACAAGACTCAACCAATTAATTCCACCAACAAATTTTCACAAGTAAAACAAGGAAGTTTTTAACAAATCACGTCCAAGAGTATTTAATAATACGTGTAGGTATAACTTGATTTAACTTCAGAAACTAAGGGAAACAGAGAGTAGACTCAAGACGAAGAAACGCAATTTGAATCATTTAATTCCGAGTTGTATTTGAGAAAAGTTATGGCCCTTTTATCCAAGGTGATTTTCAAGAACAACTCAAGAACAATGTGTTCTTCAATTAAAATTAAATAAAATATAAATAACAGCAATAAATAATGCAAAGTCCGAATTAATATATATTTTTTGTTCTTTTCTGTTTGTTTTTTTTTTTTTTAGTTGGGCCCTTTTTTTTTTTATAACGGCCTTTTTTTTTTTTTTTTTTTTTGTTCGGACAACAAGGACAAAAACAAACTTTTAAGGTTTGGACCAAAACCTTGGACAAAAAAAACAATTAAGGTTCGGACAAGAACCTAGTACAGAACAAACTTTTAAGGTTTGAAGGACAACAACCTAGGATTAGGGTTTAAGGATGTTGTGTCTTTTGTCTTAACCTTAAAAACCTTAAAAATTTTCAAAACTTTAATATCTCACCAAGAATTATGAATTTGCACGTGCCACTTTCACAAAATATTCAAGATTTATCAAGAAGATCAAGAATATGGCTTTAGATTCAAATTTTGACACTTTTGAATTGTTCAAGAAAATCAAAAGTTCAAGAAAGTGTTCAAGAACTGTATCTTTTTCAAGTGTGATAAAAGTTTGGATCAAAACTCACTATGACAAGAATGAACAAAGAAACTAACACAAAAGAAAGATCAAGAATTGGATAAGAACAAAGAAAGTTATGCAAAAACTTGACCAAAACTAGGGTTGTTAAGAAACCCTAATTCTTGACTTCAAAACCCCCCTAACAAGTTGACGTGTGGACAGCCAATGAAATCACAAGAATTTCAACACTATGAAGACAAGAAAAAGTGCAGAATTAAGACACCAAGAACTGCAAACAAAACGCAACAAGAATTTCAGCAAGAAACAACACAAAATCCGGTCAAAACGCAAAAGTCAAGATGAACGCGATTTTGGGCAGATTTGCAGGCAACAATTTTTATGCGATTGCTTGACACTTTTAGACGAAAATTAGAGCAGAATTAAGACACAATTAACTGGCCAGAAAGAAGACAGAAAGGAACGCAGCAGGATCGAAAGAAAAAGCAAGACAAAACAACACAAAATCGCAAAAACGCTAAACGAAGGGTTAATATGATTTTGGCAGATTTTTAGGGCAGATTTGCATGCGATTTTATGGACAGAATTATGACGAATTAAGGACTGAATTAAGACATAATTTACAGCAGAAAAATTGACTCAAGAACAGCAGCAAAAGGACGTCTAAAACAGCAGCAAAAATCGAGACACAAAGCAACAAGAAAACCGAGAAACAAGAAGACTCAAAAACCGAAATTTAAAACCTGAATTTGGAAGACAACCTTTGATACCAATTGATATGAATGATCAAGATGCACCACCTTGAACCACTCGAAACCACCTCATTTGGATCGTTGCTTACCAAACTCCACAAACAAGAACAAGAAGAAACAATGGTGCGGAATTGACAAAACAAGAAATAAAGATATTGACACCAAAAGATTGATATGAAGCAATCAAACACCCCACGTATGAATCAAAAGATTCAGCCAACTTTATGAAAATTCATAAGCTAAACAATCAGTTTGGCATGTTCTTTGAATCAAGAACTTGTAAGTTCAACTAAAGGTCTTAGCTTCTAGGTTCACGGTTCTTATGAAAACTCAATAAACTTAATTGAATTGATTCCACGTTTTTCTTAAAGCTTCTCACGGCTGAAAGACAATTTTTAGCAAGGCTAAATTCAACAAAATTCATCTTATTAAAAAAAACGTTTACATGACGGCATTATATAGAGGGCAATTTCGGCCATGCCTTGTAAAACGCCTAGCTTAAGTAATTACAACTTGAATTCTAAGCTAGCTAACTTTCCAAGTGGAATTGGAAACTACAATAACAATCTATAATCCTTTTCCCAAAAGGATTTGTGACTCACTGGTTTTGCAAGTAGCAAAACTCATTTGACTTCTTTGTTTCCTAAACTTTTACTTGCCATTATCATGCAAGATAATTGGGCCAAGTAACCTTAATTAATTTCGAAATTCCAAGCCCATTATTTAATAAATTAAAACATCTAATTGGGCTTAAAATAACATAAAATAAAACACTAATAAATTAGGGTTTAATGGCGTGATCCATTTATGAAACCCAAACAAGCCTTAATTGGACTTCATTGTGATTGATCCATCTCTTCATGGATTGTGAGAGAAGATATATTCCATAAAGCTCCATTGGTGGAAGATGCTTGGACCGGATCATAATGCTCTTCAAAGATGTCCAATTCTTCACAATGAGTTATAAATAATGCTTGCAACGCCTCCTTCATCATCTTGCTCCTTGATCTTGTCATTGGACCATCAAGGTTTGTCAATGGATGAACACTTGTAGTCGGCTTTGGCATGGACATGGATGGATTGCTATCATTTTCCCTTTATGAACAAAGCTATAGAAATTCTTCTTGGCATGATAAAGAACATCACAATCAAACTGCCAAGGGCGGCCAAGCAAGATATGACTTGCTTCCATTGGAACCACATCACATATAACATTATCAACATATTTTCCAATGGTTAAAGTGAACTTAACTTGTTTTGTAACCCTAGTATCAACTGAATTATTCAACCATTGAAGACGGTATGGGTTAGGGTGTTTCATGCAAGTCAAATTCAACCTATTTACAAACAAGGTGCTCGCCACATTGGTGCAACTACCACTATCAATAATCACACTACAAATTCTATTTTGAACTAAACAACGTGTGTGAAATATGTTTTCTCGTTGCATCAAATCATCATTATCAACTAAAGGTTGAGCACTTAAAACACGGCGAGAGACTAGAGAATAGTTACCAACATCATACGCATAGTGATCCGTCTCTTCACTTTCTTCACTGGATTCATGTTGGCCTTTCTCTTCAAGAGGCGGCATGTCGGCACAATCATCATCACTTACCACTTCACCACTATCAAGAGTTATCATCACTTTCTGAGTTGGACAGTCAGCTTGCATATGTCCATAGCCTTGACACTTGTAGCATCGAATATCTCTCAATCTTGGAGGTTGATTGGACGCCGATTTAGGGGCTGGAACAGCAGCTTTTGAAGCTGATTTCTGGACATTGGACGTCGGGTTTGAGGTGAATGTCCGTGGTTTTGTTGGTGGAGTGAAAGAAGCCACATTCGGCTTGGTGTTTCTTGGCCAAGGTGGAGGCGGCTGTGAGAACTTATTCTTCCCTTTCATGTGCCTTTCTATCTTGATTGCTTTGTGGACAAGTTCATTAATATCAACATAACTTGGCAAATCCACATGATAAGCCAAATCAGAATGCATACCTCTCAAGAACCTTTCAATAGTAGAGTCGGGATCCTCTTGGACATTAGCCTTGATCATCAAAGCTTCCATCTCATGGTAGTACTCCTCAACTGATTTAGTACCTTGCACAAGAGAGTGCAATTTTCTGTTCAATTCACGGTTGTAATGAGAAGGGACATACTTTTTCCTCATTAGCAATTTCATTTGGCTCCAAGACTTAATCGGCCTTTCACCATCTTGACTCCTTGTTCGAATAACTTCATCCCACCATAGACTAGCATAATCCTTAAGGTGTATAAAGGCAAGTCTATACTTTTCTTTCTCGGGGTAATCATGGCCATCAAAGAAGTGTTCAAGCTCACGAACCCAATCAAAATATGCTTCTGGATCTGCTTTACCATGGAAAGTTGGGATAATTAGTTTAACAGAAGCAATGGAAATCTTAGACTTGTCACCTTTCTTAGAAGAGCTCGTGCCCTCCTCTTCCTCCTCCTCATCATGACTAGAATCATTGTTAGACTCAAACTCAACTCTTCGGGATCTAGGACCCTTAGGTGGTGGTGAAGTCAAACTATCAACTTTGAGTGTGAGTTTTCGGATCATGTCAAAGAGGACATCGTTAGTGGACTTTTGGTCCACTACCTTTGGTGATTTAGATTCATCACCCTCCATTTGTACTTGCAAGTTAGTAAAAACACAAGAAATATATAGAAATATACCTCACGGGTTCTCACAATATGGGTAGCATATGCTCTCCTCTCTAGTGAAGGCTTTTCTCGTGTATACCCTATACTAATACTCTCAAACTATAGAACTTACCAATTCAATTATTATAAGAACTTGTCTCAACCAAGTATTCAACAACAAGTTTCACACAAGTCAAATCAAAGAAGTTTAACCAATTTACGTCACAAGAGTATTTCAGAACACGTGTGGGTATAACATGATTGATTCAGAAACTAGGATATTCAAAAAGAGGACTCAAAGACGAAGAAAACGCAATTTGAATCACTTAAATCCGAGTTGTATTGAAAAAGTTATGGCACTTTTAGTCCAAGGTGGTTTTCAAGTAACAATTTAAGAACAGTGTGTTCTTTCAAATAATAAAATAAAATAAATTAAATAACAGAAATAATAAAAATAAAATAAATTGAAGTCCGAATTTATATATTTTTTTGTTATTTTCTCTTTTTTTTTTTTATTATTCTGTCACTTTTTTTTTTTTTGACCGTGTCTCCTTAATTTTTTTTTTAGTTCGGACAATATAAGACAAAAACAAACTTTTAAGGTTTGGACACAAACCTTGGACAAATCAAAAAGAACTAGGTTCGGACAAGAACCTTAAATGGTACTAGGTTTAAGGTTTTAAGACAAGAACCTAGTACAAAGTACTTAGGTTTAAGGTTTGAAGACAAAAACCTAGGATTAAGGTTTATGATGTTGTCTCTTTTTTGTCTTAACCTTAATAAACCTTAAAATTTTCAAACTTTAATATCTCACCAAGGAAAAGGAATTTGAATGTGCCACTTTCACAAAATAATCAAGATTTTCAACGAGGATCAAGAATATGGCTCAAGATTCAAATTTGGACAACTTTGGATTTTCAAGAAAATCAAGAAGTTCAAGAAAGTATTCAAGAACTTGTCTTTTTGAGATGGTAAAAAAGTTTGATCGAAACACATTATATTGTAGACAAGATGATGAAACTAACACAAAAAAAGATCAAGAATTGAGCAAGAATTGACGAAGTTATGACCAAAAGACCAAAACTAGGGTTTTTAAGAAACCCTAATTGACACCCTATGGTATGGACGTGAAAACAGAAATAAATCACAAGGAATTCAACACTATGAATGCAAGAAAAAATAGTGTAGAATATTAACACAAATATGGCAGCAAGGATCGAACAAAAATCAGCAAGAAGATCAACACAAAAACGCAAGAAATCAAGAAGCAAGATCAACTCGATTTTGGACAGATTTTTAACACAAAGTTGCATGCGATTTTTGGGCAGAATATTAATGAATTTAAGACTCAATTAATATATATGTTTTCTGCAGAATATGGACTCAAAAACAGCAGCAAATCGAAGCAAGAACAGCAGCAACAAAGTCACAAAAATTGATAAGCAACAAGGAAGCAATTTTCGGGCAGATTTGATCAATTTTGCTCATGCGATTTTGATGAATTTAAAGACTACCTATCACGATCTAGGACAGCAAGTAACACGTGAAAACAGAAGCTAAAAGACTCCAGAAACTGCAGGAAATACGACGCAAAAAAAGACAGCAAGAACGACTCAAGAAATCAAGAAAAAATCCGAGAAGACAAAGAAGCACAAAACCTGAAATTTTCGATGAACAACCTTTGTCTCTGATACCAATTGATACGAATGGTTTTCGGATGGAGATCCTCAACCACACGAAACCCTTTTTTTGGACCGTTTGTTCACCAAAACTCACGAACAACAAGAAGAAACAATATCAATTGCGGAAACAACAAAGAAAAACAAGAAGATATTGAACGGACTGTTTTTGATTGAAATCAACCAAACCCAACACGTTACCACAAAGTGATTTCAATCCAACCTATGTAAATCAAGAGTTGAAAAGATCTCAGTTTGGCTTGTTCTTGAAATCAAGAACGGGTAGGTTCTTCCTAAGGTCTTAGCTTAAGAATCACAGTTCTTATGAACACACAATTGAAATCAATTGAGTTTTCACGTATTTTCCTAGAGCATGTCACTGCTGCAAGGTTAATTTAGCAAGGCTAAAATTATCAAAATTCAACTTATTATTTCATGTGAAAAACTCACCTATAAATAGGCTACAAAAACATGAAACCCTAGCTTAATCCTATTACAACTTAGTTTCCATATTGGAAAAGGAAACCATTAACTAAAAGACAAACTTTAAGTTTTCTAAACTTGTAAAATCGGTTACAAGGAAGTAAAAACCGATTTGACCTCTTACTTTCCTAAATTCTCTTAAAAAGTAGGAGATTACTTTCCTAATTACCATGCAAGGCAATTGGGCCAAGTAATGACTTAAAACACTCAATTAAAAATGCCACTTTAAGCCCAAGAATAATGTTCAATGGACTTAATTTATTTTAAAACAATTAAACCCTAAATTACTTAAATGGCGTGATCCATATCAAGCCCAAATACACGCCTCTTCATGGACTTGAACGATTCTGCCATGCAAGCTTCTTCAAGGTGGAATTTCCTTAAGCTCCAATGATGAACTTTTAGAAACATCTTCATGAATGGATATTGAAGAAACATGCCACAAAATTCCTCCTTGAGATGATTGAGATAAGTCGGCCTCCATTGCTTTAAAATGTAATGACAATAAATTGTGCAAGGCTGTCTTCATCTTGGAACTCCTTGATCTTGTCATTGGACCATCAAGATTGGACAAAGGATCTTGTGAACTTGGCCTTGGCACCATGGACATGGGTTGATTTCCATCAGTGAGTTTTTCACATGAAATAATAAGATGAATTTTGATAAAAATTAAGCATTGCTTAAGCCTTCTTCCAGCCGTGAAAAGTTGAAAGAAAAACGTGAGGATTCAATTGATTTCAATTGTGTTTTCATAAGACAAGCGAAGCCTTAGTGAGGAGCTATAGGTTAGCTTACCCGTTCTTGATTTAAAGAACTCGCCAAACTGAAGAGATTTAACTTTTGATTTACATTAGTTAAGTAAATTCTTTTTGTTATAACGTTGGGGTGTAGATTGCTTCAATCTTTGTCCTTGCGTTTCATCTTGTTCTTTCCGCTTTGTTTTGTGTTTCTTGTTCGTGATTGTGTTGAGTTTGGTGTACAACGATCCAAAGATTTGTGGAAAATACATGAGATCAAGGTCCTTCCTAGGTCAACTCGTATCAATTGGTATCAGAGCAATCCAGGTTGTTCATCAAATTTCAGGTTTCATCATTCTTTATTTCGGTTTTTGCGTGTCTCGTTTTCTTGCTGTTTTCTTGCTGTTTTGTGTCGTTCTTTTTGCTGCAGATTTTTCTTTGTTTTTGCTACTGTTTGTAAGTTCTTCTTGCTGTCCTAGGTCGTGATAGGTTCAGTCATTAATTTCGTAAAAATCGCATGCACAATACTTTCTCAAATCTGCCCGAAATTATCTTCATCTTGCTTCTCGGATTTGTGCTGCTTTCTTGTTGAAATTTGTTGCGTCTTTCTGCTGTTTTCTTTTCATAAATTCTGCATTGTTGTGTTCATCATCATAGTGTGGAATTCTTGAGTTATTATGATAGGAATGAGCCCGAGTCCACATTGCCAAATCCAGCTTCCCATGATCCATTAGCAAATCTTGGTGGTCCAATGACAAGATCAAGGAGCAAGAGGATGAAGGAAGCATTACAAGCATTGTTATCAACACATTGTGAGTTGATGGCCAATATTCAAAGGAGTTCGACACAACCATCTCAAGATGAAGTACTTTGGCATATTTCTTCAATAACAATTTATGATCCACCTTGAAGAAATAATGTGAAGGCCGAAATATTAAAGTCCAAGGAGAAGGCGTGTTTTGGGCTTTAAAATGGATCACGCCCTTTTAATATATTTTAGGGTTTATTATGTTGTTTTTAATTAAGTCCACTTAACGATTTTATGGGCTTAATTGGTGTTTTTTTATTAAGTGTTATTAAGGTATTACTTGGCCCAATTATCTTGCATGATAATTAGGAAAGTAAAGTTTTAGAAAGTAAAATCGAATTTTGCTTCTTCCAAGCAAAACCGATTTTAGTCTTTGTTTGAGTTTAGGAAAGTAATCTCCTACTTTTTAGGAGATAAGTTTGTCTTTAATTGGATAAGCAAAAACGTGTTTTGCCTTCTTCAAAAACGTGTCTTAAAATTCTTTTCCAATAAGAATTAGTTTATTAGTATGTTAGTTAGTTTAGGAGTCAAGTTAGGGTTTTATTTCCTTTTCCTTTTAGAAAAGCCGAAACTACTCCCTATAAAAGGAGAAGCTATGTAACGTTTTTTATTATGTTGAATTGAAAGAATTTTGGCTTTGCTAAATTAAATTTGACATCATCAACGTGAGTTATTCTTGAGTAATTCATAAGACCCGCCAAACCTTAAGTGAGGAACTTTAGGTGAAGCTTACAAGTTCTAGATTTATAGAACCGGCCAAACTTGATAGGTTTAAACTTTTGATTTACATTAGTTGAACTGATTCAATTTGTGTTAACGTTGGGGTTAGGTTAACTTTAATCTTGCCTTTGCGTTTCATACTTTCTTTTCTGCCAATTTGTTCTTGTCGTGATTGAATTTGGTGCACAACGATCTCAAGTATTTGTGGAAAATTCATGTGGATTGGGACTTCATCCTGCTCCATTCGTATCAATTGGTATCAGAGCAGCCAGGTTGTTCATCAAAAAAATTCAGGTTTTGCGTTTTGTTCTCTCTCGGATCTTGTCCTTCTTTTGCCGTCTTTCTTGCTGTTTTGTTGCGTCAATTTCTGCAGCTTTTGTGGAGATTTTTTTTTTGTTGCTGGTTTCGTGTCTTTATTGCTGTCCAAGGTCGTCATAGTCAGCTTTTAAATTTCGTCAAAATCGCATGCACTTTGTTTGCTAAAATCTGTCCAATTCGTGTTCATCTCTTGCTCGGATTTTTGCGATTTTTTTTGTTGTGTTGATCTTGCTATTTTGTGTCGTGTTTTGCTGCTGTTTTTCTTCATAATTCTGCATTGTTCTTGTTCAACATCATAGTGTGGAATTCTTGAGTCATTCTTGCTGAAATCACGTCCAAAGAATTAGGGTTTGTCAAACTAGGGTTTGTGAAATTAGGGTTTCTTATTCAAAATTTCATAACTTCCTTGTTTCTCATCCTTTTCTTGATCTTTCTTTTGTGTTATCTTCATCATTCTATTGCCATTAAAGTGTGTTTCGATCAAACTTTTTCACCATCTCAAAAAGACGAGTTCTTGACTACTTTCTTGAGAATCTTGATTTTCTTGCAAATTCAAAAGTGCTCAAATTTGAATCTTGAAGACATATTCTTGCTCTTTGTGATATTTCTTGAATCTTTGGTGAAAGTGGTATTTTCAAAATCCGAAATTTTGTTGACTTCTTTATACATTGAAGTGGTTGAAAATTTAGGGTTTATCAACAACCTCAAAAATCGTAGTTAAGCTTTTTGTCAAAAAAAAAAAAAAAAAAAGAGGCCAGTACAAAAAAAAAAGGACCAAGTAAAAATCAGCCCAAAGGCATTTGGTCTAAAGTGAAAAAAAAAACAAAAAAAAGTTTTATTTCGTATTTAATTTTATAGTTTCGGACGCCACTTTCGGACCCCTTACCCGTCCGAAACTACCGTCCGAACCTCGACCGAGAAGTCACAAATTTTCACAAAAAGTTTCGGACGCCACTTTCGGATCCCTGACTCGTCCGAAACTACCGTCCGATCCTCGAAAGAGATTTGAAATTTTTTTTAACAAAGTTTCGGACGCCACTTTCGGCCGTCCGAACATTTGATCTACCGTCCGAAACTCGGCAGAGAGGTTATATACACTATATCTTCAAACCTTCATAACTTTCTCATTTTTAATCGGAATTGAGTGATTCAAAAACACATCTTCTTGTTATCTTCTCTAGTTTCTGAATTCCTAGCTTTCTGAAGTTAATCTGTTTATACCCCATACGTGATCTTAAAATCTTCTTGTGACGTGAAATTTTCTTTTCAAACTTCTTTGGTTTTGCTTTTGTGAATTGATTTGTTTGAACTAATTGGTTGAGACTTGTTCTTAAAATCGACAAACATTAAGCTTCAATTAGTTTGAGAGATTCATTGTTGAGTGTTTAGATAGGGTATACACGAGAAAAGCCATTACACTAGAGGGGAGAGTATTACTCACCAAAAGTGAGAACCCGAGAGGTTTTTATTTTGCTATCTTTTGTTGTTTTTACTAACTTGCAGGAATAATGGAGGGAGATGATAAAACACCTCAAGGACAACCCCAAATGGATCAAAAATTTGTTAATGATGTTCTATTTGACATGATCCGAAAACTCAATCTAAAGATTGATAATTTAACCATTTTTCCTTCACCAAAAAAAGGTTCTACTTCCCGACAGAATAAACATGAAGAAGCCGAGCCTAGTGATGAGGAGAATGAGGAGTTCATGGATTCTCCTAAAGATGGTAAGAAATCTGATTTGTCAATTAGTGGAGTTAAACTAACATTGCATACTTTCCATGGTAAAGCAGATCCGGAAGCTTATTTTGATTGGGTTCGAGAGCTTGAACACTTCTTTGAAGGTAATAGCTATCCCGAACATAAGAGGTATCGCCTAGCCTTCATGCACCTCAAGGATTATGCAAGTTTGTGGTGGGATAAGGTAATGAGATCTAGACGTGAAGATGACGAACCACCTATTCAAACTTGGAAGCAAATGAAAGCGCTTATGAGGAAGAAGTATGTTCCATCACATTATAGCCGAGAGCTCAACAGAAAATTGCACTCCCTTGTGCAAGGAAACAAAACCGTGGAGGAATACTACCATGAGATGGAAGCTCTCATGATCAAGGCCAATGTTCGTGAAGATCCCGATTCAACAATTGAAAGATTTCTTAGAGGTATGAATTCTGAATTGTCTTATCATGTTGATTTACAATCTTATGTTGATATTAATGAGCTTGTTCATAAAGCTATTAAGATTGAAAGGAACATGAAAGGTAAGAACAGGTTCACACAACAGAATCCACCATGGCAAAGGGATTTGAAACCTAAATCAGCCCCTTTCACTCCACCAACAAAACCGAGGCAATTTACCTCAAACCAGCCATCTAGTGCGCCTCCTTATGTCCCAAAATCAGTCCCCAAAGCTGCTGAAAATGCCCCTAAACCGGCGACAACTTCTGCTTCAAGATTGAGGGATATTAGATGTTTTAAATGTCAAGGCTATGGCCACTTGCAAGTCAATTGTCCTACTGCCCGAATTATGATTACTTTGGATACTGGAGAAGTGGTAAGTGATGATGATTGTGCCGACATGCCACCTCTTGAAGAAAAGTACCAAGATGATCAAAGTGATGAGGGTGAAAAGCTTGATGAGCCGACCTATTCGGTTGGTAACTTTTCTTTAGTTTCTCGCCGTGTTATTAATGTTCAACCTTTGGAAGATAATGATTTGATGCAACGTGATAACATATTTCACACACGTTGTTTAGTGCAAAACATGGTTTGTAGTGTGATTATTGATAGTGGTAGTTGCACAAATGTGGCGAGCACCTTACTTGTTAACAAACTGAATTTGAATTGCATGAAACATCCAAAACCATATAGGCTTCAATGGTTAAATAATTTAGTTGAAACTCGTGTCACTAAACAAGTAAAGTTTTCTTTCACCATTGGTAAATATGTTGATACTATTTTATGTGATGTTGTTCCAATGGAGGCTAGTCATATTTTACTTGGTAGACCTTGGCAATTTGATTGTGATGTCCTTTATCATGCCAAGAAAAATTTTTACAGTTTTGTGCATAATGGTAAAAAGTATAGTTTTCATGCTTTAACTCCTGCTCAAGTTTTTGAAGATCAAACTCGAATTGCACAAGCTTGTAAAGATATAAATGAAGCTAAGAAGAAGAAGGAACTAGAAAAACAACAAAACGAAAACTCTAATTTAGGCCGAGAGGTAGTTAATAAGAAATCTTGTTGTTTTGCTTCTTCTAATGAGATTAAGAGAGCATTGATTAATAGGCAGTCCTTATACTTAATGTTTAGTAAGGAACTTATACTTGTTTTTGACAGTGATAACCTTGCTTCTATGCCTAGTGCCGTGTACTCTCTTTTGCAGGAATATAGTGATGTGTTTCCCGAGGAGTTACCAATAGGTTTACCACCTATTCGTGGCATTGAGCATCAAATTGATTTCATCCCAGGAGCTCAAATTTCAAACCGACCAGCTTATAGAGCAAATCCGGAGGAAACAAAAGAGATTCAACGTCAAGTGGATGAACTCCTTGACAAAGGTATTGTGCGTGAGTCTCTTAGTCCATGTTCAGTTCCTGTTATCTTAGTCCCTAAAAAGGATGATACTTGGCGAATGTGTGTTGATTGCCGTGCTGTTAATAAGATTACCATTAAGTATAGACATCCAATTCCTAGATTAGATGATATGCTTGATGAATTGCATGGATCTTCCATAATTTCCAAAGTTGATTTGAAAAGTGGGTACTACCAAATACGAATGAAAGAAGGAGATGAATGGAAAACTGCTTTTAAAACAAAGTATGGGTTGTATGAATGGTTAGTTATGCCTTTTGGTTTATCTAATGCACCTAGTACTTTCATGAGGCTTATGAACCATGTTTTTCGTCATTTCATTGGAAAGTTTGTGGTAGTCTACTTTGATGATATCTTGATATATAGCAAATCACTTGATGAGCATGTTGAACATTTAAAACTCGTGTTTGCTATATTGCGTGAGAACCAATTATATGCTAACCTTAAAAAGTGTTCTTTCTGTTTGGAATCTATTATCTTTTTGGGTTATGTTGTAAGTTCTCAAGGCATTGCTGTTGATGAGTCAAAAGTCAATGTAATCATAGATTGGCCGAGACCACAAAATGCTAGTGAGGTAAGAAGTTTTCATGGATTAGCAAGTTTTTATAGGAGATTTGTTAAAGACTTTAGTTCCATTGCTGCACCTTTAAATGAATTTGTTAAAAAGAATGTCACCTTTGCATGGAATAAAGAACATGAAAACGCCTTTAACACTTTGAAGTATAAATTGAATCATGCCCCTTTACTTGCTTTGCCGAATTTCAATAAAGCTTTTGAGATACACTGTGATGCCTCCGGGATTGGTATTGGTGCTGTTCTTATGCAGGAATCAAGGCCCGTGGCTTATTTCAGTGAAAAGCTTAATGGGGCAGCTTTAAAGTATGCAACTTATGACAAGGAGTTGTATGCACTGGTAAGGTCATTGCAAGTTTGGCAACACTACTTATGGCCAAAAGAATTCATAATCCATTCTGATCATGAAAGTCTCAAATTCTTAAAGACTCAAGGTAAGTTGAATAAGAGACATGCAAAATGGTTGGAATTCATTGAAACTTTTCCTTATGTGATTAAATATAAATCTGGTCATGAGAATGTGGTAGCTGATGCTTTATCTAGGAGGTATGCTTTATTTACCTATTTACATGCAAAGCTACTTGGATTTGAATTGATTAAAGACTTGTATAAGGAAGATGTTGACTTTGCCGAATCTTATGAACTTTGTTCATTAAGGCCGAATGGTGATTATTTTGTGCATGATGGTTTCTTGTTTCGCAAGGATAAATTGTGCATTCCCTCATGTTCCATTCGTGATTTACTTGTTAAAGAAACCCATTGGGGAGGGTTAATGGGGCATTTTGGTATTGTTAAAACACTCTCTGTTTTGAATGAGCACTTTTATTGGCCTAACATGATTAAAGATGTTAAAAGTGTTTGTGAAAAATGTATTGTGTGTCAGCATGCTAAGTCCAAAGTAATGCCTCATGGTTTGTATCAACCTCTGCCTATTCCTAGCAACCCTTGGATTGACATATCTATGGATTTTGTGTTAGGGTTACCTAGATCACGCACTGGTAATGATAGCATTTTTGTTGTAGTTGATAGATTTAGTAAAATGGCTCACTTCATTGCATGTTCTAAATCTAATGATGCTACCAAAATTGCTGACCTTTTCTTTAAGGATATTGTACGTTTGCATGGAATTCTTAAGAGTATTGTTAGTGATAGAGATGTTAAGTTTTTGTCACATTTTTGGCGTACACTTTGGAATAAATTAGGCACAAAATTATTGTTTTCTACTGTTGCACATCCACAGACTGATGGTCAAACAGAAGTAGTAAATCGTACATTGTCTAATTTACTTCGTGCTCTTATTCAGAAAAACTTAAAGAATTGGGAGAATTGTTTGCCACACATTGAATTTGCATATAACCGAACTGTTCAAAGTTCTACTGGTTATTCGCCTTTTGAAGTTGTGTATGGATTTAATCCTTTAACTCCCCTTGATATTTTGCCTCTTCCTATTAATGAGTTTGTTAATGTGGAAGGTAAAGCTAAGGCAGACTTTGTAAAGGAGTTACATGAAAAGGTTTACAAAAATATTCAAAGACGTAATGAGCAATATGCAAAACAAGCCAACAAGGGCAGAAGACAAGTGATTTTCGAACCAGGAGATTGGGTTTGGATTCACTTGAGGAAAGAAAGATTTCCTGAAAAGAGGAAATCTAAACTTCATCCAAGAGGAGATGGTCCTTTTCAAGTCTTGGAATGGATTGGAGACAATGCATATAGAATCGAACTACCTAGTGAGTATGGTAATGTTTCATCTACTTTTAATGTTTCTGATTTGAGTTTATATGATGTAGGTGATTCGAGGACGAATCCTTTCGAGGAAGGAGGGAATGATAGGAATGAGCCCGAGTCCACATTGCCAAATCCAGCTTCCCATGATCCATTAGCAAATCTTGGTGGTCCAATGACAAGATCAAGGAGCAAGAGGATGAAGGAAGCATTACAAGCATTGTTATCAACACATTGTGAGTTGATGGCCAATATTCAAAGGAGTTCGATACAACCATCTCAAGATGAAGTACTTTGGCATATTTCTTCAATAACAATTTATGATTCACGTTGAAGAAATAATGTGAAGGCCGAAATATTAAAGTCCAAGGAGAAGGCGTGTTTTGGGCTTTAAAATGGATCACGCCCTTTTAATATATTTTAGGGTTTATTATGTTGTTTTTAATTAAGTCCACTTAACGATTTTATGGGCTTAATTGGTGTTTTTTTATTATGTGTTAATAAGGTATTACTTGGCCCAATTATCTAGCATGATAATTAGGAAAGTAAAGTTTTAGAAAGTAAAATCGAATTTTGCTTCTTCAAAGCAAAACCGATTTTAGTCTTTGTTTGAGTTTAGGAAAGTAATCTCCTACTTTTTAGGAGATAAGTTTGTCTTTAATTGGAGAGGCAAAAATGTGTTTTGCCTTCTTCAAAACCGTGTCTTAAAATCCTTTTCCAATAAGGATTAGTTTATTAGTATGTTAGTTAGTTTAGGAGTCAAGTTAGAGTTTTATTTCCTTTTCCTTTTAGAAATGCCGAAACTACTCCCTATAAAAGGAGAAGCTATGTAACGTTTTTTATTATGTTGAATTGAAAGAATTTTGGCTTTGCTAAATTAAATTTGACATCATCAACGTGAGTTATTCTTGAGTAATTCATAAGACCCGCCAAACCTTAAGCGAGGAACTTTAGGTGAAGCTTACAAGTTCTAGATTTATAGAACCGGCCAAACTTGATAGGTTTAAACTTTTGATTTACATTAGTTGAACTGATTCAATTTGTGTTAACGTTGGGGTTAGGTTAACTTTAATCTTGCCTTTGTGTTTCATACTTTCTTTTCCGCCAATTTGTTCTTGTCGTGATTGAATTTGGTGCACAACGATCTCAAGTATTTGTGGAAAATTCTTGTGGATTGGGACTTCATCCTACTCCATTCGTATCACATTATTGCTGTTTTCACGTCCAAACTATTAGGGTTTGTCATACTAGGGTTTGTGAAATTAGGGTTTCTTGGTAGAAATTTCATAACTTCCTTGTTTCTCATCCGTTTCTTGATCTTTCTTATGTGTTAGTTTCGTCATTCTAATACCATCAAAGTGTGTTCTGATCAAACTTTTTCACCATCTCAAAAAGACGAGTTCTTGGCCACTTTCTTGAAAATCTTGATTATCTTGAAAATTCGAAAGTGTCAAAATTTGAATCTAGAGCTTGATTCTTGCTTCTTGTTGCAAATCTTGATTATCTTGTTAAAGAAGCATATTGAAATTCCTTATATTTGGTGAGTTATTTGAAATTCTTGTTGGCTGAAAATTTTGAAGAAATTAAGGTTTGAACAACATAAGACAAGACAACATCCTTAAACCTAAGTACTTGTACTAGGTTCTTGTCTTAAAAACCTTAAAGTTTGATTTGTTTAAGGTTGTCCGAATTCAAAAAAAAAAAAAAGAGGCCGAATTGAAAAAAAAAAGGGCCCAATTAAAAAAAAAAAAAAAGAGAGAAAAGAAAGAAAAAGTCGGACCATATTTATATAAAAACAAATAAAGACAGCCCAAGAAAAGAACTAAAGTTCTTGTTTGTTCTTTGAAAATCACCAATATTGTAAGTGCCATATCTTGCTCATTTTAGCTCGGAATTGAGTGATTCAAAAACCATTTTTCTTCTTTTTCTGTCTACTTTCTGTTTTTCATAGTATTCTGGAGTTAATCTGTTTATACCCCATACGTGTTCTATAAATTGTTCTAGTGACGTGATTTTCCTTCAAACTTCATTGGCTTTACTTTTGTGAATTGATTTGTTGGATTAGTCGGTTGAGACTTGTTATTATAATCAATGAACAGTAAGCTAAATTAGTTTGAGAGATTCATTGTTGAGAGATTAGATAGGGTATACACGAGAAAAACCTCTACACTAGAGAGGAGAGCATATACTACCCATATTGTGAGAACCCGTGAGGTATATTTCTATATATTTCTTGTGTTTTTACTAACTTGCAGGTACAAATGGAGGGTGATGAATCTAAATCACCAAAGGTAGTGGACCAAAAGTTCACTAACGATGTCCTCTTAGACATGATCCGAAAACTCACACTCAAAGTTGATAGTTTGTCTTCACCACCACCTAAGGGTCCTAGATCCCGAAGAGTTGAGTTTGAGTCCGACAATGATTCTAGTCATGATGAGGAGGAGGAAGAGGAGGGCACGAGCTCTTCTAAGAAAGGTGACAAGTCTAAGATTTCCATTGCTTCTGTTAAACTAACTATCCCAACTTTCCATGGTAAAGCAGATCCCGAGGCTTATTTTGATTGGGTTCGTGAGCTTGAGAACTTCTTTGAAGGCCATGATTACCCCGAAAAGGAAAAGTACCGACTTGCTTTTATGCACCTTAAGGATTATGCTAGTTTATGGTGGGATGAGGTTATAAGGTCTAGACGTCAAGATGGAGAAAGGCCAGTCAAGACTTGGAGCCAAATGAAGATGCTTATGAGGAAGAAGTATGTCCCTTCTCATTACATCCGTGAATTGAACAGAAAATTGCACTCTTTTGTGCAAGGTAATAAATTGGTTGAGGAGTATTACCATGAGATGGAAGCTTTGATGATTAAAGCTAATGTTCAGGAGGATCCCGACTCTACAATTGAAAGGTTTTTGAGAGGTATGCATTCTGATTTGGCTTATCATCTGGATTTGCAAAGTTATGTTGATATTAATGAACTTGTCCACAAAGCAATCAAGATTGAAAGGCACATGAAAGGGAAGAGTAAGTTCTCACAACCACCACCACCTTGGCGAAGGGAACAAAAGCCGAATGTTACCCCTTTTATACCACCGTCAAAGCCGCATCAATTCACCTCCAATCCAACATCAAGTGCATCATCCCAAGTCCCAAAATCAGTCCCTAAACCCGTGGAGAACACCCCAAAAATGGCATCAACTCCTAGTCCAAGATTGAGGGATGTTCGTTGTTATAAATGTCAAGGTTATGGACATGTGCAAGCTGAGTGTCCAACTCGAAAATTGATGATAACTCTTGATAGTGGAGAAGTGGTAAGTGATGATGATTGTGCAGACATGCCACCTCTTGAAGAGAAGCACCAAAGTGAGTCAAGTGATAATGAAGCTCTTGAATCATATACTTATAATGTTGGTAATTACTCTTTAGTTTCTCGCCGTGTTCTTAATGTTCAACCTTTAGTTGATAATGATGATTTGATGCAACGAGATAACATATTTCACACACGATGCATGGTTCAAGGAAAGATTTGTAGTGTGATTATTGATAGTGGTAGTTGCACCAATGTGGCGAGCACTTTGTTTGTGAATAAATTGAATTTGACTTGCATGAAACATTCCAAGCCTTATCGTCTTCAATGGTTAAATAATTTGGTTGATACACGAGTTACCAAACAAGTTAAATTTTCTTTTACCATTGGGAAGTATGTTGATACTATTTTATGTGATGTTGTTCCAATGGAAGCAAGTCATATTTTACTTGGGCGTCATTGGCAATTTGATTGTGATGTGATTTATCATGCCAAGAAAAATTTCTATAGCTTTGTATACGAAGGAAAGAGGTTTAATCTTCACGCTTTGACTCCTGCACAAGTCTTTGAAGATCAAACAAGAATCATTCAAGCTACCAGAGATGCAAACGCCGCAAAGGAGAAGAAATTGCAAGAGAAACAATGTAATAATGGATCGAAATCTTGTAATAGTCATGATATAGTTGTTTCAAAATCTTGTCATTTTGCTTCTTCTAATGAGATTGAGAGAGCCTTACTAGCTAGGCAATCAATGTACTTACTTGGTGATAGTGTTCACGAATTTTCTTGTTTGCTGCCTAGTACATTTGTTTTGCAGGTTTTTGGAGTTCCTAAATGCTTAATGGAGTTCGAAATAACTCATTATCAATTGCAAGGAATCCTATCTGCCTTAGCTTGTTTTCCACAAGGTAAGCAAGGTAAGTTAGGTAAGTATGAAAGCTTATTGGTTGATTTCAATGGTTTTAAAGTAAAGAACTTTGTTAACGTCAATGCTATTGATTTTCAAAGTTTGATTTCTGTTTTGAATCAATTTCAATGTCTTTCACACACCTTTGAAACATTAGTTCGAAATTCTTTAACATGTGCATTAAAATCCAATGATTTGTGTTTTGGTAAGCAAATTATTTCACATAATTCTTCAATTATGAAATCCAATTATTTCGTTTTGAATGAGTTTATGTATAGTTTCTTCACATGCTATGTTGCTTATCTCATACATGAATTATATTTTGAGCTTAATATTGATAATTTCGAACTACATCAAACCTTTGCATGCACTCATTCAAGTGTTAATTATATTGACTCTACTTGTTGGGTTAATGATTCTTTTGATTCTTTATTTCGTGATTTTGTTTACATCCATCAAGTTGAAAGAGGTCCTTGGATAATTCAACACTTGTATGGTAAGTTATCTCCGTTCCAAATTTCTTTTGAATTCCAAGAGGTAAAATTTTCTGTTTACAACTATTCAATAGATTGTTTACATTCTAGTTTTTGGAATTACACTCTCATATTTGATAACTTTTGCATGTTTTTAGAGGTCTTAATACGTTCATGTGATTTGCACTTTCTCAAGGATGCATATATGTTTTCTTGTTATGAATTTTCGTGTCTTTATGATTCTATTCATATATGTTTATATCCTTTGCTTACATTACATGTTAATAACGTAAATAATGTGTTCATGAATGTTGTTAGTGAATTCATATTGATTAGTTCTTTAATTAAGAACATTCGATTTTCTGATTTGCATAAACTATATGATAGTTATTTGCATAATTGTTTTGAATTCATTGACTTCAACATTATGACTCATGCAAAATTTGTTACGACTAATCATGTTATATGTATTTCGATTTTGCATACATATTCTGCCCGTTCTATTCTTTTGGTGAAAGGAAATTATTCTACGTATTGTTTTAGATTTTTGTGCTTTCTTTTACCTTATACATTTGTCTTGTTTTGGCAGGATATAACTTCTTGTTGCTCGAGATGTGCATCTTCCCAATTTTATTTGGCTCGAGTTTGCATTGGGTTTATCATATTGGTGTTTGATCCAGGAACTCACTTTCAAGATTCGAGGACGAATCCTTTCGAGGAGGGAGGGAATGATGAGAATGAGCCCGTGTCCATGTCCGTGGTGTTAAAGTCAAATTGTCATCCTGAAAGTTTCTATCACATTTTGGTATTCTTGCCATAACTCTTTCGATATAACTCGGAATTGCATGATTCAAGAAGCCCTGGAACGATAAGAGATAGAGCTACAACTTTTATGTTTTAACTTTTCCGCGATTCGGACATTATAACCGTTGAAAATGCCTTCCAAAGTTGATGACGGGATTTTGGCCGAATTTTCATCTCGAATTTCATGGACTACATTGAAGACCAAGATGGCGTGCTTGGGCTTTGTCATTATTGGATCACGCCATTGTTAATCTTTAGGATTTATTTAAGTTGTAATAATAAGTCCATTAACATTAATTAATTGGGCTTTTTTTTCGTTAATTAATAAGTCATTACTTGGCCCAATTATCTTGCATGGTAATTAGGAAAGTAATCTCCTACTTTTTAGGAGGATTTAGGAAAGTAAGAGTACAAATCGGTTTTTACTTCTTCATAACCGATTTGCTATGATTAGGAAACTTAAAGTTTGTCTTTTAGTTATTGGTTTCCTTTTCCAATTTGGAAACTAAGTTGTAATAGGATTAAGCTAGGGTTTCATGTTTTTGTAGCCTATTTATAGGTGAGTTTTTCACATGAAATAATAAGATGAATTTTGATAAAATTAAGCATCGCTTAAGCCTTCTTCCAGCCATGAAAAGTTGAAAGAAAAATGTGAGGATTTAATTGATTTCAATTGTGTTTTCATAAGACCCGCGAAGCCTTAGTAAGGAGCTATAGGTTAGCTTACCCGTTCTTGATTTAAAGAACTCGCCAAACTGAAGAGATTTAACTTTTGATTTACATTAGTTAAGTTAATTCTTTTTGTTATAACGTTGGGGTGTAGATTGCTTCAATCTTTGTCCTTGCGTTTCATCTTGTTCTTTCCGCTTTGTTTTGTGTTTCTTGTTCGTGATTGTGTTGAGTTTGGTGTACAACGATCCAAAGATTTGTGGAAAATACATGAGATCAAGGTCCTTCCTAGGTCAACTCGTATCATTAGTCGTAACAAATTTTGCATGAGTCATAATGTTGAAGTCAATGAATTCAAAACAATTATGCAAATAACTATCATATAGTTTATGCAAATCAGAAAATTGAATGTTCTTATTTAAAGAACTAATCAATATGAATTCACTAACAACATTCATGAACACAGATTTACGTTATTAACTTGTAATGTAAGCAAAGGATGTAAACATATATGAATAGAATCATAAAGACACGAAAATTCATAACAAGAAAACATATATGCATCCTTGAGAAAGTGCAAATCACATGAACGTATTAAGACCTCTAAAAACATGCAAAAGTTATCAAATATGAGAGTGTAATTCCAAAAACTAGAATGTAAACAATCTATTGAATAGTTGTAAACAGAAAATTTTACCTCTTGGAATTCAAAAGAAATTTGGAACGGAGATAACTTACCATACAAGTGTTGAATTATCCAAGGACCTCTTTGAACTTGATGGATGTGAGCAAAATCACGAAATAAAGAATCAAAAGAATCATTAACCCAACAAGTAGAGTCAATATAATTAACACTTGAATGAGTGCATGCAAAGGTTTGATGTAGTTCGAAATTATCAATATTAAGCTCAAAATATAATTCATGTATGAGATAAGCAACATAGCATGTGAAGAAACTATACATAAACTCATTCAAAACGAAATAATTGGATTTCATAATTGAAGAATTATGTGAAATAATTTGCTTACCAAAACACAAATCATTGGATTTTAATGCACATGTTAAAGAATTTTGAACTAATGTTTCAAAGGTGTGTGAAAGACATTGAAATTGATTCAAAACAGAAATCAAACTTTGAAAATCAATAGCATTGGCGTTAACAATGTTCTTTACTTTAAAACCATTGAAATCAACCAATAAGCTTTCATACTTACCTAACTTACCTTGCTTACCTTGTGGAAAACAAGCTAAGGCGGATTGGATTCCTTGCAATTGATAATGAGTTATTTCGAACTCCATTAAGCACTTAGGAACTCCAAAAACCTGCAAAACAAAGGAACTAGGCAGCAAACAATTCAAATGGTGATCACTATCATCAAGTAAGTACATTGATTGCCTATCTAGTATTCCTCTCTTAAACTCGCTAGAAGAAGCAAAATGACAAGATTTTGAAACAACTATATCATGACTATTACAAGATTTCGATCCATTATTACATTGTTTCTCTTGCAATTTCTTCTCCTTTGCGGCGTTTGCATCTCTGGTAGCTTGAATGATTCTTGTTTGATCTTCAAAGACTTGTGCAGGAGTCAAAGCGTGAAGATTAAACCATTTTCCTTCGTATACAAAGGTATATAAATTTTTCTTGGCATGATAAATCACATCACAATCAAATTGCCAAGGACGCCCAAGTAAAATATGACTTGCTTCCATGGGAACAACATCACATAAAATAGTATCAACATACTTCCCAATGGTAAAAGAAAACTTAACTTGTTTGGTAACTCGTGTATCAACCGAATTATTTAACCATTGAAGACGATAAGGCTTGGGATGTTTCATGCAAGTCAAATTCAATTTATTCACAAACAAAGTGCTCGCCACATTGGTGAAACTACCACTATCAATAATCACACTACAAATCTTTCCTTGAACCATGCATCGTGTGTGAAATATGTTATCTCGTTGCATCAAATCATCATTATCAACTAAAGGTTGAACATTAAGAACGCGGCGAGAAACTAAAGATTAATTACCAACATCATAAGTATATGATTCAAGAGCTTCATTATCACTTGACTCACTTTGGTGCTTCTCTTCAAGAGGTGGCATGTCGGCACAATCATCATCACTTACCACTTCTCCACTATCAAGAGTTATCATCAATTTTCGAGTTGGACACTCAGCTTGCACATGTCCATAACCTTGACATTTATAACAACGTACATCCCTCAATCTTGGACTTGGAGTTGACGCCGTTTTTGGGGTGTTCTCCACAGGTTTAGGGACTGATTTTGGGACTTGGGATGATGCACTTGATGTTGGATTGGAGGTGAATTGATGCGGCTTTGACGGTGGTGTAAAAGGGGTAACATTCGGCTTTTGTTCCCTTCGCCAAGGTGGTGGCGGTTGTGAGAACTTACTGATACGAATGGAGTAGGATGAAGTCCAATCCACACGAATTTTCCACAAGTTCGAATCGTTGTGCACCAAAAACTCAATTCACGAAACAAGAACACAATTTGCGGAAAAGAGATATGGAACGAAAAGGCAAGATTAAAATTAACCTAACCCCAACGTTAACACAAATTGAATCAGTTCAACTAATGTAAATCAAAAGTTTAAACCTATCAAGTTTGGCCGGTTCTATAAATCTAGAACTTGTAAGCTTTACCTAAAGTTCCTCACTTAAGGTTTGGCGGGTCTTATGAATTACTCAAGAATAACTCACGTTGATGATGTCAAATTTAATTTAGCAAAGCCAAAATTCTTTCAATTCAACATGAGAAAAACGTTACAATGCTTTCCCTTTTATAGGGAGTAGGTTCGGCCATGCTAAACCAAAAAGGAAACAAAACCCTAGTAGTTGTAAAATACAACTTAACAAACTAACAAACTAATCCTTATTGGAAAAGGATTTTAAGACACGGTTTTTGAAGAAGGCAAAACACGTTTTTGCTTCTCCAATTAAAGACAAACTTATCTCCTAAAAAGTAGGAGATTACTTTCCTAAACTTAAACAAAGACTAAAATCGGTTTTGCCTTGAAGAAGTAAAATTCGATTTTACTTTCTAAAACTTTACTTTCCTAATTATCATGCAAGATAATTGGGCCAAGTAATACCTTATTAACACTTAATAAAAAAACGCCAATTAAGCCCATAAAATCGTTAAGGGGACTTAATTAAAAACAACATAATAAACCGTAAAATATATTAAAAGGTCGTGATCCATTTCAAAGCCCAAAACACGCCTTCTTCTTGGACTTTAATATTTCGGCCTTGACATTATTTCTTCAAGGTGGATCATAAATTGTTATTGAAGAAATATGCCAAAGTACTTCATCTTGAGATGGTTGTGTCGAACTCCTTTGAACATTGGCCATCAACTCACAATGTGTTGATAACAATGCTTGTAATGCTTCCTTCATCCTCTTGCTCCTTGATCTTGTCATTGGACCACCAAGATTTGTTAATGGATCATGGGAAGCTGGATTTGGCAATGTGGACTCGGGCTCATTCCTATCATTCCCTCCCTCCTCGAAAGGATTCGTCCTCGAATCACCTACATCATATAAACTCAAATCAGAAACATTAAAAGTAGATGAAACATTACCATACTCACTCGGTAGTTCGATTCTATATGCATTGTCTCCAATCCTTTCCAAGACTTGAAAAGGACCATCTCCTCTTGGATGAAGTTTAGATTTCCTCTTTTCAGGAAATCTTTCTTTCCTCAAGTGAATCCAAACCCAATCTCCTAGTTCGAAAATCACTTGTCTTCTGCCCTTGTTGGCTTGTTTTGCATATTGCTCATTACGTCTTTGAATATTTTTGTAAACCTTTTCATGTAACTCCTTTACAAAGTCTGCCTTAGCTTTACCTTCCACATTAACAAACTCATTAATAGGAAGAGGCAAAATATCATCAGGGGAAGTTAAAGGATTAAATCCATACACAACTTCAAAAAGGCGAATAACCAGTAGAACTTTGAACAGTTCGGTTATATGCAAATTCAATGTGTGGCAAACAATTCTCCCAATTCTTTAAGTTTTTCTGAATGAGAGCACGAAGTAAATTAGACAATGTACGATTTAGTACTTCTGTTTGACCATCAGTCTGTGGATGTGCAACAGTAGAAAAACAGTAATTTTGTGCCTAATTTATTCCAAAGTGTACGCCAAAAATGTGACAAAAACATAACATCTCTATCACTAACAATACTCTTAGGAATTCCATGCAAACGTTACAATATCCTAAAGAAAAGGTCAGCAATTGTTGGTAGCATCATTAGATTTAGAACATGCATGAAGTGAGCCATTTTCTAATCTATCAACTACAACAAAAATGCTATCATTACCAGTGCGTGATCTAGGTAACCCTACACACAAATCCATAGATATGGTCAATTCAAGGGTGTGCTAGGAACAGGCAGAGGTTGATACAAACCATGAGGCATTACTTTGGGACTTAGCATGCATACACACAATACATTTTTCACAAACCACTTTAACATCTTTAATCAATGTTAAGGCCAATAAAGTGCACATTCAAACAGAAGAGTTTTTAACAATACCAAAATGCCCCATTAACCCTCCCCCATGGGGTAGCTTTTGCCCTCCAAAGAAGGCTCAAGGCTCTTCGAACCCAATCAAAATAAGCTTCCGGATCTGCTTTATCATGAAAAGTAGGCAATGTTAGTTTAACTCCACTAATTGATAAATCAGCATTCTTACCATCTTTAGAAGAATCTATGAATCTCCTAATCTTCCTCATGAAATTCGGTTTCTTCAAAATCTTCCTTTTTTGGAAGAAGAACCTTTTGTTGTGAAGGAAAAATGGTTAAATTATCATTTTTAAAAGAGAGTTTGCGGATCATATCAAATAGAACATCATTAACATACTTTTTGATCCGTTGGGTGACTTTCTTGAGGTGACTTTACATCTCCCTCCATTGTTCCTGGCAAGTTAGTAAACACAAAGAGAGCAAAATAAAGACCTCTCGGGTTTCACTTTTGGGTGAGGTAATACACTCCTCTCTAGTGTAATGGCTTTTCTCCGTGTATACCCTATCTAAAGACACTCAACCAATGAATCTCTCAAACTAATTAAAGCTTACTATTTGTCGATTTTAAGAACAAGTCTCAACCAATTAGTTTCCAAACCAAATCAATTCACAAAAGCCACCAAACCCAAAGAAGTTTGAAAAGAAAAAATTCACAGTCACCAAGAAGATTTAAGATCCGTATGGGGTATAAACCAGATTAATTTCAGAAAGCTACGAATTCAGAAACTAGAGAAGATAACCAAGAAGAGTGTGTTTTTGAATCACTCAATTCCGATTAAAAAATGAGCAAGATATGGCACTTTCGATATTGGTGATTTTCAAAGACGCAAAACAAGAACTTTAGACCTTTTCTTGGGGCTGTTACTTTTTTTATATATCATGGTCGGACTTTTCTCTTTTTTTTTTTATTGAATTGGCCCTCTCTTTTTTTTTTTTAATACACGCCCTCTTTTTTTTTTTTTTTATTCGGACAACCTTGTATAATTCAACACTTTAAGGTTTTAAGACAAGAACCTAGTACAAGTACTTAGGGTTAAGGGTTGTTTCTTGTCTTATGTTGTTACAAACCTTAATTTCTCCAAAACCAAATTCAGCAACAAGAATTCAAATAATTCACCAAATATAAGGAATTTCAATATGCTTCTTTAACAAGATAATCAAGGATTTCAACAAGAAGCAAGAATCAAGCTCCAAGATTCAAATTATTGACCACTTTCAGATTTTCAAGAAAATCCAAGATTTCAAGAAAGTGGTCAAGAACCTCGTCTTTTTGAGATGGTGAAAAAGTTTATCAAAAACACTTTGATGGCAATCGAAATGACGAAAATAAAACAAAAGAAAGATCAAGAAAAGCATGAGAACAAGGAAGTTATGAAATTTTGAATAGAAACCCTAATTTCACAAACCCTAGTTTGACAAACCCTAATTCTTTGGGACGTGATTCAGCAAGGAATGACTCAAGAATTCCACACTATGATGATGAACAAGAACAATGCAAGAATTATGAAGAAAAACAAGCAGCAAAACACGACACAAAATAGCAAGATCAACACAACAAAAATCGCAAAAAAAAAATCGAGCAAGCACATGAAACACCGAATTGGGACAGATTTTTAGCAAACAACATTGCATGCGATTTTGACGTAATTTAAAAACTGAACTATGGCAACCTTGGACAGCAATAAAGACACGAACACAGCAACAAAAAGACACCACAAAAGCTGCCAGAATTTGACGCAACAAATCAGCAAGAAGGACGCCAAAAGAAGGACAAGATCCGAGAAGAGAAAAACAAGAACAAGACTTCAAATAAAAAGAATAATTACCGAATTTGATGAACAACCTGGATTGCTCTGATACCAATTGATACGAATGGAGTAGGATGAAGTCCAATCCACACGAATTTTCCATAAGTTCGGATCGTTGTGCACTAAAAACTCAATTCAAGAAACAAGAACAACAATTTACGGAAAAGAGATATGGAACGAAAAGGCAAGATTAAAATTAACCTAACCCCCAACGTTAACACAAATTGAATCAGCTTCAACTAATGTAAAATCAAAAGTTTTAAACCTATCAAGTTTGGCTGTTCTATAAATCTAGAACTTGTAAGCGATTTACCTAAAGTTCCTCACTTAAGGTTTGGCGGGTCTTATGAATTACTCAATGGATAAATCACGTTGATGGATGTCAAATTTTAATTTAGCAAAGCCAAAATTCTTTCAATTCAACATTGAGAAAAATGTTACAAATGCTTTCCCTTTTATAGGGAGTAGGTTCGGCCATGCTAAACCAAAAGGAAACAAAACCCTAGTAGTTGTAAAATACAACTTAACAAACTAACAAACTAATCCTTATTGGAAAAGGATTTTAAGACACGGTTTTTGAAGAAGGCAAAACACGTTTTTGCTTCTCCAATTAAAGACAAACTTATCTCCTAAAAAGTAGGAGATTACTTTCCTAAACTTAAACAAAGACTAAAATCGGTTTTGCCTTGAAGAAGCAAAAATTTGATTTTACTTTCTAAAACTTTACTTTCCTAATTATCATGCAAGCTAATTGGGCCAAGTAATACCTTATTAACACTTAATAAAAAACGCCAATTAAGCCCCATAAATCGTTAAGTGGACTTAATTAAAAACAACATAATAAACCCTAAAATATATTAAAAGTCGTGATCCCATTTCAAAGCCCCAAAACATCCGCCCTCTTCTTGATTTAATATTTTCGGCCTTCACATTATTTCTTCAAGGTGGATCATAAATTGTTGTGAAGAAATATGCCAAAGTCCTTCATTCTTGAGATGGTTTGTGGTCGAACTCCTTTGAACATTGGCCAATCAACTCACAATGTGTTGATAACCAATGCTTTAATCTGCTTTCTTCATTCTCTTGCTCCCTTGATCTTGTCATTGAGTACGCACCAAGATTTGTTAATTGGATCATGGGAAGCTGGAATTGGCAATGTGGACTCGGGCTCATTCCCTATCATTAATGATAAGGTGAACCCTAACTCAACCTGAAAACCATGGTGTCCAAGTGAGGTTTGGCCCAACCTTATATACTAGCCTGGACCCTCCTTGTGGAACTGATGTGGGATTCACATCATTCACCCCACTCTTAAAGAGCAGGACTGCCCCTCAGCTCGGCGATCTGACGGACCCCCCGGGGCCTCAACTGCCTCCGTCGGCGTTCTGTCGCGTAGCCCAAGGGCAGGGTGTGGGTTCGCACAAGTGGCTCTGATACCAAATGATAAGGTGAACCCTAACTCAACCTGAAAACCATGGTGTCCAAGTGAGGTTGACCCACCTTATATACTAGCCTGGACCTCCTTGTGGAACTGATGTGGGATTCACATCACTTACTCTTCCCTTTCATGTGCCTTTCAATCTTGATTGCTTTGTGGACAAGTTAGTAATATCAACATAACTTTGCAATCCACATGATGAAGCCAATCAGAATGCATACCTCTCAAAAACCTTTCGATTGTAGAGTCGGGATCCTCTTGATCATTAGCTTTAATCATCAAAGCGTTCCATTTCATGGTAATACTCCTTCAACGATTTATTACCTTGCCACAGAGAGTTGCAATTTTCTGTTCAATTCACGGTTGTAATGAGAAAGGACATACTTCTTCCTCATAAGCATCTTCATTTGGCTCCAAGTCTTAACTGGCCTTTCTCCATCTTGACGTCTAGACCTTATAACCTCATCCCACCATAAACTAGCAAAATCCTTAAGGTGCATAAAAGCAAGTCGGTACTTTTTCTTTCGGGGTAATCATGGCTTTCAAAGAAGTGCTCAAGCTCACGAAACCCAATCAAAATAAGCCTCGAGATCCTGTCTTTACCATGGAAGTTGGGATAGTTAGTTTAACAGAAAGCAATGGAAATCTTAGACTTGTCACCTTTCTTAGAAGAGCTCGTGCCCTCCTCTTCCTCCTCCTCATCATGACTAGAATAATTGTTGGGCTCAAACTCAACTCTTCGGGATCTAGGACCCTTAGGTGGTGGTGAAGACAAACTATCAACTTTGAGTGTGAGTTTTCGGATCATGTCAAAGAGGACATCGTTAGTGAACTTTTGGTCCACTACCTTTGGTGATTTAGATTCATCACCCTCCATTTGTACCTTCAAGTTAGTAGAAACACAAGAAATATATAGAAATATACCTCACGGGTTCCCACAATATGGGTAGTATATGCTCTCCTCTCTAGTGTAGAGGTTTTTCTCGTGTATACCCTATCTAATCTCTCAACAATGAATCTCTCAAACTAATTTAGCTTACTGTTCATTGATTATAATAACAATTCTCAACCGAATAATCCAACAAATCAATTCACACAAGTAAAGCCAATGAAGTTTGAAGGAAAATCACGTCACTAGAACAATTTATAGAACACGTATGGGGTATAAATAGATTAACTCCAGAATACTATGAAAAACAGAAAGTAGACAGAAAAAAAAGAAAAATGGTTTTTGAATCACTCAATTCCGAGCTAAAATGATCAAGATATGGCACTTTTAATATTGGTGATTTTCAAAGAACAAACAAGAACTTTAGTTCTTTTCTTTGGCTATCTTTATTTTTTTTTTTATATAAATATGGTCCGACTTTTTCTTTCTTTTCTCTCTCTTTTTTTTTTAATTGGGACTTTTTTTTTTTGAATTCAGCCTTTTTTTTTTTTTTAATTCGGACAACCTTAAACAAATCAAACTTTAAGGTTTTTAAGACAAGAACCTAGTACAAGTACTTAGGTTTAAGGATGTTGTCTTGTCTTATGTTGTTCAAACCTTAATTTCTTCAAAATTTTCAGCCAACAAGAATTTCAAATAACTCACCAAATATAAGGAATTTCAATATGCTTCCTTATCAAGATAATCAAGATTTGCAACAAGAAGCAAGAATCAAGCTCAAGATTCAAATTTTGACATTTTCGGATTTTCAAGAAAATCAAGATTTTCAAGAAAGTGGTCAAGAACTCATTTTTTTGAGATGGTGAAAAAGTTTGATCAAAACACACTTTGATAACAATGGAATGACGAAACCAACAAAAAAAAGATCAAGAAACGGATGAGAAACAAGGAAGTTATGAAATTTCTACCAAGAAACCCTAATTTCACAAACCCTAATAGTTTGGACGTGAAAACAGCAATAATGACTCAAGAATTCCACACTATGATGATGAACACAACAATGCAGAATTTATGAAAAGAAAACAGCAGCAAGACGCAACAAATTTCAACAAGAAAGCAGCACAAATCCGAGAAGCAAGATGAAGATAATTTCGGGCAGATTTGAGCAAGTATTGTGCATGCGATTTTTACGAAATTAATGACTGAACCTATCACGACCTAGGACAGCAAGAAGGACTCACAAACAGTAGCAAAAATGAAGAAAAATCTGCAGCAAAAAGAACGACACAAAACAGCAAGAAAACGAGACACGCAAAAACCTAAATAAAGAATGATAAAACCTGAAATTTGATGAACATCCTGGATTTCTCTGATACCAATTGATACGAGTTGACCTAGGAAGGACCTTGATCTCACGTATTTTTCCACAAACCTTTGGATCGTTGTACACCAAACTCAACACAATCACGAACAAGAAACACAAAACAAAGCGGAAAGAACAAGATGAAACGCAAGGACAAAGATTGAAGCAATCTACACCCCAACGTTATAACAAAAAGAATTAACTTAACTAATGTAAATCAAAAGTTAAATCTCTTCAGTTTGGCGAGTTCTTTAAATCAAGAACGGGTAAGCTAACCTATAGCTCCTCACTAAGGGTTCGCGTGTCTTATGAAAACAAAATTGAAATCAATTGAATCCTCACGTTTTTCTTTCAACTTTTCACGGCTTGTAGAAGGCTTAAGCAATGCTTAATTTTTATCAAAATTCATCTTATTATTTCATGTGAAAACTCACCTATAAATAGGCGTACAAAAAACATGAATACCCGTAGCTTAAATCCTAATTACAACTTAGTTTCCAAATTGGAAAAGGAAACCAATAACTAAAGACAAACTTAAGTTTCCTAATCATAGCAAATCGGTTATGAAGAAGTAAAAACCGATTTGTACTCTTACTTTCCTAAATCCTCCTAAAAAGTAGGAGATTACTTTCCTAATTACCATGCAAGGTAATTGGGCCATGTAATGACTTATTAATTAACGAAAATAAAGCCCAATTAATTAATGTTAATGGACTTATTATTACAACTAAAATAAATACTAAAGATTAACAATGGCGTGATCCAATAATGACAAAGCCCAAGCACGCCATCTTGATCTTCAATGTAGGTCCACTGAACATTCGAGATGAAAATTTCGGTCATGCATACTAAGGTCCCTTCCATCAACGTTTTGAAGGCATTTTCCACGTTATAATGTCAGAATCTCGGAAAACTTAAAACAGGAAAGTTTGAGCTCTATCTCTTATCGTTCCAGGGCTTCTTGAATCATGCATGCCGAGTTATATCGAAAGAGTTATGGCAAGAATACCAAAACGTCACAGAAACTTTCAGGATTGACAATTTGACTTTAACACCACGGACATGGACACGGGCTCATTCTCATCAATTGTTATTGAAGAAACATGCCAAATGACTCCATGTTGAGATGGTTTGGCCTCCAAGGATAAGAATCTCCAAGAACTTCACAATGTGTTGATAACAAGCTTTGCAAGGCTTGTTTCATCCTTTTGCTCCTTAGTCTTGTCATTGGCCCATCAAGATTCTCCAATGGATCATGCAGCTCGGCTTTGGCACTATGGACATGGATGGATTGCTATCATTCCCTCCCTCCTCGAAAGGATTCGTCCTCGAATCACCTACATCATACAAAGACCAATCAGAAACATTGAATGTAGATGAACATTGCCATACTCACTTGGAAGTTCGATTTTGTACAGCCATTGTCGCCTATCCTTTCCAAGACTCGAAAAGGACCATCTCCTCGTGGATGAAGTTTAGATTTCCTCTTTTCAGGAAACCTCTCTTCCTCAAGTGAATCCAAACTCAATCTCTTGGTTCGGAAAATCACTTGTCATCTACCCTTAATTGGCTTGCTTAGCGAATTGTTCATTTTGCCTCTCAATGTTAGTTGCGAACCCTGTCATGTAACTCCCTTACAAAATCAGCTTTCTTTTTACCTTCAGCATTACAAACTCAAACAGGTAAAGGCAAAATCCAATGGAGTGTAAGATTAAAACCATACACAACCTCAAAAGGTGAACAATTAGTAGAGCTATGCATTAGTTCGATTATAAGCAAACTCAATATGTGGTAAACATCCTTCCCAATTCTTTAAGTTTTTCTGAATAAGTGCACGAAGTAAGGTAGACAAAGTTCTATTAACTACTTCAATTTTGCCCATCAGTTTGTGGGTGTGCAACAGTAGAAACAGTAATTTAGTACCTAACTTATTCCAAAGATTACGCCAAAAGTGATGACAAAAACTTGACATCTCTATCACTAACAATACTCTTAGGCAATCCATGGCAACCTTACAATTTACTTAAAAAGAAACAAATCAGCAATTCGAGTAGCATCATTAGGACTTAGAACAAGCAATAAAGTGTGCCATTTTACTAAATCTATCAACTACCACAAAAATGCTATCATGACCATTGCGTGACCTAGGCAAACCAAGCACAAAATCCATAGAAATATCAATCCAAGGATAATTAGGAACAGACAAAGGTTGATACAAACCATGAGGCATCACTTTAGATTTCGATTGTTTACACACAATGCATTTATCACAAACACTTTTAACATCTTTAATCATGTTAGGCCAATAAAAGTGCTCATTCAAAACAGCAAGTGTTTTAGCAATACCAAAGTGCCCCATTAACCCTCCCCCATGGGTTTCCTTAACAAGTAATTCACGAATGGAACATTGGGGAATACAAAGTTTATCTTTCTTAATCAAGAAACCATCATAAACATAGTAGTCACCATTCGGTTTATTCAAGCAAAGATCAAAGTTGGCGTGAAAATCATGATCATCCTTATACAAATCCTTAATCAATTCAAAACCAAGTAACTTAGCATGCAAATAGGTAAATAAGGTGTATTTCCTAGATAATGCATCGGCTACTACATTCTCATGACCAGATTTGTACTTAACAACATATGGAAAGGTTTCAATAAATTCTAACCACTTAGCATGTCTTTTATTCAATTTACCTTGAGTCTTCAAAAATTTAAGACTTTCGTGATCAGAATGTATAATGAATTCCTTTGGCCATAGATAATGTTGCCAAACTTGTAATGACCTTACCAAATCATACAACTCCATGTCATAAGTTGCATACTTCAAAGCTGCCCCATTGAGCTTTTCACTAAAATAAGCCACGGGTCTAGATTCCTGTATTAAAACAGCACCAATACCAATCCCGGAGGCATCACAGTGTATCTCAAAAGCTTTATTAAAGTTAGGCAAAGCAAGTAAAGGGGCATGAGTCAACATATACTTCAATTTGTTAAAGGCGTTTTCATGCTCTTCATTCCAAACAAATGTAACATTTTTCTTTACAAGTTCATTTAAAGGTGCTGCTATAGAACTAAAGTCTTTAACAAACCTTCTATAAAAACTTGCCAAACCATGAAAACTCCTAACTTGACTAGCATTAATAGGTCTCGGCCAATCCATGATTGCCTTAACTTTTGACTCATCAACAGCAACGCCTTGAGAACTTACAACATAACCCAAAAAGATAATAGATTCAAGACAAAAAGAACACTTTTAAGGTTAGCATAAAGCTTGTTCTCACGAAGAATAGCAAACACACATCTCAAATGTTCAACATACTCATCAAGTGTTTTGCTATACACAAGGATATCATCAAAATAGACTACAACAAATTTGCCAATAAAGTGACAAAAAACATGATTCATAAGCCTCATGAAAGTACTAGGTGCATTAGATAAGCCAAAAGGCATGACCAACCATTCATACAACCCATACTTTGTTTTAAAAGCAGTTTTCCATTCATCACCTTCTTTCATGCGAATTTGATAATAGCCACTTTTAAGATCTATCTTGGAAAATATGCATGAACCATATAACTCATCAAGCATGTCATCTAATCTAGGAATTGGATGTCTATACTTAATAGTTATTTTATTTACAGTACGACAGTCAACACACATACGCCAAGATTCTTTCTTTTTAGGAACTAATATGACAGGAACGGAACATGGACTAAGAGATTCACGCACAATATCTTTTTCAAGGAGTTCATCCACTTGACGTTGAATCTCTTTTGTTTCCTCAGGGTTAGCTCTATAAGCTGGCCGATTTGGAATTTGTGCTCCAGGTATGAAATCAATTTGATGTTCAATACCTTTAATTGGCGGCAAACCAATTGGTAATTCCTCGGGAAACACGTCTTGATATTCCTACAAGAGAGAGTAAATAAGACTAGGCAAATAAGCAAGGTGATCACTATCAATGATAAGTACAAACTCCTTGCGATACATTAAGTACAAATATTGCCTATCAACTAATGCTCTCTTAATCTCATTAGCAGAAGCAAAATGACAAGATTTTGAAACAACTATATCATGACTATTACAAGATTTCGATCCACTATTACATTGTTTCACTTGCAATTTCTTTTCCTTTGCGGCGTTTGCATCTCTAGTAGCTTGAATGATTCTTGTTTGATCTTCAAAGATTTGTGCAGGAGTCAAAGCGTGAAGATTAAACCTCTTTCCTTCATATACAAAGCTATAGAAATTTTTCTTGGCATGGTAAATCACATCACAATCAAATTGCCAAGGACGCCCAAGTAAAATATGACTTGCTTCAATAGGAACAACATCACATAAAACAGTATCAACATACTTCCCAATGGTAAAAGAAAACTTAACTTGTTTGGTAACTCGTGTATCAACCGAATTATTTAACCATTGAAGACGATAAGGCTTGGGATGTTTCATGCAAGTCAAATTCAATTTGTTCACAAATAAAGTGCTCGCCACATTGGTGCAACTACCACTATCAATAATCACACTACAAATCTTTCCTTGAACAATGCATCGTGTGTGAAATATGTTATCTCATTGCATCAAATCATCGTTATCAACTAAAGGTTGAACATTAAGAACACAGCGAGAAACTAAAGAGTAGTTACCAACATCATATGTATATGATTCAAGAGCTTCATTATCACTTGACTCACTTTGGTGCTTCTCTTCAAGAGGTGGCATGTCGGCACAATCATCATCACTTACCACTTCTCCACAATCAAGAGTTATCATCAATTTTCGAGTTGGGCACTCAGCCTGCACATGTCCATAACCTTGACATTTATAACAACGAACATCCCTCAATCTTGGACTAGGAGTTGACGCCGTTTTTGGGGTGTTCTCCACAGGTTTAGGGACTGATTTTGAGACTTGAGATGCTGCAGTTGATGTCGGATTGGAGGTGAATTGACACGGTTTTGACGGTGGTGTAAAAGGAGTAACATTCGGCTTTTGTTCCCTTCGTCAAGGTGGTGGCGGTTGTGAGAACTTACTCTTCCCTTTCATGTGATATTAATGAACTTGTCCACAAAGCAATCAAGATTGAAAGGCACATGAAAGGGAAGAGTAAGTTCTCACAACCGCCACCACCTTGGCGAAGGGAACAAAAGCCGAATGTTACCCCTTTTATACCACCGTCAAAGCCGCATCAATTCACCTCCAATCCAACATCATGTGCATCATCCCAAGTCCCAAAATCAGTCCCTAAACCCGTGGAGAACACCCCAAAAATGGCATCAACTCCTAGTCCAAGATTGAGGGATGTTCGTTGTTATAAATGTCAAGGTTATGGACATGTGCAAGCTGAGTGTCCAACTCGAAAATTGATGATAACTCTTGATAGTGGAGAAGTGGTAAGTGATGATGATTGTGCAGACATGCCACCTCTTAAAGAGAAGCACCAAAGTGAGTCAAGTGATAATGAAGCTCTTGAATCATATACTTATGATGTTGGTAATTACTCTTTAGTTTCTCGCCGTGTTCTTAATGTTCAACCTTTAGTTGATAATGATGATTTGATGCAACGAGATAACATATTTCACACACGATGCATGGTTCAAGGAAAGATTTGTAGTGTGATTATTGATAGTTGTAGTTGCACCAATGTGGCGAGCACTTCGTTTGTGAATAAATTGAATTTGACTTGCATGAAACATTCCAAGCCTTATCGTCTTCAATGGTTAAATAATTTGGTTGATACACGAGTTACCAAACAAGTTAAGTTTTCTTTTACCATTGGGAAGTATGTTGATACTATTTTATGTGATGTTGTTCCAATGGAAGCAAGTCATATTTTACTTGGGCGTCCTTGGCAATTTGATTGTGATGTGATTTATCATGCCAAGAAAAATTTCTATAGCTTTGTATACGAAGGAAAGAGGTTTAATCTTCACGCTTTGA
This sequence comes from Ophiorrhiza pumila, assembly GCA_016586305.1. Lineage (NCBI taxonomy): Eukaryota > Viridiplantae > Streptophyta > Magnoliopsida > Gentianales > Rubiaceae > Ophiorrhiza > Ophiorrhiza pumila. Next base: position 18,886,159 of record BLIW01000010.1, read on the forward strand.
CTCCTGCACAAGTCTTTGAAGATCAAACAAGAATCATTCAAGCTACCAGAGATGCAAACGCCGCAAAGGAGAAGAAATTGCAAGAGAAACAATGTAATAATGGATCGAAATCTTGTAATAGTCATGATATAGTTGTTTCAAAATCTTGTCATTTTGCTTCTTCTAATGAGATTGAGAGAGCCTTACTAGCTAGGCAATCAATGTACTTACTTGGTGATAGTGTTCACGAATTTTCTTGTTTGCTGCCTAGTACATTTGTTTTGCAGGTTTTTGGAGTTCCTAAATGCTTAATGGAGTTCGAAATAACTCATTATCAATTGCAAGGAATCCAATCTGCCTTAGCTTGTTTTCCACAAGGTAAGCAAGGTAAGTTAGGTAAGTATGAAAGCTTATTGGTTGATTTCAATGGTTTTAAAGTAAAGAACTTTGTTAACGTTAATGCTATTGATTTTCAAAGTTTGATTTCTGTTTTGAATCAATTTCAATGTCTTTCACACACCTTTGAAACATTAGTTCGAAATTCTTTAACATGTGCATTAAAATCCAATGATTTGTGTTTTGGTAAGCAAATTATTTCACATAATTCTTCAATTATGAAATCCAATTATTTCGTTTTGAATGAGTTTATGTATAGTTTCTTCACATGCTATGTTGCTTATCTCATACATGAATTATATTTTGAGCTTAATATTGATAATTTCGAACTACATCAAACCTTTGCATGCACTCATTCAAGTGTTAATTATATTGACTCTACTTGTTGGGTTAATGATTCTTTTGATTCTTTATTTCGTGATTTTGTTAACATCCATCAAGTTCAAAGAGGTCCTTGGATAATTCAACACTTGTATGGTAAGTTATCTCCGTTCCAAATTTCTTTTGAATTCCAAGAGGTAAAATTTTCTGTTTACAACTATTCAATAGATTGTTTACATTCTAGTTTTTGGAATTACACTCTCATATTTGATAACTTTTGCATGTTTTTAGAGGTCTTAATACGTTCATGTGATTTGCACTTTCTCAAGGATGCATATATGTTTTCTTGTTATGAATTTTCATGTCTTTATGATTCTATTCATATATGTTTACATCCTTTGCTTACATTACATGTTAATAACGTAAATAATGTGTTCATGACTGTTGTTAGTGAATTCATATTGATTAGTTCTTTAATTAAGAACATTCGATTTTCTGATTTGCATAAACTATATGATAGTTATTTGCATAATTGTTTTGAATTCATTGACTTCAACATTATGACTCATGCAAAATTTGTTACGACTAATCATGTTATATGTATTTCGATTTTGCATACATATTCTGCCCGTTCTATTCTTTTGGTGAAAGGAAATTATTCTACGTATTGTTTTAGATTTTTGTGCTTTCTTTTACCTTATACATTTGTCTTGTTTTGGCAGGATATAACTTCTTGTTGCTCGAGATGTGCATCTTCCCAATTTTATTTGGCTCGAGTTTGCATTGGGTTCATCATATTGGTGTTTGATCCAGGAACTCACTTTCAAGATTCGAGGACGAATCCTTTCGAGGAGGGAGGGAATGATGAGAATGAGCCCGTGTCCATGTCCGTGGTGTTAAAGTCAAATTGTCATCCTGAAAGTTTCTGTCACATTTTGGTATTCTTGCCATAACTCTTTCGATATAACTCGGAATTGCATGATTCAAGAAGCCCTGGAACGATAAGAGATAGAGCTACAACTTTTATGTTTTAACTTTTCCGCGATTCGGACATTATAACCGTTGAAAATGCCTTCCAAAGTTGATGACGGGATTTTGGCCGAATTTTCATCTCGAATTTCATGGACTACATTGAAGACCAAGATGGCGTGCTTGGGCTTTGTCATTATTGGATCACGCCATTGTTAATCTTTAGGATTTATTTAAGTTGTAATAATAAGTCCATTAACATTAATTAATTGGGCTTTTTTTTCGTTAATTAATAAGTCATTACTTGGCCCAATTATCTTGCATGGTAATTAGGAAAGTAATCTCCTACTTTTTAGGAGGATTTAGGAAAGTAAGAGTACAAATCGGTTTTTACTTCTTAATAACCGATTTGCTATGATTAGGAAACTTAAAGTTTGTCTTTTAGTTATTGGTTTCCTTTTCCAATTTGGAAACTAAGTTGTAATAGGATTAAGCTAGGGTTTCATGTTTTTGTAGCCTATTTATAGGTGAGTTTTTCACATGAAATAATAAGATGAATTTTGATAAAATTAAGCATCGCTTAAGCCTTCTTCCAGCTATGAAAAGTTGAAAGAAAAATGTGAGGATTTAATTGATTTCAATTGTGTTTTCATAAGACCCGCGAAGCCTTAGTGAGGAGCTATAGGTTAGCTTACCCGTTCTTGATTTAAAGAACTCGCCAAACTGAAGAGATTTAACTTTTGATTTACATTAGTTAAGTTAATTCTTTTTGTTATAACGTTGGGGTGTAGATTGCTTCAATCTTTGTCCTTGCGTTTCATCTTGTTCTTTCCGCTTTGTTTTGTGTTTCTTGTTCGTGATTGTGTTGAGTTTGGTGTACAACGATCCAAAGATTTGTGGAAAATACATGAGATCAAGGTCCTTCCTAGGTCAACTCGTATCATTAGTCGTAAAAAATTTTGCATGAGTCATAATGTTGAAGTCAATGAATTCAAAACAATTATGCAAATAACTATCATATAGTTTATGCAAATCAGAAAATTGAATGTTCTTAATTAAAGAACTAATCAATATGAATTCACTAACAACATTCATGAACACATGATTTACGTTATTAACTTGTAATGTAAGCAAAGGATGTAAACATATATGAATAGAATCATAAAGACACGAAAATTCATAACAAGAAAACATATATGCATCCTTGAGAAAGTGCAAATCACATGAACGTATTAAGACCTCTAAAAACATGCAAAAGTTATCAAATATGAGAGTGTAATTCCAAAAACTAGAATGTAAACAATCTATTGAATAGTTGTAAACAGAAAATTTTACCTCTTGGAATTCAAAAGAAATTTGGAACGGAGATAACTTACCATACAAGTGTTGAATTATCCAAGGACCTCTTTGAACTTGATGGATGTGAGCAAAATCACGAAATAAAGAATCAAAAGAATCATTAACCCAACAAGTAGAGTCAATATAATTAACACTTGAATGAGTGCATGCAAAGGTTTGATGTAGTTCGAAATTATCAATATTAAGCTCAAAATATAATTCATGTATGAGATAAGCAACATAGCATGTGAAGAAACTATACATAAACTCATTCAAAACGAAATAATTGGATTTCATAATTGAAGAATTATGTGAAATAATTTGCTTACCAAAACACAAATCATTGGATTTTAGTGCACATGTTAAAGAATTTTGAACTAATGTTTCAAAGGTGTGTGAAAGACATTGAAATTGATTCAAAACAGAAATCAAACTTTGAAAATCAATAGCATTGGCGTTAACAATGTTCTTTACTTTAAAACCATTGAAATCAACCAATAAGCTTTCATACTTACCTAACTTACCTTGCTTACCTTGTGAAAAACAAGCTAAGGCGGATTGGATTCCTTGCAATTGATAATGAGTTATTTCGAACTCCATTAAGCACTTAGGAACTCCGAAACCTGCAAAACAAAGGAACTTGGCAGCAAACAATTCAAATGGTGATCACTATCATCAAGTAAGTACATTGATTGCCTATCTAGTATTCCTCTCTTAAACTCGCTAGAAGAAGCAAAATGACAAGATTTTGAAACAACTATATCATGACTATTACAAGATTTCGATCCATTATTACATTGTTTCTCTTGCAATTTCTTCTCCTTTGCGGCGTTTGCATCTCTGGTAGCTTGAATGATTCTTGTTTGATCTTCAAAGACTTGTGCAGGAGTCAAAGCGTGAAGATTAAACCTTTTTCCTTCGTATACAAAGCTATAGAAATTTTTCTTGGCATGATAAATCACATCACAATCAAATTGCCAAGGACGCCCAAGTAAAATATGACTTGCTTCCATGGGAACAACATCACATAAAATAGTATCAACATACTTCCCAATGGTAAAAGAAAACTTAACTTGTTTGGTAACTCGTGTATCAACCGAATTATTTAACCATTGAAGACGATAAGGCTTGGGATGTTTCATGCAAGTCAAATTCAATTTATTCACAAACAAAGTGCTCGCCACATTGGTGAAACTACCACTATCAATAATCACACTACAAATCTTTCCTTGAACCATGCATCGTGTGTGAAATATGTTATCTCGTTGCATCAAATCATCATTATCAACTAAAGGTTGAACATTAAGAACACGGCGAGAAACTAAAGAGTAATTACCAACATCATAAGTATATGATTCAAGAGCTTCATTATCACTTGACTCACTTTGGTGCTTCTCTTCAAGAGGTGGCATGTCGGCACAATCATCATCACTTACCACTTCTCCACTATCAAGAGTTATCATCAATTTTCGAGTTGGACACTCAGCTTGCACATGTCCATAACCTTGACATTTATAACAACGTACATCCCTCAATCTTGGACTAGGAGTTGACGCCGTTTTTGGGGTGTTCTCCGCAGGTTTAGGGACTGATTTTGGGACTTGGGATGATGCACTTGATGTTGGATTGGAGGTGAATTGATGCGGCTTTGACGGTGGGGTAAAAGGGGTAACATTCGGCTTTTGTTCCCTTCGCCAAGGTGGTGGCGGTTGTGAGAACTTACTGATACGAATGGAGTAGGATGAAGTCCAATCCACACGAATTTTCCACAAGTTCGAATCGTTGTGCACCAAAAACTCAATTCACGAAACAAGAACACAATTTGCGGAAAAGAGATATGGAACGAAAAGGCAAGATTAAAATTAACCTAACCCCAACGTTAACACAAATTGAATCAGTTCAACTAATGTAAATCAAAAGTTTAAACCTATCAAGTTTGGCCGGTTCTATAAATCTAGAACTTGTAAGCTTTACCTAAAGTTCCTCACTTAAGGTTTGGCGGGTCTTATGAATTACTCAAGAATAACTCACGTTGATGATGTCAAATTTAATTTAGCAAAGCCAAAATTCTTTCAATTCAACATGAGAAAAACGTTACAATGCTTTCCCTTTTATAGGGAGTAGGTTCGGCCATGCTAAACCAAAAAGGAAACAAAACCCTAGTAGTTGTAAAATACAACTTAACAAACTAACAAACTAATCCTTATTGGAAAAGGATTTTAAGACACGGTTTTTGAAGAAGGCAAAACACGTTTTTGCTTCTCCAATTAAAGACAAACTTATCTCCTAAAAAGTAGGAGATTACTTTCCTAAACTTAAACAAAGACTAAAATCGGTTTTGCCTTGAAGAAGTAAAATTCGATTTTACTTTCTAAAACTTTACTTTCCTAATTATCATGCAAGATAATTGGGCCAAGTAATACCTTATTAACACTTAATAAAAAAACGCCAATTAAGCCCATAAAATCGTTAAGGGGACTTAATTAAAAACAACATAATAAACCGTAAAATATATTAAAAGGTCGTGATCCATTTCAAAGCCCAAAACACGCCTTCTTCTTGGACTTTAATATTTCGGCCTTGACATTATTTCTTCAAGGTGGATCATAAATTGTTATTGAAGAAATATGCCAAAGTACTTCATCTTGAGATGGTTGTGTCGAACTCCTTTGAACATTGGCCATCAACTCACAATGTGTTGATAACAATGCTTGTAATGCTTCCTTCATCCTCTTGCTCCTTGATCTTGTCATTGGACCACCAAGATTTGTTAATGGATCATGGGAAGCTGGAATTGGCAATGTGGACTCGGGCTCATTCCTATCATTCCCTCCCTCCTCGAAAGGATTCGTCCTCGAATCACCTACATCATATAAACTCAAATCAGAAACATTAAAAGTAGATGAAACATTACCATACTCACTCGGTAGTTCGATTCTATATGCATTGTCTCCAATCCTTTCCAAGACTTGAAAAGGACCATCTCCTCTTGGATGAAGTTTAGATTTCCTCTTTTCAGGAAATCTTTCTTTCCTCAAGTGAATCCAAACCCAATCTCCTGGTTCGAAAATCACTTGTCTTCCGCCCTTGTTGGCTTGTTTTGCATATTGCTCATTACGTCTTTGAATATTTTTGTAAACCTTTTCATGTAACTCCTTTACAAAGTCTGCCTTAGCTTTACCTTCCACATTAACAAACTCATTAATAGGAAGAGGCAAAATATCAAGGGAAGTTAAAGGATTAAATCCATACACAACTTCAAAAGGCGAATAACCAGTAGAACTTTGAACAGTTCGGTTATATGCAAATTCAATGTGTGGCAAACAATTCTCCCAATTCTTTAAGTTTTTCTGAATGAGAGCATGAAGTAAATTAGACAATGTACGATTTAGTACTTCTGTTTGACCATCAGTCTGTGGATGTGCAACAGTAGAAAACAGTAATTTTGTGCCTAATTTATTCCAAAGTGTACGCCAAAAATGTGACAAAAACATAACATCTCTATCACTAACAATACTCTTAGGAATTCCATGCAAACGTACAATATCCTTAAAGAAAAGGTCAGCAATTTTGGTAGCGTCATTAGATTTAGAACATGCAATGAAGTGAGCCATTTTACTAAATCTATCAACTACAACAAAAATGCTATCATTACCAGTGCGTGATCTAGGTAACCCTAACACAAAATCCATAGATATGTCAATTCAAGGGTTGCTAGGAACAGGCAGAGGTTGATACAAACCATGAGGCATTACTTTGGACTTAGCATGATGACACACAATACATTTTTCACAAACACTTTTAACATCTTTAATCATGTTAGGCCAATAAAAGTGCACATTCAAAACAGAGAGTGTTTTAACAATACCAAAATGCCCCATTAACCCTCCCCCATGGGGTAGCTTTTGCCCTCAAAGAAGTGCTCAAGCTCTCGAACCCAATCAAAATAAGCTTCCGGATCTGCTTTATCATGAAAAGTAGGCAATGTTAGTTTAACTCCACTAATTGATAAATCAGATTTCTTACCATCTTTAGAAGAATCTATGAACTCCTAATCTTTCTCATGAAATTCGGTTTCTTCAAATCTTCCTTTTTTGGAAGAAGAACCTTTTGTTGGTGAAGGAAAAATGGTTAAATTATCATTTTTTAAAGAGAGTTTGCGGATCATATCAAATAGAACATCATTAACATATTTTTGATCCGTTGGGTGATTTTCTTGAGGTGATTTACCATCTCCCTCCATTGTTCCTGCAAGTTAGTAAAAACAACAAGAGAGCAAAATAAAGACCTCTCGGGTTGTCACTTTTGGTGAGTAATACACTCCTCTCTAGTGTAATGGCTTTTCTTGTGTATACCCTATCTAAACACTCAACAATGAATCTCTCAAACTAATTAAAGCTTACTGTTTGTCGATTTTAAGAACAAGTCTCAACCAATTAGTTCAAACAAATCAATTCACAAAAGCACAACCAAAGAAGTTTGAAAAGAAAAATTCACGTCACAAGAAGATTTTAAGATCACGTATGGGGTATAAACAGATTAATTTCAGAAAGCTACGAATTCAGAAACTAGAGAAGATAACAAGAAGATGTGTTTTTGAATCACTCAATTCCGATTAAAAATGAGCAAGATATGGCACTTTCAATATTGGTGATTTTCAAAGAGCAAACAAGAACTTTAGTCCTTTTCTTGGGCTGTTTACTTTTTTTTATATATATATGGTCCGACTTTTCTCTTTTTTTTTTTGAATTGGGCCTCTCTTTTTTATTAATACACGGCCTTTTTTTTTTTTTTTAATTCGGACAACCTTGTACAATTCAACACTTTAAGGTTTTAAGACAAGAACCTAGTACAAGTACTTAGGTTTAAGGCAAATCCAGATGATAAGCCAAATCAGAATGCATACCTCTCAAAAACCTTTCAATTGTAGAGTCGGGATCCTCCTGAACATTAGCTTTAATCATCAAAGCTTCCATCTCATGGTAATACTCCTCAACCAATTTATTACCTTGCACAAGAGAGTGCAATTTTCTGTTCAATTCACGGATGTAATGAGAAGGGACATACTTCTTCCTCATAAGCATCTTCATTTGGCTCCAAGTCTTGACTGGCCTTTCTCCATCTTAACGTCTAGACCTTATAACCTCATCCCACCATAAACTAGCATAATCCTTAAGGTGCATAAAAGCAAGTCGGTACTTTTCCTTTTCGGGGTAATCATGGCCTTCAAAGAAGTTCTCAAGCTCACGAACCCAATCAAAATAAGCCTCGGGATCTGCTTTACCATGAAAAGTTGGGATAGTTAGTTTAACAGAAGCAATGGAAATCTTAGACTTGTCACCTTTCTTAGAAGAGCTCGTGCCCTCCTCTTCCTCCTCCTCATCATGACTAGAATCATTGTCGGACTCAAACTCAACTCTTCGGGATCTAGGATCCTTAGGTGGTGGTGAAGACAAACTATCAACTTTGAGTGTGAGTTTTCGGATCATGTCTAAGAGGACATCGTTAGTGAACTTTTGGTCCACTACCTTTGGTGATTTAGATTCATCACCCTCCATTTGTACCTGCAAGTTAGTAAAAACACAAGAAATATATAGAAATATACCTCACGGGTCCACTACCTCTAGTGTAGAGGTTTTTCTCGTGTATACCCTATCTAATCTCTCAACAATGAATCTCTCAAACTAATTTAGCTTACTGTTCATTGATTATAATAACAAGTCTCAACCGAATAATCCAACAAATCAATTCACAAAAGTAAAGCCAATGAAGTTTGAAGGAAAATCACGTCACTAGAACAATTTATAGAACACGTATGGGGTATAAACAGATTAACTCCAGAATACTATGAAAAACAGAAAGTAGACAGAAAAAGAAGAAAAATGGTTTTTGAATCACTCAATTCCGAGCTAAAATGAGCAAGATATGGCACTTACAATATTGGTGATTTTCAAAGAACAAACAAGAACTTTAGTTCTTTTCTTGGGCTGTCTTTATTTTTTTTTATATAAATATGGTCCGACTTTTTCTTTCTTTTCTCTCTTTTTTTTTTTTAATTGGGCCCTTTTTTTTTTGAATTCGGCCTCTTTTTTTTTTTTTGAATTCGGACAACCTTAAACAAATCAAACTTTAAGGTTTTTAAGACAAGAACCTAGTACAAGTACTTAGGTTTAAGGATGTTGTCTTGTCTTATGTTGTTCAAACCTTAATTTCTTCAAAATTTTCAGCCAACAAGAATTTCAAATAACTCACCAAATATAAGGAATTTCAATATGCTTCTTTAACAAGATAATCAAGATTTGCAACAAGAAGCAAGAATCAAGCTCTAGATTCAAATTTTGACACTTTCGAATTTTCAAGATAATCAAGATTTTCAAGAAAGTGGCCAAGAACTCGTCTTTTTGAGATGGTGAAAAAGTTTGATCAGAACACACTTTGATGGTATTAGAATGACGAAACTAACACATAAGAAAGATCAAGAAACGGATGAGAAACAAGGAAGTTATGAAATTTCTACCAAGGAACCCTAATTTCACAAACCCTAGTTTGACAAACCCTAATAGTTTGGACGTGAAAACAGCAATAATGTGATACGAATGGAGTAGGATGAAGTCCCAATCCACAAGAATTTTCCACAAATACTTGAGATCGTTGTGCACCAAATTCAATCACGACAAGAACAAATTGGCGGAAAAGATAGTATGAAACGCAAAGGCAAGATTAAAGTTAACCTAACCCCAACGTTAACACAAATTGAATCAGTTCAACTAATGTAAATCAAAAGTTTAAACCTATCAAGTTTGGCCGGTTCTATAAATCTAGAACTTGTAAGCTTCACCTAAAGTTCCTCGCTTAAGGTTTGGCGGGTCTTATGAATTACTCAAGAATAACTCACGTTGATGATGTCAAATTTAATTTAGCAAAGCCAAAATTCTTTCAATTCAACATAATAAAAAACGTTACATAGCTTCTCCTTTTATAGGGAGTAGTTTCGGCTTTTCTAAAAGGAAAAGGAAATAAAACCCTAACTTGACTCCTAAACTAACTAACATACTAATAAACTAATCCTTATTGGAAAAGGATTTTAAGACACGGTTTTGAAGAAGGCAAAACACGTTTTTGCCTCTCCAATTAAAGACAAACTTATCTCCTAAAAAGTAGGAGATTACTTTCCTAAACTCAAACAAAGACTAAAATCGGTTTTGCTTTGAAGAAGCAAAATTCGATTTTACTTTCTAAAACTTTACTTTCCTAATTATCATGCTAGATAATTGGGCCAAGTAATACCTTATTAACACTTAATAAAAAAACACCAATTAAGCCCATAAAATCGTTAAGTGGACTTAATTAAAAACAACATAATAAACCCTAAAATATATTAAAAGGGCGTGATCCATTTTAAAGCCCAAAACACGCCTTCTCCTTGGACTTTAATATTTCGGCCTTCACATTATTTCTTCAAGGTGAATCATAAATTGTTATTGAAGAAATATGCCAAAGTACTTCATCTTGAGATGGTTGTATCGAACTCCTTTGAATATTGGCCATCAACTCACAATGTGTTGATAACAATGCTTGTAATGCTTCCTTCATCCTCTTGCTCCTTGATCTTGTCATTGGACCACCAAGATTTGCTAATGGATCATGGGAAGCTGGATTTGGCAATGTGGACTCGGGCTCATTCTTATCATTCCCTCCCTCCTCGAAAGGATTCGTCCTCGAATCACCTACATCATATAAACTCAAATCAGAAACATTAAAAGTAGATGAAACATTACCATACTCACTAGGTAGTTCGATTCTATATGCATTGTCTCCAATCCTTTCCAAGACTTGAAAAGGACCATCTCCTCTTGGATGAAGTTTAGATTTCCTCTTTTCAGGAAATCTTTCTTTCCTCAAGTGAATCCAAACCCAATCTCCTGGTTCGAAAATCACTTGTCTTCTGCCCTTGTTGGCTTGTTTTGCATATTGCTCATTACGTCTTTGAATATTTTTGTAAACCTTTTCATGTAACTCCTTTACAAAGTCTGCCTAAGCTTTACCTTCCACATTAACAAACTCATTAATAGGAAGAGGCAAAATATCAAGGGGAGTTAAAGGATTAAATCCATACACAACTTCAAAAGGCGAATAACCAGTAGAACTTTGAACAGTTCGGTGGCGAGTGGAAATGGGCTTGCATACTGTTTAGGAGGCGGTGCATACAGCTTTTCAGCATTTCCTTTGATCCTGTCGTAGTACGGGAAACCAGTGCACATCAAGGGTGGAATACCTACACTAGTGCTCTGTAATCCGGGTACAGACTCTTCTTATAGGGAATATCTGGAAAAACCAGATAAGGAATCTCTCAGAACCTGGACTATAGAGAATGCAACATTCGTGTTCATCACCGAGCCACTCTATCAACAAACCGGAGAGGCCTCCACAACTGAACGGCAAACGCAAAGCAGTGAGTCACACACGAGCTCTCCACGGAACACGGCAAACTCGCAGCGTGAGCTCCCACTCTAGCCACGCAGGGGATCATGGACATAATCAACCTTGCAATTCCACTGACTACAACACCAACACCTTTCCACGTACAACTAGAGAATCAGGGATTAATAAGGCCCTTTTTACGTCCGTGGAACATAATGAGGGTGGTATTCAGGATCAATCACACTCCAAGGAGGTTCCTCCAGATTACATCTTACAGGCGTATAGAAATTATCTGGATACGACCCAATGTAGTCAATTTTCAAAATACTATTCGGAGACTGTACATTTTGATTTTTCGGAAGTTGAATGAATTAAGCCCTTATTTTTCGGTAGACCTGTTTAATCATGCAATTGACAGTGTATTAGCTGAATGGAATGTAATAATTGCTTCCCAAAACCAGTTTTACAATTGCTATTAATAAAATTATTTATTCAATTTCAGCAGCACTAAGAACGTATCCGCATCATTGACAAAATATTACGCCCAATTAAACTGGGCCTAATAGGCCCAATTCAATAAATGTAACAGGCCCAACAATAACATTTAAAACAATGTGGGCCAGATCATTCAACCCATAAAGCTGTTTCCTTCTCATCTTCATCACTTCAGATTTGCCAGACTAATTATAAATTAAATGCAATTAATTAATCAAAATCGTGTGCAAAGTGTGCTACACAATCAACAACAATGGAATATTCACAAAGCGTAAAATGATGTCCTTGATAAGAAACCATATAGCCTGTTAGGTACGCCTCAGATCCTCCAATGGCTTAGAAGCTACACATCTAACCCCGTACGGTGGGGAATTTGTAAATCTTTTTCAAATTTCAAATTTCGCACGCCAACAGATTGTGATACAGGACCCAAAATTTGGAAACCCATTTCAAATTTCAATGATTTTGTACGATAACAATTAGTGCTACAGGACCCAAAATTTGAACACAATTTAAAAATTTAAATTTTAAAAATTTAAATTTTGCCCGCCAATATTTTGTGCTACATGTGGGTCCTCATGTCCCCTAGTAATCATTGTGTCTGCCACGTGTCCACCTTTTACGATATCTGCCAGGGGTACAATGGTAATATCACATGGTGAACAGTGCCAATATATATATGAGAACAGTTAAATGACGCCAATGTCTCCAGCAAAACTGTTCATGCTACAGGGGCCCAGGAGTCATGCGATGTCCAATAGGATGTTGCCACTTGTCCCGACATGTGGGGCCCACCTCCAGCACTATAGGAATATATAGGAATCTTATATATATTCCTATAGTAAGGGCCACGTGGCATAAAAAGACAACAAATAGTAAGTGACTCCAAGAAATGCATCTGGAGACATATAATTTTGGAACTGTAGCGTGGAGTCACTTAGTAAAAGACCAAAATGCCCCTGCGGGGCAAATTTCCATAGAAATAGTCATTCAGCTCAGTTCTTTCTTATTAAACCAAACTTGTCAGCTCTTTCTTCTTCAACTAAATTTTCCTTATCAAGAAAATTCTGCTTAAACGAATTCATATTCTTTAACAGATATCCAACAATGCCTCGAGCAGGTAATTTTAGAATACAGGCCAAAAATATATTCATCACATACTCTCGTTGCGACGTACGAAAAGAAGTTCTTTTAGAGAAATTTATTGCCAAATTGGCAGCACCAAATGTTCCTAAATACATACGTGTATCTTCAGAGTTGCACGTCGACGGCACACCACACCTGCACGTCTTACTACAGTTTCATAAGAAATTCTGCAGCAGAGACGAAAGATTTTTTGACATTGCGCATGAACAAAGGTCACAAATATACCATCCAAATGTCCAGGCTGCACGAGAAGCAAATGCCGTAAGAGATTACATAGGTAAATACGGGGATTTTTGCGAGTGGGGGACTTTCGATTCGGGCAAGCTGTACAAGACACAGTTTGATTGCTATGCGGAGGCCCTGAATCAACATAACATAGACGATTTCATGAACGTCATTAAAGAAGGAGATCCAAAAGCATACTGCTTGTACTACGACAGGATCAAAGGAAATGCTGAAAAGCTGTATGCACCGCCTCCTCAACAGTATGCAAGCCCATTTCCACTCGCCAATAATATCCCGGATGAAGTGTTAGAATGGGCCGAGGCTAATATTAGGCCCACTGAAACTAGGCCAATTCGGCCCAAATGAATAATTGTTGAAGGCCCATCCCGAATAGGCAAAACAATATGGGCCAGATCATTGGGCCCTCATAACTATTTATGTGGTCACCTGGACTTGAATAATAAGGTGTACAGCAATGACGCCTGGTACAACGTCATCGATGACGTCAACCCGCAATATCTCAAACACTATAAAGAGTTCATCGGGGCTTAGAGGGACTGGGTATCAAATTGTAAATACGGGAAACCAGTGCACATCAAGGGTGGAATACCTACACTAGTGCTCTGTAATCCGGGTACAGACTCTTCTTATAGGGAATATCTGGAAAAACCAGATAAGGAATCTCTCAGAACCTGGACTATAGAGAATGCAACATTCGTGTTCATCACCGAGCCACTCTATCAACAAACCGGAGAGGCCTCCACAACTGAACGGCAAACGCAAAGCAGTGAGTCACACACGAGCTCCCCACGGAACACGGCAAACTCGCAGCGTGAGCTCCCACTCCAGCCACGCAGGGGATCATGGACATAATCAACCTTGCAATTCCACTGACTACAACACCAACACCTTTCCACGTACAACTAGAGAATCAGGGATTAATAAGGCCCTTTTTACGTCCGTGGAACATAATGAGGGTGATATTCAGGATCAATCACACTCCAAGGAGGTTCCTCCAGATTACATCTTACAGGCGTATAGAAATTATCTGGATACGACCCAATGTAGTCAATTTTCAAAATACTATCCGGGGACTGTACTTTTTGATTTTTCGGAAGTTGAATGAATTAAGCCCTTATTTTTCGGTAGACCTGTTTAATCATGCAATTGACAGTGTATTAGCTGAATGGAATGTAATAATTGCTTCCCAAAACCAGTTTTACAATTGCTATTAATAAAATTATTTATTCAATTTCAGCAGCACTAAGAACGTATCCGCATCATTGACAAAATATTACGCCCAATTAAACTGGGCCTAATAGGCCCAATTCAATAAATATAACAGGCCCAACAATAACATGTAAAACAATGTGGACCAGATCATTCAACCCATAAAGCTGTTTCCTTCTCATCTTCATCACTTCAGATTTGCCAGACTAATTATAAATTAAATGCAATTAATTAATCAAAATCGTGTGCAAAGTGTGCTACACAATCAACAACAATGGAATATTCACAAAGCGTAAAATGACGTCCTTGATAAGAAACCATATAGCCTGTTAGGTACGCCTCAGATCCTCTAATGGCTTAGAAGCTACTCATCCAACCCCATACGGTGGGGAATTTGTAAATCTTTTTCAAATTTCAAATTTCGCACGCCAAAAGATTGTGATACAGGACCCAAAATTTGGAAACCCATTTCAAATTTCAATGATTTTGCACGATAACAATTAGTGCTACAGGACCCAAAATTTGAACACAATTTAAAAATTTAAATTTTAAAAATTTAAATTTTGCCCGCCAACATTTTGTGCTACATGTGGGTCCTCATGTCCCCTAGTAATCATTGTGTCTGCCACGTGTCCACCTTTTACGATATCTGCCAGGGGTAGAATGGTAATATCACATGGTGAACAGTGCCAATATATATATGAGAACAGTTAAATGATTCCAATGTCTCCAGCAAAACTGTTCATGCTACAGGGACCCAGGAGTCATGCGATGTCCAATAGGATGTTGCCACTTGTCCCGACATGTGGGGCCCACCTCCAGCACTATAGGAATATATAGGAATCTTATATATATATTCCTATAGTAAGGGCCACGTGGCATAAAAAGACAACAAATAGTAAGTGACTCCAAGAAATGCATCTGGAGACATATAATTTTGGAACTGTAGCGTGGAGTCACTTAGTAAAAGACCAAAATGCCCCTGCGGGGCAAATTTCCATATAAATAGTCATTCAGCTCAGTTCTTTCTTATTAAACCAAACTTGTCAGCTCTTTCTTCTTCAACTAAATTTTCCTTATCAAGAAAATTCTGCTTAAACGAATTCATATTCTTTAACAGATATCCAACAATGCCTCGAGCAGGTAATTTTAGAATACAGGCCAAAAATATATTCATCACATACTCTCGTTGCGACGTACGAAAAGAAGTTCTTTTAGAGAAATTTATTGCCAAATTGGCAGCACCAAATGTTCCTAAATACATACGTGTATCTTCAGAGTTGCACGTCGACGGCACACCACACCTGCACGTCTTACTACAGTTTCATGAGAAATTCTGCAGCAGAGACGAAAGATTTTTTGACATTGCGCATGAACAAAGGTCACAAATATACCATCCAAATGTCCAGGCTGCACGAGATGCAAATGTCGTAAGAGATTACATAGTTAAATACGGGGATTTTTGCGAGTGGGGGACTTTCGATTCGGGCAAGCTGTACAAGACACAGTTTGATTGCTATGCGGAGGCCCTGAATCAACATAACATAGACGATTTCATGAACGTCATTAAAGAAGGAGATCCAAAAGCATACTGCTTGTACTACGACAGGATCAAAGGAAATGCTGAAACGCTGTATGCACCGCCTCCTCAACAGTATGCAAGCCCATTTCCACTCGCCAATAATATCCCGGATGAACTGTTAGAATGGGCCGAGGCTAATATTAGGCCCACTGAAACCAGGCCAATTCGGCCCAAATGAATAATTGTTGAAGGCCCATCCCGAATAGGCAAAACAATATGGGCCAGATCATTGGGCCCTCATAACTATTTATGTGGTCACCTGGACTTGAATAATAAGGTGTACAGCAATGACGCCTGGTACAACGTCATCGATGACGTCAACCCGCAATATCTCAAACACTATAAAGAGTTCATCGGGGCTCAGAGGGACTGGGTATCAAATTGTAAATAAGGGAAACCAGTGCACATCAAGGGTGGAATACCTACACTAGTGCTCTGTAATCCGGGTACAGACTCTTCTTATAGGGAATATCTGGAAAAACCAGATAAGGAATCTCTCAGAAACTGGACTATAGAGAATGCAACATTCGTGTTCATCACCGAGCCACTCTATCAACAAACCGGAGAGGCCTCCACAACTGAACGGCAAACGCAAAGCAGTGAGTCACACACGAGCTCTCCACGGAACACGGCAAACTCGCAGCTTGAGCTCCCACTCCAGCCACGCAGGGGATCATGGACATAATCAACCTTGCAATTCCACTGACTACAACACCAACACCTTTCCACGTGCAACTAGAGAATCAGGGATTAATAAGGCCCTTTTTACGTCCGTGGAACATAATGAGGGTGATATTCAGGATCAATCACACTCCAAGGAGGTTCCTCCAGATTACATCTTACAGGCGTATAGAAATTATCTGGATACGACCCAATGTAGTCAATTTTCAAAATACTATCCGGAGACTGTACATTTTGATTTTTCGGAAGTTGAATGAATTAAGCCCTTATTTTTCGGTAGACCTGTTTAATCATGCAATTGACAGTGTATTAGCTGAATGGAATGTAATAATTGCTTCCAAAAACCAGTTTTACAATTGCTATTAATAAAATTATTTATTCAATTTCAGCAGCACTAAGAACGTATCCGCATCATTGACAAAATATTACGCCCAATTAAACTGGGCCTAATAGGCCCAATTCAATAAATGTAACAGGCCCAACAATAACATGTAAAACAATGTGGGCCAGATCATTCAACCCATAAAGCTGTTTCCTTCTCATCTTCATCACTTCAGATTTGCCAGACTAATTATAAATTAAATGCAATTAATTAATCAAAATCGTGTGCAAAGTGTGCTACACAATCAACAACAATGGAATATTCACAAAGCGTAAAATGACGTCCTTGATAAGAAACCATATAGCCTGTTAGGTACGCCTCAGATCCTCCAATGGCTTAGAAGCTACTCATCCAACCCCGTACGGTGGGGAATTTGTAAATCTTTTTCAAATTTCAAATTTCGCACGCCAACAGATTGTGATACAGGACCCAAAATTTGGAAACCCATTTCAAATTTCAATGATTTTGCACGATAACAATTAGTGCTACAGGACCCAAAATTTGAACACAATTTAAAAATTTAAATTTTAAAAATTTAAATTTTGCCCGCCAACATTTTGTGCTACATGTGGGTCCTCATGTCCCCTAGTAATCATTGTGTCTGCCACGTGTCCACCTTTTACGATATCTGCCAGGGGTACAATGGTAATATCACATGGTGAACAGTGCCAATATATATATGAGAACAGTTAAATGACTCCAATGTCTCCAGCAAAACTGTTCATGCTACAGGGGCCCAGGAGTCATGCGATGTCCAATAGGATGTTGCCACTTGTCCCGACATGTGGGGCCCATCTCCAGCACTATAGGAATATATAGCCTATATATTCCTATAGTGCTGGAGATGGGCCCCACATGTCGGGACAAGTGGCAACATCCTATTGGACATCGCATGACTCCTGGGCCCCTGTAGCATGAACAGTGTTGCTGGAGACATTGGAGTCATTGAACTGTTCTCATATATATATTGGCACTGTTCACCCTATGATATGACCATTGTACCCCTGGGAGATAACGTAAAGGTTGGACACGTGGCAGACACAATGATTACTAGGGGATATGAGGACCCACATGTAGCACAAAATGTTGGCGGGCAAAATTTAAATTTTTAAATTGTGTTCAAATTTTGGGTCCTGTAGCACTAATTGTTATCGTGCAAAATCATTGAAATTTGAAATGGGTTTCCAAATTTTGGGAACTGTATCACAATATGTTGGCGTGCGAAATTTGAAATTTGAAAAAGATTAACAAATTCCCCATCGTACGGGGTTGGATGAGTAGCTTATAAGCCATTGGAGGATCTGAGGCTTACCTAACAGACTATATGGTTTCTTATCAAGGACGTCGTTTTACGCTTTGTGAATATTCCATTTTTGTTGATTGTGTAGCACACTTTGCACACAATTTTGATTAATTAATTGCATTTAATTTATAATTAGTCTGGCAAATCTGAAGTGATGAAGATGAGAAGGAAACAGCTTTATGGGTTGAAGGATCTGGCCCACATTGTTTTACATGTTATTGTTTGGCCTGTTACATTTATTGAATTGGGCCTATTAGGCCCAGTTTCATTGGGCGTAATATTCTGTCAATGATGCGGATACGTTTTTAGTGCTGCTGAAATTGAATAAATGATTTTATTAATAGCCATTGTAAAACTGGTTTTGGGAAGCAATTATTACATTCCATTCAGCTAGTACACTGTCAATTGCATGATTAAACAGGTCTACCGAATCTTACAATTGAAAGGATTGTAATAATGTGGTATATAATGAACTGGTTACTTCGTGTTTAATATAGTCACAAGTAAGGTACAGTGGAAATGACAAATTAAATATATAATATTTTAATTATTTAATTATGTATTGTTAATTATAGCATAATAATTATTCTTAACAATAGAGATCTTTAAGTTGAAGAAGAAAGAACTGAGCTCTTTAAGTTGAAGAAGAAAGAACTGAGCTGAATGACTATTTATATTGAAATTTGCCCCGCAGGGGCATCTTGGTCATTTACTAAGTGACTCCGCGCTACAGTTCCAAAATTATATGTCTCCAGATGCATTTCTTGGAGTCACTTACTGTTTGTTGTCTTTTTATGCCACGTGGCACTTAATATAGGAATATATATATAAGATTCCTATATATTCCTATAGTGCTGGAGGTGGGCCCCACATGTCGGAACTAGTGGCAACATCTTATTGGACAACGCATGACTCCAGGGCCCCTGTAGCATGAACAGTGTTGCTGGAGACATTGGAGTCATTGAACTGTTCTCATATATATATTGGCACTGTTCACCCTATGATATGACCATTGTACCCCTGGGAGATAACGTAAAGGTTGGACACGTGGCAGACACAATGATTACTAGGGGACATGAGGACCCACATGTAGCACAAAATGTTGGCGGGCAAAATTTAAATTTTTAAATTGTGTTCAAATTTTGGGTCCTGTAGCACTAATTGTTATCGTGCAAAATCATTGAAATTTGAAATGGGTTTCCAAATTTTGGGAACTGTATCACAATATGTTGGCGTGCGAAATTTGAAATTTGAAAAAGATTAACAAATTCCCCATCGTACGGGGTTGGATGAGTAGCTTATAAGCCATTGGAGGATCTGAGGCTTACCTAACAGACTATATGGTTTCTTATCAAGGACGTCGTTTTACGCTTTTTGAATATTCCATTTTTGTTGATTGTGTAGCACACTTTGCACACAATTTTGATTAATTAATTGCATTTAATTTATAATTAGTCTGGCAAATCTGAAGTGATGAAGATGAGAAGGAAACAGCTTTATGGGTTGAAGGATCTGGCCCACATTGTTTTACATGTTATTGTTGGGCCTGTTACATTTATTGAATTGGGCCTATTAGGCCCAGTTTCATTGGGCGTAATATTCTGTCAATGATGCGGATACGTTTTCAGTGCTGCTGAAATTGAATAAATGATTTTATTAATAGCAATTGTAAAACTGGTTTTGGGAAGCAATTATTACATTCCATTCAGCTAGTACACTGTCAATTGCATGATTAAACAGGTCTACCGAATCTTACAATTGAAAGGATTGTAATAATGTGGTATATAATGAACTGGTTACTTCGTGTTTAATATAGTCACAAGTAAGGTACAGTGGAAATGACAAATTAAATATATAATATTTTAATTATTTAATTATGTATTGTTAATTATAGCATAATAATTATTCTTAACAATAGAGATCTTTAAGTTGAAGAAGAAAGAACTGAGCTCTTTAAGTTGAAGAAGAAAGAACTGAGCTGAATGACTATTTATATTGAAATTTGCCCCGCAGGGGCATCTTGGTCATTTACTAAGTGACTCCGCGCTACAGTTCCAAAATTATATGTCTCCAGATGCATTTATTGGAGTAACTTACTGTTTGTTGTCTTTTTATGCCACGTGGCACTTAATATAGGAATATATATATAAGATTCCTATATATTCCTAGAGTGCTGGAGGTGGGCCCCACATGTCGGAACACGTGGCAACATCTTATTGGACAACGCATGACTGCAGGGCCCCTGTAGCATGAACAGTGTTGCTGGAGACATTGGAGTCATTGAACTGTTCTCATATATATATTGGCACTGTTCACCCTATGATATGACCATTGTACCCCTGGGAGATAACGTAAAGGTTGGACACGTGGCAGACACAATGATTACTAGGGGATATGAGGACCCACATGTAGCACAAAATGTTGGCGGGCAAAATTTAAAATTTTAAATTGTGTTCAAATTTTGGGTCCTGTAGCACTAATTGTTATCGTGCAAAATCATTGAAATTTGAAATGGGTTTCCAAATTTTGGGAACTGTATCACAATATGTTGGCGTGCGAAATTTGAAATTTGAAAAAGATTAACAAATTCCCCATCGTACGGGGTTGGATGAGTAGCTTATAAGCCATTGGAGGATCTGAGGCTTACCTAACAGACTATATGGTTTCTTATCAAGGACGTCGTTTTACGCTTTGTGAATATTCCATTTTTGTTGATTGTGTAGCACACTTTGCACACAATTTTGATTAATTAATTGCATTTAATTTATAATTAGTCTGGCAAATCTGAAGTGATGAAGATGAGAAGGAAACAGCTTTATGGGTTGAAGGATCTGGCCCACATTGTTTTACATGTTATTGTTGGGCCTGTTACATTTATTGAATTGGGCCTATTAGGCCCAGTTTCATTGGGCGTAATATTCTGTCAATGATGCGGATACGTTTTTAGTGCTGCTGAAATTGAATAAATGATTTTATTAATAGCCATTGTAAAACTGGTTTTGGGAAGCAATTATTACATTCCATTCAGCTAGTACACTGTCAATTGCATGATTAAACAGGTCTACCGAATCTTACAATTGAAAGGATTGTAATAATGTGGTATATAATGAACTGGTTACTTCGTGTTTAATATAGTCACAAGTAAGGTACAGTGGAAATGACAAATTAAATATATAATATTTTAATTATTTAATTATGTATTGTTAATTATAGCATAATAATTATTCTTAACAATAGAGATCTTTAAGTTGAAGAAGAAAGAACTGAGCTCTTTAAGTTGAAGAAGAAAGAACTGAGCTGAATGACTATTTATATTGAAATTTGCCCCGCAGGGGCATCTTGGTCATTTACTAAGTGACTCCGCGCTACAGTTCCAAAATTATATGTCTCCAGATGCATTTCTTGGAGTCACTTACTGTTTGTTGTCTTTTTATGCCACGTGGCACTTAATATAGGAATATATATATAAGATTCCTATATATTCCTATAGTGCTGGAGGTGGGCCCCACATGTCGGAACTAGTGGCAACATCTTATTGGACAACGCATGACTCCAGGGCCCCTGTAGCATGAACAGTGTTGCTGGAGACATTGGAGTCATTGAACTGTTCTCATATATATATTGGCACTGTTCACCATGTGATATTACCATTGTACCCCTGGGAGATATCGTAAAAGGTGGACACGTGGCAGACACAATGATTACTAGGGGACATGAGGACCCACATGTAGCACAAAATGTTGGCGGGCAAAATTTAAATTTTTAAAATTTAAAATTTTAAATTGTGTTCAAATTTTGGGTCCTGTAGCACTAATTGTTATCGTGCAAAATCATTGAAATTTGAAATGGGTTTCCAAATTTTGGGTACTGTATCACAATCTGTTGGCGTGCGAAATTTGAAATTTGAAAAAGATTTACAAATTCCTCACAGTACGGGGTTGGATGAGTAGCTTCTAAGCCATTGGAGGATCTGAGGCGTACCTAACAGGCTATATGGTTTCTTATCAAGGACGTCATTTTACGCTTTGTGAATATTCCATTGTTGTTGATTGTGTAGCACACTTTGCACACGATTTTGATTAATTAATTGCATTTAATTTATAATTAGTCCGGCAAATCTGAAGTGATGAAGATGAGAAGGAAACAGCTTTATGGGTTGAATGATCTGGCCCACATTGTTTTACATGTTATTGTTGGGCCTGTTACATTTATTGAATTGGGCCTATTAGGCCCAGTTTAATTGGGCGTAATATTTTGTCAATGATGTGGATACGTTCTTAGTGCTGCTGAAATTGAATAAATAATTTTATTAATAGCAATTGTAAAACTGGTTTTGGGAAGCAATTATTACATTCCATTCAGCTAATACACTGTCAATTGCATGATTAAATAGGTCTACCGAAAAATAAGGGCTTAATTCATTCAACTTCCGAAAAATCAAAATGTACAGTCTCCGGATAGTATTTTGAAAATTGACTACATTGGGTCGTATCTAGATAATTTCTATACGCCTGTAAGATGTAATCTGGAGGAACCTCCTTGGAGTGTGATTGATCCTGAATATCACCTCATTATGTTCCACGGACGTAAAAAGGGCCTTATTAATCCCTGATTCTCTAGTTGTACGTGGAAAGGTGTTGGTGTTGTAGTCAGTGGAATTGCAAGGTTGATTATGTCCATGATCCCCTGCGTGGCTGGAGTGGGAGCTCACGCTGCGAGTTTGCCGTGTTCCGTGGAGAGCTCGTGTGTGACTCACTGCTTTGCGTTTGCCGTTCAGTTGTGGAGGCCTCTCCGGTTTGTTGATAGAGTGGCTCGGTGATGAACACGAATGTTGCATTCTCTATAGTCCAGGTTCTGAGAGATTCCTTATCTGGTTTTTCCAGATATTCCCTATAAGAAGAGTCTGTACCCGGATTACGGAGCACTAGTGTAGGTATTCCACCCTTGATGTGCACTGGTTTCCCGTATTTACAATTTGATACCCAGTCCCTCTTAGCCCCGATGAACTCTTTATAGTGTCTGAGATATTGCGGGTTGACGTCATCGATGACGTTGTACCAGGCGTCATTGCTGTACACCTTATTATTCAAGTCCAGGTGACCACATAAATAGTTATGAGGGCCCAATGATCTGGCCCATATTGTTTTGCCTATTCGGGATGGGCCTTCAACAATTATTGATTTGGGCCGAATTGGCCTGGTTTCAGTGGGCCTAATATTAGCCTCGGCCCATTCTAACAATTCATCCGGGATATTATTGGCGAGTGGAAATGGGCTTGCATACTGTTGAGGAGGCGGTGCATACAGCTTTTCAGCATTTCCTTTGATCCTGTCGTAGTACAAGCAGTATGCTTTTGGATCTCCTTCTTTAATGACGTTCATGAAATCGTCTATGTTATGTTGATTCAGGGCCTCCGCATAGCAATCAAACTGTGTCTTGTACAGCTTGCCCGAATCGAAAGTCCCCCACTCGCAAAAATCCCCGTATTTACCTATGTAATCTCTTACGGCATTTGCATCTCGTGCAGCCTGGACATTTGGATGGTATATTTGTGACATTTGTTCATGCGCAATGTCAAAAAATCTTTCGTCTCTGCTGCAGAATTTCTTATGAAACTGTTGTAAGACGTGCAGGTGTGGTGTGCCGTCGACGTGTAACTCTGAAGATACACTTATGTATTTAGGAACATTTGGTGCTGCCAATTTGGCAATAAATTTCTCTAAAAGAACTTCTTTTCGTACGTCGCAACGAGAGTATGTGATGAATATATTTTTGGCCTGTATTCTAAAATTACCTACTCGAGGCATTGTTGGATATCTGTTAAAGAATATGAATTCGTTTAAGCAGAATTTTCTTGATAAGGAAAATTTAACCTTAATTTCTCCAAACAAATTCAGCCAACCAGAATTTCAAATAAGTCACCAAATATAAGGAATTTCAATATGCTTCTTTAACAAGATAATCAAGATTTGCAACAAGAAGCAAGAATCAAGCTCAAGATTCAAATTTTGACACTTTCAGATTTTCAAGAAAATCAAGATTTTCAAGAAAGTGGTCAAGAACTCGTCTTTTTGAGATGGTGAAAAAGTTTAATCATAACACACTTTGATGGCAATAGAATGACGAAAATAAAACAAAAGAAAGATCAAGAAAAGCATGAGAAACAAGGAAGTTATGAAATTTTGAATAAGAAACCCTAATTTCACAAACCCTAGTTTGACAAACCCTAATTCTTTGGACGTGATTTCAGCAAGAATGACTCAAGAATTCCACACTATGATGATGAACAAGAACAATGCAGAATTATGAAGAAAAACAGCAGCAAAACACGACACAAAACAGCAAGATCAACACAACAAAAATCGCAAAAAAAAATCCGAGCAAGATGAACACGAATTGGACAGATTTTTAGCAAACAAATTGCATGCGATTTTGACGTAATTTAAAAACTGAACTATGACGACCTTGGACAGCAATAAAGACACAAAAAAGCAACAAAAAGACACCACAAAAGCTGCAGAATTTGACGCAACAAATCAGCAAGAAGGACGCCAAAAGAAGGACAAGATCCGAGAAGAGAAAAACAAGAACAAGACTCAAATAAAAAGATTAATTACCGAATTTGATGAACAACCTGGATTGCTCTGATACCAATTGATACGAATGGAGTAGGATGAAGTCCAATCCACACGAATTTTCCATAAGTTCGGATCGTTGTGCACCAAAAACACATTTCAAGAAACAAGAACACAATTTACGGAAAAGAGATATGGAACGAAAAGGCAAGATTAAAATTAACCTAACCCCAACGTTACACAAATTGAATCAGTTCAACTAATGTAAATCAAAAGTTTAAACCTATCAAGTTTGGCCGGTTCTATAAATCTAGAACTTGTAAGCTTTACCTAAAGTTCCTCACTTAAGGTTTGGCGGGTCTTATGAATTACTCAAGAATAAATCACGTTGATGATGTCAAATTTAATTTAGCAAAGCCAAAATTCTTTCAATTCAACATGAGAAAAATGTTACAATGCTTTCCCTTTTATAGGGAGTAGGTTCGGCCATGCTAAACCAAAAAGGAAACAAAACCCTAGTAGTTGTAAAATACAACTTAACAAACTAACAAACTAATCCTTATTGGAAAAGGATTTTAAGACACGGTTTTTGAAGAAGGCAAAACACGTTTTTGCTTCTCCAATTAAAGACAAACTTATCTCCTAAAAAGTAGGAGATTACTTTCCTAAACTTAAACAAAGACTAAAATCGGTTTTGCCTTGAAGAAGTAAAATTCGATTTTACTTTCTAAAACTTTACTTTCCTAATTATCATGCAAGATAATTGGGCCAAGTAATACCTTATTAACACTTAATAAAAAAACGCCAATTAAGCCCATAAAATCGTTAAGTGGACTTAATTAAAAACAACATAATAAACCCTAAAATATATTAAAAGGTCGTGATCCATTTCAAAGCCCAAAACACGCCTTCTTCTTGGGCTTTAATATTTCGGCCTTCACATTATTTCTTCAAGGTGGATCATAAATTGTTATTGAAGAAATATGCCAAAGTACTTCATCTTGAGATGGTTGTGTCGAACTCCTTTGAACATTGGCCATCAACTCACAATGTGTTGATAACAATGCTTGTAATGCTTCCTTCATTCTCTTGCTCCTTGATCTTGTCATTGGACCACCAAGATTTGTTAATGGATCATGGGAAGCTGGAATTGGCAATGTGGACTCGGGCTCATTCCTACCATTAATGATAAGGTGAACCCTAACTCAACCTGAAAACCATGGTGTCCAAGTGAGGTTTGGCCCAACCTTATATACTAGCCTGGACCTCCTTGTGGAACTGATGTGGGATTCACATCATTCACCCACTCTTAAAGAGCCGACTGCCTCAGTCGGCGATCTGACGGACCCCCGGGGCCTCAACTGCCTCCGTCGGCGTTCTGTCGGTCGTAGCCCAAGGAGCAGGGTGTGGTTCGCACAAGTGGCTCTGATACCAAATGATAAGGTGAACCCTAACTCAACCTGAAAACTATGGTGTCCAAGTGAGGTTTGACCAACCTTATATACTAGCCTGGACCTCCTTGTGGAACTGATGTGGGATTCACATCACTTACTCTTCCCTTTCATGTGCCTTTCAATCTTGATTGCTTTGTGGACAAGTTCAGTAATATCAACATAACTTTGCAAATCCACATGATAAGCCCAATCAGAATGCATACCTCTCAAAAACCTTTCGATTGTAGAGTCGGGATCCTCTTGATCGTTAGCTTTAATCATCAAAGCTTCCATTTCATGGTAATACTCCTCAACCGATTTATTACCTTGCACAAGAGAGTGCAATTTTCTGTTCAATTCACGGTTGTAATGAGAAGGGACATACTTCTTCCTCATAAGCATCTTCATTTGGCTCCAAGTCTTGACTGGCCTTTCTCCATCTTGACGTCTAGACCTTATAACCTCATCCCACCATAAACTAGCAAAATCCTTAAGGTCCATAAAAGCAAGTCGGTACTTTTCCTTTTCGGGGTAATCATGGCCTTCAAAGAAGTGCTCAAGCTCACGAACCCAATCAAAATAAGCCTCGAGACCTGCTTTACCATGGAAAGTTGGGATAGTTAGTTTAACAGAAGCAATGGAAATCTTAGACTTGTCACCTTTCTTAGAAGAGCTCGTGCCCTCCTCTTCCTCCTCCTCATCATGACTAGAATAATTGTTGGGCTCAAACTCAACTCTTCGGGATCTAGGACCCTTAGGTGGTGGTGAAGACAAACTATCAACTTTGAGTGTGAGTTTTCGGATCATGTCAAAGAGGACATCGTTAGTGAACTTTTGGTCCACTACCTTTGGTGATTTAGATTCATCACCCTCCATTTGTACCTTCAAGTTAGTAGAAACACAAGAAATATATAGAAATATACCTCACGGGTTCCCACAATATGGGTAGTATATGCTCTCCTCTCTAGTGTAGAGGTTTTTCTCGTGTATACCCTATCTAATCTCTCAACAATGAATCTCTCAAACTAATTTAGCTTACTGTTCATTGATTATAATAACAATTCTCAACCGAATAATCCAACAAATCAATTCACACAAGTAAAGCCAATGAAGTTTGAAGGAAAATCACGTCACTAGAACAATTTATAGAACACGTATGGGGTATAAATAGATTAACTCCAGAATACTATGAAAAACAGAAAGTAGACAGAAAAAAAAAGAAAAATGGTTTTTGAATCACTCAATTCCGAGCTAAAATGATCAAGATATGGCACTTTCAATATTGGTGATTTTCAAAGAACAAACAAGAACTTTAGTTCTTTTCTTGGGCTATCTTTATTTTTTTTTATATAAATATGGTCCGACTTTTTCTTTCTTTTCTCTCTCTTTTTTTTTTAATTGGGACTTTTTTTTTTTTTGATTTCAGCCTTTTTTTTTTTTTTAATTCGGACAACCTTAAACAAATCAAACTTTAAGGTTTTTAAGACAAGAACCTAGTACAAGTACTTAGGTTTAAGGATGTTGTCTTGTCTTATGTTGTTCAAACCTTAATTTCTTCAAAATTTTCAGCCAACAAGAATTTCAAATAACTCACCAAATATAAGGAATTTCAATATGCTTCCTTATCAAGATAATCAAGATTTGCAACAAGAAGCAAGAATCAAGCTCAAGATTCAAATTTTGACATTTTCGGATTTTCAAGAAAATCAAGATTTTCAAGAAAGTGGTCAAGAACTCGTTTTTTTGAGATGGTGAAAAAGTTTGATCAAAACACACTTTGATAACAATGGAATGACGAAACCAACACAAAAAAAAAGATCAAGAAACGGATGAGAAACAAGGAAGTTATGAAATTTCTACCAAGAAACTCTAATTTCACAAACCCTAATAGTTTGGACGTGAAAACAGCAATAATGACTCAAGAATTCCACACTATGATGATGAACACAACAATGCAGAATTTATGAAAAGAAAACAGCAGCAAGACGCAACAAATTTCAACAAGAAAGCAGCACAAATCCGAGAAGCAAGATGAAGATAATTTCGGGCAGATTTGAGCAAGTATTGTGCATGCGATTTTTACGAAATTAATGACTGAACCTATCACGACCTAGGATAGCAAGAAGGACTCACAAACAGTAGCAAAAATGAAGAAAAATCTGCAGCAAAAAGAACGACACAAAACAGCAAGAAAACGAGACACGCAAAAACCGAAATAAAGAATGATAAAACCTGAAATTTGATGAACATCCTGGATTTCTCTGATACCAATTGATACGAGTTGACCTAGGAAGGACCTTGATCTCATGTATTTTTCCACAAACCTTTGGATCGTTGTACACCAAACTCAACACAATCACGAACAAGAAACACAAAACAAAGCGGAAAGAACAAGATGAAACGGAAGGACAAAGATTGAAGCAATCTACACCCCAACGTTATAACAAAAAGAATTAACTTAACTAATGTAAATCAAAAGTTAAATCTCTTCAGTTTGGCGAGTTCTTTAAATCAAGAACGGGTAAGCTAACCTATAGCTCCTCACTAAGGGTTCGCGTGTCTTATGAAAACAAAATTGAAATCAATTGAATCCTCACGTTTTTCTTTCAACTTTTCACGGCTTGTAGAAGGCTTAAGCAATGCTTAATTTTTATCAAAATTCATCTTATTATTTCATATGAAAACTCACCTATAAATAGGCTACAAAAACATGAAACCCTAGCTTAATCCTATTACAACTTAGTTTCCAAATTGGAAAAGGAAACCAATAACTAAAAGACAAACTTTAAGTTTCCTAATCATAGCAAATCGGTTATGAAGAAGTAAAAACCGATTTGTACTCTTACTTTCCTAAATCCTCCTAAAAAGTAGGAGATTACTTTCCTAATTACCATGCAAGGTAATTGGCCATATAATGACTTATTAATTAACGAAAATAAAGCCCAATTAATTAATGTTAATGGACTTATTATTACAACTAAAATAAATACTAAAGATTAACAATGGCGTGATCCAATAATGACAAAGCCCAAGCACGCCATCTTGATCTTCAATGTAGTCCATGAAATTCGAGATGAAAATTCGGCCAAAATCCCTTCATCAACTTTTGAAGGCATTTTCAACGGTTATAATGTCAGAATCTCGGAAAACTTAAAACAGGAAAGTTGTAGCTCTATCGCTTATCGTTCCAGGGCTTCTTGAATCATGCAATTCCGAGTTATATCGAAAGAGTTATGGCAAGAATACCAAAACGTCACAGAAACTTTCAGGATGACAATTTGACTTTAACACCACGGACATGGACACGGGCTCATTCTCATCAATTGTTATTGAAGAAACATGCCAAATGACTCCATGTTGAGATGGTTTGGCCTCCAAGGGATAAGAATCTCCAAGAACTTCACAATGTGTTGATAACAAGCTTTGCAAGGCTTGTTTCATCCTTTTGCTCCTTAGTCTTGTCATTGGTCCATCAAGATTCTCCAATGGATCATGCAAGCTCGGCTTTGGCACTATGGACATGGATGGATTGCTATCATTCCCTCCCTCCTCGAAAGGATTCGTCCTCGAATCACCTACATCATACAAAGACAAATCAGAAACATTGAATGTAGATGAAACATTGCCATACTCACTTGGAAGTTCGATTTTGTAAGCATTGTCGCCTATCCTTTCCAAGACTCGAAAAGGACCATCTCCTCGTGGATGAAGTTTAGATTTCCTCTTTTCAGGAAACCTCTCTTTCCTCAAGTGAATCCAAACTCAATCTCTTGGTTCGAAAATCACTTGTCGTCTACCCTTATTGGCTTGCTTAGCGAATTGTTCATTTTGCCTCTCAATGTTAGTTCGAACCCTGTCATGTAACTCCCTTACAAAATCAGCTTTCTTTTTACCTTCAGCATTAACAAACTCAAACAGGTAACGGCAAAATATCCAATGGAGTTAAATGATTAAAACCATACACAACCTCAAAAGGTGAACAATTAGTAGAGCTATGCACAGTTCGATTATAAGCAAACTCAATATGTGGTAAACATCCTTCCCAATTCTTTAAGTTTTTCTGAATAAGTGCACGAAGTAAGGTAGACAAAGTTCTATTAACTACTTCAGTTTGCCCATCAGTTTGTAGGTGTGCAACAGTAGAAAACAGTAATTTAGTACCTAACTTATTCCAAAGATTACGCCAAAAGTGTGACAAAAACTTGACATCTCTATCACTAACAATACTCTTAGGCAATCCATGCAACCTTACAATTTACTTAAAGAACAAATCAGCAATTCGAGTAGCATCATTAGACTTAGAACAAGCAATAAAGTGTGCCATTTTACTAAATCTATCAACTACCACAAAAATGCTATCATGACCATTGCGTGACCTAGGCAAACCAAGCACAAAATTCATAGAAATATCAATCCAAGGATGACTAGGAACAGACAAAGGTTGATACAAACCATGAGGCATCACTTTAGATTTCGATTGTTTACACACAATGCATTTATCACAAACACTTTTAACATCTTTAATCATGTTAGGCCAATAAAAGTGCTCATTCAAAACAGCAAGTGTTTTAGCAATACCAAAGTGCCCCATTAACCCTCCCCCATGGGTTTCCTTAACAAGTAATTCACGAATGGAACATTGGGGAATACAAAGTTTATCTTTCTTAAACAAGAAACCATCATAAACATAGTAGTCACCATTCGGTTTATTCAAGCAAAGATCAAAGTTGGAGTGAAAATCATGATCATCCTTATACAAATCCTTAATCAATTCAAAACCAAGTAACTTAGCATGCAAATAGGTAAATAAGGTGTATTTCCTAGATAATGCATCGGCTACTACATTCTCATGACCAGATTTGTACTTAACAACATATGGAAAGGTTTCAATAAATTCTAACCACTTAGCATGTCTTTTATTCAATTTACCTTGAGTCTTCAAAAATTTAAGACTTTCGTGATCAGAATGTATAATGAATTCCTTTGGCCATAGATAATGTTGCCAAACTTGTAATGACCTTACCAAATCATACAACTCCATGTCATAAGTTGCATACTTCAAAGCTGCCCCATTGAGCTTTTCACTAAAATAAGCCACGGGTCTAGATTCCTGTATTAAAACAGCACCAATACCAATCCCGGAGGCATCACAGTGTATCTCAAAAGCTTTATTAAAGTTAGGCAAAGCAAGTAAAGGGGCATGAGTCAACATGTACTTCAATTTGTTAAAGGCGTTTTCATGCTCTTCATTCCAAACAAATGTAACATTTTTCTTTACAAGTTCATTTAAAGGTGCTGCTATAGAACTAAAGTCTTTAACAAACCTTCTATAAAAACTTGCCAAACCATGAAAACTCCTAACTTGACTAGCATTAATAGGTCTCGGCCAATCCATGATTGCCTTAACTTTTGACTCATCAACAGCAACGCCTTGAGAACTTACAACATAACCCAAAAAGATAATTGATTCAAGACAAAAAGAACACTTTTAAGGTTAGCATAAAGCTTGTTCTCACGAAGAATAGCAAACACAAATCTCAAATGTTCAACATACTCATTAAGTGTTTTGCTATACACAAGGATATCATCAAAATAGACTACAACAAATTTGCCAATAAAGTGACGAAAAACATGATTCATAAGCCTCATGAAAGTACTAGGTGCATTAGATAAGCCAAAAGGCATGACCAACCATTCATACAACCCATACTTTGTTTTAAAAGCAGTTTTCCATTCATCACCTTCTTTCATGCGAATTTGATAATAGCCACTTTTAAGATCTATCTTGGAAAATATGCATGAACCATATAACTCATCAAGCATGTCATCTAATCTAGGAATTGGATGTCTATACTTAATAGTTATTTTATTTACAGTACGACAGTCAACACACATACGCCAAGATTCATTCTTTTTAGGAACTAATATGACAGGAACGGAACATGGACTAAGAGATTCACGCACAATATCTTTTTCAAGGAGTTCATCCACTTGACGTTGAATCTCTTTTGTTTCCTCAGGGTTAGCTCTATAAGCTGGCCGATTTGGAATTTGTGCTCCAGGTATGAAATCAATTTGATGTTCAATACCTTTAATTGGCGGCAAACCAATTGGTAATTCCTCGGGAAACACGTCTTGATATTCCTACAAGAGAGAGTAAATAAGACTAGGCAAATAAGCAAGGTGATCACTATCAATGATAAGTACAAACTCCTTGCGATACATTAAGTACAAAGATTGCCTATCAACTAATGCTCTCTTAATCTCATTAGCAGAAGCAAAATGACAAGATTTTGAAACAACTATATCATGACTATTACAAGATTTCGATCCACTATTACATTGTTTCACTTGCAATTTCTTCTCCTTTGCGGCGTTTGCATCTCTAGTAGCTTGAATGATTCTTGTTTGATCTTCAAAGATTTGTGCAGGAGTCAAAGCGTGAAGATTAAACCTCTTTCCTTCATATACAAAGCTATAGAAATTTTTCTTGGCATGGTAAATCACATCACAATCAAATTGCCAAGGACGCCCAAGTAAAATATGACTTGCTTCCATGGGAACAACATCACATAAAACAATATCAACATACTTCCCAATGGTAAAAGAAAACTTAACTTGTTTGGTAACTCGTGTATCAACCGAATTATTTAACCATTGAAGACGATAAGGCTTGGGATGTTTCATGCAAGTCAAATTCAATTTGTTCACAAATAAAGTGCTCGCCACATTGGTGCAACTACCACTATCAATAATCACACTACAAATCTTTCCTTGAACAATGCATCGTGTGTGAAATATGTTATCTCATTGCATCAAATCATCGTTATCAACTAAAGGTTGAACATTAAGAACACAGCGAGAAACTAAAGAGTAGTTACCAACATCATATGTATATGATTCAAGAGCTTCATTATCACTTGACTCACTTTGGTGCTTCTCTTCAAGAGGTGGCATGTCGGCACAATCATCATCACTTACCACTTCTCCACTATCAAGAGTTATCATCAATTTTTGAGTTGGGCACTCAGCCTGCACATGTCCATAACCTTGACATTTATAACAACGAACATCCCTCAATCTTGGACTAGGAGTTGACGCCGTTTTTGGGGTGTTCTCCACAGGTTTAGGGACTGATTTTGAGACTTGAGATGCTGCACTTGATGTCGGATTGGAGGTGAATTGACACGGTTTTGACGGTGGTGTAAAAGGAGTAACATTCGGCTTTTGTTCCCTTCGTCAAGGTGGTGGCGGTTGTGAGAACTTACTCTTCCCTTTCATGTCCTTTCAATCTTGATTACTTTATGGACAAGTTCATTAATATGAACATAACTTTGCAAATCCACATGATATGCCAAGTCAGAATGCATACCTCTCAAAAATCTTTCAATTGTAGAGTCGGGATCCTCTTGAACATTAGCTTTAATCATCAAAGCTTCCATCTCATGGTAATACTCCTCAACCGATTTATTACCTTGCACAATAGAGTGCAATTTTCTGTTCAATTCACGGTTGTAATGAGAAGGGACATACTTCTTCCTCATAAGCATCTTCATTTGGTTCCAAGTCTTGATTGGCCTTTCTCCATCTTGACGTCTAGACTTTATAACTTCATCCCACCATAAACTAGCATAATCCTTAAGGTGCATAAAGGCAAGTCGGTACTTTTCCTTTTCGGGGTAATCATGGCCTTCAAAGAAGTGCTCAAGCTCACGAACCCAATCAAAATAAGCCTCGGGATCTGCTTTACCTTGGAAAGTTGGGATAGTTAGTTTAACAGAAGCAATGGAAATCTTAGACTTGTCACCTTTCTTAGAAGAACTCGTGTCCTCCTCTTCCTCATCATGACTAGAATCATTGTCAGATCAAACTCAACTCTTCGGGATCTAGGACCCTTAGGTGGTGGTGAAGACAAACTATCAACTTTGAGTGTGAGTTTTCGGATCATGTCAAAGAGGACATCGTTAGTGAACTTTTGGTCCACTACCTTTGGTGATTTAGATTCATCACCCTCCATTTGTACCTGCAAGTTAGTAAAAACACAAGAAATATATAGAAATATACCTCACGGGTTCTCACAATATGGGTAGTATATGCTCTCCTCTCCAGTGTATAGGTTTTTCTCGTGTATACCCTATCTAATCTCTCAAGAATGAATCTCTCAAACTAATTTAGCTTACTGTTCGTTGATTATAATAACAAGTCTGAACCGAATAATCCAGCAAATCAATTCACACAAGTAAAGCCAATGAAGTTTGAAGGAAAATCACGTCACTAGAACAATTTATAGATCACGTATGGGGTATAAATAGATTAACTCCAGAACACTACGAAAACAGAAAGTAGACAGAAAAAGAAGAAAAATGGTTTTTGAATCACTCAATTCCGAGTTAAAACGAGCAAGATATGGCACTTTCAATATTGGTGATTTTCAAAGAACAAACAAGAACTTTTAGTTCTTTTCTTGGGACTGTCTTTATTTTTTTTTTTAAATATGGTCAGACTTTTCTTTTGTTTTCTTTTTTTTTTTTTGAATTGGGCCTCTTTTTTTTTTTCAATTCGGCCTCTATTTTTTTTTTTTGAATTCGGACAACCTTAAACAAATCAAACTTTAAGGTTTTTAAGACAAGAACCTAGTACAAGTACTTAGGTTTAAGGATGTTGTCTTGTCCTATGTTGTTCAAACCTTAATTTCTTCAAAAAAATTCAGCCAACAAGAATTTCAAATAACTCACCAAATATAAGGAATTTCAATATGCTTCTTTAACAAGATAATCAAGATTTGCAACAAGAAGCAAGAATCAAGCTCAAGATTCAAATTTTGACACTTTCGGATTTTCAAGAAAATCAAGATTTTCAAGAAAGTGGTCAAGAACTCGTCTTTTTGAGATGGTGAAAAAGTTTGATGAAACCACACTTTGATGCTATTAGAATAACGAAACTAACACAAAAGAAAGGTCAAGAAACGGATGAGAAACAAGGAAGTTATGAAATTTCTACCAAGAAACCCTAATTTCACAAACCCTAGTTTGACAAACCCTAATAGTTTGGACGTGAAAACAGCAATAATGACTCAAGAATTCCACACTATGATGATGAACAAAACAATGCAGAATTAATGAAAAGAAAACAGTAGCAAGACGCAACAAATTTCAACAAGAAAGCAACACAAATCCGAGAAGCAAGATGAAGATAATTTTGGGTAGATTTGAGCAAGTAATGTGCATGCGATTTTTACGAAATTAATGACTGAACCTATCACGACCTAGGACAGCAAGAAGGATGCACAAACAGTAGCAAAGACGAAGAAAAATCTGCAACAAAAAGAACGACACAAAACAGCAAGAAAACAGCAAGAAACGAGACACGCAAAAAACCGAAACAAAGAAGGATGAAACCTGAAATTTGATGAACAACCTGGATTGCTCTGATACCAATTGATACGAGTTGACCTAGGAAGGACCTTGATCTCACGTATTTTCCACAAATCTTTGGATCGTTGTACACCAAACTCAAACACAAGCACGAACAAGAAACACAATGCGGAAAGAAATAAGATGAAACGCAAAGGCAAAGATTGAAGCAATCTACACCCCAACGTTATAACAAAAAGAATTAACTTAACTAATGTAAATCAAAAGTTAAATCTCTTCAGTTTGGCGAGTTCTTTAAATCAAGAACAGGTAAGCTAACCTATAGTTCCTCACTAAGGCTTCGCGGGTCTTATGAAAACACAATTGAAATCAATTGGATCCTCACGTTTTTCTCTCAACTTTTCACGGCTGGAAGAAGGCTTAAGCAATGCTTAATTTTTATCAAAATTCATCTTATTATTTCATGTGAAAAACTCACCTATAAATAGGCTACAAAAACATGAAACCCTAACTAAATC
This sequence comes from Ophiorrhiza pumila, assembly GCA_016586305.1. Lineage (NCBI taxonomy): Eukaryota > Viridiplantae > Streptophyta > Magnoliopsida > Gentianales > Rubiaceae > Ophiorrhiza > Ophiorrhiza pumila. The sequence continues at coordinate 18,922,527 of BLIW01000010.1, forward strand.
CATATTGGAAAAGGATTCTAAACATGGTTACAAAGGAAAGAAAAACACGTTTTTGCTTCCTTCAATAACTAACTTTCCTAACAAACTCTTAAGAAGTAAAAACCAATTTGACTTCTTAAATTTCCTAAACTTTTACTTGCCTTTATCATGCAAGATAATTGGGCCAAGTAATTAACTTAAACACTTAAATGAAAAATGCCAATTAAGCCCATAATAATGTTAAGTGGACTTAATTAAAAACAACACAATAAATCCTAAACTTAAGGAATAGGCGTGATCCAAAGTCTAGCCCAAAACACGCCTCTTCTTGGACTTTATGAATTCGGCCATGCAAGCTTCTTCAAGGTGGAATCTCCTTAAGTTCCAATGTAGAACTTTGAGGAACATCTTCATGAATTATTATTGAAGAAACATACCAAAGGACTCCATGTTGAGATGGTTCGGCCTCCAAGGGATAAGAATCTCCAAGAACTTCACAATGTGTTGATAACAAGCTTTGCAAGGCTTGTTTCATCCTTTTGGTCCTTAGTCTTGTCATTGGTCCATCAAGATTCTCCAATGGATCATGCAAGCTCGCTTTGGCACCATGGACATGGATGGATTGCTATCAACTCAGTTTCCTAAAAGGAAGCAAGCAAAACACGGTTTTGCTTCCTTAACTTAAACTTGTAATGCTCCTAAATTTTAGGAGATTACTTTCCTAAACACTAAGAAGCAAAAACCAATTTGACTTCGTAAGTTTCCTAAACTTTTACTTGCCATTATCATGCAAGATAATTGGGCCAAGTAACTTATTAACAACCAATTTAATTAAAGCCCACGTGAAGTGTTTTGGACTTAATTAATTAACAAAAAATAAATCCTAAAAATTACACAATGGCGTGATCCATTCCAAAGCCCAAATACACGCCTCTTCTTTGGACTTCAATTTCGGCCATATGTTTTCTTCAAGGTGGAATTTCCCTAAGCTGCAATGTAGAACTCCTAGGAACTTCATTATGAATGGTTATTGAAGAAACATGCCAAAGAATTCCATGTTGAGATTGTAGAGAAGGTTCGGGCTCCAAGTCTGTCACAATGGGATGACAATAAAAGTGTGGCAAAGCTTCTTTCATCTTTTTCTCCTTGATCTTGTCATTGGTCTTCAAAGGTTTATCAATGGATCATGTAAGCTCGGCTTTGCACCCATGGACAGATGGACGATTGCTATCTTTCCCTCCTTCCTCGAAAAGATTCCGTCCCTCGAATCACTACATCATACAAAGATAAATCAGGACACATTGAATGTAGATGAAACATTGCCATACTCACTTGGAAGTTCGACTTTATAAGCATTGTCTCCTATCCTTTCCAAAACATGAAAAGGACCATCTCCTCTTGGATGAAGTTTAGATTTCCTCTTTTAAGGAAACCTTTCCTTCCTCAAGTGAATCCAAACCCAATCTCCTGGTTTGAAAATCACTCTCTTCCTTCCTTTATTGGCTTGCTTAGCATATTGTTCATTTTGCCTCTCAATGGTATTTCGAACCCTTTCATGTAACCCCTTACCAAATTCAGCTTTCTTTCTAACTTCAACATTAACAAATTCATTAATAGGCAAAGGCAAAATATCAAGTGGAGTCAAAGGATTGAACCCATACACAATCTCAAATGGTGAACAAGATGTTGAACTATGAAAAGTTCTATTATATGCAACTCAAATATGTGGAAGGACAACTTTCCCAATTCTTTAAGTTTCTTTTAGAAATGGGATCGAAGCAAAGGAAGATAAAGTGCGGTAACTATTTCAGTTTGTCATCAGTTGTGTGGCCATGTGCAACAGTAGAAAACAACAATTTAGTACCTAACTTATTCCATAAAGTACTCCAAAAGTTGAAGACAAGAATTTTACATCCCTATCACTAATAACTACTGTGGGATGCCATGCAATCTAATAATTCTTAAAGAACAAATTAGCAATCATGTGTCGCATCATTAGTCTTGAAACGTGCAATAAAATGTTGGCATTTTACTAAATCGATCTACTAATACAAATAGTGCTATCTTTACCATTGCGAGACCTAGGTAATCCAAGTACAAAATCCATTGAAATATCAACCCAAGGATGAGTAGGAACAGGCAAAGGTGTATACAAACCATGAGGCAATATTTTCGGATTTCGCTTGCTTACATACAATGCATTATCAGCAAACACTTTTTACATTCTTAATCATATCTAGGGCATAAAAGTGTTCATTTCAAAACAGCAAGTGTCTTAGCAATCACCAACAAATTGCCCCATTAACCCTCCCCCTGGGTTCCTTAACAAGTAATTCACCGAATGGAACAAAGGGGTATGCACAATTTATCTTTTCGAAACAAGAAAGCATCATGCAAATAGTAGTCACCATTCGGTTTTAACATACATTCATTAAAGGCGACATTGAAATCATTATCATCTTTGTACAAATCTTTTAACAATTCAAATCTAAGTAACTTAGCATGCATATAGGTGAATAATGTATATCTCCTAGATAATGCATTAGCTACAATATTTTCTTGACCAGATTTATACTTAATCACATATGGAAAGTTTCAATAAATTCTAACCATTTAGCATGCCTCTTATTCAATTTACCTTGAGTCTTCAAGAATTTAAGGCTTTCATGATCAGAATGAATTATAAACTCTTTAGGCCATAAGTAATGTTGCCAAACCTGTAATGACCTTACCAAAGCATACAACTCCTTGTCATAAGTTGCATACTTTAAAGCTGCCCCATGAAGCTTTTCACTAAAAGTAAGCCACGGGTCTTGATTCCTGCATCAAAACAGCACCAATACCAATCCCGGAGGTATCACAGTGTATCTCAAAAGCTTTATAAAAATTCGGCAATGCAAGAAGAGGGGCGTGAGTCAACTTTTCTTTAAGGACGTTAAAAGCATTTTCATGTTCGGTTTTCCATTCAAACACAACATTCTTTTTAACAAGTTCATTTAAAGGTGCAGCTATAGAACTAAAGTCTTTAACAAACCTTCTGTAGAAACTAGCTAAACCATGAAAACTCCTAACATCACTAGCACAAGTAGGTCTCGGCCACTCTTTTATAGCCTTGACTTTTGACTAATCAACAGAAATACCTTGAGAACTAACAATATAACCCAAAAAGATAATTGATTCCATGCAAAAAGAACACTTTTTAAGGTTAGCATACAATCTGTTCTCACGCAAAACAACAAACACTTGTTTTAAATGTTCAACATGTTCATCAAGTGATTTGCTATAAATAAGGATGTCATCAAAATAGACCACAACAAATTTTCCAATGAAAGTTTGAAAAACATGATTCATTAGCCTCATAAAAGTACTAGGTGCATTAGTTAGACCAAAAGGCATGACTAACCAGTCATACAATCCATACTTTGTTTTAAAGGCTGTTTTCCATTCATCTCCCTCTTTCATTCGAATTTGATAGTAGCCACTTTTTAAATCTATCTTGGTGAAAATACACGAACCATACAATTTATCAAGCATATAATCTAATCTAGGAATTGGATGTCTATACTTAATTGTGATTTTGTTTATGGCACGACAATCAACACACATTCTCCAAGATTCATCCTTTTTAGGTACTAAAATAACTAGAACGGAACAAGGACTTAGAGATTCACGCACAATACCTTTGTCAAGGAGTTCATCCACTTGATGTTGAATCTCTTTTGTTTCCTCCAGATTTGCTCTATAGGCTGACGATTTGGAATTTGAGCTCCTGGTATGAAATCAATTTGGTGTTCAATACCTCGAATAGGTGGTAAACCTATTGGTGAGTCCTCGGGAAACACGTCACTAAATTCCTGCAAAAGAGATAAAAACAACACTAGGCAAAGAAGCAAGGTTACCACTATCAGCAATAAGTACAAAGTCCTTGCGAACCAATAAATACAAAGGTTGCCTATCTAGTATTGCTCTCTTAATATCACTCTTAGAAGCAAAATAACATGACTTTGAACTATCTAACTTTCGGCTATTACAAGTTTTATCAACATGATCAACGCCTAAACTAGATACATTCTTTTTATGCTCTTGTTCATTCTTTTCCTTTACTTCTTGGTCGGTCATCTCACGAAAAGCTTGTACAATCCTTGATTGATCTTCAAAAGCTTGAAACGGACTCAATGCTCTAAGGTTGTACTTTCAGCCTTCATAATCAAATGAATAATAATTCTTCTTGGCATGATAGGTAACATCTCGATCAAATTGCCAAGGTCTACTAAGTAAAATATGACTAGCTTCCATTGGAACAACATCACACACAATCTCATCAACATACTTCCCAATGGTGAATGAAAATTTAACTTGTTTAGTCACTTTACTTTTGGCAGTGTTGTTTAACCATTGAAGTTTATATGGTTTTTGATATTTTCATGCAAGTCAAGTTCAACTTCTTAACAAGTAATGTGCTTGCCATATTTGTACAGCTACTACTATCAACAATCACACTACAAATCTTTCCATGAACCATTCATTGTGTGTGAAATATATTATCTCTTTGAGACAAATCATCTTCAATTAGTGGTTGTGCACTAAGAACAAGGCGAGTAACTAATGAAAATTCACCAACCTCATATGTTGTAAGATCTCACTACCTTCATCACTTTGGTACTTCTCTTCAAGTGGTGGCATGTCGGCACATTCTTCATCACTTTCAACCTCTCCATTATCACGAATGATCATCAATTTGCGAGTTGGACAGTCAGATTGATAATGAACATAACCTTGACACTTGTAACACCTAATGTCCCTTAACCTCTAATTAGGTTTTGATGTTGACTTGGTGGAAGATTCAGCAAGTTGGCGGACTGTTTTGGGAGCATTGTTTGAAGTGTTTGAAGGCTGATTTGGTGTGAAGGACTTCGGCTTTGTGGAAGGTGTGAAAGGAGTCGAGTTCGGCTTTTGATCTCTTCTCCAAGGCGGCAATGGTTGTTGGAAGTTTCGACCTTTTCCCCTTCATATGCTTCTCATTTTGATAGCTTTGTGAACAACGTACATAGATCATTAACTTTGAAGATCAACTTGATAAGCCAATTCGGAATTCATACCTATAAGGAACCTCTCAATAGTTGAGTCGGGATCCTCTTGAATATTGGCTTTTATCATTAAAGCTTCCATCTCATGGTAGTAATCTTCAACTGTTCGACTACCTTGTACAAGGGAGTGCAACTTTCGGTTGAGCTCTCTATTATAATGGGAAGGAACATACTTCTTTCTCATGATTGTTTTCATTTGGTTCCAAGTCTTGATTGGCCTTTCACCATCTTGGCATCTAGTTCGAACAACTTCATTGATACGAATGGAGTAGGGTGAGAATCCAGCTCCACACGAATTCCACACACTTAGGATCGTTGTGCACCAAAATTCAGAAACCAACACGATCACAAGTAAGATCAAACACGGAAACAACACAAGAAGAAAAGATGGATATCGAATGGGATGTATTTGATTGTAAATCAATCAAACCCAACACATTACCACAAAGTGATTTCAATCTAACCTATGTAAATCAATGGTTAAAAAGATCTCAGTTTGGCTCGCTCTTGAAATCAAGAAACAATACGTTCTCTTTAAGGTCCTAGCTTAAAGAATCCGGTCCTATGAATAATCAACTAACCCTAATTGATTAATCACGTTTTTCACAACTTGTTTAAGGCTGCAAATAATTTAGCAAAGCTAAAAGGTTTCTTCAAAATTCAATCATCTATTTAAAAAAAAAAACGTTACAAAGAATGGCCATTAAATAGGACAAGTTTCGGCCATGTTGCTTGGTAAACAAGGAAATAAAACCCTAAAAGTTGTAAAGTACAACTTGACTTCTAAACTAACCAACTAACAAACTAATCCTTTATGGAAAAAGGAAGCTAAAAACGTTTTGCCCTTCTAGAAGACAAGGACAAGCTCCTAAAATTTAGGGAATTACTTTCCTAACAAATTAAAGCCCATTACATGCCATTATCATGCAAGATAACTTGGGCCATGTAATTAAAAACGAAAATATACTAATAATAAGCCCAATTAAAATGTTTTGGACTTAATTATTAAAACATTAATTAATTCTAACTACTTAAGAAAAGGCGCGATCCAATTTGGCAAAAGCCCAAGCACGCCATCTTGGTCTTCAATCAATAATGTCCATGGATTAGTGAATCCTAATCCCACTTGGATTGTGAATCCTAGTCTCATTCGGATTTGCGTTTATGGAACTCTTATGGAACTCGGACAAGATGAGGATTGATGAATCCTAATCCTATTAGGATTGAGCTTGGAAATCCTAATCCCATTAGGATTTGTCTTGGAAATCCTATTCCTATTAGGATTTGGCTTGGTAATCCTATTCCCATTAGGATTTGGAGTAGATTGCTTGTACGGATTCCTATCATTCCCTCCCTCCTCGAAAGGATTCGTCCTCGAATCTGGAAATTGAGCTCCTGGATCAAACACCAATAAGAAGAACTCATTACAAACTCGAGCCAAGTAAAACAAATCCTGCAATAAGAAAATAAATGTGTAAGTTAAAGAAAACTCAAAATAATTATGCATATAAACATCATTTAATAAATGCAAATCAGAAAACTTATGATGATATGCAATATTAAACAACTTTAAAAAGAATACTTCAAATAAAGATGAACATAATGTTTTGAACAACAAGAAAGTATTCAAGAGAAATTTATTAACGTCATGCTTGGACACACTAATAATAACATGAAAATCAATGATGTTAACATGTAAAGAATGAAAAGAAAGTAAACATATATTAATGTAATTACAAATATTATCCAAGGATTCATAAGAATTTGCAAAGCAAGTATATATATAGACATCCCGGATTAAATGTAAATCACAAAAACTAAGTTGTACATTCTTTACAAGCATGTTGAAGTTATGAAAGATTAAGAACTTACAATTCCAAAGAATAAGAACAGAATATTGTACCTTCGGGAATTGAAAAGAAATTCGAAATTGAGATAACTTACCAAACAAGTGTTGAACAATCAGATTACCTTGTCGAAGTGGATACTTTAGATTTTGGAATGAATTGAAAACAGTAAGAGCAAAGTTATGAATCAAATCATCAAAATAAAGTGTATTCCAGTTAGGATAATCAATAGATTTAACACTTTGTTTAGTGTTCACAAGGGTTTTGTAATGATCGAAATTATAAGCACTCAACTTACCTTGCTTACCTTGTGGAAAACAAGCTAAGGCAGATTGGACTCCTTCCAATTGATAATGAGTTGGTTCGAACTCCATTAAGCTTTTAGGAACTCCAAAACTCTGCAAAAAAAACAAAACAACACTAGACAAAGAATTAAGGTGATCACTATTAATGATAAGTACAAAATCCTTACGGATCATCAAATACAAGTGATACCTATCTAGTATTACTCTCTTTATCTCACTAGAAGAAGCAAAATAACAAGATTTCTTAACATGCAAAGTACGACCTACACTATTACAAATAGAAGTTGGGCCGAGACTTTCTTGAACATTTGTCAACTCTTGTTTCTTCTTCTCTTTGGCGGATTTCACATCTCTTGTAGCTTGAATGATTTTAGCTTGATCTTCAAACACTTGGGCCGGTGTCAAAGTTCGAAGATTAAACTTTTTCCCATTGTGCACAAAGCTATAGAAATTTTTCTTGGCATGATAAAGAACATCACAATCATATTGCCAAGGACGTCCAAGCAAGATATGACTTGCTTCCATTGGAACAACATCACATATAACTTCATCAACATATTTCCCAATGGTTAAAGTGAACTTTACTTGTTTTGTGACCCTAGCATCCATTGAATTATTCAACCATTGTAGTCGGTAGGGTTTAGGATGTTTCGTGCAATTCAAGTTCAACTTTTTTACAAACAAAGTGCTCGCCACATTTGTGCAACTTCCACTATCAATTATCACACTACAAATTCTGTCTTGCACTAAGCAACGTGTGTGAAATATGTTTTCTCGTTGCATCAAATCATCATTATCAACTAAAGGTTGGACATTTAGAACACGGCGAGAGACTAAAGAAAATTTACCGTCACCATACGTGTAGGGCTCATTGTCTTCACTTTCTTCACTTGATTCATGTTTCTCTTCAAGAGAATCATTAGCAAACTTTTGCTCAGCTTCGGTTTGAGGTTTAGAACCTCTTGGTGTATTAGTTTCGTCCTCCATTATCCTGCAAGGTTAGTAAGAAACAAAAGAAAACAACAATTGAATTTCTCTCGGGTTCTCACTATGTGGATAGTAGGAGCTCTCCTCTCTTTGATATATGTTTCTCTCGTGTATACCCTAGTCTAATACTCTCAAACTATAGAGAACTTACTGTTGCAATGACTTTAAGAGATTGTCTCAACCGAGATTTTCAACAACAAGATTCACACAAGTCAAATCAAAGAAGTTCAAATAATTCACGTCACAAGAGTATTTCAGAGCACGTGTGGGTATAATTTGATTGATTCAGAAACTATGATATTTAGAAAGAGGAATCAAAGACGAGAACAACACAATTTGAATCACCAAAATCCGAGTTGTATAGCAAAAGTTATGGCACTTTTAATCCAAGGTGGTTTCAAATCAAAACTCAAGAACAAAGTGTTCTTTTTAATTTACGAAAATTAATTAAAAAAAAAATACTAAAAATTAAATAACAGAAATATTAAAAGTCCGAGATTATTTTCTTTTATTGGGCCTTTTTATTTTTTTATATCACGGCCCTTTTTTTTTTTTTGATTTGGGCCTTTTTTTTTTTTTTTTTTTTAAATTACGGCCTCTTTTTTTTTTTTTTTTTTTTATTCGGACAACAAAAAGGACAAAACAAACTTTTAAGGTTTTGGACAAAAACCTTGTACAAACAATGACCTAGGTTCGGACAAGAACCTTAAACAACTTAGGTCAAACAAAATCTTTAAGGTTTTAAGACAAGAACCTAGTACAAGTACTTAGGTTTAAGGATGTGGCCTTGTCTTATGTGGTTCAACCTTAATTTCTCCAAACTTTAATAACTCACCAAGGACAAAGAATTTGAAAGTGCCACTTTAACAAAATTTTCAAGATTTAACTCAAGGATTTCAAATATGGTTCAAGATTCAAAATTTGACAACTTTCAAAAATCAAGAACTTCAAGAAGTTCAAGAAAGTGGTCAAGAACCAATCTTTTTCACTTGTTCAAAAAGTTTGATCAAAAGTTATTATGACAAGAGTAGATTGATGGAACTAACACAAAAAGAATTTCAAGAATTGAGCAAGAACTCACAAAGTTATGATAATTTGAAACTAGGGTTTTTAAGAAACCCTAATCTTGACACCTAGGGTTTGGACGTGAAATCAACAAATAAAACACAAAGAATCCAACACTATGAATGCAAGAAAAATAGTGCAGAATGTTGAGACAAAGATGGCAGCAAGGATCGAACAAGAAACACAAGAAGAACAACACAAAAACGCAAGAAAATCAAGTAACAAGATCAACTCGATTTGGGCAGATTTTAAGCACCAAGTTGCATGCGATTTTTGGACAGAATATTAATGAATTTAAGACTCAATTAATATATATATTTACTGCAGAATTTAAACTTTAAAAACAGCAGCAATTCGAAGCAAGAACAGTAGCAAAAAGATGTAAAAAATCGTAAACAACAAGAAGGCAATTTTCGGGCAGATTTGATCAACTTTGGCTTATGCGATTTTGATGAATTTAAAGACACTAACTATGACGACTTTGGACAGCAAGAAACACGTGAAAACAGCAACTAAAAGACTCCAAAAACTGCAGAAAAAATTGACGCACAAAGGACAGCAAGAACGACTCAAAAAGTAGAGCAAAATCCGAGAAGGAAAAACAAAGCGCAAACCTGAATTTTGTGATGAACAACCTAGATGCTCTGATACCAATTGATACGAATGGAGTAGGGTGAGAATCCAGCTCCACACGAATTCCACACACTTAGGATCGTTGTGCACCAAAATTCAGAAACCAACACGATCACAAGTAAGATCAAACACGGAAACAACACAAGAAGAAAAGATGGATATCGAATGGGATGTATTTGATTGTAAATCAATCAAACCCAACACATTACCACAAAGTGATTTCAATCTAACCTATGTAAATCAATGGTTAAAAAGATCTCAGTTTGGCTCGCTCTTGAAATCAAGAAACAATACGTTCTCTTTAAGGTCCTAGCTTAAAGAATCCGGTCCTATGAATAATCAACTAACCCTAATTGATTAATCACGTTTTTCACAACTTGTTTAAGGCTGCAAATAATTTAGCAAAGCTAAATGGTTTCTTCAAAATTCAATCATCCATAAAAAAACGTTACAAGGAATGGCCATTAAATAGGACAAGTTTCGGCCATGTTGCTTGGTAAACAAGGAAATAAAACCCTAAAAGTTGTAAAGTACAACTTGACTTCTAAACTAACCAACTTACAAACTAATCCTTTATGGAAAAAGGAAGCTAAAAACGTTTTGCCCTTCTAGAAGACAAGGACAAGCTCCTAAAATTTAGGGAATTACTTTCCTAACAAATTAAAGCCCATTACATGCCATTATCATGCAAGATAACTTGGGCCATGTAATTAAAAACGAAAATATACTAATAATAAGCCCAATTAAAATGTTTTGGACTTAATTATTAAAACATTAATTAATTCTAACTACTTAAGAAAAAGGCGCGATCCAATTTGGCAAAAGCCCAAGCACGCCATCTTGGTCTTCAATAAATAATGTCCATGGATTAGTGAATCCTAATCCCACTAGGATTGTGAATCCTAGTCTCATTCGGATTTGCGTTTATGGAACTCTTATGGAACTCGGACAAGATGAGGATTGATGAATCCTAATCCTATTAGGATTGAGCTTGGAAATCCTAATCCCATTAGGATTTGTCTTGGAAATCCTATTCCTATTAGGATTTGGCTTGGTAATCCTATTCCCATTAGGATTTGGAGTAGATTGCTTGTACGGATTCCTATCATTCATCCCACCAAAGACTAGCATAATCTTTAAGGTGCATAAAATAAAGTCGATATTACTTTTTCTCGGGGACCTCATTACCTTCAAAGAAGTGTTCTAACTCTCGAACCCAATCTAGATAAGCTTCGGGATCTGATTTGCCATGAAAGGTAGAGATAGTGAGTTTAACAGAATCAATTGAAATCTTAGACTTTTCACCTTTGTTAGAAGAACTCGTGTTCTCCTCCTCCTTCTCATTATCATCATCTGACTCATCATTATCAAAATTAAGCTTCTTTGATGTAGAACTTTTAGAAGCCGATTCCAAGTTATCAAGTCGGATGTTGATCTTTTGAAGCATATTGAAAAGATCTTCTGATAGCAATCCACCCATGTCCATGGTGCCAAAGCCGAGCTTGCATGATCTATTGGAGAATCTTGATGGACCAATGACAAGACAAAGGAGCAAAAGGATGAAACAAGCCTTGTAAAGCTTGTTATCAACACATTGTGAAGTTCACTTGGAGGCCAAACCATCTCAACATGGAGTTCTTTGGTATATTTCTTCAATCACAATTCATGAAGATGTTCCCAAGAGTTCTTCCCTAGAACTTAAGGAAATTCCACCTTGAAGAAATAATGAAGGCCGAATTTGTGAAGTCCAAAGAAGATGGCATGTTTGGGCTTAAGGGAATCACGCCATTGGGTACTTTTTAGGGTTTATTTTTTGTGTTAATTAATTAAGTCCAAAACACTTAATATGGGCTTTAATTAATTGGTAGATAATAAATTACTTGGCCCAATTATCTTGCATGATAATGGCAAGTAAAAGTTTAGGAAACAAAGGAAGTCAAAACGTATTTGGCCACCTTTGAAACCGTGTGACTAAATCCTTTTTGGAAAAGGATTAGTTAGTGATGAGAATGAGCCCGTGTCCATGTCCGTGGTGTTAAAGTCAAATTGTCATCCTGAAAGTTTCTGTCACATTTTGGTATTCTTGCCATAACTCTTTCGATATAACTCGGAATTGCATGATTCAAGAAACCCTGGAACGATAAGAGATAGAGCTACAACTTTGATGTTTTAAGTTTTCCGAGATTCTGATATTATAACCGTTGACAATGCCTTCCAAAGTTGATGACGGGATTTTGGCCGAATTTTCATATCGAATTTCATGGACTACATTGAAGACCAAGATGGCGTGCTTGGGCTTCGTCATTATTGGATCACACCATTGTTAATCTTTTGGATTTATTTAAGTTGTAATAATAAGTCCATTAACATTAATTAATTGGGCTTTATTGTCTTTAATTAATAAGTCATTACTTGGCCCAATTACCTTCCATGGTAATTAGGAAAGTAATCTCCTACTTTTTAGGAGGATTTAGGAAAGTAAGAGTACAAATCGGTTTTTACTTCTTCATAACCGATTTGCTATGATTAGAAAACTTAAAGTTTGTCTTTTAGTTATTGGTTTCCTTTTCCAATTTGGTAACTAAGTTCTAATAGGATTAAGCTAGGGTTTCATGTTTTTGTAGCCTATTTATAGGTGAGTTTTTCACATGAAATAATAAGATGAATTTTGATAAAATTAAGCATTGATTAAGCCTTCTTCTAGCCGTGAAAAGTTGAAAGAAAAAAACGTGAGGATTCAATTGATTTCAATTGTGTTTTCATAAGACCCGCGAAGCCTTAGTGAGGAGCTATAGGTTAGCTTACCCGTTCTTGATTTAAAGAACTCGCCAAACTGAAGAGATTTAACTTTTGATTTACATTAGTTAAGTTAATTCCTTTTGTTATAACGTTGGGGTGTAGATTGCTTCAATCTTTGTCCTTGCGTTTCATCTTGTTCTTTCCGCTTTGTTTTGTGTTTCTTGTTCGTGATTGTGTTGAGTTTGGTGTACAACGATCCAAAGATTTGTGGAAAATACGTGAGATCAAGGTCCTTCCTAGGTCAACTCGTATCAATTGGTATCAGAGCAATCCAGGTTGTTCATCAAATTTCAGGTTTCATCATTCTTTATTTCGGTTTTTGCGTGTCTCGTTTTCTTACTGTTTTCTTGCTGTTTTCTGTCGTTCTTTTTGCTGCAGATTTTTCTTCGTTTTTGCTACTGTTTGTGAGTCCTTCTTGCTGTCCTAGGTCGTGATAGGTTCAGTCATTAATTTTGTAAAAATCACATGCAAAATACTTGCTCAAATCTGCCCGAAATTATCTTCAGCTTGCTTCTCGGATTTGTGCTGCTTTCTTGTTGAAATTTGTTGCGTCTTGCTGCTGTTTTCTTTTCATAAATTCTGCATTGTTGTGTTCATCATCATAGTGTGGAATTCTTGAGTCATTATTGCTGTTTTCACGTCCAAACTATTAGGGTTTGTCAAACTAGGGTTTGTGAAATTAGGGTTTCTTGGTAGAAATTTCATAACTTCCTTGTTTCTCATCCGTTTCTTTATCTTTCTTTTGTGTTAGTTTCGTCATTCTAATACCATCAAAGTGTGTTTTCATCAAACTTTTTCACCATCTCAAAAAGACGAGTTCTTGACCACTTTCTTGAAACTCTTGATTATCTTGAAAATCCGAAAGTGTCAAAATTTGATCAAGGGTGGAATACCTACACTAGTGGAATACCTACAATAGTCAAAATTTGAATCTAGAGCTTGAATCTTGGCTGACTTAGGCTCCATTTCTTTCACTCTTTAGCCTCAAAACGAAATTCAAGTGAACCTAGGCTGCAACACATCACAAAAGCTCAAAATAGTCATTCAGCTCAGTTCTTTCTTCTTCAACATAAAGAGCTCAGTTCTTTCTTCTTCAACTAAATTTGCCATTTCTTTCTTCTTCAACTAAATTTTCCTTATCAAGAAAAATCTGCTTAAACGAATTCATAAGGTCACTACATAAGGTAAACACAATTCTTTACCAAATATCCATGGAATGTAAAAATTGCTTCCCAAAACCAGTTTTACAATTGCTATTAATAAAATCATTTATTCAATTTCAACAGCACTAAGAACGTATCCGCATCATTGACAGAATATTACGCCCAATGAAACTGGGCCTAATAGGCCCAATCCAATAAATGTAACATGCCCAACAATAACATGTAAAACAATGTGGGCCAGATCATTCAACCCATAAAGCTGTTTCTCATCACTTCAGATTTGCCAGACTAATTATAAATTAAATGCAATTAATTAATCAAACTCGTGTGCAAAGTGTGCTACACAATCAACAAAAATGGAATATTCACAAAGCGTAAAACGACGTCCTTGATAAGAAACCATATAGCCTGTTAGGTAAGCCTCAGATCCTCCAATGGCTTAGAAGCTTCTCATTCAACCCCGACATGTGGGGCCCACCTCCAGCACTATAGGAATATATAGGAATCTTATATATATTCCTATATTAAGTGCCACGTGGCATAAAAAGACAACAAACAGTAAGTGACTCCAAGAAATGCATCTGGAGACATATAATTTTGGAACTGTAGCGCGGAGTCACTTAGTAAATGACCAAGATGCCCCTGCGGGGAAAGTTTGAATATAAATAGTCATTCAGCTCAGTTCTTTCTTCTTCAACTTAAAGAGCTCAGTTCTTTCTTCTTCAACTAAATTTGCCATTTCATTCTTCTTCAACTAAATTTTCCTTATCAAGAAAAATCTGCTTAAACGAATTCATAAGGTCACTACATAAGGTAAACACAACTCTTTACCAGATATCCAACAATGCAGCTCAGTTCTTTCTTCTTCAACTTAAGGAGCTCAGTTCTTTCTTCTTCAACTAAACTTGCCATTTCTTTCTTCTTCAACTAACTTTTCCTTATCAAGAAAAATCTGCTTAAACGAATTCATAAGGTCACTACATAACGTAAACACAATTCTTTACCAGATATCCATGGAATGTAATAATTACTTCCCAAAACCAGTTTTACAATTGCTATTAATAAAATCATTTATTCAATTTCAGCAGCACTAAGAACGTATCCGCATCATTGACAGAATATTACGCCCAATGAAACTGGGCCTAATAGGCCCAATCCAATAAATGTAACAGGCCCAACAATAACATGTAAAACAATGTGGGCCAGATCATTCAACCCATAAAGCTGTTTCCTTCTCATCTTCATCACTTCAGATTTGCCAGACTAATTATAAATTAAATGCAATTAATTAATCAAACTCGTGTGCAAAGTGTGCTACACAATCAACAAAAATGGAATATTCACAAAGCGTAAAACGACGTCCTTGATAAGAAACCATATAGCCTGTTAGGTAAGCCTCAGATCCTCCAATGGCTTAGAAGCTTCTCATCCAACCCCGTACGGTGGGGAATTTGTTAATGTTTTTCAAATTTCAATAATTTTGCACGATAACAATTAGTGCTACAAGACCCAAAATTTGAACACAATTTAAAATTTTAAATTTTGCCCGCCAACATTTTCTGCTACAAGTGGGTCCTCATGTCCCCTAGTAATCATTGTGTCTGCCACGTGTCCAACCTTTACGTTATCTCCCAGGGGTACAATGGTCATATCATAGGGTGAACAGTGCCAATATATATATGAGAACATTTCAATGACTCCAATGCCTCCAGCAAAACTGTTCATGCTACAGGGGCCCTGAAGTCATGCGATGTCCAATAAGATGTTGCCACGTGTTCCGACATGTGGGGCCCACCTCCAGCACTATAGGAATATATAGGAATCTTATATATATATTCCTATATTAAGTGCCACGTGGCATAAAAAGACAACAAACAGTAAGTGACTCCAAGAAATGCATCTGGAGACATATAATTTTGGAACTGTAGAGCGGAGTCACTTAGTAAATGACCAAGATGCCCCTGCGGGGAAAGTTTCAATATAAATAGTCATTCAGCTCAGTTCTTTCTTCTTCAACTTAAAGAGCTCAGTTCTTTCTTCTTCAACTAAATTTGCCATTTCATTCTTCTTCAACTAAATTTTCCTTATCAAGAAAAATCTGCTTAAACGAATTCATAAGGTCACTACATAAGGTAAACACAATTCTTTACCAGATATCCAACAATGCAGCTCAGTTCTTTCTTCTTCAACTAAACTTGCCATTTCTTTCTTCTTCAACTAACTTTTCCTTATCAAGAAAAATCTGCTTAAACGAATTCATAAGGTCACTACATAAAGTAAACACAATTCTTTACCAGATATCCATGGAATGTAATAATTGCTTCCCCCAGTTTTACAATTGCTATTAATAAAATCATTTATTCAATTTCAGCAGCACTAAGAACGTATCCGCATTATTGACAGAATATTACGCCCAATGAAACTGGGCCTAATAGGCCCAATCCAATAAATGTAACAAGCCCAACAATAACATGTAAAACAATGTGGGCCAGATCATTCAACCCATAAAGCTGTTTCCTTCTCATCTTCATCACTTCAGATTTGCCAGACTAATTATAAATTAAATGCAATTAATTAATCAAACTCGTGTGCAAAGTGTGCTACACAATCAATAAAAATGGAATATTCACAAAGCGTAAAACGACGTCCTTGATAAGAAACCATATAGCCTGTTAGGTAAGCCTCAGATCCTCCAATGGCTTAGAAGCTTCTCATCCAACCCCGTACGGTGGGGAATTTGTTAATGTTTTTCAAATTTCAATGATTTTGCACGAAAACAATTAGTGCTACAGGACCCAAAATTTGAACACAATTTTAAATTTTAAATTTTGCCCGCCAACATTTTCTGCTTCACGTGGGTCCTCTGTCCCCTAGTAATCATTGTGTCTGCCACGTGTCCAACCTTTACGTTATCTCCCAGGGGTACAATGGTCATATCATAGGGTGAACAGTGCCAATATATATATGAGAACAGTTCAATGACTCCAATGTCTCCAGCAAAACTGTTCATGCTACAGGGGCCCTGAAGTCATGCGATGTCCAATAAGATGTTGCCACGTGTTCCGACATGTGGGGCCCACCTCCAGCACTATATATAGAGATGTCTTTTCTGCAATGCCAAAACAATGAGCAAAAGAAAAGGATTTGTTTTTTTTTTATGTCTCAGTTCCTAACTCTACAACTCTATGTCTTCCTGCCACTTCATTGTTGTTGAGTCAGACTAAAATGCTTGCTGAATGAGATCAATAAGAATAACCAATTCTTTCTTTCTCTTTCAGTTTGTTTGTTGTTCAACTATCGATCTGAATTCTTTTATTTTACTTTATAATATAACCTAATTAAGATATCATGAGAAATAGAAGGTGAAACCGTGAAACAGAACAAAAGATCCAGACTTGTTTATTTTAATTAATCTAGTCCAAGCCCATTAGTAATCTGGACCGTGAACTCAATTTTTCGTTTAATGCATAGTCATATTACGAGTCCTAGCCCCATAGCCATTTGAAACTCAGGTGCCCCACATATTACTTGGTCTGTTCAATAAGAAATCCAAAATTGTGATCCTTTTCTTTTGCTCATTGTTTTGGCATTGCAGAAAAGACATCTCTATATCATTTTTGTTTATCACTTTCTATATCTCTTTAAAAGATTAACAAACAAAGAAAGTAAAAGATATTGGCACGAAAAGATTTGATATGAAGCAATCAAACCCCCTCGTATGAATCAAAAAAATTCGGATCACCTATGAAAATTCATAAGTTAAACAAATCAGTTTGGCTTGTTCTTTGAATCAAGAACTTGTAAGTTCACCTATAGGTCTTAGCTTCTAGGTTCACGGATCTTATGAAAACTCAACTAAACTTAATTGAAGTAATTCATGTTTTGCTTGAATGATGAGAATGAGCCCGTGTCCTTGTCCATTGTGTTAATGTCAATTATTCATCCTGAAAGATTCTGCCATAGTTTGGTATTCTGGACGTATCTCACTCGCTATAACTCCGAATTACGTGATTCAAGAAGACCTGGAACGATAACAGATAGGGCTACAACTTTTATATTTTACAGTTTTCGAGATTCGGACGTTATCATCGTCAAAAGTGCCTACCAAGATGAGCGACGTGATTCTGGCAGATTACCGTCGCGAATCCATGGACTACATTGAAGACCAAGATGGCGTGCTTGGGCTTTGCCTTCAATGGATCATGCCATTATCTATTTAAGTCATAGGATTTATTTATGTTGTAATAATTAAGTGTTTGTGTTTTAATTATGGGCTAAGTAATTACTTGATCCAATTATCTTGCATGATAATAACAAGTAAAAGTTTAGGAAAGTTAAGAAGTCAATTTGAGTTTTGCTTCTTCATAGTTTAGGAAACAAAGGAAGCCAAATTGTATTTGGCCACCTTTTAAGTCCGTGTGTCACAATTCCAATGTGTCACAATTCAAGTTGGAATTGAATTAAGCTAGGGTTTTACAAGAGGTTGGCCGATTTTGCCTCTATAAAAAGGCCACCATTGTAAAGTTTTTTTATATGTTGAATTTTGATAAAGTTTAGCTTTGCTAAAGTGTTTTTACAGCCTTGAAAAGTTGTGAAGCAAAACGTGAATTAATTCAATTAAGTTTAGTTGAGTTTTCATAAGAACCGTGAACCTAGAAGCTAAGACCTTTAGGTGAACTTACAAGTTCTTGATTCAAAGAACAAGCCAAACTGATTTGTTTAGCTTATGAATTTTCATAGGTGATCCGAATCTTTTTGATTCATACGTGGGGGTTTGATTGCTTCATATCAAATCTTTTCGTGTCAATATCTTTTACTTTCTTTGTTTGTTAATTCCGCACCTTGTTGGTTCTTGTTCTCGTTCGTGATAATTTGGTAAGCAACGGTCCAAAGGAGGTGGTTTCGAGTGGTCCAAGGTGCTGCATCTTGATCATTCATATCAAGAATGAACCACAATGGAATAGTAATGAACAAGATGCAAATATTTCAAAACTGAAAATTTCAAGACTCCTTTTGTTTTCTTTTTTTTTCTTTTTTTTTTTGGATTCTTTTGTTTGCTTTTTTTTTCAGAATCTTTTCTCTTTTTTTCGTTTTTTTTAAAGATAACTTTTTCTTTGGAGTCTAGCACGAAATAGAATAAGAAAGATAAAATGTAGGATATCTTAAACTCAAAAATCCAAGAGTAGGAACCTTGCCCAACCTAGTAGACAAAACCCACTACTACTATGAACCAAGATATCAAGAACACCCAAAAGAAAGTCGAAAACAAAGAAAATAAAATGATATGCAAACCTGGACTAGAACTATCTCAATACCAAATGATAAGAACTCCGCCCCTCAATGGACGAAACCCAATACCGAGTTGAGATCATAGGATCGTTCTACAGAAGGTATGCTAGATGGATAGGTAGAATGACGCCACAACCAACTATGGATTGAAGGTTGATAAGTCAAGGGGTGAACGCCACAAGCCCAAGGCTTGATAAGTTCAAAATAGTTCTCAAAGAACCAAGAGAATAATCTCACAAATGTAATATTCAAGTCTAAAAGATTTTGGACGTTTTTCAGCCTATAAATATTAAGGAAACTCTAATTTTAAAGTTACATAAAACAAGAAAACAATTAAGTCTAGTCTAGGAAACTTAAAAGTCTAATTAATGTTTTCTTGGAACTAATGGTAGTCAAATGAGTTGTACCAAGACCAGCCCTTGTCTTCATGCATTCCATGACTCTTTGAATGGCTTTTGATCTGTCTCTAAGCATTCCAAGAGGCCTTGACCGAAATTAATAGCTTTAAACAAAAACAGCCCACAATTGTTGACCAAGCTTTGGTAAACTTTGACCGGTTGAGTCTTGCTTGATCCTAGAGCTTCTATGGCTTGGTATTGGCTGACTTAGGCTCCATTTCTTTCACTCTTTAGCCTCAAAACGAAATTCAAGTGAACCTAGGCTGCAACACATCACAAAAGCTCAAAACAATGCAAAAACAACAAGTTGGGCAGATTGCACTTTCATTTGTATATGCTGCCTTCAACTTGTTCAATTTAATTCTTTTTGTGTTTCCAATGGCTTGGGAATTAATATCAATGGCTTGGGAAGTGTAAACTTCATTAGCATTGAATTGGAAACACCTTGAAAGGCCAAAAGTCCTTATTAACTTCTTGATCAAGCATTGTTGAGATCTTGAATTTTCAACCTCTGAAAATAATGTATTTGAACTTTTTGGAGCCTTGATTGAGATCACATCACTAGGTTTAGGCGCCGATTTTGGAGTGGATTCAGCAGCTGGACGGACTATTTTTGGAGCATTGGCCGAGGTGTTTGAGGGCTGATTTGGGGTGAAGCTCCTCGGTTTTGTTGGTGGAGTGAATGGAGTTGAGTTCGGCTTTTGTTCTCTTCTCCATGGTGGACTTGGTTGAGTGAAATTTCGAGGATTGGATTGAGTGAAATTTCGGCCTCCCTTTCCCTTCATGTGTTTCTCAATTTTGATGGCTTTGTGAACAAGTTCAGTAATATCAACATAACTTTGAAGATCAATATGGTAAGCCAATTCGGAATTCATACCTCTAAGGAACCTTTCAATGGTAGAGTCGGGATCCTCTTGAACATTGGCTTTAATCATCAAAGCTTCCATCTCATGATAATACTCCTCATCCGTTGTAGTACCTTGCACAAGGGAGTGCAATTTTCTGTTCAATTCACGGTTGTAATGAGAAGGGACATACTTTTTCCTCATCATTGCTTTCATTCGGCTCCAAGACTTGATAGGTCTCTCTCCATCTTGACGTCGAGATCTAGTAACTTCATCCCACCATAAGCTAGCATAATCCTTAAGATGTACAAAGGAAAGTCTATACTTTTCTTTCTCAGAGTAATCATGGCCTTCAAAGAAGTGCTCAAGCTCACGTACCCAATCAAAATATGCCTCGGGATCTGCCTTTCCATGAAAAGTAGGAATAGTTTGCTTAACAGAAGCAATTGAGATCTTTGACTTTTCACCTTTCTTAGAAGAACTCGTGTGCTCTTCTTCCTCCTCCTCCTCTTCATCACTACTTGATTCACTTTCATCTTTGAACTCAAGTTTTCGTGAACCTTTGGATTTATGAGACGGTTTTTGAGACGATGATGACGACTCCAAGAAATCAAGTCGAAGGTTGATCTTTTGCAAGATTGTTGCAAGAGATTCTTGGGCGAATGATACGAATGGAGTAGGATGAAGTCCAATCCACACGAATTTTCCACAAGTTCGGATCGTTGTGCACCAAAAACTCAATTCAAGAAACAAGAACACAATTTGCGGAAAAGAGATATGGAACAAAAAGGCAAGATTAAAATTAACCTAACCCCAACGTTAACACAAATTGAATCAGTTCAACTAATGTAAATCAAAAGTTTAAACCTATCAAGTTTGGCCGGTTCTATAAATCTAGAACTTGTAAGCTTTACCTAAAGTTCCTCACTTAAGGTTTGGCGGGTCTTATGAATTACTCAAGAATAACTCACGTTGATGATGTCAAATTTAATTTAGCAAAGCCAAAATTCTTTCAATTCAACATCATAAAAAATTTTACATAGCTTCTCATTTTATAGGGAGTAGTTTCGGCTTTTCTAAAAGGAAAAGGAAATAAAACCCTAGAAGTTGTAAAGTACAACTTGACTTCTAAACTAACATACTAATCCTTTATGGAAAAAGGAAGCTAAAAATGTTTTGCCCTTCTAGAAGACAAGGACAAGCTCCTAAAATTTAGGGAATTACTTTCCTAACAAATTAAAGCCCATTACATGCCATTATCATGCAAGATAACTTGGGCCATGTAATTAAAAACGAAAATATACTAATAATAAACCCAATTAAAATGTTTTGGACTTAATTATTAAAACATTAATTAATTCTAACTACTTAAGAAAAGGCGCGATCCAATTTGGCAAAAGCCCAAGCACGCCATCTTGGTCTTCAATAAATAATGTCCATGGATTAGTGAATCCTAATCCCACTTGGATTGTGAATCCTAGTCTCATTCGGATTTGCCTTTATGGAACTCTTATGGAACTCGGACAAGATGAGGATTGATGAATCCTAATCCTATTAGGATTGAGTTTTGAAATCCTAATCCCATTAGGATTTGTCTTGGAAATCCTATTCCTATTAGGATTTGGCTTGGCAATCTTATTCCCATTAGGATTTGGAGTAGATTGCTTGTACGGATTCCTATCATTCCCTCCCTCCTCGAAAGGATTCGTCCTCGAATCTGGAAATTGAGCTCCTGGATCAAACACCAATAAGAAGAACTCATTACAAACTCGAGCCAAGTAAAACAAATCCTGCAATAAGAAAATAAATGTGTAAGTTAAAGAAAACTCTAAATAATTATGCATATAAACATCATTTAATAAATGCAAATCAGAAAACTTATGATGATATGCAATATTAAACAACTTTAAAAAGAATACTTCAAATAAAGATGAACATAATGTTTTGAACAACAAGAAAGTATTCAAGAGAAATTTATTAACATCATGCTTGGACACACTAATAATAACATGAAAATCAATGATGTTAACATGTAAAGAATGAAAAGAAAGTAAACATATATTAATGTAATTACAAATATTATCCAAGGATTCATAAGAATTTGCAAAGCAAGTATATATATAGACATCCCGGATTAAATGTAAATCACAAACACTAAGTTGTACATTCTTTACAAGCATGTTGAAGTTATCAAAGATTAAGAACTTACAATTCCAAAGAATAAGAACAGAATATTGTACCTTCGGGAATTGAAAAGAAATTCGAAATTGAGATAACTTACCAAACAAGTGTTGAACAATCAGATTACCTTGTCGAAGTTGATACTTTTGATTTTGGAATGAATTGAAAACAGTAAGAGCAAAGTTACTAATCAAATCATCAAAATAAAGTTTATTCCAGTTAGGATAATCAATAGATTTAACACTTTGTTTAGTGTTCACAAGGGTTTTGTAATGATCGAAATTATAAGCACTCAACTTACCTTGCTTACCTTGTGGAAAACAAGTTAAGGCGGATTGGATTCCTTGCAATTGATAATGAGTTATTTTGAACTCCATTAAGCACTTAGGAACTCCAAAAACCTGCAAAACAAAGGAACTAGGCAGTAAACAATTCAAATGGTGATCACTATCATCAAGTAAGTACATTGATTGCCTATCTAGTATTCCTCTCTTAAACTCGCTAGAAGAAGTAAAATAACAAGGTTGCTTAACAACTAACTCTCGGCCTATGCTAGAAGAAGACAAAGAATCTTTATCACGGCCTACACTATTACAAGTTGAGCTAGCTATTACATTGCTTTTCCCTTGAACTTTCTTCTCTTTGGCGGCATTCATATCTCTAGTAGCTTGAATGATTCGAGTTTGATCTTCAAAGACTTGTGCTGGGGTTAAGGCTCGAAGATTAAACTTTTTCCCTTTATGAACAAAGCTAAAGAAATTCTTCTTGGCATGATAAAAAGCATTTCTATCAAATTGCCAAGGTCTTCCAAGAAGGATGTGACCAGCCTCCATTGGCACCACGTCGCACAAGACTTCATCAACATAGTTTCCAATTTTGAATGGAACCTTTACTTGTTTAGTTACTCTAGTCTCGGCGGAATTGTTAAGCCATTGAAGTTGATATGGCTTTGGATGTTTCATACACGTTAAGTTCAACCTCTTGACAAGTAGAGTGCTTGCCAAATTAGACCAACTCTCACTATTAATGATGTCACAACAAATTTTATCTTGAACCATACAACGTGCACGAAAAATATTCTCCTCCATGGTACCTGCAAGTTAGTAAGAAAACAAGAAGAACACAATCGAAGTCCTCTCGGGTTCTCACTATATGGTGAGTTGGTACACTCCTCTCTAGTGTAATGACTTTTCTCGTGTATACCCTATCTAAACACTCAACAATGAATCTCTCAAACTAATTGAAGCTTACTGTTTGTCGATTTTAAGAACAAGTCTCAACCAATTAGTTCAAACAAATCAATTCACAAAAGCAAAACCAAAGAAGTTTGAAAAGAAAAATTCACGTTACAAGAAGATTTTAAGATCACGTATGGGGTATAAACAGATTAATTTCAGAAAGCTACGAATTCAGAAACTAGAGAAGATAACAAGAAGATGTGTTTTTGAATCACTCAATTCCGATTAAAAATGAGCAAGATATAGCACTTTCAATATTGGTGATTTTCAAAGAGCAAACAAGAACTTTAGTCCTTTTCTTGGGCTGTTTACTATTTTATTTTTTTTATATGGTCCGACTTTTCTTTTTTTTTTGAATTGGGCCCTTTTTTTATTTTTTTTTAAATTCGGCCTCTTTTTTTTTTATTCGACAAAAAGCTTAACTACGGTTTTTGAGGTTGTTGATAAACCCTAAATTTTCAACCACTTCAATGTTATCATGAAGTCAACAAAATTTCGGATTTTGAAGATACCACTTTTACCAAAGATTCAAGAAATATCACAAAGAGCAAGAATATGTCTTCAAGATTCAAATTTGAGCACTTCTGAATTTGCAAGAAAATCAAGATTCTCAAGAAAGTAGTCAAGAACTCGTCTTTTTGAGATGGTGAAAAAGTTTGATCAAAACACACTTTAATGGCAATAGAATGATGAAGATAACACAAAAGAAAGATCAAGAAAAGGATGAGAAACAAGGAAGTTATGAAATTTTGAATAAGAAACCCTAATTTCACAAACCCTAGTTTTTTGGACGTGATTTCAGCAAGAATGACTCAAGAATTCCACACTATGATGATAAACAAGAACAATGCAGAATTATGAAGAAAAACAGCAGCAAAACACGACAAAAACAGCAAGATCAACACAACAGAAAATCGCAAAAATCCGAGCAAGAGATGAACACGAATTGGACAGATTTTAGCAAACAAATTGCATGCGATTTTGACGTAATTTAAAAGCTGAACTATGCCGACCTTGGACAGCAATAAAGACACGAAAACAACAACAAAAAGACACCACAAAAGCTGCAGAATTTGACGCAACAAAACAGCAAGAAGGACGCCAAAAGAAGGACAAGATCCGAGAAGAGAAAAACAAGAACAAGACTCAAATAAAAAGATTAATTACCGAATTTGATGAACAACCTGGCTTTGATACCAATTGATACGAATGGAGTAGGATGAAGTCCAATCCACACTAATTTTCCACAAGTTCGGATCGTTGTGCACCAAAAACTCAATTCAAGAAACAAGAACACAATTTGCGGAAAAGAGATATGGAACGAAAATTCAAGATTAAAATTAACCTAACCCCAACGTTAACACAACACAAATTGAATCAGTTCAACTAATGTAAATCAAAAGTTTAAACCTATCAAGTTTGGCCGGTTCTATAAATCTAGAACTTGTAAGCTTTACCTAAAGTTCCTCACTTAAGGTTTGGCGGGTCTTATGAATTACTCAAGAATAACTCACGTTGATGATGTCAAATTTAATTTATCAAAGCCAAAATTCTTTCAATTCAACATCATAAAAAACGTTACATAGCTTCTCCTTTTATAGGGAGTAGTTTCGGCTTTTCTAAAAGGAAAAGGAAATAAAACCCTAGAAGTTGTAAAGTACAACTTGACTTCTAAACTAACATACTAATCCTTTATGGAAAAAGGAAGCTAAAAACGTTTTTCCCTTCTAGAAGACAAGGACAAGCTCCTAAAATTTAGGGAATTACTTTCCTAACAAATTAAAGCCCATTACATGCCATTATCATGCAAGATAACTTGGGCCATGTAATTAAAAATGAAAATATACTAATAATAAGCCCAATTAAAATGTTTTGGACTTAATTATTAAAACATTAATTAATTCTAACTACTTAAGAAAAGGCGCGATCAAATTTGGCAAAAGCCCAAGCACGCCATCTTGGTCTTCAATAAATAATGTCCATGGATTAGTGAATCCTAATCCCACTAGGATTGTGAATCCTAGTCTCATTTGGATTTGCCTTTATGGAACTCTTATGGAACTCGGACAAGATGAGGATTGATGAATCCTAATCCTATTAGGATTGAGCTTGGAAATCCTAATCCCATTAGGACTTGTCTTGGAAATCCTATTCCTATTAGGATTTGGCTTGGTAATCCTATTCCCATTAGGATTTGGAGTAGATTGCTTGTACGGATTCCTATCAGCGAACTTCTCTTTTTGTTCGTCTTGGGATGCTTTGGTTTTGTCCTCCATTTGTACCTGCAAGATTAGTAAGGAAAAACGCAAGAATATATATAATACCTCACGGGTTACTCACTTTGGGCAGTAGGTACTCTCCTCTCTATTTAGGTAGTGTTCTCTCTTGTTTATCCTAGCTAATACCCTCAAGTAATAATTTGTGTAAGACTATCTATTAAGACTGGCCAAGTTCAATTATGTCAAAGAATTTGACTCAATCAATAAGTTCTACAACACAAATTACCACAAGTATAAACCAAAGAATTTTGAACAAGAAATCACGTCACAAGAGGTTTAAGAACACGTGCAGAGTATAACTTGATTCAATCTCAGAAACTATGAAATTCTAAAAGTGGAATTCAAGACGAAAAGAATGCAACTTGAATCACCTAATTCCGAGTTGTATTGAGAAAGTTATGGCACTTTTAATCCAAGGTGGTTTTCAAGTAACAAACTCAAGAACAATGTGTTCTTCAACTAAAATTAAATAATTAAAAGAAAATAAATAAAAGAAATAAATAATGCAAAGTCCGAATTAATATTTTTTTGTTCTTTTTTTTTGAATTGACCTTTTTTTTTAATACGGTCTCTCTTTTTTTTTTTTGTTCGGACAACTACAAGACAAACTCTAACTTTAAGGTTTTGAACACAAACCTTGGACAAACAAAACTACTAGGTTTGGACAAGAACCTTAAACAATGCAAACTTTAAGGTTTTAAGACAAGAACCTAGTACAAAGTACATTGGTTTAATGTTTGAAGACAACAACCAAGGATTTAAGGTTTATAATGTTTTGTCTTCTTGTCTTAACCTTTACAACCTTAAAATTTTCAAACTTTAATATCTCACCAAGGAAAAGGAATTTCAATGTGCCACTTTCACAAAATAATCAAGATTTTCAACAAGGAACAAGAATATGGCTCAAGATTCAAATTTGGACAACTTTGGATTTTCAAGAAAATCAAGAAGTTCAAGAAAGTGTTCAAGAACTTATCTTTTTGAAGTGGTGAAAAAGTTTGATCAAAACTCAAGGTGATATAGAGACAATAAGCAAGAAGACGCAAAAGAAAGAAGACAATTTGGGCAAGAAACAAGCAAGATAGGAATTCAAGAACCAAAACCCTAGTTTTTATGAAACCCTAGTTCTTGATGAAACCCTAATTATGCTTTGACGTGTGGAACACAATGAAAACAATTGGAATTCAACACTATGAAGATTAACAAGATAGTGCAGAATTTAAACTCAATGAACAACAGCAAGACACAACGAAAACAACACAACAAAGACGCAAAACACAATCAAGAGCAAGACACGATTTTTGGGTAGATTGTGTGCAATGTGTTGCATGCAATTTTTGATGAAAATTTAAGGATTGAACTAACACGAATTTGGACAGCAAGTATGACACAAAGAACAGCAAAGAAAGATGCAACAAAGCTGCAGAAAATTGACGCTACAAACAGCAAGAAGAACGACAATAAAACAGCAAGAAACGAAACCGGATTAACCTAAATTTTTGAGAAAACAACCTATCTCTGATACCAATTGATACGTGTGGTCTAGGCTCCAAGAATTTGGACCAAACAAGCTCCAAAAATTCAGATCGTTGTTGAAACAAAAACACTCAAACAAACACACAAGAACAGGCGGAATTGCAATCAAGGGAAGAACGGCAAGAAAGACTCGAGTTGAATCAAACCCTCACGTTCTATCACAAATCGATTTAGTTTAACAAGTGATAAATTCAGTTGCTAATCTTAATTGATTTGGCTCGTTCTTTAACTAAAGAACAATGGCGAAGTCTCCTAAAGGTCACGCTAAAGGGGAAGCTTCTTACAATAAAAATCAAACTTGATTCTTAAGGTTTGAACTACACAAAGTGTAAATTCGGATTTTAGCAAGGCTAAAACTTTCTTTCATTCATCAACTTATGTAAAACGTTACAACCATCTCTCTATTTATAGAGATGAATTTCGGCCATGCTTGGGAAACAAGGAAAGAAAATCCTAAAAGTTGCAAAGTACAACTTGACTTCTAAACTAACTACTTTCCAAATTGGAATAGGAAACTAACAACTAACAAACTAATCCTTTTTCAAAAAGGATTAAGGAACACGGTTTCAAAGGTGGCCAAATTCAATTTGACTTCCTTTGTTTCCTAAACTATTACTTGCCATTATCATGCAAGATAATTGGATCAAGTAATTACTTAGCCCACAATTAAAACATAAAGACTTAAGCCCATAATTAAATGTTTAATAGACTTAATTATTACAACTCAAAAAGAAAACTAAATAATTATCAAATGGCGTGATCCAACATAGCAAAGCCCAAGCACGCCATCTTGGTCTTCAATGTAGTCCATGAAATTCGAGATGAAAATCCGGCCTGAATCCCGTCATCAATTTGGGAAGACATTTTCGACAGTGATAAAGTCAGAATCTTGGAAAACTTAAAACATGAAAGATGTAGCTCTATCTCTTATAGTTCCAAGGCTTCAAGAATGGTGCAATTCCGAGTTATATCGAAAGAGTTATGCCAAGAATACCAAAACGTGACAGAAACTTTCAGGATGAAAAATTGACTTAACACCATGGACGTGAACACGGGCTCATTCTCATCACTTATAGCATCTAATGTCCCTCAATCTTTGTCCTGAAGTTGGCACCGGTTTAGAGGCAGAATCAGCAGTTTTGGGGACTGATTTTGGGGTGTTGTGAGATGCATTTGATGGCTAGTTTGAGGTGAATTGTCTCGGCTTTGTTGGTGGAGTGAAAGGGGCTGGTTTCGGCTTTGAATCCCTTTGCCAGGGTGGATTCGGTTGGGTGAACCTTTGCTTACCTTTCATGTGCCTTTCAATCTTAATAGCTTTATGAACAAGTTCATTAATATCAACATAAGATTGTGAATCAACATGATAAGACAATTCAGAATTCATACCTCTAAGAAATCTCTCAATAGTTGAATCTGGATCTTCACGAACATTGGCCTTGATCATGAGAGCTTCCATCTCATGGTAATACTCCTCCACGGTTTTGTTACCTTGCACAAGGGAGTGCAATTTTCTGTTGAGTTCTCGGCTATAGTGTGAAGGAACATACTTCTTCCTCATAAGCACTTTCATTTGCTTCCAAGTTTGAATGGGTCGTTCGTCATCTTGACGTCTAGATCTCATTACCTCATCCCACCACAAACTTGCATAATCCTTGAGGTGCATGAAGGCTAAGCGGTACCTCTTATGTTCGGGATAGCTATTACCTTCAAAGAAGTGTTCAAGTCCTCGAACCCAATCAAAATAATCTTCCGGATCTGCTTTACCATGGAAAGTACGCAATGTTAGTTTAACTCCACTAATTGACAAATCAGATTTCTTACCATCATTAGGAGATTCCATGAACTCCTCATCCTCCTCATGAAATTCGGTTTCTTCAAATTTTCTCTTTTGGGAAGTAGAACCTTTTTGGGGTGAAGGATAATTGGATAGGTTATCAATTTTGAGGGTGAGTTTGCGGATCATGTCAAATAGTACATCATTAACATACTTTTGATCCGGTTGGGATTGTTCTTGAGGTGTTTTACCATCTCCCTCCATTGTTCCTGCAAGTTAGTAAAAACAACAAGAGATAGCAAAATAAAGACCTCTCAGGTTCTCACTTTTGGTGAGTAATGCACTCCTCTCTAGTGTAATGGTTTTTCTCGTGTATACCGTATCCATCCTCTCAACAATGAATCTCTCAAACTAATTGAAGCTTACTGTTGGTAGATTTTAATAACAAGTCTCAACCAATTAGTTCAAACAAATCAACTTACACAAGCAAAGCCAATGAAGTTTAAAGAGCAATTCACGTCACAAGAAGAATTTAAGATCACGTATGGGGTATAAAATGATTAACTTTAGAAAGCTACAAAAACAGAAACTAGAGGAAATAACAAGAAAATGTGTTTTTGAATCACCAAATTCCGAGTTGTATTGAAAAAGATATGGCACTTTCAAGATTGAAACTAAAAAGAAAACAGGAGATAGGTTCGGACGGGTAGGGTGTCCGAAAGGGTCGTCCGAAAAATAGGTTCGGACGGGTAGGTCATCCGAAAAGGTCGTCTGACACTTTGTGAGAATTGAGTGCTCCCAGAAGTTTAGGTTCGGACGGGTAGATCGTCCGAAAGTGGCGTCCGAAACTTAAAAAAATTAATTTTTTTTTTTCACTTTAGACCAATTGCCTTTGGGCTGATTTCTACTTGGTCTTTTTTTTTTTGTAATTCACGGCCTCTCTTTTTTTTCGTAGGCCTTTTTTTTTTGAACAATAACCTAGTACTTTGTACTTTGCTAGGGTTTTAAGGTTGTTTTCTCAACCTTGATTTCAGTCACTTTGAAGTAACAAGAAGTCAACAAGAATTCGGAATTTGAAGTTACCACTTTGACAAAAGATTGAAGAAATGTCACAAAGAACAAGAATATATTTAAAGAATCAAATTTTAGCACTCTTGAATTTTCAAGAAAATCAAGAAGTTCAAGAAAGTGTTCAAGAACTTATCTTTTTCGGATGTGATAAAAGTTTGATCAAAATACACTTTTGATGGCAATAGAATGACGAAGCTAACACAAAAGAAAGATCAAGAAACGGATAAGAAACAAGGAATCTAGAGAATTTTGAAAATTTTGCGAAACCCTAGTTTGACAAACCCTAATAGTTTGGACGTGAAAGCAGCAATAATGACTCAAGAATTCCACACTATGATGATGAACAAAACAATGCAGAATTATGAAGAAAAAAACAGCAGCAAAACACGACACAAAACAGCAAGAAAGAACGGAAACAACAAGACTCGGCAAGACACAAATTTCTTGACGCAAAACCCTAAAATTTTCTAGATGAATTGTGCACGGATTTTATGATGTAATTACTGCAGAATATTTACTCTAAGAACAGCAAAAGGACGCAACAAGACAGCAGCAGTTTGACGCAAAAACAGCAAGAACCGAAAACAAGAAATAAGACTCAATGAAAAGATGAAACCTAAAATTTGATGAACAACCTGGATTCTCTGATACCAATTGATACGAATGGAGTAGGATGAAGTCCAATCCACACAAATTTTCCACACGTTTGGATCGTTGTTGCACCAAGAACACAAACAAGTTTCAAACAATATTTGCGGAATAGAGATAAGAAACGAAAAGGCAAGATTAAAATTAACCAAACCCCAACGTTAAAACAAATTGAATCAGCTTAACAATTGTAAATCAATTAATTAAACCTATCAGTTTGGCCTGTTCTATAAATCTAGAACTTATAAGCTTCACCTAAAGCTCCTCACTTAAGGTTAGGCGGATCTTATGAACAATCAACTAAAATTAGAAGATTCAATTCACATTTTTCCTCAACTTTTCACGGCTGGAAGAAAGGTTTTAGCAAAGCTAAACTTTATCAAAATTCGTCATATATGATTTCATGTGAAAAACTCACCTATAAATAGGCTACAAAAACATGAAACCCTAATCGGATTCCAAAGTGGAATGGAATACTAACTCTAACAAACTAATCCTTTTCCAAAAAGGATTAGGTCACACGTTTTTTTCAAAGGTGGCCAAACACGTTTTGGCTTCCTTTGTTTCCTAAACTATGAAGAAGCAAAACTCAATTTGACGTCTTAAGTTTCCTAAACGTTTACTTGCCATTATCATGTGATACGAATGGTTGGCCGAGGCTCTATCTCCTGGACCAAATTCGATCTCCCACACACAAGCTTAGGACCGTGCTGCACAAAACAAGATAATCCACGACCAAGAACACAAACAAACAATCCGGGTGGAAGGAATTCAAGGGAAAAACGCCAAGAATTGAGTAAATCAAAACCCCACGTTTTATTACTAATGAACTTAATTTAACCTATGAAAATTCAATTAGTTAAAAAAGTTAATTAGGCCTGCTCTTTAAATAAAGAACAATGGTGAAATCACCTAAAGGTCACGCTAAAGGTAATTTTCTACAATGGACAATTAAATAATTCTCCAAGGCTTGAACAACACAAAGTGTTAATTCTAATTTCAGCAAAGCTAAAACTTTCATTCATCAACTTCCCATGTAAAAAACGTTACAAGGCTTCTCTTTATATAGAGAATGATTTCGGCTTTACCAAAAGGAAAAGGAAATAAAACCCTAGTAGTTGCAAAGTACAACTTGACTTCTTAACTAACTAACTAACTAATTTGGAATAGGAAACCAACAACTAACAAACTAATCCAAGTTAGAAAAGGATTAGATGACACGGTTTTAATGAAGAAACAAAACACGTTTTTGCTTCCTTGTTTCCTAAACTATTGCTTGCCTTTATCATGTAAGATAATTGGGCCAAACAACTTATTAACAACCAATTAATTAAAGCCCACATTAAGTGTTTTGGACTTAATTAATTATCAACAAAATAAAACCCTAATATCTAAATAAGGGCGTGATCCATATGAAAGCCCAAGGACACGCCTTTCATTGGACTTCAACTCTCGGCCTTTTCAACCTTCTTCAAGGTGGAATTTCCTTAAGCTCCAATGTAGAACTTTGAGGACTTCATGAATTGTTATGTAAGAAACGTGCAAAAGAACTCCATGTTGAGAAGATGTGCAAGTCTCGGCCTACAAATCTCCAATGTGTGATGACAACAAAGTGTGCAAAGCTTCTTTCATCCTTTTGCTCCTTGATCTTGTCAATGTCCATCAAGATTCATCAAAAGATCATGTAAGCTCGGCTTTGGCAACAAGGATGTGGATGGATTGCTATCATCATGCAAGATAATTGGGCCAAGTAATGCATTATTTAAACGAAATTAAAGCCCAAATAATTAATGTTTATGGACCTTAATTATTACAACTTAATGTAAACCCTAAATTAATCCAAAATGGCGTGAACACATAAGTGAAGCCGAAAACGCCATTCTTGGTCTTCTCGGATTTCATGATATTTCTTCAAGGTGGATCATGAATTGATATTGAAGAAATATTCCAATGTACTTCATCTTGAGATGGTGATGTCGAACTCCTTTGAACATTATCCAAAGCCTCACAATGTGTTGATAACAATGCTTGCAAGGATTCCTTCATCCTCTTGCTCCTTGATCTTGTCATTGGACCACCAAGATTTGTTAATGGATTATGGGAAGCTGGATTCGGCAATGTGGACTCGGGCTCATTCCTATCAATCGATCTACTACTACAAATATGCTATCTTTACCATTGCGAGACCTAGGTAATCCAAGTACAAAATCTATTGAAATATCAACCCAAGGATGACTAGGAACAGGCAAAGGTTTATCCAAACCATGAGGCAATATTTTCGATTTTGCTTGCTTACATACAATGCATTTATCACAAACACTTTTTACATCTTTAATCATATTAGGCCAATAAAAGTGTTCATTCAAAACAGCAAGTGTCTTAGCAATACCAAAATGCCCCATTAACCCTCCTCCATGGGTTTCCTTAACAAGTAATTCAGGAATGGAACAAAGGGGTATGCACAATTTATCTTTTCGAAGCAAGAAACCATCATGCAAATAATAGTCACCATTCGGTTTTAACATACATTCATTAAAGGCGACATTGAAATCATTATCATCTTTGTACAAATCTTTTAACAATTCAAATCTAAGTAACTTAGCATGCATATAGGTGAATAATGTATATCTCTAGATAATGCATCAGCTACAATATTTTCTTGACCAGATTTATACTTAATCGCATATGGAAAAGTTTCAATAAATTCTAACCATTTAGCATGCCTCTTATTCAATTTACCTTGAGTCTTCAAGAATTTAAGGCTTTCATGATCAGAATGAATTATAAACTCTTTAGGCCATAAGTAATGTTGCCAAACCTGTAATGACCTTACCAAAGCATACAACTACTTGTTATAAGTTGCATACTTTAAAGCTGCCCCATGAAGCTTTTCACTAAAGTATGCCACGGTCTTGATTCCTGCATCAAAACAGCACCAATACCAATCCCAGAGGTATCACAGTGTATCTCAAAAGCTTTATAAAAATTCGGCAATGCAAGAAGAGAGGCGTGAGTCAACTTTTCTTTAAGGACGTTTAAAGCATTTTCATGTTCGGTTTTCCATTCAAACACAACATTCTTTTTAACATGTTCATTTAAAGGTGCAGCTATAAAACTAAAGTCTTTAACAAACCTTCTATAGAAACTAGCTAAACCATGAAAACTCCTAACATCACTTGCACATGTAGGTCTCGGCCACTCTTTTATAGCCTTGAATTTTGACTCATCAATAGAAATACCTTGAGAACTAACAACATAACCCAAAAAGACAATTGATTCCATGCAAAAAGAACACTTTTTAAGGTTAGCATACAATCTGTTCTCACGCAAAACAACAAACACTTGTTTTAAATGTTCAACATGTTCATCAAGTGATTTGCTATAAATAAGGATGTCATCAAAATAGACCACAACAAATTTTCCAATGAAAGTGATATAAACTCCCCCCCGCAATGGACGAAACCCAATACCGAGTTGAGATCCTAGGATCGTTCTACAGCAGGGATGCTAGATGAAATGGTAGAATGACGCCACAACCAACTATGGATTGAAGGTTGATAAGTCGGGAAGAACGCCACAAGCTAGAGAAAGCTTGATAAGTTCAAAATAGTTCTCAAAGAACCAAAAGATTAATCTCACAAATATAATATTCAAATCTTAATGTTATGGACGTTTTACATCATATAAATATGAAGGAAACCCTAATTTTAAAGTTACATAAAACAAGAAAAACAATAATTAAAGCCTAGGAAACTTAAAAGGCTAATTAAGGCTTTTCTTGGAACTAATGGTAGTCAAATGAGTTGTACCAAGACCAGCCTTTGTCTTCATGAATTCCATGAGCTTTTGAATGGTTTTTGATCTGCCTTTAAGCATTCCAAGAGGCCTTGACAGAAATTAATAGCCTTGAATAAAAACAGCCCATAATTGTTGTCCAAGCTTGGGTGAACTTTGACCGGTTGAACCTAGTTTGGTTCTAGAGCTTCCATGGCTTGGTCTTGGCTGACTTAGGCTCCATTTCATGCATTATTCAGCTTCAAAACGAAATTCAAGTGAATCTAGGCTGAAACACAACACAAAAACTCAAAATAATGCAAAAACAACAAGTTGGGCAGATAGCACTTAGTTTGGGCAGATTGCACTTTCGTTTGTATTTGCTGCCTCAACTTGTTCAATTTAATTCTTTTTGTGTTTCCAATGGCTTGGAAATTAATATCGATGGCTTGGGAAGTGTAAACTTCATTAGCATTGAATTGGAAACACCTTGAAAGGCCAAAAGTCCTTATTAACTTCTTCATCAAGCATTGTTGAGATCTTGAATTTTCAACCTCTGAAATAATGTATTTGAACTTTTTGGAGCCTTGATTGAGATCACATCATACCCCTCCTCTTAAAAATGATTCGTCCTCGAATCCACCTTGATTGTTCTTAAAACACCTACACCAAAAAAAAATACAAATTAGCAACCATAATTGTAATGACAAGCTTCTTACCGTTGTTGCTGGCAACTTGTGTAGTATGAATCATTCTCAAGAATTGAGGTAGACTAAATTTCCAAGGCTGCAAATGATGTTTCTTGGCTGAAAATTCCCATTACAATGTAAGATAAATCCCTGGATCAAACACAATTCTTATGAACCCTAAGTTATCTTGTTTCGAATTCATTAAGATCACTAGGATTTGATCATCACAAATCTGCAAGAAATATACATAAACACAAGCATAATATTCATCAATAATGTTAGAAAACAAATATGCATTTTCTTGGAAGGGACCATCTCCACTTGATTGAAATTTCAGTTTTCCTTTGATGAAATCCCATCCCCTTTGCAGGTGAACACAATCATAAACTCCAGGGTCAAAGACAACCAATTCAAACCCCAACAATTGCAAAAATCCTTCCTCAAATTCAGCACTATGTTTATAATTCAAAACAGCAACTTCAAGCAAGGAAACTTTATTCAACAAAATTGAAGAATGAAAATTAATGGCAAATTCAGATTCAAAAACAACTTCAAAAGCTCATGGAATTCATGAAGACAAAGGCTGGTCTTGGTACAACTCATTTGACTACCATTAGTTCCAAGAAAAGCCTTAATTAGCCTTTTAAGTTTCCTAGGCTTTAATTATTGTTTTTCTTGTTTTATGTAACTTTAAAATTAGGGTTTCCTTCATATTTATATGATGTAAAACGTCCATAACATTCAGACTTGAATATTATATTTGTGAGATTAATCTCTTGGTTCTTTAAGAACTATTTTGAACTTATCAAGCTTTCTCTAGCTTGTGGCATTCTTCTCGACTTATCAACCTTCAATCCATAGTTGGTTGTGGCGTCATTCTACCATTTCATCTAGCATCCCTGCTGTAGAACGATCCTAGTATCTCAACTCGGTATTGGGTTTCGTCCATTGCGGGGCGGAGTTCATATCATTTGGTATCAGAGCAAACACAACACAAAAACTCAAAATAATGCAAAAACAACAAGTTGGGCAGATTGCACTTTCATTTGTATTTGCTGCCTTCAACTTGTTCAATTTAATTCTTTTTGTGTTTCCAATGGCTTGGGAATTAATATCGATGGCTTGGGAAGTGTAAACTTCATTAGCATTGAATTGGAAACACCTTGAAAGGCCAAAAGTCCTTATTAACTTCTTCATCAAGCATTGTTGAGATCTTGAATTTTCAACCTCTGAAATAATGTATTTGAACTTTTTGGAGCCTTGATTGAGATCACATCAGAAAGTTTGAAAAATATGATTCATTAGCCTCATAAAAGTACTAGGTGCATTAGTTAGACCAAAAGGCATGACTAACCATTCATACAATCCATACTTTGTTTTAAAGGCTGTTTTCCATTCATCTCCCTCTTTCATTCGAATTTGATAGTAGCCACTTTTTAAATCTATCTTGGTAAAAATACACGAACCATACAATTTATCAAGCATATCATCTAATCTAGGAATTGGATGTCTATACTTAATTGTGATTTTGTTTATAGCATGACAATCAACATACATTCTCCAAGATTCATCCTTTTTAGGTACTAAAATAACTGGAACGGAACAAGGACTTAGAGATTCACGCACAATACCTTTGTCAAGGAGTTCATCCACGTGACGTTGAATCTCTTTTGTTTTCTCCGGATTTGGAATTTGAGCTCCTGGTATGAAATCAATTTGATGTTCAATACCTCGAATAGGTGGTAAACCTATTGGTAAGTCCTTGGGAAACACGTCACTAAATTCCTGCAAAAGATATAAAATAACACTAGGCAAAGAAGCAAGGTTTCCACAGCAATAAGTACAAAGTCCTTGCGAACCAATAAATTACAAAGGTTGCCTATCTAGTATTGCTCTCTTAATATCACTCTTAGAAGCAAAATAACAAGACTTTGAACTATCTAACTTTCGGCTATTACAAGTTTTATCAACATGATCAACGCCTAAACTAGATACATTCTTTTTATGCTCTTGTTCCTTCTTTTCCTTTACTTCTTGGTCGGTCATCTCACGAAAAGCTTGTACAATCTGATGAGAATCCATCCAAGCAATCTGCTCCAAATCCTAATGAGAATAGGATTACCAAACTAAATCCTAATGGGAGTAGGATTTCCAAGCTCAATCCTAATAGGATTAGGATTCACCAATCCTCATCTTATCCGAATTCCATAGAAGCAAATCCTAATGAGACTAGGATTCACAATCCTAATGGGATTAGGATTCACTTATTGATGGGCGTTATTTATTGAAGAAGCTTGCATGGCGGAAAATATTAAAGTCCAAGAAGAGGAGTGTTTTGGGATTGACAATGGATCACGCCTATTCTTTGTGTTTCGGATTTATTGTGTTGTTTTTAGTTAAGTCCACTTAACATTATAATGGGCTTAATGTGGCATTTTTATTTAATTGTTTAAGTTATTTACTTGGCCCAATTATCTTGCATGATAATGGCAAGTAATAGTTTAGGAAACTTAAGAAGTAAAATTGGTTTTTGCTTCTTAAGAGTTTAGGAAAGTAGTTCGCAAAAACATGTTTTGCTTTCCTTTAACCGTGTTTAGAATCCTTTTCCATAAAGGATTAAGTTAGTTTGTTAGAGTTGATATTCCATTCCACTTTGGAATCGGATTAGGGTTTCATGTTTTTGTAGCCTATTTATAGGTGAGTTTTTCACATGAAATAATAAGACGAATTTTGATAAAGTTTAGCTTTGCTAAAACCCTTCTTCCAGCCGTGAAAAGTTGAGAGAAAACGTGAGGATCCAATTGAATTTTCAATTGTATTTTCATAAGACCAGCAAAGCCTTAGTGAGGAACTATAGGTTAGCTTACCCGTTCTTGATTTAAAGAACTCGCCAAACTGAAGAGATTTAACTTTTTATTTACATTAGTTAAGTTAATTCTTTTTGTTATAACGTTGGGGTGTAGATTACTTCAATCTTTGCCTTTTCATTTCATCTTGTTTCTTTCCGCATTGTGTTTGTTGTTTCTTGTGTTCGAGTTTGGTGTACAACGATCCAAAGATTTTTGGAAAATACGTGAGATCAAGGTCATTCCTAGGTCAACTCATATCAATTGGTATCAGAGCAAAGGTTGTTCATCAAATTTCAGGTTACATCTTCTTGTTTCTCGATTCGGTTTTTGTCTTGTTTTCTTGCGTTTTCTTGCTGTTTTGTTGTCGTTCTTTTTGCTGCTGTTTGTGTCATCTTTGCTGCAGTAAATCCGTGTCTTGCATGCTCTAAATTCAGTCCATATTGTTTGAATAAAATTTCGTTTAGAGTCTTGCTGAAATTTTCGTCAAAATCGCATCAAATCCGTCTTGTTCTTTTGCCGAGTTTGTGTTGATTTTTGCTTCGCCTTGCTGCTGTCTTTTTGCGTCCTTCTTGTTGTCAATTCTGCATTGTTTTGTTAACATCATAGTGCTGAATTCCATTTGTTGTCCTTGCTGTTTTCACGTCCAAACTTTTAGGGTTTGTCAAACTAGGGTTTGTGAAATTAGGGTTTCTTGGTAGAAATTTCTTAACTTCCTTGTTTCTTATCCGTTTCTTGAACTTTCTTTTGTGTTAGTGATAGCAATCCATCCACATCCTTGGTGCCAAAACCGAGCTTACATGATCTTTTGAAGAATCTTGATGGACCAATGACAAGATCAAGGAGCAAAAGGATGAAAGAAGCTTTGCACACTTTGTTGTCATCACAATTTGAAGACTTGGAGGCCGAGACATGCAATCCATCTCAAAATGGAGTTCTTTGGCATGTTTCTTCAATAATCATTCATGATGAAGTTTCTAGAAGTTCTACATTGGAGCTTAAGGAAATTCCACCTTGAAGAAATATTCCATGGCCGAGTTGAAGTCCAATGGCAAGGCGTGTACTTGGGCTTTCATGTGGATCACGCCCTTAAGTAATTTTTAGGGTTTTACTTTGTTGTTTATTAATTAAGTCCAAAACACTTAATGTGGGCTTTAATTAATTCATTAATAAGTTGCTTGGACCAATTATCTTACATGATAATGGCAAGTATAAGTTTAGGAAACAAAGGTAGCAAAAACGTGTTTTGCTTCCTCTTAAAACCGTTTTATCTATTCCTTTTTGGAAAAGGATTAGTTAGTTAGTTAGTTAGCTAAGAAGTCAAGTTGTGTTTTGTAACTACTAGGGTTTTGTATGACCGACTTTAAACCTTTATTTAAAGGGGTCATTAACATTTTTTATTCAATAAGAATGATAGCAATCCATCCATGTCCATGCCAAAGTCGACTTCAAGTGTTCATCCATTGACAAATCTTGATGGTCCAATGACAAGATCAAGGAGCAAGAAGATGAAGGAGGCGTTGCAAGCATTATTGATAACTCATTGTGAAGAATTGGACATCTTTGAAGAGAATCCTCAAAGTGATATAGAGACAATAAGCAAGAAGACGCAAAAGAAAGAATGCAATTCGGATCAATAACAAGAAAGTTATGAATTAAGAACCGAATTGAAACCCTAGAAACCCTAATTTTGACACAAACCCTAGTTATAATTTAGACGTGTTGGACAGCAAGGAAAACACAATGAATTCAGCACTATGAAGATAAGGAACAATGTAGAATTTAAAGACACGAAGAACAGCAGCAAGACGTATGGAAATCAGCAAGAAAACAACACAAAAACGCAAAAACTCAAACAAGAACAATTGACATTTTTGGGCAGATTTCAGCCAAGGTGTTCATGCGATTTTTACCCAACAATTACTACTGAATTTAGAGCAGAATTAAACACTAAATAACAGCAGCAAGATGACCCAAGAAACTGCAGTAATTAGAACGCAACTATAGCACAAGAAAGACGCAAATCGCAACACAAAGATTAGAGCAATTCGGGCTGAGTTTCAGTACCAATTTGGCATGCAATTTTGATGGACTTAAGGACTGAATTGAACACAAATTTAGACAGCAATAAGGACTCAAAGAACAGCAAAGAAAGACACAACAAAACTGCAGAAAATTGACGCTACAAATAGCAAGAAGAACGACAATAAAACAGCAAGAAACGAAACCGGATTAACCTGAATTTTTTAGACAACAACCTATGCTCTGATACCAATTGATACGTGTGGTCTAGGCTCCAAGAATCTGGACCAAACAAGGTCCACAAATTCGGATCGTTGTTGAAACAAAACACTCGAACAAACACACAAGAACCGGCGGAATTGCAATCAAAGGAAACGGCAAGAAAGATTCAAGATAGAATCAAACCCTCACGTTATTACAGATCGATTCAGTTTAACAAGTGAAAAATTCAGTTGCTAATCTTAATTGATTTGGCTCGTTCTTTAACTTGGCGAAGTCTCCTAAAGGTCACGCTAAAGGGGAAGCTTCTTACAATAAAAATCAAACTTGATTCTTAAGGTTTGAACTACACAAAGTGTAAATTCGGATTTTAGCAAGGCTAAAACTTTCTTTCATTCATCAACTTATTTAAAAACGTTACAAGCATCTCTCTATTTATAGAGATGAATTTCGGCCATGCTTGGGAGACAAGGAAGGAAACCCTAGCTTAATCCTATTACAACTTAGTTTCCAAATTGTAAAAGGAAACCAATAACTAAAAGACAAACTTTAAGTTTCCTAAACTCATCAAATCGGTTATGAAGAAGTAAAAACCGATTTGTACTCTTACTTTCCTAAATTCTCCTAAAAAGTTGGAGATTACTTTCCTAATTACCATGCAAGGCAATTGGGCCAAGTAATGACTTAAAACACTCAATTAAAAACGCCACTTTAAGCCCAAGAATAATGTTCAATAGACTTATTTTATTTTAAAACAATTAAACCCTAAATTACTTAAATGGCGTGATCCATATCAAGCCCAAATACACGCCTCTTCATGGACTTGAACAATTCAGCCATGCAAGCTCCTTCAAGGTGAAATTTCCTTAAGCTCCAAAGTAGAACTTTGTGGAACATCTTCATAAATGGGTGATTGAAGAAACATGCCAAAGAACTTCAAATTGAGATAGTGGTTCGGCCTCCATAGCTTCAAAATGTGATGACAATAAATTGTGCAAGGCAGCCTTCATCTTGGAACTCCTTGATCTTGTCATTGGTCCATCAAGATTCACCAAAGGATCTTGAGAACTCGGCCTTAGCACCATGGACATGGGTTGATTTCCATCACACACACTACTTGATTTTCCATTATTTTTCACTCTTTTTGTTCCATTTCACGTTATCAACTTGCCAATCACAAATATGCATGAAACACATAGAACACCACACATTAACACCAAATACAAGACAAAAGCCAAGGGTTTTAAAACAAAATAGTTGGTATAAAACCAACTCATCACAAAACAATCCGCCAACTTGCTGAATCTTCCACCAAGTCAACATCAAAACCTAATGAGAGGTTAAGGGACATTAGGTGTTACAAGTGTCAAGGTTATGGTCATTATCAATCCGACTGTCCAGCTCGCAAATTGATGATCATTCGTGATAATGGAGAGGTTGAAAGTGATGAAGAATGTGCCGACATGCCACACCACTTGAAGAGAAGTACCAAAGTGATGAAGGTAGTGAAGATCTTACAACATATGAGGTTGGTGAATTTTTATTAGTTACTCGCCGTGTTCTTAGTGCACAACCACTAATTGAAGATGATGTCTCAAAGAGAGAACATATTTCACACACGATGCATGGTTCATGGAAAGATTTGTAGTGTGATTGTTGATAGTGGTAGTTGTACAAATGTGGCAAGCACATTACTTGTTAAGAAGTTGAATTTGACTTGCATGAAATATCCAAAACCATATAAACTTCAATGGTTAAATAACAATGCCGAAAGTAAAGTGACTAAACAAGTTAAATTTTCATTCACCATTGGGAAGTATGTTGATGAGATTGTGTGTGATGTTGTTCCAATGGAAGCTAGTCATATTTTACGTGGTAGACCTTGGCAATTTGATCGAGATGTTACCTATCATGCCAAGAAGAATTATTATTCATTTGATTATGAAGGTTGAAAGTACAACCTTAGAGCATTGAGTCCGTTTAAAGCTTTTGAAGATCAATCAAGGATTGTACAAGCTTTTCGTGAGATGACCGACCAAGAAGTAAAGGAAAAGAAGGAATAAGAGCATAAAAAGAATGTATCTAGTTTAGGCGTTGATCATGTTGATAAAACTTGTAATAGCCAAAAGTTAGATAGTTCAAAGTCTTGTTATTTTGCTTCTAAGAGTGATATTAAGAGAGCAATACTAGATAGGCAACCTTTGTATTTATTGGTTCGCAAGGACTTTGTACTTATTGCTGATAGTGGTAACCTTACTTCTTTGCCTAGTGTTGTTTTATCTCTTTTGCAGGAATTTAGTGACGTGTTTCTCGAGGACTTACCAATAGGTTTATCACCTATTCGAGGTATTGAACATCAAATTGATTCCATACCAGGAGCTCAAATTCCAAATTGTCCAGCCTATAGAGCAAATCCGGAGGAAACAAAAGAGATTCAACGTCAAGTGGATGAACTCCTTGACAAAGGTATTGTGCGTGAATCTCTAAGTCCTTGTTCCGTTCCAGTTATTTTAGTACCTAAAAAGGATGAATCTTGGAGAATGTGTGTTGATTGTCGTTCCATAAACAAAATCACAATTAAGTATAGACATCCAATTCCTAGATTAGATGATATGCTTGATAAATTGTATGGTTCGTGTATTTTCACAAAGATAGATTTAAAAAGTGGCTACTATCAAATTCGAATGAAAGAGGGAGATGAATGGAAAACAGCCTTTAAAACAAAGTATGGATTGTATGAATGGTTAGTCATGCCTTTTGGTCTAACTAATGCATCTAGTACTTTTATTAGGCTAATGAATCATGTTTTTCAAACTTTCATTGGAAAATTTGTTGTGGTCTATTTTGATGACATCCTTATTTATAGCAAATCACTTGATGAACATGTTGAACATTTAAAACAAGTGTTTGTTGTTTTGCGTGAGAACAGATTGTATGCTAACCTTAAAAAGTGTTCTTTTTGCATGGAATCAATTGTCTTTTTGGGTTATGTTGTTAGTTCTCAAGGTATTTCCGTTGATGAGTCAAAAGTCTAGGCTATAAAAGAGTGGCCGAGACCTACTTGTGCTAGTGATGTTAGGAGT
This sequence comes from Ophiorrhiza pumila, assembly GCA_016586305.1. Lineage (NCBI taxonomy): Eukaryota > Viridiplantae > Streptophyta > Magnoliopsida > Gentianales > Rubiaceae > Ophiorrhiza > Ophiorrhiza pumila. Next base: position 18,966,284 of record BLIW01000010.1, read on the forward strand.
TTTCATGGTTTAGCTAGTTTCTATAGAAGGTTTGTTAAAAACTTTAGTTCTATAGCTGCACCTTAAAATGAACTTGTTAAAAAGAATGTTGTGTTTGAATGGAAAATCGAACATGAAAATGCTTTTAACGTCCTTAAAGAAAAGTTGACTCACGCCCCTCTTCTTGCATTGCCGAATTTTTATAAAGCTTTTGAGATACACTGTGATACCTCCGGGATTGGTATTGGTGCTGTTTTGATGCAGGAATCAAGACCCGTGGCTTACTTTAGTGAAAAGCTTCATGGGGCAGCTTTAATGTATGCAACTTATGACAAGGAGTTGTATGTTTTGGTAAGGTCATTACAGGTTTGGCAACATTACTTATGGCCTAAAGAGTTTATAATTCATTCTGATCATGAAAGCCTTAAATTGTTGAAGACTCAAGGTAAATTGAATAAGAGGCATGCTAAATGGTTAGAATTTATTGAAACTTTTCCATATGTGATTAAGTATAAATCTGGTCAAGAAAATATTGTAGCTGATGCATAATCTAGGAGATATACATTATTGACCTATATGCATGCTAAGTTACTTAGATTTGAATTGTTAAAAGATTTGTACAAAGATGATAATGATTTCAATGCCGCCTTTAATGAAGGTTTGTTAAAATCGAATGGTGACTATTATTACATGATGGTTTCTTGCTTCGAAAAGATAAATTGTGCATACCCCTTTGTTCCATTCATGAATTACTTGTTAAGGAAACCCATGGGGAAGGGTTAATGGGGCATTTTAGTATTGCTAAGACACTTGCTGTTTTGAATGAACACTTTTATTGGCCTAATATGATTAAAGCTGTAAAAAGTGTTTGTGATAAATGCATTGTATGTAAGCAAGCGAAATCGAAAATATTGCCTCATGGTTTGGATAAACCTTTGCCTGTTCCTAGTCATCCTTGGGTTGATATTTCAATGGATTTTGTACTTGGATTACCTAGGTAAAGATAGCATATTTGTTGTAATAGATCGATTTAGTAAAATGGCACATTTTATTGCATGTTCCAAGACTAATGATGCTACACATATTGCTGATTTGTTCTTTAAGGAAATTGTTAGATTGCATGGCAGTCCACAAAGTATTGTTAGTGATAGGGATGTAAAATTCTTGTCACTTTTGGCGTACTTTATGGAATAAGTTAGGTACTAAATTGTTATTTTCTAATGTTGCCTATCCACAAACTGATGGTGATAGCAATCCATCCATGTCCATGCCAAAGCCGACTTCAAGTGTTCATCCATTGACAAACCTTGATGGTCCAATGACAAGATCAAGGAGCAAGAAGATGAAGGAGGCGTTGCAAGCATTATTGATAACTCATTGTGAAGAATTGGACATCTTTGAAGAGCATTATGATCCGGTACAAGCATCTTCCACCAATGGAGCTTTATGGAATATATCTTCTCTCACAATCCATGAAGAGATGGATCAATCACAACAAAGTCCAATTAAGGCGTGTTTGGGTTTCATAAATGGATCACGCCATTAAACCCTAATTTATTAGTGTTTTATTTTATGTTATTTTAAGCCCAATTAGACGTTTTAATTTATTAAATAATGGGCTTGGAATTTCGAAATTAATTAAGGTTTACTTGGCCCAATTATCTTGCATGATAATGGCAAGTAAAGTTTAGGAAACAAGAAGTCAAATTGAGCTTTGCTACTTGGCAAAACCGTGAGTCACAAATCCTTTTTGGAAAAGGATTTAGTTTGTTAGTTGTTAGTTTCCAATTCCACTTTGGAAAGTTTGCTAGCTTAGAAGTCAAGTTGTAATTTACTTAAGCTAGGGTTTTTACAAGGCATGGCCGAAATTTACCTCTATATAAGGCCATCATTGTAAACGATTTTTAATAAGATGAATTTTGTTGAATTTAGCCTTGCTAAAAATTGTCTTTCAGCCGTGAGAAGCTTTAAAAAAAACGTGAATCCAATTCAATTAAGTTTAGTTGAGTTTCATAAAGAACCGTGAACCTAGAAGCTAAGACCTTTAGGTGAACTTACAAGTTCTTGATTCAAGAGACAAGCCAAACTGATTTGTTTAGCTTTATGAATTTTCATAAGTTGGCTGAATCTTTTTGATTCATACGTGGGGGTTTGATTGCTTCATATCAAATCTTTTCGTGTCAATATCTTTATTTTCTTGTTTTGTCAATTCCGCACCATTGTTTCTTCTTGTTCTTGTTTGTGGAGTTTGGTAAGCAACGATCCAAAGGAGGTGGTTTCGAGTGGTTCAAGGTGCTTCATCTTGATCATTCATATCAATTGGTATCAAAGCTCAAGGTTGTCTTCCAAATTCTGGTTTTAAATTTTGGTTTTTGAGTCTTCTTGTTTCTCGGTTTTCTTGTTGCTTTGTGTCTCGATTTTTGCTGCTGTTTTAGACGTCCTTTTGCTGCTGTTCTTGAGTCAATTTTTCTGCAGTAAATTGTGTCTTAATTCAGTCCTTAATTCGTCATAATTCTGTCCATAAAATCGCATGCAAATCTGCCCTAAAAAATCTGCCCAAAATTGTATAACCTTGCTTTAGCTTTTTTGCGATTTTTGTGTTGTTTTGTCTTGATGTTTTCTTTCGATCTTTGCTGCTGTCCTTTGTCTTCTTTCTGCAGCTAATTGTGTCTTAATTCTGCTCTAATTTCGTCTTAAAAGTGTCAAGCAAATCGCATAAAAAATTGTTGCTCAAATCTGCCCAAAATCGGTTTCATCTTGCTTTTGCGTTTTGACGGATTTTGTGTTGTTTCTTGCTGAAAATCTTGTTGCGTTTTGTTGCAGTTCTTGGTGTCTTAATTCTGCACTTTTTCTTGTCTTCATAGTGTTGAATTCTTGTGTTTTCATTGGCTGTCCACACGTCAACTTGTTAGGGGTTTTTGAAGTCAAGAATTAGGGTTTCTTACAAACCCTAGTTTTGGTCAAGTTTGCATAACTTTCTTGTTTCTTATCCAATTCTTGATCATTTTTTTGTGTTAGTTTCTTTGTTTCATTCTTGTCATAGTGAGTTTTGATCAAACTTTTATCACACTTGAAAAAGATAAGTTCTTGAACACTTTCTTGGAGGGTGAAGAATCTAAATCACCAAAGATAGAGGACCAAAAGTTCACTAATGATGTCCTCTTTGACATGATCCGAAAACTCACACTCAAAGTTGATAGTTTGTCTTCGTCACCACCCAAGGGTCCTAAATCCCGAAGAGTTGAGTTTGAATCCGACAATGACTCTCATGATGAGGAGGATGAAGTGGAGGATACGAGTTCTTCTAAGAAAGGTGACAAGTCTAAGATTTTCATTGCTTCTGTTAAACTAACTATCCCAACTTTCCATGGTAAAGCAGATCCCGAGGCTTATTTTGATTGGGTTCGTGAGCTTGAGCACTTCTTTGAAGGCCATGATTACTCCGAAAAGGAAAAGTACCGACTTGCTTTTATGCACCTTAAGGATTATGCTAGTTTATGGTGGGATGAGGTTATAAGGTCTAGACGTCAAGATGGTGAAAGGCCAATCAAGACTTGGAGCCAAATAAAGATTCTTATGAGAAAAAAGTATGTCCCGTCTCATTACAACCTTGAGTTGAACAGAAAATTGCATTCACTTGTGCAAGGTAATAAATTGGTTGAGGAGTATTACCATGAGATGGAAGCTTTGATGATCAAGGCTAATGTGCATGAAGATCCTGATTCCACTATAGAACAATTTTTGAGAGGTATGCATTCTGATTTAGCATATCATGTGGATTTACAAAGTTATGTTGACATTAATGAGCTTGTGCATAAGGCTATTAAGATTGAAAGGCATATGAAAGGGAAAAATAAGTTTTCACAACCGCCACCACCATGGCAAAGAGATAAGAAGCCGAATGTGTCTCCTTTCACTCCATCCACAAAGCCGCGCCAATTCACTTCCAATCAACCATCAAGCGCACCATCTAATGTCTCAAAATCAGTTCCCAAAGCTGCTGATCCAACACCTAAATCGGCACCAACTTCTGGTCAAAGATTAAGAGATATTCGTTGTTATAAGTGTCAAGGTTTCAATCACATGCAATCAGATTGTCCAACTAGGAAAATAATGATGCTTCTTCCTAATGGTGAAGTGGTAAGTGAAGATGATAATGATGATGAATGTGCTGACATGCCTGCACTAGAGGAGAAATATGTAAGTGATGAAAGTGAAGAGTGTGATGGTTCTTCTTCTTATAAGGTTGGTGATTACTGTTTAGTCTCTCGTAGAGTACTTAATGCACATCCACTTGTTGATGAAGATTTGATCCATCGTGAGAACATATTTCATACACGTTTGCATGGTTCAAAACAAAATTTGCACTGTTATTATTGATAGTGGTAGTTGTGCAAATGTGGCAAGTACTTTATTTGTAAATAAGCTGAATTTGACTTGCATGAAACATCCCAAACCATATAGACTTCAATGGTTAAATAATTCAGCTGAATCTCGAGTAACCAAGCAAATTAAATTTACATTCACCATTGGTAGTTATGTTGATAAAGTTACATGTGATGTTGTTCCAATGGAAGCTAGTCATATATTGCTTGGAAGACCTTGGCAGTTTGATAGAGATGTTGTGTATCATGCCAAGAAGAACTTTTACCATTTTTCGCACCAAGGTAAAAAGTTTAATTTGAGAGCCTTAAGTCCTACTGAAGTTTTTGAAGATCAAGCTAAAATAGCTAAGGCTTATGGTGCAATGCGTGAAGCAAAGGAGAAGAAGTTACAAGAGAAGAACAATGTAACTAGCATAGGGCGAAACATTGTAACTAGAATAGTGATAGTGATAGCTGTGAGTTAGTTGTTTCAAAATCTTGTAATTATGCCTTCTAAGAGTGAGGTTAAGAGAGCTATATTAGATAGGCAAGTAGTGTATTTACTTTTTTCGCCAAGGATGTACTTATCATTGATAGTGCTCATCTTGATTCTTTGCCTAGTATTGTTTCAGCCTCTTTTGCAGGAATATGATGATGTGTTTCCTGAGGATTTACCAAAGGGTTTACCACCTATTTAGAGGTATTGAACATCAAATTGATTTTCATACCTGGATCTCAAATTCCAAACCGTCCCAGCTTATAGAGCAAACCCTGAAGAGACTGAGGAAATTCAACGTCAATTGGACGAACTTATTGGACCGAGGTATGGTTCAAGAATCTTATAGTCCATGTGCTGTTCCTGTTATTTTAGTTCCTAAGAAGAATGATTCATGGAGAATGTGCGTTGATTGTCGTGCCCATAAATAAAATAACTATTAAGCTATAGACATCCTATTCCTAGACTAGATGACATGCTTGGATGAGTTATATGGTTCATGCATATTTTCTAAGATAGACCTAAAGAGTGGTTATTATCAAATTCGAATGAAAGAAGGTGATGAATGGAAAACTGCTTTCAAAACAAAGTTTGGTTTGTATGAATGGTTAGTCACGCCTTTTGGTTTAACCAATGCACCCAGTACTTTTATGAGATTAATGAATCAAGTTTTTCGTCACTTCACTGGAAAATTTATTGTGATCTATTTTGATGATATCCTTGTATATAGTAAATCACTTGATGAGCATGTTGATCATTTAAGACAAGTGTTTGCTGTTTTACGTGAGAACAAATTATATGCTAACCTTAAAAAGTGTTCTTTTTGTATGGAATCAATTATCTTTTTAGGTTATGTTGTTAGTTCTCAAGGTATATCTGTTGATGAGTCAAAGGTTAAAGCAATTCAATGTTGGTCTCGACCTACATGTGCTAGTGATGTTAGAAGCTTTCATGGATTGGCAAGTTTTTATAGGAGGTTTATTAAAGATTTTAGTACTATAGCAGCTCCTCTAAATGAACTTGTTAAGCAAAATGTTGTTTTTGAATGGAAGGAAGAACATGAAAATGCTTTTAACAAGTTGAAGTATTTGTTGACTCATGCGCCTTTACTTGTTTTGCCCAATTTTAGTAAAGCTTTTGAGATACACTGTGATGCCTCCGGGATAGGTATTGGTGCTGTTTTGATGCAGGAATCAAGACCGGTGGCCTATTTTAGTGAAAAGCTCAATGGGGCGCAATTGAAGTATGCAACTTATGACAAGGAGTTGTATGCGTTGGTAAGGTCATTACAGGTTTGGCAACATTATCTTTGGCCTAAAGAGTTTATAATTCATTCTGATCATGAAAGCCTTAAATTTCTGAAATCTAAAGGAAAATTGAATAAGAGGCATGCTAAATGGTTAGAGTTTATTGAAACTTTTCCTTATGTGATTAAGTATAAATCTGGTAATGAAAATGTTGTAGCTAATGCATTATCTAGGAGACATTCGTTATTCACCTATATGCATGCTAAGTTACTTGGTTTTGATTTTGATCAAGGATTTATACAAAGATGATGTTGATTTCAAAAATGTAATTGATTCTTGTGTTGTAAAGCCGAATGGAGAATTTTATATGTATGATGGATTCTTGTTTAAAAAGGATAAATTGTGCATACCCTCATGTTCCATTCGTGAATTACTTGTTAAGGAAACCCATGGGGGAGGGTTAATGGGGCATTTTGGTATTGCCAAGACTCTTGCTGTTTTGAATGAACACTTTTTCTGGCCTAACATGATTAAAAATGTTAAAAGTGTTTGTGAAAGATGCATTGTATGTAAACAAGCAAAGTCGAAAATTATGTCTCATGGATTGTATACACCTTTGCCTGTTCCTAGTCATCCTTGGGTTGATATATCTATGGATTTTGTACTTGGATTGCCTAGATCACGCACTGGTAATGATAGCATTTTTGTGGTAGTTGATAGATTTAGTAAGATGGCACATTTCATTGCATGTTCTAAGTCTAATGATGCTACAAAGGTTGCTGATTTGTTCTTTAAGGAAGTTGTAAGGTTGCATGGAATTCCTAAGAGTATTGTTAGTGATAGAGATGTCAAGTTTTTATCTCACTTTTGGAGAACTCTTTGGAATAAGTTAGGCACTAAGTTATTATTTTCTACTGTTGCACATCCCCAAACTGATGGGCAAACTGAGGTAGTAAATCGTACTTTGTCTACTTTACTTCGTGCTATTATTCAGAAAAACTTAAAGAATTGGGAAGGTTGTTTGTCGCATATTGAATTTGCTTATAATAGAACTGTTCATAGTTCCACTAACTGTTTGCCTTTTGAAATAGTTTATGGATTCAATCCTTTAACTCCTCTTGATATTTTGCCTTTGCCTATTAATGAGTTTGTTAATATTGAAGGTCAAAAGAAAGCAGATTTTATTAAGTAGTTACATGAGAAAATAAGGCATAATATTCAAAGGCGTAATGAGCAATATGCCAAACAAGCTAATAAAGGTCGGAAAAGAGTGATATTTGAACCTGGTGATTGGGTTTGGATTCACTTAAGGAAGGAGAGGTTTCCCGACAAAAGGAAATCTAAGCTTCATCCACGAGGAGATGGTCCATTTCGTGTTTTGGAGAGGATTGGAGATAATGCATACAAGATAGAGCTTCCTAGTGCCTATGGCAATGTCTCGTTTACATTTAATGTTACTGACTTATCTTTGTTTGATGTAGGTGATTCGAGGACGAATCCTTTCGAGGAGGGAGGGAATGATAGCAATCCATCCATGTCCATGCCAAAGCCGACTTCAAGTGTTCATCCATTGACAAACCTTGATGGTCCAATGACAAGATCAAGGAGCAAGAAGATGAAGGAGGCGTTGCAAGCATTATTGATAACTCATTGTGAAGAATTGGACATCTTTGAAGAGCATTATGATCCGGTCAAGCATCTTCCACCAATGGAGCTTTATGGAATATATCTTCTCTCACAATCCATGAAGAGATGGATCAATCACAATGAAGTCCAATTAAGGCGTGTTTGGGTTTCATAAATGGATCACGCCATTAAACCCTAATTTATTAGTGTTTTATTTTATGTTATTTTAAGCCCAATTAGACGTTTAATTTATTAAATAATGGGCTTGGAATTTCGAAATTAATTAAGGTTACTTGGCCCAATTATCTTGCATGATAATGGCACGTAAAAGTTTAGGAAACAAAGAAGTCAAATTGAGCTTTGCTACTTGGCAAAACCGTGAGTCACAAATCCTTTTTGGAAAAGGATTTAGTTTGTTAGTTGTTAGTTTCCAATTCCACTTTGGAAAGTTAGCTAGCTTAGAAGTCAAGTTGTAATTTACTTAAGCTCGGGTTTTTACAAGGCATGGCCGAAATTTGCCTCTATATAAGGCCATCATTGTAAACGATTTTTAATAAGATGAATTTTGTTAAATTTAGCCTTGCTAAAAATTGTCTTTCAGCCGTGAGAAGCTTTAAGAAAAACGTGAATCAATTCAATTAAGTTTAGTTGAGTTTTCATAAGAACCGTGAACCTAGAAGCTAAGACCTTTAGGTAAACTTACAAGTTCTTGATTCAAAGAACAAGCCAAACTGATTTGTTTAGCTTATGAATTTTCATAAGTTGGCTGAATCTTTTTGATTCATACGTGGGGGTTTGATTGCTTCATATCAAATCTTTTCGTGTTAATATCTTTATTTTCTTGTTTTGTCAATTCCGCACCATTGTTTCTTCTTGTTCTTGTTTGTGGAGTTTGGTAAGCAACGATCCAAAGGAGGTGGTTTCGAGTGGTTCAAGGTGCTGCATCTTGATCATTCATATCAGATGGACAAACTGAAGTAGTTAACCGCACTTTATCTTCCTTGCTTCGAGACATTATCCAAAGAAACTTAAAGAATTGGGAAAGTTGTCTTCCACATATTGAGTTTGCATATAATAGAACTTTTCATAGTTCAACATCTTGTTCGCCATTTGAGATTGTGCATGGGTTCAATCCTTTGACTCCACTTGATATTTTGCCTTTGCCTATTAATGAGTTTGTTAATGTTGAAGGTAGAAAGAAAGCTAAATTTGTTAAGGGGTTACATGAAAGGGTTCTAAATACCATTGAGAGGCGAAATGAACAATATGCTAAGCAAGCCAATAAAGGAAGGAAGAGAGTGATTTTCGAACCAGGAGACTGGGTTTGGATTCACTTGAGGAAGGAAAGGTTTCCTGAAAAGAGGAAATCTAAACTTCATCCAAGAGGAGATGGTCCTTTTTGTGTTTTGGAAAGGATAGGAGACAATGCTTATAAAGTCGAACTTCCAAGTGAGTATGGCAATGTTTCATCTACATTCAATGTGTCTGATTTATCTTTGTATGATGTAGGTGATTCGAGGACGAATCTTTTCGAGGAGGGAGGGAATGATAGCAATCAGTCCATATCCCTGGTGCCAAAGCCGAGCTTACATGATCCATTGATGAACCTTGATAGACCAATGACAAGATCAAGAAGCAAAAGGATGAAAGAAGCTTTGCACACTTTATTGTCATCCCATTGTGAAGACTTGGAGGCCGAACCTTCTCTACCATCTCAACATAGAATTCTTTGGCATGTTTCTTCAATAACCATTCATAATGAAGTTCCTAGGAATTCTACATTGGAGCTTAGAGAAATTCCACCTTGAAGAAACCATATGGCCGAAATTGAAGTCCAAAGAAGAGGCGTGTATTTGGGCTTTGGAATGGATCACACCATTGTGAAATTTTTAGGATTTATTTTGTGTTAATTAATTAAGTCCAAAACACTTAATGTGGGCTTTAATTAAATTTGTTGTTAATAAGTTACTTGGCCCAATTATCTTGCCTGATAATGGCAAGTAAAAGTTTAGGAAACTTAAGAAGTCAAATTGGTTTTTGTTTCTTAGTGTTTAAGAAAGTAATCTCCTAAAATTTAGGAGCATTACACGTTTAAGTTAAGGAAGCAAAACCGTGTTTTGCTTGCTTCCTTTTAGGAAACTAAGTTGTTAATTTGTTAGTTGTTAGTTTCCAATTCCAATTTGGAAAGATTCTTAAGTTGTAATTGGTTAGCTTAGAAGTCAAGTTGTACTTTGCAACTTCTAGGGTTTTATTTCCTTTTCCTTTAGCAAGGCCGAAACTACTCTCTATATAAAGAGAAAAACATTGTAACGTTTTTTAATTGAAGATTGATGAATGAAAGTTTTAGCTTTGCTGAAATTGTGATTAACACTTTGTGTTATCACAGCCTTGTCGAATTATTTAATTCAACATTGTAGAAGTTTTGCCTTTAGCATGACCTTTAGGTGACTTCACCATTGTTCTTGATTTCGAGAACAGGCCAAATTAACTTGTTTAACTCTTGAATTTTCATAGGTTAAATTGAGTTCATTTGTATTAAAGCGTGGGATTTGATTTACTTTAACACTTGCGTTTTTCCTTTGATTTCGTTTCCGCCGAATTTGTTGTTTGTGTTCGTGATGCGAATGGTTGACCGAGGCTCCAACTCCTGGACCAAATTCGATCTCCAATGCTTAGGACCGTGCTGCACAATCAAGTTATTCCACGAAACAAAACAGCAAACCGGCCGGATGAAATTCAAGGGAAAAACGCAAGTATTGAGGATAAATCAAACCCCACGTTTTTAATACAAAAGAACTTAATTTAACTTATGAAAATTCAATTAGTTAAACAAGTTAATTTGTCCTGCTCTTTAAATAAAGAACAATGGTGAAGTCACCTATAGGTTACGCTAAAGGTAAGCTTCTACAATGGACAATTAAATAATTCTCCATGGCTTTGGACAACTCAAAGAGTTAATCTCAATTTTTAGCAAGCTAAAAACTTTCTTTCATTCATCAACTTCATGTTAAAAAATGTTACAATTGCTTCTCTTTATATAGAGAGCAGTTCGGCCATGCTTAATGAATAAAGGAAATAAAACCCTAGTAGTTGTAAAATACAACTTGACTTCTAAACTAACTAACTTTCCAAATTGGAATGGGAAACTAACAACTAACAAACTAATCCTTTTCCAAAAAGGATTAAGGAACACGGTTTCAAAGGTGGCCAAATTCAATTTGACTTCCTTTGTTTCCTAATCTATTACTTGCCATTATCATGAAAGATAATTGGGCCAAGTAATTTATTAAACAACCAATTAATTAAAGCCCCCATTAAGTGTTTTGGACTGAATTAATTAACAACAAAATAAAACCCTAAAATAACTTGAGGGCGTGATCCACATGAAAGCCCAAGGACAAGCCTCTTCTTTGGACTTCAACTCTCGGCCTTTGCAAGCTTCTTCAAGGTGGAATTTCCTTAAGCTCCAATGTAGAACTTCTAGAAACTTCATCATGAATGGTTATTGAAGAAACATGCCAAAGAACTCCATGTTGAGATGGTAAAGAACTCTCGGCCTCCAAGTCTTCAAAGTGTGATGACAACAAAGTGTGCAAAGCTTCTTTCGTCCTTTTGCTCCTTGATCTTGTCATTGGTCCATCAAGATTCTTCAAAGGATCATGTAAGCTCGGCTTTGGCACCAAGGAAGTGGATGGATTGCTATCATTCCCTTCCTCCTCGAAAAGATTCGTCCTCGAATCACCTACATCAAACAAAGATAAATCAGAAACATTGAATGCAGATGAAACATTGCCATACTCACTTGGAAGCTCGACTTTGTAAGCATTATCTCCAATCTGATGAGAATGAGCCCGTGTCCATGTCCGTGGTGTTAAAGTAAAATTGTCATCTTGAAAGTTTCTGTCACGTTTTGGTATTCTTGCCATAACTCTTTCGATATAACTCGGAATTGCATGATTCAAGAAGCCCTGGAACGATAAGAGATAGAGCTACAACTTTCATGTTTTAAGTTTTCCGAGATTCTGACATTATAACCGTTGAAAATGCCTTCCAAAGTTGATGACGGGATTTTGGCCGAATTTTCATCTCGAATTTCATGGACTACATTGAAGACCAAGATGGCGTGCTTGGGCTTTGTCATTATTGGATCACGCCATTGTTAATCTTTAGTATTTATTTTAGTTGTAATAATAAGTCCATTAACATTAATTAATTGGGCTTTATTTTCGTTAATTAATAAGTCATTACTTGGCCCAATTACCTTGCATGGTAATTAGGAAAGTAATCTCCTACTTTTTAGGAGGATTTAGGAAAGTAAGAGTACAAATCGGTTTTTACTTCTTCATAACCGATTTGCTATGATTAGGAAACTTAAAGTTTGTCTTTTAGTTATTGGTTTCCTTTTCCAATTTGGAAACTAAGTTGTAATAGGATTAAGCTAGGGTTTCATGTTTTTGTAACCTATTTATAGGTGAGTTTTTCACATGAAATAATAAGATGAATTTTGATAAAAATTAAGCATTGCTTAAGCCTTCTTCCAGCCGTGAAAAGTTGAAAATGTGAGGATTCAATTGATTTCAATTGTGTTTTCATAAGACCCGCGAAGCCTTAGTGAGGAGCTATAGGTTAGCTTACCCGTTCTTGATTTAAAGAACTCGCCAAACTGAAGAGATTTAACTTTTGATTTACATTAGTTAAGTTAATTCTTTTTGTTATAATGTTGGGGTGTAGATTGCTTCAATCTTTGTCCTTGCGTTTCATCTTGTTCTTTCCGCTTTGTTTTGTGTTTCTTGTTCGTGATTGTGTTGAGTTTGGTGTACAACGATCCAAAGGTTTGTGGAAAAATACGTGAGATCAAGGTCCTTCCTAGGTCAACTCGTATCAATTGGTATCAGAGAAATCCAGGTTGTTCATCAAATTTTAGGTTTCATCATTCTTTATTTCGGTTTTTGCGTGTCTCGTTTTCTTGCTGTTTTCTTGCTGTTTTGTGTCGTTCTTTTTGCTGCAGATTTTTCTTCGTTTTTGCTACTGTTTGTGAGTCCTTCTTGCTGTCCTAGGTCGTGATAGGTTCAGTCATTAATTTCGTAAAAATCGCATGCACAATACTTGCTCAAATCTGCCCGAAATTATCTTCATCTTGCTTCTCGGATTTGTGCTGCTTTCTTGTTGAAATTTGTTGCGTCTTGCTGCTGTTTTCTTTTCATAAATTCTGTATTGTTGTGTTCATCATCATAGTGTGGAATTCTTGAGTCATAATTGCTGTTTTCAGGTCCAAACTATTAGGGTTTGTCAAATTAGGGTTTGTGAAATTAGGGTTTCTTGGTAGAAATTTCATAACTTCCTTGTTTCTCATCCGTTTCTTGATCTTTTTTTGTGTTGGTTTCGTCATTCCATTTCATCAAAGTGTGTTTTAATCAAACTTTTTCACCATCTAAAAAAACCGAGTTCTTGACCACTTTCTTGAAAATCCGAAAGTGTCAAAATTTGAATCTTGAGCTTGATTCTTGCTTCTTGTTGCAAATCTTGATTATCTTGTTAAAGAAGCATATTGAAATTCCTTATATTTGGTGAGTTATTTGAAATTCTTGTTGGCTGAAAATTTTGAAGAAATTAAGGTTTGAACAACATAAGACAAGACAACATCCTTAAACCCAAGTACTTGTACTAGGTTCTTGTCTTAAAAACCTTAAAGTTTGATTTGTTTAAGGTTGTCCGAATTCAAAAAAAAAAAAAAAAAAGAGGCCGAATTGAAAAAAAAAAGGCCCAATTCAAAAAAAAAAAAAGAGAGAAAAGAAAGAATAAGTCGGACCATATTTATATATAAAAAAAATAAAGACAGCCCAAGAAAAGAACTAAAGTTCTTGTTTGTTCTTTGAAAATCACTAATATTGAAAGTGCCATATCTTGCTCATTTTAGCTCGGAATTGAGTGATTCAAAAACCATTTTTTTTCTTCTTTTTCTGTCTACTTTCTGTTTTTCATAGTATTCTGGAGTTAATCTGTTTATACCCCATACGTGTTCTATAAATTGTCTAGTGACGTGATTTTCCTTTTCAAACTTCATTGGCTTTACTTTGTGAATTATTTGTTGGGATTATTCGGTTGAAGACTTGTTATTATATCAATGAACAGTAAGCTAAATAGTTTGAGAGATTCATTGTTGAGAGATTAGATTAGGGTAGTACACGAGAAAAACCTCTACTCTAGAAGAGGAGAGCATATACTACCCAATTGTGAGAACCCGTGAGGTATATTTCTATATATTTCTTGTGTTTCTACTAACTTGCAGGTACAAATGGAGGGTGATGAATCTAAATCACCAAAGGTAGTGGACCAAAAGTTCACTAACGATGTCCTCTTTGACATGATCCGAAAACTCACACTCAAAGTTGATAGTTTGTCTTCACCACCACCTAAGGGTCCTAGATCCCGAAAAGTTGAGTTTGAGTCCGACAATGATTCTAGTCATGATGAGGAGGAGGAAGAGGAGGGCACGAGCTCTTCTAAGAAAGGTGACAAGTCTAAGATTTCCATTGCTTCTGTTAAACTAACTATCCCAACTTTCCATGGTAAAGCAGATCCCGAAGCTTATTTTGATTGGGTTCGTGAGCTTGAGCACTTCTTTGAAGGCCATGATTACCCCGAAAAGGAAAAGTACCGACTTGCTTTTATGCACCTTAAGGATTATGCTAGTTTATGGTGGGATGAGGTTATAAGGTCTAGACGTCAAGATGGAGAAAGGCCAGTCAAGACTTGGAGCCAAATGAAGATGCTTATGAGGAAGAAGTATGTCCCTTCTCATTACAACCGTGAATTGAACAGAAAATTGCACTCTCTTGTGCAAGGTAATAAATCGGTTGAGGAGTATTACCATGAGATGGAAGCTTTGATGATTAAAGCTAATGTTCAAGAGGATCCCGACTCTACAATTGAAAGGTTTTTGAGAGGTATACATTCTGATTTGGCTTATCATGTGGATTTGCAAAGTTATGTTGATATTACTGAACTTGTCCACAAAGCAATCAAGATTGAAAGGCACATGAAAGGGAAGAGTAAGTTCTCACAACCGCCACCACCTTGGCGAAGGGAACAAAAGCCGAATGTTACCCCTTTTACACCACCGTCAAAGCCGCATCAATTCACCTCTAATCCAACATCAAGTGCATCATCCCAAGTCCCAAAATCAGTCCCTAAACCTGTGGAGAACACCCCAAAAACGGCGTCAACTCCTAGTCCAAGATTGAGGGATGTTCGTTGTTATAAATGTCAAGGTTATGGACATGTGCAAGCTGAGTGTCCAACTCGAAAATTGATGATAACTCTTGATAGTGGAGAAGTGGTAAGTGATGATGATTGTGCCGACATGCCACCTCTTGAAGAGAAGCACCAAAGTGAGTCAAGTGATAATGAAGCTCTTGAATCATATACTTATGATGTTGGTAATTACCCTTTAGTTTCTCGCCGTGTTCTTAATGTTCAACCTTTAGTTGATAATGATGATTTGATGCAACGAGATAACATATTTCACACACGATGCATGGTTCAAGGAAAGATTTGTAGTGTGATTATTGATAGTGGTAGTTGCACCAATGTGGCGAGCACTTTGTTTGTGAATAAATTGAATTTGACTTGCATGAAACATCCCAAGCCTTATCGTCTTCAATGGTTAAATAATTCGGTTGATACACGAGTTACCAAACAAGTTAAGTTTTCTTTTACCATTGGGAAGTATGTTGATACTATTTTATGTGATGTTGTTCCCATGGAAGCAAGTCATATTTTACTTGGGCGTCCTTGGCAATTTGATTGTGATGTGATTTATCATGCCAAGAAAAATTTCTATAGCTTTTTATACGAAGGAAAGAGGTTTAACGCTTTGACTCCTGCACAAGTCTTTGAAGATCAAACAAGAATCATTCAAGCTACCAGAGATGCAAACACCGCAAAGGAGAAGAAATTGAAAGAGAAACAATGTAATAATGGATCGAAATCTTGTAATAGTCATGATATAGTTGTTTCAAAATCTTGTCATTTTGCTTCTTCTAGCGAGTTTAAGAGAGGAATACTAGATAGGCAATCAATGTACTTACTTGATGATAGTGATCACCATTTGAATTGTTTGCTGCCTAGTTCCTTTGTTTTGCAGGTTTTTGGAGTTCCTAAGTGCTTAATGGAGTTCGAAATAACTCATTATCAATTGCAAGGAATCCAATCCGCCTTAGCTTGTTTTCCACAAGATAAGCAAGGTAAGTTAGGTAAGTATGAAAGCTTATTGGTTGATTTCAATGGTTTTAAAGTAAAGAACTTTGTTAACTTCAATGCTATTGATTTTCAAAGTTTGATTTCTATTTTGAATCAATTTCAATGTCTTTCACACACCTTTGAAACATTAGTTCAAAATTCTTTAACATGTGCATTAAAATCCAATGATTTGTGTTTTGGTAAGCAAATTATTTCACATAATTCTTCAATTATGAAATCCAATTATTTCGTTTTGAATAAGTTTATGTATAGTTTCTTCACATGCTATGTTGCTTATCTCATACATGAATTATATTTTGAGCTTAATATTGATAATTTTGAACTACATCAAACCTTTGCATGCACTCATTCAAGTGTTAATTATATTGACTCTACTTGTTGGGTTAATGATTCTTTTGATTCTTTATTTCGTGATTTTGCTCACATCCATCAAGTTCAAAGAGGTCCTTGGATAATTCAACACTTGTATGGAAAGTTATCTCCGTTCCAAATTTCTTTTGAATTCCAAGAGGTAAAATTTTCTGTTTACAACTATTCAATAGATTGTTTACATTCTAGTTTTTGGAATTACACTCTCATATTTGATAACTTTTGCATGTTTTTATTAGGACTTTTGAAGCCTTTTGTTATTTATCAAGATTCAAGAGTCTTTAGGATTTGTTGTGTCTATCGGGCTTTCAAATCGTTTGGACTCTTAATCTCCACATATACTCCTAGTTAGTTTTTTTGTTTGCCTATGGATTGTGAAGGAGTAGTACTCCTCGTTTATGGCTTTCTTTTGTATTGGGGTGTCGGGTATATCCGGCCTCGTAAATTTTATTTATCGTATAATAAAGTAGTTTTTTTTAAAAAAAAAAAATGGTCTGTGACATGGTTTTTAGCTCCCCTTTTATCCCGAAACTTGAAGTAGAATTCCGGACAAAGAAGAACCCAACGGATTTACCTTTGTTTTATATCTTTCTTTGCCATTAATTAATGGATTACTGCATGATCTTTGTAAATAATCACTTTACCTCCCAGGAAATAAGATCGGAATCTATCATTAACAAATACAACTACCAACATCTCATTTTTTATCGTAGTGTAATTACACTAGGCTGTATCAAGTAGATGTCTGGCATAATGGATAGTGTGAAGAATCTTCTCTGTCCTTTAACCAACAACTGCCCCACAACAAAGTTACTTGCATAAGTTATTATCTAGAAAGCGGCTCCCAAATTGTGTGCTTTAATCACTTGCGCTTTAACTAGTTGACCCTTAAGAAAGTCAAATGCCGTCTGGCAATCTTCATTAAAATCAAATATGACATCTTTCTCCAAAAAATGGCACAGGGGCTTGGTAATCTTTGAAAAATCCTGAATAAATCTGTGATAAAACCCGGCATAGCCCAAAAAGTTCCTAACTCCCTTGACATTACTAGGATAAGGGAGTTTTGCAATAGACTCCAATTTAGAGTTGTCGACCTCCATACCCTTAGATGATATTTTGTGGGACAAAATAATGTCTTCTTGTACCATGAATTTACACTTCTCCCAATTCAAGACCAGATTTGTCTCCATGCACCTTTCAAGGACTTTAGCAAGATTATCAAAATATCAATCGAAATAATAACCGAAGAATGAGATGTCATCTATGAAAACCTCAAAATTGTCTTCCACACCATGTCATGGAAGATGGCCATCATGAACCTTCAAAAAGTTGCGGGTGCATTGCACAACCCGGAAGGTATTCTTTTGAATACAAAGGTGCCAAAATGACAAGTAAAAGTATTATTGTCCAAAACGTTTTGGATCAATGGTTATCTTATTATAATCAAAATACACATCCAAAAAGCGATAATAAAGATAGCTGCCAATCCTTTCCAAAACTTGATCCGAAAATGCTAATGGAAAATGGTCCTTGTGGGTTACCATATTAAGTTTACGATTATCAATGCAATCTCTCCATGCATTAATAACTTGAGTTGCCAACTACTCGTCATTTTTCATCTTGACCAATATAACAGCAATGTTTTTTGGCATGTATTGGACTTGTCTTACCCATTCACTACCTGAAATAGCGTAAATCATCTCGAAGTCCAATAACTTGATCATTTCTTTTTTTACTACCTCAATCATCATCGTGTTCAATCGAAACTGTCGATACGTCACCGGAACTGATTTCTCCTCCAAGAGGATTTTATGTATGCAAATATATGAACTAATTCCCTTAATGTCAGCAATAGTTCACCCAATTGGTCCTTGATACCTCTGAAGCACCTTAATGAGCTTTTCTTCTTGCCATGGTTCTAATGTGGCTGAAATAACTAGTGGGATTTTGTTATTGCTTCCTGAAAAAACATGCCTAAGATGAGACAGGAGTGGCTTAAGCTACAACTGTGGTGTCTCCGTAGCTGATGGTTTTAGGTTGTTTTCCCTACAATTAAGAAATACAATAGGCCTCACCACAGTGGCCTCCTTCACAACCAAATCTGTTAGCTCATAAATAGACAAATCTAAAACAAAATATTCGACCATGTTTTGCAACTCTAATGCAATAGTCTAATATTCGATCAAACTTTTTCACCACTTCAAAAAGATAAGTTCTTGAACACTTTCTTGAACTTCTTGATTTTCTTGAAAATCCAAAGTTGTCCAAATTTGAATCTTGAGCCATATTCTTGTTCCTTGTTGAAAATCTTGATTATTTTGTGAAAGTGGCACATTCAAATTCCTTTTCCTTGGTGAGATATTAAAGTTTGAAAATTTTAAGGTTGTAAAGGTTAAGACAAGAAGACAAAACATTATAAACCTTAAATCCTAGGTTGTTGTCTTCAAACATTAAACCTAAGTACTTTGTACTAGGTTCTTGTCTTAAAACCTTAAAGTTTGCATTGTTTAAGGTTCTTGTCCGAACCTAGTAGTTTTGTTTGTCCAAGGTTTGTGTTCAAAACCTTAAAGTTAGAGTTTGTCTTGTAGTTGTCCAAAAAAAAAAAAAGAAAAAAAAAATAAAAAAGAGAGACCGTATAAAAAAAAACGGTCAATTAAAAAAAAAAAAAAAACAGAAAAAAAAGAACAAAAAATATTAATTCGGACTTTGCATTATTTATTTCTTTTATTTATTTTCTTTTAATTATTTAATTTTAGTTGAAGAACACATTGTTCTTGAGTTTGTTACTTGAAAACCACCTTGGATTAAAAGTGCCATAACTTTCTCAATACAACTCGGAATTAGGTGATTCAAGTTGCATTCTTTTCGTCTTGAATTCTACTTTTAGAATTTCGTATTTTCTGAGATTGAATCAAGTTATACTCTGCACGTGTTCTTAAACCTCTTGTGACGTGATTTCTTGTTCAAAATTCTTTGGTTTATACTTGTGGTAATTTGTGTTGTAGAACTTATTGATTGAGTCAAATTCTTTGACATAATTGAACTTGGCCAGTCTTAATAGATAGTCTTACACAAATTATTACTTGAGGGTATTAGCTAGGATAAACAAGAGAGAACACTACCTAAATAGAGAGGAGAGTACCTACTGCCCAAAGTGAGTAACCCGTGAGGTATTATATATATTCTTGCGTTTTTCCTTACTAATCTTGCAGGTACAAATGGAGGACAAAACCAAAGCATCCCAAGACGAACAAAAAGAGAAGTTCCCCCAAGAATCTCTTGCAACAATCTTGCAAAAGATCAACCTTCGACTTGATTTCTTGGAGTCGTCATCATCGTCTCAAAAACCGTCTCATAAATCCAAAGTTTCACGAAAACTTGAGTTCAAAGATGAAAGTGAATCAAGTAGTGATGAAGAGGAGGAGGAAGAAGAGCACACGAGTTCTTCTAAGAAAGGTGAAAAGTCAAAGATCTCAATTGCTTCTGTTAAGCTAACTATTCCTACTTTTCATGGAAAGGCAGATCCCGAGGCATATTTTGATTGGGTACGTGAGCTTGAGCACTTCTTTGAAGGCCATGATTACTCTGAGAAAGAAAAGTATAGACTTGCCTTTGTACATCTTAAGGATTATGCTAGCTTATGGTGGGATGAAGTTACTAGATCTCGACGTCAAGATGGAGAGAGACCTATCAAGTCTTGGAGCCGAATGAAAGCAATGATGAGGAAAAAGTATGTCCCTTCTCATTACAACCGTGAATTGAACAGAAAATTGCACTCCCTTGTGCAAGGTACTACAACGGTTGAAGAGTACTATCATGAGATGGAAGCTTTGATGATTAAAGCCAATGTTCAAGAGGATCCCGACTCTACCATTGAAAGGTTCCTTAGAGGTATGAATTCCGAATTGGCTTACCATGTTGATCTTCAAAGTTATGTTGATATTACTGAACTTGTTCACAAAGCCATCAAAATTGAGAAACACATGAAGGGAAAGGGAGGCCGAAATTTCGCTCAATCCAATCCTCAAAATTTCACTCAACCAAGTCCACCATGGAGAAGAGATCAAAAGCCGAACTCAACTCCATTCACTCCACCAACAAAATCGAGGAGTTTCACACCAAATCAGCCCTCAAACACCTCGGCTAATGCTCCAAAAACAGTCGTCCGGCTATTGAATCCACTCCAAAATCGACGCCTAAACCTAGTGAGAGGTTAAGGGATATTCGATGTTACAAGTGTCAAGGTTATGGTCATTATCAATCCGATTGTCCAACTTGAAAATTGATGATCATTCATGATAATGGAGAAGTGGAAAGTGATGAGGAGTGTGCCGACATGCCACCACTTGAAGAGAAGTGTCAATATGCCCAAAGTGAAGGTGAAGATGAACTTGGAACTTATGAGGTTGGTGATGGTCAATTTTCATTAGTTACTCGTCAAGTCCTTAGTACACAACCTCAAATTGATGATTTGTCTCAAAGAGATAATATTTTTCACACTCGATGCATGGTTCAAGGAAAAATTTGTAGTGTGATCATTGATAATGGTAGCTGTACCAATGTGGCTAGTCTTTTGCTTTTTAAGAAATTGAAGTTGAATTGAATGAAGCATCCAAAACCATATAAACTTCAATGGTTGAATAACACTGCTGAAAGTAAAGTAACTAAGCAAGTGAAATTATCTATCACAATTGGTAAGTATGTGGATGAGATTTTATGTGATGTGGTTCCCATGGAAGCTAGTCATATTCTTCTTGGACGACCATGGCATTATGATAGAGATGTTACATATCATGGTAAGAAGAATTACTACTCATTTGATTTTGAAGGCCGAAAGTGTAATCTTAGAGCATTGAGTCCGATCCAAGCCTTCGAAGATCAATCAAGAATTGTCCAATCTTTGCGTGAATTACATGAACAAGAAGCTAAGGAGAAAATTCATCAAGAGAAGAAAAATGATGTAATAACTAGTGTAGGCCGAAGCATTGTTCCTAGAACTTGTAATAGCCGAAATAGTAATTTCTGTTATTTTGCTTCTTCCAATGAGATTAAGAGAGCATTAGTTGATAGGCAATCTTTGTACTTAATATATCGCAAGGAATATGTATGTATCATTGATAGTGATCACCTTGCTTCTTTGCCTAGTCTTGTTTACTTTCTTTTGCAGGAATATCAAGATGTGTTTCCCGAGGAGCTACCAAATGGATTGCCGCCCATTAGGGGTATTGAACATCAAATTGAATTCATACCTGGAGCACAAATTCTAAATCGTCCGGCATATAGAGCAAACCCTGAGGAAACAAAAGAGATTTAACGTCAAGTGGATGAACTCCTTGACAAAGGTATTGTACGTGAGTCTCTTAGTCCTTGTTCCGTTCCTATGATTTTAGTTCCTAAAAAGGATGAGTCTTGGCGTATGTGTGTAGACTGTCGTGCCATAAATAAAATAACTATTAAGTATAGACATCCAATTCCTAGATTAGATGACATGCTTGATGAGTTATATGGTTTATGCATATTTACTAAGATTGATTTGAGAAGTGGATACTACCAAATTCGCATGAAAGAAGGTGATGAATGGAAAACTGCCTTTAAAACAAAGTATGGGTTGTATGAATGGTTAGTGATGCCTTTTGGTTTATCTAATGCACCTAGTACTTTTATGAGGCTTATGAATCATGTTTTTCGTCACTTTATTGGCAAATTTGTTGTGGTATATTTTGATGACATCCTTATTTATAGCAAAACACTTGATGAGCATGTTGAACATTTAAAACAAGTGTTTGTTGTTTTGCGTGAGAACCAATTGTATGCTAATCTCAAAAAGTGTTCTTTTTGCATGGAATCAATTGTCTTTTTGGGATATGTTGTGAGTTCTCAAGGCATTGCTGTTGATGAGTCTAAAGTCAAGGCAATCATGGATTGGCCTAGACCTACATGTGCGAGTCAAGTCTGAAGTTTTCATGGTCTTGCAAGTTTTTATAGGAGATTTGTTAAAGATTTTAGTTCTATAGCAGCCCCCTTAAATGCTTGTAAAGAAAAATGTTGTTTTTGAATGGAAAGAAGAACATGAAAACGCCTTTAATAAGCTGAAGTACATGTTGACTCACGCCCCTTTACTTGCTTTGCCCAACTTTTCTAAAGCTTTTGAGATACACTGTGATGCCTCCGGGATTGGTATTGGTGCTGTTTTGATGCAGGAATCACGACCCGTGGCATATTTTAGTGAAAAGCTCAATGGGGAAGCTTTAAAGTATGCAACTTATGACAAGGAGTTGTATGCTCTGGTAAGGTCTTTACAAGTTTGGCAACATTATTTATGGCCAAAGGAATTCATCATACATTCTGACCACGAAAGCCTTAAGTTTTTGAAGACTCAAGTTAAATTGAACAAGCGACATGCAAAATGGTTAGAATTCATTGAAACCTTTTCATATGTTGTTAAATACAAATCCGGTAATGAGAATGTGGTAGCAGATGCATTGTCTAGGAAATACACTTTGTTTGCCTATATGCATGCTAAACTACTTGGTTTTGAATTGATTAAGGATTTGTATAAGACTGATCATGATTTTCACGCCAATTATGACCTTTGTTTGCATAAACCGAATGGTGATTTTTATGTGTATGACGGATTCTTGTTTAAAAAGGATAAGTTATGCATTCCCCAATGTTCCGTTCGTGATTTACTTGTTAAAGAAACCCATGGGGGAGGGTTAATGGGGCACTTTGGTATTGCTAAAACACTTGCTGTTTTGAATGAGCACTTTTATTGGCCTAGCATGATTAAAGATGTTAAAAGTGTTTATGATAAATGCATTGTGTGTAAACAATCGAAATCTAAAGTAAAGCCTCATGGTTTGTACCAACCTTTGCCTGTTTCTAGTCATCCTTGGATTGATATTTCTATGGATTTTGTGCTTGGATTGCCTAGGTCACGCAATGGTCATAATAGCATATTTGTTGTAGTTGATAGATTTAGCAAAATGTCTCATTTTATTGCTTGTTCTAAATCTAATGATGCTCAACATGTTGCTGATTTGTTCTTTAAGGAAATTGTATGGTTGCATGGTTTACCTAAGAGTATTGTTAGTGATAGAGATGTTAAGTTTTTGTAACACTTTTGGCGTACTCTTTGGAACAAGTTAGGTACTAAGTTATTATTTTCTACTATTGCACATACACAAACTGATGGGCAAACTGAAGTAGTTAATAGGACTTTGTCTACTTTACTTCGTGCTCTCATACATAAAAACCTTAAGAACTGGGAAGGTTGTTTGCCTCATATTGAGTTTGCTTACAATAGAACTGTTCATAGTGCTACTAATCTTTCACCTTTTGAGATTGTTTATGGTTTTAATCCTTTGACTCCTTTGGATATATTACCTTTGCCTGTTAACGAGTTTGTTGATGTTGAAGGTAAAAAGAAAGCTGATTTTGTTAGGGAGTTACATGAAAGGGTTCGAGCAAATATTCAAAGGCGAAATGAGCAATATGTTAAGCAAGCCAATAAGGGTAGAAAACAAGTGATTTTCGAACTAGGAGACTGGGTTTGGATTCACTTGAGGAAAGAGAGGTTTCCCGACAAAAGGAAATCTAAACTTCATCCAAGAGGAGATGGTCCTTTTCGAGTCTTGGAAAGGATTGGATATAATGCTTATAAGATCGAACTCCCTAGTGAGTATGACAATGTTTCATCTACTTTCAATGTTACTGACTTATCTTTGTTTGATGTAGGTGATTCGAGGACGAATCCTTTCAAGGAGGGAGGGAATGATGGAAATCAACCCATGTCCATGGTGCCAAGGCCGAGTTCTCAAGATCCTTTGGTGAATCTTGATGGACCAATGACAAGATCAAGGAGTTCCAAGATGAAGGCTGCCTTGCACAATTTATTGTCATCACATTTTGAAGCTATGGAGGCCGAACCACCATCTCAATTTGAAGTTCTTTGGCATGTTTCTTCAATCACCATTTATGAAGATGTTCCACAAAGTTCTACTTTGGAGCTTAAGGAAATTCCACCTTGAAGAAGCTTGCATGGCCGAATTGTTCAAGTCCATGAAGAGGCGTGTATTTGGGCTTGATATGGATCACGCCATTTAAGTAATTTAGGGTTTAATTGTTTTAAAATAAAATAAGTCCATTGAACATTATTCTTGGGCTTAAAGTGGCGTTTTTAATTGAGTGTTTTAAGTCATTACTTGGCCCAATTGCCTTGCATAGTAATTAGGAAAGTAATCTCCTACTTTTTAGGAGAATTTAGGAAAGTAAGAGTACAAATCGGTTTTTACTTCTTCATAACCGATTTGATGAGTTTAGGAAACTTAAAGTTTGTCTTTTAGTTATTGGTTTCCTTTTACAATTTGGAAACTAAGTTGTAATAGGATTAAGCTAGGGTTTCCTTCCTTGTCTCCCAAGCATGGCCGAAATTCATCTCTATAAATAGAGAGTTGCTTGTAACGTTTTTAAATAAGTTGATGAATGAAAGAAAGTTTTAGCCTTGCTAAAATCCGAATTTGCACTTTGTGTAGTTCAAACCTTAAGAATCAAGTTTGATTTTTATTGTAAGAAGCTTCCCCTTTAGCGTGACCTTTAGGAGACTTCGCCATAGTTCTTTAGTTAAAGAACGAGCCAAATCAATTAAGATTAGCAACTGAATTTATCACTTGTTAAACTGAATCGATTTGTGATAACGTGAGGGTTTGATTCTATCTTGAATCTTTCTTGCCTTTTCCTTTGATTGCAATTCCGCCGGTTCTTGTGTGTTTGTTCGAGTGTTTTGTTTCAACAACGATCCGAATTTGTGGAGCTTGTTTGGTACAGATTCTTGGAGCCTAGACCACACGTATCAGTGTGTCTAGATTGGAAATGAAAGAATTAAAAGGGTGAAATTCGGATGAATTAGGGTTTTGGGCAGATTATTGGTGCAAATTGTTTTGAGTGTAACTCTCTCAATTCTAATTCAAATGTGAAGATCTTGGATGTTCTAGAAAGCCCTTTGAGTGTACTACATTTCTTATGTTTTAATTGTTTTCCAATTCTATGTGTAAGCATGAGAAACGGGGGCTTTGGTATGATTGCTATGTTTAGGTTTTTTTATGTTTGGAGTTGCTACTACAGTTTGGTCATTCGAATATATCTTGAGCTATAGGTACCCAATGATGCCGAATCTTGAACCATTGGAAAGCTAAGAGGGAGATCTTGAACTCTTAAGTTCACCATCAGGGCTGATTCAGGGGCTAAGACACTTTTATGTGGCATGGAAGTATAGTTTGGAACTGGAATGGTTACTAAGTCACACATGGTCTTGCATCGCATCGCTCGACATGATGTCTTGCCAAGCACCTCACCGGGCACAACAACCTTGCCAATACCTTGCCAACACCCTGCTGACCTTGCCAAGCATTCACTTGCACACATTTGGCACAACACTTGCACATGTCATTTGCACGGTTCTGCCACACCTTGCCAAACACACTACCACACTCATGCGTGTATCTTGCCAAGCATGCACAACACACAAATCATACACTCTTGGCACAATACTCATGCATTCTTGGCACACCACTCATGCACCCTTTGCACGACAAACTTCACACTTAGGCACACTTTTTGGCATAGGAAAAAAAAAACGAGCAACCATGCCAGCTTTTGCCCACGAGATTTTGTGGGAGGAAAAAGGCAAGAAAATTGGCTTGCGAAATTTCGCAAGCCAATAAAATGATACCAGATTTTGCCTGCGAAATTTCGCAGGCAAAAAATGCAAAGTGCAAAAATTACACTACGGTTTGGTAGCTTTGAAAATCGGTTAAGTGTTGAGCTGCTTTGATCTTGTGCAGGGAGGCTGAAGGCGTGTTGTTTCTTGCTCAATGGCGTGGAGGAAGCTGATGGGAACTTGAAGGGATGACAAAGGCGTGTTCCGTCGTGCTTATGAAGGCGTGAAGTTGCTGGACCAAGAGTGGGTTTCATCGTGCTTGTGAAGGCGTGGAAGCTTCTGGCCTAAAGGTGCTGGATCTGAGCGAAGGCATGATTCTTGATGGCTGGAAGGCGCTGAGATTGTGGTAAAGGCGCTGGATTGCTGAATGCTATCTTCAACTTCGAATTTGTCACAGACAAGGCTGATTTTCAGTCATTTTCTTTGGAAGACACTTTTGTAATACTTTATACACTTTATGTTCGCGTATTAGTTACATGTCCATAACTCTATATATATAGGGAATTGTAGCAAAACTTTAGAGGGGACGGGAGGAATATTCTAGACTAGTTAACCGACTTTTGATTTCCAGAGCGGGAATTTTCTCTCGTTTGAGTTTTCTCACTCTATTTTCTCTCTCTACAGATTTGATCTCCATTTTCATTTACGATCGAGAATTGGAACCGATAATTGTAATTTTTTTTTCTCAATCAAGGAAGATTTTACGGATTCTCTTTGTATTGGAAGCAATTGAAGCTGAGTACTTGGTAAATTCTTCCTAATTGATGAATATGAATTGCTATTTGTTAAATTTTGAGGATCGTGAACTGAAAATGGCGTTTTGTGGCTAAATTGCTATGTCCTAGGGTTTTGATCCGGATGTAATGTAAATAGATTACGTATTGCCTTACGATTGAATTAATTCATTCAGAATAAACTTATACTGTTAAATATTGTTAAATCTTGTTAAAATTCACGCATTTGAGCTCTTGTTGCCTGAATCACCCTTCGATTGTAATCGCCATGTTAAGTCGGAGTTTAATTCTGCGAGAGGAGTTATAATGTTTGAATTGAGAACAAACAGTATGGTAGAAGAGTCTTCTTACTTGATTTGTGAGATCATGAACCAAAACGCGGTCGACATGCCGGTGGAAGTTTGTTGAGTGTTTAGAGACAAGTGAGAGGAGATCTTTGGAGTTTGGTGAAGACGATCGGAATTAGGTTCGGCCTTGTCATAGGAAAACCTAAATTTTGCACGCAATAGTAATGAAACTTAGAAGGTTGGGATTCTGCGGGATTAATTCTTCACTTTAGGCCTCACCAAGTGATAGGAATGAGCCCGAGTCCACATTGCCAAATCCAGCTTCCCATGATCCATTAACAAATCTTGGTGGTCCAATGACAAGATCAAGGAGCAAGAGGATGAAGGAAGCCTTACAAGCATTGTTATCAACACATTGTGAGGCAATGGACATTGTTCCAAGTAGTTCGATGCATCCATCTCAAGATGAAGTACTTTGGAATATTTCTTCAATCACAATTCATGATCCACCTTGAAGAAATATCAAGAAGGCCGAGAAGACCAAGCTTTGGCGTGTTGGGCTTCATTATGTGTTCACGCCAATTTGTAATGTTTTAGGATTTTATTATGCAATTAATTTGGTCCATTAACATTAAGTTTGGGCTTCATTAATTCGGTTTTTAATAAAGATTACTTGGCCCAATTATCATGCATGATAATGGCAAGTAAAAGTTTAGGAAACTTAGGGCTACTTCATAGTTTAGGAAACAAAGGTAGCCAAATCGTGTTTGGTCACCTTTGGAATAACCGTTTGCCCTAATCCTTTTTGGAAAAGGATTAGCTTATTAGTTGTTAGTTTGGTAGTTTAGAAGTCAAGTTGTACTTTACAACTTCTAGGGTTTTATTTCCTTTTCCTTTTAGGAAAGCTGAAACTACTCCCTATAAAAGGAGGAGCTATGTAACGTTTTTACACATGTTGAATTGAAAGAATTTTGGCTTTGCTAAATTAAATTTGACATCATCAACGTGAGTTATTCTTGAGTAATTCATAAGACCCGCCAAACCTTAAGTGAGGAACTTTAGGTGAAGCTTACAAGTTCTAGATTTATAGAACCGGCCAAACTGATAGGTTTAATTAATTGATTTACAATTGTTAAACTGAATCAATTTGTGTTAACGTTGGGGTTAGGTTAACTTTAATCTTGCCTTTGCGTTCCATATCTCTTTTCCGCAAATTGTGTTCTTGTTTCTTGAATTGAGTTTTTGGTGCACAACGATCCGAACTTGTGAAAAATTCGTGTGGATTGGACTTCATCCTACTCCATTCGTATCAATTGGTATCAAAGCCAGGTTGTTCATCAAATTTGGTAATTAATCTTTTTATTTGAGTCTTGTTCTTGTTTTTCTCTTCTCGGATCTTGTCCTTCTTTTGGTGTCCTTCTTGCTGTTTTGTTGCGTCAATTTCTGCAGTTTTTGTGGTGTTTCTTTGTTGCTGTTTTCGTGTCTTTATTGCTGTCCAAGGTTGTCATAGTTCAGCTTTTAAATTACGTCAAAATCGCATGCAATTTGTTTGCTAAAAATCTGTCCAATTCGTGTTCATCTTGCTCGGATTTTTTGCGATTTTTGTTGTGTTGATCTTGCTGTTTTGTGTCGTGTTTTGCTGCTGTTTTTCTTCATAATTCTGCATTGTTCTTGTTCATCATCATAGTGTGGAATTCTTGAGCCATTCTTGCTGAAATCACGTCCAAAGAATTAGGGTTTGTCAAACTAGGGTTTGTGAAATTAGGGTTCTTATTCAAAATTTCATAACTTCCTTGTTTCTCATCCTTTTCTTGATCTTTCTTTTGTGTTAGTTTCATCATTCTATTGCCATCAAAGTGTGTTTTGATCAAACTTTTTCACCATCTCAAAAAGACGAGTTCTTGACCACTTTCTTGAAAATCTTGATTTTCTTGAAAATCCGAAAGTGCTCAAATTTGAATCTTGAAGATATATTCTTGCTCTTTGTGATATTTCTTGAATCTTTGGTAAAAGTGATATCTTCAAAATCCGAAATTTTGTTGACTTCTTGATACATTGAAGTGGTTGAAAATTTAGGCTTTATCAACAACCTCAAAAACCGTAGTTAAGCTTTTTGTCAAAAAAAAAAAGAGGCCATTACAAAAAAAAAAAAAAGACCAAGTAAAAATCAGCCCAAAGGCATTTGGTCTAAAGTGAAAAAAAAACAAAAAAAAATATTTTTTTTCGTATTTAATTTTATAGTTTCGGACGCAACTTTCAGACCCCTTACCCGTCTGAAACTACCGTCCGAACCTCGACAGAGAAGTCACAAATTTTCACAAAAAGTTTCGGACGCCACTTTCGGACCCCTGACCCGTCCGAAACTACCGTCCGATCCTCGACAGAGATTTGAAATTTTTTTTAACAAAGTTTCGGACGCCACTTTCGGCCGTCCGAACCTTTGATCTACCGTCTGAAACTCGGCAGAGAGGTTATATACACTATAACTTCAAACCTTCATAACTTTCTCATTTTTAATCGGAATTGAGTGATTCAAAAACACATCTTCTTGTTATCTACTCTAGTTTCTGAATTCGTAGCTTTCTGAAGTTAATCTTTTTATACCCCATACGTGATCTTAAAATCTTCTTGTGACGTGAATTTTCTTTTCAAACTTCTTTGGTTTCGCTTTTGTGAATTGATTTATTTGAACTAATTGGTTGAGACTTGTTCTTAAAATCGACAAACAGTAAGCTTCAATTAGTTTGAGAGATTCATTGTTGAGTGTTTAGATAGGGTATACACGAGAAAAGCCATTACACTAGAGAGGAGAGTATTACTCACCAAAAGTGAGAACCCGAGAGGTTTTTATTTTGCTATCTTTTGTTGTTTTTACTAACTTGCAGGAACAATGGAGGGAGATGATAAAACACCTCAAGGACAACCCTAAACGGATCAAAAATATGTTAATGATGTTCTATTTGACATGATCCAAAAACTCAATCTAAAGATTGATAATTTAACCATTTTTCCTTCACCAAAAAAAGGTTCTACTTTTCGACAGAATAAACATGAAGAAGCCGAGCCTAGTGATGAGACGAATGAGGAGTTCATGGATTCTCCTAAAGATGGTAAGAAATCTGATTTGTCAATTAGTGGAGTTAAACTAACATTGCCTACTTTCCATGGTAAAGCAGATCCGGAAGCTTATTTTGATTGGGTTCGTGAGCTTGAACACTTCTTTGAAGGTAATAGCTATCCCGAACATAAGAGGTATCGCCTAGCCTTCATGCACTTCAAGGATTATGCAAGTTTGTGGTGGGATAAGGTAATGAGATCTAGACGTGAAGATGACGAACCACCTATTCAAACATGGAAGCAAATGAAAGCGCTTATGAGGAAGAAGTATGTTCCATCACATTATAGCCGAGAGCTCAACAGAAAATTGCACTCCCTTGTGCAAGGAAACAAAACCGTGGAGGAATACTACCATGAGATGGAAGCTCTCATGATCAAGGCCAATGTTCGTGAAGATCCCGATTCAACAATTGAAAGATTTCTTAGAGGTATGAATTCTGAATTGTCTTATCATGTTGATTTACAATCTTATGTTGATATTAATGAGCTTGTTTATAAAGCTATTAAGATTGAAAGGCACATGAAAGGTAAGAACAGGTTCACACAACAGAATCCACCATGGCAAAGGGATTTGAAACCTAAATCAGCCCCTTTCACTCCACCAACAAAACTGAGGCAATTTATCTCAAACCAGCCATCTAATGCGCCTCCTTATGTCCCAAAATCAGTCCCCAAAGCTGCTGAAAATGCCCCTAAACCGGCGACAACTTATGCTCCAAGATTGAGGGATATTAGATGTTTTAAATGTCAAGGCTATGGTCACTTGCAAGCCAATTGTCCTACTGCCCGGATCATGATTACTTTAGATACTGGAGAAGTGGTAAGTGATGATGATTGTACTGACATGCCACCTCTTGAAGAAAAGTACCAAGATGATCAAAGTGATGAGGGTGAAAAGCTTGATGAGCCGACCTATTCAGTTGGTAACTTTTCTTTAGTTTCTCGCCGTGTTTTTAATGTTCAACCTTTGGAAGATAATGATTTGATGCAACGTGATAACATATTTCACACACGCTGTTTAGTGCAAAACATGGTTTGTAGTGTGATTATTAATAGTGGTAGTTGCACAAATGTGGCGAGCACCTTACTTGTTAACAAACTGAATTTGAATTGCATGAAACATCCAAACCATATAGGCTTCAATGGTTAAATAATTCAGTTGAAACTCGTGTCACTAAACAAGTAAAGTTTTCTTTCACCATTGGTAAATATGTTGATACTGTTTTATGTGATGTTGTTCCAATGGAGGCTAGTCATATTTTACTTGGTAGACCTTGGCAATTTGATTGTGATGTGCTTTATCATGCCAAGAAAATTTTTTACAGTTTTGTGCATAATGGTAAAAAGTATAGTCTTCATGCTTTAACTCCTGCTCAAGTTTTTGAATATCAAACTCGAATTGCACAAGCTTGTAAAGATATAAATGAAGCTAAGAAGAAGAAGGAACTAGAAAAACAACAAAACGAATAATCTAATTTAGGCCGAGAGGTAGTTAATAAGAAATCTTGTTGTTTTGCTTCTTCTAATGAGATTAAGAGAACATTGATTAATAGGCAGTCCTTATACTTAATGTTAAGTAAGGAACTTATACTTGTTGTTGACAGTGATAACCTTGCTTCTTTGCCTAGTGTCGTGTACTCTCTTTTGCAAGAATATAGTGATGTGTTTCCCGAGGAGTTACCAATAGGTTTACCACCTATTCGTGGCATTGAGCACCAAATTGATTTCATCCCAGGAGCTCAAATTCCAAACCGACAAGCTAATAGAGCAAATCCGGAGAAAACAAAAGAGATTCAACGTCAAGTGGATGAACTCGTTGATAAAGGTATTGTGCGTGAGTCTCTTAGTCTATGTTCAGTTCCTGTTATCTTAGTCCCTAAAAAGGATGATACTTGACGAATGTGTGTAGATTGCCGTGCTGTTAATAAGATTACCATTAAGTATAGACATCCAATTCCTAGATTAGATGATATGCTTGATGAATTGCATGGATCTTCCATATTTTCCAAAGTTGATTTGAAAAGTGGGTACTACCAAATACGAATGAAAGAAGGAGATGAATGGAAAACTGCTTTTAAAACAAAGTATGGGTTGTATCAATGGTTAGTTATACCTTTTGGTTTATCTAATGCACCTAGTACTTTCATGAGGCTTATGAACCATGTTTTTCGTCATTTCATTGGAAAGTTTGTGGTAGTCTACTTTGATGATATCTTGATATATAGCAAATCACTTGATGAGCATGTTGAACATTTAAAACTCGTGTTTGCTATATTGCGTGAGAACCAATTGTATGCTAACCTTAAAAAGTGTTCTTTCTGTTTGGAATCTATTATCTTTTTGGGTCATGTTGTAAGTTCTCAAGGCATTGCTGTTGATGAGTCAAAAGTCAAGGCAATCATAGATTGGCCGAGACCACAAAATGCTATTGAGGTAAGAAGTTTTCATGGATCAGCAAGTTTCTATAAGAGATTTGTTAAAGACTTTAGTTCCATTGCTGCACCTTTAAATGAACTTGTTAAAAAGAATGTCACCTTTGCATGGAATAAAGAACATGAAAACGCCTTTAACACTTTGAAGTATAAATTGACTCATGCCCCTTTACTTGCTTTGCCGAATTTCAATAAAGCTTTTGAGATACACTGTGATGCCTCCGGGATTGGTATTGGTGCTGTTCTTATGCAGGAATCAAGGCCCGTGGCTTATTTCAGTGAAAAGCTTAATGGGGCAGCTTTAAATGATGCGAATGTTGTATGGCCGAGGCTCCAACTCCTAGACCAAATTCGAATCTCCCACACAAGCTATAGGACCGTGTTGCTCTTACCAAGATAATCCACAACAAGAACACAAAATTGGATAGAACGAAATCAAAGGAAAAACGCTAGGAATTGAGTAAATCAAAACTTCACGTTTTATTACTAATGAACTTAATTTAACCTATGAAAATTCAATCAGTTAAACAAGTTAATTAGGCCTACTCTTTAAATAAAGAACAATTGGTGTAATCTCCTATAGGTCACGCTAAAGGGGATTAACTACAATGAACAGTTAAATAACTCTTCAAGGCTTTGAACAACTCAAGGAGTTAATTCATGAATTTTAGCAAAGCTAAAAACTCAATTTTATTCACCAACTTATTATGTAAAAACGTTACATGCATCTCCTTTTTATAGGGGATGAGTTTCGGCCATGCCAAGAAGGAAAAGGAAATAAACCCTAGTAGTTGCAAAGTACAACTTGACTTCTTAACAAACTAGCTAACTAACTAATCCAAGTTGTAAACTAATCAACTTTCCAAATTGGAAAAGTAAACTACAACTAACTACCAAATCCTTGTCCAAAAAGGATTTGTTTTACTTGCCATTATCATACAAGATAATTGGATCAAGTAATTACTTAGCCCATAATTAAAAACACAAAGACTTAAGCCCATAAGTAAATGTTTAATGGACTTAATTATTACAACTCAAAAATAAACCCTAAAATTAAACAAATGGAAACAAAACTAAAAAAACGGAATTCCCGCCAGTCCAGCAAGCAGCGTCATCTTCACGTGCCAATTTCACCATGATGCTCTTCGAATCTGCGAAAGTGTAAAACATAAAAGTTGTAGATCTTTCTCTTATGTTTCTACAAGCCTCTTGAATCAGCATAATCGAAGATGATATGAGAGAGATATGTCAATAATAACCGAACTGTGGCATAATCTCAACAATGTAATTTCCATGGTGGCAAACACCTTAAATGCCGTGAAGCAACAAACCTCCATGGAACATTTAGGGAACTGTGATTTCGACTTTATTCCAGGCCTCCAACTATATGATTCATCACAATTAATGGAATGAATATCACGAACCACTTGCTTATTGACCACCCAAAATAATAGGCTTTCTGGGTTCGTATCATACTCCCTTCTTGGAGAAGATTCGACCTCGAATCTTGAACGATTTTGTGACACCAAGTAAATCATAACCTACATGATCTGTTAGACAACAAGAAGAACCAAATACAACAATATCTCCAACGGGATTTGATATCTCTTCTTTGCCTTTTTCATTCAAGATTCACTTCTAGGCTTTTTCCACTTACAACAACAACCTCATGTTTTATATGTTCATCATTGGGTATTATATTCTCACCACATATTTACAATATTCAATACATCAAAAGAAAACAAATATGTTTGAGAAGTTTCTTCATTGGAATAATTGGAATTATCACATATTCTGGAATTGGATCCGCCATGACATTATCAATTTGAACCATATCAACCTCCAAAGGTGCTATATCTCCAAGACAATTTAAAGTAAAAGATGAATCCTTTACCTCATCACACACATTCTCCATGTTTAATGGTTGAAGATCCACTAGAAGTTCATCCTTCGGCTCATCATACCAATGAGGGCATTGGATTGCACTATGCCCAACTCCTAAACACCTCAAGCATTTAACAACACGAACTTTGGGAGTAGGTAAAGAAGTTGGTTTTACCAATGTGCTTTCCTCAATGGCTTTTTTCTGCTGTTCTTCAATTCGAATTTTTTCTTGAAACATCACCATAATCTCCTCTAAATCTTTCGCAATAGATCGTAGTTCCCTTTGATACCTTTTACTTTGAAAAGCCATAATTGATGAATAGAGGTATATGTTTGTTGGAAAAAAAATTTGACTAGACTCAAGAATATGATTTAAGAAGACACAAAGAATCAAGAACAATCAAAAGATTGAAACTTGACGACACAAAAAAAAATTGCAAAGAAAACTCAAAGAATCTTTGTTTTTTTTTCACGAATATTTTCTGGGCTGGAATGGACCAAATAAATTTCATCCCTAATAGTATTTAAAACAAGGAACACACTGCAAAAAGCAGAATCAAATTCCGAGTTAAAACGAAAAAGTTATAGTCAATCTGATATTTGCCCGGGACAACATAAAGACTAAAATAAGACTGATTTTTTTTCGATGTTTGGATGACACTTTTTGAACATAAAAACTTTGTCCCAGTAACTAGAAGAAACAAGGATCACAACGCAAAAAACAGAACTCGATTTCGACTCCAAAGGAATAAGATATGAGCAAAACAATATTGCCCTGACCGAAAAAACGCAAATTTACCTACGAGTAAAACTTGAATTTTTTATGAACAACCTTGATCTTTGATACCAATTGATGCGAATGTTGTATGGCCGAGGCTCCAACTCCTGGACCAAATTCGAATCTCCCACACAAGCTATAGGACCGTGTTGCTCTTACCAAGATAATCCACAACAAGAACACAAAATTGGATAGAACGAAATCAAAGGAAAAACGCTAGGAATTGAGTAAATCAAAACTTCACGTTTTATTACTAATGAACTTAATTTAACCTATGAAAATTCAATCAGTTAAACAAGTTAATTAGGCCTGCTCTTTAAATAAAGAACAATTGGTGTAATCTCCTATAGGTCACGCTAAAGGGGATTAACTACAATGAACAGTTAAATAACTCTTCAAGGCTTTGAACAACTCAAGGAGTTAATTCATGAATTTTAGCAAAGCTAAAAACTCAATTTTATTCACCAACTTATTATGTAAAAACGTTACATGCATCTCCTTTTTATAGGGGATGAGTTTCGGCCATGCCAAGAAGGAAAAGGAAATAAACCCTAGTAGTTGCAAAGTACAACTTGACTTCTTAACAAACTAGCTAACTAACTAATCCAAGTTGTAAACTAATCAACTTTCCAAATTGGAAAAGTAAACTACAACTAACTACCAAATCCTTGTCCAAAAAGGATTTGTTTTACTTGCCATTATCATACAAGATAATTGGATCAAGTAATTACTTAGCCCATAATTAAAAACACAAAGACTTAAGCCCATAAGTAAATGTTTAATGGACTTAATTATTACAACTCAAAAATAAACCCTAAAATTAAACAAATGGAAACAAAACTAAAAAAACGGAATTCCCGCCAGTCCAGCAAGCAGCGTCATCTTCACGTGCCAATTTCACCATGATGCTCTTCGAATCTGCGAAAGTGTAAAACATAAAAGTTGTAGATCTTTCTCTTATGTTTCTACAGCCTCTTGAATCAGCATAATCGAAGATGATATGAGAGAGATATGTCAATAATACCGAACTGTAGCATAAGTCCTCAACAATGTAATTTCCATGGTGGCAACACCTTAAATGCCGTGAAGCAACAAACCTCCATGGAACATTTAGGAACTGTGATTTCGACTTTATTCCAGGCCTCCAACTATATGATTCATCACAAATTAATGGAATGAATATCACGAACCACTTGCTTATTGACCACCCAAATAATAGGCTTTCTGGGTTCGTATCATACTCCCTTTCTTGGAGAAGATTCGACCTCGAATCTTGAACGATTGTTGTGACACCAAGTAAATCATAACCTACATGATCTGTTAGACAACAAGAAGAACCAAATACAACAATATCTCCAACGGGATTTGATATCTCTTCTTTGCCTTTTTCATCAAGATTCACTTCTAGGCTTTTTCCACTTACAACAACAACCTCAGTTTTTATATGTTCATCATTGGGTATTATATTCTCACACATATTTACAATATTCAATACATCAAAAGAAAACAAATATGTTTGAGAAGTTTCTTCAATTGGAATAATTGGAATTATCACATATTCTGGAATTGGATCCGCCATGACATTATCAATTTGAACCATATCAACCTCCAAAGGTGCTATATCTCCAAGACAATTTAAAGTAAAAGATGAATCCTTTACCTCATCACACACATTCTCCATGTTTAATGGTTGAAGATCCACTAGAAGTTCATCCTTCGGCTCATCATACCAATGAGGGCATTGGATTGCACTATGCCCAACTCCTAAACACCTCAAGCATTTAACAACACGAACTTTGGGAGTAGGTAAAGAAGTTGGTTTTACCAATGTGCTTTCCTCAATGGCTTTTTTCTGCTGTTCTTCAATTCGAATTTTTTCTTGAAACATCACCATAATCTCCTCTAAATCTTTCGCAATAGATCGTAGTTCCCTTTGATACCTTTTACTTTGAAAAGCCATAATTGATGAATAGAGGTATATGTTTGTTGGAAAAAAAATTGACTAGACTCAAGAATATGATTTAAGAAGGCACAAAGAATCAAGAACAATCAAAAGATTGAAACTTGACGACACAAAAAAAAATTGAAAAGAAAACTCAAAGAATCTTTGTTTTTTTTTCACGAATATTTTCTGGGCTGGAATGGACCAAATAAATTTCATCCCTAATAGTATTTAAAACAAGGAACACACTGCAAAAAGCAGAATCAAATTCCGAGTTAAAACGAAAAAGTTATAGTCAATCTGATATTTGCCCGGGACAACATAAAGACTAAAATAAGACTGATTTTTTTTCGATGTTTGGATGACACTTTTTGAACATAAAAACTTCGTCCCAGTAACTAGAAGAAACAAGGATCACAACGCAAAAAACAGAACTCGATTTCGACTCCAAACGAATAAGATATGAGCAAAACAATATTGCCCTGACCGAAAAAACGCAAATTTACCTACGAGTAAAACTTTAATTTTTTATGAACAACCTTGATCTTTGATACCAATTGATGCGAATGTTGTATGGCCGAGGCTCCAACTCCTGGACCAAATTCGAATCTCCCACACAAGCTATAGGACCGTGTTGCTCTTACCAAGATAATCCACAACAAGAACACAAAATTGGATAGAACGAAATCAAAGGAAAAACGCTAGGAATTGAGTAAATCAAAACTTCACGTTTTATTACTAATGAACTTAATTTAACCTATGAAAATTCAATCAGTTAAACAAGTTAATTAGGCCTGCTCTTTAAATAAAGAACAATTGGTGTAATCTCCTATAGGTCACGCTAAAGGGGATTAACTACAATGAACAGTTAAATAACTCTTCAAGGCTTTGAACAACTCAAGGAGTTAATTCATGAATTTTAGCAAAGCTAAAAACTCAATTTTATTCACCAACTTATTATGTAAAAACGTTACATGCATCTCCTTTTTATAGGGGATGAGTTTCGGCCATGCCAAGAAGGAAAAGGAAATAAACCCTAGTAGTTGCAAAGTACAACTTGACTTCTTAACAAACTAGCTAACTAACTAATCCAAGTTGTAAACTAATCAACTTTCCAAATTGGAAAAGTAAACTACAACTAACTACCAAATCCTTGTCCAAAAAGGATTTGTTTTACTTGCCATTATCATACAAGATAATTGGATCAAGTAATTACTTAGCCCATAATTAAAAACACAAAGACTTAAGCCCATAAGTAAATGTTTAATGGACTTAATTATTACAACTCAAAAATAAACCCTAAAATTAAACAAATGGAAACAAAACTAAAAAAACGGAATTCCCGCCAGTCCAGCAAGCAGCGTCATCTTCACGTGCCAATTTCACCATGATGCTCTTCGAATCTGCGAAAGTGTAAAACATAAAAGTTGTAGATCTTTCTCTTATGTTTCTACAGCCTCTTGAATCAGCATAATCGAAGATGATATGAGAGAGATATGTCAATAATACCGAACTGTGGCATAAGTCCTCAACAATGTAATTTCCATGGTGGCAACACCTTAAATGCCGTGAAGCAACAAACCTCCATGGAACATTTAGGAACTGTGATTTCGACTTTATTCCAGGCCTCCAACTATATGATTCATCACAAATTAATGGAATGAATATCACGAACCACTTGCTTATTGACCACCCAAATAATAGGCTTTCTGGGTTCGTATCATTAAAGTATGCAACTTATGACAAGGAGTTGTATGCATTGGTAAGGTCATTGCAGGTTTGGCAACACTACTTATGGCCAAAAGAATTCATAATCCATTCTGATCATGAAAGTCTCAAATTCTTAAAGACTCAAGGTAAGTTGAATAAGAGACACGCAAAATGGTTGGAATTCATTGAAACTTTTCCTTATGTGATTAAATATAAATCTTGTCAAGAGAATGTGGTAGCTGATGCTTTATCTAGGAGATATGCTTTATTTACCTATTTACATGCAAAGCTACTTGGATTTGAATTGATTAAAGACTTGTATAAGGAAGATGTTGACTTTGCCGAATCTTATGATCTTTGTTCAATAAGGCCGAATGGTGATTATTTTGTGCATGATGGTTTCTTGTTTCGCAAGGATAAATTGTGCATTCCCTTATGTTCCATTCGTGATTTACTTGTTAAAGAAACCCATGGGGGAGGGTTAATGGGGCATTTTGGTATTGTTAAAACACTCTCTGTTTTGAATGAGCACTTTTATTGGCCTAACATGATTAAAGATGTTAAAAGTGTTTGTGAAAAATGTATTGTGTGTAAGCATGCTAAGTCCAAAGTAATGCCTCATGGTTTGTATCAACCTCTGCCTATTTCTAGCAACCCTTGGATTGACATATCTATGGATTTTGTGTTAGGGTTACCTAGATCACGCACTGGTAATGATAGCATTTTTGTTGTAGTTGATAGATTTAGTAAAATGGCTCACTTCCTTGCATGTTCTAAATCTAATGATACTACCAAAATTGCTGACCTTTTCTTTAAGGATATTGTACGTTTGCATGGAATTCCTAAGAGTATTGTCAGTGATAGAGATGTCAAGTTTTTGTCACATTTTTGGCGTACACTTTGGAATAAATTAGGCACAAAATTATTGTTTTCACTGTTGCACATCCACAGACTGATGGTCAAACAGAAGTAGTAAATCAAACATTGTCTAATTTACTTCGTGCTCTCATTCAGAAAAACTTAAAGAATTGGGAGAATTGTTTGCCACACATTGAATTTGCATATAACCGAACTGTTCATAGTTCTACTGGTTATTCACTTTTGAAGTTGTGTATGGATTTAATCCTCTAACTCTCCTTGATATTTTGCCTCTTCCTAGTAATGAGTTTGTTAATGTGGAAGGTAAAGCTAAGGCTGACTTTGTAAAGGAGTTACATGAAAAGGTTTACAAAAATATTCAAAGGCGTAATGAGCAATATGCAAAACAAGGCAACAAGGGCAGAAGACAAGTGATTTTCGAACCTGGAGATTGGGTTTGGATTCACTTGAGGAATGAAAGGTTTCCTGAAAAGAGGAAATCTAAACTTCATCCAAGAGGAGATGGTCCTTTTCAAGTCTTGGAAAGAATTGGAGACAATGCATATAGAATCGAACTACCTAGTGAGTATGGTAATGTTTCATCTACTTTCAATGTTTCTGATTTGAGTTTATATGATGTAGGTGATTCGAGGACGAATCCTTTCGAGGAGGGAGGGAATGATAGGAATGAGCCCGAGTCCACATTGCCAAATCCAGCTTCCCATGTTCCATTAACAAATCTTGGTGGTCCAATGACAAGATCAAGGAGCAAGAGGATGAAGGAAGCCTTACAAGCATTGTTATCAACACATTGTGAGGCAATGGACATTGTTCCAAGTAGTTCGATGCATCCATCTCAAGATGAAGTACTTTGGAATATTTCTTCAATCACAATTCATGATCCACCTTGAAGAAATATCAAGAAGGCCGAGAAGACCAAGCTTTGGCGTGTTGGGCTTCATTATGTGTTCACGCCAATTTTTAATGTTTTAGGATTTTATTATGCAATTAATTTGGTCCATTAACATTAAGTTTGGGCTTCATTAATTCGGTTTTTAATAAAGATTACTTGGCCCAATTATCTTGCATGATAATGGTAAGTAAAAGTTTAGGAAACTTAGTGCTACTTCATAGTTTAGGAAACAAAGGTAGCCAAATCGTGTTTGGTCACCTTTGGAATAACCGTTTGCCCTAATCCTTTTTGGAAAAGGATTAGCTTATTAGTTGTTAGTTTGTTAGTTTAGAAGTCAAGTTGTATTTTACAACTTCTAGGGTTTTATTTCCTTTTCCTTTTAGGAAAGCCGAAACTACTCCCTATAAAAGGAGGAGCTATGTAACGTTTTTACACATGTTGAATTGAAAGAATTTTGGCTTTGCTAAATTAAATTTGACATCATCAACGTGAGTTATTCTTGAGTAATTCATAAGACCCGCCAAACCTTAAGTGAGGAACTTTAGGTGAAGCTTACAAGTTCTAGATTTATAGAACCGGCCAAACTGGTAGGTTTAATTAATTGATTTACAATTGTAAAACTGAATCAATTTGTGTTAACGTTGGGGTTAGGTTAACTTTAATCTTGCCTTTGCGTTCCATATCTCTTTTCCGCAAATTGTGTTCTTGTTTCTTGAATTGAGTTTTTGGTGCAAAACGATTCGAACTTGTGGAAAATTCGTGTGGATTGGACTTC
This sequence comes from Ophiorrhiza pumila, assembly GCA_016586305.1. Classification (NCBI taxonomy): domain Eukaryota; kingdom Viridiplantae; phylum Streptophyta; class Magnoliopsida; order Gentianales; family Rubiaceae; genus Ophiorrhiza; species Ophiorrhiza pumila. Next base: position 19,007,775 of record BLIW01000010.1, read on the forward strand.
ATCCTACTCCATTCGTATCACCAAGGGAAATTGTGAAGTCAGAGATTGTAGAGGATGAAGCGGTCGCCATGCCAGTCATAGTCTATGTTCTCAGGCAGTTCGATCCCCTTTAGGTCATCAATTGAATCAACTGTAAGGCAATTACGTAGTTAATTTGCATGTTCATCCGGAAAGAGACTCTCGGACATATTTCTCATACTCGTTAACTCATTTCTGTGTTCTCCTTTATTTAACATTTCATTTTTCAACTGTTCTTGTGTGTTACTATTGTCTTTTAATTTGTGAAACTAAACTTGTGAATTTCCTGGAGCATTTTATTAAAATTCTTGAACTACTCCTTCCCTGAGGATACGATTCCCTATTCACCACATCTACACTAGTTTTAGGGATTAAATTGAGGTGTATACGACTAGCATATCAATTTTTGGTGCCGTTGCCGGGAAAGGCACGGTTTCTAGAATTTGATCAAGTGTTCTTTGAGTTTCATTGTTTCATTGTGTTCTGTTTTGTTCTGTTTAGTGTTACTGGTTCATTTTCTACTGTTTCATTGTAATTGTTGTTACCTGTGGTTTTATTTTTCGTGTGTTGTTTACATTGAAGATTTTCTTTTGTGTTCAGTTCTTTGCATTTTTCAATACGTGTTGAGAATTGTGGTTTGTTTCTTTGCTACACAGTTGAAGTTCTTGATTCTTTGCTATTAAACTCCACAACAGTGTGTTGTGTATGCCAAGGTCTAGCAGGTCTGCAGGAGAACCACAATTTCAATTGGACCTTGAATTGGCGAAAACCTTGAGGGCTCAATTAAGGCAACAGAGAGAAATGGCAGCTCAAGGAGCACAAGCACCGAGGTTTGGAGACCACTATGAAGTAAATTTTGACAATCGATTTGGTCATCAGGACATCGATGTGGAAAGTTACCACATTCCTCCACAAATCGTTTCAATGATCACCCAGGGCCAATTCTTACAAGGTCTTGACAACGAGGATCCTAATGACCACCGTGATTGGTTTCTCGGGTTATGTAGCACTTTCAAGTTGCCAAGGGTCGACAGGGGTGAGGTTCACAGAATTTTGTTCCCTTTATCTCTGCGTGGAAAGGCTAAACATTCGTTCAAAAGTATTGGGGGAGCAAATGCTAGAATGTCATTTGATGATCTACAGAAAAGGTTCTTATCTAAGTACTTCCCTCCAGCTAAGCTTGAAAAGAGAAGGTTGGAAATTATGAACTTCAAACAACAAGACAGTGAGTCATTTAGGGAAGCTTGGGAGAGATTCAACGATTTGATTAGGCAATGCCCCAACCATGACTTGGGCAAAATTAGGGAATTAAATACTTTCTTCAAAGGCCTAACTCCTGAATCTTCTTTGATGGTTAAAGCCTGTGCTAATGGGGCACTCAAAGACAAATCTGTGCCTGAAGTGCGTGAATTGTTCAATCAAATAGCTGAGGATGAATACCTCTTTCCAGAGACTAGAAAGCCACATGCCAGGAGACAAATGGGAGTACTTGATTTAGATGAAGAAACTTCACTCAGTGCTAAGTTTGATGCATTGGCAAAACAGGTGCAGACTTTAAAGGCAACTCAAACTAAAGCCTCAGTTCTTTCATGTGGACTATGCAAAGGGGAGCACCATACCGATGAATGTGCAATCACTACTGAATCCATTTAGTATGTGAATAACTACAGCAACAAGCCCCAATATGGTGGAAACTATTCTAGGAACAATTACAATGGAGGCAACAGACAATATGGTAGAAACCAAGGCAATTGGAATCAACAGCAGAACCAAGGAGGAAATTACTATCAAGGTAATGACCAGAGGAGAGCAACGAATCAACCACCTCCTGGTTTTGATAATCAGGCTAGCACATCAGAACAAAAGAAGCCAACTGTGGAAGATATGTTTCAAAGGCTGATGGAAAAGATGGATAAGAACGAACAGAGATTTGGAGGTTTGGAGTCCACTGTGAAGCATCACGAGGCTACTTTGAAGAATATCGAGATGCAACTTGGTCAGCTTGCTAATGCTGTGCACCAGAGGCCAAAAGGAGCACTTCCGAGTGACACAGTACCAAATCCCAAGGGAAAAGAAGCATGCAATGCTATTACTTTGAGGAGTGGAAAATTGTTACCTGGAAGCAAACATGCAGAAGACAAGAGTGATGGCTTAGAGGAGGACCAAAAAGATGAAGCTGAGGAAGTTTTGGAACTTGAGAAGAATGGTGAGCAAGAGGAAAATAAGTCTGAGAAGAAGGAAATACCAGCAAGGGTGGGCAATGAGATTACAAAAAATTCCAATCCTTATAACTTCCCAGATTATGCTCCAAAAGCTCCATTTTCAGAAAAGAAGAAACCTCCACCTAAAAAGGGACCTCAATTCAATCGTTTCTTGGATATGATCAAACAAGTAAATGTCAATGTTCCTTTGTTAGATTTGGTGACAGCCATGCCTAAATATGCTAAGTATTTAAAGGATCTCATTTCAAACAAGGAGCAAATCTTGAGATGTGAAGTTCCAATGATGCTATCAAAGTGCAGTCAAGCATGGATGGTTCACAAATTACCTCCAAAGCTTAAGGATCCAGGTAGCTGTACAATTCCCTGTAAGATTGGAACCAGATATTTTGCAAAAGTCCTCTGTGACCTTGGAGCTGGAATCAACCTGATGCCATTATCCATTGCAATAAATGTGGGCTTGAGTGGAAGGATTCGACCAGTTGCAGTGACACTACAGTTGGCAGATAGGTCCTTGGTGACTCCAACAAGCTTGGTGGAGGACGTGTTGGTAAATATTGATAAATTTACCTTGCCTGTTGATTTCATTATACTTGATATGGAAGAGGACCCTGTCCCTCTCATTTTTGGTAGACCTTTTCTAGCTACTGGTGATGCTTTAATTGGTGTGAGAAACAAGACAATCACGTTTAGGATTAACAATGAAGAAGTGGTTTTTTATGTAAACTATGCTATGAAGTAACCTCTAAATATGGAGTCTTGTTTTGCTATCAAAGCTATAACATGTTCCTCTTTGAATAATTTGAACAATATGCATGATTTCTCTGTTGTTGATGAGTTAAGTGTTTGTGAGGATAATTTTGATATATTTGATTTAGATGATGAGGACAAAAGAATTATTTTGGAAATTGAAGATTTCATTGAATGTTGTTATTTGGAAGAGTCAATTTGTGAATTGCAAAGTGATGTTGTGGAAGTTAAAATGCATGAAACTGTAGGAGAACATGATCATGAACCTATTGTTTTGGCTAACGAAAATTTTACTCCCACTGAGGTGAGGACGAGTGAGAATTTGTGCAGGAATGAAAAGCTTTTACCATCCATTATGGTAGCACCAAAGTTGGAATTGAAACCATTACCTCCATATTTGAAATATTGCTTTTCTTGGGGATAACGAGACATTACCAGTGGTGATCTCATCCAAGCTGGAAGTATGGCAGAGGATAAATTGTTGAGTGTGCTAAGGCAATATAAGCAAGCCATTGGATGGACTATTGCTGACATCAAAGGTATAAGCCCAAGGTTATGTATGCCATAAGATCCTCCTTGAAGAAACCTTGTTCCTGTGAGGGATAGGCAGAGACGACTTAACCCACAGATGATGGAGGTTGGAAGAAAGAGGTGATCAAGCTACTGGACTTTGGGATGATCCTTCCCCATCTCAGATAGCGAGTGGTTAAGGCCCAGGTCCAGTGTGTCCCTAGAAGGGGAGGGGTGACTGTGATTAAGAACGATGCGATGAACTTTTGGCAACCAGAAGTGGTGAGTGCTTGGCGTTTTGCATGGAATTACAGGAAGCTAAATAAGGCAACTAGAAAAGACCACTTCCCTCTTCCATTCTTGGAACAAATTATAGATCAGAAATTGCTCGCTACTTATTCTATTGTTTCCTGGATGGTTACTCGGGCTACAATCAGATAGCAATAGACCTAAAGGATCAAGACAGACAACCTTTACATGTCCCTTTGGACCTTTGCCTACAAGAGAATGCCGTTCAGGACTATGCATGCACCTGCCACTTTCCAGAGGTGTATGATGGCCATTTTTCACGATATGGTGAATCAATTATTGAGATCTTCATGGACGACTTCTTCTGTGTTTTGGGATGACCTTTGATGGGATGTTTGGAAATTTGGCTAATGTGTTGAGAAGGTGTGAAGAAACGAACCTTGTGTTGAATTGGAAAAGTGTCTGTTCATGGTTCAAGAAGGGATTGTATTAGGCCATAAAATTTCTCATGCTGGGATGGAGGTAAGATCGAGCTAAGATAGATGTCATTGCCAAACTTCATCCAGCCTACCAATGTTAAGGTATCAGAAGTTTCTGGGACATGCTGGGTTTTATAGAAGGTTTATTAAGGATTTTTCAAAGATAGCTAGACCCTTGTGCAGCCTCTTGGAAAAGATGTCAAGTTTGAGTTTGGAGCTGAATGTGTTGAGGCATTTGAAACTTTGAAAGTTAAATTGGTGGAAGCTCCTGTGATAGTCACTCCTCATTGGGGTGAACCGTTTGAAATTATGTGTGACACGAGTGACTATGCCTTGGGAGCAGTCCTTGGCCAGAGGAGAGACAAGATTTTTCATACTATCTATTATGCTAGCAGATTGCTCAATGAGGCCCATATGAATTATACAACTACAGAAAAGGAAATGTTAGCAGTGGTCTTCGCATTTGATAAATTCCGTTGCCTATCTTTTGGGGTCAAAGGTCATAGTTCATACAGACCATGCTGCATGAAGTATCTGCTTGCAAAGAAAGAGGCCAAAACCACGTTTGATTAGATGGTGTGTTGCTCCAGGAAGTTCGATGTGGAATCAAAAGATAGGAAGGGCTCTGAAATGTGGTGCTGACAATCTCTCAAGACTGGAATCAGAGGCTCAAGATGATTCAAATATTTTGGTTAAGGAGCATTTCCCTGATGAGCAGGTGTTCAAAGTGGTTGAAAGGACATTGCCTTGGTACGCTGAGATTGCAAATTTTGTTGTTGCTGGCAAAATTCCATCTTATTACTCGAGTGATCAGAGGAAAAGTGATACGAACCCAGAAAGCCTATTATTTGGGTGGTCAATAAGCAAGTGGTTCGTGATATTCATTCCATTAATTTGTGATGAATCATATATTGGAGGCCTGGAATAAAGTCGAAATCACAGTTCCTAAATGTTCCATGGAGTTTGTTGCTTCACGACATTAAGGTGTTGCCACCATGGAAATTACATTGTTGAGGACTTATGCCACAGTTTGGTATTATTGACATATCTCTCTCATATGATCTTCGATTATGCTGATTCAAAGAGGGCTGTAGAAACATAAGAGAAAGATCTACAACTTTTATGTTTTACACTTTCGCAGATGTCGAAGAGGCCATCATGGTGGAAAGTTGGGCACGTGAGAGATGACACTGCTTGCTGGCACTGGCGGGAAGGTTCCGTGTTTTTTTAGTTTTGTTTCCATTGGTTTAAGGTCTTTAGGATTTATTTTTGAGTCGTAAATTAATGTCCATTAAACATTTAACTTATGGGCTTAAGGTCTTTGTGTTTTGTATTATGGGCTAAGTAATTACTTGATCCAATTATCTTGCGATGATAATTAGGGAAAGTAATCTCCTATCTTTTAGGAGTTTTTTAGGAAAGTAATCTTAAGAGGCACAAAAAACGTGTTTGTCTTCTTAGTTTTAGGAAAGGTAGGTTAAGTTCCTAGTGTTTCATTACAATTAGGGAAGTTTCCCTAAAAACTAGCATTAGGGGTTTTCCGTTTTTAGGAAAGTTGGCCAATATCCCACATTGGGAAAATTACCAACTCTTAATACTTTTTGTAGCCTATATAAAGGCATTCCCTTTTGAACGGTTTTATAATAAGTTGAATGAAAGAAGTTTTAGCTTTGCTAAATCGAGAATTTACACCTTGTGTAGTTCGAAACCTTGAAGTTCAAGTTTGATCTTCATTGTAGCAAGTTTTCCTTTAGCGTGACCTTTAGGAGACTTCACCCGAGTTCTTTATTTAAAGAACAAGCCAAAATAACTAGTTTAGCTCATGAATTTTCATGTGTTGAATCAAGTTCTTTTGTATTAAAACGTGGGGTTTGATCTACTTCAACACTTGGAGTTTTTCCTTTGAATTCCTTCCGCCCAAAATTCTATTTTGTTGTGTTTGTTCTAACGTTTTTGTGCAGCAACGATCCGAAGGTTGTGGATTTCGTGTGGTCAAGGACATCCATCCAAGGTCATTCGTATCAATTGGTATCAGAGCATAGGTTGTTGCATAAAATTCAGGTTTTACTCGTAGGTAAATTTTCGTTTTTTTCGGTCAGGGCAATATTTTTTTGCTCATATCTTATTCGTTTGGAGTCGAAATCGAGTTCCGTTTTTTGCGTTGTGATCCTTGTTTCATCTAGTTACTGGGACGAAGTTTTTTATGTTCAAAAAGTGTCATCCAAAAATAAAAAAAAAATCAGTCTTATTTTAGTCTTTATTTTGTCCCGGGCAAATATCAGATTGACTATAACTTTTTCGTTTTAACTCGGAATTTGATTCTGCTTTTTGCAGTGTGTTCCTTGTTTTAAATACTATTAGGGATGAAATTTATTTGGTCCATTCCAGCCCAGAAAATATTCGTGAAAAAAACAAAGATTCTTTGAGTTTTCTTTGCAATTTTTTTTTTGTGTCGTCAAGTATCATTCTTTTGATTGTTCTTGATTCTTTGTGTCTTCTTAAATCATATTCTTGAGTCTAGTCAAATTTTTTTCCAACAAACATATACCTCTATTCATCAATTATGGCTTTTCAAAGTAAAAGGTATCAAAGGGAACTACGATCTATTGCGAAAGATTTAGAGGAGATTATGGTGATGTTTCAAGAAAAAATTCGAATTGAAGAACAGCAGAAAAAAGCCATTGAGGAAAGCACATTGGTAAAACCAACTTCTTTACCTACTCCCAAAGTTCGTGTTGTTAAATGCTTGAGGTGTTTAGGAGTTGGGCATAGTGCAATCCAATGCCCTCATTGGTATGATGAGCCGAAGGATGAACTTCTAGTGGATCTTCAACCATTAAACATGGAGAATGTGTGTGATGAGGTAAAGAATTCATCTTTTCCTTTAAATTGTCTTGGAGATATAGCACCTTTGGAGGTTGATATGGTTCAAATTGATAATGTCATGGCGGATCCAATTCCAGAAGATGTGATAATCCATTATTCCAATTGAAGAAACTTCTCAAACATATTTGTTTTCTTTTGATGTATTGAATATTGTAAATATGTGTGAGAATATAATACCCAATGATGAACATATAAAAAGTGAGGTTGTTGTTGTAAGTGGAAAAAGCCTAAGAAGTGAATCTGATGAAAAAGGCAAAGAAGAGATATCAAATCCCGTTGGAGATATTGTTGTATTTGGTTCTTCTTGTTGTCTAACAGATCATGTAGGTTATGATTACTTGGTGTCACAACAATCGTTCAAGATTCGAGGTCGAATCTTCTCCAAGAAAGGGAGTATTGATACGAACCCAGAAAGCCTATTATTTGGGTGGTCAATAAGCAAGTGGTTCGTGATATTCTTCCATTAATTTGTGATGAATCATATAGTTGGAGGCCTGGAATAAAGTCGAAATCACAGTTCCTAAATGTTCCATGGAGTTTGTTGCTTCACGGACATTTAAGGTGTTGCCACCATGGAAATTACATTGTTGAGGACTTATGCCACAGTTCGGTATTATTGACATATCTCTCTCATATGATCTTCGATTATGCTGATTCAAGAGGCTGTAGAAACATAAGAGAAAGATCTACAACTTTTATGTTTTACACTTTCGCAGATTCGAAGAGCATCATGGTGAAATTGGCACGTGAAGATGACACTGCTTGCTGGACTGGCGGGAATTCCGTTTTTTTTAGTTTGTTTCCATTTGTTAAGTCTTAGGATTTATTTTGAGTCTTGACCACACGAAATCCACAACCTTCGGATCGTTGCTGCACAAAAACGTTAGAACAAACACAACAAAATAGAATTTGGGCGGAAGGAATCAAAGGAAAAACTCCAAGTGTTGAAGTAGATCAAACCCCACCGTTTTAATACAAAGAACTTGATTCAACACATGAAAATTCATGAGCTAAACTAGTTATTTTGGCTTGTTCTTTAAATAAAGAACTCGGGTGAAGTCTCCTAAAGGTCACGCTAAAGGAAACTTGCTACAATGAAGATCAAACTTGAACTTCAAGGTTTCGAACTACACAAGGTGTAAATTCTCGATTTAGCAAAGCTAAAACTTCTTTCATTCAACTTATATATAAAACGTCAAAAGGAATGCCTTTATATAGGCTACAAAAGTATTTAAGAGTTGGGTATTTCCCAATGTGGGATATTGGCCAACTTTCCTAAAACCGAAAACCCTAATGCTAGTTTAGGAAACTTCCTAATTGGTAATGAAACACTAGGAACTTAACTACTTTCCTAAACTAAGAAGACAAACACGTTTTTGCCTCTTAAGATTACTTTCCTAAAACTCCTAAAAAGTAGGAGATTACTTTCCTAATTATCATGCAAATAGATTGGATCAAGTAATTACTTAGCCCATAATTAAAAACACAAAGACTTAAGCCCATAAGTAATGTTTAATGGACTTAATTATTACAACTCAAAAATAAATCCTAGAACTTAACAAATGGAAACAAAACTAAAAAAAACGGAATTCCCGGCCAGTCCAGCAAGCAGTGTCATCTTCACGTGCCAATTTCACATGATGCTCTTCGAATCTGCGAAAGTGTAAAACATAAAAGTTGTAGATCTCTTCTTATGTTTTCTAAAGCCTCTTGAATCAGCATAATCGAAGATCATATGAGAGAGATATGTCAATAATACCGAACTGTGGCATAAGTCCTCAACAATGTAATTTCCATGGTGGCAAGCAACCTTAAATGTCGTGAAGCAAACAAACCTCCATGGAACATTTAGGAACTGTGATTTCGACTTTATTCCAGGCCTCCAACTAATATGATTCATCACAAATTAATGGAATGAATATCACGAACCACTTGCTTATTGACCACCCAAATAATAGGCTTTCTGGGTTCGTATCAAAAAGACTGAGAAGTGATGCTAAATATTACTTCTGGGAAGACAATTCTTTATATAAAATATGCAGTGATCAAGTGATAAGAAAATGTGTCAAGGAAGAAGAAAAGGAGGACATCTTAAAGGCATGCCATGAAGGACCCTGTGGTGGTCATTTTGGATCAACTAGGACAGGCTTCAAAATCTTGCAATGTGGGTTTTATTGGCCACATATCTTCATGGATGCCAAAATCTGGGTTGGAAAATGTGATCGTTGTCAACGAATTGGTAATGTCTCTTCAAGAAATGAGATGCCATTGAACAACATTCTGGAGGTAGAGATTTTTGACGTGTGGGGGATTGACTTCATGGGGCCATTCCCTAAGTGAAGAGGAATGATGTACATCCTGGTGGCAGTGGATTACGTTTCTAAATGGGTGGAAGCTGTGGCTTTGGCTCATAACGATGCCAAAAGTGTAACTGCCTTCTTGAAGAAATACATCTTTAATATGTTTGGAGCTCCCAGGGCTATAATAAGTGATGGTGGGACTCATTTCTGTAATAAGCTTTTCGAATCTTTGTTGGCAAAATATGGTGTTACTCACAAAGTTTCCACAGCTTACCATCCACAGACTTCTGGCCAAGCTGAAATTTCCAATCGGGAGATAAAGAGAGTTCTTGAAAAAGTGGTAAATCCAGGTAGGAAAGATTGGTCTTTGAAGTTAGATGATGCATTATGGGCATACAGAACAACCTACAGGACCCCAATTGGAGCTTCTCCTTTTCGACTGGTTTTTGGTAAAGAGTGTCACTTGCCAGTGAACTTGAACATAAAGCGTATTGGGCGATTCAAACTTTGAACATGAATCTGTCTGAGGCTCAACCAAAAAGAATGTTGGAGTTGAATGAATTGGATGAATTCAGATTCAATGCTTACATGAGTGCCAAGATGTATAAGGAGAGGACTAAAAGAATTCATGATGCAAAGATTCAATCCAATATTTTTGTTCCAGGGCAATTGGTATTGCTTTATAACTCTAGACTTAGATTGTTTCCTGGAAAATTGAAATCAAGGTGGAGTGGTCCTTTTAGAATTGTTGATGTCAAACCTTATGGGGTGGTGGAAATCAAGAATGACAAGAATGGTAATGTGTGGAAAGTGAATGGCCATCGTTTCAAGCCTTACTTAACTTCTCAGAACGAGGATAGCACTGATGTGGCACGAGCTCCACATGAGCTCTACCTCGATGATCCTCTTCCTTCACAATGAGCTTTATAGCATGGTCAGGCTGAAGATAGTAAACCACGCGCTCCTGGGAGGCAACCCTGATTTTCTTTCTTGTCTTGATTTGTTATGAGTTCTTTTATTTGCTAATTTTTTGTTTGGGTCTAATATAGCAATAATACATTGCTCAATCTCTTACCACAATTGGTTGGTACATTTTGCAGATTCTCAGAAGATGCTTTCGGTCCAATCAGGGTAAGATGGATTCGATTGTTTTCAACTAAGGTAAAATTTTGGTGGAAAGGCTTTATGCCTGACCCGTGAACTTTCTTGCAGCTTTTAATGCATTGTTGATTAGGATGGTTCCCATGATTGTAGAAAGGAGACAACGAGCGATGACATATGTGTTCTGTTTTTAATGCATTCACGAGTGGTTGTCTATTATCTAGCATGGAACCCCTATATAGCACTTTAAATTCCAACTTCCTATGCATTTTCATTGATTTAAACATTCAGTTGGTTCTTTTGCTAACAATTTTGCGATCTTCAATCATGGCTTATTATCCTCACCAAAATCCTTATGAATATGCTATATTTAGTGAAGCCTCAGGAACTACATCATCTTCTTCTTCTTCTTCTTCTAATGATGAGTAAATGGTGCTTGATGCTGAACCAGCTAACTTCCCTCATTTTATTAATGCTAATGCTGACAATTTGTACCATGGTTTTAGCAACAGGGCCGTTACGATTGAGAGACCATTTCAGGATCCTTCCAGGAGATTTGAGGAATTGATTTTCAGACATTCGTGAGCTCATTTTGCGCGAGCAACTGTTGTGGTGAATATGGAAATAGTCAGAGAGTTTTATGCTAATTCCCGAGCTAATGGTGTTCATTATGTGTTTGTGAGAGGGAAATATTTGAAGGTTAATAGACATAGCATCAATATGCATTTTCTTCTTGATGATTTTCCTGGTGATACTTATTGTAGGTTGGTGAGGGCAAAGAACACTGATCACCTGTTGGCTGCCGTAGCTTTACCTGGGGCTACTTGGGTAAGAAATGCTAGACATGAAGCTGTATATGTGCCCACCAGTGAGCTAACAGCTAAGGCCAAAATGTGGCTCATGTTCATCAATTCCAAGATTTTTCCTTCCAACCGTGCTGATATAGCATCTAGAGAAAGAGTGCTTTTGATTTATGCCATTCAATATGATTTTTCTATTGATATTGGTGAATTGATGCTAACGTTCATCAGGCGGGCACAAAAGAGTGAATTTGCACCAATGTACTTTCTAGCTTTGTTAACGGCAATGGCTCGTGGCAAGGGCGTTGATATCACTTCAGATGCTAATCCTCAAAATCCTCTTGGACTTCTGGGACCTCCTCAATGGCCTGTGTTGCAAGAGGAGGAAAGACTTGCCAGACTTTCTCATGGCTTGTAAAAAGTGGAAGGCCAGTTTCCTTTGTTCTTGATTGTTTAATCTTGTTTCACGGGGACCGTGTCGTAGGCAAGTGTGGGGGAAGGCTTTGCCAAGATGTCTTGATGTTTAGTTACATTCTGAATATGTAGAGTTACCATGATGATGGTTAAGGAGATTGTTTGCCATAATGGAATTGAGTGTAGTATTAGTAGTGTTAGTATTTCGTTATTATGTTTAGCATGTTACATTTGGTTTTTGTAAGGTCTGAGTGTTGTGTTGCGTTTGTGTACGTGGTGTTAAAGTGAAGGGATTGGTGTGCTAGTTTTTGGTGTAAATATTTGGTGTTTTCAATTTCACGCATTTGCATTGATGATAAGGATATCTGCATTTCTGAACATTTCTTGACATGAATTGAATCTTCTGAAAAGCTGAAAAAAATTGAAGTGGGGATTGAATTGCTATAGTGCCGTGAATAGGATCATGACATGAAATGAAAGAAGAAGGCTGACATCTTGGTTGGACGTTTTTATTTGTAATAGGATGAGTTCAAATGCAAAATGAATTAGCTCTAGACTTGGGTTTGTGATCTCATGATTTTTGTTTGCATATTTTAGAGGTTTGCATTATGAGGTGACCGAAATAAACACTGGTGAAATATGAATGCATGAAGTGTGTTGGGCAGAGAAAGATATCAGAATTCACATGCTTGAGTTGAACTCACATGTCTTGAAAAGAGAGGGGGCCCACTTTTGAGTAACTAGTGTGCTTGATAGTGTTTGGTGGGAATATTTACTCTACTTGTTTGACTGATTTCTCTTTACTTCACGTTTCTATAAATGCAACGCCTATTGTTGTTATTTCAAGTCATCACACTTTGTAAACACAAGTCGGCATTAGCAAGAGCATAGTGCTTTCATTTGGCTTTTCCATCCTTTCTCTTCCAAGACTTAAGGCTAGCTTTCCACAAGTTCTCCACTAAGGTATGTTTCTAGTTGTCCTTAAAGCTTTGTGAATTCTTGTTGATCATTTCCAGTAACGAAGGTGAAGGCATGAATATGATGTTGTTGTTGATAGAAAATGAAAATGAGTTACATGTAAAACATGATGTTGAAAGCCAAATGACAATGCATGTTAAGTGTGGAGGTGGAATGATTAAAAATTTTGATTTTCAAGAATTCCAGCTTTGCCACGTTTCTGTTTTTAGAGCATAACTTGAGTTAGATATGTTGAAATGAAGTGCTTCCAGTTGCATCTTTTAGCCAACATGATAGCTTTCAATGTTTATTTTGTACACTTTTGATAATTTGGCAAGAGCGTCGTCTACCCTTGCAATTTTACCCAGTATCACCAAAACAAAACAAGTAGTAGTGGCAAGTGGGATCGTATCCAACAGGGAGAGGATTGTATTAAGAATTGTACAAGTGATAGAATAGAAAATGTTCAATTAAGCAAACAGCAAGTATGAGCAAATACGTAAGTCAATCAAGAAGTGAAATGGTGTTGCCTTGAGGTAGGTCAATGATAGGAATCCGTACAAGCAATCTACTCCAAATCCTAATGGAAATAGGATTACCAAGCCAAATCCTAATAGGAATAGGATTTCCAAGACAAATCCTAATGGGATTAGGATTTCCAAGCTCAATCCTAATAGGATTAGGATTCATCAATCCTCATCTTGTCCAAGTTCCATAAGAGTTCCATAAAGGCAAATCCAAATGAGACTAGGATTCACAATCCTAGTGGGATTAGGATTCACTAATCCATGGACATTATTTATTGAAGACCAAGATGGCGTGCTTGGGCTTTTGCCAAATTGGATCGCGCCTTTTTCTTAAGTAGTTAGAATTAATTAATGTTTTAATAATTAAGTCCAAAACATTTTAATTGGGCTTATTATTAGTATATTTTCGTTTTTAATTACATGGCCCAAGTTATCTTGCATGATAATGGCATGTAATGGGCTTTAATTTGTTAGGAAAGTAATTCCCTAAATTTTAGGAGCTTGTCCTTGTCTTCTAGAAGGGCAAAACGTTTTTAGCTTCCTTTTTCCATAAAGGATTAGTTTGTAAGTTGGTTAGTTTAGAAGTCAAGTTGTAATTTACAACTTCTAGGGTTTTATTTCCTTTTCCAATTTGTAGAGCCGAAACTCATCTCTATATAAAGAGATCATTGTAAACGTTTTTAGATATGATTGAATTTTGAAGAAACCATTTAGCTTTGCTAAATTATTTGCAGCCTTAAACAAGTTGTGAAAAACGTGATTAATCAATTAGGGTTAGTTGATTATTCATAGGACCGGATTCTTTAAGCTAGGACCTTAAAGAGAACGTATTGTTTCTTGATTTCAAGAGCGAGCCAAACTGAGATCTTTTTAACCATTGATTTACATAGGTTAGATTGAAATCACTTTGTGGTAATGTGTTGGGTTTGATTGATTTACAATCAAATACATCCCATTCGATATCCATCTTTTCTTCTTGTGTTGTTTCCGTGTTTGATCTTACTTGTGATCGTGTTGGTTTCTGAATTTTGGTGCACAACGATCCTAAGTGTGTGGAATTCGTGTGGAGCTGGATTCTCACCCTACTCCATTCGTATCAATTGGTATCAAAGCTTCTAGGTTGTTCATCACAAAATTCAGGTTTGCGCTTTGTTTTTCCTTCTCGGATTTTGCTCTACTTTTTGAGTCGTTCTTGCTGTCCTTTGTGCGTCAATTTTTTCTGCAGTTTTTGGAGTCTTTTAGTTGCTGTTTTCACGTGTTTCTTGCTGTCCAAAGTCGTCATAGTTAGTGTCTTTAAATTCATCAAAATCGCATAAGCCAAAGTTGATCAAATCTGCCCGAAAATTGCCTTCTTGTTGTTTACGATTTTTGACATCTTTTTGCTACTGTTCTTGCTTCGAATTGCTGCTGTTTTTAAAGTTTAAATTCTGCAGTAAATATATATATTAATTGAGTCTTAAATTCATTAATATTCTGTCCAAAAATCGCATGCAACTTGGTGCTTAAAATCTGCCCAAATCGAGTTGATCTTGTTACTTGATTTTCTTGCGTTTTTGTGTTGTTCTTCTTGTGTTTCTTGTTCGATCCTTGCTGCCATCTTTGTCTCAATATTCTGCACTATTTTCTTGCATTCATATTGTTGGATTCTTTGTGTTTTATTTGTTGATTTCACGTCCAAACCCTAGGTGTCAAGATTAGGGTTTCTTAAAAACCCTAGTTTCAAATTATCATAACTTTGTGAGTTCTTGCTCAATTCTTGAAATTCTTTTTGTGTTAGTTCCATCAATCTACTCTTGTCATAATAACTTTTGATCAAACTTTTTGAACAAGTGAAAAAGATTGGTTCTTGACCACTTTCTTGAACTTCTTGAAGTTCTTGATTTTTGAAAGTTGTCAAATTTTGAATCTTGAACCATATTTGAAATCCTTGAGTTAAATCTTGAAAATTTTGTTAAAGTGGCACTTTCAAATTCTTTGTCCTTGGTGAGTTATTAAAGTTTGGAGAAATTAAGGTTGAACCACATAAGACAAGGCCACATCCTTAAACCTAAGTACTTGTACTAGGTTCTTGTCTTAAAACCTTAAAGATTTTGTTTGACCTAAGTTGTTTAAGGTTCTTGTCCGAACCTAGGTCATTGTTTGTACAAGGTTTTTGTCCAAAACCTTAAAAGTTTGTTTTGTCCTTTTTGTTGTCCGAATAAAAAAAAAAAAAAAAAAAAAAAAAGAGGCCGTAATTTAAAAAAAAAAAAAGGCCCAAATCAAAAAAAAAAAAAAGGCCGTGATATAAAAAAAAAAAAAAAAAAAAAGGCCCAATAAAAGAAAATAATCTCGGACTTTTAATATTTCTGTTATTTAATTTTTAGTATTTTTTTTTTAATTAATTTTCGTAAATTAAAAAGAACACTTTGTTCTTGAGTTTTGATTTGAAACCACCTTGGATTAAAAGTGCCATAACTTTTGCTATACAACTCGGATTTTGGTGATTCAAATTGTGTTGTTCTCGTCTTTGATTCCTCTTTCTAAATATCATAGTTTCTGAATCAATCAAATTATACCCACACGTGCTCTGAAATACTCTTGTGACGTGAATTATTTGAACTTCTTTGATTTGACTTGTGTGAATCTTGTTGTTGAAAATCTCGGTTGAGACAATCTCTTAAAGTCATTGCAACAGTAAGTTCTCTATAGTTTGAGAGTATTAGACTAGGGTATACACGAGAGAAACATATATCAAAGAGAGGAGAGCTCCTACTATCCACATAGTGAGAACCCGAGAGGAATTCAATTGTTGTTTTCTTTTGTTTCTTACTAACCTTGCAGGATAATGGAGGACGAAACTAATACACCAAGAGGTTCTAAACCTCAAACCGAAGCTGAGCAAAAGTTTGCTAATGATTCTCTTGCACAGATACTACAAAAGATCAATCTCCGCCTTGATTTCTTGGAGTCATCAACTTCTAAGCCATCAAAGAAATCTTCATCCAAGAAGTTTAAATATAATGCTGCTTTTGAGTCCGAAAGTGAATCTAATGAAAAGGAGGAGGAAGAGTTGTCCGAATCATCTTCTAAGGGTAACAAGTCTAAAGTCTCAATTGCTTCACTTAAGTTAACAATTCCCACTTTTCATGGTAAGACAGATCCGGAAGCTTATTTTGATTGGGTTCGTGAGCTTGAGCACTTCTTTGAAGGCCATGACTATCCCGAAAAGGAAAAATTTCGACTTGCCTTTATGCACTTAAAGGATCATACAAGTTTGTGGTGGGATAAGTTGTCTCAATCTAGACGTGAAGATGGTGAAAGTCCAATCAAGACATGGAGTCGCATGAAAACACTCATGAGGAAGAAATATGTCCCTTCATACTACAACCGTGAATTGAATAGACAGTTACATACACTTGTACAAGGTAACAAATCGGTTGAGGAGTATTATCATGAGATGGAAGCTTTGATGATCAAGGCTAATGTTCAAGAAGATCCCGACTCTACAATTGAAAGATTTTTAAGAGGTATGCATTCTGATTTGGCTCATCAAGTTGATTTACAAAGTTTTGATAATATTGATGAACTTGTCCATAAAGCCATCAAGATAGAAAGGCACATGAAAGGGAAGGGTAAGTTTTCACAACCAACTCCACCTTGGCAAAGAGATAAGAAGCCGAGTTTTACCCCTTTCAATCCGCCATCCAAGCCACGCCAATTTCCACAAAGTTCAACGTCAAGTGCCCCTCAAGGTGTCTCAAAAACAACGCCCAAGGTTGCTGTCCAACCTTCTAAAACGGCGTCAACTTCTTCAACTCCAAGATTGAGGGATGTTCGATGTTATAAATGTCAGGGTTATGGTCATATGCAAGCTGAATGTCCAACTCGAAAAGTGATGATAACTCTTGATAGTGGTGAAGTGGTAAGTGATGATGATTGTGCCGACATGCCACCTCTTGAGGAGAAACATGAATCAAGTGAAGAAAGTGAAGACAATGAGCCCTACACGTATGGTGACGATAAATTTTCTTTAGTCTCTCGCCGTGTTCTAAATGTCCAACCTTTAGTTGATAATGATGATTTGATGCAACGAGAAAACATATTTCACACACGTTGCTTAGTGCAAGACAGAATTTGTAGTGTGATAATTGATAGTGGAAGTTGCACAAATGTGGCGAGCACTTTGTTTGTAAAAAAGTTGAACTTGAATTGCACGAAACATCCTAAACCCTACCGACTACAATGGTTGAATAATTCAATGGATGCTAGGGTCACGAAACAAGTAAAGTTCACTTTAACCATTGGGAAATATGTTGATGAAGTTATATGTGATGTTGTTCCAATGGAAGCAAGTCATATCTTGCTTGGCCGTCCTTGGCAATATGATTGTGATGTTCTTTATCATGCCAAGAAAAATTTCTATAGCTTTGTGCACAATGGGAAAAAGTTTAATCTTCGAGCTTTGACACCGGCCCAAGTGTTTGAAGATCAAGCTAAAATCATTGAAGCTACAAGAGATGTGAAATCCGCCAAAGAGAAGAAGAAACAAGAGTTGACAAATGTTCAAGAAAGTCTCGGCCCAACTTCTATTTGTAATAGTGTAGGTCGTACTTTGCATGTTAAGAAATCTTGTTATTTTGCTTCTTCTAGTGAGATAAAGAGAGTAATACTAGATAGGTATCACTTGTATTTGATGATCCGTAAGGATTTTGTACTTATCATTAATAGTGATCACCTTAATTCTTTGTCTAGTGTTGTTTTGTTTTTTTTGCAGAGTTTTGGAGTTCCTAAAAGCTTAATGGAGTTCGAACCAACTCATTATCAATTGGAAGGAGTCCAATCTGCCTTAGCTTGTTTTCCACAAGGTAAGCAAGGTAAGTTGAGTGCTTATAATTTCGATCATTACAAAACCCTTGTGAACACTAAACATAGTGTTAAATCTATTGATTATTCTAACTGGAATACACTTTATTTTGATGATTTGATTCATAACTTTGCTCTTACTGTTTTCAATTCATTCCAAAATCAAAAGTATCCACTTCGACAAGGTAATCTGATTGTTCAACACTTGTTTGGTAAGTTATCTCAAATTCGAATTTCTTTTCAATTCCCGAAGGTACAATATTCTGTTCTTATTCTTTGGAATTATAAGTTCTTAATCTTTCATAACTTCAACATGCTTGTAAAGAATGTACAACTTAGTTTTTGTGATTTACATTTAATCCGGGATGTCTATATATATACTTGCTTTGCAAATTCTTATGAATCCTTGGATAATATTTGTAATTACATTAATATATGTTTACTTTCTTTTCATTCTTTACATGTTAACATCATTGATTTTCATGTTATTATTAGTGTGTCCAAGCATGACGTTAATAAATTTCTCTTGAATACTTTCTTGTTGTTCAAAACATTATGTTCATCTTTATTTGAAGTATTCTTTTTAAAGTTGTTTAATATTGCATATCATCATAAGTTTTCTGATTTGCATTTATTAAATGATGTTTATATGCATAATTATTTTGAGTTTTCTTTAACTTACACATTTATTTTCTTATTGCAGGATTTGTTTTACTTGGCTCGAGTTTGTAATGAGTTCTTCTTATTGGTGTTTGATCCAGGAGCTCAATTTCCAGATTCGAGGACGAATCCTTTCGAGGAGGGAGGGAATGATAGGAATCCGTACAAGCAATCTACTCCAAATCCTAATGGAAATAGGATTACCAAGCCAAATCCTAATAGGAATAGGATTTCCAAGACAAATCCTAATGGGATTAGGATTTCCAAGCTCAATCCTAATAGGATTAGGATTCATCAATCCTCATCTTGTCCAAGTTCCATAAGAGTTCCATAAAGGCAAATCCAAATGAGACTAGGATTCACAATCCTAGTGGGATTAGGATTCACTAATCCATGGACATTATTTATTGAAGACCAAGATGGCGTGCTTGGGCTTTTGCCAAATTGGATCGCGCCTTTTTCTTAAGTAGTTAGAATTAATTAATGTTTTAATAATTAAGTCCAAAACATTTTAATTGGGCTTATTATTAGTATATTTTCGTTTTTAATTACATGGCCCAAGTTATCTTGCATGATAATGGCATGTAATGGGCTTTAATTTGTTAGGAAAGTAATTCCCTAAATTTTAGGAGCTTGTCCTTGTCTTCTAGAAGGGCAAAACGTTTTTAGCTTCCTTTTTCCATAAAGGATTAGTTTGTAAGTTGGTTAGTTTAGAAGTCAAGTTGTAATTTACAACTTCTAGGGTTTTATTTCCTTTTCCAATTTGTAGAGCCGAAACTCATCTCTATATAAAGAGATCATTGTAAACGTTTTTAGATATGATTGAATTTTGAAGAAACCATTTAGCTTTGCTAAATTATTTGCAGCCTTAAACAAGTTGTGAAAAACGTGATTAATCAATTAGGGTTAGTTGATTATTCATAGGACCGGATTCTTTAAGCTAGGACCTTAAAGAGAACGTATTGTTTCTTGATTTCAAGAGCGAGCCAAACTGAGATCTTTTTAACCATTGATTTACATAGGTTAGATTGAAATCACTTTGTGGTAATGTGTTGGGTTTGATTGATTTACAATCAAATACATCCCATTCGATATCCATCTTTTCTTCTTGTGTTGTTTCCGTGTTTGATCTTACTTGTGATCGTGTTGGTTTCTGAATTTTGGTGCACAACGATCCTAAGTGTGTGGAATTCGTGTGGAGCTGGATTCTCACCCTACTCCATTCGTATCAGTCAGTGTGACGACTCTATTTGATTATCCTTGACTAGTGTAAGAACATGAATGAGGGGATCGTTCTTCTAGTGAACTTAGGGTTGATCTCCTTATAAGACTCACAATCCTAATTCACCCTGCTCCTCTCATCTTCCCTTGGTAGGGCAAGACCTAGGCTCAGCTTCCTAATTCCAGATCCCTACCTGACACTAGAACCCCAACTCCCTTAGACAAGACAGTAAACCAAAGTCCAAGTTCTAATGTTCAAATAATCCTAAGTCTTTCCATTACATTAACTTCAATTGTCATTGGTAATGCACAACTGGCGTTGCATCCTTAGATAGATCATAGGACTCATTCAAGTTGTTCCTTATTCCAGTGATGTTATTTCAATTTCCATTAATAGCACTAAATTGACCTTAGTGGTACTGCAAGTCATATAAAGGGCCTAGGCGTGAGTGAGTAAGCATTGAAATAAAGCATCAACAAGATATAAGAAACAATATCAAACACGTAATATGCAAAACAAATGTCTCAAATCAATTTAGAGTCATCACACTTAATCCATCAAAGCAACAACCTAATGTTTAGCCAATCATGTTGATCGGCTTTGAAAACAAGTTTGACAAAGCCAGATCAAACATAGCTTACAGAAAGATAAAATGGAATGATCTCCACTCTGATCTCCTTTTTCTCTTGAAACTCTAACTCTCTTGATTGATCTCCGTTCCTGGCTCTCTACCCCAAAAAGCTCTCATTCTTCTTGTCCTCCTCTGGCTTTTATAGTTTTCTCTTCATGTCCTTGCCAAGTGAGCTTCCTGGAAGTTTTCTTGCTATGCCCGGATGTTGACAAGTGCTCCTGTAAACATAAGCCAAGAATGTAGTGAAGACACGTGTATTTGACAAATAAGAGTGACGAGGCAAAATATCAAATAGATTGGATGCGGTGTTTGCTAAGTGCACTTGGACCAAATGTGAAGTGGAGTGTAAACGAAATGTATGCCAAAATTCCTAAGTAAAAATCTAACAAAGGAAAAATACAAAAAAATACACAAGGAATGAAATGTGCAGAGTGCATGTGTGTGAGGTGAGGCGGGCGCGTGGTGCGCCCGCCGTGAGAGTGGCGGTCGCACTATGCAACCGCCGGCGCCCGCCGTATTGTGTGTGTGCGTGTGTGAGGCGGACACGTGGTGCGACCGCCGTGTGTGAGGCGGGCGCCTAGTGCGCCCGCCATGTGCGTGGCGTGTGTGTGTGATGTGTGCAAGTGTTTGTGCAAAGTGTGTGCAAGTGTTTGGCAAAGTGTGAGTGTGAGTTGTGGAGGTCGAGCGTGTAAGTGTGGTGAGCTTAAATGTGTAAGTGAGTGTGCTGTGCGAATGTGAGTGCTTTGTAGACTTTCGTGAGGGCATGAAGGTCGGTGGTGTGCAGGGAAGCTTGGAGGTCGATGGTGTGCATGACCAAGTGTTGTGCATTTTCCATACATCATAGCCTTTTCACGTTGTTTTACAACACTTAGCCATTTTCACACAAATCTACAAAACATGCAGTTCTAGCATACGATCAACATACCAAGTATCATTTGCGCACAAGGTCCATAGCAAAAGATAAGGAAATTCACACAAATAAGTCGGCAAAATACCGACTTATCATAATTGTGGCTGGTACAAAGGCTAAAAAGGCTTAGAATGTGAAGTACATGTTGAAATCAGGATTTGAATTTGATGAATCTGCCCAGCTTGACATGTCTCGGTATTTTGGGTAGAACTTGCAAATGGAATGTCCAAATATGTTGATTCCAGTTGGAAAATTTTGCTACAAGATAGGACTACATTTTTCATGTTGGGCACTTTTGCCAGTTTTGAATAGAAAGTGGTCTTATTTCGAAGTAAAGATTGAGTACATGTTAATGTTTTATTCTGAAATTTCTGGATTTGGCCTGATTAGGGATGTCTCGGGTTTTTGGCCATAATTTGCTTAATCTTGCTCTGACTGGTGAAAATCTTGTCCCTTAACTCAGCTAAGGTTATGCTTACAAATGTGCAGTAGCAAGTCTTGACCAAAGTAAATTGTTTCATTATGTTTATGGGCCATTTGCATAAAGCGTCGAAGCTGAAATTTGATAACATTTTGCTTTTATGTATTTCGGTAATGATGAAATTGTTACTTGGACGTATCTTGTGTGCATTGTTTAAATCCTATTCTCGGTTTGTAGCAAGTGATGATTTTAACATTTTTTCGGTTTGTTGATATGAGCTAGATATCTTATGGTTGGAATTCTTTCCATGATTGTGCATTGTTGAGAAAATGGAATTTGGAAGTATCTTGTTAGAATTTCAATGTTATATTCTTATTGAAGTTGTTTGGAAATTGAGTCTTAACATTTTGAACATTGAAGAATTTTAGCCAAGTGTGCAAGACTGATTTGTTTTTGTTGGATATGATTGATCTACACAGAATGGCCCCGAAAAAGGACTCCACTTCCAACAAGGCTTCAACTTCGCGAAAATGGAAAGGAAAAACTCAAGCACCACCTGTTGATGAATCAGATTCCGACCCAGAGTACTTCCAAGATGATATGCGGAAGTTTGAAGAGCCCCCTCGATATGCGATGCAAGCCCCGGCACCCAAGAAGAGGAAAGGAACTCCTGAATTATCTTTGTTCATTAATGACGAAGCTAGGCAACGTTGGGAGCAAGGCATCAATGTGAAGTACATACACCTTGAACGAGCTTTCGATGTGGTAAAAGGGCCGTTTAAAAAGTTGATGAAGTTCTACAAATTTCATGAAAAGCTTGTTGTTGCTCCGGGTTTTTGCAATGTGAGGATTGCAAGGGAATATTATGCCAATGCAGCGTCTCCTGAGAATGGAGCTGTCTATCTGAGAGGAAAATGGATTCGAATCACAAGCGAGATTATTAACTCGCACTTGGGTACAACCAATTATTCCTCTAACCCTATACAGTTCCCGGTTGATGAAGAGTTGGATCAAGCTTTGACAGAGGAGTTGGCTCATCCTGGAGCAACTTGGGTACTCAAATCGCAAGGAAGGAATAAGCATATTCGAAATGAATTCTTGAAAAGTGATGTGAAAATGTGGTTGTTGTTCGTGTTGTCTCGACTCATGCCAAGTTCACAAACTACCGAGGTGATTCGTAATCGGTTGTTCATGATTTCTGCAATACGAAGGAAGCGACAGATCGACGTGGGTCTCATAGTCCTTTCGAACATCCAAGATAGAATTTCCCCGCGCAGTAAGGCACTTTATTTTCCATTACTGATTCAGGAGATTTGCGTAGAACATGGGGTGGATGATGAGTTTGGTGACTGGCAAAAGATTAAGCCTCCAATTACTGATAAACTTTATATGAAGTATGTGAGCGTGGACAAGGAAATGGAACAGGCGAGGATTTTGAGTGCAGAGGCATCTCAGGTGGAGAGTGAAAATCCGACTTTTGTTGCAGATCAAGGGTAGCATTCTTTTGATTTCGAGGCCTTTCATGGAGCAATATTGATGAAATGATTGAAAGGATGCACGAGGGCATAGAGACTATGCATCAGGAATGGACAACTCATGGTTCAAGTATGGATCACAGATTGGATGACATGTCCACAGTGGCCCAGCAGCAGTTTGAGATGCTTTATCATAGGCAATGGTGCATGCAACAAGAGCTCGATAGGAGCAACAAGATGACGGTCTATTACCATTCAGATGCAGGACCTCCGAAACCAACTCCAACTTCGGCACAGTTAGCTGGTTATCGTATGCCCAATCTTTCAATGGATATGGTGAGGGGTGCTGTTCATGAGCTGCCCACAGGAGTGACTGCGGTGCCATCCCTTTCGTCGTTGCCTACATTTGGTAGAATTCCTTCTATGCCATATACTCCCACGTTCATACCAAATCCGGCGTTTACACCTGCTACAAGATTTCCGTTGTTAGCAACTGATCAAATTATTGAAGGACCAACTCACGGCCCGTTCCATTATGCACCTCAGTCCGTTGTTGCTCCTGCATTTGCTACAGCATCTTTGTCATATACAGCTGTATTTGAATCTCCTCCTTCCTTGGCTCCATCATCGTTTGGTGAGTTCATTTGTTACAGCACCATTGGATGGTCAATCTTTGTCATCTACAGCTGCATTTGGATCTCCTTCTTCCTCAGCTCCATCGTCGTTCTCTCAGGGAGTTCTTCCTCCCTCTTAGCCTGTTACATTGAGGACAATGTTTAATTCAAGTGTGGGGGGGTGGAAGTTTGTGTGATGTGTGCTGTGATTGCTATGTTGGGTGATACCTTGGTACTTTGTGTGTTGATTGTGTTGAAATTTTTTTTTTATTGCATGCGGGTGCTTAATATTGTAAAAAGGGGGATTCGAAGTTGGGAGTAATCTTGAAGATTTCTGAACTTTCATGATTGATTGAGATGTTCTGAGTTGAAGATTATGTGAAGTTTCTTGAAGTGAAGAATTTTGTGAAATTGAAGATTGAAATTGTTCTGCTTTGTTGAAGTGTGAAGTGGTGCCTTGCTGAAATGTGCTGAAATTTGAAGTTTTTCTTGGATGATTGTTGCTATGTTGATTTGCTAGTGCCATGAAGAATGAATCATTAAGAGCTTTTGAGAAGCTTACCGTTGTGAGTTCAAGTTTGGAAGTGTGCAAGAGAAGTCAAGACTTGGTGTCTGCTTTTTCCTTAGGAGTTAGAATTTGAATAATTAGTGTAGTGTTATATTTTTAATGTGGAAGTAGTAAGTGTAGTTAACGAATGTTGAATAAAAGTTTAGTGGTGGTGTGAGTTATGGTAAAGTCTAGATCACTTTGTTCTAGGCTTTGCTCCTCTGGATATCTTGCTAAACATTGTGGTTCATCAAAGTTCTATTTTCATTGAAGCATGCGAAAATGGTTTTCTTTCTTTGATTCCAATCATGATGAAATCGAGACATGTTGTTAATCAAGGCATCATGTTAAAGTAAGATAGATATGCCATGCAAAGGTAGTTCTTGGACATAGGAGGAAAATGATTCAATGAGTTCTTATTGTTTTGCATTATCTCGGTTGTTTTGGATGCTTTAGCATAAATAGTCTTTTAGAGACATTTGGAAACTCGTAGTCACACAAGAGATGATATGGAGAAAAAGCCTTTGGCAATTGGGAATGAAAAGCCGAAATACCCTTGGCAAGCATAATTGAGAAAAAACAGCCATAAAACTCAGGCAGCTAAAGGGGAAAAAAGAAGCCAAAAGACCCAAGGCAAGCACACCAATGTGTGTAGAAAAAAAAATCAGTAAAGCGAAAATGCATATGAAATGTGAAATCGAATATGAAAAGCACCAATGTGCACCATTTGATCTTGTGTGATTTTGAGTTGTTGAGTGTGGACATTGTGATTGTTTATGCAAAGAGATGTTTTGGAACAAAAGAAATAATGCATGCATAAAGAATGGATGGATCAAAGTTCCTCAGCACACACTTGCACACATGACATTTTGGTCTTTATTCATCGTGCCTTGATTGATAATTTGTAATGAAATTTGATAGGTTGGAGTTAAAGACATGTTATGAATTTTAGTGCATGAAATATTTTTGCTATGATGAACTCAAGTTAAGACAAGTTTGACAGAGGAGTGAAGTCTAGTTTTAAGTGGTGTTGAGGGTCATATATGTTCTAGTGTTAGGTAGTTTTGAGTTGAGTTTGCTCGAGGACAAGCAAAAGCTCAAGTGTGGGGGAATTTGATGAGTTGGTTTTATACCAACTATTTTGTTTTAAAACCCTTGGCTTTTGTCTTGTATTTGGTGTTAATGTGTGGTGTTCTATGTGTTTCATGCATATTTGTGATTGGCAAGTTGATAACATAAAATGGAACAAAAAGAGTGAAAAATAATGGAAAATCAAGTAGTGTGTGTCTAGATTGGAAATGAAAGAATTAAAAGGGTGAAATTCGGATGAATTAGGGTTTTGGGCAGATTATTGGTGCAACTTGTTTTGAGTGTAACTCTCTCAATTCTAATTCAAATGTGAAGATCTTGGATGTTCTAGAAAGCCCTTTGAGTGTACTACATTTCTTATGTTTTAATTGTTTTCCAATTCTGTTTGTAAGCATGAGAAACGGGGGCTTTGGTATGATTGCTATGTTTAGGTTTATTTATGTTTGGAGTTGCTGCCACAGTTTGGTCATTCGAATATATCTTGAGCTATAGGTACCCAATGATGCCGAATCTTGAACCATTGGAAACTAAGAGGGAGATCTTGAACTCTTAAGTTCACCATCAGGGCGGATTCAGAGGCTAAGACACTTTTATGTGGCATGGAAGTATAGTTTGGAACTGGAATTGTTACTAAGTCACACATGGTCTTGCATCGCATCGCTCGGCATGACGTCTTGCCAAGCACCTCACCGGGCACAACAACCTTGCCAATACCTTGCCAACACCCTGCTGACCTTGCCAAGCACTTACCTTGCCAAGCATTCACTTGCACACATTTGGCACAACACTTGCACATGTCATTTGCACGGTTCTGCCACACCTTGCCAAACACACTACCACACTCATGCGTGTATCTTGCCAAGCATGCACAACACACAAATCATACACTCTTGGCACAACACTCATGCATTCTTGGCACACCACTCATGCACCCTTTGCACAACAAACTTCATGCTTAGGCACACTTTTTGGCATAGAAAAAAAAAACGAGCAACCATGCCAGCTTTTGCCCACGAGATTTCGTGGGAGGGAAAAGGCAAGAAAATTGGCTTGCGAAATTTCGCAAGCCAATAAAATGATACCAGATTTTGCCTGTGAAATTTCGCAGGCAAAAAATGATACGAATGGAGTAGGGTGAGAATCCAGCTCCACACGAATTCCACACACTTAGGATCGTTGTGTACCAAAATTCAGAAACCAACACGATCACAAGTAAGATCAAACACGGAAACAACACAAGAAGAAAAGATGGATATCGAATGGGATGTATTTGATTGTAAATCAATCAAACCCAACACATTACCACAAAGTGATTTCAATCTAACCTATGTAAATCAATGGTTAAAAAGATCTCAGTTTGGCTTGCTCTTGAAATCAAGAAACAATACGTTCTCTTTAAGGTCCTAGCTTAAAGAATCCGGTCCTATGAATAATCAACTAACCCTAATTGATTAATCACGTTTTTCACAACTTGTTTAAGGCTGCAAATAATTTAGCAAAGCTAAATGGTTTCTTCAAAATTCAATCATAAAAAAAACGTTACAAAGAATGGCCATTAAATAGGACAAGTTTCGGCCATGTTGCTTGGTAAACAAGGAAATAAAACCCTAAAAGTTGTAAAGTACAACTTGACTTCTAAACTACCCAATCATAATTAAGAAACTTCCAAATTAGAATTGGAAACTAATAACTAACTACCCAAATCCTTCCCCAAAAAGGATTTGCCTAAAGGTGGCCAAATTCAATTTGACTTCCTTTGTTTCCTAAACTATTACTTGCCTTTATCATGCAAGATAATTGGGCCAAGTAGTATTTATTATAAACGAAATTTCCAAGCCCAAGAACATAATAATTAACGTCATTTATGGGCCGAAAATAACATAAAATAAATTACTAATTAATACTAAAAATGGCGTGATTCTCTTGTAAGCCCAAAAGCACGCCTTTCATGGACTTCATGATTTCGGACTTGTGTAAGCTTCTTCAAGGTGGATCATGAATTGTTAATGAAGAAACATTCCACAAGACTTCTCCTTGAGATGGTTCGGCCTCCAAAGCTTCACAATGAGTTGACAATAAATTGTGCAAAGCTTCCTTCATCTTCTTACTCCTTGATCTTGTCATTGGTCCATCAAGATTGGTCAAGGGATCTTGTGAATTGGGCTTTGGCAAGATGGACAAGGGTTGATTTCCATCATTCCCTCCCTCCTCGAAAGGATTCGTCCTCGAATCACCTACATCAAACAAAGATAAGTCAGTAACATTGAAAGTAGCTGAAACATTGCCATACTCACTTGGAAGTTCAATCTTGTAAGCATTGTCGCCTATCCTTTCCATGACACGAAAAGGACCATCTCCTCGTGGATGAAGTTTAGATTTCCTCTTGTCAGGAAACCTCTCCTTCCTTAAGTGAATCCAAACCCAATCTCCAGGTTCGAAAATCACTTGACGCCTACCCTTATTGGCTTGCTTAGCATATTGCTCATTCCTCCTTTGAATGGTAGTTCGAACCCTTTCATGGAACTCCCTAACAAAATCAGCTTTACTCTTTCCTTCAGCATTAACAAACTCATTAATAGGAAGAGGCAAAATATCCAATGGAGTTATAGGATTAAAACCGTAAACAATCTCAAAAGGTGAAAGATTAGTAGCACTATGAACAGTTCTATTGTAAGCAAACTCAATGTGAGGTAAACAACTTTCCCAGTTCTTAAGGTTTTTCTGTATGAGAGCACGAAGTAAAGTAGACAAAGTTCTATTAACTACTTCAGTTTGTCCATCAGTTTGTGGATGAGCAACAGTAGAAAACAATAACTTAGTACCTAACTTATTCCATAGAGTACGCCAAAAGTGTGACAAAAACTTAACATCTCTATCACTAACAATACTCTTAGGCAAACCATGCAATCTTACAACTTCCTTAAAGAACAAATCAGCAATATGTTGAGCATCATTAGATTTAGAGCAAGCAATAAAGTGAGACATTTTGCTAAATCTATCAACTACAACAAATATGCTATCATGACCATTGCGTGACCTAGGCAAACCAAGTACAAAATCCATAGAAATATCAATCCAAGGATGACTAGGAACAGGCAAAGGTTGATACAAACCATGAGGCTTGACTTTAGATTTTGATTGTTTACACACAATGCATTTATCACAAACACTTTTAACATCTTTAATCATGCTAGGCCAATAAAAGTGCTCATTCAAAACAGCAAGTGTTTTAGCAATACCAAAGTGCCCCATTAACCCTCCCCCATGGGTTTCCTTAACAAGCAACTCACGAATGGAACATTGGGGAATGCATAACTTATCCTTTTTAAACAAGAAACCATCATACATATAGAAGTCACCATTCGGTTTATGCACACAAAGGTCAAAGATGGCGTGAAAATCATGGTCAGTCTTATACAAATCCTTAATCAATTCAAAACCAAGTAGTTTAGCATGCATATAGGTAAACAAAGTGTATTTCCTAGACAATGCATCGGCTACCACATTTTCATTACCAGATTTGTATTTAACAACATATGGAAAGGTTTCAATGAATTCTAACCACTTAGCATGTCTCTTATTCAACTTACCTTGAGTCTTCAAGTACTTAAGGCTCTCGTGATCAGAATGTATGATGAATTCCTTTGGCCATAGGTAGTGTTGCCAAACTTGTAAAGACCTTACCAAAGCATACAACTCCTTGTCATAAGTTGCATACTTCAAAGCTGCCCCATGAAGCTTTTCACTAAAATATGCCACGGGTTTAGATTCCTGCATCAAAACAGCTCCAATACCAATCCCGGAGGCATCACAGTGTATTTCAAAAGCTTTATGAAAATTAGGCAAAGCAAGTAAAGGTGCATGAGTCAACATGTATTTCAATTTGTTAAAGGCGTTTTCATGCTCATCAGTCCAAACAAATGTAACATTCTTCTTCACAAGTTCATTTAAAGGTGCAGCTATAGAACTAAAATCCTTAACAAACCTTCTATAGAAACTTGCAAGACCATGAAAACTCCTAACTTGACTAGCATTTGTAGGTCTAGGCCAATCCATGATTGCCTTTACCTTAGACTCATCAACAGCAATGCCTTGAGAACTCACAACATATCCCAAAAAGATTATAGATTCCATGCAAAAAGAACACTTTTTGAGATTAGCATAAAGTTGGTTCTCACGAAGTATAGCAAAAACGGATTTCAAGTGTAAAACATGCTCTTCTAACGTTTTGCTATAAACAAGTATGTCATCAAAGTAGACCACAACAAATTTGCCAATTAAGTGACGAAAAACATGATTCATAAGTCTCATGAAAGTACTTGGTGCATTAGATAAACCAAAAGGCATAACCAACCATTCATAAAGACCAAATTTCGTTTTAAAAGCAGTTTTCCATTCATCACCTTCTTTCATGCGAATTTGATAATAGCCACTTTTAAGATCAATCTTGGAAAATATGCATGAACCATACAACTCATCAAGCATGTCATCTAATCTAGGAATAGGATGCCTATACTTAATAGTTATCTTGTTCACAGCACGGCAATCAACACACATACGCCAAGACTCATCTTTCTTTGGAACCAAAATGACAGGAACAGAACATGGACTTAGAGATTCTCGAACTATACCTTTGTCAAGGAGTTCATCCACTTGACGTTGAATCTCTTTAGTTTCCTCGGGGTTGGCTCTATAAGCTGGACGATTTGGAATTTGTGCTCCAGGAATGAAATCAATTTGATGTTCAATTCCTCTTATTGGCGGCAAACCAATTGGCAACTCCTCAGGAAACACGTCTTGATATTCCTGTAAAAGAGAGTAAACAAGACTAGGCAAAGAAGCAAGGTGATCACTATTAATGATAAGTACAATGTCCTTGCGATACATTAAGTACAAAGATTGCCTATCAACTAATGCTCTCTTAATCTCATTTGAAGAAGCAAAATAACAAGATTTCTTAACATGCAAAGTACGACCTACACTATTACAAATAGAAGTTGGGCCGAGACTTTCTTGAACATTTGTCAACTCTTGTTTCTTCTTCTCTTTGGCGGATTTCACATCTCTTGTAGCTTGAATGATTTTAGCTTGATCTTCAAACACTTGGGCCGGTGTCAAAGCTCGAAGATTAAACTTTTTCCCATTGTGCACAAAGCTATAGAAATTTTTCTTGGCATGATAAAGAACATCACAATCATATTGCCAAGGACGGCCAAGCAAGATATGACTTGCTTCCATTGGAACAACATCACATATAACTTTATCAACATATTTCCCAATGGTTAAAGTGAACTTTACTTGTTTTGTGACCCTAGCATCCATTGAATTATTCAACCATTGTAGTCGGTAGGGTTTAGGATGTTTCGTGCAATTCAAGTTCAACTTATTTACAAACAAAGTGCTCGCCACATTTGTGCAACTTCCACTATCAATTATCACACTACAAATTCTGTCTTGCACTAAGCAACGTGTGTGAAATATGTTTTCTCGTTGCATCAAATCATCATTATCAACTAAAGGTTGGACATTTAGAACACGGCGAGAGACTAAAGAAAATTTACCGTCACCATACGTGTAGGGCTCATTGTCTTCACTTTCTTCACTTGATTCATGTTTCTCTTCAAGAGGTGGCATGTCGGCACAATCATCATCACTTACCACTTCACCACTATCAAGAGTTATCATCACTTTTCGAGTTGGACATTCAGCTTGCATATGACCATAACCTTGACATTTATAACATCGAACATCCCTCAATCTTGGAGTTGAAGAAGTTGACGCCGTTTTAGAAGGTTGGACAGCAACCTTGGGCGTTGTTTTTGAGACACCTTGAGGGGTACTTGACGTTGAACTTTGTGGAAATTGGCGTGGCTTGGATGGCGGATTGAAAGGGGCAAAACTCGGCTTCTTATCTCTTTGCCAAGGTGGAGTTGGTTGTGAAAACTTACCCTTCCCTTTCATGTGCCTTTCTATCTTGATGGCTTTATGGACAAGTTCATCAATATTATCAAAACTTTGTAAATCAACTTGATGAGCCAAATCAGAATGCATACCTCTTAAAAATCTTTCAATTGTAGAGTCGGGATCTTCTTGAACATTAGCCTTGATCATCAAAGCTTCCATCTCATGATAATACTCCTCAATCGATTTTTTACCTTGTACAAGTGTATGTAACTGTCTATTCAATTCACGGTTGTAGTATGAAGGGACATATTTCTTCCTCATGAGTGTTTTCATGCGACTCCATGTCTTGATTGGACTTTCACCATCTTCACGTCTAGATTGAGACAACTTATCCCACCACAAACTTGCATGATCCTTTAAGTGCATAAAGGCAAGTCGAAATTTTTCCTTTTCGGGATAGTCATGGCCTTCAAAGAAGTGCTCAAGCTCACGAACCCAATCAAAATAAGCTTCCGGATCTGTCTTACCATGAAAAGTGGGAATTGTTAACTTAAGTGAAGCAATTGAGACTTTAGACTTGTTACCCTTAGAAGATGATTCGGACAACTCTTCCTCCTCCTCTTCATTAGATTCACTTTCGGACTCAAAAGCAGCATTATATTTAAACTTCTTGGATGAAGATTTCTTTGATGGCTTAGAAGTTGATGACTCCAAGAAATCAAGGCGGAGATTGATCTTTTGTAGTATCTGTGCAAGAGAATCATTAGCAAACTTTTGCTCAGCTTCGGTTTGAGGTTTAGAACCTCTTGGTGTATTAGTTTCGTCCTCCATTATCCTGCAAGGTTAGTAAGAAACAAAAGAAAACAACAATTGAATTCCTCTCGGGTTCTCACTATGTGGATAGTAGGAGCTCTCCTCTCTTTGATATATGTTTCTCTCGTGTATACCCTAGTCTAATACTCTCAAACTATAGAGAACTTACTGTTGCAATGACTTTAAGAGATTGTCTCAACCGAGATTTTCAACAACAAGATTCACACAAGTCAAATCAAAGAAGTTCAAATAATTCACGTCACAAGAGTATTTCAGAGCACGTGTGGGTATAATTTGATTGATTCAGAAACTATGATATTTAGAAAGAGGAATCAAAGACGAGAACAACACAATTTGAATCACCAAAATCCGAGTTGTATAGCAAAAGTTATGGCACTTTTAATCCAAGGTGGTTTCAAATCAAAACTCAAGAACAAAGTGTTCTTTTTAATTTACGAAAATTAATTAAAAAAAAAATACTAAAAATTAAATAACAGAAATATTAAAAGTCCGAGATTATTTTCTTTTATTGGGCCTTTTTTTTTTTTTTTTTTTTTTTTTTTTTTGGGCCTTTTTTTTTTTTTTTTTTAAATTACGGCCTTTTTCTTTTTTTTTTAATTCGGACAACAAAAGGACAAAAAAAACTTTTTAAGGTTTTGGACAAAAACCTTGTACAAACAATGACCTAGGTTCGGACAAGAACCTTAAACAACTTAGGTCAAACAAAATCTTTAAGGTTTTAAGACAAGAACCTAGTACAAGTACTTAGGTTTAAGGATGTGGCCTTGTCTTATGTGGTTCAACCTTAATTTCTCCAAACTTTAATAACTCACCAAGGACAAAGAATTTGAAAGTGCCACTTTAACAAAATTTTCAAGATTTAACTCAAGGATTTCAAATATGGTTCAAGATTCAAAATTTGACAACTTTCAAAAATCAAGAACTTCAAGAAGTTCAAGAAAGTGGTCAAGAACCAATCTTTTTCACTTGTTCAAAAAGTTTGATCAAAAGTTATTATGACAAGAGTAGATTGATGGAACTAACACAAAAAGAATTTCAAGAATTGAGCAAGAACTCACAAAGTTATGATAATTTGAAACTAGGGTTTTTAAGAAACCCTAATCTTGACACCTAGGGTTTGGACGTGAAATCAACAAATAAAACACAAAGAATCCAACACTATGAATGCAAGAAAAATAGTGCAGAATATTGAGACAAAGATGGCAGCAAGGATCGAACAAGAAACACAAGAAGAACAACACAAAAACGCAAGAAAATCAAGTAACAAGATCAACTCGATTTGGGCAGATTTTAAGCACCAAGTTGCATGCGATTTTTGGACAGAATATTAATGAATTTAAGACTCAATTAATATATATATTTACTGCAGAATTTAAACTTTAAAAACAGCAGCAATTCGAAGCAAGAACAGTAGCAAAAAGATGTCAAAAATCGTAAACAACAAGAAGGAAATTTTCGGGCAGATTTGATCAACTTTGGCTTATGCGATTTTGATGAATTTAAAGACACTAACTATGACGACTTTGGACAGCAAGAAACACGTGAAAACAGCAACTAAAAGACTCCAAAAACTGCAGAAAAAATTGACGCACAAAGGACAGCAAGAACGACTCAAAAAGTAGAGCAAAATCCGAGAAGGAAAAACAAAGCGCAAACCTGAATTTTGTGATGAACAACCTAGATGCTCTGATACCAATTGATACGAATGGAGTAGGGTGAGAATCCAGCTCCACACGAATTCCACACACTTAGGATCGTTGTGTACCAAAATTCAGAAACCAACACGATCACAAGTAAGATCAAACACGGAAACAACACAAGAAGAAAAGATGGATATCGAATGGGATGTATTTGATTGTAAATCAATCAAACCCAACACATTACCACAAAGTGATTTCAATCTAACCTATGTAAATCAATGGTTAAAAAGATCTCAGTTTGGCTTGCTCTTGAAATCAAGAAACAATACGTTCTCTTTAAGGTCCTAGCTTAAAGAATCCGGTCCTATGAATAATCAACTAACCCTAATTGATTAATCACGTTTTTCACAACTTGTTTAAGGCTGCAAATAATTTAGCAAAGCTAAATGGTTTCTTCAAAATTCAATCATAAAAAAAACGTTACAAAGAATGGCCATTAAATAGGACAAGTTTCGGCCATGTTGCTTGGTAAACAAGGAAATAAAACCCTAAAAGTTGTAAAGTACAACTTGACTTCTAAACTACCCAATCATAATTAAGAAACTTCCAAATTAGAATTGGAAACTAATAACTAACTACCCAAATCCTTCCCCAAAAAGGATTTGCCTAAAGGTGGCCAAATTCAATTTGACTTCCTTTGTTTCCTAAACTATTACTTGCCTTTATCATGCAAGATAATTGGGCCAAGTAGTATTTATTATAAACGAAATTTCCAAGCCCAAGAACATAATAATTAACGTCATTTATGGGCCGAAAATAACATAAAATAAATTACTAATTAATACTAAAAATGGCGTGATTCTCTTGTAAGCCCAAAAGCACGCCTTTCATGGACTTCATGATTTCGGACTTGTGTAAGCTTCTTCAAGGTGGATCATGAATTGTTAATGAAGAAACATTCCACAAGACTTCTCCTTGAGATGGTTCGGCCTCCAAAGCTTCACAATGAGTTGACAATAAATTGTGCAAAGCTTCCTTCATCTTCTTACTCCTTGATCTTGTCATTGGTCCATCAAGATTGGTCAAGGGATCTTGTGAATTGGGCTTTGGCAAGATGGACAAGGGTTGATTTCCATCAAAAAATGAAAAGTGCAAAAATTACACTACGAA
Organism: Ophiorrhiza pumila; assembly: GCA_016586305.1. Lineage (NCBI taxonomy): Eukaryota > Viridiplantae > Streptophyta > Magnoliopsida > Gentianales > Rubiaceae > Ophiorrhiza > Ophiorrhiza pumila. The sequence continues at coordinate 19,042,944 of BLIW01000010.1, forward strand.
ATTTCGTAGTGTAAAAAGCAAGAAAAAAATTGCACTACGAGATCTCGTAGTGTAATTGTATGGTTTGGTAGCTTTGAAAATCGGTGAAGTGTTGAGCTGCTTTGATCTTGTGTAGGGAGGCTGAAGGCGTGTTGTTTTCTGGCTCAAAGGCGTGGAGGAAGCTGATGGGAGCATGAAGGGATGACAAAGGTGTGTTCCGTCGTGCTTATGAAGGCGTGAAGTTGCTGGACCAAGAGTGGGTTTTATCGTGCTTGTGAAGGCGTGGAAGCTTCTGGCCTAAAGGCGCTGGATCTGAGCGAAGGCGTGATTCCTGATGGCTGGAAGGCGCTGAGATTGTGGTAAAGGCGCTGGATTGCTGAATGCTGATATGAACTCCGCCCCGCAATGGACGAAACCCAATACCGAGTTGAGATCCTAGGATCGTTCTACAGCAGGGATGCTAGATGAAATGGTAGAATAACGCCACAACCAACTATGGATTGAAGGTTGATAAGTCGGGAAGAACGCCACAAGCTAGAGAAAGCTTGATAAGTTCAAAATAGTTCTCAAAGAAACAAGAGATTAATCTCACAAATATAATATTCATGTCTGAATGTTATGGACGTTTTACATCATATAAATATGAAGGAAACCCTAATTTTAAAGTTACATAAAACAAGAAAAACAATAATTAAAGCCTAGGAAACTTAAAAGGCTAATTAAGGCTTTTCTTGGAACTAATGGTAGTCAAATGAGTTGTACCAAGACCAGCCTTTGTCTTCATGAATTCCATGAGCTTTTCAATGGTTTTTGATCTGCCTTTAAGCATTCCAAGAAGCCTTGACCGAAATTAATAGCCTTGAATAAAAACAGCCCATAATTGTTGACCAAGCTTGGGTGAACTTTGACCGGTTGAACCTAGCTTGGTTCTAGAGCTTCCATGGCTTGGTCTTGGCTGACTTAGGCTCCATTTCATGCATTATTCAGCCTCAAAACGAAATTCAAGTGAATCTAGGCTGAAACACAACATAAAAACTCAAAATAATGCAAAAACAACAAGTTGGGCAGATTGCACTTAGTTTGGGCAGATTGCATTTTCTTTTGTATTTGCTGCCCAAATGTGCACACCCATGCCACCTAATTGTGCTCCATGCTTGGCACATCATTATCATTGACATTTATTATTGTAAGCCCACTTGGATACTCAACACAATCTGCTTGAGAAGATTGCAACTCCAAAGCCCTAACAATCAGCCCACTTAATGCATCCTTGAATTGTTTAGCCTTTGATCTTGTAATGGGTCCAGAAATGAATTGTAGAGGATCCTTTAGACTTGCGGCTTGATTCTCATTATTCCCCTCCTCTTGAAAAGGATTTGTCCTCAAATCTTCATCTGCATTGTATGGAGTTAAATCAGTAACATTGAATGAATTACTCACTTTATACTCACTTGACAATTTGATGAGAATGAGCCCGTGTCCATGTCCGTGGTGTTAAAGTCAAATTGTCATCCTGAAAGTTTCTGTCACATTTTGTTATTCTTGCCATAACTCTTTCGATATAACTCGGAAGTGCATGATTCAAGAAGCCCTGGAACGATAAGAGATAGAGCTACAACTTTCATGTTTTAAGTTTTCTGAGATTCTAACATTATCACCGTCGAAAATGCCTTCCAAAATTGATGACGGGATTCTGGCCGGATTTTCATCTCGAATTTCATGGACTACATTGAAGACCAAGATGGAGTGCTTAGGCTTTGCTATGTTGGATCACGCCATTTGATAATTATTTAGTTTTCTTTTTGAGTTGTAATAATTAAGTCCATTAAACATTTAATTATGGGCTTAAGTCTTTATGTTTTAATTGTGGGCTAAGTAATTACTTGATCCAATTGCCTTGCATGGTAATTAGGAAAGTAATCTCCTACTTTTTAGGAGGATTTAGGAAAGTAAGAGTACAAATCGGTTTTTACTTCTTCATAACCGATTTGCTATGATTAGGAAACTTAAAGTTTGTCTTTTAGTTATTTGTTTCCTTTTCCAATTTGGAAACTAAGTTGTAATAGGATTAAGCTAGGGTTTCATGTTTTTGTAGCCTATTTATAGGTGAGTTTTTCACATGAAATAATAAGATGAATTTTGATAAAAATTAAGCATTGCTTAAGCCTTCTTCCAGCCGTGAAAAGTTGAAAGAAAAACGTGATGATTCAATTGATTTCAATTGTGATTTCATAAGACCCGCGAAGCCTTAGTGAGGAGCTATAGGTTAGCTTACCCGTTCTTGATTTAAAGAACTCGCCAAACTGAAGAGATTTAACTTTTGATTTACATTAGTTAAGTTAATTCTTTTTGTTGTAACGTTGGGGTGTAGATTGCTTCAATCTTTGTCCTTGCGTTTCATCTTGTTCCTTCCGCTTTGTTTTTGTGTTTCTTGTTCGTGATTGTGTTGAGTTTGGTGTACAACGATCCAAAGATTTGTGGAAAATACGTGAGATCAAGGTCCTTCCTAGGTCAACTCCTATCAATTGGTATCAGAGCCCAAGGTTGTCTTCCAAATTCAGGTTTAAATCTCGGTTTTGAGTCTTCATTGTTTCTCGGTTTTGTCTTGCTGTTTTGCATCGTTTCGTGTTGCTGTTTTTGGCGTCTTTTTGCTGCTGTTTATTGAGTCAATTTTTTGCAGTAAATTGTGTCTTAAATCTGCTCTAAATTCAGTCCTAAAGTCGTCATAATTCTGTCCAAAAATCGCATGCAAAAGGTTGTTGAAATCTGCCCAAAATCGCTATTGATCTTTATTTCGGTTTTTGCGTGTCTCGTTTTCTTGCTGTTTTCTTGCTGTTTTGTGTCGTTCTTTTTGCTGCAGATTTTACTTCGTTTTTGCTACTGTTTGTGAGTCCTTCTTGCTGTCCTAGGTCGTGAAAGGTTCAGTCATTAATTTCGTAAAAATCGCATGCACAATACTTGCTCAAATCTGCCCGAAATTATCTTCATTTTGCTTCTCGAATTTGTGCTGCTTTCTTGTTGAAATTTGTTGCGTCTTGCTGCTATTTTCTTTTCATAAATTCTGCATTGTTGTGTTCATCATCATAGTGTGAAATTCTTGAGTCATTATGATAGGAATGAGCCCGAGTCCACATTGCCAAATCCAGCTTCCCATGATCCATTAGCAAATCTTGGTGGTCCAATGACAAGATCAAGGAGCAAGAGGATGAAGGAAGCATTACAAGCATTGTTATCAACACATTGTGAGTTGATGGCCAATGTTCAAAGGAGTTCGACACAACCATCTCAAGATGAAGTACTTTGGCATATTTCTTCAATAACAATTTATGATCCACCTTGAAGAAATAATGTGAAGGCCGAAATATTAAAGTCCAAGAAGAAGGCGTGTTTTGGGCTTTGAAATGGATCACGCCCTTTTAATATATTTTAGGGTTTATTTTGTTGTTTTTAATTAAGTCCACTTAACGATTTTATGGGCTTAATTGGCGTTTTTTATTAAGTGTTAATAAGGTATTACTTGGCCCAATTATCTTGCATGATAATTAGGAAAGTAAAGTTTTAGAAAGTAAAATCGAATTTTGCTTCTTCAAGGCAAAACCGATTTTAGTCTTTGTTTACGTTTAGGAAAGTAATCTCCTACTTTTTAGGAGATAAGTTTGTCTTTAATTGGAGAGGCAAAAACGTGTTTTGCCTTCTTCAAAACCGTGTCTTAAAATCCTTTTCCAATAAGGATTAGTTTGTTAGTCTGTTAGTTAGTTGGTTAAGAAGTCAAGTTGTATTTTACAACTACTAGGGTTTTGTTTCCTTTTTGGATTAGCATGGCCGAACCTACTCCCTATAAAAGGGACAGCATTGTAACGTTTTTTTTCTTATGTTGAATTGAAAGAATTTTGGCTTTGCTAAATTAAATTTGACATCATCAACGTGAGTTATTCTTGAGTAATTCATAAGACCCGCCAAACCTTAAGTGAGGAACTTTAGGTGAAGCTTACAAGTTCTAGATTTATAGAACCGGCCAAACTTGATAGGTTTAAACTTTTGATTTACATTAGTTGAACTGATTCAATTTGTGTTAACGTTGGGGTTAGGTTAATTTTAATCTTGCCTTTTCATTTCATATCTCTTTTTCCGCAAATTGTGTTCTTGTTTCTTGAATTGCGTTTTTGGTGCACAACGATCCGAACTTGTGGAAAAATTCGTGTGGATTGGACTTCATCCTACTCCATTCGTATCACATTATTGCTGTTTTTCACGTCCAAACTATTAGGGTTTGTCAAAGTAGGGTTTGTGAAATAGGGTTTCTTGGTAGAAATTTCATAACTTCCTTGTTTCTCATCCGTTTCTTGATCTTTTTTTGTGTTGGTTTCGTCCTTCCATTGTCATCAAAGTGTGTTTCGATCAAACTTTTTCACCATCTCAAAAAGACGAGTTCTTGACCACTTTCTTGAAAATCTTGATTTTCTTGAAAATTCGAAAGTGTCAAAATTTGAATCTTGAGCTTGATTCTTGCTTCTTGTTGCAAATCTTGATTATCTTGTTAAAGAAGCATATTGAAATTCCTTATATTTGGTGAGTTATTTGAAATTCTTGTTGGCTGAAAATTTTGAAGAAATTAAGGTTTGAACAACAAAAGACAAGACAACATCTTTAAAACCTAAGTACTTGTACTAGGTTCTTGACTTAAAAACATTAAAGTTTGATTTGTTTAAGGTTGTCCGAATTCAAAAAAAAAAAAGAGGCCGAATTGAAAAAAAAAAGGCCCAATTCAAGAAAAAAAAAGAGAGAAAAGAAAGAAAAAGTCGGACCATATTTATATATATAAAAAAATAATGACAGCCCAAGAAAAGAACTAAAGTTCTTGTTTGTTCTTTGAAAATCACTAATATTGAAAGTGCCATATCTTGCTCATTTTAGCTCGGAATTGAGTGATTCAAAAACCATTTTTCTTCTTTTTCTATCTACTTTCTGTTTTTCATAGTATTCTGGAGTTAATCTGTTTATACCCCATACGTGTTCTATAAATTGTTCTAGTGACGTGATTTTCCTTCAAACTTCATTGGCTTTACTTGTGTGAATTGATTTGTTGGATTATTCGGTTGAGACTTGTTATTATAATCAACGAACAGTAAGCTAAATTAGTTTGAGAGATTCATTGTTGAGAGATTAGATAGGGTATACTACCCATATTGTAAGAACCCGTGAGGTATATTTCTATATATTTCTTGTGTTTTTACTAACTTGCAGGTACAAATGGAGGGTGATGAATCTAAATCACCAAAGGTAGTGGACCAAAAGTTCACTAACGATGTCCTCTTTGACATGATCCGAAAACTCACACTCAAAGTTGATAGTTTGTCTTCACCACCACCTAAGGGTCCTAGATCCCGAAGAGTTGAGTTTGAGTCCGACAATGATTCTAGTCATGATGAGGAGGAGGAAGAGAAGGACACGAGCTCTTCTAAGAAAGGTGACAAGTCTAAGATTTCTATTGCTTCTGTTAAACTAACTATCCCAACTTTCCATGGTAAAGCATATCCCGATGCTTATTTTGATTGGGTTCGTGAGCTTGAGCACTTCTTTGAAGGCCATGATTACCCCGAAAAGGAAAAGTACCGACTTGCTTTTATGCACCTTAAGGATTATGCTAGTTTATGGTGGGATGAGGTTATAAGGTCTAGACGTCAAGATGGAGAAAGGCCAGTCAAGACTTGGAGCCAAATGAAGATGCTTATGAGGAAGAAGTATGTCCCTTCTCATTACAACCGTGAATTGAAAAGAAAATTGCACTCTCTTGTGCAAGGTAGTAAATCGGTTGAGGAGTATTACCATGAAATGGAAGCTTTGATGATTAAAGCTAATGTTCAAGAGGATCCCGACTCTACAATTGAAAGATTTTTGAGAGGTATGCATTCTGATTTGGCTTATCATGTGGATTTACAAAGTTATGTTGATATTACTGAACTTGTCCACAAAGCAATCAAGATTGAAAGGCACATGAAAGGGAATAGTAAGTTCTCACAACCGTCACCACCTTGGCAAAGGGAACAAAAGCCGAATGCTACCCCTTTTACACCACCGTCAAAGCCGCATCAATTCACCTCCAATCCAACATCAAGTGCATCATCCCAAGTCCCAAAATCAGTCCCTAAACCTGTGGAGAACACCCCAAAAACGGCGTCAACTCCTAGTCCAAGATTGAGGGATGTTCGTTGTTATAAATGTCAAGGTTATGGACACAAGCTGAGTGTCCAACTTGAAAATTGATGATAACTCTTGATAGTGGAGAAGTGGTAAGTGATGATGATTGTGCCGACATGCCACCTCTTGAAGAGAAGCACGAAAGTGAGTCAAGTGATAATGAAGCTCTTGAATCATATACTTATGATGTTGGTAATTACTCTTTAGTTTCTCGCCGTGTTCTTAATGTTCAACCTTTAGTTGATAATGATGATTTGATGCAACGAGATAACATATTTCACACACGATGCATGGTTCAAGGAAAGATTTGTAGTGTGATTATTGATAGTGGTAGTTGCACCAATGTGGCGAGCATTTTGTTTGTGAATAAATTGAATTTGACTTGCATGAAATATCCCAAGCCTTATCGTCTTCAATGGTTAAATAATTCGGTTGATACACGAGTTACCAAACAAGTTAAGTTTTCTTTTACCATTGGGAAGTATGTTGATACTATTTTATGTGATGTTGTTCCCATGGAAGCAAGTCATATTTTACTTGGGCGTCCTTGGCAATTTGATTGTGATGTGATTTATCATGCCCAAGAAAAATTTCTATAGCTTTGTATACGAAGGAAAGAGGTTTAATCTTCATGCTTTGACTCCTGCACAAGTCTTTGAAGATCAAACAAGAATCAATCACGCTACCAGAGATGCAAACGCCGCAAAGGAGAAGAAATTGCAAGAGAAACAATGTAATAATGGATCAAAATCTTGTAATAGTCATGATATAGTTGTTTCAAAATCTTGTCATTTTGCTTCTTCTAGCGAGTTTAAGAGAGGAATACTAGATAGGCAATCAATGTACTTACTTGATGATAGTGATCACCATTTGAATTGTTTGCTGCCTAGTTCCTTTGTTTTGCAGGTTTTTGGAGTTCCTAAGTGCTTAATGGAGTTCGAAATAACTCATTATCAATTGCAAGGAATCCAATCCGCCTTAGCTTGTTTTCCACAAGGTAAGCAAGGTAAGTTAGGTAAGTATGAAAGCTTATTGGTTGATTTCAATGGTTTTAAAGTAAAGAACTTTGTTAACGTCAATGCTATTGATTTTCAAAGTTTGATTTCTGTTTTGAATCAATTTCAATGTCTTTCACACACCTTTGAAACATTAGTTCGAAATTCTTTAACATGTGCATTAAAATCCAATGATTTGTGTTTTGGTAAGCAAATTATTTCAAATAATTCTTCAATTATGAAATCTAACTATTTTGTATTGAATGAGTTTATGTATAGTTTCTTAACATGCTATGTTGTTTATCTCATACATGAATTATATTTTGAGCTTAATATTGATAATTTCGAACTACATCAAACCTTTGCATGCACCCATTCAAGTGTTAATTATATTGACTCTACTTGTTGGGTTAATGATTCTTTTGATTCTTTATTTCGTGATTTTGCTCACATCCATCAAGTTCAAAGAGGTCCTTGGATAATTCAACACTTGTATGGTAAGTTATCTCCGTTCCAAATTTCTTTTGAATTCCAAGAGGTAAAATTTTCTGTTTACAACTATTCAATAGATTGTTTACATTCTAGTTTTTGGAATTACACTCTCATATTTGATAACTTTTGCATGTTTTTAGAGGTCTTAATACGTTCATGTGATTTGCACTTTCTCAAGGATGCATATATGTTTTCTTGTTATGAATTTTCGTGTCTTTATGATTCTATTCATATATGTTTACATCCTTTGCTTACATTACATGTTAATAACGTAAATAATGTGTTCATGAATGTTGTAAGTGAATTCATATTGATTAGTTCTTTAATTAAGACCATTCGATTTTATGATTTGCATAAACTATATGATAGTTATTTGCATAATTGTTTTGAATTCATTGACTTCAACATTATAACTCATGCAAAATTTGTTACGACTATTCATGTTATATGTATTTCGATTTTGCATACATATTCTGCCCGTTCTATTCTTTTGGTGAAAGGAAATTATTCTACGTATTGTTTTAGATTATTGTGCTTTCTTTTACCTTATACATTTGTCTTGTTTTGGCAGGATATAACTTCTTGTTGTTCGAGATGTGCATCTTCCCAATTTTATTTGGCTCGAGTTTGCATTGGGTTCATCATATTGGTGTTTGATCCAGGAACTCACTTTCAAGATTCGAGGACGATTCCTTTCGAGGAGGGAGGGAATGATGAGAATGAGCCCGTGTCCATGTCCGTGGTGTTAAAGTCAAATTGTCATCCTGAAAGTTTCTATCACGTTTTGGTATTCTTGCCATAACTCTTTTGATATAACTCGGAAGTGCATGATTCAAGAAGCCCTGGAACGATAAGAGATAGAGCTACAACTTTCATGTTTTAAGTTTTCCGAGATTCTAACATTAACACCGTCGAAAATGCCTTCCAAAATTGATGACGGGATGATAGGAATGAGCCCGAGTCCACATTGCCAAATCCAGCTTCCCATGATCTATTAGCAAATCTTGGTGGTCCAATGACAAGATCAAGGAGCAAGAGGATGAAGGAAGCATTACAAGCATTGTTATCAACACATTGTGAGTTGATGGCCAATGTTCAAAGGAGTTCGACACAACCATCTCAAGATGAAGTACTTTGGCATATTTCTTCAATAACAATTTATGATCCACCTTGAAGAAATAATGTGAAGGCCGAAATATTAAAGTCCAAGAAGAAGGCGTGTTTTGGGCTTTGAAATGGATCACGCCCTTTTAATATATTTTAGGGTTTATTATGTTGTTTTTAATTAAGTCCACTTAATGATTTTATGGGCTTAATTGGCGTTTTTTATTAAGTGTTAATAAGGTATTACTTGGCCCAATTATCTTGCATGATAATTAGGAAAGTAAAGTTTTAGAAAGTAAAATCGAATTTTGCTTCTTCAAGGCAAAACCGATTTTAGTCTTTGTTTACGTTTAGGAAAGTAATCTCCTACTTTTTAGGAGATAAGTTTGTCTTTAATTGGAGAGGCAAAAACGTGTTTTGCCTTCTTCAAAACCGTGTCTTAAAATCCTTTTCCAATAAGGATTAGTTTGTTAGTCTGTTAGTTAGTTGGTTAAGAAGTCAAGTTGTATTTTACAACTACTAGGGTTTTGTTTCCTTTTTGGATTAGCATGGCCGAACCTACTCCCTATAAAAGGGACAGCATTGTAATGTTTTTTTTCTTATGTTGAATTGAAAGAATTTTGGCTTTGCTAAATTAAATTTGACATCATCAACGTGAGTTATTCTTGAGTAATTCATAAGACCCGCCAAACCTTAAGTGAGGAACTTTAGGTGAAGCTTACAAGTTCTAGATTTATAGAACCGGCCAAACTTGATAGGTTTAAACTTTTGATTTACATTAGTTGAACTGATTCAATTTGTGTTAACGTTGGGGTTAGGTTAATTTTAATCTTGCCTTTTCGTTTCATATCTCTTTTTCCGCAAATTGTGTTCTTGTTTCTTGAATTGCGTTTTTGGTGCACAACGATCCGAACTTGTGGAAAAATTCGTGTGGATTGGACTTCATCCTACTCCATTCGTATCAATTGGTATCAAAGCAATCCAGGTTGTTCATCAAATTCGGTAATTAATCTTTTTATTTGAATCTTGTTCTTGTTTTTCTCTTCTCGGATCTTGTCCTTCTTTTGGCGTCCTTCTTGCTGTTTTGTTACGTCAAATTCTGCAGCTTTTGTGGTGTCTTTTTGTTGCTGTTTTCGTGTCTTTATTGCTGTCCAAGGTCGTCATAGTTCAGCTTTTAAACTACGTCAAAATCGCATGCAATTTGTTTGCTAAAAATCTGTCCAATTCGTGTTCATCTTGCTCGGATTTTTTTTGCAATTTTTGTTGTGTTGATCTTGCTGTTTTGTGTCGTGTTTTGCTGCTATTTTTCTTCATAATTCTGCATTGTTCTTGTTCATCATCATAGTGTGGAATTCTTGAGTCATTCTTGCTGAAATCACGTCCAAAGAATTAGGGTTTGTCAAACTAGGGTTTGTGAAATTAGGGTTTCTTATTCAAAATTTCATAACTTCCTTGTTTCTCATCCTTTTCTTGATCTTTCTTTTGTGTTATCTTCATCATTCTATTGCCATTAAAGTGTGTTTCGATCAAACTTTTTCACCATCTCAAAAAGACGAGTTCTTGACCACTTTCTTGAAAATCTTGATTTTCTTAAAAATCTTGATTTTCTTGAAAATCCGAAAGTGTCAAAATTTGAATCTTGAGCTTGATTCTTGCTTCTTGTTGCAAATCTTGATTATCTTGTTAAAGAAGCATATTGAAATTCCATATATTTGGTGACTTATTTGAAATTCTTGGTGGCTGAATTTGTTTGGAGAAATTAAGGTTTGAACAACATAAGACAAGACAACATCCTTAAACCTAAGTACTTGTACTAGGTTCTTGTCTTAAAAACCTTAAAGTTTGATTTGTTTAAGGTTGTCCGAATAAAAAAAAAAAAAAAAAAAAAAAGAGGCCGAATTTAAAAAAAAAAAGGCCCAATTAAAAAAAAAAAGAAAAAAAAGTCGGACCATATAAAAAAAATAAAATAGTAAACAGCCCAAGAAAAGGACTACAGTTCTTGTTTGCTCTTTGAAAATCACCAATATTGAAAGTGCCATATCTTGCTCATTTTTAATCGGAATTGAGTGATTCAAAAACACATCTTCTTGTTATCTTCTCTAGTTTCGGAATTCATAGCTTTCTGAAATTAATCTGTTTATACCCCATACGTGATCTTAAAATCTTCTTGTGACGTGAATTTTTCTTTTCAAACTTCTTTGGTTTTGCTTTTGTGAATTGATTTGTTTGAACTAATTGGTTGAGACTTGTTCTTAAAATCGACAAACAGTAAGCTTTAATTAGTTTGAGAGATTCATTGTTGAGTGTTTAGATAGGGTATACACGAGAAAAGCCATTACACTAGAGAGGAGTGTATTACTCACCAAAAGTGAGAACCCGAGAGGTCTTTATTTTGCTATCTCTTGTTGTTTTTACTAACTTGCAAGAACAATGGATGGAGATGGTAAAACACCTCAAGAAAATCCCCCAACAGATCAAAAATATGTTAATGATGTTCTATTTGATATGATCCGCAAACTCTCTTTAAAAATTGATAATTTAACCATTTTTCCTTCACCAACAAAAGGTTCTTCTTCCAAAAAAGGAAGATTTGAAGAAACCGAATTTCATGAGGAAGATGAGGAGTTCATGGATTCTTCTAAAGATGGTAATAAATCTGATTTATCAATTAGTGGAGTTAAACTAACATTGCCTACTTTCCATGGTAAAGCAGATCCGGAAGCTTATTTTGATTGGGTTCGTGAGCTTGAGCACTTCTTTGAAGGCAATAGCTACCCTGAGCATAAGAGGTACTAGCAGTTATGGTAACGTAACTTTGGATCTGAACATATGGTTTCACAACAAGAAGTTTTAAATCTATTCAGTTTGACTTCACAATATGAAGTTTTAGATCTATTCATATTGATAACAATAAGGCGTTGTTTCTTAGTTGAAACTTATTTTATATGTTAAATCTAATGACTCTTAAAAGAATGAACGGTTTCAAATTTCTTATGGTATGATCTTGTGGGTCGACACCCAAGTCGCGTTCGGCGTTTAATGAGGCGGTTGATGATGTTGTAAGTCCTCTTTTTAGCCGGTAATATGTCGTTGACAGTCGAGCAAGATCATCCATAATAAAAATGAGACATGTTCTATCTTTTAAATGGTCAAAAGATTGATATATAAACCAAAGTTTTGCTAAGTTTCATTAGCACAATAAGTTATCAAGTGTGGAGAAATCTAAAATATTCAATAAGTGATATCAAGTTTGGAGAAAATCTAAGATATTCAATACGTGATTCCATATGAAAGAAACTAAGTTATGTGTATACTACCATAAATTCTGTTAGTAATCCTACCCGAAGCTCTTATCAATTATTATGACATCTATATTGTCTAGAAGTAATTCTACTGCTTCATCTTCAAATAAAAATACTAAAAATTCTGAATTAGTTGAATTTTCTGAAATTGAACAAAAAATACAAAATTGGCATAGTCCAAAAATTGAACATAAAAGTTTTTATAAATATGGAACTTTTGATCAAAAAACTAAAAGAGCCATAAAAATGTAGAAAAAACAATTTTTATACAAAATCAATTTGAAGAAATACATTTACTAGATTTAGATTATTTGTCTCAAATTAGAAAACAAGGATATAATTATCTACATATTGGTCTTATACAAATTGCTGTACAACCTTTAAATAGACAAGGATTAGAAACTATAATTTTAGTTGCTTTAAGAGATTGTAGACATAATAAATTTCATGATTCTTTATTAGGCTTAATTGAGTCTAGTCTTTGCAATGGTCCAATTTATTTTAATACGTATCCAAATTTTTCTGTATCTTTAACTGATAGAAATTTATATGATGTACTAACTGTCAATTTACAAACTAAAGGTTATGATATGAAACCTGGATCTGAAAATATTAATTTGACATATAGACTTTATTATAAATTAATGAATACTATAAGTCCAGGAGTAAGAATAACAGATAATGGAAAAAGTACATTATTAATGGAAACTAATTTAAAAAGATCAAAATTACAAATACCTAGATTAATAAATTGGGATGAAATATCTTTGCCATCAAATTGGGTCTTAGAAAAAATAAGTAGACCAACAATTCCTTTAAAATCTAAGGATGCTCAAATTCATGAAGATAACGAAGGAAATGTAGAAATAATATTTGAAACACATGTTCCTAGAAGAAATTCATACTCCTCATTTCCATACTCTTCTGCATCTATATCTGATAGGTTTAACTTTGAAGGAATTAGAGAAACAGATAATCAAATTCCAAGACCAATATACACACAAAAATCACAAGATGATATAAGCCTTGGATCAGAAATGAATTTTGAAATAAATACAAATTCTCAAAAAAATAAAATAAATTTTGAAATAAATACAATTTCTCAAGAAAATAAAATTAATCTAAAAGAAATAAGTAAAATATGTGTTAAAGATTTTAATCTTTCACAATATACACCATTTAGAAATTGGTTTTTTAAAACTTATAATACTAAACAACAAAAACAATTTCAAGATCAGTATTATAATTTTATTAAAGTCACTGGTGTTATAATTTCATTCATATCATGGTTTAATACTGAACAAAAAGCAAAATACATTGATGATCAATATAGTCTAAATGTTCTTGAAGAAGCTCATCAGACTTGGAAATTATCTGATGATAAATTATTAAAAGCAATTCATCCTCCTTCACAGTTAATAAAAATAGAAGCTGCAAATACTTCAACTGAGGCTTGTCCTTATATTGATGTTAGTAATGTTGAATTAGCAAAAATAGCCAAACAAAATAATTTTACAAATCTTAATTTAAATACCATTTCTAAACAATTATGTCGTATTGAAGATAAAATTAATCTTCAAAACCCAAAAAATATTTTTCCTTTAGAAAATATAAAATTAGGGTCTAGTAAAACTCAACCATTTTCATTTAAACCTATGCCTGATTTACCTTTAAATATGTTGAAGTCTTTACCTTCAGGTTTTACTAAAGAAAAATTAGAAAAATTAAATTCAGAATTTAATAAATTAAGACTCAATGTATTAAGTTCTGAAAAAGAAGAAATAATTAATAATAATTTACAAATAGATCAATTAGAAGAAATGTTTAATAATTTATACATAGATGAAGATTCAAATCAATTGGAAATAAATAAAATAAAAAAAACCTAACTCAAAATTTAGACCAAAATATCCACAAACTCAATTTTATTATCCTAGACCAACTCCTCAAGATCTTTTAATTGAAGAACATGGTGATTGGCAAAATTGTTATCAAAATAATGCTATATATGAATGGAATCTTGATGGGTTTACACCTTATCAAATTGCTAATATGTGTCATAAAATATCAATGTATATTAATATTTTAAAAATGGAAAATATTACTGAAGAACAAGCTGTAAGAGCTTGTACTCAAGGTTTTACTGGACAATTACGTGGTTGGTGGGATCATTATCTAAATGAAAATCAAAGAGGTGAAATTATAAAAGCTACTAAACAAATAACTACAACCACACCCATATTTCCAAAACCAGAAAATAATCAACCACAAGAAATAACTGTTACAACTAATATTCCAGATGCTGCTTTTAATCTTGTATGTGCAATAATTAAACATTTTGTTGGAAATAATTACTTAACAAATTCTCATAAAGAATTATTAATGAATTTAAAATGTCCTACACTATCTCATTTTAGATGGTATAAAGATGTTTTCTTGTCAAAATTATACTCAAGATCTGATTCTCAAGCAGATTTTTGGAAAGAAAAATTTCTTTCTGGTTTACCAAAATTATTTGCTGAAAAAGTTAGAGGAAATCTAAGAAATTGTTTTGATGGAATAAATATCCCATTTTCTCAAATTACTTATGGAGAATTAATCAGTGTATGTACTGAAGAAGGCTTAAAATTATGCAATGATATAAAATTAAAAGCACAAATAAAAAGAGAAACTCAAAAAGCAGAATTAGGAGATTTTTGTCATCAATTTGCTTATAATCCACATGAATTAAAATCACCTCTTAGAAAAATAGAAAAAAAATTAAAGAAAAAACATAAAAAATATGAAAGATCATCTGAAAGATCTGAAAATTCTGAAGAAAGAATTAAAAGAAAGAAAAAATCTAGAAAGAAATGGATAGAAGAAAATATAACATGTAGAAAATGTGGTAAAAAAGGACATTATGCTAATAAATGTACTTCTAGGACAAATATTAATGAAATTCTTTTGGAAAAATTAGAAGATATAAATTTAGATAAAGAATTAAAAGAATATTTAATACAAACAATAGAAAATAAAATTTACAAAACCGATTCATCAGATAGTGAAGAATCTGTAGAAATAAATAATATAAGTTCAGATGATACTGATGAAAATTGTGAAAAATGTAATTCGAAATCAGATTATTACAAAGCAATAATTGAAGCTAATGGATTAAATGAAATAGGAATATTCACATTATCTGAAAAACATAAAATGATGCTTGATTTAGTTGAGGAAATTCAAGATCCAATAAGAAAAAGACAATATTTAGAAAAATATTTACAATTAGAAGAAGACAATAAAAATTCTTTAAATCATTCTCCATCTACTTCTTATGAAAATTCTCAAATAAAAAGAAAATTAGATAGAATAAATACTTCATTTACAATGCAAGATGTAATAGATCATTTACAAAATCAAAATCCTAAACAAATTACTTTACCAATTTTAAAAGAAGAAGTTAATGAATTAAAAATAGAAATTCAAAAATTAAAAGAAAGAATTTTAATTTTAGAAGAATTAAATTTAACAAATATATTAAATACACAGAATGAAGAACAAATATAAGAAATTTCTGAACAAAATAATTTTCTTCAAATAAATACCTTAGTCACTTCTCATAAATATTATATTTCTATTACATTAATAATAAATAGAGAATATAAAATTCAAACAATTGCAATGGTTGATTCAGGTGCAGATTTAAATTGTATAAACGAAGGATTAATTCCTTCAAAATATTTTGAAAATACTCATGTAGAATTACATACAGCACAAGGTACACAAATAAATATAAAATATAAAATATCAGATGTTTGCATATTTTCTGAAGAAAATAATTACATTTGTTCTCCATTTGTAATAACTAATGCAATTGGTCAACATATAATATTAGGAAATCCTTTTTTAAATTTAATGCATTCTTATCAATGTGATGGTAAAAAATTATCAAAAATAAATTCTAATTTATCATTTCAATTTGTAACTCTTCCTAAAATTAGAGATCTTTAAAATACTTACCTTAATTTATCTTAAAATCTCACAATATTGTTTTTTGCAGGTTTTAGTTATGATAAAGGAGGAAAAGATTTGGTTCTCTACAATAATATTTTCTTTTTTGCAGGAAATGAGAGGCAGAGGCCGTCAATCCCAAAATAAATTTGGTTATAATATAAATCAAATAAGTCAAAATAGGCTTCCTAATTCCTCTTCTCAATGGTCATCTCAAATGAGAGGACAAAATTTCCTTAGTCAGAAAATTACTACACCTTCTATAGGTTTTAATCCCAATGTTAAAAGAAATATTTTAAAAGGAACATCCTCAAATCAGGATTATGATTACATTCCAAATGGAGTACAAGTACATGCTTTAACTATATCTACAAGTGATCTTAAATTAGATCCTTATGATGTAGCAAATAAATATTTTAATCATCCTTCTAGTTCTCAATTTGGTTTAAAAGGACCTTTACCCTTAAAAACCCGTCATACATATGCAGATTTTTTAAATTTCACAAAATTTGCAGATGTTAAAGACAAACCAAAATCAAATCATCCTCAAGAATGGTCTCCTACTTATGAGGATAGTGAAATAGCCCTTTCTCAAATATATATCCACCAAATTCCTTCATTTTCTGATTGGAAAATACCATCTACCCAAGCCTTAAAATTCATTTCAAATTACAATAAAATTGAATATCAATTTACCTATTATGATATGATGGATAGTTTCTCCAAATTATTCTTATATCAAAAATTCCTGTGTAGACACACTGGTGATACGCATTGATGATTCCATTTTTGAAAAACCCATACCAAATTGGTTTATTGAATGGTTCAAAAATATGGGACCAAAACAAGAAAATTTTACCTGAAAAAATTACAACATTTTTAAGCCAATTCCAATATATTTATTCCTCAAAAATTCCAAAATCCTGAAATCTTTGAGAGAATCCTTTCTATTATTCTTAATAAAATCCAAATACTATGGTTATTTGCATGGAAATATGAAGTAGGATATGCAATTGAATGGCCTTTCCACAGCTCAGAAGAATATTATACACAAAATGGTGGCCAAGTGTCAAGGTTTGATTATGATTCAATTCAAAAAAATCTTGGCACAAGAAGATGTTCTTCTAGCAAAAGGAAAATTATAGATGTTTCTTTCAATGTATCTCCTTTCAAAAGAGACAATTTTGTTGAAAATAGAAAAAAGAAATGATTGAAAAAATGAAATAAAGATAATTGATAGATTTTTGCTGTCTCTACTCCACTTAAGAGAAAAGAGGAAAAATTAGCAAAGAAAAAGAAAAGGAAAAAGTTGAAAAAGAAAAAAATTGAAAAAGAGAAAAATAGAAAAGGAAAAGAAAAAATAAATGCCTCAACATCTTATATATCAAATGAGGATTTAATAAATCTTAATGATGAAGAAGATTTGATACATCTGTATATCAAATCATGATCCTTATCATGAGATGACAGAAAAAGAAAATATAACTTTGAACAATTAATATATGATCTTTATAAAAATAAAGATTATGTATTAAAAGTTTTAGATTCTAATTCTGATAAATCTAGAGCAGTATCTCCAGTATCTACTCAAAAGACATTCTCATCTGAAGAAATTGGAAGATGATAAAATGCCGATAAGAAGATCTGCAAGAAAGAAGAAATCAAAAAATTGAAATACAAATTTCCAAGAAATATGAAGACAAGTGGAAGACTTTGCAAGGAAAATTGCAAGAAATATCAAGACAAGTGGAAGACAAGTGGAAGATTAAGACCAAGTAAAGGATAAAGTGGAGTTAGAAAAATGTCACATCACTTTGGAAATTGTTGTCTTTTTGAATTATTGTTCTTTTACTTTTTTTATTTGGTTTTTAGTGTTAGTAGAAAAGTCTATAAATAAAGCCCAAAATGGGTTGTAAGGGACACCTTTTCATTACTACATTCTTTCAATCTGTTGGGAAGAAAGCTCTCTAGCTCTCTTTGTAATTCTCTTTTGTAATCAAGAGTTCTTATGCAATAGAAATTTCTTGGTTTCAAAACTTTCTCTTCTTTTCTTCAAGCAAGCTTCTCTTCTCTTTCTTCTTTAAGTTTTTATATTTTAACCAGGTTTATGCTAAGGAGTTAAGAAGTTCTTTCAAGTTCTTCCCTCCTGTTGTAAATTACTTTCAAGTTTTGCACATAAAGCTTTGAACCTGTAAAATATAAACCTGTAAAATATAAAAACTTAAAGAAGAAAGAAGAAGAGAAGCTTGCTTGAAGAAAAGAAGAGAAAGTTTTGAAACCAAGAAATTTCTATTGCATAAGAACTCTTGATTACAAAAGAGAATTACAAAGAGAGCTAGAGAGCTTTCTTCAAAGATTAAAAGATGTAGTAATGAAAAGGTGTCCATTACAACCCATTTTGATTCTATTTATAGACCACCTAAGGACTTTTAAATAAAATACAAAAAGTAAGGACTAATAACAAAATAAAAAAGTAAAAGACAATAATACAAATGACAATCATTCAAAAGTGATGTGACATTTTTCTAACTTCACTTTTCTTTGTCTCCATGATGTCTCCTACTGATTGATGTCCCCCACTTGCTTGGAATTTTCTTCCCACTTGATATCATTTCTTTGAATTTTTCTTTTTTGCAACCTTTTGTGAACTGATTTTCCAGCTTCATCCGATGAGATTTTCTTGAAGGAGTATTTGCTCTGGATTTTTCATGAACAACTGGAATCCAACAATTTTAATACATAGTCTTTATTTTTATACAGATTATATATTAATTGTTCGAATTCATTTTTCTCTTTTTCTGTCATTTGCAATTGTTCACCATCAGAATTGTACTTGAATTTTCATCTGAAGAAATTGCAAATCCTCTTCTGTTGAAAGGTTATCATCAGTGAATTTTGATCAAATTTTTATCAAAAGAGAATTCTTGAAATGGATGTTCTTTTTTTCTTTTTTCTTTTTTCTTTTCTCACTTTCTTTTGTTTCTTTTCTATTTTTCTTTTTTCAATTTCCCTTTTCTTTTCCTTTTGTCATTTTTTCTTCTTTTTTCTTTTCAGGAGAAGAAACAGCTTTCACTTTTTTCAATTCATTTTGCAATTTTTGCAATCAAGTCATTTTTCTCATTTAAATTCTTTCTGAGAAAAATCATCAATTCTTGTGTCACTTTTTCTTTTTCAAGAGAACTTTTTGCATTAACAAGTGGACTTCTCAATTTCAATGTAATCTACTTGACATTTTGGCCACCATTTAGTGTACCCTAACTCTTGTGAGCTGTAAAATTCCATCAGTATTGTATCCAGTTTCATATTTCCAAGCATATAACCATGGAATTTGAAATTTTATTAAAAAGAGTAAAAATGATTGTTTGGAAATTTTGAATGCTGAAATTTTCAGAATAAACATTTTAAACTGAATAAACAAATTTTTTCAATTTTTCAGGTAAGAAAGTTTCTTCTTTTGGTCCATGAATTTTAAACTAATTAAGAAACCAACCTGGAATAATTTTATTGAAATTGGCTTCATCAATACGAATCCACCAAGTATGCTTGTAAGAAGAATTTTGATATAAGTGGACATTGTGAAAACTTTCCACCATATCTGTGTACGTAAATGCATATTCAAAATTGTTATATCTTGAAATAAAATTTTGAGTTTGAATTAGAGAAGAATTCCAGTCAGAATAAGATGGTATTTTATGAATATACATCTGAGACAAAGCAATTTCATTGTCTTCAGTTGTAGGAAACCAATTTTGGTGACGACTGGTTCTGGGTCTGTCATTTATATCAGCAATTTTGGTAAAATTTAAAAAATCAGCATAAGTATGCCGAGTTTTTAGAGGAAGTGGTCCTCTTAAACTGAAATGAGAATTAGAAGGATTATTGAAATATTTATGAATAATCGCATAAAAATCTAATTTGAGATCTGTTTCAGAAATGAAAATTGAATGTGCGATTATTCTATTTTTAATATAATCATGGTCCTGATTTGAGGATTCATCAAGAAGGATATTTTTGGCTGTGGGTATATGACCCAATGGAACAAGAGAATTATTTTTGGAATTTGATTAATTTAAAGAAGACCGACCTCTCATTTGAGATGACCAGTATAGTGGAGGATATTGGGAATTGTAATGGCTAACAATAACCAAAATCCATTTGAGGTCTATGACCTCTTCCACCTCTACCTTGCATTTCCTGCAAAAAATTTTTAAAAATAAAAAAGATTTTAAATAATAATAGTAATTTCTTTTCTAAAATTTCAAGACGATTCCATAAAAATTGATTTATTATTGGATGTCTTCTAGATTTATTTATGTGATATGAAATCAACATTTGGTAGTATTGCATTTGATGTAAAAATACTTGTTGTTTTATTGATTAAACATTTACATTTCTACATGATAAACATGAGGAAATTCAGAATCTTGTCGAAACCCTTTCTTTTAATGAATACATTTTTCTAATTTTCTTAATTGTAGCTTGGATTTTCAATATAATCTTTTAACCATTGTAATTTAAAATTTTCTTCCATTCTTTGATTTTTTAAACGAAAATATATTTTCTTTCCAAAAGATTTATAAATCTATAATAAGCTTCGTTATTTGGTGAATCTGATTTGTATGAATTTCTTTATCTCTTACCATTCTGTAATATTGTACTTGATGAATAAAAAATTTGATCCTTTAAGGATTTTGTATTATAATTTCTATTCTAATTTCTTTTTTAGAAAATTTTGAAGATATCTTTTAAATAATTTTCTTTTAAAATTTCAATTTCTTCTTCAGTTTGTTGTTTCATAACCTGCAAAAAATTTTATCCTTGTAAGAATTCTCTAGTAAGAAAATCAGGTAAAGAATTTAATTCACCTTTAATATAGACAATTTTAAAGTCAAATACAGATAAAATAGCTTGCCATCGAGCAAATATTTGTTTAGATGCAATATTTTTTACATCTTTCTGTAAAACTTCTTTTGCAGCACTACAGTCAACTCTAAGTAAAAATTCTTGATTTAATAAATCATCTTGGAATTTAGAAATACAAAGAACTATACTAAGAATTTCTTTTTTAATTGTAGAATAATTTATTTGAGCATTTTTCCATGTTCCAGAATAGTATCTAACTAATTCTTCTTTATTAGTTTGTGGATTCTTTTGTTTTAAAATTCCTCCATAACCAATATCAGAAGCATCAGTTTCAACAATTTTAAACCAATCAGGATTTACTAAACTTAAACATGGTAAAAATTTTACTTTTTGTTTAATTAATTTTACTGCATTTGTATGAATTTCAGACCATGCAAGAGGATTTTTCTTTAATCTATCATATAAAGGTTTACTATCAATTGCTAAATTTTTATAATATTCACCAATATAATTTAAACTTCCAAAAAATCTTTGTAATTGTTTTTTATCTATTAATTCATCAGGAAATTTATTTGCAAATTCAATACTTCTAGCAATTGGAGTAATTTGACCATTTTCTAATTCATATCCTAAGAATCTAATTTTAGATTGGAATAATTTTAATTTTTTAGCAGAAACAACTAAACCATTTTTAACAACTATTTTAATAAAAATATTCAAATGTTTAAAATGTTGTTCAATATTTTGTGAAAAAATTAAAATATCATCAATATAAACAATTATAAATGAATATGATGAAAAAATATCATTCATTATATGTTGAAATTCAGAAGGAGCATTTTTGAGACCAAAAGGCATTACATTCCATTCATAATGACCAAATGGAACAGTAAATGCAGTTTTATATTTATCTTTTTCAGCAATTTGTATTTGCCAAAATCCAGATTTTAAATCAAATTTAGAATATATCATTGCTCCAAAAGTCCTATTTAATAAATCTTTTTTATTTGGAATTGGATATCTAATCCATTTGTAAGACTGTATTTAAGGGTTATAATTAATAACTAATCTTGGAACACCTCTTTCTATTTCTGAATTTTATTAACATAAAATGCAGAACAACTCCAAGGAGAGTAACTTTTTCTAATTATTTTCTTTTTTAACAAATCATCAATTTTTTTGTACAATATTCAACCATTTCTTTATTCATTTGAGATGGTCTTGCTTTTGTGGTATTTTTTGTTCATCAAAATCTTTTCATATGGTAATTCAACATATGTTGTTTTCTTCCCAAAAAGCATTTGGCAATTCACTACAAATTTTTGTAGTAATTTCTTGCGTAATATTTTTAATTTGATTTTTGTAATTTTGGAGATTTTAATTGTTCTTCTATTTTTAAAGATAAAATCTCATTTGAAAGAAAATCAATTTGATTATTTTTTAATTTTATTTTTCTTGTAAAGATGACAAATTTAAAGAACAAAGATCTCTAGTTTTTGGAGAAGTAATAAATTTAAATGATAAAATCAGAATCAATTTTTGATAATGTTTTACCATCAATTTATATGGATGCATTAAATTTAGGAAAGGAGTTCCAAATATTATATGTTGGTTAATTGTTTTAGCTAAAACAAATGGACAACAACATAATTATTTTCTTCAGAAAATATACACACATTTGATATTTATAATTACTTGTATTTTTCCCCCTTGTTGCAGCATTTAATATGACTTTGAGTTTTTTTCAAAATATTTAGAAGGTATTATTCCTTCTCTAATACAATTTAAATATGCACCTGAATCTACCATTGCTATTGATTTAATTTTATATTCTTTATTTATTATAAGAGTTGCAAAAATGTAATATTTTTGAGAAGTAATTAAAGTATTTAATTGAGAATTTTGATCAAAATTGTTTTCTATTTTATTAAGTTCTTTTTCTTCTAAAGTCTTATTTTTTAATATTTTAATTTCTGTTTTTAACTCATTAATTTCTTGTTTTAATATAGGTGAAGTAATTTTATCTTCTTTTAAGGAAGTGTCTACTTTATCTATTTGTTTTATATTTAAAGAATTATTGTTTTGAAAAGAATTTTCATTAGATGGAAAAGAATAATTTTGTAAAGAATTATTTTGAAAATATATTTCAAAATATTGATTTCTTTTTATAGGATTTTTAATTTCATTAATTAAATTTAACATCATTTTATGATTTTCAGATAATGTAAAAATTTCTAACTGATTTAATTTTCTATTTTTAACAATTTTAGTTTTATCAGTTTCACTTACTTATCAATATTTTTATTATTTTCAATATTTTCATCTAAATTATTATTAACTATTTCTATTTCAAAATTACAATTTTCATCAATATTTTTAGATTTAATAATTTTAACTTTTGAATTATTATCTTCTATGTCACTTTTATGCAAATTTACTTCAATTTTATGTAATTCTTCTTGTTCTATTATTTCATTTTTATTAACAAAAGAATCATTATTCTGTTCAATTACTTCAATTTTCTTATTTTCAACATAAAAGAGATTATTATTTTGAATTATATCAATTTCTTTATTTTGAACATAAGAGTAATTCATAATTTCTTCTTTATGTTTTTGCAAAATATAAATTGATTTTAGTAATTTATTATTTGGTAATTTCCAAATTTGATAAGACTTATCTATGATAATTAAACTAGATAATTCATGTATGTAATTTACTCTTTTTTCATTATAAAACCATGCAATAAAAGAAATAATAATTTCATTATTTTTAATAAAATCATAATATTCATTTTGAATATATTTTTGTTGATTAGAATCATGAGTTCTAAAGAACCAAGTTCTAAATAATGTATAATAAGGAAGATTAAAATCTTCAACGCATCTTTTACTTATTTCTTTTAAATCTAATTTAATTATTTGTTTATTTTCCATAGAAAAATAAAAAATAATACTATCAGATAATAAAATTAAAACAATTCAAAAGAGCAATTTAAGAAAATTAAAATGAGCTTCGGGTAGGATTACTAACAGAATTTATGGTAGTATACACATAACTTAGTTTCTTTTATATGGAATCACGTATTGAATATCTTAGATTTTCTCCAAACTTGATATCACTTATTGAATATTTTAGATTTCTCCACACTTGATAACTTATTGTGCTAATGAAACTTAGCAAAACTTTGGTTTATATATCAATCTTTTGACCATTTAAAAGATAGAACATGTCTCATTTTTACTATGGATGATCTTGCTCGACTGTCAACGACATATTACCAGCTAAAAAGAGGACTTACAACATCATCAACCGCCTCATGAAACGCCGAACGCGACTTGGGTGTCGACCCACAAGATCATACCATAAGAAATTTGAAACCGTTCATTCTTTTAAGAGTCATTAGATTTAACATATAAAATAAGTTTCAACTAAGAAACAACGCCTTATTGTTATCAATATGAATAGATCTAAAACTTCTTGTTGTGAAACCATATGTTCAGATCCAAAGTTACGTTACCATAATTGCTAGTAATCCCCCCCGAAAGGAGGCTTAGCCTTCCATGGCTCTAATACCATGATAATACTCCTCTTTGGATTAGCATGGCCGAACCTACTCCCTATAAAAGGGACAGCATTGTAACGTTTTTTTTCTTATGTTGAATTGAAAGAATTTTGGCTTTGCTAAATTAAATTTGACATCATCAACGTGAGTTATTTTTTGAGTAATTCATAAGACCCGCCAAACCTTAAGTGAGGAACTTTAGGTGAAGCTTACAAGTTCTAGATTTATAGAACCGGCCAAACTTGATAGGTTTAAACTTTTGATTTACATTAGTTGAACTGATTCAATTTGTGTTAACGTTGGGGTTAGGTTAATTTTAATCTTGCCTTTTCGTTTCATATCTCTTTTTCCGCAAATTATGTTCTTGTTTCTTGAATTGCGTTTTTGGTGCACAACGATCCGAACTTGTGGAAAAATTCGTGTGGATTGGACTTCATCCTACTCCATTCGTATCACATTATTGCTGTTTTTCACGTCCAAACTATTAGGGTTTATCAAAGTAGGGTTTGTGAAAAAAAGAAGTTTGAAAAGAAAAATTCACGTCACAAGAAGATTTTAAGATCACGATTAAATTCAGAAAGCTACGAATTCAGAAACTAGAGAAGATAACAAGAAGATGTGTTTTTGAATCACTCAATTCCGATTAAAAATGAGAAAGTTATAAAGGTTTGAAGATATAGTGTATATAACCTCTCTACCGAGTTTCGGACGGTAGATCAAAAGTTCGGACGGCCGAAAGTGGTGTCTGAAACTTTGTTAAAAAATTTCAAATCTCTGTCGAGGATCAGACGGTAGTTTCGGACGGGTCAGGGGTCCGAAAGTGGCGTCCGAAACTTTTTGTGAAAATTTGTGACTTCTCTGTCGAGGTTCGGACGGTAGTTTCGGACGGGTAAGGGGTCCGAAAGTGGCGTCCGAACTATTAAATACGAAATAAAAAAAAAATTTTGTTTTTTTTTTTTGTTTTTTTTTTGTTTTTTTTTTCACTTTAGACCAAATGCCTTTGGGCTGATTTTTACTTGGTCTTTTTTTTTTTTTTGTAATGGCCTTTTTTTTTTTTTTTTTAGTAGGCCTTTTTTTTTTGACAAAAAGCTTAACTACGGTTTTTGAGGTTGTTGATAAACCCTAAATTTTCAACCACTTCAATGTTATAAAGAAGTCAACAAAATTTCGGATTTTGAAGATATCACTTTTACCAAAGATTCAAGAAATATCACAAAGAGCAAGAATATGTCTTCAAGATTCAAATTTGAGCACTTTTGAATTTGCAAGAAAATCAAGATTCTCAAGAAAGTACCCAAGAACTTATCTTTTTCGGATATGACAAAAGTTTGATCAAAATGCAATATGACAAGAATGTATTGACGCAACTAATGCAAAAGAAAGATTGCAAATTGAACAAGAAACAAAGGAGTTATAAAAAATTTAACCGAAACTAGGGTTTGTAAGAAACCCTAATCTTGACACCTATGGTTTGGACGTGATTTCAGCAACCACTCAAGAATTGCACACTATGATGATAGACAAAAACAATGCAGAATTATGAATGAAAACAGCAGCAAAACACGACACAAAACAGCAAGATCAACACAACAAAAATCGCAAAAAAAAATCCGAGCAAGATGAACACGAATTGGACAGATTTTTAGCAAACAAATTGCATGCGATTTTGACGTAATTTAAAAGCTAAACTATGACGACCTTGGACAGCAATAAAGACACGAAAACAGCAACAAAAAGACACCACAAAAACTGCAGAATTTGACGCAACAAAACAACAAGAAGGACACCAAAAGAAGGACAAGATCCGAGAGAGAACAAAACGCAAAACCTGAATTTTTTTGATGAACAACCTTGCTTTGATACCAATTGATACAAATGGAGTAGGAAGGAATCCAATCCACACAAATTTTCCACAAGTTCGGATCGTTGTGCACCAAATTCAATCACGACAAGAACAAATTGGCGGAAAAGAAAGTATGAAACGAAAAGGCAAGATTAAAATTAACCTAACCCCAACGTTAACACAAATTGAATCAATTCAACTAATGAAATCAAAAGTTTAAACCTATCAAGTTTGGCCGGTTCTATAAATCTAGAACTTGTGAGCTTCACCTAAAGTTCCTCACTTAAGGTTTGGCGGGTCTTATGAATTACTCAAGAATAACTCACGTTGATGATGTCAAATTTAATTTAGCAAAGCCAAAATTCTTTCAATTCAACATATGAAAAACGTTACAATGCTTTCCCTTTTATAGGGAGTAGGTTCGGCCATGCTAAACCAAAAAGGAAACAAAAACCCTAGAAGTTGTAAATTACAACTTGACTTCTAAGCTAACTAACTTTCCAAATTGGAATTGGAAACTAACAACTAACAAACTAATCATTTTCCAAAAAGGATTTGTGACACACATAAGCTAATCCTTTTCCAAAAAGGATTTGTGACACACATAAGCTAATCCTTTTCCAAAAAGGATTTGTGTCTCACGTTTTCTTCCTAAAAGTGGCCAAACACAATTTGGCTTCCTTTGTTTCCTAAACTATGAAGAATCAAAACTCAATTTAACTTCTTAAGTTTCCTAAACTTTTACTTGCCATTATCATGCAAGATAATTGGGCCAAGTAATCTTTATTAAAAACCGAATTAATGAAGCCCAAACTTAATGTTAATGGACCAAATTAATTGCATAATAAAATCCTAAAACATTAAAAATTGGCGTGAACACATAATGAAGCCCAACACACCAAAGCTTGGTCTTCTCGGCCTTCTTGATATTTCTTCAAGGTGGATCATGAATTGTGATTGAAGAAATATTCCAAAGTACTTCATCTTGAGATGGATGCATCGAACTACTTGGGACAATGTCCATTGCCTCACAATGTGTTGATAACAATGCTTGTAAGGCTTCCTTCATCCTCTTGCTCCTTGATCTTGTCATTGGACCACCAAGATTTGATAATGGATCATGGGAAGCTGGATTTGGCAATGTGGACTCGGGCTCATTCCTATCAATATTTGTTGCTAAAACCATCATGCTTAACTCTCCTATCAAACTGCCATGGCCTACCCAATAATAAGTGACTAGCATGCATAGGTACAACATCACAAATGATTTCATCCTCATACTTCCCAATGCTAAATGGCACAACTACTTGTTTGGTAACCTTCACCTCCCACTTTCATTAAGCCATTGCAGTTTATATGGCCTAGGATGCTTTATGATAGTCAAATTTAACTTCTCAACCATGTTATAGCTAGCAACATTGGCACAACTGCCCCCATCAATGATAACACTACATACCTTGCCGTTGACATGGCATCTAGTGTGGAAAAGGTTTTCCCATTGCTCTCCTTCATCTTCCTTGATTTGGACACTAAGTGTTCTCCGTACCACCAATAAATCACCTTGGACAGCAAGCTCTTCATCCTCAGATTCCTTTAATGGTGGCATAGATTCATTGTCCGATTCATCGTCAGTTTCAATTTCTCCATTCTCTCTTAACACCATTACCTTGTTGTTAGGGCATTGGCTAGCAATGTGGCCCCTGCCTTGACACCTGAAGCACTTGATATCACGATTTTTAGTGAAGGTAGTGTTGGTTTTTGATACGAATGGAGGAGGATGAAGTCCAATCCACACGAATTTTCCACACTTTTGGATCGTTGTGCAACAAAACTCACGAACAAAATTTCACACAATTTGCGGAATAGAGACAAGAAACGAAAAGGCAAGATTAAAATTAACCAAACCCCTACGTTATAACAAATTGAATCAGCTTAACAATTGTAAATCAATTAATTAAACCTATCAGTTTGGCCTGTTCTATAAATCTAGAACTTGTAAGCTTCACCTAAAGTTCCTCACTTAAGGTTAGGCGGATCTTATGAACAATCAACTAAAATTAGAAGATTCAATTCACGTTATTCTTAAAGCTTTTCACGGCTGCAAAAAGGGTTTTAGCAAAGCTAAATTTTATCAAAATTCTTCATTATATTTCATGTGAAAAACTCACCTATAAATAGGCTACATAAACATGAAACCCTAATCCTATTCCAAAGTGGAATGGAATACCAACTCTAACAAACTAACTTAATCCTTTATGGAAAAGGATTCTAAACACGGTTTAAGGAAAGCAAAACACGTTTTTGCTTCCTAAATTACTTTCCTAAAAATTCCTAAAACATAGGAGATTACTTTCCTAAACTCTTAAGAAGCAAAAACCAATTTGACTTCTTAAGTTTCCTAAACTTTTACTTGCCATTATCATGCAAGATAATTGGATCAAGTAATTACTTAGCCCATAATTAAAAACACAAAGACTTAAGCCCATAATTAAATGTTTAATGGACTTAATTATTACAACTCAAAAATAAATCCTAAGACTTAACAAATGGAAACAAAACTAAAATAACGGAATTCCCGCCAGTCCAACAAGCAGCGTCATCATCACGTGCCAATTTCACCATGATGCTCTTCGAATCTGCGAAAGTGTAAAACATAAAAGTTGTAGACCTTTCTCTTATGTTTCTACAGCCTCTTGAATCAGCATAATCGAAGATCATATGAGAGAGATATGCCAATAATACTGAACTGTAGCATAAGTCCTCAACAATGTATTTTCCATGGTGGCAATACCTTAAATGTCGTGAAGCAACAAACCTCTATGGAACCTTTAAGAACTGTGATTTTGACTTTATTCCAGGCCTCCAACTATATGATTCATCACAAATTAATGCAATGAATATCACGAACCACTTGCTTATTGACCACCCAAATAATAGACTTTCTAGGTTCGTATCATACTCCCTTTCTTGGAGAAGATTCGACCTCGAATCTTGAACGATTGTTGTGACACCAAGTAAATCATAACCTACATGATCTGTTAGATAACAAGAAGAACCAAATACAACAATATCTCCAACGGGTTTTGATATCACTTCTTTGCCTTTTTCATCAAGATTCAGTTCTAGGCTTTTTCCACTTGCAACAACAACCTCACTTTTTATATGTTCATCATTGGGTATTGTATTCTCACACATATTAACAATATTCAATACATCAAAAGAAATCAAATATGTTTGAGAAGTTTCTTTGATTTGAATAATTGGAATTATCACATCTTCTGGAATTGGATCCTCCATGACATTATCAATTTGAACCATATCAACCTCCAAAGGTGCTATATCTCCAAGACAATTTAAAGGAAAAGATGAATCCTTTACCTCATCACACACATTCTCCATGGTTAAAGGTTGAAGATCTGCTAGAAGTTCATTCTTCGGCTCATCATACCAATGAGGGCATTGGATTGCACTATGCCCAACTCCTAAACACCTCAAGCATTTAACAACACGAACTTTGGGAGTAGGTATAGAAGTTGATTTTACCAATGTGCTTTCCTCAATGGCTTTTTTTCTGCTGTTCTTCAATTCGAATTTTTTCTTGAAACATCACCATAATCTCCTCTAGATCTTTCCCAATAGATCGTAGTTCCCTTTGATACCTTTTACTTTGAAAAGCCATAATTGATTAATAGAGGTATATGTTTTTTTGGAACAAAATTTGACTAGACTCAAGAATAGGATTTAAGAAGACACAAAGAATCAAGAACAATCAAAAGATTGAAACTTGACGACACAAAAAAAAATTTCAAAGTAAACTCAAAGAATCTTTGTTTTTTTCACGAATATTTTCTGGGCTGGAATGGACCAAATAAATTTCATCCCTAATAGTATTTAAAACAAGGAACACACTGCAAAAAGCAGAATCAAATTCCGAGTTAAAACGAAAAAGTTATAGTCAATCTGATATTTGCCCGGGACAAAATAAAGACTAAAATAAGACTAATTTTTTTTCGATCTTTGGATGACACTTTTTGAACATAAAAACTTCGTCCCAGTAACTAGAAGAAACAAGGATCACAACGCAAAAAATAGAACTCGATTTCGACTCCAAACGAATAAGATATGAGCAAAACAATATTGCCCTGACCGAAAAAACGAAAATTTATCTACGAGTAAAACCTGAATTTTTTATGAACAACCTTGAGCTCTGATACCAATTGATACGAATGGTCTTGGATTGAAGTCCTCAACCACACGAATTCCACAACCTTTGGATCGTTGTTACACCAAGAATCACGAACAAGCAAGAAGACACAAGAATGCGGAAATTCACAAAGAAAACACAAACAAGATATGGAACGGCAGTTTTGATTGAAAGCAATCAAACCCAACACGTTATAACAAAAAGAATCCAATCCAACCTATGTAAATCAAGAGTTGAAAAGTTTTCAGTTCGGCTTGTTCTTTAAATCAAGAACGGGTAAGTTCTTCCTAAGGTCTTAGCTTAAGAATCACGGTTCTTATGAACAATCAACTAAAATTATAAGATTCAATTCACGTTATTCTTAAAGCTTTTCACGGCTGCAAAAAGGGTTTTAGCAAAGCTAAATTTTATCAAAATTCTTCATTATATTTCATGTGAAAAACTCACCTATAAATATGCTACAAAAACATGAAACCCTAATCCTATTCCAAAGTGGAATGGAATACCAACTCTAACAAACTAACTTAATCCTTTATGGAAAAGGATTCTAAACACTGTTTAAGGAAAGAAAAACACGTTTTTGCTTCCTAAATTACTTTCCTAAAAATTCCTAAAACATAGGAGATTACTTTCCTAAACTCTTAAGAAGCAAAAACCAATTTGACTTCTTAAGTTTCCTAAACTTTTACTTGCCATTATCATGCAAGATAATTGGATCAAGTAATTACTTAGCCCATAATTAAAAACACAAAGACTTAAGCCCATAATTAAATGTTTAATGGACTTAATTATTACAACTCAAAAATAAATCCTAAGACTTAACAAATGGAAACAAAACTAAAAAAACGGAATTCCCGCCAGTCCAGCAAGCAGCGTCATCATCCCGTGCCAATTTCACCATGATGCTCTTCGAATCAGCGAAAGTGTAAAACATAAAAGTTGTAGATCTTTCTCTTATGTTTCTACAGCCTCTTGAATCAGCATAATCAAAGATCATATGAGAGAGATATGCCAATAATACTGAACTGTAGCATAAGTCCTCAACAATGTATTTTCCATGGTGGCAATACCTTAAATGTCGTGAAGCAACAAACCTCCATGGAACCTTTAAGAACTGTGATTTTGACTTTATTCTAGGCCTCCAACTATATGATTCATCACAAATTAATGCAATGAATATCACGAACCACTTGCTTATTGACCACCTAAATAATAGGCTTTCTAGGTTCGTATCAGTTTTACCTTTAGTGCTTTGTGTTCTAGGCTCTGTTTTTGGCTTAGGAGTTGTGGACGAAGATGTTTTATTCTCCTTCTTTGTCGAATCCAGCCGCCAAGTGTTTGAATTATTGCTAGGTCGTGTGCCTCCTCCCCTCTTGAGTTGTTGCTCAATCTTGACTGCCATGTGTACCATTTCTTCTAACTCAACATAATGGTACATTTCCACCCTATCATGGATCTCCCGGTTTAAACCATGTAGAAACCTTGCCATGGTTGCTTCTCTGTCCTCCTCCACATTTTACCTCATCATTGTGACCTCCATATCTTTGAAGTAGTCATCTACACTTTGGCCGCCTTGCCTCAAACCTTGGAGTTTATTGTAGAGATCTCGATAGTAATGGCTAGGCACAAACCGCTTTCTCATCACCACTTTCATCTCCTCCCAAGAATCAATGGTATGTTCACCATTACTTCTCCTAGTGACAACAAGTTGATCCCACCAAGTTAAGGCATAATCTGAAAATTCAATAACAGCCAATTTTACCTTCTTGAAGTCGGAATAATTGTGGCAATCAAAGACAAACTCCATCTTTTTCTCCCACTCAAGATAGGCTTCCGGGTCTGATTTTCCTTGAAATGAAGGAATTTTCATCTTGATGCCATTCAGATTGTTGTCTTCTCGATTTCTAACTCCCCTTGGCTGTGCATGTCTCCTGGGACTACCCATTGATTGATGGTCCACCTCTTCATCATAATCATCTTCATTCTCATTGGCTGCCCTATATCGAACATGCTCCCTCCTTGTGTTGTTAGTGTTTTGGGATTGCTGCCTTGTAAATTCTATCTCCAACCTGTCAATTCTTTCGTGTAATTGTTCCATTTCATTTCTCAATAATCTTTGCATTTCCCCCATAATGGCTTGTACTTGTAAATTAGGAAGGTTATTTTGTGGTTCCCCCTCATTGGAGTTGTTTCCTTGATTTTGTGACATGTTGTTAAATCTGCCAAAAACATGTCCTTACTCACTCCCTTACGTGTTTCACTCTCCCTCTTGTATCACTCAATTTGGCTTTTAACCTCTACTAGTCTCACCACTCAAGCCTTTTCCCACTCAAATTCTCAAGGTTCTTATCAAACTACTTCAAACAAATCAAGATCTTTATAGTGAAGAATTCATCAAGAATCAAGAATTGGACATTTTTATATGAGAAATACAATGAACACAATGAAATTCTAATGAAGAAACACACAAGGACAGAATATGTATCTCAAAGAATAGGAACTACCCAAAACATTAGCCAAAAGATCCCAATATGAAATAAGAACAACTTCAACACTTAATCCCAAGATTAATCAAGAAGCAAAGATATTAACCTTGTATAGTAGAATGAACCACAATGGAATAGTAATGAACAAGATGCAAATATTTCAATACTGAAAATTTCAAGACTCCTTTTGTTTTCTTTTTTTTTTTCAGAACCTTTTCTCTTCTTTTTTTTCCTTTTTTTTTAAAGATTATTTCTTTTTTTTTGGAGTCTAGCACGAAATAGAATAAGAAAGATAAAATGTAGGATATCTTAAACTCAAAAATCCAAGAGTAGGAACCTTGCCCAACCTAGTTGACAAAACCCACTACTACTATGAACCAAGATATCAAGAACACCCAAAAGAAAGTCGAAAACAAAGAAAATAAAATGATATGCAAACCTGGACTAGAACTAGCTCTGATACCAAATGATATGAACTCCGCCCCGCAATGGACGAAGCCCAATACTGAGTTGAGATCCTAGGATCGTTCTACAGCAGGGATGTTAGATGAAATGGTAGAATGATGCCACAACCAACTATGGATTGAAGGTTGATAAGTCGGGAAGAACGCCACAAGCTAGAGAAAGCTTGATAAGTTCAAAATAGTTCTCAAAGAACCAAGAGATTAATCTCACAAATATAATATTCAAGTCTGAATGTTATGGACGTTTTACATCATATAAATATGAAGGAAACCCTAATTTTAAAGTTACATAAAACAAGAAAAACAATAATTAAAGCCTAGGAAACTTAAAAGGCTAATTAAGGCTTTTCTTGGAACTAATGGTAGTCAAATGAGTTGTACCAACACCAGCCTTTGTCTTCATGAATTCCATGAGCTTTTGAATGGTTTTTGATCTGCCTTTAAGCATTCCAAGAGGCCTTGACCGAAATTAATAGCCTTGAATAAAAACAGCCCATAATTGTTGACCAAGCTTGGGTGAACTTTGACCGGTTGAACCTAGCTTGGTTCTAGAGCTTCCATGGCTTGGTCTTGGCTGACTTAGGCTCCATTTCATGCATTATTCAGCCTCAAAACGAAATTCAAGTGAATCTAGGCTGAAACACAACACAAAGACTCAAAATAATGCAAAAACAATAAGTTGGGCAGATTGCACTTAGTTTGGGCAGATTGCATTTTCTTTTGTATTTGCTGCCCAAATGTGCACACCCATGCCACCTAATTGTGCTCCATGCTTGGCCCATCATTATCATTGACATTTATTATTGTAAGCCCACTTGGATACTCAACACAATCTGCTTGAGAAGATTGCAACTCCAAAGCCCTAACAATCAGCCCACTTAATGCATCCTTGAATTGTAGAGGATCCTTTAGACTTGCGGCTTGATTCTCATCAAATGCTATCTTCAACTTCAAATTTGTCACAGACAAGGCTGATTTTCAGTCATTTTCTTTGGAAGACACTTTTGTAATACTTTATCCACTTTATGTTCGCGTATTAGTTACATGTCCATAACTCTATATATAGGGAGTTGTAGCAAAACTTTAGAGGGGACGGGAGGAATATTCTAGACTAGTTAACCGACTTTTGATTTCCAGAGCTGGAATTTTCTCTCGTTTGAGTTTTCTCACTCTATTTTCTCTCTCTACGGATTTGATCTCCATTTTCATTTACGATCGAGAATTGGAACCGATAATTGTAATTTTTTTTTCTCAATCAAGGAAGCTTTTACGGATTATCTTCGTATTGGAAGCAATTGAAGCTGAGTACTTGGTAAATTCTTCCTAATTGATGAATATGAATTGCTATTTGTTAAATTTTGAGGATCGTGAACTGAAAATGGCATTTTGTGGCTAAATTGCTATGTCCTAGGGTTTTGATCCGGATGTAATGTAAATAGATTACGTATTGCCTTACGATTGAATTAATTCATTCAGAATAAACTTATACTGATAAATATTGTTAAATCTTGTTAAAATTCACGCATTTGAGCTCTTGTTGCCTGAATCACCCTTCGATTGTAATCGCCATGTTAAGTCGGAGTTTAATTTTGCGAGAGGAGTTATAATGTTTGAATTGAGAACAAACAGTATGGTAGATGAGTCTTCTTACTTGATTTTTGAGATCATGAACCAAAACGCGGTCGACATGCCGGTGGAGGTTTGTTGAGTGTTTAGAGACAAGTGAGAGGAGATCTTTGGAGTTTCGTGAAGACGATCGGAATTAGGTTCGGCCTTGTCATAGGAAAACCTAAATTTTGCACGCAATAGTAATGAAACTTAGAAGGTTGGGATTCTGCGGGATTAATTCTTCACTTTAGGCCTCACCAAGGGAAATTGTGAAGTCAGAGATTGTAGAGGATGAAGCGGTCGCCATGCCAGTCATAGTCTATGCTCTCAAGAGGTTCGATCCCCTTTAGGTCATCAATTGAATCAACTGTAAGGCAATTACGTAGTTAATTTGCATGTTCATCCGGAAAGAGACTCTCGGACATATTTCTCATACTCGTTAACTCATTTCTGTGTTCTCCTTTAGTTAACATTTCATTTTTCAACTGTTCTTGTGTGTTACTATTGTCTTTTAATTTGTGAAACTAAACTTGTGAATTTCCTGGAGCATTTTATTAGAATTCTTGAACTACTCCTTCCCTAAGGATACGATTCCCTATTCCCCACATCTACACTAGTTTTAGGGATTAAATTGAGTTGTATACGACTAGCATATCATTTTGGGAGCATTGTTTGAAGTGTTTGAAGGCTGATTTGGTGTAAAGGACTTCGGCTTTGTGGAAGGCGTGAAAGGAGTTGAGTTCGGCTGATAGCAATCCATCCACATCCTTGGTGCCAAAGCCGAGCTTAGATGATCCCTTGAAGAATCTTGATGGACCAATGACAAGATCAAGGAGCAAAAGGATGAAAGAAGCTTTGCACACTTTGTTGTCATCACACTTTGGTGACTTGGAGGCCGAGATGTGCACATCATCTCATCATGGTGTTCTTTGGCATGTTTCTTCAATTACCATTCAAGAAGAAGTTCCTCAAAGATCTACATTGGAGCTTAAGGAAATTCCACCTTGAAGAAGCAAGCTAAGGCCGAGAAGAATTTAAGTCCAAGAAAGGCGTGTCTTTGGGCTTCATTAGGTGGTTCACGCCCTTTAATTACTTTAGGGTTTTATTTTGTTGTTAATTAATTAAGTCCAAAACACTTAATGTGGGCTTTAATTAATTGGTAGTTTAATAAATTACTTGGCCCAATTATCTTGCATGATAATGGCAAGTAAAGCAAATCCTTTTTGGACAAGGATTTGGTAGTTAGTTGTAGTTTCCTTTTCCAATTTGGAAAGTTGATTAGTTTAGGAAACAAGAAGCCAAAACACGTTTTGCTTCTTCATTAAAAACTGTCTAACCTAATCCTTTTACAACTTGGATTAGTTAGTTAGCTAGTTTGTTAAGAAGTCAAGTTGTACTTTGCAACTACTAGGGTTTATTTCCTTTTCCTTCTTGGCATGGCCGAAACTCATCCCCTATAAAAAGGAGATGCATGTAACGTTTTTACACAATAAGTTGGTGAATAAAATTGAGTTTTTAGCTTTGCTAAAATTCGTGATTTAACTCCTTGAGTTGTTCAAAGCCTTGAAGAGTTATTTAACTGTTCATTGTAGTTAATCCCCTTTAGCGTGACCTATAGGAGATTACACCAATTGTTCTTTATTTAAAGAGCAGGCCTAATTAACTTGTTTAACTGATTGAATTTTCATAGGTTAAATTAAGTTCATTAGTAATAAAACGTGAAGTTTTGATTTACTCAATTCCTGGCGTTTTTCCTTTGATTTCGTTCCATCCAATTTTTTGTTCTTGTTGTGGATTATCTTGGTAAGAGCAACACGGTCCTATAGCTTGTGTGGGCGATTCGAATTTGGTCCAGGAGTTGGAGCCTCGGTCATACAACATTCGCATCAATTGGTATCAGAGAACAAGTTGTTGCCCAAGAAAATTCAGGTTAATCCGTTTTCAATTCTTCCGCAAAATTTCTGTTCTTGTTGTGTCAATTCTGCCCGTTTTTTTGTGTCAATTTTCTGCAGTTTTGCTGGCATCTTTCTTGCTGTTATTTGGTGTTCTTCTTGCTGTCCAAAGTCGATACATATTCACCCATTAAAATCACCAAAATCGCATGCAACAAATCATTCACAATCTGCCCGAATTTGTTCATTGTTGTGTCGTCTGAATTCTGCTCTTTTTGACGTCGTTTCTGCCATAATTTTTGCTCATTCTTTTCTGCCATTTTTTTTTGTGTCTTAATTGCTGTCTTAATTCGTGCTTAATTCAGTCCTTAATTCTGTCCAAAATCGCATGAACATTGAGTCAATACATTCTGCCCGAAATCGTCTAAATTGAGTCTATCTTCTTTTGCGATTTTTGTGTTGTTTCTTGCTGTTTCTTGTTGCGTCTTCTTGCTGTCTTTTGGTGTTAAATTCTGCACTCTTTTGTCATAATCATAGTGTAGGATTCTTGAAGTTTTCTTTGCTGTTTTCACGTCATAACATTGTTAGGGTTTCGTGTGTCAAACTAGGGTTTCATAACTAGGGTTTCTAGGTCAAGTTTTCATAACTTTCTTGATTCTTATCCGTTTCTTGATTTTCTTTTTGCGTTTGATTCTTTATCTTGTCCACCATATATTGAGTTTTGATCAAACTTTTACTCCACTCGAAAAAGATAAGTTCTTGATAACTTTCTTGAACTTCTTGATTTTCTTGAAAACTCAAAGTGGTCAAAATTGAATTCTTGAGTTGGATTCTTGATCTTTGTCTTGAATCTTGATATTCTTGTTAAAGTGGCACATCCGAATTCATTGTCCTTGGTGAGTTAATAAAGTTTGAAGTTTTTAAGGTTGTTAAGACAAGAAGACAAAACATTCTTAAACCTAAATCCTAGGTTGTTGTCTTCAAACCTTAATTTTTGTGGTGTTTAAGGTTCTTGTCCGAACCTAGTATTTTGATTGGTCCAAGGTTTATGTTCAAACCTTAAAAGTGTAATTTTGTCCTTTGTTGTCCGAAGTTAAAAAAAAAAAAAAAAACAAAAAAACAAAAAAAACAAAAAAACAAAAAAAACAAAAAAAAAAAATAGTCGGACTTTATTTATTGTTATTATTTTCTGTTATTTAATTATTTAATTTATTTTTGAAAAGAACACATTGTTCTTAACTTGTTTCTTGAAAACCACCTTGGATTAAAAGTGCCATAAATTTTTCAATACAACTCGGAATTAGTTGATTCAAAAACCAATCTCTTTGTTTTGAAATCTAGTTTCTGAATTTCTTAGTTTCTGGTGGTAAATCAAATTATAACTTTCACGTGTTCTAAACACTCTTGACGTGATTTCTTGTTAATCTCTTGATTTGATTTGTGAAAATTTGTGTGTGGAACTTGCTGATTGAGATCTTGCTATTAAAGTAATTGAACTTTGGTGAATCTTAATAACCCCACAGATTCATTAATTGAGAGTAGTAGCTAGGTTAAACAAGAGAGAACACTACCCAAAAAGAGAGGAGAGTACCTACTACCTATAGTGAGGAACCCGAGAGGTATATCTATATATTTTCTTGTGTTTTCTTTGCTAACTTGCAGGTACTAATGGAGGAAGGTGATAAAACTCCTAAAGGTTCTAAACCTATTACCGATGCTCAACAAAAGTTTGCTAATGAAGTACTCTTTGATATGCTTCAAAAACTCACTCTTCGACTTGATAACATTGAGTCATCAACTAAAAGCACTACCGAAAGGAAGCTTAAATTTGAGGAGTATGATGATTTCGATGATGAAAATGATGAGGAAAAAGATGAGGAATATACGAGCTCTTCTAAAGGTGATAAGTCTAAAGTTTCCATTGAATCTGTTAAACTCACCATCTCTACTTTTCATGGTAAATCAGATCCCGAAGCTTTCTTTGATTGGGTTCGAGATTTGGAACACTATTTTGAAGGTAATGATGTCCCCGAGAAAAGGCAATATCGAATTGCTTTTATGCATCTTAAAGACTATGCTAGTCTTTGGTGGGATCAAGTTGTTCGTTCTAGGAGACAAGATGGTGAAAGGCCAGTTAAGACTTGGACTCAAATGAAGGCAATCATGAGAAAGAAGTATGTTCCTTCACACTTTAATAGAGAGCTCAACCGAAAATTGCATACTCTTGTGCAAGGTAGCCGAACAGTTGAAGATTACTATCATGAGATGGAATCTTTGATGATTAAAGCCAATATTCAAGAAGACCCCGACACAACCATTGAGAGATTTCTTAGAGGTATGAATCCCGAATTGGCTTATCAAGTTGATCTTCAAAGTTACATTGATATTAATGAACTTGTTCACAAAGCTATCAAAATTGAGAAGCATATGAAGGGTAAAGGGCGAAATTTTCAACAACCATTGCCGCCTTGGAGGAGAGATCAAAAGCCGACTTTTACACCTCCACCAAAACCGAAAGTTTTCAACCAAAATCAGCCTTCAAACACTTCAAGTAATGCTCCCAAAACAGTCCGCAACCTTGCTGAATCTTCAACTAAGGTGACGCCTAAACCAAATGAAAGATTGAGGGACATTAGATGTTACAAGTGTCAAGGTTATGGCCATTATCAAAGTGACTGCCCAACCAAAAAGTTGATGATAATTCGTGATAATGGAGAGGTTGAAAGTGATGAAGAATGTGCCGACATGCCACCACTTGAAGAGAAGTACCAAAGTGATGAAGATAGTGAAGATCTTATTTACAATGTTGGTGATTTCTCATTGGTTACTCGCCGAGTCTTGAATGCACAACCACGAGTTGAAGATGATTTGTCTCAAAGGGAAAACATCTTTCACGCTAGATGCATGGTTCAAGGTAAGACTTGTAGCTTGATTATTGATAG
Organism: Ophiorrhiza pumila; assembly: GCA_016586305.1. NCBI lineage: Eukaryota > Viridiplantae > Streptophyta > Magnoliopsida > Gentianales > Rubiaceae > Ophiorrhiza > Ophiorrhiza pumila. The sequence goes on from BLIW01000010.1 coordinate 19,082,874, forward strand.
TGGAAGTTGTACCAATGTGGCAAGCACATTAATTGTTAAGAAGCTTAACTTGACTTGCATGAAACATCCAAATCCATATAAGCTTCAATGGCTTAATAACACTGCCGAGAGTAAGGTGACTAAACAAGTTAAATTTTCTATGTCCATTGGAAAGTATGTTGATGATATTGTTTGTGATGTTGTACCAATGGAAGCTAGTCACATATTACTTGGTTGTCCATGGCAATTTGACCGAGATGTTACATATCATGCAAGGAAGAATTATTATTCTTTTGATTATCATGGCCGAAAGTACAATCTAAGGGCTTTGAGTCCGAGCCAAGCTTTTGAAGATCAATCAAGGATTGTGCAATCTTGCCGTGAAATGGAAGCAAAAGAGAAGAAGGAACAAGAAGATAAAAAGAATGTAACTAGTGTAGGCCGAACCAATGATTCTAAATCTTGTAATAGCCGAAATAGTAGTTCTTCTAAATCTTGTTATTTTGCTTCTAAGAGTGATGTAAAGAGAGCAATACTAGATAGGCATTCATTGTATTTGATGATCCGCAAGGACTTTGTACTTATTGTTGATAGTGATCACCTTGCTTCTTTGCCTAGTGTTGTTTTGTCTCTTTTACAGGAATTCAATGACGTGTTTCCCGAGGACTTACCACACGGATTGCCACCTATTAGAGGTATTGAACATCAAATTGATTTCATACCTGGGGCGCAAATTCCCAACCGTCCTGCATATAGAGCAAATCCTGAGGAAACAAAGGAGATTCAACGTCAAGTGGATGAACTCCTTGACAAAGGTATTGTACGTGAATCTCTAAGTCCTTGTTCCGTTCCAGTCATTTTAGTTCCTAAAAAGGATGAATCTTGGAGAATGTGTGTTGATTGTCGTGCCATAAATAAAATCACCATTAAGTATAGACATCCAATTCCTAGATTAGATGATATGCTTGATGAATTGTATGGTTCTTCTATTTTCACCAAGATTGATTTAAAAAGTGGCTACTATCAAATTAGAATGAAAGAAGGTGATGAATGGAAAACAGCCTTTAAAACAAAGTATGGATTGTATGAATGGTTAGTCATGCCTTTTGGTCTAACTAATGCACCTAGTACTTTTATGAGGCTCATGAATCACGTTTTTAGGTCTTTCATTGGTAAGTTTGTTGTGGTCTATTTTGATGACATCCTTATTTATAGCAAATCACTTGATGAGCATGTTGAACATTTAAAACAAGTGTTTGTTATATTGCGTGAGAACCGATTGTATGCTAACCTCAAAAAGTGTTCTTTTTGCATGGAATCAATTGTCTTTTTGGGTTATGTTGTTAGTTCTCAAGGTATTTCTGTTGATGAGTCAAAAGTCAAGGCTATTGATGAGTGGCCGAGACCTAAGAATGCTAGTGAAGTTAGGAGTTTTCATGGTTTAGCAAGTTTTTATAGAAGGTTTGTTAAAGACTTTAGTACTATAGCTGCACCTTTGAATGAACTTGTTAAAAAGAACGTTACTTTTGAATGGAAACAAGAGCATGAAGACGCCTTCACTAAGTTAAAGTACATGTTGACTCACGCCCCTTTACTTTCATTGCCTAATTTTCATAAAGCTTTTGAGATACACTGTGATGCCTCCGGGATTGGTATCGGTGCTGTTTTGATGCAGGAATCAAGGCCCGTGGCTTACTTTAGTGAAAAGCTTAATGGGGCAGCTTTAAAGTATACAACTTATGACAAGGAGTTGTATGCTTTGGTAAGGTCATTACAGGTTTGGCAACATTACTTATGGCCTAAAGAGTTTATAATTCATTCTGATCATGAAAGCCTTAAATTCTTAAAGACTCAAGGTAAATTGAATAAGAGGCATGCTAAATGGTTAGAATTTATTGAAACTTTTCCATATGTGATTAAGTATAAATCTGGTCAAGATAATATTGTAGCTGATGCATTGTCTAGACGTTATTCTTTGTTCACCTATATGCATGCTAAGTTACTTGGATTTGATTTGATAAAAGATTTGTACAAAAATGACAATGATTTTTCTGCCGCCTTTAATGATTATGCTTCAAAGCCGAATGGTGACTTTTATTTGCATGATGGTTTCTTATTTCGTAAGGATAAATTGTGCATACCCCTTTGTTCCATTCGTGATTTACTTGTTAAGGAGACCCATGGGGGAGGGTTGATGGGGAATTTTGGTATTGCTAAAACACTTGCTGTTTTGAATGAACACTTTTATTGGCCTAACATGATTAAAGATGTGAAAAGTGTTTGTGATAAATGTATTGTGTGTAAACAAGCCAAATCGAAAATTTTGCCTCATGGATTGTATACACCTTTGCCTGTTCCTAGTCATCCTTGGATTGATATTTCTATGGATTTTGTACTTGGATTGCCTAGATCACGCAATGGTAAAGATAGCATATTTGTAGTAGTGGATCGATTTAGTAAAATGGCACATTTTATTGCATGTTCCAAAACTAATGATGCTACACATATTGCTGATTTGTTCTTTAAGGAAGTTGTTAGATTGCATGGCATTCCACAAAGTATTGTTAGTGATAGGGATGTTAAGTTCTTGTCTCACTTTTGGCGTACTTTATGGAATAAGTTAGGCACTAAATTGTTGTTTTCTACTGTTGCACATCCACAAACTGATGGACAAACTGAAGTAGTTAACCGCACTTTGTCTACCTTGTTTCGAGCCATCATTCAAAGAAACTTAAAGAATTGGGAAAGTTGTCTTCCACATATTGAGTTTGCATATAATAGAACTTTTCATAGTTCTACATCTTGTTCGCCATTTGCGGTTGTTTATGGTTTCAATCCTTTAACTCCACTTGATATTTTGCCTTTGCCTATTAATGAGTTTGTTAATGTTGAAGGTAAAAAGAAAGCTGAATTTATTAAGGAGTTACATGAAAGGGTTCGAAATACTATTGAAAGGCGTAATGAACAATATGCACAACAAGCCAATAGAGGAAGAAAGAGAGTGATTTTCGAACCTGGTGATTGGGTTTGGATTCACTTGAGGAAGGAAAGGTTTCCTGACAAGAGGAAGTCTAAACTTCATCCAAGAGGAGATGGTCCTTTTCGAATTTTGGAAAGGATAGGAGATAATGCATACAAAGTCGAGCTTCCAAGTGAGTATGGCAATGTTTCATCTACATTCAATGTTTCTGATTTATCTTTGTTTGATGTAGGTGATTCGAGGACGAATCTTTTCGAGGAGGGAGGGAATGATAGCAATCCATCCACATCCTTGGTGCCAAAGCCGAGCTTAGATGATCCCTTGAAGAATCTTGATGGACCAATGACAAGATCAAGGAGCAAAAGGATGAAAGAAGCTTTGCACACTTTGTTGTCATCACACTTTGGTGACTTGGAGGCCGAGATGTGCACATCATCTCATCATGGTGTTCTTTGGCATGTTTCTTCAATTACCATTCAAGAAGAAGTTCCTCAAAGATCTACATTGGAGCTTAAGGAAATTCCACCTTGAAGAAGCAAGCTAAGGCCGAGAAGAATTTAAGTCCAAGAAAGGCGTGTCTTTGGGCTTCATTAGGTGGTTCACGCCCTTTAATTACTTTAGGGTTTTATTTTGTTGTTAATTAACTAAGTCCAAAACACTTAATGTGGGCTTTAATTAATTGGTAGTTTAATAAATTACTTGGCCCAATTATCTTGCATGATAATGGCAAGTAAAGCAAATCCTTTTTGGACAAGGATTTGGTAGTTAGTTGTAGTTTCCTTTTCCAATTTGGAAAGTTGATTAGTTTAGGAAACAAGAAGCCAAAACACGTTTTGCTTATTCATTAAAAACTGTCTAACCTAATCCTTTTACAACTTGGATTAGTTAGTTAGCTAGTTTGTTAAGAAGTCAAGTTGTACTTTGCAACTACTAGGGTTTATTTCCTTTTCCTTCTTGGCATGGCCGAAACTCATCCCCTATAAAAAGGAGATGCATGTAACGTTTTTACACAATAAGTTGGTGAATAAAATTGAGTTTTTAGCTTTGCTAAAATTCGTGAATTAACTCCTTGAGTTGTTCAAAGCCTTGAAGAGTTATTTAACTGTTCATTGTAGTTAATCCCCTTTAGCGTGACCTATAGGAGATTACACCAATTGTTCTTTATTTAAAGAGCAGGCCTAATTAACTTGTTTAACTGATTGAATTTTCATAGGTTAAATTAAGTTCATTAGTAATAAAACGTGAAGTTTTGATTTACTCAATTCCTGGCATTTTTCCTTTGATTTCGTTCCATCCAATTTTGTGTTCTTGTTGTGGATTATCTTGGTAAGAGCAACACGGTCCTATAGCTTGTGTGGGCGATTCGAATTTGGTCCAGGAGTTGGAGCCTCGGTCATACAACATTCGCATCATCGGCTTTTGATCTCTTCTCCAAGGTAGCACCTTAGACCACTCGAATCTTGATAGCTTTGTGAACAAGTTCTGATATGAATGATCACAAGGCAGCACCTTAGACCACTCGAATCCACCTCATTTGGACCGTTGCTTACCAAACTCGAACCAAGAACAAGAATCACAAATATGCGGAATTACACGAAAACAGAAATTAAAAAGATATTGACACGAAAAGATTTGATATGAAGTAATCAAACCCCACGTATGAATCAAAAGGATTCGGCCAACCTATGAAAATTCAAAGGCTAAACAAATCAGTTTGGCTTGTTCTTTGAATCAAGAACTTGTAAGTTCACCTAAAGGTCTCAGCTTCTAGGTTCACGGTTCTTATGAAAACTCAATTAAACTTAATTGAATTAATTCACGTTTTGCTTCACAACTTTTCAAGGCTGTAAAAACACTTTAGCAAAGCTAAACTTTTATCAAAATTCATCATAAGAAAAAACGTTAAAGGAGCCCCCTTTTATAGGGAGAAATTCGGCTCTTACAATGAAAAACCCTAACTCAAGTCAATTACAACTTGACTTCTAAGCTAGCAAACTTTCCATATTGGAATTGGAAACTAACAACTAACAAACTAATCCTTTTCTAATAAGGATTAGGGCACACGGTTTTAACAAGGTGGCCAAACACGTTTTGGCTTCCTTTGTTTCCTAAACTATGAAGAAGCAAAACTCAATTTGACTTCTTAAGTTTCCTAAACTTTTACTTGCCATTATCATGCAAGATAATTGGATCAAGTAATTACTTGCTGATATGAATGATCAAGATGCAGCACCTTGGACCACTCGAAACCACCTCCTTTGGACCGTTGCTTACCAAATTATCACGAACAAGAACAAGAACCAACAAGGTGCGGAATTAACAAACAAAGAAAGTAAAAGATATTGACACGAAAAGATTTAATATGAAGCAATCAAACCCCCACGTATGAATCAAAAAGATTCGGATCACCTATGAAAATTCATAAGCTAAACAAATCAGTTTGGCTTGTTCTTTGAATCAAGAACTTGTAAGTTCACCTAAAGGTCTTAGCTTCTAGGTTCACGGTTCTTATGAAAACTCAATTAAACTTAATTGAATTAATTCACGTCTTTACAACTTTTCAAGGCTGCAAAATTCTTTAGCAAAGCTAAACTTTTATCAAATTTCAACATATCTAAAAAACGTTACAATGGTGGCCTTTTATAGAGGCAAAAATCGGCCAACCCTTGTAAAACCCTAGCTTAATTCAATTCCAACTTGAATTCTAAGCTATCTAACTTTCCATATTGGAATTGGAAACTAACAACTAACCAACTAATCCTTTTCCAAAAAGGATTGCGACACACGGACTTAAATGGTGGCCAAATACAATTTGGCTTCCTTTGTTTCCTAAACTATGAAGAAGCAAAACTCAAATTGACTTCTTAACTTTCCTAAACTTTTACTTGCCTTTATCATGCAAGATAATTGGGCCAAGTAAACTTATTAATTTCGAAATTCCAAGCCCATAAATAACAAATATAAAATGTCACTTTGGGCTTAAAAATAACATTAAAATAAAAAACCTAATTTAATTAACACAAAGGCGTGATCCATTAAGCAAAGCCCAAGCACACCTTCTTTGAACTTCATTGTGATTGATCCATCTCTTCATGGATTGTGAGAGAAGAGATATTCCATAAAGCTCCATTGGTGGAAGATGCTTGGACCGGATCATGATTGTCTTCAAAGATGTCCAATTCTTCACAATGAGTTATCAATAATGCTTGCAACGCCTCCTTCATCTTCTTGCTCCTTGATCTTGTCATTGGACCATCAAGATTTGTCAATGGATGAACACTTGAAGTCGGCTTTGGCATGGACATGGATGGATTGCTATCATTAGCCCATAATTAAAACATAAAAACTTAAGCCCATAATTAAATGTTTAATGGATTTAATTATTACAACTTAAAAATAAATCCTAAATTACTTCAAATTGCGTGATCCAAAATGGTAAAGCCCAAGCACGCCATCTTGGTCTTCAAAAGGTCCATGACTTCGCGACGGTAATCTGCCAGAATCACGTCACTCAATTTTGTATGCACGTTTGATGATGATAACCTCCGAATCTCGCAAAACGTAAAACATAAAAGTTGTAGCTCTATCTCTTATCGTTCCAGAGCTTCTTGAATCACCAAATTCAGAGTTATATCGAAAGAGATATGTCAAGAATACCAAACTATGGCAGAATCTTTCAGGATTAATAATTGATTTTAACACCATGGACATGGACACGGGCTCATTCTCATCATTCCCTCCCTCCTAGGAAAGGATTCGTCCTCGAATCTTGAAATTTAGCTCTAGGGTCAAACAGCAATATCACGAACTCCATAAGAATCAAGTCGAGTTGGAATGAAACAATTCTCGGCCAACAATGCATAATATTCTGCGTGATCAAAACAAGTGTATAAGATAAACTTTCTTTGGTAGAATATTTATGTATGCATGAAGCATATAAACACGATATTGTTAAAGAAAATTCATAACAATTATGCAAATAAACATCATGTATTAAATGAAACAATTTAATCTAATTTGCATCATGAAACAATATTAATACTTCGTGTAAAAACGAATTTAGCAATTTTGTCAATATGGAAGTATTTAAGATAAACTTAGTAATATCATGCATAGATACACCAGTACTAGCACAGACAACAATTGCATTACTAACATGGAATGTAAGAAAAGAACTTAAACATATATGAATGCAATTACAAATATTACCCAAGGATGCATAAGAATATTCATAACAACTAAACATATATGCATCTCGGATGGAATGTATGATAGCAATCCATCCACATCCTTGGTGCCAAAGCCGAGCTTAGATGATCCCTTGAAGAATCTTGATGGACCAATGACAAGATCAAGGAGCAAAAGGATGAAAGAAGCTTTGCACACTTTGTTGTCATCACACTTTGGTGACTTGGAGGCCGAGATGTGCACATCATCTCATCATGGTGTTCTTTGGCATGTTTCTGCAATTACCATTCAAGAAGAAGTTCCTCAAAGATCTACATTGGAGCTTAAGGAAATTCCACCATGAAGAAGCAAGCTAAGGCCGAGAAGAATTTAAGTCCAAGAAAGGCGTGTCTTTGGGCTTCATTAGGTGGTTCACGCCCTTTAATTACTTTAGGGTTTTATTTTGTTGTTAATTAATTAAGTCCAAAACACTTAATGTGGGCTTTAATTAATTGGTAGTTTAATAAATTACTTGGCCCAATTATCTTGCATGATAATGGCAAGTAAAGCAAATCCTTTTTGGACAAGGATTTGGTAGTTAGATGTAGTTTCCTTTTCCAATTTGGAAAGTTGATTAGTTTAGGAAACAAGAAGCCAAAACACGTTTTGCTTCTTCATTAAAAACTGTCTAACCTAATCCTTTTACAACTTGGATTAGTTAAGTTAGCTAGTTTGTTAAGAAGTCAAGTTGTACTTTGCAACTACTAGGGTTTATTTCCTTTTCCTTCTTGGCATGGCCGAAACTCATCCCCTTTAAAAAGGAGATGCATGTAACGTTTTTACACAATAAGTTGGTGAATAAAATTGAGTTTTTAGCTTTGCTAAAATTCGTGAATTAACTCCTTGAGTTGTTCAAAGCCTTGAAGAGTTATTTAACTGTTCATTGTAGTTAATCCCCTTTAGCGTGACCTATAGGAGATTACACCAATTGTTCTTTATTTAAAGAGCAGGCCTAATTAACTTGTTTAACTGATTGAATTTTCATAGGTTAAATTAAGTTCATTAGTAATAAAACGTGAAGTTTTGATTTACTCAATTCCTAGCGTTTTTCCTTTGATTTCGTTCCATCCAATTTTGTGTTCTTGTTGTGGATTATCTTGGTAAGAGCAACACGGTCCTATAGCTTGTGTGGGAGATTCGAATTTGGTCCAGGAGCTGGAGCCTCGATCATACAACATTCGCATCAATTGGTATCAGAGCACAAGTTGTTGCCCAAGAAAATTCAGGTTAATCCGTTTTCAATTCTTCCACAAAATTTCTGTTCTTGTTGCGTCAATTCTGCCCGTTTTTTGTGTCAATTTTCTGCAGTTTTGCTGGCATCTTTCTTGCTGTTATTTGGTGTTCTTCTTGCTGTCCAAAGTCGATACATATTCACCCATTAAAATCACCAAAATCGCATGCAACAAATCATTCACAATCTGCCCGAATTTGTTCATTGTTGTGTCGTCTGAATTCTGCTCTTTTTGACGTCGTTTCTGCCATAATTTTTGCTCATTCTTTTCTGCCATTTTTTTTTGTGTCTTAATTGCTGTCTTAATTCGTGCTTAATTCAGTTCTTAATTCTGTCCAAAATCGCATGAACATTGAGTCAATACATTCTGCCCGAAATCGTCTAAATTGAGTCTATCTTCTTTTGCGATTTTTGTGTTGTTTCTTGCTGTTTCTTGTTGCGTCTTCTTGCTGTCTTTTGGTGTTAAATTCTGCACTCTTTTGTCATAATCATAGTGTAGGATTCTTGAAGTTTTCTTTGCTGTTTTCACGTCATAACATTGTTAGGGTTTCGTGTGTCAAACTAGGGTTTCATAACTAGGGTTTCTAGGTCAAGTTTTCATAACTTTCTTGATTCTTATCCGTTTCTTGATTTTCTTTTTGCGTTTGATTCTTTATCTTGTCCACCATATATTGAGTTTTGATCAAACTTTTACTCCACTCGAAAAAGATAAGTTCTTGATAACTTTCTTGAACTTCTTGATTTTCTTGAAAACTCAAAGTGGTCAAAATTGAATTCTTGAGTTGGATTCTTGATCTTTGTCTTGAATCTTGATATTCTTGTTAAAGTGGCACATCCGAATTCATTGTCCTTGGTGAGTTAATAAAGTTTGAAGTTTTTAAGGTTGTTAAGACAAGAAGACAAAACATTCTTAAACCTAAATCCTAGGTTGTTGTCTTCAAACCTTAATTTTTGTGGTGTTTAAGGTTCTTGTCCGAACCTAGTATTTTGATTGGTCCAAGGTTTATGTTCAAACCTTAAAAGTGTAATTTTGTCCTTTGTTGTCCGAAGTTAAAAAAAAAAAAAAAAAAAAAAAAAAAAACAAAAAAAAAAAAAAAAAAAAAAAAACAAAAAAAAAATAGTCGGACTTTATTTATTGTTATTATTTTCTGTTATTTAATTATTTAATTTATTTTTGAAAAGAACACATTGTTCTTAACTTGTTTCTTGAAAACCACCTTGGATTAAAAGTGCCATAACTTTTTCAATACAACTCGGAATTAGTTGATTCAAAAACCAATCTCTTTGTTTTGAAATCTAGTTTCTGAATTTCTTAGTTTCTGGTGGTAAATCAAATTATAACTTTCAAGTGTTCTAAACACTCTTGACGTGATTTCTTGTTACATCTCCTGATTTGATTTGTGAAAATTTGTGTGTGGAACTTGCTGATTGAGATCTTGCTATTAAAGTAATTGAACTTTGGTGAATCTTAATAACCCCACATATTCATTAATTGAGAGTAGTAGCTAGGTTAAACAAGAGAGAACACTACCCAAAAAGAGAGGAGAGTACCTACTACCTATAGTGAGGAACCCGAGAGGTATATCTATATATTTTCTTGTGTTTTCTTTGCTAACTTGCAGGTACTAATGGAGGAAGGTGATAAAACTCCTAAAGGTTCTAAACCTATTACCGATGCTCAACAAAAGTTTGCTAATGAAGTACTCTTTGATATGCTTCAAAAACTTACTCTTCGACTTGATAACATTGAGTCATCAACTAAAAGCACTACCGAAAGGAAGCTTAAATTTGAGGAGCATGATGATTTCGATGATGAAAATGATGAGGAAAAAGATGAGGAATATACGTGCTCTTCTAAAGGTGATAAGTCTAAAGTTTCCATTGAATCTGTTAAACTCACCATCTCTACTTTTCATGGTAAATCAGATCCCGAAGCTTTCTTTGATTGGGTTCGAGATTTGGAACACTATTTTGAAGGTAATGATGTCCCCGAGAAAAGGCAATATCGAATTGCTTTTATGCATCTTAAAGACTATGCTAGTCTTTGGTGGGATCAAGTTGTTCGTTCTAGGAGACAAGATGGTGAAAGGCCAGTTAAGACGGACTCAAATGAAGGCAATCATGAGAAAGAAGTATGTTCCTTCACACTTTAATAGAGAGCTCAACCGAAAATTGCATACTCTTGTGCAAGGTAGCCGAACAGTTGAAGATTACTATCATGAGATGGAATCTTTGATGATTAAAGCCAATATTCAAGAAGACCCCGACACAACCATTGAGAGATTTCTTAGAGGTATGAATCCCGAATTGGCTTATCAAGTTGATCTTCAAAGTTACATTGATATTAATGAACTTGTTTACAAAGCTATCAAAATTGAGAAGCATATGAAGGGTAAAGGGCGAAATTTTCAACAACCATTGCCGCCTTGGAGGAGAGATCAAAAGCCGACTTTTACACCTCCACCAAAATCGAAAGTTTTCAACCAAAATCAGCCTTCAAACACTTCAAGTAATGCTCCCAAAACAGTCCGCAACCTTGCTGAATCTTCAACTAAGGTGACGCCTAAACCAAATGAAAGATTGAGGGACATTAGATGTTACAAGTGTCAAGGTTATGGCCATTATCAAAGTGACTGCCCAACCAAAAAGTTGATGATAATTCGTGATAATGGAGAGGTTGAAAGTGATGAAGAATGTGCCGACATGCCACCACTTGAAGAGAAGTACCAAAGTGATGAAGATAGTGAAGATCTTATTTACAATGCTGGTGATTTCTCATTGGTTACTCGCCGAGTCTTGAATGCACAACCACGAGTTGAAGATGATTTGTCTCAAAGGGAAAACATCTTTTACGCTAGATGCATGGTTCAAGGTAAGACTTGTAGCTTGATTATTGATAGTGGAAGTTGTACCAATGTGGCAAGCACATTAATTGTTAAGAAGCTTAACTTGACTTGCATGAAACATCCAAATCCATATAAGCTTCAATGGCTTAATAACACTGCCGAGAGTAAGGTGACTAAACAAGTTAAATTTTCTATGTCCATTGGAAAGTATGTTGATGATATTGTTTGTGATGTTGTACCAATGGAAGCTAGTCACATATTACTTGGTCGTCCATGGCAATTTGACCAAGATGTTACATATCATGCAAGGAAGAATTATTATTCTTTTGATTATCATGGCCGAAAGTACAATCTAAGGGCTTTGAGTCCGAGCCAAGCTTTTGAAGATCAATCAAGGATTGTGCAATCTTGCCGTGAAATGGAAGCAAAAGAGAAGAAGGAACAAGAAAAAAAGAATGTAACTAGTGTAGGCCGAACCAATGATTCTAAATCTTGTAATAGCCGAAATAGTAGTTCTTCTAAATCTTGTTATTTTGCTTCTAAGAGTGATGTAAAGAGAGCAATACTAGATAGGCATTCATTGTATTTGATGATCCGCAAGGACTTTGTACTTATTGTTGATAGTGATCACCTTGCTTCTTTGCCTAGTGTTGTTTTGTCTCTTTTACAGGAATTCAATGACGTGTTTCCCGAGGACTTACCACACGGATTGCCACCTATTAGAGGTATTGAACATCAAATTGATTTCATACCTGGGGCGCAAATTCCCAACCGTCCTGCATATAGAGCAAATCCTGAGGAAACAAAGGAGATTCAACGTCAAGTGGATGAACTCCTTGACAAAGGTATTGTACGTGAATCTCTAAGTCCTTGTTCCGTTCCAGTCATTTTAGTTCCTAAAAAGGATGAATCTTGGAGAATGTGTGTTGATTGTCGTGCCATAAATAAAATCACCATTAAGTATAGACATCCAATTCCTAGATTAGATGATATGCTTGATGAATTGTATGGTTCTTCTATTTTCACCAAGATTGATTTAAAAAGTGGCTACTATCAAATTAGAATGAAAGAAGGTGATGAATGGAAAACAGCCTTTAAAACAAAGTATGGATTGTATGAATGGTTAGTCATGCCTTTTGGTCTAACTAATGCACCTAGTACTTTTATGAGGCTCATGAATCACGTTTTTAGGTCTTTCATTGGTAAGTTTGTTGTGGTCTATTTTGATGACATCCTAATTTATAGCAAATCACTTGATGAGCATGTTGAACATTTAAAACAAGTGTTTGTTATATTGCGTGAGAACCGATTGTATGCTAACCTCAAAAAGTGTTCTTTTTGCATGGAATCAATTGTCTTTTTGGGTTATGTTGTTAGTTCTCAAGGTATTTCTGTTGATGAGTCAAAAGTCAAGGCTATTGATGAGTGGCCGAGACCTAAGAATGCTAGTGAAGTTAGGTGTTTTCATGGTTTAGCAAGTTTTTATAGAAGGTTTGTTAAAGACTTTAGTACTATAGCTGCACCTTTGAATGAACTTGTTAAAAAGAACATTACTTTTGAATGGAAACAAGAGCATGAAGACGCCTTCACTAAGTTAAAGTACATGTTGACTCACGCCCCTTTACTTTCATTGCCTAATTTTCATAAAGCTTTTGAGATACACTGTGATGCCTCCGGGATTGGTATCGGTGCTGTTTTGATGCAGGAATCAAGGCCCGTGGCTTACTTTAGTGAAAAGCTTAATGGGGCAGCTTTAAAGTATGCAACTTATGACAAGGAGTTGTATGCTTTGGTAAGGTCATTACAGGTTTGGCAACATTACTTATGGCCTAAAGAGTTTATAATTCATTCTGATCATGAAAGCCTTAAATTCTTAAAGACTCAAGGTAAATTGAATAAGAGGCATGCTAAATGGTTAGAATTTATTGAAACTTTTCCATATGTGATTAAGTATAAATCTGGTCAAGATAATATTGTAGCTGATGCATTGTCTAGACGTTATTCTTTGTTCACCTATATGCATGCTAAGTTACTTGGATTTGATTTGATAAAAGATTTGTACAAAAATGACAATGATTTTTCTGCCGCCTTTAATGATTATGCTTCAAAGCCGAATGGTGACTTTTATTTGCATGATGGTTTCTTATTTCGTAAGGATAAATTGTGCATACCCCTTTGTTCCATTCGTGATTTACTTGTTAAGGAGACCCATGGGGGAGGGTTGATGGGGCATTTTGGTATTGCTAAAACACTTGCTGTTTTGAATGAACACTTTTATTGGCCTAACATGATTAAAGATGTGAAAAGTGTTTGTGATAAATGTATTGTGTGTAAACAAGCCAAATCGAAAATTTTGCCTCATGGATTGTATACACCTTTGCCTGTTCCTAGTCATCCTTGGATTGATATTTCTCTGGATTTTGTACTTGGATTGCCTAGATCACGCAATGGTAAAGATAGCATATTTGTAGTAGTGGATCGATTTAGTAAAATGGCACATTTTATTGCATGTTCCAAAACTAATGATGCTACACATATTGCTGATTTGTTCTTTAAGGAAGTTGTTAGATTGCATGGCATTCCACAAAGTATTGTTAGTGATAGGGATGTTAAGTTCTTGTCTCACTTTTGGCGTACTTTATGGAATAAGTTAGGCACTAAATTGTTGTTTTCTACTGTTGCACATCCACAAACTGATGGACAAACTGAAGTAGTTAACCGCACTTTGTCTACCTTGCTTCGAGCCATCATTCAAAGAAACTTAAAGAATTGGGAAAGTTGTCTTCCACATATTGAGTTTGCATATAATAGAACTTTTCATAGTTCTACATCTTGTTCGCCATTTGAGGTTGTTTATGGTTTCAATCCTTTAACTCCACTTGATATTTTGCCTTTGCCTATTAATGAGTTTGTTAATGTTGAAGGTAAAAAGAAAGCTGAATTTATTAAGGAGTTACATGAAAGGGTTCGAAATACTATTGAAAGGCGTAATGAACAATATGCACAACAAGCCAATAGAGGAAGAAAGAGAGTGATTTTCGAACCTGGTGATTGGGTTTGGATTCACTTGAGGAAGGAAAGGTTTCCTGACAAGAGGAAGTCTAAACTTCATCCAAGAGGAGATGGTCCTTTTCGAATTTTGGAAAGGATAGGAGATAATGCATACAAAGTCGAGCTTCCAAGTGAGTATGGCAATGTTTCATCTACATTCAATGTTTCTGATTTATCTTTGTTTGATGTAGGTGATTCGAGGACGAATCTTTTCGAGGAGGGAGGGAATGATAGCAATCCATCCACATCCTTGGTGCCAAAGCCGAGCTTAGATGATCCCTTGAAGAATCTTGATGGACCAATGACAAGATCAAGGAGCAAAAGGATGAAAGAAGCTTTGCACACTTTGTTGTCATCACACTTTGGTGACTTGGAGGCCGAGATGTGCACATCATCTCATCATGGTGTTCTTTGGCATGTTTCTTCAATTACCATTCAAGAAGAAGTTCCTCAAAGATCTACATTGGAGCTTAAGGAAATTCCACCTTGAAGAAGCAAGCTAAGGCCGAGAAGAATTTAAGTCCAAGAAAGGCGTGTCTTTGGGCTTCATTAGGTGGTTCACGCCCTTTAATTACTTTAGGGTTTTATTTTGTTGTTAATTAATTAAGTCCAAAACACTTAATGTGGGCTTTAATTAATTGGTAGTTTAATAAATTACTTGGCCCAATTATCTTGCATGATAATGGCAAGTAAAGCAAATCCTTTTTGGACAAGGATTTGGTAGTTAGATGTAGTTTCCTTTTCCAATTTGGAAAGTTGATTAGTTTAGGAAACAAGAAGCCAAAACACGTTTTGCTTCTTCATTAAAAACTGTCTAACCTAATCCTTTTACAACTTGGATTAGTTAAGTTAGCTAGTTTGTTAAGAAGTCAAGTTGTACTTTGCAACTACTAGGGTTTATTTCCTTTTCCTTCTTGGCATGGCCGAAACTCATCCCCTATAAAAAGGAGATGCATGTAACGTTTTTACACAATAAGTTGGTGAATAAAATTGAGTTTTTAGCTTTGCTAAAATTCGTGAATTAACTCCTTGAGTTGTTCAAAGCCTTGAAGAGTTATTTAACTGTTCATTGTAGTTAATCCCCTTTAGCGTGACCTATAGGAGATTACACCAATTGTTCTTTATTTAAAGAGCAGGCCTAATTAACTTGTTTAACTGATTGAATTTTCATAGGTTAAATTAAGTTCATTAGTAATAAAACGTGAAGTTTTGATTTACTCAATTCCTAGCGTTTTTCCTTTGATTTCGTTCCATCCAATTTTGTGTTCTTGTTGTGGATTATCTTGGTAAGAGCAACACGGTCCTATAGCTTGTGTGGGAGATTCGAATTTGGTCCAGGAGCTGGAGCCTCGATCATACAACATTCGCATCAATGTAAATCACAATAATATTGGAAACAAATTTCAAACATGTGAAAGTTATCAAATATGAAAATACAATTCCAAAGATTAGAATTAGAATGTATACAATCTAATAAATAGATGTAATCACAATACTTTACCTCTTGGAATTTAAAAGAAATTGAGAATTTAGATAACTTACCCACCAAGGGTTGAACTATTTGATTACCTGTTTGAACTTCATGAAATCGATTATGGAATCTAGTGAAAACAATATCTGTAAACTCTCGATTCCCATAACTAAAAGAAAAGTTAGTCCAACAAGTATATGCACTATAACCAACACTTTTATACACAAGAATTTGATTATGGTTGAAATTATTAACATAAAATTCAGAATTTAACTCATGTAATAAATAAGCAACATAACACACTAACAAACTATACATAGATTCATTCAATTCAAAGTACCTTGAAGTAACCATTGAAGAATTATGTAAATTAATTTGCTTATTAAAACACAAGATGTTAGACTCTTAAACACACTTAACAAAATTCCAAACCATTTGTGTTAAAGTATAGGGAAGCTTTTGAAATTGATTAAAAACAGTTTGAAAACTTTGAAACTCAACCGAATTGATAATAACAAAGTTCCTAACATTTTTAAAATCAAAATCAAGTAAAAACTTACCTAACTTACCTTGCTTACCTTGTGGAAAAAAAGCTAAGGCAGATTGGACTCCTTCCAATTGATAATTAGTTGTTTGCAACTCCATTAGATGTCTAGGAACTCCATAAACCTGCAAAATAAAAAAACTAGGCAGTAAACAATGTAAATTGTGATCACTAGAATTCATAAGTACAAGATGTTTTTGTTTGTCTTTCAATGAACTCTCATTCTCACACTTTCCATTATTCGGGTGGAAGAAATTCAAGGGAAAAATGCCAAGTTGTTGAGTAAATCAAAACCCCACGTTTTATTACTAATGAACTTAATTTAACCTATGAAAATTCAATTAGTTAAACAAGTTAATTAGGCTTGCTCTTTAAATAAAGAACAATGGTGAAATCACCTAAAGGTCACGCTAAAGGTAGTTTGCTACAATGGACAATTAAATAATTCTCCAAGGCTTGAACAACACAAAGTGTTAATTCTAATTTCAGCAAAGCTAAAACTTTCATTCATCAACTTCCTATGAAAAACGTTTACAAAGCTCTCCTTTTATAAGGATGAGTTTCGGCTTTACCTAAAAGGAAAAGGAAATAAAACCCTAGTAGTTGCAAAGTACAACTTGACTTCTTAACTAACTAACTAACTAATCCAAGTTAGAAAAGGATTAGATGACACGGTTTTTAATGAAAAAGCAAAACACGTTTTTGCTTCCTTGTTTCCTAAACTATTGCTTGCCTTTATCATGTAAGAAAATTGAGCCAAACAACTTATTAACAACCAATTAATTAAAGCCCACATTAAGTGTTTTGGACTTAATTAATTATCAACAAAATAAAACCCTAATATCTAAATAAGGGCGTGATCCATATGAAAGCCCAAGGACACGCCTTTCATTGGACTTCAACTCTCGGCCTTTGCAAGCTTCTTCAAGGTGGAATTTCCTTAAGCTCCAATGTAGAACTTTGAGGAACAACTTCATGAATTGTTATGTAAGAAACGTGCAAAAGATCTCTTAGTTGAGAAGATGTGCAAGTCTCGGCCTCCAAATATCCAATGTGTGATGACAACAAAGTGTGCAAAGATTCTTTCATCCTTTTGCTCCTTGATCTTGTCATTGGTCCATCAAGATTCATCAAAGGATCATGTAAGCTCGGCTTTGGCACCAAGGATGTGGATGGATTGTTATCACACACCAACCAAGAATCCAATTGAATAAGAAGATTTAAAGACAATAGAAAACTCTAAGGAACAAGAATGATTACAAAACTCTTGAGCAATAGAATGAAAATGATAGCAATCCATCCATGTCCATGCCAAAGCCGACTTCAAGTGTTCATCCATTGACAAATCTTGATGGTCCAATGACAAGATCAAGGAGCAAGAAAATGAAGGAGGCGTTGCAAGCATTATTGATAACTCATTGTGAAGAATTGGACATCTTTGAAGAGAATCATGATCCGGACCAAGCATCTTCCTCCAATGGAGTTTTATGGAATATCTCTTCAATCACAATCCATGAAGAGATGGATCAATCACAATGAAGTCCAAGGAAAGGCGTGTTTGGGCTTTCACTTGGAGGATCACACGCCCTTTTGTTAATTAATTGGGGTTTTATTTTATGTTATTTTAAGCCCACTTTGACGTTATAATTTATTAATTTATGGGCTTGGAATTTCAGTCATTAATAAGTTTACTTGGCCCATTTATCTTGCATGATAAAGGCAAGTAAAAGTTTAGGAAAGTTAAGAAGTCAATTTGAGTATTGCTTCTTCATAGTTTATGAAACAATGGAAGCCAAATTGTATTTGGCCACCTTTTAAGTCCGTGTGTCACAATCCTTTTTGGAAAAGGATTAGTTGGTTAGTTGTTAGTTTCCAATTCCAATATGGAAAGTTAGATAGCTTAGAATTCAAGTTGGAATTGAGTTAAGCTAGGGTTTACAAGAGGTTGGCCGATTTTGCCTTTATAAAAAGGCCACCATTGTAACGATTTTTATATGTTGAATTTTGATAAAAGTTTAGCTTTGCTAAAGTGTTTTTACAGCCTTGAAAAGTTGTGAAGCAAAACGTGAATTAATTCAATTAAGTTTAGTTGAGTTTTCATAAGAACCGTGAACCTAGAAGCTAAGACCTTTAGGTGAACTTACAAGTTCTTGATTCAAAGAACAAGCCAAACTGATTTGTTTAGCTTATGAATTTTCATAGGTTGGCTGAATCTTTTTGATTCATACGTGGGGGTTTGATTGCTTCATATCAAATCTTTTCGTGTCAATATCTTTTACTTTCTTTGTTTGTTAATTCCGCACCTTGTTGGTTCTTGTTCTTGTTCGTGATAATTTGGTAAGCAACGGTCCAAAGGAGGTGGTTTTGAGTGGTCCAAGGTGCTGCATCTTGATCATTCATATCAATTGGTATCAGAGCTCAAGGTTGTCTTCCAAATTCAGGTTTTAAATTCTCGGTTTAAGTCTTCTTGTGTCTCGGTTTTGTCTTGCTGTTTTGCTTCGTTTTGTGTTGTTGTTTTTGGCGTCTTTTTGTTGCTGTCTTGAGTCAATTTTCTGCAGTAAATTTGTGTCTTAATTCAGTCCTAAAGTAGTCATAATTCTGTCCAAAAATCGCATAAAAATTCTTGTTGAAATCTGCCCAAAATAGCTAGTTTGATTGCTCTTGGTTTTTGCGAATTTTTGTGTTGATTTCTTGCTGTTTTCTTGACGTTTTTGTTGCTGTTTCTTGGTGTCTATATTCTGCACTTTTTCTTGTCTTCATAGTGTTGAATTCTTGTGTTTCATTGGCTGTCCACACGTCAAACTTGTTAGGGTTTTTGAGTCAAGAATTAGGGTTTCTTACAAACCCTAGTTTTGGTCAAGATTGCATAACTTTCTTGTTTTCTATCCAATTCTTGATCTTTCTTTTGTGTTGTCTTCTTTATTGTCTCTATATCAAAGTGTGTTTTGATCAAACTTTTATCACACTTGAAAAAGATAAGTTCTTGAACACTTTCTTGAACTTCTTGATTTTCTTGAAAATTCAAGTGTCAAAATTTGAATCTAAAGCCATATTCTTGATCTTCTTGATAAATCTTGAATATTTTGTGAAAGTGGCAGATGCAAATTCATAATTCTTGGTGAGATATAGAAGTTTGAAAATTTTAAGGTTTTTAAGGTTAAGACAAAAGACAAAACATCCTTAAACCCTAATCCTAGGTTGTTGTCTTCAAACCTTAAAAGTTTGTTTTGTACTAGGTTCTTGTCCGAACCTTAATTGTTATTGTTTGTCCAATGTTTTTGTCCAAACCTTAAAAAGTTTGTTTTGTCCTAGGTTGTTGTCCGAACAAAAATAAAAAAAAGGAGGCCGTATATAAAAAAAAGGCCCAACTCAAAAAAAAAAAAAGAGGCCAAACTATATAATAAAAAAAGGCCCAATACAAAAAAAAAATTATTCGGACTTTATTTATTTATTATTTTCAGTTTATTGTTTTTATTTAATTTATTTTATTCAAAGAACACATTGTTCTTAAGTTGATTCTTGAAAACCACCTTGGATTAAAAGTGCCATAACTTTCTCAATACAACTCGGAATTAAGTGATTCAAATTGCGTTTTCTTCGTCTTGAAGTCTACTTTTTGTTTCTCTTAGTTACTGAAGTTAAATCAAGTTATACCCACACGTATTATTAAATACTCTTGACGTGATTTGTTGAAACTTCTTTGGTTTTACTTGTGAAAATTTGTTGGTGGAATTAATTGGTTGAGTCTTGTTATTACAATCATTGAACCAGTAAGTTCCATAGTTTGAGAGTATTAGTATAGGGTATACATGAGAAAAGCTTTCATATTAAGAGATGAGAGTACCTACTACCCCATATTGTGAGAACCCGTAAGGTATATTTCTATATATTTCTTGTGTTTTTACTAACTTGCAGGTACAAATGGAGGGTGAAGAATCTAAATCACCAAAGATAGTGGACCAAAAGTTCACTAATGATGTCCTCTTTGACATGATCCGAAAACTCACACTCAAAGTTGATAGTTTGTCTTCGCCACCACCCAAGGGTCCTAAATCCCGAAGAGTTGAGTTTGAGTCTGACAATGATTCTAGTCATGATGAGGAAGAGGAAGAGGAGGACATGAGTTCTTCTAAGAAATGTGACAAGTCTAAGATTTCAATTGATTCTTTAAAGCTAACTATTCCTACTTTCCATGGTAAAGCAGATCCCGAAGCTTATTTTGATTGGGTTCGTGAGCTTGAACACTTCTTTGAAGGCCATGATTACCCCGAAAAAGAGAAGTATCGAATTGCTTTTGTGCACCTAAAGGATTATGCTAGTTTATGGTGGGATGAAGTTATGAGATCTTGACGTCAAGATGGTGAAAGGCCAATCAAGACATGGAGCCAAATGAAAATTCTTATGAGGAAAAAGTATGTCCCTTCCCATTACAACCGTGAGTTGAACAGAAAATTGCATTCACTTGTGCAAGGTAATAAATCGGTTGAGGAGTATTACCATGAGATGGAAGCTTTGATGATCAAGGCTAATGTGCATGAAGATCTTGATTCCACTATAGAACGATTTTTGAGAGGTATGCATTCTGATTTAGCATATCATGTGGATTTACAAAGTTATGTTGACATTAATGAGCTTGTGCATAAGGCTATTAAGATTGAAAGGCATATGAAAGGGAAAAATAAGTTTTCACAGCCGCCACCACCATGGCAAAGAGATAAGAAGCCGAATGTGTCTCCTTTCACTCCTTCAACAAAACCGCACGCCAATTCACTTCCAATCAACCATCAAGTGCACCATCTAATGTCTCGAAATCAGTTCCCAAAGCTGCTGATCCAACACCTAAATCGGCGCCAACTTCTGGTCAAAGGTTAAGAGATATTCGTTGTTATAAGTGTCAAGGTTTCGGTCACATGCAATCAGATTGTCCAACTCGGAAAATAATGATGCTTCTTCCTAATGGTGAAGTGGTAAGTGAAGATGATAATGATGATGAATGTGCTGACATGCCTGCACTTGAGGAGAAATATGTAAGTGATGAAAGTGAAGAGTGTGATGGTTCTTCTTATAAGGTTGGTGATTACTGTTTAGTCTCTCGTAGAGTACTTAATGCACATCCACTTGTTGATGAAGATTTGATCCATCGTGAGAACATATTTCATACACGTTGCATGGTTCAAAACAAAATTTGCACTGTTATTATTGATAGTGGTAGTTGCGAAAATGTGGCAAGTACTTTATTTGTAAATAAGCTGAATTTGACTTGCATGAAACATCCTAATCCATATAGACTTCAATGGTTAAATAATTCAGCTGAGTCACGAGTTACCAAGAAAGTTAAATTTACATTCACCATTGGTAGTTATGTTGATAAAGTTACATGTGATGTTGTTCCAATGGAAGCTAGTCATATATTGCTTGGAAGACCTTGACAATTTGATAGAGATGTTGTGTATCATGCCAAGAAGAACTTTTACAATTTTTCGCACCAAGGTAAAAAATTTAATTTGAGAGCCTTAAGTCCTACTGAAGTCTTTGAAGATCAAGCTAAAATAGCTAAGGCTTATGGTGCAATGTGTGAAGCCAAAGAGAAGAAGTTACAAGAGAAGAACAATGTAACTAGCATAGGGCGAAACATTGTAACTAGAAATAGCCGAGAGTTAG
Organism: Ophiorrhiza pumila; assembly: GCA_016586305.1. NCBI lineage: Eukaryota > Viridiplantae > Streptophyta > Magnoliopsida > Gentianales > Rubiaceae > Ophiorrhiza > Ophiorrhiza pumila. The sequence continues at coordinate 19,104,864 of BLIW01000010.1, forward strand.
TTGTTTCAAAATCTTGTAATTATGCTTCTAAAAGTGAGGTTAAGAGAGCTATATTAGATAGGCAAGTTGTGTATTTACTTTTTCGCAAGGATGTACTTATAATTGATAGAGCTCACCTTGATTCTTTGCCTAGTATTGTTTCAGCTCTTTTGCAGGAATATGAAGATGTGTTTCCTGAGGATTTACCGAAGGGTTTACCACCTATTAGAGGTATTGAACATCAAATCGATTTCATACCTGGATCTCAAATTCCAAACCGTCCATCTTATAGAGCAAACCCTGAGGAGACCGAAGAGATTCAACGTCAAGTGGACGAACTTATTGACCGAGGTATGGTTCAAGAATCTTATAGTCCATGTGCTGTTCCTGTTATTTTAGTTCCTAAGAAGGATGATTCATGGAGAATGTGTGTTGATTGTCGTGCCATAAATAAAATAACTATTAAGTATAGGCATCCTATTCCTAGACTAGATGACATGCTTGATGAGTTATATGGTTCATGCATATTTTCTAAGATAGACCTAAAGAGTGGTTATTATCAAATTTGACTGAAAGAAGGTGATGAATGAAAAACTGCTTTTAAGACAAAGTTTGGTTTGTATGAATGGTTAGTCATGCCTTTTGGTTTAACCAATGCACCCAGTACTTTTATGAGATTAATGAATCAAGTTTTTCGTCACTTCATTGGAAAATTTGTTGTGGTCTATTTTGATGATATCCTTGTTTATAGTAAATCACTTGATGAGCATGTTGATCATTTAAGACAAGTGTTTGCTATTTTACGTGAGAACAAATTATATGCTAACCTTAAAAAGTGTTCTTTTTGTATGGAATTAATTATCTTTTTAGGTTATGTTGTTAGTTCTCAAGGTATATCTGTTGATGAGTCAAAGGTTAAGGCAATTCAGTGTTGGTCTCGACCTACATGTGTTAGTGATGTTAGAAGCTTTCATGGATTGGCAAGTTTTTATAGGAGATTTATTAAAGATTTTAGTACTATAGCAGCTCCTCTAAATGAACTTGTTAAGAAAAATGTTGTTTTTGAATGGAAGGAAGAACATGAAAATGCTTTTGACAAGTTGAAATATTTGTTGACTCATGCGCCTTTACTGGCTTTGCCCAATTTTAGTAAAGCTTTTGAGATACACTGTGATGCCTCCGGGATAGGTATTGGTGCTGTTTTGATGCAGGAATCAAGACCGGTGGCCTATTTTAGTGAAAAGCTCAATGGGGCGCAATTGAAGTATGCAACTTATGACAAGGAGTTGTATGCGTTGGTAAGGTCATTACAGGTTTGGCAACATTATCTATGGCCTAAAGAGTTTATAATTCATTCTGATCATGAAAGCCTTAAATTTCTGAAATCTCAAGGAAAATTGAATAAGAGGCATGTTAAGTGGTTAGAGCTTATTGAAACTTTTCCTTATGTGATTAAGTATAAATCTGGTAATGAAAATGTTGTAGCTGATGCATTATCTAGGAGACATTCGTTATTCACCTATATGCATGCTAAGTTACTTGGTTTTGATTTTATCAAGGATTTATACAAAGATGACGTTGATTTCAAAAATGTAATTGATTCTTGTGTTGTAAAGCCGAATGGAGAATTTTATATGTATGATGGTTTCTTGTTTAAAAAGGATAAATTGTGCATACCCTCTTGTTCCATTCGTGAATTGCTTGTTAAGGAAACCCATGGGGGAGGGTTAATGGGGCATTTTGGGGTTGCCAAGACTCTTGCTGTTTTGAATGAACACAAAAACTGGCCTAACATGATTAAAAATGTTAAAAGTGTTTGTGATAGATGCATTGTATGTAAACAAGCAAAGTCGAAAATTATGCCTCATGGTTTGTATACACCATTGCCTGTTCCTAGTCATCATTGGATAGACATTTCTATGGATTTTGTACTTGGATTGCCTAGATCACGTAATGGTCATGATAACATTTTTGTGGTAGTTGATAGATTTAGTAAGATGGCACATTTCATTGCATGTTCTAAGTCTAATGATGCTACAAAGGTTGCTGATTTGTTCTTGAAGGAAATTGTAAGGTTGCATGGAATTCCTAAGAGTATTGTTAGTGATAGAGATGTCAAGTTTTTACTTCACTTTTGGAGAACTCTTTGGAATAAGTTAGGCACTAAGTTATTATTTTCTACTATTGCACATCCTCAAACTGATGGGCAAACAGAGGTAGTAAATCGTGCTTTGTCTACTTTACTTCGTGCTATTATTCAGAAAAACTTAAAGAATTGGGAAGGTTGTTTGCCGCATATTGAATTTGCTTATAATAGAACTGTTCATAGTTCTACTAACTGTTCGCCTTTTGAAATAGTTTATGGATTCAATCCTTTAACTCCTCTTGATATTTTGCCTTTGCCTATTAATGAGTTTGTTAATGTTGAAGGTCAAAAGAAAGCAGATTTTATTAAGGAGTTACATGAGAAAGTAAGCCATAATATTCAAAGGCGTAATGAGCAATATGCCAAACAAGCTAATAAAGGTCGGAAAATAGTGATATTTGAACCGGGTGATTGGGTTTGGATTCACTTAAGGAAGGAGAGGTTTCTCGACAAAAGGAAATCTAAGCTTCATCCACGAGGAGATGGTCCTTTTCGTGTTTTGGAAAGGATTGGAGATAATGCTTACAAGATAGAGCTTCCTAGTGTCTATGGCAATGTCTCATCTACATTTAATGTTACTGACTTATCTTTGTTTGATGTAGGTGATTCGAGGACGAATCCTTTCGAGGAGGGAGGGAATGATAGCAATCCATCCATGTCCATGCCAAAGCCGAATTCAAGTGTTCATCCATTGACAAATCTTGATGGTCCAATGACAAGATCAAGGAGCAAGAAGATGAAGGAGGCGTTGCAAGCATTATTGATAACTCATTGTGAAGAATTGGACATCTTTGAAGAGAATCATGATCCGGTCCAAGCATCTTCTTCCAATGGAGTTTTATGGAATATCTCTTCAATCACAATCCATGAAGAGATGGATCAATCACAATGAAGTCCAAGGAAAGGCGTGTTTGGGCTTTCACTTGGAGGATCACGTCCTTTTGTTAATTAATTAGGGTTTTATTTTATGTTATTTTAAGCCCACTTTGACGTTTTGATTTATTAATTTATGGGCTTGGAATTTCGGTCATTAATAAGGTTACTTGGCCCATTTATCTTGCATGATAAAGGCAAGTAAAAGTTTAGGAAAGTTAAGAAGTCAATTTGAGTTTTGCTTCTTCATAGTTTAGGAAACAAAGGAAGCCAAATTGTATTTGGCCACCTTTTAAGTCCGTGTGTCACAATCCTTTTTGGAAAAGGATTAGTTGGTTAGTTGTTAGTTTCCAATTCCAATATGGAAAGTTAGATAGCTTAGAATTCAAGTTGGAATTGAGTTAAGCTAGGGTTTACAAGAGGTTGGCCGATTTTGCCTCTATAAAAAGGCCACCATTGTAACGATTTTTATATGTTGAATTTTGATAAAAGTTTAGCTTTGCTAAAGTGTTTTTACAGCCTTGAAAAGTTGTGAAGCAAAACGTGAATTAATTCAATTAAGTTTAGTTGAGTTTTCATAAGAACCGTGAACCTAGAAGTTAAGACCTTTAGGTGAACTTACAAGTTCTTGATTCAAAGAACAAGCCAAACTGATTTGTTTAGCTTATGAATTTTCTTATGTTGGCTGAATCTTTTTGATTCATACGTGGGGGTTTGATTGCTTCATATCAAATCTTTTCGTGTCAATATCTTTTACTTTCTTTGTTTGTTAATTCCGCACCTTGTTGGTTCTTGTTCTTGTTCGTGATAATTTGGTAAGCAAAGGTGAAAAGGAGGTGGTTTCGAGTGGTCCAAGGTGCTGCATCTTGATCATTCATATCATAAAATTAGGCAACAAGAACAAGAATTTTACCACCACTAACAATAAAGACTCTCAAGGATTTAAGAAGACATGAAACAATGGTTCACAAAACTTTGATATTTAAACCAAACAACAAATCTCAGCAATGACCAAAGTTCACCTTTCCACAAGTACAACACAATGACATAAGATTGCAAGACACAAATATTTTTCCAAAACCAACAAAACTATGCAATAATCCAATTTGACTTATTGCAGCAACTTCTAAGCATATATTGATAAGGAAATTCTGCACAATTTGTAATTCAACCAATGTCACAAAGTTACCAAGAAATCAAGGTGAGAATGTTATCTTGAATGTTACCAAAACTGAAACTCAAGAATCAAAACTTAAATTGGCCTTCTTTTCTTTTTTTTCTATCAATTTCTGCACTTTTTTTTTCACGTTTTTCTGCACTATTTTTTTTTCAGCAGTTTTTTTTTAACGAATTTTCTTCACTTTTTTTTTAAATTTTCTTCTTGGCCACAATCTGCAACAATGATAAGAAGAAACACAATACCAAACAATGGAATCAATAATGCAACAATGACACAATATATCAATTTCACAAGAAACAATCAAAGATGCAATTCTTTGATGAAAAATTCCCCAATTTAGCTTTGATACCAATCTGATACGAACCTAGACCCATATGAATTCTACGAACGTAATCCCAAGATCAATTGAGGAAAATAATTGAATGAATTCAATTAGATGATTAGAATGCAATAGAACAAAGGAGGCAGCCCCAAATTCAATGATTGAATGAGAAACTTACCTATCAAATTAAGCAATGAACACCCCAAAAATACCTGTTTCTTGGAACCCCCGTTATCCAAAATCCTACACAATCAAACACTTGATGGAATGGAATCGATGTTCTTCACAAAGAACCAAAGAAATTTTTATATAAAACTCACAAAATTCAAATTATCCAAGTCTGAAAGTCTCTCAAAAACGTACACCAAGGTTGCCTTTTATAGGCTTACAACCCTAAAAACAATTAACGGTAATTAAAATTCGAAATAGAAAAATAGGCTAAAAATTTGTAAAACTATTTCGACGCACGTCGCGACGTCGGTGTCTCCACGTCGCGATGTGGGGATTTATGTCCTAATTAAATCTCGAATTTCTTTCAATCTGCAATTTCCAGAGAGTGACGTCGCGACGTGGAAGGGCCTGGACGTCGCGACGTCGGTGCACTTCGCGACGTCTATGGTCGCACGTCGCGACGTTGGTGTTTTCTTCAGACTTCATGTTTGCGATTTCTCCACGTCGCGACTTGAAACTCGATGGACGTCACAATGTGGAGCTTTTTAAGCTCTTTTGTTCATCTTGTTCAACACTTCTTGCTCCCAATGCTCCATTTCGATACACAACAACATTGTGCTCCATTTGTGATGCTTCCAAACATGAACTAAACGCTGCATCCTTGTCACGAACTTCACGAACTAATTCATGCTCAAAAACATCTTCAATCAATGAATGTATATGTATGGATACTCTTATCCCTTTGGTTCTCCAATGACTCAATTCATGATGACATTCTCCTATATTCTCTTTGAGGTTACCCACATGATGACATTCTCTTACATTCTCCTTGAGGTTACCCATATTCTCATCAACAACCTAAGAGCATTAAGTCCGTTTCAAGCTTTTGAAGATCAATCTAGTGTTGTGCATGCTTTTTGTGAGATGATTGAAGATGAAGCAAAGGAAAAGAGAGCAATACTAGATAGGCAATTATTGTATTTGATGATCCGCAAGGATTTTGTACTTATTGTTGATAGTGATCACCTTGCTTCTTTGACTAGTGTTGTTTTATCTCTTTTGCAGGAATTTAGTGACATGTTTCCTGAGGACTTGCCAATCGGTTTGCCACCTATTAGAGGTATTGAACATCAAATTGATTTCATACCTGGGGCGCAAATTCCAAATCGTCCAGCTTATAGGGCTAACCCTGAGGAAACATGATGGAAATCAACCCAAGTCCATCTTGCCGAAACCAACTTCACAAGATCCTTTGTCTAATCTTGATGGTCCAATGACGAGATCAAGGAGTTAAAAAATGAAGGCAGCTTTGCAATCATTGATGGCGACAACTTGTGAAGGTCTTGAGGAAGCTCTTGTATTACCATCTCAAGATGAAGTTGTTTGGAATGTTTCTTCAATAACAATTCATGATCCACCTTGAAGAAAGTCCATGAAATCCGAGAAGACCAAAGAATGGCGTTTTGGGCTTCATAATGTGATCACGCCATTTTGGGTTTAATTTTAGGATTTATTTTTGAGTTGTAATAATTAAGTCCATTAAACATTTAATTATGGGCTTAAGTCTTTGTGTTTTAATTTTGGGCTACGTAATTACTTGATCCAATTATCTTGCATGACAATGGCAAGTAAAAGTTTAGGAAACTTAAGAAGTCAAATTGGTTTTGCTTCTTAAGAGTTTGTTAGGAAAGTTAGTTATTGAAGGAAGTCAAAACGTGTTTTGTTTCTTTGTTTAGCCGAATTTCTAATCCTTTTCCAATAAGGATTTAGTTAGGGTTTCACGTTTTTGTAGCCTATTTATAGGTGAGTTTTTCACATGAAATAATAAGTTGAATTTTGATAATTTTAGCTTTGCTAAAGAAAACTTGCAGCCGAGAAAGCTTGTGAGAAGACGTGCTATCTTCAATTGATTTAAGTTGAGGAATCATAAGAACCGTGATTTCTAAGCTAAGACCTTAGGAAGAACTTAACCGTTCTTGATTTAAAGAACAAGCCGAACTGAAAACTTTTCAACTCTTGATTTACATAGGTTGGATTGGATTCAATTTGTTATAACGTGTTGGGTTTGATTGTCTTCAATCAAGAACATCCGTTCAATATCTTGTGTTTCTTTGTTGTCTTCCGCATTGTTTGTTTGTCTTCTTGTGTGTTCGAATTCTTGGTGTTCAACAACGATCCAAAGGTGAGGGTTTCGTGTGGTTGATGATCTCCATCCGAAGGCCATTCGTATCAAATTGGTATCAAAGCCAGTCAGGTTGTTGTTCATCGAAAATTCAGGTTACATCTTCTTGTTCTTCTCTCGGTTTTCATCTTCTTTTCTTGGGCGTCTTCTTGCTGTTTTCTTGCGTCAATTTCTGCAGTTTCTTTTGCATTTTTTTGCTGCTGTTTTTGTGTCTTTATTGCTGTCCTAGGTTGTCATTATCTAGCTTTAAAATTTCGTCAAAATTGCATGTTCATAGCTTGACAAAATCTGCCCGGAAATCATCTTGCTTTTGTCTTGTGTTTTCGCGTCTTTGTTGTCTTGTTTCTTTGCGTTTTGTTGCTATTTTTGGAGTCTAAATTCTGCATTGTTTTGTTCATCATCATAATGTGGAATTCTTGAGTCTTTATTGTTGAAATCACGTCCAAACCCTAGGTGTCAAATTAGGGTTTATTCAAAACCCTAGTTTCGGTTTTATAGGTCATCTTATCATAACTTCCTTGTTTCTTATCCGAATTGCATTCTTTCTTTTGTGTTAGTTTCTTCATATTGTCTACCATATCTTGCATTTTCATCAAACTTTTATCACATCCGAAAAAGACAAGTTCTTGAACACTTTCTTGAACTTCTTGAAAAATCTAAGAGTGCTAAAATTTGATTCTTGATACATATTCTTGTTCTTTGTGACATTTCTTGAATCTTTTGTCAAAGTGGTATCTTCAAATTCCGAATTCTTGTTGACTTCTTGATACTTTAAAGTGGCTGAAATTAAGGTTAAGACAACAACCTTAAAACCCTAGCAAAGTACTAGGTTATTGTTAAAAAAAAAAAGGCCTACAAAAAAAAGGCCAATAGTTACAAAAAAAAAAAGAGACCAAGTAAAATTAGCCCAAAGGCAATTGCTCTAAAGTTAAAAAAAAACGAAAAAAATATTTTTTATTTTTTAGAATTTCGGACGCCACTTTCGGACCCCTTCAGCCGTCCGAACCTAAACTTCAGAGAGGTCACATTTTTCAAAAAAAAGTTTCGGACGCCGTGAGGAGTGTACCTACTCACCCAAATAGTAAGGAACCCGTGAGGAAGAAATATATTCTTGCGATCTCTTTACTAACCTTGCAGGTACAATGGAGGAAGAAAATAGAACCCCTAAAGGTTCTAAACCTATATCCGAAGCTGAGCAAAAGTTTGCCAATGAGGTTCTCTTTAATATGTTACAAAAGATCAACATCCGACTTGATAACTTGGAGTCTAACTCTAAAGGATCCACCTCAAGGAGACATAAATTTGAAAATGAAGCATCCAATGATGAGGATGATGAAGAGGAGTTGACGGATTCTCCAAAGAAAGGTGACAAATCTAAAATTTCCATTAGCTCTGTTAAATTGACAATCCCTATTTTTCATAGAAAGGCAGATCCCGAAGCATATTTTGATTGGGTTCGTGAGCTTGAACACTTCTTTGAAGGCCATGACTACCCCGAAAAGGAGAAGTATAGACTTGCCTTTATGCATCTTAAGGATTTTGCTAGTTTGTGGTGGGATGAAGTTATTCGAACAAGGCGTCAAGATGGTGAGCAACCAATTAAATCTTGGAGCCGAATGAAGGTGCTAATGAGGAAAAAGTATGTCCCTGCTTATTACAACCGTGAATTGAACAAAAAATTGCACTCACTTTTGCAAGGTAATAGATCGGTTGAGGAGTATTATCATGAGATGGAAGCTTTGATGATAAAGGCTAATGTCCAAGAGGATCCCGACTCTACAATAGAAAGGTTTTTGAGAGGTATGCATTCTGATTTGGCTTATCATGTGGATTTGCAAAGTTATGATGATATTAATGAACTTGTCCACAAAGCAATCAAGATAGAAAGGCTCTTGAAAGGGAAGAGTAAGTTCTCACAACCACCTCAACCTTGGCGAAGGGAACAAAAGCCGAATGTTGTCCCTTTTACTCTATCCTCAAAGCCGCGCCAATTCACCTCAAACCAGTCATCAAATGTACAAAATAATGTCCCAAAATCAGTGCCCAAGGCTGCTGAAAATGCCCCAAAGTCAACGTCAACTTCAGCTCCAAGGTTGAGGGATGTTCGATGTTATAAATGTCAAGGGTATGGACATATGCAAGCTGATTGTCCTACACGAAAGGTGATGATTACTCTTGATAGTGGTGAAGTGGTAAGTGATGATGATTGTGCTGACATGCCACCTCTTGAAGAGAAAGACCAACATGAATCCGGTGAAGATAGTGAAGAACTGGATAACTACGAATATGATGTTGGTAACTATTCTTTAGTTTCTCGCCGTGTTCTTAGTGCTCAACCTTTAGTTGATAATGATGATTATATGCAACATGAAAATATATTTCACACACTTTGTTTAGTGCAAAACAGAATTTGTAGTGTGATTATTGATAGTGGTAGTTGCACAAATGTGGCAAGCACTTTGTTGGTGAATAAATTGAATTTGACTTGCATGAAGCACCCTAAACCATACCGCCTCCAATGGTTGAATAATTCAGTTGATACTAGGGTTACAAAGCAAGTTAAGTTTATTTTTACCATTGGAAAATATGTTGATAATGTTGTATGTGATGTGGTTCCAATGGAAGCAAGTCATATCTTGCTTGGCCGCCCTTGGCAGTTTGATTGTGACGTGACTTATCATGCCAAGAAGAATTTCTATAGCTTTGTTCAGAAAGGGAAAAAGTTTAATCTTCGAGCCTTAACCCCGGCACAAGTCTTTGAAGATCAAACTCGAATCATTCAAGCTACTAGAGATATGAATTCCGCCAAGGAGAAGAAAGTACAAGAGAAAGGTAATGTAATAGCTAGCTTAGGTCCAAATCAAGTTTTGAAATCTTGTAATGGAGAGGGCCGAGAGTTAGTTTCTAAGAAATCTTGTTATTTTGCTTCTTCCAATGAGATTAAGAGAGCATTAGTTGATAGGCAATCTTTGTACTTAATGTAGCGCAAGGAGTTTGTACTTATTATTGGTAGTGATCACCTTGCTTCTTTACCTAGTGCTTTATACTCTCTTTTGCAGGAATATCAAGATGTGTTTCCCGAGGAGCTACCAAATGGATTACCGCCTATAAGAGGTATTGAACATCAAATTGATTTCATACCTGGAGCACAAATTCCAAATCGTCCCGCATATAGAGCAAATCCGGAGGAAACAAAAGAGATTCAACGTCAAGTGGATGAACTCCTTGACAAAGGTATAGTTCGAGAATCTCTTAGTCCTTGTTCAGTTCCTGTGATATTAGTTCCTAAAAAGGATGAGTGTTGGCGTATGTGTGTTGATTGTCATGCCATAAATAAAATAACTATTAAGTATAGACATCCAATTCCTAGATTAGATGACATGCTTGATGAGTTATATGGTTCATGCATATTTACCAAGATTGATTTGAAAAGTGGATACTACCAAATTCGCATGAAAGAAGGTGATGAATGGAAAACTGCCTTTAAAACAAAGTATGGGTTGTATGAATGGTTAGTGATGCCTTTTGGTTTATCTAATGCACCTAGTACTTTTATGAGGCTTATGAATCATGTTTTTCGTCACTTTATTGGCAAATTTGTTGTGGTATATTTTGATGACATCCTTGTGTATAGCAAAACACTTAATGAGCATGTTGAACATTTAAAACAAGTGTTTGTTGTTTTGCGTGAGAACCAATTGTATGCTAATCTCAAAAAGTGTTCTTTTTGCATGGAATCAATTATCTTTTTGGGATATGTGGCAAGTTCTCAAGCAATTGCTGTTGATGAGTCTAAAGTCAAGGCAATCATGGATTGGCCAAGACCTATATGTGCTAGTCAAGTTAGGAGTTTTCATGGACTTGCAAGTTTTTATAGGAGATTTGTTAAAGATTTTAGTTCTATAGCATCCCCTTTAAATGAATTTGTAAAGAAAAATGTCACATTTGCATGGAATGATGAGCATGAAAACGCCTTTAACAAGTTGAAATACATGTTGACTCACGCCCCTTTACTTGCTTTGCCTAATTTTAATAAAGCTTTTGAGATACACTGTGATGCCTCCGGGATTGGTATTGGTGCTGTTTTGATGCAGGAATCAAGACCCGTGGCTTATTTTAGTGAAAAGCTTCATGGGGCAGCTTTGAAGTATGAAACTTATGACAAGGAGTTGTATGCTTTGGTAAGGTCTTTACAAGTTTGGCAACATTATTTATGGCCAAAGGAATTCATCATACATTCTGATCACGAAAGTCTTAAGTTTTTGAAGACTCAAGGTAAATTGAACAAGAGACATGCTAAGTGGTTAGAATTCATTGAAACCTTTTCATATGTTGTTAAATACAAATCTGGTAATGAGAATGTGGTAGCCGATGCATTATCTAGGAAATACACTTTGTTTACCTATATGCATGCTAAACTACTTGGTTTTGAATTGATTAAGGATTTGTATAAGAATGATCATGATTTTCACGCCAACTTTGACCTTTGCTTGAATAAATCGAATGGTGATTTCTATTTGTATGACGGATTCTTGTTTAAGAAGGATAAGTTATGCATTCCCTAATGTTCCATTCGTGATTTACTTGTTAAGAAAACCCATGGGGGAGGGTTAATGGGGCACTTTGATATTGCTAAAACACTTGCTGTTTTGAATGAGCACTTTTATTGGCCTAGCATGATTAAAGATGTTAAAAGTGTTTGTGATAAATGCATTGTGTGTAAGCAATCGAAATCTAAAGTAAAGCCTCATGGTTTGTATCAACCTTTGCCTGTTCCTAGTCATCCTTGGATTGATATTTCTATGGATTTTGTGCTTGGTTTGCCTAGGTCACGCAATGGTCATGAATCATGATAGCATATTTGTTGTAGTTGATAGATTTAGCAAGATGCCCCCCTTATTGCTTGTTCTAAGTCTAATGATGCTACTCGAATTGCTGATTTGTTCTTTAAGGAGATTGTAAGGTTGCATGAATTACCTAAGAGTATTGTTAGTGATAGAGATGTTACGTTTTTGTCACATTTTTGGCGTACTCTTTGGAATAAGTTAGGTACTAAGTTATTGTTTTCTACTGTTGCACATCCTCAAACAGATGGACAAACTGAAGTAGTTAATAGAACTTTGTCTACTTTACTTCGTGCTCTCATACAGAAAAACCTTAAGAACTGGGAAAATTGTTTGCCTCATATTGAGTTTGCTTACAATAGGACTGTTCATAGTGCTACTAATCTTTCACCTTTTGAGATTGTATATGGTTTTAATCCAACTCCATTGGATATTTTGCCTTTGCCTATTAATGTGTTTGTTGATGTTGAAGGTAAAAGTAAAGCTGATTTTGTTAGGGAGTTACATGAAAGGGTTCGAGCTAATATTCAAAAGCGAAATGAGCAATATGCTAAGCAAGCCAATAAGGGTAGAAAACAAGTGATTTTCGAACCAGGAGATTGGGTTTGGATTCACTTGAGGAAAGAGAGGTTTCCTGATAAAAGGAAATCTAAACTTCATCCACGAGGAGATGGTCCTTTTCTTGTCTTGGAAAGGATTGGAGATAATGCTTACAAGATTGAACTTCCAAGTGAGTATGGCAATGTCTCATCTACTTTCAATGTTACTGATTTATCTTTGTTTGATGTAGGTGATTCGAGGACGAATCCTTTCGAGGAGGGAGGGAATGATGGAAATCAACCCAAGTCCATCTTGCCGAAACCAACTTCACAAGATCCTTTGTCTAATCTTGATGGTCCAATGACGAGATCAAGGAGTTCAAAAATGAAGGCAGCTTTGCAATCATTGACGGCGACAACTTGTAAAGGTCTTGAGGAAGCTCTTTGATACGTGTGGTCTAGGCTCCAAGAATCTGGACCAAACAAGCTCCACAAATTCGGATCGTTGTTGAAACAAAAACACTCGAACAAACACACAAGAACAGGCGGAATTGCAATCAAAGGAAACGGCAAGAAAGATTCAAGATAGAATCAAACCCTCACGTTATCACAAATCGATTCAGTTTAACAAGTGATAAATTCAGTTCCTAATCTTAATTGATTTGGCTCATTCTTTAACTAAAGAACAATGGCGAAGTCTCCTAAAGGTCACGCTAAAGGGGAAGCTTCTTACAATAAAAATCAAACTTGATTCTTAAGGCTTGAACTACACAAAGTGTAAATTCGGATTTTAGCAAGGCTAAAACTTTCTTTCATTCATCAACTTATTTAAAAACGTTACAAGCATCTCTCTATTTATAGAGATGAATTTCGGCCATGCTTGGGAGACGAGGAAGGAAACCCTAGCTTAATCCTATTACAACTTAGTTTTCAAATTGTAAAAGGAAACCAATAACTAAAAGACAAACTTTAAGTTTCCTAAACTCATCAAATCGATTATGAAGAAGTAAAAACCGATTTGTACAACTTTCCTAAATTCTCCTAAAAAGTAGGAGATTACTTTCCTAATTACCATGCAAGGCAATTGGGACCAAGTAATGACTTAAAACACTCAATTAAAAACGCCACTTTAAGCCCAAGAATAATGTTCAATGGACTTATTTTATTTTAAAACAATTAAACCCTAAATTACTTAAATGGCGTGATCCATATCAAGCCCAAATACACGCCTCTTCATGGACTTGAACAATTCGGCCATGCAAGCTTCTTCAAGGTGGAATTTCCTTAAGCTAAAGAGTAGAACTTTGTGGAACATCTTCATAAATGGTGATTGAAGAAACATGCCAAAGAACTTCAAATTGAGATGGTGGTTCGGCCTCCATAGCTTCAAAATGTGATGACAATAAATTGTGCAAGGCAGCCTTCATCTTGGAACTCCTTGATCTTGTCATTGGTCCATCAAGATTCACCAAAGGATCTTGAGAACTCGGCCTTGGCACCATGGACATGGGTTGATTTCCATCATTCCCTCCCTCCTCGAAAGGTTCGTCCTCGAATCACCTACATCAAACAAAGATAAGTCAGTAACATTGAAAGTAGATGAAACATTGCCATACTCACTAGGTAGTTCGATCTTATAAGCATTATCTCCAATCCTTTCCAAGACTCGAAAAGGACCATCTCCTCTTGGATGAAGTTTAGATTTCCTATTGTCGGGAAACCTCTCTTTCCTCAAGTGAATCCAAACCCAGTCTCCTGGTTAGAAAATCACTTGTTTTCTACCCTTATTGGCTTGCTTAGCATATTGCTCATTTCGCCTTTGAATATTAGCTCGAACCCTTTCATGTAACTCCCTAACAAAATCAGCTTTCTTTTTACATTCAACATCAACAAACTCGTTAACAGGCAAAGGTAATATATCCAAAGGAGTCAAAGGATTAAAACCATAAACAATCTCAAAAGATGAAAGATTAGTAGCACTATGAACAGTTCTATTGTAAGCAAACTCAATATGAGGCAAACAACCTTCCAAGTTCTTAAGGTTTTTATATATGAGAGCATGAAGTAAAGTAGACAAAGTCCTATTAACTACTTCAGTTTGCCCATCAGTTTGTGGATGTGCAACAGTAGAAAATAATAACTTAGTACCTAACTTGTTCCAAAGAGTACGCCAAAAGTGTGACAAAAACTTAACATCTCTATCACTAACAATACTCTTAGGTAAACCATGCAACCTTACAATTTCCTTAAAGAACAAATCCGCAACATGTTGAGCATCATTAGATTTAGAACAAGCAATAAAATGAGACATTTTGCTAAATCTATCAACTACAACAAATATGCTATCATGACTATTGCGTGACCTAGGCAATCCAAGCACAAAATCCATAGAAATATCAATCCAAGGATGACTAGGAACAGGCAAAGGTTGGTACAAACCATGAGGCTTTACTTTAGATTTCGATTGTTTACACACAATGCATTTATCACAAACACTTTTAACATCTTTAATCATGCTAGGCAAATAAAAGTGCTCATTCAAAACAGCAAGTGTTTTAGCAATACCAAAGTGCACCATTAACCCTCCCCCATGGGTTTCTTTAACAAGTAAATCACCAATGGAACATTGGGGAATGCATAACTTATCATTTTTAAACAAGAATCCGTCATACACATAAAAATCACCATTCGGTTTATGCAAACAAAGGTCATAATTGGCGTGAAAATCATGATCAGTCTTATACAAATCCTTATTCAATTCAAAACCAAGTAGTTTAGCATTCATATAGGTAAACAAAGTGTATTTCCTAGACAATGCATCGGCTACCACATTCTCATTACCAGATTTGTATTTAACAACATATGGAAAGGTTTCAATAAATTCTAACCATTTTGCATGTCGCTTGTTCAATTTACCTTGAGTCTTCAAAAACTTAAGGCTTTTGTGGTCAGAATGTATGATGAATTCCTTTGGCCATAAATAATGTTGCCAAACTTGTAAAGACCTTACCAGAGCATACAACTCCTTGTCATAAGTTGCATACTTTAAAGCTGCCCCATTGAGCTTTTCACTAAAATATGCCACGGGTCGTGATTCCTGCATCAAAACAGCACCAATACCAATCCCGGAGGCATCACAGTGTATCTCAAAAGCTTTAGAAAAGTTGGGCAAAGCAAGTAAAGGGGCGTGAGTCAACATGTACTTCAGCTTATTAAAGGCATTTTCATGTTCTTCTTTCCATTCAAAAACAACATTTTTCTTTACAAGTTCATTTAAGGGGGCTGCTATAGAACTAAAATCTTTAACAAATCTCCTACAAAAACTTGTAAGACCATGAAAACTTCGGACTTGACTCGCACATGTAGGTCTTGGCCAATCCATGATTGCCTTGACTTTAGACTCATCAACAGCAATGCCTTGAGAACTCACAACATACCCCATGATAGCAATCCATCCACATCCTTGGTGCCAAAGCCGAGCTTACATGATCCTTTGATGAATCTTGATGGACCAATGACAAGATCAAGGAGCAAAAGGATGAAAGAAGCTTTGCACACTTTGTTGTCATCACACATTGGAGATTTGGAGGCCGAGACTTGCACATCTTCTCAACATGGAGTTCTTTTGCACGTTTCTTACATAACAATTCATGAAGATGTTCCTCAATGTTCTACATTGGAGCTTAAGGAAATTCCACCTTGAAGAAGCTTGCAAAGGCCGAGAGTTGAAGTCCAATGAAAGGCGTGTCCTTGGGCTTTCATATGGATCACGCCCTTATTTAGATATTAGGGTTTTATTTTTTTGAAAATTAATTAAGTCCAAAACACTTAATGTGGGCTTTAATTAATTGGTTGTTAATAAGTTGTTTGGCCCAATTATCTTACATGATAAAGGCAAGCAATAGTTTAGGAAACAAGGAAGCAAAAACATGTTTTGCTTTTTCATTAAAACCGTGTCATCTAATCCTTTTCTAACTTGGATTAGTTTGTTAGTAGTTAGTTTCCTATTCCAAATTAGTTAGTTAGTTAGTTAAGAAGTCAAGTTGTACTTTGCAACTACTAGGGTTTTATTTTTTTCCTTTTGGTAAAGCCGAAATCATTCTCTATAAAAAGAGAAAACTTGTAACGTTTTTCATAAGGAAGTTGATGAATGAAAGTTTTAGCTTTGCTGAAATTAGAATTAACACTTTGTGTTGTTCAAGCCTTGGAGAATTATTTAATTGTCCATTGTAGCAAATTACCTTTAGCGTGAACTTTAGTCACCATTGTTCTTTATTTAAAGAGCAGGCCTAATTAACTTGTTTAACTAATTGAATTTTCATAGGTTAAATTAAGTTCATTAGTAATAAAACGTGGGGTTTTGATTTACTCAATTCTTGGCATTTTTCCCTTGAATTTCTTCCACCCGAATTGATTCTTGTTTGTGTTCTAGTTCGTGGATTATCTTGATAGTGCAGCACGGTCCTTACTTGTGTGTGGAGATCGAATTTGGTCCAGGAGTTGGAGCCTCGGCCAACCATTCGCATCAATTGGTATCAGAGCTCAAGTTGTTGCCCAAAAAAAATTTCAGGTTAATCCGTTCTAATCCTTCCGCGAAAATTCTGTTTTGTTCGTGTCTTTTCTGCCCGTATTTTTGCGTCAATTTTCTGCAATTTTCCGGGCATCTTTCTTGCTGTTATTTGGTGTCCTTCTTGCTGTCCAAGGTCGTCTCATAATCATCCATTAAAATCGTCAAAATCGCATGAACATTGAATGCACACAATCTGCCCGAATTGAACCTCATCTTGTTTTGCGTCTTTAGCGTCTTTTGTGTGTTGTTTCTTGTTGCGTTTCTTGCTGTTTTTCGTGTCAATATTCTGCATTGTCTTGTTCATCATCATAGTGTGGAATTCTTGAAGTTTTCTTTGCTGATTTCACGTCAAAACATTACTAGGGTTTAGTGTCAAAACTAGGGTTTTCCAAGTTAGGGTTTTCTCGGTCCAAAATTCATAACTTTCTTGATTTTGATCCGAATTGCTTTCTTTCTTTTGTGTTAGATTCTTTATCTTGACTACCATATCTTGAGTTTTGATCAAAATTTTTCACCATCTCAAAAAGATAAGTTCTTGAACTTCTTGAATTTCTTGAAAATTCAAAAGTCTCCAAATTTGAATCTTGAGCCATATTCTTGATCCTTGTTGAAAATCTTGAATATTTTGTGAAAGTGGCACATACAAATTCCTTTTCCTTGGTGAGATATTAAAGTTTGATAATTTTAAGGTTGTTAAGGTTAAGACAAGAAGACAAAACATTCTTAAACCTAAGTCCTAGGTTGTTGTCTTCAAACCTTAAACCTAAGTACTTAGTACTAGGTTCTTGTCTTAAAACATTAAAGTTTGCATTGTTTAAGGTTCTTGTCCGAACCTAGTAGTTTTTGTTTGTCCAAGGTTTGTGTTCAAAACCTTAAAAGTTTTCTTTTGTCTTGTAGTTGTCCGAACAAAAAAAAAAAAAGGAGACCGTATATAAAAAAAAAGGTCAATTCAAAAAAAAAAAAACAGAAAAAGAACAAAAAAATATATATATTTCGGACTTTGCATTATTTAATTCTGTTATTTATTTATTTTATTTAATTTTAGTTGAAGAACACATTGTTCTTGAGTTTGTTACTTGAAAACCACCTTGGATTAAAAGTGCCATAACTTTCTCAATACAAATCGGAATTAGTTGATTCAAAAACCATTCTTTTCATATTTAAACCTAGTTTCTGAATCTCTTAGTTTCTGGTGGTAAATCAAATTGTAACCCACACGTGTTCTAAACCTCTTGAAGTGATTTTTCTTTGTTGATTCTCTTGATTTTCTTGTGAAAATTTGTGTGTGGAACTCGTTGATTGAGACTTTGCTATTAAAATAATTGAACTTGGTGAGTCTTAATAGTCCCAACACATTCATTAATTGAGAGTTTTAGCTAGGGTAAACAAGAGAGAACACTACCTAAATAGAGAGGAGAGTACCTACTACCCAATAGTGAGGAACCCGAGAGGTATTTATACATATATATTCTTGTGTTTTCTTTACTAACCTTGCAGGTACCATGGAGGAAAGTGATAGAACTCCTAGAGGTTCTAAACCTATAACCGATGCTCAACAAAAGTTTGCTAATGAAGTACTTTTTGATATGCTTCAAAAGATCAACATTCGACTTGACAACATAGAGTCTTCCACTAAAAGCTCAACCTCAAGACATCTTAAGTATGACGATCATGATAAATCCGATGATGATAATGAGGAGGGGGAGGATAATGCGAGCTCTTCTAAAGGTGATAAGTCCAAAGTTTCCATTGAATCTGTTAAACTCACTATCTCTACTTTTCATGGCAAATCAGATCCGAAAGCTTTCTTTGATTGGGTTCGTGAGTTAGAACACTTCTTTGAAGGAAATTCAGTCCCCAAGAAAAGGCAATACCGAATTGCTTTTATGCACCTTAAAGATTATGTTAGTCTTTGGTGGGATCAAGTTGTTCGAGCTAGAAGACAAGATGGTGAAAGGCCAGTTAAGACTTGGAATCAAATGAAGGCAATCATGAGGAAGAAGTATGTTCCTTCACATTATAATAGAGAGCTCAACCGAAAGTTACATACCCTTGTGCAAGGTAGCCGAACAGTTGAAGATTACTACCATGAGATGGAGGCATTGATGATAAAAGCCAATATTCAAGAAGACCCCGACACCACCATTGAGAGGTTCCTTAGAGGTATGAATTCCGAATTGGCTTATCAAGTTGATCTTCAAAGTTACATTATTAATGAACTTGTTCACAAAGCTATCAAAATTGAGAAGCATATGAAGGGTAAAGGGCGAAATTTCCAACAACCATTGCCGCTTTGGAGGAGAGATCAAAAGCCGACTTTCACACCTCCACCAAAGCCGAAAGTTTTCAACCAAAATCAGCCTTCAAACACTTCAAATAATGTTCCCAAAACAGGCCGCCAACTTGCTGAATCTTCAGCCAAAGCAACGCCCAAACCGAATGAGAGATTGAGGGACATTAGATGTTATAAGTGTCAAGGTTATGGCCATTATCAAAGTGACTTCCCAACCAGAAAATTAATGATAATCCGTGATAATGGAGAGGTTGAAAGTGATGAAGAATGTGCTGACATGCCACCACTTGAAGAGAAGTACCAAAGTGATGAAGATAGTGAAGATCTTACTTATGATGTTGGTGAATTCTCTTTGGTTACTCGCCGAGTCTTAAGTGCACAACCACTAGTTGAAGATGATTTGTCTCAAAGGGAGAACATATTTCACGCTAAATGTATGGTTCAAGGTAAGATTTGTAGCTTGATTATTGATAGTGGTAGTTGTACAAATGTGGCAAGCACATTATTTGTTAAGAAGCTTAACTTGACTTGCATGAAACATCCAAATCCATATAAGCTTCAATGGCTTAATAACACTGCCGAGAGTAAGGTGACTAAACAAGTTAAATTTTCTATGACCATTGGAAAGTATGTTGATGATGTTGTGTGTGATGTTGTACCAATGGAAGCTAGTCACATATTACTTGGTCGTCCATGGCAATTTGATCGAGATGTTACATATCATGCAAAGAAAAATTATTATTCTTTTGATTATCATGGCCGAAAGTACAATCTTAGGGCTTTGAGTCCGAGCCAAGCTTTTGAAGATCAATCAAGGATTGTGCAATCTTGCCATGAGATGGAAGCAAAGGAGAAGAAAGAACAAGATGATAAAAAGAATGTAACTAGTGTAGGCCGAAGCATTGATTCTAAATCTTGTAATAGCCGAAATAGTGTTTCTTCAAAGTTTTGTTATTTTACTTCTAAGAGTGATGTAAAGAGAGCAATACTAGATAGGCAATCATTGTACTTGATGATCCGCAAGGATGTTGTACTTATTGTTGATAGTGATCACCTTGCTTCTTTGCCTAGTGTTGTTTTGTCTCTTTTGCAGGAATTTAGTGATGTGTTTCCCGAGGATCTGGATTGCATTGAACATCAAATTAATTTCATTCCTGGTGCACAAATTCCAAATCGTCCAGCATATAGAGCAAATCCTGAGGAAACAAAGGAGATTCAACGTCAAGTGAATGAACTCCTTGACAAAGGTATTGTGCGTGAATCTCTAAGTCCTTGTTCTGTCCCAGTTATATTAGTACCTAAAAAGGATGAATCTTGGAGAATGTGTGTTGATTGTCGTGCCATAAACAAAATCACCATTAAGTATAGACATCCAATTCCTAGATTAGATGATATGCTTGATGAATTGTATGGTTCATGTATTTTCACCAAGATTGATTTAAAGAGTGGCTACTATCAAATTAGAATGAAAGAAGGTGATGAATGGAAAACAGCCTTTAAAACAAAGTATGGATTGTATGAATGGTTAGTCATGCCTTTTGGTCTAACTAATGCACCTAGTACTTTTATGAGGCCCATGAATCACGTTTTTAGGTCTTTCATTGGTAATTTTGTTGTGGTCTATTTTGATGACATCCTTATTTATAGCAAATCACTTGATGAACATGTTGATCATTTAAAGAAAGTGTTTGTTATATTGCGTGAGTACAGATTGTATGCTAACCTTAAAAAGTGTTCTTTTTGCATGGAATCAATTGTCTTTTTGGGTTATGTTGTTAGTTCTCAAGGTATTTCTGTTGATGAGTCAAAAGTCAAGGCTATTGAGGAGTGGCCGAGACCTAAGAATGCTAGTGAAGTTAGGAGTTTTCATGGTTTAGCAAGTTTTTATAGAAGGTTTGTTAAAGATTTTAGTTCTATAGCTGCACCTTTGAATGAACTTGTTAAAAAGAACATTGCTTTTGAATGGAAAGATGAGCATGAGAACGCCTTCACTAAGTTAAAGTATATGTTGACTCACGCCCTTTTACTTGTATTGCCTAATTTTCATAAAGCTTTTGAGATACACTGTGATGCCTTCGGGATTGGTATTGGAGCTGTTTTGATGCAGGAATCAAGGCCCGTGGCTTACTTTAGTGAAAAGCTTAATGGGGCAGCTTTAAAGTATGCAACTTATGACAAGGAGTTGTATTCTTTGGTAAGATCATTACAGGTTTGGAAACATTACTTATGGCCTAAAGAGTTTATAATTCATTCTGATCATGAAAGCCTTAAATTCTTGAAGACTAAAGGTAAGTTGAATAAGAGGCATGCTAAATGGTTGGAATTTATTGAAACTTTTCCATATGTGATTAAGTATAAATCTGGTCAAGAAAACATTGTAGCTGATGCATTGTCTAGGCGTTATTCTTTATTAACGTATATGCATGCTAAGTTACTTGGATTTGAATTGATAAAAGATTTGTACAAAGATGACAATGATTTCAAAGCCGCCTATGATGATTGTGTTTCAAAGCCGAATGGTGACTATTTCATGCATGATGGTTTCTTGTTTCGAAAGGATAAATTGTGCATACCCCTTTTGATAGGAATGAGCCCGAGTCCACATTGCCAAATCCAGCTTCCCATGATCCATTAACAAATCTTGGTGGTCCAATGACAAGATCAAGGACCAAGAGGATGAAGGAAGCATTACAAGCATTGTTATCAACACATTGTGAGTTGATGGCCAATATTCAAAGGAGTTCGACACAACCATCTCAAGATGAAGTACTTTGGAATATTTCTTCAATCACAATTCATGATCCACCTTGAAGAAATATCAAGAAGCCGAGAAGACCAAGCTTTGGCGTGTTGGGCTTCATTATGTGTTCACGCCAATTTTTAATGTTTTAGGATTTTATTATGTAATTAATTTGGTCCATTAACATTAAGTTTGGGCTTCATTAATTTGGTTTTTAATAAAGATTACTTGGCCCAATTATCTTGCATGATAATGGCAAGTAAAAGTTTAGGAAACTTAAGAAGTCAAATTGAGTTTTGCTACTTCACAGTTTAGGAAACAAAGGTAGCCAAATCGTGTTTGGCCACCTTTGGAATAACCGTTTGCCCTAATACTTTTTGGAAAAGGATTAGCTTATTAGTTGTTAGTTTGTTAGTTTAGAAGTCAAGTTGTACTTTACAACTTCTAGGGTTTTATTTCCTTTTCCTTTTAGGAAAGCCGAAACTACTCCCTATAAAAGGAGGAGCTATGTAACGTTTTTACTCATGTTGAATTGAAAGAATTTTGGCTTTGCTAAATTAAATTTGACATCATCAACGTGAGTTATTCTTGAGTAATTCATAAGACCCGCCAAACCTTAAGTGAGGAACTTTAGGTAAAGCTTACAAGTTCTAGATTTATAGAACCGGCCAAACTTGATAGGTTTAAACTTTTGATTTACATTAGTTGAACTGATTCAATTTGTGTTAACGTTGGGGTTAGGTTAATTTTAATCTTGCCTTTTCGTTCCATATCTCTTTTCCGCATTGTATTTTGTTGATTCTTGAATTGAGTTTTTGGTGCACAACGATTCGAACTTGTGGAAAATTCGTGTGGATTGGACTTCATCCTACTCCATTCGTATCAATTGGTATCAAAGCAATCCAGGTTGTTCATCAAATTCGGTAATTAATCTTTTTATTTGAGTCTTGTTCTTGTTTTTCTCTTCTCGGATCTCCTTCTTTTGGCGTCCTTCTTGCTGTTTTGTTGCGTCAAATTCTGCAGCTTTTGTGGTGTCTTTTTGTTGCTGTTTTCGTGTCTTTATTGCTGTCCAAGGTCGTCATAGTTCAGCTTTTAAATTACGTCAAAATTGCATGCAATTTGTTTGCTAAAATTTGTCCAATTTGTGTTCATCTCTTGCTCGGATTTTTGCGATTTTCTGTTGTGTTGATCTTGCTGTTTTGTGTCGTGTTTTGCTGCTGTTTTTCTTCATAATTCTGCATTGTTCTTGTTCATCATCATAGTGTGGAATTCTTGAGTCATTCTTGCTGAAATCACGTCCAAAAAACTAGGGTTTGTGAAATTAGGGTTTCTTATTCAAAATTTCATAACTTCCTTGTTTCTCATCCTTTTCTTGATCTTTCTTTTGTGTTATCTTCATCATTCTATTGCCATTAAAGTGTGTTTTAATCAAACTTTTTCACCATCTCAAAAAGACGAGTTCTTGACTACTTTCTTGAGAATCTTGATTTTCTTGCAAATTCAAAAGTGCTCAAATTTGAATCTTGAAGACATATTCTTTCTCTTTGTGATATTTCTTGAATCTTTGGTAAAAGTGGTATCTTCAAAATCCGAAATTTTGTTAACTTCTTGATAACATTGAAGTGGTTGAAAATTTAGGGTTTATCAACAACCTCAAAAACCGTAGTTAAGCTTTTTGTCAAAAAAAAAAAAGGCCTACAAAAAAAAAAAAGAGGCCATTACAAAAAAAAAAAAGACCAAGTAAAAATCAGCCCAAAGGCATTTGGTCTAAAGTGAAAAAAAAACAAAAAAAAACAAAAAAACAAAATTTTTTTTTTTATTTCGTATTTAATTTTATAGTTTCGGACGCCACTTTCGGACCCCTTACCCGTCCGAAACTACCGTCCGAACTTCGACAGAGAAGTCACAAATTTTCACAAAAAAGTTTCGGACGCCACTTTCGGACCCCTGACCCGTCCGAAACTACCGTCCGATCCTCGACAGAGATTTGAAATTTTTTAACAAAGTTTCGGACGCCACTTTCGGCCGTCCGAACCTTTGATCTACCGTCCGAAACTCGGCAGAGAGGTTATATACGCTATAATTTCAAACCTTCATAACTTTCTCATTTTTAATCGGAATTGAGTGATTCAAAAACACATCTTCTTGTTATCTTCTCTAGTTTCTGAATTCGTAGCTTTCTGAAATTAATCTGTTTATACCCCATACGTGATCTCTAAATTAATCTAGTGACGTGAATATTTTTCAAACTTCTTTGGTTTTGCTTTTGTGAATTGATTTGTTTGAACTAATTGGTTGAGACTTGTTCTTAAAATCGACAAACAGTAAGCTTCAATTAGTTTGAGAGATTCATTGTTGAGTGTTTGGATAGGGTATACACGAGAAAAGCCATTACACTAGAGAGGAGTGCACCAACTCACCAAAAGTGAGAACCCGAGAGGTTTTTATTTTGCTATCTTTTGTTGTTTTTACTAACTTGCAGGAACAATGGAGAGAGATGATAAAACACCTCAAGGACAACCCCAAATGGATCAAAAATATATTAATGATGTTCTATTTGACATGATCCGAAAACTCAATCTAAAGATTGATAATTTAACCATTTTTCCTTCACCAAAAAAAGGTTCTACTTCCCGACAGAATAAACATGAAGAAGCCGAGCCTAGTGATGAGGAGAATGAGGAGTTCATGGATTCTCCTAAAGATGGTAAGAAATCTGATTTGTCAATTAGTGGAGTTAAACTAACATTGCCTACTTTCCATGGTAAAGCAGATCCGGAAGCTTATTTTGATTGGGTTCGAGAGCTTGAACACTTCTTTGAAGGTAATAGCTATCCCGAACATAAGAGGTATCGCCTAGCCTTCATGCACCTCAAGGATTATGCAAGTTTGTGGTGGGATAAGGTAATGAGATCTAGACGTGAAGATGATGAACCACCTATTCAAACTTGGAAGCAAATGAAAGCGCTTATGAGGAAGAAGTATGTTCCATCATATTATAGCCAAGAGCTCAACAGAAAATTGCACTCCCTTGTGCAAGGAAACAAAACTGTGGAGGAATACTACCATGAGATGGAAGCTCTCATGATCAAGGCCAATGTTCGTGAAGATCCCGATTCAACAATTGAAAGATTTCTTAGAGGTATGAATTCTGAATTGTCTTATCATGTTGATTTACAATCTTATGTTGATATTAATGAGCTTTTTCATAAAGCTATTAAGATTGAAAGGCACATGAAAGGTAAGAACAGGTTCACACAACAGAATCCATCATGGCAAAGGGATTTGAAACCTAAATCAGCTCCTTTCACTCCACCAACAAAACTGAGGCAATTTACCTCAAACCAGCCATCTAGTGCCGCCTCCTTATGTCCCAAAATCAGTCCCAAAAGCTGTTGAAAATGCCCCTAAACCGGCGACAACTTCTGCTCCAAGATTGAGGGATATTAGATGCTTTAAATGTCAAGGCTATGGTCACTTGCAAGCCAATTGTCCTACTGCCCGGATCATGATTACTTTAGATACTGGAGAAGTGGTAAGTGATGATGACTGTGTCGACATGCCACCTCTTGAAGAAAAGTACCAAGATGATCAAAGTGATGAGGGTGAAAAGCTTGATGAGCCGACCTACTCAGTTGGTAACTTTTCTCTAGTTTCTCGTCGTGTTCTTAATGTTTAACCTTTGGAAGATAATGATTTGATGCAACGTGATAACATATTTCACACACGCTGTTTAGTGCAAAACATGGTTTGTAGTGTGGTTATTGATAGTGGTAGTTGCACAAATGTGGCGAGCACCTTACTTGTTAACAAACTGAATTTGAATTGCATGAAACATCCAAAACCATATAGGCTTCAATGGTTAAATAATTCAGTTGAAACTCGTGTCACTAAACAAGTAAAGTTTTCTTTCACCATTGGTAAATATGTTGATACTATTTTATGTGATATTGTTCCAATGGAGGCTAGTCATATTTTACTTGGTAGACCTTGGCAATTTGATTGTGATGTGCTTTATCATGCCAAGAAATTTTTTTACAGTTTTGTGCATAATGGTAAAAAGTATAGTCTTCATGCTTTAACTCCTGCTCAAGTTTTTGAAGATCAAACTCGAATTGCACAAGCTTGTAAAGATATAAATGAAGCTAAGAAGAAGAAGGAACTAGAAAAACAACAAAACGAAAAATCTAGTTTAGGCCGAGAGGTAGTTAATAAGAAATCTTGTTTTTTTGCTTCTTCTAATGAGATTAAGAGAGCATTGATTAATAGGCAGTCCTTATACTTAATGTTTAGCAAGGAACTTGTGCTTGTTGTTGACAGTGATAACCTTGCTTCTTTGCCTAGTGCCGTGTACTCTCTTTTGCAGGAATATAGTGATGTGTTTGCCGAGGAGTTACCAATAGGTTTACCACCTATTCGTGGCATTGAGCACCAAATTGATTTCATCCCAGGAGCTCAAATTCCAAACCGATCAGCTTATAGAGCAAATCCAGAGGAAACAAAAGAGATTCAACGACAAGTGGATGAACTCCTTGACAAAGGTATTGTGCGTGAGTCTCTTAGTCCATGTTCAGTTCCTGTTATCTTAGTCCCTAAAAAAGATGATACTTGGCGAATGTGTGTAGATTGCCGTGCTGTTAATAAGATTACCATTAAGTATAGACATCCAATTCCTAGATTAGATGATATGCTTGATGAATTGCATGGATCTTCCATATTTTCCAAAGTTGATTTGAAAAGTGGGTACTACCAAATACGAATGAAAGAAGGAGATGAATGGAAAACTGCTTTTAAAACAAAGTATGGGTTGTATGAATGGTTAGTTATGCCTTTTGGTTTATCTAATGCACCTAGTACTTTCATGAGGCTTATGAACCATGTTTTTCGTCATTTCATTAGAAAATTCGTGTGGATTGGACTTCATCCTACTCCATTCGTATCACAACCTATGTAAATCAAGAGTTGAAAAGATCTCAGTTTGACTTGTTCTTTAAATCAAGAACGGGTAAGTTCTTCCTAAGGTCTTAGCTTAAGAATCACAGTTCTTATGAACACACAATTGAAATCAATTGTACTTTCACGTATTTTCCTAGAGCTTGTCACGACTGCAAGGTTAATTTAGCAAGGCTAAAATTATTAAAATTCAACTTATTATTTCATGTGAAAAAATCACCTATAAATAGGCTACAAAAACATGAAACCCTAGCTTAATCCTATTACAACTTAGTTTCCATATTGGAAAAGGAAACCATTAACTAAAAGACAAACTTTAAGTTTCCTAAACTTGTAAAATCGGTTACAAGGAAGTAAAAACCGATTTGAACTCTTACTTTCCTAAATTCTCCTAAAACGTAGGAGATTACTTTCCTAATTACCATGCAAGGCAATTGGATCAAGTAATTACTTAGCCCACAATTAAAACATAAAGACTTAAGCCCATAATTAAATGTTTAATGGACTTAATTATTACAACTCAAAAGAAAACTAAATAATTATCAAATGGCGTGATCCAACATAGCAAAGCCCAAGCACGCCTTCTTGGTCTTCAATGTAGTCCATGAAATTCGAGATGAAAATCTGGCCAGAATCCCGTCATCAATTTTGGAAGGCATTTACAACGGTGATAAAGTCAGAATCTTGGAAAACTTAAAACATGAAAGTTGTAGCTCTATCTCTTATCGTTCCAGGGCTTCTTGAATGGTACTATTCAGAATTATATCGAAAGAGTTATGCGAAGAATACCAAAACGTGACAGAAACTTTCAGGATGAAAAATTGACTTAACACCATGGACGTGAACACGGGCTCATTCTCATCATTCCCTCCCTCCTCGGAAGGATTCGTCCTCGAATCTTGAAAGTTAGTTCCAGGGTCAAATACCAATATCACGAACTCATCGCAAACTCGAGCCAAGTAAAATTGGGAAGATGCACATCTCGAACAACAATAATATATATTCTGCCAAAACAAGACAAATTTATAAGGTAAATGAAAGGACAATAATCTAGAACAAGATGTAGAATAATTTCCTTTCACCTAAAGAATAGAATGGGCAGAATAAGTATGCAAATTCGTAATACATATAGCATGATTAGTTTTAACAAATTTTGCATGAGTCATAATTTTGAAGTCAATGAATTCAAAACAATTATGCAAATAACTATCATGTAGTTTATGCAAATCAGAAAACCGAATGTTCTTAATTAGAGAACTAACCAAGACGAATTCACTAACAACATCCATTAGCACACTATTTACGTTATTAACATGTAATGTAAGAAAATGATATAAACATATATGAATAGAATCATAAGGACAAGAATATTCATAACAAGAAAACATATATGCATCCTTGACAAAGTGCAAATCACAAGAACGTATTAATACCTTGAACAACATGCGAAAGTTATCAAACATGAAAGTATAATTCCAAAGACAAGAATGTAAAGAATCTATTGAATAGTTGTAAACAGAAAATTTTACCTCTTGGAATTCAAAAGAAATTTGGAACGGAGATAACTTACCATACAAGTGTTGAATTACCCATGGACCTCTTCGAACTTGATGAATGTGAGCAAAGTCACGAAATAAGTAATCATTAATCCAGCAAGTAGAGTCAATATAATTAACACTTGAATGAGTGCATACAAAGGTTGGATGTAGTTCGAAATATCCAATATTAAGCTCAAAATATAATTCATGTATTAGATAAGCAACATAACATGTGAAGAAACTATACATAATCTCATTCAAAACAAAATAATTGGATTTCATAATTGAAGAATTATGTGAAATAGTTGGCTTATCAAAACTCAAATTATCAAACTTTAAAACACATGGTGTAAACTTTCGAACTAAAGCTTCAAAGGTAGGTGAAAGACATTGAAATTGATTCAAAACAGAATTTAAACTTTGAAAATCAATAGCATTGACATTAACAAAGTTCTTAACATTCAAACCATTAAAATCAATCAAAGAGCTTTCATACTTACCTAACTTACCTTGCTTACCTTGTGGGAAACAAGCTAAGGCAGATTGGATTCCTTGCCATTGATAATGAGTTATTTCGAACTCCATTAAGCACTTAGGAACTCCAAAAACCTGCAAAACAAATGTACTAGGCAGCAAACAAGAAAATTCGTCAACACTATCACCAAGTAAGTACATTGATTGCCTATCTAGTATTCCTCTCTCAATTTCGCTAGAAGAAGTAAAATAACAAGGTTGCTTAACAACTAACTCTCGGCCTATGCTAGAAGAAGACAAAGAATCTTTATCTCGGCCTACACTATTACAAGTTGAGCTAGCTATTACATTGCTTTTCCCTTGAACTTTCTTCTCTTTGGCGGCATTCATATCTCTAGTAGCTTGAATGATGCGAGTTTGATCTTCAAAGACTTGTGCTGGGTTTAAGGCTCGACGATTAAACTTTTTCCCTTTATGAACAAAGCTATAGAAATTCTTCTTGGCATGATAAAGTACATCACAATCAAACTGCCAAGGGCGGCCAAGCAAGATATGACTTGCTTCCATTGGAACCACATCACATATAACATTATCAACATATTTTCCAATGGTTAAAGTGAACTTAACTTGTTTTGTAACCCTAGTATCAACTGAATTATTCAACCATTGAAGACGGTATGGTTTAGGGTGTTTCATGCAAGTCAAATTCAACCTATTTACAAACAAGGTGCTCGCCACATTGGTGCAACTACCACTATCAATAATCACACTACAAATTATGTTTTGAACTAAACAACGTGTGTGAAATATGTTTTCTCGTTGCATCAAATCATCATTATCAACTAAAGGTTGAGCACTTAAAACACGGCGAGAGACTATAGAATAGTTACCAACATCATACTCATAGTGATTCGTCTCTTCACTTTCTTCACTGGATTCATGTTGGTCTTTCTCTTCAAGAGGCGGCATGTCGGCACAATCATCATCACTTACCACTTCACCACTATCAAGAGTTATCATCACTTTCTGAGTTGGACAGTCAGCTTGCATATGTCCATAGCCTTGACACTTGTAGCATCGAATATCCCTCAATCTTGGAGGTTGATTGGACGCCGATTTAGGGACTGGATCAGCAGCTTTTGGAGCTGATTTCTGGACATTGGACGTCGGGTTTGAGGTGAATGTCCGTGGTTTTGTTGGTGGAGTGAAAGAAGCCACATTCGGCTTGGTGTTTCTTTGCCAAGGTGGAGGCGGCTGTGAGAACTTACTCTTCCCTTTCATGTGCCTTTCTATCTTGATTGCTTTGTGGACACATTAATATCAACATAACTTTGCAAATCCACATGATAAGCCAAATCAGAATGCATACCTCTCAAGAACCTTTCAATAGTAGAGTCGGGATCCTCTTGAACATTAGCTTTAATCATCAAAGCTTCCATCTCATGGTAATACTCCTCAACCGATTTATTACCTTGCACAAGAGAGTGCAATTTTCTGTTCAATTCACGGTCGTAATGAGAAGGGACATACTTTTTCCTCATTAGCAATTTCATTTGGCTCCAAGACTTAATCGGCCTTTCACCATCTTGACGCCTTGTTCGAATAACTTCATCCCACCATAGACTAGCATAATCCTTAAGGTGTATAAAGGCAAGTCTATACTTTTCTTTCTCGGGGTAATCATGGCCTTCAAAGAAGTGCTCAAGCTCACGAACCCAATCAAAATAAGCCTCGGGAACTGCTTTACCATGGAAAGTTGGGATAATTAGTTTAACAGAAGCAATGGAAATCTTAGACTTGTCACCTTTCATAGAAGAGCTCGTGCCCTCCTCTTCCTCCTCCTCATCATGACTAGAATCATTGTCGGACTCAAACTCAACTCTTCGGGATCTAGGACCCTTAGGTGGTGGTGAAGTTAAACTATCAACTTTGAGTGTGAGTTTTCGGATCATGTCAAAGAGGACATCGTTAGTGAACTTTTGGTCCACTACCTTTGGTGATTTAGATTCATCACCCTCCATTTGTACCTGCAAGTTAGTAAAAACACAAGAAATATATAGAAATATACCTCACGGGTTCTCACAATATGGGTAGTATATGCTCTCCTCTCTAATGAAGGCTTTTCTCGTGTATACCCTATACTAATACTCTCAAACTATAGAACTTACCAATTCAATGATTATAAGAACTTGTCTCAACCAAGTATTCAACAACAAGTTTCACACAAGTCAAATCAAAGAAGTTTAAGCAATTCACGTCACAAGAGTATTTCAGAATACGTGTGGGTATAACTTGATTGATTCAGAAACTAAGATATTCAAAAAGAGGACTCAAAGACGAAGAAAACGCAATTTGAATCACTTAAATCCGAGTTGTATTGAGAAAGTTATGGCACTTTTAATCCAAGGTGGTTTTCAAGTAACAACTTAAGAACAATGTGTTCTTTCAAATAATAAAATAAAATAAATTAAATAACAGAAATAATAAAAATAAAATAAATTGAAGTCCGAATTTATATTTTTTTTGTTCTTTTCTCTTTTTTTTTATTCGGTCACTTTTTTTTTTTTTGACCGTGACTCTTTTTTTTTTTTTTTTTTGTTCGGACAATATAAGACAAAAACAAACTTTTAAGGTTTGGACACAAACCTTGGACAAATCGAAAAGAACTAGGTTCGGACAAGAACCTTAAATGGTACTAGGTTTAAGGTTTTAAGACAAGAACCTAGTACAAAGTACTTAGGTTTAAGGTTTGAAGACAACAACCTAGGATTAAGGTTTATGATGTTGTGTCTTTTTGTCTTAACCTTAATAAACCTTAAAATTTTCAAACTTTAATATCTCACCAAGGAAAAGGAATTTGAATGTACCACTTTCACAAAATAATCAAGATTTTAAACAAGGATCAAGAATATGGCTCAAGATTCAAATTTGGACAACTTTGGATTTTCAAGAAAATCAAAAAGTTCAAGAAAGTGTTCAAGAACTTGTCTTTTTGAGATGGTGAAAAAGTTTGATCAAAACACACTATATTGTAGACAAGATGATGAAACTAACACAAAAAAAAGATCAAGAATTGAGCAAGAATTGACGAAGTTATGACCAAAAAGACCAAAACTAGGGTTTTTAAGAAACCCTAATTGACACCCTATGGTATGGACGTGAAAACAGAAATAAATCACAAGGAATTCAATACTATGAATGCAAGAAAGATAGTGTAGAATATTAACACAAAGATGGCAGCAAGGATCGAACAAAAATCAGCAAGAAGATCAACACAAAAACGCAAGAAATCAAGAAGCAAGATCAACTCGATTTTGGACAGATTTTTAACACAAAGTTGCATGCGATTTTTGGGCAGAATATTAATGAATTTAAGACTCAATTAATATATATGTTTACTGCAGAATATGGACTCAAAAACAGCAGCAAATAAAAGCAAGAACAGCAGCAACAAAGTCACTAAAATCGATAAGCAACAAGGAAGCAATTTCGGGCAGATTTGATCAATTTTGCTCATGCGATTTTGATGAATTTAAAGACTCTACTATCACGATCTAGGACAGCAAGTAACACGTGAAAACAGCAGCTAAAAGACTCCAGAAACTGCAGGAAAAACGAGGCAAAAAAGACAGCAAGAACGACTCAAGAAATCAAGAAAAATCCGAGAAGACAAAGAAGCACAAAAACCTGAAATTTTCGATGAACAACCTTTTCTCTGATACCAATTGATGCGAATGGTCTTCGGATGGAGATCCTCGACCACACAAAACCCTCTTCTTTGGACCGTTTGCTCACCAAGACTCACGAACAACAAGAAGAAACAATAACAATTGCGGAAACAACAAAGAAAAACAAGAAGATATTGAACGGACTGTTTTTGATTGAAATCAACCAAACCCAACACGTTACCACAAAGTGATTTCAATCCAACCTATGTAAATCAAGAGTTGAAAAGATCTCAGTTTGGCTTGTTCTTTAAATCAAGAACGGGTAGGTTCTTCCTAAGGTCTTAGCTTAAGAATCACAGTTCTTATGAACACACAATTGAAATCAATTGAGTTTTCATGTATTTTCCTAGAGCTTGTCACGGCTGCAAGGTTAATTTAGCAAGGCTAAAATTATCAAAATTCAACTTATTATTTCATGTGAAAAACTCACCTATAAATAGGCTACAAAAACATGAAACCCTAGCTTAATCCTATTAAAACTTAGTTTCCATAATGGAAAAGGAAACCATTAACAAAAAGACAAACTTTAAGTTTCCTAAACTTGTAAAATCGGTTACAAGGAAGTAAAAACCGATTTGAACTCTTACTTTACTAAATTCTCCTAAAAAGTAGGAGATTACTTTCCTAATTACCATGCAAGGCAATTGGATCAAGTAATTACTTAGCCCACAATTAAAACATAAAGACTTAAGCCCATAATTAAATGTTTAATGGACTTAATTATTACAACTCAAAAGAAAACTAAATAATTATCAAATGGAGTGATCCAACATAGCAAAGCCCAAGCACGCCATCTTGGTCTTCAATGTAGTCCATGAAATTCGAGATGAAAATCTGGCCAGAATCCCATCATCAATTTTGGAAGGCATTTAAGACGGTGATAGAGTCCGAATCTTGGAAAACTTAAAACATGAAAGTTGTAGCTCTATCTCTTTTCGTTCCAGGGCTTCTTGAATGGTGCAATTTTGAATTATATCGAAAGAGTTATCCCAAGAATACCAAAACGTGACAGAAACTTTCAGGATGAAAAATTGACTTAACACCATGGACGTGAACACGGGCTCATTCTCATCAAGATATGCTTTATTTACCTATTTACATGCTAAGCTACTTGGATTTGAATTGATTAAAGATTTGTATAAGGAAGATGTTGATTTTGCCGAATCTTATGATCTTTGTTTAGTAAAGCCGAATGGAGATTTCTTTGTGCATGATGGTTTCTTATTTCGAAAAGATAAATTGTGCATCACCTCATGTTCCATTCGTGAATTACTTGTTAAAGAAACCCATGAGGGAGGGTTAATAGGGCATTTTGGTATTGTTAAAACACTTTCTATTTTGAATGAGCACTTTTATTGGCCTAACATGATTAAAGATGTTAAAAGTGTTTGTGACAAAATGTATTGTGTGTAAGCATGCTAAATCCAAAGTAATGCCTCATGGATTGTATCAACCATTGCCTGTTCCTAGCCACCCTTGGATTGACATATCAATGGATTTTGTGTTAGGGCTACCTAGGTCACGCACTGGTCATGATAGCATTTTTGTTGTAGTTGATAGATTTAGTAAAATGGCTCAATTCATTGCATGTTCTAAGTCTAATGATGCTACCAAAATTGCTGATATCTTCTTTAAGGATATTGTACGTTTGCATGGAATTCCTAAGAGTATTGTTAGTGATAGAGATGTTAAGTTTTTGTAGCATATTTGGCGTACACTTTGGAATAAATTAGGCACAAAATTACTGTTTTCTACTGTTGCACATCCACAGACTGATGGACAAACTGAGGTAGTAAATCGTACATTGTCTAATTTGCTTCGTGCTATTATTCAGAAAAACTTAAAGAATTGGGAGAATTGTTTGCCACACATTGAATTTGCATATAACTGAACTGATCATAGTTCTACTGGTTATTCGCCTTTTGAAGTTGTGTATGGGTTTAATCCTTTAACTCAACTTGATATTTTGCCTCTTCCTACTAATGAGTTTGTTAATGTGGAAGGTAAAGCTAAAGCTGATTTTGTAAAGGAGTTACATGAAAAGGTTTACAAAAATATTCAAAGGCGTAATGAGCAATATGCAAAACAAGCCAATAAGGGCAGAAGATAAGTGATTTTCGAACCAGGAGATTGGGTTTGGATTCACTTGAGAAAAGAAAGGTTTCCAGAAAAGAGGAAATCTAAGCTTCATCCAAGAGGAGATGGTCCTTTTCAAGTCTTGGAAAGGATTGGAGACAATGCATATAGAATCGAACTACCTAGTGAGTATGGTAATGTTTCATCTACTTTCAATCGAACTACCTAGACAATGCATTGTGAGGCTTTGTGATACGAACCTAGACCCGTAAGGCTCTAAGAACGCAAACCCATGATCAATTGAGGAATTTAATGAATGAATTGAATAAAATCAAATAGTAACTGATACGATCTAAGCACCCGTTGGATGATATTATCGTAAACCCAAGATCAATTTGAGGATTGGAATGAATTTATAACATAAACGCAAAAAGGAGGCAGCCCCCAATTCAATACATGAATAAAAAACGTACCTATCACAGTTAGGAACAAACACCCTAAGTGGACTTGCTCTTAGAATCTTTGCTATCAAGGATTCCCAATCAATCACACCCTTGATTGAGTGGAATGGAATGTTCTTCACAAAGAACAAAAAGAAAGCTTCAAACTCTCAAGTTTTGATTTCAAAAATTGTCTGCAGCTAACGTACATGAATTAGCCTTTTATAGGCTCCCAAAAACCCTAACAAAAAGTCAACAAAAATTCAAAAATAACGTTCAGCGATAGTTTCAGACGAGGGTTTCGGACGGCCGAAAGTTTTGCTGAGGCGTCCGAAACTCTCCAGAGAAATTCATTTTTGTTCTCCAACAGTTTCGGACGGCAGTTTTGGACGGCCGAAAGTTTTGCTGAGGCTTCCGAAACTCTCCAGAGAGCACTTCATTTTCTTCAACAGTTTCGGACGGTAGTTTCGGACGGCCGAAAGTCTACTGAGGCGTCCGAAACTTCTCTTCTTCATTCCAATGCCTCATTTCTATCCACCATAATATTGAACTCCATTGTCGACAGTTCCAAACAAGAAATGATGGTTGTGTCCTCCTCACGAGCTTCACGAACAAGTTCTTGCTCAAAAACATCTTCAATCAATGAATGCATATGTATGGCTACTCTTATCCCTTTGGTTCTCCAATGCCTCAATTCATGATGACATTGAACATTCTCTTTGAGGTTACCCACATGATGACATTCTCTTACATTCTCCTTGAGGTTACCTATATTCTCATCATTCCTCCCCTCCTCAAGAAGATTCGACCTCGAATCTTGTGCTTTCTTAAAGATACCTGGATCAAAAACCTCCACTTTGAACTCCATCTTGGCAAGACTCAATTGCATTAGAAATTGTAACCTCTTAGGCCAACAAATTATCATACCCTGCAAAATATAACAAAACACTATACCCAAGGAAACGTTACGTGTGTTATGCAACAATAAATTGTAATTCACTATAACAAATTCATCCACAAAATTTCCTTGTTGGATAGCTTTATCAACTATTCCACAAACATAAAATCCTTTAAGAAAATCATCAAGGTATGTGTCATTCATGCCACAAAACATATAAGAAATCAAAATCAACCTTCTCATATCAATGCTAATTGAACAGTTTTGAATAAAAGTATCATGCTTCTGAACAAAACAATTATACATGTAAGCATCATCTATTAAGCTCAAGTGAAAACATTGAAGGTTTGCTAAAACAACTTGGTCACATGAATGATTGTGACTCCATGCCAAAACATCAATTAGTATTTTGGATTGTATATGACGAGTAGAATCTCTTAAACTACCAAACATGACAGTAGATTACATACCAAAACTATCAATTGAAGAATACTCAACCAAATATTTCAACAAATTATAATCAAAATTTGTTAAGATTTGTGAAGAATCACTTATCATTTCATATTGCCCAATTGGTAGAACATTACCTCTATTATAGAAATTCAATGCAAGACCTTTATATCATAACTTGTCCATTGAAAAAGTCATCCCTTGAGGTGGGTTATTATTTGGAGTACCTCTACAAACCTGCAAAAGAGAATTTACAAATACACAAGGAAACACATTATGAAGAGTGTTTGAGAAATTCACACAATCAAGGTCACTCAAATTTTCTTCCTCTTCTCTTTCTCTTGCATAAACACTCATTTTCTTTTTATCAAGATCACAATCTTTTTCATTCTCTGCACTTCTCTCTTTTTCTTTTTCTTCACTACTCTCCTTTTCTTTTTCTTCACTACTCTCTTTTTGAATGTCACTAGCTTTTGTACAATCACCCTCTTGCTCTTCCTCTCCTTTTCTCAATGAATTTTCTTTTGTCTCTCCAATCTTCTCACAAGTTTTCTCACTTTCAATACTTTTCTTTTGCTCACTCCCTCTAATTAACTCCTTTGGAAACAAATCTTCTTTTTGAATTTCATGAGGATCATGATTTGCCAACAAAACATCTTTTTGAAATTCTCCCATTGAGTAATTGGAATTTTTCTTGAACTCTTCAACTGAATGGCAAGTTAATGTGTACTTGAGTTGGTCTATCATCTTGGAGAAAGCTTTGGAAAGCTCTTCATACTCCTTTTTAACAATTTTCAGTTCAGCCCTATTAGTTATTCGAGTAATAGAACTCATTTTGAATGTCTGCAACCAAAAAGGTTAGTGATAAAACAAATTTGACATATCCTCACCACTCCCTTAATGTTTACACTCACACTCGTGTATCACTCAAAAAGATTGAACTCTCTCTCAACTTCCTTTACAAATTCTTTGGGTTGAACAAACACTCACACATCAACCAAGAATTCAATTAAATGGAAATATGTAAAGAAGACAGAAAACTCTAAGGAACAACGATGATTACAAAAACTCTTGAACAATATATTGAAAAGTAGGCAACAAGAATCAAAATGTTACCCAATACCACAAGTTCAACAAGATGACATAAGATTTCAAGACTCAATTAATTTTTTCCAAAAACTAACAAGAACTATGCAATAATCCAATGTGACTTAATGCAGCAATTTCTATAGATGTGTTTTGAAAAGAAATTTCTGCACACTCTTGCAATTCAACAAACGCCACAAATTTACTAAGGAAACAAGGTGAGAATGCTACCTTGAAATACTCAAACTAAATCTTAAGAATCAAAACTCAAATTGTCCTTCTTTTCCCTTTTTTTAAAACAGATTCTGCACTTTTTTTTTAAAATTCTGCACTTTTTTTTCACATTTTTTTTTCTGCTCTTTTTTTTCTGCAGGTTTTTTTTTTTGAATTTCTTCTTGGCCACACACCACAAACAATGATATGAAGAACAAGAAACAATCAATAACAATCAAAAACAAAAATTCAAAACATAGACAATCAAAGATGAAATTCTTTAATTGAAAAATTCCCCAAATTAGCTTTAATACCAATCTGATACGATCTAAGCACCCGTTGGATGATATTATCGTAAACTCAAGATCAATTTGAGGATTGGAATGAATTTATAACATAAACGCAAAAAGGAGGCAGACCCCAATTCAATACATGAATCAAAAACGTACCTATCACAGTTAGGAACAAACACCCTAAGTGGACTTGCCCTTAGAACCTTTGCTATCAAGGATTCCCAATCAATCACACCCTTGATTGAGTGGAATGGAATGTTCTTCACAAAGAACAAAAAGAAAGCTTCAAACTCTCAAGTTTTGATTTCAAAAATTGTCTGTAGCTAACGTACATGAATTAGCCTTTTATAGGCTCCCAAAAACCTGATGAGGATCGGACCACGAGGGACACGAAACTCGATCGATTAGACGTCCTCAAGATCGATTCTACAACAGGTTGCTAAGGATGGAGATTCTTGACCCAATGCTTAACAAACATGAGCCTCAAATCGGTAGAAGACGCCACAATCAAAGGTGATTATTTGATTGATAAGTCAAGGGGTGAACGCCACAAGCCATGAGGCTTGATAAGTTCCAAAAATGGTGTTCTAGTTAAAGAACAAAAGAGATTAACTCTCACATTTTCATTTCATCAAAGTCTTCTTATTATGGACGAAATTACAACATATTTATAGGTAGGAAACTCTAATC
This sequence comes from Ophiorrhiza pumila, assembly GCA_016586305.1. Classification (NCBI taxonomy): domain Eukaryota; kingdom Viridiplantae; phylum Streptophyta; class Magnoliopsida; order Gentianales; family Rubiaceae; genus Ophiorrhiza; species Ophiorrhiza pumila. The sequence continues at coordinate 19,143,542 of BLIW01000010.1, forward strand.
TAGATATTACATAAAACAAGAAAACTAATAAATAAAGTCTAGAAAACTTAAAAGGCTAATTAAGGGTTGTCTTGGCAACTTAAAAGTCATAGAAGGTTGGACCAAGACCAGCCCTTGTCTTCATGCATTCCACATTATTCAAGAGTCATTTTAATGTAGTCTTGACTGATTTTGAACTCCCAAAATAGCCTTGACCGAAATTAAGGAGCCTTGCATTTAAACAACCCACAATTGTTGACTAGGGGACATAAGGACACACATGTAGCACAAAATGTTGGCGGGCAAAATTTAAATTTTTAAAATTTAAATTTTTAAATTGTGTTCAAATTTTGGGTCCTGTAGCACTAATTGTTATCGTGCAAAATCATTGAAATTTGAAATGGGTTTCCAAATTTTGGGTCCTGTATCACAATCTGTTGGCGTGCGAAATTTGAAATTTGAAAAAGATTTACAAATTCCCCACCGTACGGGGTTGGATGAGTAGCTTCTAAGCCATTGGAGGATCTGAGGCGTACCTAACAGGCTATATGGTTTCTTATCAAGGACGTCATTTTACGCTTTGTGAATATTCCATTGTTGTTGATTGTGTAGCACACTTTGCACACGATTTTGATTAATTAATTGCATTTAATTTATAATTAGTCTGGAAAATCTGAAGTGATGAAGATGAGAAGGAAAAAGCTTTATGGGTTGAATGATCTGGCCCACATTGTTTTACATGTTATTGTTGGGCCTGTTACATTTATTGAATTGGGCCTATTAGGCCCAGTTTAATTGGGCGTAATATTTTGTCAATGATGCGGATACGTTCTTAGTGCTGCTGAAATTGAATAAATAATTTTATTAATAGCAATTGTAAAACAGGTTTTGGGAAGCAATTATTACATTCCATTCAGCTAATACACTGTCAATTGCATGATTAAACAGGTCTACCGAAAAATAAGGGCTTAATTCATTCAACTTCCGAAAAATCAAAATGTACAGTCTCCGGATAGTATTTTGAAAATTGACTACATTGGGTCGTATCCAGATAATTTCTATACGCCTGTAAGATGTCATCTGGAGGAACCTCCTTGGAGTGTGATTGATCCTGAATATCACCCTCATTATGTTCCACGGACGTAAAAAGGGCCTTAGTAATCCCTGATTCTCTAGTTGTACGTGGAAAGGTGTTGGTGTTGTAGTCAGTGGAATTGCAAGGTTGATTATGTCCATGATCCCCTGCGTGGCTGGAGTGGGAGCTCACGCTGCGAGTTTGCCGTGTTACGTGGAGAGCTCGTGTGTGACTCACTGCATTGCGTTTGCCGTTCAGTTGTGGAGGCCTCTCCGGTTTGTTGATAGAGTGGCTCGGTGATGAACACGAATGTTGCATTCTCTATAGTCCAGGTTCTGAGAGATTCCTTATCTGGTTTTTCCAGATATTCCCTATAAGAAGAGTCTGTACCCGGATTACAGAGCACTAGTGTAGGTATTCCACCCTTGATGTGCACTGGTTTCCCGTATTTACAATTTGATACCCAGTCCCTCTGAGCCCCGATGAACTCTTTATAGTGTTTGCGATATTGCGGTTGACGTCATCGATGACGTTGTACCAGGCGTCATTGCCGTACACCTTATTATTCAAGTCCAGGTGACCACATAAATAGTTATGAGGGCCCAATGATCTGGCCCATATTGTTTTGCCTATTCGGGATGGGCCTTCAACAATTATTGATTTGGGCCGAATTGGCCTGGTTTCAGTGGGCCTAATATTAGCCTCGGCCCATTCTAACAGTTCATCCGGGATATTATTGGCGAGTGGAAATGGGCTTGCATACTGTTGAGGAGGCGGTGCATACAGCTTTTCAGCATTTCCTTTGATCCTGTCGTAGTACAAGCAGTATGCTTTTGGATCTCCTTCTTTAATGACGTTCATGAAATCGTCTATGTTATGTTGATTCAGGGCCTCCGCATAGCAATCAAACTGTGTCTTGTACAGCTTGCCCGAATCGAAAGTCCCCCACTCGCAAAAATCCCCGTATTTACCTATGTAATCTCTTACGGCATTTGCATCTCGTGCAGCCTGGACATTTGGATGGTATATTTGTGACCTTTGTTCATGCGCAATGTCAAAAAATCTTTCGTCTCTGCTGCAGAATTTCTTATGAAACTGTAGTAAGACGTGCAGGTGTGGTGTGCCGTCGACGTGTAACTCTGAAGATACACGTATGTATTTAGGAACATTTGGTGCTGCCAATTTGGCAATAAATTTCTCTAAAAGAACTTCTTTTCGTACGTCGCAACGAGAGTATGTGATGAATATATTTTTGGCCTGTATTCTAAAATTACCTACTCGAGGCATTGTTGGAGATCTGTTAAAGAATATGAATTCGTTTAAGCAGAATTTTCTTGATAAGGAAAATTTAGTTGAAGAAGAAAGAGCTGACAAGTTTGGTTTAATAAGAAAGAACTGAGCTGAATGACTATTTATATGGAAATTTGCCCCGCAGGGGCATATTGGTCTTTTACCAAGTGACTCCGCGCTACAGTTCCAAAATTATATGTCTCCAGATGCATTTCTTGGAGTCACTTACTATTTGTTGTCTTTTTATGCCACGTGGCCCTTACTATAGGAATATATATATAAGATTCCTATATATTCCTATAGTGCTGGAGGTGGGCCCCACATGTCGGAACACGTGGCAACATCCTATTGGACATCGCATGACTCCAGGGCCCCTGTAGCATGAACAGTTTTGCTGGAGACATTGGAGTCATTTAACTGTTCTCATATATATATTGGCACTGTTCACCTTGTGATATTACCATTGTACCCCTGGCAAATATCGTAAAAGGTGGACACGTGGCAGACACAATGATTACTAGGGGACATGAGGACCCACATGTAGCACAAAATGTTGGCGGGCAAAATTTAAATTTTTAAAATTTAAATTTTTAAATTGTGTTCAAATTTTGGGTCCTGTAGCACTAATTGTTATCGTGCAAAATCATTGAAATTTGAAATGGGTTTCCAAATTTTGGGTCCTGTATCACAATCTGTTGGCGTGCGAAATTTGAAATTTGAAAAAGATTTACAAATTCCCCACCGTACGGGGTTGGATGAGTAGCTTCTAAGCCATTGGAGGATCTGAGGCGTACCTAACAGGCTATATGGTTTCTTATCAAGGACGTCATTTTACGCTTTGTGAATATTCCATTGTTGTTGATTGTGTAGCACACTTTGCACACGATTTTGATTAATTAATTGCATTTAATTTATAATTAGTCTGGAAAATCTGAAGTGATGAAGATGAGAAGGAAAAAGCTTTATGGGTTGAATGATCTGGCCCACATTGTTTTACATGTTATTGTTGGGCCTGTTACATTTATTGAATTGGGCCTATTAGGCCCAGTTTAATTGGGCGTAATATTTTGTCAATGATGCGGATACGTTCTTAGTGCTGCTGAAATTGAATAAATAATTTTATTAATAGCAATTGTAAAACTGGTTTTGGGAAGCAATTATTACATTCCATTCAGCTAATACACTGTCAATTGCATGATTAAACAGGTCTACCGAAAAATAAGGGCTTAATTCATTCAACTTCCGGAGGAACCTCCTTGGAGTGTGATTGATCCTGAATATCACCCTCATTATGTTCCACGGACGTAAAAAGGGCCTTATTAATCCCTGATTCTCTAGTTGTACGTGGAAAGGTGTTGGTGTTGTAGTCAGTGGAATTGCAAGGTTGATTATGTCCATGATCCCTTGCGTGGCTGGAGTGGGACCTCACGCTGCGAGTTTGCCGTGTTCCGTGGAGAGCTCGTGTGTGACTCACTGCTTTGCGTTTGCCGTTCAGTTGTGGAGGCCTCTCCGGTTTGTTGATAGAGTGGCTCGGTGATGAACACGAATGTTGCATTCTCTATAGTCCAGGTTCTGAGAGATTCCTTATCTGGTTTTTCCAGATATTCCCTATAAGAAGAGTCTGTACCCGGATTACAGAGCACTAGTGTAGGTATTCCACCCTTGATGTGCACTGGTTTCCCGTATTTACAATTTGATACCCAGTCCCTCTGAGCCCCGATGAACTCTTTATAGTGTTTGAGATATTGCGGGTTGACGTCATCGATGACGTTGTACCAGGCGTCATTGCTGTACACCTTATTATTCAAGTCAAGGTGACCACATAAATAGTTATGAGGGCCCAATGATCTGGCCCATATTGTTTTGCCTATTCGGGATGGGCCTTCAACAATTATTGATTTGGGCCGAATTGGCCTGGTTTCAGTGGGCCTAATATTAGCCTCGGCCCATTCTAATAGTTCATCCGGGATATTATTGGCGAGTGGAAATGGGCTTGCATACTGTTGAGGAGGCGGTGCATACAGCTTTTCAGCATTTCCTTTGATCCTGTCGTAGTACAAGCAGTATGCTTTTGGATCTCCTTCTTTAATGACGTTCATGAAATCGTCTATGTTATGTTGATTCAGGGCCTCCGCATAGCAATCAAACTATGTCTTGTACAGCTTGCCCGAATCGAAAGTCCCCCACTCGCAAAAATCCCCGTATTTACCTATGTAATCTCTTACGGCATTTGCATCTCGTGCAGCCTGGACATTTGGATGGTATATTTGTGACCTTTGTTCATGCGCAATGTCAAAAACTCTTTCGTCTCTGCTGCAGAATTTCTTATGAAACTGTAGTAAGACGTGCAGGTGTGGTGTGCCGTCGACGTGTAACTCTGAAGATACACGTATGTATTTAGGAACATTTGGTGCTGCCAATTTGGCAATAAATTTCTCTAAAAGAACTTCTTTTCGTACGTCGCAACGAGAGTATGTGATGAATATATTTTTGGCCTGTATTCTAAAATTACCTACTCGAGGCAATGTTGGATATCTGTTAAAGAATATGAATTCGTTTAAGCAGAATTTTCTTGATAAGGAAAATTTAGTTGAAGAAGAAAGAGCTGACAAGTTTGGTTTAATAAGAAAGAACTGAGCTGAATGACTATTTATATGGAAATTTGCCCCGCAGGGGCATTTTGGTCTTTTACTAAGTGACTCCACGCTACAGTTCCAAAATTATATGTCTCCAGATGCATTTCTTGGAGTCACTTACTATTTGTTGTCTTTTTATGCCACGTGGCCCTTACTATAGGAATATATATATAAGATTCCTATATATTCCTATAGTGCTGGAGGTGGGCCCCACATGTCGGGACAAGTGGCAACATCCTATTGGACATCGCATGACTCCAGGGCCCCTGTAGCATGAACAGTTTTGCTGGAGACATTGGAGTCATTTAACTGTTCTCATATATATATTGGCGCTGTTCACCATGTGATATTACCATTGTACCCCTGGCAGATATCGTAAAAGGTGGACACGTGGCAGACATAATGATTGCTAGCTGCAGAGTGGACCCACGTGTAGCACAAAATGTTGGCGGGCAAAATTTGAAATTTGAAAAAGATTTACAAATACGCACGTGATAGTAATATGATAGAATCTGGCATTGGGCTGGCTGCATCAGAACTGGACGGGAGGAATTCAATATCAGATTTCAGGCCCATGAAGGACAATGTAGTGGATCCAGGCCCATCAGCAAGTGAAGTAAGTGCATCAAGTTCAGGCCCAAAACACATAACAATTATGCCTGAACAAATGGGCCAATTAATTGATGCAGTTGTACAAACTGTTAAGATGCAGACCAATTCAAGCGGTACTCATATTGATAAGCCCAGATTTAAGTAGACAATGAGCCCATTTATTGGCAAATATGTCATTACTTAATTATTAATAATTTTTTAATGCAATATTTTATTGGCAAATATGTTATTACTTAATTATTATTATTTTTTTAATGCAATATTTTGTTTTAATATCAATCAACAAAATACTAAGGCATAAGATGATCATTAATGATAATATTTTATTCTCTGATGAATCTGGAAATGTAGAGTACATTTATTTACAGGTTCCCACAAAATGAAAACTATAATTGCATTATTCTTGCAATTATCATAGTCCCCACTAACTTTTTCAGCTCCATCGGAAAAACTAACAATCATACACTTTCCGCGCTGCAAGAAATTAAAATAACGCTTATACGGGCGGACACTAGATGAATCTGCTCCATCAGGGATGCTGTTAAACAATAATGTATCCCTGCCAAGGAGTTTGTACCTATCTAACATCTCAGGACGAATCATAACTCCGCAAACAGAGTTATAAGCAGTTCCAGAAACGGTCGAGTAATCAAATATGCCTTCAAACGTAGGCTTATTAATCATGCTTGGTTCCCTATCTAACACAACATACACTGAACAGGTGCCACCAAATGGACCTCCATCTGCCATCTCACTGCGACAGGGCCTTACGCACATAGAACCAAGCAAATACAGGGATGCAACCTTTATCTTATGCCCGTGTCTATGATTGGTAGATGAACCCAGTGCTGGGTAACGTATGTACTCCGCCTGGAAACAGTTAACATCACTGAGCCCCTCGAATTTGCTACCAAACTCAGCATCACAGCTACCAGTCTCCAGGAAGTTAAAAAATCTTTTTTTTTGAAAATATTTTCGTTTGGAAACAGGCTTCACGTTTGATGGGGCACCTGGATAGTGAAGCCTACGCCTGACATAGGGACGGCCTGTTAACTCCGACTGAAATGGCCTCTTGTAGCGCGACATCTCGTACACCAATAAATTAATCATTAGGTTATATGAATGGCTTATTAAGTAATCATCCAATTGCGTACTCTAGAAGCTTTCAGGAAACATAATTACAATTTTGGAATCCATTTCAAAATTCAATTTTTGCCCGCCAACATTTTGTGCTACATGTGGGTCCTCATGTCCCCTAGTAATCATTGTGTCTGCCACGTGTCCAACCTTTACGTTATCTCCCAAGGGTATAATGGTCATATCAATAATGCTTGCAACGCCTCCTTCATCTTCTTGCTCCTTGATCTTGTCATTGGACCATCAAGGTTTGTCAATGGATGAACACTTGAAGTCGGCTTTGGCATGGACATGGATGGATTGCTATCATTCCCTCCCTCCTCGAAAGGATTCGTCCTCGAATCACCTACATCAAACAAAGATAAGTCAGTAACATTAAATGTAGATGAGACATTGCCATAGGCACTAGGAAGCTCTATCTTGTAAGCATTATCTCCAATCCTCTCCAAAACACGAAAAGGACCATCTCCTCGTGGATGAAGCTTAGATTTCCTTTTGTCGGGAAACCTCTCTTTCCTTAAGTGAATCCAAACCCAATCACCAGGTTCAAATATCACTCTTTTCCGACCTTTATTAGCTTGTTTGGCATATTGCTCATTACGCCTTTGAATATTATGCCTTACTTTCTCATGTAACTCCTTAATAAAATCTGCTTTCTTTTGACCTTCAACATTAACAAACTCATTAATAGGCAAAGGCAAAATATCAAGAGGAGTTAAAGGATTGAATCCATAAACTATTTCAAAAGGCGAACAGTTAGTGGAACTATGAACAGTTCTATTATAAGCAAATTCAATATGCGGCAAACAACCTTCCCAATTCTTTAAGTTTTTCTGAATAATAGCACGAAGTAAAGTAGACAAAGTACGATTTACTACCTCAGTTTGCCCATCAGTTTGGGGATGTGCAATAGTAGAAAATAATAACTTAGTGCCTAACTTATTCCAAAGAGTTCTCCAAAAGTGAGATAAAAACTTGACATCTCTATCACTAACAATACTCTTAGGAATTCCATGCAACCTTACAACTTCCTTAAAGAACAAATCAACAACCTTTGTAGCATCATTAGACTTAGAACATGCAATGAAATGATAGGAATCCGTACAAGCAATCTACTCCAAATCCTAATGGGAATAGGATTACCAAGCCAAATCCTAATAGGAATAGGATTTCCAAGACAAATCCTAATGGGATTAGGATTTCCAAGCTCAATCCTAATAGGATTAGGATTCATCAATCCTCATCTTGTCCGAGTTCCATAAGAGTTCCATAAACGCAAATCCGAATGAGACTAGGATTCACAATCCAAGTGGGATTAGGATTCACTAATCCATGGACATTATTGATTGAAGACCAAGATGGCGTGCTTGGGCTTTTGCCAAATTGGATCGCGCCTTTTCTTAAGTAGTTAGAATTAATTAATGTTTTAATAATTAAGTCCAAAACATTTTAATTGGGCTTATTATTAGTATATTTTCGTTTTTAATTACATGGCCCAAGTTATCTTGCATGATAATGGCATGTAATGGGCTTTAATTTGTTAGGAAAGTAATTCCCTAAATTTTAGGAGCTTGTCCTTGTCTTCTAGAAGGGCAAAACGTTTTTAGCTTCCTTTTTCCATAAAGGATTAGTTTGTTAGTTAGTTGGTTAAGAAGTCAAGTTGTACTTTACAACTTTTAGGGTTTTATTTCCTTGTTTACCAAGCAACATGGCCGAAACTTGTCCTATTTAATGGCCATTCCTTGTAACGTTTTTTGAATGGATGATTAAATTTTGAAGAAACCTTTTAGCTTTGCTAAATTATTTGCAGCCTTAAACAAGTTGTGAAAAACGTGATTAATCAATTAGGGTTAGTTGATTATTCATAGGACCGGATTCTTTAAGCTAGGACCTTAAAGAGAACGTATTGTTTCTTGATTTCAAGAGCAAGCCAAACTGAGATCTTTTTAACCATTGATTTACATAGGTTAGATTGAAATCACTTTGTGGTAATGTGTTGGGTTTGATTGATTTACAATCAAATACATCCCATTCGATATCCATCTTTTCTTCTTGTGTTGTTTCCGTGTTTGATCTTACTTGTGATCGTGTTGGTTTCTGAATTTTGGTGCACAACGATCCTAAGTGTGTGGAATTCGTGTGGAGCTGGGTTCTCACCCTACTCCATTCGTATCAATTGGTATCAAAGCATCTAGGTTGTTCATCACAAAATTCAGGTTTGCGCTTTGTTTTTCCTTCTCGGATTTTGCTCTACTTTTTGAGTCGTTCTTGCTGTCCTTTGTGCGTCAATTTTTTCTGCAGTTTTTGGAGTCTTTTAGTTGCTGTTTTCACGTGTTTCTTGCTGTCCAAAGTCGTCATAGTTAGTGTCTTTAAATTCATCAAAATCGCATAAGCCAAAGTTGATCAAATCTGCCCGAAAATTGCCTTCTTGTTGTTTACGATTTTTGACATCTTTTTGCTACTGTTCTTGCTTCGAATTGCTGCTGTTTTTAAAGTTTAAATTCTGCAGTAAATATATATATTAATTGAGTCTTAAATTCATTAATATTCTGTCCAAAAATCGCATGCAACTTGGTGCTTAAAATCTGCCCAAATCGAGTTGATCTTGTTACTTGATTTTCTTGCGTTTTTGTGTTGTTCTTCTTGTGTTTCTTGTTCGATCCTTGCTGCCATCTTTGTCTCAATATTCTGCACTATTTTCTTGCATTCATAGTGTTGGATTCTTTGTGTTTTATTTGTTGATTTCACGTCCAAACCCTAGGTGTCAAGATTAGGGTTTCTTAAAAACCCTAATTTCAAATTATCATAACTTTGTGAGTTCTTGCTCAATTCTTGAAATTCTTTTTGTGTTAGTTCCATCAATCTACTCTTGTCATAATAACTTTTGATCAAACTTTTTGAACAAGTGAAAAAGATTGGTTCTTGACCACTTTCTTGAACTTCTTGAAGTTCTTGATTTTTGAAAGTTGTCAAATTTTGAATCTTGAACCATATTTGAAATCCTTGAGTTAAATCTTGAAAATTTTGTTAAAGTGGCACTTTCAAATTCTTTGTCCTTGGTGAGTTATTAAAGTTTGGAGAAATTAAGGTTGAACCACATAAGACAAGGCCACATCCTTAAACCTAAGTACTTGTACTAGGTTCTTGTCTTAAAACCTTAAAGATTTTGTTTGACCTAAGTTGTTTAAGGTTCTTGTCCGAACCTAGGTCATTGTTTGTACAAGGTTTTTGTCCAAAACCTTAAAAGTTTGTTTTGTCCTTTTTGTTGTCCGAATAAAAAAAAAAAAAAAAAAAAAAAAAGGCCGTAATTTAAAAAAAAAAAAAAGGCCCAAATCAAAAAAAAAAAGGGCCGTGATATAAAAAAAAAAAAAGGCCCAATAAAAGAAAATAATCTCGGACTTTTAATATTTCTGTTATTTAATTTTTAGTATTTTTTTAATTAATTTTCGTAAATTAAAAAGAACACTTTGTTCTTGAGTTTTGATTTGAAACCACCTTGGATTAAAAGTGCCATAACTTTTGCTATACAACTCGGATTTTGGTGATTCAAATTGTGTTGTTCTCGTCTTTGATTCCTCTTTCTAAATATCATAGTTTCTGAATCAATCAAATTATACCCACACGTGCTCTGAAATACTCTTGTGACGTGAATTATTTGAACTTCTTTGATTTGACTTGTGTGAATCTTGTTGTTGAAAATCTCGGTTGAGACAATCTCTTAAAGTCATTGCAACAGTAAGTTCTCTATAGTTTGAGAGTATTAGACTAGGGTATACACGAGAGAAACATATATCAAAGAGAGGAGAGCTCCTACTATCCACATAGTGAGAACCCGAGAGGAATTCAATTGTTGTTTTCTTTTGTTTCTTACTAACCTTGCAGGATAATGGAGGACGAAACTAATACACCAAGAGGTTCTAAACCTCAAACCGAAGCTGAGCAAAAGTTTGCTAATGATTCTCTTGCACAGATACTACAAAAGATCAACCTCCGCCTTGATTTCTTGGAGTCATCAACTTCTAAGCCATCAAAGAAATCTTCATCCAAGAAGTTTAAATATAATGCTGCTTTTGAGTCCGAAAGTGAAGACAATGAGCCCTACACGTATGGTGACGGTAAATTTTCTTTAGTCTCTCGCCGTGTTCTAAATGTCCAACCTTTAGTTGATAATGATGATTTGATGCAACGAGAAAACATATTTCACACACGTTGCTTAGTGCAAGACAGAATTTGTAGTGTGATAATTGATAGTGGAAGTTGCACAAATGTGGCGAGCACTTTGTTTGTAAATAAGTTGAACTTGAATTGCACGAAACATCCTAAACCCTACCGACTACAATGGTTGAATAATTCAATGGATGCTAGGGTCACAAAACAAGTAAAGTTCACTTTAACCATTGGGAAATATGTTGATGAAGTTATATGTGATGTTGTTCCAATGGAAGCAAGTCATATCTTGCTTGGCCGTCCTTGGCAATATGATTGTGATGTTCTTTATCATGCCAAGAAAAATTTCTATAGCTTTGTGCACAATGGGAAAAAGTTTAATCTTCGAGCTTTGACACCGGCCCAAGTGTTTGAAGATCAAGCTAAAATCATTCAAGCTACAAGAGATGTGAAATCCGCCAAAGAGAAGAAGAAACAAGAGTTGACAAATGTTCAAGAAAGTCTCGGCCCAACTTCTATTTGTAATAGTGTAGGTCGTACTTTGCATGTTAAGAAATCTTGTTATTTTGCTTCTTCTAGTGAGATAAAGAGAGTAATACTAGATAGGTATCACTTGTATTTGATGATCCGTAAGGATTTTGTACTTATCATTAATAGTGATCACCTTAATTCTTTGTCTAGTGTTGTTTTGTTTTTTTTGCAGAGTTTTGGAGTTCCTAAAAGCTTAATGGAGTTCGAACCAACTCATTATCAATTGGAAGGAGTCCAATCTGCCTTAGCTTGTTTTCCACAAGGTAAGCAAGGTAAGTTGAGTGCTTATAATTTCGATCATTACAAAACCCTTGTGAACACTAAACAAAGTGTTAAATCTATTGATTATCCTAACTGGAATACACTTTATTTTGATGATTTGATTCATAACTTTGCTCTTACTGTTTTCAATTCATTCCAAAATCAAAAGTATCCACTTCGACAAGGTAATCTGATTGTTCAACACTTGTTTGGTAAGTTATCTCAATTTCGAATTTCTTTTCAATTCCCGAAGGTACAATATTCTGTTCTTATTCTTTGGAATTATAAGTTCTTAATCTTTGATAACTTCAACATGCTTGTAAAGAATGTACAACTTAGTTTTTGTGATTCACATTTAATCCGGGATGTCTATATATATACTTGCTTTGCAAATTCTTATGAATCCTTGGATAATATTTGTAATTACATTAATATATGTTTACTTTCTTTTCATTCTTTACATGTTAACATCATTGATTTTCATGTTATTATTAGTGTGTCCAAGCATGACGTTAATAAATTTCTCTTGAATACTTTCTTGTTGTTCAAAACATTATGTTCATCTTTATTTGAAGTATTCTTTTTAAAGTTGTTTAATATTGCATATCATCATAAGTTTTCTGATTTGCATTTATTAAATGATGTTTATATGCATAATTATTTTGAGTTTTCTTTAACTTACACATTTATTTTCTTATTGCAGGATTTGTTTTACTTGGCTCGAGTTTGTAATGAGTTCTTCTTATTGGTGTTTGATCCAGGAGCTCAATTTCCAGATTCGAGGACGAATCCTTTCGAGGAGGGAGGGAATGATAGGAATCCGTACAAGCAATCTACTCCAAATCCTAATGGGAATAGGATTACCAAGCCAAATCCTAATAGGAATAGGATTTCCAAGACAAATCCTAATGGGATTAGGATTTCCAAGCTCAATCCTAATAGGATTAGGATTCATCAATCCTCATCTTGTCCGAGTTCCATAAGAGTTCCATAAACGCAAATCCGAATGAGACTAGGATTCACAATCCAAGTGGGATTAGGATTCACTAATCCATGGACATTATTGATTGAAGACCAAGATGGCGTGCTTGGGCTTTTGCCAAATTGGATCGCGCCTTTTCTTAAGTAGTTAGAATTAATTAATGTTTTAATAATTAAGTCCAAAACATTTTAATTGGGCTTATTATTAGTATATTTTCGTTTTTAATTACATGGCCCAAGTTATCTTGCATGATAATGGCATGTAATGGGCTTTAATTTGTTAGGAAAGTAATTCCCTAAATTTTAGGAGCTTGTCCTTGTCTTCTAGAAGGGCAAAACGTTTTTAGCTTCCTTTTTCCATAAAGGATTAGTTTGTTAGTTAGTTGGTTAAGAAGTCAAGTTGTACTTTACAACTTTTAGGGTTTTATTTCCTTGTTTACCAAGCAACATGGCCGAAACTTGTCCTATTTAATGGCCATTCCTTGTAACGTTTTTTGAATGGATGATTAAATTTTGAAGAAACCTTTTAGCTTTGCTAAATTATTTGCAGCCTTAAACAAGTTGTGAAAAACGTGATTAATCAATTAGGGTTAGTTGATTATTCATAGGACCGGATTCTTTAAGCTAGGACCTTAAAGAGAACGTATTGTTTCTTGATTTCAAGAGCAAGCCAAACTGAGATCTTTTTAACCATTGATTTACATAGGTTAGATTGAAATCACTTTGTGGTAATGTGTTGGGTTTGATTGATTTACAATCAAATACATCCCATTCGATATCCATCTTTTCTTCTTGTGTTGTTTCCGTGTTTGATCTTACTTGTGATCGTGTTGGTTTCTGAATTTTGGTGCACAACGATCCTAAGTGTGTGGAATTCGTGTGGAGCTGGGTTCTCACCCTACTCCATTCGTATCATGAAATGTGCCATCTTACTAAATCTATCAACTACCACAAAAATGCTATCATTACCAGTGCGTGATCTAGGCAATCCAAGTACAAAATCCATAGATATATCAACCCAAGGATGACTAGGAACAGGCAAAGGTGTATACAATCCATGAGGCATAATTTTCGACTTTGCTTGTTTACATACAATGCATCTTTCACAAATACTTTTAACATTTTTAATCATGTTAGGCCAGAAAAAGTGATCATTCAAAACAGCAAGAGTCTTGGCAATACCAAAATGCCCCATTAACCCTCCCCCATGGGTTTCCTTAACAAGTAATTCACGAATGGAACATGAGGGTATGCACAATTTATCCTTTTTAAACAAGAATCCATCATACATATAAAATTCTCCATTCGGCTTTACAACACAAGAATCAATTACATTTTTGAAATCAACATCATCTTTGTATAAATCCTTGATCAAATCAAAACCAAGTAACTTAGCATGCATATAGGTGAATAACGAATGTCTCCTAGATAATGCATCAGCTACAACATTTTCATTACCAGATTTATACTTAATCACATAAGGAAAAATTTCAATAAACTCTAACCATTTAGCATGCCTCTTATTCAATTTTCCTTGAGATTTCAGAAATTTAAGGCTTTCATGATCAGAATGAATTATAAACTCTTTAGGCCATAGATAATGTTGTCAAACTTGTAATGACCTTAGCAACGCATACAACTCCTTGTCATAAGTTGCATACTTCAATTGCGCCCCATTGAGCTTTTCACTAAAATAGGCCACCGGTCTTGATTCCTGCATCAAAATAGCACCAATACCTATCCCGGAGGCATCACAGTGTATCTCAAAAGCTTTACTAAAATTGGGCAAAACAAGTAAAGGCGCATGAGTCAACAAATACTTCAACTTGTTAAAAGCATTTTCATGTTCTTCCTTCCATTCAAAAACAACATTTTTCTTAACAAGTTCATCTAGAGGAGCTGCTATAGTACTAAAATCTTTAATAAACCTCCTATAAAAACTTGCCAATCCATGAAAGCTTCTAACATCACTAGCACATGTAGGTCGAGACCAACATTGAATTGCTTTAACCTTTGACTCATCAACAGATATACCTTGAGAACTAACAACATAACCTAAAAAGATAATTGATTCCATACAAAAAGAACACTTTTTAATGTTAGCATATAATTTGTTCTCACGTAAAACAGCAAACACTTGTCTTAAATGATCAACATGCTCATCAAGTGATTTACTATATACAAGGATATCATCAAAATAGACCACAACAAATTTTCCAATGAAGTGACGAAAAACTTGATTCATTAATCTCATAAAAGTAATGGGTGCATTGGTTAAACCAAAAGGCATGACTAACCATTCATACAAACCAAACTTTGTTTTGAAAGCAGTTTTCCATTCATCACCTTCTTTCATTCGAATTTGATAATAACCACTCTTTAGGTCTATCTTAGAAAATATGCATGAACCATATAACTCATCAAGCATGTCATCTAGTCTAGGAATAGGATGTCTATACTTAATAGTTATTTTATTTATGGCACGACAATCAACGCACATTCTCCATGAATCATCCTTCTTAGGAACTAAAATAACAGGAACAGCACATGGACTATAAGATTCTTGAACCATACCTCGGTCAATAAGTTCGTCCACTTGACGTTGAATTTCCTCAGTCTCTTCAGGGTTTGCTCTATAAGCTGGACGGTTTGGAATTTGAGATCCAGGTATGAAATCAATTTGATGTTCAATACCTCTAATAGGTGGTAAACCCTTTGGTAAATCCTCAGGAAACACATCATCATATTCCTGCAAAAGAGCTGAAACAATACTAGGCAAAGAATCAAGGTGAGCACTATCAATGATAAGTACATCCTTGCGAAAAAGTAAATACACTACTTGCCTATCTAATATAGCTCTCTTAACCTCACTCTTAGAAGCATAATTACAAGATTTTGAAACAACTAACTCACGGCTATCACTATCACTATTTCTAGTTACAATGTTTTGCCCTATGCTAGTTACATTATTCTTCTCTTGTAACTTCTTCTCATTTGCTTCACGCATTGCACCATAAGCCTTAGCTATTTTAGCTTGATCTTCAAAAACTTCAGTAGGACTTAAGGCTCTCAAATTAAACTTTTTACCTTGGTGCGAAAAATGGTAAAAGTTCTTCTTGGCATGATACACAACATCTCTATCAAACTGCCAAGGTCTTCCAAGCAATATATGACTAGCTTCCATTGGAACAACATCACATGTGACTTTATCAACATAACTACCAATGGTGAATGTAAATTTAACTTGCTTGGTTACTCGAGATTCAGCTGAATTATTTAACCATTGAAGTCTATATGGTTTGGGATGTTTCATGCAAGTCAAATTCAGCTTATTTACAAATAAAGTACTTGCCACATTTGCACAACTACCACTATCAATAATAACAGTGCAAATTTTGTTTTGAACCATGCAACATGTATGAAATATGTTCTCACGATGGATCAAATCTTCATCAACAAGTGGATGTGCATTAAGTACTCTACGAGAGACTAAACAGTAATCACCAATCTTATAAGAAGAACCATCACACTCTTCACTTTCATCACTTACATATTTCTCCTCTCTTAATATGAAAGCTTTTTTCGTGTATACCCTGTACTAATACTCTCAAACTATGGAACTTACTGGTTCAATGATTGTAATAACAAGACTCAACCAATTAATTCCACCAACAAATTTTCACAAGTAAAACCAAGGAAGTTTTAAAAAATCACGTCAAGAGTATTTAATAATACGTGTGGGTATAACTTGATTTAACTTCAGAAACTAAGGGAAACAGAGAGTAGACTTCAAGACGAAGAAAACGCAATTTGAATCACTTAATTCCGAGTTGTATTGAGAAAGTTATGGCACTTTTAATCCAAGGTGATTTTCAAGAAACAAACTCAAGAGCAATGTGTTCTTCAATTAAAATTAAATAAAATAAATAAATAACAGAAATAAATATTGCAAAGTCCAAATTAATATATTTTTTTGTTCTTTTTCTTTCTTTTTTTTTTTTAGTTGGGCCTTTTTTTTTTTTTATACGGCCTCTTTTTTTTTTTTTTATTCGGACAACAAAGGACAAAAACAAACTTTTAAGGTTTGGACAAAACCTTGGACAAACAAAAACAATTAAGGTTCGGACAAGAACCTAGTACAAACAAACTTTTAAGGTTTGAAGACAACAACCAAGGATTAGGGTTTAAGGATGTTGTGTCTTTTGTCTTAACCTTAAAAACCTTAAAATTTTCAAACTTTAATATCTCACCATGAATTATGAATTTGCACGTGCCACTTTCACAAAATATTCAAGATTTATCAAGAAGATCAAGAATATGGCTTTAGATTCAAATTTTGACACTTTTGAATTTTCAAGAAAATCAAGAAGTTCAAGAAAGTGTTCAAGAACTTATCTTTTTCAAGTGTGATAAAAGTTTGATCAAAACTCACTATGACAAGAATGAAACAAAGAAACTAACACAAAAGAAAGATCAAGAATTGGATAAGAAACAAGAAAGTTATGCAAACTTGACCAAAACTAGGGTTTCTAAGAAACCCTAATTCTTGACTTCAAAAACCCTAGCAAGTTGACGTGTGGACAGCCAATGAAAACACAGGAATTCAACACTATGAAGACAAGAAAAGTGCAGAATATAAACACCAAGAAACAGCAACAAAAACGCAACACAAAACAGCAAGAAATCAACACAAAAATTCGCAAAAGCAAGATGAAACCGATTTTGGGCAGATTTGAGCAACAATTTTTTTTTGCGATTTGCTTGACTTTTTAAGACGAAATTAGAGCAGAATTAAGACACAATTAACTGCAGAAAGAAGACACAAAGGACAGCAGCAAGGATCGAAAGAAAACAACAAGACAAAACAACACAAAAATCGCAAAAACGTTAAAGCAAGGTTATACAATTTTGGGCAGATTTTTAGGGCAGATTTGCATGCGATTTTATGGACAGAATTATGACGAATTAAGGACTGAATTAATACACAATTTACTGCAGAAAAATTGACTCAAGAACAGCAGCAAAAGGACGTCTAAAACAGCAGCAAAAATCGAGACACAAAGCAACAAGAAAACCGAGAAACAAGAAGACTCAAAAACCGAAATTTAAACCTGAATTTGGAAGACAACCTTGGGATTTGATACCAATTGATATGAATGATCAAGATGCAGCACCTTGAACCACTCGAAACCACCTCCTTTGGATCATTGCTTACCAAACTCCACAAACAAGAACAAGAAGAAACAATGGTGCGGAATTGACAAACAAGAAAATAAAGATATTGACACGAAAATATTTGATATGAAGCAATCAAACCCCCACGTATGAATCAAAAAATTCAGCCAACTTATGAAAATTCATAAGCTAAACAAATCAGTTTGGCTTGTTCTTTGAATCAAGAACTTGTAAGTTCACCTAAAGGTCTTAGCTTCTAGGTTCACGGTTCTTATGAAAACTCAACTAAACTTAATTGAATTGATTCACGTTTTTCTTAAAGCTTCTCACGGCTGAAAGACAATTTTTAGCAAGGCTAAATTTAACAAAATTCATCTTATTAAAAATCGTTTACAATGATGGCCTTATATAGAGGCAAATTTCGGCCATGCCTTGTAAAAACCCTAGCTTAAGTAAATTACAACTTGACTTCTAAGCTAGCTAACTTTCCAAAGTGGAATTGGAAACTAACAACTAACAAACTAAATCCTTTTCCAAAAAGGATTTGTGACTCACGGTTTTGCCAAGTAGCAAAGCTCAATTTGACTTCTTTGTTTCCTAAACTTTTACTTGCCATTATCATGCAAGATAATTGGGCCAAGTAACCTTAATTAATTTCGAAATTCCAAGCCCATTATTTAATAAATTAAAACGTCTAATTGGGCTTAAAATAACATAAAATAAAACACTAACAAATTAGGGTTTAATGGCATGATCCATTTATGAAACCCAAACACGCCTTAATTGGACTTCATTGTGATTGATCCATCTCTTCATGGATTGTGAGAGAAGATATATTCCATAAAGCTCCATTGGTGGAAGATGCTTGGACCGGATCATAATGCTCTTCAAAGATGTCCAATTCTTCACAATGAGTTATCAATAATGCTTGCAACTCCTCCTTCATCTTCTTGCTCCTTGATCTTGTCATTGGACCATCAAGGTTTGTCAATGGATGAACACTTGAAGCTGGCTTTGGCATGGACATGGATGGATTGCTATCATTAACTTGTTTAACTCTTGAATTTTCATAGGTTAACTTGAGTTCATTTGTATTAAAGCGTGGGGTTTGATTTACTTCAACACTTGCGTTTTTCCTTTGATTTCCTTTCCGCCGAGTTTGTTGTTGTGTTCGTGGAATAACTTGTTTGTGCAGCATGGTCCTACATTGTGGAGATCGAATTTGGTCCAGGAGTTAGAGCCTTGTCCAACAATTTTGCATCAATTGGTATCAGAGAAAAGGTTGTTGCCCTAAAATTTCAGGTTAATTCATTCTTAATTGTCTTCCGCACTCTTGCTGTTTTGTGTCTCGTTTTTCTCTTGATGTTTGTGTCGCCCTTTTGCTGCTGTTTTGTGTCCTTATTGCTGTCTTAATTCGTGTTCAATTCATCCATTTATTTCATCAAAATCGCACGAACATTGCTTGCTGAAATTCTGCCCGAAATCATCCTATTCTTGTTTTGCGTTTTTGGTGTTTTTTTTTTGCGTCTTAGTTGTGTTGTTTTCTTCACGTTGTGCTGCTATTTTTTCGTGTCAAATTCTGCATTGTTTTGTTCATCATCATAGTGCTGAATTCTTTGTGTTTTCATTGTTGAGTCATTACGTCAAAACATAGCTAGGGTTTTGGTCCGAAATTAGGGTTTCTTCATAACTAGGGTTTTGGTCCTAATTTCATAAGTTGCTTGTTTCTTATCCATTCTTCAATCTTTCTTTTGTGGTAGCTTCATTGTTTTTTCTACCATATCTTGAGTTTTGATCAAACTTTTATCACATCCGAAAAATACAAATTCTTGAACACTTTCTTGAACTTCTTGATTTTCTTGAAAATCCGAAAGTGCTAAAATTTGATTCTTGAGCAATATTCTTGATCCTCATCTTAAATCTTGAATATCTTGTTATATTGGCATTTTGCAAATTTCATGTTATTGGAGAGGTATTGAAGTTTGAATAATTCTGGAATTTTAAGGTTTGGACAAAAAAAAATTGTCCTTCCTGAAAAAAAAAATAGGTTCGGACGGTTCTGCCTTCCGAAACAGGCGTCCGAAACTCTGCAAAAAAAAATTGTCGTTCCAGAAGTTTAGGTTTGGACGATGCCTAGCGTCCGAAACAGGCGTCTGAAACTTTGCAAAAAAAATTGTCCTCCCAGAAGTTTAGGCTCGGACGGTTCCTAGCGTCCGAAATAGGCGTCCGAAAGTTCAAAGTGCCATATCTTTCTCATTTTTAATCGGAATTCGGTGATTAAAATTGCATTCTCTTTTTCTTAGACTCTACTTTCTATTTCCCTTAGTTTCTGAAGTTAAATCTGTTTTAACCCACACGTGTTCTTAAATCTCTTGTGCCGTGTTTTCTTTGATAATTCTCTTGATTTTACTTGTGAAAGTTTTTGTGTGGCACTTGTTGATTGAGACTTGTTATCTAAATCATTGGACTTGGTAAGTCTAAATGTCCAAACAAATTCATCGCTTGAGAGCATTAGATAGGATAAACAAGAGAGAACACTACTTAAATAGAGTGGAGAGTACCTACTACCCAATAGTGAGGAACCCGTGAGGATTTTATATATATTCTTGTGTTTTCTTTACTAACTTGCAGGTACAAATGGAGAAAGAAACCGGTGATAAAAAGATCTCCCCGGCCGAACAAAAGTTCGCCAATGAAGTTGATACGAATGTTGTATGGCCGAGGCTCCAACTCCTGGACCAAGATCGATCACCACAAATTAAGGACCGTGCTGCACAAACAAGTTATTCCACAATGCAAACAACTAAACAACAGAAAGGAATTCAAGGGGAAAAGCGCAGAAGATGAAGTAAATCAACCCCACGTTTTTTAATACGAATGGACTCAACCCAACTCATGGAAATTCATGAATTAAGCTTTGTCAATTCGGCGAGTTCTCGAAATCAAGAACAATGGTGAAGTTACCTAAAGGTCACGCTAAAGGTAAAGCTTCTACAATGGTGAATTAAATAATTCAACAAGGCTTAGACAACACAAAGTGTTAATCTCAATTTCAGCAAAGCTAAAACTTTCTTTTTTTCAACTTATTATTTCATGTGAAAAACTCACCTATAAATAGGCTACAAAAACATGAAACCCTAACTCAAATCAAATACAACTTGACTTCTAAAACTAACAAACTAACTAATCATTTTCCAAAAAGGACGGTTTCAAAGGTGGCCAAATACGTTTTGACTTCCTTTGTTTCCTAAACTTTTACTTTCCATTATCATGCAAGATAATTGGGCCAAGTAATTTATTATCTACCAATTAATTAAAGCCCACATTAAGTGTTTTGGACTTAATTAATTAACACAAAAAATAAACCCTAAAAAGTACCCAATGGTGTGATTCCCTTAAGCCCAAACATGCCATCTTCTTTGGACTTCACAAATTCGGCCTTCATTATTTCTTCAAGGAGGAATTTCCTTAAGTTCTAGGGAAGAACTCTTGGGAACATCTTCATGAATTGTGATTGAAGAAATATACCAAAGAACTCCATGTTGAGATGGTTCGGCCTCCAAGTGAACTTCACAATGTGTTGATAACAAGCTTTGCAAGGCTTGTTTCATCCTTTTGCTCCTTTGTCTTGTCATTGGTCCATCAAGATTCTCCAATGGATCATGCAAGCTCGGCTTTGGCACTATGGACATGGGTGGATTGCTATCATTCCCTCCCTCCTCGAAAGGATTCGTCCTCGAATCACCTACATCAAACAAAGATAAGTCAGAAACATTGAATGTAGATGAAACATTACCATATTCACTTGGTAGCTCAATTTTAGAAGCATTGTTGCCTATCCTTTCCAAGATGCGAAAAGGACCATCTCCTCGTGGATGCAGTTTAGATTTCCTTTTGTCGGGAAACCTTTCTTTCCTCAAGTGAATCCAAACCCAATCTCCAGGTTCGAAAACCACTTGTCGTCTACCTTTATTGGCTTGCTTTGCATATTTCTCATTACGCCTTATTAAGTTTTCACGAACTTTCTCATGTAACCCCTTAACAAAGTCAGCTTTCTTTTTTCCTTTAACATTAACAAACTCATTAACAGGTAAAGGCAAAATATCCAAAGGAGTTAATGGATTGAAACCATATACAATCTCAAAAGGCAAAAAAGTAGTAAAGCTACGCACAGTTCGATTATAAGCAAACTCAATATGTGGTAAACACCCTTCCCAATTCTTTAAATTTTTCTGTATAAGAGCACGCAGTAAGGTAGACAAAGTCCTATTAACTACTTCAGTTTGCCCATTAGTTTGTGGGTGTGCAACAGTAGAAAACAGTAATTTAGTACCTAACTTATTCCAAAGAGTACGCCAAAAGTGTGACAAAAACTTGATATCTCAATCACTAACAATACTCTTAGGCATTCCAAGCAATCTTACAATTTCTTGAAAGAACAAGTCAGCAATTCGAGTAGTATCATTAGACTTAGAACAAGCAATAAAGTGTGCCATCTTACTAAATCTATCAACTACCACGAAAATACTATCATAACCATTGCGTGATCTAGGCAATCCAAGCACAAAATCCATAGAAATATCAATCCAAGGATGACTAGGAACAGGCAAAGGTTGATACAAACCATGAGGCATTACTTTAGATTTTGATTGTTTACACACAATGCATTTTTCACAAACACTTTTAACATCTTTAATCATGTTAGGCCAATAAAAGTGCTCATTTAAAACAGCAAGTGTTTTAGCAACACCAAAGTGCCCCATTAACCCTTCCCCATGGGTTTTCTTAACAAGTAAATCACGAATGGAACTTTGGGGAATGCACAATTTATCTTTTCGAAACAAGAAACCATCATGCACATAAAATTCACCATTCGGCTTCACAACACATGCATTATAGGTGGCGTTAAAATCATGATCATGCTGGTACAAGTCTTTAATTAAATCAAAACCAAGTAACTTAGCATGCAAGTAAGTAAACAAAGCATACTTTCTAGACAGTGCATCAGCTACAACATTATCTTTGCCAGACTTATACTTAATCACATATAGAAAAGATTCAATGAATTCTAACCATTTAGCATGCCTCTTATTCAACTTACCTTGGGTCTTCAAGAATTTAAGGCTTTCATGATCAGAATGAATTATGAATTCTTTAGGCCATAAGTAATGTTGCCAAACCTGTAATGACCTTACCAAAGCATACAACTCCTTGTCATAAGTTGCATACTTCAAAGCTGCCCCATTGAACTTTTCACTAAAATAAGCCACGGGTTTAGATTCCTGCATCAAAACAGCACCAATACCAATCCTGGAGGCATCACAATGTATCTCAAAAGCTTTAGTAAAATTTGGCAAAGCAAGAATGATGAGAATGAGCCCGTGTCCTTGTCCATGGTGTTAATGTCAATTATTCATCCTGAAAGATTCTGCCATAGTTTGGTATTCTGGACGTATCTCACTCGATATAACTCCGAATTACGTGATTCAAGAAGCCCTGGAACGATAGCAGATAGGGCTACAACTGTTATGTTTTACAGTTTTCGAGATTCGGACATTATCATCGTCGAAAGTGCCTACCAAGATGAGTGACGTGATTCTGGCAGATTACCGTCGCGAATCCATGGACTACATTGAAGACCAAGATGGCGTGCTTGGGCTTTGCCTTCAATGGATCACGCCATTATCTATTTAAGTCATAGGATTTATTTATGTTGTAATAATTAAGTCTTTATGTTTTAATTATGGGCTAAGTAATTACTTGATCCAATTATCTTGCATGATAATGGCAAGTAAAAGTTTAGGAAACTTAAGAAGTCAAATTGAGAGTTTTGCTTCTTCATAGTTTAGGAAACAAAGGAAGCCAAAACGTGTTTGGCCACCTTGATAAAACCGTTTGTTAGTTGTTAGTTTCCAATTCCAATTTGGAAAGTTGGTTAGTTTAGAAGTCAAATTGTAATTGACTTGAGTTAGGGTTTACAAGCCTTGGCCGAATTAGCCTCTATAAAAGGCCATCATTGTAAACGATTTTTCATAGATGAATTTTGATAAAGTTTAGCTTTGCTAAAGTGTTTTTATAGCTTTGAAAAGTTGTGAAGCAAAACGTGAATTAATTCAATTAAGTTTAATTGAGTTTTCATAAGAACCGTGAACCTAGAAGCTAAGACCTTTAGGTGAACTTACAAGTTCTTGATTCAAAGAACAAGCCAAACTGATCAAGATGCAGCACCTTGGGCCACTCAAAACCACCTCCTTTGGACCGTTGCTTACCAAATTATCACGAACAAGAACAAGAACCAACAAGGTGCGGAATTAACAAACAAAGAAAGTAAAAGATATTGATACGAAAAGATTTGATATGAAGCAATCAAACCCCCACGTATGAATCAAAAAGATTCGGATCACCTATGAAAATTCAAAGGCTAAACAAATCAGTTTGGCTTGTTCTTTGAATCAATAACTTGTAAGTTCACCTAAAGGTCTTAGCTTCTAGGTTCACGGTTCTTATGAAAACTCAATTAAACTTAATTGAATTAATTCACGTTTTGCTTCACAACATTTCAAGGCTGTAAAAACACTTTAGCAAAGCTAAATTTTATCAAAATTCATCTATGAAAAATCGTTTACAATGATGGCCTTTTATAGAGGCTAATTTGGCCAAGGCTTGTAAACCCTAACTCAAGTCAATTACAACTTGACTTCTAAACTAACCAACTTTCCAAATTGGAATTGGAAACTAACAACTAACAAATGGTTTTATCAAGGTGGCCAAACACGTTTTGGCTTCCTTTGTT
The DNA here is from genome assembly GCA_016586305.1 of Ophiorrhiza pumila. Classification (NCBI taxonomy): domain Eukaryota; kingdom Viridiplantae; phylum Streptophyta; class Magnoliopsida; order Gentianales; family Rubiaceae; genus Ophiorrhiza; species Ophiorrhiza pumila. The sequence goes on from BLIW01000010.1 coordinate 19,168,179, forward strand.
TCCTAAACTATGAAGAAGCAAAACTCAATTTGACTTCTTAAGTTTCCAAAACTTTTACTTGCCATTATCATGCAAGATAATTGGATCAAGTAATTACTTAGCCCATAATTAAAACATAAAGACTTAATTATTAAAACATAAATAAATCCTATGACTTAAATAGATAATGGCATGATCCATTGAAGGCAAAGCCCAAGCACGCCATCTTGGTCTTCAATGTAGTCCATGGATTCGCGACGGTAATCTGCCAGAATCACGTCACTCATCTCGGTAGGCACTTTCGACGATGCTAACGTCCGAATCTTGAAAACTGTAAAACATAAAAATTGTAGCCCTATCTGTTATCGTTCCAGGGCTTCTTGAATCACTTAATTCGGAGTTATATCGAGTGAGATACGTCCAGAATACCAAACTATGGCAGAATCTTTCAGGATGAATAATTGACATTAACACCATGGACAAGGACACGGGCTCATTCTCATCAAAGAAGAGGGGCGTGAGTCAACATGTACTTAAGCTTGTTAAAGGCATTTTCATGTTCTTCTTTCCATTCAAAAAACAACATTCTTTTTAACAAGTTCATTCAAAGGTGCAGCTATAGAACTAAAGTCTTTAACAAACCTTCTATAAAAACTTGCCAAACCATGAAAACTCCTAACTTGACTAGCATTAAGAGGTCTCGGCCAATCCATGATTGCCTTGACTTTTGACTCATCAACAGATATACCTTGAGAACTCACAACATAACCCAAAAAGATAATTGATTCAAGACAAAAAGAACACTTTTTAAGGTTAGCATAAAGCTTGTTCTCACGCAATACAGCAAACACCAATTTTAAATGTTCAACATGCTCATCAAGTGATTTGATATACACAAGGATATCATCAAAGTAGACTACCATAAATTTTCCAACAAAATGACGAAAAACATGATTCATGAGTCTCATAAAAGTACTAGGTGCATTAGATAAATCAAAAGGCATAACTAACCATTCATACAACCCATACTTTGTTTTGAAAGCAGTTTTCCATTCATCACCTTCTTTCATGCGAATTTGGTAGTATCCACTTTTCAAATCAATCTTGGTGAAAATACAAGAACCATACAACTCATCAAACATATCATCTAATCTAGGAATTGGATGTCTATACTTAATTGTGATTTTATTTATGGCTCTACAATCAACACACATTATCCAAGATTCATCCTTTTTAGGGACTAATATGACAGGAACAGAACATGGACTAGATTCACGCACAATACCTTTGTCAAGGAGTTCATCCACTTGACGTTGAATCTCTTTTGTTTCCTCAGGATTTGCTCTATAAGCTGGATGATTTGGAATTTGTGCACCAGGAATGAAATCAATTTGATGTTCAATTCCTCTTATTGGCGGCAATCCAATGGGTAAGTCCTCGGGAAACACATCTTGATATTCCTGCAAAAGAGAGTAAACAGCACTAGGCAAAGAAGCAAGGTGATCACTATCAACAATAAGTACAAAATCCTTGCGAATCATTAAGTACAAAGACTGCCTATCAACTAATGCTCTCTTAATCTCGTTAGAAGAAGCAAAACAACAAGAACGAATGCTATCACTATTTCGGCTATTACATGTTCTAGAAACAATGCTTCGGCCTACACTAGCTATTACATCATTCTTATTCTCTTTTTCATTTTTCTCCTTTGCTTCTTGCTCAGTCAATTCACGCATGGCTTGAACAATTCGTGCTTGATCTTCAAACACCTGAAAAGGACTCAATGCTCTAAGATTGTATTTTCAACCTTCAAAGTTAAAAGAGTAGTAATTCTTCTTACCATGATCTGTAACATCTCGATCATGTTGCCAAGGTCTTCCAAGAAGAATATGACTAGCTTCCATGGGAACCACATCACATAAGATCTCATCAACATACTTTCCAATGGTAAACGAAAATTTCACTTGTTTAGTCACCTTACTTTCAGTAGTGTTATTCAACCATTGAAGTTTGTATGGTTTTGGATGCTTCATGCAAGTCAAGTCAACTTCAACTTCTTAACAAGTAAAGTACTAGCCACATTTGTACAACTACCACTATCAACAATCACACTACAAATTTTCCCTTGAACCATGCATCTAGTGTGAAATATGTTATCTCTTTGTGACAAATCATCCATTTGTGGTTGTGTACTAAGAACTTGGCGTGAAACTAACGAAAACTTACCATCACCAACTTCATATGCATCAAGATCTTGACCTTCACTTTGATATTTTTCCTCAAGTGGTGGCATGTCGGCACATTCTTCATCACTTTCCACTTCTCCATTATCAAGAATAATCATCAATTTTCGAGTTGGACAGTCGGATTGATAATGGCCATACCCTTGATACTTGTAGCATCGAATGTCCCTTAACCTTTCACTAGGTTTAGGCGCCAATTTTGAATAAGAATCAGCAACTTGACGAACTGTTATGGGAGCATTGGAAGTCACGCTTTGAGGATGTTGAGGCGTGAATTGCTTTGGCTTTGGAGGTGGAGTGAATGGTGTGAAACTCGGCTTCACATCTCTCTTCTAAGGTGGATTCGGTTGAGTGAAATTTCGACCCTTTCCCTTCATGTGTTTCTCAATTTTGATAGCTTTGTAAACAAGTTCATTAATATCAACATAGCTTTGTAAATCCACATGATAAGCCAATTCGGAATGCATACCTCGAAGGAACCTTTCTATGGTAGAATCGGGATCCTCTTGAACATTGGCCTTAATCATTAAAGCTTCCATCTCATGATAATATTCTTCAACTGTTCGGCTACCTTGCACAAGGGAGTGCAACTTTCTATTGAGTTCTCGGTTGTAATGGGAAGGAACATACTTTTTCCTCATAAGTGCTTTCAATTGACTCCAAGTTTTGACTGGTCTCTCACCATCTTGACGTCTAGAACGAATAACATCAGCCCACCATAAACTAGCATAATCCTTGAGGTGCATGAAGGCAAGTCGGTACTTCTACTTCTCGGGGTAGTCATGGCCTTCAAAGAAATGCTCTAGTTCTCTAACCCAATCAAAATAAGCCTCGGGATCTGCTTTGCCATGGAAAGTAGGAATGGTTAGCTTAACAGAAGCAATTGAAATTTTTGACTTTTCACATTTCTTAGAAGAACTCATGGTCTCCTCCTCCTTTTCCTCATCATTATCATCATCGGACTCATCATGATCTTCAAACTTAAGCTTCCTCGATGTGGAGCTTTTAGTTGTCGACTCCAAATTATCAAGTCGGAGATTAATCTTTTGCAACATACCAAAAAGTACTTCATTAGCAAATTTTTGTTCAGCTTGTGATATAGGTTTATCACTTTTGTTTTCCTCCATTAGTACCTGCAAGTTAGTAAAGACAAACGCAAGAATATATGTAAAAAAAAAATCCTCACGGGTTCCTCACTATGGGGTAGTAGGTACTCTCCACTCTATCTATGTAGTGTTCTCTCTTGTTTATCCTATCTAATACTCTTAAGTAAGAATTTGTGTGGGGTTAATGTAACTTACCAAGTCCAATGATTAAGATAACAAGTCTCAATCAACAAGTTCCACACAATAAACTTTCACAAGTAAAATCAAGAGAATTATCAAAGAAAACACGTCACAAGAGATTTTAAGAACACGTGTGGGTTAAAACGATTTAACTTCAGAAACTAAGAAATGCAAGAGTAGACAAAAGAAGACAAAAAAGTAGGGCTTTTGTATCACACTAGTCCGAATTAAGATGAGCAATATATATATATATCACTTCCAAGCACAACTTATGAACACTTAGTTCTTGCAAATAAAGTAAATAACAGAAAATAAATAAAATAAAGTCCGAAGATATATTTTTTGATTTTTTTGATTTTTTTTTGTATTGACCGTATATATATATATTTTTTTTTGAATCGGTCCTTTTTTTTTTTACTTTCGGACGACTGTTTCGGACAATCTACCCCGTCCGAACCTAAACTTCTGGGAGCTGAATTTTTTTCCCAAGTTTCGGACACACCTTTCGGACGACCACCCCGTCCGATCCTAAACTACTGGGACGACAATATTTTTGCAGAGTTTTGGATGATACGTTCGGACGACCCCATCCGAACCTAAGTTTCGCACGCCTGCCTATAGTTTCGGACGGCTGAAACTGTCACGACTGGGTGAAAAACCCTAATTTTTTGACGAAAGTTTTTTGATGAATTTTTTTGGCGAAAAACCCTAACAATTTTGACGTGCGACACAACAACGAAAACACAACGAATTCAACACTATGAAGACAATTCAAAAGTGCAGAATGTAGACACCAATAGACAGCAGCAAACACGAACAAAATCAACAAGAAGAACAACACTAAAGACGCAAATCGCAAAACAAGAATAAGAACAATTCGGGCAGAATTTTAGCAACAAGTTTGCATGCAATTTTGATGAGATTAAAGGGCTGGATTTATCACGACTTTAGACAGCAAGAAGGACACAAAATAGCAGCAGATTTTTTGATGCACTAACAGCAAGAATACGGCAGCAAGAATGCAGAAAACAAGAAACGGATTAACCTGAATTTTGAGGGCAACAACATTTGCTCTGATACCAATTGATACGAATGTTGTATGGCCGAGGCTCCAACTCCTGGACCAAGATTCGATCACCACAAATTAAGGACCGTGCTGCACAAACAAGTTATTCCACAATGCAAACAACCAAACAACGGAAAGGAATTCAAGGGGAAAAGTGCAGAAGATGAAGTAAATCAACCCCACGTTTTTTAATACGAATGGACTCAACTCAACTCATGGAAATTCATGAATTAAACTTTGTCAATTCGGCGAGTTCTCGAAATCAAGAACAATTGTGAAGTTACCTAAAGGTCACGCTAAAGGTAAAGCTTCTACAATGGTGAATTAAATAATTCAACAAGGCTTAGACAACACAAAGTGTTAATCTCAATTTCAGCAAAGCTAAAACTTTCTTTTTTTCAACTTATTATTTCATGTGAAAAACTCACCTATAAATAGGCTACAAAAACATGAAACCCTAACTCAAATCAAATACAACTTGACTTCTAAAACTAACAAACTAACTGATACGAGTTGACCTAGGAAGGACCTTGATCTCACGTATTTTCCACAAATCTTTGGATCGTTGTACACCAAACTCAACAAAATCACGAACAAGAAACACAAAACAAAGCGGAAAGAATAAGATGAAACGCAAGGGCAAAGATTGAAGCAATTTACACCCCAACGTTATAACAAAAAGAATTAACTTAACTAATGTAAATCAAAAGTTAAATCTCTTCAATTTGGCGAGTTCTTTAAATCAAGAACGGGTAAGCTAACCTATAGCTCCTCACTAAGGCTTCGCGGGTCTTATGAAAACACAATTGAAATTAATTGAATCCTCACGTTTTTTTCTTTCAACTTTTCACGGCTAGAAGAAGGCTTAAGCAATGCTTAATTTTATCAAAATTCATCTTATTATTTCATGTGAAAAACTCACATATAAATAGGCTACAAAAACATGAAACCCTAGCTTAATCCTATTACAACTTAGTTTCCAAATTGGAAAGGGAAACCAATAACTAAAAGACAAACTTTAAGTTTCCTAATCATAGCAAATCGGTTATGAAGAAGTAAAAACCGATTTGTACTCTTTACTTTCCTAAATCCTCCTAAAAAGTAGGAGATTACTTTCTTAATTACCATGCAAGGTAATTGGGCCAAGTAATGACTTCTTAATTAACGAAAATAAAGCCCAATTAATTAATGTTAATGGACTTATTATTACAACTTAAATAAATCCTAAAGATTAACAATGGCGTGATCCAATAATGACAAAGCCCAAGCACGCCATCTTGGTCTTCAATGTAGTCCATGAAATTCGAGATGAAAATTCGGCCAAAATCCCGTCATCAACTTTGGAAGGCATTTTCAACGGTTATAATGTCAGAATTGCGGAAAAGTTAAAACCTGAAAGTTGTAGCTCTATCTCTTATCGTTCCAGGGCTTCTTGAATCATGCAATTCTGAGTTATATCGAAAGAGTTATGGCAAGAATACCAAAATGTGACAGAAACTTTCAGGATGACAATTTGACTTTAACACCACGGACATGGACACGGGCTCATTCTTATCATTCCCTCCCTCCTCGAAAGGATTCGTCCTCGAATCTTGAAAGTGAGTTCCTGGATCAAACACCAATATGATGAACCCAATGCAAACTCGTGCCAAATAAAATTGGGAAGATGCACATCTCGAGCAACAAGAAGTTATATCCTGCCAAAACAAGACAAATGTATAAGGTAAAAGAAAGCACAATAATCTAAAACAATACGTAGAATAATTTCCTTTCACCAAAAGAATAGAACGGGCAGAATATGTATGCAAAATCGCAATACATATAACATGAATAGTCGGAATGTTGAAGTCAATGAATTCAAAACAATTATGCAAATAACTATCATATAGTTTATGCAAATCAGAAAATCGAATGTTCTTAATTAAAGAACTAATCAATATGAATTCACTAACAACATTCATGAACACATTATTTACGTTATTAACATGTAATGTAAGCAAATGATGTAAACATATATGAATAGAATCATAAAGACACGAAAATTCATAACAAGAAAACATATATGCATCCTTGAGAAAGTGCAAATCACATGAACGTATTAAGACCTCTAAAAACATGCAAAAGTTATCAAATATGAGAGTGTAATTCCAAAAACTAGAATGTAAACAATCTATTGAATAGTTGTAAACAGAAAATTTTACCTCTTGGAATTCAAAAGAAATTTGGAAAGGAGATACCTTACCATACAAGTGTTGAATTATCCAAGGACCTCTTTGAACTTGATGGATGTGAGCAAAATCACGAAATAAAGAATCAAAAGAATCATTAACCCAACAAGTATAGTCAATATAATTAACACTTGAATGAGTACATGCAAAGGTTTGATGTACTTCGAAATTATCAATATTAAGCTCAAAATATAATTCATGTATGAGATAAGCAACATAGCATGTGAAGAAACTATACATAAACTCATTCAAAACGAAATAATTGGATTTCATAATTGAAGAATTATGTGAAATAATTTGCTTACCAAAACACAAATCATTGGATTTTAATGCACATGATGCGAATGGTTGGCCGAGGCTCCAACTCCGGGACCAAATTCGATCTCCACACACAAGTAAGGACACGCTGCACTATCAAGATAATCCACGAACTAGAACACAAACAAGAATCAATTCGGGTGGAAGAAATTCAAGGGAAAAACGCCAAGAATTGAGTAAATCAAAACCCCCACATTTTATTACTAATGAACTTAATTTAACCTATGAAAATTCAATTAGTTAAACAAGTTAATTAGGCCTGCTCATTAAATAAAGAACAATGGTGAAATCACCTAAAGGTCACGCTAAAGGTAATTTGCTACAATGGACAATTAAATAATTCTCCAAGGCTTGAACAACACAAAGTGTTAATTCTAATTTCAGCAAAGCTAAAACTTTCATTTATCAACTTCCTATGAAAACGTTTACAAAGCTCTCCTTTTATAAGGATGAGTTTCGGCTTTACCAAAAAGGAAAAGGAAATAAAACCCTAGTAGTTGCAAAGTACAACTTGACTTCTTAACTAACTAATTAACTAATCCAAGTTAGAAAAGGATTAGATGACACGGTTTTTAATGAAGAAGCAAAACACGTTTTTGCTTCCTTGTTTCCTAAACTATTGCTTGCCTTTATCATGTAAAATAATTGGGCCAAACAACTTATTAACAACCAATTAATTAAAGCCCACATTAAGTGTTTTGGACTTAATTAATTATCAACAAAATAAACCCTAATATCTAAATAAGGGCGTGATCCATATGAAAGCCCAAGGACACCTTTCATTGGACTTCAACTCTCGGCCTTTGCAAGCTTCTTCAAGGTGGAATTTCCTTAAGCTCCAATGTAGAACTTTGAGGAACATCTTCATGAATTGTTATGTAAGAAACGTGCAAAAGAACTCCATGTTGAGAAGATGTGCAAGTCTCGGCCTCCAAATCTCCAATGTATGATGACAACAAAGTGTGCAAAGCTTCTTTCATCATTTTGCTCCTTGATCTTGTCATTGGTCCATCAAGATTCATCAAAGGATCATGTAAGCTCGGCTTTGGCACCAAGGATGTGGATGGATTGCTATCATTCCCTCCCTCCTCGAAAAGATTCATCCTCGGATCACCTACATCAAACAAAGATAAATCAAAAACATTGAATGTAGATGAAACATTACCATACTCACTTGGAAGCTCGACTTTATAAGCATTATCTCCTATCCTTTCCAAAATTCGAAAAGGACCATCTCCTCTAGGATGAAGTTTAGATTTCCTCTTGTCAGGAAACCTTTCCTTCCTCAAGTGAATCCAAACCCAATCACCAGGTTCGAAAATCACTCTCTTCCTTCCTTTATTGGCTTGCTGTGCATATTGTTCATTCCTCCTTTCAATAGTATTTCGAACCCTCTCATGTAACCCCTTAATAAATTCAGCTTTCTTTTTACCTTCAACATTAACAAACTCATTAATAGGCAAAGGCAAAATATCAAGTGGAGTCAAAGGATTCAAACCATATACAATCTCAAATGGTGAACAAGATGTCGAACTATGAAAAGTTCTATTGTAAGCAAACTCAATATGTGGAAGACAAGTTTCCCAATTCTTTAAGTTTCTTTGGATGATGGTCGAAGCAAGGTAGATAAAGTGCGGTTAACTACTTCAGTTTGTCCATCAGTTTGCGGATGTGCAACAGTAGAAAACAACAACTTAGTGCCTAACTTATTCCATAAAGTACGCCAAAACTGAGACAAGAACTTAACATCCCTATCACTAGCAATACTTTGTGGAATGCCATGCAATCTAACAATCTCCTTAAAGAACAAGTCAGCAATATGTGTAGCATCATTAGTTTTGGAACATGCAATAAAATGTGCCATTTTACTAAATCGATCCACTACTACAAATATGCTATCTTTACCATTGCGTGATCTAGGCAATCCTAAAACAAAATCCATAGAGATATCAACCCAAGGATGACTAGGAACATGCAAAGGTGTATACAATCCATGAGGCAAAATTTTCGATTTGGCTTGTTTACACACAATACATTTATCACAAACACTTTTCACATCTTTAATCATGTTAGGCCAATAAAAGTGTTCATTCAAAACAGTAAGTGTTTTAGCAATCCCAAAATGCCCCATTAACCCTCCCCCATGGTAACAAGTAACTCACGAATGGAACAAAGGGGTATGCACAATTTATCCTTTCGAAACAAGAAACCATCATGCAAGAAATAGTCACCATTCGGCTTTGAAACACAATCATCATAGGCGGCTTTGAAATCATTGTCATCTTTGTACAAATCTTTTATCAATTCAAATCCAAGTAACTTAGCATTCATATAGGTGAATAAAGAATAACGCCTAGACAATGCATCAGCTACAATGTTTTCTTGACCAGATTTATACTTAATCACATATGGAAAAGTTTCAATAAATTCCAACCATTTAGCATACCTCTTATTCAACTTACCTTGAGTCTTCAAGAATTTAAGGCTTTCATGATCATAATGAATTATAAACTCTTTAGGCCATAAGTAATGTTGCCAAACCTGTAATGATCTTACCAAAGCATACAACTCCTTGTCATAAGTTGCGTACTTTAAAGCTGCCCCATTAAGCTTTTCACTAAAGTAAGCCACGGGTCTTGATTCCTGCATCAAAACAGCACCAATACCAATCCCGGAGGCGTCACAGTGTATCTCAAAAGCTTTATGAAAATTAGGCAATGCAAGTAAAGGGCGTGAGTTAACATATACTTTAACTTAGTGAAGGCGTGCTCATGCTCATCTTTCCATTCAAAAGCAATGTTCTTTTTAACAAGTTCATTCAAAGGTGCAGCTATAGAACTAAAGTCTTTAACAAACCTTCTATAAAAACTTGCTAAGCTATGAAAACTCCTAACTTCACTAGCATTCTTATGTCTCGGCCACTCCTCAATAGCCTTGACTTTTGACTCATCAACAGAAATACCTTGAGAACTAACAACATAACCCAAAAAGACAATTGATTCCATGCAAAAAGAACACTTTTTAAGGTTAGCATACAATCTGTTCTCACGCAATATAACAAACACTTTCTTTAAATGATCAACATGTTCATCAAGTGATTTGCTATAAATAAGGATGTCATCAAAATAGACCACAACAAACTTACCAATAAAAAACCTAAAAACGTGATTCATGAGCCTCATAAAAGTACTAGGTGCATTAGTTAGACCAAAAGGCATGACTAACCATTCATACAATCCATACTTTGTTTTAAAGGCTGTTTTCCATTCATCACCTTCTTTCATTCTAATTTGATAGTAGCCACTCTTTAAATCAATCTTGGTGAAAATACACGAACCATACAATTCATCAAGCATATCATCTAATCTAGGAATTGGATGTCTATACTTAATGGTGATTTTGTTTATGGCACGACAATCAATACACATTCTCCAAGATTCATCCTTTTTAGGTACTAATATAACTGGGACAGAACAAGGACTTAGAGATTCACGCACAATACCTTTGTCAAGGAGTTCATCCACTTGACGTTGAATCTCCTTTGTTTCCTCAGGATTTGCTCTATATGCTGGACGATTTGGAATTTGTGCACCAGGAATGAAATCAATTTGATGTTCAATCCCTCTTATGGGCGGCAATCCAATAGGTAGATCCTCAGGAAACACATCTTTATATTCCTGCAAAAGAGAGTAAACAACACTAGGCAAAGAAGCAAGGTTATCACTATCAACAATAAGTACAAAATCCTTGCGGATCATCAAATACAATGATTGCCTATCTAGTATTGCTCTCTTAACATCACTCTTAGAAGCAAAATAACAAGACTTAGAAGGTACACTATTTCGGCTATTATAAGATTTAGAAACAATGCTTCGGCCTACACTAGTTACATTCTTTTTATCTTCTTGTTCTTTCTTCTCCTTTGCTTCCATCTCACGGCAAGATTGCACAATCCTTGATTGATCTTCAAAAGCTTGGCTCGGACTCAAAGCCCTAAGATTGTACTTTCGGCCATGATAATCAAAAGAATAATAATTCTTCTTTGCATGATATGTAACATCTCGATCAAATTGCCATGGACGACCAAGTAATATGTGACTAGCTTCCATTGGTACAACATCACACACAATATTATCAACATACTTTCCAATGGTCATAGAAAATTTAACTTGTTTAGTCACCTTACTCTCGGCAGTGTTATTAAGCCATTGAAGCTTATATGGATTTGGATGTTTCATGCAAGTCAAGTTAAGCTTCTTAACAAATAATGTGCTTGCCACATTTGTACAACTACCACTATCAATAATCAAGCTACAAATCTTACCTTGAACCATGCATCTAGCGTGAAATATGTTCTCCCTTTGAGACAAATCATCTTCAACTAGTGGTTGTGCACTTAAGACTCGGCGAGTAACCAAAGAGAATTCACCAACATCATAAGTAAGATCTTCACTATCTTCATCACTTTGGTACTTATCTTCAAGTGGTGGCATGTCGGCACATTCTTCATCACTTTCAACCTCTCCATTATCACGGATTATCATTAATTTTCTGGTTGGGCAGTCACTTTGATAATGGCCATAACCTTGACACTTGTAACATCTAATGTCCCTCAATCTCTCATTCAGTTTGGGTGTTGCTTTGGCTGAAGATTCAACAAGTTGGCGGCCTGTTTTGGGAGCATTATTTGAAGTGTTTGAAGGCTGATTTTGGTTGAAAACTTTCGGCTTTGGTGGAGGTGTGAAAGTCGGCTTTTGATCTCTCCTCCAAGGCGGCAATGGTTGTTGGAAATTTCGACCTTTACCCTTCATATGCTTCTCAATTTTGATAGCTTTGTTAACAAGTTCATTAATATCAATGTAACTTTGAAGATCAACTTGATATGCCAATTCGGAATTCATACCTTTAAGGAACCTCTCAGTGGTGGTGTCGGGGTCTTCTTGAATATTGGTTTTTATCATTAATGCCTCCATCTCATGGTAGTAATCTTCAACTGTTCGGCTACCTTGCACAAGGGTATGTAACTTTCGGTTGAGCTCTCTATTATAATGTGAAGGAACATACTTCTTCCTCATGATTGCCTTCATTTGATTCCAAGTCTTAACTGGCCTTTCACATCTTGTCTTCTAGCTCGAACAACTTGATCCCACCAAAGACTAGCATAATCTTTAAGGTGCATAAAAGCAATTCGGTATTGCCTTTTCTCGGGGACTGAATTTCCTTCAAAGAAGTGTTCTAACTCACGAACCCAATCAAAGAAAGCTTCCGAATCTGATTTGCCATGAAAAGTAGAGATAGTGAGTTTAACAGATTCAATGGAAACTTTGGACTTATCACCTTTAGAAGAGCTCGGATTATCCTCCCCCTCCTCATTATCATCATCGGATTCATCATGATCATCATACTTAAGCTTTCTTGAGGTTGAGCTTTTAGTGGAAGACTCTATGTTGTCATGTCGAATGTTGATCTTTTGAAGCATATCAAAAAGTACTTCATTAGCAAACTTTTGTTGAGCATCGGTTATAGGTTTAGAACCTCTAGGAGTTCTATCACTTTCCTCCATGGTACCTGCAAGGTTAGTAAAGAAAACACAAGAATATATATGTATATATACCTCTCGGGTTCCTCACTATTGGGTAGTAGGTACTCTCCTCTCTATTTAGGTAGTGTTCTCTCTTGTTTACCCTAGCTAGAACTCTCAATTAATGAATGTGTTGGGACTATTAAGACTCACCAAAGTTCAATTACTTAAATAGCAAAATCTCAATCAACAAGTTCCACACAAAATTTTCATAAGAAAAATCAAGAGAGTTAACAAAGAAATCACGTCTTAAGAAGTTTAGAACACGTGTGGGTTACAAACTGATTTACCACCAGAAACTATGAAATTCAAAAACTAGACTCAAAGATGAAGAGAATGGCTTTTGAATCACTTAATACCGATTTGTATTGAGAAAGTTATGGCACTTTTAATCCAAGGTGGTTTTCAAGTAACAAACTCAAGAACAATGTGTTCTTCAACTAAAATAAAATAAAATAAATAAATAACAGAAATAAATAATGCAAAGTCCGAAATATATATTTTTTTGTTCTTTTCTATTTTTTTTTGAATTGACCGTTTTTTTTATACGGTCTTTTTTTTTTTGTTCGGACAACTACAAGACAAAAGCAAACTTTTAAGATTTTGAACACAAAACTTGGACAAACAAAAACTACTAGGTTCGGACAAGAACCTTAAACAATGCAAACTTTAAGGTTTTAAGACAAGAACCTAGTACAAAGTAGGTTTAAGGTTTGAAGACAACAACCTAGGATTTAAGGTTTATAATGTTTTGTCTTCTTGTCTTAACCTTAACAACCTTAAAATTATCAAACTTTAATATCTCACCAAGGAAAAGGAATTTGTATGTGCCACTTTCACAAAATATTCAAGATTTTCAACAAGGATCAAGAATACGGCTCAAGATTCAAATTTGGACAACTTTGGATTTTCAAGAAAATCAAGAAGTTCAAGAAAGTGTTCAAGAACTTATCTTTTTGAGATGGTGAAAAAGTTTGATTAAAACTCAAGATATGGTAGTCAAGATAAAGAATCTAACATAAAAAGAAGATCAAGAAACGGATAAAAATTGAGCAACTTATGAAAATTGGACCAAGAAAACCCTAGCTTGGAAAACCCTAGTTTTTAGACACTAAACCCTAGCAATGCTTTGACGTGAAAAACAGCAAGGAAAACTTCAAGAATCCTACACTATGATTATGACAAAACAGTGCAGAAATTAGACACGAAAAATAGCAAGAAAACGCAACAAGAAACAACACAAAAGATCCAAAAACGCAAAACACAAGAGACTCAATTTCGGGCAGATTTGAGCATGCAATGTTCATACGATTTTGACGAAATTTAGAGACTAGATAATGACGACCTAGGACAGCAAGAAGGACACCAAATAACAGCAAGAAAGATGGACGAAAAACTGCAGAAAATTGACACAAAAATACGGGCAGAAAAGACACGAACAAAATAGAATTTTCGCGGAAGGATTAGAACGGATTAACCTGAAATATTTTTTTTTGGCAACAACTTGATCTCTGATACCAATTGATGTGAATGGTTGGCCGAGGCTCCAACTCCTGGACCAAATTCGATCTCCACTCACAAGTAAGGACCGTGCTGCACTATCAAGATAATCCACGAACTAGAATACAAACAAGAATCAATTCGGGTGGAAGAAATTCAAGGGAAAAATGCCAAGAATTGAGTAAATCAAAACCCCACGTTTTATTACTAATGAACTTAATTTAACCTATGAAAATTCAATTAGTTAAACAAGTTAATTAGGTCTGCTCTTAAAATAAAGAACAATGGTAAAATCACCTAAAGGTCACGCTAAAGGTAATTTGCTACAATGGACAATTAAATAATTCTCCAAGGCTTGAACAACACAAAGTGTTAATTCTAATTTCAGCAAAGCTAAAACTTTCATTCATCAACTTCCTATGAAAACGTTTACAAAGCTCTCCTTTTATAAGGATGAGTTTCGGCTTTACCAAAAAAGGAAAAGGAAATAACCCTAGTAGTTGCAAAGTACAACTTGACTTCTTAACTAACTAATTAACTAATCCAAGTTAGAAAAGGATTTTAGATGACACGGTTTTTAATGAAGAAGCAAAACACGTTTTTGCTTCCTTGTTTCCTAAACTATTGCTTGCCTTTATCATGTAAGATAATTGCGCCAAACAACTTATTAACAACCAATTAATTAAAGCCCACATTAAGTGTTTTGGACTTAATTAATTATCAACAAAATAAAACCCTAACGTCTAAATAAGGGCGTGATCCATATGAAAGCCCAAGGACACGCCTTTCATTGGACTTCAACTCTTGGCCTTTGCAAGCTTCTTCAAGGTGGAATTTTCTTAAGCTCCAATGTAGAACTTTGAGGAACATCTTCATGAATTGTTATGTAAGAAACGTGCAAAAGAACTCCATGTTGAGAAGATGTGCAAGTCTCGGCCTCCAAATCTCCAATGTGTGATGACAACAAAGTGTGCAAAGCTTCTTTCATCCTTTTGCTCCTTGATCTTGTCATTGGTCCATCAAGATTCACCAAAGGATCATGTAAGCTCGGCTTTGGCACCAAGGATATGGATGGATTGCTATCAGCACATGTTAAAGAATTTCGAACTAATGTTTCATAGTTGTGTTAAAGACATTGAAATTGATTCAAAACAAAAATCAAACTTTGAAAATCAATGGCATTGACGTTAATAAAGTTCTTTACTTTAAAACCATTGAAATCAGCCAATAAGCTGTCATACTTACCTAAATTACCTTGCTTACCTTGTGGAAAACAAGCTAAGGCGGATTGGATTCCTTGCAATTGATAATGAGTTATTTCGAACTCCATTAAGCACTTAGGAACTCCAAAAACCTGCAAAACAAATGTACTAGGCAGCAAACAAGAAAATTCGTGAACAAACCAAGTAAGTACATTGATTGCCTAGCTAGTAAGGCTCTCTCAATCTCATTAGAAGAAACAAAATGACAAGATTTTGAAACAACTATATCATGACTATTACAAGATTTCGATCCATTATTACATTGTTTCTCTTGCAATTTCTTCTCCTTTGCGGCGTTTACATCTCTGGTAGCTTGAATGATTCTTGTTTGATCTTCAAAGACTTGTGCAGGAGTCAAAGCGTGAAGATTAAACTTCTTTCCTTCTTATACAAAGCTATAGAAATTTTTCTTGGCATGATAAATCACATCACAATCAAATTGCCAAGGACGCCCAAGTAAAATATGACTTGCTTCCATGGGAACAACATCACATAAAATAGTATCAACATATTTCCCAATGGTAAAAGAAAACTTAACTAGTTTGGTAACTCGTGTATCAACCGAATTATTTAACCATTGAAGACGATAAGGCTTGGGATGTTTCATGCAAGTCAAATTCAATTTATTCACAAACAAAGTGCTCGCCACATTGGTGCAACTACCACTATCAATAATCACACTACAAATCTTTCCTTGAACCATGCATCGTGTTTGAAATATGTTATCTCGTTGCATCAAATCATCATTATCAACTAAAGGTTGAACATTAAGAACACGGCGAGAAACTAAAGAGTAATTACCAACATCATAAGTATATGATTCAAGAGCTTCATTATCACTTGACTCACTTTGGTGCTTCTCTTCAAGAGGTGGCATGTCGGCACAATCATCATCACTTACCACTTCTCCACTATCAAGAGTTATCATCAATTTTCGAGTTGGACACTCAGCTTGCACATGTCCATAACCTTGACATTTATAGCAACGAACATCCCTCAATCTTGGACTAGGAGTTGACGCCATTTTTGGGGTGTTCTCCACAGGTTTAGGGACTGATTTTGGGACTTGGGATGATGCACTTGATGTTGGATTGGAGGTGAATTGACGCGGCTTTGACGGTGGTGTAAAAGGGGTAACATTCGGCTTTTGTTCCCTTCGCAAGGTGGTGGCGATTGTGAGAACTTACTCTTCCCTTTCATGTGCCTTTCAATCTTGATTGCTATGTGGACAAGTTCAGTAATATCAACATAACTTTGCAAATCCACATGATAAGCCAAATCAGAATGCATAGCTCTAAAAAATCTTTCAATTGTAGAGTCGGGATCCTCTTGAACATTAGCTTTAATCATCAAAGCTTCCATTTCATGATAATACTCCTCAACCGATTTACTACCTTGCACAAGAGAGTGCAATTTTCTGTTCAATTCACGGTTGTAATGAGAAGGGACATGCTTCTTCCTCATAAGCATCTTCATTTGGCTCCAAGTCTTGACTGGCCTTTCTCCATCTTGACGTCTAGACCTTATAACCTCATCCCACCATAAACTAGCATAATCCTTAAGGCGCATAAAAGCAAGTCGGTACTTGTCCTTTTCGGGGTAATCATGGCCTTCAAAGAAGTGCTCAAGCTCACGAACCCAATCAAAATAAGCCTCGGGATCTGCTTTACCATGGAAAGTTGGGATAGTTAGTTTAACAGAAGCAATGGAAATCTTAGACTTGTCACCTTTCTTAGAAGAGCTCGTGCCCTCCTCTTCCTCCTCCTCATCATGACTAGAATCATTGTCAGACTCAAACTCAACTCTTCGGGATCTAGGACCCTTAGGTGGTGGTGAACTTTTGGTCCACTACCTTTGGTGATTTAGATTCATCACCCTCCATTTGTACCTGCAAGTTAGTAAAAACACAAGAAATATATAGAAATATACCTCACGGGTTCTCACAATATGGGTAGTATATGCTCTCCTCTCTAGTGTAGAGGTTTTTCTCGTGTATAACCTATCTAATCTCTCAACAATGAATCTCTCAAACTAATTTAGCTTACTGTTCATTGATTATAATAACAAGTCTCAACCGAATAATCCAACAAATCAATTCACACAAGTAAAGCCAATGAAGTTTGAAGGAAAATCACGTCACTAGAACAATTTATAGAACACGTATGGGGTATAAACAGATTAACTCCAGAATACTATGAAAAACAAAAAGTAGACAGAAAAAGAAGAAAAATGGTTTTTGAATCACTCAATTCCGAGCTAAAATGAGCAAGATATGGCACTTTCAATATTGGTGATTTTCAAAGAACAAACAAGAACTTTAGTTCTTTTCTTGGGCTGTCTTTATTTTTTTTTTATATAAATATGGTCCGACTTTTTCTTTCTTTTCTCTCTTTTTTTTTAATTGGGCCTTTTTTTTTAATTTGGCTTCTTTTTTTTTTTTTTTTTGAATTCGGACAACCTTAAACAAATCAAACTTTAAGGTTTTTAAGACAAGAACCTAGTACAAGTACTTAGGTTTAAGGATGTTGTCTTGACTTATGTTGTTCAACCTTAATTTCTTCAAAATTTTCAGCCAACAAGAATTTCAAATAACTCACCAAATATAAGGAATTTCAATATGCTTCTTTAACAAGATAATCAAGATTTGCAACAAGAAGCAAGAATCAAGCTCTAGATTCAAATTTTGACACTTTCGGATTTTCAAGATAATCAAGAGTTTCAAGAAAGTGGTCAAGAACTCGTCTTTTTGAGATGGTGAAAAAGTTTGATCAAAACACACTTTGATGGTATTAGAATGACGAAACTAACACAAAAGAAAGATAAAGAAACGGATGAGAAACAAGGAAGTTATGAAATTTCTACCAAGAAACCCTAATAACACAAACCCTAGTTTGACAAACCCTAATAGTTTGGACGTGAAAACAGCAATAATGACTCAAGAATTCCACACTATGATGATGAACACAACAATGCAGAATTTATGAAAAGAAAACAGCGGCAAGACGCAACAAATTTCAACAAGAAAGCAGCACAAATCCGAGAAGCAAGATGAAGATAATTTCGGGCAGATTTGAGCAAGTATTGTGCATGTGATTTTTACAAAATTAATGACTGAACCTATCACGACCTAGGACAGCAAGAAGGACTCACAAACAGTGGCAAAAACGAAGAAAAATCTGCAGCAAAAAGAACGACAGAAAACAGCAAGAAAACAGCAAGAAAACGAGACACGCAAAAACCGAAATAAAGAATGATGAAACCTGAAATTTGATGAACAACCTGGATTGCTCTGATACCAATTGATACGAGTTGACCTAGGAAGGACCTTGATCTCACGTATTTTCCACAAATCTTTGGATCGTTGTACACCAAACTCAACACAATCACGAACAAGAAACACAAAACAAAGCGGAAAGAACAAGATGAAACGCAAGGACAAAGATTGAAGCAATCTACACCCCAACGTTATAACAAAAAGAATTAACTTAACTAATGTAAATCAAAAGTTAAATCTCTTCAGTTTGGCGAGTTCTTTAAATCAAGAACGGGTAAGCTAACCTATAGCTCCTCACTAAGGCTTCGCGGGTCTTATGAAAACACAATTGAAATCAATTGAATCCTCACGTTTTTTTCTTTCAACTTTTCACGGCTGGAAGAAGGCTTAATCAATGCTTAATTTTATCAAAATTCATCTTATTATTTCATGTGAAAAACTCACCTATAAATAGGCTACAAAAACATGAAACCCTAGCTTAATCCTATTAGAACTTAGTTACCAAATTGGAAAAGGAAACCAATAACTAAAAGACAAACTTTAAGTTTTCTAATCATAGCAAATCGGTTATGAAGAAGTAAAAACCGATTTGTACTCTTACTTTCCTAAATCCTCCTAAAAAGTAGGAGACTACTTTCCTAATTACCATGGAAGGTAATTGGGCCAAGTAATGACTTATTAATTAAAGACAATAAAGCCCAATTAATTAATGTTAATGGACTTATTATTACAACTTAAATAAATCCTAAAGATTAACAATGGTGTGATCCAATAATGACAAAGCCCAAGCACGCCATCTTGGTCTTCAATGTAGTCCATGAAATTCGATATGAAAATTCGGCCAAAATCCCGTCATCAACTTTGGAAGGCATTTTCAACGGTTATAATATCAGAATCTCGGAAAAGTTAAAACATCAAAGTTGTAGCTCTATCTCTTATCGTTCCAGGGTTTCTTGAATCATGCAATTCCGAGTTATATTGAAAGAGTTATGGCAAGAATACCAAAATGTGACAGAAACTTTCAGGATGACAATTTGACTTTAACACCACGGACATGGACACGGGCTCATTCTCATCACTAACTAATCCTTTTCCAAAAAGGATTTAGTCACACGGTTTCAAAGGTGGCCAAATACGTTTTGACTTCCTTTGTTTCCTAAACTTTTACTTGCCATTATCATGCAAGATAATTGGGCCAAGTAATTTATTATCTACCAATTAATTAAAGCCCATATTAAGTGTTTTGGACTTAATTAATTAACACAAAAAATAAACCCTAAAAAGTACCCAATGGCGTGATTCCCTTAAGCCCAAACATGCCATCTTCTTTGGACTTCACAAATTCGGCCTTCATTATTTCTTCAAGGTGGAATTTCCTTAAGTTCTAGGGAAGAACTCTTGGGAACATCTTCATGAATTGTGATTGAAGAAATATACCAAAGAACTCCATGTTGAGATGGTTTGGCCTCCAAGTGAACTTCACAATGTGTTGATAACAAGCTTTACAAGGCTTGTTTCATCCTTTTGCTCCTTTGTCTTGTCATTGGTCCATCAAGATTCTCCAATAGATCATGCAAGCTCGGCTTTGGCACCATGGACATGGGTGGATTGCTATCAGAAGTTCTTTTCAATATGCTTCAAAAGATCAACATCCGACTTGATAACTTGGAATCGGCTTCTAAAAGTTCTACATCAAAGAAGCTTAATTTTGATAATGATGAGTCAGATGATGATAATGAGAAGGAGGAGGAGAACACGAGTTCTTCTAACAAAGGTGAAAAGTCTAAGATTTCAATTGATTCTGTTAAACTCACTATCTCTACCTTTCATGGCAAATCAGATCCCGAAGCTTATCTAGATTGGGTTCGAGAGTTAGAACACTTCTTTGAAGGTAATGAGGTCCCCGAGAAAAAGTAATATCGACTTTATTTTATGCACCTTAAAGATTATGCTAGTCTTTGGTGGGATGAAGTTGTTCGAACTAGACGCCAAGATGGTGAAAGGCCAATCAAGACTTGGAACCAAATGAAAACAATCATGAGAAAGAAGTATGTTCCTTCCCATTATAATAGAGAGCTCAACCGAAAGTTGCACTCCCTTGTACAAGGTAGCCGAACAGTTGAAGATTACTACCATGAGATGGAAGCTTTAATGATAAAAGCCAATATTCAAGAGGATCCCGACTCAACTATTGAGAGGTTCCTTATAGGTATGAATTCCGAATTGGCTTATCAAGTTGATCTTCAAAGTTACATTGATCTTAATGTACTTGTTCACAAAGCTATCAAAATTGAGAAGCATATGAAGGGAAAAGGTCGAAACTTCCAACAACCATTGCCGCCTTGGAGAAGAGATCAAAAGTCGAACTCGACTCCTTTCACACCTTCCACAAAGCCGAAGTCCTTCACACCAAATCAGCCTTCAAACACTTCAAACAATGCTCCCAAAACAGTCCGCCAACTTGCTGAATCTTCCACCAAGTCAACATCAAAACCTAATGAGAGGTTAAGGGACATTAGGTGTTACAAGTGTCAAGGTTATGTTCATTATTAATCTGACTGTCCAACTCGCAAATTGATGATCATTCGTGATAATGGAGAGGTTGAAAGTGATGAAGAATGTGCCGACATGCCACCACTTGAAGAGAAGTACCAAAGTGATGAAGGTAGTGAGATCTTACAACATATGAGGTTGGTGAATTTTCATTAGTTACTCGCCTTGTTCTTAGTGCACAACCACTAATTGAAGATGATTTGTCTCAAAGAGATAATATATTTCACACACAATGCATGGTTCATGGAAAGATTTGTAGTGTGATTGTTGATAGTAGTAGCTGTACAAATGTGGCAAGCACATTACTTGTTAAGAAGTTGAACTTGACTTGCATGAAATATCCAAAACCATATAAACTTCAATGGTTAAACAACACTGCCGAAAGTAAAGTGACTAAACAAGTTAAATTTTCATTCACCATTGGGAAGTATGTTGATGAGATTGTGTGTGATGTTGTTCCAATGGAAGCTAGTCATATTTTACTTAGTAGACCTTGGCAATTTGATCGAGATGTTACCTATCATGCCAAGAAGAATTATTAATCATTTGATTATGAAGGCTGAAAGTACAACCTTAGAGCATTGAGTCCGTTTCAAGCTTTTGAAGATCAATCAAGGATTGTACAAGCTTTTCGTGAGATGACCGACCAAGAAGTAAAGGAAAAGAATGAACAAGAGCATAAAAAGAATGTATCTAGTTTAGGCGTTGATCATGTTGATAAAACTTGTAATAGCCGAAAGTTAGATAGTTCAAAGTCATGTTATTTTGCTTCTAAGAGTGATATTAAGAGAGCAATACTAGATAGGCAACCTTTGTATTTATTGGTTTGCAAGGACTTTGTACTTATTGCTGATAGTGGTAACCTTGCTTCTTTGCCTAGTGTTGTTTTTATCTCTTTTGCAGGAATTTAGTGACGTGTTTCCCGAGGACTTACCAATAGGTTTACCACCTATTCGAGGTATTGAACACCAAATTGATTTCATACCAGGAGCTCAAATTCCAAATCGTCAGCCTATAGAGCAAATCTGGAGGAAACAAAAGAGATTCAACATCAAGTGGATGAACTCCTTGACAAAGGTATTGTGCGTGAATCTCTAAGTCCTTGTTCCGTTCTAGTTATTTTAGTACCTAAAAAGGATGAATCTTGGAGAATGTGTGTTGATTGTCGTGCCATAAACAAAATCACAATTAAGTATAGACATCCAATTCCTATATTAGATTATATGCTTGATAAATTGTATGGTTCGTGTATTTTCACCAAGATAGATTTAAAAAGTGGCTACTATCAAATTCGAATGAAAGAGGGAGATGAATGGAAAACAGCCTTTAAAACAAAGTATGGATTGTATGACTGGTTAGTCATGCCTTTTGGTCTAACTAATGCACCTAGTACTTTTATGAGGCTAATGAATCATGTTTTTCAAACTTTCATTGGAAAATTTGTTGTGGTCTATTTTGATGACATCCTTATTTATAGCAAATCACTTGATGAACATGTTGAACATTTAAAACAAGTGTTTGTTGTTTTGAGTGAGAACAGATTGTATGCTAACCTTAAAAAGTGTTCTTTTTGCATGGAATCAATTATCTTTTTGGGTTATATTGTTAGTTCTCAAGGTATTTCTGTTGATGAGTCAAAAGTCAAGGCTATAAAAGAGTGGCCGAGACCTACTTGTGCTAGTGATGTTAGGAGTTTTCATGGTTTAGCTAGTTTCTATAGAAGGTTTGTTAAAGACTTTAGTTCTATAGCTGCACCTTTAAATGAACTTGTTAAAAAGAATGTTGTGTTTGAATGGAAAACCGAACATGAAAATGCTTTTAACGTCCTTAAAGAAAAGTTGACTCACGCCCCTCTTCTTGCATTGCCGAATTTTTATAAAGCTTTTGAGATACACTGTGATACCTCCGGGATTGGTATTGGTGCTGTTTTGATGCAGGAATCAAGACCCGTGGCTTACTTTAGTGAAAAGCTTCATGGGGCAGCTTTAAAGTATGCAACTTATGACAAGGAGTTGTATGCTTTGGTAAGGTCATTACAGGTTTGGCAACATTACTTATGGCCTAAAGAGTTTATAATTCATTCTGATCATGAAAGCCTTAAATTCTTGAAGACTCAAGGTAAATTGAATAAGAGGCATGCTAAATGGTTAGAATTTATTGAAACTTTTCCATATGTGATTAAGTATAAATCTGGTCAAGAAAATATTGTAGCTAATGCATTATCTAGGAGATATACATTATTCACCTATATGCATGCTAAGTTACTTAGATTTGAATTGTTAAAAGATTTGTACAAAGATGATAATGATTTCAATGTCGCCTTTAATGAATGTATGTTAAAACCGAATGGTGACTACTATTTGCATGATGCTTTCTTGTTTCGAAAAGATAAATTGTGCATACCCCTTTGTTCCATTCGTGAATTACTTGTTAAGGAAACCCATGGGGGAGGGTTAATGGGGCATTTTGGTGTTGCTAAGACACTTGTTGTTTTGAATGAACACTTTTATTGGCCTAATATGATTAAAGATGTAAAAAGTGTTTGTGATAAATGCATTGTATGTAAGCAAGCGAAATCGAAAATATTGCCTCATGGTTTGTATACACCTTTGCCTGTTCCTAGTCATCCTTGGGTTGATATTTCAATGGATTTTGTACTTGGATTACCTAGGTCTCGCAATGGTAAAGATAGCATATTTGTATTAGTAGATCGATTTAGTAAAATGCCACATTTTATTGCACGTTCCAAGACTAATGATGCTACACATATTGCTAATTTGTTCTTTAAGGAAATTATTAGATTGCATGGCATTCCACAAAGTATTATTAGTGATAGGGATGTAAAATTCTTGTCTCACTTTTGGAGTACTTTATGGAATAAGTTAGGTACTAAATTGTTGTTTTCTACTGTTGCACATCCACAAACTGATGGACAAACTGAAATAGTTAACCGCACTTTATCTTCCTTGCTTCGATCCATTATCTAAAGAAACTTAAAGAATTGGGAAAGTTGTCTTCCACATATTGAGTTTGCATATAATAGAACTTTTCATAGTTCAACATCTTGTTCACCATTTGAGATTGTGTATGGGTTCAATCCTTTGACTCCACTTGATATTTTGCCTTTGCCTATTAATGAATTTGTTAATGTTGAAGTTAGAAAGAAAGCTGAATTTGGTAAGGGGTTACATGAAAGGGTTCGAAATACCATTGAGAGGCAAAATGAACAATATGCTAAGCAAGCCAATAAAGGAAGGAAGAGAGTGATTTTCGAACCAGGAGATTGGGTTTGGATTCACTTGAAGGAAAGGTTTCCTTAAAAGAGGAAATCTAAACTTCATCCAAGAGGAGATGGTCCTTTTCATGTTTTGGAAAGGATAGGAGACAATGCTTATAAAGTCGAACTTCCAAGTGAGTATGGCAATGTTTCATCTACATTCAATGTGTCTGATTTATCTTTGTATGATGTAGGTGATTCGAGGACGAATCTTTTCGAGGAGGGAGGGAAAGATAGCAATCAGTCCATGTCCATGGTGCCAAAGCCGAGCTTACATGATCCATTGATAAACCTTGATAGACCAATGACAAGATCAAGGAGAAAAAGGATGAAAGAAGCTTTGCACACTTTATTGTCATCCCATTGTGAAGACTTGGAGCCCGAACCTTCTCTACAATCTCAACATGGAATTCTTTGGCATGTTTCTTCAATAACCATTCATAATGAAGTTCCTAGGAGTTCTACATTGCAGCTTAGGGAAATTCCACCTTGAAGAAAACATATGGCCGAAATTGAAGTCCAAAGAAGAGGCGTGTATTTGGGCTTTGGAATGGATCACGCCATTGTGTAATTTTTAGGATTTATTTTTTGTTAATTAATTAAGTCCAAAACACTTCACGTGGGCTTTAATTAAATTGGTTGTTAATAAGTTACTTGGCCCAATTATCTTGCATGATAATGGCAAGTAAAAGTTTAGGAAACTTACGAAGTCAAATTGGTTTTTGCTTCTTAGTGTTTAGGAAAGTAATCTCCTAAAATTTAGGAGCATTACAAGTTTAAGTTAAGGAAGCAAAACCGTGTTTTGCTTGCTTCCTTTTAGGAAACTGAGTTGATAGCAATCCATCCATGTCCATGGTGCCAAAGCGAGCTTGCATGATCCATTGGAGAATCTTGATGGACCAATGACAAGACTAAGGACCAAAAGGATGAAACAAGCCTTGCAAAGCTTGTTATCAACACATTGTGAAGTTCTTGGAGATTCTTATCCCTTGGAGGCGAACCATCTCAACATGGAGTCCTTTGGTATGTTTCTTCAATAATAATTCATGAAGATGTTCCTCAAAGTTCTACATTGGAACTTAAGGAGATTCCACCTTGAAGAAGCTTGCATGGCCGAATTCATAAAGTCCAAGAAGAGGCGTGTTTTGGGCTAGACTTTGGATCACGCCTATTCCTTAAGTTTAGGATTTATTGTGTTGTTTTTAATTAAGTCCACTTAACATTATTATGGGCTTAATTGGCATTTTTCATTTAAGTGTTTAAGTTAATTACTTGGCCCAATTATCTTGCATGATAAAGGCAAGTAAAAGTTTAGGAAACTTAAGAAGTCAAATTGGTTTTTACTTCTTAAGAGTTTGTTAGGAAAGTTAGTTATTGAAGGAAGCAAAAACGTGTTTTTCTTTCCTTTGTAACCGTGTTTAGAATCCTTTTCCAATATGGATTTAGTTAGGGTTTCATGTTTTTGTAGCCTATTTATAGGTGAGTTTTTCACATGAAATAATAAGATGAATTTTGATAAAAATTAAGCATTGCTTAAGCCTTCTTCCAGCCGTGAAAAGTTGAGAGAAAAACGTGAGGATCCAATTGATTTCAATTGTGTTTTCATAAGACCCGCGAAGCCTTAGTGAGGAACTATAGGTTAGCTTACCCGTTCTTGATTTAAAGAACTCGCCAAACTGAAGAGATTTAACTTTTGATTTACATTAGTTAAGTTAATTCTTTTTGTTATAACGTTGGGGTGTAGATTGCTTCAATCTTTGCCTTTGCGTTTCATCTTATTTCTTTCCGCATTGTGTTTCTTGTTCGTGCTTGTGTTTGAGTATGGTGTACAACGATCCAAAGATTTGTGGAAAATACGTGAGATCAAGGTCCTTCCTAGGTCAACTCGTATCAATTGGTATCAGAGCAATCCAGGTTGTTCATCAAATTTCAGGTTTCATCCTTCTTTGTTTCGGTTTTTTGCGTGTCTCGTTTCTTGCTGTTTTCTTGCTGTTTTGTGTCGTTCTTTTTGTTGCAGATTTTTCTTCGTCTTTGCTACTGTTTGTGCATCCTTCTTTCTGTCCTAGGTCGTGATAGGTTCAGTCATTAATTTCGTAAAAATCGCATGCACATTACTTGCTCAAATCTACCCAAAATTATCTTCATCTTGCTTCTCGGATTTGTGTTGCTTTCTTGTTGAAATTTGTTGCGTCTTGCTACTGTTTTCTTTTCATTAATTCTGCATTGTTTTGTTCATCATCATAGTGTGGAATTCTTGAGTCATTATTGCTGTTTTCACGTCCAAACTATTAGGGTTTGTCAAACTAGGGTTTGTGAAATTAGGGTTTCTTGGTTGAAATTTCATAACTTCCTTGTTTCTCATCCGTTTCTTGACCTTTCTTTTGTGTTAGTTTCGTTATTCTAATACCATCAAAGTGTGTTTTCATCAAACTTTTTCACCATCTCAAAAAGACGAGTTCTTGACCACTTTCTTGAAAATCTTGATTTTCTTGAAAATCCGAAAGTGTCAAAATTTGAATCTTGAGCTTGATTCTTGCTTCTTGTTGCAAATCTTGATTATCTTGTTAAAGAAGCATATTGAAATTCCTTATATTTGGTGAGTTATTTGAAATTCTTGTTGGCTGAATTTTTTTGAAGAAATTAAGGTTTGAACAACATAGGACAAGACAACATCCTTAAACCTAAGTACTTGTACTAGGTTCTTGTCTTAAAAACCTTAACGTTTGATTTGTTTAAGGTTGTCCGAATTCAAAAAAAAAAAAAATAGAGGCCGAATTGAAAAAAAAAAAGAGGCCCAATTAAAAAAAAAAAAAAGAAAACAAAAGAAAAGTCTGACCATATTTATATAAAAAAATAAAGACAGTCCCAAGAAAAGAACTAAAAGTTCTTGTTTGTTCTTTGAAAATCACCAATATTGAAAGTGCCATATCTTGCTCGTTTTAACTCGGAATTGAGTGATTCAAAAACCATTTTTCTTCTTTTTCTGTCTACTTTCTGTTTTCGTAGTGTTCTGGAGTTAATCTATTTATACCCCATACGTGATCTATAA
The DNA here is from genome assembly GCA_016586305.1 of Ophiorrhiza pumila. Lineage (NCBI taxonomy): Eukaryota > Viridiplantae > Streptophyta > Magnoliopsida > Gentianales > Rubiaceae > Ophiorrhiza > Ophiorrhiza pumila. Next base: position 19,195,795 of record BLIW01000010.1, read on the forward strand.
ATTGTTCTAGTGACGTGATTTTCCTTCAAACTTCATTGGCTTTACTTGTGTGAATTGATTTGTTGGATTATTCGGTTCAGACTTGTTATTATAATCAACGAACAGTAAGCTAAATTAGTTTGAGAGATTCATTCTTGAGAGATTAGATAGGGTATACACGAGAAAAACCTATACACTGGAGAGGAGAGCATATACTACCCATATTGTGAGAACCCGTGAGGTATATTTCTATATATTTCTTGTGTTTTTACTAACTTGCAGGTACAAATGGAGGGTGATGAATCTAAATCACCAAAGGTAGTGGACCAAAAGTTCACTAACGATGTCCTCTTTGACATGATCCGAAAACTCACACTCAAAGTTGATAGTTTGTCTTCACCACCACCTAAGGGTCCTAGATCCCGAAGAGTTGAGTTTGATCTGACAATGATTCTAGTCATGATGAGGAAGAGGAGGACACGAGTTCTTCTAAGAAAGGTGACAAGTCTAAGATTTCCATTGCTTCTGTTAAACTAACTATCCCAACTTTTCAAGGTAAAGCAGATCCCGAGGCTTATTTTGATTGGGTTCGTGAGCTTGAGCACTTCTTTGAAGGCCATGATTACCCCGAAAAGGAAAAGTACCGACTTGCCTTTATGCACCTTAAGGATTATGCTAGTTTATGGTGGGATGAAGTTATAAAGTCTAGACGTCAAGATGGAGAAAGGCCAATCAAGACTTGGAACCAAATGAAGATGCTTATGAGGAAGAAGTATGTCCCTTCTCATTACAACCGTGAATTGAACAGAAAATTGCACTCTCTTGTGCAAGGTAATAAATCGGTTGAGGAGTATTACCATGAGATGGAAGCTTTGATGATTAAAGCTAATGTTCAAGAGGATCCCGACTCTACAATTGAAAGATTTTTGAGAGGTATGCATTCTGACTTGGCATATCATGTGGATTTGCCTATATATTCCTATAGTGCTGGAGGTGGGCCCCACATGTCGGGACAAGTGGCAACATCCTATTGGACATCGCATGACTCCTGGGCCCCTGTAGCATGAACAGTTTTGCTGGAGACATTGGAGTCATTTAACTGTTCTCATATATATATTGGCACTGTTCACCATGTGATATTACCATTGTACCCCTGGCAGATATCGTAAAAGGTGGACACGTGGCAGACACAATGATTACTAGGGGACATGAGGACCCACATGTAGCACAAAATGTTGGCGGGCAAAATTTAAATTTTTAAAATTTAAATTTTTAAATTGTGTTCAAATTTTGGGTCCTGTAGCACTAATTGTTATCGTGCAAAATCATTGAAATTTGAAATGGGTTTCCAAATTTTGGGTCCTGTATCACAATCTGTTGGCGTGCGAAATTTGAAATTTGAAAAAGATTTACAAATTCCCCACCGTACGGGGTTGGATGAGTAGCTTCTAAGCCATTGGAGGATCTGAGGCGTACCTAACAGGCTATATGGTTTCTTATCAAGGACGTCATTTTACGCTTTGTGAATATTCCATTGTTGTTGATTGTGTAGCACACTTTGCACACGATTTTGATTAATTAATTGCATTTAATTTATAATTAGTCTGGCAAATCTGAAGTGATGAAGATGAGAAGGAAACAGCTTTATGGGTTGAATGATCTGGCCCACATTGTTTTACATGTTATTGTTGGGCCTGTTACATTTATTGAATTGGGCCTATTAGGCCCAGTTTAATTGGGCGTAATATTTTGTCAATGATGCGGATACGTTCTTAGTGCTGCTGAAATTGAATAAATAATTTTATTAATAGCAATTGTAAAACTGGTTTTGGGAAGCAATTATTACATTCCATTCAGCTAATACACTGTCAATTGCATGATTAAACAGGTCTACCGAAAAATAAGGGCTTAATTCATTCAACTTCCGAAAAATCAAAATGTACAGTCTCCGGATAGTATTTTGAAAATTGACTACATTGGGTCGTATCCAGATAATTTCTATACGCCTGTAAGATGTAATCTGGAGGAACCTCCTTGGAGTGTGATTGATCCTGAATATCACCCTCATTATGTTCCACGGACGTAAAAAGGGCCTTATTAATCCCTGATTCTCTAGTTGTACGTGGAAAGGTGTTGGTGTTGTAGTCAGTGGAATTGCAAGGTTGATTATGTCCATGATCCCATGCGTGGCTGGAGTGGGAGCTCACGCTGCGAGTTTGCCGTGTTCCGTGGAGAGCTCGTGTGTGACTCACTGCTTTGCGTTTGCTGTTCAGTTGTGGAGGCCTCTCCGGTTTGTTGATAGAGTGGCTCGGTGATGAACACGAATGTTGCATTCTCTATAGTCCAGGTTCTGAGAGATTCCTTATCTGGTTTTTCCAGATATTCCCTATAAGAAGAGTCTGTACCCGAATTACAGAGCACTAGTGTAGGTATTCCACCCTTGATGTGCACTGGTTTCCCGTATTTACAATTTGATACCCAGTCCCTCTGAGCCCCGATGAACTCTTTATAGTGTTTGAGATATTGCGGGTTGACGTCATCGATGACGTTGTACCAGGCGTCATTGCTGTACACCTTATTATTCAAGTCCAGGTGACCACATAAATAGTTATGAGGGCCCAATGATCTGGCCCATATTGTTTTGCCTATTCGGGATGGGCCTTCAACAATTATTGATTTGGGCCGAATTGGCCTGGTTTCAGTGGGCCTAATATTAGCCTCGGCCCATTCTAACAGTTCATCCGGGATATTATTGGCGAGTGGAAATGGGCTTGCATACTGTTGAGGAGGCGGTGCATACAGCTTTTCAGCATTTCCTTTGATCCTGTCGTAGTACAAGCAGTATGCTTTTGGATCTCCTTCTTTAATGACGTTCATGAAATCGTCTATGTTATGTTGATTCAGGGCCTCCGCATAGCAATCAAACTGTGTCTTGTACAACTTGCCCGAATCGAAAGTCCCCCACTCGCAAAAATCCCCGTATTTACCTATGTAATCTCTTACGGCATTTGCATCTCGTGCAGCCTGGACATTTGGATGGTATATTTGTGACCTTTGTTCATGCGCAATGTCAAAAAATCTTTCGTCTCTGCTGCAGAATTTCTTATGAAACTGTAGTAAGACGTGCAGGTGTGGTGTGCCGTCGACGTGTAACTCTGAAGATACACGTATGTATTTAGGAACATTTGGTGCTGCCAATTTGGCAATAAATTTCTCTAAAAGAACTTCTTTTCGTACGTCGCAACGAGAGTATGTGATGAATATATTTTTGGCCTGTATTCTAAAATTACCTACTCGAGGCATTGTTGGATATCTGTTAAAGAATATGAATTCGTTTAAGCAGAATTTTCTTGATAAGGAAAATTTAGTTGAAGAAGAAAGAGCTGACAAGTTTGGTTTAATAAGAAAGAACTGAGCTGAATGACTATTTATATGGAAATTTGCCCCGCAGGGGCATTTTGGTCTTTTACTAAGTGACTCCACGCTACAGTTCCAAAATTATATGTCTCCAGATGCATTTCCTGGAGTCACTTACTATTTGTTGTCTTTTTATGCCACGTGGCCCTTACTATAGGAATATATACACAATGATTACTAGGGGACATGAGGACCCACGTGTAGCACAATCTATTGTAGGGCAAAATTTGAATTTTGAAATTGTGAAAAAATTTCGGGTCCTGTAGCACTAATTGTTATCGTGCAAAATCATTGAAATTTGAAATGGGTTTCCAAATTTTGGGTCCTGTATCACAATCTGTTGGCGTGCGAAATTTGAAATTTGAAAAAGATTAACAAATTCCCCTTCGTACGGGGTTAGATGAGTAGCTTCTAAGCCATTGGAGGATCTGAGGCTTACCTAACAGGCTATATGGTTTCTTATCAAGGACGTCGTTTTACGCTTTGTGAATATTCCATTTTTGTTGATTGTGTAGCACACTTTGCACACGATTTTGATTAATTAATTGCATTTAATTTATAATTAGTCTGGCAAATCTGAAGTGATGAAGATGAGAAGGAAACAGCTTTATGGGTTGAATGATCTGGCCCACATTGTTTTACATGTTATTGTTGGGTATTAGCTAGGATAAACAAGAGAGAACACTACCTAAATAGAGAGGAGAGTACCTACTACCCAAAGTGAGTAACCGTGAGGTATTATATATATTCTTGCGTTTTTCCTTACTAATCTTGCAGGTACAAATGGAGGACAAAACCAAAGCATCCCAAGACGAACAAAAAGAGAAGTTCGCTGATAGGAATCCGTACAAGCAATCTACTCCAAATCCTAATGGGAATAGGATTACCAAGCCAAATCCTAATAGGAATAGGATTTCCAAGACAAGTCCTAATGGGATTAGGATTTCCAAGCTCAATCCTAATAGGATTAGGATTCATCAATCCTCATCTTGTCCGAGTTCCATAAGAGTTCCATAAAGGCAAATCCAAATGAGACTAGGATTCACAATCCTAGTGGGATTAGGATTCACTAATCCATGGACATTATTTATTGAAGACCAAGATGGCGTGCTTGGGCTTTTGCCAAATTTGATCGCGCCTTTTCTTAAATAGTTAGAATTAATTAATGTTTTAATAATTAAGTCCAAAACATTTTAATTGGGCTTATTATTAGTATATTTTCATTTTTAATTACATGGCCCAAGTTATCTTGCATGATAATGGCATGTAATGGGCTTTAATTTGTTAGGAAAGTAATTCCCTAAATTTTAGGAGCTTGTCCTTGTCTTCTAGAAGGGAAAAACGTTTTTAGCTTCCTTTTTCCATAAAGGATTAGTATGTTAGTTTAGAAGTCAAGTTGTACTTTACAACTTCTAGGGTTTTATTTCCTTTTCCTTTTAGAAAAGCCGAAACTACTCCCTATAAAAGGAGAAGCTATGTAACGTTTTTTATGATGTTGAATTGAAAGAATTTTGGCTTTGATAAATTAAATTTGACATCATCAACGTGAGTTATTCTTGAGTAATTCATAAGACCCGCCAAACCTTAAGTGAGGAACTTTAGGTAAAGCTTACAAGTTATAGATTTATTGAACCGGCCAAACTTGATAGGTTTAAACTTTTGATTTACATTAGTTGAACTGATTCAATTTGTGTTGTGTTAACGTTGGGGTTAGGTTAATTTTAATCTTGAATTTTCGTTCCATATCTCTTTTCCGCAAATTGTGTTCTTGTTTCTTGAATTGAGTTTTTGGTGCACAACGATCCGAACTTGTGGAAAATTCGTGTGGATTGGACTTCATCCTACTCCATTCGTATCAATTGGTATCAAAGCCAGGTTGTTCATCAAATTCGGTAATTAATCTTTTTATTTGAGTCTTGTTCTTGTTTTTCTCTTCTCGGATCTTGTCCTTCTTTTGGCGTCCTTCTTGCTGTTTTGTTGCGTCAAATTCTGCAGCTTTTGTGGTGTCTTTTTGTTGTTGTTTTCGTGTCTTTATTGCTGTCCAAGGTCGTCATAGTTCAGCTTTTAAATTACGTCAAAATCGCATGCAATTTGTTTGCTAAAATCTGTCCAATTCGTGTTCATCTCTTGCTCGGATTTTTGCGATTTTCTGTTGTGTTGATCTTGCTGTTTTTGTCGTGTTTTGCTGCTGTTTTTCTTCATAATTCTGCATTGTTCTTGTTTATCATCATAGTGTGGAATTCTTGAGTCATTCTTGCTGAAATCACGTCCAAAAAACTAGGGTTTGTGAAATTAGGGTTTCTTATTCAAAATTTCATAACTTCCTTGTTTCTCATCCTTTTCTTGATCTTTCTTTTGTGTTATCTTCATCATTCTATTGCCATTAAAGTGTGTTTTGATCAAACTTTTTCACCATCTCAAAAAGACGAGTTCTTGACTACTTTCTTGAGAATCTTGATTTTCTTGCAAATTCAGAAGTGCTCAAATTTGAATCTTGAAGACATATTCTTGCTCTTTGTGATATTTCTTGAATCTTTGGTAAAAGTGGTATCTTCAAAATCCGAAATTTTGTTGACTTCTTGATAACATTGAAGTGGTTGAAAATTTAGGGTTTATCAACAACCTCAAAAACCGTAGTTAAGCTTTTTGTCGAATAAAAAAAAAAAGAGGCCGAATTTTAAAAAAAATAAAAAAAGGGCCCAATTCAAAAAAAAAAAGAAAAGTCGGACCATATAAAAAAAATAAAATAGTAAACAGCCCAAGAAAAGGACTAAAGTTCTTGTTTGCTCTTTGAAAATCACCAATATTGAAAGTGCTATATCTTGCTCATTTTTAATCGGAATTGAGTGATTCAAAAACACATCTTCTTGTTATCTTCTCTAGTTTCTGAATTCGTAGCTTTCTGAGATTAATCTGTTTATACCCCATACGTGATCTTAAAATCTTCTTGTAACGTGAATTTTTCTTTTCAAACTTCTTTGGTTTTGCTTTTGTGAATTGATTTGTTTGAACTAATTGGTTGAGACTTGTTCTTAAAATCGACAAACAGTAAGCTTCAATTAGTTTGAGAGATTCATTGTTGAGTGTTTAGATAGGGTATACACGAGAAAAGCCATTACACTAGAGAGGAGTGTACCAACTCACCATATAGTGAGAACCCGAGAGGACTTCGATTGTGTTCTTCTTGTTTTCTTACTAACTTGCAGGTACCATGGAGGAGAATATTTTTTGTGCACGTTGTATGGTTCAAGATAAAATTTGTTGTGACATCATTGATAGTGAGAGTTGGTCTAATTTGGCAAGCACTCTACTTGTCAAGAGGTTGAACTTAACGTGTATGAAACATCCAAAGCCATATCAACTTCAATGGCTTAACAATTCTGCCGAGACTAGAGTAACTAAACAAGTAAAGGTTCCATTCAAAATTGGAAACTATGTTGATGAAGTCTTGTGCGACGTGGTGCCAATGGAGGCTGGTCACATCCTTCTTGGAAGACCTTGGCAATTTGATAGAAATGCTTTTTATCATGCCAAGAAGAATTTCTTTAGCTTTGTTCATAAAGGGAAAAAGTTTAATCTTCGAGCCTTAACCCCAGCACAAGTCTTTGAAGATCAAACTCGAATCATTCAAGCTACTAGAGATATGAATGCCGCCAAAGAGAAGAAAGTTCAAGGGAAAAGCAATGTAATAGCTAGCTCAACTTGTAATAGTGTAGGCCGAGATAAAGATTCTTTGTCTTCTTCTAGCATAGGCCGAGAGTTAGTTGTTAAGCAACCTTGTTATTTTACTTCTTCTAGCGAGTTTAAGAGAGGAATACTAGATAGGCAATCAATGTACTTACTTGATGATAGTGATCGCCATTTGAATTGTTTACTGCCTAGTTCCTTTGTTTTGCAGGTTTTTGGAGTTCCTAAGTGCTTAATGGAGTTCAAAATAACTCATTATCAATTGCAAGGAATCCAATCCGCCTTAACTTGTTTTCCACAAGGTAAGCAAGGTAAGTTGAGTGCTTATAATTTCGATCATTACAAAACCCTTGTGAACACTAAACAAAGTGTTAAATCTATTGATGATCCTAACTGGAATAAACTTTATTTTGATGATTTGATTAGTAACTTTGCTCTTACTGTTTTCAATTCATTCCAAAATCAAAAGTATCAACTTCGACAAGGTAATCTGATTGTTCAACACTTGTTTGGTAAGTTATCTCAATTTCGAATTTCTTTTCAATTCCCGAAGGTACAATATTCTGTTCTTATTCTTTGGAATTGTAAGTTCTTAATCTTTGATAACTTCAACATGCTTGTAAAGAATGTACAACTTAGTGTTTGTGATTTACATTTAATCCGGGATGTCTATATATATACTTGCTTTGCAAATTCTTATGAATCCTTGGATAATATTTGTAATTACATTAATATATGTTTACTTTCTTTTCATTCTTTACATGTTAACATCATTGATTTTCATGTTATTATTAGTGTGTCCAAGCATGATGTTAATAAATTTCTCTTGAATACTTTCTTGTTGTTCAAAACATTATGTTCATCTTTATTTGAAGTATTCTTTTTAAAGTTGTTTAATACTGCATATCATCATAAGTTTTCTGATTTGCATTTATTAAATGATGTTTATATGCATAATTATTTAGAGTTTTCTTTAACTTACACATTTATTTTCTTATTGCAGGATTTGTTTTACTTGGCTCGAGTTTGTAATGAGTTCTTCTTATTGGTGTTTGATCCAGGAGCTCAATTTCCAGATTCGAGGACGAATCCTTTCGAGGAGGGAGGGAATGATAGGAATCCGTACAAGCAATCTACTCCAAATCCTAATGGGAATAGGATTACCAAGCCAAATCCTAATAGGAATAGGATTTCCAAGACAAATCCTAATGGGATTAGGATTTCAAAGCTCAATCCTAATAGGATTAGGATTCATCAATCCTCATCTTGTCCGAGTTCCATAAGAGTTCCATAAAGGCAAATCCGAATGAGACTAGGATTCACAATCCAAGTGGGATTAGGATTCACTAATCCATGGACATTATTTATTGAAGACCAAGATGGCGTGCTTGGGCTTTTGCCAAATTGGATCGCGCCTTTTCTTAAGTAGTTAGAATTAATTAATGTTTTAATAATTAAGTCCAAAACATTTTAATTGGGTTTATTATTAGTATATTTTCGTTTTTAATTACATGGCCCAAGTTATCTTGCATGATAATGGCATGTAATGGGCTTTAATTTGTTAGGAAAGTAATTCCCTAAATTTTAGGAGCTTGTCCTTGTCTTCTAGAAGGGCAAAACGTTTTTAGCTTCCTTTTTCCATAAAGGATTAGTATGTTAGTTTAGAAGTCAAGTTGTACTTTACAACTTCTAGGGTTTTATTTCCTTTTCCTTTTAGAAAAGCCGAAACTACTCCCTATAAAAGGAGAAGCTATGTAAAATTTTTTATGATGTTGAATTGAAAGAATTTTGGCTTTGCTAAATTAAATTTGACATCATCAACGTGAGTTATTCTTGAGTAATTCATAAGACCCGCCAAACCTTAAGTGAGGAACTTTAGGTAAAGCTTACAAGTTCTAGATTTATAGAACCGGCCAAACTTGATAGGTTTAAACTTTTGATTTATATTAGTTGAACTGATTCAATTTGTGTTAACGTTGGGGTTAGGTTAATTTTAATCTTGCCTTTTTGTTCCATATTTCTTTTCCGCAAATTGTGTTCTTGTTTCTTGAATTGAGTTTTTGGTGCACAACGATCCGAACTTGTGGAAAATTCGTGTGGATTGGACTTCATCCTACTCCATTCGTATCATTCGCCCAAGAATCTCTTGCAACAATCTTGCAAAAGATCAACCTTCGACTTGATTTCTTGGAGTCGTCATCATCGTCTCAAAAACCGTCTCATAAATCCAAAGGTTCACGAAAACTTGAGTTCAAAGATGAAAGTGAATCAAGTAGTGATGAAGAGGAGGAGGAGGAAGAAGAGCACACGAGTTCTTCTAAGAAAGGTGAAAAGTCAAAGATCTTAATTGCTTCTGTTAAGCAAACTATTCCTACTTTTCATGGAAAGGCAGATCCCGAGGCATATTTTGATTGGGTACGTGAGCTTGAGCACTTCTTTGAAGGCCATGATTACTCTGAGAAAGAAAAGTATAGACTTTCCTTTGTACATCTTAAGGATTATGCTAGCTTATGGTGGGATGAAGTTACTAGATCTCGACGTCAAGATGGAGAGAGACCTATCAAGTCTTGGAGCCGAATGAAAGCAATGATGAGGAAAAAGTATGTCCCTTCTCATTACAACCGTGAATTGAACAGAAAATTGCACTCCCTTGTGCAAGGTACTACAACGGATGAGGAGTATTATCATGAGATGGAAGCTTTGATGATTAAAGCCAATGTTCAAGAGGATCCCGACTCTACCATTGAAAGGTTCCTTAGAGGTATGAATTCCGAATTGGCTTACCATATTGATCTTCAAAGTTATGTTGATATTACTGAACTTGTTCACAAAGCCATCAAAATTGAGAAACACATGAAGGGAAAGGGAGGCCGAAATTTCACTCAATCCAATCCTCGAAATTTCACTCAACCAAGTCCACCATGGAGAAGAGAACAAAAGCCGAACTCAACTCCATTCACTCCACCAACAAAACCGAGGAGCTTCACCCCAAATCAGCCCTCAAACACCTCGGCCAATGCTCCAAAAACAGTCCGTCCAGCTGCTGAATCCACTCCAAAATCGGCGCCTAAACCTAGTGATGTGATCTCAATCAAGGCTCCAAAAAGTTCAAATACATTATTTTCAGAGGTTGAAAATTCAAGATCTCAACAATGCTTGATCAAGAAGTTAATAAGGACTTTTGGCCTTTCAAGGTGTTTCCAATTCAATGCTAATGAAGTTTACACTTCCCAAGCCATCGATATTAATTCCCAAGCCATTGGAAACACAAAAAGAATTAAATTGAACAAGTTGAAGGCAGCATATACAAATGAAAGTGCAATCTGCCCAACTTGTTGTTTTTGCATTGTTTTGAGCTTTTGTGATGTGTTGCAGCCTAGGTTCACTTGAATTTCGTTTTGAGGCTAAAGAGTGAAAGAAATGGAGCCTAAGTCAGCCAATACCAAGCCATAGAAGCTCTAGGATCAAGCAAGACTCAACCGATCAAAGTTTACCAAAGCTTGGTCAACAATTGTGGGCTGTTTTTGTTTAAAGCTATTAATTTCGGTCAAGGCCTCTTGGAATGCTTAGAGACAGATCAAAAGCCATTCAAAGAGTCATGGAATGCATGAAGACAAGGGCTGGTCTTGGTACAACTCATTTGACTACCATTAGTTCCAAGAAAACATTAATTAGCCTTTTAAGTTTCCTAGACTAGACTTAATTGTTTTCTTGTTTTATGTAACTTTAAAATTAGAGTTTCCTTAATATTTATAGGCTGAAAAACGTCCAAAATCTTTTAGACTTGAATATTACATTTGTGAGATTATTCTCTTGGTTCTTTGAGAACTATTTTGAACTTATCAAGCCTTGGGCTTGTGGCGTTCACCCCTTGACTTATCAACCTTCAATCCATAGTTGGTTGTGGCGTCATTCTACCTATCCATCTAGCATACCTTCTGTAGAACGATCCTATGATCTCAACTCGGTATTGGGTTTCGTCCATTGAGGGGCGGAGTTCTTATCATTTGGTATCAGAGATAGTTCTAGTCCAGGTTTGCATATCATTTTATTTTCTTTGTTTTCGACTTTCTTTTGGGTGTTCTTGATATCTTGGTTCATAGTAGTAGTGGGTTTTGTCTACTAGGTTGGGCAAGGTTCCTACTCTTGGATTTTTGAGTTTAAGATATCCTACATTTTATCTTTCTTATTCTATTTCGTGCTAGACTCCAAAGAAAAAGTTATCTTTAAAAAAAACGAAAAAAAAGAGAAAAGATTCTGAAAAAAAAAGCAAACAAAAGAATCCAAAAAAAAAAGAAAAAAAAGAAAACAAAAGGAGTCTTGAAATTTTCAGTTTTGAAATATTTGCATCTTGTTCATTACTATTCCATTGTGGTTCATTCTTGATATGAATGATCAAGATGCAGCACCTTGGACCACTCGAAACCACCTCCTTTGGACCGTTGCTTACCAAATTATCACGAACGAGAACAAGAACCAACAAGGTGCGGAATTAACAAACAAAGAAAGTAAAAGATATTGACACGAAAAGATTTGATATGAAGCAATCAAACCCCCACGTATGAATCAAAAAGATTTGGATCACCTATGAAAATTCATAAGCTAAACAAATCAGTTTGGCTTGTTCTTTGAATCAAGAACTTGTAAGTTCACCTAAAGGTCTTAGCTTCTAGGTTCACGGTTCTTATGAAAACTCAACTAAACTTAATTGAATTAATTCACGTTTTGCTTCACAACTTTTCAAGGCTGTAAAAACACTTTAGCAAAGCTAAACTTTATCAAAATTCAACATATAAAAAAACGTTACAATGGTGGCCTTTTTATAGAGGCAAAATCGGCCAACCTCTTGTAAAACCCTAGCTTAATTCAATTCCAACTTGAATTGTGACACATTGGAATAAAAGAATGTAACTAGTGTAGGCCGAAGCGTTGATTCTAAATCTTGTAATAGCCGAAATAGTGTTTCTTCAAAGTCTTGTTATTTTGCTTCTAAGAGTGACATAAAGAGAGCAATACTAGATAGGCAATCATTGTACTTGATGATCCGCAAGGATGTTGTACTTATTGTTGATAGTGATCACCTTGCTTCTTTGCCTAGTGTTGTTTTGTCTCTTTTGCAGGAATATAAAGATGTGTTTCCCGAGGACTTACCCATTGGATTGCCGCCTCTAAGAGGAATTGAAGATCAAATTGATTTCATTCCTGGTGCACAAATTCCAAATCGTCCAGCTTATATGATAGCAATCCATCCATATCCTTGGTGCCAAAGCCGAGCTTACATGATCCTTTGATGAATCTTGATGGACCAATGACAAGATCAAGGAGCAAAAGGATAAAAGAAGCTTTGCACACTTTGTTGTCATCACACATTGGAGATTTGGAGGCCGAAACTGGCACATCTTCTCAACATGGAGTTCTTTTGCACGTTTCTTACATAACAATTCATGAAGATGTTCCTCAAAGTTCTACATTGGAGCTTAAGGAAATTCCACCTTGAAGAAGCTTGCAAAGGCCGAGAGTTGAAGTCCAATGAAAGGCATGTCCTTGGGCTTTCATATGGATCACGCCCTTATTTAGATATTAGGGTTTTATTTTGTTGATAATTAATTAAGTCCAAAACACTTAATGTGGGCTTTAATTAATTGGTTGTTAATAAGTTGTTTGGCCCAATTATCTCACATGATAAAGGCAAGCAATAGTTTAGGAAACAAGGAAGCAAAAACGTGTTTGGCTTCTTCATTAAAAAAACCGTGTCATCTAATCCTTGTCTAACTTGGATTAGTTTGTTATTTGTTAGTTTCCTATTCCAATTTGGAAAGTTAGTTAAGTTAGTTAGTTTAGAAGTCAAGTTGTATTTTTGAATTACTCAAGAATAACTCACGTTGATGATGTCAAATTTAATTTAGCAAAGCCAAAATTCTTTCAATTCAACATGTGTAAAAATGTTACATAACTCCTCCTTTTATAGGGAGTAGTTTCGGCTTTCCTAAAATGAAAAGGAAATAAAACCCTAGAAGTTGTAAATTACAACTTGACTTCTAAGCTAACTAACTAACAACTAATAAGCTAATCCTTTTCCAAAAAGGATTAGGGCAAACGGTTATTCCAAAGGTGACCAAACACGATTTGGCTGCCTTTGTTTCCTAAACTATGAAGTAGCAAAACTCAATTTGACTTCTTAAGTTTCCTAAACTTTTACTTGCCATTATCATGCAAGATAATTGGGCCAAGTAATCTTTATTAAAAACCGAATTAATGAAGCCCAAACTTAATGTTAATGGACCAAATTAATTACATAATAAAATCCTAAAACATTAAAAATTGGCGTGAACACATAATGAAGCCCAACATGCCAAAGCTTGGTCTTCTCGGCCTTCTTGATATTTCTTCAAGGTGGATCATGAATTGTGATTGAAGAAATATTCCAAAGTACTTCATCTTGAGATGGATGCATCGAACTACTTGGAACAATGTCCATTGCCTCACAATGTGTTGATAACAATGCTTGTAAGGCTTCCTTCATCCTCTTGCTCCTTGATCTTGTCATTGGACCACCAAGATTTGTTAATGGATCATGGGAAGCTGGATTTGGCAATGTGGACTCGGGCTCATTCCTATCACTTTTGCCTTGATTTTCATGCAAATGTGTGGTGCAATGTGCTATATTGTGTGTTTATGTGGTTTGCAACTCATAGTGTTTAAATGGTGAAAAAAGACCAAAAATGTTGTTAAAAGGAGGAAAATATATGCTTGGTGTCAAATGACAATGTTTAGAGTTTGAAACAATGAGAATGGTGAGTGGGAATTTAAGAAAAACCGAAATGAGCTTATTTGGACAAATTAGGGTTTGGGCAGAATGTTGGTGCAACTTGTTTTGGGTATAACTCTTTCAATACTTATCCAAATGAAGAGAGCTTGCATGTTCTGGAAAGCCCGTTGCGTTTATTACATTTCCTATGTTTTAACGTTTTCCTAATTCTGTCTGCAAATATGAGAAACGGGGACTTCTTTAAGATTGCTACGTTCAGGTTTTTGTATTTGAGTTCATATTGCCATAGTTTGGTAGATTGTGTGTAACTTGAGCTACAGGTACCCGATGATACTGTTTCCTGAACCATTGGAAGATAAGAGGATTAGCTAGAACTTTTATGTTCACCACTGGGGCTAATTCAAAGGCTAAGACACATGTATTTGGCCGGGAAGTAGAGCTGCGTGTTGGAATGAATATTTGTGCACGAGCTCACTTGGCACGTCAACTTTGGCACACCATTTCAGCCACAACCTTGCCACACCGTGCTAACACCTTGCCACCCGTGCCGATATCTTGCCAAAGCATCTTGCCAACCACCTTGCCAAGCAACACCTTGGCATACCATTTGCACAACCTTGGCACACCACCTTGCCACACTTGGCACCTCACTTTGCCAACACCTTGCCGAACACACACACTTGCCTTGCCAAGCCTTGCCAAGTCTTGTCAACACACTTTGCCATGCCACTCTTGCCACAACATTTGCACCTTGGCATGCCACACATGCACGACCTTGGCATAACATTTGCACCACAAGGACACAACTTATGCACCAGTTGACTCACATCACATACACACCTTCTTTGCACAACAACTTCACACTCAAACACACACTTCGGCATAGAAAGAAAACAAGCAGCCATGGGGAAACTTTCTCCACGAGACTTCGTGGGAGGAAAAATGCAAGAAATTTACTCCACGAAATCTCGTGGAAGAAACAAAAAATGAAAAATTTTGCCCACGAAATTTCGTGGGCAAAAATCTGGTGAAAAATTGCACTACGAGATCTCGTAGTGCATTTGTGTGAAGTTTTCTTTTGGACTTGAAAATCGGTTAAGTGTTGGAAGGTTTGCTCCATGAAAATTTCAGCTTTGTCACACTTTATTAGTTGGGTCATAACGCTTTCGTCTGAGCTCCCAATTGGGTGATTTAGATGGCTATGGAAAGTTAAGACAAAGGGTTACGACTTTCATGTTTTAAGTTTTCTCTAATTCACAGTGCATCATGATCAAATCTTGGTGGGAAGTTGCTGCCATGAAATGTTTTGTGGTTGAGTTTGCTGGAAAAATGGCTAAGTGTTGAAGCTTTGATTTTCTGAATTTCCAGGCAGCTGAAGGCGTGAAGTTCGGTGGCAAGAAGGCGTGATTTCCTGAAGACTGTTCTGCTTGGAAGCTCGCGAGGATGCTGAAGGTGTGATTGGTTGCGGCTTGAAGGCGTGGTTCGATTCTGATTTCTTCACCTGGAATTCTGAGAAGCTGAAGGCGCTGGCGCTGAAGCTGGAAGGCGCTGGAAGACTGTTTGGGCAACTGAAGGCGCTGGAAATAAACATTGAAGGCGCTGGAATGCTGAACTTTTCTTCAAACTTCGAATTTTCACTTCTTGGGCTAAATTTTAGTCATTTCTTTGAAGACACTTATGTAAAACTTTATACATTTTATGTTGCATATTAGTTGCGTTTTCCCAACTCTATATATATAGGGAAGGTAGCTAGCATGTAAGGAGGCTAGATTTTAGAACCATCATTTGAATTTTAGCCGGAGCTTTTCTCCCTCTCATTTTCTCTCTCTAGATCTACTTTCTCTCACTAAACATTTCTACTCCGATCTCAACTCCGATTGTGATTTTGGACTGGATTCTTCTTGTTTATTCTCAATTGACAAAGGAATCGACAATTCTCTCGATTTAATCGGTAAACTCTTCCAATTAAATGAGAATGACCTTATCAATGTTGCAATTTGTTGATGTTGAGATGAGAAAGATGATTTCTGGCTAAATCTATGATATCTTAGGATTCTAGATGGATGAATACATGAATTAGTAGATTATATGCTATGCAATCGATCTAATTGTTGAATCTTGAAATTACATTGGAATTAATCATAGAAATCTGTGAAACTTCATATTTCTAGCTAATTTTGAATGGATCAAGCTTCAATTGTGGTCGACATGCTAAATTGAGGAGTGATTCACCAATGTCAGTGGAGAAATATACAAAGTGAGAACTAAATTGTGATTGCTTAAGTCTTCACACTTACTCTATTTGATCATTTCAATTCTGAGACTCAGGCCTCGCCATAGGAAGTTTTGAAGAATTGAAATAGTAGGAATAGTGATGAAGAAGCTCTCGATGTTAACAACGAAGGCATCTAAACCCTAGGTTGGGCCTCGCCATGGGGGTACTTAGGATTTCGGATGTTAGAGAAGTTAGCTGAGAGAGTTGAGACATTGCGGAGCTTAATCCACCAATCTCGGGCCTCGCCATGGGAGAGGATGGTGATTGGGGGGTACAAAAGGTGGTGTGGTCGCCTTGCTAACCACAGCTTGAACTTCTAGGCAATTTAGGTCTCCAATGCATTTAATTGTTTACTGATTGCATAGCATAGAGTTACTAAGCCTATGTTCATCCAATTTAAGAATCCTGAGATATCTGTTTCATCCTTGCTTGTCATTTTCTTTTGTATTTCTGTCCTTGTTCTTTTGTGTTGAAATTACATTCTTTCTAGTACTTAGATTCTGAGACAAGACTTTTGGAACAATTTGCTCAATATTCTTGACCTAAGCCTTCCCTGTGGATACGATCTCTTCTTCCACAACATTAGTGTTTAGAGTTAAAATTGACGAGGTGCGACAACTCGTGATCAGTTCTCCTGCAAACCTGCTAGACCTTGGTATACACAACACACTGTTGTGGAGTACAATAACAAAAAACCAAGAACTTCTAATGTGCAACAAAGAAACAGATCACAATTCTCAACACGTACTAAAGATATTGCAAAGAACAGAACACAACAGAAAATGAAAGCTAAAGTAAATGACACAAATAGAAACACAAAGTAGAACAAGTAAAAATCAAGGACAATTCAACAAATTCTAGAACCGGTTGCCTTCCCTGGCAACGGCGCCAAAAATTGAACAGGCTAGTCGTGTACTCTCAATTTTACCCTAACAACTACTGTAGAAGTGGAAGCAGGGATTGTAATCCACAGGGAAGGCGTAGGTCAAGAAAATTGAGCAAATTATTCTAAAATTCCTTGTCACCGAATCTAGTCACGAGAAAAAAAAGAAAATTCAACACAAAAGAACGAAAGCAAAGATGCAAAATGTAGCAACAAGCAGGGGTGAACAGATATCTCAGGATTCTTGTACCGGATGAACACGGACTTAGCAAATTTATGCCTTGCAATCAATCAACAAGCAAAATTATGGAGACCTAAGTTGCCTAGAAGTTCAAGTCATGGTTAGCATGGCGACCACACCACTTCCTGTACTTCCTATCACCATCTCCTCCCATGGCGAGGCCCGAGAATGGTGGAATAAGCTCCGCAAAGTCTCAACTCCCCAAGCTAACTACTCTAACATGCAAATTCCTAAGAACTCCCATGGCGAGGCCCATCCTACGGTTCACATATCATTTTTGTTAACACAGAAAGCTCCTTTAACACTCTTCCTAATGTTTCAATTCATTAACACTTCCTATGGCGAGGCCTGAGTCTCAGAATTGATTCGATTACAGAAAACAAGTGCAAAGACTTAAACAATCACAATTTAGTTCTCAATTCATGCAACTTCGCTAGCTTTGATTAATCACTCCTCAATTTAGCATGTCGACCACAATTGAAGCTTGATCTATTCAAGAATAGCTAGGAATTATGCAATTCAACAGATTTCTATAAACAATTCAAATGTGATTTCAATACTCAATAATTAGATCAAATGTATAGCATACAATCCACTAAGTCACGTATTCATCCGTTTAGAATCCTAAGATATCACACAGTTAGCCACAAAATTCCATATCTAACTCATTAACATTGAATTCAATCATCAAACAATTAACTTCCATCGAATTAAGAAATTTCACCAATCAAAGTCTAGAGAAACATCAATTGTTGCTTCGTTGAGCTCGATATGAAATCTCTGGTACACAATCGTGATTAGAAATAAGATTGGAGAAGAAATGTTTAGTGAGAGAAAATAGATCTAGAGAGAGAAAATGAGAGGGAGAAAACTCCCGCTAAAATTCAAAAGATAGTTCTCAAGTCTCCAATAATCTCCTACATATTAGCTACATCTCCTATATATAGAGGAGTAGAAACGTAACTCATACGCAACCGTAAACTATCTAAAGTATTACAAAAGTGTCTTTGAATGGAAGTACCAAAATTCAGCTTAAGTTGGGAAATTTCGAAGTTGAAAAACATTCCCCAGCAATCCAGCGCCTTTGGCCTTCCAGTGCCGCGCCTCCAGTTCAGAACCAGCACCTTTGGTCTTATAGTGTCGCGCCTTCAGTTCAGCTCCAACGCCTTTGGGCCAGCAAGTTTCACGCCTTCACTTCTCAGAAATCGAGTGAAGGAATCAGAGAAATCCAGCGCCTTCAAGCTTGAACTCTTCACGCCTTCAACGACTCCGCGTACCTCCAAGCAATCCAGCCTTTGTGAATTCATGCCTTCTTGCCTTGCAACTTCACGCCTTCAGCCACCTCACTGAATTCCTGAAATCAGAAGTTAAATACTTAGCCATTTTCTTGAAATCCAAGAACATCGCAAACCTGGCAACAACTTCTAATCAAAATTTTACCCCGATGCACTGTGAATTAGGGAAATCTTAAAACATGAATGTTATAGCCCTATGTCTCATCTTTCCATAGCCGTTTGAGTCACTCATTTCAGAGCTAAGACGAGAGAGTTATGGCCAACCTAAGGAAGTGCGACAAAACTGAAAACTTCATGGCAAAGTTGCATGGCGAGACCTCGCGGCGAGGTCTCGCCGTAAAGTGTGTGTGTGGCGAGACCCCGCGACGAGGTCTCGCCGTTTGTGTTTTGCTGGCGAGGTCTCGCGGCGAGACCTCGCCGGCAGATGTGTTGGCTGGCGAGATGATAGCAATCCATCCACATCCTTGGTGCGAAAGCCGAGCTTACATGATCCTTTGATGAATCTTGATGGACCAATGACAAGATCAAGGAGCAAAAGGATGAAAGAAGCTTTGCACACTTTGTTGTCATCACACATTGGAGATTTGAAGGCCGAGACTTGTACATCTTCTCAACATGGAGTTCTTTTGCACGTTTCTTACATAACAATTCATGAAGATGTTCCTCAAAGTTCTACATTGGAGCTTAAGAAAATTCCACCTTGAAGAAGCTTGCAAAGGCCGAGAGTTGAAGTCCAATGAAAGGCGTGTCCTTGGGCTTTCATATGGATCACGCCCTTATTTAGATATTAGGGTTTTATTTTGTTGATAATTAATTAAGTCCAAAACACTTAATGTGGGCTTTAATTAATTGGTTGTTAATAAGTTGTTTGGCCCAATTATCTTACATGATAAAGGCAAGCAATAGTTTAGGAAACAAGGAAGCAAAAACGTGTTTTGCTTCTTCATTAAAAACCGTGTCATCTAATCCTTTTCTAACTTGGATTAGTTAATTAGTTAGTTAAGAAGTCAAGTTGTACTTTGCAACTACTAGGGTTTTATTTCCTTTTCCTTTTTGGTAAAGCCAAAACTCATCCTTATAAAAGGAGAGCTTTGTAAACGTTTTCATAGGAAGTTGATGAATGAAAGTTTAGCTTTGCTGAAATTATAATTAACACTTTGTGTTGTTCAAGCCTTGGAGAATTATTTAATTGTCCATTGTAGCAAATTACCTTTAGCGTGACTTTTAGGTGATTTCACCATTGTTCTTTATTTAAAGAACAGGCCTAATTAACTTGTTTAACTAATTGAATTTTCATAGGTTAAATTAAGTTCATTAGTAATAAAACGTGGGGTTTTGATTTACTCAATTCTTGGCATTTTTCCCTTGAATTTCTTCCACCCGAATTGATTCTTGTTTGTGTTCTAGTTCGTGGATTATCTTGATAGTGCAGCATGGTCCTTACTTGTGTGTGGAGATCGAATTTGGTCCAGGAGTTGGAGCCTCGGCCAACCATTCGCATCAATTGGTATCAGAGATCAAGTTGTTGCCAAAAAAAAATTTCAGTTTAATCCGTTCTAATCCTTCCGCGAAAATTCTGTTTTGTTCGTGTCTTTTCTGCCCGTATTTTTGCGTCAATTTTCTGCAGTTTTTCGTCCATCTTTCTTTCTGTTATTTGGTGTCCTTCTTGCTGTCCTAGGTCGTCATTATCTAGTCTCTAAATTTCGTCAAAATCGCATGAACATTGCATGCTCAAATCTGCCGAAAATTGAGTCTCTTGTGTTTTACGTTTTTGGATCTTTTTGTGTTGTTTCTTGTTGCGTTTTCTTGCTGTTTTTCGTGTCTAAGTTCTGTACTGTTTTGTCATAATCATAATGTAGGATTCTTGAAGTTTTCCTTGCTGTTTTTCACGTCAAAGCATTGCTAGGGTTTAGTGTCTAAAAACTAGGGTTTTCCAAGCTAGGGTTTTCTTGGTCCAATTTTCATAAGTTGCTCAAGTTTTATCCGTTTCTTGATCTTCTTTTTGTGTTAGATTATTTATATTGACTACCATATCTTGAGTTTTGATCAAACTTTTTCACCATCTCAAAAAGATAAGTTCTTGAACACTTTCTTGAACTTCTTGATTTTCTTGAAAATCCAAAGTTGTCCAAATTTGAATCTTGAGCCATATTCTTGATCCTTGTTGAAAATCTTGAATATATTAAAGTGGCACATACAAATTCCTTTTCCTTGGTGAGATATTAAAGTTTGATAATTTTAAGGTTGTTAAGGTTAAGACAAGAAGACAAAACATTATAAACCTTAAATCCTAGGTTGTTGTCTTCAAACCTTAAACCTAAGTACTTTGTACTAGGTTCTTGTCTTAAAACCTTAAAGTTTGCATTGTTTAAGGTTCTTGTCCGAACCTAGTAGTTTTTGTTTGTCCAAGGTTTGTGTTCAAAACCTTAAAAGTTTGCTTTTGTCTTGTAGTTGTCCGAACAAAAAAAAAAGACCGTATAAAAAAAACGGTCAATTCAAAAAAAAAAGGAGAAAAGAACAAAAAAACATATATTTCGGACTTTGCATTATTTATTTCTGTTATTTATTTATTTTATTTTATTTTAGTTGAAGAACACATTGTTCTTGAGTTTGTTACTTGAAAACCACCTTGGATTAAAAGTGCCATAACTTTCTCAATACAAATCGGAATTAAGTGATTCAAAAGCCATTCTCTTCATCTTTGAGTCTAGTTTCTGAATTTCATAGTTTCTGGTGGTAAATCAGTTTGTAACCCACACGTGTTCTAAACACTTCTTAAGACGTGATTTCTTTGTTAACTCTCTTGATTTTTCTTGTGAAAATTTTGTGTGGAACTTGTTGATTGAGATTTTGCTATTTAAGTAATTGAACTTGGTGAGTCTTAATAGTCCAAACACATTCATTAATTGAGAGTTTTAGCTAGGGTAAACAAGAGAGAACACTACCTAAATAGAGAGGAGAGTACCTACTACCCAATAGTGAGGAACCCGAGAGGTATATATACATATATATTCTTGTGTTTTCTTTACTAACCTTGCAGGTACCATGGAGGAAAGTGATAGAACTCCTAGAGGTTCTATACCTATAACCGATGCTCAACAAAAGTTTGCTAATGAAGTACTTTTTGATATACTTCAAAAGATCAACATTCGACTTGACAACATAGAGTCTTCCACTAAAAGCTCAACCTCAAGAAAGCTTAAGTATGATAATCATGATGAATCCGATGATGATAATGAGGAGGATAATGCGAGCTCTTCTAAAGGTGATAAGTCCAAAGTTTCCATTGAATCTGTTAAACTCACTATCTCTACTTTTCATGGCAAATCAGATCCGGAAGCTTTCTTTGATTGGGTTCGTGAGTTATACACTTCTTTGAAGGAAATTCAGTCCCCGAGAAAAGGCAATACCGAATTGCTTTTATGCACCTTAAAGATTATGTTAGTCTTTGGTGGGATCAAGTTGTTCGAGCTAGAAGACAAGATGGTGAAAGGCCAGTTAAGACTTGGAATCAAATGAAGGCAATCATGAGGAAGAAGTATGTTCCTTCACATTATAATAGAGAGCTCAACCGAAAGTTACATACCCTTGTGCAAGGTAGCCGAACAGTTGAAGATTACTACCATGAGATGGAGGCCTTGATGATAAAAGCCAATATTCAAGAAGACCCCGACACCACCATTGAGAGGTTCCTTAGAGGTATGAATTCCGAATTGGCATATCAAGTTGATCTTCAAAGTTACATTGATATTAATGAACTTGTTCACAAAGCTATCAAAATTGAGAAGCATATAAAGGGTAAAGGTTGAAATTTCCAACAACCATTGCCGCCTTGGAGGAGCGATCAAAAGCCGACTTTCACACCTCCACCAAAGCCGAAAGTTTTCAACCAAAATCAGCCTTCAAACACTTCAAATAATGCTCCCAAAACAGGCCGCCAACTTGCTGAATCTTCAGCCAAAGCAACGCCCAAACCGAATGAGAGATTGAGGGACATTAGATGTTACAAGTGTCAAGGTTATGGCCATTATCAAAGTGACTGCCCAACCAGAAAATTAATGATAATCCGTGATAATGGAGAGGTTGAAAGTGATGAAGAATGTGCCGACATGCCACCACTTGAAGAGAAGTACCAAAGTGATAAAGATAGTGAAGATCTTACTTATGATGTTGGTGAATTCTCTTTGGTTACTCGCCGAGTCTTAAGTGCACAACCACTAGTTGAAGATGATTTGTCTCAAAGGGAGAACATATTTCACGCTAGATGCATGGTTCAAGGTAAGATTTGTAGCTTGATTATTGATAGTGGTAGTTGTACAAATGTGGCAAGCACATTATTTGTTAAGAAGCTTAACTTGACTTGCATGAAACATCCAAATCCATATAAGCTTCAATGGCTTAATAACACTGCCGAGAGTAAGGTGACTAAACAAGTTAAATTTTCTATGACCATTGTAAAGTATGTTGATGATATTGGGTGTGATGTTGTACCAATGGAAGCTAGTCACATATTACTTGGTCGTCCATGGCAATTTGATCGAGATGTTACACATCATGCAAAGAAGAATTATTATTCTTTTGATTATCATGGCCGAAAGTACAATCTTAGGGCTTTGAGTCCGAGCCAAGCTTTTGAAGATCAATCAAGGATTGTGCAATCTTGCCGTGAGATGGAAGCAAAGGAGAAGAAAGAACAAGAAGATAAAAAGAATGTAACTAGTGTAGGCCGAAGCATTGATTCTAAATCTTGTAATAGCCAAAATAGTGTACCTTCTAAGTCTTGTTATTTTGCTTCTAAGAGTGATGTTAAGAGAGCAATACTAGATAGGCAATCATTGTATTTGATGATCCGCAAGGATTTTGTACTTATTGTTGATAGTGATAACCTTGCTTCTTTGCCTAGTGTTGTTTACTCTCTTTTGCAGGAATATAAAGATGTGTTTCCCGAGGATCTACCTATTGGATTGCCGCCCATAAGAGGGATTGAACATCAAATTAATTTCATTCCTGGTGCACAAATTCCAAATCGTCCAGCATATAGAACAAATCCTGAGGAAACAAAGGAGATTCAACGTCAAGTGGATGAACTCCTTGACAAAGGTATTGTGCGTGAATCTCTAAGTCCTTGTTCCGTCCCAGTTATATTAGTACCTAAAAAGGATGAATCTTGGAGAATGTGTGTTGATTGTCGTGCCATAAACAAAATCACCATTAAGTATAGACATCCAATTCCTAGATTAGATGATATGCTTGATGAATTGTATGGTTCGTGTATTTTCACCAAGATTGATTTAAAGAGTGGCTACTATCAATTAGAATGAAAGAAGGTGATGAATGGAAAACAGCCTTTAAAACAAAGTATGGATTGTATGAATGGTTAGTCATGCCTTTTGGTCTAACTAATGCACCTAGTACTTTTATGAGGCTCATGAATCACGTTTTTAGGTCTTTCATTGGTAAGTTTGTTGTGGTCTATTTTGATGACATCCTTATTTATAGCAAATCACTTGATGAACATGTTGATCATTTAAAGAAAGTGTTTGTTATATTGTGTGAGAACAGATTGTATGCTAACCTTAAAAAGTGTTTTTTTTGCATGGAATCAATTGTCTTTTTGGGTTACGTTGTTAGTTCTAAAGGTATTTCTGTTGATGAGTCAAAAGTCAAGGCTATTGAGGAGTGGCCGAGACCTAAGAATGCTAGTGAAGTTGGAGTTTTCATGGCTTAGCAAGTTTTTATAGAAGGTTTGTTAAAGACTTTAGTTCTATAGCTGCACCTTTGAATGAACTTGTTAAAAAGAACATCGCTTTTGAATGGAAAGATGAGGATGAGAACGCCTTCACTAAGTTAAAGTATATGTTGACTCACGCCCCTTTACTTGCATTGCCTAATTTTCACAAAGCTTTTGAGATACACTGTGATGCCTCCGGGATTGGTATTGGTGCTGTTTTGATGCAGGAATCAAGACCCATGGCTTACTTTAGTGAAAAGCTTAATGGGGCAGCTTTAAAGTATGCAACTTATGACAAGGAGTTGTATGCTTTGGTAAGATCATTACAGGTTTGGCAACATTACTTATGGCCTAAAGAGTTTATAATTCATTCTGATCATGAAAGCCTTAAATTCTTGAAGACTCAAGGTAAGTTGAATAAGAGGCATGCTAAATGGTTGGAATTTATTGAAACTTTTCCATATGTGATTAAGTATAAATCTGGTCAAGAAAACATTGTAGCTGATGCATTGTCTAGGCGTTATTCTTTATTCACCTATATGCATGCTAAGTTACTTGGATTTGAATTGATAAAAGATTTGTACAAAGATGACAATGATTTCAAAGCCGCCTATGATGATTGTGTTTCAAAGCCGAATGGTGACTATTTCTTGCATGATGGTTTCTTGTTTCGAAAGGATAAATTGTGCATACCCCTTTGTTCCATTCGTGAGTTACTTGTTAAGGAAACCCATGGGGGAGGGTTAATGGGGCATTTTGGGATTGCTAAAACACTTACTGTTTTGAATGAACACTTTTATTGGCCTAACATGATTAAAGATGTGAAAAGTGTTTGTGATAAATGTATTGTGTGTAAACAAGCCAAATCGAAAATTTTGCCTCATGGATTGTATACACCTTTGACTGTTCCTAGTCATCCTTGGGTTGATATCTCTATGGATTTTGTTTTAGGATTGCCTAGATCACGCAATGGTAAAGATAGCATATTTGTAGTAGTGGATCGATTTAGTAAAATGGCACATTTTATTGCATGTTCCAAAACTAATGATGCTACACATATTGCTGACTTGTTCTTTAAGGAGATTGTTAGATTGCATGGCATTCCACAAAGTATTGTTGGTGATAGGGATGTTAAGTTCTTGTCTCACTTTTGGCGTACTTTATGGAATAAGTTAGGCACTAAGTTGTTGTTTTCTACTGTTGCACATCCGCAAACTGATGGACAAACTGAAGTAGTTAACCGCACTTTATCTACCTTGCTTCGAGCCATCATCCAAAGAAACTTAAAGAATTGGGAAACTTGTCTTTCACATATTGAGTTTGCTTACAATAGAACTTTTCATAGTTCGACATCTTGTTCACCATTTGAGATTGTATATGGTTTCAATCCTTTGACTCCACTTGAAATTTTGCCTTTGCCTATTAATGAGTTTGTTAATGTTGAAGGTAAAAAGAAAGCTGAATTTATTAAGTGGTTACATGAGAGGGTTCGAAATACTATTGAAAGGAGGAATGAACAATATGCACAGCAAGCCAATAAAGGAAGGAAGAGAGTGATTTTCGAACCTGGTGATTGGGTTTGGATTCACTTGAGGAAGGAAAGGTTTCCTGACAAGAGAAAATCTAAACTTCATCCTAGAGGAGATGGTCCTTTTCGAATTTTGGAAAGGATAGGAGATAATGCTTATAAAGTCGAGCTTCCAAGTGAGTATGGTAATGCTTCATCTACATTCAATGTTTCTGATTTATCTTTGTTTGATGTAGGTGATTCGAGGACGAATCTTTTCGAGGAGGGACGGAATGATAGCAATCCATCCACATCCTTGGTGCCAAAGCCGAGCTTACATGATCTTTTGATGAATCTTTGATATGAATGATCAAGATGCAGCACCTTGAACCACTCGAAACCACCTCCTTTAGATCGTTGCTTACCAAACTCCACAAACAAGAACAAGAAGAAACAATGGTGCGGAATTGACAAAACAAGAAAATAAAGATATTGACACGAAAAGATTTGATATGAAGCAATCAAACCCCCACGTATGAATCAAAAAGATTCAGCCAACTTATGAAAATTCATAAGCTAAACAAATCAATTTGGCTTGTTCTTTGAATCAAGAACTTGTAAGTTCACCTAAAGGTCTTAGCTTGTAGGTTCACGGTTCTTATGAAAACTCAACTAAACTTAATTGAATTGATTCACGTTTTTCTTAAAGCTTCTCACGGCTGAAAGACAATTTTTAGCAAGGCTAAATTCAACAAAATTCATCTTATTAAAAAAACATTTACAATGATGGCCTTATATAGAGGCAAATTTTGGCCATGCCTTGTAAAAACCCTAGCTTAAGTAAATTACA
The DNA here is from genome assembly GCA_016586305.1 of Ophiorrhiza pumila. NCBI lineage: Eukaryota > Viridiplantae > Streptophyta > Magnoliopsida > Gentianales > Rubiaceae > Ophiorrhiza > Ophiorrhiza pumila. Next base: position 19,222,429 of record BLIW01000010.1, read on the forward strand.
ACTTGACTTCTAAGCTAGCTAACTTTCCAAAGTTGAATTGGAAACTAACAACTAACAAACTAAATCCTTTTCCAAAAAGGATTTGTGACTCACAGTTTTGTTAAGTAGCAAAACTCAATTTGACTTCTTTGTTTCCTAAACTTTTACTTGCCATTATCATGCAAGATAATGGGGCCAAGTAACCTTAATTAATTTCGAAATTCCAAGCCCATTATTTAATAAATTAAAACGTCTAATTGGGCTTAAAATAACATAAAATAAAACACTAATAAATTAGTGTTTAATGGCGTGATCCATTTATGAAACCCAAACACGCCTTAATTGGACTTCATTGTGATTGATCCATCTCTTCATGGATTGTGAGAGAAGATATATTCCATAAAGCTCCATTGGTGGAAGATGCTTGGACCGGATCATAATGCTCTTCAAAGATGTCCAATTCTTCACAATGAGTTATCAATAATGCTTGCAACGCCTCCTTCATCTTCTTGCTCCTTGATCTTGTCATTGGACCATCAAGGTTTGTCAATGGATGAACACTTGAAGTCGGCTTTGGCATGGACATGGATGGATTGCTATCATTCCCTCCCTCCTCGAAAGGATTCATCCTCGAATCACCTACATCAAACAAAGATAAGTCAGTAACATTAAATGTAGATGAGACATTGCCATAGGCACTAGGAAGCTCTATCTTGTAAGCATTATCTCCAATCCTCTCCAAAACACGAAAAGGACCATCTCCTCGTGGATGAAGCTTAGATTTCCTTTTGTCGGGAAACCTCTCCTTCCTTAAGTGAATCCAAACCCAATCACCAGGTTCAAATATCACTCTTTTCCGACCTTTATTAGCTTGTTTGGCATATTGCTCATTATGCCTTTGAATATTATGCCTTACTTTCTCATGTAACTCCTTAATAAAATCTGCTTTCTTTTGACCTTCAACATTAACAAACTCATTAATAGGCAAAGGCAAAATATCAAGAGGAGTTAAAGGATTGAATCCATAAACTATTTCAAAATGCAAACAGTTAGTAGAACTATGAACAGTTCTATTATAAGCAAATTCAATATGCGGCAAACAACCTTCCCAATTCTTTAAGTTTTTCTGAATAATAGCACGAAGTAAAGTAGACAAAGTACGATTTACCACCTCAGTTTGCCCATCAGTTTGGGGATGTGCAACAGTAGAAAATAATAACTTAGTGCCTAACTTATTCCAAAGAGTTCTCCAAAAGTGAGATAAAAACTTGACATCTCTTTCACTAACAATACTCTTAGGAATTCCATGCAACCTTACAACTTCCTTAAAGAACAAATCAGCAACCTTTGTAGATCATTAGACTTAGAACATGCAATGAAATGTGCCATCTTACTAAATCTATCAACTACCACAAAAATGCTATCATTACCAGTGCGTGATCTAGGCAATCCAAGTACAAAATCCATAGATATATCAACCCAAGGATGACTAGGAACAGGCAAAGGTGTATACAATCCATGAGGCATAATTTTCGACTTTGCTTGTTTACATACAATGCATCTTTCACAAACACTTTTAACATTTTTAATCATGTTAGGCCAGAAAAAGTGTTCATTCAAAACAGCAAGAGTCTTGGCAATACCAAAATGCCCCATTAACCCTCCCCCATGGGTTTCCTTAACAAGTAATTCACGAATGGAACATGAGGGTATGCACAATTTATCCTTTTTAAACAAGAATCCATCATACATATAAAATTCTCCATTCGGCTTTACAACACAAGAATCAATTACATTTTTGAAATCAACATCATCTTTGTATAAATCCTTGATCAAATCAAAACCAAGTAACTTAGCATGCATATAGGTGAATAACGAATGTCTCCTAGATAATGCATCAGCTACAACATTTTCATTACCAGATTTATACTTAATCACATAAGGAAAAGTTTCAATAAACTCTAACCATTTAGCATACCTCTTATTCAATTTTCCTTGAGATTTCAGAAATTTAAGGCTTTCATGATCAGAATGAATTATAAACTCTTTAGACCATAGATAATGTTGCCAAACCTGTAATGACCTTACCAACGCATACAACTCCTTGTCATAAGTTGCATACTTCAATTGCGCCCCATTGAGCTTTTCACTAAAATAGGCTACCGGTCTTGATTCCTGCATCAAAACAGCACCAATACCTATCCCGGAGGCATCACAGTGTATCTCAAAAGCTTTACTAAAATTGGGCAAAACAAGTAAAGACGCATGAGTCAACAAATACTTCAACTTGTTAAAAGCATTTTCATGTTCTTCCTTCCATTCAAAAACAACATTTTTCTTAACAAGTTCATTTAGAGGAGCTGCTATAGTACTAAAATCTTTAATAAACCTCCTATAAAAACTTGTCAATCCATGAAAGCTTCTAACATCACTAGCACATGTAGGTCAAGACCAACATTGAATTGCTTTAACCTTTGACTCATCAACAGATATACCTTGAGAACTAACAACATAACCTAAAAAGATAATTGATTCCATACAAAAAGAACACTTTTTAAGGTTTGCATATAATTTGTTCTCACGTAAAACAGCAAACACTTGTCTTAAATGATCAACATGCTCATCAAATGATTTACTATATACAAGGATATCATCAAAATAGACCACAACAAATTTTCCAATGAAGTGACGAAAAACTTGATTCATTAATCTCATAAAAGTACTGGGTGCATTGGTTAAACCAAAAGGCATGACTAACCATTCATACAAACCAAACTTTGTTTTGAAAGCAGTTTTCCATTCATCACCTTCTTTCATTCGAATTTGATAATAACCACTCTTTAGGTCTATCTTAGAAAATATGCATGAACCATATAACTCATCAAGCATGTCATCTAGTCTAGGAATAGGATGTCTATACTTAATAGTTATTTTATTTATGGCAGACAATCAACGCACATTCTCCATGAATCATCCTTCTTAGGAACTAAAATAACAGGAACAGCACATGGACTATAAGATTCTTGAACCATACCTCGGTCAATAAATTCGTCCACTTGACGTTGAATTTCCTCAGTCTCTTCAGGGTTTGCTCTATAAGCTGGACGGTTTGGAATTTGAGATCCAGGTATGAAATCAATTTGATGTTCAATACCTCTAATAGGTGGTAAACCCTTTGGTAAATCCTCAGGAAACACATCATCATATTCCTGCAAAAGAGCTGAAACAATACTAGGCAAAGAATCAAGGTGAGCACTATCAATGATAAGTACATCCTTGCGAAAAAGTAAATACACTACTTGCCTATCTAATATAGCTCTCTTAACCTCACTCTTAGAAGCATAATTACAAGATTTTGAAACAACTAACTCACGGCTATCACTATTACTATTTCTAGTTACAATGTTTCGCCTTATGCTAGTTACATTGTTCTTCTCTTGTAACTTCTTCTCCTTTGCTTCACGCATTGCACCATAAGCCTTAGCTATTTTAGCTTGATCTTCAAAAACTTCAGTAGGACTTAAGGCTCTCAAATTAAACTTTTTACCTTGGTGCGAAAAATGGTAAAAGTTCTTCTTGGCATGATACACAACATCTCTATCAAACTGCCAAGGTCTTCCAAGCAATATATGACTAGCTTACATTGGAACAACATCACATGTAACTTTATCAACATAACTACCAATGGTGAATGTAAATTTAACTTGCTTGGTTACTCGAGATTTAGCTGAATTATTTAACCATTGAAGTCTATATGGTTGGGATGTTTCATGCAAGTCAAATTCAGCTTATTTACAAATAAAGTACTTGCCACATTTGCACAACTACCACTATCAATAATAACAGTGCAAATTTTGTTTTGAACCATGCAACGTGTATGAAATATGTTCTCACGATGGATCAAATCTTCATCAACAAGTGGATGTGCATTAAGTACTCTACGAGAGACTAAACAGTAATCACCAACCTTATAAGAAGAACCATCACACTCTTCACTTTCATCACTTACATATTTCTCCTCTAGTGCAGGCATGTCAGCATATTCATCATCATTATCATCTTCACTTACCACTTCACCATTAGGAAGAAGCATCATTATTTTCCGAGTTGGACAATCTGATTGCATGTGACCGAAACCTTGACACTTATAACAACGAATATCTCTTAATCTTTGACCAGAAGTTGGTGCCGATTTAGGTGTTGGATCAGCAGCTTTGGGAACTGATTTTGAGACATTAGATGGTGCGCTTGATGGTTGATTGGAAGTGAATTGGCGCGGCTTTGTGGATGGAGTGAAAGGAGACACATTCGGTTTCTTATCTCTTTGCCATGGTGGTGGCGGTTGTGAAAACTTATTTTTCCCTTTCATATGCCTTTCAATCTTAATAGCCTTATGCACAAGCTCATTAATGTCAACATACGATTGTAATGAGACGGGACATACTTTTTCCTCATAAGAATCTTCAATTGGCTACAAGTCTTGATTGGCCTTTCACCATCTTGACGTCTAGACCTTATAACCTCATCCCACCATAAACTAGCATAATCCTTAAGGTGCATAAAAGCAAGTCGGTACTTTTCCTTTTCGAGGTAATCATGGCCTTCAAAGAAGTGCTCAAGCTCACGAACCCAATCAAAATATGCCTCAGGATCTGCTTTACCATGGAAAGTTGGGATAGTTAGTTTAACAGAAGCAATGGAAATCTTAGACTTGTCACCTTTCTTAGAAGAACTTGTATCCTCCACTTCATCCTCCTCATCATGACTAGAGTCATTGTCGGATTCAAACTCAACTCTTCGGGATTTAGGACCCTTGGGTGGTGGTGAAGACAAACTATCAACTTTGAGTGTGAGTTTTCGGATCATGTCAAAGAGGACATCATTAGTGAACTTTTGGTCCACTACCTTTGGTGATTTAGATTCTTCACCCTCCATTTGTACCTGCAAGTTAGTAAAAACACAAGAAATATATAGAAATATACCTCACGGGTTCTCACAATATGGGGTAGTAGGTACTCTCTTCTCTTAATATGAAAGCTTTTCTCGTGTATACCCTGTACTAATACTCTCAAACTATGGAACTTACTGGTTCAATGATTGTAATAACAAGACTCAACCAATTAATTCCACCAACAAATTTTCACAAGTAAAACCAAGGAAGTTTTAACAAATCACGTCAAGAGTATTTAATAATACGTGTGGGTATAACTTGGTTTAACTTCAGAAACTAAGGGAAACAGAGAGTAGACTTCAAGACGAAGAAAACGCAATTTGAATCACTTAATTCCGAGTTGTATTGAGAAAGTTATTGCCCTTTTAATCCAAGGTGATTTTCAAGAAACAAACTCAAGAACAATGTGTTCTTCAATTAAAATTAAATAAAATAAATAAATAACAGAAATAAATAATGCAAAGTCCGAATTAATATATTTTTTTGTTCTTTTTCTGTTTTTTTTTTTTTTTGAGTTGGGCCTTTTTTTTTTTATACGGCCTCTTTTTTTTTTTTTTGTTCGGACAACAAAGGACAAAAACAAACTTTTAAGGTTTGAAGACAACAACCTGGGATTAGGGTTTAAGGATGTTGTGTCTTTTGTCTTAACCTTAAAAAACCTTAAAATTTTCAAACTTTAATATCTCACCAAGAATTATGAATTTGCATGTGCCACTTTCACAAAATATTCAAGATTTATCAAGAAGATCAAGAATATGGCTTTAGATTCAAATTTTGACACTTTTGAATTTTCAAGAAAATCAAGAAGTTCAAGAAAGTATTCAAGAACTTATCTTTTTCAAGTGTGATAAAAGTTTGATCGAAACACACTTTGATATAGAGACAATAAAGAAGACAACACAAAAGAAAGAATGCAATTCGGATAAGAATCAAGGAAGTTACACAATTTGACCGAAACTAGGGTTTGTAAGAAACCCTAATTCTTGACTCAAAAACCCTAACAAGTTTGACGTGTGGACAGCCAATGAAAACACAAGAATTCAACACTATGAAAACAAGAAAAGTGCAGAATATAGACACCAAGAAACAGCAACAAAAACGTCAACACAAAACAGCAAGAAATCAACACAAAAATTCGCAAAAGCAAGATGAAACCGATTTTGGGCAGATTTGAGCAACAATTTTTTATGCGATTTGCTTGACACTTTTAAGACGAAATTAGAGCAGAATTAAGACACAATTAACTGCAGAAAGAAGACACAAAGGACAGCAGCAAGGATCGAAAGAAAACAGCAAGACAAAACAACACAAAAATCGCAAAAACGCTAAAGCAAGGTTATACGATTTTGGGCAGATTTTTAGGGCAGATTTGCATGCGATTTTATGGACAGAATTATGACGAATTAAGGACTGAATTAAGACACAATTTACTGCAGAAAAATTGACTCAAGAACAGCAGCAAAAGGACGTCTAAAACAGCAGCAAAAATCGAGACACAAAGCAACAAGAAAACCGAGAAACAAGAAGACTCAAAAAAAACCGAAATTTAAAACCTGAATTTGGAAGACAACCTTGAGCTTTGATACCAATTGATATGAATGATCAAGATGCAACACCTTGAACCACTCGAAACCACCTCCTTTGGATCGTTGCTTACCAAACTCCACAAACAAGAACAAGAAGAAACAATGGTGCGGAATTGACAAAACAAGAAAATAAAGATATTGACACGAAAAGATTTGATATGAAGCAATCAAACCCCCACGTATGAATAAAAAAGATTCAGCCAACTTATGAAAATTCATAAGCTAAACAAATCAGTTTGGCGTGTTCTTTGAATCAAGAACTTGTAAGTTCACCTAAAGGTCTTAGCTTCTAGGTTCACGGTTCTTATGAAAACTCAACTAAACTTAATTGAATTGATTCACGTTTTTCTTAAAGCTTCTCACGGCTGAAAGACAATTTTTAGCAAGGCTAAATTCAACAAAATTCATCTTATTAAAAAAAACGTTTACAATGATGGCCTTATATAGAGGCAAATTTCGGCCATGCCTTGTAAAAACCCTAGCTTAAGTAAATTACAACTTGACTTCTAAGCTAGCTAACTTTCCAAAGTGGAATTGGAAACTAACAACTAACAAACTAAATCCTTTTCCAAAAAGGATTTGTGACTCACAGTTTTGCCAGGTAGCAAAACTCAATTTGACTTCTTTGTTTCCTAAACTTTTACTTGCCATTATCATGCAAGATAATTGGGCCAAGTAACCTTAATTAATTTCGAAATTCCAAGCCCATTATTTAATAAATTAAAACGTCTAATTGGGCTTAAAATAACATAAAATAAAACACTAATAAATTATGGTTTAATGGCGTGATCCATTTATGAAACCCAAACACGCCTTAATTGGACTTCATTGTGATTGATCCATCTCTTCATGGATTGTGAGAGAAGATATATTCCATAAAGCTCCATTGGTGGAAGATGCTTGGACCGGATCATAATGCTCTTCAAAGATGTCCAACTCTTCACAATGAGTTATCAATAATGCTTGCAACGCCTCCTTCATCTTCTTGCTTCTTGATCTTGTCATTGGACCATCAAGGTTTGTCAATGGATGAACACTTGAAGTCGGCTTTGGCATGGACATGGATGGATTGCTATCAATCTTGATGGACCAATGACAAGATCAAGGAGCAAAAGGATGAGAGAAGCTTTGCACACTTTGTTGTCATCACACATTGGAGATTTGGAGGCCGAGACTTGCACATCTTCTCAACATGGAGTTCTTTTGCACGTTTCTTACATAACAATTCATGAAGATGTTCCTCAAAGTTCTACATTGGAGCTTAAGAAAATTCCACCTTAAAGAAGCTTGCAAAGGTCGAGAGTTGAAGTCCAATGAAAGGCGTGTCCTTGGGCTTTCATATGGATCACGCCCTTATTTAGATATTAGGGTTTTATTTTGTTGATAATTAATTAAGTCCAAAACACTTAATGTGGGCTTTAATTAATTGGTTGTTAATAAGTTGTTTGGCCCAATTATCTTACATGATAAAGGCAAGCAATAGTTTAGGAAACAAAGAAGCAAAAACGTGTTTTGCTTCTTCATTAAAAACCGTGTCATCTAATCCTTTTCTAACTTGGATTAGTTAATTAGTTAGTTAAGAAGTCAAGTTGTACTTTGCAACTACTAGGGTTTTATTTCCTTTTCCTTTTTGGTAAAGCCGAAACTCATCCTTATAAAAGGAGAGCTTTGTAAACATTTTCATAGGAAGTTGATGAATGAAAGTTTTAGCTTTGCTGAAATTAGAATTAACACTTTGTGTTGTTCAAGCCTTGGAGAATTATTTAATTGTCCATTACCTTTAGCGTGACCTTTAGGTGATTTCACCATTGTTCTTTATTTAAAGAGCAGGCCTAATTAACTTGTTTAACTAATTGAATTTTCATAGGTTAAATTAAGTTCATTAGTAATAAAACGTGGAATTTTGATTTACTCAATTCTTGGCGTTTTTCCCTTGAATTTCTTCCACCCGAATTGATTCTTGTTTGTGTTCTAGTTCGTGGATTATCTTGATAGTGCAGCACGGTCCTTACTTGTGTGTGGAGATCGAATTTGATCCAGGAGTTGGAGCCTCGGCCAACCATTCGCATTACGAGACCTCGCCGCGAGGTCTCGCCAGCTTGTGCAAGTGTGTGAGTTTTGAGTGAGTGAATTGTGTTGAGTGTTGTGAGTGAGGTGAAGTGTAAGTGAGTATGAAAATGTTGGTGAGCAAGGTTGTGAATGTGTAGTGTGAAAACAAGTTGTCAAGTTTGTGGAATAGGAATGTTTGTATGAAATCCAAATGCATTTTGTGAGTGAATCTCGGTGTTGTGAACATTTGCAAGACTAATAAATGAAATTCAATCAAATGCTATGAAAGACTTGGTGAATTATGGATAAAGAACAACACTTCAAGTGTGAAGTGAAATGTGAAGAGGTGTGTGCGAAGTGCATGTGTGTTTCTGTGAAATGAGTGAAATCTCATGCAAGGCACGTGTTGCGGCGAGGTGGCCTCGCCGCAATGTGTGTATGTGAGTGTGTGCATAAGTGCTGTGCCAGAGTGCTGTGAGCCTGTGCGAGTGTCGAGTGCTAGAGTGCATGAGTGTGCAAATGCTTGTGTGTGAGTGTTGTGGTGAGATGCATGCGGCGAGGTGGCCTCGCCGCATGAGTGTGGTGCAGTGATGGTGCGTGTGTGTGCGAGAGTGTTGTGCGGCGAGGTGACCTCGCCGCATGTGAGGTGTGTGCGAGTGTTGTGAGGCATGTACAAGTGTGTAGTGTTAGTAGTGTGCAGTGAGGCTGCGAGATTGTAGTGTGAAGTGAGTGCTCGTGAGGTGTTTGTGTAAGTGCTTGTGACGGTGTTGTAAGTGTGAGCCTTCAATGTGGCTAAGTGTTCATTTCAGCTTAGAACCTGACTTCTATACCAAATTCATGTGTCTTAGCTCCTAAACTGGACTTGGTGGTAAACACAAAAGTTCTAGATCTAACTCGTGGCTTTCCATTGGATCAAGAATCACCTTAATTGGAGGTCTGTAGCTCAAGTTATTAACAATCTACCGAACTGTGGCAATATAAATTCAATAACTAAATCCTGAAGTAGCAATCATAACGATGCCTTCGTTTCTCATATTTACACACAGATTTAGAAGAAAGTTAAAACATAAGAATTACAGTACACTCACAGAGCTTTCCATAACAACCAAGATCTCTTCATTTGGATAAGAATTGAAAGAGTTATACACAAATGAAGTAGCATATCAAAACTGTCCAAACCCTAATTTTGCCATATATGCACTTTTAGTTTCTCACCTCTCAATCTCTACACTTTTCTCTCATTTTCCATCATTTTTCATCCTTTTTGTACCATTTCACTTTATCAACTATCATACCACATTTACACATTAAACCATATAAAACACCACACAATAGAATCGTTTACAAGCTAAAAGCCAAGAGATTTTACACAATGAAGTTGGTATAAAACCAACTCATCAAAATTCGTACACAATTTTATAACCCAACAAATGCAAGAAAACCTTCCAAGAAATCAAGGCAAAGATGTTACCTTGAAAACTCAAGCTGAGATTTAAGAATCAAAACTCAAATTGGTCTTCTTCTTTTTTTTCAATTTCTGCACTTTTTTTCACGTTTTTCTGCACTTTTTTTTTCTGCACTTTTTTTTTAATTTTCTTGGCCACTAATCACAAACATTGATATGAAGAACAAGATACAATAATATAGAAAATTCAAACACAAACAATCAAAGATGCAATTCTTTGATGAAATTTTTCCCAATTTAGCTCTGATACCAATCTGATACGATCCTAGACTCGTAAGACTCTAAGAACGCAAACCCAAGATCAATTGAGAAATTTAATGAACGAATTGAATAAGATCAAATAGTAACAAAAAGGAAGCAGCCCCAAATTCAGTATTGAATTGAAACGTACCTATCAATTAAGTAATGAACACCCTAAGAAAACCTGCTTCTTAGAACCTTCACTATCCAAGAATCCAATCAATCAAACACTTGATGGAATGGAATTGTTGTTCTTCACAAAGAACCCAAGAAAGTTTTGTAAAAACTCACAAAATTCAAATGTCAAAAGTCTAAAGTCTGCAGCTAACGTACATAAATTGGCCTTTTATAGGCTCCCAAAAACACTAACAAAAGTCAACAGAAAAATTCAAAATTAACGTTCAGCGACACTTTCGGACGACAGTTTCGGACCGCCGAAAGTCTGGCTGATGCGTCCGAAACTCTGGCTGATGCGTCCGAAACTCTCCAGAGAAATTCAATTTTTTTAGCGCGACAGTTTCGGACGGCCGAAAGTCTTTGAGAAGCGTCTGAAACTCTCCAGAAACTTCTCTTCTTCATTCCAATGCCTCATTTCGATACACAACAACATTGTGCTCCATTTGTAATGCTTCCAAACATGAAATAAACGATGCATCCTTGTAACGAACTTCACGAACTAATTCATGCTCAAAAACATCTTCAATCAATGAATGTATATGTATGGCTACTCTTATCCCTTTGGTTCTCCAATGCCTCAATTCATGATGACATGCTCTTACATTCTCCTTGAGGTTACCCATATTCTCATCAAGGTGTCACACGGGTATGGCCTAGAGGTAAGGATTTTCCTGCATCCCAACTGTCTGTGAAGTATGCAATATTGCATAAAATTGCGATGAGAAACTGTCTACCCACTTCTTATAGGACTGGAGTCAATAAGGCTATGGCCACTTTGCTGTTTAAGATTGGAAATTTTGTGGAGTTTGATGTTGGACAATTTTTCTTTGACCAAATTGTGAAGCACGCAGATTGCAAAAATGAAAGGCTTGCTTATCCTTTCCCATGTTTGATTTATGGTATTCTGTCTTTACAACATCCTGTGATTAAAGCAAGGGAGATCCTAGAAACTGATAAAGAGGAGATCAGGATTAGCTACAAGCTGTTAATGGGTAATCATATCAATGACATGGAGGATGTCACTGAGGATGTCTCTGACACTGAGGAGCTTGGTAACACTGTGCTGCTATCACGCACCATTAAGGTGCTGGAGGATGAGCTGAAAGCGCTAATGGGTCAGCAAGCTGAAATTGAAAAGAGAAGAAAGGAAATTTCTGCTGTCCTTGATGATTTGGCAGCTGTCAAGCAAGCTAAGGATGTTGCAGCTGACACTGCTGAAAGAAAGAAGAATGTTGCTGCAAAGACAGACAATACTGCAGATAATGTGGATGGATCTTCAAACAATCCACCTGATGTCCCACAAAATGTTTCAATAGGTATATCTCAAACTCTATCTCCTGTGATAGCAGCATCAGACATGGATACTACCGCTGAAGAAACTGCTGATTCTGATCTTGAAGAGGAAATGCTTGAGATGGATATTCCAGTGTCTCCTATACCAAAAGATTTTGTTGGTGTTACTCCTGATGTCACGACTGATGTCACTGACAGTCATGCCCCTTTCAGCGCCCAATCTGGTGGGTTTGTTGCTGGTTCAGTTGAAAGCAATCCAGAAGAAGCTGCTGGTGTTCAATTACTTGCAGATTCAGTTGGCCTTATGCCTAATGATGAGGAGGATTCTGCCCAATTACCTTGATATTTATTTTGATGATGATTGATCTAAGACAATTTATTCTGTTTTTATTGCTTTTGTGGCTCTTTTGTCTTTTTGTGGCAAAAAGGGGGAGTAATTTTGGATTTTGGATATTTGGTTTGTAATTCCTAATCCTATGTATGCTGGGAAACTTGGTGTCTCTTGCTGTGTCATGCATAATGTCTTGTGCAGATGTTTCTTTACCAAGTGATTATTCAGGGGGAGTTTGTTTCAAGCGCATACGATTCAGCATACAGGGGGAGATTGGATTTTGACAAAAAATGCCAAGGGGGAGATTGTAATGCACACGTGAGTTGGCATTTATTTTAATTGGCATTGATGTTTTTGACAAAGATAAGGAAAGCTTTTATTGAAGGAAAAATCAAATAAAATCAATCTATGCAAGGAAGATTGATTTGAAGATTAATGCCATATGGATAATTATGGAACTTATCTTGGTATTTTTGGAAGATATCTAACTTTGGAAAAGATAAGCATTAAAGGCACAAGAGTTTCCATCTTCCCACTTTGAATTATTTTGGAAATAATCTTGAAGATAATGATGGAAAGATTTGGTGTGCCTATATGAAGCTTTCCATCACACGGTTTTCAAGCGTGAGTTTTTGATTATTCATTTGGTCTTCTTCAAGACTGTATACACACTTCTTTGTTGGAGAGTTTAGTTAAAAGTGTGTTGGCTTGAAGCATCTTAATGCCACATTATTGAAGATGCGATCCTTGTGTTCTTGATTCAAGTATAGAGCTCGGGAGGAGTTCAAACGTGGGCAAGGGGATCTTGCATAACCACGGATTCCGAGAGGAATCAAAACAAGTCGAGGGAAGCTCGCACGATCCGTTCACTGCAGAAGTTATGAAGAGGCAGTAACAAAGATAAGATGGTGTCTTACCTTGTGTCATACTGAATGTCTTGTAACTTGTGAACTTAGTGGATTGTTCTTTCTGGGCGTGACCCCGCAGACGTAGGCAATTGCCGAACTGTGTTACCAACCTCCTATCTTTTTAATTTCCGCATTTTTTATTATTGTCCATTACTGTTTTATTATCGGTGTTATACCTAGTGTCACTCACCCACTGGGACACCGCATATCTAACCTAGATCTTTCAGAAGACAATAGACCAACACCTGACATATTTAGGAATCCTTCTTCTCTAGATTTTTGGGACCCTAATGAATGTATAAAAATAGAACCTTTAAGATTTTCCACCACTCAAGCTTGAATGCTTAATGATAGATATTCTATGCTTGAGGCTCAAATGGGCAATATGGCCAACTTGATAAATGATATGTAACCTTCAATGAGCTATGATGTTGTATTATCTTGTAGGTTGTGCCGAGGCGAACACCATACTCACTATTGCATGTTAAATGTGGAGTCCAACCAATATGGAAGCATTCATATTCATCAAGAGGCTTTCAACCTAAATTGGTGTGGGCAAAAGGATAGATATTGGGGGAGTGGTGAACAAAATGGTACACACTATGAGTCAAACATTCCAATGGAGTTCGAATGTGAACCAAGCCATAGAGAGAAATGGTCAAACCAAGAACAAAGCAATGAGTTACATCCCGTGCAAGAAAGAGTACAATCATAAGAGGATATGCTCTATGAACTAATGGAGAAGGCTGACAAAGGAATTCAAGGGGATGAGAGATGGTGTGATCAATTGGAAACAACCCTTGAGAAGCAAGAGGCTACTTTGGAGGCTCAAGAAGATACTTTGAGAGAGCATGAAGCTTCAATGAACAATTTGGAGATGCAATTGGGACAATTAGCTCAAGCTATTCACCATAAACCCCAAGGGTATTCATTTAATGAATTATGGGCCAAAATGAGGTATAACTTGACCAATCCCATCAAACTCTCTCTTATTTTAAACAATGTGATTTATTTAGTGATAATTTCACAACTCCTATGGATAATCATTTTGAAATCAATGATGATTGTTGTGCTAGTGCAAAGTATCATAAGAGTGTTGAAATTTCTTGCATTGTGGATAAGTTTGAGTCATGCATTAATAGTGAACCATTGTCAAATAAGTTCAAAGTTAATTGTATTACAAATGAAGAAACATTACGCATAGATTCATATGTTGGCTTTTGTGAAAATTATTAGTTTATATGTCAAGAAATGGCTAACATAGTGCAATCATGTGTTATTTTGACATTAGATATAGATTTTTCATGATTTAATTAACATGATTGATGTCATTAGATTGACATGCAATAAGGCATCCTCCCTAGATGATAATGATGCTCAATATGTTGATAATGCGAAAGTGCCTAGCAATTACCGCTATGTTAGCTTAGATAAAGAAGATGTGCATATTTTTCATGAAATAGCTAATATAGTAGAGAATTACTTTGCTGATGAGTGTTTTGAGACCATGGATGCAAGGCCATTGGTTGAGTCTTGTAGGTAATTTGTATAAAGAAACAGTCAACCACTTATTGTCAGAATGTCAAGTCTCATCTGATATTTGGAGAATATTTGGAGCTGAATTGAGGGCTTTACATGCTTTCAGATCAACATACACTACTATTTCATATTGGAAAAAAATTAAATATCCAAATAAAATTCATAATAAATTTCTTTCCCTGGGACTTGAGAAAAAAGATACACTACTATAAGATTATATGCTAGGAAATCTGCTATAAGAACTAGGAAATCCGAAACTTGAGAAACGAGATCCAACTTGAAAATTAGAAGGTAGACATACATGGCCTAAAGCTGAATGTATTCAAGAAGTACAACAGTTTGCCTATCCCAATTGGTCACATAATCTGACTTGGGATGAATTGTGGAAGAGTGTGTTAAATCCTAAAGTCAAAATATTAATACAGCTGATAAAGTGGCATCCTCCAGATAGAGGAAAGATTAACATAAATATTGTTGTTCAGGTAACGGGGAATCGAATTTAGGCAGGGGTAATTATAAGAAATAAATGTGGTGATACGTGTGGTCTAGGCTCCAAGAATCTGGACCAAACAAGCTCCACAAATTCGGATCGTTGTTGAAACAAAACACTCGAACAAACACACAAGAACCGGCGGAATTGCAATCAAAGGAAACGGCAGAAAGATTCAAGATAGAATCAAACCCTCACGTTATCACAAATCGATTCAGTTTAACAAGTGATAAATTCAGTTGCTAATCTTAATTGATTTGGCTAGTTCTTTAACTAAAGAACAATGGCGAAGTCTCCTAAAGGTCACGCTAAAGGGGAAGCTTCTTACAATAAAAATCAAACTTGATTCTTAAGGTTTGAACTACACAAAGTGTAAATTTGGATTTTAGCAAGGCTAAAACTTTCTTTCATTCATCAACTTGTGTAAAACGTTACAACCATCTCTCTATTTATAGAGATGAATTTCGGCCATGCTTGGGAAACAAGGAAAGAAAACCCTAAAAGTTGCAAAGTACAACTTGACTTCTAAACTAACTACTTTCCAAATTGGAATAGGAAACTAACAACTAACAAACTAATCCTTTTCCAAAAAGGATTAAGGAACACGGTTTCAAAGGTGGCCAAATTCAATTTGACTTCCTTTGTTTCCTAAACTATTACTTGCCATTATCATGCAAGATAATTGGATCAAGTAATTACTTAGCCCACAATTAAAACATAAAGACTTAAGCCCATAATTAAATGTTTAATGGACTTAATTATTACAACTCAAAAAGAAAACTAAATAATTATCAAATGGCGTGATCCAACATAGCAAAGCCCAAGCACGCCATCTTGGTCTTCAATGTAGTCCATGAAATTCGAGATGAAAATCTGGCCAGAATTCCGTCATCAATTTTGGAAGGCATTTTCGACGGTAATAAAGTCAGAATCTTGGAAAACTTAAAACATGATTGTAGCTCTATCTCTTATCGTTCCAGGGCTTCTTGAATGGTGCAATTCCGAGTTATATCGAAAGAGTTATGCCAAGAATACCAAAATGTGACAGAAACTTTCAGGATGAAAAATTGACAACACCATGGACGTGAACACGGGCTTATTCTCATCATTCCCTCCCTCCTCGAAAGGATTCGTCCTCGAATCTTGAACTCATCGCAAACTCGAGCCAAGTAAAATTGGGAAGATGCACATCTCGAACAACAATAATATATATTCTGCCAAAACAAGACAAATGTATAACGTAAATGAAAGGACAATAATCTAGAACAAGATGTAGAATAATTTTCTTTCACCAAAAGAATAGAATGGGCAGAATAAGTATGCAAAATCATAATACATATAGCATGATTTGTCATAACAAATTTTGCATGAGTCATAATGTTGAAGTTAATGAATTCAAAACAATGACGCAAATAACTATCATGTAGTTTATGCAAATCAGAAAACCGAATATTCTTAATTAGAGAACTAATCAAGACGAATTCACTATCAACATTCATTAACACATTATTTACGTTATGAACATATAATGTAAGCAAAGGACGTAAACATATATGAATAGAATCATAAGGACAAGAATATTCATAACAAGAAAACATATATGCATCCTCGAGAAAGTGTAAATCACATTAACGTATTAAGACCTCTAAAAACATGCAAAAGTTATCAAATATGAGAGTGTAATTCCAAAGACTAGAATGTAAACAATCCATTGAATAGTTGTAAACAGAAAATTTTACCTCTTGGAATTCAAAAGAAATTTGGAACGGAGATAACTTACCATACAAGTGTTGAGTTATAAGATTACCTGTTTGAACTTCATGAAATCGATTATGGAATCTAGTGACAATAACATGTGTAAACTCTCGATTCCCATAATGAAAAGAAAAGTTAGTCCAACAAGTATATGCACTACAAACAACACTTTTATTCACAAGGATCTTGTGAAGCTCGAAATGACCAACACTAAGCTCAAAATATAATTCATGTATGAGATAAGCAACATAGCATATGAAGAAACTATACATAAATTCATTCAAAATGAAATAGTTAGATTTCATTATTGAAGAATTATGTGAAATAATTGGCTTATCAAAACACAAATCATCAAACTTTAAAACACATGGTGTAAACTTTCGAACTAAAGCTTCAAAGGTAGGTGAAAGACATTGAAATTGATTCAAAACAGAATTTAAACTTTGAAAATCAATAGCATTGACATTAACAAAGTTCTTAACATTCAAACCATTAAAATCAATCAAAGAGCTTTTATACTTACCTAACTTACCTTGCTTACCTTGTGGGAAACAAGCTAAGGTAGATTGGACTCCTTCCAATTGATAATGAGTTGTTTCTAACTCCATTAGATGTCTAGGAACTCCAAAAACCTGCAAAACAAAGGAACTAGGCAGCAAACAATTCAAATGGTGATCACTATCATCAAGTAAGTACATTGATTGCCTATCTAGTATTCCTCTCTCAATCTCGCTAGAAGAAGTAAAATAACAAAAATTACTATTTCGGCTATTACAAGTTCTAGGAACAATGCTTCGGCCTACACTAGTTATTACATCATTTTTCTTCTCTTGTTCGATTTTCTCCTTAGCTTCTTGTTCATGTAGTTCACGCAAAGATTGAACAATCCGTGATTGATCTTCGAAGGCTTGGAGCGGACTCAATGCTCTAAGATTACACTTTTGGCCTTCAAAATCAAATGAGTAGTAATTCTTCTTACCATGATATGTAACATCTCTATCATAATGCCATGGTCTTCCAAGAAGAATATGACTAGCTTCCATGGGAACCACATCACATAAAATCTCATCCACATACTTACCAATTGTTAATGTGAATTTCACTTGCTTAGTTACTTTGCTTTCAGCAGTATTATTCAACCATTGAAGTTTATACGGTTTTGGATGTTTCATGCAATTCAACTTCAATTTCTTAACAAGCAAAAGACTAGCCACATTGGTACAGCTACCATTATCAATGATCACACTACAAATTTTTCCTTGAACCATGCATCGAGTGTGAAAAATATTATCTCTTTGAGACAAATCATCAATTTGTGGTTGTGTACTAAGGACTTGACGAGTAACTAATGAAAATTGACCATCACAAACCTCATAAGTTCCAAGTTCATCTTCACCTTCACTTTGGGCATATTGACACTTCTCTTCAAGTGGTGGCATGTCGGCACACTCCTAATCACTTTCCACTTCTCCATTATCATGAATGATCATCAATTTTCGAGTTGGACAGTCGGATTGATAATGACCATAACCTTGACACTTGTAACATCGAATATCCCTTAACCTCTCACTAGGTTTAGGCGTCGATTTTGGAGTGGATTCAGCAGCTGGACGGACTGTTTTTGGAGCATTAGCCGAGGTGTTTGAGGGCTGATTTGGTGTGAAGCTCCTCGGTTTTGTTGGTGGAGTGAATGGAGTTGAGTTCGGCTTTTGATCTCTTCTCCATGGTGGACTTGGTTGAGTGAAATTTCGAGGATTGGATTGAGCGAAATTTCGGCCTCCCTTTCCCTTCATGTGTTTCTCAATTTTGATGGCTTTGTGAACAAGTTCAGTAATATCAACATAACTTTGAAGATCAACATGGTAAGCTAATTCAAAATTCATACCTCTAAGGAACCTTTCAATGGTAGAGTCGGGATCCTCTTGAACATTGGCTTTAATCATCAAAGCTTTCATCTCATGATAAAACTCCTCAACCGTTGTAGTACCTTGCACAAGGGAGTGCAATTTTCTGTTCAATTCACGGTTGTAATGAGAAGGGACATACTTTTTCCTCATCATTGCTTTCATTCAGCTCCAAGACTTGATAGGTCTCTCACCATCTTGACGTCGAGATCTAGTAACTTCATCCCACCATAGGCTAGCATAATCCTTAAGATATACAAAGGCAATTCTATACTTTTCTTTCTCAGAGTAATCATGGCCTTCAAAGAAGTGCTCAAGCTCACGTACCCAATCAAAATATGCCTCGGGATCTGCCTTTCCATGAAAAGTAGGAATAGTTAGCTTAACAGAAGCAATTGAGATCTTTGACTTTTCACCTTTCTTAGAAGAACTCGTGTGCTCTTCTTCCTCCTCCTCCTCTTCATCACTACTTGATTCACTTTAATCTTTGAACTCAAGTTTTCGTGAACCTTTGGATTTATGAGACGGTTTTTGAGACGATGATGACGACTCCAAGAAATCAAGTCGAAGGTTGATCGTTTGCAAGATTGTTGCAAGAGATTCTTGGGCGAACTTCTCTTTTTGTTCGTCTTGGGATGATTTGTTTTTGTCCTCCATTTGTACCTGCAAGATTAGTAAGGAAAAATGCAAGAGTATATATAATACCTCACGGGTTCCTCACTTTGGGCAGTAGGTACTCTCCTCTCTATTTAGGTAGTGTTCTCTCTTGTTTATCCTAGCTAATACCCTCAAGTAATAATTTGTGTAAGACTATCTATTAAGACTGGCCAAGTTCAATTATGTCAAAGAATTTGAATCAATCAATAAGTTCTACAACACAAATTACCACAAGTATAAACCAAAGAATTTTGAACAAGAAATCACGTCACAAGAGGTTTAAGAACACGTGCAGAGTATAACTTGATTCAATCTCAGAAACTACAAAATTCTAAAAGTAGAATTCAAGACGAAAAGAATGCAACTTGAATCACCTAATTCCGAGTTGTATTGAGAAAGTTATGGCACTTTCAATATAAGGTGGTTTTCAAGTATCAAGTAAGTTTTGTCCTTTGTAAAAAATTAAATAAAATAAATGAAATAAATAAAACTAAGTCCGAATATATATATATATATATATTTTGTTTTCTTTTGTTTTCTTTTTTTTTTTGACCGTATGTTTTTTTTTTTATTCGGTCATTTTTTTTTTGTTCGGACAACAACCTAGTACAAAACAAAAAGATTTAAGGTTTGAACACAAACCTTGGACAAAACAAAAGGACAAGGTTCGGACAAGAACCTAGGACGAAACAAAATTTAAGGTTTAAGGTTTAAGGTTTTAAGACACAATCCTAGGATTTTAAGGTAGTTTGTCTTATGTTCTACAAACAACCTAGGATTAAGGTTTTTGTCTTGTCTTAACCTTAAAATTTCAGAATTTTAAAACCTTAATAACTCACCAAATATCAAGAATTTAAAGATGCCACTTTAACAAAAAGTTCAAGATTCAAGATAAGGAACAAGAATCTAACTCAAGAATTGAATTTTGACCACTTTGGATTTTCAAGAAAATCAAGAAGTTCAAGAAAGTGTTCAAGAACTTATCTTTTTGAAGTGGTGAAAAAGTTTGATCGAAACTCAAGGTGATATAGAGACAATAAGCAAGAAGACGCAAAAGATGCAATTCGGATCAATAACAAGAAATTTATGAATTAAGAACCGAATTGAAACCCTAGAAACCCTAATTTTTACACAAACCCTAGTTATAATTTAGACGTGTTGGACAGCAAGGAAAACACAATGAATTCAGCACTATGAAGATAAGGAACAATGCAGAATTTAAAGACACGAAGAACAGCAGCAAGACGTAAGGAAATCAGCAAGAAAACAACACAAAAAAACGCTAAAACTCAAACAAGAACAATTGACATTTTTGGGCAGATTTCAGCCAAGGTGTTCATGCGATTTTTACCCAACAATTACTACTGAATTTAGAGCAGAATTAAACACTAAATAACAGCAGCAAGATGACCCAAGAAACTGCAGTAATTAGAACGCAACTACAGTACAAGAAAGATGCAAATCGCAACACTAAATAACAGCAGCAAGATGACCCAAGAAACTGCAGTAATTAGAACGCAACTACAGCACAAGAAAGACGCAAATCGCAACACAAAGATTAGAGCAATTCGGGCTGAATTTCAGTACCAATTTGGCATGCAATTTTGACGGACTTAAGGACTGAATTGAACACGAATTTAGACAGCAAGAAGGACTCAAAGAACAGCAAAGAAAGACGCAACAAAACTGCAGAAAATTGACGCTACAAACAGCAAGAAACGAAACCGGATTAACCTGAATTTTTGAGACAACAACCTAGCACTGATACCAATTGATACATGTGGTCTAGGCTCCAAGAATCTGGACCAAACAAGCTCCACAAATTCGGATCGTTGTTGAAACAAAACACTCGAACAAACACACAAGAACCGGCGGCATTGCAATCAAAGGAAACGGCAAGAAAGATTCAAGATAGAATAATCTTACGTTATCACAAATCAATTCAGTTTAACAAGTGATAAATTCAGTTGCTAATCTTAATTAATTTGGCTCGTTCTTTAACTAAAGAACAATGGCGAAGTCTCCTAAAGGTCACGCTAAAGGGGAAGCTTCTTACAATAAAAATCAAACTTGATTCTTAAGGTTTGAACTACACAAAGTGTAAATTCGGATTTTAGCAAGGCTAAAACTTTCTTTCATTCATCAACTTGTGTAAAACGTTACAACCATCTCTCTATTTATAGGGATGAATTTCGGCCATGCTTGGGAAACAAGGAAAGAAAACCCTAAAAGTTGCAAAGTACAACTTGACTTCTAAACTAACTACTTTCCAAATTGGAATAGGAAACTAACAACTAACAAACTAATCCTTTTCCAAAAAGGATTAAGGAACACGGTTTCAAAGGTGGCCAAATTCAATTTGACTTCCTTTGTTTCCTAAACTATTACTTGCCATTATCATGCAAGATAATTGGATCAAGTAATTACTTAGCCCACAATTAAAACATAAAGACTTAAGCCCATAATTAAATGTTTAATGGAATTAATTATTACAACTCAAAAAGAAAACTAAATAATTATCAAATGGCGTGATCCAACATAGCAAAGCCCAAGCACGCCATCTTGGTCTTCAATGTAGTCCATAAAATTCGAGATGAAAATCCGGCCAGAATCCCGTCATCAATTTTGGAAGGCATTTTCGACGGTGATAAATTCAGAATCTTGGAAAACTTAAAACATGAAACTTGTATCTCTATCTCTTATCGTTCCAGGGATTCTTGAATGGTGCAATTCCGAGTTATATCGAAAGAGTTATGCCAAGAATATCAAAATGTGATAGAAACTCTCAGGATGAAAAATTGACTTAACACCATGGACGTGAACACGGGCTCATTCTTATCATGTGGGGATACTATTGATTGCTATAACTCCTTCCTTGATGAGTATATCATTAGATCTAAAGGATAGATGGAGATCTTAGCTACAGCTCAAGCCATAAACAAATGCATTTAGAAAGGAAGATCCAACATAGAGCTAGAAACTGATTCAGTAATGTTGACACAGCTGATTAAGAAACTAGATCACAACTTTTGGAGATATTCTAACATGGAAAAGAATTGATGAAGATAAGAGAGAAATCAAACTTCTTTAGAGTTTTTAAGCATGCAAATTGATAGCAATCCATCCACATCATTGGTGCCAAAGCCGAGCTTAGATGATCCCTTGAAGAATCTTGATGGACCAATGACAAGATCAAGGAGCAAAAGGATGAAAGAAGCTTTGCACACTTTGTTGTCATCACACTTTGGTGACTTGGAGGCCGAGATGTGCACATCATCTCATCATGGTGTTCTTTGGCATGTTTCTTCAATTACCATTCAAGAAGAAGTTCCTCAAAGATCTACATTGGAGCTTAAGGAAATTCCACCTTGAAGAAGCAAGCTAAGGCCGAGAAGAATTTAAGTCCAAGAAAGGCGTGTCTTTGGGCTTCATTAGGTGGTTCACGCCCTTTAATTACTTTAGGGTTTTATTTTGTTGTTAATTAATTAAGTCCAAAACACTTAATGTGGGCTTTAATTAATTGGTAGTTTAATAAATTACTTGGCCCAATTATCTTGCATGATAATGGCAAGTAAAGCAAATCCTTTTTGGACAAGGATTTGGTAGTTAGTTGTAGTTTCCTTTTCCAATTTGGAAAGTTGATTAGTTTAGGAAACAAGAAGCCAAAACACGTTTTGCTTCTTCATTAAAAACTGTCTAACCTAATCCTTTTACAACTTGGATTAGTTAGTTAGCTAGTTTGTTAAGAAGTCAAGTTGTACTTTGCAACTACTAGGGTTTATTTCCTTTTCCTTCTTGGCATGGCCGAAACTCATCCCCTATAAAAAGGAGATGCATGTAACGTTTTTACACAATAAGTTGGTGAATAAAATTGAGTTTTTAGCTTTGCTAAAATTCGTGAATTAACTCCTTGAGTTGTTCAAAGCCTTGAAGAGTTATTTAACTGTTCATTGTAGTTAATCCCCTTTAGCGTGACCTATAGGAGATTACACCAATTGTTCTTTATTTAAAGAGCAGGCCTAATTAACTTGTTTAACTGATTGAATTTTCATAGGTTAAATTAAGTTCATTAGTAATAAAACGTGAAGTTTTGATTTACTCAATTCCTAGCGTTTTTCCTTTGATTTCGTTCCATCCAATTTTGTGTTCTTGTTGTGGATTATCTTGGTAAGAGCAACACGGTCCTATAGCTTGTGTGGGAGATTCGAATTTGGTCCAGGAGTTGGAGCCTCGGTCATACAACATTCGCATCAATTGGTATCAGAGCACAAGTTGTTGCCCAAGAAAATTCAGGTTAATCCGTTTTCAATTCTTCCGCAAAATTTCTGTTCTTGTTGCGTCAATTCTGCCCGTTTTTTTGTGTCAATTTTCTGCAATTTTGCTGGCATCTTTCTTGCTGTTATTTGGTGTTCTTCTTGCTGTCCAAAGTCGATACATATTCACCCATTAAAATCACCAAAATCGCATGCAACAAATCTTTCACAATCTGCCCGAATATGTTCATTGTTGTGTCGTCTGAATTCTGCTCTTTTTGACGTCGTTACTGCCATAATTTTTGCTCATTCTTTTCTGCCATTTTTTTTGTGTCTTAATTGCTGTCTTAATTCGTGCTTAATTCAGTCCTTAATTCTGTCCAAAATCGCATGAACATTGAGTCAATACATTCTGCCCGAAATCGTCTAAATTGAGTCTATCTTCTTTTGCGATTTTTGTGTTGTTTCTTGCTGTTTCTTGTTGCGTCTTCTTGCTGTCTTTTGGTGTTAAATTCTGCACTCTTTTGTCATAATCATAGTGTAGGATTCTTGAAGTTTTCTTTGCTGTTTTCACGTCATAACATTGTTAGGGTTTCGTGTGTCAAACTAGGGTTTCATAACTAGGGTTTCTAGGTCAAGTTTTCATAACTTTCTTGATTCTTATCCGTTTCTTGATTTTCTTTTTGCGTTTGATTCTTTATCTTGTCCACCATATATTGAGTTTTGATCAAACTTTTACTCCACTCGAAAAAGATAAGTTCTTGATAACTTTCTTGAACTTCTTGATTTTCTTGAAAACTCAAAGTGGTCAAAATTGAATTCTTGAGTTGGATTCTTGATCTTTGTCTTGAATCTTGATATTCTTGTTAAAGTGGCACATCCGAATTCATTGTCCTTGGTGAGTTAATAAAGTTTGAAGTTTTTAAGGTTGTTAAGACAAGAAGACAAAACATTCTTAAACCTAAATCCTAGGTTGTTGTCTTCAAACCTTAATTTTTGTGGTGTTTAAGGTTCTTGTTCGAACCTAGTATTTTGATTGGTCCAAGGTTTATGTTCAAACCTTAAAAGTGTAATTTTGTCCTTTGTTGTCCGAAGTTAAAAAAACAAAAAAAATAAAAAATAAAAAAAAAATAGTCGGACTTTATTTATTGTTATTATTTTCTGTTATTTAATTATTTAATTTATTTTTGAAAAGAACACATTGTTCTTAACTTGTTTCTTGAAAACCACCTTGGATTAAAAGTGCCATAACTTTTTCAATACAACTCGGAATTAGTTGATTCAAAAACCAATCTCTTTGTTTTGAAATCTAGTTTCTGAATTTCTTAGTTTCTGGTGGTAAATCAAATTATAACTTTCACGTGTTCTAAACACTCTTGACGTGATTTCTTGTTACATCTCTTGATTTGATTTGTGAAAATTTGTGTGTGGAACTTGCTGATTGAGATCTTGTTATTAAAGTAATTGAACTTTGGTGAATCTTAATAACCCCACATATTCATTAATTGAGAGTAGTAGCTAGGTTAAACAAGAGAGAACACTACCCAAAAAGAGAGGAGAGTACCTACTACCTATAGTGAGGAACCCGAGAGGTATATCTATATATTTTCTTGTGTTTTCTTTGCTAACTTGCAGGTACTAATGGAGGAAGGTGATAAAACTCCTAAAGGTTCTAAACCTATTACCGATGCTCAACAAAAGTTTGCTAATGAAGTACTCTTTGATATGCTTCAAAAACTCACTCTTCGACTTGATAACATTGAGTCATCAACTAAAAGCACTACCGAAAGGAAGCTTAAATTTGAGGAGCATGATGATTTCGATGATGAAAATGATGAGGAAAAAGATGAGGAATATACGAGCTCTTCTAAAGGTGATAAGTCTAAAGTTTCCATTGAATCTGTTAAACTCACCATCTCTACTTTTCATGGTAAATCAGATCCCGAAGCTTTCTTTGATTGGGTTCGAGATTTGGAACACTATTTTGAAGGTAATGATGTCCCCGAGAAAAGGCAATATCGAATTGCTTTTATGCATCTTAAAGACTATGCTAGTCTTTGGTGGGATCAAGTTGTTCGTTCTAGGAGACAAGATGGTGAAAGGCCAGTTAAGACTTGGACTCAAATGAAGGCAATCATGAGAAAGAAGTATGTTCCTTCACACTTTAATAGAGAGCTCAACCGAAAATTGCATACTCTTGTGCAAGGTAGCCGAACAGTTGAAGATTACTATCATGAGATGGAATCTTTGATGATTAAAGCCAATATTCAAGAAGACCCCGACACAACCATTGAGAGATTTCTTAGAGGTATGAATCCCGAATTGGCTTATCAAGTTGATCTTCAAAGTTACATTGATATTAATGAACTTGTTCACAAAGCTATCAAAATTGAGAAGCATATGAAGGGTAAAGGGCGAAATTTTCAACAACCATTGCCGCCTTGGAGGAGAGATCAAAAGCCGACTTTTACACCTCCACCAAAACCGAAAGTTTTCAACCAAAATCAGCCTTCAAACACTTCAAGTAATGCTCCCAAAACAGTCCGCAACCTTGCTGAATCTTCAACTAAGGTGACGCCTAAACCAAATGAAAGATTGAGGGACATTAGATGTTACAAGTGTCAAGGTTATGGCCATTATCAAAGTGACTGCCCAACCAAAAAGTTGATGATAATTCGTGATAATGGAGAGGTTGACAGTGATGAAGAATGTGCCGACATGCCACCACTTGAAGAGAAGTACAAAGTGATGAAGATAGTGAAGATTCTTATTTACAATGTTGGTGATTTCTCATTGGTTACTCGCCGAGTCTTGAATGCACAACCACGAGTTGAAGATGATTTGTCTCAAAGGGAAAACATCTTTCACGCTAGATGCATGGTTCAAGGTAAGACTTGTAGCTTGATTATTGATAGTGGAAGTTGTACCAATGTGGCAAGCACATTAATTGTTAAGAAGCTTAACTTGACTTGCATGAAACATCCAAATCCATATAAGCTTCAATGGCTTAATAACACTGCCGAGAGTAAGGTGACTAAACAAGTTAAATTTTCTATGTCCATTGGAAAGTATGTTGATGATATTGTTTGTGATGTTGTACCAATGGAAGCTAGTCACATATTACTTGGTCGTCCATGGCAATTTGACCGAGATGTTACATATCATGCAAGGAAGAATTATTATTCTTTTGATTATCATGGCCGAAAGTACAATCTAAGGGCTTTGAGTCCGAGCCAAGCTTTTGAAGATCAATCAAGGATTGTGCAATCTTGCCGTGAAATGGAAGCAAAAGAGAAGAAGGAACAAGAAGATAAAAAGAATGTAACTAGTGTAGGCCGAACCAATGATTCTAAATCTTGTAATAGCCGAAATAGTAGTTCTTCTAAATCTTGTTATTTTGCTTCTAAGAGTGATGTAAAGAGAGCAATACTAGATAGGCATTCATTGTATTTGATGATCCGCAAGGACTTTGTACTTATTGTTGATAGTGATCACCTTGCTTCTTTGCCTAGTGTTGTTTTGTCTCTTTTACAGGAATTCAATGACGTGTTTCCCGAGGACTTACCACACGGATTGCCACCTATTAGAGGTATTGAACATCAAATTGATTTCATACCTGGGGCGCAAATTCCCAACCGTCCTGCATATAGAGCAAATCCTGAGGAAACAAAGGAGTTTCAACGTCAAGTGGATGAACTCCTTGACAAAGGTATTGTACGTGAATCTCTAAGTCCTTGTTCCGTTCCAGTCATTTTAGTTCCTAAAAAGGATGAATCTTGGAGAATGTGTGTTGATTGTCGTGCCATAAATAAAATCACCATTAAGTATAGACATCCAATTCCTAGATTAGATGATATGCTTGATGAATTGTATGGTTCTTCTATTTTCACCAAGATTGATTTAAAAAGTGGCTACTATCAAATTAGAATGAAAGAAGGTGATGAATGGAAAACAGCCTTTAAAACAAAGTATGGATTGTATGAATGGTTAGTCATGCCTTTTGGTCTAACTAATGCACCTAGTACTTTTATGAGGCTCATGAATCACGTTTTTAGGTCTTTCATTGGTAAGTTTGTTGTGGTCTATTTTGATGACATCCTTATTTATAGCAAATCACTTGATGAGCATGTTGAACATTTAAAACAAGTGTTTGTTATATTGCGTGAGAACCGATTGTATGCTAACCTCAAAAAGTGTTCTTTTTGCATGGAATCAATTGTCTTTTTGGGTTATGTTGTTAGTTCTCAAGGTATTTCTGTTGATGAGTCAAAAGTCAAGGCTATTGATGAGTGGCCGAGACCTAAGAATGCTAGTGAAGTTAGGAGTTTTCATGGTTTAGCAAGTTTTTATAGAAGGTTTGTTAAAGACTTTAGTACTATAGCTGCACCTTTGAATGAACTTGTTAAAAAGAACATTACTTTTGAATGGAAACAAGAGCATGAAGACGCCTTCACTAAGTTAAAGTACATGTTGACTCACGCCCCTTTACTTTCATTGCCTAATTTTCATAAAGCTTTTGAGATACACTGTGATGCCTCCGGGATTGGTATCGGTGCTGTTTTGATGCAGGAATCAAGGCCCGTGGCTTACTTTAGTGAAAAGCTTAATGGGGCAGCTTTAAAGTATGCAACTTATGACAAGGAGTTGTATGCTTTGGTAAGGTCATTACAGGTTTGGCAACATTACTTATGGCCTAAAGAGTTTATAATTCATTCTGATCATGAAAGCCTTAAATTCTTAAAGACTCAAGGTAAATTGAATAAGAGGCATGCTAAATGGTTAGAATTTATTGAAACTTTTCCATATGTGATTAAGTATAAATCTGGTCAAGATAATATTGTAGCTGATGCATTGTCTAGACGTTATTCTTTGTTCACCTATATGCATGCTAAGTTACTTGGATTTGATTTGATAAAAGATTTGTACAAAAATGACAATGATTTTTCTGCCGCCTTTAATGATTATGCTTCAAAGCCGAATGGTGACTTTTATTTGCATGATGGTTTCTTATTTCGTAAGGATAAATTGTGCATACCCCTTTGTTCCATTCGTGATTTACTTGTTAAGGAGACCCATGGGGAGGGTTGATGGGGCATTTTGGTATTGCTAAAACACTTGCTGTTTTGAATGAACACTTTTATTGGCCTAACATGATTAAAGATGTGAAAAGTGTTTGTGATAAATGTATTGTGTGTAAACAAGCCAAATCGAAAATTTTGCCTCATGGATTGTATACACCTTTGCCTGTTCCTAGTCATCCTTGGATTGATATTTCTATGGATTTTGTACTTGGATTGCCTAGATCACGCAATGGTAAAGATAGCATATTTGTAGTAGTGGATCGATTTAGTAAAATGGCACATTTTATTGCATGTTCCAAAACTAATGATGCTACACATATTGCTGATTTGTTCTTTAAGGAAGTTGTTAGATTGCATGGCATTCCACAAAGTATTGTTAGTGATAGGGATGTTAAGTTCTTGTCTCACTTTTGGCGTACTTTATGGAATAAGTTAGGCACTAAATTGTTGTTTTCTACTGTTGCACATCCACAAACTGATGGACAAACTGAAGTAGTTAACCGCACTTTGTCTACCTTGCTTCGAGCCATCATTCAAAGAAACTTAAAGAATTGGGAAAGTTGTCTTCCACATATTGAGTTTGCATATAATAGAACTTTTCATAGTTCTACATCTTGTTCGCCATTTGAGGTTGTTTATGGTTTCAATCCTTTAACTCCACTTGATATTTTGCCTTTGCCTATTAATGAGTTTGTTAATGTTGAAGGTAAAAAGAAAGCTGAATTTATTAAGGAGTTACATGAAAGGGTTCGAAATACTATTGAA
The DNA here is from genome assembly GCA_016586305.1 of Ophiorrhiza pumila. Lineage (NCBI taxonomy): Eukaryota > Viridiplantae > Streptophyta > Magnoliopsida > Gentianales > Rubiaceae > Ophiorrhiza > Ophiorrhiza pumila. The sequence goes on from BLIW01000010.1 coordinate 19,251,852, forward strand.
AGGCGTAATGAACAATATGCACAACAAGCCAATAGAGGAAGAAAGAGAGTGATTTTCGAACCTGGTGATTGGGTTTGGATTCACTTGAGGAAGGAAAGGTTTCCTGACAAGAGGAAGTCTAAACTTCATCCAAGAGGAGATGGTCCTTTTCGAATTTTGGAAAGGATAGGAGATAATGCATACAAAGTCGAGCTTCCAAGTGAGTATGGCAATGTTTCATCTACATTCAATGTTTCTGATTTATCTTTGTTTGATGTAGGTGATTCGAGGACGAATCTTTTCGAGGAGGGAGGGAATGATAGCAATCCATCCACATCCTTGGTGCCAAAGCCGAGCTTAGATGATCCCTTGAAGAATCTTGATGGACCAATGACAAGATCAAGGAGCAAAAGGATGAAAGAAGCTTTGCACACTTTGTTGTCATCACACTTTGGTGACTTGGAGGCCGAGATGTGCACATCATCTCATCATGGTGTTCTTTGGCATGTTTCTTCAATTACCATTCAAGAAGAAGTTCCTCAAAGATCTACATTGGAGCTTAAGGAAATTCCACATTAAAGAAGCAACCTAAGGCCGAGAAGAATTTAAGTCCAAGAAAGGCGTGTCTTTGGGCTTCATTAGGTGGTTCACGCCCTTTAATTACTTTAGGGTTTTATTTTGTTGTTAATTAATTAAGTCCAAAACACTTAATGTGGGCTTTAATTAATTGGTAGTTTAATAAATTACTTGGCCCAATTATCTTGCATGATAATGGCAAGTAAAGCAAATCCTTTTTGGACAAGGATTTGGTAGTTAGTTGTAGTTTCCTTTTCCAATTTGGAAAGTTGATTAGTTTAGGAAACAAGAAGCCAAAACACGTTTTGCTTCTTCATTAAAAACTGTCTAACCTAATCCTTTTACAACTTGGATTAGTTAGTTAGCTAGTTTGTTAAGAAGTCAAGTTGTACTTTGCAACTACTAGGGTTTATTTCCTTTTCCTTCTTGGCATGGCCGAAACTCATCCCCTATAAAAAGGAGATGCATGTAACGTTTTTACACAATAAGTTGGTGAATAAAATTGAGTTTTTAGCTTTGCTAAAATTCGTGAATTAACTCCTTGAGTTGTTCAAAGCCTTGAAGAGTTATTTAACTGTTCATTGTAGTTAATCCCCTTTAGCGTGACCTATAGGAGATTACACCAATTGTTCTTTATTTAAAGAGCAGGCCTAATTAACTTGTTTAACTGATTGAATTTTCATAGGTTAAATTAAGTTCATTAGTAATAAAACGTGAAGTTTTGATTTACTCAATTCCTAGCGTTTTTCCTTTGATTTCGTTCCATCCAATTTTGTGTTCTTGTTGTGGATTATCTTGGTAAGAGCAACACGGTCCTATAGCTTGTGTGGGAGATTCGAATTTGGTCCAGGAGTTGGAGCCTCGGTCATACAACATTCGCATCACAAATAAAGTTGCTCGAGCTATTGCAGCCGCAGCAAATCAAATTAGCAAAGGAAACCTCACGATAGACTTGAAGCAAATGATTACAAAAGAAAGAGCTAGCCTTCCACACATTAAGAGGATTAAGGTAAGAGAATTAAGGGGCTCTAGCTGCTGAAGTTAGGCTGGACTTCCTCTGATTGGGCTCCATCCACTGATGTTAGGCTGGAATTTCCAAGTACGACGGATACTTTTGTTGTAACTTGACTGTGCTTAATTAGCTAAATTTTAAATGAGCTAAGCTAGAAAATAGATAACTAATATGCTCAAAGACTAATGGATGCTCAGCACTCTATGATAAGGGAATTAATTTGATCATGCTTAAATGATAAAGGTACTAATGTCAAAATTGTATACATCCATGCTCTATGGCACACTGGATCACATCTGCTGATATTAGGATATGGTTTCCAAACTTCTTGAAAATACTTTTTGTGAATAGTAGATAAGATATAAGTGCATATTATAGTGATAAATGTGATAGAATATAATAGATAATCAACTGCATGACTTATGTATAGAGGCTCTAAGCTGTAGACCAATTAATGAATGGAACCAACTATGCACCTAGTTATTTTAGAATGCTTCATTTTATGGTTGATTATTTTGTTCAATGGTTCACCTGCTGGTGATTTTTGTAAGGGCATGACATGTGATTGAAGGGTATGTAAAGCCCTAAAGAACCTACAATGTGTAAATGGCATGCTGATAGGTGAATTATATTCATCATAATTAGACCGTTTCATGTACTCTTTGCATAACTCTCACGATTATTTGACACGTTTTGATAGCAATCCGCCCGTGCCAAAGCCAACTGCACATGTTTATCTATTGGAGAATCTTGATGGTCTATTAATGAGATCAAGGAGCAAAAGGACGAAAGAGGCGTTTCAAGCATTATTGGTAACTCATTGTGAAGAGTTGGACGTTTTTGAGGACAAACATGTTTTGTTCCAATCATCTTCAACCAATGTAGCTATTTGGAATATCTCTTCAATCACAATTCATGAAGATGTTTCTAAGAGTTCTACCTTAGAGCTTGAAGAAATGCCACCTTGAAGAGTTTCCATGGATCAATCACATTGAAGACCAAGAAGGCGTGCTTGGGCTTTGCCACCTTTGGATCACACCATTTAAGTAATTTATGGTTTACTTTTAAGTTGTAATAATTAAGTCCATTAACATTTAATTATGGGCTTGAACTTATCATTTAAGTGTCAATTACTTGGCCCAATTATGTTGCATGATAATTAGGAAAGTAATCTCCTATTTTATAGGAGCTTTAGGCGTGTTTTAATTAAGGAAGTAAAACTGTGTTTTGCTTTTTCTTGGATTAGGAAACTAGTTTGTTAGTTGGTTAGTTAGTTAAGAAGTCAAGTTGTACTTTGCTTCTATTAGGGTTTTATTGTTTCCTATTCTTGTCATGGCCGAAAATACTGCTATATAAAGGAAGGCCTTTAATGTGATGTGAGATGACCTAGGAAAGATCCTTGATCACACGATTTTCCACACACTTTAGACCGTTGTACACCAAATTCACAAACAAGACTTAAATTCAAACACAATGCGAAATTGAAAAAAAATGAGAAGGAATGATTGAAGCAACCAAACCCCAACATTAACACAAAAAGAATAAGCTCAACTAATGTAAATCAAAAGTTAAACCTATCAGTTTGGCGTGTTCTATAAATTTAGAACGGGTAAGCTCACCTAAAGTTTCTCACTATAGGTTTCGCGGGCCTTATGTTCATTCAACTAAACTGAGAAGAATAATTCACGTCTTACAACTTTTCAAGGCTGTAAATTTCTTTTTAGCAAAGCTAAACTTTATCAAAATTCATATATGTAAAAAACGTGTAAAGGCTGCCTTTTTATAGGCTACAAAAAGTGTTGATGATTGGTATTTTTCCAATGTGGGATAATTGCCAATCATGTTTCCTAGTCATACTAAAAGAACAAAAACCACACGTTTTTGGCCTTCTAGAAAACACGTTAAAGGCTCCTAAAATTTAGGGAATTACTTTCCTAAATTTTCCTAAAAAGTAGGAGATTACTTTCCTAAACTCTTAAGAAGGAAAAACCAATTTGACTTCTTAAGTTTCCTAAACTTTTACTTGCCATTATCATGCAAGATAATTGGACCAAATAATCTTTATTAAAACCGAAATTCCAAGCCCAATAATTAATAAAATTAAAACGTCAATTGGGCATAAAATTACATAAAATAAATCCATAAATTAACCCAAGAAGTGGCGTGATCCAAATCACAAAGTCCAAGCACGCCTCTTGGTCTTCTTACGGCCTTAAGCAAATCCTTCAAGGTGGATCATGAATTCTTATTGAAGAATTATGCCAAATAACTTCATGTGAATGAGATGTTGTTGCAAGATCTTCCTCAAGTCCTTCACAAGTGGACATTAACAATGAATGCAAGGCTGCCTTCATCTTTGATCTCCTTAATCTTGATGGTCCAATGACAAGATTAAGTAGATCAAAGATGAAGGCAGCCTTGCATTCATTGTTAATGTCCACTTGTGAAGGACTTGAGGAAGATCTTGCAACAACATCTCATTCACATGAAGTTATTTGGCATAATTCTTCAATTTCAATTCTTGATCCACCTTGAAGGATTTGCTTAAGGCAGAGAGAAGACCAAGAGGCGTGCTTGGACTTTGTGATTTGGATCATGCCACTTCTTGGATTAATTTAGGGATTTATTTTATGTAATTTTAAGCCCAATTGACGTTTTAATGTTATTAATTATTGGCCTTGGAATTTCAGTTTTAATAAAAATTACTTGTTCCAATTATCTTGCATGATAATGGCAAGTAAAAGTTTAGGAAACTTAAGAAGTCAAATTGGTTTTTGCTTCTTAAGATTTTAGGAAAGTAATCTCCTACTTTTTAGGAAAATTTAGGAAAGTAATTCCCTAAATTTTAGGAGTCTTTAGCGTGTTTTCTAGAAGGCCAAAAATGTGTGGTTTTTGTTCTTTTAGTAGGATTAGGAAACATGATTGGCAATTATCCCATATTGGAAAAATACCAATCATCAACACTTTTTGTAGCCTATAAAAAGGCAGCCTTTACACGTTTTTTACATATATGAATTTTGATAAAGTTTAGCTTAGCTAAAAAGAAATTTACAGCCTTGAAAAGTTGTAAGACGTGAATTATTCTTCTAAGTTTAGTTGAATGTTCATAAGGCCCGTGAAATCTATAGTGAGGAACTTTAGGTGAGCTTACCCGTTCTAGATTTATAGAACATGCCAAACTGATAGGTTTAACTTTTGATTTACATTAGTTGTGCTGATTCTTTTTGTGTTAACGTTGGGGTTTGGTTGCTTCAATCATTTCTTCTTTTTTTTATTCAATTCCGCATTGTGTTTGAATTTGAGTCTTGTTCGTGAATTTGGTGTACAACAGTCTAAAGTGTGTGGAAAATCGTCTGATCAAGGATCTTTCCTATGTCATCTCGCATCAATTGGTATCATAACGTTTTTTTATGATATAGAAGAATTTCAGATTTTTGCTTTGCAAAATAGTTGAACACTTTGTGTTTGCAAAACCTTGACTTCAATTAAGTTGAATTGAATTCATTAAAACCCGAGATCCTTTAGCGTGACCTATAGGAGATCCTTCAAGTTCTTGATTTCAAGAACATCTCAAACCATCTAGTTTAGTCCATGATTTACATAGGCTGAATTATTTGTTTGTAAAGACGTGAGGGTTCGATTGGTTTCCATCCAATTTTCACGTTTCCCTTGACTTCAATTCTGTGTAGTTTTTGTTCTTGTTTGTTTGTTGTCTTTTCCGCAACTTTGCATGGTTTGTTCATGAATTTCTTGATAACAACGATCCAAAGTATTGTGAGTACGTGGTAGTTCAGGATTCAAGCCTTGACGTCCGCATCAAAGTGGTATCAGAGCATCGGGTTGTTACTTCCAAATTCAAGTTATCCGTGTCTTGTTTGTTCTTTCCGTTTCTTGCTGTTTTGTCATTCTTGTTGCTACTGTTTTTGCGTCATTGTATTTCTGTTCGTGAGTCCATTGTGTTGCTGCAATACATGTTATAATTCTGCCCTTTAAAATTCGTATCTTTGTGCGGAATTTATATCACAATTCATAGCTAATTTTTGCGCCAAAATCCTTATTTTGTGGCTGTTTTGCGTTAAAACTTGCTGTGTCTTGTTGCCGTTTTTGTTTAATCTTTCTTGAGTCCTGTTCTTGTCTCAGTTCTGCCGTTTATGTGTCTAGCATGGTGCTAAAATCAATTCGAAATTGTAAGCTCAAAATCATATTTCAAATCCGCCTCAACTAGGGTTAGGGTTTCAAATTTTGGAAGTTTCTTGTTTTGAGTCCGATTTCAATAATTTTTTTGCCATTGTGTTGCTATCGTGTTTATCTTCATAATTCTTTTAGTCAAGTTTTATCTTGAGTCAAAAAGATTAATTCTTGATCAAGTTCTTGAACTTCTTGAAATTCTTGAAATTTAAGATTGTTAAATTCCGAATCTAAGTGCATATCTTCGATCTATGTCTTGAATCTTGAAGATTGCTTCTTTTGGCATTGTGAAATTCCATCTACTTGGTGAGATCTTGAGACATATTTGTTGCTGAATTTAAGAGCTTGTTGTCTGAAATTTTTTAAAAAAACAGTCGACGTCAAAAAAAAAAAGAGTTGTTGACTTTTATTAATCAAAAAAAAAAAGATAAGACCAAGTAAAATACAGCCCAAAGGCTATTGGTCCAATTCAATTATAGAAAGTGGGACAAAGGGAAAGCAAAATTCGTTTTGACAACTTGTTTCCTAAAAGGTTCTATTCCTTTTTCCTAAAAAGTTAACCAAGATTACTTTTGCCATAACTTCTTCAATATAGATCGGAATTACGTGATTCGAATTGTCATCTTCTTATTTTTCGTCCGAGTTTCTGTTTGAGTTAGTTTTATAAACTGAATCAAAATACACCCTTCACGAATCCTAAATATTTTTGGCGGTTTCTTCACTAAAAATTCTAATTAATTTAACTTGTGTACATTATGTTGCATTGAACTTTTGGTTTCTTGTGTTCTAAAAATTAACGTAAGTTGTTGGATTATTAGTTTAGTTGATTAATCATTAAAGAGTGTAGCATATAGGGTATTCGAAAAAGGAGTAAAGCTACCAAAAAGAGAGTGAGAGTACCTACTTTCCAAAGTGAGAACCCGTGAGGATTATATATATATTTTTCTTGCATTTTCTTCACTAACCTTATAGGTACCAATGGAGGAAGGTGATAAACAAGCCACCCAAGCCGAACAAAAATACGCCAATGAGGTACTTTTTAAGATGATTCAAAAGATGCAACTCCAAATTGATAACATGGGTTCGGCATCTAATAGTTCCGCCCCACGAAAGATCCAATATGAAGATGATGCATCCAATGATGAGGATGAGGAGGAGGAGTTTTCGGAATCTTCTAAAAAGGGTAAACAGTCCGACCTTGCTGTTGGTTATATTAAACTAATCATACCTACTTTTCATGGAAAGGCAGATCTCAAAGCATATTTTGATTGGGTCGGAGATCTAGATCACTTCTTTGAACGCAATGATTACCCTGAGGATAAAAGGTACCGCCTAGCCTTCATGCATCTCAAAGATTATGCTAGTTTATGGTGGGATGAGGTAGTTAAAACAAGACTCCAAGATGGTGAGAGACCAATCCGGACTTGGAATCAAATGAAGGTGCTCATGAGAAAGAAGTATGTTTCTTCACATTACAATCGCGAACTCAATCTCAAATTGCATTCACTTGTGCAAGGAAGTAGAACAGTGGAGGTGTATTATCATGAGATAGAGGCCCTTATGATAAAGGCCAATGTTCAAGAAGATCCCAACTCAACCATTGAGATGTTTCTTTCAGGTATGAGTTCCGAACTAGCTTACCATTTTGATCTTCAAATTTTTGTTGATATTAATGAGTTAGTTCATAAAGCAATTAAGATCGAAAAGCATCTCCAGTCCAAGGGGTGATTCACACAACCATCACCGCCATAGAAGAGAGATCTCAAACTGAACTCAATGCCTTTCACTCCACCAACAAAGCCGATGCAGTTCACACCAAGTCAGCCTTCAAACACACCGAGTAATGCTCCTAAAATAGTCTGCAATGTTGTTGAATCTTCCTCAACACCGGCGCCAAAATCGAATGAAAGATTGAGGGATATTAGATGTTTTAAGTGTCAAAGTTATGGCCACTACTAATCTGATTGTCCTACTAGTAAGATGATGGTTATTCTTGACAATGGAGAAGTGGAAAGTGATGAGGAATGTGCTGATATGCCCGAACTTGAGGAGAAATATGCAAGTGAAAGTAGTGAAGATCTTTAAGCTTATAAGGTTGGTGATTTTTGTTTAGTCTCACGTCGAGTACTTAATGCTAATCCACATGTTGATGAAGATTTGATCCATCGTGAAAACATCTTTCACACACGTTGCATGGTTCAAAATAAAATTTGCACTGTTATTGTTGATAGTGGAAGTTGTACAAATGTGGCGAGTACTTTACTTGTAAATAAGCTGAATTTGTCTTGCATGAAATATCCAAAGCCATATAGACTTCAATAGCTTAATAATTCAGTTGAGACTAGAGTAACCAACCAAGTGAAATTTTCGTTCACCATTGAAAAGTATGTTGATAAAATTTTGTGTGATGTGGTTCCAATGGAAGCTGCTCATATATTACTTGGAAGACCTTGGCAATTTGATAGAGATGTTGTGTATCATGCCAAGAAGAACTTTTACCATTTTTCGCACCAAGGTAAAAAGTTTAATTTGAGAGCCTTAAGTCTAACTGAAGTCTTTGAAGACCAAGCAAAGATTACTAAGGCCTATGGTGCAATGCGTGAAGCAAAAGCAAAGAAAGATCAAGAGACACCAACGAATGTAACTAGCATAGGGCGAAACATTGTAACTAGAAATAGTGATAGTGATAGTCTAGAGTTAGTTAAGACAAAATCTTGTTGTTCTGCATCCATGAGTGATTTAAAGAGAGCAATACTAGATAGGCAACCATTGTACTTGATATATCAAAAGGATGTACTTATCATTGATAGTGATCACCTTTCTTCTTTGCCTAGTGTTGTTTTGTCTCTTTCACGGGAATATGGAGATGTGTTTCCTGAGGATTTACCAATAGGTTTACCACCTATTCGAGGTATTGAGCACCAAATTAACTTTGTGCCAGGCGCTCAAATTCCAAATCGTCCAGCTTATAGAGCTAACCCTGATGAAACAAAAGAGATTCAACTTCAAGTGGATGAACTCATTGACAAAGGTATTGTGCACTAATCTCTTAGTCCATCTTCGGTTCCTGTTATTTTAGTCCATAAAAAGGATGAGTCTTGGAGAGTGTGTGTTGATTTTTGAGCCATCAATAAAATCACTGTTAAGTATAGACATCCAATTCCTAGATTAGATGATATGCTTGATGAATTGTATGGTTCGTGTATTTTCTCCAAGATTGATTTAAAAATTGGCTACTATCAAATTCGAATGAAAGAGGGTGATGAATGGAAAACCGCCTTTAAAAGAAAGTATGATTTGTATGAATGGTTATTCATGCCTTTTGGTTTAACTAATGCACCTACTACTTTTATGAGGCTAATGAATCATGTTTTTTGAATTTTCATTGGAAAATTTTTTGTGGTCTATTTTGATGACATCCTTATTTATAGCAAATCACTTGATGAACATATTAAAAATCTTAGGCAAGTATTTGTTGTTTTACGTGAGAACAAGTTGTATGCTAACCTTAAAAAGTTTTTTTTTTGCATGGAATCAATTATCTTTTTAGGTTATGTTGTTTGTTCTCACGGAATTTATGTGGATGAGTCAAAAGTCAAGGCAATAGGATTGGCCGAAACCTAAGAATGTGATGCGAATGGTTGGCCGAGGCTCCAACTCCTGGACCAAATTCGATCTCCACAAGCAAAGGATCGTGCTGCACAAAGGTTATTCCAAGAACACAAACAATAGCAATTCGGGTGGAAGAAGATTCAAGGTGAAAAACGCAAGTATTGAGGATAAATCAAACCCCACGTTTTTAATACAAAAGAACTTAATTTAACTTATGAAAATTCAATTAGTTAAACAAGTTAATTTGGCCTACTCTTTAAATAAAGAACAATGGTGAAGTCACCTATAGGTCACGCTAAAGGTAAGCTTCTACAATGGACAATTAAATAATTCTCCAAGGCTTTGGACAACTCAAAGAGTTAATCTCAATTTTTAGCAAGCTAAAAACTTTCTTTCATTCATCAACTTCATGTGTTAAAAACGTTACAAGCTTCTCTTTAAATAGAGATGAGTTTCGGCCATGCTTAATGAATAAAGGAAATAAAACCCTAGTAGTTGTAAAATACAACTTGACTTCTAAACTAACTAACTTTCCAAATTGGAATAGGAAACTAACAACTAACAAACTAATCCTTTTCCAAAAAGGATTAAGGAAAACGTTTCAAAGGTGGCCAAATCCAATTTGACTTCCTTTGTTTCCTAAACTTTTACTTGCCATTATCAAGCAAGATAATTGGGCCAAGTAATTTATTAAACTACCAATTAATTAAAGCCCACATTAAGTGTTTTGGACTTAATTAATTAACAACAAAATAAAACACTAAATTACTTAAATGGCGTGATCCATATCAAGCCCAAATACACGCCTCTTCATGGACTTGAACTCTCGGCCTTTGCAAGCTTCTTCAAGGTGGAATTTCCTTAAGCTCCAATGTAGAACTTTGAGGAACATCTTCATGAATTGTGATTGAAGAAACATGCCAAAGAACTCCATGATGAGATGATAGAGAAGTCTCGGCCTCCAAGTCTTCAAAGTGTGATGACAACAAAGTGTGCAAAGCTTCTTTCATCCTTTTGCTCCTTGATCTCGTCATTAGTCCATCAAGATTCTTCAAGGGATCATGGAAACTCAGCTTTGGCACCAAGGATGTGGATGGATTGCTATCATTCCCTCCCTCCTCGAAAAGATTCGTCCTCGAATCACCTACATCAAACAAAGATAAATCAGAAACATTGAATGTAGATGAAACATTGCCATACTCACTTGGAAGCTCGATTTTGTAAGCATTATCTCCAATCCTTTCCAAAACACGAAAAGGACCATATCCTCTTGGATGAAGTTTAGATTTCCTCTTTTCAGGAAACCTTTCCTTCCTCAAGTGAATCCAAACCCAATCACCAGGTTCGAAAATCATTCTCTTTCTTCCTTTATTGGCTTGCTGTGCATATTGTTCATTACGCCTTTCAATGGTATTTCGAACCCTTTCATGTAACCCCTTAATAAATTCAGCTTTCTTTTTACCTTCAACATTAACAAACTCATTAATAGGCAAAGACAAATATCAAGTGGAGTCAAAGGATTGAAACCATATACTATCTCAAATGGTGAACAAGATGTCGAACTATGAAAAGTTCTATTATATGCAAACTCAATATGTGGAAGACAACTTTCCCAATTCTTTAAGTTTCTTTGGATGATGGATCGAAGTAAGGTAGATAAAGTGCTGTTAACTACTTCAGTTTGTCCATCAGTTTGTGGATGTGCAACAGTAGAAAACAACAATTTAGTGCCTAACTTATTCCATAAAGTACGCCAAAAGTGAGACAAGAACTTAACATCCCTATCACTAACAATACTTTGTGGAATGCCATGCAATCTAACAATTTCCTTAAAGAACAAATCAGCAATATGTGTAGCATCATTAGTTTTGGAACATGCAATAAAATGTGCCATTTTACTAAAACGATCCACTAATACAAATATGCTATCTTTACCATTGCGCGATCTAGGCAATCCAAGAACAAAGTCCATAGAAATATCAACCTAAGGATGACTAGGAACAGGCAAAGGTGTATACAATCCATGAGGCAAAATTTTCGATTTGGCTTGTTTACACACAATACATTTATCACAAACACTTTTCACATCTTTAATCATGTTAGGCCAATAAAAGTGTTCATTCAAAATAGTAAGTGTTTTAGCAATTCCAAAATGCCCCATTAACCCTCCCCCATGGGTTTCCTTAACAAGTAAATCACGAATGGAACAAAGGGGTATGCACAATTTATCCTTTCTAAACAAGAAACCATCATGCAAGTAGTAGTCACCATTCGGTTTTGAAACACAATCACTAAAGGCGGCAGCAAAATCATGATCATCTTTGTACAAATCTTTTATCAATTCAAATCCAAGTAACTTAGCATGCATATAGGTGAACAATGAATAACGCCTAGATAATGCATCAGCTACAATGTTTTCTTGACCAGATTTATACTTAATCACATATGGAAAAGTTTCAATAAATTCTAACCATTTAGCATGCCTCTTATTCAACTTACCTTGAGTTTTCAAGAATTTAAGGCTTTCATGATCAGAATGAATTATAAACTATTTAGGCCATAAGTAATGTTGCCAAACCTGTAATGACCTTACCAAAGCATACAACTCCTTGTCATAAGTTGCATACTTTAAAGCTGCCCCATTAAGCTTTTCACTAAAGTAAGCCACGGGGTCTTGATTCCTGCATCAAAACAGCACCAATACCAATCCCGGAGGCATCACAGTGTATCTCAAAAGCTTTATGAAAATTAGGCAATGCAAGTAAAGGGGCGTGAGTCAACATATATTTTAGTTTAGTAAAGGCGGTTTCATGCTCATCTTTCCATTCAAAAGTAATGTTCTTTTTAACAAGTTCATTCAAAGGTGCAGCTATAGAACTAAAGTCTTTAACAAACCTTCTATAAAAACTTGCTAAGCCATGAAAACTCCTAACTTCACTAGCACTCTTAGGTCTCGGCCACTCCTCAATAGCCTTGACTTTTGACTCATCAACAGAAATACCATGAGAACTAACAACATAACCCAAAAAGACAATTGATTCCATGCAAAAAGAACACTTTTTGAGGTTAGCATACAATCGGTTCTCACGTAATATAACAAACACTTGTTTTAAATGTTCAACATGCTCCTCAAGTGATTTGCTATAAATAAGGATGTCATCAAAATAGACCACAACAAATTTACCAATGAAAGACCTAAACACGTGATTCATTAGCCTCTTAAAAGTACTAGGTGCATTAGTTAGACCAAAAGGCATGACTAACCATTCATACAAACCATACTTTGTATTAAAGGCTGTTTTCCATTCATCACATTCTTTCATTCTAATTTGATAGTAGCCACTTTTTAAATCAATCTTGGTGAAAATACACGAACCATACAATTTATCAAGCATATAATCTAATTTAGGAATTGGATGTCTATACTTAATGGTGATTTTGTTTATGGCACGACAATCAACACACATTCTCCAAGATTCATCCTTTTTAGGAACTAATATGACAGGAACAGCACAAGGACTTAGAGATTCATGCACAATACCTTTGTCAAGGAGTTCATCCACTTGACGTTGAATCTCTTTTGTTTCCTTAAGATTGGCTCTATAAGTTGGACGATTTGGAATTTGTGCACCAGGAATGAAATCAATTTGATGTTCAATTCCTCTTAGAGGCGGCAATCCAATGGGTAAGTCCTCGGGAAACACATATTTATATTCCTGCAAAAGAGAGTAAACAACACTAGGCAAAGAAGCAAGGTGATCACTATCAATAATAAGTACAAAATCCTTGCGGATCATCAAATACAATGATTGCCTATCTAGTATTGCTCTCTTAACATCACTCTTAGAAGCAAAATAACAAGATTTAGAAGGAACACTATTTCGGCTATTACAAGATTTAGAATCAATGCTTCGGCCTACACTAGTTACATTCTTTTTATCTTCTTATTCTTTCTTCTCCTTTGCTTTCATCTCATGACAAGATTGTACAATCCTTGATTGATCTTCATAAGCTTGGCTCGGACTCAAGGACCTAAGATTGTACTTTCGGCCATGGTACTCAAAAGAATAATAATTCTTCCTTGCATGATATATAACATCTCGGTCAAATTGCCATGGACGACCAAGTAATATGTGACTAGTTTCCATTGGTACAACATCACACACAATATCATCAACATACTTTCCAATGGTTAGAGAAAATTTAACTTTTTAGTCACCTTACTCTCGGCAGTGTTATTAAGCCATTGAAGCTTATATGGATTTGGATGTTTCATGCAAGTCAAGTTTAGCTTCTTAACAAATAATGTGCTTGCCACATTTGTACAACTACCACTATCAACAATCACACTACAAATTTTACCTTGAACCATGCATCTAGCGTGAAATATATTTTCCCTTTGATACAAATCATCTTCAATTAGTGGTTGTGCACTCAAGACTCGGCGAGTAACTAAAGAGAATTCACCAACATCATATGTAGTAAGATCTTCACTATCTTCCTCACTTTGGTACTTCTCTTCAAGTGGTGGCATGTTGGCACATTCTTCATCACTTTCAACCTCTCCATTTTCACGAATTATCATCAATTTTCTGGATGGGCAGTCACTTTGATAATGGCCATAACCTTGACACTTATAACATCTAATGTCCCTCAATCTCTCATTCGGTTTGGGAGTTGTTTTGGCTGAAGATTCAGCAAGTTGGCGGACTGTTTTGGGAGCATTATTTGAAGTGTTTTGAGGCTGATTTTGGGTGAAGACTTTCGGCTATTGTGGAGGGGTGAAATTCGGTTTTTGATCTCTCCTCCAAGGCGGCAATGGTTGTTAGAAATTTCGCCCTTTACCTTTCATATGCTTCTCAATTTTGATAGCTTTGTGAACAAGTTCATTAATATCAATGTAACTTTGAAGATCAACTTGATAAGCCAATTCGGAATTCATACCTCTAAGGAATCTCTCAATGGTTGTGTCGGGGTCTTCATGAATATTGGCTTTTATCATCAAAGCTTCTATCTCATGGTAATAATCTTCAACTGTTCGGCTACCTTGCACAAGGGTATGCAATTTTCGGTTGAGCTCTCTATTATAATGTGAGGGTACATCCTTTTTCCTCATGATTGCCTTCATTTGATTCCAAGTTTTGACCGGCCTTTCACCATCTTGTCTTCTAGCTCGAACAACTTGATCCCACCAAAAACTAGCATAATCTTTAAGGTGCATAAAAGCAATTCGGTATTGCTTTTTCTCGGGGACATCATTACCTTCAAAGAAGTGTTCTAAATCTCGAACCCAATCAAAGAAAGCTTCGGGATCTTATTTGCCATGAAAGGTAGAGATGGTGAGTTTAACAGACTCAATGGAAACTTTAGACTTTTCACCTTTTGAAGAGCTCGTGCACTCCTCCTCTTTTTCCTCATCATTATCATCATCGGATTCATCATGATCTTCAAACTTAAACTTTCTTGCGGCGGAGCTTTTTGTAGATGACTCCAAATTATCAAGACGAAGATTGATCTTTTGAAGCATGTTGAATAGGACCTCATTGGCGAACTTCTGTCCGGCCTCGGTGATTGGTTTACCACCTTTTTGTTCCTCCATTGGTACCTGCAAATTAGTAAAGAAAACACAAGAATATATGTATATATACCCCTCGGGTTCCTCACTATTGGGTAGTAGGTACTCTCCACTCTATTTAGGTAGTGTCCTCTCTTGTTTATCCTAGCTAGAACTTTCAATTAATGAATGTGTTGGGATGATTAAGACTCACCAAGTTCAATTACTTAAATAGCAAAATCTCAATCAACAAGTTCCACACAAAACTTTCACAAGAAAATTCAAGAGAGTTAACAAAGAAATCACGTCTAAGAAGTTTTGAACACATGTGGGTTACAAACTGATTTACCACTAACAAGCTCAAGAACAATGTGTTCTTCAACTAAAATTAAATAATTAAAGAAAAAAATAAATAACAGAAATAAATAATGCAATGTCCGAATTAATATTTTTTTGTTCTTTTTTTTTTGAATTGACTGTTTTTTTTATACGGTCTTTTGTTTTTTTATTTTTTTTTTGTTCGGACAACTACAAGACAAAAGCAAACTTTTAAGGTTTTGAACACTGACCTTGGACAAACAAAAACTACTAGGTTCGGACAAGAACCTTAAACAATGCGAACTTTAAGGTTTTAAGACAAGAACCTAGTACAAAGTACTTAGGTTTAATGTTTGAAGACAACAACCTAGGATTTAAGGTTTATAATGTTTTGTCTTCTTGTCTTAACCTTAACAACCTTAAAATTATCAAACTTTAATATCTCACCAAGGAAAAGGAATTTGTATGTGCCACTTTCACAAAATATTCAAGATTTTCAACAAGGATAAAAAATATGGCTCAAGATTCAAATTTGGACAACTTTGGATTTTCAAGAAAATCAAGAAGTTCAAGAAAGTGTTCAAGAACTTGTCTTTTTGAGATGGTGAAAAAGTTTGATCAAAACTCAAGATATGGTAGTCAAGATAAAGAATCTAACACAAAAGAAAGAAAGCAATTCCGATCAAAATCAAGAAAGTTATGAATTTTGGACCGAGAAACCCTAGTTTTTAGACACTAAACCCTAGCAATGTTTTGCGTGAAATCAGCAAAGAAAACTTCAAGAATTCCACAGTATGATGATGAACAAGACAATGCAGAATATTGACATGAAAAACAGCAAGAAACGCAACACAAAAACAGCAAGAAAAAACACACAAATCGCAAAGACGCTAAACAAGGATTTGGGCAGATTTCGGGCAGAATTTCAAGTCAATGTTGCATGTAATTTTTGACAGATTTTGGGACTGAATTAAGCACGAATTTAGACAGCAAATAAGACACTAAAACTGCAGCAAAGAGGACGCAAAAGACTCAGCAGAATGGACGTTAAAAACGGGCAGAAAAGACGCACAAAACAGAAATTTTGCGGAAGAGAAATAAAACGGATTAACCTGAAATTTTTTGGGCAACAACTTGTTCTCTGATACCAATTGATGCGAATGGTTGGCCGAGGCTCCAACTCCTGGACCAAATTCGATCTCCACAAGCAAAGGATCGTGCTGCACAAAGGTTATTCCAAGAACACAAACAATAGCAATTCGGGTGGAAGAAGATTCAAAGGGAAAAACGCAAGTATTGAGGATAAATCAAACCCCACGTTTTTAATACAAAAGAACTTAATTTAACTTATGAAAATTCAATTAGTTAAACAAGTTAATTTGGCCTGCTCTTTAAATAAAGAACAATGGTGAAGTCACCTATAGGTCACGCTAAAGGTAAGCTTCTACAATGGACAATTAAATAATTCTCCAAGGCTTTGGACAACTCAAAGAGTTAATCTCAATTTTTAGCAAGCTAAAAACTTTCTTTCATTCATCAACTTCATGTTTTAAAAACGTTACAAGCTTCTCTTTAAATAGAGATGAGTTTCGGCCATGCTTAATGAATAAAGGAAATAAAACCCTAGTAGTTGTAAAATACAACTTGACTTCTAAACTAACTAACTTTCCAAATTGGAATAGGAAACTGATGCAAACTTATCCAAGGACTCAAGCGTAGGAAACGAAGACCCTTTAAGATGGCACGTCGGCCCTATCACAAGGTCACGAGCGAAGTTGTTCAAAGACACTTTGAATGGATTGGTGTCAACTTGTTGGGAACAATCTCTTCTTTCTTCTTCTAACATCTCAACAAGTCAAGTCCTTTTGATTGAAGTTGAAAATCAAGAATAAGGGTTCCGTATGATCCTACGGAACCCACAGAGGGAAGTATCTTTTCTTTTTATTTATTTCAGTCCAAGTATTTCTGATTTAATGTTATTATTTTTAGTTTAAGTCCAAGTAGTAATTATGTGTTATTTCATTTCAGCCCAAGGAAAAATTCAGATTTGAAGACTTCAGCCCAAGTGGAATGTTTCGGCCATAACTCTTTTCATTTCAAGTCCAAATGGAGTAAAGTCAAAGCTCACTTAAAGTTCAGCCTTTCTAGTATTTCCATGAAAGAAATCAAGCCCAAAAGATCAATAAAAGTCGTCCAAAGGCAGCCTCAAAGTCTCAGCCAAAATCTGTCAAAAAGGGTCCAAATACATTAAATCTTCTCCAAGTCTTCCAAGGTATTAAATGAAGAAGTTTGAAGGTTTTTCTACTAATTAATTTCGTTCAAGGGCTGATTAATTGGTCAAAGAAGTCTTTAAATGAAGTACAATGCATAAAGACAAGTCTTGAAGCTTCTAAGTGGAGAAATGACAAATCTGCCATAGATGAAATCATGGATGACCTATTCTTTGTAGATGAAATGTCAAGGCTGTCCTTGTGACATCATCCATGACATATGCCCTAGAATTCAAGAAGTCTTTATAAGTAGAATGATTTATCTTTGATAGCTTATTAGATAAGTAGTTTAGCCTATTTTAATAAGTACTTGTTCTTATAATTATGCCTATAAATAGGCCACTCATGTAAGCTTTAAAGGCAAGATTTAGATGAATGAAAATTGTGAGTTTTTCAACTCTTAGTTCTTTGATGAACTTATAGAACTTATCAAGTTTTCCAACTTGTGGCGTTCAACACTTATCAATCAACTCTTGGTGTGTTGATTGTGGCGTGAGCATACCAAGGTTCCTAGCTCTAGTAAGTTAGTGGGTCGCGGTTACACCATTCTAGCAACCCTTAGAACGATTGGGCAAACAGTGTTCAAACGCCAACCTTCTGGCGAGATCACATCATTTGGTATCAAAGCCAATATCTACCGGGTTGCCATATCCTTTTTTTATCTTTTGATTTATCCTTTCTTATTCTTGATTCCTCGAAGTCCAAGAATCACGTATTGTAACGGGTCTTGTCACAGGTTCGGCAAGGTTTCTTATTAGTGACTATTGGTACTCCAAGTAGTCGGCTTCTCAATCTACATTCTTTTTGTTGGGTTTCTTGAAATTCAAAGAGTCACATATTGATAACGGGTCTTGTCACAGGTTCGGCAAGGTTTTTATCAGTGGGTTTTGGGGTTTAAGGATTCAATACTTTTTATTCCTTTGAATTATTCCAAAAAAAAAATCGTTCAAAAAAAAACGCAAAAAAAAGAGAAAAAAAAAACAAAGATTAAAAGAAAAAAAAGACGAAAAGTCAAGTTTCATCTCTTTGTACTAAGCTAACTTGTTTACATTTGATCCAGGAAGCAAGTTTGGAAGCCAAGACTTCAAAATTCTCTCGGCTTGAATTCTTCTCTATCTTTTTTTTTTAACAGGGTTGTTTGATAAGTTTTGAATTCCTCAAGGCCATGATTGTCTTCATTAGTTTTGATAAGAACTTTGAGAAGAAAAAAGAGTGGTAAAAGGCAGTGTGGTGAGACTAGTTAGAGGGAAAAAAGCATATCTTTGTGATACATGGAGGAAGTGTGACACTCTATTGAGTGAAAATACGCGAGGGAGTGAGTGAGGAACTAACTTTTGTTTTGTGCAGATTTGAAAGATGTCTCAAGATCAAGAACACGAGGAGTTTTTCAACAACCAAATCTTCAAATCCAAGCCATGATGGATAAAATGAGGCGATTGATGAGAAATGAATTTGACCAGGTCCATGAAAGATTAGATCGAGTGGAAGGCTCACAAAAGTCTCAGTCTCATCAAGATCAAGACGACGTCGACGATGATGACAGAAGGAATGAATCAAGGGGTTCTGAAAATGATAGGAGACCAGCGTGGAGAAGGCCACGAGAGGACAACAATTTGAGTTCCATAAAAATGAAATTCCATCCTTCCAGGGAAGTCAGATCCTGAGGCATACATCGAATGGAGAGAAAAGATGGAATTCATCTATGATTGTCATGAGTACTCCGATCTCAAAAAGGTAAAACTCGCTGTCACTGAGTTTTCTGATTATGCACTAACATGGTGGGATCAACTTGTGGTGAGTACGGAAGATTTGGAGATAGACCTATTCAAACTTGGGAGGAAATGAAAACCACCATGAGGAAAGAGGTTCGTACCAAGCCACTATTATCGAGAGCTTCACAATAAGCTCCAAAGCCTTCGGCAAGGTAGCAAGTTGCGTAGATGACTACTTCAAGGAGATGGAGGTCGCTATGATCAAGGCAAATATTGAGGAGGACAGGGAAGCCACCATGGCCCAGATTCTTGTATGGCTTGAACTATGAGATTAGAGATCGTGTTGAGATGTACCATTATATTGAACTTGAAGAAATGGTGCATATGGCAGTGAAGATTGAACAACAACTCAAAAGGGGGGGGGGAGGCTCTCGAGCAAGTCCTTGGAAGACAAGCACGTCAAAAAAAATGGAGAAACCACCTTCTTCCTCTACATCTAATCCACCCAAATTTGGACCTAAGCTTGACAATGTTCCAAAGGGTAATACTGATTCTTCTACTCCTAAGAATCGCGATATTAAATGTTTTATGTGTCAAGGAAGGGGACATATTTCAAGTCAATGTCCAAATAAACTTGCTATGTTGGTTCGAGATGATGGTGAGATCGAGACGGATGAAGATGCTAAAGTCTGCTGCCATCCTTGGAGGTTCTGATGATGATGAGAGTTGGCTGTTCAAGGGGAATTGTTGGTAGCAAGGCGAGCCCTTAGTGCACAACACAAAGAAGATGACAATGCCAACGAGAGAACATCTTTCACACTCGGTGTTTTGTGAATGGAAAGGTATGTGGTGTCATTATTGATGGCGGAGTTGTGCTAATGTTGCTAGTGCTTCTATGGTTGAAAAGATAGGGTTACCCACGATGAAGCATCCAAGGCCATACAAACTTCAACGGCTTAATGACAGTGGCGAGATTCGTGTTGCCAAGCAAGTCATGGTGCCTTTTCATATCGGCAAGTATAAGGATGAAGTTCTATGTGATGTCGTACCCATGCAAGCAAGTCACTTGTTGTTGGGAAGACCTTGGAAGTTTGATCGACAAGTAAAGCATGATGGCTTTACTAACAAGTATTCCTTTTATGTATAAAGCTAAAACTGTAACTCTTGTTCCTATGTTGCCTAGTCAGATTTATGCAGATCAAGTGAAGATGCAAGAAGATGCAAAAAAAATGAGAGAGCAAAAGAGTGAAAGTGAAAAGGAAGAAGGTGAGAGTGAAAAAAAGGACGAATTGAGAAAAAACAAAAAAGGAGAGAAAAGAAACACTTGTTGTGAGTGAAAAAGATAAAAAAATTTGTGTGTTTGCAAAAAAAAGTGAGATCAAAGAGGCTTTAAATTCTGAAATGCCTTTTGTGCTTCTTTTGTTCAAAGAAGCCCATTTATCTACTAATGATTTGGCCAGTACGCTACCGAGCAGTCTTGTTTCTCTCTTACAGGAATTTGAAGACATATTCCCAGAAGAAGTACCCGGAGGATTGTCACCCATTCGAGGGATTGAACACCAGATTGACTTTGTTCCAGGGGCGTCAATTCCAAACAAGCCAGCCTATAGGACTAGTCCCGAGGAAACCAAGGAGTTGCAAAAGCAAGTTGAAGAATTGCTTGGCCAGGGATGGATTCGAGAAAGCATGAGTCCTTGTGCTGTGCCTGTTTTGTTGGTACCAAAGAAGGATTCTTGGAGGATGTGTATTGATTGTCGCGCCATCAACAACATAACGGTAAAGTATCGTCATCCCATTCCACGATTGGATGATTTATTTGATGAACTCTTTGGGGCAATCATCTTTTCTAAAATAGATCTGAAAAGTGGATATCACCAAATTTGCATGAAAGAGGGTGATGAGTGGAAAACTGCTTTCAAAACGAAGCATGGTTTGTATGAGTGGTTAATAATGCCTTTTGGCCTAACTAACGCTCCAAGTACTTTCATGAGACTTATGCATCATGTTTTGAGGGAGTTTATTGGGAAATTTGTGGTTGTTTACTTTGATGATATTCTTATTTATTCCAAGAATTTGAATGATCATCTTGAACATCTAACGTGTGTTTTGAGTGTTCTCAGGAAGGAAAAGCTTTATGCAAATTTAAAGAAGTGCACCTTTTGTACCAATAGCATAGTTTTCCTTGGCTATGTTGTAAGTGCACAAGGAATTTCCGTTGACATGGAAAAGGTAAAAGCCATCCAAGATTGGCCTACACCTAGAAGTGTAAGTGAGGTAAGGAGTTTTCATGGTCTTGCAAGTTTCTATCGCAGGTTTGTGAAGAATTTTTGCACCTTGGCGGCACCACTCACTGAGGTGATTAAAAAGAGTGTAGGTTTCAAATGGGGAGAAGAACAAGAGCAATCTTTTAACAAATTGAAAATTGAACAAACTGGAAGGTTCTCAAAAATGGCATATTTTATTGCATGCAACAAAACAAATGATGCTTCGCATATTTCTAACCTGTTTTTCAGGGAAGTTGTTAGGTTGCATGGAATGCCAAGAACCATTGTGTCTGATCGAGACACTAAGTTTTTGAGCTACTTTTGGAAGACTATGTGGGGAAAATTGGGAAAACAGCAAGAAACGCAACACAAAAGCAGCAAGAAACAACACACAAATCGCAAAGACGCTAAACAAGGATTTGGGCAGATTTCGGGCAGAATTTTAAGTCAATGTTGCATGCGATTTTTGACAGATTTTGGGACTGAATTAAGCACGAATTTAGACAGCAAATAAGACACTAAAACTGCAGCAAAGAGGACGCAAAAGACTCAGTAGAAAGGACGTTAAAAACGGGCAGAAAAGACGCACAAAACAGAAATTTTGCGGAAGAGAAATAAAACGGATTAACCTGAAATTTTTGGGCAACAACTTGTGCTCTAATACCAATTGATGCGAATGGTCTTCGGATGGAGATCCTCAACCACACGAAACCCTCTTCTTTGGACCGTTTGTTCACCAAGACTCACGAACAACAAGAAGAAACAATAACAATTGCGGAAACAACAAAGAAAACAAGAAGTTATTGAACGGGCTGTTTTTGATTGAAATCAACCAAACCCAACACGTTACCACAAAGTGATTTCAATCCAACCTATGTAAATCAAGAGTTGAAAAGATCTCAGTTTGGCTTGTTCTTTAAATCAAGAACGGGTAGGTTCTTCCTAAGGTCTTAGCTTAAGAATCACAGTTCTTATGAACACACAATTGAAATCAATTGCACTTTCACGTATTTTCCTAGAGCTTGTCACGGCTGCAAGGTTAATTTAGCAAGGCTAAAATTATCAAAATTCAACTTATTATTTCATGTGAAAAACTCACCTATAAATAGGCTACAAAAACATGAAACCCTAGCTTAATCCTATTACAACTTAGTTTCCATATTGGAAAAGGAAACCATTAATTAAAAGACAAACTTTAAGTTTCCTAAACTTGTAAAATCGGTTACAAGGAAGTAAAAACCGATTTGAACTCTTACTTTCCTAAATTCTCCTAAAAAGTAGGAGATTACTTTCCTAATTACCATGCAAGGCAATTGGATCAAGTAATTACTTAGCCCACAATTAAAACATAAAGACTTAAGCCCATAGTTAAATGTTTAATGGACTTAATTATTACAACTGAAAAAGAAAACTAAATAATTATCAAATGGCGTGATCCAACATAGCAAAGCCCAAGCACGCCATCTTGGTCTTCAATGTAGTCCATGAAATTCGAGATGAAAATCCGGCCAGAATCCCGTCATCAATTTTGGAAGGCATTTTCGACGGTGATAAATTCAGAATCTTGGAAAACGTAAAACATGAAAGTTGTAGCTCTATCGCTTATCGTTCCAGGGATTCTTGAATGGTGCAATTCGGAGTTATATCGAAAGAGTTATGCCAAGAATACCAAAACGTGACAGAAACTTTCAGGATGAAAAATTGACTTAACACCATGGACGTGAATATGGGCTCATTCTCATCATCCAATTCCTAGATTAGATGACATGCTTGATGAGTTATATGGTTCATGCATATTTACCAAGATTGATTTGAAAAGTGGATACTACCAAATTCGCATGAAAGAAGGTGATGAATGGAAAACTGTCTTTAAAACAAAGTATGGGTTGTATGAATGGTTAGTGATGCCTTTTGGTTTATCTAATTCACCTAGTACTTTTATGAGGCTTATGAATCATGTTTTTCGTCACTTTATTGGCAAATTTGTTGTGGTATATTTTGATGACATCCTTGTTTATAGCAAAACACTTGATGAGCATGTTGAACATTTAAAACAAGTGTTTGTTGTTTTGCGTGAGAACCAATTGTATGCTAATCTCAAAAAGTGTTCTTTTTGCATGGAATCAATTGTCTTTTTGGGATGATGCGAATGGTTGGCCGAGGCTCCAACTCCTGGACCAAATTCGATCTCCACACACAAGTAAGGACCGTGCTGCACTATCAAGATAATCCACGAACTAGAACACAAACAAGAATCAATTCGGGTGGAAGAAATTCAAGGGAAAAACGCCAAGAATTGAGTAAATCAAAACCCCACATTTTATTACTAATGAACTTAATTTAACCTATGAAAATTCAATTAGTTAAACAAGTTAATTATCAAAACCCCACGTTTTATGACTAGGAACAGGCAAAGGTGTATACAATCCATGAGGCAAAATTTTCGATTTGGCTTGTTTACACATAATACATTTATCACAAACACTTTTCACATCTTTAATCATGTTAGGCCAATAAAAGTGTTCATTCAAAACAGTAAGTGTTTTAGCAATCCCAAAATGCCCCATTAACCCTCCCCCATGGGTTTCCTTAACAAGTAACTCACGAATGGAACAAAGGTGATACGAATGGAGTAGGATGAA
This sequence comes from Ophiorrhiza pumila, assembly GCA_016586305.1. Taxonomy (NCBI): domain Eukaryota; kingdom Viridiplantae; phylum Streptophyta; class Magnoliopsida; order Gentianales; family Rubiaceae; genus Ophiorrhiza; species Ophiorrhiza pumila. The sequence continues at coordinate 19,275,979 of BLIW01000010.1, forward strand.
GTCCAATCCACACGAATTTTCCACAAGTTCGGATCGTTGTGCACCAAAAACTCAATTCAAGAATCAACAAAATACAATGCGGAAAAGAGATATGGAACGAAAAGGCAAGATTAAAATTAACCTAACCCCAACGTTAACACAAATTGAATCAGTTCAACTAATGTAAATCAAAAGTTTAAACCTATCAAGTTTGGCCGGTTCTATAAATCTAGAACTTGTAAGCTTTACCTAAAGTTCCTCACTTAAGGTTTGGCGGGTCTTATGAATTACTCAAGAATAACTCACGTTGATGATGTCAAATTTAATTTAGCAAAGCCAAAATTCTTTCAATTCAACATGAGTAAAAACGTTACATAGCTCCTCCTTTTATAGGGAGTAGTTTCGGCTTTCCTAAAAGGAAAAGGAAATAAAACCCTAGAAGTTGTAAAGTACAACTTGACTTCTAAACTAACAAACTAACAACTAATAAGCTAATCTTTTTCCAAAAAGGATTAGGGCAAACGGTTATTCCAAAGGTGGCCAAACACGATTTGGCTACCTTTGTTTCCTAAACTATGTCATACGAATGGAGTAGGATGAAGTCCAATCCACACGAATTTTCCACAAGTTCGGATCGTTGTGCACCAAAAACTCAATTCAAGAAACAAGAACACAATTTGCGAAAAAGAGATATGGAACGCAAAGGCAAGATTAAAGTTAACCTAACCCCAACGTTAACACAAATTGAATCAGTTCAACTAATGTAAATCAAAAGTTTAAACCTATCAGTTTTGCCGGTTCTATAAATCTAGAACTTGTAAGCTTCACCTAAAGTTCCTCACTTAAGGTTTGGCGGGTCTTATGAATTACTCAAGAATAACTCATGTTGATGATGTCAAATTTAATTTAGCAAAGCCAAAATTCTTTCAATTCAACATGTGTAAAAACGTTACATAGCTCCTCCTTTTATAGGGAGTAGTTTCGGCTTTCCTAAAAGAAAAAGGAAATAAAACCCTAGAAGTTGTAAATTACAACTTGACTTCTAAGCTAACTAACTAACAACTAATAAGCTAATCCTTTTCCAAAAAGGATTAGGGAAAAGGGTTATTCCAAAGGTGACCAAACACGATTTGGCTACCTTTGTTTCCTAAACTATGAAGTAGCAAAACTCAATTTGACTTCTTAAGTTTCCTAAACTTTTACTTGCCATTATCATGCAAGATAATTGGGCCAAGTAATCTTTATTAAAAACCGAATTAATGAAGCCCAAACTTAATGTTAATGGACCAAATTAATTGCATAATAAAATCCTAAAACATTAAAAATTGGCGTGAACACATAATGAAGCCCAACACGCCAAAGCTTGGTCTTCTCGGCCTTCTTGATATTTCTTCAAGGTGGATCATGAATTGTGATTGAAGAAATATTCCAAAGTACTTCATCTTGAGATGGTTGTGTCGAACTCCTTTGAATATTGGCCTTCAACTCATAATGTGTTGATAACAATGCTTGTAATGCTTCCTTCATCCTCTTGCTCCTTGATCTTGTCATTGGACCATCAAGATTTGTTAATGGATCATGGGAAGCTGGATTTGGCAATGTGGACTCGGGCTCATTCCTATCATTCCCTCCCTCCTCGAAAGGATTCGTCCTCGAATCACCTACATCATATAAATTCAAATCAGAAACATTGAAAGTAGATAAAACATTACCATACTCACTAGGTAGTTCGATTCTATATGCATTGTCTCCAATCCTTTCCAAGACTTGAAAAGGACCATCTCCTCTTGGATGAAGTTTAGATTTCCTCTTTTCAGGAAACCTTTCCTTCCTCAAGTGAATCCAAACCCAATCTCCAGGTTTGAAAATCACTTGTCTTCTACCCTTATTGGCCTATTTTGCATATTGCTCATTAAGCCTTTGAATATTTTTGTAAACCTTTTCATGCAACTCCCTTACAAAATCAGCTTTAACTTTACCTTCCACATTAACAAACTCATTAATAGGAAGAGGCAAAATATCAAGGGGAGTTAAAAGGATTAAATCCATACACAACTTCAAAAGGCGAAAAACCAGTAGAACTATGAACAGTTCGGTTATATGCAAATTCAATGTGTGGCAAACAATTCTCCCAATTCTTTAAGTTTTTCTGAATGATAGCATGAAGCAAATTAGACAATGTACGATTTACTACTTCTGTTTAACCATCAGTCTGTGGATGTGCAACAGTAGAAAACTATAATTTTGTGCCTAATTTATTCCAAAGTGTACGCCAAAAATGTGACAAAAACTTGACATCTCTATCACTGACAATACTCTTAGGAATTCCATGCAAACGTACAATATCCTTAAAGAAAAGGTCAGCAATTTTGGTAGCATCATTAGATTTAGAACATGCAAGGAAGTGAGCCATTTTACTAAATCTATCAACTACAACAAAAATGCTATCATTACCAGTGCGTGATCTAGGTAACCCTAACACAAAATCCATAGATATGTCAATCCAAGGGTTGCTAGGAACAGGCAGAGGTTGATACAAACCATGAGGCATTACTTTGGACTTAGCATGCTTACACACAATACATTTTTCACAAACACTTTTAACATCTTTAATCATGTTAGGCCAATAAAAGTGCTCATTCAAAACAGAGAGTGTTTTAACAATACCAAAATGCCCCATTAACCCTCCCCCCATGGGTTTCTTTAACAAGTAAATCACGAATGGAACATGAGGGAATGCACAATTTATCCTTGCGAACAAGAAACCATCATGCACAAAATAATCACCATTCGGCCTTATTGAACAAAGATCATAAGATTCGGCAAAGTCAACATCTTCCTTATATAAGTCTTTAATCAATTCAAATCCAAGTAGCTTTGTATGTAAATAGGTAAATAAAGCATATCTCCTAGATAAAGCATCAGCTACCACATTCTCTTGACCAGATTTATATTTAATCACATAAGGAAAAGTTTCAATAAATTCTAACCATTTTGCATGTCTCTTATTCAACTTACCTTGAGTCTTTAAGAATTTGAGACTTTCATGATCAGAATGGATTATGAATTCTTTTGGCCATAAGTAGTGTTGCCAAACCTGCAATGACCTTACCAATGCATACAACTCCTTGTCATAAGTTGCATACTTTAAAGATGCCCATTAAGCTTTTCACTGAAATAAGCCACGGGCCTTGATTCCTGCATAAGAACAGCACCAATACCAATCCCGGAGGCATCACAGTGTATCTCAAAAGCTTTATTGAAATTCGGCAAAGCAAGTAAAGGGGCATGAGTCAATTTATACTTCAAAGTGTTAAAGGCGTTTTCATGTTCTTTATTCCATGCAAAGGTGACATTCTTTTTAACAAGTTCATTTAAAGGTGCAGCAATGGAACTAAAGTCTTTAACAAATCTCCTATAAAAACTTGCTAATCCATGAAAACTTCTTACCTCACTAGCATTTTGTGGTCTCGGCCAATCTATGATTGCCTTGACTTTTGACTCATCAACAGCAATGCCTTGAGAACTTACAACATAACCCAAAAAGATAATAGATTCCAAACAGAAAGAACACTTTTTAAGGTTAGCATATAATTGGTTCTCACGCAATATAGCAAACACGAGTTTTAAATGTTCAACATGTTCATCAAGTGATTTGCTATATATCAAGATATCATCAAAGTAGACTACCACAATTGGTAGTCTACTTTGAACTCCTTTGAATATTGGCCATCAACTCACAATGTGTTGATAACAATGCTTGTAATGCTTCCTTCATCCTCTTGCTCCTTGATCTTGTCATTGGACCACCAAGATTTGTTAATGGATCATGGGAAGCTGGATTTGGCAATGTGGACTCGGGCTCATTCCTATCAGGTTGGATTGAAATCACTTTGTGGTAACGTGTTGGGTTTGGTTGATTTCAATCAAAAACAGTCCGTTCAATATCTTCTTGTTTTTCTTTGTTGTTTCCGCAATTGCTATTGTTTCTTCTTGTTGTTCGTGAGTCTTGGTGAACAAACTGTCCAAAGAAGAGGGTTTCGTGTGGTTGAGGATCTCCATCCGAAGACCATTCGCATTATATCTCCTAGATAAAGCATCAGCTACAACATTCTCATGACCAGATTTATATTTAATCACATACGGAAAAGTTTCAATGAATTCCAACCATTTTGCATGTCTCTTTTTCAACTTACCTTGAGTCTTTAAAAACTTGAGACTTCCATGATCAGAATGGATTATGAATTCTTTTGGCCATAAATAATGTTGCCAAACCTGTAATGACCTTACCAATACATACAACTCCTTGTCATAAGTTACATACTTTAAAGCTGCCCCATTAAGCTTTTCACTGAAATAAGCTACGGGTCTTGATTCCTGCATAAGAACAGCACCAATACCAATCCCGAAGGCATCACAGTGTATCTCAAAAGCTTTATTAAAATTCGATAATGCAAGCAAAGGGGCATGAGTCAATTTATGCTTCAAAGTGTTAAAGGCGTCTTCATGTTCTTTATTCCATGCAAAGGTGACATTCTTTTTAACAAGTTCATTTAAGGGAGCAGCAATGGAACTAAAGTCTTTAACAAATCTCCTATAAAAACTTGCTAAGCCATGAAAACTTCTTACATCACTAGCATTTTGTGGTCTCGGCCAATCAATGATTGCATTGACTTTAGACTCATCAACAGCAATACCTTGAGAACTTACAACATAACCTAAAAAGATAATAAATTCTAAACAGAAAGAACACTTTTTAAGGTTAGCATATAATTGGTTCTCACGTAATACAGCAAACACAACTTTTAAATGTTCAATATGTTCATCAAGTGATTTGCTATATATCAAGATATCATCAAAGTAGACTACCACAAACTTTCCAATGAAATGATGAAAAACATGGTTCATAAGTCTCATGAAAGTACTAGGTGCATTAGATAAAACAAAAGGCATAACTAACCATTCATACAACCCATACTTTGTTTTAAAAGCAGTTTTCCATTCATCTCCTTCTTTCATGCTAATTTGTTAGTATCCACTTTTCAAATCAATTTTGGTAAATATGGAAGACCCATGCAATTCATCAAGCATATCATCTAATCTAGGAATTGGATGTCTATACTTAATGGTAATCTTATTAATAGCACGGCAATCTACACACATTCACCAAGACTCGTCCTTTTTAGGGACCAAAATAACAGGAACTGAGGATGGACTAAGAGACTCACGTACAATACCTTTGTCAAGGAGTTCATCCACTTGACATTGAATCTTTTTTGTTTCCTCCGGATTAGCTCTATAAGCCGGTCGGTTTGGAATTTGAGCTCCTAGAATGAAATCAATTTGGTGCTCAATGCCACGAATAGGTGGTAAACCTATTGGTAACTCCTCAGGAAACACATCACTATATTCCTGCAAAAGAGAGTAAACGGCACTAGGCAAAGAAGCAAGGTCATCACTGTCAAGAACAAGTATAAATTCCTTACGAAACATTAAGAACAAAGGCTGCCTATCAATCAATGCTCTCTTAATCTCATTAGAAGAAGCAAAACAACAAGACTTCTTAGTAGCTAACTCTCGGCCTTTACTAGATAAAACATCATGCTCTTGGCCTATATTAGTGTTAACTCTTTGTTGTTTTTCTTGTTCGTTCTTCTTCTTTGATTCATTCATATCTTTACAAGCTTGTGCAATTCGAGTTTGATCTTCAAAAACTTGAGTGGGAGTTAAAGCATGAAGACTATACTTTTTACCATTATGCACAAAACTGTAATAATTTTTCTTGGCTTGATAAAGCACATCACAATCATATTGCCAAGGTTTACCAAGTAAAATATGACTAGCTTCCATTGGAACAACATCACATAAAACAGTATCAACATATTTGCCAATGTTAAAAGAAAATTTTACTTGTTTAGTCACACGAGTTTCAACTGAATTATTTAACCATTGAAGTCTATATGGTTTTGGATGTTTCATGCAAGTCAAATTCAGTTTATTAACAAGTAAGGTGCTCGCCACATTTGTGCAACTACCACTATCAATAATCATACTACAAATCTTATTTTGAACTAAACATCGTGTGTGAAATATGTTATCTCGTTGCATCAAATCATTATCATCTAATGGTTGAACATTAAGAACACGGCGAGAAACTAAAGAAAAATTACCAACATCATATGAATATGAATCAAGCTTTTTATCTTCATCACTTTGATCACTTTGGTATTTTTCTTCAAGAGCTGGCATATCGGCACACTCATCATCACTTACCACTTATCCATTATCAAGAACAGTCATGATTCGGGCAGTAGGGCAGTTTGATTGCATGTGTCCATAGCCTTGACACTTATTGATACGTGTGGTCTAGGCTCCAAGAATCTGGACCAAACAAGTCCACAAATTCAGATCGTTGTTGAAACAAAAACACTCGAACAAAAACACAAGAACAGGCGGAATTGCAATCAAGGGAAGAACGGCAAGAAAGACTCGAGTTGAATCAAACCCTCACGTTCTATCACAAATCGATTTAGTTTAACAAGTGATAAATTCAGTTGCTAATCTTAATTGATTTGGCTCGTTCTTTAACTAAAGAACAATGGCGAAGTCTCCTAATGGTCACGCTAAAGGGGAAGCTTCTTACAATAAAAATCAAACTTGATTCTTAAGGTTTGAACTACACAAAGTGTAAATTCGGATTTTAGCAAGGCTAAAACTTTCTTTCATTCATCAACTTATGTAAAACGTTACAACCATCTCTCTATTTATAGAGATGAATTTCGGCCATGCTTGGGAAACAAGGAAAGAAAACCCTAAAAGTTGCAAAGTACAACTTGACTTCTAAACTAACTGATACGAATGGAGTAGGATGAAGTCCAATCCACACAAATTTTCCACAAGTTCGGATCGTTGTGCACCAAAAAAACTCAATTCAAGAAACAAGAACACAATTTGCGGAAAAGAGATATGGAACGAAAAGGCAAGATTAAAATTAACCTAACCCCAACGTTAACACAAATTGAATCAGTTCAACTAATGTAAATCAAAAGTTTAAACCTATCAAGTTTGGCCGGTTCTATAAATCTAGAACTTGTAACTTCACCTAAAGTTCCTCACTTAAGGTTTGGCGGGTCTTATGAATTACTCAAGAATAACTTACGTTGATGATGTCAAATTTAATTTAGCAAAGCCAAAATTCTTTCAATTCAACATATGAAAAACGTTACAATGCTTTCCCTTTTATAGGGAGTAGGTTCGGCCATGCTAAACCAAAAAGGAAACAAAAACCCTAGAAGTTGTAAATTACAACTTGACTTCTAAGCTAACTAACAAACTAATCCTTTATGGAAAAAGGAAGCTAAAAACGTTTTGCCCTTCTAGAAGACAAGGACAAGCTCCTAAAATTTAGGGAATTACTTTCCTAACAAATTAAAGCCCATTACATGCCATTATCATGCAAGATAACTTGGGCCATGTAATTAAAAACGAAAATATACTAATAATAAGCCCAATAAAAATGTTTTGGACTTAATTATTAAAACATTAATTAATTCTAACTACTTAAGAAAAGGCGCGATCCAATTTGGCAAAAGCCCAAGCACGCCATCTTGGTCTTCAATAAATAATGTCCATGGATTAGTGAATCCTAATCCCACTTGGATTGTGAATCCTAGTCTCATTCGGATTTGCCTTTATGGAACTCTTATGGAACTCGGAAAAGATGAGGATTGATGAATCCTAATCCTATTAGGATTGAGCTTGGAAATCCTAATCCCATTAGGATTTGTCTTGGAAATCCTATTCCTATTAGGATTGGCTTGGTAATCCTATTTCCCATTAGGATTTGGAGTAGATTGCTTGTACGGATTCCTATCATTCCCTCCCTCCTCGAAAGGATTCCTGCTCGAATCTGGAAATTGAGCTCCTGGATCAAACCACAATAAGAAGAACTTCATTACAAACTCGAGCCAAGTAAACAAATCCTGCAATAATGAAAATAATATGTGTAACGTTAAAGAAAACTCAAAATAATTAATGCATATAAACATCATTTTAATAAATGCAAATCAGAAAACTTATGATGATATGTTAAAAACTTTAAAAAGAAACTCAATAAAGATGAACATAATGTTTTGAACAACAAGAAAGTATTCAGAGAATTTATTAAACATCATAGCTTGGACACACTAATAATAACATGAAAATCAATGATGTTAACATGTAAAGAAGAAAAGAAGTAAACATATATTAATGTAATTACAAATATTATCCAAGGATTCATAAGAATTTGCAAAGCAAGTATATATATAGACATCCCGGATTAAATGTAAATCACAAAAACTAAGTTGTACATTCTTTACAAGCATGTTGAAGTTATCAAAGATTAAGAACTTACAATTCCAAAGAATAAGAACAGAATATTGTACCTTCGGGAATTGAAAAGAAATTCGAAATTGAGATAACTTACCAAACAAGTGTTGAACAATCAGATTACCTTGTCAAAGTGGATACTTTTGATTTTGGAATGAATTGAAAACAGTAAGAGCAAAGTTACGAATCAAATCATCAAAATAAAGTGTATTCCAGTTAGGATAATCAATAGATTTAACACTTTGTTTAGTGTTCACAAGGGTTTTGTAATGATCGAAATTATAAGCACTCAACTTACCTTGCTTACCTTGTGGGAAACAAGCTAAGGCAGATTGGACTCCTTCCAATTGATAATGAGTTGGTTCGAACTCCATTAAGCTTTTAGGAACTCCAAAACTCTGCAAAAAAAAACAAAACAACACTAGACAAAGAATTAAGGTGATCACTATTAATGATAAGTACAAAATCCTTACGGATCATCAAATACAAGTGATACCTATCTAGTATTACTCTCTTTATCTCACTAGAAGCAAAACTACAAGATTTTGAAACAACTAATTCTCGGCTATTACAAGATGAAGAATCACTCTCTCGGCCTAAGCCAGCTATTTCCTTCTTTTGTTTCTCTTGTTCAATCTTTTCCTTTGCTTCTTGATCTCTTAAATCACTCCAAGCTTTTGCAAGTCTTACTTGGTCTTCAATGACTTGTGCAGGAGTTAAGGCATGAAGCCTAAACTTTTTACCTTTATGTACAAAGCTGTAGTAATTCTTCTTGGCATGATAAAAAGCATTTCTATCAAATTGCCAAGGTCTTCCAAGAAGGATGTGACCAGCCTCCATTGGCACCACGTCGCACAAGACTTCATCAACATAGTTTCCAATTTTGAATGGAACCTTTACTTGTTTAGTTACTCTAGTCTCGACGGAATTGTTAAGCCATTGAAGTTGATATGGCTTTGGATGTTTCATACACGTTAAGTTCAACCTCTTGACAAGTAGAGTGCTTGCCAAATTAGACCAACTCTCACTATCAATGATGACACAACAAATTTTATCTTGAACCATACAACGTGCACGAAAAATATTCTCCTCCATGGTACCTGCAAGTTAGTAAGAAAACAAGAAGAACACAATTGAAGTCCTCTCGGGTTCTCACTATATGGTGAGTTGGTACACTCCTCTCTAGTGTAATGGCTTTTCTCGTGTATACCCTATCTAAACACTCAACAATGAATCTCTCAAACTAATTGAAGCTTACTGTTTGTCGATTTTAAGAACAAGTCTCAACAATTAGTTCAAACAAATCAATTCACAAAAGCAAAACCAAGAATGAAAAATATTCACGTCACTAGATTAATTTAGAGATCACGTATGGGTATAAATAGATTAATTTCAGAAAGCTACGAATTCAGAAACTAGAGAAGATAACAAGAAGATGTGTTTTTGAATCACTCAATTCCGATTAAAAATGAGCAAGATATGGCAATTTCAATATTGGTGATTTTCAAAGAGCAAACAAGAACTTTAGTCCTTTTCTTGGGCTGTTTACTATTTTATTTTTTTTATATGGTCCGACTTTTCTTTTTTTTTTTGAATTGGGCCTTTTTTTTTGTTTGGACAATATAAGACAAAAATAAACTTTTAAGGTTTGGACACAAACCTTGGACAAATCAAAAAGATCTAGGTTCGGACAAGAACCTTAAATGGTACTAGGTTTAAGGTTTTAAGACAAGAACCTAGTACAAAGTACTTAGGTTTAAGGTTTGAAGACAACAACCTAGGATTAAGGTTTATGATGTTGTGTCTTTTTTGTCTTAACCTTAATAAACCTTGAAAAATTTTCAAACTTTAATATCTCACCAAGGAAAAGGAATTTGAATGTGCCACTTTCACAAAATAATCAAATTTTCAACAAGGATCAAGAATATGGCTCAAGATTCAAATTTGGACAACTTTGGATTTTCAAGAAAATCAAGAAGTTCAAGAAAGTGTTCAAGAACTTGTCTTTTTGAGTTGGTGAAAAAGTTTGATCGAAACACACTATATTGTAGACAAGATGATGAAACTAACACAAAAAAAAGATCAAGAATTGACGAAGTTATGACCAAAAGACCAAAACTAGGGTTTTTAAGAAACCCTAATTGACACCCTATGGTATGGACGTGAAAACAGAAATAAATCACAAGGAATTCAACACAATGAATGCAAGCAAGATAGTGCAGATATTAACACAAAGATGGCAGCAAGGATCGAACAAAAATCAACAAGAGATCAACACAAAAACGCAAGAAATCAAGAAAGCAAGATCAACTCGATTTGGACTGATTTTTAACACAAAGTTTGCATGCGATTTTTGGGCAGAATATTAATGAATTTAAGAACTCAATTAATATATATGTTTACTGTAGAATATGGACTCAAAAACAGCAGCAAATCGAAGCAAAGAACAGCAGCAACAAAGTCACAAAATCGATAAGCAACAAGGAAGCAATTTCGGGCAGATTTGATCAAGATTGCTCATGCGATTTTGATGAATTTAAAGACTCTACTATCACGATCTAGGACAGCAAGTAACACGTGAAAACAGCAGCTAAAAGACTCCAGAAACTGCAGGGAAAAACGACGCAAAAAAAAGAACAGCAAGAACGACTCAAGAAATCAAGAAAAATCCGAGAAGACAAAGAAACACAAAACCTGAAATTTTCGATGAACAACCTTGTCTCTGATACCAATTGATACGAATGGAGTAGGATGAAGTCCAATCCACACGAATTTTCCACAAGTTCGGATCGTTGTGCACCAAAAAAACTCAATTCAAGAAACAAGAACACAATTTGCGGAAAAGAGATATGGAACGAAAAGGCAAGATTAAAATTAACCTAACCCCAACGTTAACACAAATTGAATCAGTTCACTAATGTAAATCAAAGTTTAAACCTATCAAGTTTGGCCGGTTCTAATAAATCTGAACTGTAAGCTTCACCTAAGTTCCTCACTTAAGGTTTGGCGGGTCTTATGAATTACTCAAGAATAACTCACGTTGATGATGTCAAATTTAATTTAGCAAAGCCAAAATTCTTTCAATTCAACATATGAAAAACGTTACAATGCTTTCCCTTTTATAGGGAGTAGGTTCGGCCATGCTAAACCAAAAAGGAAACAAAAACCCTAGAAGTTGTAAATTACAACTTGACTTCTAAGCTAACTAACTAACAAACTAATCCTTTATGGAAAAAGGAAGCTAAAAACATTTTGCCCTTCTAGAAGACAAGGACAAGCTCCTAAAATTTAGGGAATTACTTTCCTAACAAATTAAAGCCCATTACATGCCATTATCATGCAAGATAACTTAGGCCATGTAATTAAAAACGAAAATATACTAATAATAAGCCCAATTAAAATGTTTTGGACTTAATTATTAAAACATTAATTAATCTAACTACTTAAGAAAAGCGCGATCCAATTTGGCAAAAGCCCAAAGCACGCCATCTTGGTCTTCAATAAATAATGTCCATGGATTAGTGAATCCTAATCCTCACTTGGATTGTGAATCCTAGTCTCATTCGGATTTGCCTTTATGGAACTCTTATGGAACCGGACAAGATGAGGATTGATGAATCCTAATCCTATTAGGATTGAGCTTGGAAATCCTAATCCCATTAGGATTTGTCTTGGAAATCCTATTCCTATTAGGATTTGGCTTGGTAATCCTATTCCCATTAGGATTTGGAGTAGATTGCTTGTACGGATTCCTATCACTAACTACTTTCCTAATTGGAATAGGAAACTAACAACTAACAAACTAATCCTTTCCCAAAAAGGATTAAGGAACACGGTTTCAAAGGTGGCCAAATTCAATTTGACTTCCTTTGTTTCCTAAACTATTACTTGCCATTATCATGCAAGATAATTGGATCAAGTAATTACTTAGCCCACAATTAAAACATAAAGACTTAAGCCCATAATTAAATGTTTAATGGACTTAATTATTACAACTCAAAAAGAAAATTAAATAATTATCAAATGGCGTGATCCAACATAGCAAAGCCCAAGCATGAAAGAGTTATGCCATCTTGGTCTTCAATGTAGTCCATGAAATTCGAGATGAAAGTCCGGCCAGAATCCCGTCATCAATTTTGGAAGGCATTTTCGACGGTGATAAAGTCAGAATCTTGGAAAACTTAAAACATGAAAGTTGTAGCTCTATATCTTATCGTTCTAGGGCTTCAAGAATGGTGCACTTCCGAGTTATATCAAAAGAGTTATGCCAAGAATACCAAAACGTGACAGAAACTTTCAGGATGAAAAATTGACTTAACACCATGGACGTGAACACGGGCTCATTCTCATCATTCCCTCCCTCCTCGAAAGGATTCGTCCTCGAATATTGAAAGTGAGTTCCAGGGTCAAATACCAATATCACGAACTCATCGTAAACTCGAGCCAAGTAAAATTGGGAAGATGCACATCTCGAACAACAATAATATATATTCTGCCAAAACAAGACAAATGTATAAGGTAAATGAAAGGACAATAATCTAGAACAAGATGTAGAATAATTTCCTTTCACCAAAAGAATAGAATGGGCAGAATAAGTATGCAAAATCGTAATACATATAGCATGATTAGTCTTAACAAATTTTGCATGAGTCATAATGTTGAAGTCAATGAATTCAAAACAATTATGCAAATAACTATCATGTAGTTTATGCAAATCAGAAAACCGAATGTTCTTAATTAGAGAACTAACCAAGACGAATTCACTAACAACATCCATTAGCACACTATTTACGTTATTAACATGTAATGTAAGCAAAGGATGTAAACATATATGAATAGAATCATAAGGACAAGAATATTTATAACAAGAAAACATATATGCATCCTTGACAAAGTGCAAATCACATGAATGTATTAATACCTTGAACAACATGCGAAAGTTATCAAACATGAAAGTATAATTCCAAAGACAAGAATGTAAACAATCTATTGAATAGTTGTAAATAGAAAATTTTACCTCTTGGAATTCAAAAGAAATTTGGAACGGAGATAACTTAGCATACAAGTGTTGAATTACCCATGGACCTCTTTGAACTTGATGAATGTGAGCAAAAGAATATCCAGCAAGTAGAGTCAATATAATTAACACTTGAATGAGTGCATACAAAGGTTGGATGTAGTTCGAAATATCCAATATTAAGCTCAAAATATAATTCATGTATTAGATAAGCATCATAGCATGTGAAGAAACTATACATAAACTCATTCAAAACGAAATAATTGGATTTCATAATTGAAGAATTATGTGAAATAGTTGGCTTATCAAAACTCAAATTATCAAACTTTAAAACACATGGTGTAAGCTTTCGAACTAAAGCTTCAAAGGTAGGTGAAAGACATTCAAATTGATTCAAAACAGAATTTAAAATTTGAAAATCAATAGCATTGACATTAACAAAGTTCTTAACATTCAAACCATTAAAATCAATCAAAGAGCTTTCATACTTACCTAACTTACCTTGCTTACCTTGTGGGAAACAAGCTAAGGCAGATTGGACTCCTTCCAATTGATAATAAGTTGTTTCTAACTCCATTAGATGTCTAGGAACTCCAAAAACCTGCAAAACAAAGGAACTAGGCAGCAAACAATTCAAATGGTGATCACTATCATCAAGTAAGTACATTGATTGCCTATCTAGTATTCCTTTCTCAATCTCGCTAGAAGAAGTAACATAACAAAAATTACTATTTCAGCTATTACAAGTTCTAGGAACAATGCTTCGGCCTACACTATTGTTTACATCATTTTTCTTCTCTTGTTCGATTTTCTCCTTAGCTTCTTGTTCATGTAGTTCACGCAAAGATTGAACAATCCGTGATTGATCTTCGAAGGCTTGGAGCAGACTCAATGCTCTAAGATTACACTTTCGGCCTTCAAAATCAAATGAGTAGTAATTCTTCTTACCATGATATGTAACATCTCTATCATAATGCCAGGTCTTCCAAGAAGAATATGACTAGCTTCCATGGGAACCACATCACATAAAATCTCATCCACATACTTACCAATTGTTAATGTGAATTTCACTTGCTTAGTTACTTTGCTTTCAGCAGTATTATTCAACCATTGAAGTTTATACGGTTTTGGATGCTTCATGCAATTCAACTTCAATTTCTTAACAAGTAAAAGACTAGCCACATTGGTACAGCTACCATTATCAATGATCGCACTACAAATTTTTCCTTGAACCATGCATCGAGTGTGAAAAATATTCTCTCTTTGAGACAAATCATCAATTTGTGGTTGTGTACTAAGGACTTGACGAGTAACTAACAAAAATTGACCATCACCAACCTCGTAGGTTCCAAGTTCATCTTCACCTTCACTTTGGGCATATTGACACTTCTCTTCAAGTGGTGGCATGTCGGCACACTCCTCATCACTTTCCACTTCTCCATTATCATGAATAATCATCAATTTTCGAGTTGGACAATCGGATTGATAATGACCATAACCTTGACACTTGTAACATCGAATATCCCTTAACCTCTCACTAGGTGATAAGAACTCCGCCCCGCAATGGACGAAACCCAATACTGAGTTGAGATCCTAGGATCGTTCTACAGCAGGTATGCTAGATGGATAGGTAGAATGACGCCACAACCAACTATGGATTGAAGGTTGATAAGTCAAGGGGTGAACGCCACAAGCCCAAGGCTTGATAAGTTCAAAATAGTTCTCAAAGAACCAAGAGAATAATCTCACAAATGTAATATTCAAGTCTAAATGATTTTGGACGTTTTTCAGCCTATAAATATGAAGGAAACTCTAATTTTAAAGTTACATAAAACAAGAAAACAATTAAGTCTAGTCTAGGAAACTTAAAAGGCTAATTAATGCTTTCTTGGAACTAATGGTAGTCAAATGAGTTGTACCAAGACCAGCCCTTGTCTTCATGCATTCCATGACTCTTTGAATGGCTTTTGATCTGTCTCTAAGCATTCCAAGAGGCCTTGACCGAAATTAATAGCTTTAAACAAAAACAGCCCACAATTGTTGACCAAGCTTGGGTAAACTTTGACCGGTTGAGTCTTGCTTGATCCTAGAGCTTCTATGGCTTGGTCTTGGTTGACTTAGGCTCCATTTCTTTCGCTCTTTAGCCTCAAAACGAAATTCAAGTGAACCTAGGCTGCAACACATCACAAAAGCTCAAAACAATGCAAAAACAACAAGTTGGGCAGATTGCACTTTCATTTGTATTTGCTGCCTTCAACTTGTTCAATTTAATTCTTTTTGTGTTTCCAATGGCTTTGGAATTAATATCGATGGCTTGGGAAGTGTAAACTTCATTAGCATTGAATTGGAAACACCTTGAAAGGCCAAAAGTCCTTATTAACTTCTTGATCAAGCATTGTTGAGATCTTGAATTTTCAACCTCTGAAAATAGTGTTTTTGAAATTTTTTGAGCCTTGATTGAGATCACATCATACCCCTCCTCTTAAAAATGATTCGTCCTCGAATCCACCTTGATCGTTCTTAAAACACCTACACCAAAAAAATACAAATTAGCAACCATAATTGTAATGACAAACTTCTTACCCTTGTTGGCAACTTGTGTAGTATGAATCATTCTCAAGAATTGAGGTAGACTAAATTTCCAAGGCTGCAAATGATGTTTCTTGGCTGAAAATTCCCATTACAATGTAACATAAATCCCTGGATCAAACACAATTCTTATGAACCCTAAGTTATCTTGTTTCGGATTCATTAAGATCACTAGGATTTGATCATCACAAATCTGCAAGAAATATACATAGACACAACCATAATATTCATCAATAATGTTAGAAAACAAATATGCATTTTCTTGGAAGGGACCATCTCCACTTGATTGAAATTTCAGTTTTCCTTTGATGAAATCCCATCCCCTTTGCAGGTGAACACAATCATAAACTCCAGGGTTAAAGACAACCAATTCAAACCCCAACAATTGCAAAAATCCTTCCTCAAATTCGGCACTCTGTTTATAATTCAAAACAGCAACTTCAAGCAAGGAAACTTTATTCAACAAAATTGAAGAATGACAATTAATGGCAATTTTAGATTCAAAAACAACTTCAAATCCACCATGACTTCTAATGTTTGATTGCCATGCTTGATTCTCATTCATTTTCTTGATGTTAGCATAAATTTCAGCACAATACCAAACAAATTTCTTCACAAAACTCACCATTATCATACCATTAAAATCAACAAATTTATTGGTATTCAAAAAGGAATTGTAACAAGGAATGAACAAAGTTGGAAAACATTTTCTTTGCACCAATGAATCAAATTCATGAAATCTATTTTGTCCATACTTTCCTTGAGAAGATATAACACACTCTCTATGCAAGAACATCATATATTGTTTGATGCATTCAGCAAACAACAAACACCCAAAATTGAAATTAAGTTCATGCAAAACACATAGAATCTTAAGCATGCCAAACTGCCCAACCAATTCACCTTCATGTGTACCTTTAGCAAGTGACTCACTTATAGACACAAAAACTTTATTCTCCCTAAATAAACACTCAATATGCCCAAAGTAGTCATCATATGAAAATTTAGCACAATCTTTCCACACTTGAATCACTTCATGAGAATTTTCAAGAGAAGTATTTGATTCAATGCAAGATGCCTTTTTCAGAAAATTAGCATTCAAAGGATGCTTCCTCAAAATAAAGAAATTAACAAGTAATTGACATTCTTTCAAAACCACAAAACCAGAATTCAAAGATACAACACTATTACACAATTCATGGCCTCTTAAGATATGAAATTTTGATCGTAAAGGCACCATCTTGAAGTGAACATTCAATGCATGCTTCAATGCAAAAACAAATTGTAAATTCAACATATTTCCAAACCACAAAGCTACATCTTGAAACATGTCAAAAGATCTAACACATGCACTAAAATGAAACTTCTTATCAATCCAATTCACATTATTGAGTAAGCTGCTCATACCTTTTGGAGTAAAACAAATTTCAGTTTGCAATTGGAGTTTTATACCTCTTGAAGTGATATGAACTCCGCCCCGCAATGGACGAAACCCAATACCGGCGCAATTGAAGTATGCAACTTATGACAAGGAGTTGTATGCGTTGGTAAGGTCATTACAGGTTTGGCAACATTATCTATGGCCTAAAGAGTTTATAATTCATTCTGATCATGAAAGCCTTAAATTTCTGAAATCTCAAGGAAAATTGAATAAGAGGCATGCTAAATGGTTAGAGTTTATTGAAACTTTTCCTTATGTGATTAAGTATAAATCTGGTAATGAAAATGTTGTAGCTGATGCATTATCTAGGAGACATTCGTTATTCACCTATATGCATGCTAAGTTACTTGGTTTTGATTTGATCAAGGATTTATACAAAGATGATGTTGATTTCAAAAATGTAATTGATTCTTGTGTTGTAAAGCCGAATGGAGAATTTTATATGTATGATGGATTCTTGTTTAAAAAGGATAAATTGTGCATACCCTCATGTTCGATTCGTGAATTACTTGTTAAGGAAACCCATGGGGGAGGGTTAATAGGGCATTTTGGTATTGCCAAGACTCTTGCTGTTTTGAATGAACACTTTTTCTGGCCTAACATGATTAAAAATGTTAAAATTGTTTGTGAAAGATGCATTGTATGTAAACAAGCATAGTCAAAAATTATGCCTCATGGTTTGTATACACCATTGCCTGTTCCTAGTCATCCTTGGGTAGACATTTCTATTAATTTTGTACTTGGATTGCCTAGATCACGTAATGGTTGTGATAGCATTTTTGTGGTAGTTGATAGATTTAGTAAGATGGCACATTTCATTGCATGTTCTAAGTCTAATGATGCTACAAAGGTTGCTGATTTGTTCTTTAAGGAAGTTGTAAGGTTGCATGGAATTCCTAAGAGTATTGTTAGTGATAGAGATGTCAAGTTTTTATCTCACTTTTGGAGAACTTTTTGGAATAAGTTAGGCACTAAGTTATTATTTTCTACTGTTGCACATCCCCAAACTGATGGGCAAACTGAGGTGGTAAATCGTACTTTGTCTACTTTACTTCGTGCTATTATTCAGAAAAACTTAAAGAATTGGGAAGGTTGTTTGCCGCATATTGAATTTGCTTATAATAGAACTGTTCATAGTTCCACTAACTGTTTGCCTTTTGAAATAGTTTATGGATTCAATCCTTTAACTCCTCTTGATATTTTGCCTTTGCCTATTAATGATTTTGTTAATGTTGAAGGTCAAAAGAAAGCAGATTTTATTAAGGAGTTACATGAGAAAGTAAGGCATAATATTCAAAGGCGTAATGAGCAATATGCCAAACAAGCTAATAAAGGTCGGAAAAGAGTGATATTTGAACCTGGTGATTGGGTTTGGATTCACTTAAGGAAGGAGAGGTTTCCCGACAAAAGGAAATCTAAGCTTTATCCACGAGGAGATGTTCCTTTTCGTGTTTTGGAGAGGATTGGAGATAATGCTTACAAGATAGAGCTTCCTAGTGCCTATGGCAATGTCTCATCTACATTTAATGTTACTGACTTATCTTTGTTTGATGTAGGTGATTCGAGGACGAATCCTTTCGAGGAGGGAGGGAATGATAGCAATCCATCCATGTCCATGCCAAAGCCGACTTCAAGTGTTCATCCATTGACAAACCTTGATGGTCCAATGACAAGATCAAGGAGCAAGAAGATGAAGGAGGCGTTGCAAGCATTATTGATAACTCATTGTGAAGAATTGGACATCTTTGAAGAGCATTATGATCCGGTCCAAGCATCTTCCACCAATGGAGCTTTATGGAATATATCTTCTCTCACAATCCATGAGGAGATGGATCAATCACAATGAAGTCCAATTAAGGCGTGTTTGGGTTTCATAAATGGATCACGCCATTAAACCCTAATTTATTAGTGTTTTATTTTATGTTATTTTAAGCCCAATTAGACGTTTTAATTTATTAAATATTGGGCTTGGAATTTCGAAATTAATTATGGTTACTTGGCCCAATTATCTTGCATGATAATGGCAAGTAAAAGTTTAGGAAACAAAGAAGTCAAATTGAGTTTTGCTACTTGGCAAAACCGTGAGTCACAAATCCTTTTTGGAAAAGGATTTAGTTTGTTAGTTGTTAGTTTCCAATTCCACTTTGGAAAGTTAGCTAGCTTAGAAGTCAAGTTGTAATTTACTTAAGCTAGGGTTTTTACAAGGCATGGCCAAAATTTGCCTCTCTATAAGGCCATCATTGTAAACGTTTTTTTAATAAGATGAATTTTGTTGAATTTAGCCATGCTAAAAATTGTCTTTCAGCCGTGAGAAGCTTTAAGAAAAACATGAATCAACTCAATTAAGTTTAGTTGAGTTTTCATAAGAACCGTGAACCTAGAAGCTAAGACCTTTAGGTGAACTTACAAGTTCTTTATTCAAAGAACAAGCTAAACTGATTTGTTTAGCTTATGAATTTTCATAAGTTGGCTGAATCTTTTTGATTCATACGTGGGGGTTTGATTGCTTCATATCAAATCTTTTCGTGTCAATATCTTTATTTTCTTGTTTTGTCAATTCCGCACCATTGTTTCTTCTTGTTCTTGTTTGTGGAGTTTGGTAAGCAACGATCCAAAGGAGGTGGTTTCGAGTCGTTCAAGGTGCTGCATCTTGATCATTCATATCACCCTAGCAAGACTTTGACTTGAAAACAGCAAGGAAAACACAAGAATTCCACACTATGATGATGAACAAAACAATGCAGAACTTAGACACGAAAAACAGCAAGAAAACGCAACAAGAAACAACTCACGAAGATCACAAAAACGCAAAACACAAAAATGAGCAATTTCGGGCAGATTTGATGAACAATTTGGAATGCGATTTTGACGAAATTAATGGGTGATTCTAATACGACCTAGGACAGCAAGAAGGACACAAAATAGCAGCAAGAAAGTAGATGCACGAAAAATTGCAGAATTTGACGCAATAAAACGACAGAAAAGAGACGCACAAAAACAGAAAAAATCGCGGAAGAGTTTAGACGGATTAACCTGAAATTTTTTGGGCAACAACTTGTGCTCTGATACCAATTGATGCGAATGGTTGGCCAAGGCTCTAGCTCCTGGACCAAATTCGATCTCCACAATGTAGGACCGTGCTGCACAAAGGTTATTCCAAGACACACAAACAACAAGAACTCGCAGATGAAGATTCAAGGGAAAAACGCAAAGTTGTTGAGTAAATCAAAACCCCACGCTTTAATACAAATGAACTCAATTTAACCTATGAAAATTCAATTAGTTAAACAAGTTAATTTGGCCGGCTCTTTAAATAAAGAACAATGGTGAAGTCACCTATAGGTTACGCTAAGGGCAAGCTTCTACAATGGACAATTAAATAATTCTCCAAGGCTTGGACAACACAAAGTGTTAATCACAATTTTTAGCAAGCTAAACATCTCAAAATTCTTCTTCTTTCTTATTGAATAAAAAACGTTAATGACCCCTTTAAATAAAGGTTTAAAGTCGGTCATACAAAGCCCTAGTAGTTGATGCGAATGGTTGGCCGAGGCTCCAACTCCTGGACCAAATTCGATCTCCACACACAAGCTAAGGACCGTGCTGCACTATCAAGATAATCCACGACCAAGAACACAAACAAGCAAGAAATCGGGTGGATGAAATTCAAGGGAAAAACGCCAAGAATTGAGTAAATCAAAACCCCACGTTTTATTACTAATGAACTTAATTTAACCTATGAAAATTCAATTAGTTAAACAAGTTAATTAGGCCTGCTCTTTAAATAAAGAACAATGGTGAAATCACCTAAAGGTCACGCTAAAGGTAATTTGCTACAATGGACAATTAAATAATTCTCCAAGGCTTTGGACAACACAAAGTGTTAATCACAATTTTTAGCAAGCTAAAAATCTCGAAAATTCTTCTTCTTCTCTATTGAATAAAAACGCCATTAATCCCTTTAAATAGAGGATTAAAGTCGTCTATTACTAAAACCCTAGTAGTTGCAAAATACAACTTGACTTCTAAACTAACTAACTTAACTAACTTTCCAAATTGGAATAGGAAACTAACAACTAACAAACTAATCCAAGTTAGACAAGGATTACATGACACGGTTTTTTTAATGAAGAAGCAAAACAACTTTTTGCTTCATTGTTTCCTAAACTATTGCTTGCCTTTATCATGTAAGATAATTGGGCCAAACAACTTATTAACAACCAATTAATTAAAGCCCACATTAAGTGTTTTGGACTTAATTAATTATCAACAAAATAAAACCCTAATATCTAAATAAGGGCGTGATCCATATGAAAGCCCAAGGACACGCCTTTCATTGGACTTCAACTCTCGGCCTTTGCAAGCTTCTTCAAGGTGGAATTTTCTTAAGCTCCAATGTAGAACTTTGAGGAACATCTTCATGAATTGTTATGTAAGAAACGTGCAAAAGAACTCCATGTTGAGAAGATGTGCAAGTCTCGGCCTCCAAATCTCCAATGTGTGATGACAACAAAGTGTGCAAAGCATCTTTCATCCTTTTGCTCCTTGATCTTGTCATTGGTCCATCAAGATTCATCAAAGGATCATGTAAGCTCGGCTTTGGCACCAAGGATGTGGATGGATTGCTATCATTCCCTCCCTCCTCGAAAAGATTCGTCATCGAATCACCTACATCAAACAAAGATAAATCAGAAACACTGAATGTAGATGAAACATTACCATACTCACTTGGAAGCTCGACTTTATAAGCATTATCTCCTATCCTTTCAAAAATTTGAAAAGGACCATCTCCTCTAGGATGAAGTTTAAATTTCCTCTTGTCAGGAAACCTTTCCTTCCTCAAGTGAATCCAAACCCAATCACCAGGTTCGAAAATCACTCTCTTCCTTCCTTTATTGGCTTGCTGTGCATATTGTTCATTCCTACTTTCAAAAGTATTTCGAACCCTCTCATGTAACCCCTTAATAAATTCAGCTTTCTTTTTACCTTCAACATTAACAAACTCATTAATAGGCAAAGGCAAAATATCAAGTGGAGTCAAAGGATTGAAACCATATACAATCTCAAATGGTGAACAAGATGTCGAACTATGAAAAGTTCTATTGTAAGCAAACTCAATATGTGGAAGACAAGTTTCCCAATTCTTTAAGTTTCTTTGGATGATGGCTCGAAGCAAGGTATAAAGTGCGGTTAACTACTTCAGTTTGTCCATAAGTTTGTGGATGTGCAACAGTAGAAAACAACAACTTAGTGCCTAACTTATTCCATAAAGTACGCCAAAAGTGAGACAAGAACTTAACATCCCTATCACTAACAATACTTTGTGGAATGCCATGCAATCTAACAATCTTCTTAAAGAACAAGTCAGCAATATGTGTAGCATCATTAGTTTTGGAACATAAAATGTGCCATTTTACTAAATCGATCCACTACTACAAATATGCTATCTTTACCATTGCGTGATCTAGGCAATCCTAAAACAAAATCCATAGAGATATCAACCCAAGGATGACTAGGAACAGGCAAAGGTGTATACAATCCATGAGGCAAAATTTTCAATTTGGCTTGTTTACACACAATACATTTATCACAAACACTTTTCACATCTTTAATCACGTTAGGCCAATAAATGTGTTCATTCAAAACAGTAAGTGTTTTAGCAATCCCAAAATGCCCCATTAACCCTCCCCCATGGGTTTCCTTAACAAGTAACTCACGAATGGAACAAAGGGGTATGCACAATTTATCCTTTCGAAACAAGAAACCATCATGCAAGAAATAGTCACCATTCGGCTTTGAAACACAATCATCATAGGCGGCTTTGAAATCATTGTCATCTTTGTACAAATCTTTTATCAATTCAAATCCAAGTAACTTAGCATGCATATAGGTGAATAAAGAATAACGCCTAGAAAATGCATCAGCTACAATGTTTTCTTGACCAGATTTATACTTAATCACATATGGAAAAGTTTCAATAAATTCCAACCATTTAGCATGCCTCTTATTCAACTTACCTTGAGTCTTCAAGAATTTAAGGCTTTCATGATCAGAATGAATTATAAACTCTTTAGGCCATAAGTAATGTTGCCAAACCTGTAATGATCTTACCAAAGCATACAACTCCTTGTCATAAGTTGCATACTTTAAAGCTGCCCCATTAAGCTTTTCACTAAAGTAAGCCACGGGCCTTGATTCCTGCATTAAAACAGCTCCAATACCAATCCCGAAGGCATCACAGTGTATCTCAAAAGCTTTATGAAAATTAGGCAATGCAAGTAAAGGGGCATGAGTCAACATATACTTTAACTTAGTGAAGGCGTTCTCGTGCTCATCTTTCCATTCAAAAGCAATGTTCTTTTTAATAAGTTCATTCAAAGGTGCAGCTATAGAACTAAAGTCTTTAACAAACCTTCTATAAAAACTTGCTAAACCATGAAAACTCCTAACTTCACTAGCATTCTTAGGTCTCGGCCACTCCTCAATAGCGTTGACTTTTGACTCATCAACAGAAATACCTTGAGAACTAACAACATAACCCAAAAAGACAATTGATTCCATGCAAAAAGAACACTTTTTAAGGTTAGCATACAATCTGTTCTCACGTAATATAACAAACACTTGTTTTAAATGTTCAACATGCTCATCAAGTGATTTGCTATAAATAAGGATGTCATCAAAATAGACCACAACAAACTTACCAATGAAAGACCTAAAAACGTGATTCATGAGCCTCATAAAAGTACTAGGTGCATTAGTTAGACCAAAAAGCATGACTAACCATTCATACAATCCATACTTTGTTTTAAAGGCTGTTTTCCATTCATCACCTTCTTTCATTCTAATTTGATAGTAGCCACTCTTTAAATCAATCTTTATGAAAATACATAAGCCATACAATTCATCAAGCATATCATCTAATCTAGGAATTGGATGTCTATTCTTAATGGTGATTTTGTTTATGGCACGACAATCAACACACATTCTCCAAGATTCATCCTTTTTAGGAACTAATATGACAGGAACAGCACAAGGACTTAGAGATTCACGCACAATACCTTTGTCAAGGAGTTCATCCACTTGATGTTGAATCTCTTTTGTTTCCTCGGGATTGGCTCTATAAGCTGGACGATTTGGAATTTGTGCACCAGGAATGAAATCAATTTGATGTTCAATTCCTCTTAGAGGCGGCAATCCAATGGGTAAGTCCTCGGGAAACACATCTTTATATTCCTGCAAAAGAGACAAAACAACACTAGGCAAAGAAGCAAGGTGATCACTATCAACAATAAGTACAACATCCTTGCGGATCATCAAGTATAATGATTGCCTATCTAGTATTGCTCTCTTTACGTCACTCTTAGAAGCAAAATAACAAGACTTTGAAGAAACACTATTTGGGCTATTACAAAATTTAGAATCAATGCTTCGGCCTACACTAGTTACATTCTTTTTATCATCTTGTTCTTTCTTCTCCTTTGCTTCCATCTCACGGCAAGATTGCACAATCCTTGATTGATCTTCAAAAACTTGGTTCGGACTCAAAGCCCTAAGATTGTACTTTCGGCCATGATAATCAATAGAATAATAATTTTTCTTTGCATGATATGTAACATCTCGATCAAATTGCCATAGACGACCAAGTAATATGTGACTAGCTTCCATTGGTACAACATCACACACAATATCATCAACATACTTTCCAATGGTCATAGAAAATTTAACTTGTTTAGTCACCTTACTCTCGGCAGTGTTATTAAGCCATTGAAGCTTATATGGATTTGGATGTTTCATGCAAGTCAAGTTAAGCTTCTTAACAAATAATGTGCTTGCCACATTTGTTCAACTACCACTATCAATAATCAAGCTACAAATCTTACCTTGAACCATGCATCTAGCGTGAAATATGTTCTCCCTTTGAGACAAATCATCTTCAACTAGTGGTTGTGCACTTAAGACTCGGCGAGTAACCAAAGAGAATTCACCAACATCATAAGTAAGATCTTCACTATCTTCATCACTTTATTACTTCTCTTCAAGTGGTGGCATGTCGGCACATTCTTCATCACTTTCAACCTCTCCATTATCACGGATTATCAATAATTTTCTGGTTGGGCAGTCACTTTGATAATGGCCATAACCTTGACACTTGTAACATCTAATGTCCCTCAATCTCTCATTCGGTTTGGGCGTTGCTTTGGCTGAAGATTCAGCAAGTTGGCGGCGTTTTGGGAGCATTATTTGAAGTATTTGAAGGCTGATTTTGGTTGAAAACTTTCGGCTTTCGTGGAGGTGTGAAAGTTGGCTTTTGATCTCTCCTCCAAGGCGGCAATGGTTGTTGGAAATTTCGCCCTTTACCCTTCATATGCTTCTCAATTTTGATAGCTTTGTGAACAAGTTCATTAATATCAATGTAACTTTGAAGATCAACTTGATAAGCCAATTCGGAATTCATACCTCTAAGGAATCTCTCAATGGTGGCGTCGGGGTCTTCTTGAATATTGGCTTTTATCATCAATGCCTCCATCTCATGGTAATAATCTTCAACTGTTCGGCTACCTTGCACAAGGGTATGTAACTTTCGGTTGAGCTCTCTATTATAATGTGAAGGAACATACTTTTTCCTCATGATTGCCTTCATTTGATTCCAAGTCTTAACTGGCCTTTCACCATCTTGTCTTCTAGCTCGAACAACTTGATCCCACCAAAGACTAGCATAATCTTTAAGGTGCATAAAAGCAATTCGATATTGCCTTTTCTTGGGGACTGAATTTCCTTCAAAGAAGTGTTCTAACTCACGAACCCAATCAAAGAAAGCTTCCGGATCTGATTTGCCATGAAAAGTAGAGATAGTGAGTTTAACAGATTCAATGGAAACTTTGGACTTATCACCTTTAGAAGAGCTCGCATTATCCTCCCCCTCCTCATTTATCATCATCGGATTCATCATGATCATCATACTTAAGATGTCTTGAGGTTGAGCTTTTAGTTGAAGACTCTATGTTGTCAAGTCTAATGTTGATCTTTTGAAGCATATCAAAAAGTACTTCATTAGCAAACTTTTGTTGAGCATCGGTTATAGGTTTAGAACCACTAGGAGTTCTATCACTTTCCTCCATGGTACCTGCAAGGTTAGTAAAGAAAACACAATAATATATATGTATATATACCTCTCGGGTTCCTCACTATTGGGTAGTAGGTACTCTCCTCTCCTCTCTATTTAGGTAGTGTTCTCTCTTGTTTACCCTAGCTAAAACTCTCAATTAATGAATGTGTTGGGACTATTAAGACTCACCAAGTTCAATTATTTTAAATAGCAAAATCTCAATCAACAAGTTCCACACACAAATTTTCACAAGAAAATCAAGAGAATCAACAAAGAAAAATCACGTCAAGAGGTTTAGAACACGTGTGGGTTACAATTTGATTTACCACCAGAAACTAAGAAATTCAGAAACTAGACTCAAAGATGAAGAGAATGGCTTTTGAATCACTTAATTCCGATTTGTATTGAGAAAGTTATGGCACTTTTAATCCAAGGTGGTTTTTCAAGTAACAAACTCAAGAACAATGTGTTCTTCAACTAAAATTAAATAAAATAAATTAATAACAAAAATAAATAATGCAAAGTCCGAAATATATATATTTTTTTGTTCTTTTCTTTTTTTTCTGTTTTTTTTTTGAATTGACCGTATTTTTTTATACGGACTTTTTTTTTTGTTCGGACAACTACAAGACAAAAGCAAACTTTTAAGGTTTTGAACACAAACCTTGGACAAAAAAAAACTACTAGGTTCGGACAAGAACCTTAAACAATGCAAACTTTAAGGTTTTAAGACAAGAACCTAGTACAAAGTACTTAGGTTTAAGGTTTGAAGACAACAACCTAGGATTTAAGGTTTATAATATTTTGTCTTCTTGTCTTAACCTTAACAACCTTAAAATTATCAAACTTTAATGTCTCACCAAGGAAAAGGAATTTGTATGTGCCACTTTCACAAAATATTCAAGATTTTCAACAAGGATCAAGAATATGGCTCAAGATTCAAATTTGGACAACTTTGGATTTTCAAGAAAATCAAGAAGTTCAAGAAAGTGTTCAAGAACTTGTCTTTTTGAGATGGTGAAAAAGTTTGATCAAAACACACTATATCAAGAATGAGATAAAGAAACTAACACAAAAAGAAGATCAAGAAACGGATAAGAATTGAGCAACTTATGAAAATTGGACCAAGAAAACCCTAACTTGGAAAACCCTAGTTTTGACACTAAACACTAGCAATGCTTTGACGTGAAAAACAGCAAGGACAACTGCAAGAATTCCACACTATGATGATGAACAAGACAATGCATAATATTGACAAAAAAAAAAAGCAAGAAACGCAACAAGAATCAACACACAAAAGACGCTAAAGACGCAAAACAAGATGAGGTTCAATTCGGGCAGATTGTGTGCATTCAATGTTCATGCGATTTTGACGATTTTAATGGATGATTATTAGACGACCTTGGACAGCAAGAAGGACACCAAATAACAGCAAGAAAGATGCACGAAAAATTGCAGAAAATTGACGCAAGATACGGGCAGAAAAGACACGAACAAAACAGCAACAATGCGGAAGAAATTTAGACGGATTAACCTGAAATTTTTGGGCAACAACCTGTCTCTGATACCAATTGATGCGAATGGTTGGCCGAGGCTCCAACTCCTGGACCAAATTCGATCTTCACACACAAGCTAAGGACCGTGCTGCACTATCAAGATAATCCACGACCAAGAACACAAACAAGCAAGAAATCGAGTGGATGAAATTCAAGGGAAAAACGCCAAGAATTGAGTAAATCAAAACCCCACATTTTATTACTAATGAACTTAATTTAACCTATGAAAATTCAATTAGTTAAACAAGTTAATTAGGCCTGCTCTTTAAATAAAGAACAATGGTGAAATCACCTAAAGGTCACGCTAAAGGTAATTTGCTACAATGGACAATTAAATAATTCTCCAAGGCTTTGGACAACACAAAGTGTTAATCACAAATTTTAGCATGCTAAAAATCTCGAAAATTCTTCTTTTTCTCTATTGAATAAAAACGCCATTAATCCCTTTAAATAGAGGATTAAAGTCGGCTATTACTAAAACCCTAGTAGTTTCAGTTCATCAGTTCTTTTCAAATTTATCTTTTATAATTAACACGGTTTGTTCTTCCACCAAAAGGTATGATGAACTGAAATTTCATAGAGTGATGGAACTTCAAGAAGATGGTAAAGGAGGGAATCAAAGTTGTACATTGAAACGAGCTGGAGATACTCGTTGGGGATCTCATTTTTCCTCAATTTGTAGTTTGATTGAAATGTTTCATGCTGCTTCTTCAGTTTTGCTACATATTGCTGAAGAAGGGAACAATTATCATATACGAGGAGATGCCGATGGTGCTTATAATATGATGACTTCATTTGAGTATGACTAACGGATGTTATATATTGTTGTGTGACGGTTGTGTCATACGTGAGATTTTATGATTGTAATTCCTCTCCTTCCAAATATATTTTTGCTTATTGAATTTTGATTTGGTTAATTCGATCCTTCAAATTGGTATCAGAGCTTGGTTATTATTGATTAACCATGACAGGAAATATAATTTATGTTGTTCCCAAACTCACGGGAAAACAAAATTATAATTATTGGAGAATTTAGATGGAAACCCATCTGAAATCCTTTGATTTGATCAAATATATTGAAGCGGAATTATCCGAAGATGCTGATGCAAGTGCAATGAAGGAGACAAGTTTGGCGTTGTCCCAAATTCATCAAGCAATTGATCTGTCAGTATTTGGCAAAATTTCAACAGCCAAAAGTGCAAAGAAAGCATGGGATATCTTGGAGAAAACCTACAGAGGTGTTGACAAAGTTAAACAAAACAATTTGATGATGTTGAAACGAAAGTTTGAGCTTTGCACAATGGAGAAGACAGAATCCATAGAGTCGTATTTTTCTCGTCTGTCAGCAATTAAAGATGAGATGGAGTTAAATGGGCATATCTTACCAGATAAAGTATTTGTTGAAAAAGTTCTAAACACACTGCCCTTGAAGTTTGAGTATTTTGTAGTCTTGGTGATAGAGACCAAGAATTTGGCAACATTAACAATTGAAGAATTGAAGGGTTCATTAATTCGATTTGAACAAAGAATTAATGAAAAATTGGATGGTCAGACAGAAAATACAGAAAAGGTGATTATGATCAGAGATTTCATTTTTGATGAACAAAGAGTTTCGAATTGGTCTTCTAAAGAGCCAATGGTATCAATTGGGCAAACACGCATGTCTTTCTATATTGAGGAAGAAAACAATGATCACCAAAGTGAGCAAGTTCAACAACCAACTGTTGATCCTTCATCTTCAAGTATTGAATCCACTTGCACATGAGGAAGGAAAGATTCCCTGCCCAACGGAAGTCCAAGTTACTTCCAAAAGGAGATGGTCCATTCCAAGTCTTGGAGCGCATCAATGACAATGCTTACAAGATAGAATTGCCAAGTGAGTATAAAGTGAGTAATTCATTCAATGTTACTGATTTAACTCCATACAATGCAGATGAAGATTTGAGGACAAATCCTTTTCAAGAGGAGGGGAATGATGAGAATCAAGCCGCAAGTCTAAAGGATCCTCTACAATTCATTTCTGGACCCATCACAAGATCAAAGGCTAAACAATTCAAGGATGCATTAAGTGGGCTGATTGTTAGGGCTTTGGAGTTGCAATCTTCTCAAGCAGATTGTGTTCAGTATCCAAGTGGGCTTACAATAATAAATGTCAATGATATTGATGGGCCAAGCATGGAGCACAATTAGGTGGCATGGGTGTGCACATTTGGGCAGCAAATACAAAAGAAAATGCAATCTGCCCAAACTAAGTGCAATCTGCCCAATTTGTTGTTTTTGCATTATTTTGAGTTTTTGTGTTGTGTTTCAGCCTAGATTCACTTGAATTTCGTTTTGAGGCTGAATAATGCATGAAATGGAGCCTAAGTCAGCCAAGACCAAGCCATGGAAGCTCTAGAGCCAAGCTAGGTTCAACCGGTCAAAGTTCACCCAAGCTTGGTCAACAATTATGGGCTGTTTTTATTCAAGGCTATTAATTTCGGTCAAGGCCTCTTGGAATGCTTAAAGGTAGATCAAAAACCATTCAAAAGGTCATGGAATTCATGAAGACAAAGACTGGTCTTGGTACAACTCATTTGACTACCATTAGTTCCAAGAAAAGCCTTAATTAGCCTTTTAAGTTTCCTAGGCTTTAATTATTGTTTTTCTTGTTTTATGTAACTTTAAAATTAGGGTTTCCTTCATATTAATATGATGTAAAACGTCCATAACATTCAGACTTGAATATTATATTTGTGAGATTAATCTCTTGGTTCTTTGAGAACTATTTTGAACTTATCAAGCTTTCTCTAGCTTGTGGCGTTCTTCCCGACTTATCAACCTTCAATCCATAGTTGGTTGTGGCGTCATTCTACCATTTCATCTAGCATCCCTGCTGTAGAACGATCCTGACTTTTGCTCACACGAAGGAAAAAATAACAACAAAAAGGAACCATAAGTTACATGCAATATTGAATAGTTATCTTCACATCCAGTTTGCTGTCTCTGTTGTTGTTGATCTTATGCCATTGTTTTCTCATTTTTAAGCTGTTATTGCGCCATGGTTCCAGCTTTCTCCCATGAATGTTTTGTCCTTTTATATTTTTATCTTCTCTGCTATGTGGTTGTCTGGTAAGTTTCAGTCCACACTACTATGCATATGTTACAAAATGCATTTTGAATGCTGAAACTATTGCATATTCAAACTAGATGTAATTGGTTTCCATTTTCTCTGTCGAAAAGCCTGTTTGAGTTCTTTATCCTGTCTAACAGGAGAACCAACCCCATGAATCACTTGGTACTTTTATTTGATTTCTATCTATTGATAGATTGTGAAGTTGAAGAATGAAGTAGGCGTAGGTCACAACATTAATTTGAAGCTATTAATTGTGTTTGCAACTCATCATTTCTTAAACATATTAGTTCTATCAAAACTTGTTAGTTCCAATCTTCTCCATTTATAGCCTTACTTGCTGCAATGGAGTGATAATTGTGGTGAAGTATGGGTGACAATGCAAGTCAAGGTTGCACTCTCAATTGGAAGGTACAAAGATGAGGTACTATGTGATATATGTCCTATGCAAACATCTTGTCTTTTATTGGGAAAACCGTAGCAGCTTGATTGCAAGGGTGCTTACAATGATCTCAAAAGTTGCTATTCACTCATGAAAGATGGTAAGAAGTTTAATATCCGAGCTTCAACACCTTGTGAAGTTTCTGAAGATCAAACTAGAATTTCTAAAGCTTGTAAAGAGATGAGTGCCGCCAAGGAGAAGAAAGTTCAAGAGCAACAAAGTGTAATAGCTAGTGCATCTTGTAATGGCCGAGCTTTAAGTCTTTTAAAGTCTTGTTATTTTACTTCTTCTAGCGAGTTTAAGAGAGGAATACTAGATAAGCAATCAATGTACTTACTTGATGATAGTGATCACCATTTGAATTGTTTGCTGCCTAGTACATATGTTTTGCAGGTTTTTGGAGTTCCTAAGAGTTTAATGGAGTTCGAAACAATCCAATCCGCCTTAGCTTGTTTCCCACAAGGTAAGCAAGGTAAGTTAGGTAAGTATGAAAGTTTCTTGATTGATTTCAATGGTTTAAATGTCAAGAACTTTGTTAATGTCAATGCTATTGATTTTCAAAGTTTGAATTCTGTTTTGACTCAATTTCAATATCTTTCATATACCTTTGAAACATTAGTTCGAAATTCTTTACCATGTGTTTTAAAATCCAATGATTTGTGTTTTGGAAAGCAACTTATTTCATATAATTCTTCAATAATAAATTCCTATTATTTTATATTGAATGAGTTTATGTATAGTTTCTTCACATGCTATGTTGCTTATCTAATACATGAATTGTATTTTGAGCTTAATGATTATAATTTTGAACTACATCAATCCTTTGTATGCACTCATTCAAGTGTTAATTATATTAACTCTACTTGCTGGATTATTCATTCATTTGATTATTTGTTTCGTGACTTTGCTCACATCCATCAAGTTCAAAGAGGTCCTTTGGTAACTCAACACTTGTATGGTAAGTTATCTCCGTTCCAACTTTCTTTTGAATTCCAAGAGGTAAAATTTTCTGTTTACAACTATTCAATAGATTGTTTACATTCTAGTCTTTGGAATTACACTCTCATATTTGATAACTTTTGCATGTTTTTAGAGGTCTTAATACGTTCATGTGATTTACACTTTCCCAAGGATGCATATATGTTTTCTTGTTATGAATTTTCGTGTCTTTATGATTATATTCATATATGTTTACATCCTTTGCTTACATTACATGTTCATAACGTAAATAAGGTGTTAATGGATGTTGTTAGTGAATTCGTCTTGGTTAGTTCTCTAATTAAGAACATTCGGTTTTCTGATTTGCATAAACTACATGATAGTTATTTGCATTATTGTTTTGAATTCATTAACTTCAACATTATGACTCATGCAAAATTTGTTAAGACTAATCATGCTATATGTATTTCGATTTTGCATACATATTCTGCCTGTTCTATTCTTTTGGTGAAAGGAAATTATTCTAAGTCTTGTTTTAGATTATTGTACTTTCTTTTACCTTATACATTTGTCGTGTTTTGGCAGGATATATATTCTTGTTGGCCAAGATTGGCATCTTCCCAATTTTACTTGGCTCGAGTTTGCAATGAGTTCGTGATATTGGTGTTTGACCCTGGAGCTCAATTTCAAGATTCGAGGACGAATCCTTTTCGAGGAGGGAGGGATTGATGAGAATGAGCCGAATCCATGTCCATGGTGCCAAAGTCAAATATGAAAGCTGAAAGATTCTGCCACATTCTGGTATTCTGGACATATCTCTTTCGATATAACTCGGAATTTGGTGATTCAAGAAGCCTTGGAACGATAAGAGATAGAGCTACAACTTTCATGTTTTATGTTTTCCAAGATTCTGAAGGTATCATCGTGGAATATGGCTGCCAAAATGAGTGACGGGATTCTGGCAAGATTTCCATCTCGAATTTCATGGACTATATTGAAGACCAAGTAATGGCGTATTGGGCTTCATTAATTGGATCACGCCACTTTTAAGTTATTTAGGATTTTTTTTGCTTTAAATAAATTAAGTCCATTGAATGTTAATTAATGGGCTTATTTACTAATCCTAATCCTTTTACAACTTGGATTAGTTAGTTAGCTAGAAGTCAAGTTGTACTTTGCAACTACTAGGGTTTATTTCCTTTTCCTTCTTGGCATGGCCGAAACTCATCCCCTATAAAAAGGAGATGCATGTAACGTTTTTACACAATAAGTTGGTGAATAAAATTGAGTTTTTAGCTTTGCTAAAATTCGTGAATTAACTCCTTGAGTTGTTCAAAGCCTTGAAGAGTTATTTAACTGTTCATTGTAGTTAATCCCCTTTAGCGTGACCTATAGGAGATTACACCAATTGTTCTTTATTTAAAGAGCAGGCCTAATTAACTTGTTTAACTGATTGAATTTTCATAGGTTAAATTAAGTTCATTAGTAATAAAACGTGAAGTTTTGATTTACTCAATTCCTAGCGTTTTTCCTTTGATTTCGTTCCATCCAATTTTGTGTTCTTGTTGTGGATTATCTTGGTAAGAGCAACACGGTCCTATAGCTTGTGTGGGAGATTCGAATTTGGTCCAGGAGTTGGAGCCTCGGCCATACAACATTCGCATCACCGAATGTTACCCCTTTTACACCACCGTCAAAGCCGCATCAATTCACCTCCAATCCAACATCAAGTGCATCATCCCAAGTCCCAAAATCAGTCCCTAAACCTGTGGAGAACACCCCAAAAATGGCGTCAACTCCTAGTCCAAGATTGAGGGATGTTCGTTGTTATAAATGTCAAGGTTATGGACATGTGCAAGCTGAGTGTCCAACTCGAAAATTGATGATAACTCTTGATAGTGGAGAAGTGGTAAGTGATGATGATTGTGCCGACATGCCACCTCTTGAAGAGAAGCACCAAAGTGAGTCAAGTGATAATGAAGCTCTTGAATCATATACTTATGATGTTGGTAATTACTCTTTAGTTTCTCGCCGTGTTCTTAATGTTCAACCTTTAATTGATAATGATGATTTGATGCAACGAGATAACATATTTGACACACGATGCATGGTTCAAGGAAAGATTTGTAGTGTGATTATTGATAGTGGTAGTTGCACCAATGTGGCGAGCACTTTGTTTGTGAATAAATTGAATTTGACTTGCATGAAACATTCCAAGCCTTATCGTCTTCAATGGTTAAATAATTCGGTTGATACACGAGTTACCAAACAAGTTATGTTTTCTTTTACCATTGGGAAGTATGTTGATACTATTTTATGTGATGTTGTTCCCATGGAAGCAAGTCATATTTTACTTGGGCGTCCTTGGCAATTTGATTGTGATGTGATTTATCATGCCAAGAAAAATTTCTATAGCTTTGTATACGAAGGAAAGAGGTTTAATCTTCACGCTTTGACTCCTGCACAAGTCTTTGAAGATCAAACAAGAATCATTCAAGCTACCAGAGATGCAAACGCCGCAAAGGAGAAGAAATTGCAAGAGAAACAATGTAATAATGGATCGAAATCTTGTAATAGTCATGATATAGTTGTTTCAAAATCTTGTCATTTTGCTTCTTCTAGCGAGTTTAAGAGAGGAATACTAGATAGGCAATCAATGTACTTACTTGATGATAGTGATCACCATTTGAATGCATGTTCGATGTTCGAGATGTTATTTCTCTCTAGCGTCTAAATGCTCTTCCTTCTCTCTTAAAAAATATCATCTTTGACCTATTCTTCTTAGCCTCTCACAGCCATAAACACCTTATCCTACATCTGATCGGCCTCCTCTAACAACAGCACACCCTACACTATTCACCAACAACTGCTTAATCGATTGATTGCCACACTTTAGGTCCAGTTCGTGAATCGACCACCTCCTGGCTCCGGCCGTTGGCCGGAGCCATCCTCGTAGCTGGAAACCTCGCCGGAGCTCTCTGGTGGTGTTTGGTTTCCATGGAAGCTGCAGTCAACCCGTTCACTCTCCTGGCAGCAACTCGTATGGCTACTCCTAGAGGTGAAGGTCGACATTTCAAGCGAACATCCTCAGTTCAGTTTCAACTGCAAACCTCACTTCCCCCTCTCCTTGCTCAGCTAGCGACATCACACAATAGGCCTCACAAGGATATAGCATCTTCTAGCTCAGCTCATACCTGGAATTTGTTTCCCACAAACGTTCAACCACAGCTCAAACTAGGGTTTTCATCACCCTTGGTACAAGGCTCCTCACCCTCTTTTTCTCCCCCTCGGCAGCCTGAGTATGCACAGCCCTCAGCTAGCAATCAGTCCTTGCTTGAGGAGTTGGAATTTCCCCCTCCCTCTTGGCATCCACGAAAGACAACTCTTCCCAAAACCTTCAGAGAAGCTGTTTCCGCACAGTGGTCTGACTCCATCGACGTGTCCTTCCCTGATCTCCCGGCCACAGCACTCTCTACTGGTGAACCGGCACTGTTCATTTCAGAAGAGGAAGAACAGCGCCTAGCTCAGCCTTTCCGGTATGCCCTTATAGGAAAGTTCACTCGAGGAAGACCATCAATGGCAGCAATCCGTAAAGACATTCAATCGGCAGGTTTTAAAGGTGAATGCCATGTAGGTTTGATTGATTATCGACATATTATCTTGCAATTTCAGTTAAAAATTGACTCTCAAAGGCTGTGGTTGAAAAACAATTGGAACTTTGGAGGATTCACAGCCAAGATTTCCCGGTGGACACCGGACTTTAGCCCGGAAAAAGAATCGTCTCTTATGCCAGTTTGGGTACGTTTCCCACTTCTGCCAGTGAACTTGTGTAAAAAGGATACCCTATTTGCCCTTGGTTCGGCAGTTGGCACTCCCCTCAAACTTGACTTGGCCACGGCAGCAATGAACAAGGTCCTTCGACCAAGCGAAGCTCGGATGTGTATTGAAGTAGATGTAACCAGGAAATTGCCTCACAGAATGTGGATTGGAACAAAGGAAAAAGGCATATGGCAACTGATCCAATATGAAAATCTCCCGTAATTTTGCACTACATGCTCTAAATCAGGACATGCTACCTCATCTTGCAAGCCACAAACAAAGGCAGGTTTGACCTCCTCCCAAAGGTGGATCCCAAAGAATCAAGAGAAGACACAGGACAAGGCTGGTCCAGTAATTGAACCCCCTATTTCAGAAGCTGCGAACAAGGGTGAAAAAAGGAATGTGGAGGAGCAGGTTATAGAAGGGAACATGAAAAGGGATGTGCATTCAAATGATTCTGGAGTGGTGACGAATCAAAATCAAACCTCTTCAAAGAATGATTCAGGGACCGTAGTTACTCCCTTGGAAGCTGATGCTGAGAAGGAGGTGTTGCAAGGACAACTTACTGTCTTAATTACGGGAGAAAATTCACAAAGGGAAAAGGAGAAAAGGCGACAATTAAACCAGGAAAGAATGGACCATTTTCTTTCTAATCTTGGTATACTCTTGGACCTCCTGCACAACCAAGAAAGGGGAAGAGGTGATTTTGTTCCATCTGTTAAGCCCCCTATAGCAGCCATAGAGCTCCCACACAATCAAAATGCTCCGGATGTGGGGATGAGCAAAAGCCTTAACTTGGGAGCTCTAGATGAGGACAAGCTGGAACATAGGAAGGATATGCTCTCAATGACAGAATTGCAAATTATACAAGATATCCAAACAATCAAGTGGGACGAAGGAGAGCTAGCAAAGCTATCTCCACTCAATTTGCCTAGCAAGAAACTGAGGAAAAGCTCGATTAATGTTGAGGTTATGTGGGAAGAAGGGGAACCTTCGACATTACAAAGAACTATTTCAACATCGGATTTAATGACCCTCCAAGCCATCCCCACAGAATCCGAAGATGAAGACGATGGGGAGGACATTTGGACGGAAAACAGCTTTAAGGAAGATCCTGTTGATGTGCTTGACTCGTTCTTGGAAAGAATGGAGAAATCCAGTAAGCCTCTCAAGCATACCAAATATATGGAAGTGCTAGTTAGCCCCAAAGCTAATGATCACTCGGGGAGAAAACTCAGAGATCGTAATCCTCGCATATGCTATTCTGAAGGTAAGAAATGGCTTCAAAGGTAACCCTTGATTGCTTACTATAAAGGCCCATGATTACCGATGTTTAGATCATTTGGCCAGACGAAATATTTAATTCATACTCTTCTGCATTGCCCTGTGTTTTGAGGAATTAGTGGTCAAATATGATGAGATACTATGGCTGTATTTTGATGCATTGATGCGGATTGTGGAATGAGGGTGAACACAGGGGAGATGCTGCCCAACTGTTTTGACTCATGTTGTGTTTGATGTGGAATTGGGGACTGCCTTAATGAGCCGATGTTATAGAGTAATGTTATGCTGCCGAATTTTATCCAGCGATTGCACATTGGGATTACATTTGCCGATTGGAAATTATGATTCCTGTTTTATTAATGGGACTGACTTGGTTTGGTCTTTCTTGGACAGTCTTGCATATATAGGGTAGCCATTTAGTCTATTTAGCATTGTGATAGAGTTGGAAATGCTATAAATAGAATAGGTATTTTTGTTTTTGACAAGTTATGTAAATGGAGGAAGTACTCCACAAGTATTCTTTTTGCCCAAAATTTTACGATAGGAAGATAGTAAGGCATTAATTTTGGCATGACGAAATTAATGTTTCCCTATTTTCCCTTACACATAGTGGTAGGTTTTATGTTCTGGACCTTCCTTCATGTATTTTGAAACTGAATGCATGGGTATGCCCAGCTTCGCATTTTGCGATATATATATATATTAGGTTTGTTTAAAAAAAAAAAAAAAGTGATCACCATTTGAATTGTTTGCTGCCTAGTTCCTTTGTTTTGCAGGTTTTTGGAGTTCCTAAGTGCTTAATGGAGTTCGAAATAACTCATTATCAATTGCAAGGAATCCAATCCGCCTTAGCTTGTTTTCCACAAGGTAAGCAAGGTAAGTTAGGTAAGTATGAAAGCTTATTGGTTGATTTCAATG
Source organism: Ophiorrhiza pumila (assembly GCA_016586305.1). Taxonomy (NCBI): domain Eukaryota; kingdom Viridiplantae; phylum Streptophyta; class Magnoliopsida; order Gentianales; family Rubiaceae; genus Ophiorrhiza; species Ophiorrhiza pumila. The sequence continues at coordinate 19,314,551 of BLIW01000010.1, forward strand.
GTTTTAAAGTAAAGAACTTTGTTAACGTCAATGCTATTGATTTTCAAAGTTTGATTACTGTTATGAATCAATTTCAATGTCTTTCACACACCTTTGAAACATTAGTTCAAAATTCTTTAACATGTGCATTAAAATCCAATGATTTGTGTTTTGGTAAGCAAATTATTTCACATAATTCTTCAATTATGAAATCCAATTATTTCGTTTTGAATGAGTTTATGTATAGTTTCTTCACATGCTATGTTGCTTATCTAATACATGAATTATATTTTGAGCTTAATATTGGATATTTCGAACTACATCCAACCTTTGTATGCACTCATTCAAGTGTTAATTATATTGACTATACTTGTTGGGTTAATGATTCTTTTGATTCTTTATTTCGTGATTTTGCTCACATCCATCAAGTTCAAAGAGGTCCTTGGATAATTCAACACTTGTATGGTAAGTTATCTCCGTTCCAAATTTCTTTTGAATTCCAAGAGGTAAAATTTTCTATTTACAACTATTCAATAGATTGTTTACATTCTAGTTTTTGGAATTACACTCTTATGGTAAGTTATGTTTTCTTGTTATGAATTTTCGTGTCTTTATGATTCTATTCATATATGTTTACATCCTTTGCATACATTACATGTTCATAACGTAAATAATGTGTTCATGAATGTTGTTAGTGAATTCATATTGATTAGTTCTTTAATTAAGAACATTCGATTTTCTGATTTGCATAAACTATATGATAGTTATTTGCATAATTGTTTTGAATTCATTGACTTCAACATTATGACTCATGCAAAATTTGTTACGACTAATCATGTTATATGTATTTCGATTTTGCATACATATTCTGCCCGTTCTATTCTTTTGGTGAAAGGAAATTATTCTACGTATTGTTTTAGATTATTGTGCTTTCTTTTACCTTATACATTTGTCTTGTTTTGGCAGTATATAACTTCTTGTTGCTCGAGATGTGCATCTTCCCAATTTTATTTGGCTCGAGTTTGCATTGGGTTCATCATATTGGTGTTTGATCCAGGAACTCACTTTCAAGATTCGAGGACGAATCCTTTCGAGGAGGGAGGGAATGATGAGAATGAGCCCGTGTCCATGTCCGTGGTGTTAAAGTCAAATTGTCATCCTGAAAGTTTCTGTCACGTTTTGGTATTCTTGGCATAACTCTTTCGATATAACTCGGAATTGCACCATTCAAGAAGCCCTGGAACGATAAGGGATAGAGCTACAACTTTCGTGTTTTATGTTTTCCAAGATTCTGAACTTATCACCGTCGAAAATGCCTTCCAAAGTTGATGACGAGATTCTGGCAGAATTTTCATCTCGAATTTCATGGACTATATTGAAGACCAAGATTGCGTGCTTGGGCTTTGCCATTAATGGATCATGCCATTGATTAATCTTTAGGATTTATTTAAGTTGTAATAATAAGTCCATTAACATTAATTAATTGGGCTTTATTTTCGTTAATTAATAAGTCATTACTTGGCCCAATTACCTTGCATGGTAATTAGGAAAGTAATCTCCTACTTTTTAGGAGGATTTAGGAAAGTAAGAGTACAAATCGGTTTTTACTTCTTCATAACCGATTTGCTATGATTAGGAAACTTAAAGTTTGTCTTTTAGCTATTGGTTTCCTTTTCCAATTTGGAAACTAAGTTGTAATAGGATTAAGCTAGGGTTTCATGTTTTTGTAGCCTATTTATAGTTGAGTTTTTCACATGAAATAATAAGATGAATTTTGATAAAAATTAAGCATTGCTTAAGCCTTCTTCCAGCCGTGAAAAGTTGAAAGAAAAATGTGAGGATTCAATTGATTTCAATTGTGCTTTCATAAGACCCGCGAAGCCTTAGTGTGGAGCTATAGGTTAGCTTACCCGTTCTTGATTTAAAGAACTCGCCAAACTGAAGAGATTTAACTTTTGATTTACATTAGTTAAGTTAATTCTTTTTGTTATAACGTTGGGGTGTAGATTGCTTCAATCTTTGTCCTTGCGTTTCATCTTGTTCTTTCCGCTTTGTTTTGTGTTTCTTGTTCGTGATTGTGTTGAGTTTGGTGTACAACGATCCAAAGATTTGTGGAAAATACGTGAGATCAAGGTCCTTCCTAGGTCAACTCGTATCAATTGGTACCAAAGCCACTTGTGCGAACCACACCCTGCTCCTTGGGCTACGACCGACAGAACGCCGACGGAGGCAGTTGAGGCCCCGGGGGTTCGTCAGATCGCCGACTGAGGCAGTCGGCTCTTTAAGAGTGGGTGAATGATGTGAATCCCACATCGGTTCCACAAGGAGGTCCAGGCTAGTATATAAGGTTGGGTCAAACCTCACTTGGACACCATGGTTTTCAGGTTGAGTTAGGGTTCACCTTATCATTTGGTATCAGAGCCACTTGTGCGAACCACACCCTGCTCCTTGGGCTACGACCGACAGAACGTCGACGGAGGTAGTTGAGGCCCCGGGGGTCCTTCAGATCGCCGACTGAGGCAGTCGGCTCTTTAAGAGTGGGTGAATAATGTGAATCCCACATCGGTTCCCCAAGGAGGTCCATGCTAGTATATAAGGTTGGGTCAAACCTCACTTGGACACCATGGTTTTCAGATTGAGTTAGGGTTCACCTTATCACTTCATCAACCTCAGCCACGAGCCGCAAGCCTTCAGGCTTAAGTTGTCGCTCCTTCGTTGCCCCTGACTTCCGAGTGAAGAAATCAGAATTGAACCACGCCTTCAAGCCGCAACCAATCACGCCTTCAGCAACTCAGCGAGCCTCCAAGAATCCAGCGTTTTTAAATTCACGCCTTTCCGCCAAAGCAAACCGCGCCTTCAGCTGCCTGGAATTTCAGAGAATCAGAAGTTAAACACTTACCCATTTTTTTAGAAACTCAAACACAAAGTACTTCATGGCAGCAACTTCCCACCAATATTTGATCATAATGCACTGTGAATTAAGGAAAACGTAAAACATGAAAGTCGTAACACTTTGTCTTAGCTATCCATAGCCATTAAAATCACCCAATTTGGAGCTAAAACGAGAAAGTTATGACCAAACTATTGAAGTGTGACAAAGCTTAAACCCATGAAGCAACTCTTCAACACTTTGCCATTTTTTAAGCAACTCTCCTCACGCTAAATGTCCTTGTTCCAGAATTGGCCTACGACATGTCGTAGGCCAAAATTCCATCTCCAAATTTTTGCCCACGACATGTCGTGGGCAAAAAAAATCACCTTCAAGAATGGCCTACGACATGTCGTAGGCCATTTTCTGTCTTCTCAAGATTGGCCTACGACATGTCGTAGGCCAATTCTCTTTTTGTTCTCGGCTGTTTAATTCTTTCCTATACCTAATTGTGTGCCTTGGTTTGTGAAGTTCATTGTGCAACACGAGTGGTGTGCCAAGGTGCAAATGTGCGGCATGAGTTGCATGGCAAAGTATGTGGCAAGACTAATGCATAAGTATTGTGCAAAAATGTTGCCAAGTTGGCATGGCTCGTGGCAAGATTGATTGGCAAGGCTTGGCAAGATCTTGGCAAGGTCTTGGCACACTGGTTTTGGCACATTGGTTTGGCAAAGCTTGGCACTGTCTTGGCAAGGTCTTGGCACATTGGTTGGCCGAGTGGGCAAAAAATGTTGGCAAAGCATCCATTCCAGCACAACATCCTACTTTCATGCCAAATAAGTGTGACATAGCCTCTAAATCAGCCTTGATGTAAACTTAAGAATTCTAGATCCTTCTCTTAGCTTTCCAATGGATCAAGAAACTGCCTCATCAGGTACCTGAAACTCAAGATATCATCAAAACACCAAACTGTGGCAGGCACCTAAAACCCTAAAACCCTAATAAATGGTATTCCGAAAAGAAACTCATATTTCATAGTCTTGCACGCACAATTAGAAAATAGTTAAAACATTAGAAATGTAGTGCATTCAAAGAGCTTTTCAGAACACCAAAGAACTCACCAATTGGACTAATATCAAGAGAGTTATGCCCAGATGAATTTCACCAACCAAACCTGCCAAAACCCTAAATTTAGCTTACCAAATTCCTTTCGGTTGCATCCATTTCCTAATTGTTTTGATCTCTCAACCTTACCAATTAACATCAAGCACACAATTGCCTAAGTTCATCATCATTTTTGGTCTCTTTTAACCATTTTAGTATAACCAATTGCTAACCACATAAATGCACAACAACACACAAAACATTGCACTAACTCATGAAAAACAAGTCAAAAGCTAAGTGGATTAAGCCATTTAAGTTGGTATAAAACCAACTCATCAAATTCCCCCACACTTGGAACTCTTGCTTGCCCTCTAGCAAAGACACACACAAATTAACCCTTTTCATCATCCGTATGCAAACACATTGTTCATTCATCCACACTGACCACATCCAAATTCATCAAAGCATTTTTTCAGACAAAACTTAATACTTTGATGGTTCATGATGCCTAGCTCTCAAATTTCAATACAAATTATCAACTAAGGCACAATGAATAAAGACCAAAATGTCATGCGTGCAAGTGTGTGCTGAGGAACATGCACTTCATCTATTCCTTTGTTATACACCCTCTAGCTGGTCTCACATACCATTCAATACATGCCAATCTCTTTGTCCACTCTTATGAACATGCAATCACAAGATCAATGGTACCTATGCGTACATTGGTACTCTATGGGACATTGCCCTTATTCTGCACATTAGTGTTGCACATTGGTGCACATATTGATGACTGAAATAATGCCTGGGTTTTATGGCTTTTTTCTCCAAATTTGATTGCCAGGTTCTTATGGCTTTTTCCTTCCCAGTTGCCAATATGGCTTTTTCTCCCATATCATTTCTTGTGCAAGCACATGTTCATAAGAATCCCAAATTGACTAAACATGCACGAATTCTGGAGACACCAGATAGATGCATAACAAACAGAAACAAATCCATACACATTACCTCCTATGTCAATTGAGTTTTGCATGGTATATCTATCTTACATTAACATCGGGCCTTAGTCAGCAAAATATACCAATTTCTTCAAACTTAGTACCAAGAACAAAAATTTTCACATGCAAGATTCAAAACAAGTATAGTGATGAACTTGGAATAAGCCAAAGTAAACTAAGAACAAAGTTTCACATACAAGGTGATAACTCATTTTCTCAATTTGATCGTTCTTATTCACTCTCTTTTTGAACTCTTCTTCTTCTTATCAAGACTATAGGTTCAAAACATTACCAAATCATTTTCTTCTCACCATCTCATATCATACTTCAAACCCTTGCACACAACACTACGCACTTTAATTTCATTAATTCAAAATGTTGCACACAATCAAACCCGAGAGACATAATACATTAAAACCCTTACAAGTAGCAAACTACATACTGCTTCCTTTTCACTCAACAATACGATAAGAAAAACTTCACACTAAACTCTTAACGTTTCCTTCTCCATGGCATTAGAAAATCATCATAGCAACAATCTTCAAAGAGAAACTTCAAATTTCAGCAAGGTATCTGATAGGAATGAGCCCGAGTCCACATTGCCAAATCCAGCTTCCCATGATCCATTAGCAAATCTTGGTGGTCCAATGACAAGATCAAGAAGCAAGAGGATGAAGGAAGCATTACAAGCATTGTTATCAACACATTGTGAGTTGATGGCCAATGTTCAAAGGAGTTCGACACAACCATCTCAAGATGAAGTACTTTGGCATATTTCTTCAATAACAATTTATGATCCACCTTGAAGAAATAATGTGAAGGCCGAAATATTAAAGTCCAAGAAGAAGGCGTGTTTTGGGCTTTGAAATGGATCACACGCCCTTTTTAATATATTTTAGGGTTTATTATGTTGTTTTTAATTAAGTCCACTTAACGATTTTATGGGCTTAATTGGCGTTTTTTATTAAGTTTTAATAAGGTATTACTTGGCCCAATTATCTTGCATGATAATTAGGAAAGTAAAGTTTTAGAAAGTAAAATCGAATTTTGCTTCTTCAAGGCAAAACCGATTTTAGTCTTTGTTTAAGTTTAGGAAACAAAGGAAGCCAAATTGTGTTTGGCCACCTTTAAGAAGAAAACGTGAGACACCAATCCTTTTTGGAAAAGGATTAGCTTATGTGTGTCACAAATCCTTTTTGGAAAGGATTAGTATGTTAGTTAGTTTAGGAGTCAAGTTAGGGTTTTATTTCCTTTTTCTCTTAGGAAAGCCGAATTACTCCCTATAAAAGGGAAAGCTATGTAACATTTTTACACATGTTGAATTGAAAGAATTTTGGCTATGCTAAATTAAATTTGACATCACCAATGTGAATTATTCTTGAGTAATTCATAAGACCCGCCAAACCTTAAGTGAGGAACTTTAGGTAAAGCTTACAAGTTCTAGATTTATAGAACCGGCCAAACTGATAGGTTTAATTAATTGATTTACAATTGTTAAACTGAATCAATTTGTGTTAACGTTGGGGTTAGGTTAATTTTAATCTTGCCTTTTCGTTCCATATCTCTTTTCCGCAAATTGTGTTCTTGTTTCTTGAATTGAGTTTTTTTGGTGCACAACGATCCGAACTTGTGGAAAATTCGTGTGGATTGGACTTCATCCTACTCCATTCGTATCAATTGGTATCAAAGCAATCCAGGTTGTTCATCAAATTCGGTAATTAATCTTTTTATTTGAGTCTTGTTCTTGTTTTTCTCTTCTCGGATCTTGTCCTTCTTTTGGCGTCCTTCTTGCTGTTTTGTTGCGTCAATTTCTGCAGATTTTGTGGTGTCTTTTTGTTGCTGTTTTCGTGTCTTTATTGCTGTCCAAGGTCGTCATAGTTCAGCTTTTAAATTACGTCAAAATCGCATGCAATTTGTTTGCTATAAATCTGTCCAATTCGTGTTCATCTTTCTCGGATTTTTGCGATTTTTTTTGTTGTGTTGATCTTGCTGTTTTGTGTCGTGTTTTGCTGCTGTTTTTCTTCATAATTCTGCATTGTTTTTGTTCATCATCATAGTGTGGAATTCTTGAGTCATTCTTGCTGAAATCACGTCCAAAGAATTAGGGTTTGTCAAACTAGGGTTTGTGAAATTAGGGTTTCTTATTCAAAATTTCATAACTTCCTTGTTTCTCATCCTTTTCTTGATCTTTCTTCTGTGTTAGTTTCATCATTCTATTGCCATCAAAGTGTGTTTTGATCAAACTTTTTCACCATCTCAAAAAGACGAGTTCTTGACCACTTTCTTGAAAATCTTGATTTTTTTCTTGAAAATCCGAAAGTGCTCAAATTTGAATATTGAAGACATATTCTTGCTCATTGTGATATTTCTTGAATCTTTGGTAAAAGTGGTATCTTCAAAATCCGAAATTTTGTTGACTTCTTGATACATTGAAGTGGTTGAAAATTTAGGGTTTAACAACAACCTCAAAAACCCTAGTTAAGCTTTTTGTCAAAAAAAAAAGAAAAGAGGCCATTACAAAAAAAAAAAGGCCATTACAAAAAAAAAAGACCAAGTAAAAATCAGCCCAAAGGCATTTGGTCTAAAGTGAAAAAAAAAAAAACAAAAAAAACAAAAAATTTTTTTATTTTTTTTCGTATTTAATTTTATAGTTTTGGACGCCACTTTCGGACCCCTTACCCGTCCGAAACTACCGTCCGAACCTCGACAGAGAAGTCAAAAATTTTCACAAAAATTCGGACGCCACTTTCGGGCCCCTTACCTGTCCGAAACTACCGTCCGAACCTCGACAGAGAAGTCACAAATTTTCACAAAATTTCGGACGCCACTTTCGGACCCCTGACCCGTCCGAAACTACCGTCCGATCCTCGACAGAGATTTGAAATTTTTTTAACCAAGTTTCGGACACCACTTTCGGCCGTCCGAACCTTTGTTCTACCGTCCGAAACTCTGTAGAGAGTTTCTATATACTATAACTTCAAACCTTCATAACTTTCTCATTTTTAATCGGAATTGAGTGATTCAAAAACACATCTTCTTGTTATCTTCTCTAGTTTCTGAATTCGTAGCTTTCTGAAGTTAATCTGTTTATACCCCATACGTGATCTTAAAATCTTCTTGTGACGTGAATTTTTCTTTTCAAACTTCTTTGGTTTTGCTTTTGTGAATTGATTTGTTTGAACTAATTGGTTGAGACTTGTTCTTAAAATCGACAAACAGTAAGCTTCAATTAGTTTGAGAGATTCATTGAGAGTATTTAGATAGGGTATACATGAGAAAAGCCATTACACTAGAGAGGAGAGTATTACTCACCAAAAGTGAGAACCCGAGAGGTTTTTATTTTGCTATCTTTTGTTGTTTTTACTAACTTGCAGGAACAATGGAGGGAGATGATAAAACACCTCAAGGACAACCCCAAACGGATCAAAAATATGTTAATGATGTTCTATTTGACATGATCCGAAAGCTCAATCTAAAGATTGATAATTTAACCATTTTTCCTTCACCCAAAAAAAGTTCTACTTCTCGACAGAATAAACATGAAGAAGCCGAGCCTAGTGATGAGGAGAATGAGGAGTTCATGGATTCTCCTAAAGATGGTAAGAAATCTGATTTGTCAATTAGTGGAGTTAAACTAACATTGCCTACTTTCCATGGTAAAGCAGATCCGGAAGCTTATTTTGATTGGGTTCGTGAGCTTGAACACTTCTTTGAAGGTAATAGCTATCCCGAACATAAGAGGTATCGCCTAGCCTTCATGCACCTCAAGGATTATGCAAGTTTGTGGTGGGATAAGGTAATGAGATCTAGACGTGAAGATGACGAACCACCTATTCAAACTTGGAAGCAAATGAAAGCGCTTATGAGGAAGAAGTATGTTCCATCACATTATAGCCGAGAGCTCAACAGAAAATTGCACTCCCTTGTGCAAGGAAACAAAACCGTGGAGGAATACTACCATGAGATGGAAGCTCTCATGATTAAGGCCAATGTTCGTGAAGATCCCGATTCAACAATTGAAAGATTTCTTAGAGGTATGAATTCTGAATTGTCTTATCATGTTGATTTACAATCTTATGTTGATATTAATGAGCTTGTTCATAAAGCTATTAAGATTGAAAGGCACATGAAAGGTAAGAACAGGTTCACACAACAGAATCCACCATGGCAAAGGGATTTGAAACCTAAATCAGCCCCTTTCACTCCACCAACAAAACCGAGGCAATTTACCTCAAACCAGCCATCTAGTGAGCCTCCTTATGTCCCAAAATCAGTCCCCAAAGCTGCTGAAAATGCCCCTAAACCGGCGACAACTACTGCTCCAAGATTGAGGGATATTAGATGTTTAAATGTCAAGGCTATGGTCACTTGCAAGCCAATTGTCCTACTGCCCGGATCATGATTACTTTAGATACTGGAGAAGTGGTAAGTGATGATGATTGTGCCGATATGCCACCTCTTGAAGAAAAGTACCAAGATGATCAAAGTGATGAGGGTGAAAAGCTTGATGAGCCGACCTACTCAGTTGGTAACTTTTCTTTAGTTTCTCGCCGTGTTCTTAATGTTCAACCTTTGGAAGATAATGATTTGATGCAACGTGATAACATATTTCACACACGCTGTTTAGTGCAAAACATGGTTTGTAGTGTGATTATTGATAGTGGTAGTTGCACAAATGTGGCGAGCACCTTACTTGTTAACAAACTGAATTTGAATTGCATGAAACATCCAAAACTATATAGGCTTCAATGGCTAAATAATTCAGTTGAAACTCGTGTCACTAAACAAGTAAAGTTTTCTTTCACCATTGGTAAATATGTTGATACTGTTTTATGTGATGTTGTTCCAATGGAGGCTAGTCATATTTTACTTGGTAGACCTTGGCAATTTGATTGTGACGTGCTTTATCATGCCAAGAAAAATTTTTACAGTTTTGTGCATAATGGTAAAAAGTATAGTCTTCATGCTTTAACTCCTGCTCAAGTTTTTGAAGATCAAACTCGAATTGCACTAGCTTGTAAAGACATAAATGAAGCTAAGAAGAAGAAGGAACTAGAAAAACAACAAAACGAAAAACCTAATTTAGGCCGAGATGTAGTTAATAAGAAATCTTGTTGTTTTGCTTCTTCTAATGAGATTAAGAGAGCATTGATTAATAGGCAGTCCTTATACTTAATGTTTAGCAAGGAACTTATACTTGTTGTTGACAGTGATAACCTTGCTTCTTTGCCTAGTGCCGTGTACTCTCTTTTGCAGGAATATAGTGATGTGTTTCCCGAGGAGTTACCAATAGGTTTACCACCTATTCGTGGCATTGAGCACCAAATTGATTTCATCCCAGGAGCTCAAATTCCAAACCGACCAGCTTATAGAGCAAATCCGGAGGAAACAAAAGAGATTCAACGTCAAGTGGATGAACTCCTTGACAAAGGTATTGTGCGTGAGTCTCTTAGTCCATGTTCAGTTCCTGTTATCTTAGTCCCTAAAAAGGATGATACTTGGCGAATGTGTGTAGATTGCCGTGCTGTTAATAAGATTACCATTAAGTATAGACATCCAATTCCTAGATTAGATGATATGCTTGATGAATTGCATGGATCTTCCATATTTTCCAAAGTTGATTTGAAAAGTGGGTATTACCAAATACGAATGAAAGAAGGAGATGAATGGAAAACTGCTTTTAAAACAAAGTATGGTTTGTATGAATGGTTAGTTATGCCTTTTGGTTTATCTAATGCCCCTAGTACTTTCATGAGGCTTATGAACCATGTTTTTCGTCATTTCATTGGAAAGTTTGTGGTAGTCTACTTTGATGATATCTTGATATATAGCAAATCACTTGATGAGCATGTTGAACATTTAAAACTCGTGTTTGCTATATTGCGTGAGAACCAATTATATGCTAACCTTAAAAAGTGTTCTTTCTGTTTGGAATCTATTATCTTTTTGGGTTATGTTGTAAGTTCTCAAGGCATTGCTGTTGATGAGTCAAAAGTCAAGGCAATCATAGATTGGCCGAGACCACAAAATGCTAGTGAGGTAAGAAGTTTTCATGGATTAGCAATTTTTTATAGGAGATTTGTTAAAGACTTTAGTTCCATTGCTGCACCTTTAAATGAACTTGTTAAAAAGAATGTCACCTTTGCATGGAATAAAGAACATGAAAACGCCTTTAACACTTTGAAGTATAAATTGACTCATGCCCCTTTACTTGCTTTGCCGAATTTCAATAAAGCTTTTGAGATACACTGTGATGCCTCCGGGATTGGTATTGGTGCTGTTCTTATGCAGGAATCAAGGCCCGTGGCTTATTTCAGTGAAAAGCTTAATGGGGCATCTTTAAAGTATGCAACATATGACAAGGAGTTGTATGCATTAGTAAGGTCATTGCAGGTTTGGCAACACTACTTATGGCCAAAAGAATTCATAATCCATTCTGATCATGAAAGTCTCAAATTCTTAAAGACTCAAGGTAAGTTGAATAAGAGACATGCAAAATGGTTGGAATTCATTGAAACTTTTCCTTATGTGATTAAATATAAATCTGGTCAAGAGAATGTGGTAGCTGATGCTTTATCTAGGAGATATGCTTTATTTACCTATTTACATGCAAAGCTACTTGGATTTGAATTGATTAAAGACTTGTATAAGGAAGATGTTGACTTTGCCGAATCTTATGATCTTTGTTCAATAAGGCCGAATGGTGATTATTTTGTGCATGATGGTTTCTTGTTTCGCAAGGATAAATTGTGCATTCCCTCATGTTCCATTCGTGATTTACTTGTTAAAGAAACCCATGGGGGAGGGTTAATGGGGCATTTTGGTATTGTTAAAACACTTTCTGTTTTGAATGAGCACTTTTATTGGCCTAACATGATTAAAGATGTTAAAAGTGTTTGTGAAAAATGTATTGTGTGTAAGCATGCTAAGTCCAAAGTAATGCCTCATGGTTTGTATCAACCTCTGCCTGTTCCTAGCAACCCTTGGATTGACATATCTATGGATTTTGTGTTAGGGTTACCTAGATCACGCACTGGTAATGATAGCATTTTTGTTGTGGTTGATAGATTTAGTAAAATGGCTCACTTCCTTGCATGTTCTAAATCTAATGATGCTACCAAAATTGCTGACCTTTTCTTTAAGGATATTGTACGTTTGCATGGAATTCCTAAGAGTATTGTCAGTGATAGAGATGTCAAGTTTTTGTCACATTTTTGGCGTACACTTTGGAATAAATTAGGCACAAAATTATTGTTTTCTACTGTTACACATCCACAAACTGATGGTCAAACAGAAGTAGTAAATCGTACATTGTCTAATTTGCTTCGTGCTATCATTCAGAAAAACTTAAAGAATTGGGAGAATTGTTTGCCACACATTGAATTTGCATATAACCGAACTGTTCATAGTTCTACTGGTTATTCGCCTTTTGAAGTTGTGTATGGATTTAATCCTTTAACTCCCCTTGATATTTTGCCTCTTCCTATTAATGAGTTTGTTAATGTGGAAGGTAAAGTTAAAGCTGATTTTGTAAGGGAATTGCATGAAAAGGTTTACAAAAATATTCAAAGGCGTAATGAGCAATATGCAAAACAAGCCAACAAGGACAGAAGACAAGTGATTTTCGAGCCTGGAGATTGGGATTGGATTCACTTGAGGAAGGAAAGGTTTCCTGAAAAGAGGAAATCTAAACTTCATCCAAGAGAATTCCTTTTCAAGTCTTGGAAAGGATTGGAGACAATGCATATAGAATCGAACTACCTAGTGAGTATGGTAATGTTTCATCTACTTTCAATGTTTTTGATTTGAGTTTATATGATGTAGGTGATTCGAGGACGAATCCTTTCGAGGAGGGAGGGAATGATAGGAATGAGCCCGAGTCCACATTGCCAAATCCAGCTTCCCATGATCCATTAGCAAATCTTGGTGGTCCAATGACAAGATCAAGGAGCAAGAGGATGAAGGAAGCATTACAAGCATTGTTATCAACACATTGTGAGTTGATGGCCAATGTTCAAAGGAGTTCGACACAACCATCTCAAGATGAAGTACTTTGGCATATTTCTTCAATAACAATTTATGATCCACCTTGAAGAAATAATGTGAAGGCCGAAATATTAAAGTCCAAGAAGAAGGCGTGTTTTGGGCTTTGAAATGGATCACGCCCTTTTTAATACATTTTAGGGTTTATTATGTTGTTTTTAATTAAGTCCACTTAACGATTTTATGGGCTTAATTGGCGTTTTTTATTAAGTTTTAATAAGGTATTACTTGGCCCAATTATCTTGCATGATAATTAGGAAAGTAAAGTTTTAGAAAGTAAAATCGAATTTTGCTTCTTCAAGGCAAAACCGATTTTAGTCTTTGTTTAAGTTTAGGAAACAAAGGAAGCCAAATTGTGTTTGGCCACCTTTAAGAAGAAAACGTGAGACACCAATCCTTTTTGGAAAAGGATTAGCTTATGTGTGTCACAAATCCTTTTTGGAAAAGGATTAGTATGTTAGTTAATTTAGGAGTCAAGTTAGGGTTTTATTTCCTTTTTCTCTTAGGAAAGCCGAATTTTTCCCTATAAAAGGGAAAGCTATGTAACGTTTTTACACATGTTGAATTGAAAGAATTTTGGCTTTGCTAAATTAAATTTGACATCACCAACGTGAATTATTCTTGAGTAATTCATAAGACCCGCCAAACCTTAAGTGAGGAACTTTAGGTAAAGCTTACAAGTTCTAGATTTATAGAACCGGCCAAACTGATAGGTTTAATTAATTGATTTACAATTGTTAAACTGAATCAATTTGTGTTAACGTTGGGGTTAGGTTAATTTTAATCTTGCCTTTTCGTTCTATATCTCTTTTCCGCAAATTGTGTTCTTGTTTCTTGAATTGAGTTTTTTTGGTGCACAACGATCCGAACTTGTGGAAAATTCGTGTGGATTGGACTTCATCCTACTCCATTCGTATCAGTATCACTTCACAATTCATCAAAGTAGAACAATTCCACTCTTCAACTTCAAAAAATTCTTCACTTCAAAAAACTTCACATAATCTTCAACTCAGCATATCTCAATCAACATGAAAGTCCAGAAATCTTCAAAATTACTCCCAACTTCAAATCCCCCTTTTTTTAAAAAAAAAAATTTCAATCAATACAATCAACCCACAAAGTATCAGGCAACATAGCAACCACAACACACATCACACAAAATTCCACCCCTCCCCCACTCTTAAATTAAACATTGTCCTCAATATGATAAGCTAAGAGGGAGGAAGGACTCCCTGAGAGGACGAGGAAGGACTCCTTGAGAGGACGATAAAGGAGCTGAGGAAGAAGGAGATCCAAACGCAACTGCTGTGGAAAGAGATTGTCCATCCAAAGAGGCCATAGCAAATGAGGGCACACCAATTGACTGTGGCACATAATGAAAAGGGCCATGCATAGGTCCTTGAAGAGGTTGGCCTGATGCTATCAATGGAAACCTTGCAGCGGGTGCAAACTCTGGATTTGGTATGAATGTAGGAGTATGAGGCATAGGAGGTATACGACCAAATGTGGGTAACGGATGTAAAGAAGGGCTTGCTGTCACTCCAGGTGGAAGCTCGTGCACAGTACCACTAACCATATCACATGACAGATTTGGGATTCAGTACCCTGCTAACTGTGCCGAAGTTGGAGTTGGCTTCGGGGGTCCTGAATCTGAATGGTAATAAACCGTCATCTTGTTACACCTATCGAGCTCTTGCTGCATGCACACTTGCTTATGACACGGTCCCCGTGAAACAAAATGAAACAATCAAGAACAAAGGAACCTGGCCTTCCACTGTTTTACAAGCCACGAGAAAGTCGGGCAAGTCTTTCCTCTTCTTGTAATCCAAGCCATTGAGGAGATCCCAGAAGTCCTTCAGGATTTTGAGGATTAGCATCTGAAGTGATATCAACTCCCTTGCTACGAGCCATGGCTGTTATGAGAGCTGGAAAATACATCGGTGCAAACTCACTTCTTTGTGCCCGCCTGATAAACTCTAAGATCAACTTCCCAACATCAATAGAGAAATCATGTAAAATAGCATAAATCAACAGAACTCGTTCCCTAGATGCTATATTGGTACGGTTAGTAGGAAGAATCCTGGAATTGGTAAACATTAACCATATTTTGGCCTCGGCTGTGAGTTCACTAGTAGGCACATATAAAACCTCTTGTCGAGCATTCCTCACCCATGTAGCACCAGGTAAAGTCACTGAAACCAACAAATGATCGGTATTCTCAGCTCTCAACAACCATCAGAGTTGGTATCTTAGTTGTAAACAACGTAGACTCATTGTACCCACATGGATGGAAAAGTGAAATTGTACTCCCTGCTTCTATCAATAATGCTCAACACCCTTCTGAGATCCTACAAAAAAAATATACCCAAGTGATGTTATGAGATTGTGCCATAAATTGCTACCCAATACTATTCAAACTAGGATTAACAAAGAAAAAAAATCACAACAAATAAGACAAAGGAAGAAAATCAGGGTTGCCTCCCAGGAGCGCTTGGTTTAAAGTCAACAGCCCGACCGTGCATCATAGCTCAATTTGAGATGATGGGATCATCTAGGTATAGCTCATGTGGATCTCGTGCCACATTAGTGCTATCCTTGTCCTGAGAAGTTAAGTACGGCTTGAGGCGATGGCCATTCACTTTCCACACATTGCCATTCTTGTCATTCTTGATTTCAATTGTCCCATAAGGTTTTACATCAACAACTCTGAAAGGACCACTCCACCTTGATTTCAATTTTCCAGGAAACAATCGAAGTTTAGAGTTATAAAGCAATACCAATTGTCCTGGAACAAAAATCTTGGATTGAAGCTTTGCATCATGGATTCTTTTAGTCCTTTCCTTGTACAACTTGGCACTCATGTAAGCATTGAATCTGAATTCATCCAGTTCATTCAACTCCAACATTCTTTTTGATTGAGCCTCAGACAAATTCATGTTCAAGGTTTGAATTGCCCAATACGCCTTATGTTCAAGTTCCACTGGCAAGTGACATTCTTTACCAAAAACCAATCGAAAAGGAGAAGCTCCAATTGGGGTATTGTAAGCTGTTCTATATGCCCACAATGCATCATCTAACTTCAAAGACCAATCTTTCCTTCCTGGATTTACCACTTTTTCAAGAACTCTCTTGATCTCCTGATTGGAAATTTCAGCTTGACCAGAAGTTTGTAGATGGTAAGCTGTTGAAACTTTGTGAGTAACACCATATTTATCCAACAAAGATTCAAAGAGCTTGTTACAGAAATGAGTCCCTCCATCACTTATTATAGCCCTGGGCGCTCCAAACCTGTTAAAGATGTATTTCTTCAAGAAAGCAGTTACACTTTTTGCATCGTTATGAGCCAAAGCCACCGCTTCCACCCATTTAGAAACGTAATCCACTGCCACCAGAATGTACTCCATACCTCTTGACTTAGGGAAAGGCCCCATGAAGTCAATCCCCCAAACATCAAAAATTTCTACCTCCAAGATGTTGTTCAAGGGCATCTCATTTCTGGAAGAGATGTTGCCGTTCGTTGACATCGATCACATTTTCCAACCCAAATTCTGGCATCCATGAAGATATGTGGCCAATAAAACCTACATTGCAAGATTTTGAATCCTGTCCTAGTTGATCCAAAATGACCACCACAGGGTCCTTCATGGCATGCCTTTAAGATGTCCTCATTTTCTTCTTCCTTGACACACTTTCTTATCACTTGATCACTGCAGATTTTATATAAAGAATTATCTTCCCAGAAGTAATACTTAGCATCACTTCTCAATCTTTTCTTCTGGTCACTGGAATAATAAGATGGAATCTGGCCAGCAACCACAAAATTGGCAATCTCAGTGTACCAAGGTAGTGTCTGTTCACCCACTTTGAACACCTGCTCATCAGGGAAGTGTTCCTTAACCGAAAAGTCAGGTGAATCTTGCTCTTGAGATTCCAATCTTGACAAGTGATCTGCCACAACATTTTCTGAGCCTTTCCTATCTTAAATCTCCACATCGAATTCCTGGAGCAGCAAAACCCATCTAATCAAACGTGGCTTTGCTTCCTTCTTTGCAAGCAGATACTTCAATGCGGCATGGTCTGTATGAACAATGACCTTTGATCCCAAAAGATAAGCACGGAATTTATCAAATGCGAAGACCACTGCTAGCATTTCTTTTTCAGTAGTTGTATAATTCAGTTGGGCCTCATTCAATAGCCTGCTAGCATAATAGATAGTGTGAAACATTTTGTCTCTTCTCTGGCCTAAGACAGCTCCTAAGGCATAATCACTGGCATCGCACATAATTTCAAAGGGTGTGACCCAATGGGGAGTGACTATCACAGGAGCTTCCACCAATTTTGTTTTCAAGGTTTCAAATGCCTCAACACATTCTGTTCCAAACTCAAACTTAACATCTTTTTCTAAGAGGCTGCACAAGGGTCTGGCTATCTTTGAAAAATCCTTAATAAACCTTCTATAAAATCCAGCATGTCCGAGAAAGCTTCTGATACCCTTAACATTGGTAGGTGGAGGAAGTTTTACAATGACATCTACCTTAGCTCGATCTACCTCCATCCCAGCATGAGAAATTTTATGGCCTAACACAATTCCTTCTTGAACCATGAATTGACATTTTTCCCAGTTCAACACAAGGTTCATTTCTTCACACCTCTTCAAAACCTTTGCCAAGTTCTCCAAACAACCATCGAATGTCATTCCAAACACAGAGAAATCATCCATGAATATTTCAATTATTGATTCCACCATGTTATGGAATATTGCCATCATGCACCTCTGAAAGGTAGCTGGGGCGTTGCAAAGACCAATGGCATTCTTTTATAAGCAAATGTGCCAAAAGGACAAGTGAAAGTTGTCTTATCCTGGTCCTTGGGATCAATTGCAATCTGATTGTACCCAGAATATCCATCCAGAAAACAATAGA
Organism: Ophiorrhiza pumila; assembly: GCA_016586305.1. Classification (NCBI taxonomy): domain Eukaryota; kingdom Viridiplantae; phylum Streptophyta; class Magnoliopsida; order Gentianales; family Rubiaceae; genus Ophiorrhiza; species Ophiorrhiza pumila. The sequence continues at coordinate 19,332,463 of BLIW01000010.1, forward strand.
AAAGGTAGCCAGCAATTCTATCCAACAATTGTTCCAAGAATGGAAGAGGGAAATGGTCTTTTCTAGTTGCCTTATTTAGCTTCCTGTAATCCATGCAAACTCGCCAAGCATTCACCACTCTTGTTGCCAGAAGTTCATTAGCCTCATTCTTTATAACCGTCACCCCTCCCTTTTTAGGGACGCACTGGACTGGACTAACCCACTCGCTGTCTAAAATTGGGAATATCATCCCGAAATCCAGTAGCTTGATCACCTCTTTCTTCACTACCTCCATCATCTGTGGGTTAAGTCGTCTTTGCCTATCCCTCACAGGAACAGAGTTTTCTTCAAGGAGGATCTTATGCATACATAACCCTGGGCTTATACCTTTGATGTCAATAATAGTCCATCCAATGGCTTGCTTATATTGCTTTAGCACACACAACAATTTATCCTCTTACCATGCTTCCAGCTTGGAGGAGATCACCACTGGTAATGTCTCGTTATCCCCAAGAAAAGCATATTTCAAATATGGAGGTAGTAGTTTCAATTCCAACTTTGGAGCTACCATAATGGATGGTAGAAGCTTTTCATTCCTGCACAAATTCTCACTAGTCCTCACCTCAGTGGGAGAAAAATTTTCGTTAGCCAAAACAGTAGGTTCATGATCATGTTCCCCTGCAGTTTCATGCATTTTAACTTCCACAACATCATTTTGCAATTCACAAATTGACTCTTCCAAATAACAACATTCAATGAAATCTTCAATTTCAGCAATAATTCTCTTATCCTCATCATCTAAATCAAGTTCATTAAAATTATCCTCACAAACACTTAACTCATCAACAATAGAAAAATCATGCATGTTGTTCACATTATTCAAAGAAGAACATGTTATGGCTTTGATAGCAAAACAAGACTCCATACTCAGAGGTTGCTTCATAGCATAGTTTACATCAAAAACCACTTCCTCATTGTTAATCCTAAACGTGACCATCTTGTTTCTCACACCAATCAAAGCATCATCAGTGGCTAGAAAAGGTCTACCAAAAATGAGAGGAACCTCAGGGTCCTCTTCCATATCAAGTATAATGAAATCCACAGGCAAAGTAAATTTATCAATACTTACCAACACGTCCTCCACCAAGCCTGTAGGAGTCACCAAGGATCTATCTGCCAACTGTAGTGTCACTGAAACTGGTCGAATCCTTCCACTCAAACCCACATTTATTGCAATGGATAATGGCATCAAGTTGATTCCAGCTCCAAGGTCACAGAGGGCCTTTGCAAAATATCTGGTTCCAATCTTACAAGGTATGGTACAGCTACCTGGATCCTTAAGCTATGGAGGAAATTTGTGAACCATCCATGCTTGACTGCATTCTGATAGCATCATTGGAACTTCACATCTCAAGATTTGCTCCTTGTTTGAAATGAGATCTTTTAAATACTTAGCATATTTAGGCATGACTGTAACCAAATCCAACAAAGGAACATTGACATTCACTTGTTTGATCATATCTAAGAAACGATTGAATTGAGGTCCCTTTTTAGGTGGAGGTTTCTTCCACTCTGGAAATGGGGCCTTAGGAGCATAATTTGGGAAGTTATAAGAATTGGAATTTCTGGTGATTTCGTTTCCCACCCTTTCTGGTATTTCCTTCCTTTTAGACTTATTTTCCTCTTGCTCAACATTCTTCTCAGGTTCCAAAACTTCCTCAGCTTCATCTTTTTGGTCCTCCTCTAAACCATCACTCTTGTCTTCTGCATGTTTACTTCCAGGCAACAATTTTCCACTCCTCAAAGTAATAGCATTGCATGCTTCTCTCCCCTTGGGATTTGGTATTGTGTCACTAGGAAGAGCTCCTTTTGGCCTCTGGTGTACAGCATTAGCAAGCTGACCAAGTTGCATCTCGATATTCTTCAAAGTGGCTTCGTGATGCTTCACAGTGGACTCCAAACCTCCAAATCTCTGTTCGTTCTTATCTATCTTTTCCATAAGCTTTTGAAACATATCTTCCACATTTGGCTTCTTTTGTTCTGATGTGTTAGCCTGATTATCAAAACCAGGAGGTGGTTGATTCATTGCTCTCATTGAGTCATTACCTTGATAGTAATTTCCTCCCTGGTTCTGCTGTTGATTCCAGTTGCCTTGGTTTCCACCATATTGTCTGTTGCCTCCATTATAATTGCTCCCAGCATAGTTCCCACCATATTGGGGTTTGTTACTATAATTGTTCACATACTGAATGGATTCAGTAGTGATTGCACATTCATCCATGTGGTGTTCTCCCTTGCATAGTCCACATGAAAGTACTGGGGCTTTTGTTTGAGTCGCCTTTAAAGTCTGCACCTACTTGGCCAATGCTTCAAACTTAGCACTAAGTGAAGTCTCATCATCTACATCAAGAATTCCTCTTTGTCTCCTGACATGTTGCTTTCTAGTCTCTGGGAAAAGGTATTCATCCTCAGCTATCTGGTTAAACAGTTCACGCACTTCAGGCACAGATTTGTCTTTAAGTGCCCCATTCGCACAGGCTTTAACCATCAACGATGATTCAGGAGTTAGGCCTTTGAAGAAAGTATTTAGCTCCCTAATTTCGCCCAAGTCATGATTGGGGCATTGCCTAATCAAATCGTTGAATCTCTCCCAAGCTTCCCTAAATGACTCACTGTCTTGTTGTTGGAAGTTCATAATCCAACCTTCTCTTTTCAAGCTTAGCTGGAGGAAAGTACTTAGACAAGAACCTTTTCTGTAGATCATCAACTAACATTCCAGCATTTGCTCCCCCAATACTCTTGAACCAATGTTTAGCCTTTCCACGGAGAGATAAAAGGAACAAAATTCTGTGAACCTCACCCCTGTCGACTGATGGAAATCAACCCTTGTCCATCTTGCCAAAGCCCAATTCACAAGATCCCTTGACCAATCTTGATGGACCAATGACAAGATCAAGGAGTAAGAAGATGAAGGAAGCTTTGCACAATTTATTGTCAACTCATTGTGAAGCTTTGGAGGCCGAACCATCTCAAGGAGAAGTCTTGTGGAATGTTTCTTCATTAACAATTCATGATCCACCTTGAAGAAGCTTACACAAGTCCGAAATCATGAAGTCCATGAAAGGCGTGCTTTTGGGCTTACAAGAGAATCACGCCATTTTTAGTATTAATTAGTAATTTATTTTATGTTATTTTCAGCCCATAAATGACGTTAATTATTATGTTCTTGGGCTTGGAAATTTCGTTTATAATAAATACTACTTGGCCCAATTATCTTGCATGATAAAGGCAAGTAATAGTTTAGGAAACAAAGGAAGTCAAATTGAATTTGGCCACCTTTAGGCAAATCCTTTTTGGGGAAGGATTTGGGTAGTTAGTTATTAGTTTCCAATTCTAATTTGGAAGTTTCTTAATTATGATTGGGTAGTTTAGAAGTCAAGTTGTACTTTACAACTTTTAGGGTTTTATTTCCTTGTTTACCAAGCAACATGGCCGAAACTTGTCCTATTTAATGGCCATTCCTTGTAACGTTTTTTTAATGGATGATTGAATTTTGAAGAAACCTTTTAGCTTTGCTAAATTATTTGCAGCCTTAAACAAGTTGTGAAAAACGTGATTAATCAATTAGGGTTAGTTGATTATTCATAGGACCGGATTCTTTAAGCTAGGACCTTAAAGAGAACGTATTGTTTCTTGATTTCAAGAGCGAGCCAAACTGAGATCTTTTTAACCATTGATTTACATAGGTTAGATTGAAATCACTTTGTGGTAATGTGTTGGGTTTGATTGATTTACAATCAAATACATTCCATTCGATATCCATCTTTTCTTCTTGTGTTGTTTCCGTGTTTGATCTTATTTGTGATCGTGTTGGTTTCTGAATTTTGGTGCACAACGATCCTAAGTGTGTGGAATTCGTGTGGAGCTGGATTCTCACCCTACTCCATTCGTATCAATTGGTATCAAAGCCTCTAGGTTGTTCATCACAAAATTCAGGTTTGCACTTTGTTTTTCCTTCTCGGATTTTGCTCTACTTTTTGAGTCGTTCTTGCTGTCCTTTGTGCGTCAATTTTTTCTGCAGTTTCTGGAGTCTTTTAGTTGCTGTTTTCACGTGTTTCTTGCTGTCCAAAGTCGTCATAGTTAGTGTCTTTAAATTCATCAAAATCGCATAAGCCAAAGTTGATCAAATCTGCCCGAAAATTGCCTTCTTGTTGTTTACGATTTTTGACATCTTTTTGCTACTGTTCTTGCTTCGAATTGCTGCTGTTTTTAAAGTTTAAATTCTGCAGTAAATATATATATTAATTGAGTCTTAAATTCATTAATATTCTGTCCAAAAATCGCATGCAACTTGGTGCTTAAAATCTGCCCAAATCGAGTTGATCTTGTTACTTGATTTTCTTGCGTTTTTGTGTTGTTCTTCTTGTGTTTCTTGTTCGATCCTTGCTGCCATCTTTGTCTCAATATTCTGCACTATTTTCTTGCATTCATAGTGTTGGATTCTTTGTGTTTTATTTGTTGATTTCACGTCCAAACCCTAGGTGTCAAGATTAGGGTTTCTTAAAAACCCTAGTTTCAAATTATCATAACTTTGTGAGTTCTTGCTCAATTCTTGAAATTCTTTTTGTGTTAGTTCCATCAATCTACTCTTGTCATAATAACTTTTGATCAAACTTTTTGAACAAGTGAAAAAGATTGGTTCTTGACCACTTTCTTGAACTTCTTGAAGTTCTTGATTTTTGAAAGTTGTCAAATTTTGAATCTTGAACCATATTTGAAATCCTTGAGTTAAATCTTGAAAATTTTGTTAAAGTGGCACTTTCAAATTCTTTGTCCTTGGTGAGTTATTAAAGTTTGGAGAAATTAAGGTTGAACCACATAAGACAATGCCACATCCTTAAACCTAAGTACTTGTACTAGGTTCTTGTCTTAAAACCTTAAAGATTTTGTTTGACCTAAGTTGTTTAAGGTTCTTGTCCGAACCTAGGTCATTGTTTGTACAAGGTTTTTGTCCAAAACCTTAAAAGTTTGTTTTGTCCTTTTTGTTGTCCGAATAAAAAAAAAAAAAAAGAGGCCGTAATTTAAAAAAAAAAAAAAAGGCCCAAATCAAAAAAAAAAAAAAAGGCCGTGATATTTAAAAAAAAAAAAAAGGCCCAATAAAAGAAAATAATCTCGGACTTTTTAATATTTCTGTTATTTAATTTTTAGTATTTTTTTTTTTAATTAATTTTCGTAAATTAAAAAGAACACTTTGTTCTTGAGTTTTGATTTGAAACCACCTTGGATTAAAAGTGCCATAACTTTTGCTATACAACTCGGATTTTGGTGATTCAAATTGTGTTGTTCTCGTCTTTGATTCCTCTTTCTAAATATCATAGTTTCTGAATCAATCAAATTATACCCACACGTGCTCTGAAATACTCTTGTGACGTGAATTATTTGAACTTCTTTGATTTGACTTGTGTGAATCTTGTTGTTGAAAATCTCGGTTGAGACAATCTCTTAACGTCATTGCAACAGTAAGTTCTCTATAGTTTGAGAGTATTAGACTAGGGTATACACGAGAGAAACATATATCAAAGAGAGGAGAGCTCCTACTATCCACATAGTGAGAACCAGAGAGGAATTCAATTGTTGTTTTCTTTTGTTTCTTACTAACCTTGCAGGATAATGGAGGACGAAACTAATACACCAAGAGGTTCTAAACCTCAAACCGAAGCTGAGCAAAAGTTTGCTAATGATTCTCTTGCACAGATACTACAAAAGATCAACCTCCGCCTTGATTTCTTGGAGTCATCAACTTCTAAGCCATCAAAGAAATCTTCATCCAAGAAGTTTAAATATAATGCTGCTTTTGAGTCCGAAAGTGAAGACAATGAGCCCTACACGTATGGTGACGGTAAATTTTCTTTAGTCTCTCGCCGTGTTCTAAATGTCCAACCTTTAGTTGATAATGATGATTTGATGCAACGAGAAAACATATTTCACACACGTTGCTTAGTGCAAGACAGAATTTGTAGTGTGATAATTGATAGTGGAAGTTGCACAAATGTGGCGAGCACTTTGTTTGTAAATAAGTTGAACTTGAATTGCACGAAACATCCTAAACCCTACCGACTACAATGGTTGAATAATTCAATGGATGCTAGGGTCACAAAACAAGTAAAGTTCACTTTAACCATTGGGAAATATGTTGATGAAGTTATATGTGATGTTGTTCCAATGGAAGCAAGTCATATCTTGCTTGGCCGTCCTTGGCAATATGATTGTGATGTTCTTTATCATGCCAAGAAAAATTTCTATAGCTTTGTGCACAATGGGAAAAAGTTTAATCTTCGAGCTTTGACACCGACCCAAGTGTTTGAAGATCAAGCTAAAATCATTCAAGCTACAAGAGATGTGAAATCCGCCAAAGAGAAGAAGAAACAAGAGTTGACAAATGTTCAAGAAAGTCTCGGCCCAACTTCTATTTGTAATAGTGTAGGTCGTACTTTGCATGTTAAGAAATCTTGTTATTTTGCTTCTTCAAATGAGATTAAGAGAGCATTAGTTGATAGGCAATCTTTGTACTTAATGTATCGCAAGGACATTGTACTAATCATTGATAGTGATCACCTTGCTTCTTTGCCTAGTCTTGTTTACTCTCTTTTACAGGAATATCAAGACGTGTTTCCTGAGGAGTTGCCAATTGGTTTGCCGCCAATAAGAGGAATTGAACATCAAATTGATTTCATTCCTGGAGCACAAATTCCAAATCGTCCAGCTTATAGAGCCAACCCCGAGGAAACTAAAGAGATTCAACGTCAAGTGGATGAACTCCTTGACAAAGGTATAGTTCGAGAATCTCTAAGTCCATGTTCTGTTCCTGTCATTTTGGTTCCAAAGAAAGATGAGTCTTGGCGTATGTGTGTTGATTGCCGTGCTGTGAACAAGATAACTATTAAGTATAGGCATCCTATTCCTAGATTAGATGACATGCTTGATGAGTTGTATGGTTCATGCATATTTTCCAAGATTGATCTTAAAAGTGGCTATTATCAAATTCGCATGAAAGAAGGTGATGAATGGAAAACTGCTTTTAAAACGAAATTTGGTCTTTATGAATGGTTGGTTATGCCTTTTGGTTTATCTAATGCACCAAGTACTTTCATGAGACTTATGAATCATGTTTTTCGTCACTTAATTGGCAAATTTGTTGTGGTCTACTTTGATGACATACTTGTTTATAGCAAAACGTTAGAAGAGCATGTTTTACACTTGAAATCCGTTTTTGCTATACTTCGTGAGAACCAACTTTATGCTAATCTCAAAAAGTGTTCTTTTTGCATGGAATCTATAATCTTTTTGGGATATGTTGTGAGTTCTCAAGGCATTGCTGTTGATGAGTCTAAGGTAAAGGCAATCATGGATTGGCCTAGACCTACAAATGCTAGTCAAGTTAGGAGTTTTCATGGTCTTGCAAGTTTCTATAGAAGGTTTGTTAAGGATTTTAGTTCTATAGCTGCACCTTTAAATGAACTTGTGAAGAAGAATGTTACATTTGTTTGGACTGATGAGCATGAAAACGCCTTTAACAAATTGAAATACATGTTGACTCATGCACCTTTACTTGCTTTGCCTAATTTTCATAAAGCTTTTGAAATACACTGTGATGCCTCCGGGATTGGTATTGGAGCTGTTTTGATGCAGGAATCTAAACCCGTGGCATATTTTAGTGAAAAACTTCATGGGGCAGCTTTGAAGTATGCAACTTATGACAAGGAGTTGTATGCTTTGGTAAGGTCTTTACAAGTTTGGCAACACTACCTATGGCCAAAGGAATTCATCATACATTCTGATCACGAGAGCCTTAAGTACTTGAAGACTCAAGGTAAGTTGAATAAGAGACATGCTAAGTGGTTAGAATTCATTGAAACCTTTCCATATGTTGTTAAATACAAATCTGGTAATGAAAATGTGGTAGCCGATGCATTGTCTAGGAAATACACTTTGTTTACCTATATGCATGCTAAACTACTTGGTTTTGAATTGATTAAGGATTTGTATAAGACTGACCATGATTTTCACGCCATCTTTGACCTTTGTGTGCATAAACCGAATGGTGACTTCTATATGTATGATGGTTTCTTGTTTAAAAAGGATAAGTTATGCATTCCCCAATGTTCCATTCGTGAGTTGCTTGTTAAGGAAACCCATGGGGGAGGGTTAATGGGGCACTTTGGTATTGCTAAAACACTTGCTGTTTTGAATGAGCACTTTTATTGGCCTAGCATGATTAAAGATGTTAAAAGTGTTTGTGATAAATGCATTGTGTGTAAACAATCAAAATCTAAAGTCAAGCCTCATGGTTTGTATCAACCTTTGCCTGTTCCTAGTCATCCTTGGATTGATATTTCTATGGATTTTGTACTTGGTTTGCCTAGGTCACGCAATGGTCATGATAGCATATTTGTTGTAGTTGATAGATTTAGCAAAATGTCTCACTTTATTGCTTGCTCTAAATCTAATGATGCTCAACATATTGCTGATTTGTTCTTTAAGGAAGTTGTAAGATTGCATGGTTTGCCTAAGAGTATTGTTAGTGATAGAGATGTTAAGTTTTTGTCACACTTTTGGCGTACTCTATGGAATAAGTTAGGTACTAAGTTATTGTTTTCTACTGTTGCTCATCCACAAACTGATGGACAAACTGAAGTAGTTAATAGAACTTTGTCTACTTTACTTCGTGCTCTCATACAGAAAAACCTTAAGAACTGGGAAAGTTGTTTACCTCACATTGAGTTTGCTTACAATAGAACTGTTCATAGTGCTACTAATCTTTCACCTTTTGAGATTGTTTACGGTTTTAATCCTATAACTCCATTGGATATTTTGCCTCTTCCTATTAATGAGTTTGTTAATGCTGAAGGAAAGAGTAAAGCTGATTTTGTTAGGGAGTTACATGAACGGGTTCGAACTACCATTCAAAGGAGGAATGAGCAATATGCTAAGCAAGCCAATAAGGGTAGGCGTCAAGTGATTTTCGAACCTGGAGATTGGGTTTGGATTCACTTACGGAAGGAGAGGTTTCCTGACAAGAGGAAATCTAAACTTCATCCACGAGGAGATGGTCCTTTTCGTGTCATGGAAAGGATAGGCGACAATGCTTACAAGATTGAACTTCCAAGTGAATATGGCAATGTTTCATCTACTTTCAATGTTACTGACTTATCTTTGTTTGATGTAGGTGATTCGAGGACGAATCCTTTCGAGGAGGGAGGGAATGATGGAAATCAACCCTTGTCCATCTTGCCAAAGCCCAATTCACAAGATCCCTTGACCAATCTTGATGGACCAATGACAAGATCAAGGAGTAAGAAGATGAAGGAAGCTTTGCACAATTTATTGTCAACTCATTGTGAAGCTTTGGAGGCCGAACCATCTCAAGGAGAAGTCTTGTGGAATGTTTCTTCATTAACAATTCATGATCCACCTTGAAGAAGCTTACACAAGTCCGAAATCATGAAGTCCATGAAAGGCGTGCTTTTGGGCTTACAAGAGAATCACGCCATTTTTAGTATTAATTAGTAATTTATTTTATGTTATTTTCAGCCCATAAATGACGTTAATTATTATGTTCTTGGGCTTGGAAATTTCGTTTATAATAAATACTACTTGGCCCAATTATCTTGCATGATAAAGGCAAGTAATAGTTTAGGAAACAAAGGAAGTCAAATTGAATTTGGCCACCTTTAGGCAAATCCTTTTTGGGAAGGATTTGGGTAGTTAGTTATTAGTTTCCAATTCTAATTTGGAAGTTTCTTAATTATGATTGGGTAGTTTAGAAGTCAAGTTGTACTTTACAACTTTTAGGGTTTTATTTCCTTGTTTACCAAGCAACATGGCCGAAACTTGTCCTATTTAATGGCCATTCCTTGTAACGTTTTTTTAATGGATGATTGAATTTTGAAGAAACCTTTTAGCTTTGCTAAATTATTTGCAGCCTTAAACAAGTTGTGAAAAACGTGATTAATCAATTAGGGTTAGTTGATTATTCATAGGACCGGATTCTTTAAGCTAGGACCTTAAAGAGAACGTATTGTTTCTTGATTTCAAGAGCGAGCCAAACTGAGATCTTTTTAACCATTGATTTACATAGGTTAGATTGAAATCACTTTGTGGTAATGTGTTGGGTTTGATTGATTTACAATCAAATACATTCCATTCGATATCCATCTTTTCTTCTTGTGTTGTTTCCGTGTTTGATCTTATTTGTGATCGTGTTGGTTTCTGAATTTTGGTGCACAACGATCCTAAGTGTGTGGAATTCGTGTGGAGCTGGATTCTCAACCTACTCCATTCGTATCATCGACCCTTGGCAACTTGAAAGTGCTACACAACCCGAGAAACCAATCAAGGTGGTCATTAGGATCCTCGTTGTCAAGACCTTGGAAAAATTGGCCCTGGGTGATCATGGAAACAATTTGTGGAGGAATGTGGTAACTTTCCACGTCGATGTCCTGATGACCAAATCGATTGTGAAAATTTACTGCATAATGGTCCCCGAACCTCGGTGCTTGTACTCCTTGTGCAGCCATAGCCCTCTGCTTTGCTTGAATCCTTAGAGTTCTTTCCAATTCAAGATCCAATTCAAATTCTGGTTTTCCTCTAGATCTTACAGACCTGGGCATACACAAACAGGAACAGCAAATGATATCAAGAGAACAAACGGATCAATCTGTAAACCAAACCAATACAAGATGGTAAAAGCAACAGATTACACACAGTAAAGAAACAAATTAACTAAATCAAAGCAATAAAACACACAACTAAGAACAGAACAACAACAAATTCCAAGAACCGTGCCTAGTTCCCCGGCAACGGCGCCAAAAATTGATGTCGAGTGTCGTGGCTCGTCAATTTATCCTAATTTCACTGAATATAGTAGCAGTGAGCTAGGTTTCGTTCCTCAGGGAAATAGTCGATTCAAGAAGTTTGATATGCTCAATTATGTCACCAAAATATAACAAGATTAAAAGAACACTGATTACAAAATTTAACAAGAAGTAAACTGGTTTGACTCCACACAACTACGAATTGAAATGAACACACAAGTAAGACTCAGAGAAGTAAAAACAAAGTTCTCAAGAAATTTAAGTTGATAATCTAGGCTACTTTCGGGTGAATGCAACTTCTCATATATGCAGTATTACTAACATACGATTTAAGCAGATGAGGAGAATCACAATTGGAAACAGAAATAATAGCTAGCATGATCACTACGCTACAATTTTAGTCTCCCGACACCATCCTATCCTATGATCGGGCCTAAGTATGGTGAAGTGTGAACAAATTGTCTCAATTCCCCACTCAAATTACTCAGGCATTAACACCTAGAATCTCCCATGGTGAGGCCCGATCCTAGCATGTAAATTCATCATTTGAGTATGAGAATCTCTTATCACCTTGTTCTTAGGATGATACAGACTTAAAGCTTTCTATAATGAGGTCTAGCCTTAACATCTGTACAAATTCAAACAGATTTAAGAACTCATGCATTCTCAGGTTCTTATTCATGATTTTCATCCAAATCTTACAAAAGAAGACTCAATTCAGCATGACGACCGCAATCAAATCTCATTTCATCAAATTCAGATCAAAAGCATGTAATCAATAAGTTTTACCAATTCATAGCTGAGAATTTCCATTTCTTATAATAGATCGTTAGTTCTACTGCACAATTACAATTTCAACCTAGCCCTCAGTATCCTAGATTATCATACAATTAGCCACGAATCTCCATTTCAGCTTCACAATCAATAAATTGGAAGATTAAACAGTTCATAATCATTAATTGGAAGAGTTTACCAATTAAGAGTCTTAAAAGTTTCCAAATGCCGAGAGTATTGTAGCTTTTCTTCTCAATTTCAAGGAGATATACATTGATGGAAGTAAATCTTTGATCGGAATCCAAAATGAAGCAACAATCTTAGTGAGAGAAAGTAGAGAGAGAAAGTGGATCTCAAGAACACTTCCCGCTCTTCAAAATCAAAAGACGGTTACAATACGGAAAATGTGAGTAGTGAAAAAATTGTCTCCCTTGCATGTTAGCTACCTTCCCTATATATAGAGTTGGGAAAACGTAACTAATACGCAACGTAAAATGTATCAAATATTACAAAAGTGTCCTTAAGGGAAGGAACTAAAAATCAGCCTAAAATGTCAAAAAATTCCAAGTTTGAAAAAATATTCAGCACTCCAGCGCCTTTGGTGTTAATTTCCAGCGCCTTCATCAACCTCAGCCACGAGCCGCACGCCTTCAGGCTTAAGTTGTCGTGCCTTCGTTGCCCCTGACTTCCGAGTGAAGAAATCAGAATTGAACCACGCCTTCAAGCTGCAACCAATCACGCCTTCAGCAACTCAGCGAGCCTCCAAGAATCCAGCGTTTTGAAATTCACGCCTTTCCGCCAAAGCAAACCGCGCCTTCAGCTGCCTGAAATTTCAGAGAATCAGAAGTTAAACACTTAGCCATTTTTTTTAGAAACTCAAACACAAAGTACTTCATGGCAGCAACTTCCCACTAATATTTGATCATAATGCACTATGATTTAAGGAAAACTTAAAACATGAAAGTCGTAACACTTTGTCTTAGCTATCCATAGCCATTAAAATCACCCAATTTGGAGCTAAAAAGAGAAAGTTATGACCAAACTACTGAAGTGTGACAAAGCTTAAACCCATGAAGCAACTCTTCAACACTTTGCCATTTTTTAAGCAACTCTCCTCACAATTAGCCTACGACATGTCGTAGGCTAAATGTCCTTGTTCCAGAATTGGCCTATAACATGTCGTAGGCCAAAATTCCATCTCCAAAGTTTTGTCGTGGGCAAAAAAAATCACCTTCAAGAATGGCCTACGACATGTCGTAGGCCATTTTCTGTCTTCTCAAGATTGGCCTACGACATGTCGTAGGCCAATTCTCTTTTTTTTCTCTACTGTTTAATTCTTTCCTATACCAAATTGTGTGCCTTGGTTTGTGAAGTTCATTATGCAACATGAGTGGTGTGCCAAGGTGCAAATGTGTGGCATGAGTTGCATGGCAAAGCATGTGGCAAGACTAATGCATAAGTGTTGTGCACAAATGTTGCCAAGTTGGCATGGCTCGTGGCAAGATTGATTGGCAAGGCTTGGCAAGATCTTGGCAAGGTCTTGGCACACTGGTTTTGGCACATTGGTTTGGCAAAGCTTGGCACGGTCTTGGCAAGGTCTTGGCACATTGGTTGGCCGAGTTGGCAAAAAAATGTTGGCAAAGCATCGATTCCAGCACAACATCTTACTTTCATGCCAAATAAGTGTGATTTAGCCTCTAAATCAGCCTTGATGGTAAACTTAAGAATTCTAGATCCTTCTCTTAGCTTTCCAATGGATCAAGAAACAGCCTCATCAGGTACCTGAAACTCAAGATATCATCAAAACACCAAACTGTGGCAGGCAGATAAAATCCTAAAACCCTAATAAATGGTATTCCGAAAAGAAACTCATATTTCATAGTCTTGCGCGCACAATTAGAAAATAGTTAAAACATAAGAAATGTAGTGCATTCAAAGAGCTTTTCAGAACACCAAAGAACTCACCAATTGGACTAATATCAAGAGAGTTATGCCCAGATGAATTTCACCAACCAAACCTGCCAAAACCCTAAATTTAGCTTACCAAATTCCTTTCGGTTTCATCCATTTCGTAATTGTTTTGATCTCTCAACCTTACCAATTAACATCAAGCACACAATTGCCTAAGTTCATCATCATTTTTTGTCTTTTTTAACCATTTAAGTAGAACCAATTGCTAACCACATAAATGCACAACAACACACAAAACATTGCACTAACTCATGAAAAACAAGTCAAAAGCTAAGTGGATTAAGCCATTTAAGTTGGTATAAAACCAACTCATCAAAATGGAGCCTTTGGGGCATAATCTAGAAAGTTATAAGGATTGGAATTTTTGGTTATCTCATTTCCTGCCCTTGCGGATACTTCCTTCTTTTTAGATTTACTAGCCTCTTGCTCACCATCCTTCTCAAGTTCCAGGACTTCCTCAGCTTTATCTTTTTGGTCTTCTTCTAGGCCATCACTCTTATCTTCTGAAGGTTTGTTTCCTGGCAAAAGTTTTCCACTCCTCAAGGTAATGGCATTGCAAGCTTCTCTTCCTTTTGGATTTGGAATTGTATCACTCGGAAGTGCTCCTTTTGGCCTTTGATGCACAGCATTGGCAGGTTGACCAAGTTGCATTTCGATATTCTTCAAAGTAGCTTCATAATGTTTAACAGTGGATTCCAAGCCTCCAAACCTTTGTTTGTTTTTTGTCCATCTTCTCCATCAGCTTTTGAAACAAGTCCTCAACAGATGGCTTCCTTTGCTCTGAGGTACTGGCTTGATGATCAAAACCAGGAGGTGCATTGATTGCTCTCCTCTGGTCATTTCCTTGATAATACTGCCCTCCTTGATTTTGTTGTTGATTCCAATTGCCTTGTCCACCATATAGTTTGTTACCTCCATTATAATTGTTTCCAGAATAATTCCCTCAATACTGAGGTTTGTTACTGTAATTGTTCACGTACTGAATAGACTCAGTTGTGATGGCACATTCATCGGTGTGATGTTCACCTTTACACAATCCACAAGAGAGAACTAGAGCCTTGGTCTTAGCAGCTTTCAAAGTTTGCACTTGCTTGGCAAGGGCTTCAAATTTTGCACTGAGTGAAGTTTCCTCATCTACATCAAGAACTCTTCTTTGTCTTCTGCCCTGAGGTTTACGGGTCTCAGGGAAAAGATATTCATCCTCAGCAATCTGGTTGAACAACTCTCGAACCTCAGGCACTCTCTTATCCGTCAATGCACCATTCGATGAAGCTTTTACCATCATGGAAGAATCAGGTGTGAGACCTTTCAAAAATGTATTCAATTCTCTGATTTCACCAAGGTCATGATTAGGACATTGACGGATTAGATCATTGAAACGCTCCTATGCCTCTCTGAATGATTCTCCATCTTGCTGTTGAAAGTTCATTATTTCCATTCTCCTTTTCTCAAACTTAGCTAGTGGAAAGTATTTGGCTAAAAATCTCTTTTGCAAATCATCAAAGGACATTGCTGCATTTGCTCCCCCAATACTCTTGAACCAATGCTTAGCTTTACTGCGCAATGATAAAGGAAACAAAATTCTATGTACTTCACCTCGTTCCACTCTTGGAAGCTTAAAGGTACTACAGAGACCTAAAAATCAATCAAGGTGGTCATTGGGGTCTTCATTATCAAGCCCTTGGAAAAACTGCCCTTGGGTGATCATCGAGACAGTTTGTGTTGGTATATGGTAGCTCTCAACATCTATATCATGCTGGTCGAAGCCATTCTCAAAATTTACCGCATAGTGGTCTCCAAATTGTGGTTCTCATACTCCTTGGGCAGCCATTTCTCTTTGCTGTCTTTGTTGCACCCTTAGAGTTTTTGGCAATTCAAGATCCAATGGGAATTGTGGTTTTCATGTAGACCTGCTAGATCTTGGCATACACAACACACTGTCGTGGAGTATAATAGCAAAGAAAAGAACTTCAAATGTACAGCAAAGAAATGGACCACAACTCTCAACACTTATTGAAGAAATGGACACAACTCTCAACACTTATTGAAAATACACAGAACAGAACACAACAAAAGATTAAGAACTAAAGTAGATGACACTAACAGAAAAAAAACAAAGAGCAGAACAAGTAGAATTCAAGAAACAATTCAACAAATTTCAGAACCTTGCCTTCCCCGGCAACGGCGCAAAAAATTGACAAGTATGTTGCATACTTGCACAATTTAACCCTAGAAATTACTGTAGTAGTGGAAGTAGGGATCGTATCCACAGGGAAGGTATAGTGTTTCAAGATTTTGAAGTTTTTCTCAAGAATGTAACAAAAGTTTCACAGTAACAACTCAGTAAAGTAAAAGCAGTGCTCAACACTCAAAACAGAAGTTAACTTGCAAGAATGACAGATGAGATTCACAGGAATTCAAGCAGATGTCCTAGAGTTTCTGAATCAGACTACTGAGAGTTCAAACCGTTTACTAAGCAATTGACCTCATGAAATACTAATTAGGAAGAGATCATTGTTGCCTAGGAGTATAGCTAACACTTAGCATGACGACCACAGTGTTTTCTGTACCCCTTAACACTCCACTTTTCCCATGTCGAGGCCTAAGCGAAATGAAATCAAACCTCAACATCTCAACTTCATGTTTCTAGCTATTAATCATGCAATTTCTCAAGTATCCTATGGCGAGGCCTAACTTGAGTGTCTTCAGTTAAGCTAGCTTCATAAAGTCTTCCTTTACCTAACTCTAAAGATTCAACGATTTCGATTAACTTGTCGACCTCATCTCGGATCGTGTACAAGAACAAACAGGCAAAAGAACTCCATATCATTTATCATGTATATTATTTACACAATTTCCACTGTT
The DNA here is from genome assembly GCA_016586305.1 of Ophiorrhiza pumila. Taxonomy (NCBI): domain Eukaryota; kingdom Viridiplantae; phylum Streptophyta; class Magnoliopsida; order Gentianales; family Rubiaceae; genus Ophiorrhiza; species Ophiorrhiza pumila. The sequence goes on from BLIW01000010.1 coordinate 19,348,926, forward strand.
AATGTTGTTTCACACCTTGAACTGGCATGGCGACCTCAAACAAAGTGTCATTCAATCAAACACAAGTGAAATTGCATGAAACTTCTCGTATTTCAACAATTCAAACAAGTATGAACAATTCTTTAAAGATTAGGTCAATTGCTTAGCTTTTCACGGTTCAAATTCACAGTAATGCGTTCATAACCCTAGGACATCACTAATTTAGCCAGAAAATTCCATATTCAACTCGTAAGCATTAAATTCCAACATTAAACAATTGAATTCCATCAAATTGAGAAATTTCACTGATTGAAGTGTAGAGGAAGGTCCAATGTTGCTTCGATTGAGTTCAATATGTAATCTCCGGTACAAATTCGCGATCAGAATTGAATTCGGAAAAGAAACTCTAAAGAGAGAAAATAGATCTAGAGAGAGAAAATGAGAGATAAGAACTCCCGCTCTAAATTCAAAAGATGGTTAGCAATTCTGGAATATTCCTCTTTCGTAAAAGCTAACTAATCCTCTATATATAGAGGTTACAAGAATCCTAAACAGTACGCAAACGTAAAATGATTAAGTATTTACAAAAAAACCACTGCTTTTAAAATAAACTGTCAAAAATCAATTCATGCACAAACATATTCCGCCTTTGAGCCAGTGGTCTTCACGCCTTCAATCCATTTTTGCGCCTTCCAGCTTCTGAAAATCACGCCTCCAACCAACTCTCAAAACCCTCATGTGCTCAGCTTTATCACGCCTTTACTTCCCGGACAAGTCACGCCTTCAATCTGCCAGCTTCTACTTTTCATTTTTGAACTCAGCAATCGTGCGCTTTTGGGCCAACTTCCTCCACGCCTTCACTGCCCCTGTGTACCACTGGAACCAACACTTAGCCACTTTGCTGCCAACGAAAACTCATAGGGCAAGGTCTCGCGGCGAGACCTTGCCTGTATTGCGTGTGTGGGCGAGACCTCGCTGCGAGGTCTCGCCGTGCAAAGTGGTGTGGGCGAGGTCTCGCGGCGAGACCTCGCTGTGTAAAGTGTTTGTGGGCGGGACCTCGCGGCGAGGTCTTGCCCTTTATGTGCGAGTGTGAGGTGAATGTGTACTATGAAGTGTTTGTGAACTGTGAGCAAGTGTGAAAATGTTGTGCACTTGAAATGAAATGTTGTGAAGTGAGGAAGTGATGCAAATGTGGAGAAATAAAACTTAACTTGACTCACACAAGAACATCAAAGAAAACTCTCATGCAAACAAAATGTAATGGACAAATCTTTAGTGAAAAGTATCGAACCATGCAAAGTATAACCTAAAAATCACATTGCATAACACAAAGAATGATCAAAGAAGAATTGTTGAACATTTCGAAGTGTATACAGGTTAGGTTCAAAGACACAAGGTATTTACTCCCAAGATTATCCCCTCATTCTTCAAAACATAAAACTCAATACATTATCATTCATGAAATAGATGATGGAATGGATGTGAACTCAAAATGAGAACTCGCACGAAATCACAAATGTTGTGACGAAAACCAATTGAACTTACAACTGGAATAACCAAATGCATCAAAACTAGGTGAAGTTTGTGGAAAGAATAAGTGAAATGTGTGTGCAAGAATGTGGCGGTGAGATATACACAAATCATGCGACGAGGTGAGCTCGTCGCATGAAGTTGTGCGTGATGCGTGCGAGGGTCGTGCGGCGAGGTGACCTCACCGCACGTTGGATGTGCACAAATGTGTTGCGGCGAAGTGACTTCGCCGCAATGTGTGTGCGTGAGTGCAAGCGGCGAGGTGACCTCGCCGCATGGTGAGTGTGCGAGTGTTAGTGTGCGAGTGGTGTGCGGTGAGTAGTGCGTATGTGAGCTTGTGATGAGTGTACATGTTGCTAGGCCAGAACAGACAACCAACTTCCATGCAAGATTCGTGTGACATAGCCTCTGAATTGGATTTTTTAGAAAATATGAAAGTTGTAGAGCTTTCTCTCGGCTTTCTATAGGTTCAAGAATCATCAAAATTTCATGTTTACAGCTCAAGTTATGAACTCTATACCAAACTGTGGCAATATGATCTAACCCTAAAGAACCCTAATCCAAGCATAACAAAGAAGTCTTTATTTCTCATGGTTGCCTAAAGAATTTGGAGAAAGTTAAAACATGACCATTAAAGTACACACAACAAGCTTTCCATAGCAAACAAAAACTCATCATTTGGATCAGAATTGAAAGAGTTATACACAAAACAAGTTGCACATCCAAACTACCAAAAACCCTAATTTGGCCGAATAAGCACTTTCAGTTCCTTCATTTTTCAACCCCTACACATATCGCTTCATTCACCATCCTTTTTACCCTTTTTGCACCGTTTAAACATTGTCAACTAACAAACCACAAATATGCATAAAACACATAAATCACCACACATTTTTCATCAAACACAAGACAAAAACTCAGAAATGTAGCACAAAATAGTTGGTATAAAACCAACTCATCAGGCCTTGAAAGATAAGAGTGTGCCTGAGGTTAGGGAGCTCTTCGACTCAATTGCGGATGACGAATATTTGTTCCCAGAGGCCAGAAAGACACCTATGAGGAAGCAACGAGGGGTGTTGGATTTGGACGAGGAAACTTCATTGGAAGCTAAGATAGAGGCTTTGACCAGGCAAGTTCAGACCTTGAAAGCAGCAAAGACAGCCCCAGTGCTATCATGTGGTTTATGTAAAGGTAAACACCACACCGATGAATATGAGCTCACACAAGAGTCTGTTTAGTATGTTCAGAATTACAACAACAAACAGCAATATGGGAACTATAGAAATTAGTCGGGTCAAGTACTTGGGGACAGAACAATCAAGGCAATCAGCAGAGACATTACTTCCAAGGTGGAGAATCAAGCAATAGGGAACCAAGGAAGACCAATGAGGAGATTATGCTTCAAAAGATTTTGGACAAGATGGACATGTATGAAAAGGAACAACCGGATACTAAATCTCAAGTGAAAAACTGTGAAGTGGCTATAAAGAACCTGGAGATGCAAATGGGCCAGATGGCCAAGGTAGTACATCAGAGACCCCATGGAACTCTCCCAAGCGACACTGAACCAAATCCAAAGGGAAAGGAAGTGTGTAATGCAATAACTCTAAGATGTGAAAAGGAACTAAGTGGAAACAAGAGAAGTCATACTGAGGGGGATCCAGTGGAGGAAGCCATGGAGAAGACCAATGTGGAAACCCTTGAAGAGGACGAACCAGAGAAGGAAACTGTAAAGGAAAGTGAGAAGGCACCAGAGACTAAAAAGAAGAAGGGACCTCCCAGTCCCTACAATTACCAAGAGTATGCACCACTACCCCCATACCCTCAAAGAGTTCCACCTCCAGCCAAGAAAGGAGCCCAGTTCACAAGGTTCTTTGATATGGTAAAAAATGTGAACGTGAATGTACCACTATTGGACTTGGTGACAGCTATGCCCAGATATGCAAAATTCTTGAAAGACCTGATTGCCAACAAGGAACAAATCCTACAGTGCGACGTCCCAATTCCACTCACAGATGAAAGTCAGGCATGGTTGAATAAAAATCTGCCTCCAAAATTGAAAGACCCCGGGAGTTGCACAATACCATGCACCATTGGTACCAGATTCTTTAGCAAGGCCCTTTGTGACCTTGGAGCAGGCATAAATTTGATGCCACTCTCTATTGCCGAGAATGTAGGATTGGGAGGTAAAATCAAACCAGTGGCTGTGCTCCTCCAATTGGCTGACAGATCTTTAGTGCAACCCACAGGGGTGGTTGAGGATGTATTGGTGTCAGTAGACAAGTTTGTACTTCAAGTGGATTTCATCATTTTGGATATGGAAGAGGACCCAGACGTGCCTCTCATTTTTGGGAGACCTTTCTTAGCCACAGGGGATGCTCTCATAGGGGTCAAGAGTAAGACCATCACATTCAGAGTGAATGGAGATCAAGTGGTCTTCAATGTGGACTACGCGATGAAATACCCTAAGTCAGTGGAATAGTGCTACTCTGCACATCTCGTGGAAGGTAATGATACGAGTTGACCTAGGAAGGACCTTGATCTCACGTATTTTTCCACAAACCTTTGGATCGTTGTACACCAAACTCAACACAATCACGAACAAGAAACACAAAAACAAAGCGGAAGGAACAAGATGAAACGCAAGGACAAAGATTGAAGCAATCTACACCCCAACGTTATAACAAAAAGAATTAACTTAACTAATGTAAATCAAAAGTCAAATCTCTTCAGTTTGGCGAGTTCTTTAAATCAAGAACGGGTAAGCTAACCTATAGCTCCTCACTAAGGCTTCGCGGGTCTTATAAAACACAATTGAAATCAATTGAATCCTCACGTTTTTCTTTCAACTTTCACGGCTGGAAGAAGGCTTAAGCAATGCTTAATTTTTATCAAAATTCATCTTATTATTTCATGTGAAAAACTCACCTATAAATAGGCTACAAAAACATGAAACCCTAGCTTAATCCTATTACAACTTAGTTTCCAAATTGGAAAATGAAACCAATAACTAAAAGACAAACTTTAAGTTTCCTAATCATAGCAAATCGGTTATGAAGAAGTAAAAACCGATTTGTACTCTTACTTTCCTAAATCCTCCCAAAAAGTAGGAGATTACTTTCCTAATTACCATGCAAGGTAATTGGGCCAAGTAATGACTTATTAATTAACGAAAATAAAGCCCAATTAATTAATATTAATGGAATTATTATTACAACTTAAATAAATCCTAAAGATTAACAATGGCGTGATCCAATAATGACAAAGCCCAAGCACGCCATCTTGGTCTTCAATGTAGTCCATGAAATTCGAGATGAAAATTCGGCCAAAATCCCGTCATTAACTTTGGAAGGCATTTTCAACGGTTATAATGTCAGAATCTCGGAAAACTTAAAACATGAAAGTTGTAGCTCTATCTCTTATCGTTCCAGGGCTTCTTGAATCATGCAATTCCGAGTTATATGGAAAGAGTTATGGCAATAATACCAAAACGTGACAGAAACTTTCAGGATGACAATTTGACTTTAACACCACGGACATGGACACGGGCTCATTCTCATCATTCCCTCCCTCCTCGAAAGGATTCGTCCTCGAATCTTGAAAGTGAGTTCCTGGATCAAACACCAATATGATGAACCCAATGCAAACTCGAGCCAAATAAAATTGGGAAGATGCACATCTCGAGCAACAAGAAGTTATATCCAGCCAAAACAAGACAAATGTATAAGGTAAAAGAAAGCACAATAATCTAAAACAATACGTAAAATAATTTCCTTTCACCAAAAGAATAGAACGGGCAGAATATGTATGCAAAATCGAAATACATATAACATGATTAGTCGTAACAAATTTTGCATGAGTCATAATGTTGAAGTCAATGAATTCAAAACAATTATGCAAATAACTATTATATAGTTTATGCAAATCAGAAAATCGAATGTTCTTAATTAAAGAACTAATCAATATGAATTCACTAACAACATTCATGAACACATTATTTACGTTATTAACATGTAATGTAAGCAAAGGATGTAAACATATATGAATAGAATCATAAAGACACAAAAATTCATAACAAGAAAACATATATGCATCCTTGAGAAAATGCAAATCACATGAACATATTAAGACCTCTAAAAACATGCAAAAGTTATCAAATATGAGAGTGTAATTCCAAAAACTAGAATGTAAACAATCTATTGAATAGTTGTAAATAGAAAATTTTACCTCTTGGAATTCAAAAGAAATTTGGAACGGAGATAACTTACCATACAAGTGTTGAATTATCCAAGGACCTCTTTGAACTTGATGGATGTGAGCAAAATCAGGAAATAAAGAATCAAAAGAATCAATAACCCAACAAGTATAGTCAATATAATTAACACTTGAATGAGTGCATACAAAGGTTTGATGTAGTTCGAAATTATCAATATTAAGCTCAAAATATAATTCATGTATGAGATAAGCAACATAGCATGTGAAGAAACTATACATAAACTCATTCAAAACGAAATAATTGGATTTCATAATTGAAGAATTATGTGAAATAATTTGCTTACCAAAACACAAATCATTGGATTTTAATGCACATGTTAAAGAATTTCGAACTAATGTTAGGTGTGTGAAAGACATTGAAATTGATTCAAAACAGAAATCAAACTTTGAAAATCAATAGCATTGACGTTAACAAAGTTCTTTACTTTAAAACCATTGAAATCAACCAATAAGCTTTCATACTTACCTAACTTACCTTGCTTACCTTGTGGAAAACAAGCTAAGGCGGATTGGATTCCTTGCAATTGATAATGAGTTATTTCGAACTCGATTAAGCACTTAGGAACTCCAAAAACCTGCAAAACAAAGGAACTAGGCAGCAAACAATTCAAATGGTGATCACTATCATCAAGTAAGTACATTGATTGCCTATCTAGTATTCCTCTCTTAAACTCGCTAGAAGAAGCAAAATGACAAGATTTTGAAACAACTATATCATGACTATTACAAGATTTCGATCCATTATTACATTGTTTCTCTTGCAATTTCTTCTCCTTTGCGGCGTTTGCATCTCTGGTAGCTTGAATGATTCTTGTTTGATCTTCAAAGACTTGTGCAGGAGTCAAAGCGTGAAGATTAAACCTCTTTCCTTCGTATACGAAATTTTTCTTGGCATGATAAATCACATCACAGTCAAATTGCCAAGGACGCCCAAGTAAAATATGACTTGCTTCCATGGGAACAACATCACATAAAATAGTATCAACATACTTCCCAATGGTAAAAGAAAACATAACTTGTTTGGTAACTCGTGTATCAACCGAATTATTTAACCATTGAAGACGATAAGGCTTGGAATGTTTCATGCAAGTCAAATTCAATTTATTCACAAACAAAGTGCTCGCCACATTGGTGCAACTACCACTATCAATAATCACACTACAAATCTTTCCTTGAACCATGCATCGTGTGTGAAATATGTTATCTCGTTGCATCAAATCATCATTATCAACTAAAGGTTGAACATTAAGAACACGGCGAGAAACTAAAGAGTAATTACCAACATCATAAGTATATGATTCAAGAGCTTCATTATCACTTGACTCACTTTGGTGCTTCTCTACAAGAGGTGGCATGTCGGCACAATCATCATCACTTACCACTTCTCCACTATCAAGAGTTATCATCAATTTTCGAGTTGGACACTCAGCTTGCACATGTCCATAACCTTGACATTTATAACAACGAACATCCCTCAATCTTGGACTAGGAGTTGATGCCGTTTTTGGGGTGTTCTCCACAGGTTTAGGGACTGATTTTGGGACTTGGGATGATGCACTTGATGTTGGATTGGAGGTGAATTGATGCGGCTTTGACGGTGGTGTAAAAGGGGTAACATTCGGCTTTTGTTCCTTTCGCCAAGGTGGTGGCGGTTGTGAGAACTTACTCTTCCCTTTGATGTGCCTTTCAATCTTGATTGCTTTGTGGACAAGTTCATTAATATCAACATAACTTTGCAAATCCACATGATAAGCCAAATCAGAATGCATACCTCTCAAAAACCTTTCAATTGTAGAGTCGGGATCCTCTTGAACATTAGCTTTAATCATCAAAGCTTCCATCTCATGGTAATACTCCTCAACCGATTTATTACCTTGCACAAGAGAGTGCAATTTTCTGTTCAATTTACGGTTGTAATGAGAAGGGACATACTTCTTCCTCATAAGCATCTTCATTTGGCTCCAAGTCTTGACTGGCCTTTCTCCATCTTGACGTCTAGACCTTATAACCTCATCCCACCATAAACTAGCATAATCCTTAAGGTGCATAAAAGCAAGTCGGTACTTTTCCTTTTCGGGGTAATCATGGCCTTCAAAGAAGTGCTCAAGCTCACGAACCCAATCAAAATAAGCCTCGGGATCTGCTTTACCATGGAAAGTTGGGATAGTTAGTTTAACTGAAGCAATGGAAATCTTAGACTTGTCACCTTTCTTAGAAGAGCTCGTGCCCTCCTCCTCCTCCTCATCATGACTAGAATCATTGTCGAACTCAAACTCAACTCTTCGGGATCTAGGACCCTTAGGTGGTGGTGAAGACAAACTATCAACTTTGAGTGTGAGTTTTCGGATCATGTCAAAGAGGACATCGTTAGTGAACTTTTGGTCCACTACCTTTGGTGATTTAGATTCATCACCCTCCATTTGTACCTGCAAGTTAGTAAAAACACAAGAAATATGATAGCAATCCATCCACATCCTTGGTGCCAAAGCCGAGCTTAGATGATCCCTTGAAGAATCTTGATGGACCAATGACAAGATCAAGGAGCAAAAGGATGAAAGAAGCTTTGCACACTTTGTTGTCATCACACTTTGGTGACTTGGAGGCCGAGATGTGCACATCATCTCATCATGGTGTTCTTTGGCATGTTTCTTCAATTACCATTCAAGAAGAAGTTCCTCAAAGATCTACATTGGAGCTTAAGGAAATTCCACCTTGAAGAAGCAAGCTAAGGCCGAGAAGAATTTAAGTCCAAGAAAGGCGTGTCTTTGGGCTTCATTAGGTGGTTCACGCCCTTTAATTACTTTAGGGTTTTATTTTGTTGTTAATTAATTAAGTCCAAAACACTTAATGTGGGCTTTAATTAATTGGTAGTTTAATAAATTACTTGGCCCAATTATCTTGCATGATAATGGCAAGTAAAGCAAATCCTTTTTGGACAAGGATTTGGTAGTTAGTTGTAGTTTCCTTTTCCAATTTGGAAAGTTGATTAGTTTAGGAAACAAGAAGCCAAAACACGTTTTGCTTCTTCATTAAAAACTGTCTAACCTAATCCTTTTACAACTTGGATTAGTTAGTTAGCTAGTTTGTTAAGAAGTCAAGTTGTACTTTGCAACTACTAGGGTTTATTTCCTTTTCCTTCTTGGCATGGCCGAAACTCATCCCCTATAAAAAGGAGATGCATGTAACGTTTTTACACAATAAGTTGGTGAATAAAATTGAGTTTTTAGCTTTGCTAAAATTCGTGAATTAACTCCTTGAGTTGTTCAAAGCCTTGAAGAGTTATTTAACTGTTCATTGTAGTTAATCCCCTTTAGCGTGACCTATAGGAGATTACACCAATTGTTCTTTATTTAAAGAGCAGGCCTAATTAACTTGTTTAACTGATTGAATTTTCATAGGTTAAATTAAGTTCATTAGTAATAAAACGTGAAGTTTTGATTTACTCAATTCCTAGCGTTTTTCCTTTGATTTCGTTCCATCCAATTTTGTGTTCTTGTTGTGGATTATCTTGGTAAGAGCAACACGGTCCTATAGCTTGTGTGGGCGATTCGAATTTGGTCCAGGAGTTGGAGCCTCGGTCATACAACATTCGCATCAATTGGTATCAGAGAACAAGTTGTTGCCCAAGAAAATTCAGGTTAATCCGTTTTCAATTCTTCCGCAAAATTTCTGTTCTTGTTGCGTCAATTCTGCCCGTTTTTTTTGTCAATTTTCTGCAGTTTTGCTGGCATCTTTCTTGCTGTTATTTGGTGTTCTTCTTGCTGTCCAAAGTCGATACATATTCACCCATTAAAATCACCAAAATCGCATGCAACAAATCATTCACAATCTGCCCGAATTTGTTCATTGTTGTGTCGTCTGAATTCTGCTCTTTTTGACGTCGTTTCTGCCATAATTTTTGCTCATTCTTTTCTGCCATTTTTTTTGTGTCTTAATTGCTGTCTTAATTCGTGCTTAATTCAGTCCTTAATTCTGTCCAAAATCGCATGAACATTGAGTCAATACATTCTGCCCGAAATCGTCTAAATTGAGTCTATCTTCTTTTGCGATTTTTGTGTTGTTTCTTGCTGTTTCTTGTTGCGTCTTCTTGCTGTCTTTTGGTGTTAAATTCTGCACTCTTTTGTCATAATCATAGTGTAGGATTCTTGAAGTTTTCTTTGCTGTTTTCACGTCATAACATTGTTAGGGTTTCGTGTGTCAAACTAGGGTTTCATAACTAGGGTTTCTAGGTCAAGTTTTCATAACTTTCTTGATTCTTATCCGTTTCTTGATTTTCTTTTTGCATTTGATTCTTTATCTTGTCCACCATATATTGAGTTTTCATCAAACTTTTACTCCACTCGAAAAAGATAAGTTCTTGATAACTTTCTTGAACTTCTTGATTTTCTTGAAAACTCAAAGTGGTCAAAATTGAATTCTTGAGTTGGATTCTTGATCTTTGTCTTGAATCTTGATATTCTTGTTAAAGTGGCACATCCGAATTCATTGTCCTTGGTGAGTTAATAAAGTTTGAAGTTTTTAAGGTTGTTAAGACAAGAAGACAAAACATTCTTAAACCTAAATCCTAGGTTGTTGTCTTCAAACCTTAATTTTTGTGGTGTTTAAGGTTCTTGTCCGAACCTAGTATTTTGATTGGTCCAAGGTTTATGTTCAAACCTTAAAAGTGTAATTTTGTCCTTTGTTGTCCGAAGTTAAAAAAAAAAAAAAAACAAAAAAAACAAAAAAAAAAAATAGTCGGACTTTATTTATTGTTATTATTTTCTGTTATTTAATTATTTAATTTATTTTTGAAAAGAACACATTGTTCTTAACTTGTTTCTTGAAAACCACCTTGGATTAAAAGTGCCATAACTTTTTCAATACAACTCGGAATTAGTTGATTCAAAAACCAATCTCTTTGTTTTGAAATCTAGTTTCTGAATTTCTTAGTTTCTGGTGGTAAATCAAATTATAACTTTCACGTGTTCTAAACACTCTTGACGTGATTTCTTGTTACATCTCTTGATTTGATTTGTGAAAATTTGTGTGTGGAACTTGCTGATTGAGATCTTGCTATTAAAGTAATTGAACTTTGGTGAATCTTAATAACCCCACATATTCATTAATTGAGAGTAGTAGCTAGGTTAAACAAGAGAGAACACTACCCAAAAAGAGAGGAGAGTACCTACTACCTATAGTGAGGAACCCGAGAGGTATATCTATATATTTTCTTGTGTTTTCTTTGCTAACTTGCAGGTACTAATGGAGGAAGGTGATAAAACTCCTAAAGGTTCTAAACCTATTACCGATGCTCAACAAAAGTTTGCTAATGAAGTACTCTTTGATATGCTTCAAAAACTCACTCTTCGACTTGATAACATTGAGTCATCAACTAAAAGCACTACCGAAAGGAAGCTTAAATTTGAGGAGCATGATGATTTCGATGATGAAAATGATGAGGAAAAAGATGAGGAATATACGAGCTCTTCTAAAGGTGATAAGTCTAAAGTTTCCATTGAATCTGTTAAACTCACCATCTCTACTTTTCATGGTAAATCAGATCCCGAAGCTTTCTTTGATTGGGTTCGAGATTTGGAACACTATTTTGAAGGTAATGATGTCCCCGAGAAAAGGCAATATCGAATTGCTTTTATGCATCTTAAAGACTATGCTAGTCTTTGGTGGGATCAAGTTGTTCGTTCTAGGAGACAAGATGGTGAAAGGCCAGTTAAGACTTGGACTCAAATGAAGGCAATCATGAGAAAGAAGTATGTTCCTTCACACTTTAATAGAGAGCTCAACCGAAAATTGCATACTCTTGTGCAAGGTAGCCGAACAGTTGAAGATTACTATCATGAGATGGAATCTTTGATGATTAAAGCCAATATTCAAGAAGACCCCGACACAACCATTGAGAGATTTCTTAGAGGTATGAATCCCGAATTGGCTTATCAAGTTGATCTTCAAAGTTACATTGATATTAATGAACTTGTTCACAAAGCTATCAAAATTGAGAAGCATATGAAGGGTAAAGGGCGAAATTTTCAACAACCATTGCCGCCTTGGAGGAGAGATCAAAAGCCGACTTTTACACCTCCACCAAAACCGAAAGTTTTCAACCAAAATCAGCCTTCAAACACTTCAAGTAATGCTCCCAAAACAGTCCGCAACCTTGCTGAATCTTCAACTAAGGTGACGCCTAAACCAAATGAAAGATTGAGGGACATTAGATGTTACAAGTGTCAAGGTTATGGCCATTATCAAAGTGACTGCCCAACCAAAAAGTTGATGATAATTCGTGATAATGGAGAGGTTGAAAGTGATGAAGAATGTGCCGACATGCCACCACTTGAAGAGAAGTACCAAAGTGATGAAGATAGTGAAGATCTTATTTACAATGTTGGTGATTTCTCATTGGTTACTCGCCGAGTCTTGAATGCACAACCACGAGTTGAAGATGATTTGTCTCAAAGGGAAAACATCTTTCACGCTAGATGCATGGTTCAAGGTAAGACTTGTAGCTTGATTATTGATAGTGGAAGTTGTACCAATGTGGCAAGCACATTAATTGTTAAGAAGCTTAACTTGACTTGCATGAAACATCCAAATCCATATAAGCTTCAATGGCTTAATAACACTGCCGAGAGTAAGGTGACTAAACAAGTTAAATTTTCTATGTCCATTGGAAAGTATGTTGATGATACTGTTTGTGATGTTGTACCAATGGAAGCTAGTCACATATTACTTGGTCGTCCATGGCAATTTGACCGAGATGTTACATATCATGCAAGGAAGAATTATTATTCTTTTGATTATCATGGCCGAAAGTACAATCTAAGGGCTTTGAGTCCGAGCCAAGCTTTTGAAGATCAATCAAGGATTGTGCAATCTTGCCGTGAAATGGAAGCAAAAGAGAAGAAGGAACAAGAAGATAAAAAGAATGTAACTAGTGTAGGCCGAACCAATGATTCTAAATCTTGTAATAGCCGAAATAGTAGTTCTTCTAAATCTTGTTATTTTGCTTCTAAGAGTGATGTAAAGAGAGCAATACTAGATAGGCATTCATTGTATTTGATGATCCGCAAGGACTTTGTACTTATTGTTGATAGTGATCACCTTGCTTCTTTGCCTAGTGTTGTTTTGTCTCTTTTACAGGAATTCAATGACGTGTTTCCCGAGGACTTACCACACGGATTGCCACCTATTAGAGGTATTGAACATCAAATTGATTTCATACCTGGGGCGCAAATTCCCAACTGTCCTGCATATAGAGCAAATCCTGAGGAAACAAAGGAGATTCAACGTCAAGTGGATGAACTCCTTGACAAAGGTATTGTACGTGAATCTCTAAGTCCTTGTTCCGTTCCAGTCATTTTAGTTCCTAAAAAGGATGAATCTTGGAGAATGTGTGTTGATTGTCGTGCCATAAATAAAATCACCATTAAGTATAGACATCCAATTCCTAGATTAGATGATATGCTTGATGAATTGTATGGTTCTTCTATTTTCACCAAGATTGATTTAAAAAGTGGCTACTATCAAATTAGAATGAAAGAAGGTGATGAATGGAAAACAGCCTTTAAAACAAAGTATGGATTGTATGAATGGTTAGTCATGCCTTTTGGTCTAACTAATGCACCTAGTACTTTTATGAGGCTCATGAATCACGTTTTTAGGTCTTTCATTGGTAAGTTTGTTGTGGTCTATTTTGATGACCTCCTTATTTATAGGCAAATCACTTGATGAGCATGTTGAACATTTAAAACAAGTGTTTGTTTATATTGCGTGAGAACCGATTGTATGCTAACCTCAAGAAAGGTGTTCTTTTGCATGTGAATCAATTGTCTTTTTGGGTTATGTTGTTAGTTCTCAAGGTATTTCTGTTGATGGTCAAAAATCAAGGCTATTGATTGAGTGGCCGAAGACTAGAGATGCTAGTGAAGTTAGGAGTTTTCATGGTTTAAGCAAGTTTTTTATAGAAGGTTTGTTAAAGACTTTAGTACTATTAGCTGCACCTTTGAATGAACTTGTTAAAAGAACATTACTTTTGAATGGAAACAAGAGCATGAAGACGCCGTTTCACTAAGTTAAAGTACATGTTGACTCACGCCCCTTTACTTTCATTGCCTAATTTTCATAAAGCTTTTGAGATACACTGTGATGCCTCCGGGATTGGTATCGGTGCTGTTTTGATGCAGGAATCAAGGCCCGTGGCTTACTTTAGTGAAAAGCTTAATGGGGCAGCTTTAAAGTATGCAACTTATGACAAGGAGTTGTATGCTTTGGTAAGGTCATTACAGGTTTGGCAACATTACTTATGGCCTAAAGAGTTTATAATTCATTCTGATCATGAAAGCCTTAAATTCTTAAAGACTCAAGTAAATTGAATAAGAGGGCATGCTAAATGGTTAGAAATTTATTGAACTTTTCCATATGTGATTAAGTATAAATCTGGTCAAGATAATATTGTAGCTGATGCATTGTCTAAGACGTTATTCTTTGGTTCAACCTATACATGCAGGCTAGTTACTTGGTTTGATTGATAAAAGATTTGTACAAAAATGACAATGATTTTTCTCGACCGCCCTTTAATGATTATGGCTTCAAAGCCGAATGGTGACTTTATGTTCGATGATGGTTTCCTTATTTCGTAAGATTAAATGTGCATACCCTTTTGTTCCATTCGTGATTTACTGTTAAGGAGACCCATGGGGGAGGGTTGATGGGGCACTTTGGGTATTGCTAAAACACTTGCTGTTTTGAAATGAACACTTTTATTGGCCTAACATGATTAAAGATGTGAAAAGTGTTTGGTGATAAATGTATCTGTGTGTAAACAAGCCCAAATCGGAAATTTTGCCTCAATGGATTGTATACACCTTTGCCTGTTCCTAGTCATCCTTGGATTGATATTTTTATGGATTTTGTACTTGGGATTGCCTAGATCACGCAATGGTAAAGATAGCATATTTGTATGTAGTGGGATCGATTTAGTAAAATGGCACATTTTATTGCATGTTCCAAAACTAATGATGCTACAGCATATTGCTGATTTGTTCTTTAAGGAAGTCTTGTTTAGATTGCATGGCATTCCACAAAGTATTGTTAGTGACTAGGGATGTTAAGTTCTTGTCTCACTTTTGGCCGTACTTATGGGAATAAGTTAGGCACTAAATTGTTGTTTTCTACTGTCTGCACATCCACAAACTGATGGACAAACTGAAGTAGTTAACCGCACTTTGTCTACCTTGCTTCGAGCCATCATTCAAAGAAAACTTAAAAGAATTGGGAAAGTTGTCTTCCACATATTGAGTTTGCATTAATAGAACTTTTCATAGTTCTACAATCTTGTTCCGCCATTTGAGGTTGTTTATGGTTTCAATCCTTTAACTCCACTTGATATTTTGCCTTTGCCTATTAATGAGTTTGTTAATGTTGAAGGTAAAAAGAAAGCTGAATTTATTAAGGAGTTACATGAAAGGGTTCGAAATACTATTGAAAGGCGTAATGAACAATATGCACAACAAGCCAATAGAGGAAGAAAGAGAGTGATTTTCGAACCTGGTGATTGGGTTTGGATTCACTTGAGGAAGGAAAGGTTCTCCTGACAAGAGGGAAGTCTAAACTTCATCCAAGAGGAAGATGGTCCTTTTTTCGAATTGTGGAAAGGATAGGAGATAATGCATACAAAGTCGAGCTTCCAAGTGAGTATGGCAATGTTTCATCTACATTCAATGTTTCTGATTTATCTTGTTTGATGTAGGTGATTCGAGGACGAATCTTTTCGAGGAGGGAGGGGAATGATTAGCCAAATCCATTCCACATCGCTTTTTGGTAGCTCAACAGCCGAGGCTGTAGATGATCCTCTTGAAGGATCGTGATGGAGCCAATTGACCAAGAGGCAAGGACCAAAAGGATGAAGAAGCTTTGCACACTTGGCTTGTTTCATCCCAACCACTTTGGTGACTTGGACGGCCGACGATGTGCACATTCATCTCATCCATGGTGTTTCTTTTGGCGATTTCTTTCCATATTACCATTGCAGAGAAGAAGTATCCTCAAGAGATCTACATGGAGCTTACAGGACAATCCCTTGATAGACAGCAAGCTAGGGCGAGAAGAACGTTACAGATCCAAGAACAGGCGTGTCTTTGGGCTTCATTAGGTGAGTTCACGCCTTTAATTACTTTAGGGTTTATTTTGTTTGTTAATTTAATTAAGTTCCCAAACACTGTACATGCTGGGGCTCTATAATTACATTGGTTAGGCTCTTCAATACCACATTACTTGGCCCAATTATCTTGCATGATAATGGCAAGTAAAGCAAATCCTTTTTGGACAAGGATTTGGTAGTTAGTTGTAGTTTCCTTTTCCAATTTGGAAAGTTGATTATTTTAGGAAACAAGAAGCCAAAACACGTTTTGCTTCTTCATTAAAAACTGTCTAACCTAATCCTTTTACAACTTGGATTAGTTAGTTAGCTAGTTTGTTAAGAAGTCAAGTTGTACTTTGCAACTACTAGGGTTTATTTCCTTTTCCTTCTTGGCATGGCCGAAACTCATCCCCTATAAAAAGGAGATGCATGTAACGTTTTTACACAATAAGTTGGTGAATAAAATTGAATTTTTAGCTTTGCTAAAATTCGTGAATTAACTCCTTGAGTTGTTCAAAGCCTTGAAGAGTTATTTGATACGAATGGAGTAGGGTGAGAATCCAGCTCCACACGAATTCCACACACTTAGGATCGTTGTGCACCAAAATTCAGAAACCAACACGATCACAAGTAAGATCAAACACGGAAACAACACAAGAAGAAAAGATGGATATCGAATGGGATGTATTTGATTGTAAATCAATCAAACCCAACACATTACCACAAAGTGATTTCAATCTAACCTATGTAAATCAATGGTTAAAAAGATCTCAGTTTGGCTCGCTCTTGAAATCAAGAAACAATACGTTCTCTTTAAGGTCCTAGCTTAAAGAATCCGGTCCTATGAATAATCAACTAACCCTAATTGATTAATCACGTTTTTCACAACTTGTTTAAGGCTGCAAATAATTTAGCAAAGCTAAAAGGTTTCTTCAAATTCAATCATTCATTTAAAACGTTTACAATGATCTCTTTATATAGAGATGAGTTTCGGCTCTACAAATTGGAAAAGGAAATAAAACCCTAGAAGTTGTAAATTACAACTTGACTTCTAAACTAACCAACTTACAAACTAATCCTTTATGGAAAAAGGAAGCTAAAAACGTTTTGCCCTTCTAGAAGACAAGGACAAGCTCCTAAAATTTAGGGAATTACTTTCCTAACAAATTAAAGCCCATTACATGCCATTATCATGCAAGATAACTTGGGCCATGTAATTAAAAACGAAAATATACTAATAATAAGCCCAATTAAAATGTTTTGGACTTAATTATTAAAACATTAATTAATTCTAACTACTTAAGAAAAGGCGCGATCCAATTTGGCAAAAGCCCAAGCACGCCATCTTGGTCTTCAATCAATAATGTCCATGGATTAGTGAATCCTAATCCCACTTGGATTGTGAATCCTAGTCTCATTCGGATTTGCGTTTATGGAACTCTTATGGAACTCGGACAAGATGAGGATTGATGAATCCTAATCCTATTAGGATTGAGCTTGGAAATCCTAATCCCATTAGGATTTGTCTTGGAAATCCTATTCCTATTAGGATTTGGCTTGGTAATCCTATTCCCATTAGGATTTGGAGTAGATTGCTTGTACGGATTCCTATCATTATTTAACTGTTCATTGTAGTTAATCCCCTTTAGCGTGACCTATAGGAGATTACACCAATTGTTCTTTATTTAAAGAGCAGGCCTAATTAACTTGTTTAACTGATTGAATTTTCATAGGTTAAATTAAGTTCATTAGTAATAAAACGTGTAGTTTTGATTTACTCAATTCCTAGCGTTTTTCCTTTGATTTCGTTCCATCCAATTTTGTGTTCTTGTTGTGGATTATCTTGGTAAGAGCAACACGGTCCTATAGCTTGTGTGGGCGATTCGAATTTGGTCCAGGAGTTGGAGCCTCGGTCATACAACATTTGCATCAAAATATATAGAAATATACCTCACGGGTTCTCACAATATGGGTAGTATATGCTCTCCTCTCTAGTGTAGAGGTTTTTCTCGTGTATACCCTATCTAATATCTCAACAATGAATCTCTCAAACTAATTTAGCTTACTGTTCATTGATGATAATAACAAGTCTCAACCGAATAATCCAACAAATCAATTCACACAAGTTAAGCCAATGAAGTTTGAAGGAAAATCACGTCACTAGAACAATTTATAGAACACGTATGGGGTATAAACAGATTAACTCCAGAATACTATGAAAAACAGAAAGTAGACAGAAAAAGAAGAAAAATGGTTTTTGAATCACTCAATTCTGAGCTAAAATGAGCAAGATATGGCACTTTCAATATTGGTGATTTTCAAAGAACAAACAAGAACTTTAGTTCTTTTCTTGGGCTGTCTTTATTTTTTTTTATATAAATATGGTCCGACTTTTTCTTTCTTTTCTCTCTTTTTTTTAAATTGGGCCTTTTTTTTTGAATTCGGCCTCTTTTTTTTTTTTTAATTCGGACAACCTTAAACAAATCAAACTTTAAGGTTTTTTAAGACAAGAACCTAGTACAAGTACTTAGGTTTAAGGATGTTGTCTTGTCTTATGTTGTTCAAACCTTAATTTCTTCAAAATTTTCAGCCAACAAGAATTTCACATAACTCACCAAATATAAGGAATTTCAATATGCTTCTTTAACAAGATAATCAAGATTTGCAACAAGAAGCAAGAATCAAGCTCAAGATTCAAATTTTGACACTTTCGGATTTTCAAGAAAATCAAGATTTTCAAGAAAGTGGTCAAGAACTCGTCTTTTTGAGATGGTGAAAATTTTTGATCAAAACACACTTTGATGGTATTAGAATGACGAAACTAACACAAAAGAAAGATCAAGAAACGGATGAGAAAACAAGGAAGTTATGAAATTTCTACCAAGAAACCCTAATTTCATAAACCCTAGTTTGACAAACCATAATAGTTTGGACGTGAAAACAGCAATAATGACTCAAGAATTCCACACTATGATGATGAACACAACAATGCAGAATTTATGAAAAGAAAACAGCAGTTAGACGCAACAAATTTCAACAAGAAAGCAGCACAAATCCGAGAAGCAAGATGAAGATAATTTCGGGCAGATTTGAGCAAGTATTGTGCATGCAATTTTTACGAAATTAATGACTGAACCTATCACGACCTAGGACAGCAAGAAGGACTCACAAACAGTAGCAAAAAAGAAGAAAAATCTGCAGCAAAAAGAACGACACAAAAACAGCAAGAAAACAGCAAGAAAACGAGACACGCAAAAACCGAAATAAAGATCAATAGCGATTTTGGGCAGATTTCAACAACCTTTTGCATGCGATTTTTGGACAGAATTAGAGCAGATTTAAGACACAATTTACTGCAAAAAAATTGACTCAATAAACAGCAGCAAAAAGAAGCCAAAAACAGCAACACGAAACGATGCAAAACAGCAAGACAAAACCGAGAAACAATGAAGACTCAAAACCGAGATTTAAACCTGAATTTGGAAGACAACCTTGAGCTTGATACCAATTGATACGAGTTGACCTAGGAAGGACCTTGATCTCACGTATTTTTCCACAAACCTTTGGATCGTTGTACACCAAACTCAACACAATCACGAACAAGAAACACAAAAACAAAGCGGAAGGAACAAGATGAAACGCAAGGACAAAGATTGAAGCAATCTACACCCCAACGTTATAACAAAAAGAATTAACTTAACTAATGTAAATCAAAAGTTAAATCTCTTCAGTTTGGCGAGTTCTTTAAATCAAGAACGGGTAAGCTAACCTATAGTTCCTCACTAAGGCTTCGCGGGTCTTATGAAAACACAATTGAAATCAATTGAATCCTCACGTTTTTCTTTCAACTTTTCACGGCTGGACGAAGGCTTAAGCAATGCTTAATTTTTATCAAAATTCATCTTATTATTTCATGTAAAAAACTCACCTATAAATAGGCTAAAAAAACATGAAACCCTAGCTTAATCCTATTACAACTTAGTTTCCAAATTGGAAAAGGAAACCAATAACTAAAAGACAAACTTTAAGTTTCCTAATCATAGCAAATCGGTTATGAAGAAGTAAAAACCGATTTGTACTCTTACTTTCCTAAATCCTCCTAAAACGTAGGAGATTACTTTCCTAATTACCATGCAAGGTAATTGGGCCAAGTAATGACTTATTAATTAACGAAAATAAAGCCCAATTAATTAATATTAATGGACTTATTATTACAACTAAAATAAATCCTAAAGATTAACAATGGCGTGATCCAATAATGACAAAGCCCAAGCACGCCATCTTGGTCTTCAATGTAGTCCATGAAATTCGAGATGAAAATTCGGCCAAAATCCCGTCATCAACTTTGGAAGGCATTTTAAACGATTATAATGTCAGAATCTCGGAAAACCTAAAACATGAAAGTTGTAACTCTATCTCTTATCGTTCTAGGGCTTTTTGAATCATGCAATTACGAGTTATATCGAAAGAGTTATGACAATAATACCAAAACGTGACAGAAACTTTCAGGATGACAATTTGACTTTAACACCACGGACATGGACACGGGCTCATTCTCATCAGGTAATCTTCATGTCCTTGAACTGGAACACAAACATAAATTTTCTCTTGCTTTACATGACTCCTCATACCACAATGATGAATCAAGTCAATTTACTGTGAATGATGAAGATAGTGAGATATTGCAATAATTGTCAAACTTAATTGAATGTTGTGTAATAGATGAGTCTGTTGCAGAAATGGATCTTGAAAATGCTTTTGATGAAAATGTTGAAAGTGATGCAACGTGTGAAATGCCAACAAATTCTGTTATTGAAATTGATGAATATGTTGAATTGAAGCCCACTGAGGTGAGGCAAGAAAATTTTGAGTGCAGGAATGATAGCAAAATAGACGAATTTGATAGAAAATTCTGATTTGCTAGAAATATGCTCTTCACGTTTTGGAAAATTTAGTAGTTTTATGTTTTATTAAATTTTTAGTAATTTTGTCTCACATGGTTTAATAATCCTTGCATGGAATTAACATGTGAATTATTAGGAAGTTTCCAGTTTTATTTATTTATTTTATTTAGGTTAATAAGTTGTTTCCAAATAGGAAAAGTTTCCTAATTTGGATTAGTTAAGTGTTAGTTTCCTTTCCAATAAGGCTACTTGTTTAACAAGTTAGGGTTAAGCTTGTAGCCTATAAATAGGCATCAAAATTTCGTTTTTAATTATTAGAGAATTTTGAAAAGTTGTTTTTCTTTGTTTTTGTAAGCTGTGTGCTTAGAAAACGCAATTTAGGCGTAACCCTAAATTGGAACCATTGATTTTAAGGCGTAACCCTTAAAATTGATCTTTGTTTTTAATTGAGAACAGGCTAGATCGTTTGTTTAATTCAAGATTCTTGAATTGAATTAATTATTTGTAATAACACAGAGGTCTTGGATTTAATATATCCAAGGTTGCTGGTTACATATCTCTTTCCCGCAATTTTATCCATTGTTTGGTTTGAATTTCTTAGCTAGATCCTTTAAAAAATATTGGTGTGAGGATTCTGCACTCACATCGCCATCAAGTGGTATCAGAGCTCAATTGCAAAAAATTCCGATATCATGGCTGCTGAAAGCTCAAAAACGCCTCATGACCAAAAAGGCCTTAATTATGATTTACTCAATCGGATTATGGATCGATTGGACCGCTTCGAAACTGAGATCAAATTCGTCAATAAAGGAGCTGTCGCCAGAAGGATTAATTTTGAGGAGGAACTCAATCTTGAGGATGAGTATTCGCATCGGCAAAAAGGAGGTAAACATTCTGATGTTAGTCTTGGAACCTATAAATTGAATATTCCTACTTTTCATGGTAAAGCAGATTCCGAAGTTTTTCTTGATTGGGTGAGTGATCTAGACAACATATTTGAGGGAAGTAGATACCCCGATGACAAGTGCTATGACTTAGCCTTTATGCATCTTAGAGATTACTCCCGCCTATGGTGGAATCAACTTGTTATGGAACAAAGGAGGAATAGAGAACGACCAATTCGAACTTGGACTGAGATGAAGGTGATCATGAGAAAAAAATATGTTCCTAGTTTTTATAGCCAAGACATGAACAGAAAATTACAAACCCTTGTTCAAGGGAGCATGCCAGTTGCAGAGTATTATGGGGAGATGGAAGCTTTAATGATTAAGACTGGTATAGAAGAAAATCCAGACACTACGATTGAGCGGTTTCTACAAGGTAGGGATCCTGAATTGGCATATCATGTTGATCTTCAAAGTTTTATTAATATGGAAGAACTGTTACATAAAGCTATTAAAATTGAGAAGCATATGAAGTATAAGGGAATAGCCATACCACCACCACCATGGAAAAAAGGTTTTAATTCTAACTTCTCGACTCCACTGTCTAAAGTTGAACCCACTACTGTTAGTGCTGACCTTACTTCAAAATTTGAGAAAAGCCATGTTGAATCTTCCCAAAGAACTAATCAGATTGGGCCAAGGCAAAGTGAAATAAGGTGTTTTAAGTGCCAGGGAAATGGTCATTATCAATCTCAGTGCCCTAATAAAAGGGTCATGTACGTACTTGAAAGTGGAGAAGTTACTAGTGAACATTCTAGTGATGCTGACATGCCAGCTCTTGAGGAGAAAGAATTTGGAGAGGTGATATATCCAGACGAAACAGGTTTAACGCTAGTCAACAGATGTGTGCTCAATTCCCACATAGCAGTTGATGATGATTTGATGCATAGGGAGAACATATTCCACACTCGGTGTTCAATCCAAGGTAAAGTGTGTAATATGATTATTGACACTGGTAGTTGTACTAATGTTGCTAGTGTGTTGCTTGTTAAAAAATTGGGGTTGTCTTGTCAAAAGCATCCTAAGCCATATATGCTTCAGTGGCTAAATCAAAAAGGAGGCGCAAGGGTAAATAAGCAAGTGAAAGTTGCGTTTTCTGTGGGTCAATATCAAGATGAAGTTTTATGTGATGTTGTATCTATGGAGGCTTCCCACATCTTGCTTGGTAGACCTTGGCAATATGATAGAGACGCCATCTATTATGCTCGGAAAAATGTCTTTAGTCTTACAAAAGATGACCGCCAATTCAATCTTGCTGCTTTATTGCCCCATCAAGTTCATGAGGATCAAGTGACCATTGCTACCGAATGTGCAAAGATGAGGGCAAGTGACCAAGGAACTAATGTTCATGGTGCTATATCAACGGATGTTCACCTTACTCATAAGCTAAGTACTTTAGCTCGGCCTGCACTTGGGCCTTTCAAACTCTTTGATGAGGTGAACCACCATTTTGTTATATCGTGCTTGTTAGTTCATCGATGTGGAGAATTTCTGTTTGTGTTTGATCCAGGAGCACTCCGACGTAATTCGAGGACGAATTCTTTTCAAGAGGGATGGAATGATAGCAAAATAGACGAATTTGATAGAAAATTCTGATTTGCTAGAAATATGCTCTCCACATCTTGGAAAATTTAGTAGTTTTATGTTTTATTAAATTTTTAATAATTTTGTCTCACATGGTTTAATAATCCTTGCATGGAATTAACATGTGAATTATTAGGAAGTTTCCAGTTTTATTTATTTATTTTATTTAGGTTAATAAGTTGTTTCCAAATAGGAAAACTTTCCTAATTTGGATTAGTTAAGTGTTAGTTTCCTTTCCAATAAGACTACTTGTTTAGCAAGTTAGGGTTAAGCTTGTATCCTATAAATAGGCATCAAAATTTCGTTTTTAATTATTAGAGAATTTTGAAAAGTTGTTTTTCTTTGTTTTTGTAAGCTGTGTGCTTAGAAAACACAATTTAGGCGTAACCCTAAATTGGAACCATTGATTTTAAGGCGTAACCCTTAAAATTAATCTTTGTTCTTAATTGAGAACAGGCTAGATAGTTTGTTTAATTCAAGATTCTTGAATTGAATTAATTATTTGTAATAACACAGAGGTCTTGGATTTAATATATCCAAGGTTGCTGGTTACATATCTCTTTCCCGCAATTTTATCCATTGTTTGGTTTGAATTTCTTAGCTAGATCCTTTAAAATATATTGGCGTGAGGATTCCGCACTCACATCGCCATCAAGAAATGAGAAGTTGCTACCTTCCATTGTGAGGCCACCCAAATTGGAACTGAAACCTCTGCCTTCCCATTTGAAGTATGCCTTTCTTGGGGAAGATGAAACTTTCCCTGTGGTTATATCATCTACGTTGGAAAAGTGTCAAGAAGAGAAACTGTTGGGAGTTCTAAGAATGCACAGGGAAGCAATAGGCTGGACTATAGCAGATATCAAGGGAATAAGCCCCAGTGTTTGTATGCATAAGATTCTACTGGAAGAAGGGGCTATTCCAACAAGAGAAAGGCAAAGAAGGTTGAACCCACAAATGATGGAAGTGGTCAAAAGGGAAATCATCAAATTGCTTGATTTTGGGATGATATTTCCTATCTCAGATAGCGAGTGGGTTAGCCCAGTACAATGTCTACCTAAAAAAGGAGGGGTGACTGTGGTGACCAATGAGGCAAATGAGATGTTGGCTACTAGGGTCATTAATGCATGGAGAATGATACGAATGGTCTTGGATTGAAGTCCTCAACCACACGAATTCCACAACCTTTGGACCGTTGCTGCACCAAAATTCACGAACAAGACAACACACAAACTTGGCGGAAAGGAATTCAAAGGGAAAAACGCAAAAGATGAAGTAAATCAACCCCACGTTTTTAATACAAATGGACTCGACTCAACTCATGAAAATTCATGCAATTGAACTTTGTCAATTTGGCGTGTTCTCGAAATCAAGAACAATGGTGAAGTCACCTAAAGGTCACGCTAAAGGCAAAGCTTCTACAATGGTGAATTAAATAATTCAACAAGGCTTGAACAACACAAAGTGTTAATTCTCAATTTCAGCAAAGCTAAAACTTTCATTCATCAATCTTATCTAAAAACGTTACAAAGCTTCTCTTTATATAGAGAATGATTTCGACTTTACCCAAAAAGGAAAAGGAAATAAAACCCTAAAAGTTGCAAAGTACAACTTGACTTCTAAACTAACTAACTTTCCAAATTGTAAATGGAAACTAACAACTAACAAACTAATCCTTTTCTAAATAGGATTAGGTCACACGTTTTTATTCAAAGGTGGCCAAACACGTTTTGGCTTCCTTTGTTTCCTAAACTATTACTTGCCTTTATCATGCAAGATAATTGGATCAAGTAATTACTTAGCCCATAATTAAAACACCAAGACTTAAGCCCATAATTAATGGACTTAATTATTACAACTTAAAAATAAACCCTAAAATTAAACAATGGCGTGATCCAAAGTTGGCAAAGCCCAAGCACGCCATCTTGGTCTTCAATATAGTCCATGAAATTCGAGATGGAAATCTGCCAGAATCCCGTCACTCATTTTGGCAGCCATATTACACGATGATACCGTCAGAATCTTGGAAAACATAAAACATGAAAGTTGTAGCTCTATCTCTTATCGTTCCAGAGCTTCTTGAATCATGCAATTCCAAGTTATATCGAAAGAGTTATGTCCAGAATACCAAAACGTGACAGAAACTTTCAGGATGACCAAGTGACTTTAACACCACGAACATGGACACGGCTCATTCTCATCATTCCCTCCCTCCTCAAAAGGATTCGTCCTCGAATCTTAGAAGTTGAGTTCCTGGATCAAACACCAAAATCACGAACTTCACAAGAATCAAGTTGTTTCGGAATGCAACACCTCGCGAGCAATCACGCTTTATTTCCCCAAAGAACAAAAGAAATCTATTAGTCCAAAGAACAAAGTTATGAATAATAAACATAAATTTATATGGACGAATATATGTTCTTATATAAGAGGAAGTTGCATCAATGTCAAAATAATTCACAAGTGTGGATAGTGCATGTAATGTATCATAATAGCTATCCCTAAATGCACCTTGACAAAATTGGAAATCACATGGACGAACTAATACCTTGAAAAACATGCGAAAGTTATCAAATATGAGAGTATAATTCCAAAGACTAGAATGTAAACAATCTATGTAAACAGAAAATTTTACCTCTTGGAATTCAAAAGAAAGTTGGAACGGAGATAACTTACCAAACAAGTGTTGAGTTACCAAAGGACCTCTTTGAACTTGATGGATGTGAGCAAAGTCACGAAACAAATAATCAAAGGAATGAATAATCCAGCAAGTAGAGTTAATATAATTAACACTTGAATGAGTGCATACAAAGGATTGATATAGTTCGAAATTATAATCATTAAGCTCAAAATATAATTCATGTATTAGATAAGCAACATAGCATGTGAAGAAACTATACATAAACTCATTCAATATAAAATAATAGGAATTTATTATTGAAGAATTATGTGAAATAAGTTGCTTTCCAAAACACAAATCATTGGATTTTAAAACACATGGTAACGAATTTCGAACTAATGTTTCAAAGGTATATGAAAGATATTGAAATTGAGTCAAAACAGAATTCAAACTTTGAAAATCAATAGCATTGACATTAACAAAGTTCTTGACATTTAAACCATTGAAATCAATCAAGAAACTTTCATACTTACCTAACTTACCTTGCTTACCTTGTGGGAAACAAGCTAAGGCGGATTGGATTGTTTCGAACTCCATTAAACTCTTACGAACTCCAAAAACCTGCAAAACATATGTACTAGGCAGCAAACAATTCAAATGGTGATCACTATCATCAAGTAAGTACATTGATTGCTTATCTAGTATTCCTCTCTTAAACTCGCTAGAAGAAGTAAAATAACAAGACTTGATAACACTTAAATCTCGGCTATTACAAGATGCACTAGCTATTACATTGCTCTTCTCTTGAACTTTCTTCTCTTTCTCTTTTTCATCTCTCATTTGAGCACAAGATGTAGCAATGCTTGCTTGATCTTCAGAAATTTCACAAGGCTTTAAAGAACATAGATTATACTTTTTACCATTATGCCTAAATGAATAGCAATTCTTGAGATCATTATAAACGCCATTGCAAGCAAGTTTCCACGGTTTTCCCAATAAAAGATGGGCTGTTTGCATAGGGAATATGTCACATAGTACCTCAGCTTCGTATTTCCCTATTAAGAATGCAACCTTGACTTGCATTGATACCCATACTTCACCACAACTATCACTCCATTTCAGCAAGTAAGGATTTGGATGTGGAGTGGTGTGCATACTCAATCTTTCTACAATTAGCTCACTAGCAAAGTTAGAGCTTCTTTCACAATCAATCTCCATGGCACACACTTTATCTTGGATTTTGCACCTTGTTTGAAACACCTTTTCACATGACGTAGAAGGGCCTTTAGCTTGGTATACTTGTTTATCACTTTTTGATTCCTCCATTTTGTACCTGCAAGTTAGTAAAGAAAAACGCAAGAATATAGAGAAAATCCTCACGGGTTCCTCACTTTAGGATAGTAGGTACTCTCCACTCTATTTATGTAGTGTTCTCTCTTGTTTATCCTATCTAATACTCTCAAATGGTGAATTTTTTGGGACTAATAAGACTTACCAAGTCCTATGATTAAGATAACAAGTCTCAATCAACAAGTTTCACACAATAAACTTTCACAAGCAAATCAAGAGAATTTTCAAAGAAAAACACGTCACAAGAAGTTTAAGAACACGTGTGGGTTAAAACTGATTTATCTTCAGAAACTACGAAATTCAGAAACTAGATTTCAAGACGAAGAGAATGCAATTTGAATCACTTGATTCCGAGTTGTATTGATCAAGATATGGCACTTTGAATATAAGGTGATTTCAAGAACAAACAAGAACGAAATTTAGTTCTTTTCTTGGGCTGTTTTTTTTTTTTTTAAATGGTCCGATTTTTTTTTTTTTTTTTTTGTAATTGGGCCTTCTTTTTTTTTTTATGCAAGGCCTTTTTTTTTTATATTCAGACAAGAACCTTGGATTTCACAAAGTTTAAGGTTCTTAAGACAAGATCCTAGGATTTAAGGTTGTTTGTCTTATGTTGCTCAAACAAACCTAGGATGTTTTTAAGGTTGTCTTAACCTTATTTTTCCTCAAAATTTTCAGCCAACAAGAATTAACAATAGCTCACCAAATATCAAGAATTTAAAGATGCCACTTTGACAAGATAATCAAGATTAAAGACATGGAACAAGAATCTAACTCAAGAATCCAATTTTGACCACTTCGGATTTTCAAGAAAATCAAGAAGTTCAAGAAAGTTATCAAGAACTTATCTTTTTCGAGTGGAACAAAAGTTTGATCAAAATGCAAGATATGGTAGACAATATAAAGAATCTAACACAAAAGAAAGAATGAAATTCGGATAAGAAACAAGGAAGTTAGGAAATTTCTACCAAGAAACCCTAGTTTGAAACCCTAGTTTGACACAATTTCCTAACAATTTTTTGACGTGTAAAACAGCAAGGACAACACAAGGAATTCAACACTATGATGATAACAAAACAATGCTGAATCAACAACAAGAAAAGACGCAAAAAACAGCAGCAAGATGACACAAAACAAGACAAAATTCGGCCAAAACAAGAAAGCTAACCCTAATTCGTTTTGACGAAAAAAATTCAGCAAGACTCTAATGATTTTATGGACGAAATTTGGGCTGAATTTAGAGCATGGAAGACACGAATTTACTGCAGCAATAAGACACTAAAACAGCAGCAAATAGGACGAAACAAAACAGCAAGAAATCGAATCACAAAACGCGAAAATCGAAAGCAAAGTTAACACGGTTTTTGGGCAGATTTTGCATGCGATTTGAGGACAGAATATTGACGACTTTTGGACTGAATTAAGACACCAATTTACTGCAGAAAATTGACTCAATGAACAGCAAGAAGAACGTCAAGGACAGCAGCAAAACCGACGCACAAAAACAGCAAGAACGACAACAAGAAAACAAAGAAAACCGAGAAGAGAACAAAGATGCAAAACCTGAATTTTTGAGACAACAACCTAGGCTTTGATACCAATTGATACGAATGGTCTTGGATTGAAGTCCTCAACCACACGAATTCCACAACCTTTGGACCGTTGCTGCACCAAAATTCACGAACAAGACAACACACAAACTTGGCGGAAAGGAATTCAAAGGGAAAAACGCAAAAGATGAAGTAAATCAACCCCACGTTTTTAATACAAATGGACTCGACTCAACTCATGAAAATTCATGCAATTGAACTTTGTCAATTTGGCGTGTTCTCGAAATCAAGAACAATGGTGAAGTCACCTAAAGGTCACGCTAAAGGCAAAGCTTCTACAATGGTGAATTAAATAATTCAACAAGGCTTGAACAACACAAAGTGTTAATTCTCAATTTCAGCAAAGCTAAAACTTTCATTCATCAATCTTATCTAAAAACGTTACAAAGCTTCTCTTTATATAGAGAATGATTTCGACTTTACCCAAAAAGGAAAAGGAAATAAAACCCTAAAAGTTGCAAAGTACAACTTGACTTCTAAACTAACTAACTTTCCAAATTGTAAATGGAAACTAACAACTAACAAACTAATCCTTTTCTAAATAGGATTAGGTCACACGTTTTTATTCAAAGGTGGCCAAACACGTTTTGGCTTCCTTTGTTTCCTAAACTATTACTTGCCTTTATCATGCAAGATAATTGGATCAAGTAATTACTTAGCCCATAATTAAAACACCAAGACTTAAGCCCATAATTAATGGACTTAATTATTACAACTTAAAAATAAACCCTAAAATTAAACAATGGCGTGATCCAAAGTTGGCAAAGCCCAAGCACGCCATCTTGGTCTTCAATATAGTCCATGAAATTCGAGATGGAAATCTGCCAGAATCCCGTCACTCATTTTGGCAGCCATATTACACGATGATACCGTCAGAATCTTGGAAAACATAAAACATGAAAGTTGTAGCTCTATCTCTTATCGTTCCAGAGCTTCTTGAATCATGCAATTACAAGTTATATCGAAAGAGTTATGTCCAGAATACCAAAACGTGACAGAAACTTTCAGGATGACCAAGTGACTTTAACACCACGAACATGGACACGGCTCATTCTCATCAGAGAATATGCATGGACTACAGGAAGTTGAATAAGGCTACCAGAAAGGATCACTACCCTCTGCATTTTCTTGAGCAACTACTGGATCGCATAGCTGGGTTTCTCTATTATTGCTTTCTTGATGGCTACTCCGGATATAATCAGATTGCCATTGACCCAAAAGATCAGGAGAAAACAACTTTTACCTGCCCCTTTGAACTTATGCTTACAAAAGAATGCCTTTTGGACTGTGTAATGCCCCAGCCACCTTTCAACGCTGCATGATGGCAATATTCCAAGACATGGTAGAAAATATCATAGAGATCTTGATACGAACCTAGACCCGTATGAATTCTAAGATCGTAAACCCAAGATCAATTGAGGAAAATAATTTAATGAATTCAATTAGATGAATAGAATATAAAGGAGGCAGCCCCCAATTCAATACATGAATCAAAAACGTACCTATCACAGTTAGGAACAAACACCCTAAGTGGACTTGCCCTTAGAACCTTTGCTATCAAGGATTCCCAATCAATCACACCCTTGATTGAGTGGAATGGAATGTTCTTCACAAAGAACAAAAGAAAGCTTCAAACTCTCAAGTTTTGATTTCAAAATAGTCTGCCCAAAAACGTACACAAAGTTTCCTATTTATATGTGGGAAATCCTAAGAAAATAACGGCTAATAAAAATTAAACATAACAGACTGCCGATCCCGCACGTGGAATTATTCGCGATCTGCCAGAAACAACAGAGACGCACGTCGCGACGTGAAAATGATGGACGTCGCGACGTCGGTGCACGTCGCGACGTGGAACCGTCTGGACATCGCGACGTCTGCAGCTGTCAAGCTCCTTGTTCATCTTTTCCAACTCTTCTTCCCTTTGACACTCCATCATGTTCCACCACATTGAAATACTTAGCTTGGGACACTTCCGAACATGACGTGAATATTACTTCCTTCTCACGAACCTCACGAACTGATTCACGATCAACCATGTCCACAATCAACGCATGTAATGCACTCTTCATCCTCTTAGTCCTTGAACGGGTTAACGGACCTCCAATTCCAGTCAATGGATCATCCACAAAGCTTCTTGGATGAACTTCCTCATCATTCTCCCCTTCCTCAAGAGGATTCGTCCTCGAATCACCTAGGTCATACAAAGAAAGATCACTAACATTAAATGTGCTAGAAACATTACCAAATTCACTAGGCAAATCAATAACATATGCATTATCATTAATTTTGGATAAAACTTGAAATGGACCATCTCCCCTTTGTTGAATCTTTGATTTCCGTTGATGTGGAAATCGTTCTTTGTGCATATGAACCCACACCCAATCTCCGGGTTCAAAAGAAACTTTGATTCTTCCCTGACTTGTTCTCTTAGCAACTTGTTCATTTCGACACTCAATGTTTGCTCGAACCTTGGCATGCATTTCCTTGATGTGATCCGCCTTCTGCTTACCATCTAAATCCAAAATATGACTAATAGAAATAGGCAATACATCTAAAGGCGTTAGTGGATTAAACCCATAAACCACTTCAAATGGAGAATAAGATGTAGTGGAATGCATGGCCCTATTATATGCAAATTCTACATGTGGCAAACATTTTTCCCAACTTTTCAAATTTTTCTGAATTAAAGCTCGAAGCAAGGTTGTTAGTGTTCGATTAACAACTTCAGTTTGCCCATCCGTTTGCGGATGTGCAGCTGTGGAAAACAACAACTTCGTGCCTAACCTAGACCATAATGTGCGCCAAAAATGACTCAAAAACTTCACATCTCGATCACTAACAATGGTTTTCGGAATTCCATGCAATCTAACTATTTCACGAAAAAATAACTCAGCAATATGAGATGCATCATTAGTTTTATTGCATGCTATGAAATGCGCCATTTTACTAAAGCGATCGACTACCACAAAGATACTATCATGAGCCGACTGTGTCCTAGGCAACCCTAACACAAAATCCATTGATATGTCGACCCAAGGATGACTAGGAACGGGTAATGGGGTATAAAAACCATGAGGCATGACCTTAGACTTTGCTTGACGACATGAAACACATTTTGCACAAAAACTTTGAACATCATTTCTCATTTTAGGCCAATAAAAATGTTCATGCAATATGCCTAATGTCTTTGTGATTCCAAAATGCCCCATAAGACCCCCACAATGTGCTTCCCTAACAAGTAATTCACGATATGAACTCTTAGGCACACACAATTTTCCTTTCTTGTAAAGAAAACCATCATGCTGAAAATAATCTTCAAATGCAGTTTGTGCACATTCAGTAAAAATTGCACCAAATTCACTATCATCAACATACAATCCCTTAAGTAAGTCAAATCCCAACAACTTCGACTGTAAAAATGTAAGTAGTACATACCTTCATGACAAAGCATCTGCCACTACATTTTCCTTACCCTTCTTGTGCTTGATGACGTAAGGGAAAGACTCAATGAATTCCATCCACCTAGCATGCCTTCGATGCAGCTTCCCTTGAGACTTCAAATGCTTGAGTGGTTCATGATCGGAGTGGATAACGAACTCCTTTGGCCACAAATAATGTTGCCAAGTTTGCAACGCCCTCACGAGAGCATAAAGCTCTTTGTCATACGTTGGATAGTTTAGAACAGCCCCATGCATTTTCTCACTGAAATATGCTATCGGCTTCGAGTCCTGCATCAAAACAGCTCCAATCCCAAGCCCAGAGGCATCACATTGAACTTCAAAAACTTTATTGAAATCAGGCAACATTAAAACAGGTGCTTGTGTGAGTTTGTCCTTCAACATGTTAAAAGCCTTTTCCTGCACTTTTTCCCATTTAAATACAGCATGCTTTTTAACAAGATCATTCAATGGTGCGGCAATAGTACTAAAATTTTTAACAAACCTGCGATAAAATCCTGCTAAACCATGAAAGCTCCGGACCTCACTGGCATTCTTTGGTGTAGACCACTCTTTGATTGCCCTAACCTTCTCTTCATCTACCTTAATGCCGTTAGCACTCACAACAAAACCAAGAAACACAATTGAATCCATACAAAAAGAGCATTTCTTCAAATTGGCATATAATTTATGTTCTCGTAACACAATGAAAACATCTCTTAAATGCAACACATGTTTATCCAACGACTTACTATAAATTAATATGTCATCGAAATAAACAACAACAAACTTCCCCATGAAAGATCTCAAAACATGGTTCATTAATCTCATAAATGTGCTAGGCGCATTTGTCAACCCAAAAGGCATGACAAGCCACTCATATAAACCAAATTTTGTTTTAAAAGCGGTTTTCCACTCATCTCCCTCTTTCATGCGAATTTGGAAATAACCACTTTTCAAATCAACTTTAGAGAAAATACATGCACCATGTAACTCATCCAACATATCATCAAGTCGATGAATAGGATGACGATACTTTACCGTAATTTTGTTGACGGCTTGGCAGTGCATACACATCCTCCAACTCGTGTCCTTCTTGGGTACCAAAATAACAGGCACCGCGCATGGACTAAGGCTCTCCCTCACAGCCCCTTTTTGTAGCAACTCCTCCACTTGATTCTGAATTTCCTTAGACTCCTCCGGATTAGCTCGATAAGCCGGTCGGTTCAGAATAGATGCTCCCAGAAGGAAATCGATTTGGTGTTCGATTCCTCGTAATGGTGGAAGTCCTGAAGGCAACTCCTCGGGAAAAATGTCCTCGTATTCCTGCAATAAAAACACCACTTCTCGAGGCAAAAGATCAAACATTTTAGCATCAAGAAAAAGCACATCTTTAATAAAAGAAATACACACTCTCCCTCTCTCAATGTTTCTTTTATCTCTCTTTTTGTTGCAAAAACACTCAATTTCTGTTTTCCATTTTCTGATTTTTCTTCCTCACTTTTGATGATTTCCTCTCTGCTTTTACTCTCACTTGATTCGCCTTTTTCTTTCTTTTCAAAATCGTTTACAATGCGAATCTAGTCCTCATGCTCCTCCCAAGGTTTCAATGGCACCAATGTATGCTTGCGATTATTCATCTCCAATGTGTACTTATTAGTATACCCATCATACACTACCTTTCGATCAAACTGCCAAGGACGCCCCAAAAGAATATGGGCAGCTTGCATAGGCACCACATCACACATCACCTCATCCTTATACCGACCTATCACAAACTCAACCTTCACTTGTTTGGTCACCCTGGCCTCCCCACTAGTACTCAACCACTGCAATCTATAGGGTTTTGGATGCTTAAGCGTTTTTAACCCCAACTTCTCTACCAACAATGTACTAGCTATGTTAGTACAACTCCCGCTATCAATGATCAAGCTACACACCTTTCCTTGCACATGACACCTAGTGTGAAAAATATTGTCCCTTTGCACTAACTCTCCTTCTATCTTAGATTGGACATTTAGAACTCTTAAGTTGACAAGTGCCTCTCCCCCCATTGGTAGCTCTTCCTCTACATCACTCTCCTCAACATATGGCATATCATCCTCATCATCGGAATGCACACTCTCACACTCCCCATTGGGTAACACGAACACTGTCCTTTTATTTGGACATTGGGACATTATGTGTCCTATACCTTGGCACTTATAACACCTTATGTCTTTACTCCTCACATTTGTTTTCATCTCAACCTTATCCTTCCCGGCTCCCCATTTCGGTTCTACCTTAGGCTTGGAGTCAACATTGGCATTCCCAAATTTGGTGTTAGTCATTGGCTTATTATCCTTCCAAGAACTCTTCCAAGTACTCTTCCCTCTAGACTTAACAAGTCTTTCAACTTTCAAAGCCTT
Organism: Ophiorrhiza pumila; assembly: GCA_016586305.1. Taxonomy (NCBI): domain Eukaryota; kingdom Viridiplantae; phylum Streptophyta; class Magnoliopsida; order Gentianales; family Rubiaceae; genus Ophiorrhiza; species Ophiorrhiza pumila. Next base: position 19,383,696 of record BLIW01000010.1, read on the forward strand.
GTGCTACAACTCCTCCATATCGGCATATTCTTGCAAGTCTACCACATCGGCTATCTCCCTATTCAAACCCGCCAAGAATCTACCCATTGTAAACTCAGGATCCTCATATATGTTGGCCCGAATCAAGGATACCTCCATCTCCTAAAAATACTCCTCCACACTCTTATTACCCTGGTTCAAGGTTTGCAATTTCCTCACTACATCTCTTTGGTAATAAGTAGGAACGTACCTCTTTCTCATTATCCTCTTAACCTCCGCCCAAGTCCTAACTGGCCTCATTCCATACCTCCTTCTATTGTGTACTAACTGGTCCCACCAAATTGAAGCATAATTGGTAAACTCCACTACAGCTAACTTCACCTTTTTCTCCTCCGAATAGTCATGACAGTCAAAAATATGATCTACCCTCCTTTCCCACTCTAAGTAAACCTCACGATCATTCTTCCCTTGAAATTCTGGAATTTTCATTTTAATAGACCCCATGTGATTGTCCTTCCTCCTATCATTCCCATCATTCCTGTGATTCCTATTATTCCTACCTCGACCCCATGTTCTTTCTTCTTTCTCCTCCGACACTTCCTCATAATCTTCCCCCTCAAACAATGGATTCCTACCCGCTCTTTCCCCAGTTGTTGGTTCATTAGACTCTAGAAAATCAAGCCTAACATTGATTTTATCAAACTGTGTTTGAATGGCTTTTAAAACAGATTCAAGATTGAATGTTAGTTCACTAGTACCTTTGAGATTACTAGTACCTGTAGGATTGCTAGTACCTTCCCCACTCATAATGAATTTAGGAAGATAAGTTGTCCTTTCCACTCTCTAAGTGTTTACTCTCACTCTCGTGTATCACACAAAAGAATGAAAAACTCACTTAGCTCTCTTTATAAGTTCTTTGAGTTGAATAAAAACTCACACACCAACCAAGAATGCAATTCAATTAGAATGTTTTAAGAATAGCAGAAAATTCTAAGGAACAAGAATGAATACAAGAACTCTGGAACAATGGAATGAAATTCAGGCAACAAGAACAAGAAAGTTACCCAATAACAAAAATAAAGACTCACAAAAAGTTAAGCAAAAGTAATGGAACAATGGTTCACTATGATAGGACACAAGAGTTGGCTTAAACCAAAACAAATTTTCAGCAATGTCCAAATACCACGTTTCCACAAATGCAACACAATGGCTTATGATGGCAAGACTCAATTAACTTCCCAATACCAACAAAAACTTTGCACTAACCCAAATTGACTTAGTGCAGCAACTTATATTCATATGTTGATAAGGAAATTCTGCACGATTGTGCAATTCAACAAGTTCAAGAAACTTTTTCAAGAAATCAAGGCAAAGATGTTACCTAGAAAACTTCAAGCTGAAACTTAAGAATCAAAACTCAAATTGGCCTTCTTTTCTTTTTTTTTTATCAATTTCTGCACTTTTTTTTTCACGTTTTCTGCACTATTTTTTTTCACGTTTTTCTGCAGTTTTTTTATATATAATTTTCTTCTTGGCCACAATCTATCAAACAATGATAAGAAGATCACAATACCAAACAAGAACAACAATATAGAAAATTCAAAACACACACAATCAAAGATGCAATTCTTTGATGAAAATTTCCCCAAATTGGCTCTGATACCAATCTGATACGAACCTAGACCCGTATGAATTCTAAGATCGTAAACACAAGATCAATTGAGGAAAATAATTGAATGAATTCAATTAGATGAATAGAATATAAAGGAGGCAGCCCCCAATTCAATACATGAATCAAAAACGTACCTATCACAGTTAGGAATAAACACCCTAAGTGGACTTGCCCTTAGAACCTTTGCTATCAAGGATTCCCAATCAATCACACCCTTGATTGAGTGGAATGGAATGTTCTTCACAAAGAACAAAAGAAAGCTTCAAACTCTCAAGTTTTGATTTCAAAATAGTCTGCCCAAAAACGTACACAAATTTTCCTATTTATATGTGGGAAACCCTAAGAAAATAACGGCTAATAAAAATTAAACATAACAGACTGCCGATCCCGCACGTCGCGACGTCGGGGGACTCCACGTCGCGACGTGGAATTATTCGCGATCTGCCAGAAACAACAGAGATGCACGTCGCGACGTGAAAATGATGGACGACTCGACGTCGGTGCACGTCGCGACGTGGAACCGTCTGGACGTGGCGACGTCTGCTGCTGTCAAGCTCCTTGTTCATCTTTTCCGACTCTTCTTCCCTTTGACACTCCATCATGTTCCACCACATTGAAATACTTAGCTTGGGACACTTCCGAACATGACGTGAATGTTACTTCCTTCTCACGAACCTCACGAACTGATTCACGATCAACCATGTCCACAATCAACGCATGTAATGCACTCTTCATCCTCTTAGTCCTTGAACGGGTTAACGGACCTCCAATTCCAGTCATTGGATCATCCACAAAGATTCTTGGATGAACTTCTCATCAGATCTTCATGGATGACTTTTCAGTGTTTGGAATGACATTTGAGGGTTGCTTGGAAAATTTGTCTCTGGTACTTAAGAGGTGTGTGGACACCAACTTAGTTTTGAACTGGGAAAAGTGTCAGTTTATGGTGAATGAAGGGGTTGTGCTGGGACATAAAATTTCACAAGCTGGATTGGAAGTGGATAAATCCAAAATGGAGGTGATAGCCAAACTTCCAGACCCAACTAATGTAAAAAGGGTGAGGAGTTTCATGGGACATGCTGATTTTTATAGAAGGTTCATCAAGGATTTCTCAAAGGTGGCCAAACCATTATGTACGTTGCTAGAGAATGACACTCCCTTTGTTTTTGATGAGAAGTGCAAAGAGGCCTTTGAGTTATTGAAAACCAAACTGGTAGAAGCACCTATGATAATCACACCAGTGTGGGGGGAGCCATTCGAAGTGATGTGTGATGCTAGTGACTACGCGGTAGGAGCTGTGCTAGGCCAAAAGAGAGGGAAAATCTTTCATGCGATCTATTATACAAGCAAACTGCTGAATGGGTCGCAACTAAATTACACCACCACCGAGAAAGAGATGTTGGATGTGGTGTATGCATTCGATAAGTTCAGAGCTTACCTCTTGGGTTCAAAGGTCATTGTCCATACGGATCATGCAGCACTTAAGTACCTTATGGCAAAGAAGGAAGCAAAACCCAGGCTGATTCGTTGGGTGTTATTACTGCAGGAATTTGATGTTGAGATCAGAGATAGAAAAGGTTGTGAGAATGTGGTGGCAGACCACTTATCTAGATTGGAAGGGGGAGCCATGAGTGAGGACCAACTACGGTTGTAGATCAAGGAAAATTTCCCAGACGAGCAAATCTTCAAGGTTCACACTCGAGTACCACCATGGTTTGCTAAGTTGGCCAATTATGTTGTCGCGGGACAAATACCACCACACTACTCTAGTGATCAAAAGAAGAGGCTCAAGCATGATGCTCAATATTATTTTTGGGAAAGTGGTAACCTATATAAGAGGTGTAGTGATCAGGTGATTAGAAGATGTGTCCCTGAAGAAGAAAAGAGGGAATTCTTAGGGCTTGCCATGAATCACCCTTTGGAGGGCATTTTGGAGGAACAAGGACTGGGTACAAGATCTTGCAGACAGGGTTCTATTGGCCACACATATTCAAGGATTCGAAACTTTGGGTGAGCCAGTGTGACAGGTGCCAACGCCTGGGAAACATATCCAGTAGAGATGAGATGCCCCGCAACAACATATTGGAAGTGGACTTATTCGATGTTTGGGGCTTGGACTTCATGGGGCCATTCCCACGATCTTGTGGAAACGAATACATATTGGTTGCCGTTGACTACGTGTCTAAGTCGGTGGAAGCTGCCGCAATGCCACACAACGACAGTCGAAGTGTACTGCGATTTGTTAAAAGAAACATTTTCAATAGGTTTGGAACTCCAAGAGCTATCATAAGTGATGGAGGAACCCATTTTTGTAACAAAGTCTTTAACACTCTCTTGGCAAAATACGGAGTACAACACAAGGTTTCTACAGCATACCACCCGCAGGCAAATGGACATGCTGAAGTCTCCAATAGAGAGATAAAAAAGATTTGGAGAAGGTAGTAAATCCTGGAAGGAAAGATTGGGCACTCAAGCTTGATAATGCATTGTGGGCTTATAGAACAGCCTACAAGACCCCAATTGGAGCCTCACCATTCAGACTCGTATTTGGGAAGGAAGGTCACTTGCCAGTTGAGTTAGAACACAAAGCATATTGGGCAGTACAGAAACTCAACATGGACCTAAATTCAGCTCAAGAGTCACGAATGATGATGTTGAATGAATTGGATGAATTTAGGTGGAATTCTTATGTCAGTGCCAGCCTCTATAAGGAAAGGACTAAAAGGTGGCATGATGCCAAAATCAAGGTGAAGGAATTTGAAGTTGGACAACAAGTGTTATTATATGATTCAAGGTTGAGACTTTTTCCTGGTAAGCTAAAATCCAGATGGGTTGGACCATTCACCATCACCAAGATTTTCCCATATGGAGTTGTCGAGGTGCAAAAGGAAGCTTCTGGGGCATGTTGGAAGGTTAATGGACATCGGGTAAAAATTTTTAGATCTGCTGTGGAGGACAAGGGACACGCCCAGTTTCTTGATGATCCATCATCTTGACAGAAACTCTCCCATGTCTGGCTGAGGACAATAAACCAAGCGCTGTGTTGGGAGGCAACCCAATCATTTCAATTTTTGTCTATGTTTTGTTTTCTTTTAGTAGTGATGTTACTCCAATAAATTGTTTAACCTCTCTTCTCATCTCTCAACCTATATAGGAAGCTGGTGAACAAGAAGCAGGAGTTGAAACAACTGGAGTCAAAGTATATACAAAATGGAACCAAACCACCCAAGGAAGCTGAAAATATTTCACCCACATGTCACGGGCCACAACAGGGAAAAAAATTGCAGAGAATATTCTCTGCATTGCCAAAAGACAAGAACAAAATCTGGGATGCAATATATGGTGCAGTACGAAAATATTTGATTTTTCTGAGCTTCAAATCTTTAAGCTTATATATTCTCCATCTTGATTCTAGATAACGTGTACTGATTAATTTTCTCTGAGCCTTTCAGTGAAGAATCAAATCATCCAGGTGGAGAAACAGCTGCGGAAAAATAGGAAATGAGTCATGCATACATTTGTCACTGCACACAACATTCCCACTTGCAATCTGAGTGCCATGACCAAAATTGTGTAGAGGAAATGAACAATGCATAAAATGTGATAGGAATCCGTACAAGCAATCTACTCCAAATCCTAATGGGAATAGGATTTCCAAGACAAATCCTAATCGGATTAGGATTTCCAAGCTCAATCCTAATAGGATTAGGATTCATCAATCCTCATCTTGTCCGAGTTCCATAAGAGTTCCATAAACGCAAATCCGAATGAGACTAGGATTCACAATCCAAGTGGGATTAGGATTCACTAATCCATGGACATTATTTATTGAAGACCAAGATGGCGTGCTTGGGCTTTTGCCAAATTGGATCGCGCCTTTTCTTACGTAGTTAGAATTAATTAATGTTTTAATAATAATTAAGTCCAAAACATTTTAATTGGGCTTATTATTAGTATATTTTCGTTTTTTAATTTTATTAATTACATGGCCCAAGTTATCTTGCATGATAATGGCATGTAATGGGCTTTTATTTCCTTGTTTACCAAGCAACATGGCCGAAACTTGTCCTATTTAATGGCCATTCTTTGTAACGTTTTATAATGGATGATTGAATTTTGAAGAAACCTTTTAGCTTTGCTAAATTATTTGCAGCCTTAAACAAGTTGTGAAAAACGTGATTAATCAATTAGGGTTAGTTGATTATTCATAGGACCGGATTCTTTAAGCTAGGACCTTAAAGAGAACGTATTGTTTCTTGATTTCAAGAGCGAGCCAAACTGAGATCTTTTTAACCATTGATTTACATAGGTTAGATTGAAATCACTTTGTGGTAATGTGTTGGGTTTGATTGATTTACAATCAAATACATCCCATTCGATATCCATCTTTTCTTCTTGTGTTGTTTCCGTGTTTGATCTTACTTGTGATCGTGTTGGTTTCTGAATTTTGGTGCACAACGATCCTAAGTGTGTGGAATTCGTGTGGAGCTGGATTCTCACCCTACTCCATTCGTATCAAAATGGTTCTGTAAAATGGTGACAAGATGATGAAATGTGGGCCACCGATTTTGTTTGGTAGTGAATTATGTTCAGGTGGCCGATTTTAGCAAGAAATGAAAGCTTTTATGTGATTTGATAGTTCAAGGCTTTTGTTGGTATTCATTTTGTTTAGTAGAAATTTGTCTCCTTGTTCAATCACATGGCATTTGTCTTATAGTCTAAGCATGGCCAATTCTAGCATGGAATTTCATCTATAAATGCCATGAACACAAATGAACACATTCATCATCTTTTGCATTCATTTCCAGTAGAATTCGGCCAAGCGGGAAGAACAAGGAAGTGGACGAAATCCATTTCAAAGACCAAAGGGCTGCACAAGCTTTATTCCTTTTTCTTTGCATTTTAGTGGGTTAATCTCCAAACAAGTACCATGCCTCCAAGGAAAGTTGGTCAAACTTCAACATCAGCTCAGAGAGGCCAAAAGGGAAAGGAAAAAATTGTCGTTCCCACACATCTGATAGATGAATCTAGCTCCTCCGATGAGGAATATCTCCCGGACGAAATCGAAGGAGGAGATGAGCTGGACCCTGAATAGAAAAATAGGAGAACTTCACCTGTACCACGTTTTGTCAATGAGGCAGCTCAAGATAAATTCTGTGACTTTACTGTAAGGCCCATCCACATCGAAAGACCATGCTCGATCATAGAAAAGCCTTACACCGACACGATCATAAGTTACGGTTGGCAGTTGTTGACAGTGGCTCCTCAGAATTGCAATGTGGCAATTGCAAGAGAATTTTATGCTAATGCTGCCGGAATGGATGAGAAAGACATCAAGGCAAAAGGTGTGTATGTGCGGGGAAAATATTTTAAGCAGTCGAGTCAGATTGTGAACAAATAAATTGAACTTGGAAAGTCTCAATAGTCCTCACAAATTCATTACTTGAGAGTATTAGTATTGGGTATACACGAGAAAAGCCTTCATACTAGAGAGGAGTGTACCTACTCACCCAAATAGTGAGAACCCGAGAGGATTATATATTGTTTTCTTCTTGTTTTCTTTACTAACCTTGCAGGTACAAATGGAGGAGTCTAAAACCACATCTACATCATGTGTAAATGAGTTTCATACAAGGTGCAAAGTACAAGATAAAGTATATGCTGTGGTGATTGATTGTGGAAGAAGCTCTAACTTTGCTAGTGAGCTAATGGTAGAAAGGTTGAATATGCAAACCATTCCACATCCAAATCCTTACTTGTTGCAATAGAGCGATAATTGTGGTGAAGTATGGGTGTCCATGCAAGTCAAGGTTGCATTCTTCGTGGGGAATTACAAAGATGAGGTACTATGTGACATATTTCCTATGCAAACAGCCCATCTTTTATTGGGAAAACCATGGCAACTTGCTTGCAAGGGTGTTTATAAAGAGCTCAAAAATTGCTATTCATTCATGAAGGATGGTAAAAAGTTTAATCTTCGTGCTTTAACGCCTTGTGAAATTTCTAAAGATCACGCAAGAATTGCTAAATCTTGTGCTGAAATGAGAGAAAAGCAAATGAGGGAAAAAGAATTGAGAGAAAGAGGTGAAAAAGAAAGTCAAAAGAGTGACTTAGTTAGCATAGGCTGTAAGCAAAATAAGTGTAATAGAAAGAGTGAGCATGAGAGTTCATTGAGAGCTAAACAACAACATTTTGTACTTATGAATTCTTGTGATCACGATTTGTATTGTTTCCTGCCTAGTTCTTTTGTCTTGCAGGTTTTTGGAGTTCCTAAGTGTTTAATGGAGTTCAAAACAACTCATTATCAATTGGAAGGAGTCCAATCTGCCTTAGCTTGTTTTTCACAAGGTAAGCAAGGTAAGTTAGGTAAGTATGAAAACTTTTTGGTTGATTTCAATAGTTTATATGTCAAGAACTTAGCTAAAGTCAATTTTGTTGATTTTCAAAGTTTACATTCTGTTTTAAATCAATTTCAAAGTTTTTCACATACTTTTGAAAATTTAGTTCAAAATTTTATAACATGTGTATTGGAGTTTAAAGATTTGTGTTTTGGTAAGTGATGAGGGTTGAATTATATTAAGATTATAATACTTCACAAATAGACTCCTAGTACAACTGTTACTCAGCTCATGGGAATCCAATTCTTTTTCAGATCATATTTCTATTACATATGTATACTAAGAGTTATAATCCTATTACAACTCTTACACTACAACAAACCCTTCTTCAAGGTACGTTATTAGAGTTTTAATACAACTCTAATTCAGGTATGTATTCTATAAATACAACCCCTCCCTCACAAAGGAGGGGATTCGATTCAAGTATTCTCAATTACTTATCGATATTTGCTTAAGGCTCGTTACTGACTTAGGCATCGGAGTTTACTCCCTGGGACCAATCCTGGAGATTTTGTGCAGGTCTTCGGAGAGTTCGGAATGTTCAGACGACCAGACGATCTCGAAGACGACGTGAGTTTTCTGAGACTCATCAATTGGCGCCCACCGTAGGTTAAAAAGCGATATGCCTACTACTCGTTTGCAACCATCCAGACGTGACCAACAACCAGGTGAAAATCCTCCTGATCCTACTCATCAGGAGACGAACAATCCTCCTCTAGGGGAAGTACCCGTGAATTCACCTACTAGGACTCCTCATCAGGACGGACAAGGTTCTGGTCCTCGGAATCAGGAGGGCAGTTCAATTCCCATTGTTAACTTGGATTCACCAGATGTGCTCAAGTTTCTGCTTTACAATGGACAACGAATTCAAGCTCTAATAGCAAATCATGCTACAGGTAGTCCAACTGAACAAGAAGCTCGTATTACAAGACAGAAAGATCGAGAACAAGCGATCCGTGAAAATTATTTGAATCGTGAACGAGACCTTCGACAGCAACTTCAGAAAGAGCATGAACTCAAAATAAGAGCCAAAGAGCGTGTTAATAAGGACAATCATTATCAACGTCGAGATCAAAGTCGTGATCATATTTCAGTCTCAACTTGCCGAAGGGATTCACAATCGCCGAACAGACATGAAAGACGTGTGCACTATTGTCAACGCACAAGAGCAGAAGATCATTTCGGTGATAATATGTACGTGAGGTACGACCAGCAAAGAAATCAGGATTTGCGATTCGGAGATATAGGTCCATCCGACCTACCGCATAACCGGCAACAGTGAAACGATGATGATTTGGACATTAAATCTCCCTTTGTGGATGATGTGGAGAATTATCCTCTTCCACAAAAATTTAAGATGCCCACTCTGTTATATTATACTGGTGAAGGAGATCCGGCAGAACATGTACATCATTACGTACAGAGCATGAGAATTTACAATTATCCAGATCAGGTCCTTTGTAAATGTTTTGGTATCACTATGATGGGAACTGCCAGATTGTGGTATGACAATCTCCAGCCCAAGAGGTTTCCTAAATTTAGTGAGATCAAAACGGCTTTTACAAACAGATTTGTGTAGAGACAAAAATTTGTGAAAAAAAGCGTTGAATTGCTCAACGTGAAACAAGGAGATTCTGAATCATTGACTCAGTATGTTGACAGATTCATAAATGAAAATTTAGAAATCGGGCACAGGTCGGAAGAAGTAGTCATTGGAGCCTTTACCAATGGTTTACGACCTGGGAGATTGTACAAAGATTTTGTCATAGATCCTCCTGTTAATACCGAGAGATGATGAAACGAGCTCGTAAATTTGCAAAATGTGAAGACGCAGATAAGAAAAAACGAGACAATGACAGACCTGAAAAGAAGAAGGAAGAAAAAAACAAATCATCTGGCAGTGGAAATCGCAAACAAAAGTTTGATAAATTTGATAAAGTATAAAACAACTCATCCACAGTTGGTGAGGATAGAAATTACACCTTGTTGAATAAAAGGCAAACCGATGTGCTCGTAATCTTGGAGAACCGAGGAAGCGTAAGATATCCACAACGGATGACGGCTCCCGATAACAAAAGAAGTAAGAAGTTTTTTTTGTAAGTTTCATAATCAACATGGTCATGACACAGAACATTGTAAAAATCTGAGAAAGTATATAGAAGAACTAATTCAGAACGGTCATTTAAAGGAGTTTTATCTTAAGAAATCCTTCAAATCGATCTGAAGACAAGAAAGATAAAGATCTTCCAGATGAAAAGAGAAGGAGAGAGAATGGTGATGATAGAAATCCTGGAGTGAATAAGAATGTCATAGAAGTAATTCACACCATTTGATACGAATGGCCTTGGATGGAGATCCTCAACCACATGAAACCCTCACCTTTGGATCGTTGTTGCACCAAGAATCACGAACAAGCAAAGAACTCAAGACAAGAATGCGGAAATCACAAAGAAACACAAACAAAGATATTGAACGGCAGTTTTGATTGAAAACAATCAAACCCAACACGTTATAACAAAAATAATCCAATCCAACCTATGTAAATCAAGAGTTGAAAAGTTTTCAGTTTGGTCTGTTCTATAAATCTAGAACTTGTAAACTTCACCTAAAGCTCCTCACTTAAGGTTAGGCGGATCTTATGAACAATCAACTAAAATTAGAAGATTCAATTCACGTTTTTCTTGAAGCTTTTCATGGCTGCAAAAAGGGTTTTAGAAAAGCTAAACTTTATCAAAATTCTTCATATTATTTCATGTGAAAAACTCACCTATAAATATTCTACAAAAACATGAAACCCTAATACTATTCCAAAGTGGAATGGAATACCAACTCTAACAAACTAACTTAATCCTTTATGGAAAAGGATTCTAAACACGGTTTAAAGGAAGGCAAAACACGTTTTTGCTTCCTAAATTACTTTCCTAAAAATTCCTAAAAAATAGTTGATTACTTTCCTAAACTCTTAAGAAGCAAAAACCAATTTAACTTCTTAAGTTTCCTAAACTTTTACTTGCCATTGTCATGCAAGATAATTGGATAAAGTGATTACTTAGCCCATAATTAAAAACACAAAGACTTAAGCCCATAATTAAATGTTTAGTGGACTTAATTATTACAACTCAAAAATAAACCCAATTGAAACATTAAAATGGCGTGAACAATTAATGAAGCCCAATACGCCATTACTTGGTCTTCAATGTAGTCCATGGATTCGCGACGGTAATCTGCCAGAATCACGTCACTCATCTTGGTAGGCACTTTTGATGATGCTAACTTCCGAATCTCGTAAAACTTAAAACATGAAAGTTGTAGATCTTTCTCTTATGTTTCTACAGCCCTTGAATCAGCATAATCGGAGATCATATGAGAGAGATATGCTAATAATACCAAACTGTGGCATAAGTCCTCAACAAAGTAATTTCCATAGTGGCAACATCTTAAATGTCGTGAAGCAACAAACCTCCATGGAACCTTTAGGAACTGTGATTTCGTATTTATTCCAGGCCTCCAACTATATGATTCATCACAAATTAATGGAATGAATTTCCCGAACCACTTGCTTATTGACCACCCAAATAATAGGCTTTCTAGGTTCGTATCACCATTATTGGGGGACCATATAATGGTGATTCTATGACCTCCAAGAAATCGAAGAACAGAGGAGTTCCAGAACAGGAACCAGTTCATAAACGGTTCAAATCGACAGACACCATCACCTTTTCAGAAGAAGATACTGTGCCGAACAAATTTCCACACGCCGACGCATTGCTGATCAAAGCATTCATCGCCAATAAGGAAGTTCACAGAATATATGTAGATTATGGCAGTTCGAATGACATTCTCTATTACGAAACTTGCCAAAAGATGGGTATTGACAAGAAACAGTTAAAACCTTGTCATTCACACCTCATCGGCTTTTCAGGAGAAACGTCAATGCCTATTGGCACGATAAACCTGCCAGTGACATTGGGAGAATATCCCAAGGAAAGACTCATATACATTGAGTTCACCGTCCTTAACGTCACGTCTCCATACAACGTTATTCTGGGACGACCTGCCATGGTGCAATTAAAGGCAATCTGGTCTCCATACCATCTGGTCATGAAATTTCCTACTGAAGCAGGAATTGCCACGATTCGAGGTGATCAAAAGTTAGCAAGAGAGTGTCATATGATTGCTTTGAAAGGAAGTAAAAAACAATAGGTTGCAAATGTGAACTACGTAGAAACCAAAAACCGATCAGAAACAATGATGTTAACAGAAGAGATAGAAGCTGTATGCTTAGATGAATCTCTGGCAGCAAATACAGTTCTCATTGGATCATCATTACCGATAGAAACAAAAAATTTATTAGTAAATCTCTTGTCAGATTTCAAAGATGTTTTTGCTTGGAGCACAGATGACATGAAAGGGTTTCACCCGACCTGATGGTTCATAAGCTGAATATAGATATATCAGCTCAAGTAATCAAACAGAAGAAAAGGAAGTATGCACCAGATCGGAATAAGGCTATATCTGAAGAAGTTGAAAAATTGTTAAAGGCGAAGATAATCAAGGAGGTGTTTTACCCGACTTGGCTTGCCAATCCTGTTATGGTTCCAAAGCCAGACAATTCACTTTGGATGTGTATCGATTACACTAATCTGAATAAGGTTTGTCCAAAAGATTGTTATCCGTTGCCAGTAATCGATCAGAAAGTGGATGCGACCTCCGGATTTGAGGTCTTATGTTTACTTGACGCCTACAAAGGGTACCATCAAATTCAGATGGACGAAGACGATGCGGAAAAAACAGCCTTCATAACTGAAAGGGGCACGTATTGTTACACAAAGATGCCATTTGGTTTGAAGAATGCTGGTGCAATATAACAGCGGTTGGTAGACAAGATCTTCTCCGATCAGATCGGACGAAACATGGAGATTTATGTTGATGATATGCTGGTTAAGAGCAAAAAAATAGCAACTTTTTTGGATGATGTAAAAGAAACTTTGACAAAGTTGAGAGAAACAGGTTTGAAGTTGAATCCAAAGAAGTGTACATTTGGTGTCGGCTTAGGAAAATTTCTTGGTCACATGGTTTCAATCCAAGGAATTGCAGCAAATCCCGAGAAAATTAAGGCAATTTTAGATATGAAACCACCACAAAGTCTGAGTGATGTTCAGAGACTTACAGGTCGTCTAGCCGCGCTAAATCGTTTCTTGTCCAGATCGGCTGACCAAAGTTTGCCTTTCTTTAAGGCACTAAGAAAAGCAAAAAACTTTGAGTGGGATGCAAACTACAACAAAGTATTTGAAGATTTGAAAGCATATCTGGCAAATGTACAAGTGTTATCCACTCCGGTTCATGGAGAAATCTTGTATATGTACTTGGCAGCGAGTGATGCAGCAATAAGTGCGATTTTGGTCAGAGACGACCAGGGAGTGCAGAAACCAGTGTATTATACGAGCCGAGCCCTGCAGGAGCTAAACAGAGATACCCAACCATGGAAAAGTTAGCACTGGCATTGATTAACACTTCAAGAAGATTGAAACCATACTTCCAAGCACATGAAATCCATGTCTTAACTGACAAACCATTGAGGCAGGTCTTGCAAAAACCTGATTCTTCCGAAAGACTCATGAAGTGGGCGATTGAGTTGGGAGAATATGCAATCACCTTTTCAACTCAGACAGCGGTAAAAGGCCAGGTGCTCGCGGATTTCATAGCAGAAGTTTCTATCTCAGAGGAAGATCTCGAAAAAGAAAAAAACCAGCAAAACCCTTGCAATAAAACGGAAGGTTTTTGGTTTTATTTGTTGATGGAGCATCAAGTGAAGATGGTTCAGGTGCTGGGCTGATATTAACTAATCCCAGTGGACAAGAGTTCACATATGCTTTGCGTTTTGAGTTCAAGGCTACAAACAATGAGGCAGAATATGAAGCATTAATAACTGGAATGAAGTTAGCTTCTCAGATGGGAGTTAAAAAGTTACAGGTTTACAGTGATTCGCACCTCATCGTAAACCAAGTAACTGGGGGGTACGAGGCCCAAGATCCGAATATGAAGAAATATTTGGATAAAACTGAAAACTTGAAGAAGAATTTTCAGGAATTCTTAATAGAGCGAGTGCCTCGAGCTCAGAACAAATGAGCAGACGCGCTCAGTAAGTTGGCATCTTCAGCACATGTTCATCTCACCAAAAAGGTTCTGGTGGAGGTCTTACCAACTAGAAGTATTAAAGAGTTGCAAGCTCTGACAGTGGAAGAACTGGGAGATACTTGGATGACTCCAATTATCAACTTCTTGACAAATGGAGAGTTACCAGAAGATAAAATTTCAGCTCGGAAATTGACCATGCAATCAGCCAGGTACACTATTAGAAATGGGGTACTATTTAAAAAAGGTTATTTAATGCCTTGGTTGCGTTGTATTGGACCTGAGCAGGCGTTGTACGTCCTGAAAGAAATCCATTTTGGATCGTGCGGAACCATGTTTGAGCACGCACATTGGCGAAGAAGGTAATGCGACTGGGATACTACTGGCCTACGATGAGTTCGTGATACTGTGGTCTAGGCTCCAAGAATCTGGACCAAACAAGCTCCACAAATTCAGATCGTTGTTGAAACAAAAACACTCGAACAAACACACAAGAACAGGCGGAATTGCAATCAAGGGAAGAACAGCAAGAAAGACTCGAGTTGAATCAAACCCTCAAGTTCTATCACAAATCGATTTAGTTTAACAAGTGATAAATTCAGTTGCTAATCTTAATTGATTTGGCTCGTTCTTTAACTAAAGAACAATGGCGAAGTCTCCTAAAGGTCACGCTAAAGGGGAAGCTTCTTACAATAAAATCAAACTTGATTCTTAAGGCTTGAACTACACAAAGTGTAAATTCGGGTTTTAGCAAGGCTAAAACTTTCTTTCATTCATCAACTTATTAAAAATGTTACAAGCATCTCTCTATTTATAGAGATGAATTTCGGCCATGCTTGGGAGACAAGGAAGGAAACCCTAGCTTAATCCTATTACAACTTAGTTTCCAAATTGTAAAAGGAAACCAATAACTAAAAGACAAACTTTAAGTTTCCTAAACTCATCAAATCGGTTATGAAGAAGTAAAAACCGATTTGTACTCTTACTTTCCTAAATTCTCCTAAAAAGTAAGAGATTACTTTCCTAATTACCATGCAAGGCAATTGGGCCAAGTAATGACTTAAAACACTCAATTAAAAACGCCACTTTAAGCCCAAGAATAATGTTCAATGGACTTATTTTATTTTAAAACAATTAAACCCTAAATTACTTAAATGGCGTGATCCATATAAAGCCCAAATACACGCCTCTTCATGGACTTGAACAATTCGGCCATGCAAGCTTCTTCAAGGTGGAATTTCCTTAAGCTCCAAAGTAGAACTTTGTGGAACATCTTCATAAATGGTGATTGAAGAAACATGCCAAAGAACTTCAAATTGAGATGGTGGTTCGGCCTCCATAGCTTCAAAATGTGATGACAATAAATTATGCAAGGCAGCCTTCATCTTGGAACTCCTTGATCTTGTCATTGGTCCATCAAGATTCACCAAAGGATCTTGAGAACTCGGCCTTGGCACCATGGACATGGGTTGATTTCCATCATTCCCTCCCTCCTCGAAAGGATTCGTCCTCGAATCACCTACATCAAACAAAGATAAGTCAGTAACATTGAAAGTAGATGAAACATTGCCATACTCACTAGGGAGTTCGATCTTATAAGCATTATCTCCAATCCTTTCCAAGACTCAAAAAGGACCATCTCCTCTTGGATGAAGTTTAGATTTCCTTTTGTCGGGAAACCTCTCTTTCCTCAAGTGAATCCAAACCCAGTCTCCTGGTTCGAAAATCACTTGTTTTCTACCCTTATTGGCTTGCTTAGCATATTGCTCATTTCGCCTTTGAATATTAGCTCGAACCCTTTCATGTTACTCCCTAACAAAATCAGCTTTCTTTTTACCTTCAACATCAACAAACTCGTTAACAGGCAAGGTAATATATCCAAAGGAGTCAAAGGATTAAAACCATAAACAATCTCAAAAGGTGAAAGATTAGTAGCACTATGAACAGTTCTATTGTAAGCAAACTCAATATGAGGCAAACAACCTTCCCAGTTCTTAAGGTTTTTATGTATAAGAGCACGAAGTAAAGTAGACAAAGTCCTATTAACTACTTCAGTTTGCCCATCAGTTTGTGGATGTGCAACAGTAGAAAATAATAACTTAGTACCTAACTTGTTCCAAAGAGTACGCCAAAAGTGTGACAAAAACTTAACATCTCTATCACTAACAATACTCTTAGGTAAACCATGCAACCTTACAATTTCCTTAAAGAACAAATCAGCAACATGTTGAGCATCATTAGATTTAGAACAAGCAATAAAATGAGACATTTTGCTAAATCTATCAACTACAACAAATATGCTATCATGACCATTGCGTGACCTAGGCAATCCAAGCACAAAATCCATAGAAATATCAATCCAAGGATGACTAGGAACAGGCAAAGGTTGGTACAAACCATGAAGCTTTACTTTAGATTTCGATTTTTTACACACAATGCATTTATCACAAACACTTTTAACATCTTTAATCATGCTAGGCCAATAAAAGTGCTCATTCAAAATAGCAAGTGTTTTAGCAATACCAAAGTGCCCCATTAACCCTCCCCCATGGGTTTCTTTAACAAGTAAATCACGAATGGAACATTGGGGAATGCATAACTTATCCTTTTTAAACAAGAATCCGTCATACACATAAAAATCACAATTCGGTTTATGCAAACAAAGGTCATAATTGGCGTGAAAATCATGATCAGTCTTATACAAATCCTTAATCAATTCAAAACCAAGTAGTTTAGCATGCATATAGGTAAACAAAGTGTATTTCCTAGACAATGCATCGGCTACCACATTCTCATTACCAGATTTGTATTTAACAATATATGGAAAGGTTTCAATGAATTCTAACCATTTTGCATGTCGCTTGTTCAATTTACCGTGAGTCTTCAAAAACTTAAGGCTTTCGTGGTCAGAATGTATGATGAATTCCTTTGGCCATAAATAATGTTGCCAAACTTGTAAAGACCTTACCAGAGCATACAACTCCTTGTCATAAGTTGCATACTTTAAAGCTGCCCCATTGAGCTTTTCACTAAAATATGCCACGGGTCGTGATTCCTGCATCAAAACAGCACCAATACCAATCCCGGAGGCATCACAGTGTATCTCAAAAGCTTTAGAAAAGTTGGGCAAAGCAAGTAAAGGGGCGTGAGTCAACATGTACTTCAGCTTATTAAAGGCGTTTTCATGTTCTTCTTTCCATTCAAAAACAACATTTTTCTTTACAAGTTCATTTAAGGGGGCTGCTATAGAACTAAAATATTTAACAAATCTCCTATAAAATCTTGCAAGACCATGAAAACTTCGGACTTGACTCGCACATGTAGGTCTAGGCCAATCCATGATTGCCTTGACTTTAGACTCATCAACAGCAATGCCTTGAGAACTCACAACATATCCCAAAAAGACAATTGATTCCATGCAAAAAGAACACTTTTTGAGATTAGCATACAATTGGTTCTCACGCAAAACAACACACTTGTTTTAAATGTTCAACATGCTCATCAAGTGTTTTGCTATAAACAAGGATGTCATCAAAATATACCACAACAAATTTGCCAATAAAGTGACGAAAAACATGATTCATAAGCCTCATAAAAGTACTAGGTGCATTAGATAAACCAAAAGGCATCACTATCCATTCATACAACCCATACTTTGTTTTAAAGGCAGTTTTCCATTCATCACCTTCTTTCATGCGAATTTGGTAGTATCCACTTTTCAAATCAATCTTGGTAAATATGCATGAACCATATAACTCATCAAGCATGTCATCTAATCTAGGAATTGGATGTCTATACTTAATAGTTATTTTATTTATGGCACGACAGTCTACACACATACGCCAAGACTCATCCTTTTTAGGAACTAAAATCACAGGAACGGAACAAGGACTAAGAGACTCACGTACAATACCTTTGTCAAGGAGTTCATCCACTTGACGTTGAATCTCTTTTGTTTCCTCAGGGTTTGCTCTATATGCCAGACAATTTGGAATTTGTGCTCCAGGTATGAAATCAATTTGATGTTCAATACCCCTAATTGGCGGCAATCCATTTGGTAGCTCCTCGGGAAACACATCTTGATATTCCTGCAAAAGAGAGTAAACAAGACTAGGCAAAGAAGCAAGGTGATCACTATCAATGATAAGTACATATTCCTTGCAATACATTAAGTACAAAGATTGCCTATCAACTAATGCTCTCTTAATCTCATTGGAAGAAGCAAAATAACAGAAATTACTATTTCGGCTATTACAAGTTCTAGGAACAATGCTTCGGCCTACACTAGTTATTACATCATTTTTCTTCTCTTGATGGATTTTCTCCTTAGCTTCTTGTTCATGTAATTCACGCAAAGATTGGACAATTCTTGATTGATCTTCGAAGGCTTGGATCGGACTCAATGCTCTAAGATTACACTTTCGGCCTTCAAAATCAAATGAGTAGTAATTCTTCTTACCATGATATGTAACATCTCTATCATAATGCCATGGTCGTCCAAGAAGAATATGACTAGCTTCCATGGGAACCACATCACATAAAATCTCATCCACATACTTACCAATTGTGATAGATAATTTCACTTGCTTAGTTACTTTGCTTTCAGCAGTGTTATTCAACCATTGAAGTTTATATGGTTTTGGATGCTTCATGCAATTCAACTTCAATTTCTTAACAAGCAAAAGACTAGCCACATTGGTACAGCTACCATTATCAATGATCACACTACAAATTTTTCCTTGAACCATGCATCGTGTGTGAAAAATATTATCTCTTTGAGACAAATCATCAATTTGTAGTTGTGTACTAAGGACTTGACGAGTAACTAATGAAAATTGACCATCACCAACCTCGTAGGTTCCAAGTTCATCTTCACCTTCACTTTGGGCATATTGACACTTTTCCTCAAGTGCTGTCATGTCGGCACACTCCTCATCACTTTCCAATTCTCCATTATCATGAATGATCATTAATTTTCGAGTTGGACAGTCGGATTGATAATGACCATAACCTTGACACTTGTAACATCGAATATCTCTTAGCCTCTCACTAGGTTTAGGCGACGATTTTGGAGTGGATTCAGCAGCTGGACGGACTGTTTTTAGAGCATTAGCCGAAGTGTTTGAGGGCTGATTTGGGGTGAAGCTCCTCGGTTTTGTTGGTGGAGTGAATGGAGTTGAGTTCGGCTTTTGATCTCTTCTCCATGGTGGACTTGGTTGAGTGAAATTTTGAGGATTGGATTGAGTGAAATTTTGGCCTCCCTTTCCCTTGATGTGTTTCTCAATTTTGATGGCTTTGTGAACAAGTTCAGTAATATCAACATAACTTTGAAGATCAACATGGTAAGCCAACTCGGAATTCATACCTCTAAGGAACTTTTCAATGGTAGAGTCGGGATCCTCTTGAACATTGGCTTTAATCATCAAAGCTTCCATCTCATGATAATACTCCTCAACCGTTGTAGTACCTTGCACAAGGGAGTACAATTTTCTGTTCAATTCACGGTTGTAATGAGAAGTGACATACTTTTTCCTCATCATTGCTTTCATTCGGCTCCAAGACTTGATAGGTCTCTCTCCATCTTGACGTCGAGATCTAGTAACTTCATCCCACCATAAGCTAGCATAATCCTTAAGATGTACAAAGGCAAGTTTATACTTTTCTTTCTCAGAGTAATCATGGCCTTCAAAGAAGTGCTCAAGCTCACGTACCCAATCAAAATATGCCTCGGGATCTGCCTTTCCATGAAAAGTAGGAATAGTTAGCTTAACAGAAACAATTGAAATTTTTGACTTTTCACCTTTCTTAGAAGAACTCGTGTGCTCTTCTTCCTCCTCCTCCTCTTCATCACTACTTGATTCACTTTCATCTTTGAACTCAAGTTTTCGTGAACCTTTGGATTTATGAGGCAGTTTTTGAGATGATGATGACGACTCCAAGAAATCAAGTCGGAGGTTGATCTTTTGCAAGATTGTTGCAAGAGAATCTTGGGCGAACTTCTCCTTTAGTTCGTCTTGGGATGCTTTGGTTTTGTCCTCCATTTGTACCTACAAGATTAGTAGAGACAAACGCAAGAATATATATAATACCTCACGGGTTCCTCACTTTGGGCAGTAGGTAATCTCCTCTCTATTTAGGTAGTGTTCTCTTTTATCCTAGCTAATACCCTCAAGTAATAATTTTGTGTAAGACTGTCTATTATGACTGGCCAAGTTCAATTATGTCAAAGAATTTGACTCAATCAACAAGTTCTACAACACAAATTACCATAAGTATAAACCAAAGAATTTGAACAAGAAATCACGTCACAAGAGGTTTTAAGAACACGTGCAGAGTATAACTTGATTCAATCTTAGAAACTCCAAAATTCTAAAAGTAGGATTCAAGATGAAAAGAATGCAATTTGAATCACCAATTTCCGATAAGAATTGAGTAAGTTATGGCACTTTCAATATAAGGTGGTTTTCAAGTATCAAGTAAGTTTTGTCCTTTGTAAAAATTAAATAAAATAAATGAAATAAATAAAACTAAGTCCGAATATATATATATATATATATATATTGTTTTCTTTTCTTTTCTTTTTTTTTTGACTGTATGTATTTTTTTTTTTTGATTCGGTCTTTTTTTTTTTTTGTTCGGACAACAACCTAGTACAAAACAAAAAGATTTAAGGTTTGAACACAAACCTTGGACAAAACAAAAGGACAAGGTTCGGACAAGAACCTAGGACAAAACAAAATTTAAGGTTTAAGGTTTTAAGACACAATCCTAGGATTTTAAGGTAGTTTGTCTTATGTTGTACAAACAACCTAGGATTAAGGTTTTTGTCTTGTCTTAACCTTAAAATTTCAGAATTTTAAAACCTTAATAACTCACCAAATATCAAGAATTTAAAGATGCCACTTTAACAAAAAGTTCGAGATTCAAGATAAGGAACAAGAATCTAACTCAAGAATTGAATTTTGACCACTTTGGATTTTCAAGAAAATCAAGAAGTTCAAGAAAGTGTTCAAGAACTTATCTTTTTGAAGTGGTGAAAAAAGTTTGATCAAAACTCAAGGTGATATAGAGACAATAAGCAAGAAGACGCAAAAGAAAGAAGACAATTTGGGCAAGAAACAAGCAAGATAGGAATTCAAGAACCAAAACCCTAGTTTTTATGAAACCCTAGTTCTTGATGAAACCCTAATTATGCTTTGACGTGTGGAACACAATGAAAACAATTGGAATTCAACACTATGAAGACTAACAAGATAGTGCAGAATTTAAACTCAATGAACAACAGCAAGACACAACGAAAACAACACAACAAAGACGCAAAACACAATCAAGAGCAAGACACGATTTTTGGGCAGATTGTGTGCAATGTGTTGCATGCAATTTTGACGAAAATTTATGGATTGAACTAAAACGAATTTGGACAGCAAGTATGACACAAAGAACAGCAAAGAAAGATGCAACAAAGCTGCAGAAAATTGACGCTACAAACCGCAAGAAGAACGACAATAAAACGGCAAGAAATGAAACCGGATTAACCTGAATTTTTGAGACAACAACCTATGCTTTGATACCAATTGATACGTGTGGTCTAGGCTCCAAGAATCTGGACCAAACAAGCTCCACAAATTCAGATCGTTGTTGAAACAAAAACATTCGAACAAACACACAAGAACAGGCGGAATTGCAATCAAGGGAAGAACGGCAAGAAAGACTCGAGTTGAATCAAACCCTCACGTTCTATCACAAATCGATTTAGTTTAACAAGTGATAAATTCAGTTGCTAATCTTAATTGATTTGGCTCGTTCTTTAACTAAAGAACAATGGCGAAGTCTCCTAAAGGTCACGCTAAAGGGGAAGCTTCTTACAATAAAAATCAAACTTGATTCTTAAGGCTTGAACTACACAAAGTGTAAATTCGGATTTTAGCAAGGCTAAAACTTTCTTTCATTCATCAACTTATTAAAAACGTTACAAGCATCTCCCTATTTATAGAGATGAATTTCGGCCATGCTTGGGAGAAAAGGAAGGAGACCCTAGCTTAATCCTATTACAACTTAGTTTCCAAATTGTAAAAGGAAACCAATAACTAAAAGACAAACTTTAAGTTTCCTAAACTCATCAAATCGGTTATGAAGAAGTAAAAACCGATTTGTACTCTTACTTTCCTAACTTCTCCTAAGAAGTAGGAGATTACTTTCCTAATTACCATGCAAGGCAATTGGGCCAAGTAATGACTTAAAACACTCAATTAAAAATGCCACTTTAAGCCCAAGAATAATGTTCAATGGACTTATTTTATTTTAAAACAATTAAACCCTAAATTACTTAAATACCGTGAACCATATCAAGCCCAAATACACGCCTCTTCATGGACTTGAACAATTCGGCCATGCAAGCTTCTTCAAGGTGGAATTTCCTTAAGCTCCAAAGTAGAACTTCGTGGAACATCTTCATAAATGGTGATTGAAGAAACATGCCAAAGAACTTCAAATTGAGATGGTGGTTCGGCCTCCATAGCTTCAAAATGTGATGACAATAAATTGTGCAAGGCAGCCTTCATCTTGGAACTCCTTGATCTTGTCATTGGTCCATCAAGATTCACCAAAGGATCTTGAGAACTCGGCCTTGGCACCATGGACATGGGTTGATTTCCATCAGTTCGGATGCACATGATTTGGTGTAGAAATGCCCCAAGTGTCAAATCCATGCCGTCGTCAGACATATCCCACAAACTGAGATGGTCACAATTCAAAGTCCATGGCCGTTTGCCCAATGAGGAATTGACATCGCTGGACCTTTCCCTAAAGCTCCTGGATGACTTAAGCACTTGATAGTGGCTATTGACTACTTCACAAAATCGGTAGAAGCCGAACCACTTGTGCAAATTTCTGGGAAAAGTATTGTTAAGTTCGTTTGGAGACAAATTGTATGCTGATTTGGAATTCCGAACACGATTATATCAGACAACGGTACTCAATTTGCTCATGATCCGTTCAAAAGCTGGTGCGAAGAGCTGAATATTAAACAACATTTCACCTCGGTAGTACATCCACAAGCAAATGGACAGACGGAGGTCACCAACCGAATAATTGTTCAAGGGTTAAAGACAAGATTGGGAAAAGCTAAGGGTGATTGGGTCCAAATGTTCTATGGACGTACAGAACTACCCTAAGGACGGCGACTCGAGAAACTCCTTTCAGCTTAATTTACGATTCAGAAGCAGTAATACCTGCGGAAATCGGACTCCCAAGCCCAAGAACAATTCAATGTCTCAGAAGCGAATTCAGATGAGTTGAAATTGAGTTTGGATTTGTTAGAAGAAAGATGTGAAAGGGCAAACCTTGAAGAAGCTACGTATAAAACTGATATGGCCCGATACCATGATCGGCGAGTCAGAAAAACTCAGCTGTAGCTCAGAGATCTGGTCCTGCGGAAGAATGAAGCAAGTCGAGTTGAAGGTCTCAAGAAGCTTGATCCGAACTGGGAAGGACCTTATAAGGTAGCTCAGGTCGGAGGTGCTGGAAGTTACAAGTTGGAAACTTTGGATGGAAGGACTATCCCGAGGATGTGGAACATCACCAACTTGCGTAGATATTACCAGTAGCTCGTAGTTTTTCAATTCGTTCCTTATCAAAATAAGCACATTGATGCTTTAACAAGTGTAATTCAGCTTAAATGCTACACATAAATTAAACAACTCTTTATGAGTTTATTCTTATAACTTGAGTTTGTCTTCAGTTTTCTTTTTTACGTCGTATTTACTTTGTCCCTAATCGGACTATACGACGTCACCGTAAAGATTTTCTGCCAAAAAGGAAAATTTCCAAATCTAATGCAAATCTTAAAAAGTTTGATTAAGTTCAAATTGACAGATTTCAGATCGGGTACTTGGATTTCCGCTAAAAAAGGAAAAAATCCAAACTATAAGCAAATCGAAGTTTGATTCAGTTCGACTTAAACGATTTTGCGCCTTATTATTGTTTTCTAAAGGAAAACACCAATTTAGTGCATGACGAATTGTATAATTTCTATTCGAAAAGAAGATTCGATTAAAGCTATAAACTTGTTTCGGCTCTGATGCAAACTCATCTAAGAACTCAAGCGTAGGAAATGAAGACCCTTTAAGATGGCACGTCGGCCCTATCATAAGGTCACGAGCAAAGTTGTTCAAAGACACTTTGAATGGATTGGTGTCAACTTGTTGGGAACAATCTCTTCTTTCTTCTTCTAACATCTCAACAAGTCAAGTCCTTTTGATTGAAGTTGAAAATCAAGAATAGTTGGGTTCCGTATGATCTTACGGAACCCACCGAGGGAAGTATCTTTTCTATTTTTATTTCAGTCTAAGTATTTCTGATTTAATGTTATTATTATTTTTAGTTTAAGCCCAAGTAGTAATTATGTTTTATTTTATTTCAGCCCAAGGAAAAATTCAGCTTTGATGACTTCAGTCCAAGTGGAATGTTTTGGCCATAACTCTTTCATTTCAAGTCCAAATGGAGTAAAGTCAAAGCTGATAGGAATCCGTACAAGCAATCTACTCCAAATCCTAATGGGAATAGGATTACCAAGCCAAATCCTAATAGGAATAGGATTTAAACTATGATAGGAATGAGCCCGAGTCCACATTGCCAAATCCAGCTTCCCATGATCCATTAACAAATCTTGGTGGTCCAATGACAAGATCAAGGAGCAAGAGGATGAAGGAAGCCTTACAAGCATTGTTATCAACACATTGTGAGGCAATGGAAATTGTCCCAAGTAGTTCGATGCATCCATCTCAAGATGAAGTACTTTGGAATATTTCTTCAATCACAATTCATGATCCACCTTGAAGAAATATCAAGAAGGCCGAGAAGACCAAGCTTTGGCGTGTTGGGCTTCATTATGTGTTCACGCCAATTTTTAATGTTTTAGGATTTTATTATGTAATTAATTTGGTCCATTAACATTAAGTTTGGGCTTCATTAATTCGGTTTTTAATAAAGATTACTTGGCCCAATTATCTTGCATGATAATGGCAAGTAAAAGTTTAGGAAACTTAAGAAGTCAAATTGAGTTTTGATTCTTCATAGTTTAGGAAACAAAGGAAGCCAAATTGTGTTTGGCCACTTTTAGGAAGAAAACGTGAGACACAAATCCTTTTTGGAAAAGGATTAGCTTATGTGTGTCACAAATCCTTTTTGGAAAAGGATTAGTTTGTTAGTTGTTAGTTTCCAATTCCAATTTGGAAAGTTAGTTAGCTTAGAAGTCAAGTTGTAATTTACAACTTCTAGGGTTTTTGTTTCCTTTTTGGTTTAGCATGGCCGAACCTACTCCCTATAAAAGGGAAAGCATTGTAACGTTTTTCATATGTTGAATTGAAAGAATTTTGGCTTTGCTAAATTAAATTTGACATCATCAACGTGAGTTATTCTTGAGTAATTCATAAGACCCGCCAAACCTTAAGTGAGGAACTTTAGGTGAAGCTTACAAGTTCTAGATTTATAGAACCGGCCAAACTTGATAGGTTTAAACTTTGATTTACATTAGTTGAACTGATTCAATTTGTGTTAACGTTGGGGTTAGGTTAACTTTAATCTTGCCTTTGCGTTTCATATTTTCTTTTCTGCATTATTTCTTGTTGATTCTTGAATTGAGTTTTTGGTGCACAACGGTCCGAACTTGTGGAAAATTCGTGTGGATTGGACTTCATCCTACTCCATTCGTATCAATTGGTATCAGAGCCGCCAGGTTGTTCATAAAAAAAAATTCAGGTTTTGCGTTTTGTTCTCTCTCGGATATTTTCCTTCTTTTGGCGTCCTTCTTGCTGTTTTGTTGCGTCAAATTCTGCAGTTTTTGTGGTGTCTTTTTGTTGCTGTTTTCGTGTCTTTATTGCTGTCCAAGGTCGTCATAGTTCAGCTTTTAAATTACGTCAAAATCGCATGCAATTTGTTTGCTAAAAATCTGTCCAATTCATGTTCATCTTGCTCGGATTTTTTTTGCGATTTTTGTTGTGTTGATCTTGCTGTTTTGTGTCGTGTTTTGCTGCTGTTTTTCTTCATAATTCTGCATTGTTCTTGTTCATCATCATAGTGTGGAATTCTTGAGTCATTCTTGCTGAAATCACGTCCAAAGAATTAGGGTTAATGAAATTAGGGTTCTTATTCAAAATTTCATAACTTCCTTGTTTCTCATCCTTTTCTTGATCTTTGTTTTGTGTTAGTTTCATCATTCTATTACCATCAATGTGTGTTTTGATCAAACTTTTTCACCATCTCAAAAAGACGAGTTCTTGACCACTTTCTTGAAAATCTTGATTTTCTTGAAAATCTGAAAGTGCTCAAATTTGAATCTTGAAGACATATTCTTGCTCTTTGTGATATTTCTTGAATCTTTGGTAAAAGTGGTATCTTCAAAATCCAAAATTTTGTTGACTTCTTGATACATTGAAGTGGTTGAAAATTTAGGGTTTATCAACAACCTCAAAAACCGTAGTTAAGCTTTCTGTAAAAAATAATAAAAAAAAAGGGCCTACAAAAAAAAAAGAAAAAAGAGGCCATTACAAAAAAAAAAAAAGGACCAAGTAAAAATCAGCCCAAAGGCATTTGGTCTAAAGTGAAAAAAAAAACAAAAAAAAATTTTTTATTTTTTTTTCGTATTTAATTTTATAGTTTCGGACACCACTTTCGGACCCCTTACCCGTCTGAAACTACCGTCCGAACCTCGACAAAGAAGTCACAAATTTTCACAAAAAAAATTCGGACGCCACTTTCGGACCCCTGACCCGTCCGAAACTACCGTCCGATCCTCGACAGAGATTTGAAATTTTTTTAACAAAGTTTCGGACGCCACTTTCGGCCGTCCGAACCTTTGATCTACCGTCCGAAACTCGGCAGCGAGGATATATACACTATAACTTCAAACCTTCGTAACTTTCTCATTTTTAATCGGAATTGAGTGATTCAAAAACACATCTTCTTGTTATCTTCTCTGGTTTCTGAATTCGTAGCTTTCTGAAGTTAATCTGTTTATACCCCATACGTGATCTTAAAATCTTCTTGTGACGTGAATTTTTCTTTTCAAACTTCTTTGGTTTTGCTTTTGTGAATTGATTTGTTTGAACTAATTGGTTGAGACTTGTTCTTAAAATCGACAAACAGTAAGCTTCAATTAGTTTGAGGGATTCATTGTTGAGTGTTTAGATAGGATATATATGAGAAAAGCCATTACACTAGAAAGGAGTGCACCAACTCACCAAAAGTGAGAACCCGAGAGGTTTTTATTTTGCTATCTTTTGTTGTTTTTACTAACTTGCAGGAACAATGGAGGGAGATGATAAAACACCTCAAGGACAACCCCAAACGGATCAAAAATATGTTAATGATGTTCTATTTGACATGATCCGAAAACTCAATCTAAAGATTGATAATTTAACCATTTTTCCTTCACCAAAAAAAGGTTCTACTTCCCGACAGAATAAACATGAAGAAGCCGAGCCTAGTGATGAGGAGAATGAGGAGTTCATGGATTCTCCTAAAGATGGTAAGAAATCTGAATCAATTAGTGGAGTTAAACTAACATTGCCTACTTTCCATGGTAAAGCAGATCCGGAAGCTTATTTTGATTGGGTTCGAGAGCTTGAACACTTCTTTGAAGGTAATAGCTATCCCGAACATAAGAGGTATCGTCTAGCCTTCATGCACCTCAAGGATTATGCAAGTTTGTGGTGGGATAAGGTAATGAGATCTAGACGTGAAGATGACGAACCACCTATTCAAACTTGGAAGCAAATGAAAGTGCTTATGAGGAAGAAGTATGTTCCATCACATTATAGCCGAGAGCTCAACAGAAAATTGCACTCCCTTGTGCAAGGAAACAAAACCGTGGAGGAATACTACCATGAGATGGAAGCTCTCATGATCAAGGCCAATGTTCGTGAAGATCCCGATTCAACAATTGAAAGATTTCTTAGGGGTATGAATTCTGAATTGTCTTATCATGTTGATTTACAATCTTATGTTGATATTAATGAGCTTGTTCATAAAGCTATTAAGATTGAAAGGCACATGAAAGGTAAGAACAGGTTCACACAACAGAATCCACCATGGCAAAGGGATTTGAAACCTAAATCAGCCCCTTTCACTCCACCAACAAAACTGAGGCAATTTACCTCAAACCAGCCATCTAGTGCGCCCCCTTATGTCCCAAAATCAGTCCCTAAAGCTGTTGATCCAGCCCCTAAATCGGCATCAACTCCACCCCAAAGATTGAGGGATATTAGATGCTTTAAATGTCAAGGCTATGGTCACTTGCAAGCCAATTGTCCTACTGCCCGGATCATGATTACTTTAGATACTGGAGAAGTGGTAAGTGATGATGATTGTGCCGACATGCCACCTCTTGAAGAAAAGTACCAAGATGATCAAAGTGATGAGGGTGAAAGCTTGATGAGCCGACCTACTCAGTTGGTAATTTTTCTCTAGTTTCTCGCCGTGTTCTTAATGTTCAACCTTTGGAAGATAATGATTTGATGCAACGTGATAACATATTTCACACACGCTGTTTAGTGCAAAACATGGTTTGTAGTGTGATTATTGATAGTGGTAGTTGCACAAACGTGGCGAGCACCTTACTTGTTAACAAACTGAATTTGAATTGCATGAAACATCCAAAACCATATAGGCTTCAATGGTTAAATAATTCAGTTGAAACTCGTGTCACTAAACAAGTAAAGTTTTCTTTCACCATTGGTAAATATGTTGATACTGTTTTATGTGATGTTGTTCCAATGGAGGCTAGTCATATTTTACTTGGTAGACCTTGGCAATTTGATTGTGATGTGCTTTATCATGCCAAGAAATTTTTTTACAGTTTTGTGCATAATGGTAAAAAGTATAGTCTTCATGCTTTAACTCCTGCTCAAGTTTTTGAAGATCAAACTCGAATTGCACAAGCTTGTAAAGATATAAATGAAGCTAAGAAGAAGAAGGAACTAGAAAAACAACAAAACGAAAAATCTAATTTAGGCCGAGAGGTAGTTAATAAGAAATCTTGTTGTTTTGCTTCTTCTAATGAGATTAAGAGAGCATTGATTAATAGGCAGTCCTTATACTTAATGTTTAGCAAGGAACTTATACTTGTTGTTGACAGTGATAACCTTGTTTCTTTGCCTAGTGCTGTTTACTCTCTCTTGCAGGTTTTTGGAATTCCTAAATGCCTAATGGCATTGAAACCACTTCATTATCAAATGAAAGGAATCCAATCTGCCTTAACTTGTTTTTCACAAGGTAAGCAAGGTAAGTTGAGTGCTTATAATTTCGATCATTACAAAACCCTTGTGAACACTAAACAAAGTGTTAAATCTATTGATTATCCTAACTGGAATACACTTTATTTTGATGATTTGATTCGTAACTTTTGATAGGAATCCGTACAAGCAATCTACTCCAAATCCTAATGGGAATAGGATTACCAAGCCAAATCCTAATAGGAATAGGATTTCCAAGACAAATCCTAATGGGATTAGGATTTCCAAGCTCAATCCTAATAGGATTAGGATTCATCAATCCTCATCTTGTCCGAGTTCCATAAGAGTTCCATAAAGGCAAATCCGAATGAGACTAGGATTCACAATCCAAGTGGGATTAGGATTCACTAATCCATGGACATTATTTATTGAAGACCAAGATGGCGTGCTTGGGCTTTTGCCAAATTGGATCGCGCCTTTTCTTAAGTAGTTAGAATTAATTAATGTTTTAATAATTAAGTCCAAAACATTTTAATTGGGCTTATTATTAGTATATTTTCGTTTTTTAATTTTATTAATTACATGGCCCAAGTTATCTTGCATGATAATGGCATGTAATGGGCTTTAATTTGTTAGGAAAGTAATTCCCTAAATTTTAGGAGCTTGTCCTTGTCTTCTAGAAGGGCAAAACGTTTTTAGCTTCCTTTTTCCATAAAGGATTAGTTTGTTAGTTGGTTAGTTTAGAAGTCAAGTTGTAATTTACAACTTCTAGGGTTTTATTTCCTTTTCCAATTTGTATGGCCAAAACTCATCCCCTATAAAAAGGAGATGCATGTAACGTTTTTACAGAATAAGTTGGTGAATAAAATTGAGTTTTTAGCTTTGCTAAAATTCGTGAATTAACTCCTTGAGTTGTTCAAAGCCTTGAAGAGTTATTTAACTGTTCATTGTAGTTAATCCCCTTTAGCGTGACCTATAGGAGATTACACCAATTGTTCTTTATTTAAAGAGCAGGCCTAATTAACTTGTTTAACTGATTGAATTTTCATAGGTTAAATTAAGTTCATTAGTAATAAAACGTGAAGATTTGATTTACTCAATTCCTAGCGTTTTTCCTTTGATTTCGTTCCATCCAATTTTGTGTTCTTGTTGTGGATTATCTTGGTAAGAGCAACACGGTCCTATAGCTTGTGTGGGAGATTCGAATTTGGTCCAGGAGTTGGAGCCTCGGCCATACAACATTCGCATCAACTTTGCTCTTACTGTTTTCAATTCATTCCAAAATAAAAAGTATCCACTTCGACAATGTAATCTGATTGTTCAACACTTGTTTGGTAAGTTATCTCAATTTCGAATTTCTTTTCAATTCCCGAAGGTACAATATTCTGTTCTTATTCTTTGGAATGGTAAGTTCTTAATCTTTGATAACTTCAACATGCTTGTAAAGAATGTACAACTTAGTTTTTGTGATTTACATTTAATCCGGGATGTCTATATATATACTTGCTTTGCAAATTCTTATGAATCCTTGGATAATATTTTTAATTGCATTAATATATGTTTACTTTCTTTTCATTCTTTACATGTTAACATC
This sequence comes from Ophiorrhiza pumila, assembly GCA_016586305.1. Taxonomy (NCBI): domain Eukaryota; kingdom Viridiplantae; phylum Streptophyta; class Magnoliopsida; order Gentianales; family Rubiaceae; genus Ophiorrhiza; species Ophiorrhiza pumila. Next base: position 19,414,704 of record BLIW01000010.1, read on the forward strand.
ATTGATTTTCATGTTATTATTAGTGTGTCCAAGCATGATGTTAATAAATTTCTCTTGAATACTTTCTTGTTGTTCAAAACATTATGTTCATCTTTATTTGAAGTATTCTTTTTAAAGTTGTTTAATATTGCATATCATCATAAGTTTTCTGATTTGCATTTATTAAATGATGTTTATATGCATAATTATTTTGAGTTTTCTTTAACTTACACATTTATTTTCTTATTGCAGGATTTGTTTTACTTGGCTCGAGTTTGTAATGAGTTCTTCTTATTGGTGTTTGATCCAGGAGCTCAATTTCCAGATTCGAGGACGAATCCTTTCGAGGAGAGAGGGAATGATAGGAATCCGTACAAGCAATCTACTCCAAATCCTAATGGGAATAGGATTACCAAGCCAAATCCTAATAGGAATAGGATTTCCAAGACAAATCCTAATGGGATTAGGATTTCCAAGCTCAATCCTAATAGGATTAGGATTCATCAATCCTCATCTTGTCCGAGTTCCATAAGAGTTCCATAAAGGCAAATCCGAATGAGACTAGGATTCACAATCCAAGTGGGATTAGGATTCACTAATCCATGGACATTATTTATTGAAGACCAAGATGGCGTGCTTGGGCTTTTGCCAAATTGGATCGCGCCTTTTCTTAAGTAGTTAGAATTAATTAATGTTTTAATAATTAAGTCCAAAACATTTTAATTGGGCTTATTATTAGTATATTTTCGTTTTTTAATTTTATTAATTACATGGCCCAAGTTATCTTGCATGATAATGGCATGTAATGGGCTTTAATTTGTTAGGAAAGTAATTCCCTAAATTTTAGGAGCTTGTCCTTGTCTTCTAGAAGGGCAAAACGTTTTTAGCTTCCTTTTTCCATAAAGGATTAGTTTGTTAGTTGGTTAGTTTAGAAGTCAAGTTGTAATTTACAACTTCTAGGGTTTTATTTCCTTTTCCAATTTGTATGGCCAAAACTCATCCCCTATAAAAAGGAGATGCATGTAACGTTTTTACAGAATAAGTTGGTGAATAAAATTGAGTTTTAGCTTTGGCTAAATTCGTGAATTAACTCCTTGAGTTGTTTCAAAGCCTTGAAGAGTTATTTAACTGTTCATTGTAGTTAATCCCCTTTAGCGTGACCTATAGGAGATTACACCAATTGTTCTTTATTTAAAGAGCAGGCCTAATTAACTTGTTTAACTGATTGAATTTTCATAGGTTAAATTAAGTTCATTAGTAATAAAACGTGAAGATTTGATTTACTCAATTCCTAGCGTTTTTGCCTCTTGAGTTTCGTTCCATCCAATTTTGTGTTCTTGTTGTGGATTATACTTGGTAAGAGCCAACACGGTCCTATAGCTTGTGTGGGAGATCGAATTTGGTCCACGGAGTTGGAGTCCTTCGGCCATACAACATTCGCATCAACTTTGCTCTTCTGTTGTTCGAATTCATTCCCAAAAATAAAAAGTATGCCACTTCGACAAGTGCAATCTGATTGTTCAACACTTTGTTTGGTAAGTTCTCTCAATTTCGGAATTTCTTTCAATTCCGAAGGTACAATATCTGTTCTTATTCTTTGGAATGGTAAGATTCTTAATCTCTTGATAACTTCAACAATGCTTGTAAAGAAATGTACAACTTAGTTTTTGTGATTGTACATTTAATCCGGGATGTCTCACTAATATATACTTGCTTTGCAAATTTTATGAATCCTTGGATAATAGTTTTAATTGCATTAATATATGTTTACTTTCTTTCATTCTTTACATGTTAACATCATTGATTTTCATGTTATTATTAGTGTGTCCAAGCATGATGTTAATAAATTTCTCTTTGAATACTTTCTTGTTGTCAAAACATTATGTTCCATCTTTATTTTGAAGTATCTCTTTTTAAAGTTGTTAATATTGCATATCATCATAAGTTTTCTGATTTGCATTTATAAATGATGTTTATATGCATAATTATTTTGAGTTTTCTTTAACTTACACATTTATTTTTCTGATTGCAAGATTTGTTTTTACTTGGCTCGAGTTTGTAATGAGTTCTTCTTATTGGTGTTTGATCCAGGAGCTCAATTTCAGATTCGAGGACGAATCCTTTCGAGGGAGGGAGGGAATGATAGGAATCCGTACAAGCAATCTACTCCAAATCCTAAGGGAATAGGATTACCAAGCCAAATCCTAATAGAATTAGGATTTAAAACTATGATAGGAATGAGCCCGAGTCCACATTGCCAAATCCAGCTTCCCATGATCCATTAACAAATCTTGGTGGCTCCAATGGACAAGATCAAGGAGCAAGAGGATGAAGGAAGCCTTACACAGCATTGTTATCAACACATGTGAGGCAATGGACATTGTCCAAGTAGTTCGATGCATCCATCTCAAGATGAAGTGCTTTGGAATATTTCTTCAATCACAATTTCATGATCCCACCTTGAAGAAAATCAAGAAGGCCGAGAAGACCAAGCTTTGGCGTGTTGGGCTTTCATTATGTGTTCACGCCAATTTTTAATGTTTTAGGATTTTATTATGTAATTAATTTGGTCCATTAACATTAAGTTTGGGCTTCATTTAATTCGGTTTTTAATAAAGATTACTTGGCCCAATTATCTTGCATGATAATGGCAAGTAAAAGTTTAGAAACTTAAGAAGTTAAATTGAGTTTTGATTCTTCATAGTTTAGGAAACAAAAGGAAGCCAATTGTGTTTGGCCACTTTTAGAAAGAAAACATGAGACACAAATCCTTTTTGGAAAAGGATTAGCTTATGTGTGTACAAAATTCTTTTTGGAAAAGGATTAGTTTGTTAGTTGTTAGTTTCCAATTCCAATTTGGAAAGTTAGTTAGCTTAGAAGTCAAGTTGTAATTTACAACTTCTAGGGTTTTTGTTTCCTTTCTGGTTTAGCATGGCCGAACCTACTCCCTATAAAAGGGAAAGCATTGTAACGTTTTTCATATGTTGAATTGAAAGAATTTTGGCTTTGCTAAATTAAATTTGACATCATCAACGTGAGTTATTCTTGAGTAATGCATAAGACCCGCCAAACCTTAAGTGAGGAACTTTAGGTGAAGCTTACAAGTTCTAGATTTATAGAACCGGCCAAACTTGATAGGTTTAAACTTTTGATTTACATTAGTTGAACTGATTCAATTTGTGTTAACGTTGGGGTTAGGTTAACTTTAATCTTGCCTTTGCGTTTCATATTTTCTTTTCCGCATTATATCTTGTTGATTCTTGAATTGAGTTTTTGGTGCACAACGGTCCGAACTTGTGGAAAATTTGTGTGGATTGGACTTTATCCTACTCCATTCGTATCAAAAGCTCACTTAAAGTTCAGCCTTTCTATTATTTCCATGAAAGAAATCAAGCCCAAAAGATCAATAAAAGTCGTCCAAAGGCAGCCTCAAAGTCTCAGCCAAAATCTGTCAAAAAGGGTCCAAATACATTGAATCTTCTCCAAGTCTTCCAAGGTGTTAAATGAAGAAGTTTGAAGGTTTTTCTACATATTAATTTCGTTCAAGGTCTGCTTAATTGGTCAAAGAAGTCTTTAAATGAAGTACAATGCATAAAGACAAGTCTTGAAGCTTCTAAGTGGAGAAATGACAAATCTGCCATTGATGACGTCGTGGATGACCTATTCTTTGATGAAGAAATGACAAGACTGTCCTTGTGACATCATCCATGACATATGCTCTAGAATTCAAGGAGTCTTAATAAGTAGAATGATTTATCTTTGATAGCTTATTAGATAAGTAGTTTAGCCTATTTTGATAAGTACTTGTTCTTATAATTATGCCTATAAGTAGGCCACTTATGTAAGCTTTAAAGCCAAGATTGAGATAAATGAAAATTGAGAGTTTTTCAACTCTTAGTTCTTTGATGAACTTATAGAACTTATCAAGTTTTTCAACTTGTGGCGTTCAACACTTATCAATCAACTCTTGGAGTGTTGATTGTGGCGTGAATATACCAATGTTCCTAGCTCTAGTAAGTTAGTGGGTCGCGGTTACACCATCCCAGCAACCCTTAGAACGATCGGGCAAACAGTGTTCTAGCCTAACCTTCTTGGCGAGATCATATCATTTGGTATCAGAGCCAGTTCTACCGGTTGCATATCCTTTTTTTTATCTTTTGATTTATCCTTTCTTATTCTTGATTCCTCGAAGTCCAAGAATCACGTATTGGTAACGGGTCTTGTCACAGGTTTGGCAAGGTTCTTATCAGTGACTATTGGTATTCCAAGTAGTCGGCTTCTCATCTACATTCTTTTTGTTGGGTTTCTTGAAATTCAAGAGTCACATATTGATAGCGGGTCTTGTCACAGGTTCGGCAAGGTTCTTATCAGTGGGTTTTGGGGTTTAAGGATTCAATACTTTATTTTATTCCTTTGAATTATTCCAAAAAAAAAAAAGAAATTCGTCCAAAAGAAAAAAAAGGGCGCAAAAAAAAGAGAAAAACAAAAGATACAAAAAAAAAACGAAAAATCAAGTTTCATCTCTTTGTACTAACTTGTTTGCATTTGATCCAGGAAGCAAGTTTGGAAACCAAGTCTTTAAAATTTCCTTGGTTTGAATTATTCTCTATCTCTAAATTTTGTGTTAACAGGGTTGTTTGATAAGTTTGAATTCCTCAAGGCCACAAGTAAAGCTTGATGATTGTTTCATTAGTTTGATGATGTGAATGGTTGATCGAGGCTCTAGCTCCTGGACCAAATTCGATCTCCACAATGTAGGACCGTGCTGCACAAAGGTTATTCCAAGACACACAAATAACAAGAACTCGAGTGGATGAAGATTCAAGGGGAAAACGCCAAGAATGAGTAAATCAAACCCCGCGTTTTTAATACAAACGAACTCAATTTAACTTATGAAAATTCAATTAGTTAAACAAGTTAATTTGGCCTGCTCTTTAAATAAAGAACAATGGTGAAGTCACCTATAGGTCACGCTAAAGGTAATCTTCTACAATGGACAATTAAATAATTCTCCAAGGCTTTGGATAACTCAAAGAGTTAATCTCAATTTTTAGCAAGCTAAAAACTTTCTTTCATTCATCAACTTCATGTGTTAAAAACGTTACAAGCTTCTCTTTAAATAGAGATGAGTTTCGGCCATGCTTAATGAATAAAGGAAATAAAACCCTAGTAGTTGTAAAATACAACTTGACTTCTAAACTAACTAACTTTCCAAATTGGAATAGGAAACTAACAACTAACAAACTAATCCTTTTCCAAAAAGGATTAAGGAAAATGTTTCAAAGGTGGCCAAATCTAATTTGACTTCCTTTGTTTCCTAAACTTTTACTTGCCATTATCATGCAAGATAATTGGGCCAAGTAATTTATTAAACTACCAATTAATTAAAGCCCACATTAAGTGTTTTGGACTTAATTAATTAACAACAAAATAAAACCCTAAATTACTTAAATGGCGTATATCAAACCCAAATTCACGCCTTTTCATGGACTTGAACTCTCGACCTTTGCAAGCTTCTTCAAGGTGGAATTTCCTTAAGCTCCAATGTAGAACTTTGAGGAACATCTTCATGAATTGTGATTGAAGAAACATGCCAAAGAACTCCATGATGAGATGATGGAGAAGTCTCGGCCTCCAAGTCTTCAAAGTGTGATGACAACAAAGTATGCAAAGCTTCTTTCATCCTTTTGCTCCTTGATCTCGTCATTGGTCCATCAAGATTCTTCAAGGGATCATGGAAACTCGGCTTTGGCACCAAGGATGTGGATGGATTGCTATCATTCCCTCCCTCCTCGAAAAGATTCGTCCTCGAATCACCTACATCAAACAAAGATAAATCAGAAACATTGAATGTAGATGAAACATTGCCCATACTCACTTGGAAGCTCGATTTTGTAAGCATTATCTCCAATCCTTTCCAAAATACGAAAAGGACCATCTCCTCTTGGATGAAGTATAGATTTCCTCTTTTCAGGAAACCTTTCCTTCCTCAAGTGAATCCAAACCAAATCACCAGGTTCGAAAATCATTCTCTTTCTTCCTTTATTGGCTTGCTGTGCATATTGTTCATTACGCCTTTCAATGGTATTTCGAACCCTTTCATGTAACACCTTAATAAATTCAGCTTTTTTTTTTCCTTCAATATTAACAAACTCATTAATAGGCAAAGGCAAAATATCAAGTGGAGTCAAAGGATTGAAACCATATACTATCTCAAATGGTGAACAAGATGTCGAACTATGAAAAGTTCTATTATATGCAAACTCAATATGTGGAAGACAACTTTCCCAATTCTTTAAGTTTCTTTGGATGATGGCTCGAAGTAAGGTAGATAAAGTGCGGTTAACTACTTCAGTTTGTCCATCAGTTTGTGGATGTGCAACAGTAGAAAACAACAATTTAGTGCCTAACTTATTCCATAAAGTATGCCAAAAGTGAGACAAGAACTTAACATCCCTATCACTAACAATACTTTGTGGAATGCCATGCAATCTAACAATTTCTTAAAGAACAAATCAGCAATATGTGTAGCATCATTAGTTTTGGAACATGCAATAAAATGTGCCATTTTACTAAAATGATCCACTACTACAAATATGCTATCTTTACCATTGCGCGATCTAGGCAATCCAAGAAAAAAGTTCATAGAATATCAACCCAAGGAATGACTAGGACAGACAAAGGTGTATACAATCCATGAGGCAAAATTTTCGATTTGGCTTGTTAACACCACATACATTCTATCACAACACTTTTCACATCTTTTAATCATGTTAGGCCAATTCCATATCAAAACCAGTAAGTGTTTTAAGCAATTCCAAAATGGCCCATTAACCCCCCCCATTGGGTTAACTTAACAAGTAAAATCACGCATGGAACAAGGGGGGTATGCACAAATTTTTCTTTCTAAACAAGAAACCATCATGCCAAAGTAGTAGTCACCATTCGGTTTTGAAACCACAATCACTAAAGGCGGAAGCAAAATCATGATCAATCTTTGTACAAATCTTTTATCATTCAAATCCAAGTAACTTAGCATGCATATAGGTGAACAATGAATAACGCCTAGAATAATGCATCAGCTACACATGTTTTCTTGACCAGATTTATACTTAATCACATATGGAAAAGTTTCAATAAATTCCTATACCATTTAGCATGCCTCTTATTCAACTTACCTTGAGTTTTCAAGAATTTGAGGCTTTCATGATCAGAATGAATTATAAACTCTTTAGGCCATAAGTAATGTTGCCAAACCTGTAATGACCTTACCAAAGCATACAACTCCTTGTCACAAGTTGCATACTTTAAAGCTGCCCCATTAAGCTTTTCACTAAAGTAAGCCACGGGTCTTGATTCCTGCATCAAAACAGCACCAATACCAATCTCAGAGGCATCACAGTGTATCTCAAAAGCTTTATGAAAATTAGGCAATGCAAGTAAAGGGGCGTGAGTCAACATATATTTTAGTTTAGTAAAGGCGGTTTCATGCTCATCTTTCAATTCAAAAGTAATGTTCTTTTTAACAAGTTCATTCAAAGGTGCAGCTATAGAAATAAAGTCTTTAACAAACCTTCTATAAAAACTTGCTAAGTCATGAAAACTCCTAACTTCACTAGCATTCTTAGGTCTCGGCCACTCCTCAATAGCCTTGACTTTTGACTCATCAACAGAAATACCATGAGAACTAACAACATAACCCAAAAAGACAATTGATTCCATGCAAAAAGAACACTTTTTGAGGTTAGCATACATTCGGTTCTCACGTAATATAACAAACACTTGTTTTAAATGTTCAACATGCTCATCAAGTGATTTACTATAAATAAGGATGTCATCAAAATAGACCACAACAAATTTACCAATGAAAGAACTAAACACGTGATTCATTAGCCTCATAAAAGTACTAGGTGCATTAGTTAGACCAAAAGGCATGACTAAACATTCATACAAACCATACTTTGTTTTAAAGGCTGTTTTCCATTCATCACCTTCTTTCATTCTAATTTGATAGTAGTCACTTTTTAAATCAATCTTGGTGAAAATACACGAACCATACAATTCATCAAGCATATCATCTAATCTAGGAATTGGATGACTATACTTAATGGTGATTTTGTTTATGGCGCGACAATCAACACAAATTCTCCAAGATTCATCCTTTTTAGGAACTAATATGACAGGAACAGCACAAGAACTTAGAGATTCACGCACAATACCTTTGTCAAGGATTTCATCCACTTGACGTTGAATCTCTTTTGTTTCCTCAGGATTGGCTCTATAAGCTGGACGATTTGGAATTTGTGCACCAGGAATGAAATCAATTTGATGTTCAATTCCTCTTAGAGGCGGCAATCCAATGGGTAAGTCCGTCGGAAACACATCTTTATATTCCTGCAAAAGAGAGTAAACAACACTAGGCAAAGAAGCAAGGTGATCACTATCAACAATAGTACAAAATCCTTGCGGATCATCAAATACAATGATTGCCTATCCTAGTATCGCTCTCTTAACATCACTCTTAGACGCAAAATAACAAGATTTAGAAGGAACACTATTTCAGCTATTACAAAATTTAGAATCAATGCTTCGGCCTACACTAGTTACATTCTTTTTATCTTCTTGTTCTTTCTTCTCCTTTGCTTCCATCTCACGGCAAGATTGTACAATCCTTGATTGATCTTCATGAGCTTGGCTTGGACTCAATGCCCTAAGGTTGTACTTTCGGCCATGATAATCAAAAGAATAATAATTCTTCTTTGCATGATATGTAACATCTCTATCAATTGCATGGACGACCAAGTAATATGTGACTAACTCCATTGGTACAACATCACACACAATTTCATCACATACTTTCCAATGGTGAAAGAAATTTAAACTTGTTTAGTCACTTACTCTCTGCAGTGTTATTAAGCCATTGAAGCTTATATGAATTTGGATGTTCATGGCAAGTCAAGTTTAGCTTCTTAACAAATAATGCACTTGCCTACATTTGTACAACTACCACTATCAACAATCACACTACAAATCTTACCCTTGAACCATGCATTGAGCATGAAATATGTTTTCTCTTTAAGACATCATCTCAATTAGTGGTCTGTTCCACTCCAAGTTTGCGGCGGAGTATACTGAAGAGAATTCACCAACATCATATGTAGTAAGATCTTCACTATCTTCATCACTTTGTACTTCTCTTCAAGTGGTGGCATGTCGGCACAGTTCTTCCATCACTTTCAACCTCTCCATTATTCACGAATTATCATCAATTTTCTGGTATGGGCAGTCACTTTGATAATGGCCATAACCTTGACACTTATAACATCTTAATGTCCCTCAATCTCTCATTCAGTTTGGGAGTTGTTTTTGGCTGAAGATTCAGCAAGTTGGCGGACTGTGTTGGGAGCATTCTTTGAAGTGTTTTGGCTGATTTTTGGGTGAAGACTTTTGGCTTTTGTGGAGGGGTGAATTCGGTTTTTGATCTCTCCTCCAAGGCGGCATATGGTTGTTGGAAATTTTCGCCCTTTACCCTTCATATGCTTCTCAATTTTGATAGCTTTGTGAACAAGTTCATTAATATCAATGTAACTTTGAAGATCAACTTGATAAGCCAATTCGGAATTCATAACCTCTAAGGAATCTCTCAATGGTTGTGTCGGGGTCTTCATGAATATTGGCTTTTTATCATCAAAGCTTCCATCTCATGGTATAATCTTCAACTTAGTTCGGGCTACCTTGCACCAGGGTATGTAACTTTCAGTTGAGCTCTCTATTATGATGTGAGGGAACATACTTCTTCCTCATGATTGCCTTCATTTGAAATCCAAGTCTTAACTGGCCTTTCACCATCTTGTCTTCTAGCTCGAACAACGTGATCCCACCGCAAAGACTAGCATAATCTTTAAGGTGCATAAAGCAATTCGGTAATTGCTTTTTCTCGGGACATCACTTCCCTTCAAAGAAGTGTTTCTAAATCTCGAACCAATCAAGAAAGCTTCGGGATCTCGATTTGCCAGTGAAGGTAGAGATGGTGAGTTTAACAGACTCGATGGACAACTTTAGACTATCTTCACCTTTGAAGAGCTCGGTGCTACTCCTCCTCTTTTTCCCTCATCATTTTCCATCATCGGATTTCATCATGATCTTCAAACTTAAGCTTTCTTGAGGCGGGAGCTTTTTGTAAGATGATCCAAAATTATCAAGACGAAGATTGATCTTTTTGAAGCACTTGAATAGGAACCTCATTGGCGAACTTTTTGTTTCGGCCTCGGTGAGTGTGGTTTAACCACTTTTTGTTCCTCCATTGTCCCTGCAAATTAGTAAAGAAAACACAAGAATATATGTATAATATACCGATCTTCGGGTTCTCACGTATTGGTGGTAGGTAGGTATCTCCACTCTATTTAGGTAGTGTTCTCTCTTGTTTATCCTAGCTAAAACTCTCAATTAATGAATGTGTTGGGATGATTAAGACTCACCAAGTTCAATTACTTAAATAGCAAAATCTCAATCAACAAGTTCCACACAAAACTTTCACAAGAAAAATCAAGGGAGTTAACAAAGAAATCACGTCTAAGAAGTTTAGAACACGTGTGGGTTACAAACTGATTTACCACCAGAAACTATAAAATTTAGAAACTAGACTCAAAGATGAAGAGAATGGCTTTTGAATCACTTAATTCCGATTTGTATTGAGAAAGCTATGGTACTTTTAATCCAAGGTGGTTTTCAAGTAACAAACTCAAGAACAAATGTGTTCTTCAACTAAAATTAAATAATTAAAAGAAAAATAAATAACAGAAATAAATAATGCAAAGTCCGAATTAATATTTTTCTGTTCTTTTTTTTTTTGAATTGACCGTTTTTTTTTATACCGTCTCTCTTTTTTTTTTGTTCGGACAACTACAAGACAAAAGCAAACTTTTAAGGTTTTGAACACAAACCTTGGACAAACAAAAACTATTAGGTTCGGACAAGAACCTTAAACAATGCGAACTTTAAGGTTTTCAGACAAGAACCTAGTACAAAGTACTTAGGTTTAATGTTTGAAGACAACAACCTAGGATTTAAGGTTTATAATGTTTTGTCTTCTTGTCTTAACCTTAACAACCTTAAAATTATCAAACTTTAATATCTCACCAAGGAAAAGGAATTTGTATGTGCCACTTTCACAAAATATTCAAGATTTTCAACAAGGATCAAGAATATGGCTCAAGATTCAAATTTGGACAACTTTGGATTTTCAAGAAAATCAAGAAGTTCAAGAAAGTGTTCAAGAACTTGTCGTTTTGAGATGGTGAAAAAGTTTGATCAAAACTCAAGATATGGTAGTCAAGATAAAGAATCTAACATAAAAGAAAGAAAGCAATTCGGATCAAAATCAAGAAACTTATGAATTTTGGACCGAGAAACCCTAGTTTTTGAAACCCTAGTTTTTAGACACTAAACCCTAGCAATGTTTTGACGTGAAATCAGCAAAGAAAACTTCAAGAATTCCACACTATGATGATGAACAAGACAATGCAGAATATTGACACGAAAACAGCAAGAAACGCAACACAAAAACAGCAAGAAACAACACACAAATCGCAAAGACGCTAAACAAGGATTTGGGCAGATTTTGGGCAGATTTCGGGCAGAATTTCAAGTCAATGTTGCATGCGATTTTTGACAGATTTTGGGACTGAATTAAACACGAATTTAGACAGCAAATAAGACACTAAAACTGCAGCAAAGAGGACGCAAAAGACTCAGCAGAATGGACATTAAAAAAGGGCAGAAAAGACGCACAAAACAGAAATTTTGCGGAAGAGAAATAAAACGGATTAACCTAAAATTTTTGGGCAACAACTTGTCTTTGATACCAATTGATGCGAATGGTTGATCGAGGCTCTAGCTCCTGGACCAAATTCGATCTCCACAATGTAGGACCGTGCTGCACAAAGGTTATTCCAAGACACACAAACAACAAGAACTCGGGTGGATGAAGATTTAAGGGGAAAAACGCCAAGAATGAGTAAGTCAAACCCCACGTTTTTAATACAAACGAACTCAATTTAACTTATGAAAATTCAATTAGTTAAACAAGTTAATTTGGCCTGCTCTTTAAATAAAGAACAATGGTGAAGTCACCTATAGGTCACGCTAAAGGTAATCTTCTACAATGGACAATTAAATAATTCTCCAAGACTTTGGATAACTCAAAGAGTTAATCTCAATTTTTAGCAAGCTAAAAACTTTCTTTCATTCATCAACTTCATGTGTTAAAAACGTTACAAGCTTCTCTTTAAATAGAGATGAGTTTCGGCCATGCTTAATGAATAAAGGAAATAAAACCCTAGTAGTTGTAAAATACAACTTGACTTCTAAACTAACTAACTTTCCAAATTGGAATAGGAAACTAACAACTAACAAACTAATCCTTTTCCAAAAAGGATTAAGGAAAACGTTTCAAAGGTGGCCAAATCCAATTTGACTTCCTTTGTTTCCTAAACTTTTACTTGCCATTATCATGCAAGATAATTGGGCCAAGTAATTTATTAAACTACCAATTAATTAAAGCCCACATTAAGTGTTTTGGACTTAGTTAATTAACAACAAAATAAAACCCTAAATTACTTAAATGGCGTGATCCATATCAAGCCCAAATTCACGCATCTTCATGGACTTGAACTCTCGGCCTTTGCAAGCTTCTTCAAGGTGGAATTTCCTTAAGCTCCAATGTAGAACTTTGAGGAACATCTTCATGAATTGTGATTGAAGAAACATGCCAAAGAACTCCATGATGAGATGATGGAGAAGTCTCGGCCTCCAAGTCTTCAAAGTGTGATGACAACAAAGTGTGCAAAGCTTCTTTCATCCTTTTGCTCCTTGATCTTGTCATTGGTCCATCAAGATTCTTCAAGGGATCATGGAAACTCAGCTTTGGCACCAAGGATGTGGATGGATTACTATCATTTGATAAGAACTTTGAGACGAAAAAGAGTGGTAAAAGGCAGTGTGGTGAGACTAGTAGAGGGAAAAAGCCTATCTTTGTGATACACGAGGGAAGAGTGACCTCTATTGAGAGAAAATACGCGAGGGAGTGAGTGAGGAACTAACTTTGTTTTGTGCAGATTTAAAGATGTCTCAAGATCAAGAACACGAAGGAGTTTTTCAACAACCGAATCTTCAAATCCAAGCCATGATGGATGAAATGAGGCGATTAATGAGAAATGAATTTGACCAGGTCCATGAAAGATTAGATCGAGTGGAAGGCTCACAAAAGTTTCAGTCTCATCAAGATAAAGACGACGTTGATGATGATGACAGAAGAAGTGAATCAAGGGGTTCTGAAAATGATAGGAGACCAGCGTGGAGAAGGCCACGAGAGGACAATAATTTGAGTTCCATAAAGATGAAAATCCCATCTTTCCAAGGGAAGTCAGATCCGGAGGCGTACATCGAATGGGAGAAAAAAATGGAATTCATCTATGATTGTCATGAGTACTCCGATCTCAAAAAGGTAAAACTCGCTGTCACTGAGTTTTCTGATTATGCACTAACATGGTGGGATCAACTTGTGGTGAGTAGGCGAAGATCTGGAGATAGACCTATTCAAACTTGGGAGGAAATGAAAACCACCATGAGAAAGAGGTTCGTACCAAGCCACTATTATCGAGAGCTTCATAATAAGCTTCAAAGCCTTCGGCAAGGTAGCAAATGCGTAGATGACTGCTTCAAGGAGATGGAGGTCGCTATGATCCGGGCAAATATTGAGGAGGACAGGGAAGCCACCATGGCCAGATTCTTGCATGGCTTGAACTATGATATTAGAGATTGTGTTGAGATGTACCATTATGTTGAACTTGAAGAAATGGTGCATATGGCAGTGAAGATTGAACAACTCAAAAGGGGGGAGGCTCTCGAGCAAGTCCTTGGAAGGCAAGCACGTCAGAAAAGATGGAGAAACCACCTTCTTTCTCTACATCTAAGCCACCCAAATCTAGACCTAAGCTTGACAATGTTCCAAAGGGTAATACTGATTCTTCTACTCCTAAGAATCGTGATATTAAATGTTTTAAGTGTCAAGGAAGGGGACATATTGCAAGTCAATGTCCAAATAAGCTTGCAATGGTGGTTCGAGATGATGGTTAGATCGAGACGGATGAAGATGCTAAATCTCTTCCATCCTTGGAGGGTTCTGATGATGATGAAGAGTTGGCTGTTCAAGGGGAATTGTTGGTTGCAAGGCGAGCCCTTAGTGCACAACACAAAGAAGATGACAATGCCCAACGAGAGAACATCTTTCACACTCGGTGTTTTGTGAATGTAAAGGTATGTGGTGTCATTATTGATGGTGGGAGTTGTGCTAATGTTGCTAGTGCTTCTATGGTTGAAAAGATAGGGTTGCCATCCAAGGCCATACAAACTTCAATGGCTTAATGACAGTGGCGAGATTCGTGTTGCCAAGCAAGTCATGGTGCCTTTTCACATCGGCAAGTATGAGGATGAAGTTCTATGTGATGTTGTGCCCATGCAAGCAAGTCACTTGTTGTTGGGAAGACCTTGGCAGTTCGATCGACAAGTAAAGTATGATGGCTTTACTAACAAGTATTCCTTTATGTATAAAGCTAAAACTGTAACTCTTGTTCCTATGTTGCCTAGTCAGATTTATGCAGATCAAGTAAAGATGCAAGAAGATGCAAAAAAAATGAGAGAGCAAAAGAGTGAAAGTGAAAAGGAAGAAGTTGAGAGGGAAAAATAGGGCGAGTTGAGAAAGAACAAAAAAGAGAGAAAAGAAACACTTGTTGTGAGTGAAAAAGATGAAAAAATTTGTGTGTTTGCAAAAAAAAGTGAGATCAAAGAGGCTTTAAATTCTGAAATGCCTTTTGTGCTTCTTTTGTTCAAAGAAGCCCATTTATCCACTAATGATTTGGCCGGTACGCTACCGAGCAGTCTTATTTCTCTCTTTCAGGAATTTGAAGACATATTCCCAGAAGAAGTACCCGAAGGATTGCCACCCATTCGAGGGATTGAACACCAGATTGACTTTGCTCCAGGGGCGTCAATTCCAAACAAGCCAGCCTATAGGACTAGTCCCGAGGAAGCCAAAGAGTAGCAAAAGCAAGTTGAAGAGTTGCTTGGCAAGGGATGGATTCGAGAAAGCATGAGTCCTTGTGTTGTGCCTGTTTTGTTGGTTCCGAAGAAGGATAGATCTTGGAGGATGTGTATTGATTGTCGCGCCATCAACAACATAATGGTAAAGTATCGTCATCCCATTCCACAATTGGATGATTTACTTGATGAACTCTTTGGGGCAATCATCTTCTCTAAAATAGATCTGAAAAGTGGATATCACCAAATTCGCATGAAAGAGGGTGATTGGTGGAAAACTGCTTTCAAAACAAAGCATGGATTGTATGAGTGGTTAGTAATGCCTTTTGGCCTAACTAATGCTCCAAGTACGTTCATGAGACTTATGCATCATGTTTTGAGGGAGTTTATTGGGAAATTTGTGGTTGTTTACTTTGATGATATTCTTATTTATTCCAAAAATTTGAATGATCATCTTGAACATCTAACGTGTGTTTTGAGTGTTCTCGGGAAGGAAAAGCTTTATGCAAATTTAAAGAAGTGCACCTTTTGTTCCAATAGCATAGTTTTCCTTGGCTATGTTGTAAGTGCACAAGGAATTTCCGTTGACATGGAAAAGGTAAAAGCCATCCAAGATTGGCCTACACCTAGGAGTGTAAGTGAAGTAAGGAGTTTTCATGGTCTTGCAAGTTTCTATCGTAGGTTTGTGAAGAATTTTAGCACCTTGGCAGCACCACTCACTGAGGTGATTAAAAAGAGTGTAGGTTTCAAATGGGGTGAAGAACAAGAGCAATCTTTTGACAAATTAAAATTTGAACTAACTCATGCTCCTTTGCTATCTTTGCCTAACTTTGACAAAACTTTTGAGATTGAGTGTGATGCTTCAGGTGTTGTGGAATTGGTGCAGTTTTGATGCAGGATGGAAAGCCCTTAGCATACTTTAGTGAGAAGTTGAATGGGTGATACGAACCTAGAAAGCCTATTATTTGGGTGGTCAATAAGCAAGTGGTTCGTGATATTCATTCCATTAATTTGTGATGAATCATATAGTTGGAGGCCTGGAATAAAGTCAAAATCACAGTTCCTAAAGGTTTCATTGAGGTTTGTTGCTTCACGACATTTAAGGTGTTGCCACCATGGAAAATACATTGTTAAGGACTTATGCCACAGTTCGGTGTAATTGGCATATCTCTCTCATATGATCTCCGATTATGCTGATTCAAGAGGCCCTAGAACGATACGAGACAGAGCTACAACTTTTATGTTTTAAGTTTTATGAGATTCTGCCGTTATCATCGTTAAACATGCCTATCAAGATGAGTGACGCGATTCTGGCAGATTTCCGTAGCGAATTTCATGGACTACATTGAAGACCAAGATGGCGTGCTTGGGTTTTGCCATTTATGGATCACGCCATTACCTTTTTAATTCATAGGATTTAAGTGTTTTAATTAATTAAGTCCGAACTCTTAAATGGGCTTTAATTAATTCGTGTTTTAAATAAGTTAATTACTTGGCCCAATTATCTTGCATGATATTGGCAAGTAATGGATTTAGGAAACTAAATTCGTTTAGGGAAGTAATCTCCTACTTTTTAGGAGATGTAATTCTTTTACGAAAGTAAGTTAGTTATTAGTTTCCTACTCCAATTTGGAAAGTTTCCTAAAGTTGGAGTTGGTTAGGGAAGTCCAATCCAATTCGGAATTGACTTCTTGTTAGGGTTTGTTTTAGTTTCCTTTTGGCCTAATTATTTCCTATAAAAGGAGGGCCATTGTAAAAACGTTTTTTAGAGAGAATTTTCGAATTTTAGCTTGCTGAAATTGTGTTTAACACTTTGTGTTGACAAAGCCTTGAATTGCTATTTTGCTATTCATTGTAGAAAGCTTGCCTTTAGCGTGACCTTTAGGTGACTTTCATCAAGTTCTTTATTTAAAGAACAAGCCAAAATAACTAGTTTAGCTCATGAATTTTCATGTGTTGAATCAAGTTCTTTTGTATTAAAACATGGGGTTTGACTTTCTTCAACACTTGGCGTTTTTCCTTTGAATTCCTTCCGCCCAAAATTCTATTTTGTTGTCTTTGTACTAACGTTTTGTGCAGCAACGATCCGAAGGTTGTGGATTTCGTGTGGTCAAGGACATCCATCCAAGGCCATTCGTATCAATGGGGCCACTTTGAATTACCCTACATACGACAAAGAATTGTATACCTTGGTACGAGCATTGAAAACGTGGCAGCACTACTTGTGGGCAAAAGAGTTTGTGATACACACTGATCATGAGTCCTTGAAGTTCTTAAGAGGACAACACAAGTTGAACAAAAGACATGCTAGGTGGATGGAGTTCATTGAGACATTTCCTTACGTCATTCGGTACAAAAAAGGTAAGGAAAATGTCGTGGCAGATGCACTTTCAGGGAGATACTCTCTTCTCTCT
This sequence comes from Ophiorrhiza pumila, assembly GCA_016586305.1. Classification (NCBI taxonomy): domain Eukaryota; kingdom Viridiplantae; phylum Streptophyta; class Magnoliopsida; order Gentianales; family Rubiaceae; genus Ophiorrhiza; species Ophiorrhiza pumila. The sequence continues at coordinate 19,432,193 of BLIW01000010.1, forward strand.
TCTCTTGAATCTAAGTTGCTTGGTTTTGAACAACTTAAAGAGTTGTATGCTGATTATGTTGATTTTGGACAGATATTTCAAGCTTGCGAAAAGGGATCATTTGAGAAATCTTTCAAGAATGATGGTTTTCTATTTAAGGAATCTAAACTTTGTGTGCCTAACTCTTTTTTGTGTGAACTTTTGGTTAGGGAAGCACATAGTGGTGGCCTTATGGGTCATTTTGGCATAGTCAAGACTTTGGCCATCTTGTAGGAACATTTCTTTTGGCCTAAGATGAATAGTGATGTTGTTAGAATTTGTGATGCTTGCATTGTTTGCAAACAGGCCAAATATAAAGTTCAACCTCATGGTTTATACACTCCTCTTCCTATTCCGAATGAACCATAGGTTGATCTTTCTATGGATTTTGTTTTAGGGTTGCCAAGAACAAAAAGTGGCAAGGATTCTATTTTTGTGGTTGTTGACAGGTTCTCCAAAATGGCACATTTTATTGCATGCAACAAAACAAATGATGCTTCGCATATTTCTAACCTATTTTTCAGGGAAGTTGTTAGGTTGCATGGAATGCCAAGAACCATTGTGTCCGATCGAGACACTAAGTTTTTGAGCTACTTTTGGAAGACTTTGTGGGGAAAGTTGGGAACTAAACTCTTGTTTTCAACAACTTGTCACCCGCAAACTGATGGCCAAACAGAAGTGGTGAACAGGACTTTGTCTACGTTGCTTAGATCTATCATTGGAAGAAATGTGAAAACTTGGGAAGAATGTTTACCGCATGTTGAGTTTGCATATAATCGTGCTACACATTCTACCATTAAGTTTTCACCTTTTGAAATTGTTTATGGTTTTAATCCGTTATCTCCTTTGGATTTGATACCTTTGCCTTTGAGTGAAAGATTGAATCTGGATGGCAAAAAGAAGGCTGATTTTATGAAACAGGTTCATGAAAAGGCAAAGCAAAACATTGAGGAGCGCACTAAGAAGTATGAGCAACAAGCAAACAAAGGAAGGCGCAAGGTCACCTTCGAACCCGGGGAATGGGTATGGTTGCATTTGAGGAAAGAAAGGTTTCCAACCAAGAGGAAGTCAAAGTTGCTGCCAAGAGGAGATAGACCATTTCAAGTGTCGAAGAAAATAAATGACAATGCTTATCAACTTGATTTACCAAATGAATATGAAGTTCATGATGTCTTTAATGTTTCTGATTTGAGTCCTTTTGATATTAATGCAGATTTGAGGACAAATCACTTTCAAGAGGGGGGAATGATGTAAACTCATCTAAGAACTCAAGCGTAGGAAACGAAGACCCTTTAAGATGGCACGTCGGCCCTATCACAAGGTCACGAGCAAAGTTGTTCAAAGACACTTTGAATGGATTGGTGTCAACTTGTTGGGAACAATCTCTTTTTTCTTCTTCTAACATCTCAACAAGTCAAGTCCTTTTGATTGAAGTTGAAAATCAAGAATAGTTGGGTTCCGTATGATCCTACGGAACCCACCGAGGGAAGTATCTTTTCTATTTTTATTTCAGTCTAAGTATTTCTGATTTAATGTTATTATTATTTTTAGTTTAAGCCCAAGTAGTAATTATGTTTTATTCTATTTCAGCCCAAGGAAAAATTCAGCTTTGAAGACTTCAGCCCAAGTGGAATGTTTTGGCCATAACTCTTTCATTTCAAGTCCAAATGGAGTAAAGTCAAAGCTCACTTAAAGTTCAGCCTTTCTAGTATTTCCATGAAAGAAATCAAGCCCAAAAGATCAATAAAAGACGTCCAAAGGCAGCCTCAAAGTCTCAGCCAAAATCTGTCAAAAAGGGTCCAAATACATTGAATCTTCTCCAAGTTTTCCAAGGTGTTAAATGAAGAAGTTTGAAGGTTTTTCTACATATTAATTTCGTTCAAGGGCTGATTAATTGGTCAAAGAAGTATTTAAATGAAGTACAATGCATAAAGACAAGTCTTGAAGCTTCTAAGTGGAGAAATGACAAATCTGCCATTGATGACGTCATGGATGACCTATTCTTTGATGAAGAAATGACAAGACTGTCCTTGTGACATCATCCATGACATATGCTCTAGAATTCAAGGAGTCTTAATAAGTAGAATGATTTATCTTTGATAGCTTATTAGATAAGTAGTTTAGCCTATTTTGATAAGTACTTGTTCTTATAATTATGCCTATAAGTAGGCCACTTATGTAAGCTTTAAAGCCAAGATTGAGATAAATGAAAATTGTGAGTTTTTCAACTCTTAGTTCTTTGATGAACTTATAGAACTTATCAAGTTTTCCAACTTGTGGCGTTCAACACTTATCAATCAACTCTTGGTGTGTTGATTGTGGCGTGAATATACCAAGGTTCCTAGCTCTAGTAAGTTAGTGGGTCGCGGTTACACCATCCTAGCAACCCTTAGAACGATCGGGCAAACAGTGTTCAAGCCTAACCTTCTTGGCGAGATCACATCAGGCTCGAATTACTTAGCTATGAAATTTTCAAAGAAATGAGAATTCAGGAATATTACTCAAAAAGACCAAAAAATGGTCAATATCTTTCATTACAAAAAAACAACCTATAGCTATTACAAGATATTTGAGCTCGCAGGCTCAGCTTTCCATCTCCTTGTTGGCATCTTTTTGAGAAGTTGGAGGCAGGTATTGACGACCGTCCACTTGCAATAACTTCAGGTCGGCAAAGGTTTGGTTCAGAGCTTCCACAGCCTTAGGATTGTAGCCCTTCTTGGAGGTTATGTCAAGCTCGAGATGCTCTTCTTTAAGAGCAACCAAGGCTGAATGATAGCCGTGGTTGCGAGCTGGGGTGCAAAGCTTAACAAGTACCTTCCTCCCCTCCTCGGATGCCAGGAAATTTGAAATGAGCTGAGAAGACCCGTCTCCTTCCAAAAAAGCCAGGCGAGCAGATAGCTCATTGTTTGAGTTTCTAATAGAATTTAGCTCTCCCTCCAAATCGAATGTCTTCTTTCTTTCAGCATCAAGTGAGGAGGAAAGAGCTTTTATCTCTTCAGTGTTAGCATCCTTCTCGACAGAAAGTTTCTCCAAACCTTCAAAAACTCCCTCACTGAGGTCAATGATCTCGGACGCGAGGACCATGACCTGAGAAATAGTAAAGAAAGTTTTACATAAATATGTTATGAGTAAATGAAAGAGCAATGCACGAAAAGTTTCATACCTGAGCAACGCCGAGTGCGAGAAGCTCGTGGAGAGATGCAGTGTCTTCTCTTCTCATAACCTTCCTATCCCGACGAGGGCAGGTATGGCAGATAAAATTAGGTGCTGTGTTTACAGTCAACCTATCATTAATGGACATCTTTGTATCAGGACGGAAACTGTTTAGAGGGTAAGAGGCCTTGCCCTCTGGTTATTTAAACAAGGGAACAGTAAGATCTCCCAGCAACGAAGGTCCTATCTCCTCGCCCTCCGGAACCTCAAACTCCTCGAATCGGGACTTCTTTTGTCCCTCAGATGCAGACTCGTCGGCTTTCCTTTTTTGAAGCACTTTATTCAATTGCTTCAAAGATTTTCCGACTCCATGAACAGGTTTTTTTCCTTTGTCTTTGGCCGACGAGGAAGAAGGTTTATGATGCGAATGTTGTATGACCGAGGCTCCAACTCCTGGACCAAATTCGAATCTCCCACACAAGCTATAGGACCGTGTTGCTCTTACCAAGATAATCCACAACAAGAACACAAAATTGGATGGAACGAAATCAAAGGAAAAACACCAGGAATTGAGTAAATCAAAACTTCACGTTTTATTACTAATGAACTTAATTTAACCTATGAAAATTCAATCAGTTATACAATTGGTGTAATCTCCTATAGGTCACGCTAAAGGGGATTAACTACAATGAACAGTTAAATAACTCTTCAAGGCTTTGAACAACTCAAGGAGTTAATTCACGAATTTTAGCAAAGCTAAAAACTCAATTTTATTCACCAACTTATTGTGTAAAAACGTTACATGCATCTCCTTTTTATAGGGGATGAGTTTCGGCCATGCCAAGAAGGAAAAGGAAATAAACCCTAGTAGTTGCAAAGTACAACTTGACTTATTAACAAACTAGCTAACTAACTAATCCAAGTTGTAAAAGGATTAGGTTAGACAGTTTTTAATGAAGAAGCAAAACGTGTTTTGGTTTCTTGTTTCCTAAACTAATCAACTTTCCAAATTGGAAAAGGAAACTACAACTAACTACCAAATCCTTGTCCAAAAAGGATTTGCTTTACTTGCCATTATCATGCAAGATAATTGGGCCAAGTAATTTATTAAACTACCAATTAATTAAAGCCCACATTAAGTGTTTTGGACTTAATTAATTAACAACAAAATAAAACCCTAAAGTAATTAAAGGGCGTGAACCACCTAATGAAGCCCAAAGACACGCCTTTCTTGGACTTAAATTCTTCTCGGCCTTAGCTTGCTTCTTCAAGGTGGAATTTCCTTAAGCTCCAATGTAGATCTTTGAGGAACTTCTTCTTGAATGGTAATTGAAGAAACATGCCAAAGAACACCATGATGAGATGATGTGCACATCTCGGCCTCCAAGTCACCAAAGTGTGATGACAACAAAGTGTGCAAAGCTTCTTTCATCCTTTTGCTCCTTGATCTTGTCATTGGTCCATCAAGATTCTTCAAGGGATCATCTAAGCTCGGCTTTGGCACCAAGGATGTGGATGGATTGCTATCATTCCCTCCCTCCTCGAAAAGATTCGTCCTCGAATCACCTACATCAAACAAAGATAAATCAGAAACATTGAATGTAGATGAAACATTGCCATACTCACTTGGAAGCTCGACTTTGTATGCATTATCTCCTATCCTTTCCAAAATTCGAAAAGGACCATCTCCTCTTGGATGAAGTTTAGACTTCCTCTTGTCAGGAAACCTTTCCTTCCTCAAGTGAATCCAAACCCAATCACCAGGTTCGAAAATCACTCTCTTTCTTCCTCTATTGGCTTGTTGTGCATATTGTTCATTACGCCTTTCAATAGTATTTCGAACCCTTTCATGTAACTCCTTAATAAATTCAGCTTTCTTTTTACCTTCAACATTAACAAACTCATTAATAGGCAAAGGCAAAATATCAAGTGGAGTTAAAGGATTGAAACCATAAACAACCTCAAATGGCGAACAAGATGTAGAACTATGAAAAGTTCTATTATATGCAAACTCAATATGTGGAAGACAACTTTCCCAATTCTTCAAGTTTCTTTGAATGATGGCTCGAAGCAAGGTAGACAAAGTGCGGTTAACTACTTCAGTTTGTCCATCAGTTTGTGGATGTGCAACAGTAGAAAACAACAATTTAGTGCCTAACTTATTCCATAAAGTACGCCAAAAGTGAGACAAGAACTTAACATCCCTATCACTAACAATACTTTGTGGAATGCCATGCAATCTAACAACTTCCTTAAAGAACAAATCAGCAATATGTGTAGCATCATTAGTTTTGGAACATGCAATAAAATGTGCCATTTTACTAAATCGATCCACTACTACAAATATGCTATCTTTACCATTGCGTGATCTAGGCAATCCAAGTACAAAATCTATAGAAATATCAATCCAAGGATGACTAGGAACAGGCAAAGGTGTATACAATCCATGAGGCAAAATTTTCGATTTGGCTTGTTTACACACAGTACATTTATCACAAACACTTTTCACATCTTTAATCATGTTAGGCCAATAAAAGTGTTCATTCAAAACAGCAAGTGTTTTAGCAATACCAAAATGCCCCATCAACCCTCCCCCATGGGTCTCCTTAACAAGTAAATCACGAATGGAACAAAGGGGTATGCACAATTTATCCTTACGAAATAAGAAACCATCATGCAAATAAAAGTCACCATTCGGCTTTGAAGCATAATCATTAAAGGCGGCAGAAAAATCATTGTCATTTTTGTACAAATCTTTTATCAAATCAAATCCAAGTAACTTAGCATGCATATAGGTGAACAAAGAATAACGTCTAGACAATGCATCAGCTACAATATTATCTTGACCAGATTTATACTTAATCACATATGGAAAAGTTTCAATAAATTCTAACCATTTAGCATGCCTCTTATTCAATTTACCTTGAGTCTTTAAGAATTTAAGGCTTTCATGATCAGAATGAATTATAAACTCTTTAGGCCATAAGTAATGTTGCCAAACCTGTAATGACCTTACCAAAGCATACAACTCCTTGTCATAAGTTGCATACTTTAAAGCTGCCCCATTAAGCTTTTCACTAAAGTAAGCCACGGGCCTTGATTCCTGCATCAAAACAGCACCGATACCAATCCCGGAGGCATCACAGTGTATCTCAAAAGCTTTATGAAAATTAGGCAATGAAAGTAAAGGGGCGTGAGTCAACATGTACTTTAACGTAGTGAAGGCGTCTTCATGCTCTTGTTTCCATTCAAAAGTAATGTTCTTTTTAACAAGTTCATTCAAAGGTGCAGCTATAGTACTAAAGTCTTTAACAAACCTTCTATAAAAACTTGCTAAACCATGAAAACTCCTAACTTCACTAGCATTCTTAGGTCTCGGCCACTCATCAATAGCCTTGACTTTTGACTCATCAACAGAAATACCTTGAGAACTAACAACATAACCCAAAAAGACAATTGATTCCATGCAAAAAGAACACTTTTTGAGGTTAGCATACAATCGGTTCTCACGCAATATAACAAACACTTGTTTTAAATGTTCAACATGCTCATCAAGTGATTTGCTATAAATAAGGATGTCATCAAAATAGACCACAACAAACTTACCAATGAAAGACCTAAAAACGTGATTCATGAGCCTCATAAAAGTACTAGGTGCATTAGTTAGACCAAAAGGCATGACTAACCATTCATACAATCCATACTTTGTTTTAAAGGCTGTTTTCCATTCATCACCTTCTTTCATTCTAATTTGATAGTAGCCACTTTTTAAATCAATCTTGGTGAAAATAGAAGAACCATACAATTCATCAAGCATATCATCTAATCTAGGAATTGGATGTCTATACTTAACGGTGATTTTATTTATGGCACGACAATCAACACACATTCTCCAAGATTCATCCTTTTTAGGAACTAAAATGACTGGAACGGAACAAGGACTTAGAGATTCACGTACAATACCTTTGTCAAGGAGTTCATCCACTTGACGTTGAATCTCCTTTGTTTCCTCAGGATTTGCTCTATATGCAGGACGGTTGGGAATTTGCGCCCCAGGTATGAAATCAATTTGATGTTCAATACCTCTAATAGGTGGCAATCCGTGTGGTAAGTCCTCGGGAAACACGTCATTGAATTCCTGTAAAAGAGACAAAACAACACTAGGCAAAGAAGCAAGGTGATCACTATCAACAATAAGTACAAAGTCCTTGCGGATCATCAAATACAATGAATGCCTATCTAGTATTGCTCTCTTTACATCACTCTTAGAAGCAAAATAACAAGATTTAGAAGAACTACTATTTCGGCTATTACAAGATTTAGAATCATTGGTTCGGCCTACACTAGTTACATTCTTTTTATCTTCTTGTTCCTTCTTCTCTTTTGCTTCCATTTCACGGCAAGATTGCACAATCCTTGATTGATCTTCAAAAGCTTGGCTCGGACTCAAAGCCCTTAGATTGTACTTTCGGCCATGATAATCAAAAGAATAATAATTCTTCCTTGCATGATATGTAACATCTCGGTCAAATTGCCATGGACGACCAAGTAATATGTGACTAGCTTCCATTGGTACAAGATCACAAACAATATCATCAACATACTTTCCAATGGACATAGAAAATTTAACTTGTTTAGTCACCTTACTCTCGGCAGTGTTATTAAGCCATTGAAGCTTATATGGATTTGGATGTTTCATGCAAGTCAAGTTAAGCTTCTTAACAATTAATGTGCTTGCCACATTGGTACAACTTCCACTATCAATAATCAAGCTACAAGTCTTACCTTGAACCATGCATCTAGCGTGAAAGATGTTTTCCCTTTTAGACAAATCATCTTCAACTCGTGGTTGTGCATTCAAGACTCGGCGAGTAACCAATGAGAAAGCACCAACATTGTAAATAAGATCTTCACTATCTTCATCACTTTGGTACTTCTCTTGATGCGAATGTTGTATGACCGAGGCTCCAACTCCTGGACCAAATTCGAATCTCCCACACAAGCTATAGGACCGTGTTGCTCTTACCAAGATAATCCACAACAAGAACACAAAATTGGATGGAACGAAATCAAAGGAAAAACGCTAGGAATTGAGTAAATCAAAACTTCACGTTTTATTACTAATGAACTTAATTTAACCTATGAAAATTCAATCAGTTAAACAAGTTAATTAGACCTGCTCTTTAAATAAAGAACAATTGGTGTAATCTCCTATAGGTCACGCTAAAGGGGATTAACTACAATGAACAGTTAAATAACTCTTCAAGGCTTTGAACAACTCAAGGAGTTAATTCACGAATTTTAGCAAAGCTAAAAACTCAATTTTATTCACCAACTTATTATGTAAAAACGTTACATGCATCTCCTTTTTATAGGGGATGAGTTTCGGCTATGCCAAGAAGGAAAAGGAAATAAACCCTAGTAGTTGCAAAGTACAACTTGACTTCTTAACAAACTAGCTAACTAACTAATCCAAGTTGTAAAAGGATTAGGTTAGACAGTTTTTAATGAAGAAGCAAAACGTGTTTTGGCTTCTTGTTTCCTAAACTAATCAACTTTCCAAATTGGAAAAGGAAACTACAACTAACTACCAAATCCTTGTCCAAAAAGGATTTGCTTTACTTGCCATTATCATGCAAGATAATTGGGCCAAGTAATTTATTAAACTACCAATTAATTAAAGCCCACATTAAGTGTTTTGGACTTAATTAATTAACAACAAAATAAAACCCTAAAGTAATTAAAGGGCGTGAACCACCTAATGAAGCCCAAAGACACGCCTTTCTTGGACTTAAATTCTTCTCGGCCTTAGCTTGCTTCTTCAAGGTGGAATTTCCTTAAGCTCCAATGTAGATCTTTGAGGAACTTCTTCTTGAATGGTAATTGAAGAAACATGCCAAAGAACACTATGATGAGATGATGTGCACATCTCGGCCTCCAAGTCACCAAAGTGTGATGACAACAAAGTGTGCAAAGCTTCTTTCATCCTTTTGCTCCTTGATCTTGTCATTGGTCCATCAAGATTCTTCAAGGGATCATCTAAGCTCGGCTTTGGCACCAAGGATGTGGATGGATTGCTATCATTCCCTCCCTCCTCGAAAAGATTCGTCCTCGAATCACCTACATCAAACAAAGATAAATCAGAAACATTGAATGTAGATGAAACATTGCCATACTCACTTGGAAGCTCGACTTTGTATTCATTATCTCCTATCCTTTCCAAAATTCGAAAAGGACCATCTCCTCTTGGATGAAGTTTAGACTTCCTCTTGTCAGGAAACCTTTCCTTCCTCAATGAATCCAAACCCAATCACCAGGTTCGAAAATCACTCTCTTTCTTCCTCTATTGGCTTGTTGTGCATATTGTTCATTACGCCTTTCAATAGTATTTCGAACCCTTTCATGTAACTCTTTAATAAATTCAGCTTTCTTTTTACCTTCAACATTAACAAACTCATTAATAGGCAAAGGCAAAATATCAAGTGGAGTTAAAGGATTGAAACCATAAACAACCTCAAATGGCGAACAAGATGTAGAACTATGAAAAGTTCTATTATATGCAAACTCAATATGTGGAAGACAACTTTCCCAATTCTTTAAGTTTCTTTGAATGATGGCTCGAAGCAAGGTAGACAAAGTGCGGTTAACTACTTCAGTTTGTCCATCAGTTTGTGGATGTGCAACAGTAGAAAACAACAATTTAGTGCCTAACTTATTCCATAAAGTACGCCAAAAGTGAGACAAGAACTTAACATCCCTATCACTAACAATACTTTGTGGAATGCCATGCAATCTAACAACTTCCTTAAAGAACAAATCAGCAATATGTGTAGCATCATTAGTTTTGGAACATGCAATGAAATGTGCCATTTTACTAAATCGATCCACTACTACAAATATGCTATCTTTACCATTGCGTGATCTAGGCAATCCAAGTACAAAATCCATTGAAATATCAATCCAAGGATGACTAGGAACAGGTAAAGGTGTATACAATCCATGAGGCAAAATTTTTGATTTGGCTTGTTTACACACAGTACATTTATCACAAACACTTTTCACATCTTTAATCATGTTAGGCCAATAAAAGTGTTCATTCAAAACAGCAAGTGTTTTAGCAATACCAAAATGCCCCATCAACCCTCCCCCATGGGTCTCCTTAACAAGTAAATCACGAATGGAACAAAGGGGTATGCACAATTTATCCTTACGAAATAAGAAACCATCATGCAAATAAAAGTCACCATTCGGCTTTGAAGCATAATCATTAAAGGCGGCAGAAAAATCATTGTCATTTTTGTACAAATCTTTTATCAAATCAAATCCAAGTAACTTAGCATGCATATAGGTGAACAAAGAATAACGTCTAGACAATGCATCAGCTACAAAATTATCTTGACCAGATTTATACTTAATCACATATGGAAAAGTTTCAATAAATTCTAACCATTTAGCATGCCTCTTATTCAATTTACCTTGAGTCTTTAAGAATTTAAGGCTTTCATGATCAGAATGAATTATAAACTCTTTAGGCCATAAGTAATGTTGCCAAACCTGTAATGACCTTACCAAAGCATACAACTCCTTGTCATAAGTTGCATACTTTAAAGCTGCCCCATTAAGCTTTTCACTAAAGTAAGCCACGGGCCTTGATTCCTGCATCAAAACAGCACCGATACCAATCCCGGAGGCATCACAGTGTATCTCAAAAGCTTTATGAAAATTAGGCAATGAAAGTAAAGGGGCGTGAGTCAACATGTACTTTAACGTAGTGAAGGCGTCTTCATGCTCTTGTTTCCATTCAAAAGTAATGTTCTTTTTAACAAGTTCATTCAAAGGTGCAGCTATAGTACTAAAGTCTTTAACAAACCTTCTATAAAAACTTGCTAAACCATGAAAACTCCTAACTTCACTAGCATTCTTAGGTCTCGGCCACTCATCAATAGCCTTGACTTTTGACTCATCAACAGAAATACCTTGAGAACTAACAACATAACCCAAAAAGACAATTGATTCCATGCAAAAAGAACACTTTTTGAGGTTAGCATACAATCGGTTCTCACGCAATATAACAAACACTTGTTTTAAATGTTCAACATGCTCATCAAGTGATTTGCTATAAATAAGGATGTCATCAAAATAGACCACAACAAACTTACCAATGAAAGACCTAAAAACGTGATTCATGAGCCTCATAAAAGTACTAGGTGCATTAGTTAGACCAAAAGGCATGACTAACCATTCATACAATCCATACTTTGTTTTAAAGGCTGTTTTCCATTCATCACCTTCTTTCATTCTAATTTGATAGTAGCCACTTTTTAAATCAATCTTGGTGAAAATAGAAGAACCATACAATTCATCAAGCATATCATCTAATCTAGGAATTGGATGTCTATACTTAATGGTGATTTTATTTATGGCACGACAATCAACACACATTCTCCAAGATTCATCCTTTTTAGGAACTAAAATGACTGGAACGGAATAAGGACTTAGAGATTCACGTACAATACCTTTGTCAAGGAGTTCATCCACTTGACGTTGAATCTCCTTTGTTTCCTCAGGATTTGCTCTATATGCAGGACGGTTGGGAATTTGCGCCCCAGGTATGAAATCAATTTGATGTTCAATACCTCTAATAGGTGGCAATCCGTGTGGTAAGTCCTCGAGAAACACGTCATTGAATTCCTGTAAAAGAGACAAAACAACACTAGGCAAAGAAGCAAGGTGATCACTATCAACAATAAGTACAAAGTCCTTGCGGATCATCAAATACAATGAATGCCTATCTAGTATTGCTCTCTTTACATCACTCTTAGAAGCAAAATAACAAGATTTAGAAGAACTACTATTTCGGCTATTACAAGATTTAGAATCATTGGTTCGGCCTACACTAGTTACATTCTTTTTATCTTCTTGTTCCTTCTTCTCTTTTGCTTCCATTTCACGGCAAGATTGCACAATCCTTGATTGATCTTCAAAAGCTTGGCTCGGACTCAAAGCCCTTAGATTGTACTTTCGGCCATGATAATCAAAAGAATATGATACGAATGGAGTAGGGTGAGAATCCAGCTCCACACGAATTCCACACACTTAGGATCGTTGTGCACCAAAATTCAGAAACCAACACGATCACAAGTAAGATCAAACACGGAAACAACACAAGAAGAAAAGATGGATATCGAATGGAATGTATTTGATTGTAAATCAATCAAACCCAACACATTACCACAAAGTGATTTCAATCTAACCTATGTAAATCAATGGTTAAAAAGATCTCAGTTTGGCTCGCTCTTGAAATCAAGAAACAATACGTTCTCTTTAAGGTCCTAGCTTAAAGAATCCGGTCCTATGAATAATCAACTAACCCTAATTGATTAATCACGTTTTTCACAACTTGTTTAAGGCTGCAAATAATTTAGCAAAGCTAAAAGGTTTCTTCAAAATTCAATCATCCATAAAAAAACGTTACAAAGAATGGCCATTAAATAGGACAAGTTTCGGCCATGTTGCTTGGTAAACAAGGAAATAAAACCCTAAAAGTTGTAAAATACAACTTGACTTCTAAACTACCCAATCATAATTAAGAAACTTCCAAATTAGAATTGGAAACTAATAACTAACTACCCAAATCCTTCCCCAAAAAGGATTTGCCTAAAGGTGGCCAAATTCAATTTGACTTCCTTTGTTTCCTAAACTATTACTTGCCTTTATCATGCAAGATAATTGGGCCAAGTAGTATTTATTATAAACGAAATTTCCAAGCCCAAGAACATAATAATTAACGTCATTTATGGGCTGAAAATAACATAAAATAAATTACTAATTAATACTAAAAATGGCGTGATTCTCTTGTAAGCCCAAAAGCACGCCTTTCATGGACTTCATGATTTCGGACTTGTGTAAGCTTCTTCAAGGTGGATCATGAATTGTTAATGAAGAAACATTCCACAAGACTTCTCCTTGAGATGGTTCGGCCTCCAAAGCTTCACAATGAGTTGACAATAAATTGCGCAAAGCTTCCTTCATCTTCTTACTCCTTGATCTTGTCATTGGTCCATCAAGATTGGTCAAGGGATCTTGTGAATTGGGCTTTGGCAAGATGGACAAGGGTTGATTTCCATCATTCCCTCCCTCCTCGAAAGGATTCGTCCTCGAATCACCTACATCAAACAAAGATAAGTCAGTAACATTGAAAGTAGATGAAACATTGCCATACTCACTTGGAAGTTCAATCTTGTAAGCATTGTCGCCTATCCTTTCCATGACACGAAAAGGACCATCTCCTCGTGGATGAAGTTTAGATTTCCTCTTGTCAGGAAACCTCTCCTTCCGTAAGTGAATCCAAACCCAATCTCCAGGTTCGAAAATCACTTGACGCCTACCCTTATTGGCTTGCTTAGCATATTGCTCATTCCTCCTTTGAATGGTAGTTCGAACCCTTTCATGTAACTCCCTAACAAAATCAGCTTTACTCTTTCCTTCAGCATTAACAAACTCATTAATAGGAAGAGGCAAAATATCCAATGGAGTTATAGGATTAAAACCGTAAACAATCTCAAAAGGTGAAAGATTAGTAGCACTATGAACAGTTCTATTGTAAGCAAACTCAATGTGAGGTAAACAACTTTCCCAGTTCTTAAGGTTTTTCTGTATGAGAGCACGAAGTAAAGTAGACAAAGTTCTATTAACTACTTCAGTTTGTCCATCAGTTTGTGGATGAGCAACAGTAGAAAACAATAACTTAGTACCTAACTTATTCCATAGAGTACGCCAAAAGTGTGACAAAAACTTAACATCTCTATCACTAACAATACTCTTAGGCAAACCATGCAATCTTACAACTTCCTTAAAGAACAAATCAGCAATATGTTGAGCATCATTAGATTTAGAGCAAGCAATAAAGTGAGACATTTTGCTAAATCTATCAACTACAACAAATATGCTATCATGACCATTGCGTGACCTAGGCAAACCAAGTACAAAATCCATAGAAATATCAATCCAAGGATGACTAGGAACAGGCAAAGGTTGATACAAACCATGAGGCTTGACTTTAGATTTTGATTGTTTACACACAATGCATTTATCACAAACACTTTTAACATCTTTAATCATGCTAGGCCAATAAAAGTGCTCATTCAAAACAGCAAGTGTTTTAGCAATACCAAAGTGCCCCATTAACCCTCCCCCATGGGTTTCCTTAACAAGCAACTCACGAATGGAACATTGGGGAATGCATAACTTATCCTTTTTAAACAAGAAACCATCATACATATAGAAGTCACCATTCGGTTTATGCACACAAAGGTCAAAGATGGCGTGAAAATCATGGTCAGTCTTATACAAATCCTTAATCAATTCAAAACCAAGTAGTTTAGCATGCATATAGGTAAACAAAGTGTATTTCCTAGACAATGCATCGGCTACCACATTTTCATTACCAGATTTGTATTTAACAACATATGGAAAGGTTTCAATGAATTCTAACCACTTAGCATGTCTCTTATTCAACTTACCTTGAGTCTTCAAGTACTTAAGGCTCTCGTGATCAGAATGTATGATGAATTCCTTTGGCCATAGGTAGTGTTGCCAAACTTGTAAAGACCTTACCAAAGCATACAACTCCTTGTCATAAGTTGCATACTTCAAAGCTGCCCCATGAAGCTTTTCACTAAAATATGCCACGGGTTTAGATTCCTGCATCAAAACAGCTCCAATACCAATCCCGGAGGCATCACAGTGTATTTCAAAAGCTTTATGAAAATTAGGCAAAGCAAGTAAAGGTGCATGAGTCAACATGTATTTCAATTTGTTAAAGGCGTTTTCATGCTCATCAGTCCAAACAAATGTAACATTCTTCTTCACAAGTTCATTTAAAGGTGCAGCTATAGAACTAAAATCCTTAACAAACCTTCTATAGAAACTTGCAAGACCATGAAAACTCCTAACTTGACTAGCATTTGTAGGTCTCCAATCCATGATTGCCTTTACCTTAGACTCATCAACAGCAATGCCTTGAGAACTCACAACATATCCCAAAAAGATTATAGATTCCATGCAAAAAGAACACTTTTTGAGATTAGCATAAAGTTGGTTCTCACGAAGTATAGCAAAAACGGATTTCAAGTGTAAAACATGCTCTTCTAACGTTTTGCTATAAACAAGTATGTCATCAAAGTAGACCACAACAAATTTGCCAATTAAGTGACGAAAAACATGATTCATAAGTCTCATGAAAGTACTTGGTGCATTAGATAAACCAAAAGGCATAACCAACCATTCATAAAGACCAAATTTCGTTTTAAAAGCAGTTTTCCATTCATCACCTTCTTTCATGCGAATTTGATAATAGCCACTTTTAAGATCAATCTTGGAAAATATGCATGAACCATACAACTCATCAAGCATGTCATCTAATCTAGGAATAGGATGCCTATACTTAATAGTTATCTTGTTCACAGCACGGCAATCAACACACATACGCCAAGACTCATCTTTCTTTGGAACCAAAATGACAGGAACAGAACATGGACTTAGAGATTCTCGAACTATACCTTTGTCAAGGAGTTCATCCACTTGACGTTGAATCTCTTTAGTTTCCTCGGGGTTGGCTCTATAAGCTGGACGATTTGGAATTTGTGCTCCAGGAATGAAATCAATTTGATGTTCAATTCCTCTTATTGGCGGCAAACCAATTGGCAACTCCTCAGGAAACACGTCTTGATATTCCTGTAAAAGAGAGTAAACAAGACTAGGCAAAGAAGCAAGGTGATCACTATCAATGATTAGTACAATGTCCTTGCGATACATTAAGTACAAAGATTGCCTATCAACTAATGCTCTCTTAATCTCATTTGAAGAAGCAAAATAACAAGATTTCTTAACATGCAAAGTACGACCTACACTATTACAAATAGAAGTTGGGCCGAGACTTTCTTTGATGGAAATCAACCCTTGTCCATCTTGCCAAAGCCCAATTCACAAGATCCCTTGACCAATCTTGATGGACCAATGACAAGATCAAGGAGTAAGAAGATGAAGGAAGCTTTGCACAATTTATTGTCAACTCATTGTGAAGCTTTGGAGGCCGAACCATCTCAAGGAGAAGTCTTGTGGAATGTTTCTTCATTAACAATTCATGATCCACCTTGAAGAAGCTTACACAAGTCCGAAATCATGAAGTCCATGAAAGGCGTGCTTTTGGGCTTACAAGAGAATCACGCCATTTTTAGTATTAATTAGTAATTTATTTTATGTTATTTTCAGCCCATAAATGACGTTAATTATTATGTTCTTGGGCTTGGAAATTTCGTTTATAATAAATACTACTTGGCCCAATTATCTTGCATGATAAAGGCAAGTAATAGTTTAGGAAACAAAGGAAGTCAAATTGAATTTGGCCACCTTTAGGCAAATCCTTTTTGGGGAAGGATTTGGGTAGTTAGTTATTAGTTTCCAATTCTAATTTGGAAGTTTCTTAATTATGATTGGGTAGTTTAGAAGTCAAGTTGTACTTTACAACTTTTAGGGTTTTATTTCCTTGTTTACCAAGCAACATGGCCGAAACTTGTCCTATTTAATGGCCATTCTTTGTAACGTTTTTTTTGATGGATAATTGAATTTTGAAGAAACCTTTTAGCTTTGCTAAATTATTTGCAGCCTTAAACAAGTTGTGAAAAACGTGATTAATCAATTAGGGTTAGTTGATTATTCATAGGACCGGATTCTTTAAGCTAGGACCTTAAAGAGAACGTATTGTTTCTTGATTTCAAGAGCGAGCCAAACTGAGATCTTTTTAACCATTGATTTACATAGGTTAGATTGAAATCACTTTGTGGTAATGTGTTGGGTTTGATTGATTTACAATCAAATACATTCCATTCGATATCCATCTTTTCTTCTTGTGTTGTTTCCGTGTTTGATCTTACTTGTGATCGTGTTGGTTTCTGAATTTTGGTGCACAACGATCCTAAGTGTGTGGAATTCGTGTGGAGCTGGATTCTCACCCTACTCCATTCGTATCATTCTTGAACATTTGTCAACTCTTGTTTCTTCTTCTCTTTGGCGGATTTCACATCTCTTGTAGCTTGAATGATTTTAGCTTGATCTTCAAACACTTGGGCCGGTGTCAAAGCTCGAAGATTAAACTTTTTCCCATTGTGCACAAAGCTATAGAAATTTTTCTTGGCATGATAAAGAACATCACAATCATATTGCCAAGGACGGCCAAGCAAGATATGACTTGCTTCCATTGGAACAACATCACATATAACTTCATCAACATATTTCCCAATGGTTAAAGTGAACTTTACTTGTTTTGTGACCCTAGCATCCATTGAATTATTCAACCATTGTAGTCGGTAGGGTTTAGGATGTTTCGTGCAATTCAAGTTCAACTTATTTACAAACAAAGTGCTCGCCACATTTGTGCAACTTCCACTATCAATTATCACACTACAAATTCTGTCTTGCACTAAGCAACGTGTGTGAAATATGTTTTCTCGTTGCATCAAATCATCATTATCAACTAAAGGTTGGACATTTAGAACACGGCGAGAGACTAAAGAAAATTTACCGTCACCATACGTGTAGGGCTCATTGTCTTCACTTTCTTCACTTGATTCATGTTTCTCTTCAAGAGGTGGCATGTCGGCACAATCATCATCACTTACCACTTCACCACTATCAAGAGTTATCATCACTTTTCGAGTTGGACATTCAGCTTGCATATGACCATAACCTTGACATTTATAACATCGAACATCCCTCAATCTTGGAGTTGAAGAAGTTGACGCCGTTTTAGAAGGTTGGACAGCAACCTTGGGCGTTGTTTTTGAGACACCTTGAGGGGCACTTGACGTTGAACTTTGTGGAAATTGGCGTGGCTTGGATGGCGGATTGAAAGGGGCAAAACTCGGCTTCTTATCTCTTTGCCAAGGTGGAGTTGGTTGTGAAAACTTACCCTTCCCTTTCATGTGCCTTTCTATCTTGATGGCTTTATGGACAAGTTCATCAATATTATCAAAACTTTGTAAATCAACTTGATGAGCCAAATCAGAATGCATACCTCTTAAAAATCTTTCAATTGTAGAGTCGGGATCTTCTTGAACATTAGCCTTGATCATCAAAGCTTCCATCTCATGATAATACTCCTCAACCGATTTGTTACCTTGTACAAGTGTATGTAACTGTCTATTCAATTCACGGTTGTAGTATGAAGGGACATATTTCTTCCTCATGAGTGTTTTCATGCGACTCCATGTCTTGATTGGACTTTCACCATCTTCACGTCTAGATTGAGACAACTTATCCCACCACAAACTTGCATGATCCTTTAAGTGCATAAAGGCAAGTCGAAATTTTCCTTTTCGGGATAGTCATGGCCTTCAAAGAAGTGCTCAAGCTCACGAACCCAATCAAAATAAGCTTCCGGATCTGTCTTACCATGAAAAGTGGGAATTGTTAACTTAAGTGAAGCAATTGAGACTTTAGACTTGTTACCCTTAGAAGATGATTCGGACAACTCTTCCTCCTCCTCTTCATTAGATTCACTTTCGGACTCAAAAGCAGCATTATATTTAAACTTCTTGGATGAAGATTTCTTTGATGGCTTAGAAGTTGATGACTCCAAGAAATCAAGGCGGAGGTTGATCTTTTGTAGTATCTGTGCAAGAGAATCATTAGCAAACTTTTGCTCAGCTTCGGTTTGAGGTTTAGAACCTCTTGGTGTATTAGTTTCGTCCTCCATTATCCTGCAAGGTTAGTAAGAAACAAAAGAAAACAACAATTGAATTCCTCTCGGGTTCTCACTATGTGGATAGTAGGAGCTCTCCTCTCTTTGATATATGTTTCTCTCGTGTATACCCTAGTCTAATACTCTCAAACTATAGAGAACTTACTGTTGCAATGACTTTAAGAGATTGTCTCAACCGAGATTTTCAACAACAAGATTCACACAAGTCAAATCAAAGAAGTTCAAATAATTCACGTCACAAGAGTATTTCAGAGCACGTGTGGGTATAATTTGATTGATTCAGAAACTATGATATTTAGAAAGAGGAATCAAAGACGAGAACAACACAATTTGAATCACCAAAATCCGAGTTGTATAGCAAAAGTTATGGCACTTTTAATCCAAGGTGGTTTCAAATCAAAACTCAAGAACAAAGTGTTCTTTTTAATTTACGAAAATTAATTAAAAAAAAAATACTAAAAATTAAATAACAGAAATATTAAAAGTCCGAGATTATTTTCTTTTATTGGGCCTTTTTTTTTTTTTTTTTTTTAATATCACGGCCTTTTTTTTTTTTTTTTTTAAATTACGGCCTCTTTTTTTTTTTTTTATTCGGACAACAAAAAGGACAAAACAAACTTTTAAGGTTTTGGACAAAAACCTTGTACAAACAATGACCTAGGTTCGGACAAGAACCTTAAACAACTTAGGTCAAACAAAATCTTTAAGGTTTTAAGACAAGAACCTAGTACAAGTACTTAGGTTTAAGGATGTGGCCTTGTCTTATGTGGTTCAACCTTAATTTCTCCAAACTTTAATAACTCACCAAGGACAAAGAATTTGAAAGTGCCACTTTAACAAAATTTTCAAGATTTAACTCAAGGATTTCAAATATGGTTCAAGATTCAAAATTTGACAACTTTCAAAAATCAAGAACTTCAAGAAGTTCAAGAAAGTGGTCAAGAACCAATCTTTTTCACTTGTTCAAAAAGTTTAATCAAAAGTTATTATGACAAGAGTAGATTGATGGAACTAACACAAAAAGAATTTCAAGAATTGAGCAAGAACTCACAAAGTTATGATAATTTGAAACTAGGGTTTTTAAGAAACCCTAATCTTGACACCTAGGGTTTGGACGTGAAATCAACAAATAAAACACAAAGAATCCAACACTATGAATGCAAGAAAATAGTGCAGAATATTGAGACAAAGATGGCAGCAAGGATCGAACAAGAAACACAAGAAGAACAACACAAAAACGCAAGAAAATCAAGTAACAAGATCAACTCGATTTGGGCAGATTTTAAGCACCAAGTTGCATGCGATTTTTGGACAGAATATTAATGAATTTAAGACTCAATTAATATATATATTTACTGCAGAATTTAAACTTTAAAAACAGCAGCAATTCGAAGCAAGAACAGTAGCAAAAAGATGTCACAAATCGTAAACAACAAGAAGGCAATTTTCGGGCAGATTTGATCAACTTTGGCTTATGCGATTTTGATGAATTTAAAGACACTAACTATGACGACTTTGGACAGCAAGAAACACGTGAAAACAGCAACTAAAAGACTCCAAAAACTGCAGAAAAAATTGACGCACAAAGGACAGCAAGAACGACTCAAAAAGTAGAGCAAAATCCGAGAAGGAAAAAAACAAAGCGCAAACCTGAATTTTGTGATGAACAACCTAGAAGCTTTGATACCAATTGATACGAATGGAGTAGGGTGAGAATCCAGCTCCACACGAATTCTACACACTTAGGATCGTTGTGCACCAAAATTCAGAAACCAACACGATCACAAGTAAGATCAAACACGGAAACAACACAAGAAGAAAAGATGGATATCGAATGGAATGTATTTGATTGTAAATCAATCAAACCCAACACATTACCACAAAGTGATTTCAATCTAACCTATGTAAATCAATGGTTAAAAAGATCTCAGTTTGGCTCGCTCTTGAAATCAAGAAACAATACGTTCTCTTTAAGGTCCTAGCTTAAAGAATCCGGTCCTATGAATAATCAACTAACCCTAATTGATTAATCACGTTTTTCACAACTTGTTTAAGGCTGCAAATAATTTAGCAAAGCTAAAAGGTTTCTTCAAAATTCAATCATCCATAAAAAAACGTTACAAAGAATGGCCATTAAATAGGACAAGTTTCGGCCATGTTGCTTGGTAAACAAGGAAATAAAACCCTAAAAGTTGTAAAGTACAACTTGACTTCTAAACTACCCAATCATAATTAAGAAACTTCCAAATTAGAATTGGAAACTAATAACTAACTACCCAAATCCTTCCCCAAAAAGGATTTGCCTAAAGGTGGCCAAATTCAATTTGACTTCCTTTGTTTCCTAAACTATTACTTGCCTTTATCATGCAAGATAATTGGGCCAAGTAGTATTTATTATAAACGAAATTTCCAAGCCCAAGAACATAATAATTAACGTCATTTATGGGCTGAAAATAACATAAAATAAATTACTAATTAATACTAAAAATGGCGTGATTCTCTTGTAAGCCCAAAAGCACGCCTTTCATGGACTTCATGATTTCGGACTTGTGTAAGCTTCTTCAAGGTGGATCATGAATTGTTAATGAAGAAACATTCCACAAGACTTCTCCTTGAGATGGTTCGGCCTCCAAAGCTTCACAATGAGTTGACAATAAATTGTGCAAAGCTTCCTTCATCTTCTTACTCCTTGATCTTGTCATTGGTCCATCAAGATTGGTCAAGGGATCTTGTGAATTGGGCTTTGGCAAGATGGACAAGGGTTGATTTCCATCAGAATAATAATTCTTCCTTGCATGATATGTAACATCTCGGTCAAATTGCCATGGACGACCAAGTAATATGTGACTAGCTTCCATTGGTACAACATCACAAACAATATCATCAACATACTTTCCAATGGACATAGAAAATTTAACTTGTTTAGTCACCTTACTCTCGGCAGTGTTATTAAGCCATTGAAGCTTATATGGATTTGGATGTTTCATGCAAGTCAAGTTAAGCTTCTTAACAATTAATGTGCTTGCCACATTGGTACAACTTCCACTATCAATAATCAAGCTACAAGTCTTACCTTGAACCATGCATCTAGCGTGAAAGATGTTTTCCCTTTGAGACAAATCATCTTCAACTCGTGGTTGTGCATTCAAGACTCGGCGAGTAACCAATGAGAAATCACCAACATTGTAAATAAGATCTTCACTATCTTCATCACTTTGGTACTTCTCTTCAAGTGGTGGCATGTCGGCACATTCTTCATCACTTTCAACCTCTCCATTATCACGAATTATCATCAACTTTTTGGTTGGGCAGTCACTTTGATAATGGCCATAACCTTGACACTTGTAACATCTAATGTCCCTCAATCTTTCATTTGGTTTAGGCGTCGCCTTAGTTGAAGATTCAGCAAGGTTGCGGACTGTTTTGGAAGCATTACTTGAAGTGTTTGAAGGCTGATTTTGGTTGAAAACTTTCGGTTTTGGTGGAGGTGTAAAAGTCGGCTTTTGATCTCTCCTCCAAGGCGGCAATGGTTGTTGAAAATTTCGCCCTTTACCCTTCATATGCTTCTCAATTTTGATAGCTTTGTGAACAAGTTCATTAATATCAATGTAACTTTGAAGATCAACTTGATAAGCCAATTCGGGATTCATACCTCTAAGAAATCTCTCAATGGTTGTGTCGGGGTCTTCTTGAATATTGGCTTTAATCATCAAAGATTCCATCTCATGATAGTAATCTTCAACTGTTCGGCTACCTTGCACAAGAGTATGCAATTTTCGGTTGAGCTCTCTATTAAAGTGTGAAGGAACTTACTTTTTCCTCATGATTGCCTTCATTTGATTCCAAGTCTTAACTGGCCTTTCACCATCTTGTCTCCTAGAACGAACAACTTGATCCCACCAAAGACTAGCATAGTCTTTAAGATGCATAAAAGCAATTCGATATTGCCTTTTCTCGGGGACATCATTACCTTCAAAATAGTGTTCCAAATCTCGAACCCAATCAAAGAAAGCTTCGGGATCTGATTTACCATGAAAAGTAGAGATGGTGAGTTTAACAGATTCAATGGAAACTTTAGACTTATCACCTTTAGAAGAGCTCGTATATTCCTCATCTTTTTCCTCATTATTTTCATCATCGAAATCATCATACTCCTCAAATTTAAGCTTCCTTTCGGTAGTGCTTTTAGTTGATGACTCAATGTTATCAAGTCGAAGAGTGAGTTTTTGAAGCATATCAAAGAGTACTTCATTAGCAAACTTTTGTTGAGCATCGGTAATAGGTTTAGAACCTTTAGGAGTTTTATCACCTTCCTCCATTAGTACCTGCAAGTTAGCAAAGAAAACACAAGAAAATATATAGATATACCTCTCGGGTTCCTCACTATAGGTAGTAGGTACTCTCCTTTCTTTTTGGGTAGTGTTCTCTCTTGTTTAACCTAGCTACTACTCTCAATTAATGAATATGTGGGGTTATTAAGATTCACCAAAGTTCAATTACTTTAATAGCAAGATCTCAATCAGCAAGTTCCACACACAAATTTTCACAAATCAAATCAAGAGATGTAACAAGAAATCACGTCAAGAGTGTTTAGAACACGTGAAAGTTATAATTTGATTTACCACCAGAAACTAAGAAATTCAGAAACTAGATTTCAAAACAAAGAGATTGGTTTTTGAATCAACTAATTCCGAGTTGTATTGAAAAAGTTATGGCACTTTTAATCCAAGGTGGTTTTCAAGAAACAAGTTAAGAACAATGTGTTCTTTTCAAAAATAAATTAAATAATTAAATAACAGAAAATAATAACAATAAATAAAGTCCGACTATTTTTTTTTTTGTTTTTTGTTTTTTGTTTTTTTTTTTTTTTTGAACTTCGGACAACAAAGGACAAAATTACACTTTTAAGGTTTGAACATAAACCTTGGACCAATCAAAATACTAGGTTCGGACAAGAACCTTAAACACCACAAAAATTAAGGTTTGAAGACAACAACCTAGGATTTAGGTTTAAGAATGTTTTGTCTTCTTGTCTTAACAACCTTAAAAACTTCAAACTTTATTAACTCACCAAGGACAATGAATTCGGATGTGCCACTTTAACAAGAATATCAAGATTCAAGACAAAGATCAAGAATCCAACTCAAGAATTCAATTTTGACCACTTTGAGTTTTCAAGAAAATCAAGAAGTTCAAGAAAGTTATCAAGAACTTATCTTTTTCGAGTGGAGTAAAAGTTTGATCAAAACTCAATATATGGTGGACAAGATAAAGAATCAAACGCAAAAAGAAAATCAAGAAACGGATAAGAATCAAGAAAGTTATGAAAACTTGACCTAGAAACCCTAGTTATGAAACCCTAGTTTGACACACGAAACCCTAACAATGTTATGACGTGAAAACAGCAAAGAAAACTTCAAGAATCCTACACTATGATTATGACAAAAGAGTGCAGAATTTAACACCAAAAGACAGCAAGAAGACGCAACAAGAAACAGCAAGAAACAACACAAAAATCGCAAAAGAAGATAGACTCAATTTAGACGATTTCGGGCAGAATGTATTGACTCAATGTTCATGCGATTTTGGACAGAATTAAGGACTGAATTAAGCACGAATTAAGACAGCAATTAAGACACAAAAAAAATGGCAGAAAAGAATGAGCAAAAATTATGGCAGAAACGACGTCAAAAAGAGCAGAATTCAGACGACACAACAATGAACAAATTCGGGCAGATTGTGAATGATTTGTTGCATGCGATTTTGGTGATTTTAATGGGTGAATATGTATCGACTTTGGACAGCAAGAAGAACACCAAATAACAGCAAGAAAGATGCCAGCAAAACTGCAGAAAATTGACACAAAAAAAAACGGGCAGAATTGACGCAACAAGAACAAAAATTTTGCGGAAGAATTGAAAACGGATTAACCTGAATTTTCTTGGGCAACAACTTGTTCTCTGATACCAATTGATGCGAATGTTGTATGACCGAGGCTCCAACTCCTGGACCAAATTCGAATCTCCCACACAAGCTATAGGACCGTGTTGCTCTTACCAAGATAATCCACAACAAGAACACAAAATTGGATGGAACGAAATCAAAGGAAAAACGCTAGGAATTGAGTAAATCAAAACTTCACGTTTTATTACTAATGAACTTAATTTAACCTATGAAAATTCAATCAGTTAAACAAGTTAATTAGGCCTGCTCTTTAAATAAAGAACAATTGGTGTAATCTCCTATAGGTCACGCTAAAAGGGGATTAACTACAATGAACAGTTAAATAACTCTTCAAGGCTTTGAACAACTCAAGGAGTTAATTCACGAATTTTAGCAAAGCTAAAAACTCAATTTTATTCACCAACTTATTGTGTAAAAACGTTACATGCATCTCCTTTTTATAGGGGATGAGTTTCGGTCATGCCAAGAAGGAAAAGGAAATAAACCCTAGTAGTTGCAAAGTACAACTTGACTTCTTAACAAACTAGCTAACTAACTAATCCAAGTTGTAAAAGGATTAGGTTAGACAGTTTTTAATGAAGAAGCAAAACGTGTTTTGGCTTCTTGTTTCCTAAACTAATCAACTTTCCAAATTGGAAAAGGAAACTACAACTAACTACCAAATCCTTGTCCAAAAAGGATTTGCTTTACTTGCCATTATCATGCAAGATAATTGGGCCAAGTAATTTATTAAACTACCAATTAATTAAAGCCCACATTAAGTGTTTTGGACTTAATTAATTAACAACAAAATAAAACCCTAAAGTAATTAAAGGGCGTGAACCACCTAATGAAGCCCAAAGACACGCCTTTCTTGGACTTAAATTCTTCTCGGCCTTAGCTTGCTTCTTCAAGGTGGAATTTCCTTAAGCTCCAATGTAGATCTTTGAGGAACTTCTTCTTGAATGGTAATTGAAGAAACATGCCAAAGAACACTATGATGAGATGATGTGCACATCTCGGCCTCCAAGTCACCAAAGTGTGATGACAACAAAGTGTGCAAAGCTTCTTTCATCCTTTTGCTCCTTGATCTTGTCATTGGTCCATCAAGATTCTTCAAGGGATCATCTAAGCTCGGCTTTGGCACCAAGGATGTGGATGGATTGCTATCATCTCTTCAAGTGGTGGCATGTCGGCACATTCTTCATCACTTTCAACCTCTCCATTATCACGAATTATCATCAACTTTTTGGTTGGGCAGTCACTTTGATAATGGCCATAACCTTGACACTTGTAACATCTAATGTCCCTCAATCTTTCATTTGGTTTAGGCGTCACCTTAGTTGAAGATTCAGCAAGGTTGCGGACTGTTTTGGGAGCATTACTTGAAGTGTTTGAAGGCTGATTTTGGTTGAAAACTTTCGGTTTTGGTGGAGGTGTAAAAGTCGGCTTTTGATCTCTCCTCCAAGGCGGCAATGGTTGTTGAAAATTTCGCCCTTTACCCTTCATATGCTTCTCAATTTTGATAGCTTTGTGAACAAGTTCATTAATATCAATGTAACTTTGAAGATCAACTTGATAAGCCAATTCGGGATTCATACCTCTAAGAAATCTCTCAATGGTTGTGTCGGGGTCTTCTTGAATATTGGCTTTAATCATCAAAGATTCCATCTCATGATAGTAATCTTCAACTGTTCGGCTACCTTGCACAAGAGTATGCAATTTTCGGTTGAGCTCTCTATTAAAGTGTGAAGGAACATACTTCTTTCTCATGATTGCCTTCATTTGAGTCCAAGTCTTAACTGGCCTTTCACCATCTTGTCTCCTAGAACGAACAACTTGATCCCACCAAAGACTAGCATAGTCTTTAAGATGCATAAAAGCAATTCGATATTGCCTTTTCTCGGGGACATCATTACCTTCAAAATAGTGTTCCAAATCTCGAACCCAATCAAAGAAAGCTTCGGGATCTGATTTACCATGAAAACTAGAGATGGTGAGTTTAACAGATTCAATGGAAACTTTAGACTTATCACCTTTAGAAGAGCTCGTATATTCCTCATCTTTTTCCTCATCATTTTCATCATCGAAATCATCATGCTCCTCAAATTTAAGCTTCCTTTCGGTAGTGCTTTTAGTTGATGACTCAATGTTATCAAGTCGAAGAGTGAGTTTTTGAAGCATATCAAAGAGTACTTCATTAGCAAACTTTTGTTGAGCATCGGTAATAGGTTTAGAACCTTTAGGAGTTTTATCACCTTCCTCCATTAGTACCTGCAAGTTAGCAAAGAAAACACAAGAAAATATATAGATATACCTCTCGGGTTCCTCACTATAGGTAGTAGGTACTCTCCTCTCTTTTTGGGTAGTGTTCTCTCTTGTTTAACCTAGCTACTACTCTCAATTAATGAATATGTGGGGTTATTAAGATTCACCAAAGTTCAATTACTTTAATAGCAAGATCTCAATCAGCAAGTTCCACACACAAATTTTCACAAATCAAATCAAGAGATATGTAACAAGAAATCACGTCAATAGTGTTTAGAACACGTGATAGTTAAAATTTGATTTACCACCAGAAACTAAGAAATTCAGAAACTAGATTTCAAAACAAAGAGATTGGTTTTTGAATCAACTAATTCCGAGTTGTATTGAAAAAGTTATGGCACTTTTAATCCAAGGTGGTTTTCAAGAAACAAGTTAAGAACAATGTGTTCTTTTCAAAAATAAATTAAATAATTAAATAACAGAAAATAATAACAATAAATAAAGTCCGACTGTTTTTTTTTTCTTTTTTTTTCTTTTTTTTTCTTTTTTTTTTTAACTTCGGACAACAAAGGACAAAATTACACTTTTAAGGTTTGAACATAAACCTTGGACCAATCAAAATACTAGGTTCGGACAAGAACCTTAAACACCACAAAAATTAAGGTTTGAAGACAACAACCTAGGATTTAGGTTTAAGAATGTTTTGTCTTCTTGTCTTAACAACCTTAAAAACTTCAAACTTTATTAACTCACCAAGGACAATGAATTCGGATGTGCCACTTTAACAAGAATATCAAGATTCAAGACAAAGATCAAGAATCCAACTCAAGAATTCAATTTTGACCACTTTGAGTTTTCAAGAAAATCAAGAAGTTCAAGAAAGTTATCAAGAACTTATCTTTTTCGAGTGGAGTAAAAGTTTGATCAAAACTCAATATATGGTGGACAAGATAAAGAATCAAACGCAAAAAGAAAATCAAGAAACGGATAAGAATCAAGAAAGTTATGAAAACTTGACCTAGAAACCCTAGTTATGAAACCCTAGTTTGACACACGAAACCCTAACAATGTTATGACGTGAAAACAGCAAAGAAAACTTCAAGAATCCTACACTATGATTATGACAAAAGAGTGCAGAATTTAACACCAAAAGACAGCAAGAAGACGCAACAAGAAACAGCAAGAAACAACACAAAAATCGCAAAAGAAGATAGACTCAATTTAGACGATTTCGGGCAGAATGTATTGACTCAATGTTCATGCGATTTTGGACAGAATTAAGGACTGAATTAAGCACGAATTAAGACAGCAATTAAGACACAAAAAAATGGCAGAAAAGAATGAGCAAAAATTATGGCAGAAACGACGTCAAAAAGAGCAGAATTCAGACGACACAACAATGAACAAATTCGGGCAGATTGTGAATGATTTGTTGCATGCGATTTTGGTGATTTTAATGGGTGAATATGTATCGACTTTGGACAGCAAGAAGAACACCAAATAACAGCAAGAAAGATGCCAGCAAAACTGCAGAAAATTGACACAAAAAAATGGGCAGAATTGACGCAACAAGAACAGAAATTTTGCGGAAGAATTGAAAACGGATTAACCTGAATTTTCTTGGGCAACAACTTGTGCTCTGATACCAATTGATGCGAATGTTGTATGACCGAGGCTCCAACTCCTGGACCAAATTCGAATCTCCCACACAAGCTATAGGACCGTGTTGCTCTTACCAAGATAATCCACAACAAGAACACAAAATTGGATGGAACGAAATCAAAGGAAAAACGCCAGGAATTGAGTAAATCAAAACTTCACGTTTTATTACTAATGAACTTAATTTAACCTATGAAAATTCAATCAGTTAAACAAGTTAATTAGGCCTGCTCTTTAAATAAAGAACAATTGGTGTAATCTCCTATAGGTCACGCTAAAGGGGATTAACTACAATGAACAGTTAAATAACTCTTCAAGGCTTTGAACAACTCAAGGAGTTAATTCACGAATTTTAGCAAAGCTAAAAACTCAATTTTATTCACCAACTTATTGTGTAAAAACGTTACATGCATCTCCTTTTTATAGGGGATGAGTTTCGGCCATGCCAAGAAGGAAAAGGAAATAAACCCTAGTAGTTGCAAAGTACAACTTAACTTCTTAACAAACTAGCTAACTAACTAATCCAAGTTGTAAAAGGATTAGGTTAGACAGTTTTTAATGAAGAAGCAAAAACGTGTTTTGGCTTCTTGTTTCCTAAACTAATCAACTTTCCAAATTGGAAAAGGAAACTACAACTAACTACCAAATCCTTGTCCAAAAAGGATTTGCTTTACTTGACATTATCATGCAAGATAATTGGGCCAAGTAATTTATTAAACTACCAATTAATTAAAGCCCACATTAAGTGTTTTGGACTTAATTAATTAACAACAAAATAAAACCCTAAAGTAATTAAAGGGCGTGAACCACCTAATGAAGCCCAAAGACACGCCTTTCTTGGACTTAAATTCTTCTCGGCCTTAGCTTGCTTCTTCAAGGTGGAATTTCCTTAAGCTCCAATGTAGATCTTTGAGGAACTTCTTCTTGAATGGTAATTGAAGAAACATGCCAAAGAACACCATGATGAGATGATGTGCACATCTCGGCCTCCAAGTCACCAAAGTGTGATGACAACAAAGTGTGCAAAGCTTCTTTCATCCTTTTGCTCCTTGATCTTGTCATTGGTCCATCAAGATTCTTCAAGGGATCATCTAAGCTCGGCTTTGGCACCAAGGATGTGGATGGATTGCTATCAGTTTAGGGTCCGACTTCACCTCGTCAACGGGGGTTGAGACAATAGGAGTCTCGGTATGAACTCTGATCTCCTCAGGTACGGGTCCGGGAACGTCCTCAAAGAGGTCTTTAATATTGATCACTAAAAAAACGCATCTCAGTAATAATAAGCATCATAAAAATGACAATGTGAAATAAGGTTTGAAATTATACCCTTCTTCCCATTCTTCACATGGTCTGGGTGGTCGGCTGGAAGGATGGCAGGGCTTAATTTTGCTTTCACTAACACCCTCTCAGGAAAGAAGTTAGTGCTGAGAACTCGCTTTTCGTTTTCGAGTTTTTCAGCAAGTTCTAATGGGAGTTTCCTCATCGAGATCGGGTCAGAAACACGACCAGCCTCTTTCCAATACCATTTACAGTCCAGTGACTTGAGATTAAGGAAAAAGAACTTATCCTTCCACTCATGAATAGAACTGGGCTTTTCGCTCAGAATTTGTTGATTTTTTGATCGGCGGGTGAAGTAATACCAACCGAGGTCTTTTCCAGATGATTTTAGGCAGAAGAAATGCCTAAAGTAAGGAACTGAAATTTGGAAATTTAGGTATTTGAAAAATAATTCGAAACCGATCAGAATTCTGATCGCGTTTGGAGTTAATTGGGTTAGACTAATTACATAGTCGGCTAGGATATCTTTTACGAATTGAGATAAGGGAAATCTCAGTCCGGCCCTAAGTTGTTCTACGAAAATGCTTATGAAGCCCTCGGGAGGACGGCTAGCTACTTCTCCTATTGAAGGGGCTCTAATTTTGATCTGGGGGTTGATATGAAAATCTCTAATAATGTTAGTTAAAGTGGAAGATGTAGTGGTTGAGCATAAAGTTTCTAATTTGATTATTAGACCTTTGGTTGGTTTCAGATTAGATAGACTAGAGGAAGGATTATTTTCAGGAAATTCGACTGCAAAGGGAACAGCAGTAGGGGTGGGCTGATCTATGTTCACTTCGGGATCTCCCTTCTCATGTGCAGAATTCTCTGAGTCTATATGTTCATTCTTAGTCATGTCTTCTACTCCTATGTGAACTAAACTATACTTCTTAGTGGTTTTTAAAGCCTTAGCTAAATTGTTTTGGGTATCTGGGTTATCAAATGAACTGGATGAGTCGTCGCCACTACTAGAAGATGTAGTTTCGTGTGCAAGTGATTCGTGATCTAAATTATTATCAGATTGAATTTCAGAGGAAGAATTGGAATGTTCTGAATTGGACATGACTTACTTGTGAAATGAGGGTCGGGGCGATCTAAGGCAGTTGAGCTGGAAGAGCTGGAAACTGGAGGTAGATGCTATAGAATTTCTGGAATGCCGAACTACAGGATGGAAGCTCTAAATTAGTAAAGTAGCAAATGAGCCCTGAAACACTCTATTTATAGTCCAGGGTATGGGAATTCGAGGAGGCACGACAGCGGTAGTGGGAAAACGTGCCGCCAAACGTGTCTATCAGAAAAATCGTGGTTGTCGAAGTGGAAGCGTGTTTCTCGGGCATGGAATTTAGAGAATGAACGTGCCCATATGAGATCGGTACTAAACTCAAAATATTATTCAGATCGAATTTGTATTTATATATATATATATAAACCGACCTGAGGGGCTATTTATGAGGGTTGAATTATATTAAGATTATAATACCTCAGAAATTGACTCCTAGTACAACTGTTACTCAGCTCATAGGAATCCAATTCCTTTTCAGATCATATTTCTATTAGATATGTATACTAAGAGTCATAATCCTATTACAACGCTTACACTACAACAAACCCTTCTTCAAGGTACGTTATTAGAGTTTCAATACAACTCTAATTCAGGTATGTATTCTATAAATACAACCCTTCCCTCACAAAGGAGGGGATTCGATTCAAGTATTCTCAATTACTTATCGATATTTGCTTAAGGCTCGTTACTGACTTAGGCATCGGAGTTTACTCACTGGGACCAATCCCGGGGATTTTGTGCAGGTCTTCGGAGCGTTCGGAGTGTTCAGACGACCAGACGATCTCGAAAACGATGTGAGTTTTCTGAGACTCATCAATAAGCATATTAATTTGCATAATTATTCAATTATGAAATCCTACTAGTTTATATTGAATGAGTTTATGTATAGTTTTTTAAAATGCTATGTTGCTTATCTAATACATGAGTTATATTTTAATCTTCATGTTTATAATTTTGAGCTTAATCAAATCCTTGTGTATGAAAGTGATAATTTTATTGGATATACTTGGAATGTTCTTTCCTTTAAATATTGGGATCGAGAGTTTACACATATTGTTTTCAGTCGATTCCATAGTCAATTTCATAAAGTTCCAAGAGGTAATCCGGTTGTTCAACACTTGTTTGGTAAGTTATCTAAGTTCCAAATTTCTTTTAAATTCCAAAAGGTACAATTTTGTGTTTGCATCTATTTATTAGATTGTTTACATTCTGTTTTTATTCTTTGGAATTGTAATTTCTTATTTGATAACTTAAGCATGCTTGCAAAGAGTTTAAAACTTATTTCTTGTGATTTACATTTAATCCGGGATGTATATACATTTAATTGCTATGAATATTCTTATAAATCCTTGGATAATATTTGAAATTACATTAATATATGTTTAAGTTCTTTTCTTACTTTACATATTAAAGTCGTTAATTTTTATGTTAGTAATAGTGTGTCCATGCATATTGTTAGAGAGTTTGTCTTGCATAATTTCATATTTTCAATAACACTAGATTTCTCTTTATACGAGTTGTTATTTCTAAATTTGGTTTATGTTGCATGTAGTAATAGGATTTCTGATTTGCATTTAATACATGATGTTTATTTGCATAATTGTTATGAATTTTCTTTAACAATATCGTGTTTATATGCTTCATGCATACATAAATATTCTGCCACAGAAAGTTTATCTTATACACTTGTTTTGATCTCGCAGAATATTATGCATTTTTGGCCGAGAATTGTTTCAGTCCAACTCGACTTGATTCTTATGGATTTCGTGATATTGGTGTTTGACCCTGGAGCTCAATTTCAAGATTCGAGGACGAATCCTTTCCGAGGAGGGAGGGAATGATGCGAATGAATCGTGTTCATGTCCATGGTGCAAAAGTCAAAGATTAAATGCTGAAAGATTCTGTTACATTTTGGTATTCTTAACATATCTCTCTCGATATAATTCGGAATTTTGTGATTAAAGTGGCCCGGAACGATAAGAGATAGAGCTACAACTTTTATGTTTTAAGTTTCACGAGATTCTGCCGTTATCATCGTTAAACCTGCCTATCCAAATGAGTAACGTGATTCTGGCAGATTTCCGTCGCGAATTTCATGGACCTTTTGAAGACCAAGACAAGGCGTGCTTGGGCTTTGAGTTTTGGATCACGCTCTTTTGATTAATTTAGGGTTTATTTTAAGTTGTAATAATTAAGTCCATTTAACATTTAATTATGGGCTTGAATTTCGTTTTTAATCAGTCATTACTTGGCCCAATTATCTTGCATGATAATTAGGAAAGTAATCCCCTACTTTTTAGGAGTTTTTTTTAGGACAGTATTCTTAAGAGGCAAAAACGTGTTTGTCTTCTTAGTTTAGGAAAGTAGTTAAGTTTCTAGTGTTTCATTACAATTAGGAAGTTTCCTAAACTAGCATTAGGGTTTTCGTTTTAGGAAAGTTGGCCAATATCCCACATTGGGAAAATACCAACTCTTAATACTTTTTGTAGCCTATATAAAGGCATCCCTTTTGACGTTTTATAGACATGTTGAATGAAAGAAGTTTTAGCTTTGCTAAATCGAGAATTTACACCTTGTGTAGTTCGAAACCTTGAAGCTCAAGTTTGATCTTCATTGTAGCAAGTTTTCCTTTAGCGTGACCTTTAGGAGACTTCAACCGAGTTCTTTATTTAAAGAACAAGCCAAAATAGCTAGTTTAGCTCATGAATTTTCATGTGTTGAATCAAGTTCTTTTGTATTAAAACGTTGGGTTTGTTTTACTTCAATTCTTTGTGTTTTCCCCTTGAATTCAATTCCGCCCAAAATCTGTTTTCGTGTTTTGTTTCAAACGTTTTTGTTGCAGCAACGATCCGAAGAGTTGTGGATTTCGTGTGGTCAAGGACTTCAATCCAAGGCCATTCGTATCAACTTGAATCACGAAATTCCGAGTTATATCGAGAGAGATATGTTAAGAATACCAAAACGTGACAGAATCTTTCAGCATTTAATGTTTGACTTTGGCACCATGGACATGGACACGGCTCATTCTCATCAATCCCTTCCTCCTCGAAAAGGATTCGTCCTCGAATCTTGAAATTGAGCTCCTGGATCAAACACCAATATGATGAACTCATCAAGAACCAAGTAACATTGGAATGATTCACATCTCGGGCAGCAAACATTTATATCCTGCAAGAACAAAACAAATGTATAAGGCAAAGAAAATTTTAATAATCTAGAATAAGATTTTAAATAATTTCCTTGTACCAAAAGAATGGGACGGGCAGAATATGTATGCATGCATAAAACACATAAGTCATGAATATTTTTAACAAGTTGTGCAAGATGAATATTGTTAAAGTCATAAAAACACAACTTTGGAAAGAAAATTCATAGCAATTAAATATATATAAATCCCGGATTAAATGTAAATCACAAGAAATAAGTTTTAAACTCTTTACAAGCATGCTGAAGTTATCAAATATAAAAATGTAATTCCATAGAGTAGAAACAGAATGTAAACAATCTAATAAATAGATGTGAACATAAAAATTTACCTTTTGGAATTTAAAAGAAATTAGGAACTTAGATAACTTACCAACCAAGTGTTGAACTACATGATTACCTCTTGGAATTTGATGAAATTGACTATGGGACGGAGTATGTGCAAACTCTTGAACCCAAATTCGATCTTCAAGATGTAGGATCGTGCTGCACAAAGGTTATTCCAAGACACACAAACAACAAGAACTCGGGTGGATGAAGATTCAAGGGGAAAAACGCCAAGAATGAGTAAATCAAACCCCACGTTTTTAATACAAACAAACTCAATTTAACTTATGAAAATTCAATTAGTTAAACAAGTTAATTTGGCCTGCTCTTTAAATAAAGAAAAATGGTGAAGTCACCTAAAGGTCACGCTAAAGGTAATCTTCTACAATGGACAATTAAATAATTCTCCAAGGCTTTGGACAACTCAAAGAGTTAATCTCAATTTCAGCAAAGCTAAAACTTTCATTCATCAACTTCATGTGTTAAAACGTTACAAACTTCTCTTTAAATAGAGATGACTTTCAGCCATGCTTAATGAATAAAGGAAATAAAACCCTAGTAGTTGTAAAATACAACTTGACTTCTAAACTAACTAACTTTCCAAATTGGAATAGGAAACTAACAACTAACAAACTAATCCTTTTCCAAAAAAGATTAAGGAAAATGTTTCAAAGGTGGCCAAATCCAATTTGACTTCCTTTGTTTCCTAAACTTTTACTTGCCATTATCATGCAAGATAATTGGGCCAAGTAATTTATTAAACTACCAATTAATTAAAGCCCACATTAAGTGTTTTGGACTTAATTAATTAACAACAAAATAAAACCCTAAATTACTTAAATGGCGTGATCCATATCAAGCCCAAATACACGCCTCTTCATGGACTTGAACTCTCGGCCTTTGCAAGCTTCTTCAAGGTGGAATTTCCTTAAGCCCCAATGTAGAACTTTGAGGAACATCTTCATGAATTATGATTGAAGAAACATGCCAAAGAACTCCATGATGAGATGATGGAGAAGTCCCGGCCTCCAAGTCTTCAAAGTGTGATGACAACAAAGTGTGCAAAGCTTCTTTCATCCTTTTGCTCCTTGATCTCGTCATTGGTCCATCAAGATTCTTCAAGGGATCATGGAAACTCGGCTTTGGCACCAAGGATGTGGATGGATTGCTATCATTCCCTCCCTCCTCGAAAAGATTCGTCCTCGAATCACCTACATCAAACAAAGATAAATCAGAAACATTGAATGTAGATGAAACATTGCCATACTCACTTGGAAGCTCGATTTTGTAAGCATTATCTCCAATCCTTTCCAAAATACGAAAAGGACCATCTCCTCTTGGATGAAGTTTAGATTTCCTCTTTTTAGGAAACCTTTCCTTCCTCAAGTGAATCCAAACCCAATCACCAGGTTCGAAAATCATTCTCTTTCTTCCTTTATTGGCTTGCTGTGCATATTGTTCATTACGCCTTTCAATGGTATTTCGAACCCTTTCATGTAACCCCTTAATAAATTCAGCTTTTTTTTTTCCTTCAACATTAACAAACTCATTAATAGGCAAAGGCAAAATATCAAGTGGAGTCAAAGGATTGAAACCATATACTATCTCAAATGGTGAACAAGATGTCGAACTATGAAAAGTTCTATTATATGCAAACTCAATATGTGGAAGACAAGTTTCCCAATTCTTTAAGTTTCTTTGGATGATGGCTCGAAGTAAGGTAGATAAAGTGCGGTTAACTACTTCAGTTTGTCCATCAGTTTGTGGATGTGCAACAGTAGAAAACAACAATTTAGTGCCTAACTTATTCCATAAAGTACGCCAAAAGTGAGACAAGAACTTAACATCCTTATCACTAACAATACTTTGTGGAATGCCTTGCAATCTAACAATTTCCTTAAAGAACAAATCAGCAATATGTGTAGCATCATTAGTTTTGGAACATGCAATAAAATGTGCCATTTTACTAAATCGATCCACTACTACAAATATGCTATCTGCACCATTGCGTGATCTAGGCAATCCAAGAACAAAATCCATAGAAATGTCAACCCAAGGATGACTAGGAACAGGCAAAGGTGTATACAATCCATGAGGCAAAATTTTTGATTTGGCTTGTTTACACACAATACATTTATCACAAACACTTTTCACATCTTTAATCATGTTAGGCCAATAAAAGTGTTCATTCAAAATAGTAAGTATTTTAGCAATTCCAAAATGCCCCATTAACCCTCCCCCATGGGTTTCCTTAACAAGTAAATCACGAATGGAACAAAGGGGTATGCACAATTTATTCTTTCTAAACAAGAAACCATCATGCAAGTAGTAGTCACCATGCGGTTTTGAAACACAATCACTAAAGGCGGCAGCAAAATCATGATCATCTTTGTACAAATCTTTTATCAATTCAAATCCAAGTAACTTAGCATGCATATAGGTGAACAATGAATAACGCCTAGATAATGCATCAGCTACAATGTTTTCTTGACCAGATTTATACTTAATCACATATGGAAAAGTTTCAATAAATTCTAACCATTTAGCATGCCTCTTATTCAACTTACCTTGAGTTTTCAAGAATTTAAGGCTTTCATGATCAGAATGAATTATAAACTCTTTAGGCCATAAGCAATGTTGCCAAACCTGTAATGACCTTACCAAAGCATACAACTCCTTGTCATAAGTTGCATACTTTAAAGCTGCCCCATTAAGCTTTTCACTAAAGTAAGCCACGGGTCTTGATTCCTGCATCAAAACAGCACCAATACCAATCCCGGAGGCATCACAGTGTATCTCAAAAGCTTTATGAAAATTAGGCAATGCAAGTAAAGGGGCGTGAGTCAACATATATTTTAGTTTAGTAAAGGCGGTTTCATGCTCATCTTTCCATTCAAAAGTAATGTTCTTTTTAACAAGTTCATTCAAAGGTGCAGCTATAGAACTAAAGTCTTTAACAAACCTTCTATAAAAACTTGCTAAGCCATGAAAACTCCTAACTTCACTAGCATTCTTAGGTCTCGGCCACTCCTCAATAGCTTGACTTTTGACTCATCAACAGAAATACCATGAGAACTAACAACATAACCCAAAAAGATAATTTATTCCATGCAAAAAGAACACTTTTTGAGGTTAGCATACAATCGGTTCTCACGTAATATAACAAACACTTGTTTTAAATGTTCTACATGCTCATCAAGTGATTTGCTATAAATAAGGATGTCATCAAAATAGACCACAACAAATTTACCAATGAAAGACCTAAACACGTGATTCATTAGCCTCATAAAAGTACTAGCTGCATTAGTTAGACCAAAATGCATGACTAACCATTCATACAAACCATACTTTGTTTTAAAGGCTGTTTTCCATTCATCACCTTCTTTCATTCTAATTTGATAGTAGCCACTTTTTAAATCAATCTTGGTGAAAATACACGAACCATACAATTCATCAAGCATATTATCTAATCTAGGAATTGGATGTCTATACTTAATAATGATTTTGTTTATGGCACGACAATCAACACACATTCTCTAAGATTCATCCTTTTTAGGAACTAATATGACAGGAACAGCACAAGGACTTAGAGATTCACGCACAATACCTTTGTCAAGGAGTTCATCCACTTGACGTTGAATCTCTTTTGTTTCCTCAGGATTGGCTCTATAAGCTGGACGATTTGGAATTTGTGCACCAGGAATGAAATCAATTTGATGTTCAATTCCTCTTAGAGGCGGCAATCCAATGGGTAAGTCCTCGGGAAACACATCTTTATATTCCTGCAAAAGAGAGTAAACAACACTAGGCAAAGAAGCGTGATAACTATCAACAATAAGTACAAAATCCTTGCGGATCATCAAATACAATGATTGCCTATCTAGTATTGCTCTCTTAACATCACTCTTAGAAGCAAAATAACAAGATTTAGAAGGAACACTATTTCGGCTATTACAAGATTTAGAATCAATGTTTCGGCCTACACTAGTTACATTCTTTTTATCTTCTTGTTCTTTCTTCTCCTTTGCTTCCATCTCACGGCAAGATTGTACAATCCTTGATTGATCTTCTTAAGCTTGGCTCGGACTCAAGGACCTTAGATTGTACTTTGGGCCATAGTACTCAAAAGAATAATAATTCTTCCTTGCATGATATATAACATCTCGGTCAAATTGCCATGGACGACCAAGTAATATGTGACTAGCTTCCATTGGTACAACATCACACACAATATCATCAACATACTTTCCAATGGTTAGAGAAAATTTAACTTGTTTAGTCACCTTACTCTCGGCAATGTTATTAAGTCATTGAAGCTTATATGGATTTGGATGTTTCATGCAAGTCAAGTTTAGCTTCTTAACAAATAATGTGCTTGCCACATTCGTACAACTACCACTATCAACAATCACACTACAAATTTTACCTTGAACCATGCATCTAGCGTGAAATATGTTTTCCCTTTGAGACAAATCATCTTCAATTAGTGGTCGTACAATCAAGACTCGGCGAGTAACTAAAGAGAATTCACCAACATCATATGTAGTAAGATCTTCACTATCTTCCTCACTTTGGTACTTCTCTTCAAGTGGTGGCATGTCGGCACATTCTTCATCACTTTCAACCTCTCCATTATCACGAATTATCATCAATTTTCTGGTTGGGCAGTCACTTTGATAATGGCCATAACCTTGACACTTATAACATCTAATGTCCCTCAATCTCTCATTCGGTTTGGGAGTTGTTTTGGCTGAAGATTCAGCAAGTTGGCGGACTGTTTTGGGAGCATTATTTGAAGTGTTTTGAGGCTGATTTTGGGTGAAGACTTTTGGCTTTTGTGGAGGGGTGAAATTCGGTTTTTGATCTCTCCTCCAAGGCGGCAATGGTTGTTAGAAATTTCGCCCTTTACCCTTCATATGCTTCTCAATTTTGATAGCTTTGTGAACAAGTTCATTAATATCAATGTAACTTTGAAGATCAACTTGATAAGCCAATTCGGAATTCATACCTCTAAGGAATCTCTCAATAGTTGTGTCGGGGTCTTCATGAATATTGGCTTTTATCATCAAAGCTTCCATCTCATGGTAATAATCTTCAACTGTTCGGCTACCTTGAACAAGGGTATGCAATTTTCGGTTGAGCTCTCTATTATAATGTGAAGGAACATACTTCTTCCTCATGATTGCCTTCATTTGATTCCAAGTCTTAACTGGCCTTTCACCATCTTGTCTTCTAGCTCGAACAACTTGATCCCACCAAAGACTAGCATAATCTTTAAGGTGCATAAAAGCAATTCGGTATTGCTTTTTCTCGGGGACATCATTACCTTCAAAGAAGTGTTCTAAATCTCGAACCCAATCAAAGAAAGCTTCGGGATCTAATTTGTCATGAAAGGTAGAGATGGTGAGTTTAACAGACTCAATGGAAACTTTAGACTTTTCACCTTTTGAAGAGCTCGTGTACTCCTCTTTTTCCTCATCATTATCATCATCGGACTCATCATGTTCTTCAAACTTAAGCTTCCTCGATGTGGAGCTTTTAGATGATGACTCCAAATTATCAAGGCGGAGATTGATCTTTTGAAGCATGTTGAATAGGACCTCATTGGCGAACTTTTGTTCGGCCTCGGTGATTGGTTTACCACCTTTTTGTTCCTCCATTGGTACCTGCAAATTAGTAAAGAAAACACAAGAATATATGTATATATACCTCTCGGGTTCCTCACTATTGGGTAGTAGGTACTCTCCACTCTATTTAGGTAGTGTTCTCTCTTGTTTATCCTAGCTAAAACTCTCAATTAATGAATGTGTTGGGATGATTAAGACTCACCAAGTTCAATTACTTAAATAGCAAAATCTCAATCAACAAGTTCCACACAAAACTTTCACAAGAAAAATCAAGAGAGTTAACAAAGAAATCACGTCTAAGAAGTTTAGAACACGTGTGGGTTACAAACTGATTTACCACCAGAAACTATGAAATTCAGAAACTAGACTCAAAGATGAAGAGAATGGCTTTTGAATCACTTAATTCCGATTTGTATTGAGAAAGTTATGGCACTTTTAATCCAAGGTGGTTTTCAAGTAACAAACTCAAGAACAATGTGTTCTTCAACTAAAATTAAATAATTAAAAGAAAAATAAATAACAGAAATAAATAATGCAAAGTCCGAATTAATATATTTTTTGTTCTTTTCTCTTTTTTTTTTTGAATTGACCGTTTTTTTAATACGGTCTCCTTTTTTTTTTTTTGTTCGGACAACTACAAGACAAAAGCAAACTTTTAAGGTTTTGAACACAAACCTTGGACAAACAAAACTACTAGGATTTAAGGTTTTAAGACAAAACTACAAAACTACAAGAACCTTAAACAATGCAAAATTTAAGGTTTTAAGACAAGAACCTTGTACAAAGTACTTAGGTTTAATGTTTGAAGACAACAACCTAGGATTTAAGGTTTATAATGTTTTGTCTTCTTGTCTTAACCTTAACAACCTTAAAATTATCAAACTTTAATATCTCACCAAGGAAAAGGAATTTATATGTGCCACTTTCACAAAATATTCAAGATTTTCAACAAGGATCAAGAAAATGGCTCAAGATTCAAATTTGGACAACTTTGGATTTTCAAGAAAATCAAGAAGTTCAAGAAAGTGATCAAGAACTTGTCTTTTTGAGATGGTGAAAAAGTTTGATCGAAACTCAAGATATGATAGACAAGATAAAGAATCTAACACAAAAGAAAGATCAAGAAACTGATAAAAATTGAGCAACTTATGAAAATTGGACCAAGAAAACCCTAGTTTTTAGACACTAAACCCTAGCAATGCTTTGAAG
Source organism: Ophiorrhiza pumila (assembly GCA_016586305.1). Lineage (NCBI taxonomy): Eukaryota > Viridiplantae > Streptophyta > Magnoliopsida > Gentianales > Rubiaceae > Ophiorrhiza > Ophiorrhiza pumila. The sequence goes on from BLIW01000010.1 coordinate 19,473,741, forward strand.
TGAACTTAGTCTTCCCTTTCAAGTGCCTTTCTATCTTGATTGCTTTGTGGACAAGTTCATTAATATCATTATAACTTTGCAAATCCACATGATAAGCCAAATCAGAATGCATACCTCTCAAAAACCTTTCTATTGTGGAGTCGGGATCGTCTTGGACGTTGGCCTGATCATCAAAGCTTCCATCTCATGATAATACTCCTCAACCCATCTATTACCTTGCACAAGTGAGTGCAATTTTCGGTTCAATTCACGGTTGTAATAAGCAGGGACATACTTTTTCCTCATTAGCACTTTCATTCGGCTCCAAGATTTAATTGGTTGCTCACCATCATGACGCCTTGTTCGAATAACTTCATCCCACCACAAACTAGCAAAATCCTTAAGATGCATAAAGGCAAGTCTATATTTCTCCTTTTCGGGGTAGTCATGGCCTTCAAAGAAGTGTTCAAGCTCACGAACCCAATCAAAATATGCTTCGGGATCTGCCTTTCCATGAAAAGTAGGGATTGTCAATTTAACAGAGCTAATGGAAATTTTAGATTTGTCACCTTTCTTTGGAGAATCTGTCAACTCCACTTCATCATCCTCATCATCGGATGCTTCCCTTTCAAACTTAAGTTTCCTTGAGGTGAATCCTTTAGAGTTAGACTCCAAGTTATCAAGTTGGATGTTGATCTTTTGCAACATATTAAAGAGGACCTCATTGGCAAACTTTTGCTCAGCGTCGGATGTAGGTTTAGAACCTTTAGGGGTTCTATCTTCTTCCTCCATTGTACCTGCAAGGTTAGTAAAGAGATCGCAAGAATATATAGAAATCCTCACGGGTTCCTTACTATTTGGGTGAGTAGGTACACTCCTCTCTATGATGAAGGCTTTTCTCATGTATACCCTATACTAATACTCTCAACAATAGAACTTACTGTTTCAATGATTAGAAGAACTTGTCTCAACCAAAATATTCAACAACAAGATTCACACAAGTCAAATCAAATAAGTTTAAGCAATTCACATCACAAGAGTATTTAAGAACACGTGTGGGTATAACCTGACAGCTTCAGAAACTATGATATTCAGAAAATAGACTCAAAGACGAAGAAAACGCAATTTGAATCACCAAAATCCGAGTTGTATTGAAAAAATTATGGCACTTTCAAGATTGAAACTAAAAAGAAAATAGAAGATAGGTTCGGACGGGTAGGGTGTCCAAAAGGATCGTCCGAAAAATAGGTTCAGACGGGTAGGTCGTCCGAAACTTTGTAAAAATTGAGTGCTCCCAGAAGTTTAGGTTCGGACTAGTAGGTCATCCGAAAGTGGCGTCCGAAACTTAAAAAAAAATTAAATATTTTTTTTACTTTAGACCAATTGCCTTTGGGCTAATTTTTACTTGGTCTCTTTTTTTTTTTGTAACTATTGGCCTTTTTTTTTGAACAATAACCTAGTACTTTGCTAGGGTTTTAAGGTTGTTTTCTCAACCTTGATTTCAGCCACTTTGAAGTATCAAGAAGTCAACAAGAATTCAAAATTTGAAGTTACCACTTTGACAAAAGATTCAAGAAATGTCACAACGAACAAGAATATGTATCAAGAATCAAATTTTAGCACTCTTGGATTTTTCAAGAAAATCAAGAAGTTCAAGAAAGTGTTCAAGAACTTGTCTTTTTCGGATGTGGTAAAATTTTGATCAAAATGCAAGATATGGTAGACAATATGAAGAAACTAACACAAAAGAAAGAATGCAATTCGGATAAGAAACAAGGAAGTTATGATAAGATGACCTATAAAATCGAAACTAGGGTTTTGAAGAAACCCTAATTTGACACCTAGGGTTTGGACGTGATTATAGCAATAAAATCAATGGAATCCAACACTATGAAGACAAGCAAAATAGTGCAGAATATACACACAAAAATCAGCAAAAAAAACGCAAAGAAAAAGACAACAAAGACGCGAAAACACAAGACAAGAGCAAGATGATTTCCGGGCAGATTTTTTCAAGATATGAGCATGCGATTTTGACGAAATTTAAAGGCTAGATAATGACGACCTAGGACAGCAATAAAAACACAAAAACAGCAGCAAAACAATGCAAAAGAAACTGCAGAAATTGACGCAAGAAAATAGCAAGAAGGACGCCCGAGAAAAGATAAAAACCGAGAGAAGAACAAAAAGATGTAACCTGAATTTTCGATGAACAACAACCTGGTTTGCTTTGATATCAATTTGAAACGGATGGCCTTGGATGGAGATCCTCAACCACACGAAACCCTCACCTTTGGATCGTTGTTGAACAGCAAGAACTCGAACAAACAAGAAGACAAACAAACAATGCGGAAGACAACAAAGAAACACAAGATATTGAACGGATGTTCTTGATTGAAGTCAATCAAACCCAACACGTTATAACAAAATGAATCCAATCCAACCTATGTAAATCAAGAGTTGAAAAGTTTTCAGTTCGGCTTGTTCTTTAAATCAAGAACGGGTAAGTTCTTCCTAAGGTCTTAGCTTAGAAATCACTGTTCTTATGAAGTTCAACTGAAATCAATTGAAGATTCACGTTTTTCCTACTGCTTTTCACGGCTGCAAGAGGTTGTTAAGCAATGCTTAATTTATCAAAATTCATCTTATTATTTCATGTGAAAAAAGCTACAAAAACATGAAACCCTAACTAAATCCTTATTGGAAAAGGATTCTAAAAACACGTTTAAAAGGAAGAAAGCAAAACACGTTTTTGCTTCCTTCAATAACTAACTTTCCTAACAAACTCTTAAGAAGCAAAAACCAATTTGACTTCTTAAGTTTCCTAAACTTTTACTAGCCATTATCATGCAAGATAATTGGGCCAAGTAATTAACTTAAAACTTAAATGAAAAACGCCAATTTAAGCCCATAATAAAGTTAAGTGGACTTAATTAAAAACAACACAATAAATCCTAAAATTAAGGAATAGGCGTGATCCAAAAGTCAAGCCCAAAACACGCCTCTCTTTGGACTTTATAAATTCGGTCATGCAAGCTTCTTCAAGGTGGAATTTCCTAAAGTACCACTGTAGAACTTTGAGGAACATCCTCGTAAATTGTTTTTGAAGAAACATGCCAAAGGACTCCATGTTGAGATGGTTCGGCCTCCAAGTGATAAGAATCTCCAAGAACTTCACAATGTGTTGATAACAAGCGTTGCAAGGCTTGTTTCATCTTTTTGCTCCTTAGCCTTGTCATTGGTCCATTAATATTCTCCAGTGGATCTTGTGAAGTTGTATTCGGCAAGATGGACTTGGGTTGATTTCCATCATTCCCTCCCTCCTCGAAAGGATTCGTCCTCGAATCTTAGAAGTTGAGTTCCTGGATCAAACACCAAAATCACGAACTCATCAAGACCCAAGTAACATTGGAATGATTCACATCTCGGGCAACAATGTTTTATATTCTGCAAGAACAAAACAAGTGTATAAGATAAAAGATTAGTTCGGGCAGAATATGTATGCATGCTGAAAACACATAAAGCATTAGTAGTCTTAACAAGTTGTGCATATGAAATAACAATGAAAGAAGCACAACATTTGAAAGAAAATTCAAAACAAAAGTAAATAAACATCATATATTAAATGCAACAAATTATTCTGATTTGCATCATGAAACAATATTAATACTTCATGTAAAAACGAATTTAGTAATTTTGTCAATATGGAAGTATTTAAGATAAACTTAGTAATAATATGCATAGACACATTAACACTAACAAAGAAAACAATTGCATAATTATCATGTAAAGTAAGAAAAGAACTTAAACTTTTTTCCTTCATGAACAAAGCTATAGAAATTCTTCTTGGCATGATAAGTCACATCACAATCAAATTGCCAAGGTCGGCCAAGCAAGATATGACTTGCTTCCATTGGAACCACATCACATACAACATTATCAACATATTTTCCAATGGTAAAAGTAAACTTAACTTGCTTCGTAACCCTAGTATCAAGTAAATTATTCAACCATTGGAGGCGGTACGGTTTAGGGTGCTTCATGCAAGTCAAATTCAATTTATTCACCAACAAAGTGCTTGTCACATTTGTGCAACTACCACTATCAATAATCACACTACAAATTCTGTTTTGCACTAAACAACGTGTGTGAAATATGTTTTCCCGTAGCATCAAATCATCATTATCAACTAAAGGTTGAGCACTAAGAACACGGCGAGAAACTAAAGAATAGTTACCAACATCATATTCGTAGTTGTCCACTTCTTCACTATCTTCACCGGATTCATGTTGGTCTTTCTCTTCAAGAGGTGGCATGTCGGCACAATCATCATCACTTTACACTTCACCACTATCAAGAGTAATCATCACCTTTCGTGAAGGAAATCAGCTTGCATATGTCCATACCCTTGACACTTATAACATCGAACATCCCTCAACCTTGGAGCTGAAGTTGACGTCGACTTTGGAGCATTTTAAACAGCCTTGGGCACTGATTTTGGGACATTATTTTGTACACTTGATGACTGGTTTGAGGTGAATTGGCGCGGCTTTGAGGATGGAGTAAAAGGAACAACATTCGGCTTTTATTCCCTTTGCCAAGGTGGAGGCGGTTGTGAGAACTTACTCTTCCCTTTCAAGTGCCTTTCTATCTTGATTGCTTTGTGGACAAGTTCATTAATATCATTATAACTTTGCAAATCCACATGATAAGCCAAATCAGAATGCATACCCCTCAAAAACCTTTCTATTGTAGAGTCGGGATCCTCTTGGACATTGGCCTTGATCATCAAAGCTTCCATCTCATGATAATACTCCTCAACCGATCTATTACCTTGCACAAGTGAGTGCAATTTTCGGTTCAATTCACGGTTGTAATAAGAAGGAACATACTTTTTCCTCATTAGCACTTTCATTCGGCTCCAAGATTTAATTGGTTGCTCACCATCTTGACGCCTTGTTCGAATAACTTCATCCCACCACAAACTAGCAAAATCCTTAAGATGCATAAAGGCAAGTCTATACTTCTCCTTTTCGGGGTAGTCATGGCCTTCAAAGAAGTGTTCAAGCTCACGAACCCAATCAAAATATGCTTCGGGATCTGCCTTTCCATGAAAAGTAGGGATTGTCAATTTAACAGAGCTAATGGAAATTTTAGATTTGTCACCTTTCTTTGGAGAATCCGTCAACTCCTCTTCATCATCCTCATCATCGGATGCTTCCCTTTCAAACTTAAGTTTCCTTGAGGTGGATCCTTTAGAGTTAGACTCCAAGTTATCAAGTCAGATGTTGATCTTTTGCAACATATTAAAGAGGACCTCAATGGCAAACTTTTGCTCAGCGTCGGATGTAGGTTTAGAACCTTTAGGGGTTCTATCTTCTTCCTCCATTGTACCTGCAAGGTTAGTAAAGAGATCGCAAGAATATATAGAAATCCTCACGGGTTCCTTACTATTTGGGTGAGTAGGTACACTCCTCTCTATGATGAAGGCTTTTCTCATGTATACCCTATACTAATACTCTCAACTATTGAACTTACTGTTTCAATGATTAGAAGAACTTGTCTCAACCAAAATATTCAACAACAAGATTCACACAAGTCAAATCAAAGAAGTTTAAGCAATTCACATCACAAGAGTATTTAAAAACATGTGTGTGTATAACTTGACAGCTTCGGAAACTATGATATTCAGAAAATAGACTCAAAGACGAAGAAAACGCAATTTGATTCACCAAAATCCGAGTTGTATTGAAAAAATTATGGCACTTTCAAGATTGAAACTAAAAAGAAAATAGAAGATAGGTTTGGACGGGTAGGGTGTCCGAAAGGGTCGTCCGAAAAATAGGTTCGGACGGGTAGGTCGTCCGAAACTTTGTAAAAATTGAGTGCTCCCAGAAGTTTAGGTTCGGACTGGTAGGTCGTCCGAAACTTTGTAAAAATTGAGTGCTCCCAGAAGTTTAGGTTCGGACTAGTAGGTCGTCCGAAAGTGGAATCCGAAACTTAAAAAAAAATTAAATATTTTTTTTTACTTTAGACCAATTGCCTTTGGGCTAATTTTTACTTGGTCTCTTTTTTTTTTGTAACTATTGGCCTTTTTTTTTTTGAACAATAACCTAGTACTTTGCTAGGGTTTTAAGGTTGGTTTCTCAACCTTGATTTCAGTCACTTTGAAGTATCAAGAAGTCAACAAGAATTCGAAATTTGAAGTTACCACTTTGACAAAAGATTCAAGAAATGTCACAAAGAACAAGAATATGTATCAAGAATCAAATTTTAGCACTCTTGGATTTTTCAAGAAAATCAAGAAGTTCAAGAAAGTGTTCAAGAACTTGTCTTTTTCGGATGTGGTAAAATTTTGATCAAAATGCAAGATATGGTAGACAATATGAAGAAACTAACACAAAAGAAAGAATGCAATTCGGATAAGAAACAAGGAAGTTATGATAAGATGACCTATAAAATCGAAACTAGGGTTTTGAAGAAACCCTAATTTGACACCTAGGGTTTGGACGTGATTATAGCAATAAAATCAATGGAATCCAACACTATGAAGACAAGCAAAATAGTGCAGAATATACACACAAAAATCAGCAACAAAAACGCAAAGAACAAGACAGCAAAGACGCGAAAACACAAGTCAAGAGCAAGATGATTTCCGGGCAGATTTTTTCAAGATATGAGCATGCGATTTTGACGAAATTTAAAGGCTAGATAATGACGACCTAGGACAGCAATAAAAACACGAAAACAGCAGCAAAACAATGCAAAAGAAACTGCAGAAATTGACGCAAGAAAATAGCAAGAAGGACGCCCGAGAAAAGATAAAAACCGAGAGAAGAACAAAAAGATGTAACCTGAATTTTCGATGAACAACAACCTGGTTTGCTTTGATATCAATTTGAAACGGATGGCCTTGGATGGAGATCCTCAACCACACGAAACCCTCACCTTTGGATCGTTGTTGAACAGCAAGAACTCGAACAAACAAGAAGACAAACAAACAATGCGGAAGACAACAAAGAAACACAAGATATTGAACGGATGTTCTTGATTGAAGTCAATCAAACCCAACACGTTATAACAAAATGAATCCAATCCAACCTATGTAAATCAAGAGTTGAAAAGTTTTCAGTTCGGCTTGTTCTTTAAATCAAGAACGGTGATAGCAATCCATCCACATCCTTGGTGCCAAAGCCGAGCTTAGATGATCCCTTGAAGAATCTTGATGGACCAATGACAAGATCAAGGAGCAAAAGGATGAAAGAAGCTTTGCACACTTTGTTGTCATCACACTTTGGTGACTTGGAGGCCGAGATGTGCACATCATCTCATCATGGTGTTCTTTGGCATGTTTCTTCAATTACCATTCAAGAAGAAGTTCCTCAAAGATCTACATTGGAGCTTAAGGAAATTCCACCTTGAAGAAGCAAGCTAAGGCCGAGAAGAATTTAAGTCCAAGAAAGGCGTGTCTTTGGGCTTCATTAGGTGGTTCACGCCCTTTAATTACTTTAGGGTTTATTTTGTTGTTAATTAATTAAGTCCAAAACACTTAATGTGGGCTTTAATTAATTGGTAGTTTAATAAATTACTTGGCCCAATTATCTTGCATGATAATGGCAAGTAAAGCAAATCCTTTTTGGACAAGGATTTGGTAGTTAGTTGTAGTTTCCTTTTCCAATTTGGAAAGTTGATTAGTTTAGGAAACAAGAAGCCAAAACACGTTTTGCTTCTTCATTAAAAACTGTCTAACCTAATCCTTTTACAACTTGGATTAGTTAGTTAGCTAGTTTGTTAAGAAGTCAAGTTGTACTTTGCAACTACTAGGGTTTATTTCCTTTTCCTTCTTGGCATGGCCGAAACTCATCCCCTATAAAAAGGAGATGCATGTAACGTTTTTACACAATAAGTTGGTGAATAAAATTGAGTTTTTAGCTTTGCTAAAATTCGTGAATTAACTCCTTGAGTTGTTCAAAGCCTTGAAGAGTTATTTAACTGTTCATTGTAGTTAATCCCCTTTAGCGTGACCTATAGGAGATTACACCAATTGTTCTTTATTTAAAGGTAAGACTTGTAGCTTGATTATTGATAGTGGAAGTTGTACCAATGTGGCAAGCACATTAATTGTTAAGAAGCTTAACTTGACTTGCATGAAACATCCAAATCCATATAAGCTTCAATGGCTTAATAACACTGCCGAGAGTAAGGTGACTAAACAAGTTAAATTTTCTATGTCCATTGGAAAGTATGTTGATGATATTGTTTGTGATGTTGTACCAATGGAAGCTAGTCACATATTACTTGGTCGTCCATGGCAATTTGACCGAGATGTTACATATCATGCAAGGAAGAATTATTATTCTTTTGATTATCATGGCCGAAAGTACAATCTAAGGGCTTTGAGTCCGAGCCAAGCTTTTGAAGATCAATCAAGGATTGTGCAATCTTGCCGTGAAATGGAAGCAAAAGAGAAGAAGGAACAAGAAGATAAAAAGAATGTAACTAGTGTAGGCCGAACCAATGATTCTAAATCTTGTAATAGCCGAAATAGTAGTTCTTCTAAATCTTGTTATTTTGCTTCTAAGAGTGATGTAAAGATAGCAATACTAGATAGGCATTCATTGTATTTGATGATCCGCAAGGACTTTGTACTTATTGTTGATAGTGATCACCTTGCTTCTTTGCCTAGTGTTGTTTTGTCTCTTTTACAGGAATTCAATGACGTGTTTCCCGAGGACTTACCACACGGATTGCCACCTATTAGAGGTATTGAACATCAAATTGATTTCATACCTGGGGTGCAAATTCCCAACCGTCCTGCATATAGAGCAAATCCTGAGGAAACAAAGGAGATTCAACGTCAAGTGGATGAACTCCTTGACAAAGGTATTGTACGTGAATCTCTAAGTCCTTGTTCCGTTCCAGTCATTTTAGTTCCTAAAAAGGATGAATCTTGGAGAATGTGTGTTGATTGTCGTGCCATAAATAAAATCACCATTAAGTATAGACATCCAATTCCTAGATTAGATGATATGCTTGATGAATTGTATGGTTCTTCTATTTTCACCAAGATTGATTTAAAAAGTGGCTACTATCAAATTAGAATGAAAGAAGGTGATGAATGGAAAACAGCCTTTAAAACAAAGTATGGATTGTATGAATGGTTAGTCATGCCTTTTGGTCTAACTAATGCACCTAGTACTTTTATGAGGCTCATGAATCACGTTTTTAGGTCTTTCATTGGTAAGTTTGTTGTGGTCTATTTTGATGACATCCTTATTTATAGCAAATCACTTGATGAGCATGTTGAACATTTAAAACAAGTGTTTGTTATATTGCGTGAGAACCGATTGTATGCTAACCTCAAAAAGTGTTCTTTTTGCATGGAATCAATTGTCTTTTTGGGTTATGTTGTTAGTTCTCAAGGTATTTCTGTTGATGAGTCAAAAGTCAAGGCTATTGATGAGTGGCCGAGACCTAAGAATGCTAGTGAAGTTAGGAGTTTTCATGGTTTAGCAAGTTTTTATAGAAGGTTTGTTAAAGACTTTAGTACTATAGCTGCACCTTTGAATGAACTTGTTAAAAAGAATATTACTTTTGAATGGAAACAAGAGCATGAAGACGCCTTCACTAAGTTAAAGTACATGTTGACTCACGCCCCTTTACTTTCATTGCCTAATTTTCATAAAGCTTTTGAGATACACTGTGATGCCTCCGGGATTGGTATCGGTGCTGTTTTGATGCAGGAATCAAGGCCCGTGGCTTACTTTAGTGAAAAGCTTAATGGGGCAGCTTTAAAGTATGCAACTTATGACAAGGAGTTGTATGCTTTGGTAAGGTCATTACAGGTTTGGCAACATTACTTATGGCCTAAAGAGTTTATAATTCATTCTGATCATGAAAGCCTTAAATTCTTAAAGACTCAAGGTAAATTGAATAAGAGGCATGCTAAATGGTTAGAATTTATTGAAACTTTTCCATATGTGATTAAGTATAAATCTGGTCAAGATAATATTGTAGCTGATGCATTGTCTAGACGTTATTCTTTGTTCACCTATATGCATGCTAAGTTACTTGGATTTGATTTGATAAAAGATTTGTACAAAAATGACAATGATTTTTCTGCCGCCTTTAATGATTATGCTTCAAAGCCGAATGGTGACTTTTATTTGCATGATGGTTTCTTATTTCGTAAGGATAAATTGTGCATACCCCTTTGTTCCATTCGTGATTTACTTGTTAAGGAGACCCATGGGGGAGGGTTGATGGGGCATTTTGGTATTGCTAAAACACTTGCTGTTTTGAATGAACACTTTTATTGGCCTAACATGATTAAAGATGTGAAAAGTGTTTGTGATAAATGTATTGTGTGTAAACAAGCCAAATCGAAAATTTTGCCTCATGGATTGTATACACCTTTGCCTGTTCCTAGTCATCCTTGGATTGATATTTCTATGGATTTTGTACTTGGATTGCCTAGATCACGCAATGGTAAAGATAGCATATTTGTAGTAGTGGATCGATTTAGTAAAATGGCACATTTTATTGCATGTTCCAAAACTAATGATGCTACACATATTGCTGATTTGTTCTTTAAGGAAGTTGTTAGATTGCATGGCATTCCACAAAGTATTGTTAGTGATAGGGATGTTAAGTTCTTGTCTCACTTTTGACGTACTTTATGGAATAAGTTAGGCACTAAATTGTTGTTTTCTACTGTTGCACATCCACAAACTGATGGACAAACTGAAGTAGTTAACCGCACTTTGTCTACCTTGCTTCGAGCCATCATTCGAAGAAACTTAAAGAATTGGGAAAGATGTCTTCCACATATTGAGTTTGCATATAATAGAACTTTTCATAGTTCTACATCTTGTTCGCCATTTGAGGTTGTTTATGGTTTCAATCCTTTAACTCCACTTGATATTTTGCCTTTGCCTATTAATGAGTTTGTTAATGTTGAAGGTAAAAAGAAAGCTGAATTTATTAAGGAGTTACATGAAAGGGTTCGAAATACTATTGAAAGGCGTAATGAACAATATGCACAACAAGCCAATAGAGGAAGAAAGAGAGTGATTTTCGAACCTGGTGATTGGGTTTGGATTCACTTGAGGAAGGAAAGGTTTCCTGACAAGAGGAAGTCTAAACTTCATCCAAGAGGAGATGGTCCTTTTCGAATTTTGGAAAGGATAGGAGATAATGCATACAAAGTCGAGCTTCCAAGTGAGTATGGCAATGTTTCATCTACATTCAATGTTTTTGATTTATCTTTGTTGATGTAGGTGATTCGAGGACGAATCTTTTCGAGGAGGGAGGGAATGATAGCAATCCATCCACATCCTTGGTGCCAAAGCCGAGCTTAGATGATCCCTTGAAGAATCTTGATGGACCAATGACAAGATCAAAGAGCAAAAGGATGAAAGAAGCTTTGCACACTTTGTTGTCATCACACTTTGGTGACTTGGAGGCCGAGATGTGCACATCATCTCATCATGGTGTTCTTTGGCATGTTTCTTCAATTACCATTCAAGAAGAAGTTCCTCAAAGATCTACATTGGAGCTTAAGGAAATTCCACCTTGAAGAAGCAAGCTAAGGCCGAGAAGAATTTAAGTCCAAGAAAGGCGTGTCTTTGGGCTTCATTAGGTGGTTCACGCCCTTTAATTACTTTAGGGTTTTAATTTGTTGTTAATTAATTAAGTCCAAAACACTTAATGTGGGCTTTAATTAATTGGTAGTTTAATAAATTACTTGGCCCAATTATCTTGCATGATAATGGCAAGTAAAGCAAATCCTTTTTGGACAAGGATTTGGTAGTTAGTTGTAGTTTCCTTTTCCAATTTGGAAAGTTGATTAGTTTAGGAAACAAGAAGCCAAAACACGTTTTGCTTCTTCATTAAAAACTGTCTAACCTAATCCTTTTACAACTTGGATTAGTTAGTTAGCTAGTTTGTTAAGAAGTCAAGTTGTACTTTGCAACTACTAGGGTTTATTTCCTTTTCCTTCTTGGCATGGCCGAAACTCATCCCCTATAAAAAGGAGATGCATGTAACGTTTTTACACAATAAGTTGAATGAAAGAAGTTTTAGCTTTGCTAATTCGTGAATTAACTCCTTGAGTTGTTCAAAGCCTTGAAGAGTTATTTAACTGTTCATTGTAGTTAATCCCCTTTAGCGTGACCTATAGGAGATTACACCAATTGTTCTTTATTTAAAGAGCAGGCCTAATTAACTTGTTTAACTGATTGAATTTTCATAGGTTAAATTAAGTTCATTAGTAATAAAACGTGAAGTTTTGATTTACTCAATTCCTAGCGTTTTTCCTTTGATTTCGTTCCATCCAATTTTGTGTTCTTGTTGTGGATTATCTTGGTAAGAGCAACACGGTCCTATAGCTTGTGTGGGAGATTCGAATTTGGTCCAGGAGTTGGAGCCTCGGTCATACAACATTCGCATCAAACGGGTAAGTTCTTCCTAAGGTCTTAGCTTAGAAATCACTGTTCTTATGAAGTTCAACTGAAATCAATTGAAGATTCACGTTTTTCCTACTGCTTTTCACGGCTGCAAGAGGTTGTTAAGCAATGCTTAAATTATCAAAATTCATCTTATTATTTCATGTGAAAAAAGCTACAAAAACATGAAACCCTAACTAAATCCTTATTGGAAAAGGATTCTAAAAACACGTTTAAAAGGAAGAAAGCAAAACACGTTTTTGCTTCCTTCAATAACTAACTTTCCTAACAAACTCTTAAGAAGCAAAAACCAATTTAACTTCTTAAGTTTCCTAAACTTTTACTTGCCATTATCATGCAAGATAATTGGGCCAAGTAATTAACTTAAACACTTAAATGAAAAACGCCAATTTAAGCCCATAATAAAGTTAAGTGGACTTAATTAAAAACAACACAATAAATCCTAAAATTAAGGAATAGGCGTGATCCAAAAGTCAAGCCCAAAACACGCCTCTCTTTGGACTTTATAAATTCGGTCATGCAAGCTTCTTCAAGGTGGAATTTCCTAAAGTACCACTGTAGAACTTTGAGGAACATCCTCGTAAATTGTTTTTGAAGAAACATGCCAAAGGACTCCATGTTGAGATGGTTCGGCCTCCAAGTGATAAGAATCTCCAAGAACTTCACAATGTGTTGATAACAAGCTTTGCAAGGCTTGTTTCATCTTTTTGCTCCTTAGCCTTGTCATTGGTCCATCAAGATTCTCCAATGGATCTTGTGAAGTTGTATTCGGCAAGATGGACTTGGGTTGATTTCCATCATTCCCTCCCTCCTCGAAAGGATTCGTCCTCGAATCTTAGAAGTTGAGTTCCTGGATCAAACACCAAAATCACGAACTCATCAAGACCCAAGTAACATTGGAATGATTCACATCTCGGGCAACAATGTTTTATATTCTGCAAGAACAAAACAAGTGTATAAGATAAAAGATTAGTTCGGGCAGAATATGTATGCATGCTGAAAACACATGAAGCATTAGTAGTCTTAACAAGTTGTGCATATGAAATAACAATGAAAGAAGCACAACATTTGAAAGAAAATTCAAAACAGAAGTAAATAAACATCATATATTAAATGCAACAAATTATTCTGATTTGCATCATGAAACAATATTAATACTTCATGTAAAAACGAATTTAGTAATTTTGTCAATATGGAAGTATTTAAGATAAACTTAGTAATAATATGCATAGACACATTAACACTAACAAAGAAAACAATTGCATAATTATCATGTAAAGTAAGAAAAGAACTTAAACATATATGAATGTAACTAAAAGGTTTATCCAAAGATACATAAGAATATTCATAGCAACTAAACATATATGCATCCCGAATAGAATGTAAATCACAAAAACATTGGAAATAATTTTCAAACATATGAAAGTTATCAAATATGAAAATACAATTCTGTAGACTAAAAACAGAATGTAAACAACCTAATAAATAGATGTTAACACCATACTTTACCTTTTGGAAATGAAAAGAACTTAAGAATGTAGATAACTTACCAAATAAGTGTTGAAATACAAGATTACCTGTTTGAACTTCAGGAAATTGATTATGGAATCTAGTGAAAACAATATGTGCAAACTCTCGATCCCCATAATTAAAAGAAAAGTTAGTCAAACAAGTATATGCACTACAAGCAACACTTTTATACACAAGGATTTTGTGAAGCTCGAAGTTATAAACATTAATCTCAAAATATAATTCATGTATTAGATAAGCAACATAGCATGCTAAGAAACTATACAGAAACTCATTCAATACAAAATAGTTGGATTTCAGAATTGAAGATTTATGTGACATAATTTGCTTATCAAAACATAAACCATCGGATTTTAATGCATATGGTAAAGAATTTCGAACTAATGTTGCAAAGGTGCGTGAAAGACATTAAAATTGATTCAAAACAGAATTCAAACTTTGAAAATCAATGGTATTGACGTTAACAAAGTTCTTGACATTTAAACCAGTGAAATCAACCAATAAGCTTTCATACTTACCTAACTTACCTTGCTTACCTTGTGGAAAACAAGCTAAGGCAGATTGGATTCCTTCCAATTGATAATGAGTTGTTTGTAACTCCATTAAGCATTTAGGAACTCCAAAAACCTGTGAAACAAATGTACTAGGCAGCAAACAAGAAAATTCGTGAACACATCACCAAGTAAGTACATTGATTGCCTAGCTAGTAATGCTCTCTCAATCTCATTAGAAGAAGCAAAACAACAAGATTTCTTAGAAACTAAATCTCGGCCCTCTCCATTACAAGATTTCGAAACTTGATTTGGACCTAAGCTAGCTATTACATTACCTTTCTCTTGTACTTTCTTCTCCTTGGCGGAATTCATATCTCTAGTAGCTTGAATGATTCGAGTTTGATCTTCAAAGACTTGTGCCGGGGTTAAGGCTCGAAGATTAAACTTTTTTCCTTCATGAACAAAGCTATAGAAATTCTTCTTGGCATGATAAGTCACATCACAATCAAATTGCCAAGGTCGGCCAAGCAAGATATGACTTGCTTCCATTGGAACCACATCACATACAACATTATCAACATATTTTCCAATGGTAAAAGTAAACTTAACTTGCTTCGTAACCCTAGTATCAAGTAAATTATTCAACCATTGGAGGCGGTACGGTTTAGGGTGCTTCATGCAAGTCAAATTCAATTTATTCACCAACAAAGTGCTTGTCACATTTGTGCAACTACCACTATCAATAATCACACTACAAATTCTGTTTTGCACTAAACAACGTGTGTGAAATATGTTTTCCCGTAGCATCAAATCATCATTATCAACTAAAGGTTGAGCACTAAGAACACGGCGAGAAACTAAAGAATAGTTACCAACATCATATTCGTAGTTGTCCACTTCTTCACTATCTTCACCGGATTCATGTTGGTCTTTCTCTTCAAGAGGTGGCATGTCGGCACAATCATCATCACTTTACACTTCACCACTATCAAGAGTAATCATCACCTTTCGTGAAGGAAATCAGCTTGCATATGTCCATACCCTTGACACTTATAACATCGAACATCCCTCAACCTTGGAGCTGAAGTTGACGTCGACTTTGGAGCATTTTCAACAGCCTTGGGCACTGATTTTGGGACATTATTTTGTACACTTGATGACTGGTTTGAGGTGAATTGGCGCGGCTTTGAGGATGGAGTAAAAGGAACAACATTCGGCTTTTGTTCCCTTTGCCAAGGTGGAGGCGGTTGTGAGAACTTACTCTTCCCTTTCAAGTGCCTTTCTATCTTGATTGCTTTGTGGACAAGTTCATTAATATCATTATAACTTTGCAAATCCACATGATAAGCCAAATCAGAATGCATACCTCTCAAAAACCTTTCTATTGTAGAGTCGGGATCCTCTTGGACATTGGCCTTGATCATCAAAGCTTCCATCTCATGATAATACTCCTCAACCGATCTATTACCTTGCACAAGTGAGTGCAATTTTCGGTTCAATTCACGGTTGTAATAAGAAGGAACATACTTTTTCCTCATTAGCACTTTCATTCGGCTCCAAGATTTAATTGGTTGCTCACCATCTTGACGCCTTGTTCGAATAACTTCATCCCACCACAAACTAGCAAAATCCTTAAGATGCATAAAGGCAAGTCTATACTTCTCCTTTTCGGGGTAGTCATGGCCTTCAAAGAAGTGTTCAAGCTCACGAACCCAATCAAAATATGCTTCGGGATTTGCCTTTCCATGAAAAGTAGGGATTGTCAATTTAACAGAGCTAATGGAAATTTTAGATTTGTCACATTTCTTTGGAGAATCCGTCAACTCCTCTTCATCATCCTCATCATCGGATGCTTCCCTTTCAAACTTAAGTTTCCTTGAGGTGGATCCTTTAGAGTTAGACTCCAAGTTATCAAGTCGGATGTTGATCTTTTGCAACATATTAAAGAGGACCTCAATGGCAAACTTTTGCTCAGCGTCGGATGTAGGTTTAGAACCTTTAGGGGTTCTATCTTCTTCCTCCATTGTACCTGCAAGGTTAGTAAAGAGATCGCAAGAATATATAGAAATCCTCACGGGTTCCTTACTATTTGGGTGAGTAGGTACACTCCTCTCTATGATGAAGGCTTTTCTCATGTATACCCTATACTAATACTCTCAACTATTGAACTTACTGTTTCAATGATTAGAAGAACTTGTCTCAACCAAAATATTCAACAACAAGATTCACACAAGTCAAATCAAAGAAGTTTAAGCAATTCACATCACAAGAGTATTTAAGAACATGTGTGTGTATAACTTGACAGCTTCAGAAACTATGATATTCAGAAAATAGACTCAAAGACGAAGAAAACGCAATTTGATTCACCAAAATCCGAGTTGTATTGAAAAAATTATGGCACTTTCAAGATTGAAACTAAAAAGAAATAGAAGATAGGTTTGGACGGGTAGGGTGTCCGAAAGGGTCGTCCGAAAAATAGGTTCGGACGGGTAGGTCGTCCGAAACTTTGTAAAAATTGAGTGCTCCCAGAAGTTTAGGTTCGGACTGGTAGGTCGTCCGAAACTTTGTAAAAATTGAGTGCTCCCAGAAGTTTAGGTTCGGACTAGTAGGTCGTCCGAAAGTGGCGTCCAAAACTTAAAAAAAAATTAAATATTTTTTTTTACTTTATACCAATTGCCTTTGGGCTAATTTTTACTTGGTCTTTTTTTTTTTTGTAACTATTGGCCTTTTTTTTTTGAACAATAACCTAGTACTTTGCTAGGGTTTTAAGGTTGGTTTCTCAACCTTGATTTCAGTCACTTTGAAGTATCAAGAAGTCAACAAGAATTCGAAATTTGAAGTTACCACTTTGACCAAAGATTCAAGAAATGTCACAAAGAACAAGAATATGTATCAAGAATCAAATTTTAGCACTCTTGGATTTTTCAAGAAAATCAAGAAGTTCAAGAAAGTGTTCAAAAACTTGTCTTTTTCGGATGTGGTAAAATTTTGATCAAAATGCAAGATATGGTAGACAATATGAAGAAACTAACACAAAAGAAAGAATGCAATTCGGATAAGAAACAAGGAAGTTATGATAAGATGACCTATAAAATCGAAACTAGGGTTTTGAAGAAACCCTAATTTGACACCTAGGGTTTGGACGTGATTATAGCAATAAAATCAATGGAATCCAACACTATGAAGACAAGCAAAATAGTGCAGAATATACACACAAAAATCAGCAACAAAAACGCAAAGAACAAGACAACAAAGACGCGAATACACAAGACAAGAGCAAGATGATTTCCAGGCAGATTTTTTCAAGATATGAGCATGCGATTTTGACGAAATTTAAAGGCTAGATAATGACGACCTAGGACAGCAATAAAAACACGAAAACAGCAGCAAAACAATGCAAAAGAAACTGCAGAAATTGACGCAAGAAAATAGCAAGAAGGACGCCCGAGAAAAGATAAAAACCGAGAGAAGAACAAAAAGATGTAACCTGAATTTTCGATGAACAACAACCTGGTTTGCTTTGATATCAATTTGAAACGGATGGCCTTGGATGGAGATCCTCAACCACACGAAACCCTCACCTTTGGATCGTTGTTGAACAGCAAGAACTCGAACAAACAAGAAGACAAACAAACAATGCAGAAGACAACAAAGAAACACAAGATATTGAACGGATGTTCTTGATTGAAGTCAATCAAACCCAACACGTTATAACAAAATGAATCCAATCCAACCTATGTAAATCAAGAGTTGAAAAGTTTTCAGTTCGGCTTGTTCTTTAAATCAAGAACGGGTAAGTTCTTCCTAAGGTCTTAGCTTAGAAATCACTGTTCTTATGAAGTTCAACTGAAATCAATTGAAGATTCACGTTTTTCCTACTGCTTTTCACGGCTGCAAGAGGTTGTTAAGCAATGCTTAATTTATCAAAATTCATCTTATTATTTCATGTGAAAAAAGCTACAAAAACATGAAACCCTAACTAAATCCTTATTGGAAAAGGATTCTAAAAACACGTTTAAAAGGAAGAAAGCAAAACACGTTTTTGCTTCCTTCAATAACTAACTTTCCTAACAAACTCTTAAGAAGCAAAAACCAATTTGACTTCTTAAGTTTCCTAAACTTTTACTTGCCATTATCATGCAAGATAATTGGGCCAAGTAATTAACTTAAACACTTAAATGAAAAACGCCAATTTAAGCCCATAATAAAGTTAAGTGGACTTAATTAAAAACAACACAATAAATCCTAAAATTAAGGAATAGGCGTGATCCAAAAGTCAAGCCCAAAACACGCCTCTCTTTGGACTTTATAAATTCGGTCATGCAAGCTTCTTCAAGGTGGAATTTCCTAAAGTACCACTGTAGAACTTTGAGGAACATCCTCGTAAATTGTTTTTGAAGAAACATGCCAAAGGACTCCATGTTGAGATGGTTCGGCCTCCAAGTGATAAGAATCTCCAAGAACTTCACAATGTGTTGATAACAAGCTTTGCAAGGCTTGTTTCATCTTTTTGCTCCTTAGCCTTGTCATTGGTCCATCAAGATTCTCCAACGGATCTTGTGAAGTTGTATTCGGCAAGATGGACTTGGGTTGATTTCCATCATTCCCTCCCTCCTCGAAAGGATTCGTCCTCGAATCTTAGAAGTTGAGTTCCTGGATCAAACACCAAAATCACGAACTCATCAAGACCCAAGTAACATTGGAATGATTCACATCTCGGGCAACAATGTTTTATATTCTGCAAGAACAAAACAAGTGTATAAGATAAAAGATTAGTTTGGGCAGAATATGTATGCATGCTGAAAACACATAAAGCATTAGTAGTCTTAACAAGTTGTGCATATGAAATAACAATGAAAGAAGCACAACATTTGAAAGAAAATTCAAAACAGAAGTAAATAAACATCATATATTAAATGCAACAAATTATTCTGATTTGCATCATGAAACAATATTAATACTTCATGTAAAAACGAATTTAGTAATTTTGTCAATATGGAAGTATTTAAGATAAACTTAGTAATAATATGCATAGACACATTAACACTAACAAAAAAAACAATTGCATAATTATCATGTAAAGTAAGAAAAGAACTTAAACATATATGAATGTAACTAAAAGGTTTATCCAAAGATACATAAGAATATTCATAGCAACTAAACATATATGCATCCCGAATAGAATGTAAATCACAAAAACATTGGAAATAATTTTCAAACATGTGAAAGTTATCAAATATGAAAATACAATTCCGTAGACTAAAAACAGAATGTAAACAACCTAATAAATAGATGTTAACACCATACTTTACCTTTTGGAAATGAAAAGAACTTAAGAATGTAGATAACTTACCAAATAAGTGTTGAAATACAAGATTACCTGTTTGAACTTCAGGAAATTGATTATGGAATCTAGTGAAAACAATATGTGCAAACTCTCGATCCCCATAATTAAAAGAAAAGTTAGTCAAACAAGTATATGCACTACAAGCAACACTTTTATACACAAGGATTTTGTGAAGCTCGAAGTTATAAACATTAATCTCAAAATATAATTCATGTATTAGATAAGCAACATAGCATGCTAAGAAACTATACAGAAACTCATTCAATACAAAATAGTTGGATTTCAGAATTGAAGATTTATGTGACATAATTTGCTTATCAAAACATAAACCATCGGATTTTAATGCATATGGTAAAGAATTTCGAACTAATGTTGCAAAGGTGCGTGAAAGACATTGAAATTGATTCAAAACAGAATTCAAACTTTGAAAATCAATGGTATTGACGTTAACAAAGTTCTTGACATTTAAACCAGTGAAATCAACCAATAAGCTTTCTGATACGAACCTAGAAAGCCTATTATTTGGGTGGTCAATAAGCAAGTGGTTCGTGATATTTATTCCATTAATTTGTGATGAATCATATAGTTTGGAGGCCTGGAATCATGTTGAAATCACAGTTCCTAAAGGTTCCATGGAGGTTTGGAGCTTCACGACATTTAAGGTGTTGCCATGGAAATTATATTGCTGAGGACTTATGCCACAGTTCGGTATTATTAGCATATCTCTCTCATATGATCTTCGATTATGCTGATTCAAATGGCCCTGGAACGATAA
Organism: Ophiorrhiza pumila; assembly: GCA_016586305.1. Lineage (NCBI taxonomy): Eukaryota > Viridiplantae > Streptophyta > Magnoliopsida > Gentianales > Rubiaceae > Ophiorrhiza > Ophiorrhiza pumila. The sequence continues at coordinate 19,494,333 of BLIW01000010.1, forward strand.
GAGACAGAGCTACAACTATTATGTTTTAAGTTTTATGGGATTCTGCCGTTATCATCGTTAAACGTGCCTATCAAGATGAGTGACGTGATTCTGACAGATTTCCATCACGAATTTCATGGACCTTTTGAAGACCAAGACAAGGCTTGCATGGGCTTTGAGTTTTGGATCACGCCCTTTTGATTAATTTAGGGTTTATTTTAAGTTGTAATAAATTAAGTCCATTGGATGTTAATTAATGGGCTTATTTACGTTAAGTAGTTATTGTTATTCGTTTAGGAAAGTAGTTTGTTATTGGTTTCCTTTTCCAACTTGGAAACTAAGTTGTAATAGGATTAAGTTAGGGTTTTCTTTCCTTATTCTTCAAGCAAGAGCCGAACTCATCTCTATAAATAGAGAGCTGCCTTGTAACGTTTTTAATAGGATGAATGAAAGAAAGTTTTTGCCTTGCTAAAATCGTGGATTAACTCCTTGAGTTGTTCAAAACCTTTAAGAATTATTTAATTCTTGATTGTAGAAGCTTTTCCTTTAGCGTGACCTTTAGGAGACTTCACCATTGTTCTTGATTTCGAGAACACGCCAAATTGACAAAGTTCAATTGCATGAATTTTCATGAGTTGAATTGGGTTCGTTTGTAATAAAAACGTTGGGTTGAATTTATCTTCCTCTTAGCGTTTTTCCCTTTGAATTCTATTCCGCCAAAATCTGTTTTGTTGTTCTTGTTCTATCGTTTTTGTGCAGCAACGATCCGAAGGTTGTGGAATCCGTGTGGTTGAGGACTTCAATCCAAGACCATTCGCATCAATTGGTATCAGAGCATAGGTTGTTGCATAAAATTCAGGTTTTACTCGTAGGTAAATTTTCGTTTTTTTCGGTCAGGGCAATATTTTTTTTGCTCATATCTTATTCGTTTGGAGTCGAAATCGAGTTCTGTTTTTTGCGTTGTGATCCTTGTTTCATCTAGTTACTGGGACGAAGTTTTTTATGTTCAAAAAGTGTCATCCAAAGATCGAAAAAAAATTAGTCTTATTTTAGTCTTTATTTTGTCCCGGGCAAATATCAGATTGACTATAACTTTTTCGTTTTAACTCGGAATTTGATTATGCTTTTTGCAGTGTGTTCCTTGTTTTAAATACTATTAGGGACGAAATTTATTTGTTCTATTCCTGCCCAGAAAATATTCGCAAAAAAAAACAAAGGTTCTTTAAGATTTCTTTGTAATTTTTTTTTTTGTGTCGTCAAGTTTCAATCTTTTGATTGTTCTTGATTCTTTGTGTCTTCTTAACTCATATTCTTGAGTCTAGTGAAATTTTGTTCCAACAAACATATTGATAGGAATCCGTACAAGCAATCTACTCCAAATCCTAATGGGAATAGGATTACCAAGCCAAATCCTAATAGGAATAGGATTTCCAAGACAAATCCTAATGGGATTAGGATTTCCAAGCTCAATCCTAATAGGATTAGGATTCATCAATCCTAATAGGATTAGGATTCATCAATCCTCATCTTGTCCGAGTTCCATAAGAGTTCCATAAACGCAAATCCGAATGAGACTAGGATTCACAATCCAAGTGGGATTAGGATTCACTAATCCATGGACATTATTGATTGAAGACCAAGATGGCGTGCTTGGGCTTTTGCCAAATTGGATCGCGCCTTTTCTTAAGTAGTTAGAATTAATTAATGTTTTAATAATTAAGTCCAAAACATTTTAATTGGGCTTATTATTAGTATATTTTCGTTTTTAATTACATGGCCCAAGTTATCTTGCATGATAATGGCATGTAATGGGCTTTAATTTGTTAGGAAAGTAATTCCCTAAATTTTAGGAGCTTGTCCTTGTCTTCTAGAAGGGCAAAACGTTTTTAGCTTCCTTTTTCCATAAAGGATTAGTTTGTTAGTTAGTTGGTTTAGAAGTCAAGTTGTACTTTACAACTTTTAGGGTTTTATTTCCTTGTTTACCAAGCAACATGGCCGAAACTTGTCCTATTTAATGGCCATTCCTTGTAACGTTTTTTTATGGAATGATTGAATTTTGAAGAAACCTTTTAGCTTTGCTAAATTATTTGCAGCCTTAAACAAGTTGTGAAAAACGTGATTAATCAATTAGGGTTAGTTGATTATTCATAGGACCGGATTCTTTAAGCTAGGACCTTAAAGAGAACGTATTGTTTCTTGATTTCAAGAGCGAGCCAAACTGAGATCTTTTTAACCATTGATTTACATAGGTTAGATTGAAATCACTTTGTGGTAATGTGTTGGGTTTGATTGATTTACAATCAAATACATCCCATTCGATATCCATCTTTTCTTCTTGTGTTGTTTCCGTGTTTGATCTTACTTGTGATCGTGTTGGTTTCTGAATTTTGGTGCACAACGATCCTAAGTGTGTGGAATTCGTGTGGAGCTGGATTCTCACCCTACTCCATTCGTATCAATTGGTATCAAAGCTTCTAGGTTGTTCATCACAAAATTCAGGTTTGCGCTTTGTTTTTTTCCTTCTCGGATTTTGCTCTACTTTTTGAGTCGTTCTTGCTGTCCTTTGTGCGTCAATTTTTTCTGCAGTTTTTGGAGTCTTTTAGTTGCTGTTTTCACGTGTTTCTTGCTGTCCAAAGTCGTCATAGTTAGTGTCTTTAAATTCATCAAAATCGCATAAGCCAAAGTTGATCAAATATGCCCGAAAATTGCCTTCTTGTTGTTTACGATTTTTGACATCTTTTTGCTACTGTTCTTGCTTCGAATTGCTGTTGTTTTTAAAGTTTAAATTCTGCAGTAAATATATATATTAATTGAGTCTTAAATTCATTAATATTCTGTCCAAAAATCGCATGCAACTTGGTGCTTAAAATCTGCCCAAATCGAGTTGATCTTGTTACTTGATTTTCTTGCGTTTTTGTGTTGTTCTTCTTGTGTTTCTTGTTCGATCCTTGCTGCCATCTTTGTCTCAATATTCTGCACTATTTTCTTGCATTCATAGTGTTGGATTCTTTGTGTTTTATTTGTTGATTTCACGTCCAAACCCTAGGTGTCAAGATTAGGGTTTCTTAAAAACCCTAGTTTCAAATTATCATAACTTTGTGAGTTCTTGCTCAATTCTTGAAATTCTTTTTGTGTTAGTTCCATCAATCTACTCTTGTCATAATAACTTTTGATCAAACTTTTTGAACAAGTGAAAAAGATTGGTTCTTGACCACTTTCTTGAACTTCTTGAAGTTCTTGATTTTTGAAAGTTGTCAAATTTTGAATCTTGAACCATATTTGAAATCCTTGAGTTAAATCTTGAAAATTTTGTTAAAGTGGCACTTTCAAATTCTTTGTCCTTGGTGAGTTATTAAAGTTTGGAGAAATTAAGGTTGAACCACATAAGACAAGGCCACATCCTTAACCCTAAGTACTTGTACTAGGTTCTTGTCTTAAAACCTTAAAGATTTTGTTTGACCTAAGTTGTTTAAGGTTCTTGTCCGAACCTAGGTCATTGTTTGTACAAGGTTTTTGTCCAAAACCTTAAAAGTTTGTTTTGTCCTTTTTGTTGTCCGAATAAAAAAAAAAAAAAGAGGCCGTAATTTTTAAAAAAAAAAAAAAAAAAAAAGGCCCAAATCAAAAAAAAAAAAAAGGCCGTGATATTAAAAAAAAAAAAAAAAGGCCCAATAAAAGAAAATAATCTCGGACTTTTAATATTTCTGTTATTTAATTTTTAGTATTTTTTTTTTTAATTAATTTTCGTAAATTAAAAAGAACACTTTGTTCTTGAGTTTTGATTTGAAACCACTTTGGATTAAAAGTGCCATAACTTTTGCTATACAACTCGGATTTTGGTGATTCAAATTGTGTTGTTCTCGTCTTTGATTCCTCTTTCTAAATATCATAGTTTCTGAATCAATCAAATTATACCCACACGTGCTCTGAAATACTCTTGTGACGTGAATTATTTGAACTTCTTTGATTTGACTTGTGTGAATCTTGTTGTTGAAAATCTCGGTTGAGACAATCTCTTAAAGTCATTGCAACAGTAAGTTCTCTATAGTTTGAGAGTATTAGACTAGGGTATACACGAGAGAAACATATATCAAAGAGAGGAGAGCTCATACTATCCACATAGTGAGAACCCGAGAGGAATTCAATTGTTGTTTTCTTTTGTTTCTTACTAACCTTGCAGGATAATGGAGGACGAAACTAATACACCAAGAGGTTCTAAACCTCAAACCGAAGCTGAGCAAAAGTTTGCTAATGATTCTCTTGCACAGATACTACAAAAGATCAACCTCCGCCTTGATTTCTTGGAGTCATCAACTTCTAAGCCATCAAAGAAATCTTCATCCAAGAAGTTTAAATATAATGCTGCTTTTGAGTCCGAAAGTGAATCTAATGAAGAGGAGGAGGAAGAGTTGTCCGAATCATCTTCTAAGGGTAACAAGTCTAAAGTCTCAATTGCTTCACTTAAGTTAACAATTCCCACTTTTCATGGTAAGACAGATCCGGAAGCTTATTTTGATTGGGTTCGTGAGCTTGAGCACTTCTTTGAAGGCCATGACTATCCCGAAAAGGAAAAATTTCGACTTGCCTTTATGCACTTAAAGGATCATGCAAGTTTGTGGTGGGATAAGTTGTCTCAATCTAGACGTGAAGATGGTGAAAGTCCAATCAAGACATGGAGTCGCATGAAAACACTCATGAGGAAGAAATATGTCCCTTCATACTACAACCGTGAATTGAATAGACAGTTACATACACTTGTACAAGGTAACAAATCGGTTGAGGAGTATTATCATGAGATGGAAGCTTTGATGATCAAGGCTAATGTTCAAGAAGATCCCGACTCTACAATTGAAAGATTTTTAAGAGGTATGCATTCTGATTTGGCTCATCAAGTTGATTTACAAAGTTTTGATAATATTGATGAACTTGTCCATAAAGCCATCAAGATAGAAAGGCACATGAAAGGGAAGGGTAAGTTTTCACAACCAACTCCACCTTGGCAAAGAGATAAGAAGCCGAGTTTTGCCCCTTTCAATCCGCCATCCAAGCCACGCCAATTTCCACAAAGTTCAACGTCAAGTGCCCCTCAAGGTGTCTCAAAAACAACGCCCAAGGTTGCTGTCCAACCTTCTAAAACGGCGTCAACTTCTTCAACTCCAAGATTGAGGGATGTTCGATGTTATAAATGTCAAGGTTATGGTCATATGCAAGCTGAATGTCCAACTCGAAAAGTGATGATAACTCTTGATAGTGGTGAAGTGGTAAGTGATGATGATTGTGCCGACATGCCACCTCTTGAAGAGAAACATGAATCAAGTGAAGAAAGTGAAGACAATGAGCCCTACACGTATGGTGACGGTAAATTTTCTTTAGTCTCTCGCCGTGTTCTAAATGTCCAACCTTTAGTTGATAATGATGATTTGATGCAACGAGAAAACATATTTCACACACGTTGCTTAGTGCAAGACAGAATTTGTAGTGTGATAATTGATAGTGAAAGTTGCACAAATGTGGCGAGCACTTTGTTTGTAAATAAGTTGAACTTGAATTGCACGAAACATCCTAAACCCTACCGACTACAATGGTTGAATAATTCAATGGATGCTAGGGTCACAAAACAAGTAAAGTTCACTTTAACCATTGGGAAATATGTTGATGAAGTTATATGTGATGTTGTTCCAATGGAAGCAAGTCATATCTTGCTTGGCCGTCCTTGGCAATATGATTGTGATGTTCTTTATCATGCCAAGAAAAATTTCTATAGCTTTGTGCACAATGGGAAAAAGTTTAATCTTCGAGCTTTGACACCGGCCCAAGTGTTTGAAGATCAAGCTAAAATCATTCAAGCTACAAGAGATGTGAAATCCGCCAAAGAGAAGAAGAAACAAGAGTTGACAAATGTTCAAGAAAGTCTCGGCCCAACTTCTATTTGTAATAGTGTAGGTCGTACTTTGCATGTTAAGAAATCTTGTTATTTTGCTTCTTCTAGTGAGATAAAGAGAGTAATACTAGATAGGTATCACTTGTATTTGATGATCCGTAAGGATTTTGTACTTATCATTAATAGTGATCACCTTAATTCTTTGTCTAGTGTTGTTTTGTTTTTTTTGCAGAGTTTTGGAGTTCCTAAAAGCTTAATGGAGTTCGAACCAACTCATTATCAATTGGAAGGAGTCCAATCTGCCTTAGCTTGTTTTCCACAAGGTAAGCAAGGTAAGTTGAGTGCTTATAATTTCGATCATTACAAAACCCTTGTGAACACTAAACAAAGTGTTAAATCTATTGATTATCCTAACTGGAATACACTTTATTTTGATGATTTGATTCATAACTTTGCTCTTACTGTTTTCAATTCATTCCAAAATCAAAAGTATCCACTTCGACAAGGTAATCTGATTGTTCAACACTTGTTTGGTAAGTTATCTCAATTTCGAATTTCTTTTCAATTCCCGAAGGTACAATATTCTGTTCTTATTCTTTGGAATTATAAGTTCTTAATCTTTCATAACTTCAACATGCTTGTAAAGAATGTACAACTTAGTTTTTGTGATTTACATTTAATCCGGGATGTCTATATATATACTTGCTTTGCAAATTCTTATGAATCCTTGGATAATATTTGTAATTACATTAATATATGTTTACTTTCTTTTCATTCTTTACATGTTAACATCATTGATTTTCATGTTATTATTAGTGTGTCCAAGCATGACGTTAATAAATTTCTCTTGAATACTTTCTTGTTGTTCAAAACATTATGTTCATCTTTATTTGAAGTATTCTTTTTAAAGTTGTTTAATATTGCATATCATCATAAGTTTTCTGATTTGCATTTATTAAATGATGTTTATATGCATAATTATTTTGAGTTTTCTTTAACTTACACATTTATTTTCTTATTGCAGGATTTGTTTTACTTGGCTCGAGTTTGTAATGAGTTCTTCTTATTGGTGTTTGATCCAGGAGCTCAATTTCCAGATTCGAGGACGAATCCTTTCGAGGAGGGAGGGAATGATAGGAATCCGTACAAGCAATCTACTCCAAATCCTAATGGGAATAGGATTACCAAGCCAAATCCTAATAGGAATAGGATTTCCAAGACAAATCCTAATGGGATTAGGATTTCCAAGCTCAATCCTAATAGGATTAGGATTCATCAATCCTCATCTTGTCCGAGTTCCATAAGAGTTCCATAAACGCAAATCCGAATGAGACTAGGATTCACAATCCAAGTGGGATTAGGATTCACTAATCCATGGACATTATTGATTGAAGACCAAGATGGCGTGCTTGGGCTTTTGCCAAATTGGATCGCGCCTTTTCTTAAGTAGTTAGAATTAATTAATGTTTTAATAATTAAGTCCAAAACATTTTAATTGGGCTTATTATTAGTATATTTTCGTTTTTAATTACATGGCCCAAGTTATCTTGCATGATAATGGCATGTAATGGGCTTTAATTTGTTAGGAAAGTAATTCCCTAAATTTTAGGAGCTTGTCCTTGTCTTCTAGAAGGGCAAAACGTTTTTAGCTTCCTTTTTCCATAAAGGATTAGTTTGTTAGTTAGTTGGTTTAGAAGTCAAGTTGTACTTTACAACTTTTAGGGTTTTATTTCCTTGTTTACCAAGCAACATGGCCGAAACTTGTCCTATTTAATGGCCATTCCTTGTAACGTTTTTTTATGGAATGATTGAATTTTGAAGAAACCTTTTAGCTTTGCTAAATTATTTGCAGCCTTAAACAAGTTGTGAAAAACGTGATTAATCAATTAGGGTTAGTTGATTATTCATAGGACCGGATTCTTTAAGCTAGGACCTTAAAGAGAACGTATTGTTTCTTGATTTCAAGAGCGAGCCAAACTGAGATCTTTTTAACCATTGATTTACATAGGTTAGATTGAAATCACTTTGTGGTAATGTGTTGGGTTTGATTGATTTACAATCAAATACATCCCATTCGATATCCATCTTTTCTTCTTGTGTTGTTTCCGTGTTTGATCTTACTTGTGATCGTGTTGGTTTCTGAATTTTGGTGCACAACGATCCTAAGTGTGTGGAATTCGTGTGGAGCTGGATTCTCACCCTACTCCATTCGTATCACATATACCTCTATTCATCAATTATGGCTTTTCAAAGTAAAAGATATCAAAGGGAACTTCGATCTATTGCGAAAGATCTAAAGGAGATTATAGTGATGTTTCAAGAAAAAATTCAAATTGAAGAACAGCAGAAAAAGGCCATTGAGGAAAGCACATTGGTAAAGTCAACTTTTATACCTACTCCCAAAGTTCGTGCTGTTAAATGCTTGAGGTGTTTAGGAGTTGGGCATAGTGCAATCCAATGCCCTCATTGGTATGATGAGCCGAAGGATGAACTTCTAGTGGATCTTCAACAATTAACCCTGGAGAGTGTGTGTGATGAGGTAAAAAATTCATCTTTTCCTTTAAATTGTCTTGGAGATATAGCACCTTTGGAGGTTGATATAGTTCAAATTGATAATGTCATGGTGGATCCAATTCCAGAAGATGTGATAATTCCAATTATTCCAATTGAAGAAACTTCTCAAACATATTTGATTTCTTTTGATGTATTGAATATTGTTAATATGTGTGAGAATATAATACCCAATGATGAACATATAAAAAGTGAGATTGTTGTTGTAAGTGGAAAAAGCCTAGAACTGAATCTTGATGAAAAAGGCAAAGAAGAGATATCAAAACCCGTTGGAGATATTGTTGTATTTGGTTCTTCTTGTTGTCTAACAAATCATGTAGGTTATGATTTAATTGGTGTCATGACAATCGTGCAAGATTCGAGGTCGAATCTTTTCCAAGAGAGGGAGTATGATACGAACCTAGAAAGCCTATTATTTGGGTGGTCAATAAGCAAGTGGTTCGTGATATTTATTCCATTAATTTGTGATGAATCATATAGTTGGAGGCCTGGAATCATGTTGAAATCACAGTTCCTAAAGGTTCCATGGAGGTTTGGAGCTTCACGACATTTAAGGTGTTGCCATGGAAATTATATTGCTGAGGACTTATGCCACAGTTCGGTATTATTAGCATATCTCTCTCATATGATCTTCGATTATGCTGATTCAAGTGGCCCTGGAACGATAAGAGACAGAGCTACAACTAGTATGTTTTAAGTTTTATGGGATTTTGCCGTTATCATCGTTAAACGTGCCTATCAAGATGAGTGACGTGATTCTGACAGATTTCCATCACGAATTTCATGGACCTTTTGAAGACCAAGACAAGGCTTGCATGGGCTTTGAGTTTTGGATCACGCCCTTTTGATTAATTTAGGGTTTATTTTAAGTTGTAATAAATTAAGTCCATTGGATGTTAATTAATGGGCTTATTTACGTTAAGTAGTTATTGTTATTCGTTTAGGAAAGTAGTTTGTTATTGGTTTCCTTTTCCAACTTGGAAACTAAGTTGTAATAGGATTAAGTTAGGGTTTTCTTTCCTTATTCTTCAAGCAAGAGCCGAACTCATCTCTATAAATAGAGAGCTGCCTTGTAACGTTTTTAATAGGATGAATGAAAGAAAGTTTTAGCCTTGCTAAAATCGTGGATTAACTCCTTGAGTTGTTCAAAACCTTTAAGAATTATTTAATTCTTGATTGTAGAAGCTTTTCCTTTAGCGTGACCTTTAGGAGACTTCACCATTGTTCTTGATTTCGAGAACACGCCAAATTGACAAAGTTCAATTGCATGAATTTTCATGAGTTGAATTGGGTTCGTTTGTAATAAAAACGTTGGGTTGAATTTATCTTCCTCTTAGCGTTTTTCCCTTTGAATTCTATTCCGCCAAAATCTGTTTTGTTGTTCTTGTTCTATCGTTTTTGTGCAGCAACGATCCGAAGGTTGTGGAATCCGTGTGGTTGAGGACATGCTTGATGAGTTGTATGGTTCATGCATATTTTCCAAGATTGATCTTAAAAGTGGCTATTATCAAATTCGCATGAAAGAAGGTGATGAATGGAAAACTGCTTTTAAAACGAAATTTGGTCTTTATGAATGGTTGGTTATGCCTTTTGGTTTATCTAATGCACCAAGTACTTTCATGAGACTTATGAATCATGTTTTTCGTCACTTAATTGGCAAATTTGTTGTGGTCTACTTTGATGACATACTTGTTTATAGCAAAACGTTAGAAGAGCATGTTTTACACTTGAAATCCGTTTTTGCTATACTTCGTGAGAACCAACTTTATGCTAATCTCAAAAAGTGTTCTTTTTGCATGGAATCTATAATCTTTTTGGGATATGTTGTGAGTTCTCAAGGCATTGCTGTTGATGAGTCTAAGGTAAAGGCAATCATGGATTGGCCTAGACCTACAAATGCTAGTCAAGTTAGGAGTTTTCATGGTCTTGCAAGTTTCTATAGAAGGTTTGTTAAGGATTTTAGTTCTATAGCTGCACCTTTAAATGAACTTGTGAAGAAGAATGTTACATTTGTTTGGACTGATGAGCATGAAAACGCCTTTAACAAATTGAAATACATGTTGACTCATGCACCTTTACTTGCTTTGCCTAATTTTCATAAAGCTTTTGAAATACACTGTGATGCCTTCGGGATTGGTATTGGAGCTGTTTTGATGCAGGAATCTAAACCCGTGGCATATTTTAGTGAAAAGCTTCATGGGGCAGCTTTGAAGTATGCAACTTATGACAAGGAGTTGTATGCTTTGGTAAGGTCTTTACAAGTTTGGCAACACTACCTATGGCCAAAGGAATTCATCATACATTCTGATCACGAGAGCCTTAAGTACTTGAAGACTCAAGGTAAGTTGAATAAGAGACATGCTAAGTGGTTAGAATTCATTGAAACCTTTCCATATGTTGTTAAATACAAATCTGGTAATGAAAATGTGGTAGCCGATGCATTGTCTAGGAAATACACTTTGTTTACCTATATGCATGCTAAACTACTTGGTTTTGAATTGATTAAGGATTTGTATAAGACTGACCATGATTTTCACGCCATCTTTGACCTTTGTGTGCATAAACCGAATGGTGACTTCTATATGTATGATGGTTTCTTGTTTAAAAAGGATAAGTTATGCATTCCCCAATGTTCCATTCGTGAGTTGCTTGTTAAGGAAACCCATGGGGGAGGGTTAATGGGGCACTTTGGTATTGCTAAAACACTTGCTGTTTTGAATGAGCACTTTTATTGGCCTAGCATGATTAAAGATGTTAAAAGTGTTTGTGATAAATGCATTGTGTGTAAACAATCAAAATCTAAAGTCAAGCCTCATGGTTTGTATCAACCTTTGCCTGTTCCTAGTCATCATTGGATTGATATTTCTATGGATTTTGTACTTGGTTTGCCTAGGTCACGCAATGGTCATGATAGCATATTTGTTGTAGTTGATAGATTTAGCAAAATGTCTCACTTTATTGCTTGCTCTAAATCTAATGATGCTCAACATATTGCTGATTTGTTCTTTAAGGAAGTTGTAAGATTGCATGGTTTGCCTAAGAGTATTGTTAGTGATAGAGATGTTAAGTTTTTGTCACACTTTTGGCGTACTCTATGGAATAAGTTAGGTACTAAGTTATTGTTTTCTACTGTTGCTCATCCACAAACTGATGGACAAACTGAAGTAGTTAATAGAACTTTGTCTACTTTACTTCGTGCTCTCATACAGAAAAACCTTAAGAACTGGGAAAGTTGTTTACCTCACATTGAGTTTGCTTACAATAGAACTGTTCATAGTGCTACTAATCTTTCACCTTTTGAGATTGTTTACGGTTTTAATCCTATAACTCCATTGGATATTTTGCCTCTTCCTATTAATGAGTTTGTTAATGCTGAAGGAAAGAGTAAAGCTGATTTTGTTAGGGAGTTACATGAAAGGGTTCGAACTACCATTCAAAGGAGGAATGAGCAATATGCTAAGCAAGCCAATAAGGGTAGGCGTCAAGTGATTTTCGAACCTGGAGATTGGGTTTGGATTCACTTACGGAAGGAGAGGTTTCCTGACAAGAGGAAATCTAAACTTCATCCACGAGGAGATGGTCCTTTTCGTGTCATGGAAAGGATAGGCGACAATGCTTACAAGATTGAACTTCCAAGTGAGTATGGCAATGTTTCATCTACTTTCAATGTTACTGACTTATCTTTGTTTGATGTAGGTGATTCGAGGACGAATCCTTTCGAGGAGGGAGGGAATGATGGAAATCAACCCTTGTCCATCTTGCCAAAGCCCAATTCACAAGATCCCTTGACCAATCTTGATGGACCAATGACAAGATCAAGGAGTAAGAAGATGAAGGAAGCTTTGCACAATTTATTGTCAACTCATTGTGAAGCTTTGGAGGCCGAACCATCTCAAGGAGAAGTCTTGTGGAATGTTTCTTCATTAACAATTCATGATCCACCTTGAAGAAGCTTACACAAGTCCGAAATCATGAAGTCCATGAAAGGCGTGCTTTTGGGCTTACAAGAGAATCACGCCATTTTTAGTATTAATTAGTAATTTATTTTATGTTATTTTCAGCCCATAAATGACGTTAATTATTATGTTCTTGGGCTTGGAAATTTCGTTTATAATAAATACTACTTGGCCCAATTATCTTGCATGATAAAGGCAAGTAATAGTTTAGGAAACAAAGGAAGTCAAATTGAATTTGGCCACCTTTAGGCAAATCCTTTTTGGGGAAGGATTTGGGTAGTTAGTTATTAGTTTCCAATTCTAATTTGGAAGTTTCTTAATTATAATTGGGTAGTTTAGAAGTCAAGTTGTACTTTACAACTTTTAGGGTTTTATTTCCTTGTTTACCAAGCAACATGGCCGAAACTTGTCCTATTTAATGGCCATTCTTTGTAACGTTTTTTTTATGGATGATTGAATTTTGAAGAAACCTTTTAGCTTTGCTAAATTATTTGCAGCCTTAAACAAGTTGTGAAAAACGTGATTAATCAATTAGGGTTAGTTGATTATTCATAGGACCGGATTCTTTAAGCTAGGACCTTAAAGAGAACGTATTGTTTCTTGATTTCAAGAGCGAGCCAAACTGAGATCTTTTTAACCATTGATTTACATAGGTTAGATTGAAATCACTTTGTGGTAATGTGTTGGGTTTGATTGATTTACAATCAAATACATTCCATTCGATATCCATCTTTTCTTCTTGTGTTGTTTCCGTGTTTGATCTTACTTGTGATCGTGTTGGTTTCTGAATTTTGGTGCACAACGATCCTAAGTGTGTGGAATTCGTGTGGAGCTGGATTCTCACCCTACTCCATTCGTATCACTTTCATACTTACCTAACAACCTAACTTACCTTGCTTACCTTGTGGAAAACAAGCTAAGGCAGATTGGATTGCTTCCAATTGATAATGAGTTGTTTGTAACTCCATTAAGCACTTAGGAACTCCAAAAATGATGCGAATGTTGTATGGCCGAGGCTCCAACTCCTGGACCAAATTCGAATCTCCCACACAAGCTATAGGACCGTGTTGCTCTTACCAAGATAATCCACAACAAGAACACAAAATTGGATGGAACGAAATCAAAGGAAAAACGCTATGAATTGAGTAAATCAAAACTTCACGTTTTATTACTAATGAACTTAATTTAACCTATGAAAATTCAATCAGTTAAACAAGTTAATTAGGCCTGCTCTTTAAATAAAGAACAATTGGTGTAATCTCCTATAGGTCACGCTAAAGGGGATTAACTACAATGAACAGTTAAATAACTCTTCAAGGCTTTGAACAACTCAAGGAGTTAATTCACGAATTTTAGCAAAGCTAAAAACTCAATTTTATTTTCCAACTTCTTGTGTAAAAACGTTACATGCACCTCCTTTTTATAGGGAATGAGTTTAGGCCATGCCAAGAAGGAAAAGGAAATAAACCCTAGTAGTTGCAAAGTACAACTTGACTTCTTAACAAACTAGCTAACTAACTAATCCAAGTTGTAAACTAATCAACTTTCCAAATTGGAAAAGGAAACTACAACTAACTACCAAATCCTTGTCCAAAAAGGATTTGCTTTACTTGCCATTATCATACAAGATAATTGGATCAAGTAATTTACTTAGCCCATAATTAATAACACAAAGACTTAAGCCCATAATTAAATGTTTAATGGACTTAATTATTAACAACAAAATAAATCCTAAAGATTAAACAATGGCGTGATCCATTAATGACAAAGCCCAAGCACGCCATCTTGGTCTTCAATGTAGTCCATGGAATTCGAGATGAAAACTCGGCCAGAATCCCGTCATCAACTTTGCAAGGCATTTTCAACGGTGATAACGTCAAAATCTTGAAAAACTTAAAACACAAAAGTTGTAGCTCTATCTCTTATCGTTCCAGGGCTTCTTGAATCATGCAATTTCGAGTTATATCGAAAGATTTATAGCAAGAATACCAAAACGTGATAGAAACTTTCAGGATGACAATTTGACTTTAACACCACGGACATGGACACGGGCTTATTCTCATCATTCCCTCCCTCCTCGAAAGGATTCGTCCTCGAATCTTGAATTTGAGTTCCTGGATCAAACACCAATATGATGAACTCAATGCAAACTCGAGCCAAATAAAATTGGGAAGATGCACATCTCGAGCAACAAGAAGTTATATCCTGCCAAAACAAGACAAATGTATAAGGTAAAAGAAAGCACAATAATCTAAAACAATACGTAGAATAATTTCCTTTCACCAAAAGAATAGAACGGGCAGAATATGTATGCAAAATCGAAATACATATAACATGATTAGTCGTAACAAATTTTGCATGAGTCATAATGTTGAAGTCAATGAATTCAAAACAATTATGCAAATAACTATCATATAGTTTATGCAAATCAGAAAATCGTATGTTCTTAATTAAAGAACTAATCAATATGAATTCAGTAACAACATTCATGAACACATTATTTACGTTATTAACATGTAATTTAAGCAAAGGATGTAAACATATATGAATAGAATCACAAAGACACGAAAATTCATAACAAGAAAACATATATGCATCCTTGACAAAGTGTAAATCACATGAACGTATTAATACCTTTAAAAACATGTTAAAGTTATCAAATATAAAAATACAATCCCAAAGAATAAAAACAGAATGTAAACAATCTAATAAATAGATGGTAACACAATATTTTACCTTGTGGAATTGAAAAGAAATTAAGAACTGAGATAACTTACCAAACAAGTGTTGAACTATTAAATTACCTCGTTGATCTTGATAGCTTTGAATAAAGTCACGAACCAAAGAATCAAATTGAAGGTTATTCCAGCAATTATAATCAACACTTTTGTACACAAGGATTTTGGGCAGTTCGAAATTATAAAGATTAAACTCAAAATATAGTTCATGTATTAGAAAAGCAACATAACATGTGAAGAAACTATACATAAATCCATTCAATACAAAATAATGTGATTTCATAATTGAAGAATTATGTGAAAGAATTTGCTTTCCAAAACACAAACCATCGGATTTTAATGCACATGTTAAAGAATTTCGAACTAATGTTTCAAAGGTGTGTGAAAGACATTGAAATTGATTCAAAATAGAAATCAAACTTTGAAAATCAATAGCATTGACGTTAACAAAGTTCTTTACTTTAAAACCATTGAAATCAACCAATAAGCTTTCATACTTACCTAACTTACCTTGCTTACCTTGTGGAAAACAAGCTAAGGCAGATTGGATTCCTTTCATTCGATAATGAGTTGTTTCTAACTCCATTAGATGTCTAGGAACTCCAAAAACCTGCAAAACAAAGGAACTAGGCAGCAAACAATTCAAATGGTGATCACTATCATCAAGTAAGTACATTGATTGCCTATCTAGTATTCCCCTCTCAATCTCGCTAGAAGAAGTAAAATAACAAGGTTGCTTAACAACTAACTCTCGGCCTATGCTAGAAGAAGACAAAGAATCTTTATCTCGGCCTACACTATTACAGGTTGAGCTAGCTATTACATTACTTTTCCCTTGAACTTTCTTCTCTTTTGCTTCCATTTCACGGCAAGATTGCACAATCCTTGATTGATCTTCAAAAGCTTGGCTCGGACTCAAAGCCCTTAGATTGTACTTTCGGCCATGATAATCAAAAGAATAATAATTCTTCCTTGCATGATATGTAACATCTCGGTCAAATTGCCATGGACGACCAAGTAATATGTGACTAGCTTCCATTGGTACAACATCACAAACAATATCATCAACATACTTTCCAATGGACATAGAAAATTTAACTTGTTTAGTCACCTTACTCTCGGCAGTGTTATTAAGCCATTGAAGCTTATATGGATTTGGATGTTTCATGCAAGTCAAGTTAAGCTTCTTAACAATTAATGTGCTTGCCACATTGGTACAACTTCCACTATCAATAATCAAGCTACAAGTCTTACCTTGAACCATGCATCTAGCGTGAAAGATGTTTTCCCTTTGAGACAAATCATCTTCAACTCGTGGTTGTGCATTCAAGACTCGGCGAGTAACCAATGAGAAATCACCAACATTGTAAATAAGATCTTCACTATCTTCATCACTTTGGTACTTCTCTTCAAGTGGTGGCATGTCGGCACATTCTTCATCACTTTCAACCTCTCCATTATCACGAATTATCATCAACTTTTTGGTTGGGCAGTCACTTTGATAATGGCCATAACCTTGACACTTGTAACATCTAATGTCCCTCAATCTTTCATTTGGTTTAGGCGTCACCTTAGTTGAAGATTCAGCAAGGTTGCGGACTGTTTTGGGAGCATTACTTGAAGTGTTTGAAGGCTGATTTTGGTTGAAAACTTTCGGTTTTGGTGGAGGTGTAAAAGTCGGCTTTTGATCTCTCCTCCAAGGCGGCAATGGTTGTTGAAAATTTCGCCCTTTACCCTTCATATGCTTCTCAATTTTGATAGCTTTGTGAACAAGTTCATTAATATCAATGTAACTTTGAAGATCAACTTGATAAGCCAATTCGGGATTCATACCTCTAAGAAATCTCTCAATGGTTGTGTCGGGGTCTTCTTGAATATTGGCTTTAATCATCAAAGATTCCATCTCATGATAGTAATCTTCAACTGTTCGGCTACCTTGCACAAGAGTATGCAATTTTCGGTTGAGCTCTCTATTAAAGTGTGAAGGAACATACTTCTTTCTCATGATTGCCTTCATTTGATTCCAAGTCTTAACTGGCCTTTCACCATCTTGTCTCCTAGAACGAACAACTTGATCCCACCAAAGACTAGCATAGTCTTTAAGATGCATAAAAGCAATTCGATATTGCCTTTTCTCGGGGACATCATTACCTTCAAAATAGTGCTCCAAATCTCGAACCCAATCAAAGAAAGCTTCGGGATCTGATTTACCATGAAAAGTAGAGATGGTGAGTTTAACAGATTCAATGGAAACTTTAGACTTATCACCTTTAGAAGAGCTCGAGTATTCCTCCTCTTTTTCCTCACTAGATTCACTATCTTCTTGGGACTCTAGTTTTCGGGATTTCTTTGATTTTGGAGGTGGTGTTACCGACTCTAAGAATTGAAGGCGAAGGTTGATATCTTGCAAAATTTGGGCAAGTGACGGATCGGTCCTCTTTTGTTGTTGTTCGGTTTGGGACTTACTTTGTTCGTCCTCCATTTGTACCTGCAAGTTAGTGAAGAAAAAAAGCGCAAGAATATGTATATGATCCTCACGGGTTCCTCACTTTAGGGTAGTAGGTACTCTCCTCTCTTTTTGGGTAGTGTTCTCTCTTGTTTAACCTAGCTACTACTCTCAATTAATGAATATGTGGGGTTATTAAGATTCACCAAAGTTCAATTACTTTAATAGCAAGATCTCAATCAGCAAGTTCCACACACAAATTTTCACAAATCAAATCAAGAGATGTAACAAGAAATCACGTCAAGAGTGTTTAGAACACGTGAAAGTTATAATTTGATTTACCACCAGAAACTAAGAAATTCAGAAACTAGATTTCAAAACAAAGAGATTGGTTTTTGAATCAACTAATTCCGAGTTGTATTGAAAAAGTTATGGCACTTTTAATCCAAGGTGGTTTTCAAGAAACAAGTTAAGAACAATGTGTTCTTTTCAAAAATAAATTAAATAATTAAATAACAGAAAATAATAACAATAAAATAAATTGAAGTCCGAATTTATATATTTTTTTTTGTTCTTTTCTCTTTTTTTTTTTTTTATTCGGTCACTTTTTTTTTTTTTTTTTTGACCGTGACTCTTTTATTTTTTTGTTTTTTTTTTTTTGTTGTTCGGACAATATAAGACAAAATTACACTTTTAAGGTTTGAACATAAACCTTGGACCAATCAAAATACTAGGTTCGGACAAGAACCTTAAACACCACAAAAATTAAGGGTTGAAGACAACAACCTAGGATTTAGGTTTAAGAATGTTTTGTCTTCTTGTCTTAACAACCTTAAAAACTTCAAACTTTATTAACTCACCAAGGACAATGAATTCGGATGTGCCACTTTAACAAGAATATCAAGATTCAAGACAAAGATCAAGAATCCAACTCAAGAATTCAATTTTGACCACTTTGAGTTTTCAAGAAAATCAAGAAGTTCAAGAAAGTTATCAAGAACTTATCTTTTTCGAGTGGAGTAAAAGTTTGATCAAAACTCAATATATGGTGGACAAGATAAAGAATCAAACGCAAAAAGAAAATCAAGAAACGGATAAGAATCAAGAAAGTTATGAAAACTTGACCTAGAAACCCTAGTTATGAAACCCTAGTTTGACACACGAAACCCTAACAATGTTATGACGTGAAAACAACAAAGAAACTTCAAGAATCCTACACTATGATTATGACAAAGAGTGCAGAATTTAGACACGAAGAACAGCAAGAAAACGCAACAAGAAACAACACAAAAAGATCACAAAAACACAAAACGCAAGAGACACAATTTCGGGCAGATTTGAGTATGCAATGTTCATGCGATTTTGACGAAATTTAGAGACTAGATAATGACGACCTAGGACAGCAAGAAGGACACCAAATAACAGCAAGAAAGATGGACGAAAAACTGCAGAAAATAGACGCAAAAATACGGGCAGAAAAGACACGAACAAAACAGAATTTTCGCGGAAAGATTAGAACGGATTAACCTGAATTTTCTTGGGCAACAACTTGTTCTCTGATACCAATTGATGCGAATGTTGTATGGCCGAGGCTCCAACTCCTGGACCAAATTCGAATCTCCCACACAAGCTATAGGACCGTGTTGCTCTTACCAAGATAATCCACAACAAGAACACAAAATTGGATGGAACGAAATCAAAGGAAAAACGCTATGAATTGAGTAAATCAAAACTTCACGTTTTATTACTAATGAACTTAATTTAACCTATGAAAATTCAATCAGTTAAACAAGTTAATTAGGCCTGCTCTTTAAATAAAGAACAATTGGTGTAATCTCCTATAGGTCACGCTAAAGGGGATTAACTACAATGAACAGTTAAATAACTCTTCAAGGCTTTGAACAACTCAAGGAGTTAATTCACGAATTTTAGCAAAGCTAAAAACTCAATTTTATTTTCCAACTTCTTGTGTAAAAACGTTACATGCACCTCCTTTTTATAGGGAATGAGTTTAGGCCATGCCAAGAAGGAAAAGGAAATAAACCCTAGTAGTTGCAAAGTACAACTTGACTTCTTAACAAACTAGCTAACTAACTAATCCAAGTTGTAAACTAATCAACTTTCCAAATTGGAAAAGGAAACTACAACTAACTACCAAATCCTTGTCCAAAAAGGATTTGCTTTACTTGCCATTATCATACAAGATAATTGGATCAAGTAATTTACTTAGCCCATAATTAATAACACAAAGACTTAAGCCCATAATTAAATGTTTAATGGACTTAATTATTAACAACAAAATAAATCCTAAAGATTAAACAATGGCGTGATCCATTAATGACAAAGCCCAAGCACGCCATCTTGGTCTTCAATGTAGTCCATGGAATTCGAGATGAAAACTCGGCCAGAATCCCGTCATCAACTTTGCAAGGCATTTTCAACGGTGATAACGTCAAAATCTTGAAAAACTTAAAACACAAAAGTTGTAGCTCTATCTCTTATCGTTCCAGGGCTTCTTGAATCATGCAATTTCGAGTTATATCGAAAGATTTATAGCAAGAATACCAAAACGTGATAGAAACTTTCAGGATGACAATTTGACTTTAACACCACGGACATGGACACGGGCTTATTCTCATCAAAAAACCTGTGAAACAAATGTACTAGGCAGCAAACAAGAAAATTCGTGAACACTATCACCAAGTAAGTACATTGATTGCCTAGCTAGTAATGCTCTCTCAATCTCATTAGAAGAAGCAAAACAACAAGATTTCTTAGAAACTAAATCTCGGCCCTCTCCATTACAAGATTTCGAAACTTGATTTGGACCTAAGCTAGCTATTACATTACCTTTCTCTTGTACTTTCTTCTCCTTGGCGGAATTCATATCTCTAGTAGCTTGAATGATTCGAGTTTGATCTTCAAAGACTTGTGCCGGGGTTAAGGCTCGAAGATTAAACTTTTTTCCTTCATGAACAAAGCTATAGAAATTCTTCTTGGCATGATAAGTCACATCACAATCAAATTGCCAAGGTCGGCCAAGCAAGATATGACTTGCTTCCATTGGAACCACATCACATACAACATTATCAACATATTTTCCAATGGTAAAAGTAAACTTAACTTGCTTCGTAACCCTAGTATCAACTGAATATTCGACCATTGGAGGCGGTACGGTTTAGGGTGCTTCATGCAAGTCAAATTCAATTTATTCACCAACAAAGTGCTTGTCACATTTGTGCAACTACCACTATCAATAATCACACTACAAATTCTGTTTTGCACTAAACAACGTGTGTGAAATATGTTTTCCCGTAGCATCAAATCATCATTATCAACTAAAGGTTGAGCACTAAGAACACGGCGAGAAACTAAAGAATAGTTACCAACATCATATTCGTAGTTGTCCACTTCTTCACTATCTTCACCGGATTCATGTTGGTCTTTCTCTTCAAGAGGTGGCATGTCGGCACAATCATCATCACTTTACACTTCACCACTATCAAGAGTAATCATCACCTTTCGTGAAGGAAATCAGCTTGCATATGTCCATACCCTTGACACTTATAACATCGAACATCCCTCAACCTTGGAGCTGAAGTTGACGTCGACTTTGGAGCATTTTCAACAGCCTTGGGCACTGATTTTGGGACATTATTTTGTACACTTGATGACTGGTTTGAGGTGAATTGGCGCGGCTTTGAGGATGGAGTAAAAGGAACAACATTCGGCTTTTGTTCCCTTTGCCAAGGTGGAGGCGGTTGTGAGAACTTACTCTTCCCTTTCAAGTGCCTTTCTATCTTGATTGCTTTGTGGACAAGTTCATTAATATCATTATAACTTTGCAAATCCACATGATAAGCCAAATCAGAATGCATACCTCTCAAAAACCTTTCTATTGTAGAGTCGGGATCCTCTTGGACATTGGCCTTGATCATCAAAGCTTCCATCTCATGATAATACTCCTCAACCGATCTATTACCTTGCACAAGTGAGTGCAATTTTCGGTTCAATTCACGGTTGTAATAAGAAGGAACATACTCTTTCCTCATTAGCACTTTCATTCGGCTCCAAGATTTAATTGGTTGCTCACCATCTTGACGCCTTGTTCGAATAACTTCATCCCACCACAAACTAGCAAAATCCTTAAGATGCATAAAGGCAAGTCTATACTTCTCCTTTTCGGGGTAGTCATGGCCTTCAAAGAAGTGTTCAAGCTCACGAACCCAATCAAAATATGCTTCGGGATCTGCCTTTCCATGAAAAGTAGGGATTGTCAATTTAACAGAGCTAATGGAAATTTTAGATTTGTCACCTTTCTTTGGAGAATCCGTCAACTCCTCTTCATCATCCTCATCATCGGATGCTTCCCTTTCAAACTTAAGTTTCCTTGAGGTGGATCCTTTAGAGTTAGACTCCAAGTTATCAAGTCGGATGTTGATCTTTTGCAACATATTAAAGAGGACCTCAATGGCAAACTTTTGCTCAGCGTCGGATGTAGGTTTAGAACCTTTAGGGGTTCTATCTTCTTCCTCCATTGTACCTGCAAGGTTATTAAAGAGATCGCAAGAATATATAGAAATCCTCACGGGTTCCTTACTATTTGGGTGAGTAGGTACACTCCTCTCTATGATGAAGGCTTTTCTTATGTATACCCTATACTAATACTCTCAACTATTGAACTTACTGTTTCAATGATTAGAAGAACTTGTCTCAACCAAAATATTCAACAACAAGATTCACACAAGTCAAATCAAAGAAGTTTAAGCAATTCACATCACAAGAGTATTTAAGAACATGTGTGTGTATAACTTGACAGCTTCAGAAACTATGATATTCAGAAAATAGACTCAAAGACGAAGAAAACGCAATTTGATTCACCAAAATCCGAGTTGTATTGAAAAAATTATGGCACTTTCAAGATTGAAACTAAAAAGAAAATAGAAGATAGGTTTGGACGGGTAGGGTGTCCGAAAGGGTCGTCCGAAAAATAGGTTCGGACGGGTAGGTCGTCCGAAACTTTGTAAAAATTGAGTGCTCCCAGAAGTTTAGGTTCGGACTGGTAGGTCGTCCGAAACTTTGTAAAAATTGAGTGCTCCCAGAAGTTTAGGTTCGGACTAGTAGGTCGTCCGAAACTTAAAAAAAAATTAAATATTTTTTTTTACTTTAGACCAATTGCCTTTGGGCTAATTTTTACTTGGTCTCTTTTTTTTTGTAACTATTGGCCTTTTTTTTTTGAACAATAACCTAGTACTTTGCTAGGGTTTTAAGGTTGGTTTCTCAACCTTGATTTCAGTCACTTTGAAGTATCAAGAAGTCAACAAGAATTCGAAATTTGAAGTTACCACTTTGACAAAAGATTCAAGAAATGTCACAAAGAACAAGAATATGTATCAAGAATCAAATTTTAGCACTCTTGGATTTTTCAAGAAAATCAAGAAGTTCAAGAAAGTGTTCAAGAACTTGTCTTTTTCGGATGTGGTAAAATTTTGATCAAAATGCAAGATATGGTAGACAATATGAAGAAACTAACACAAAAGAAAGAATGCAATTCGGATAAGAAACAAGGAAGTTATGATAAGATGACCTATAAAATCGAAACTAGGGTTTTGAAGAAACCCTAATTTGACACCTAGGGTTTGGACGTGATTATAGCAATAAAATCAATGGAATCCAACACTATGAAGACAAGCAAAATAGTGCAGAATATACACACAAAAATCAGCAACAAAAACGCAAAGAACAAGACAACAAAGACGCGAAAACACAAGACAAGAGCAAGATGATTTCCGGGCAGATTTTTTCAAGATATGAGCATGCGATTTTGACGAAATTTAAAGGCTAGATAATGACGACCTAGGACAGCAATAAAAACACGAAAACAGCAGCAAAACAATGCAAAAGAAACTGCAGAAATTGACGCAAGAAAATAGCAAGAAGGACGCCCGAGAAAAGATAAAAACCGAGAGAAGAACAAAAAGATGTAACCTGAATTTTCGATGAACAACAACCTGGTTTGCTTTGATATCAATTTGAAACGGATGGCCTTGGATGGAGATCCTCAACCACACGAAACCCTCACCTTTGGATCGTTGTTGAACAGCAAGAACTCGAACAAACAAGAAGACAAACAAACAATGCGGAAGACAACAAAGAAACACAAGATATTGAACGGATGTTCTTGATTGAAGTCAATCAAACCCAACACGTTATAACAAAATGAATCCAATCCAACCTATGTAAATCAAGAGTTGAAAAGTTTTCAGTTCGGCTTGTTCTTTAAATCAAGAACGGGTAAGTTCTTCCTAAGGTCTTAGCTTAGAAATCACTGTTCTTATGAAGTTCAACTGAAATCAATTGAAGATTCACGTTTTTCCTACTGCTTTTCACGGCTGCAAGAGGTTGTTAAGCAATGCTTAATTTATCAAAATTCATCTTATTATTTCATGTGAAAAAAGCTACAAAAACATGAAACCCTAACTAAATCCTTATTGGAAAAGGATTCTAAAAACACGTTTAAAAGGAAGAAAGCAAAACACGTTTTTGCTTCCTTCAATAACTAACTTTCCTAACAAACTCTTAAGAAGCAAAAACCAATTTGACTTCTTAAGTTTCCTAAACTTTTACTTGCCATTATCATGCAAGATAATTGGGCCAAGTAATTAACTTAAACACTTAAATGAAAAACGCCAATTTAAGCCCATAATAAAGTTAAGTGGACTTAATTAAAAACAACACAATAAATCCTAAAATTAAGGAATAGGCGTGATCCAAAAGTCAAGCCCAAAACACGCCTCTCTTTGGACTTTATAAATTCGGTCATGCAAGCTTCTTCAAGGTGGAATTTCCTAAAGTACCACTGTAGAACTTTGAGGAACATCCTCGTAAATTGTTTTTGAAGAAACATGCCAAAGGACTCCATGTTGAGATGGTTCGGCCTCCAAGTGATAAGAATCTCCAAGAACTTCACAATGTGTTGATAACAAGCTTTGCAAGGCTTGTTTCATCTTTTTGCTCCTTAGCCTTGTCATTGGTCCATCAAGATTCTCCAACGGATCTTGTGAAGTTGTATTCGGCAAGATGGACTTGGGTTGATTTCCATCATTCCCTCCCTCCTCGAAAGGATTCGTCCTCGAATCTTAGAAGTTGAGTTCCTGGATCAAACACCAAAATCACGAACTCATCAAGACCCAAGTAACATTGGAATGATTCACATCTCGGGCAACAATGTTTTATATTCTGCAAGAACAAAACAAGTGTATAAGATAAAAGATTAGTTCGGGCAGAATATGTATGCATGCTGAAAACACATAAAGCATTAGCAGTCTTAACAAGTTGTGCATATGAAATAACAATGAAAGAAGCACAACATTTGAAAGAAAATTCAAAACAGAAGTAAATAAACATCATATATTAAATGCAACAAATTATTCTGATTTGCATCATGAAACAATATTAATACTTCATGTAAAAACTAATTTAGTAATTTTGTCAATATGGAAGTATTTAAGATAAACTTAGTAATAATATGCATAGACACATTAACACTAACAAAGAAAACAATTGCATAATTATCATGTAAAGTAAGAAAAGAACTTAAACATATATGAATGTAACTAAAAGGTTTATCCAAAGATACATAAGAATATTCATAGCAACTAAACATATATGCATCCCGAATAGAATGTAAATCACAAAAACATTGGAAATAATTTTCAAACATGTGAAAGTTATCAAATATGAAAATACAATTCCGTAGACTAAAATCAGAATGTAAACAACCTAATAAATAGATGTTAACACCATACTTTACCTTTTGGAAATGAAAAGAACTTAAGAATGTAGATAACTTACCAAATAAGTGTTGAAATACAAGATTACCTGTTTGAACTTCAGGAAATTGATTATGGAATCTAGTGAAAACAATATGTGCAAACTCTCGATCCCCATAATTAAAAGAAAAGTTAGTCAAACAAGTATATGCACTACAAGCAACACTTTTATACACAAGGATTTTGTGAAGCTCGAAGTTATAAACATTAATCTCAAAATATAATTCATGTATTAGATAAGCAACATAGCATGCTAAGAAAGTATACAGAAACTCATTCAATACAAAATAGTTGGATTTCAGAATTGAAGATTTATGTGACATAATTTGCTTATCAAAACATAAACCATCGGATTTTAATGCATATGGTAAAGAATTTCGAACTAATGTTGCAAAGGTGCGTGAAAGACATTGAAATTGATTCAAAACAGAATTCAAACTTTGAAAATCAATGGTATTGACGTTAACAAAGTTCTTGACATTTAAACCAGTGAAATCAACCAATAAGCTTTCATACTTACCTAACTTACCTTGCTTACCTTGTGGAAAACAAGCTAAGGCAGATTGGATTCCTTCCAATTGATAATGAGTTGTTTGTAACTCCATTAAGCACTTAGGAACTCCAAAAACCTGTGAAACAAATGTACTAGGCAGCAAACAGGAAAATTCGTGAACACTATCACCAAGTAAGTACATTGATTGCCTAGCTAGTAATGCTCTCTCAATCTCATTAGAAGAAGCAAAACAACAAGATTTCTTAGAAACTAAATCTCGGCCCTCTCCATTACAAGATTTCGAAACTTGATTTGGACCTAAGCTAGCTATTACATTACCATTCTCTTGTACTTTCTTCTCCTTGGCGGAATTCATATCTCTAGTAGCTTGAATGATTCGAGTTTGATCTTCAAAGACTTGTGCCGGGGTTAAGGCTCGAAGATTAAACTTTTTTCCTTCATGAACAAAGCTATAGAAATTCTTCTTGGCATGATAAGTCACATCACAATCAAATTGCCAAGGTCGGCCAAGCAAGATATGACTTGCTTCCATTGGAACCACATCACATACAACATTATCAACATATTTTCCAATGGTAAAAGTAAACTTAACTTGCTTCGTAACCCTAGTATCAACTGAATATTCGACCATTGGAGGCGGTACGGTTTAGGGTGCTTCATGCAAGTCAAATTCAATTTATTCACCAACAAAGTGCTTGTCACATTTGTGCAACTACCACTATCAATAATCACACTACAAATTCTGTTTTGCACTAAACAACGTGTGTGAAATATGTTTTCCCGTAGCATCAAATCATCATTATCAACTAAAGGTTGAGCACTAAGAACACGGCGAGAAACTAAAGAATAGTTACCAACATCATATTCGTAGTTGTCCACTTCTTCACTATCTTCACCGGATTCATGTTGGTCTTTCTCTTCAAGAGGTGGCATGTCGGCACAATCATCATCACTTTACACTTCACCACTATCAAGAGTAATCATCACCTTTCGTGAAGGAAATCAGCTTGCATATGTCCATACCCTTGACACTTATAACATCGAACATCCCTCAACCTTGGAGCTGAAGTTGACGTCGACTTTGGAGCATTTTCAACAGCCTTGGGCACTGATTTTGGGACATTATTTTGTACACTTGATGACTGGTTTGAGGTGAATTGGCGCGGCTTTGAGGATGGAGTAAAAGGAACAACATTCGGCTTTTGTTCCCTTTGCCAAGGTGGAGGCGGTTGTGAGAACTTACTCTTCCCTTTCAAGTGCCTTTCTATCTTGATTGCTTTGTGGACAAGTTCATTAATATCATTATAACTTTGCAAATCCACATGATAAGCCAAATCAGAATGCATACCTCTCAAAAACCTTTCTATTGTAGAGTCGGGATCCTCTTGGACATTGGCCTTGATCATCAAAGCTTCCATCTCATGATAATACTCCTCAACCGATCTATTACCTTGCACAAGTGAGTGCAATTTTCGGTTCAATTCACGGTTGTAATAAGAAGGAACATACTCTTTCCTCATTAGCACTTTCATTCGGCTCCAAGATTTAATTGGTTGCTCACCATCTTGACGCCTTGTTCGAATAACTTCATCCCACCACAAACTAGCAAAATCCTTAAGATGCATAAAGGCAAGTCTATACTTCTCCTTTTCGGGGTAGTCATGGCCTTCAAAGAAGTGTTCAAGCTCACGAACCCAATCAAAATATGCTTCGGGATCTGCCTTTCCATGAAAAGTAGGGATTGTCAATTTAACAGAGCTAATGGAAATTTTAGATTTGTCACCTTTCTTTGGAGAATCCGTCAACTCCTCTTCATCATCCTCATCATCGGATGCTTCCCTTTCAAACTTAAGTTTCCTTGAGGTGGATCCTTTAGAGTTAGACTCCAAGTTATCAAGTCGGATGTTGATCTTTTGCAACATATTAAAGAGGACCTCAATGGCAAACTTTTGCTCAGCGTCGGATGTAGGTTTAGAACCTTTAGGGGTTCTATCTTCTTCCTCCATTGTACCTGCAAGGTTATTAAAGAGATCGCAAGAATATATAGAAATCCTCACGGGTTCCTTACTATTTGGGTGAGTAGGTACACTCCTCTCTATGATGAAGGCTTTTCTTATGTATACCCTATACTAATACTCTCAACTATTGAACTTACTGTTTCAATGATTAGAAGAACTTGTCTCAACCAAAATATTCAACAACAAGATTCACACAAGTCAAATCAAAGAAGTTTAAGCAATTCACATCACAAGAGTATTTAAGAACATGTGTGTGTATAACTTGACAGCTTCAGAAACTATGATATTCAGAAAATAGACTCAAAGACGAAGAAAACGCAATTTGATTCACCAAAATCCGAGTTGTATTGAAAAAATTATGGCACTTTCAAGATTGAAACTAAAAAGAAAATAGAAGATAGGTTTGGACGGGTAGGGTGTCCGAAAGGGTCGTCCGAAAAATAGGTTCGGACGGGTAGGTCGTCCGAAACTTTGTAAAAATTGAGTGCTCCCAGAAGTTTAGGTTCGGACTGGTAGGTCGTCCGAAACTTTGTAAAAATTGAGTGCTCCCAGAAGTTTAGGTTCGGACTAGTAGGTCGTCCGAAACTTAAAAAAAAATTAAATATTTTTTTTTACTTTAGACCAATTGCCTTTGGGCTAATTTTTACTTGGTCTCTTTTTTTTTTGTAACTATTGGCCTTTTTTTTTTGAACAATAACCTAGTACTTTGCTAGGGTTTTAAGGTTGGTTTCTCAACCTTGATTTCAGTCACTTTGAAGTATCAAGAAGTCAACAAGAATTCGAAATTTGAAGTTACCACTTTGACAAAAGATTCAAGAAATGTCACAAAGAACAAGAATATGTATCAAGAATCAAATTTTAGCACTCTTGGATTTTTCAAGAAAATCAAGAAGTTCAAGAAAGTGTTCAAGAACTTGTCTTTTTCGGATGTGGTAAAATTTTGATCAAAATGCAAGATATGGTAGACAATATGAAGAAACTAACACAAAAGAAAGAATGCAATTCGGATAAGAAACAAGGAAGTTATGATAAGATGACCTATAAAATCGAAACTAGGGTTTTGAAGAAACCCTAATTTGACACCTAGGGTTTGGACGTGATTATAGCAATAAAATCAATGGAATCCAACACTATGAAGACAAGCAAAATAGTGCAGAATATACACACAAAAATCAGCAACAAAAACGCAAAGAACAAGACAACAAAGACGCGAAAACACAAGACAAGAGCAAGATGATTTCCGGGCAGATTTTTTCAAGATATGAGCATGCGATTTTGACGAAATTTAAAGGCTAGATAATGACGACCTAGGACAGCAATAAAAACACGAAAACAGCAGCAAAACAATGCAAAAGAAACTGCAGAAATTGACGCAAGAAAATAGCAAGAAGGACGCCCGAGAAAAGATAAAAACCGAGAGAAGAACAAAAAGATGTAACCTGAATTTTCGATGAACAACAACCTGGTTTGCTTTGATATCAATTTGAAACGGATGGCCTTGGATGGAGATCCTCAACCACACGAAACCCTCACCTTTGGATCGTTGTTGAACAGCAAGAACTCGAACAAACAAGAAGACAAACAAACAATGCGGAAGACAACAAAGAAACACAAGATATTGAACGGATGTTCTTGATTGAAGTCAATCAAACCCAACACGTTATAACAAAATGAATCCAATCCAACCTATGTAAATCAAGAGTTGAAAAGTTTTCAGTTCGGCTTGTTCTTTAAATCAAGAACGGGTAAGTTCTTCCTAAGGTCTTAGCTTAGAAATCACTGTTCTTATGAAGTTCAACTGAAATCAATTGAAGATTCACGTTTTTCCTACTGCTTTTCACGGCTGCAAGAGGTTGTTAAGCAATGCTTAATTTATCAAAATTCATCTTATTATTTCATGTGAAAAAAGCTACAAAAACATGAAACCCTAACTAAATCCTTATTGGAAAAGGATTCTAAAAACACGTTTAAAAGGAAGAAAGCAAAACACGTTTTTGCTTCCTTCAATAACTAACTTTCCTAACAAACTCTTAAGAAGCAAAAACCAATTTGACTTCTTAAGTTTCCTAAACTTTTACTTGCCATTATCATGCAAGATAATTGGGCCAAGTAATTAACTTAAACACTTAAATGAAAAACGCCAATTTAAGCCCATAATAAAGTTAAGTGGACTTAATTAAAAACAACACAATAAATCCTAAAATTAAGGAATAGGCGTGATCCAAAAGTCAAGCCCAAAACACGCCTCTCTTTGGACTTTATAAATTCGGTCATGCAAGCTTCTTCAAGGTGGAATTTCCTAAAGTACCACTGTAGAACTTTGAGGAACATCCTCGTAAATTGTTTTTGAAGAAACATGCCAAAGGACTCCATGTTGAGATGGTTCGGCCTCCAAGTGATAAGAATCT
The DNA here is from genome assembly GCA_016586305.1 of Ophiorrhiza pumila. NCBI lineage: Eukaryota > Viridiplantae > Streptophyta > Magnoliopsida > Gentianales > Rubiaceae > Ophiorrhiza > Ophiorrhiza pumila. The sequence goes on from BLIW01000010.1 coordinate 19,524,673, forward strand.
CCAAGAACTTCACAATGTGTTGATAACAAGCTTTGCAAGGCTTGTTTCATCTTTTTGCTCCTTAGCCTTGTCATTGGTCCATCAAGATTCTCCAACGGATCTTGTGAAGTTGTATTCGGCAAGATGGACTTGGGTTGATTTCCATCATTCCCTCCCTCCTCGAAAGGATTCGTCCTCGAATCTTAGAAGTTGAGTTCCTGGATCAAACACCAAAATCACGAACTCATCAAGACCCAAGTAACATTGGAATGATTCACATCTCGGGCAACAATGTTTTATATTCTGCAAGAACAAAACAAGTGTATAAGATAAAAGATTAGTTCGGGCAGAATATGTATGCATGCTGAAAACACATAAAGCATTAGCAGTCTTAACAAGTTGTGCATATGAAATAACAATGAAAGAAGCACAACATTTGAAAGAAAATTCAAAACAGAAGTAAATAAACATCATATATTAAATGCAACAAATTATTCTGATTTGCATCATGAAACAATATTAATACTTCATGTAAAAACTAATTTAGTAATTTTGTCAATATGGAAGTATTTAAGATAAACTTAGTAATAATATGCATAGACACATTAACACTAACAAAGAAAACAATTGCATAATTATCATGTAAAGTAAGAAAAGAACTTAAACATATATGAATGTAACTAAAAGGTTTATCCAAAGATACATAAGAATATTCATAGCAACTAAACATATATGCATCCCGAATAGAATGTAAATCACAAAAACATTGGAAATAATTTTCAAACATGTGAAAGTTATCAAATATGAAAATACAATTCCGTAGACTAAAATCAGAATGTAAACAACCTAATAAATAGATGTTAACACCATACTTTACCTTTTGGAAATGAAAAGAACTTAAGAATGTAGATAACTTACCAAATAAGTGTTGAAATACAAGATTACCTGTTTGAACTTCAGGAAATTGATTATGGAATCTAGTGAAAACAATATGTGCAAACTCTCGATCCCCATAATTAAAAGAAAAGTTAGTCAAACAAGTATATGCACTACAAGCAACACTTTTATACACAAGGATTTTGTGAAGCTCGAAGTTATAAACATTAATCTCAAAATATAATTCATGTATTAGATAAGCAACATAGCATGCTAAGAAAGTATACAGAAACTCATTCAATACAAAATAGTTGGATTTCAGAATTGAAGATTTATGTGACATAATTTGCTTATCAAAACATAAACCATCGGATTTTAATGCATATGGTAAAGAATTTCGAACTAATGTTGCAAAGGTGCGTGAAAGACATTGAAATTGATTCAAAACAGAATTCAAACTTTGAAAATCAATGGTATTGACGTTAACAAAGTTCTTGACATTTAAACCAGTGAAATCAACCAATAAGCTTTCATACTTACCTAACTTACCTTGCTTACCTTGTGGAAAACAAGCTAAGGCAGATTGGATTCCTTCCAATTGATAATGAGTTGTTTGTAACTCCATTAAGCACTTAGGAACTCCAAAAACCTGTGAAACAAATGTACTAGGCAGCAAACAGGAAAATTCGTGAACACTATCACCAAGTAAGTACATTGATTGCCTAGCTAGTAATGCTCTCTCAATCTCATTAGAAGAAGCAAAACAACAAGATTTCTTAGAAACTAAATCTCGGCCCTCTCCATTACAAGATTTCGAAACTTGATTTGGACCTAAGCTAGCTATTACATTACCATTCTCTTGTACTTTCTTCTCCTTGGCGGAATTCATATCTCTAGTAGCTTGAATGATTCGAGTTTGATCTTCAAAGACTTGTGCCGGGGTTAAGGCTCGAAGATTAAACTTTTTTCCTTCATGAACAAAGCTATAGAAATTCTTCTTGGCATGATAAGTCACATCACAATCAAATTGCCAAGGTCGGCCAAGCAAGATATGACTTGCTTCCATTGGAACCACATCACATACAACATTATCAACATATTTTCCAATGGTAAAAGTAAACTTAACTTGCTTCGTAACCCTAGTATCAACTGAATATTCGACCATTGGAGGCGGTACGGTTTAGGGTGCTTCATGCAAGTCAAATTCAATTTATTCACCAACAAAGTGCTTGTCACATTTGTGCAACTACCACTATCAATAATCACACTACAAATTCTGTTTTGCACTAAACAACGTGTGTGAAATATGTTTTCCCGTAGCATCAAATCATCATTATCAACTAAAGGTTGAGCACTAAGAACACGGCGAGAAACTAAAGAATAGTTACCAACATCATATTCGTAGTTGTCCACTTCTTCACTATCTTCACCGGATTCATGTTGGTCTTTCTCTTCAAGAGGTGGCATGTCGGCACAATCATCATCACTTTACACTTCACCACTATCAAGAGTAATCATCACCTTTCGTGAAGGAAATCAGCTTGCATATGTCCATACCCTTGACACTTATAACATCGAACATCCCTCAACCTTGGAGCTGAAGTTGACGTCGACTTTGGAGCATTTTCAACAGCCTTGGGCACTGATTTTGGGACATTATTTTGTACACTTGATGACTGGTTTGAGGTGAATTGGCGCGGCTTTGAGGATGGAGTAAAAGGAACAACATTCGGCTTTTGTTCCCTTTGCCAAGGTGGAGGCGGTTGTGAGAACTTACTCTTCCCTTTCAAGTGCCTTTCTATCTTGATTGCTTTGTGGACAAGTTCATTAATATCATTATAACTTTGCAAATCCACATGATAAGCCAAATCAGAATGCATACCTCTCAAAAACCTTTCTATTGTAGAGTCGGGATCCTCTTGGACATTGGCCTTGATCATCAAAGCTTCCATCTCATGATAATACTCCTCAACCGATCTATTACCTTGCACAAGTGAGTGCAATTTTCGGTTCAATTCACGGTTGTAATAAGAAGGAACATACTCTTTCCTCATTAGCACTTTCATTCGGCTCCAAGATTTAATTGGTTGCTCACCATCTTGACGCCTTGTTCGAATAACTTCATCCCACCACAAACTAGCAAAATCCTTAAGATGCATAAAGGCAAGTCTATACTTCTCCTTTTCGGGGTAGTCATGGCCTTCAAAGAAGTGTTCAAGCTCACGAACCCAATCAAAATATGCTTCGGGATCTGCCTTTCCATGAAAAGTAGGGATTGTCAATTTAACAGAGCTAATGGAAATTTTAGATTTGTCACCTTTCTTTGGAGAATCCGTCAACTCCTCTTCATCATCCTCATCATCGGATGCTTCCCTTTCAAACTTAAGTTTCCTTGAGGTGGATCCTTTAGAGTTAGACTCCAAGTTATCAAGTCGGATGTTGATCTTTTGCAACATATTAAAGAGGACCTCAATGGCAAACTTTTGCTCAGCGTCGGATGTAGGTTTAGAACCTTTAGGGGTTCTATCTTCTTCCTCCATTGTACCTGCAAGGTTATTAAAGAGATCGCAAGAATATATAGAAATCCTCACGGGTTCCTTACTATTTGGGTGAGTAGGTACACTCCTCTCTATGATGAAGGCTTTTCTTATGTATACCCTATACTAATACTCTCAACTATTGAACTTACTGTTTCAATGATTAGAAGAACTTGTCTCAACCAAAATATTCAACAACAAGATTCACACAAGTCAAATCAAAGAAGTTTAAGCAATTCACATCACAAGAGTATTTAAGAACATGTGTGTGTATAACTTGACAGCTTCAGAAACTATGATATTCAGAAAATAGACTCAAAGACGAAGAAAACGCAATTTGATTCACCAAAATCCGAGTTGTATTGAAAAAATTATGGCACTTTCAAGATTGAAACTAAAAAGAAAATAGAAGATAGGTTTGGACGGGTAGGGTGTCCGAAAGGGTCGTCCGAAAAATAGGTTCGGACGGGTAGGTCGTCCGAAACTTTGTAAAAATTGAGTGCTCCCAGAAGTTTAGGTTCGGACTGGTAGGTCGTCCGAAACTTTGTAAAAATTGAGTGCTCCCAGAAGTTTAGGTTCGGACTAGTAGGTCGTCCGAAACTTAAAAAAAAATTAAATATTTTTTTTTACTTTAGACCAATTGCCTTTGGGCTAATTTTTACTTGGTCTCTTTTTTTTTGTAACTATTGGCCTTTTTTTTTTTGAACAATAACCTAGTACTTTGCTAGGGTTTTAAGGTTGGTTTCTCAACCTTGATTTCAGTCACTTTGAAGTATCAAGAAGTCAACAAGAATTCGAAATTTGAAGTTACCACTTTGACAAAAGATTCAAGAAATGTCACAAAGAACAAGAATATGTATCAAGAATCAAATTTTAGCACTCTTGGATTTTTCAAGAAAATCAAGAAGTTCAAGAAAGTGTTCAAGAACTTGTCTTTTTCGGATGTGGTAAAATTTTGATCAAAATGCAAGATATGGTAGACAATATGAAGAAACTAACACAAAAGAAAGAATGCAATTCGGATAAGAAACAAGGAAGTTATGATAAGATGACCTATAAAATCGAAACTAGGGTTTTGAAGAAACCCTAATTTGACACCTAGGGTTTGGACGTGATTATAGCAATAAAATCAATGGAATCCAACACTATGAAGACAAGCAAAATAGTGCAGAATATACACACAAAAATCAGCAACAAAAACGCAAAGAACAAGACAACAAAGACGCGAAAACACAAGACAAGAGCAAGATGATTTCCGGGCAGATTTTTTCAAGATATGAGCATGCGATTTTGACGAAATTTAAAGGCTAGATAATGACGACCTAGGACAGCAATAAAAACACGAAAACAGCAGCAAAACAATGCAAAAGAAACTGCAGAAATTGACGCAAGAAAATAGCAAGAAGGACGCCCGAGAAAAGATAAAAACCGAGAGAAGAACAAAAAGATGTAACCTGAATTTTCGATGAACAACAACCTGGTTTGCTTTGATATCAATTTGAAACGGATGGCCTTGGATGGAGATCCTCAACCACACGAAACCCTCACCTTTGGATCGTTGTTGAACAGCAAGAACTCGAACAAACAAGAAGACAAACAAACAATGCGGAAGACAACAAAGAAACACAAGATATTGAACGGATGTTCTTGATTGAAGTCAATCAAACCCAACACGTTATAACAAAATGAATCCAATCCAACCTATGTAAATCAAGAGTTGAAAAGTTTTCAGTTCGGCTTGTTCTTTAAATCAAGAACGGGTAAGTTCTTCCTAAGGTCTTAGCTTAGAAATCACTGTTCTTATGAAGTTCAACTGAAATCAATTGAAGATTCACGTTTTTCCTACTGCTTTTCACGGCTGCAAGAGGTTGTTAAGCAATGCTTAATTTATCAAAATTCATCTTATTATTTCATGTGAAAAAAGCTACAAAAACATGAAACCCTAACTAAATCCTTATTGGAAAAGGATTCTAAAAACACGTTTAAAAGGAAGAAAGCAAAACACGTTTTTGCTTCCTTCAATAACTAACTTTCCTAACAAACTCTTAAGAAGCAAAAACCAATTTGACTTCTTAAGTTTCCTAAACTTTTACTTGCCATTATCATGCAAGATAATTGGGCCAAGTAATTAACTTAAACACTTAAATGAAAAACGCCAATTTAAGCCCATAATAAAGTTAAGTGGACTTAATTAAAAACAACACAATAAATCCTAAAATTAAGGAATAGGCGTGATCCAAAAGTCAAGCCCAAAACACGCCTCTCTTTGGACTTTATAAATTCGGTCATGCAAGCTTCTTCAAGGTGGAATTTCCTAAAGTACCACTGTAGAACTTTGAGGAACATCCTCGTAAATTGTTTTTGAAGAAACATGCCAAAGGACTCCATGTTGAGATGGTTCGGCCTCCAAGTGATAAGAATCTCCAAGAACTTCACAATGTGTTGATAACAAGCTTTGCAAGGCTTGTTTCATCTTTTTGCTCCTTAGCCTTGTCATTGGTCCATCAAGATTCTCCAACGGATCTTGTGAAGTTGTATTCGGCAAGATGGACTTGGGTTGATTTCCATCATTCCCTCCCTCCTCGAAAGGATTCGTCCTCGAATCTTAGAAGTTGAGTTCCTGGATCAAACACCAAAATCACGAACTCATCAAGACCCAAGTAACATTGGAATGATTCACATCTCGGGCAACAATGTTTTATATTCTGCAAGAACAAAACAAGTGTATAAGATAAAAGATTAGTTCGGGCAGAATATGTATGCATGCTGAAAACACATAAAGCATTAGCAGTCTTAACAAGTTGTGCATATGAAATAACAATGAAAGAAGCACAACATTTGAAAGAAAATTCAAAACAGAAGTAAATAAACATCATATATTAAATGCAACAAATTATTCTGATTTGCATCATGAAACAATATTAATACTTCATGTAAAAACTAATTTAGTAATTTTGTCAATATGGAAGTATTTAAGATAAACTTAGTAATAATATGCATAGACACATTAACACTAACAAAGAAAACAATTGCATAATTATCATGTAAAGTAAGAAAAGAACTTAAACATATATGAATGTAACTAAAAGGTTTATCCAAAGATACATAAGAATATTCATAGCAACTAAACATATATGCATCCCGAATAGAATGTAAATCACAAAAACATTGGAAATAATTTTCAAACATGTGAAAGTTATCAAATATGAAAATACAATTCCGTAGACTAAAATCAGAATGTAAACAACCTAATAAATAGATGTTAACACCATACTTTACCTTTTGGAAATGAAAAGAACTTAAGAATGTAGATAACTTACCAAATAAGTGTTGAAATACAAGATTACCTGTTTGAACTTCAGGAAATTGATTATGGAATCTAGTGAAAACAATATGTGCAAACTCTCGATCCCCATAATTAAAAGAAAAGTTAGTCAAACAAGTATATGCACTACAAGCAACACTTTTATACACAAGGATTTTGTGAAGCTCGAAGTTATAAACATTAATCTCAAAATATAATTCATGTATTAGATAAGCAACATAGCATGCTAAGAAAGTATACAGAAACTCATTCAATACAAAATAGTTGGATTTCAGAATTGAAGATTTATGTGACATAATTTGCTTATCAAAACATAAACCATCGGATTTTAATGCATATGGTAAAGAATTTCGAACTAATGTTGCAAAGGTGCGTGAAAGACATTGAAATTGATTCAAAACAGAATTCAAACTTTGAAAATCAATGGTATTGACGTTAACAAAGTTCTTGACATTTAAACCAGTGAAATCAACCAATAAGCTTTCATACTTACCTAACTTACCTTGCTTACCTTGTGGAAAACAAGCTAAGGCAGATTGGATTCCTTCCAATTGATAATGAGTTGTTTGTAACTCCATTAAGCACTTAGGAACTCCAAAAACCTGTGAAACAAATGTACTAGGCAGCAAACAGGAAAATTCGTGAACACTATCACCAAGTAAGTACATTGATTGCCTAGCTAGTAATGCTCTCTCAATCTCATTAGAAGAAGCAAAACAACAAGATTTCTTAGAAACTAAATCTCGGCCCTCTCCATTACAAGATTTCGAAACTTGATTTGGACCTAAGCTAGCTATTACATTACCATTCTCTTGTACTTTCTTCTCCTTGGCGGAATTCATATCTCTAGTAGCTTGAATGATTCGAGTTTGATCTTCAAAGACTTGTGCCGGGGTTAAGGCTCGAAGATTAAACTTTTTTCCTTCATGAACAAAGCTATAGAAATTCTTCTTGGCATGATAAGTCACATCACAATCAAATTGCCAAGGTCGGCCAAGCAAGATATGACTTGCTTCCATTGGAACCACATCACATACAACATTATCAACATATTTTCCAATGGTAAAAGTAAACTTAACTTGCTTCGTAACCCTAGTATCAACTGAATATTCGACCATTGGAGGCGGTACGGTTTAGGGTGCTTCATGCAAGTCAAATTCAATTTATTCACCAACAAAGTGCTTGTCACATTTGTGCAACTACCACTATCAATAATCACACTACAAATTCTGTTTTGCACTAAACAACGTGTGTGAAATATGTTTTCCCGTAGCATCAAATCATCATTATCAACTAAAGGTTGAGCACTAAGAACACGGCGAGAAACTAAAGAATAGTTACCAACATCATATTCGTAGTTGTCCACTTCTTCACTATCTTCACCGGATTCATGTTGGTCTTTCTCTTCAAGAGGTGGCATGTCGGCACAATCATCATCACTTTACACTTCACCACTATCAAGAGTAATCATCACCTTTCGTGAAGGAAATCAGCTTGCATATGTCCATACCCTTGACACTTATAACATCGAACATCCCTCAACCTTGGAGCTGAAGTTGACGTCGACTTTGGAGCATTTTCAACAGCCTTGGGCACTGATTTTGGGACATTATTTTGTACACTTGATGACTGGTTTGAGGTGAATTGGCGCGGCTTTGAGGATGGAGTAAAAGGAACAACATTCGGCTTTTGTTCCCTTTGCCAAGGTGGAGGCGGTTGTGAGAACTTACTCTTCCCTTTCAAGTGCCTTTCTATCTTGATTGCTTTGTGGACAAGTTCATTAATATCATTATAACTTTGCAAATCCACATGATAAGCCAAATCAGAATGCATACCTCTCAAAAACCTTTCTATTGTAGAGTCGGGATCCTCTTGGACATTGGCCTTGATCATCAAAGCTTCCATCTCATGATAATACTCCTCAACCGATCTATTACCTTGCACAAGTGAGTGCAATTTTCGGTTCAATTCACGGTTGTAATAAGAAGGAACATACTCTTTCCTCATTAGCACTTTCATTCGGCTCCAAGATTTAATTGGTTGCTCACCATCTTGACGCCTTGTTCGAATAACTTCATCCCACCACAAACTAGCAAAATCCTTAAGATGCATAAAGGCAAGTCTATACTTCTCCTTTTCGGGGTAGTCATGGCCTTCAAAGAAGTGTTCAAGCTCACGAACCCAATCAAAATATGCTTCGGGATCTGCCTTTCCATGAAAAGTAGGGATTGTCAATTTAACAGAGCTAATGGAAATTTTAGATTTGTCACCTTTCTTTGGAGAATCCGTCAACTCCTCTTCATCATCCTCATCATCGGATGCTTCCCTTTCAAACTTAAGTTTCCTTGAGGTGGATCCTTTAGAGTTAGACTCCAAGTTATCAAGTCGGATGTTGATCTTTTGCAACATATTAAAGAGGACCTCAATGGCAAACTTTTGCTCAGCGTCGGATGTAGGTTTAGAACCTTTAGGGGTTCTATCTTCTTCCTCCATTGTACCTGCAAGGTTATTAAAGAGATCGCAAGAATATATAGAAATCCTCACGGGTTCCTTACTATTTGGGTGAGTAGGTACACTCCTCTCTATGATGAAGGCTTTTCTTATGTATACCCTATACTAATACTCTCAACTATTGAACTTACTGTTTCAATGATTAGAAGAACTTGTCTCAACCAAAATATTCAACAACAAGATTCACACAAGTCAAATCAAAGAAGTTTAAGCAATTCACATCACAAGAGTATTTAAGAACATGTGTGTGTATAACTTGACAGCTTCAGAAACTATGATATTCAGAAAATAGACTCAAAGACGAAGAAAACGCAATTTGATTCACCAAAATCCGAGTTGTATTGAAAAAATTATGGCACTTTCAAGATTGAAACTAAAAAGAAAATAGAAGATAGGTTTGGACGGGTAGGGTGTCCGAAAGGGTCGTCCGAAAAATAGGTTCGGACGGGTAGGTCGTCCGAAACTTTGTAAAAATTGAGTGCTCCCAGAAGTTTAGGTTCGGACTGGTAGGTCGTCCGAAACTTTGTAAAAATTGAGTGCTCCCAGAAGTTTAGGTTCGGACTAGTAGGTCGTCCGAAACTTAAAAAAAAATTAAATATTTTTTTTACTTTAGACCAATTGCCTTTGGGCTAATTTTTACTTGGTCTCTTTTTTTTTTGTAACTATTGGCCTTTTTTTTTTGAACAATAACCTAGTACTTTGCTAGGGTTTTAAGGTTGGTTTCTCAACCTTGATTTCAGTCACTTTGAAGTATCAAGAAGTCAACAAGAATTCGAAATTTGAAGTTACCACTTTGACAAAAGATTCAAGAAATGTCACAAAGAACAAGAATATGTATCAAGAATCAAATTTTAGCACTCTTGGATTTTTCAAGAAAATCAAGAAGTTCAAGAAAGTGTTCAAGAACTTGTCTTTTTCGGATGTGGTAAAATTTTGATCAAAATGCAAGATATGGTAGACAATATGAAGAAACTAACACAAAAGAAAGAATGCAATTCGGATAAGAAACAAGGAAGTTATGATAAGATGACCTATAAAATCGAAACTAGGGTTTTGAAGAAACCCTAATTTGACACCTAGGGTTTGGACGTGATTATAGCAATAAAATCAATGGAATCCAACACTATGAAGACAAGCAAAATAGTGCAGAATATACACACAAAAATCAGCAACAAAAACGCAAAGAACAAGACAACAAAGACGCGAAAACACAAGACAAGAGCAAGATGATTTCCGGGCAGATTTTTTCAAGATATGAGCATGCGATTTTGACGAAATTTAAAGGCTAGATAATGACGACCTAGGACAGCAATAAAAACACGAAAACAGCAGCAAAACAATGCAAAAGAAACTGCAGAAATTGACGCAAGAAAATAGCAAGAAGGACGCCCGAGAAAAGATAAAAACCGAGAGAAGAACAAAAAGATGTAACCTGAATTTTCGATGAACAACAACCTGGTTTGCTTTGATATCAATTTGAAACGGATGGCCTTGGATGGAGATCCTCAACCACACGAAACCCTCACCTTTGGATCGTTGTTGAACAGCAAGAACTCGAACAAACAAGAAGACAAACAAACAATGCGGAAGACAACAAAGAAACACAAGATATTGAACGGATGTTCTTGATTGAAGTCAATCAAACCCAACACGTTATAACAAAATGAATCCAATCCAACCTATGTAAATCAAGAGTTGAAAAGTTTTCAGTTCGGCTTGTTCTTTAAATCAAGAACGGGTAAGTTCTTCCTAAGGTCTTAGCTTAGAAATCACTGTTCTTATGAAGTTCAACTGAAATCAATTGAAGATTCACGTTTTTCCTACTGCTTTTCACGGCTGCAAGAGGTTGTTAAGCAATGCTTAATTTATCAAAATTCATCTTATTATTTCATGTGAAAAAAGCTACAAAAACATGAAACCCTAACTAAATCCTTATTGGAAAAGGATTCTAAAAACACGTTTAAAAGGAAGAAAGCAAAACACGTTTTTGCTTCCTTCAATAACTAACTTTCCTAACAAACTCTTAAGAAGCAAAAACCAATTTGACTTCTTAAGTTTCCTAAACTTTTACTTGCCATTATCATGCAAGATAATTGGGCCAAGTAATTAACTTAAACACTTAAATGAAAAACGCCAATTTAAGCCCATAATAAAGTTAAGTGGACTTAATTAAAAACAACACAATAAATCCTAAAATTAAGGAATAGGCGTGATCCAAAAGTCAAGCCCAAAACACGCCTCTCTTTGGACTTTATAAATTCGGTCATGCAAGCTTCTTCAAGGTGGAATTTCCTAAAGTACCACTGTAGAACTTTGAGGAACATCCTCGTAAATTGTTTTTGAAGAAACATGCCAAAGGACTCCATGTTGAGATGGTTCGGCCTCCAAGTGATAAGAATCTCCAAGAACTTCACAATGTGTTGATAACAAGCTTTGCAAGGCTTGTTTCATCTTTTTGCTCCTTAGCCTTGTCATTGGTCCATCAAGATTCTCCAACGGATCTTGTGAAGTTGTATTCGGCAAGATGGACTTGGGTTGATTTCCATCATTCCCTCCCTCCTCGAAAGGATTCGTCCTCGAATCTTAGAAGTTGAGTTCCTGGATCAAACACCAAAATCACGAACTCATCAAGACCCAAGTAACATTGGAATGATTCACATCTCGGGCAACAATGTTTTATATTCTGCAAGAACAAAACAAGTGTATAAGATAAAAGATTAGTTCGGGCAGAATATGTATGCATGCTGAAAACACATAAAGCATTAGCAGTCTTAACAAGTTGTGCATATGAAATAACAATGAAAGAAGCACAACATTTGAAAGAAAATTCAAAACAGAAGTAAATAAACATCATATATTAAATGCAACAAATTATTCTGATTTGCATCATGAAACAATATTAATACTTCATGTAAAAACTAATTTAGTAATTTTGTCAATATGGAAGTATTTAAGATAAACTTAGTAATAATATGCATAGACACATTAACACTAACAAAGAAAACAATTGCATAATTATCATGTAAAGTAAGAAAAGAACTTAAACATATATGAATGTAACTAAAAGGTTTATCCAAAGATACATAAGAATATTCATAGCAACTAAACATATATGCATCCCGAATAGAATGTAAATCACAAAAACATTGGAAATAATTTTCAAACATGTGAAAGTTATCAAATATGAAAATACAATTCCGTAGACTAAAATCAGAATGTAAACAACCTAATAAATAGATGTTAACACCATACTTTACCTTTTGGAAATGAAAAGAACTTAAGAATGTAGATAACTTACCAAATAAGTGTTGAAATACAAGATTACCTGTTTGAACTTCAGGAAATTGATTATGGAATCTAGTGAAAACAATATGTGCAAACTCTCGATCCCCATAATTAAAAGAAAAGTTAGTCAAACAAGTATATGCACTACAAGCAACACTTTTATACACAAGGATTTTGTGAAGCTCGAAGTTATAAACATTAATCTCAAAATATAATTCATGTATTAGATAAGCAACATAGCATGCTAAGAAAGTATACAGAAACTCATTCAATACAAAATAGTTGGATTTCAGAATTGAAGATTTATGTGACATAATTTGCTTATCAAAACATAAACCATCGGATTTTAATGCATATGGTAAAGAATTTCGAACTAATGTTGCAAAGGTGCGTGAAAGACATTGAAATTGATTCAAAACAGAATTCAAACTTTGAAAATCAATGGTATTGACGTTAACAAAGTTCTTGACATTTAAACCAGTGAAATCAACCAATAAGCTTTCATACTTACCTAACTTACCTTGCTTACCTTGTGGAAAACAAGCTAAGGCAGATTGGATTCCTTCCAATTGATAATGAGTTGTTTGTAACTCCATTAAGCACTTAGGAACTCCAAAAACCTGTGAAACAAATGTACTAGGCAGCAAACAGGAAAATTCGTGAACACTATCACCAAGTAAGTACATTGATTGCCTAGCTAGTAATGCTCTCTCAATCTCATTAGAAGAAGCAAAACAACAAGATTTCTTAGAAACTAAATCTCGGCCCTCTCCATTACAAGATTTCGAAACTTGATTTGGACCTAAGCTAGCTATTACATTACCATTCTCTTGTACTTTCTTCTCCTTGGCGGAATTCATATCTCTAGTAGCTTGAATGATTCGAGTTTGATCTTCAAAGACTTGTGCCGGGGTTAAGGCTCGAAGATTAAACTTTTTTCCTTCATGAACAAAGCTATAGAAATTCTTCTTGGCATGATAAGTCACATCACAATCAAATTGCCAAGGTCGGCCAAGCAAGATATGACTTGCTTCCATTGGAACCACATCACATACAACATTATCAACATATTTTCCAATGGTAAAAGTAAACTTAACTTGCTTCGTAACCCTAGTATCAACTGAATATTCGACCATTGGAGGCGGTACGGTTTAGGGTGCTTCATGCAAGTCAAATTCAATTTATTCACCAACAAAGTGCTTGTCACATTTGTGCAACTACCACTATCAATAATCACACTACAAATTCTGTTTTGCACTAAACAACGTGTGTGAAATATGTTTTCCCGTAGCATCAAATCATCATTATCAACTAAAGGTTGAGCACTAAGAACACGGCGAGAAACTAAAGAATAGTTACCAACATCATATTCGTAGTTGTCCACTTCTTCACTATCTTCACCGGATTCATGTTGGTCTTTCTCTTCAAGAGGTGGCATGTCGGCACAATCATCATCACTTTACACTTCACCACTATCAAGAGTAATCATCACCTTTCGTGAAGGAAATCAGCTTGCATATGTCCATACCCTTGACACTTATAACATCGAACATCCCTCAACCTTGGAGCTGAAGTTGACGTCGACTTTGGAGCATTTTCAACAGCCTTGGGCACTGATTTTGGGACATTATTTTGTACACTTGATGACTGGTTTGAGGTGAATTGGCGCGGCTTTGAGGATGGAGTAAAAGGAACAACATTCGGCTTTTGTTCCCTTTGCCAAGGTGGAGGCGGTTGTGAGAACTTACTCTTCCCTTTCAAGTGCCTTTCTATCTTGATTGCTTTGTGGACAAGTTCATTAATATCATTATAACTTTGCAAATCCACATGATAAGCCAAATCAGAATGCATACCTCTCAAAAACCTTTCTATTGTAGAGTCGGGATCCTCTTGGACATTGGCCTTGATCATCAAAGCTTCCATCTCATGATAATACTCCTCAACCGATCTATTACCTTGCACAAGTGAGTGCAATTTTCGGTTCAATTCACGGTTGTAATAAGAAGGAACATACTCTTTCCTCATTAGCACTTTCATTCGGCTCCAAGATTTAATTGGTTGCTCACCATCTTGACGCCTTGTTCGAATAACTTCATCCCACCACAAACTAGCAAAATCCTTAAGATGCATAAAGGCAAGTCTATACTTCTCCTTTTCGGGGTAGTCATGGCCTTCAAAGAAGTGTTCAAGCTCACGAACCCAATCAAAATATGCTTCGGGATCTGCCTTTCCATGAAAAGTAGGGATTGTCAATTTAACAGAGCTAATGGAAATTTTAGATTTGTCACCTTTCTTTGGAGAATCCGTCAACTCCTCTTCATCATCCTCATCATCGGATGCTTCCCTTTCAAACTTAAGTTTCCTTGAGGTGGATCCTTTAGAGTTAGACTCCAAGTTATCAAGTCGGATGTTGATCTTTTGCAACATATTAAAGAGGACCTCAATGGCAAACTTTTGCTCAGCGTCGGATGTAGGTTTAGAACCTTTAGGGGTTCTATCTTCTTCCTCCATTGTACCTGCAAGGTTATTAAAGAGATCGCAAGAATATATAGAAATCCTCACGGGTTCCTTACTATTTGGGTGAGTAGGTACACTCCTCTCTATGATGAAGGCTTTTCTTATGTATACCCTATACTAATACTCTCAACTATTGAACTTACTGTTTCAATGATTAGAAGAACTTGTCTCAACCAAAATATTCAACAACAAGATTCACACAAGTCAAATCAAAGAAGTTTAAGCAATTCACATCACAAGAGTATTTAAGAACATGTGTGTGTATAACTTGACAGCTTCAGAAACTATGATATTCAGAAAATAGACTCAAAGACGAAGAAAACGCAATTTGATTCACCAAAATCCGAGTTGTATTGAAAAAATTATGGCACTTTCAAGATTGAAACTAAAAAGAAAATAGAAGATAGGTTTGGACGGGTAGGGTGTCCGAAAGGGTCGTCCGAAAAATAGGTTCGGACGGGTAGGTCGTCCGAAACTTTGTAAAAATTGAGTGCTCCCAGAAGTTTAGGTTCGGACTGGTAGGTCGTCCGAAACTTTGTAAAAATTGAGTGCTCCCAGAAGTTTAGGTTCGGACTAGTAGGTCGTCCGAAACTTAAAAAAAATTAAATATTTTTTTTACTTTAGACCAATTGCCTTTGGGCTAATTTTTACTTGGTCTCTTTTTTTTTTGTAACTATTGGCCTTTTTTTTTTGAACAATAACCTAGTACTTTGCTAGGGTTTTAAGGTTGGTTTCTCAACCTTGATTTCAGTCACTTTGAAGTATCAAGAAGTCAACAAGAATTCGAAATTTGAAGTTACCACTTTGACAAAAGATTCAAGAAATGTCACAAAGAACAAGAATATGTATCAAGAATCAAATTTTAGCACTCTTGGATTTTTCAAGAAAATCAAGAAGTTCAAGAAAGTGTTCAAGAACTTGTCTTTTTCGGATGTGGTAAAATTTTGATCAAAATGCAAGATATGGTAGACAATATGAAGAAACTAACACAAAAGAAAGAATGCAATTCGGATAAGAAACAAGGAAGTTATGATAAGATGACCTATAAAATCGAAACTAGGGTTTTGAAGAAACCCTAATTTGACACCTAGGGTTTGGACGTGATTATAGCAATAAAATCAATGGAATCCAACACTATGAAGACAAGCAAAATAGTGCAGAATATACACACAAAAATCAGCAACAAAAACGCAAAGAACAAGACAACAAAGACGCGAAAACACAAGACAAGAGCAAGATGATTTCCGGGCAGATTTTTTCAAGATATGAGCATGCGATTTTGACGAAATTTAAAGGCTAGATAATGACGACCTAGGACAGCAATAAAAACACGAAAACAGCAGCAAAACAATGCAAAAGAAACTGCAGAAATTGACGCAAGAAAATAGCAAGAAGGACGCCCGAGAAAAGATAAAAACCGAGAGAAGAACAAAAAGATGTAACCTGAATTTTCGATGAACAACAACCTGGTTTGCTTTGATATCAATTTGAAACGGATGGCCTTGGATGGAGATCCTCAACCACACGAAACCCTCACCTTTGGATCGTTGTTGAACAGCAAGAACTCGAACAAACAAGAAGACAAACAAACAATGCGGAAGACAACAAAGAAACACAAGATATTGAACGGATGTTCTTGATTGAAGTCAATCAAACCCAACACGTTATAACAAAATGAATCCAATCCAACCTATGTAAATCAAGAGTTGAAAAGTTTTCAGTTCGGCTTGTTCTTTAAATCAAGAACGGGTAAGTTCTTCCTAAGGTCTTAGCTTAGAAATCACTGTTCTTATGAAGTTCAACTGAAATCAATTGAAGATTCACGTTTTTCCTACTGCTTTTCACGGCTGCAAGAGGTGGTTAAGCAATGCTTAATTTATCAAAATTCATCTTATTATTTCATGTGAAAAAAGCTACAAAAACATGAAACCCTAACTAAATCCTTATTGGAAAAGGATTCTAAAAACACGTTTAAAAGGAAGAAAGCAAAACACGTTTTTGCTTCCTTCAATAACTAACTTTCCTAACAAACTCTTAAGAAGCAAAAACCAATTTGACTTCTTAAGTTTCCTAAACTTTTACTTGCCATTATCATGCAAGATAATTGGGCCAAGTAATTAACTTAAACACTTAAATGAAAAACGCCAATTTAAGCCCATAATAAAGTTAAGTGGACTTAATTAAAAACAACACAATAAATCCTAAAATTAAGGAATAGGCGTGATCCAAAAGTCAAGCCCAAAACACGCCTCTCTTTGGACTTTATAAATTCGGTCATGCAAGCTTCTTCAAGGTGGAATTTCCTAAAGTACCACTGTAGAACTTTGAGGAACATCCTCGTAAATTGTTTTTGAAGAAACATGCCAAAGGACTCCATGTTGAGATGGTTCGGCCTCCAAGTGATAAGAATCTCCAAGAACTTCACAATGTGTTGATAACAAGCTTTGCAAGGCTTGTTTCATCTTTTTGCTCCTTAGCCTTGTCATTGGTCCATCAAGATTCTCCAACGGATCTTGTGAAGTTGTATTCGGCAAGATGGACTTGGGTTGATTTCCATCATTCCCTCCCTCCTCGAAAGGATTCGTCCTCGAATCTTAGAAGTTGAGTTCCTGGATCAAACACCAAAATCACGAACTCATCAAGACCCAAGTAACATTGGAATGATTCACATCTCGGGCAACAATGTTTTATATTCTGCAAGAACAAAACAAGTGTATAAGATAAAAGATTAGTTCGGGCAGAATATGTATGCATGCTGAAAACACATAAAGCATTAGTAGTCTTAACAAGTTGTGCATATGAAATAACAATGAAAGAAGCACAACATTTGAAAGAAAATTCAAAACAGAAGTAAATAAACATCATATATTAAATGCAACAAATTATTCTGATTTGCATCATGAAACAATATTAATACTTCATGTAAAAACGAATTTAGTAATTTTGTCAATATGGAAGTATTTAAGATAAACTTAGTAATAATATGCATAGACACATTAACACTAACAAAGAAAACAATTGCATAATTATCATGTAAAGTAAGAAAAGAACTTAAACATATATGAATGTAACTAAAAGGTTTATCCAAAGATACATAAGAATATTTGATACGAACCCAGAAAGCCTATTATTTGGGTGGTCAATAAGCAAGTGGTTCGTGATATTCATTCCATTAATTTGTGATGAATCATATAGTTGGAGGCCTGGAATAAAGTCGAAATCACAGTTCCTAAATGTTCCATGGAGGTTTGTTGCTTCACGACATTTAAGGTGTTGCCACCATGGAAATTACATTGTTGAGGACTTATGCCACAGTTCGGTATTATTGACATATCTCTCTCATATGATCTTCGATTATGCTGATTCAAGAGGCTGTAGAAACATAAGAGAAAGATCTACAACTTTTATGTTTTACACTTTCGCAGATTCGAAGAGCATCATGGTGAAATTGGCACGTGAAGATGACGCTGCTTGCTGGACTGGCGGGAATTCCGTTTTTTTAGTTTTGTTTCCATTTGTTAAGTCTTAGGATTTATTTTTGAGTTGTAATAATTAAGTCCATTAAACATTTACTTATGGGCTTAAGTCTTGGTGTTTTAATTATGGGCTAAGTAATTACTTGATCCAATTATCTTGCATGATAAAGGCAAGTAATAGTTTAGGAAACAAAGGAAGCCAAAACGTGTTTGGCCACCTTTGAATAAAAACGTGTGACCTAATCCTATTTAGAAAAGGATTAGTTTGTTAGTTGTTAGTTTCCATTTACAATTTGGAAAGTTAGTTAGTTTAGAAGTCAAGTTGTACTTTGCAACTTTTAGGGTTTTATTTCCTTTTCCTTTTTGGGTAAAGTCGAAATCATTCTCTATATAAAGAGAAGCTTTGTAACGTTTTTACATAAGATTAATGAATGAAAGTTTTAGCTTTGCTGAAATTAAGATTAACACTTTGTGTTGTCAAAACCTTGTTGAATTATTTAATTCACCATTGTAGAAGC
This sequence comes from Ophiorrhiza pumila, assembly GCA_016586305.1. Lineage (NCBI taxonomy): Eukaryota > Viridiplantae > Streptophyta > Magnoliopsida > Gentianales > Rubiaceae > Ophiorrhiza > Ophiorrhiza pumila. Next base: position 19,543,697 of record BLIW01000010.1, read on the forward strand.
TTTGCCTTTAGCGTGACCTTTAGGTGACTTCACCATTGTTCTTGATTTCGAGAACTCGCCAAATTGACAAAGTTCAATTGCATGAATTTTCATGAGTTGAGTCGAGTCCATTTGTATTAAAAACGTGGGGTTGATTTACTTCATCTTTTGCGTTTTTCCCTTTGAATTCCTTTCCGCCAAGTTTGTGTGTTGTCTTGTTCGTGAATTTTGGTGCAGCAACGGTCCAAAGGTTGTGGAATTCGTGTGGTTGAGGACTTCAATCCAAGGCCATTCGTATCAATATTCATAGCAACTAAACATATATGCATCCCGAATAGAATGTAAATCACAAAAACATTGGAAATAATTTTCAAACATGTGAAAGTTATCAAATATGAAAATACAATTCCGTAGACTAAAAACAGAATGTAAACAACCTAATAAATAGATGTTAACACCATACTTTACCTTTTGGAGATGAAAAGAACTTAAGAATGTAGATAACTTACCAAATAAGTGTTGAAATACAAGATTACCTGTTTGAACTTCAGGAAATTGATTATGGAATCTAGTGAAAACAATATGTGCAAACTCTCGATCCCCATAATTAAAAGAAAAGTTAGTCAAACAAGTATATGCACTACAAGCAACACTTTTATACACAAGGATTTTGTGAAGCTCGAAGTTATAAACATTAATCTCAAAATATAATTCATGTATTAGATAAGCAACATAGCATGCTAAGAAACTATACAGAAACTCATTCAATAAAAAATAGTTGGATTTCAGAATTGAAGATTTATGTGACATAATTTGCTTATCAAAACATAAACCATCGGATTTTAATGCATATGGTAAAGAATTTCGAACTAATGTTGCAAAGGTGCGTGAAAGACATTGAAATTGATTCAAAACAGAATTCAAACTTTGAAAATCAATGGTATTGACGTTAACAAAGTTCTTGACATTTAAACCAGTGAAATCAACCAATAAGCTTTCATACTTACCTAACTTACCTTGCTTACCTTGTGGAAAACAAGCTAAGGCAGATTGGATTCCTTCCAATTGATAATGAGTTGTTTGTAACTCCATTAAGCACTTAGGAACTCCAAAAACCTGTGAAACAAATGTACTAGGCAGCAAACAAGAAAATTCGTGAACACTATCACCAAGTAAGTACATTGATTGCCTAGCTAGTAATGCTCTCTCAATCTCATTAGAAGAAGCAAAACAACAAGATTTCTTAGAAACTAAATCTCGGCCCTCTCCATTACAAGATTTCGAAACTTGATTTGGACCTAAGCTAGCTATTACATTACCTTTCTCTTGTACTTTCTTCTCCTTGGCGGAATTCATATCTCTAGTAGCTTGAATGATTCGAGTTTGATCTTCAAAGACTTGTGCCGGGGTTAAGGCTCGAAGATTAAACTTTTTTCCTTCATGAACAAAGCTATAGAAATTCTTCTTGGCATGATAAGTCACATCACAATCAAATTGCCAAGGTCGGCCAAGCAAGATATGACTTGCTTCCATTGGAACCACATCACATACAACATTATCAACATATTTCCAATGGTAAAAGTAAACTTAACTTGCTTCGTAACCCTAGTATCAACTGAATATTCAACCATTGGAGGCGGTACGGTTTAGGGTGCTTCATGCAAGTCAAATTCAATTTATTCACCAACAAAGTGCTTGTCACATTTGTGCAACTACCACTATCAATAATCACACTACAAATTCTGTTTTGCACTAAACAACGTGTGTGAAATATGTTTTCCCGTAGCATCAAATCATCATTATCAACTAAAGGTTGAGCACTAAGAACACGGCGAGAAACTAAAGAATAGTTACCAACATCATATTCGTAGTTGTCCACTTCTTCACTATCTTCACCGGATTCATGTTGGTCTTTCTCTTCAAGAGGTGGCATGTCGGCACAATCATCATCACTTTACACTTCACCACTATCAAGAGTAATCATCACCTTTCGTGAAGGAAATCAGCTTGCATATGTCCATACCCTTGACACTTATAACATCGAACATCCCTCAACCTTGGAGCTGAAGTTGACGTCGACTTTGGAGCATTTTCAACAGCCTTGGGCACTGATTTTGGGACATTATTTTGTACACTTGATGACTGGTTTGAGGTGAATTGGCGCGGCTTTGAGGATGGAGTAAAAGGAACAACATTCGGCTTTTGTTCCCTTTGCCAAGGTGGAGGCGGTTGTGAGAACTTACTCTTCCCTTTCAAGTGCCTTTCTATCTTGATTGCTTTGTGGACAAGTTCATTAATATCATTATAACTTTGCAAATCCACATGATAAGCCAAATCAGAATGCATACCTCTCAAAAACCTTTCTATTGTAGAGTCGGGATCCTCTTGGACATTGGCCTTGATCATCAAAGCTTCCATCTCATGATAATACTCCTCAACCGATCTATTACCTTGCACAAGTGAGTGCAATTTTCGGTTCAATTCACGGTTGTAATAAGAAGGAACATACTCTTTCCTCATTAGCACTTTCATTCGGCTCCAAGATTTAATTGGTTGCTCACCATCTTGACGCCTTGTTCGAATAACTTCATCCCACCACAAACTAGCAAAATCCTTAAGATGCATAAAGGCAAGTCTATACTTCTCCTTTTCGGGGTAGTCATGGCCTTCAAAGAAGTGTTCAAGCTCACGAACCCAATCAAAATATGCTTCGGGATCTGCCTTTCCATGAAAAGTAGGGATTGTCAATTTAACAGAGCTAATGGAAATTTTAGATTTGTCACCTTTCTTTGGAGAATCCGTCAACTCCTCTTCATCATCCTCATCATCGGATGCTTCCCTTTCAAACTTAAGTTTCCTTGAGGTGGATCCTTTAGAGTTAGACTCCAAGTTATCAAGTCGGATGTTGATCTTTTGCAACATATTAAAGAGGACCTCAATGGCAAACTTTTGCTCAGCGTCGGATGTAGGTTTAGAACCTTTAGGGGTTCTATCTTCTTCCTCCATTGTACCTGCAAGGTTATTAAAGAGATCGCAAGAATATATAGAAATCCTCACGGGTTCCTTACTATTTGGGTGAGTAGGTACACTCCTCTCTATGATGAAGGCTTTTCTTATGTATACCCTATACTAATACTCTCAACTATTGAACTTACTGTTTCAATGATTAGAAGAACTTGTCTCAACCAAAATATTCAACAACAAGATTCACACAAGTCAAATCAAAGAAGTTTAAGCAATTCACATCACAAGAGTATTTAAGAACATGTGTGTGTATAACTTGACAGCTTCAGAAACTATGATATTCAGAAAATAGACTCAAAGACGAAGAAAACGCAATTTGATTCCCCAAAATCCGAGTTGTATTGAAAAAATTATGGCACTTTCAAGATTGAAACTAAAAAGAAATAGAAGATAGGTTTGGACGGGTAGGGTGTCCGAAAGGGTCGTCCGAAAAATAGGTTCGGACGGGTAGGTCGTCCGAAACTTTGTAAAAATTGAGTGCTCCCAGAAGTTTAGGTTCGGACTGGTAGGTCGTCCGAAACTTTGTAAAAATTGAGTGCTCCCAGAAGTTTAGGTTCGGACTAGTAGGTTGTCCGAAAGTGGCGTCCAAAACTTAAAAAAAAATTAAATATTTTTTTTTACTTTAGACCAATTGCCTTTGGGCTAATTTTTACTTGGTCTCTTTTTTTTTTGTAACTATTGGCCTTTTTTTTTTTTAACAATAACCTAGTACTTTGTTAGGGTTTTAAGGTTGGTTTCTCAACCTTGATTTCAGTAACTTTGAAGTATCAAGAAGTCAACAAGAATTCGAAATTTGAAGTTACCACTTTGACAAAAGATTCAAGAAATGTCACAAAGAACAAGAATATGTATCAAGAATCAAATTTTAGCACTCTTGGATTTTTCAAGAAAATCAAGAAGTTCAAGAAAGTGTTCAAGAACTTGTCTTTTTCGGATGTGGTAAAATTTTGATCAAAATGCAAGATATGGTAGACAATATGAAGAAACTAACACAAAAGAAAGAATGCAATTCGGATAAGAAACAAGGAAGTTATGATAAGATGACCTATAAAATCGAAACTAGGGTTTTGAAGAAACCCTAATTTGACACCTAGGGTTTGGACGTGATTATAGCAATAAAATCAATGGAATCCAACACTATGAAGACAAGCAAAATAGTGCAGAATATACACACAAAAATCAGCAACAAAAACGCAAAGAACAAGACAACAAAGACGCGAAAACACAAGACAAGAGCAAGATGATTTCCGGGCAGATTTTTTCAAGATATGAGCATGCGATTTTGACTAAATTTAAAGGCTAGATAATGACGACCTAGGACAGCAATAAAAACACGAAAACAGCAGCAAAACAATGCAAAAGAAACTGCAGAAATTGACGCAAGAAAATAGCAAGAAGGACGCCCGAGAAAAGATAAAAACCGAGAGAAGAACAAAAAGATGTAACCTGAATTTTCGATGAACAACAACCTGGTTTGCTTTGATATCAATTTGAAACGGATGGCCTTGGATGGAGATCCTCAACCACACGAAACCCTCACCTTTGGATCGTTGTTGAACAGCCAGAAAAAGTGTTCATTCAAAACAGCAAGAGTCTTGGCAATACCAAAATGCCCCATTAACCCTCCCCCATGGGTTTCCTTAACAAGTAATTCACGAATGGAACATGAGGGTATGCACAATTTATCCTTTTTAAACAAGAATCCATCATACATATAAAATTCTCCATTCGGCTTTACAACACAAGAATCAATTACATTTTTGAAATCAACATCATCTTTGTATAAATCCTTGATCAAATCAAAACCAAGTTACTTAGCATGCATATAGGTGAATAACGAATGTCTCCTAGATAATGCATCAGCTACAACATTTTCATTACCAGATTTATACTTAATCACATAAGAAAAAATTTCAATAAACTCTAACCATTTAGCATGTCTCTTATTCAATTTTCCTTGAGATTTCAGAAATTTAAGACTTTCATGATCAGAATGAATTATAAACTCTTTAGGCCATAGATAATGTTGCCAAACCTGTAATGACCTTACCAACGCATACAACTCCTTGTCATAAGTTGCATACTTCAATTGCGCCCCATTGAGCTTTTCACTAAAATAGGCCACCGGTCTTGATTCCTGCATCAAAACAGCACCAATACCTATCCCGGAGGCATCACAGTGTATCTCAAAAGCTTTACTAAAATTGGGCAAAACAAGTAAAGGCGCATGAGTCAACAAATACTTCAACTTGTTAAAAGCATTTTCATGTTCTTCCTTCCATTCAAAAACAACATTTTTCTTAACAAGTTCATTTAGAGGAGCTGCTATAGTACTAAAATCTTTAATAAACCTCCTATAAAAAGTTGCCAATCCATGAAAGCTTCTAACATCACTAGCACATGTAGGTCGAGACCAACATTGAATTGCTTTAACCTTTGACTCATCAACAGATATACCTTGAGAACTAACGACATAACCTAAAAAGATAATTGATTCCATACAAAAAGAACACTTTTAAAGGTTAGCATATAATTTGTTCTCACGTAAAACAGCAAACACTTGTCTTAAATGATCAACATGCTCATCAAGTGATTTACTATATACAAGGATATCATCAAAATAGACCACAACAAATTTTCCAATGAAGTGACGAAAAACTTGGTTCATTAATCTCATAAAAGTACTGGGTGCATTGGTTAAACCAAAAGGCATGATTAACCATTCATACAAACCAAACTTTGTCTTAAAAGCAGTTTTCCATTCATCACCTTCTTTCATTCGAATTTGATAATAACCAATCTTTAGGTCTATCTTAGAAAATATGCATGAACCATATAACTCATCAAGCATGTCATCTAGTCTAGGAATAGGATGTCTATACTTAATAGTTATTTTATTTATGGCACGACAATCAACGCACATTCTCCATGAATCATCCTTCTTAGGAACTAAAATAACAGGAACAGCACATGGACTATAAGATTCTTGAACCATACCTCGGTCAATAAGTTCGTCCACTTGACGTTGAATTTCCTCAGTCTCTTCAGGGTTTGCTCTATAAGCTGGACGGTTTGGAATTTGAGATTCAGGTATGAAATCTATTTGATGTTCAATACCTCTAATAGGTGGTAAACCCTTTGGTAAATCCTCAGGAAACACATCATCATATTCCTGTAAAAGAGCTGAAACAATACTAGGCAAAGAATCAATGTGAGCACTATCAATGATAAGTACATCCTTGCGAAAAAGTAAATACACTACTTGCCTATCTAATATAGCTCTCTTAACCTCACTCTTAGAAGCATAATTACAAGATTTTGAAACAACTAACTCACGGCTATCACTATCACTATTTCTAGTTACAATGTTTCGCCCTATGCTAGTTACATTGTTCTTCTCTTGTAACTTCTTCTCCTTTGCTTCACGCATTGCACCATAAGCCTTAGCTATTTTAGCTTGATCTTCAAAAACTTCAGTAGGACTTAAGTGATACGAATGGAGTAGGGTGAGAATCCAGCTCCACACGAATTCCACACACTTAGGATCGTTGTGCACCAAAATTCAGAAACCAACACGATCACAAGTAAGATCAAACACGGAAACAACACAAGAAGAAAAGATGGATATCGAATGGAATGTATTTGATTGTAAATCAATCAAACCCAACACATTACCACAAAGTGATTTCAATCTAACCTATGTAAATCAATGGTTAAAAAGATCTCAGTTTGGCTCGCTCTTGAAATCAAGAAACAATACGTTCTCTTTAAGGTCCTAGCTTAAAGAATCCGGTCCTATGAATAATCAACTAACCCTAATTGATTAATCACGTTTTTCACAACTTGTTTAAGGCTGCAAATAATTTAGCAAAGCTAAAAGGTTTCTTCAAAATTCAATCATCCATAAAAAAAAACGTTACAAAGAATGGCCATTAAATAGGACAAGTTTCGGCCATGTTGCTTGGTAAACAAGGAAATAAAACCCTAAAAGTTGTAAAGTACAACTTGACTTCTAAACTACCCAATCATAATTAAGAAACTTCCAAATTAGAATTGGAAACTAATAACTAACTACCCAAATCCTTTCCCAAAAAGGATTTGCCTAAAGGTGGCCAAATTCAATTTGACTTCCTTTGTTTCCTAAACTATTACTTGCCTTTATCATGCAAGATAATTGGGCCAAGTAGTATTTATTATAAACGAAATTTCCAAGCCCAAGAACATAATAATTAACGTCATTTATGGGCTGAAAATAACATAAAATAAATTACTAATTAATACTAAAAATGGCGTGATTCTCTTGTAAGCCCAAAAGCACGCCTTTCATGGACTTCATGATTTCGGACTTGTGTAAGCTTCTTCAAGGTGGATCATGAATTGTTAATGAAGAAACATTCCACAAGACTTCTCCTTGAGATGGTTCGGCCTCCAAAGCTTCACAATGAGTTGACAATAAATTGTGCAAAGCTTCCTTCATCTTCTTACTCCTTGATCTTGTCATTGGTCCATCAAGATTGGTCAAGGGATCTTGTGAATTGGGCTTTGGCAAGATGGACAAGGGTTGATTTCCATCATTCCCTCCCTCCTCGAAAGGATTCGTCCTCGAATCACCTACATCAAACAAAGATAAGTCAGTAACATTGAAAGTAGATGAAACATTGCCATACTCACTTGGAAGTTCAATCTTGTAAGCATTGTCGCCTATCCTTTCCATGACACGAAAAGGACCATCTCCTCGTGGATGAAGTTTAGATTTCCTCTTGTCAGGAAACCTCTCCTTCCGTAAGTGAATCCAAACCCAATCTCCAGGTTCGAAAATCACTTGACGCCTACCCTTATTGGCTTGCTTAGCATATTGCTCATTCCTCCTTTGAATGGTAGTTCGAACCCTTTCATGTAACTCCCTAACAAAATCAGCTTTACTCTTTCCTTCAGCATTAACAAACTCATTAATAGGAAGAGGCAAAATATCCAATGGAGTTATAGGATTAAAACCGTAAACAATCTCAAAAGGTGAAAGATTAGTAGCACTATGAACAGTTCTATTGTAAGCAAACTCAATGTGAGGTAAACAACTTTCCCAGTTCTTAAGGTTTTTCTGTATGAGAGCACGAAGTAAAGTAGACAAAGTTCTATTAACTACTTCAGTTTGTCCATCAGTTTGTGGATGAGCAACAGTAGAAAACAATAACTTAGTACCTAACTTATTCCATAGAGTACGCCAAAAGTGTGACAAAAACTTAACATCTCTATCACTAACAATACTCTTAGGCAAACCATGCAATCTTACAACTTCCTTAAAGAACAAATCAGCAATATGTTGAGCATCATTAGATTTAGAGCAAGCAATAAAGTGAGACATTTTGCTAAATCTATCAACTACAACAAATATGCTATCATGACCATTGCGTGACCTAGGCAAACCAAGTACAAAATCCATAGAAATATCAATCCAAGGATGACTAGGAACAGGCAAAGGTTGATACAAACCATGAGGCTTGACTTTAGATTTTGATTGTTTACACACAATGCATTTATCACAAACACTTTTAACATCTTTAATCATGCTAGGCCAATAAAAGTGCTCATTCAAAACAGCAAGTGTTTTAGCAATACCAAAGTGCCCCATTAACCCTCCCCCATGGGTTTCCTTAACAAGCAACTCACGAATAGAACATTGGGGAATGCATAACTTATCCTTTTTAAACAAGAAACCATCATACATATGGAAGTCACCATTCGGTTTATGCACACAAAGGTCAAAGATGGCGTGAAAATCATGGTCAGTCTTATACAAATCCTTAATCAATTCAAAACCAAGTAGTTTAGCATGCATATAGGTAAACAAAGTGTATTTCCTAGACAATGCATCGGCTACCACATTTTCATTACCAAATTTGTATTTAACAACATATGGAAAGGTTTCAATGAATTCTAACCACTTAGCATGTCTCTTATTCAACTTACCTTGAGTCTTCAAGTACTTAAGGCTCTCGTGATCAGAATGTATGATGAATTCCTTTGGCCATAGGTAGTGTTGCCAAACTTGTAAAGACCTTACCAAAGCATACAACTCCTTGTCATAAGTTGCATACTTCAAAGCTGCCCCATGAAGCTTTTCACTAAAATATGCCACGGGTTTAGATTCCTGCATCAAAACAGCTCCAATACCAATCCCGGAGGCATCACAGTGTATTTCAAAAGCTTTATGAAAATTAGGCAAAGCAAGTAAAGGTGCATGAGTCAACATGTATTTCAATTTGTTAAAGGCGTTTTCATGCTCATCAGTCCAAACAAATGTAACATTCTTCTTCACAAGTTCATTTAAAGGTGCAGTTATAGAACTAAAATCCTTAACAAACCTTCTATATAAACTTGCAAGACCATGAAAACTCCTAACTTGACTAGCATTTGTAGGTCTAGGCCAATCCATGATTGCCTTTACCTTAGACTCATCAACAGCAATGCCTTGAGAACTCACAACATATCCCAAAAAGATTATAGATTCCATGCAAAAAGAACACTTTTTGAGATTAGCATAAAGTTGGTTCTCACGAAGTATAGCAAAAACGGATTTCAAGTGTAAAACATGCTCTTCTAACGTTTTGCTATAAACAAGTATGTCATCAAAGTAGACCACAACAAATTTGCCAATTAAGTGACGAAAAACATGATTCATAAGTCTCATGAAAGTACTTGGTGCATTAGATAAACCAAAAGGCATAACCAACCATTCATAAAGACCAAATTTCGTTTTAAAAGCAGTTTTCCATTCATCACCTTCTTTCATGCGAATTTGATAATAGCCACTTTTAAGATCAATCTTGGAAAATATGCATGAACCATACAACTCATCAAGCATGTCATCTAATCTAGGAGTAGGATGCCTATACTTAATAGTTATCTTGTTCACAGCACGGCAATCAACACACATACGCCAAGACTCATCTTTCTTTGGAACCAAAATGACAGGAACAGAACATGGACTTAGAGATTCTCGAACTATACCTTTGTCAAGGAGTTCATCCACTTGACGTTGAATCTCTTTAGTTTTCTCGGGGTTGGCTCTATAAGCTGGACGATTTGGAATTTGTGCTCCAGGAATGAAATCAATTTGATGTTCAATTCCTCTTATTGGCGGCAAACCAATTGGCAACTCCTCAGGAAACACGTCTTGATATTCCTGTAAAAGAGAGTAAACAAGACTAGGCAAAGAAGCAAGGTGATCACTATAAATCATTAGTACAATGTCCTTGCGATACATTAAGTACAAAGATTGCCTATCAACTAATGCTCTCTTAATCTCATTTGAAGAAGCAAAATAACAAGATTTCTTAACATGCAAAGTACGACCTACACTATTACAAATAGAAGTTGGGCCGAGACTTTCTTGAACATTTGTCAACTCTTGTTTCTTCTTCTCTTTGGCGGATTTCACATCTCTTGTAGCTTGAATGATTTTAGCTTGATCTTCAAACACTTGGGCCGGTGTCAAAGCTCGAAGATTAAACTTTTTCCCATTGTGCACAAAGCTATAGAAATTTTTCTTGGCATGATAAAGAACATCACAATCATATTGCCAAGGACGGCCAAGCAAGATATGACTTGCTTCCATTGGAACAACATCACATATAACTTCATCAACATATTTCCCAATGGTTAAAGTGAACTTTACTTGTTTTGTGACCCTAGCATCCATTGAATTATTCAACCATTGTAGTCGGTAGGGTTTAGGATGTTTCGTGCAATTCAAGTTCAACTTATTTACAAACAAAGTGCTCGCCACATTTGTGCAACTTCCACTATCAATTATCACACTACAAATTCTGTCTTGCACTAAGCAACGTGTGTGAAATATGTTTTCTCGTTGCATCAAATCATCATTATCAACTAAAGGTTGGACATTTAGAACACGGCGAGAGACTAAAGAAAATTTACCGTCACCATACGTGTAGGGCTCATTGTCTTCACTTTCTTCACTTGATTCATGTTTCTCTTCAAGAGGTGGCATGTCGGCACAATCATCATCACTTACCACTTCACCACTATCAAGAGTTATCATCACTTTTCGAGTTGGACATTCAGCTTGCATATGACCATAACCTTGACATTTATAACATCGAACATCCCTCAATCTTGGAGTTGAAGAAGTTGACGCCGTTTTAGAAGGTTGGACAGCAACCTTGGGCGTTGTTTTTGAGACACCATGAGGGGTACTTGACGTTGAACTTTGTGGAAATTGGCGTGGCTTGGATGGCGGATTGAAAGGGGCAAAACTCGGCTTCTTATCTCTTTGCCAAGGTGGAGTTGGTTGTGAAAACTTACCCTTCCCTTTCATGTGCCTTTCTATCTTGATGGCTTTATGGACAAGTTCATCAATATTATCAAAACTTTGTAAATCAACTTGATGAGCCAAATCAGAATGCATACCTCTTAAAAATCTTTCAATTGTAGAGTCGGGATCTTCTTGAACATTAGCCTTGATCATCAAAGCTTCCATCTCATGATAATACTCCTCAACCGATTTGTTACCTTGTACAAGTGTATGTAACTGTCTATTCAATTCACGGTTGTAGTATGAAGGGACATATTTCTTCCTCATGAGTGTTTTCATGCGACTCCATGTCTTGATTGGACTTTCACCATCTTCACGTCTAGATTGAGACAACTTATCCCACCACAAACTTGCATGATCCTTTAAGTGCATAAAGGCAAGTCGAAATTTTTCCTTTTCGGGATAGTCATGGCCTTCAAAGAAGTGCTCAAGCTCACGAACCCAATCAAAATAAGCTTCCGGATCTGTCTTACCATGAAAAGTGGGAATTGTTAACTTAAGTGAAGCAATTGAGACTTTAGACTTGTTACCCTTAGAAGATGATTCGGACAACTCTTCCTCCTCCTCTTCATTAGATTCACTTTCGGACTCAAAAGCAGCATTATATTTAAACTTCTTGGATGAAGATTTCTTTGATGGCTTAGAAGTTGATGACTCCAAGAAATCAAGGCGGAGGTTGATCTTTTGTAGTATCTGTGCAAGAGAATCATTAGCAAACTTTTGCTCAGCTTCGGTTTGAGGTTTAGAACCTCTTGGTGTATTAGTTTCGTCCTCCATTATCCTGCAAGGTTAGTAAGAAACAAAAGAAAACAACAATTGAATTCCTCTCGGGTTCTCACTATGTGGATAGTAGGAGCTCTCCTCTCTTTGATATATGTTTCTCTCGTGTATACCCTAGTCTAATACTCTCAAACTATAGAGAACTTACTGTTGCAATGACTTTAAGAGATTGTCTCAACCGAGATTTTCAACAACAAGATTCACACAAGTCAAATCAAAGAAGTTCAAATAATTCACGTCACAAGAGTATTTCAGAGCACATGTGGGTATAATTTGATTGATTCAGAAACTATGATATTTAGAAAGAGGAATCAAAGACGAGAACAACACAATTTGAATCACCAAAATCCGAGTTGTATAGCAAAAGTTATGGCACTTTTAATCCAAGGTGGTTTCAAATCAAAACTCAAGAACAAAGTGTTCTTTTTAATTTACGAAAATTAATTAAAAAAAAAAATACTAAAAATTAAATAACAGAAATATTAAAAGTCCGAGATTATTTTCTTTTATTGGGCCTTTTTTTTTTTTTTTTTTTTAATATCACGGCCTTTTTTTTTTTTTTGATTTGGGCCTTTTTTTTTTTTTTTATTCGGACAACAAAAAGGACAAAACAAACTTTTAAGGTTTTGGACAAAAACCTTGTACAAACAATGACCTAGGTTCGGACAAGAACCTTAAACAACTTAGGTCAAACAAAATCTTTAAGGTTTTAAGACAAGAACCTAGTACAAGTACTTAGGTTTAAGGATGTGGCCTTGTCTTATGTGGTTCAACCTTAATTTCTCCAAACTTTAATAACTCACCAAGGACAAAGAATTTGAAAGTGCCACTTTAACAAAATTTTCAAGATTTAACTCAAGGATATATGGTTCAAGATTCAAAATTTGACAACTTTCAAAAATCAAGAACTTCAAGAAGTTCAAGAAAGTGGTCAAGAACCAATCTTTTTCACTTGTTCAAAAAGTTTGATCAAAAGTTATTATGACAAGAGTAGATTGATGGAACTAACACAAAAAGAATTTCAAGAATTGAGCAAGAACTCACAAAGTTATGATAATTTGAAACTAGGGTTTTTAAGAAACCCTAATCTTGACACCTAGGGTTTGGACGTGAAATCAACAAATAAAACACAAAGAATCCAACACTATGAATGCAAGAAAATAGTGCAGAATATTGAGACAAAGATGGCAGCAAGGATCGAACAAGAAACACAAGAAGAACAACACAAAAACGCAAGAAAATCAAGTAACAAGATCAACTCGATTTGGGCAGATTTTAAGCACCAAGTTGCATGCGATTTTTGGACAGAATATTAATGAATTTAAGACTCAATTAATATATATATTTACTGCAGAATTTAAACTTTAAAAACAGCAGCAATTCGAAGCAAGAACAGTAGCAAAAAGATGTCAAAAATCGTAAACAACAAGAAGGCAATTTTCGGGCAGATTTGATCAACTTTGGCTTATGCGATTTTGATGAATTTAAAGACACTAACTATGACGACTTTGGACAGCAAGAAACACGTGAAAACAGCAACTAAAAGACTCCAAAAACTGCAGAAAAAATTGACGCACAAAGGACAGCAAGAACGACTCAAAAAGTAGAGCAAAATCCGAGAAGGAAAAACAAAGCGCAAACCTGAATTTTGTGATGAACAACCTGGAAGCTTTGATACCAATTGATACGAATGGAGTAGGGTGAGAATCCAGCTCCACACGAATTCCACACACTTAGGATCGTTGTGCACCAAAATTCAGAAACCAACACGATCACAAGTAAGATCAAACACGGAAACAACACAAGAAGAAAAGATGGATATCGAATGGAATGTATTTGATTGTAAATCAATCAAACCCAACACATTACCACAAAGTGATTTCAATCTAACCTATGTAAATCAATGGTTAAAAAGATCTCAGTTTGGCTCGCTCTTGAAATCAAGAAACAATACGTTCTCTTTAAGGTCCTAGCTTAAAGAATCCGGTCCTATGAATAATCAACTAACCCTAATTGATTAATCACGTTTTTCACAACTTGTTTAAGGCTGCAAATAATTTAGCAAAGCTAAAAGGTTTCTTCAAAATTCAATCATCCATAAAAAAAAACGTTACAAAGAATGGCCATTAAATAGGACAAGTTTCGGCCATGTTGCTTGGTAAACAAGGAAATAAAACCCTAAAAGTTGTAAAGTACAACTTGACTTCTAAACTACCCAATCATAATTAAGAAACTTCCAAATTAGAATTGGAAACTAATAACTAACTACCCAAATCCTTCCCCAAAAAGGATTTGCCTAAAGGTGGCCAAATTCAATTTGACTTCCTCTGTTTCCTAAACTATTACTTGCCTTTATCATGCAAGATAATTGGGCCAAGTAGTATTTATTATAAACGAAATTTCCAAGCCCAAGAACATAATAATTAACGTCATTTATGGGCTGAAAATAACATAAAATAAATTACTAATTAATACTAAAAATGGCGTGATTCTCTTGTAAGCCCAAAAGCACGCCTTTCATGGACTTCATGATTTCGGACTTGTGTAAGCTTCTTCAAGGTGGATCATGAATTGTTAATGAAGAAACATTCCACAAGACTTCTCCTTGAGATGGTTCGGCCTCCAAAGCTTCACAATGAGTTGACAATAAATTGTGCAAAGCTTCCTTCATCTTCTTACTCCTTGATCTTGTCATTGGTCCATCAAGATTGGTCAAGGGATCTTGTGAATTGGGCTTTGGCAAGATGGACAAGGGTTGATTTCCATCATTAAGGCTCTCAAATTAAACTTTTTACCTTGGTGCGAAAAATGGTAAAAGTTCTTCTTGGCATGATACACAACATCTCTATCAAACTGCCAAGGTCTTCCAAGCAATATATGACTAGCTTCCATTGGAACAACATCACATGTAACTTTATCAACATAACTACCAATGGTGAATGTAAATTTAACTTGCTTGGTTACTCGAGATTCAGCTGAATTATTTAACCATTGAAGCCTATATGGTTTGGGATGTTTCATGCAAGTCAAATTCAGCTTATTTACAAATAAAGTATTTGCCACATTTGCACAACTACCACTATCAATAATAACAGTGCAAATTTTGTTTTGAACCATGCAACGTGTATGAAATATGTTCTCACGATGGATCAAATCTTCATCAACAAGTGGATGTGCATTAAGTACTCTACGAGAGACTAAACAGTAATCACCAACCTTATAAGAAGAACCATCACACTCTTCACTTTCATCACTTACATATTTCTCCTCTAGTGCAGGCATGTCAGCACATTCATCATCATTATCATCTTCACTTACCACTTCACCATTAGGAAGAAGCATTATTATTTTCCGAGTTGGACAATCTGATTGCATGTGACCGAAACCTTGACACTTATAACAACGAATATCTCTTAATCTTTAACCAGAAGTTGGTGCCGATTTAGGTGTTGGATCAGCAGCTTTGGGAACTGATTTTGAGACATTAGATGGTGCGCTTGATGGTTGATTGGAAGTGAATTGGCACGGCTTTGTGGATGGAGTGAAAGGAGACACATTCAGCTTCTTATCTCTTTGCCACGGTGGTGGCGGTTGTGAAAACTTATTTTTCCCTTTCATATGCCTTTCAATCTTAATAGCCTTATGCACAAGCTCATTAATGTCAACATAACTTTGTAAATCCACATGATATGCTAAATCAGAATGCATACCTCTCAAAAATCGTTCTATAGTGGAATCAGGATCTTCATGCACATTAGCCTTGATCATCAAAGCTTCCATCTCATGGTAATACTCCTCAACCGATTTATTACCTTGCACAAGTGAATGCAATTTTCTGTTCAACTCACGGTTGTAATGAGACGGGACATACTTTTTCCTCATAAGAATCTTCATTTGGCTCCAAGTCTTGATTGGCCTTTCACCATCATGACGTCTAGACCTTATAACCTCATCCCACCATAAACTAGCATAATCCTTAAGGTGCATAAAAGCAAGTCGGTACTTTTCCTTTTCGGGGTAATCATGGCCTTCAAAGAAGTGCTCAAGCTCACGAACCCAATCAAAATAAGCCTCGGGATCTGCTTTACCATGGAAAGTTGGGATAGTTAGTTAACAGAAGTAATGGAAATCTTAGACTTGTCACCTTTCTTAGAAGAACTTGTATCCTCCACTTCATCCTCCTCATCATGACTAGAGTCATTGTCGGATTCAAACTCACCACTTTGACAAAAGATTCAAGAAATGTCACAAAGAACATGAATATGTATCAAGAATCAAATTTTAGCACTCTTGGATTTTTCAAGAAAATCAAGAAGTTCAAGAAAGTGTTCAAGAACTTGTCTTTTTCGGATGTGGTAAAATTTTGATCAAAATGCAAGATATGGTAGACAATATGAAGAAACTAACACAAAAGAAAGAATGCAATTCGGATAAGAAACAAGGAAGTTATGATAAGATGACCTATAAAATCGAAACTAGGGTTTTGAAGAAACCCTAATTTGACACCTAGGGTTTGGACGTGATTATAGCAATAAAATCAATGGAATCCAACACTATGAAGACAACCAAAATAGTGCAGAATATACACACGAAAATCAGCAACAAAAACGCAAAGAACAAGACAACAAAGACGCGAAAACACAAGACAAGAGCAAGATGATTTCCGGGCAGATTTTTTCAAGATATGAGCATGCGATTTTGACGAAATTTAAAGGCTAGATAATGACGACCTAGGACAGCAATAAAAACACGAAAACAGCAGCAAAACAATGCAAAAGAAACTGCAGAAATTGACGCAAGAAAATAGCAAGAAGGACGCCCGAGAAAAGATAAAAACCGAGAGAAGAACAAAAAGATGTAACCTGAATTTTCGATGAACAACAACCTGGTTTGCTTTGATATCAATTTGAAACGGATGGCCTTGATTGGAGATCCTCAACAACCTGATTTGTTTTGAGGTTGTTTTCTCAACCTTGATTTCAGCCACTTTGAAGTATCAAGAAGTCAACAAGAATTCGGAATTTGAAGTTACCACTTTGACAAAAGATTCAAGAAATGTCACAAAGTGATATGAATGATCAAGATGCAGCACCTTGAACCACTCGAAACCACCTCCTTTGGATCGTTGCTTACCAAACTCCACAAACAAGAACAAGAAGAAACAATGGTGCGGAATTGACAAAACAAGAAAATAAAGATATTGACACGAAAAGATTTGATATGAAGCAATCAAACCCCCACGTATGAATCAAAAAGATTCAGCCAACTTATGAAAATTCATAAGCTAAACAAATCAGTTTGGCTTGTTCTTTGAATCAAGAACTTGTAAGTTCACCTAAAGGTCTTAGCTTCTAGGTTCACGGTTCTTATGAAAACTCAACTAAACTTAATTGAATTGATTCACGTTTTTCTTAAAGCTTCTCACGGCTGAAAGACAATTTTTAGCAAGGCTAAATTCAACAAAATTCATCTTATTAAAAAAAACGTTTACAATGATGGCCTTATATAGAGGTAAATTTCGGCCATGCCTTGTAAAAACCCTAGCTTAAGTAAATTACAACTTGACTTCTAAGCTAGCTAACTTTCCAAAGTGGAATTGGAAACTAACAACTAACAAACTAAATCCTTTTCCAAAAAGAATTTGTGACTCACGGTTTTGCCAAGTAGCAAAACTCAATTTGACTTCTTTGTTTCCTAAACTTTTACTTGCCATTATCATGCAAGATAATTGGGTCAAGTAACCTTAATTAATTTCGAAATTCCAAGCCCATTATTTAATAAATTAAAACGTCTAATTGGGCTTAAAATAACATAAAATAAAACACTAATAAATTAGGGTTTAATGGCGTGATCCATTTATGAAACCCAAACACGCCTTAATTGGACTTCATTGTGATTGATCCATCTCTTCATGGATTGTGAGAGAAGATATATTCCATAAAGCTCCATTGGTGGAAGATGCTTGGACCGGATCATAATGCTCTTCAAAGATGTCCAATTCTTCATAATGAGTTATCAATAATGCTTGCAACGCCTCCTTCATCTTCTTGCTCCTTGATCTTGTCATTGGACCATCAAGGTTTGTCAATGGATGAACACTTGAAGTCGGCTTTGGCATGGACATGGATGGATTGCTATCATTCCCTCCCTCCTCGAAAGGATTCGTCCTCGAATCACCTACATCAAACAAAGATAAGTCAGTAACATTAAATGTAGATGAGACATTGCCATAGGCACTAGGAAGCTCTATCTTGTAAGCATTATCTCCAATCCTCTCCAAAACACGAAAAGGACCATCTCCTCGTGGATGAAGCTTAGATTTCCTTTTGTCGGGAAACCTCTCCTTCCTTAAGTGAATCCAAACCCAATCACCAGGTTCAAATATCACTCTTTTCCGACCTTTATTAGCTTGTTTGGCATATTGCTCCTTACGCCTTTGAATATTATGCCTTACTTTCTCATGTAACTCCTTAATAAAATCTGCTTTCTTTTGACCTTCAACATTAACAAACTCATTAATAGGCAAAGGCAAAATATCAAGAGGAGTTAAAGGATTGAATCCATAAACTATTTCAAAAGGCGAACAGTTAGTGGAACTATGAACAGTTCTATTATAAGCAAATTCAATATGCGGCAAACAACCTTCCAATTCTTTAAGTTTTTCTGAATAATAGCACGAAGTAAAGTAGAAAAAGTACGATTTACTACCTCAGTTTGCCCATCAGTTTAGGGATGTGCAACAGTAGAAAATAATAACTTAGTGCCTAACTTATTCCAAAGAGTTCTCCAAAAGTGAGATAAAAACTTGACATCTCTATCACTAACAATACTCTTAGGAATTCCATGCAACCTTACAACTTCCTTAAAGAACAAATCAGCAACCTTTGTAGCATCATTAGACTTAGAACATGCAATGAAATGTGCCATCTTACTAAATCTATCAACTACCACAAAAATGCTATCATTACCAGTGCGTGATCTAGGCAATCCAAGTACAAAATCCATAGATATATCAACCCAAGGATGACTAGGAACAGGCAAAGGTGTATACAATCCATGAGGCATAATTTTCGACTTTGCTTGTTTACATACAATGCATCTTTCACAAACACTTTTAACATTTTTAATCATGTTAGGCCAGAAAAAGTGTTCATTCAAAACAGCAAGAGTCTTGGCAATACCAAAATGCCCCATTAACCCTCCCCCATGGGTTTCCTTAACAAGTAATTCACGAATGGAACATGAGGGTATGCACAATTTATCCTTTTTAAACAAGAATCCATCATACATATAAAATTCTCCATTCGGCTTTACAACACAAGAATCAATTACATTTTTGAAATCAACATCATCTTTGTATAAATCCTTGATCAAATCAAAACCAAGTAACTTAGCATGCATATAGGTGAATAACGAATGTCTCCTAGATAATGCATCAGCTACAACATTTTCATTACCAGATTTATACTTAATCACATAAGAAAAAATTTCAATAAACTCTAACCATTTAGCATGTCTCTTATTCAATTTTCCTTGAGATTTCAGAAATTTAAGACTTTCATGATCAGAATGAATTATAAACTCTTTAGGCCATAGATAATGTTGCCAAACCTGTAATGACCTTACCAACGCATACAACTCCTTGTCATAAGTTGCATACTTCAATTGCGCCCCATTGAGCTTTTCACTAAAATAGGCCACCGGTCTTGATTCCTGCATCAAAACAGCACCAATACCTATCCCGGAGGCATCACAGTGTATCTCAAAAGCTTTACTAAAATTGGGCAAAACAAGTAAAGGCGCATGAGTCAACAAATACTTCAACTTGTTAAAAGCATTTTCATGTTCTTCCTTCCATTCAAAAACAACATTTTTCTTAACAAGTTCATTTAGAGGAGCTGCTATAGTACTAAAATCTTTAATAAACCTCCTATAAAAAGTTGCCAATCCATGAAAGCTTCTAACATCACTAGCACATGTAGGTCGAGACCAACATTGAATTGCTTTAACCTTTGACTCATCAACAGATATACCTTGAGAACTAACGACATAACCTAAAAAGATAATTGATTCCATACAAAAAGAACACTTTTTAAGGTTAGCATATAATTTGTTCTCACGTAAAATAGAAAACACTTGTCTTAAATGATCAACATGCTCATCAAGTGATTTACTATATACAAGGATATCATCAAAATAGACCACAACAAATTTTCCAATGAAGTGACGAAAAACTTGGTTCATTAATCTCATAAAAGTACTGGGTGCATTGGTTAAACCAAAAGGCATGATTAACCATTCATACAAACCAAACTTTGTCTTAAAAGCAGTTTTCCATTCATCACCTTCTTTCATTCGAATTTGATAATAACCAATCTTTAGGTCTATCTTAGAAAATATGCATGAACCATATAACTCATCAAGCATGTCATCTAGTCTAGGAATAGGATGTCTATACTTAATAGTTATTTTATTTATGGCACGACAATCAACGCACATTCTCCATGAATCATCCTTCTTAAGAACTAAAATAACAGGAACAGCACATGGACTATAAGATTCTTGAACCATACCTCGGTCAATAAGTTCGTCCACTTGACGTTGAATTTCCTCAGTCTCTTCAGGGTTTGCTCTATAAGCTGGACGGTTTGGAATTTGAGATTCAGGTATGAAATCTATTTGATGTTCAATACCTCTAATAGGTGGTAAACCCTTTGGTAAATCCTCAGGAAACACATCATCATATTCCTGTAAAAGAGCTGAAACAATACTAGGCAAAGAATCAATGTGAGCACTATCAATGATAAGTACATCCTTGCGAAAAAGTAAATACACTACTTGCCTATCTAATATAGCTCTCTTAACCTCACTCTTAGAAGCATAATTACAAGATTTTGAAACAACTAACTCACGGCTATCACTATCACTATTTCTAGTTACAATGTTTCGCCCTATGCTAGTTACATTGTTCTTCTCTTGTAACTTCTTCTCCTTTGCTTCACGCATTGCACCATAAGCCTTAGCTATTTTAGCTTGATCTTCAAAAACTTCAGTAGGACTTAAGGCTCTCAAATTAAACTTTTTACCTTGGTGCGAAAAATGGTAAAAGTTCTTCTTGGCATGATACACAACATCTCTATCAAACTGCCAAGGTCTTCCAAGCAATATATGACTAGCTTCCATTGGAACAACATCACATGTAACTTTATCAACATAACTACCAATGGTGAATGTAAATTTAACTTGCTTGGTTACTCGAGATTCAGCTGAATTATTTAACCATTGAAGCCTATATGGTTTGTGATGTTTCATGCAAGTCAAATTCAGCTTATTTACAAATAAAGTATTTGCCACATTTGCACAACTACCACTATCAATAATAACAGTGCAAATTTTGTTTTGAACCATGCAACGTGTATGAAATATGTTCTCACGATGGATCAAATCTTCATCAACAAGTGGATGTGCATTAAGTACTCTACGAGAGACTAAACAGTAATCACCAACCTTATAAGAAGAACCATCACACTCTTCACTTTCATCACTTACATATTTCTCCTCTAGTGCAGGCATGTCAGCACATTCATCATCATTATCATCTTCACTTACCACTTCACCATTAGGAAGAAGCATTATTATTTTCCGAGTTGGACAATCTGATTGCATGTGACCGAAACCTTGACACTTATAACAACGAATATCTCTTAATCTTTAACCAGAAGTTGGTGCCGATTTAGGTGTTGGATCAGCAGCTTTGGGAACTGATTTTGAGACATTAGATGGTCCGCTTGATGGTTGATTGGAAGTGAATTGGCACGGCTTTGTGGATGGAGTGAAAGGAGACACATTCAGCTTCTTATCTCTTTGCCATGGTGGTGGCGGTTGTGAAAACTTATTTTTCCCTTTCATATGCCTTTCAATCTTAATAGCCTTATGCACAAGCTCATTAATGTCAACATAACTTTGTAAATCCACATGATATGCTAAATCAGAATGCATACCTCTCAAAAATCGTTCTATAGTGGAATCAGGATCTTCATGCACATTAGCCTTGATCATCAAAGCTTCCATCTCATGGTAATACTCCTCAACCGATTTATTACCTTGCACAAGTGAATGCAATTTTCTGTTCAACTCACGGTTGTAATGAGACGGGACATACTTTTTCCTCATAAGAATCTTCATTTGGCTCCAAGTCTTGATTGGCCTTTCACCATCATGACGTCTAGACCTTATAACCTCATCCCACCATAAACTAGCATAATCCTTAAGGTGCATAAAAGCAAGTCGGTACTTTTCCTTTTCGGGGTAATCATGGCCTTCAAAGAAGTGCTCAAGCTCACGAACCCAATCAAAATAAGCCTCGGGATCTGCTTTACCATGGAAAGTTGGGATAGTTAGTTTAACAGAAGTAATGGAAATCTTAGACTTGTCACCTTTCTTAGAAGAACTTGTATCCTCCACTTCATCCTCCTCATCATGACTAGAGTCATTGTCGGATTCAAACTCACCACTTTGACAAAAGATTCAAGAAATGTCACAAAGAACATGAATATGTATCAAGAATCAAATTTTAGCACTCTTGGATTTTTCAAGAAAATCAAGAAGTTCAAGAAAGTGTTCAAGAACTTGTCTTTTTCGGATGTGGTAAAATTTTGATCAAAATGCAAGATATGGTAGACAATATGAAGAAACTAACACAAAAGAAAGAATGCAATTCGGATAAGAAACAAGGAAGTTATGATAAGATGACCTATAAAATCGAAACTAGGGTTTTGAAGAAACCCTAATTTGACACCTAGGGTTTGGACGTGATTATAGCAATAAAATCAATGGAATCCAACACTATGAAGACAACCAAAATAGTGCAGAATATACACACGAAAATCAGCAACAAAAACGCAAAGAACAAGACAACAAAGACGCGAAAACACAAGACAAGAGCAAGATGATTTCCGGGCAGATTTTTTCAAGATATGAGCATGCGATTTTGACGAAATTTAAAGGCTAGATAATGACGACCTAGGACAGCAATAAAAACACGAAAACAGCAGCAAAACAATGCAAAAGAAACTGCAGAAATTGACGCAAGAAAATAGCAAGAAGGACGCCCGAGAAAAGATAAAAACCGAGATAAGAACAAAAAGATGTAACCTGAATTTTCGATGAACAACAACCTGGTTTGCTTTGATATCAATTTGAAACGGATGGCCTTGATTGGAGATCCTCAACAACCTGATTTGTTTTGAGGTTGTTTTCTCAACCTTGATTTCAGCCACTTTGAAGTATCAAGAAGTCAACAAGAATTCGGAATTTGAAGTTACCACTTTGACAAAAGATTCAAGAAATGTCACAAAGTGATATGAATGATCAAGATGCAGCACCTTGAACCACTCGAAACCACCTCCTTTGGATCGTTGCTTACCAAACTCCACAAACAAGAACAAGAAGAAACAATGGTGCGGAATTGACAAAACAAGAAAATAAAGATATTGACACGAAAAGATTTGATATGAAGCAATCAAACCCCCACGTATGAATCAAAAAGATTCAGCCAACTTATGAAAATTCATAAGCTAAACAAATCAGTTTGGCTTGTTCTTTGAATCAAGAACTTGTAAGTTCACCTAAAGGTCTTAGCTTCTAGGTTCACGGTTCTTATGAAAACTCAACTAAACTTAATTGAATTGATTCACGTTTTTCTTAAAGCTTCTCACGGCTGAAAGACAATTTTTAGCAAGGCTAAATTCAACAAAATTCATCTTATTAAAAAAACGTTTACAATGATGGCCTTATATAGAGGTAAATTTCGGCCATGCCTTGTAAAAACCCTAGCTTAAGTAAATTACAACTTGACTTCTAAGCTAGCTAACTTTCCAAAGTGGAATTGGAAACTAACAACTAACAAACTAAATCCTTTTCCAAAAAGAATTTGTGACTCACGGTTTTGCCAAGTAGCAAAACTCAATTTGACTTCTTTGTTTCCTAAACTTTTACTTGCCATTATCATGCAAGATAATTGGGTCAAGTAACCTTAATTAATTTCGAAATTCCAAGCCCATTATTTAATAAATTAAAACGTCTAATTGGGCTTAAAATAACATAAAATAAAACACTAATAAATTAGGGTTTAATGGCGTGATCCATTTATGAAACCCAAACACGCCTTAATTGGACTTCATTGTGATTGATCCATCTCTTCATGGATTGTGAGAGAAGATATATTCCATAAAGCTCCATTGGTGGAAGATGCTTGGACCGGATCATAATGCTCTTCAAAGATGTCCAATTCTTCATAATGAGTTATCAATAATGCTTGCAACGCCTCCTTCATCTTCTTGCTCCTTGATCTTGTCATTGGACCATCAAGGTTTGTCAATGGATGAACACTTGAAGTCGGCTTTGGCATGGACATGGATGGATTGCTATCATTCCCTCCCTCCTCGAAAGGATTCGTCCTCGAATCACCTACATCAAACAAAGATAAGTCAGTAACATTAAATGTAGATGAGACATTGCCATAGGCACTAGGAAGCTCTATCTTGTAAGCATTATCTCCAATCCTCTCCAAAACACGAAAAGGACCATCTCCTCGTGGATGAAGCTTAGATTTCCTTTTGTCGGGAAACCTCTCCTTCCTTAAGTGAATCCAAACCCAATCACCAGGTTCAAATATCACTCTTTTCCGACCTTTATTAGCTTGTTTGGCATATTGCTCCTTACGCCTTTGAATATTATGCCTTACTTTCTCATGTAACTCCTTAATAAAATCTGCTTTCTTTTGACCTTCAACATTAACAAACTCATTAATAGGCAAAGGCAAAATATCAAGAGGAGTTAAAGGATTGAATCCATAAACTATTTCAAAAGGCGAACAGTTAGTGGAACTATGAACAGTTCTATTATAAGCAAATTCAATATGCGGCAAACAACCTTCCCAATTCTTTAAGTTTTTCTGAATAATAGCACGAAGTAAAGTAGAAAAAGTACGATTTACTACCTCAGTTTGCCCATCAGTTTAGGGATGTGCAACAGTAGAAAATAATAACTTAGTGCCTAACTTATTCCAAAGAGTTCTCCAAAAGTGAGATAAAAACTTGACATCTCTATCACTAACAATACTCTTAGGAATTCCATGCAACCTTACAACTTCCTTAAAGAACAAATCAGCAACCTTTGTAGCATCATTAGACTTAGAACATGCAATGAAATGTGCCATCTTACTAAATCTATCAACTACCACAAAAATGCTATCATTACCAGTGCGTGATCTAGGCAATCCAAGTACAAAATCCATAGATATATCAACCCAAGGATGACTAGGAACAGGCAAAGGTGTATACAATCCATGAGGCATAATTTTCGACTTTGCTTGTTTACATACAATGCATCTTTCACAAACACTTTTAACATTTTTAATCATGTTAGGCCAGAAAAAGTGTTCATTCAAAACAGCAAGAGTCTTGGCAATACCAAAATGCCCCATTAACCCTCCCCCATGGGTTTCCTTAACAAGTAATTCACGAATGGAACATGAGGGTATGCACAATTTATCCTTTTTAAACAAGAATCCATCATACATATAAAATTCTCCATTCGGCTTTACAACACAAGAATCAATTACATTTTTGAAATCAACATCATCTTTGTATAAATCCTTGATCAAATCAAAACCAAGTAACTTAGCATGCATATAGGTGAATAACGAATGTCTCCTAGATAATGCATCAGCTACAACATTTTCATTACCAGATTTATACTTAATCACATAAGAAAAAATTTCAATAAACTCTAACCATTTAGCATGTCTCTTATTCAATTTTCCTTGAGATTTCAGAAATTTAAGACTTTCATGATCAGAATGAATTATAAACTCTTTAGGCCATAGATAATGTTGCCAAACCTGTAATGACCTTACCAACGCATACAACTCCTTGTCATAAGTTGCATACTTCAATTGCGCCCCATTGAGCTTTTCACTAAAATAGGCCACCGGTCTTGATTCCTGCATCAAAACAGCACCAATACCTATCCCGGAGGCATCACAGTGTATCTCAAAAGCTTTACTAAAATTGGGCAAAACAAGTAAAGGCGCATGAGTCAACAAACACTTCAACTTGTTAAAAGCATTTTCATGTTCTTTAATAAACCTCCTATAAAAAGTTGCCAATCCATGAAAGCTTCTAACATCACTAGCACATGTAGGTCGAGACCAACATTGAATTGCTTTAACCTTTGACTCATCAACAGATATACCTTGAGAACTAACGACATAACCTAAAAAGATAATTGATTCCATACAAAAAGAACACTTTTTAAGGTTAGCATATAATTTGTTCTCACGTAAAACAGAAAACACTTGTCTTAAATGATCAACATTGATGAGAATGAGCCGTGTCCATGTTCGTGGTGTTAAAGTCACTTGGTCATCCTGAAAGTTTCTGTCACGTTTTGGTATTCTGGACATAACTCTTTCGATATAACTTGGAATTGCATGATTCAAGAAGCTCTGGAACGATAAGAGATAGAGCTACAACTTTCATGTTTTATGTTTTCCAAGATTCTGACGGTATCATCGTGGAATATGGCTGCCAAAATGAGTGACGGGATTCTGGCAGATTTCCATCTCGAATTTCATGGACTATATTGAAGACCAAGATGGCGTGCTTGGGCTTTGCCAACTTTGGATCACGCCATTGTTTAATTTTAGGGTTTATTTTTAAGTTGTAATAATTAAGTCCATTAATTATGGGCTTAAGTCTTGGTGTTTTAATTATGGGCTAAGTAATTACTTGATCCAATTATCTTGCATGATAAAGGCAAGTAATAGTTTAGGAAACAAAGGAAGCCAAAACGTGTTTGGCCACCTTTGAATAAAAACGTGTGACCTAATCCTATTTAGAAAAGGATTAGTTTGTTAGTTGTTAGTTTCCATTTACAATTTGGAAAGTTAGTTAGTTTAGAAGTCAAGTTGTACTTTGCAACTTTTAGGGTTTTATTTCCTTTTCCTTTTTGGGTAAAGTCGAAATCATTCTCTATATAAAGAGAAGCTTTGTAACGTTTTTACATAAGATTAATGAATGAAAGTTTTAGCTTTGCTGAAATTAAGATTAACACTTTGTGTTGTCAAAACCTTGTTGAATTATTTAATTCACCATTGTAGAAGCTTTGCCTTTAGCGTGACCTTTAGGTGACTTCACCATTGTTCTTGATTTCGAGAACTCGCCAAATTGACAAAGTTCAATTGCATGAATTTTCATGAGTTGAGTCGAGTCCATTTGTATTAAAAACGTGGGGTTGATTTACTTCATCTTTTGCGTTTTTCCCTTTGAATTCCTTTCCGCCAAGTTTGTGTGTTGTCTTGTTCGTGAATTTTGGTGCAGCAACGGTCCAAAGGTTGTGGAATTCGTGTGGTTGAGGACTTCAATCCAAGACCATTCGTATCAATTGGTATCAAAGCCTAGGTTGTTGTCTCAAAAATTCAGGTTTTGCATCTTTGTTCTCTTCTCGGTTTTCTTTGTTTTCTTGTTGTCGTTCTTGCTGTTTTTGTGCGTCGGTTTTGCTGCTGTCCTTGACGTTCTTCTTGCTGTTCATTGAGTCAATTTTCTGCAGTAAATTGGTGTTTTAATTCAGTCCAAAAGTCGTCAATATTCTGTCCTCAAATCGCATGCAAAATCTGCCCAAAAACCGTGTTAACTTTGCTTTCGATTTTCGCGTTTTGTGATTCGATTTCTTGCTGTTTTGTTTCGTCCTATTTGCTGCTGTTTTAGTGTCTTATTGCTGCAGTAAATTCGTGTCTTCCATGCTCTAAATTCAGCCCAAATTTCGTCCATAAAATCATTAGAGTCTTGCTGAATTTTTTTCGTCAAAATGAATTAGGGTTAGCTTTCTTGTTTTGGCCGAATTTTGTCTTGTTTTGTGTCATCTTGCTGCTGTTTTTTGCGTCTTTTCTTGTTGTTGATTCAGCATTGTTTTGTTATCATCATAGTGTTGAATTCCTTGTGTTGTCCTTGCTGTTTTACACGTCAAAAAATTGTTAGGAAATTGTGTCAAACTAGGGTTTCTTGGTAGAAATTTCCTAACTTCCTTGTTTCTTATCCGAATTTCATTCTTTCTTTTGTGTTAGATTCTTTATATTGTCTACCATATCTTGCATTTTGATCAAACTTTTGTTCCACTCGAAAAAGATAAGTTCTTGATAACTTTCTTGAACTTCTTGATTTTCTTGAAAATCCGAAGTGGTCAAAATTGGATTCTTGAGTTAGATTCTTGTTCCTTGTCTTTAATCTTGATTATCTTGTCAAAGTGGCATCTTTAAATTCTTGATATTTGGTGAGCTATTGTTAATTCTTGTTGGCTGAAAATTTTGAGGAAAAATAAGGTTAAGACAACCTTAAAAACATCCTAGGTTTGTTTGAGCAACATAAGACAAACAACCTTAAATCCTAGGATCTTGTCTTAAGAACCTTAAACTTTGTGAAATCCAAGGTTCTTGTCCGAATATATAAAAAAAAAGGCCTTGCATAAAAAAAAAAAAAGAAGGCCCAATTACAAAAAAAAAATAAAAAAATCGGACCATTTAAAAAAAAAAAAACAGCCCAAGAAAAGAACTAAATTTCGTTCTTGTTTGTTCTTGAAATCACCTTATATTCAAAGTGCCATATCTTGATCAATACAACTCGGAATCAAGTGATTCAAATTGCATTCTCTTCGTCTTGAAATCTAGTTTCTGAATTTTGTAGTTTCTGAAGATAAATCAGTTTTAACCCACACGTGTTCTTAAACTTCTTGTGACGTGTTTTTCTTTGAAAATTCTCTTGATTTGCTTGTGAAAGTTTATTGTGTGAAACTTGTTGATTGAGACTTGTTATCTTAATCATAGGACTTGGTAAGTCTTATTAGTCCGAAACAATTCACCATTTGAGAGTATTAGATAGGATAAACAAGAGAGAACACTACATAAATAGAGTGGAGAGTACCTACTATCCTAAAGTGAGGAACCCGTGAGGATTTTCTCTATATTCTTGCGTTTTTCTTTACTAACTTGCAGGTACAAAATGGAGGAATCAAAAAGTGATAAACAAGTATACCAAGCTAAAAGCCCTTCTACGTCATGTGAAAAGGTCTTTCAAACAAGGTGCAAAATCCAAGATAAAGTGTGTGCCAAGGAGATTGATTGTGAAAGAAGCTCTAACTTTGCTAGTGAGCTAATTGTAGAAAGATTGAGTATGCACACCACTCCACATCCAAATCCTTACTTGCTGAAATGGAGTGATAGTTGTGGTGAAGTATGGGTGTCAATGCAAGTCAAGGTTGCATTCTTAATAGGGAAATACGAAGCTGAGGTACTATGTGACATATTCCCTATGCAAACAGCCCATCTTTTATTGGGAAAACCGTGGAAACTTGCTTGCAATGGCGTTTATAATGATCTCAAGAATTGCTATTCATTTAGGCATAATGGTAAAAAGTATAATCTATGTTCTTTAAAGCCTTGTGAAATTTCTGAAGATCAAGCAAGCATTGCTACATCTTGTGCTCAAATGAGAGATGAAAAAGAGAAAGAGAAGAAAGTTCAAGAGAAGAGTAATGTAATAGCTAGTGCATTTTGTAATAGCCGAGATTTAAGTGTTATCAAATCTTGTAATTTTGCTTCTTCTAGTGAGTTTAAGAAAGCATTAGTAGCTAGGCAAACAATGTACTTACTTGATAATAGTGATCACCATTTGAATTGTTTGCTGCCTAGTTCTTTTGTTTTGCAGGTTTATGGAGTTCCTAGACAACTAATGGAGTTGCAAACAACTCATTATCAATTGGAAGGGATCCAATCTGCCTTAGCTTGTTTTCCACAAGGTAAGCAAGGTAAGTTAGGTAAGTTTTCACTTGATTTTGATCTTAAAAATGTTAAGAACTTTGTTATTATCAATTCGGTTGAGTTTCAAAGTTTTCAAACTGTTTTTAGTCAATTTCAAAAGCTTCCCTATACTTTAACACAAATAGTTTGGAATTTTGTTAAGTGTGTTTTAGAGTCTAACACCTTCTGTTTTGATAAGCAAATCGATTTACATAATTCTTCAATAGTTACATCAATATATTTTGAATTGAATGAATTTATGTATAGCATGATAGTGTGTTATGTTGCTTATCTAATACATGAATTATATTTTGAGCTTAATGATTATATTTTCGAACTACATCAAACCTTTGTATGCAATCATTCAAGTGTTAACTATATTGACTCTACTTGCTGGATTATTGGTTCTTTTGATTCTTTAAAACGTGATTTTGATCACATCCATCAAGTTCAAAGAAGTCCTTGGATAATTCCGCACTTGATTGGTAGGTTATCTAAGTTCCAAATTTCTTTTGAATTCCGAGAGGTAAAATTTTCTGTTTACATAGATTGTTTACATTCTAGTCTTTGGAATTATACTCTCATATTTGATAACTTTCGCATGTTTTTCAAGGTATTAGTTCGTCCATGTGATTTCCAATTTTGTCAAGGTGCATTTAGGGATAGCTATTATGATACATTACATGCACTATCCACACTTGTGAATTATTTTGACATTGATGCAACTTCCTCTTATATAAGAACATATATTCGTCCATATCAATTTATGTTTATTATTCATAACTTTGTTCTTTGGACTAATAGATTTCTTTTGTTCTTTGGGGAAATAAAGCGTGATTGCTCGCGAGGTGTTGCATTCCGAAACAACTTGATTCTTGTGAAGTTCGTGATTTTGGTGTTTGATCCAGGAACTCAACTTCTAAGATTCGAGGACGAATCCTTTCGAGGAGGGAGGGAATGATGAGAATGAGCCGTGTCCATGTTCGTGGTGTTAAAGTCACTTGGTCATCCTGAAAGTTTCTGTCACGTTTTGGTATTCTGGACATAACTCTTTCGATATAACTTGGAATTGCATGATTCAAGAAGCTCTGGAACGATAAGAGATAGAGCTACAACTTTCATGTTTTATGTTTTCCAAGATTCTGACGGTATCATCGTGGAATATGGCTGCCAAAATGAGTGACGGGATTCTGGCAGATTTCCATCTCGAATTTCATGGACTATATTGAAGACCAAGATGGCGTGCTTGGGCTTTGCCAACTTTGGATCACGCCATTGTTTAATTTTAGGGTTTATTTTTAAGTTGTAATAATTAAGTCCATTAATTATGGGCTTAAGTCTTGGTGTTTTAATTATGGGCTAAGTAATCACTTGATCCAATTATCTTGCATGATAAAGGCAAGTAATAGTTTAGGAAACAAAGGAAGCCAAAACGTGTTTGGCCACCTTTGAATAAAAACGTGTGACCTAATCCTATTTAGAAAAGGATTAGTTTGTTAGTTGTTAGTTTCCATTTACAATTTGGAAAGTTAGTTAGTTTAGAAGTCAAGTTGTACTTTGCAACTTTTAGGGTTTTATTTCCTTTTCCTTTTTGGGTAAAGTCGAAATCATTCTCTATATAAAGAGAAGCTTTGTAACGTTTTTACATAAGATTAATGAATGAAAGTTTTAGCTTTGCTGAAATTAAGATTAACACTTTGTGTTGTCAAAACCTTGTTGAATTATTTAATTCACCATTGTAGAAGCTTTGCCTTTAGCGTGACCTTTAGGTGATTTCACCATTGTTCTTGATTTCGAGAACTCGCCAAATTGACAAAGTTCAATTGCATGAATTTTCATGAGTTGAGTCGAGTCCATTTGTATTAAAAACGTGGGGTTGATTTACTTCATATTTTGCGTTTTTCCCTTTGAATTCCTTTCCGCCAAGTTTGTGTGTTGTCTTGTTCGTGAATTTTGGTGCAGCAACGGTCCAAAGGTTGTGGAATTCGTGTGGTTGAGGACTTCAATCCAAGACCATTCGTATCAAACATGCTCATCAAGTGATTTACTATATACAAGGATATCATCAAAATAGACCACAACAAATTTTCCAATGAAGTGACGAAAAACTTGGTTCATTAATCTCATAAAAGTACTGGGTGCATTGGTTAAACCAAAAGGCATGATTAACCATTCATACAAACCAAACTTTGTCTTAAAAGCAGTTTTCCATTCATCACCTTCTTTCATTCGAATTTGATAATAACCAATCTTTAGGTCTATCTTAGAAAATATGCATGAGCCATATAACTCATCAAGCATGTCATCTAGTCTAGGAATAGGATGTCTATACTTAATAGTTATTTTATTTATGGCACGACAATCAACGCACATTCTCCATGAATCATCCTTCTTAAGAACTAAAATAACAGGAACAGCACATGGACTATAAGATTCTTGAACCATACCTCGGTCAATAAGTTCGTCCACTTGACGTTGAATTTCCTCAGTCTCTTCAGGGTTTGCTCTATAAGCTGGACGGTTTGGAATTTGAGATTCAGGTATGAAATCTATTTGATGTTCAATACCTCTAATAGGTGGTAAACCCTTTGGTAAATCCTCAAGAAACACATCATCATATTCCTGTAAAAGAGCTGAAACAATACTAAGCAAAGAATCAATGTGAGCACTATCAATGATAAGTACATCCTTGCGAAAAAGTAAATACACTACTTGCCTATCTAATATAGCTCTCTTAACCTCACTCTTAGAAGCATAATTACAAGATTTTGAAACAACTAACTCACGGCTATCACTATCACTATTTCTAGTTACAATGTTTCGCCCTATGCTAGTTACATTGTTCTTCTCTTGTAACTTCTTCTCCTTTGCTTCACGCATTGCAGCCTTAGCTATTTTAGCTTGATCTTCAAAAACTTCAGTAGGACTTAAGGCTCTCAAATTAAACTTTTTACCTTGGTGCAAAAAATGGTAAAAGTTCTTCTTGGCATGATACACAACATCTCTATCAAACTGCCAAGGTCTTCCAAGCAATATATGACTAGCTTCCATTGGAACAACATCACATGTAACTTTATCAACATAACTACCAATGGTGAATGTAAATTTAACTTGCTTGGTTACTCGAGATTCAGCTGAATTATTTAACCATTGAAGCCTATATGGTTTGGGATGTTTCATGCAAGTCAAATTCAGCTTATTTACAAATAAAGTATTTGCCACATTTGCACAACTACCACTATCAATAATAACAGTGCAAATTTTGTTTTGAACCATGCAACGTGTATGAAATATGTTCTCACGATGGATCAAATCTTCATCAACAAGTGGATGTGCATTAAGTACTCTACGAGAGACTAAACAGTAATCACCAACCTTATAAGAAGAACCATCACACTCTTCACTTTCATCACTTACATATTTCTCCTCTAGTGCAGGCATGTCAGCACATTCATCATCATTATCATCTTCACTTACCACTTCACCATTAGGAAGAAGCATTATTATTTTCCGAGTTGGACAATCTGATTGCATGTGACCGAAACCTTGACACTTATAACAACGAATATCTCTTAATCTTTAACCAGAAGTTGGTGCCGATTTAGGTGTTGGATCAGCAGCTTTGGGAACTGATTTTGAGACATTAGATGGTGCGCTTGATGGTTGATTGGAAGTGAATTGGCACGGCTTTGTGGATGGAGTGAAAGGAGACACATTCAGCTTCTTATCTCTTTGCCATGGTGGTGGCGGTTGTGAAAACTTATTTTTCCCTTTCATATGCCTTTCAATCTTAATAGCCTTATGCACAAGCTCATTAATGTCAACATAACTTTGTAAATCCACATGATATGCTAAATCAGAATGCATACCTCTCAAAAATCGTTCTATAGTGGAATCAGGATCTTCATGCACATTAGCCTTGATCATCAAAGCTTCCATCTCATGGTAATACTCCTCAACCGATTTATTACCTTGCACAAGTGAATGCAATTTTCTGTTCAACTCACGGTTGTAATGAGACGGGACATACTTTTTCCTCATAAGAATCTTCATTTGGCTCCAAGTCTTGATTGGCCTTTCACCATCATGACGTCTAGACCTTATAACCTCCTCCCACCATAAACTAGCATAATCCTTAAGGTGCATAAAAGCAAGTCGGTACTTTTCCTTTTCGGGGTAATCATGGCCTTCAAAGAAGTGCTCAAGCTCACGAACCCAATCAAAATAAGCCTCGGGATCTGCTTTACCATGGAAAGTTGGGATAGTTAGTTTAACAGAAGTAATGGAAATCTTAGACTTGTCACCGTTCTTAGAAGAACTTGTATCCTCCACTTCATCCTCCTCATCATGACTAGAGTCATTGTCGGATTCAAACTCACCACTTTGACAAAAGATTCAAGAAATGTCACAAAGAACAAGAATATGTATCAAGAATCAAATTTTAGCACTCTTGGATTTTTCAAGAAAATCAAGAAGTTCAAGAAAGTGTTCAAGAACTTGTCTTTTTCGGATGTGGTAAAAGTTTGATCAAAATGCAAGATATGGTAGACAATATGAAGAAACTAACACAAAAGAAAGAATGCAATTCGGATAAGAAACAAGGAAGTTATGATAAGATGACCTATAAAATCGAAACTAGGGTTTTGAAGAAACCCTAATTTGACACCTAGGGTTTGGACGTGATTATAGCAATAAAATCAATGGAATCCAACACTATGAAGACAAGCAAAATAGTGCAGAATATACACACGAAAATCAGCAACAAAAACGCAAAGAACAAGACAACAAAGACGCGAAAACACAAGACAAGAGCAAGATGATTTCCGGGCAGATTTTTTCAAGATATGAGCATGCGATTTTGACGAAATTTAAAGGCTAGATAATGACGACCTAGGACAGCAATAAAAACACGAAAACAGCAGCAAAACAATGCAAAAGAAACTACAGAAATTGACGCAAGAAAATAGCAAGAAGGACGCCCGAGAAAAGATAAAAACCGAGAGAAGAACAAAAAGATGTAACCTGAATTTTCGATGAACAACAACCTGGTTTGCTTTGATATCAATTTGAAACGGATGGCCTTGGATGGAGATCCTCAACAACCTGGTTTGTTTTGAGGTTGTTTTCTCAACCTTGATTTCAGCCACTTTGAAGTATCAAGAAGTCAACAAGAATTCGGAATTTGAAGTTACCACTTTGACAAAAGATTCAAGAAATGTCACAAAGTGATATGAATGATCAAGATGCAGCACCTTGAACCACTCGAAACCACCTCCTTTGGATCGTTGCTTACCAAACTCCACAAACAAGAACAAGAAGAAACAATGGTGCGGAATTGACAAAACAAGAAAATAAAGATATTGACACGAAAAGATTTGATATGAAGCAATCAAACCCCCACGTATGAATCAAAAAGATTCAGCCAACTTATGAAAATTCATAAGCTAAACAAATCAGTTTGGCTTGTTCTTTGAATCAAGAACTTGTAAGTTCACCTAAAGGTCTTAGCTTCTAGGTTCACGGTTCTTATGAAAACTCAACTAAACTTAATTGAATTGATTCACGTTTTTCTTAAAGCTTCTCACGGCTGAAAGACAATTTTTAGCAAGGCTAAATTCAACAAAATTCATCTTATTAAAAAAAACGTTTACAATGATGGCCTTATATAGAGGTAAATTTCGGCCATGCCTTGTAAAAACCCTAGCTTAAGTAAATTACAACTTGACTTCTAAGCTAGCTAACTTTCCAAAGTGGAATTGGAAACTAACAACTAACAAACTAAATCCTTTTCCAAAAAGAATTTGTGACTCACGGTTTTGCCAAGTAGCAAAACTCAATTTGACTTCTTTGTTTCCTAAACTTTTACTTGCCATTATCATGCAAGATAATTGGGTCAAGTAACCTTAATTAATTTCGAAATTCCAAGCCCATTATTTAATAAATTAAAACGTCTAATTGGGCTTAAAATAACATAAAATAAAACACTAATAAATTAGGGTTTAATGGCGTGATCCATTTATGAAACCCAAACACGCCTTAATTGGACTTCATTGTGATTGATCCATCTCTTCATGGATTGTGAGAGAAGATATATTCCATAAAGCTCCATTGGTGGAAGATGCTTGGACCGGATCATAATGCTCTTCAAAAATGTCCAATTCTTCATAATGAGTTATCAATAATGCTTGCAACGCCTCCTTCATCTTCTTGCTCCTTGATCTTGTCATTGGACCATCAAGGTTTGTCAATGAATGAACACTTGAAGTCGGCTTTGGCATGGACATGGATGGATTGCTATCATTCCCTCCCTCCTCGAAAGGATTCGTCCTCGAATCACCTACATCAAACAAAGATAAGTCAGTAACATTAAATGTAGATGAGACATTGCCATAGGCACTAGGAAGCTCTATCTTGTAAGCATTATCTCCAATCCTCTCCAAAACACGAAAAGGACCATCTCCTCGTGGATGAAGCTTAGATTTCCTTTTGTCGGGAAACCTCTCCTTCCTTAAGTGAATCCAAACCCAATCACCAGGTTCAAATATCACTCTTTTCCGACCTTTATTAGCTTGTTTGGCATATTGCTCATTACGCCTTTGAATATTATGCCTTACTTTCTCATGTAACTCCTTAATAAAATCTGCTTTCTTTTGACCTTCAACATTAACAAACTCATTAATAGGCAAAGGCAAAATATCAAGAGAAGTTAAAGGATTGAATCCATAAACTATTTCAAAAGGCGAACAGTTAGTGGAACTATGAACAGTTCTATTATAAGCAAATTCAATATGCGGCAAACAACCTTCCCAATTCTTTAAGTTTTTCTGAATAATAGCACGAAGTAAAGTAGAAAAAGTACGATTTACTACCTCAGTTTGCCCATCAGTTTGGGGATGTGCAACAGTAGAAAATAATAACTTAGTGCCTAACTTATTCCAAAGAGTTCTCCAAAAGTGAGATAAAAACTTGACATCTCTATCACTAACAATACTCTTAGGAATTCCATGCAACCTTACAACTTCCTTAAAGAACAAATCAGCAACCTTTGTAGCATCATTAGACTTAGAACATGCAATGAAATGTGCCATCTTACTAAATCTATCAACTACCACAAAAATGCTATCATTACCAGTGCGTGATCTAGGCAATCCAAGTACAAAATCCATAGATATATCAACCCAAGGATGACTAGGAACAGGAAAAGGTGTATACAATCCATGAGGCATAATTTTCGACTTTGCTTGTTTACATACAATGCATCTTTCACAAACACTTTTAACATTTTTAATCATGTTAGGCCAGAAAAAGTGTTCATTCAAAACAGCAAGAGTCTTGGCAATACCAAAATGCCCCATTAACCCTCCCCCATGGGTTTCCTTAACAAGTAATTCACGAATGGAACATGAGGGTATGCACAATTTATCCTTTTTAAACAAGAATCCATCATACATATAAAATTCTCCATTCGGCTTTACAACACAAGAATCAATTACATTTTTGAAATCAACATCATCTTTGTATAAATCCTTGATCAAATCAAAACCAAGTAACTTAGCATGCATATAGGTGAATAACGAATGTCTCCTAGATAATGCATCAGCTACAACATTTTCATTACCAGATTTATACTTAATCACATAAGAAAAAATTTCAATAAACTCTAACCATTTAGCATGTCTCTTATTCAATTTTCCTTGAGATTTCAGAAATTTAAGACTTTCATGATCAGAATGAATTATAAACTCTTTAGGCCATAGATAATGTTGCCAAACCTGTAATGACCTTACCAACGCATACAACTCCTTGTCATAAGTTGCATACTTCAATTGCGCCCCATTGAGCTTTTCACTAAAATAGGCCACCGGTCTTGATTCCTGCATCAAAACAGCACCAATACCTATCCCGGAGGCATCACAGTGTATCTCAAAAGCTTTACTAAAATTGGGCAAAACAAGTAAAGGCGCATGAGTCAACAAATACTTCAACTTGTTAAAAGCATTTTCATGTTCTTCCTTCCATTCAAAAACAACATTTTTCTTAACAAGTTCATTTAGAGGAGCTGCTATAGTACTAAAATCTTTAATAAACCTCCTATAAAAAGTTGCCAATCCATGAAAGCTTCTAACATCACTAGCACATGTAGGTCGAGACCAACATTGAATTGCTTTAACCTTTGACTCATCAACAGATATACCTTGAGAACTAACGACATAACCTAAAAAGATAATTGATTCCATACAAAAAGAACACTTTTTAAGGTTAGCATATAATTTGTTCTCACGTAAAATAGAAAACACTTGTCTTAAATGATCAACATGCTCATCAAGTGATTTACTATATACAAGGATATCATCAAAATAGACCACAACAAATTTTCCAATGAAGTGACGAAAAACTTGGTTCATTAATCTCATAAAAGTACTGGGTGCATTGGTTAAACCAAAAGTCATGATTAACCATTCATACAAACCAAACTGTCTTAAAAGCAGTTTTCCATTCATCACCTTCTTTCATTCGAATTTGATAATAACCAATCTTTAGGTCTATCTTAGAAAATATGCATGAACCATATAACTCATCAAGCATGTCATCTAGTCTAGGAATAGGATGTCTATACTTAATAGTTATTTTATTTATGGCACGACAATCAACGCACATTCTCCATGAATCATCCTTCTTAAGAACTAAAATAACAGGAACAGCACATGGACTATAAGATTCTTGAACCATACCTCGGTCAATAAGTTCGTCCACTTGACGTTGAATTTCCTCAGTCTCTTCAGGGTTTGCTCTATAAGCTGGACGGTTTGGAATTTGAGATTCAGGTATGAAATCTATTTGATGTTCAATACCTCTAATAGGTGGTAAACCCTTTGGTAAATCCTCAGGAAACACATCATCATATTCCTGTAAAAGAGCTGAAACAATACTAGGCAAAGAATCAATGTGAGCACTATCAATGATAAGTACATCCTTGCGAAAAAGTAAATACACTACTTGCCTATCTAATATAGCTCTCTTAACCTCACTCTTAGAAGCATAATTACAAGATTTTGAAACAACTAACTCACGGCTATCACTATCACTATTTCTAGTTACAATGTTTCGCCCTATGCTAGTTACATTGTTCTTCTCTGATGCGAATGTTGTATGGCCGAGGCTCCAACTCCTGGACCAAATTCGAATCTCCCACACAAGCTATAGGACCGTGTTGCTCTTACCAAGATAATCCACAACAAGAACACAAAATTGGATGGAACGAAATCAAAGGAAAAACGCTAGGAATTGAGTAAATCAAAACTTCACGTTTTATTACTAATGAACTTAATTTAACCTATGAAAATTCAATCAGTTAAACAAGTTAATTAGGCCTGCTCTTTAAATAAAGAACAATTGGTGTAATCTCCTATAGGTCACGCTAAAGGGGATTAACTACAATGAACAGTTAAATAACTCTTCAAGGCTTTGAACAACTCAAGGAGTTAATTCACGAATTTTAGCAAAGCTAAAAACTCAATTTTATTCACCAACTTATTGTGTAAAAACGTTACATGCATCTCCTTTTTATAGGGGATGAGTTTCGGCCATGCCAAGAAGGAAAAGGAAATAAACCCTAGTAGTTGCAAAGTACAACTTGACTTCTTAACAAACTAGCTAACTAACTAATCCAAGTTGTAAAAGGATTAGGTTAGACAGTTTTTAATGAAGAAGCAAAACGTGTTTTGGCTTCTTGTTTCCTAAACTAATCAACTTTCCAAATTGGAAAAGGAAACTACAACTAACTACCAAATCCTTGTCCAAAAAGGATTTGCTTTACTTGCCATTATCATGCAAGATAATTGGATCAAGTAATTACTTAGCCCATAATTAAAAACACAAAGACTTAAGCCCATAATTAAATGTTTAATGGACTTAATTATTACAACTAAAAAAATAAACCCAATTGAAACATTAAAAGTGGCGTGAACAATTAATGAAGCCCAATACGCCATTACTTGGTCTTCAATGTAGTCCATGGATTCGCACGACGATAATCTGCCAGAATCACGTCACTCATCTTGGTAGGCACTTTTGACAATGCTAACGTCCGAATCTCGAAAAATGTAAAACATAAACGTTGTAGCCCTATCTCTTATCGTTCCAGGGCTTCTTGAATCACGTAATTTGGAGTTATATCGAAAGCGATATGTCAAGAATACCAAACTGTGGCAGAATCTTTCAGCACATAGAATTTGTCTTTGACACCATGGACATGGACACGGTTCATTTGCATCATTCCCTCCCTCCTCGGAAAGGATTCGTCCTCGAATCTTGAATTTGAGTTCCTGGATCAAACACCAATATGATGAACTCAATGCAAACTCGAGCCAAATAAAATTGGGAAGATGCACATCTCGAGCAACAAGAAATTATATCCTGCCAAAACAAGACAAATGTATAAGGTAAAAGAAAGCACAATAATCTAAAACAATACTTAGAATAATTTCCTTTCACCAAAAGAATAGAACGGGAAGAATATGTATGCAAAATCGAAATACATATAACATGATTAGTCTTAACCAATTTTGCATGAGTCATAATGTTGAAGTTAATGAATTCAAAACAATGATGCAAATAACTATCATGTAGTTTATGTAAATCAGAAAATCGAATGTTTTGAATTGGAGAACTAATCAAAACGAATTCACTATCACCATTCATTAACACATTATTTACGTTATGAACATATAATGTAAGCAAAGGACGTAAAAATATATGAATAGAATCATAAGTACAAGAATATTCATAACAAGAAAACATATATGCATCCTTGACAAAGTGCAAATCACAATAACGTATGAATACCTTTAAAACCATTCGAAAGTTATCAAATATGAGAGTGTAATTCCAAAGATTAGAATGTAAACAATCTATTGAATAGTTGTAAAAAGAAAATTTTACCTCTTGGAATTCAAAAGAAATTTGGAACGGAGATAACTTACCATACAAGTGTTGAACTACATGATTACCTCTTGGAACTTTATGAAATTGGCTATGGAGCGGATTGACAACAATATGTGCAAACTCTCGATCCCAATATTCAAAGGAAAAGTCATTCCAACAAGTATATCCAATATAATTAACACTTTTATACACAAGAATTTGATTATGGTTGAATTTATTAACATAAAATTCAGAATTTAACTCATGTAATAAATAAGCAACATAACACACTAACAAACTATACATAGATTCATTCAATTCAAAGTACCTTGAAGTAACCATTGAAGAATTATGTAAATTAATTTGCTTATTAAAACACAATATGTTAGACTCTAAAACACACTTAACAAAATTCCAAACCATTTGTGTTAAAGTATAGGGAAGCTTTTGAAATTGATTAAAAACAGTTTGAAAACTTTGAAACTCAACCGAATTGATAATAACAAAGTTCTTAACATTTTTAAGATCAAAATCAAGTGAAAACTTACCTAACTTACCTTGCTTACCTTGTGGAAAACAAGCTAAGGCAGATTGGACTCCGTCCAATTGATAATGAGTTGTTTGCAACTCCATTAGATGTCTAGGAACTCCATAATCCTGCAAAACAAAAGAACTAGGCAGCAAACAATGTAAATTGTGATCACTAGAATTCATAAGTACAAGATATTGTTGTTTGTCTTTCAATGAACTCTCATTCTCACACTTTCCATTACACTTATTTTGCTCATGGCCTATACTAACTAAATCACTCTTTTGATTTTCTTTTTCAGCTTTTTCTATCTTTTGCTTTTCTAACTCACTCTTTTCTTTCTCTTTTTCATCCCTCAATTTAGCACAAGATTGTGCAATTCTTGCGAGATCTTCAGAAATTTCACAAGGCGTTGAAGCTCAGAGATTAAACTTTTTACCATCCTTCATGAGTGAATAACAATTTTTGAGATCATTTGATATGAATGATCGAGGCTCTATCTCCTGGACCAAACAATCACCACAACTTCGGATCGTTGTTGAACCAAAATCACGAACAAGCAACACAAAACAAACCGGGCGGAAAAGCAATCAAAGGAAAAACGCCAAGAATTGAGTAAATCAAACCCAACGTTTTATTACAAACGAACTCAATTTAACCTATGAAAATTCAATCAGTTAAACAAGTTAATTTGGCCTGCTCTTTAAATAAAGAACAATGGTGAAGTCACCTAAAGGTCACGCTAAAGGCAAAGCTTCTACAATGGACAATTAAATAATTTTCCAAGGCTTGGACAACACAAAGTGTTAATCACAATTTTTAGCAAGCTAAAAATCTCGAAATTCTCATTCATCCACTTCTTTTAAAAACGTTACAAGGCAGCTCTCTATTTATAGAGATGAGTTCGGCTCTTGCTTGAAGAATAAGGAAAGAAAACCCTAACTTAATCCTATTACAACTTAGTTTCCAAGTTGGAAAAGGAAACCAATAACAAACTACTTTCCTAAACGAATAACAATAACTACTTAACGTAAATAAGCCCATTAATTAACATCCAATGGACTTAATTTATTTAAAGCAAAATAAATCCTAAATAACTTAAAAGTGGCGTGATCCATATCAAGCCCAAGCACGCCATCTTGGTCTTCAATATAGTCCATGGATTCGCGACGGTAATCTGCCAGAATCACGTCACTCATCTTGGTAAGCATTTTTGACAATGCTAACGTCCGAATCTCGATAAATGTAAAACATAAAAGTTGTAGCCCTATCGCTTATCGTTCCAGGGCTTCTTAAATCATGTAATTCGGAGTTATACCGAGTGATATACGTCCAGAATACCAAAACGTGGCAGAATCTTTCAGGATGAATAATTGACTTTAACACCTTAAATGTCGTGAAGCAACAAACCTCCATGGAACCTTTAGGAACTGTGATTTCGAATTTATTCCAGGCCTCCAACTATATGATTCATCACAAATTAATGGAATGAATTTCATGAACCACTTGCTTATTGACCACCCAAATAATAGGCTTTCTAGGTTCGTATCATACTCCCTTTCTTGGAGAAGATTCGACCTCGAATCTTGAACGATTGTTGTGACACCAAGTAAATCA
Source organism: Ophiorrhiza pumila (assembly GCA_016586305.1). Classification (NCBI taxonomy): domain Eukaryota; kingdom Viridiplantae; phylum Streptophyta; class Magnoliopsida; order Gentianales; family Rubiaceae; genus Ophiorrhiza; species Ophiorrhiza pumila. The sequence goes on from BLIW01000010.1 coordinate 19,586,738, forward strand.
TAACCTACATGATCTGTTAGACAACAAGAAGAACCAAATACAACAATATCTCCAACGGGTTTTGATATCTCTTCTTTGCCTTTTTCATCAAGATTCACTTCTAGGCTTTTTCCACTTACAACAACAACCTCACTTTTTATATGTTCATCATTGGGTATTATATTCTCACACATATTTACAATATTCAATACATCAAAAGAAAACAAATATGTTTGAGAAGTTTCTTCAATTGGAAGAATTGGAATTATCACATCTTCTGGAATTGGATCCGCCATGACATTATCAATTTGAACCATATCAACCTCCAAAGGTGCTATATCTCCAAGACAATTTAAAGGAAAAGATGAATTCTTTACCTCATCACACACATTCTCCATGTTTAATGGTTGAAGATCCACTAGAAGTTCATCCTTCGGCTCATCATACCAATGAGGGCATTGGATTGCACTATGCCCAACTCCTAAACACCTCAAGCATTTAACAACACGAACTTTGGGAGTAGGTAAAGAAGTTGGTTTTACCAATGTGCTTTCCTCAATGGCTTTTTTCTGCTGTTCTTCAATTCGAATTTTTTCTTGAAACATCACTATAATCTCCTTTAGATCTTTCGCAATAGATCGAAGTTCCCTTTGATACCTTTTACTTTGAAAAGCCATAATTGATGAATAGAGGTATATGTTTGTTGGAAAAAAATTTGACTAGACTCAAGAATATGATTTAAGAAGACACAAAGAATCAAGAACAATCAAAAGATTGAAACTTGACGACACAAAAAAAAAAATTGCAAAGAAAACTCAAAGAATCTTTGTTTTTTTCACGAATATTTTCTGGGCTGGAATGGACCAAATAAATTTCATCCCTAATAGTATTTAAAACAAGGAACACACTGCAAAAAGCAGAATCAAATTCCGAGTTAAAACGAAAAAGTTATAGTCAATCTGATATTTGCCCGGGACAAAATAAAGACTAAAATAAGACTAATTTTTTTTCGATCTTTGGATGACACTTTTTGAACATAAAAACTTCGTCCCAGTAACTAGAAGAAACAAGGATCACAACGCAAAAAACGGAACTCGATTTCGACTCCAAACGAATAAGATATGAGCAAAACAATATTGCCCTGACCGAAAAAACGAAAATTTACCTACGAGTAAAACCTGAATTTTTGATGAACAACCTTGATCTCTGATACCAATTGATGCGAATGTTGTATGGCCGAGGCTCCAACTCCTGGACCAAATTCGAATCTCCCACACAAGCTATAGGACCGTGTTGCTCTTACCAATTGATATGAATGATCGAGGCTCTATCTCCTGGACCAAACAATCACCACAACTTCGGATCGTTGTTGAACCAAAATCACGAACAAGCAACACAAAACAAACCGGGCGGAAAAGCAATCAAAGGAAAAACGCCAAGAATTGAGTAAATCAAACCCAACGTTTTATTACAAACGAACTCAATTTAACCTATGAAAATTCAATCAGTTAAACAAGTTAATTTGGCCTGCTCTTTAAATAAAGAACAATGGTGAAGTCACCGAAAGGTCACGCTAAAGGCAAAGCTTCTACAATGGACAATTAAATAATTTTCCAAGGCTTGGACAACACAAAGTGTTAATCACAATTTTTAGCAAGCTAAAAATCTCGAAATTCTCATTCATCCACTTCTTTTAAAAACGTTACAAGGCAGCTCTCTATTTATAGAGATGAGTTCGGCTCTTGCTTGAAGAATAAGGAAAGAAAACCCTAACTTAATCCTATTACAACTTAGTTTCCAAGTTGGAAAAGGAAACCAATAACAAACTACTTTCCTAAACGAATAACAATAACTACTTAACGTAAATAAGCCCATTAATTAACATCCAATGGACTTAATTTATTTAAAGCAAAATAAATCCTAAATAACTTAAAAGTGGCGTGATCCATATCAAGCCCAAGCACGCCATCTTGGTCTTCAATATAGTCCATGGATTCGCGACGGTAATCTGCCAGAATCACGTCACTCATCTTGGTAAGCATTTTTGACAATGCTAACGTCCGAATCTCGATAAATGTAAAACATAAAAGTTGTAGCCCTATCGCTTATCGTTCCAGGGCTTCTTAAATCATGTAATTCGGAGTTATACCGAGTGATATACGTCCAGAATACCAAAACGTGGCAGAATCTTTCAGGATGAATAATTGACTTTAACACCTTAAATGTCGTGAAGCAACAAACCTCCATGGAACCTTTAGGAACTGTGATTTCGAATTTATTCCAGGCCTCCAACTATATGATTCATCACAAATTAATGGAATGAATTTCATGAACCACTTGCTTATTGACCACCCAAATAATAGGCTTTCTAGGTTCGTATCATCATTATAAGCACCCTTGCAATCAAGCTGCCACGGTTTTCCCAATAAAATATGGGCTGTTTGCATAGGAAATATATCACATAGTACCTCATCTTTGTACTTTCCAATTGAGAATGCAACCTTGACTTGCATTGACACCCATACTTTATCACAATTATCACTCCATTGCAGCAAGTAAGGATTTGGATGTGGATTGGTTTGCATATTCAACCTTTCTACCATTAGCTCACTTGCAAAGTTAGAGCTTTTCCCGCTATCAATCACTATAGCACACACTTTATCGTGGACATTGCACCTTGTATGAAACTCTTGTGGAGTGGTTGTCGATTCCTTGATTTCATCATGAGGGTATATTATCTTTCGGAGTTTTTCCATCAATTCATCAATCTCCAACTTAAGAGTATTTGTACTTTTTTTCACCATTTTTCCTGCAATATTAGTAAAGAAAAACGCAAGAAAATATATAGATTCCTCACGGGTTCCTCACTATTGGATAGTAGGTACTCTCCACTCTATTTATGTAGTGTTCTCTCTTGTTTATCCTATCTAATACTCTCAATTAATGAATATGTGGGGTTATTAAGATTCACCAAAGTTCAATTACTTTAATAGCAAGATCTCAATCAGCAAGTTCCACACACAAATTTTCACAAATCAAATCAAGAGATGTAACAAGAAATCACGTCAAGAGTGTTTAGAACACGTGAAAGTTATAATTTGATTTACCACTAGAAACTAAGAAATTCAGAAACTAGATTTCAAGACAAAGAGATTGGTTTTTGAATCAACTAATTCCGAGTTGTATTGAAAAAGTTATGGCACTTTTAATCCAAGGTGGTTTTCAAGAAACAGGTTAAGAACAATGTGTTCTTTTCAAAAAATAAATTAAATAATTAAATAACAGAAAATAATAACAATAAATAAAGTCCGACAATTTTTTTGTTTTTTTTTTTTTGATTCGGTCACTCTTTTTTTTTTTTTTTTTTTTTTGACCGTGAGTTTTTTTTTTTTTTTTTAACTTCGGACAAAAAAGGACAAAATTACACTTTTAAGGTTTGAACATAAACCTTGGACCAATCAAAATACTAGGTTCGGACAAGAACCTTAAACACCACAAAAATTAAGGTTTGAAGACAACAACCTAGGATTTAGGTTTAAGAATGTTTTGTCTTCTTGTCTTAATAACCTTAAAAACTTCAAACTTTATTAACTCACCAAGGACAATGAATTCGGATGTGCCACTTTAACAAGAATATCAAGATTCAAGACAAAGATCAAGAATCCAACTCAAGAATTCAATTTTGACCACTTTGAGTTTTCAAGAAAATCAAGAAGTTCAAGAAAGTTATCAAGAACTTATCTTTTTCGAGTGGAGTAAAAGTTTGATCAAAACTCAATATATGGTGGACAAGATAAAGAATCAAACGCAAAAAGAAAATCAAGAAACGGATAAGAATCAAGAAAGTTATGAAAACTTGACCTAGAAACCCTAGTTATGAAACCCTAGTTTGACACACGAAACCCTAACAATGTTATGACGTGAAAACAGCAAAGAAAACTTCAAGAATCCTACACTATGATTATGACAAAAGAGTGCAGAATTTAACACCAAAAGACAGCAAGAAGACGCAACAAGAAACAGCAAGAAACAACACAAAAATCGCAAAAGAAGATAGACTCAATTTAGACGATTTCGGGCAGAATGTATTGACTCAATGTTCATGCGATTTTGGACAGAATTAAGGACTGAATTAAGCACGAATTAAGACAGCAATTAAGACACAAAAAAATGGCAGAAAAGAATGAGCAAAAATTATGGCAGAAACGACGTCAAAAAGAGCAGAATTCAGACGACACAACAATGAACAAATTCGGGCAGATTGTGAATGATTTGTTGCATGCGATTTTGGTGATTTTAATGGGTGAATATGTATCGACTTTGGACAGCAAGAAGAACGTCAAGGACAGCAAGAAAGATGCCAGCAAAACTGCAGAAAATTGACACAAAAAATGGGCAGAATTGACGCAACAAGAACAGAAATTTTGCGGAATAATTGAAAACGGATTAACCTGAATTTTCTTGGGCAACAACTTGTGTGCTCTGATACCAATTGATGCGAATGTTGTATGGCCGAGGCTCCAACTCCTGGACCAAATTCGAATCTCCCACACAAGCTATAGGACCGTGTTGCTCTTACCAAGATAATCCACAACAAGAACACAAAATTGGATGGAACGAAATCAAAGGAAAAACGCTAGGAATTGAGTAAATGATACGAATGGAGTAGGGTGAGAATCCAGGTCCACACGAATTCCACACACTTAGGATCGTTGTGCACCAAAATTCAGAAACCAACACGATCACAAGTAAGATCAAACACGGAAACAACACAAGAAGAAAAGATGGATATCGAATGGAATGTATTTGATTGTAAATCAATCAAACCCAACACATTACCACAAAGTGATTTCAATCTAACCTATGTAAATCAATGGTTAAAAAGATCTCAGTTTGGCTCGCTCTTGAAATCAAGAAACAATACGTTCTCTTTAAGGTCCTAGCTTAAAGAATCCGGTCCTATGAATAATCAATTAACCCTAATTGATTAATCACGTTTTTCACAACTTGTTTAAGGCTGCAAATAATTTAGCAAAGCTAAAAAGTTTCTTCAAAATTCAATCATCCATTAAAAAAAACGTTACAAAGAATGGCCATTAAATAGGACAAGTTTCGGCCATGTTGCTTGGTAAACAAGGAAATAAAACCCTAAAAGTTGTAAAGTACAACTTGACTTCTAAACTAACCAACTAACAAACTAATCCTTTATGGAAAAAGGAAGCTAAAAACGTTTTGCCCTTCTAGAAGACAAGGACAAGCTCCTAAAATTTAGGGAATTACTTTCCTAACAAATTAAAGCCCATTACATGCCATTATCATGCAAGATAACTTGGGCCATGTAATTAATAAAATTAAAAAACGAAAATATACTAATAATAAGCCCAATTAAAATGTTTTGGACTTAATTATTAAAACATTAATTAATTCTAACTACGTAAGAAAAGGCGCGATCCAATTTGGCAAAAGCCCAAGCACGCCATCTTGGTCTTCAATAAATAATGTCCATGGATTAGTGAATCCTAATCCCACTTGGATTGTGAATCCTAGTCTCATTCGGATTTGCCTTTATGGAACTCTTATGGAACTCGGACAAGATGAGGATTGATGAATCCTAATCCTATTAGGATTGAGCTTGGAAATCCTAATCCCATTAGGATTTGTCTTGGAAATCCTATTCCTATTAGGATTTGGCTTGGTAATCCTATTCCCATTAGGATTTGGAGTAGATTGCTTGTACGGATTCCTATCATTCCCTCCCTCCTCGAAAGGATTCGTCCTCGAATCTGGAAATTGAGCTCCTTGCTTACCTTGTGGAAAACAAGCTAAGGCAGATTGGACTCCTTCCAATTGATAATGAGTTGGTTCGAACTCCATTAAGCTTTTAGGAACTCCAAAACTCTGCAAAAAAAACAAAACAACACTAGACAAAGAATTAAGTTGATCACTATTAATGATTAGTACAATGTCCTTGCGATACATTAAGTACAAAGATTGCCTATCAACTAATGCTCTCTTAATCTCATTTGAAGAAGCAAAATAACAAGATTTCTTAACATGCAAAGTACGACCTACACTATTACAAATAGAAGTTGGGCCGAGACTTTCTTGAACATTTGTCAACTCTTGTTTCTTCTTCTCTTTGGCGGATTTCACATCTCTTGTAGCTTGAATGATTTTAGCTTGATCTTCAAACACTTGGGCCGGTGTCAAAGCTCGAAGATTAAACTTTTTCCCATTGTGCACAAAGCTATAGAAATTTTTCTTGGCATGATAAAGAACATCACAATCATATTGCCAAGGACGGCCAAGCAAGATATGACTTGCTTCCATTGGAACAACATCACATATAACTTCATCAACATATTTCCCAATGGTTAAAGTGAACTTTACTTGTTTTGTGACCCTAGCATCCATTGAATTATTCAACCATTGTAGTCGGTAGGGTTTAGGATGTTTCGTGCAATTCAAGTTCAACTTATTTACAAACAAAGTGCTCGCCACATTTGTGCAACTTCCACTATCAATTATCACACTACAAATTCTGTCTTGCACTAAGCAACGTGTGTGAAATATGTTTTCTCGTTGCATCAAATCATCATTATCAACTAAAGGTTGGACATTTAGAACACGGCGAGAGACTAAAGAAAATTTACCGTCACCATACGGTAAATTTTTCCCATTGTCTTCACTTTCTTCACTTGATTCATGTTTCTCTTCAAGAGGTGGCATGTCGGCACAATCATCATCACTTACCACTTCACCACTATCAAGAGTTATCATCACTTTTCGAGTTGGACATTCAGCTTGCATATGACCATAACCTTGACATTTATAACATCGAACATCCCTCAATCTTGGAGTTGAAGAAGTTGACGCCGTTTTAGAAGGTTGGACAGCAACCTTGGGCGTTGTTTTTGAGACACCTTGAGGGGCACTTGACGTTGAACTTTGTGGAAATTGGCGTGGCTTGGATGGCGGATTGAAAGGGGCAAAACTCGGCTTCTTATCTCTTTGCCAAGGTGGAGTTGGTTGTGAAAACTTACCCTTCCCTTTCATGTGCCTTTCTATCTTGATGGCTTTATGGACAAGTTCATCAATATTATCAAAACTTTGTAAATCAACTTGATGAGCCAAATCAGAATGCATACCTCTTAAAAATCTTTCAATTGTAGAGTCGGGATCTTCTTGAACATTAGTCTTGATCATCAAAGCTTCCATCTCATGATAATACTCCTCAACCGATTTGTTACCTTGTACAAGTGTATGTAACTGTCTATTCAATTCACGGTTGTAGTATGAAGGGACATATTTCTTCCTCATGAGTGTTTTCATGCGACTCCATGTCTTGATTGGACTTTCACCATCTTCACGTCTAGATTGAGACAACTTATCCCACCACAAACTTGCATGATCCTTTAAGTGCATAAAGGCAAGTCGAAATTTTTCCTTTTCGGGATAGTCATGGCCTTCAAAGAAGTGCTCAAGCTCACGAACCCAATCAAAATAAGCTTCCGGATCTGTCTTACCATGAAAAGTGGGAATTGTTAACTTAAGTGAAGCAATTGAGACTTTAGACTTGTTACCCTTAGAAGATGATTCGGACAACTCTTCCTCCTCCTCTTCATTAGATTCACTTTCGGACTCAAAAGCAGCATTATATTTAAACTTCTTGGATGAAGATTTCTTTGATGGCTTAGAAGTTGATGACTCCAAGAAATCAAGGCGGAGGTTGATCTTTTGTAGTATCTGTGCAAGAGAATCATTAGCAAACTTTTGCTCAGCTTCGGTTTGAGGTTTAGAACCTCTTGGTGTATTAGTTTCGTCCTCCATTATCCTGCAAGGTTAGTAAGAAACAAAAGAAAACAACAATTGAATTCCTCTCGGGTTCTCACTATGTGGATAGTAGGAGCTCTCCTCTCTTTGATATATGTTTCTCTCGTGTATACCCTAGTCTAATACTCTCAAACTATAGAGAACTTACTGTTGCAATGACTTTAAGAGATTGTCTCAACCGAGATTTTCAACAACAAGATTCACACAAGTCAAATCAAAGAAGTTCAAATAATTCACGTCACAAGAGTATTTCAGAGCACGTGTGGGTATAATTTGATTGATTCAGAAACTATGATATTTAGAAAGAGGAATCAAAGACGAGAACAACACAATTTGAATCACCAAAATCCGAGTTGTATAGCAAAAGTTATGGCACTTTTAATCCAAGGTGGTTTCAAATCAAAACTCAAGAACAAAGTGTTCTTTTTAATTTACGAAAATTAAAAAAAAAAAAAAATACTAAAAATTAAATAACAGAAATATTAAAAGTCCGAGATTATTTTCTGTTATTGGGCCTTTTTTTTTTTTTTTTTTTTTTTAATATCACGGCCTTTTTTTTTTTTTTTTTTTTGATTTGGGCCTTTTTTTTTTTAAATTACGGCCTCTTTTTTTTTTTTTATTCGGACAACAAAAAGGACAAAACAAACTTTTAAGGTTTTGGACAAAAACCTTGTACAAACAATGACCTAGGTTCGGACAAGAACCTTAAACAACTTAGGTCAAACAAAATCTTTAAGGTTTTAAGACAAGAACCTAGTACAAGTACTTAGGTTTAAGGATGTGGCCTTGTCTTATGTGGTTCAACCTTAATTTCTCCAAACTTTAATAACTCACCAAGGACAAAGAATTTGAAAGTGCCACTTTAACAAAATTTTCAAGATTTAACTCAAGGATTTCAAATATGGTTCAAGATTCAAAATTTGACAACTTTCAAAAATCAAGAACTTCAAGAAGTTCAAGAAAGTGGTCAAGAACCAATCTTTTTCACTTGTTCAAAAAGTTTGATCAAAAGTTATTATGACAAGAGTAGATTGATGGAACTAACACAAAAAGAATTTCAAGAATTGAGCAAGAACTCACAAAGTTATGATAATTTGAAACTAGGGTTTTTAAGAAACCCTAATCTTGACACCTAGGGTTTGGACGTGAAATCAACAAATAAAACACAAAGAATCCAACACTATGAATGCAAGAAAATAGTGCAGAATATTGAGACAAAGATGGCAGCAAGGATCGAACAAGAAACACAAGAAGAACAACACAAAAACGCAAGAAAATCAAGTAACAAGATCAACTCGATTTGGGCAGATTTTAAGCACCAAGTTGCATGCGATTTTTGGACAGAATATTAATGAATTTAAGACTCAATTAATATATATACTTACTGCAGAATTTAAACTTTAAAAACAGCAGCAATTCGAAGCAAGAACAGTAGCAAAAAGATGTCAAAAATCGTAAACAACAAGAAGGCAATTTTCGGGCAGATTTGATCAACTTTGGCTTATGCGATTTTGATGAATTTAAAGACACTAACTATGACGACTTTGGACAGCAAGAAACACGTGAAAACAGCAACTAAAAGACTCCAAAAACTGCAGAAAAAATTGACGCACAAAGGACAGCAAGAACGACTCAAAAAGTAGAGCAAAATCCGAGAAGGAAAAACAAAGCGCAAACCTGAATTTTGTGATGAACAACCTAGAAGCTTTGATACCAATTGATACGAATGGAGTAGGGTGAGAATCCAGCTCCACACGAATTCCACACACTTAGGATCGTTGTGCACCAAAATTCAGAAACCAACACGATCACAAGTAAGATCAAACACGGAAACAACACAAGAAGAAAAGATGGATATCGAATGGAATGTATTTGATTGTAAATCAATCAAACCCAACACATTACCACAAAGTGATTTCAATCTAACCTATGTAAATCAATGGTTAAAAAGATCTCAGTTTGGCTCGCTCTTGAAATCAAGAAACAATACGTTCTCTTTAAGGTCCTAGCTTAAAGAATCCGGTCCTATGAATAATCAATTAACCCTAATTGATTAATCACGTTTTTCACAACTTGTTTAAGGCTGCAAATAATTTAGCAAAGCTAAAAAGTTTCTTCAAAATTCAATCATCCATTAAAAAAAACGTTACAAAGAATGGCCATTAAATAGGACAAGTTTCGGCCATGTTGCTTGGTAAACAAGGAAATAAAACCCTAAAAGTTGTAAAGTACAACTTGACTTCTAAACTAACCAACTAACAAACTAATCCTTTATGGAAAAAGGAAGCTAAAAACGTTTTGCCCTTCTAGAAGACAAGGACAAGCTCCTAAAATTTAGGGAATTACTTTCCTAACAAATTAAAGCCCATTACATGCCATTATCATGCAAGATAACTTGGGCCATGTAATTAATAAAATTAAAAAAACGAAAATATACTAATAATAAGCCCAATTAAAATGTTTTGGACTTAATTATTAAAACATTAATTAATTCTAACTACGTAAGAAAAGGCGCGATCCAATTTGGCAAAAGCCCAAGCACGCCATCTTGGTCTTCAATAAATAATGTCCATGGATTAGTGAATCCTAATCCCACTTGGATTGTGAATCCTAGTCTCATTCGGATTTGCCTTTATGGAACTCTTATGGAACTCGGACAAGATGAGGATTGATGAATCCTAATCCTATTAGGATTGAGCTTGGAAATCCTAATCCCATTAGGATTTGTCTTGGAAATCCTATTCCTATTAGGATTTGGCTTGGTAATCCTATTCCCATTAGGATTTGGAGTAGATTGCTTGTACGGATAGGAAGATTGCTTGTACGGATTCCTATCAGTAAATCAAAACTTCACGTTTTATTACTAATGAACTTAATTTAACCTATGAAAATTCAATCAGTTAAACAAGTTAATTAGGCCTGCTCTTTAAATAAAGAACAATTGGTGTAATCTCCTATAGGTCACGCTAAAGGGGATTAACTACAATGAACAGTTAAATAACTCTTCAAGGCTTTGAACAACTCAAGGAGTTAATTCACGAATTTTAGCAAAGCTAAAAACTCAATTTTATTCACCAACTTATTGTGTAAAAACGTTACATGCATCTCCTTTTTATAGGGGATGAGTTTCGGCCATGCCAAGAAGGAAAAGGAAATAAACCCTAGTAGTTGCAAAGTACAACTTGACTTCTTAACAAACTAGCTAACTAACTAATCCAAGTTGTAAAAGGATTAGGTTAGACAGTTTTTAATGAAGAAGCAAAACGTGTTTTGGCTTCTTGTTTCCTAAACTAATCAACTTTCCAAATTGGAAAAGGAAACTACAACTAACTACCAAATCCTTGTCCAAAAAGGATTTGCTTTACTTGCCATTATCATGCAAGATAATTGGATCAAGTAATTACTTAGCCCATAATTAAAAACACAAAGACTTAAGCCCATAATTAAATGTTTAATGGACTTAATTATTACAACTAAAAAAATAAACCCAATTGAAACATTAAAAGTGGCGTGAACAATTAATGAAGCCCAATACGCCATTACTTGGTCTTCAATGTAGTCCATGGATTCGCACGACGATAATCTGCCAGAATCACGTCACTCATCTTGGTAGGCACTTTTGACAATGCTAACGTCCGAATCTCGAAAAATGTAAAACATAAACGTTGTAGCCCTATCTCTTATCGTTCCAGGGCTTCTTGAATCACGTAATTTGGAGTTATATCGAAAGCGATATGTCAAGAATACTAAACTGTGGCAGAATCTTTCAGCACATAGAATTTGTCTTTGACACCATGGACATGGACACGGTTCATTTGCATCATTCTCTTGTAACTTCTTCTCCTTTGCTTCACGCATTGCAGCCTTAGCTATTTTAGCTTGATCTTCAAAAACTTCAGTAGGACTTAAGGCTCTCAAATTAAACTTTTTACCTTGGTGCAAAAAATGGTAAAAGTTCTTCTTGGCATGATACACAACATCTCTATCAAACTGCCAAGGTCTTCCAAGCAATATATGACTAGCTTCCATTGGAACAACATCACATGTAACTTTATCAACATAACTACCAATGGTGAATGTAAATTTAACTTGCTTGGTTACTCGAGATTCAGCTGAATTATTTAACCATTGAAGCCTATATGGTTTGGGATGTTTCATGCAAGTCAAATTCAGCTTATTTACAAATAAAGTATTTGCCACATTTGCACAACTACCACTATCAATAATAACAGTGCAAATTTTGTTTTGAACCATGCAACGTGTATGAAATATGTTCTCACGATGGATCAAATCTTCATCAACAAGTGGATGTGCATTAAGTACTCTACGAGAGACTAAACAGTAATCACCAACCTTATAAGAAGAACCATCACACTCTTCACTTTCATCACTTACATATTTCTCCTCTAGTGCAGGCATGTCAGCACATTCATCATCATTATCATCTTCACTTACCACTTCACCATTAGGAAGAAGCATTATTATTTTCCGAGTTGGACAATCTGATTGCATGTGACCGAAACCTTGACACTTATAACAACGAATATCTCTTAATCTTTAACCAGAAGTTGGTGCCGATTTAGGTGTTGGATCAGCAGCTTTGGGAACTGATTTTGAGACATTAGATGGTGCGCTTGATGGTTGATTGGAAGTGAATTGGCACGGCTTTGTGGATGGAGTGAAAGGAGACACATTCAGCTTCTTATCTCTTTGCCATGGTGGTGGCGGTTGTGAAAACTTATTTTTCCCTTTCATATGCCTTTCAATCTTAATAGCCTTATGCACAAGCTCATTAATGTCAACATAACTTTGTAAATCCACATGATATGCTAAATCAGAATGCATACCTCTCAAAAATCGTTCTATAGTGGAATCAGGATCTTCATGCACATTAGCCTTGATCATCAAAGCTTCCATCTCATGGTAATACTCCTCAACCGATTTATTACCTTGCACAAGTGAATGCAATTTTCTGTTCAACTCACGGTTGTAATGAGACGGGACATACTTTTTCCTCATAAGAATCTTCATTTGGCTCCAAGTCTTGATTGGCCTTTCACCATCATGACGTCTAGACCTTATAACCTCATCCCACCATAAACTAGCATAATCCTTAAGGTGCATAAAAGCAAGTCGGTACTTTTCCTTTTCGGGGTAATCATGGCCTTCAAAGAAGTGCTCAAGCTCACGAACCCAATCAAAATAAGCCTCGGGATCTGCTTTACCATGGAAAGTTGGGATAGTTAGTTTAACAGAAGTAATGGAAATCTTAGACTTGTCACCTTTCTTAGAAGAACTTGTATCCTCCACTTCATCCTCCTCATCATGACTAGAGTCATTGTCGGATTCAAACTCACCACTTTGACAAAAGATTCAAGAAATGTCACAAAGAACAAGAATATGTATCAAGAATCAAATTTTAGCACTCTTGGATTTTTCAAGAAAATCAAGAAGTTCAAGAAAGTGTTCAAGAACTTGTCTTTTTCGGATGTGGTAAAAGTTTGATCAAAATGCAAGATATGGTAGACAATATGAAGAAACTAACACAAAAGAAAGAATGCAATTCGGATAAGAAACAAGGAAGTTATGATAAGATGACCTATAAAATCGAAACTAGGGTTTTGAAGAAACCCTAATTTGACACCTAGGGTTTGGACGTGATTATAGCAATAAAATCAATGGAATCCAACACTATGAAGACAAGCAAAATAGTGCAGAATATACACACGAAAATCAGCAACAAAAACGCAAAGAACAAGACAACAAAGACGCGAAAACACAAGACAAGAGAAAGATGATTTCCGGGCAGATTTTTTCAAGATATGAGCATGCGATTTTGACGAAATTTAAAGGCTAGATAATGACGACCTAGGACAGCAATAAAAACACGAAAACAGCAGCAAAACAATGCAAAAGAAACTGCAGAAATTGACGCAAGAAAATAGCAAGAAGGACGCCCGAGAAAAGATAAAAACCGAGAGAAGAACAAAAAGATGTAACCTGAATTTTCGATGAACAACAACCTGGTTTGCTTTGATATCAATTTGAAACGGATGGCCTTGGATGGAGATCCTCAACAACCTGGTTTGTTTTGAGGTTGTTTTCTCAACCTTGATTTCAGCCACTTTGAAGTATCAAGAAGTCAACAAGAATTCGGAATTTGAAGTTACCACTTTGACAAAAGATTCAAGAAATGTCACAAAGTGATATGAATGATCAAGATGCAGCACCTTGAACCACTCGAAACCACCTCCTTTGGATCGTTGCTTACCAAACTCCACAAACAAGAACAAGAAGAAACAATGGTGTGGAATTGACAAAACAAGAAAATAAAGATATTGACACGAAAAGATTTGATATGAAGCAATCAAACCCCCACGTATGAATCAAAAAGATTCAGCCAACTTATGAAAATTCATAAGCTAAACAAATCAGTTTGGCTTGTTCTTTGAATCAAGAACTTGTAAGTTCACCTAAAGGTCTTAGCTTCTAGGTTCACGGTTCTTATGAAAACTCAACTAAACTTAATTGAATTGATTCACGTTTTTCTTAAAGCTTCTCACGGCTGAAAGACAATTTTTAGCAAGGCTAAATTCAACAAAATTCATCTTATTAAAAAAACGTTTACAATGATGGCCTTATATAGAGGTAAATTTCGGCCATGCCTTGTAAAAACCCTAGCTTAAGTAAATTACAACTTGACTTCTAAGCTAGCTAACTTTCCAAAGTGGAATTGGAAACTAACAACTAACAAACTAAATCCTTTTCCAAAAAGAATTTGTGACTCACGGTTTTGCCAAGTAGCAAAACTCAATTTGACTTCTTTGTTTCCTAAACTTTTACTTGCCATTATCATGCAAGATAATTGGGTCAAGTAACCTTAATTAATTTCGAAATTCCAAGCCCATTATTTAATAAATTAAAACGTCTAATTGGGCTTAAAATAACATAAAATAAAACACTAATAAATTAGGGTTTAATGGCGTGATCCATTTATGAAACCCAAACACGCCTTAATTGGACTTCATTGTGATTGATCCATCTCTTCATGGATTGTGAGAGAAGATATATTCCATAAAGCTCCATTGGTGGAAGATGCTTGGACCGGATCATAATGCTCTTAAAAGATGTCCAATTCTTCATAATGAGTTATCAATAATGCTTGCAACGCCTCCTTCATCTTCTTGCTCCTTGATCTTGTCATTGGACCATCAAGGTTTGTCAATGGATGAACACTTGAAGTCGGCTTTGGCATGGACATGGATGGATTGCTATCATTCCCTCCCTCCTCGAAAGGATTCGTCCTCGAATCACCTACATCAAACAAAGATAAGTCAATAACATTAAATGTAGATGAGACATTGCCATAGGCACTAGGAAGCTCTATCTTGTAAGCATTATCTCCAATCCTCTCCAAAACACGAAAAGGACCATCTCCTCGTGGATGAAGCTTAGATTTCCTTTTGTCGGGAAACCTCTCCTTCCTTAAGTGAATCCAAACCCAATCACCAGGTTCAAATATCACTCTTTTCCGACCTTTATTAGCTTGTTTGGCATATTGCTCATTACGCCTTTGAATATTATGCCTTACTTTCTCATGTAACTCCTTGATGGAAATCAACCCTTGTCCATCTTGCCAAAGCCCAATTCACAAGATCCCTTGACCAATCTTGATGGACCAATGACAAGATCAAGGAGTAAGAAGATGAAGGAAGCTTTGCACAATTTATTGTCAACTCATTGTGAAGCTTTGGAGGCCGAACCATCTCAAGGAGAAGTCTTGTGGAATGTTTCTTCATTAACAATTCATGATCCACCTTGAAGAAGCTTACACAAGTCCGAAATCATGAAGTCCATGAAAGGCGTGCTTTTGGGCTTACAAGAGAATCACGCCATTTTTAGTATTAATTAGTAATTTATTTTATGTTATTTTCAGCCCATAAATGACGTTAATTATTATGTTCTTGGGCTTGGAAATTTCGTTTATAATAAATACTACTTGGCCCAATTATCTTGCATGATAAAGGCAAGTAATAGTTTAGGAAACAAAGGAAGTCAAATTGAATTTGGCCACCTTTAGGCAAATCCTTTTTGGGGAAGGATTTGGGTAGTTAGTTATTAGTTTCCAATTCTAATTTGGAAGTTTCTTAATTATGATTGGGTAGTTTAGAAGTCAAGTTGTACTTTACAACTTTTAGGGTTTTATTTCCTTGTTTACCAAGCAACATGGCCGAAACTTGTCCTATTTAATGGCCATTCTTTGTAACGTTTTTTGATGGATGATTGAATTTTGAAGAAACCTTTTAGCTTTGCTAAATTATTTGCAGCCTTAAACAAGTTGTGAAAAACGTGATTAATCAATTAGGGTTAGTTGATTATTCATAGGACCGGATTCTTTAAGCTAGGACCTTAAAGAGAACGTATTGTTTCTTGATTTCAAGAGCGAGCCAAACTGAGATCTTTTTAACCATTGATTTACATAGGTTAGATTGAAATCACTTTGTGGTAATGTGTTGGGTTTGATTGATTTACAATCAAATACATTCCATTCGATATCCATCTTTTCTTCTTGTGTTGTTTCCGTGTTTGATCTTACTTGTGATCGTGTTGGTTTCTGAATTTTGGTGCACAACGATCCTAAGTGTGTGGAATTCGTGTGGAGCTGGATTCTCACCCTACTCCATTCGTATCAATTGGTATCAAAGCTTCTAGGTTGTTCATCACAAAATTCAGGTTTGCGCTTTGTTTTTCCTTCTCGGATTTTGCTCTACTTTTTGAGTCGTTCTTGCTGTCCTTTGTGCGTCAATTTTTTCTGCAGTTTTTGGAGTCTTTTAGTTGCTGTTTTCACGTGTTTCTTGCTGTCCAAAGTCGTCATAGTTAGTGTCTTTAAATTCATCAAAATCGCATAAGCCAAAGTTGATCAAATCTGCCCGAAAATTGCCTTCTTGTTGTTTACGATTTTTGACATCTTTTTGCTACTGTTCTTGCTTCGAATTGCTGCTGTTTTTAAAGTTTAAATTCTGCAGTAAGTATATATATTAATTGAGTCTTAAATTCATTAATATTCTGTCCAAAAATCGCATGCAACTTGGTGCTTAAAATCTGCCCAAATCGAGTTGATCTTGTTACTTGATTTTCTTGCGTTTTTGTGTTGTTCTTCTTGTGTTTCTTGTTCGATCCTTGCTGCCATCTTTGTCTCAATATTCTGCACTATTTTCTTGCATTCATAGTGTTGGATTCTTTGTGTTTTATTTGTTGATTTCACGTCCAAACCCTAGGTGTCAAGATTAGGGTTTCTTAAAAACCCTAGTTTCAAATTATCATAACTTTGTGAGTTCTTGCTCAATTCTTGAAATTCTTTTTGTGTTAGTTCCATCAATCTACTCTTGTCATAATAACTTTTGATCAAACTTTTTGAACAAGTGAAAAAGATTGGTTCTTGACCACTTTCTTGAACTTCTTGAAGTTCTTGATTTTTGAAAGTTGTCAAATTTTGAATCTTGAACCATATTTGAAATCCTTGAGTTAAATCTTGAAAATTTTGTTAAAGTGGCACTTTCAAATTCTTTGTCCTTGGTGAGTTATTAAAGTTTGGAGAAATTAAGGTTGAACCACATAAGACAAGGCCACATCCTTAAACCTAAGTACTTGTACTAGGTTCTTGTCTTAAAACCTTAAAGATTTTGTTTGACCTAAGTTGTTTAAGGTTCTTGTCCGAACCTAGGTCATTGTTTGTACAAGGTTTTTGTCCAAAACCTTAAAAGTTTGTTTTGTCCTTTTTGTTGTCCGAATAAAAAAAAAAAAAGAGGCCGTAATTTAAAAAAAAAAGCCCAAATAAAAAAATAAAAAAAAAAAGGCCGTGATATTAAAAAAAAAAAAAAAAAAAAAGGCCCAATAACAGAAAATAATCTCGGACTTTTAATATTTCTGTTATTTAATTTTTAGTATTTTTTTTTTTTAATTTTCGTAAATTAAAAAGAACACTTTGTTCTTGAGTTTTGATTTGAAACCACCTTGGATTAAAAGTGCCATAACTTTTGCTATACAACTCGGATTTTGGTGATTCAAATTGTGTTGTTCTCGTCTTTGATTCCTCTTTCTAAATATCATAGTTTCTGAATCAATCAAATTATACCCACACGTGCTCTGAAGTACTCTTGTGACGTGAATTATTTGAACTTCTTTGATTTGACTTGTGTGAATCTTGTTGTTGAAAATCTCGGTTGAGACAATCTCTTAAAGTCATTGCAACAGTAAGTTCTCTATAGTTTGAGAGTATTAGACTAGGGTATACACGAGAGAAACATATATCAAAGAGAGGAGAGCTCCTACTATCCACATAGTGAGAACCCGAGAGGAATTCAATTGTTGTTTTCTTTTGTTTCTTACTAACCTTGCAGGATAATGGAGGACGAAACTAATACACCAAGAGGTTCTAAACCTCAAACCGAAGCTGAGCAAAAGTTTGCTAATGATTCTCTTGCACAGATACTACAAAAGATCAACCTCCGCCTTGATTTCTTGGAGTCATCAACTTCTAAGCCATCAAAGAAATCTTCATCCAAGAAGTTTAAATATAATGCTGCTTTTGAGTCCGAAAGTGAATCTAATGAAGAGGAGGAGGAAGAGTTGTTCGAATCATCTTCTAAGGGTAACAAGTCTAAAGTCTCAATTGCTTCACTTAAGTTAACAATTCCCACTTTTCATGGTAAGACAGATCCGGAAGCTTATTTTGATTGGGTTCGTGAGCTTGAGCACTTCTTTGAAGGCCATGACTATCCCGAAAAGGAAAAATTTCGACTTGCCTTTATGCACTTAAAGGATCATGCAAGTTTGTGGTGGGATAAGTTGTCTCAATCTAGACGTGAAGATGGTGAAAGTCCAATCAAGACATGGAGTCGCATGAAAACACTCATGAGGAAGAAATATGTCCCTTCATACTACAACCGTGAATTGAATAGACAGTTACATACACTTGTACAAGGTAACAAATCGGTTGAGGAGTATTATCATGAGATGGAAGCTTTGATGATCAAGGCTAATCAAGAAGATCCCGACTCTACAATTGAAAGATTTTTAAGAGGTATGCATTCTGATTTGGCTCATCAAGTTGATTTACAAAGTTTTGATAATATTGATGAACTTGTCCATAAAGCCATCAAGATAGAAAAGCACATGAAAGGGAAGGGTAAGTTTTCACAACCAACTCCACCTTGGCAAAGAGATAAGAAGCCGAGTTTTGCCCCTTTCAATCCGCCATCCAAGCCACGCCAATTTCCACAAAGTTCAACGTCAAGTGCCCCTCAAGGTGTCTCAAAAACAACGCCCAAGGTTGCTGTCCAACCTTCTAAAACGGCGTCAACTTCTTCAACTCCAAGATTGAGGGATGTTCGATGTTATAAATGTCAAGGTTATGGTCATATGCAAGCTGAATGTCCAACTCGAAAAGTGATGATAACTCTTGATAGTGGTGAAGTGGTAAGTGATGATGATTGTGCCGACATGCCACCTCTTGAAGAGAAACATGAATCAAGTGAAGAAAGTGAAGACAATGAGCCCTACACGTATGGTGACGGTAAATTTTCTTTAGTCTCTCGCCGTGTTCTAAATGTCCAACCTTTAGTTGATAATGATGATTTGATGCAACGAGAAAACATATTTCACACACGTTGCTT
This sequence comes from Ophiorrhiza pumila, assembly GCA_016586305.1. Taxonomy (NCBI): domain Eukaryota; kingdom Viridiplantae; phylum Streptophyta; class Magnoliopsida; order Gentianales; family Rubiaceae; genus Ophiorrhiza; species Ophiorrhiza pumila. The sequence goes on from BLIW01000010.1 coordinate 19,606,225, forward strand.
AGTGCAAGACAGAATTTGTAGTGTGATAATTGATAGTGGAAGTTGCACAAATGTGGCGAGCACTTTGTTTGTAAATAAGTTGAACTTGAATTGCACGAAACATCCTAAACCCTACCGACTACAATGGTTGAATAATTCAATGGATGCTAGGGTCACAAAACAAGTAAAGTTCACTTTAACCATTGGGAAATATGTTGATGAAGTTATATGTGATGTTGTTCCAATGGAAGCAAGTCATATCTTGCTTGGCCGTCCTTGGCAATATGATTGTGATGTTCTTTATCATGCCAAGAAAAATTTCTATAGCTTTGTGCACAATGGGAAAAAGTTTAATCTTCGAGCTTTGACACCGGCCCAAGTGTTTGAAGATCAAGCTAAAATCATTCAAGCTACAAGAGATGTGAAATCCGCCAAAGAGAAGAAGAAACAAGAGTTGACAAATGTTCAAGAAAGTCTCGGCCCAACTTCTATTTGTAATAGTGTAGGTCGTACTTTGCATGTTAAGAAATCTTGTTATTTTGCTTCTTCAAATGAGATTAAGAGAGCATTAGTTGATAGGCAATCTTTGTACTTAATGTATCGCAAGGACATTGTACTAATCATTAATAGTGATCAACTTAATTCTTTGTCTAGTGTTGTTTTGTTTTTTTTGCAGAGTTTTGGAGTTCCTAAAAGCTTAATGGAGTTCGAACCAACTCATTATCAATTGGAAGGAGTCCAATCTGCCTTAGCTTGTTTTCCACAAGGTAAGCAAGGAGCTCAATTTCCAGATTCGAGGACGAATCCTTTCGAGGAGGGAGGGAATGATAGGAATCCGTACAAGCAATCTTCCTATCCGTACAAGCAATCTACTCCAAATCCTAATGGGAATAGGATTACCAAGCCAAATCCTAATAGGAATAGGATTTCCAAGACAAATCCTAATGGGATTAGGATTTCCAAGCTCAATCCTAATAGGATTAGGATTCATCAATCCTCATCTTGTCCGAGTTCCATAAGAGTTCCATAAAGGCAAATCCGAATGAGACTAGGATTCACAATCCAAGTGGGATTAGGATTCACTAATCCATGGACATTATTTATTGAAGACCAAGATGGCGTGCTTGGGCTTTTGCCAAATTGGATCGCGCCTTTTCTTACGTAGTTAGAATTAATTAATGTTTTAATAATTAAGTCCAAAACATTTTAATTGGGCTTATTATTAGTATATTTTCGTTTTTTAATTTTATTAATTACATGGCCCAAGTTATCTTGCATGATAATGGCATGTAATGGGCTTTAATTTGTTAGGAAAGTAATTCCCTAAATTTTAGGAGCTTGTCCTTGTCTTCTAGAAGGGCAAAACGTTTTTAGCTTCCTTTTTCCATAAAGGATTAGTTTGTTAGTTGGTTAGTTTAGAAGTCAAGTTGTACTTTACAACTTTTAGGGTTTTATTTCCTTGTTTACCAAGCAACATGGCCGAAACTTGTCCTATTTAATGGCCATTCTTTGTAACGTTTTTTTAATGGATGATTGAATTTTGAAGAAACTTTTTAGCTTTGCTAAATTATTTGCAGCCTTAAACAAGTTGTGAAAAACGTGATTAATCAATTAGGGTTAATTGATTATTCATAGGACCGGATTCTTTAAGCTAGGACCTTAAAGAGAACGTATTGTTTCTTGATTTCAAGAGCGAGCCAAACTGAGATCTTTTTAACCATTGATTTACATAGGTTAGATTGAAATCACTTTGTGGTAATGTGTTGGGTTTGATTGATTTACAATCAAATACATTCCATTCGATATCCATCTTTTCTTCTTGTGTTGTTTCCGTGTTTGATCTTACTTGTGATCGTGTTGGTTTCTGAATTTTGGTGCACAACGATCCTAAGTGTGTGGAATTCGTGTGGAGCTGGATTCTCACCCTACTCCATTCGTATCAATTGGTATCAAAGCTTCTAGGTTGTTCATCACAAAATTCAGGTTTGCGCTTTGTTTTTCCTTCTCGGATTTTGCTCTACTTTTTGAGTCGTTCTTGCTGTCCTTTGTGCGTCAATTTTTTCTGCAGTTTTTGGAGTCTTTTAGTTGCTGTTTTCACGTGTTTCTTGCTGTCCAAAGTCGTCATAGTTAGTGTCTTTAAATTCATCAAAATCGCATAAGCCAAAGTTGATCAAATCTGCCCGAAAATTGCCTTCTTGTTGTTTACGATTTTTGACATCTTTTTGCTACTGTTCTTGCTTCGAATTGCTGCTGTTTTTAAAGTTTAAATTCTGCAGTAAGTATATATATTAATTGAGTCTTAAATTCATTAATATTCTGTCCAAAAATCGCATGCAACTTGGTGCTTAAAATCTGCCCAAATCGAGTTGATCTTGTTACTTGATTTTCTTGCGTTTTTGTGTTGTTCTTCTTGTGTTTCTTGTTCGATCCTTGCTGCCATCTTTGTCTCAATATTCTGCACTATTTTCTTGCATTCATAGTGTTGGATTCTTTGTGTTTTATTTGTTGATTTCACGTCCAAACCCTAGGTGTCAAGATTAGGGTTTCTTAAAAACCCTAGTTTCAAATTATCATAACTTTGTGAGTTCTTGCTCAATTCTTGAAATTCTTTTTGTGTTAGTTCCATCAATCTACTCTTGTCATAATAACTTTTGATCAAACTTTTTGAACAAGTGAAAAAGATTGGTTCTTGACCACTTTCTTGAACTTCTTGAAGTTCTTGATTTTTGAAAGTTGTCAAATTTTGAATCTTGAACCATATTTGAAATCCTTGAGTTAAATCTTGAAAATTTTGTTAAAGTGGCACTTTCAAATTCTTTGTCCTTGGTGAGTTATTAAAGTTTGGAGAAATTAAGGTTGAACCACATAAGACAAGGCCACATCCTTAAACCTAAGTACTTGTACTAGGTTCTTGTCTTAAAACCTTAAAGATTTTGTTTGACCTAAGTTGTTTAAGGTTCTTGTCCGAACCTAGGTCATTGTTTGTACAAGGTTTTTGTCCAAAACCTTAAAAGTTTGTTTTGTCCTTTTTGTTGTCCGAATAAAAAAAAAAAAGAGGCCGTAATTTAAAAAAAAAAAAAGGCCCAAATCAAAAAAAAAAAAAAAAAAAGGCCGTGATATTAAAAAAAAAAAAAAAAAAGGCCCAATAACAGAAAATAATCTCGGACTTTTAATATTTCTGTTATTTAATTTTTAGTATTTTTTTTTTTTTAATTTTCGTAAATTAAAAAGAACACTTTGTTCTTGAGTTTTGATTTGAAACCACCTTGGATTAAAAGTGCCATAACTTTTGCTATACAACTCGGATTTTGGTGATTCAAATTGTGTTGTTCTCGTCTTTGATTCCTCTTTCTAAATATCATAGTTTCTGAATCAATCAAATTATACCCACACGTGCTCTGAAATACTCTTGTGACGTGAATTATTTGAACTTCTTTGATTTGACTTGTGTGAATCTTGTTGTTGAAAATCTCGGTTGAGACAATCTCTTAAAGTTAATGAATTTAAGACTCAATTAATATATATATTTACTGCAGAATTTAAACTTTAAAAACAGCAGCAATTCGAAGCAAGAACAGTAGCAAAAAGATGTCAAAAATCGTAAACAACAAGAAGGCAATTTTCGGGCAGATTTGATCAACTTTGGCTTATGCGATTTTGATGAATTTAAAGACACTAACTATGACGACTTTGGACAGCAAGAAACACGTGAAAACAGCAACTAAAAGACTCCAAAAACTGCAGAAAAAATTGACGCACAAAGGGCAGCAAGAACGACTCAAAAAGTAGAGCAAAATCTGAGAAGGAAAAACAAAGCGCAAACCTGAATTTTGTGATGAACAACCTAGAAGCTCTGATACCAATTGATACGAATGGAGTAGGGTGAGAATCCAGCTCCACACGAATTCCACACACTTAGGATCGTTGTGCACCAAAATTCAGAAACCAATACGATCACAAGTAAGATCAAACACGGAAACAACACAAGAAGAAAAGATGGATATCGAATGGAATGTATTTGATTGTAAATCAATCAAACCCAACACATTACCACAAAGTGATTTCAATCTAACCTATGTAAATCAATGGTTAAAAAGATCTCAGTTTGGTTCGCTCTTGAAATCAAGAAACAATACGTTCTCTTTAAGGTCCTAGCTTAAAGAATCCGGTCCTATGAATAATCAATTAACCCTAATTGATTAATCACGTTTTTCACAACTTGTTTAAGGCTGCAAATAATTTAGCAAAGCTAAAAAGTTTCTTCAAAATTCAATCATCCATTAAAAAAAACGTTACAAAGAATGGCCATTAAATAGGACAAGTTTCGGCCATGTTGCTTGGTAAACAAGGAAATAAAACCCTAAAAGTTGTAAAGTACAACTTGACTTCTAAACTAACTAACTAACAAACTAATCCTTTATGGAAAAAGGAAGCTAAAAACGTTTTGCCCTTCTAGAAGACAAGGACAAGCTCCTAAAATTTAGGGAATTACTTTCCTAACAAATTAAAGCCCATTACATGCCATTATCATGCAAGATAACTTGGGCCATGTAATTAATAAAATTAAAAAACGAAAATATACTAATAATAAGCCCAATTAAAATGTTTTGGACTTAATTATTAAAACATTAATTAATTCTAACTACGTAAGAAAAGGCGCGATCCAATTTGGCAAAAGCCCAAGCACGCCATCTTGGTCTTCAATAAATAATGTCCATGGATTAGTGAATCCTAATCCCACTTGGATTGTGAATCCTAGTCTCATTCGGATTTGCCTTTATGGAACTCTTATGGAACTCGGACAAGATGAGGATTGATGAATCCTAATCCTATTAGGATTGAGCTTGGAAATCCTAATCCCATTAGGATTTGTCTTGGAAATCCTATTCCTATTAGGATTTGGCTTGGTAATCCTATTCCCATTAGGATTTGGAGTAGATTGCTTGTACGGATAGGAAGATTGCTTGTACGGATTCCTATCATGTTGACTCATGCACCTTTACTTGCTTTGCCTAATTTTCATAACGCTTTTGAAATACACTGTGATGCCTCCGAGATTGGTATTGGAGCTGTTTTGATGCAGGAATCTAAACCCGTGGCATATTTTAGTGAAAAGCTTCATGGGGCAGCTTTGAAGTATGCAACTTATGACAAGGAGTTGTATGCTTTGGTAAGGTCTTTACAAGTTTGGCAACACTACCTATGGCCAAAGGAATTCATCATACATTCTGATCACGAGAGCCTTAAGTACTTGAAGACTCAAGGTAAGTTGAATAAGAGACATGCTAAGTGGTTAGAATTCATTGAAACCTTTCCATATGTTATTAAATACAAATCTGGTAATGAAAATGTGGTAGCCGATGCATTGTCTAGGAAATACACTTTGTTTACCTATATGCATGCTAAACTACTTGGTTTTGAATTGATTAAGGATTTGTATAAGACTGACCATGATTTTCACGCCATCTTTGACCTTTGTGTGCATAAACCGAATGGTGACTTCTATATGTATGATGGTTTCTTGTTTAAAAAGGATAAGTTATGCATTCCCCAATGTTCCATTCGTGAGTTGCTTGTTAAGGAAACCCATGGGGGAGGGTTAATGGGGCACTTTGGTATTGCTAAAACACTTGCTGTTTTGAATGAGCACTTTTATTGGCCTAGCATGATTAAAGATGTTAAAAGTGTTTGTGATAAATGCATTGTGTGTAAACAATCAAAATCTAAAGTCAAGCCTCATGGTTTGTATCAACCTTTGCCTGTTCCTAGTCATCCTTGGATTGATATTTCTATGGATTTTGTACTTGGTTTGCCTAGGTCACGCAATGGTCATGATAGCATATTTGTTGTAGTTGATAGATTTAGCAAAATGTCTCACTTTATTGCTTGCTCTAAATCTAATGATGCTCAACATATTGCTGATTTGTTCTTTAAGGAAGTTGTAAGATTGCATGGTTTGCCTAAGAGTATTGTTAGTGATAGAGATGTTAAGTTTTTGTCACACTTTTGGCGTACTCTATGGAATAAGTTAGGTACTAAGTTATTGTTTTCTACTGTTGCTCATCCACAAACTGATGGACAAACTGAAGTAGTTAATAGAACTTTGTCTACTTTACTTCGTGCTCTCATACAGAAAAACCTTAAGAACTGGGAAAGTTGTTTACCTCACATTGAGTTTGCTTACAATAGAACTGTTCATAGTGCTACTAATCTTTCACCTTTTGAGATTGTTTACGGTTTTAATCCTATAACTCCATTGGATATTTTGCCTCTTCCTATTAATGAGTTTGTTAATGCTGAAGGAAAGAGTAAAGCTGATTTTGTTAGGGAGTTACATGAAAGGGTTCGAACTACCATTCAAAGGAGGAATGAGCAATATGCTAAGCAAGCCAATAAGGGTAGGCGTCAAGTGATTTTCGAACCTGGAGATTGGGTTTGGATTCACTTACGGAAGGAGAGGTTTCCTGACAAGAGGAAATCTAAACTTCATCCACGAGGAGATGGTCCTTTTCGTGTCATGGAAAGGATAGGCGACAATGCTTACAAGATTGAACTTCCAAGTGAGTATGGCAATGTTTCATCTACTTTCAATGTTACTGACTTATCTTTGTTTGATGTAGGTGATTCGAGGACGAATCCTTTCGAGGAGGGAGGGAATGATGGAAATCAACCCTTGTCCATCTTGCCAAAGCCCAATTCACAAGATCCCTTGACCAATCTTGATGGACCAATGACAAGATCAAGGAGTAAGAAGATGAAGGAAGCTTTGCACAATTTATTGTCAACTCATTGTGAAGCTTTGGAGGCCGAACCATCTCAAGGAGAAGTCTTGTGGAATGTTTCTTCATTAACAATTCATGATCCACCTTGAAGAAGCTTACACAAGTCCGAAATCATGAAGTCCATGAAAGGCGTGCTTTTGGGCTTACAAGAGAATCACGCCATTTTTAGTATTAATTAGTAATTTATTTTATGTTATTTTCAGCCCATAAATGACGTTAATTATTATGTTCTTGGGCTTGGAAATTTCGTTTATAATAAATACTACTTGGCCCAATTATCTTGCATGATAAAGGCAAGTAATAGTTTAGGAAACAAAGGAAGTCAAATTGAATTTGGCCACCTTTAGGCAAATCCTTTTTGGGGAAGGATTTGGGTAGTTAGTTATTAGTTTCCAATTCTAATTTGGAAGTTTCTTAATTATGATTGGGTAGTTTAGAAGTCAAGTTGTACTTTACAACTTTTAGGGTTTTATTTCCTTGTTTACCAAGCAACATGGCCGAAACTTGTCCTATTTAATGGCCATTCTTTGTAACGTTTTTTGATGGATGATTGAATTTTGAAGAAACCTTTTAGCTTTGCTAAATTATTTGCAGCCTTAAACAAGTTGTGAAAAACGTGATTAATCAATTAGGGTTAGTTGATTATTCATAGGACCGGATTCTTTAAGCTAGGACCTTAAAGAGAACGTATTGTTTCTTGATTTCAAGAGCGAGCCAAACTGAGATCTTTTTAACCATTGATTTACATAGGTTAGATTGAAATCACTTTGTGGTAATGTGTTGGGTTTGATTGATTTACAATCAAATACATTCCATTCGATATCCATCTTTTCTTCTTGTGTTGTTTCCGTGTTTGATCTTACTTGTGATCGTGTTGGTTTCTGAATTTTGGTGCACAACGATCCTAAGTGTGTGGAATTCGTGTGGAGCTGGATTCTCACCCTACTCCATTCGTATCACTCCTTAATAAAATCTGCTTTCTTTTGACCTTCAACATTAACAAACTCATTAATAGGCAAAGGCAAAATATCAAGAGGAGTTAAAGGATTGAATCCATATACTATTTCAAAAGGCGAACAGTTAGTGGAACTATGAACAGTTCTATTATAAGCAAATTCAATATGCGGCAAACAACCTTCCCAATTCTTTAAGTTTTTCTGAATAATAGCACGAAGTAAAGTAGAAAAAGTACGATTTACTACCTCAGTTTGCCCATCAGTTTGGGGATGTGCAACAGTAGAAAATAATAACTTAGTGCCTAACTTATTCCAAAGAGTTCTCCAAAAGTGAGATAAAAACTTGACATCTCTATCACTAACAATACTCTTAGGAATTCCATGCAACCTTACAACTTCCTTAAAGAACAAATCAGCAACCTTTGTAGCATCATTAGACTTAGAACATGCAATGAAATGTGCCATCTTACTAAATCTATCAACTACCACAAAAATGCTATCATTACCAGTGCGTGATCTAGGCAATCCAAGTACAAAATCCATAGATATATCAACCCAAGGATGACTAGGAACAGGCAAAGGTGTATACAATCCATGATGCATAATTTTCGACTTTGCTTGTTTACATACAATGCATCTTTCACAAACACTTTTAACATTTTTAATCATGTTAGGCCAGAAAAAGTGTTCATTCAAAACAGCAAGAGTCTTGGCAATACCAAAATGCCCCATTAACCCTCCCCCATGGGTTTCCTTAACAAGTAATTCACGAATGGAACATGAGGGTATGCACAATTTATCCTTTTTAAACAAGAATCCATCATACATATAAAATTCTCCATTCGGCTTTACAACACAAGAATCAATTACATTTTTGAAATCAACATCATCTTTGTATAAATCCTTGATCAAATCAAAACCAAGTAACTTAGCATGCATATAGGTGAATAACGAATGTCTCCTAGATAATGCATCAGCTACAACATTTTCATTACCAGATTTATACTTAATCACATAAGAAAAAATTTCAATAAACTCTAACCATTTAGCATGTCTCTTAATCAATTTTCCTTGAGATTTCAGAAATTTAAGACTTTCATGATCAGAATGAATTATAAACTCTTTAGGCCATAGATAATGTTGCCAAACCTGTAATGACCTTACCAACGCATACAACTCCTTGTCATAAGTTGCATACTTCAATTGCGCCCCATTGAGCTTTTCACTAAAATAGGCCACCGGTCTTGATTCCTGCATCAAAACAGCACCAATACTTATCCCGGAGGCATCACAGTGTATCTCAAAAGCTTTACTAAAATTGGGCAAAACAAGTAAAGGCGCATGAGTCAACAAATACTTCAACTTGTTAAAAGCATTTTCATGTTCTTCCTTCCATTCAAAAACAACATTTTTCTTAACAAGTTCATTTAGAGGAGCTGCTATAGTACTAAAATCTTTAATAAACCTCCTATAAAAAGTTGCCAATCCATGAAAGCTTCTAACATCACTAGCACATGTAGGTCGAGACCAACATTGAATTGCTTTAACCTTTGACTCATCAACAGATATACCTTGAGAACTAACGACATAACCTAAAAAGATAATTGATTCCATACAAAAAGAACACTTTTTAAGGTTAGCATATAATTTGTTCTCACGTAAAACAGCAAACACTTGTCTTAAATGATCAACATGCTCATCAAGTGATTTACTATATACAAGGATATCATCAAAATAGACCACAACAAATTTTCCAATGAAGTGACGAAAAACTTGGTTCATTAATCTCATAAAAGTACTGGGTGCATTGGTTAAACCAAAAGGCATGATTAACCATTCATACAAACCAAACTTTGTCTTAAAAGCAGTTTTCCATTCATCACCTTCTTTCATTCGAATTTGATAATAACCAATCTTTAGGTCTATCTTAGAAAATATGCATGAACCATATAACTCATCAAGCATGTCATCTAGTCTAGGAATAGGATGTCTATACTTAATAGTTATTTTATTTATGGCACGACAATCAACGCACATTCTCCATGAATCATCCTTCTTAGGAACTAAAATAACAGGAACAGCACATGGACTATAAGATTCTTGAACCATACCTCGGTCAATAAGTTCGTCCACTTGACGTTGAATTTCCTCAGTCTCTTCAGGGTTTGCTCTATAAGCTGGACGGTTTGGAATTTGAGATTCAGGTATGAAATCTATTTGATGTTCAATACCTCTAATAGGTGGTAAACCCTTTGGTAAATCCTCAGGAAACACATCATCATATTCCTGTAAAAGAGCTGAAACAATACTAGGCAAAGAATCAATGTGAGCACTATCAATGATAAGTACATCCTTGCGAAAAAGTAAATACACTACTTGCCTATCTAATATAGCTCTCTTAACCTCACTCTTAGAAGCATAATTACAAGATTTTGAAACAACTAACTCACGGCTATCACTATCACTATTTCTAGTTACAATGTTTCGCCCTATGCTAGTTACATTGTTCTTCTCTTGTAACTTCTTCTCCTTTGCTTCACGCATTGCACTATAGCCTTAGCTATTTTAGCTTGATCTTCAAAAACTTCAGTAGGACTTAAGGCTCTCAAATTAAACTTTTTACCTTGGTGCGAAAAATGGTAAAAGTTCTTCTTGGCATGATACACAACATCTCTATCAAACTGCCAAGGTCCTCCAAGCAATATATGACTAGCTTCCATTGGAACAACATCACATGTAACTTTATCAACATAACTACCAATGGTGAATGTAAATTTAACTTGCTTGGTTACTCGAGATTCAGCTGAATTATTTAACCATTGAAGCCTATATGGTTTGGGATGTTTCACGCAAGTCAAATTCAGCTTATTTACAAATAAAGTATTTGCCACATTTGCACAACTACCACTATCAATAATAACAGTGCAAATTTTGTTTTGAACCATGCAACGTGTATGAAATATGTTCTCACGATGGATCAAATCTTCATCAACAAGTGGATGTGCATTAAGTACTCTACGAGAGACTAAACAGTAATCACCAACCTTATAAGAAGAACCATCACACTCTTCACTTTCATCACTTACATATTTCTCCTCTAGTGCAGGCATGTCAGCACATTCATCATCATTATCATCTTCACTTACCACTTCACCATTAGGAAGAAGCATTATTATTTTCCGAGTTGGACAATCTGATTGCATGTGACCGAAACCTTGACACTTATAACAACGAATATCTCTTAATCTTTAACCAGAAGTTGGTGCCGATTTAGGTGTTGGATCAGCAGCTTTGGGAACTGATTTTGAGACATTAGATGGTGCGCTTGATGGTTGATTGGAAGTGAATTGGCACGGCTTTGTGGATGGAGTGAAAGGAGACACATTCAGCTTCTTATCTCTTTGCCATGGTGGTGGCGGTTGTGAAAACTTATTTTTCCCTTTCATATGCCTTTCAATCTTAATAGCCTTATGCACAAGCTCATTAATGTCAACATAACTTTGTAAATCCACATGATATGCTAAATCAGAATGCATACCTCTCAAAAATCGTTCTATAGTGGAATCAGGATCTTCATGCACATTAGCCTTGATCATCAAAGCTTCCATCTCATGGTAATACTCCTCAACCGATTTATTACCTTGCACAAGTGAATGCAATTTTCTGTTCAACTCACGGTTGTAATGAGACGGGACATACTTTTTCCTCATAAGAATCTTCATTTGGCTCCAAGTCTTGATTGGCCTTTCACCATCATGACGTCTAGACCTTATAACCTCATCCCACCATATACTAGCATAATCCTTAAGGTGCATAAAAGCAAGTCGGTACTTTTCCTTTTCGGGGTAATCATGGCCTTCAAAGAAGTGCTCAAGCTCACGAACCCAATCAAAATAAGCCTCGGGATCTGCTTTACCATGGAAAGTTGGGATAGTTAGTTTAACAGAAGTAATGGAAATCTTAGACTTGTCACCTTTCTTAGAAGAACTTGTATCCTCCACTTCATCCTCCTCATCATGACTAGAGTCATTGTCGGATTCAAACTCAACTCTTCGGGATTTAGGAACCTTGGGTGGTGGCGAAGACAAACTATCAACTTTGAGTGTGAGTTTTCGGATCATGTCAAAGAGGACATCATTAGTGAACTTTTGGTCCACTACCTTTGGTGATTTAGATTCTTCACCCTCCATTTATACCTGCAAGTTAGTAAAAATACAAGAAATATATAGAAATATACCTCACGGGTTCTCACAATATGGGGTAGTAGGTACTCTCCTCTCTTAAATGAAAGCTTTTCTTGTGTATACCCTGTACTAATACTCTCAAACTATGGAACTTACTGGTTCAATGATTGTAATAACAAGACTCAACCAATTAATTCCACCAACAAATTTTCACAAGTAAAACCAAGGAAGTTTTAACAAATCACGTCAAGAGTATTTAATAATACGTGTGGGTATAACTTGATTTAACTTCAGAAACTAAGGGAAACAGAGAGTAGACTTCAAGACGAAGAAAACGTAATTTGAATCACTTAATTCCAAGTTGTATTGAGAAAGTTATGGCCCTTTTAATCCAAGGTGATTTTCAAGAAACAAACTCAAGAACAATGTGTTCTTCAATTAAAATTAAATAAAATAAATAAATAACAGAAATAAATAATGCAAAGTCCGAATTAATATATTTTTTTGTTCTTTTTCTGTTTTTTTTTTTTTTTTTTTGAGTTGGGCCTTTTTTTTTTTTTTATACGGCCTCTTTTTTTTTTTTTTTTTTTGTTCGGACAACAAAGGACAAAAACAAACTTTTAAGGTTTGGACAAAACCTTGGACAAACAAAAACAATTAAGGTTTGGACAAGAACCTAGTACAAACAAACTTTTAAGGTTTGAAGACAACAACCTAGGATTAGGGTTTAAGGATGTTGTGTCTTTTGTCTTAACCTTAAAAACCTTAAAATTTTCAAACTTTAATATCTCACCAAGAATTATGAATTTGCATGTGCCACTTTCACAAAATATTCAAGATTTATCAAGAAGATCAAGAATATGGCTTAGATTCAAATTTTGACACTTTTGAATTTTCAAGAAAATCAAGAAGTTCAAGAAAGTGTTCAAGAACTTATCTTTTTCAAGTGTGATAAAAGTTTGATCAAAACTCACTATGACAAGAATGAAACAAAGAAACTAACACAAAAGAATGATCAAGAATTGGATAAGAAACAAGAAAGTTATGCAAACTTGACCAAAACTAGGGTTTGTAAGAAACCCTAATTCTTGACTTCAAAAACCCCTAACAAGTTGACGTGTGGACATCCAATGAAAACACAAGAATTCAACACTATGAAGACAAGAAAAAGTGCAGAATTAAGACACCAAGAACTGCAACAAAACGCAACAAGAATTTCAGCAAGAAACAACACAAAATCCGTCAAAACGCAAAAGCAAGATGAAACCGATTTTGGGCAGATTTGAGCAACAATTTTTTATGCGATTTGCTTGACACTTTTAAGACGAAATTAGAGCAGAATTAAGACACAATTAACGGCAGAAAGAAGACACAAAGGACAGCAGCAAGGATCGAAAGAAAACAGCAAGACAAAACAACACAAAAATCGCAAAAACGCTAAAGCAAGGTTATACGATTTTGGGCAGATTTTTAGGGCAGATTTGCATGCGATTTTATGGACAGAATTATGACGAATTAAGGACTGAATTAAGACACAATTTACTGCAGAAAAATTGACTCAAGAACAGCAGCAAAAAGGAAGTCTAAAACAGCAACAAAAAAAATCGAGACACAAAGCAACAAGAAAACCGAGAAACAAGAAGACTCAAAAACCGAAATTTAAAACCTGAATTTGGAAGACAACCTTGTGCTCTGATACCAATTGATATGAATGATCAAGATGCAGTACCTTGAACCACTCGAAACCACCTCCTTTGGATCGTTGCTTACCAAACTCCACAAACAAGAACAAGAAGAAACAATGGTGCGGAATTGACAAAACAAGAAAATAAAGATATTGACACAAAAAGATTTGATATGAAGCAATCAAACCCCCACGTATGAATCAAAAAGATTCAGCCAACTTATGAAAATTCATAAGCTAAACAAATCAGTTTGGCTTGTTCTTTGAATCAAGAACTTGTAATTTCACCTAAAGTCTTAGCTTCTAGGTTCACGGTTCTTATGAAAACTCAACTAAACTTAATTGAATTGATTCACGTTTTTCTTAAAGCTTCTCACGGCTGAAAGACAATTTTTAGCAAGGCTAAATTCAACAAAATTCATCTTATTAAAAAAAACGTTTACAATGATGGCCTTATATAGAGGCAAATCTCGGCCATGCCTTGTAAAAACCCTAGCTTAAGTAAATTACAACTTAACTTCTAAGCTAGCTAACTTTCCAAAGTGGAATTGGAAACTAACAACTAACAAACTAAATCCTTTTCCAAAAAGGATTTGTGACTCACGGTTTTGCCAAGTAGCAAAACTCAATTTGACTTCTTTGTTTCCTAAACTTTAATTGCCATTATCATGCAAGATAATTGGGCCAAGTAACGTTAATTAATTTCGAAATTCCAAGCCCATTATTTAATAAATTAAAACGTCTAATTGGGCTTAAAATAACATAAAATAAAACACTAATAAATTAGGGTTTAATGGCGTGATCCATTTATGAAACCCAAACACGCCTTAATTGGACTTCATTGTGATTGATCCATCTCTTCATGGATTGTGAGAGAAGATATATTCTATAAAGCTCCATTGGTGGAAGATGCTTGGACCGGATCATAATGCTCTTCAAAGATGTCCAATTCTTCACAATGAGTTATCAATAATGCTTGCAATGCCTCCTTCATCTTCTTGCTCCTTAATCTTGTCGTTGGACCATCAAGGTTTGTCAATGGATGAACACTTGAAGTCGGCTTTGGCATGTACATGGATGGATTGCTATCACAAGGAACAATAATATGTATCAAGAATCAAATTTTAGCACTCTTGGATTTTTCAAGAAAGTCAAGAAGTTCAAGAAAGTGTTCAAGAACTTGTCTTTTTCGGATGTGGTAAAAGTTTGATGAAAATGCAAGATATGGTAGACAATATGAAGAAACTAACACAAAAGAAAGAATGCAATTCGGATAAGAAACAAGGAAGTTATGATAAGATGACCTAAAAACCGAAACTAGGGTTTTGAAGAAACCCTAATTTGACACCTAGGGTTTGGACGTGATTATAGCAATAAAATCAATGGAATCCAACACTATGAAGACAAGCAAAATAGTGCAGAATATAGACAAAAAAATCAGCAACAAAAACGCAAAGAACAAGACAACAAAGACTCGAAAACACAAGACAAGAGCAAGATGATTTTCGGGTAGATTTTGTCAAGATATGAACATGCGATTTTGACGAAATTTAAAGGCTAGATAATGACGACCTAGGACAGCAATAAAAACACGAAAATAGCAGCAAAACAATGCAAATGAAACTGCAGAAATTGACGCAAGAAAACAGCATGAAAAACGCCCAAGAAAAGATAAAAACCGAGAGAAGAACAAGAAGATGTAACCTGAATTTAGGACGAACAACAACCTGGTTTTTTCTGATACCAATTTGATACGGATGGCCTTAGATGGAGATCCTCAACCACACGAAACCCTCACCTTTGGATCGTTGTTGAACAGCAAGAACTCGAACAAACAAGAAGACAAACAAACAATGCGGAAGACAACAAAGAAACACAAGATATTGAACAGATGTTCTTGATTGAAGTCGTTTCCCTTCTTTTTCATTTAAGTGGTTTTGAATATGCTATTTTAGGATAGAAAGAAAATAGTTGTGCTGAACCTCCTAGGCATGTAGTTTTTACTCTCTAATGTGATGGACTTCAGTGTAGTTGTTATATTTATTATCACGTAGTCAACAATATTTTCTGTTTTATTGTGATCATTGAGATTTTGATATTCCTCTTTCTTTTGTTTATTTCCTATTTACAACAATTCGTTAATTTCAGAACAATCAAACCCAACACGTTATAACAAAATGAATCCAATCCAACCTATGTAAATCAAGAGTTGAAAAGTTTTCAGTTCGACTTGTTCTTTAAATCAAGAACGGGTAAGTTCTTCCTAAGGTCTTAGCTTAGAAATCACGGTTCTTATGAAGTTCAACTGAAATCAATTGAAGATTCACGTTTTTCCTACTGCTTTTCACGGCTGCAAGAGGTTGTTAAGCAATGCTTAATTTATCAAAATTCATCTTATTATTTAATGTGAAAAACTCACCTATAAATAGGCTACAAAAACATGAAACCCTAACTAAATCCTTATTGGAAAGGGATTCTAAAAACACGTTTAAATGGAGGAAAGCAAAACAGTTTTTGCTTCCTTCAATAACTAACTTTCCTAACAAACTCTTAAGAAGAAAAAACCAATTTGACTTTTTAAGTTTCCTAAACTTTTACTTGCCATTATCATGCAAGATAATTGGGCCAATTAATTAACTTAAGCACTTAAATGAAAAACGTCAATTTAAGCCCATAATAAAGTTAAGTGGACTTAATTAAAAACAACATAATAAATCCTAAAATTAAGGAATAGGCATGATCCAAAAGTCAAGCCCAAAACACGCCTCTCTTTGGACTTTATAAATTCGGTCATGCAAGCTTCTTCAAGGTGGAATTTCCTTAAGTACCAATGTAGAACTTTGAGGAACATCTTCATAAATTGTTATTGAAGAAACATGCCAAAGGACTCCATGTTGAGATGGTTCGGCCTCCAAGTGATAAGAATCTCCAAGAACTTCACAATGTGTTGATAACAAGCTTTGCAAGGCTTGTTTCATCTTTTTGCTCCTTAGCCTTGTCATTGGTCCATCAAGATTCTCCAATGGATCTTGTGAAGTTGTATTCAGCAAGATGGACTTGGGTTGATTTCCATCAAAGATGCTTGATCTTTTGCCTCGAGAAGTGGTGTTTTTATTACAGGAGTACGAGGATGTTTTTCCCGAGGAGTTGCCTGCAGGACTTCCACCATTGCGGGGGATAGAGCACCAAATCGACTTCATTCCCGGTGCTTCTATACCAAACCGTCCAGCCTATCGAGCTAATCCGGAGGAGTCCAAGGAGATTCAAGCTCAAGTGGAAGAGTTGCTGCAATAGGGGGCTGTGAGGGAGAGCCTTAGTCCATGCGCAGTGCCGGTTATTTTGGTGCCAAAGAAGGACGCAAGTTGGAGGGTGTATGGACTGCTGAGCAGTCAACAAAATTACGGTAAAGTATCGTCACCCTATTCCTTGACTTGATGATATGTTGGATGAGTTGCATGTGCATGCATATTTTCTAAGGTCGATTTGAAAAGTGGATATTTCCAAATTCGCATGAAAGAGGGAGATGAGTGGAAAACCGCTTTCAAAACAAAATTTGGTTTATATGAGTGGCTTGTCATGCCTTTTGGTTTGACAAATGCGCCTAGTACATTCATGAGATTAATGAACCATGTTTTGAGACCTTTCATAGGAAAGTTTGTCGTTGTTTACTTTGATGATATACTAATTTATAGTAAGTCATTGGATGAATATGTGTTGCATTTAAGGGAGGTTTTTATCGTGTTAAGAGAAAATCAATTGTATGCCAATTTGAAGAAATGCTCTTTTTGTATGGATTCTATTGTTTTTCTTGGTTTTGTTGTGATTGCTAACGGCATTAAGGTAGATGAAGAAAGGTTAAGGCAATCAAGGAGTGGCCTACACCAAAGAATGCCAGTGAGGATCGGAGCTTTCATGGTTTGGCAGGGTTTTATCGAAGGTTTGTTAAAAATTTTAGCACTATTGCGGTACCATTAAATGATCTTGTTAAAAAGCATGCTGTATTTAAATGGGAAAAAGTGTATGAAAAGGCTTTTAACATGTTGAAGGACAAACTCACACAAGCACCTGTTTTAATGTTGCCTGATTTCAATAAAGTTTTTGAAGTTCAATGTGATGCCTCTGGGCTTGGGATTGGAGCTGTTTTGATGCAGGAATCGAAGCCGATAGCGTATTTCAGCGAGAAAATGCATGGGGCTGTCTTAAACTATCCAACGTATGACAAAGAGCTTTATGATCTCGTGAGGGCATTGCAAACTTGGCAACATTATTTGTGGCCAAAGGAGTTCGTTATCCACTCCGATCATGAACCACTCAAGCATTTGAAGTCTCAAGGGAAGCTGCACCGAAGACATGCTAGGTGGATGGAATTCATTGAATCTTTTCCTTAAGTCATCAAGCACAAGAAAGGTAAGGAAAATGTAGTGGCGGATGCTTTGTCAAGAAGGTAAGTGCTTCTTACTTTCTTGCAGTCGAAGTTGTTGGGATTTGATTTACTTAAGGGGTTGTATGCGGGATGACTTAAGGAAATCGATCATGCACAATTTGGTGAGATCTTTGCTGAATGTTCACAAACTGCATGGAATGATTATTATCAGCATGATGGATTTCTTTTCAAGAAAGGAAAATTGTGCGTGCCCAAGAGTTCTTATCGTGAATTGCTTGTTAGGGAGGCACATTGTGGGGGTCTTATGGGGCATTTTGGTATCACGAAGACACTAGACATATTGTTTGAACATTTTTATTGGCCTAAAATGCGAAATGATGTTCAAAATTTTTGTGCAAAATGTGTCTCATGTCGTCAAGCAAAGTCTAAGGTCATGCCTCACGGTTTTTATACCCCATTACCCGTTCCTAGTCATCCATGGGTCGACATATCGATGAATTTTGTGTTAGGGTTGCCTAGGACTCAGTCGGGTCATGATAGCATCTTTGTGGTAGCCGATCGCTTTAGCAAAATGGCGCATTTTATAGCATGCAATAAGACTAATGATGCATCGGATATTGCTGAATTGTTCTTTTGTGAAATAGTTAGATTGCATGCAATTCCAATGACTATAGTTAGTGATCGGGATGTCAAGTTTTTGAGTCATTTTTTGCGCACATTATGGTCTAGGTTAGGCATGAAGTTGTTGTTTTCCACAGCTGCACATCCACAAATGGATGGGCAAACTGAAGTTGTTAATCGAACACTAACAACCTTGCCTCGAGCTTTAATTCAGAAAAATTTGAAAAGTTGGGAAAAATGTTTGCCACATGTAGAATTTGCATATAATAGGGCCATGCATTCCACAACATCTTATTCACCGTTTGAAGTGGTTTATGGGTTTAATCCACTAACGCCTTTAGAAGTATTGCCTATTTCTACTAGTCACATTTTGGATTTAGATGGTAAGTAGAAGGCGGATCACATCAAGGAAATGCATGCCAAGGTTCGAGCAAACATTAAGCGTCGAAATGAACAAGTCGCTAAGAGGACAAATCAGGGGAGAATCAAGGTTTCTTTTGAACCCAAAGATTGGGTGTGGGTTCATATGCGCAAAGCACGATTTCCACATCAACGAAAATCAAAGCTTCAACAAAGGGGAGATGGTCCATTTCAAGTTTTAGCCAAAATTAATGATAATGCATATATTATTGATTTGCCTAGTGAATTTGGTAATGTTTCTAGCACGTTTAATGTTGGTAATCTTTCTTTGTATGACCTAGGTGATTCGAGGACGAATCCTCTTGAGGAAGGGGGGAATGATGAGGAAGCTAACCCGAGAAGCCTTGTGGATGATCCATTGCAAGGAGTTGGAGGACCTTTGACTCGTGCAAGGACTAAGCGAATGAAGACGGCTTTGTATTCATTGAACAAAGACATTTTTGAGCGTGAAGTAGTTCGTGACAAGGATTCTGAGTTCATTTCATGTTTGGGAGTATCACAAATGGAGTACAATGTTGTGTTAGATCATAATGGAGTTTTGAAGGCAAGAGTTGATAGAAAAGATGGACAAGGAGCATGAAAGAGCTCTACGTCACGACGTCCATGGAGTCCACATCGCGACGTGGAGAAACGTAAAAGAGGAGTTGGGGCAAATTGCCAACGTCGCGACATGCGACCAATGACGTCGTGACGTGCACCGACGTCGCGATGTCCAGGCCCTTCCACGTCGCGACGTAACTCTCTGGAAGTTTTCAAGTTGGAAGAAAAATTCACCAAAAAATTTGACATTAAATAAGCGTGATCCCCACGTCGCGACGTGCGATCACCGACATCGCGACGTGCGGGAACGACGGGCTGTTTTGTTTAAATTTGTTAGCCGTTATTTTTCTTAGGGTTTTCCCACTATATAAGGAAACTTTGTGTACGTTTTTGGGCAGACTTTTCAGACTTGGATAATTTGAATTTTGTGAGTTTTATATAAAACTTTCTTTGGTTCTTTGTGAAGAACATCAATTCCATTCCATCAAGTGTTTGATTGTGTGGGATTTTGGATAATGGGGGTTCCAAGAAACAAGTATTTTTGGGGTGTCCGTTGCTTAATTTGATAGGTAAATTTCTCATTCAACCATTGAATTTGGGGCTGCCTCCTTTGTTCTATTGCATTCTAATCATCTAATTGAATTCATTCAATTATTTTCCTCAATTGATCTTGGGTTTACGTTCTTAGAATTCATACGGGTCTAGGTTCGTATCATGTCTTCTACCTTTATTGGCTTGCTTAGCATATTTCTCATTACGCCTTATTATGTTCTCACGAACTTTCTCATGTAACCCCCTAACAAAGTCAGCTTTCTTTTTACCTTTAACATTAACAAACTCATTAATAGGTAAAGGCAAAATATCCAAAGGAGTTAATGGATTGAAACCATATACAATCTCAAAAGGCGAAAAAGTAGTAGAGCTATGCACAGTTCGATTGTAAGCAAACTCAATGTGTGGTAAACACCCTTCCCAGTTCTTTAAATTTTTCTGTATAAGAGCACGCAGTAAGTAGACAAAGTCCTATTAACTACTTCAGTTTGCCCATCAGTTTGTGGGTGTGCAATAGTAGAAAACAGTAATTTAGTACCCAACTTATTCCAAAGAGTACGCCAAAAATGAGATAAAAACTTCACGTCTCTATCACTAACAATACTCTTAGGCATTCCATGCAACCTTACAATTTCTTTAAAGAACAAGTCAGCAATTCGAGTAACATCATTAGACTTAGAACAAGCAATAAAGTGTGCCATCTTACTAAATCTATCAACTACCAAGAAAATACTATCATGACCATTGCGTGATCTAGGCAATCCAAGCACAAAATCCATAGAAATATCAATCCAAGGATGACTAGGAACAGGCAAAGGTTGATATAAACAATGAGGCATTACTTTAGATTTTTATTGTTTACACACAATGCATTTTTCACAAACACTTTTAACATCTTTAATCATGTTAGGCCAATAAAAGTGCTCATTTAAAATAGCAAGTGTTTTAGCAATACTAAAGTGCCCCATTAACCCTCCCCCATGGGTTTTCTTAATAAGTAAATCACGAATGGAACTTTGGGGAATGCACAATTTATCTTTTCGAAACAAGAAACCATCATGCACATAAAATTCACCATTCGACTTCACAACACATGCATTATAGGCGGCGTTAAAATCATGATCATGCTGTACAAGTCTTTAATCAAATCAAAACCAAGTAACTTAGCATGCAAGTAAGTAAACAAAGCATACTTTCTAGACAGTGCATCAGCTACAACATTATCTTTACCAGACTTATACTTAATCACATATAGGAAAGATTCAATGAATTCTAACCATTTAGCATGCCTCTTATTCAACTTACCTTGGGTCTTCAAGAATTTAAGGCTTTCATGATCAGAATGAATTATGAATTCTTTAGGCCATAAGTAATGTTGCCAAACCTGTAATGACCTTACCAAAGCATACAACTCCTTGTCATAAGTTGCATACTTCAAAGCTGCCCCATTGAGCTTTTCACTAAAATAAGCCACGGGTTTAGATTCCTGCATCAAAACAGCACCAATACCAATCCCGGAGGCATCACAGTGTATCTCAAAAGCTTTAGTAAAATTCGGCAAAGCAAGAAGAGGGGTGTGAGTCAACATGTACTTAAGCTTGTTAAAGGCGTTTTCATGCTCTTCTTTCCATTCAAAAACAACATTCTTCTTAAAAAGTTCATTCAAAGATGCAGCTATAGAACTAAAGTCTTTAACAAAACTTCTATAAAAACTTGCCAAACCATGAAAACTCCTAACTTGACTAGCATTAAGAGGTCTCGGCCAATCCATGATTGCCTAGACTTTTGACTCATCAACAGATATACCTTGAGAACTCACAACATAACCCAAAAAGATAATTGATTCAAGACAAAAAGAACACTTTTTAAGGTTAGTGATAGCAATCCATCCACATCCTTGGTGCCAAAACCGAGCTTACATGATCCTTTGAAGAATCTTGATGGACCAATGACAAGAACAAGGAACAAAAGGATGAAAGAAGCTTTGCACACTTTGTTATCATCACACTTTGAAGACTTGGAGGCCGAGACTTGCAATCCATCTCAACATAGAGTTCTTTGGCATGTTTCTTCAATAATCATACATGATGAAGTTTCTAGAAGTTCTACATTGGAGCTTAAGGAAATTCCACCTTGAAGAAATATTCCATGGCTGAGTTGAAGTCCAATGGCAAGGCGTGTACTTGGGCTTTCATGTGGATCACGCCCTTAAGTAATTTTAGGGTTTTTACTTTGTTGTTTATTAATTAAGTCCAAAACACTTAATGTGGGCTTTAATTAATTCATTAATAAGTTTCTTGGCCCAATTATCTTACATGATAATGGCAAGTATAAGTTTAGGAAACAAAGGTAGCAAAAACGTGTTTTGCTTCCTCTTAAAACCGTTTTATCTATTCCTTTTTGGAAAAGGATTAGTTAGTTAGATAGTTAGCTAAGAAGTCAAGTTGTGTTTTGCAACTACTGATAGCAATCCATCTACATCCTTGGTGCCAAAGCCGAGCTTACATGATCCTTTGATGAATCTTGATGGACCAATGACAAGATCAAGGAGCAAAAGGATGAAAGAAGCTTTGCACACTTTGTTGTCATCACACATTGGAGATTTGGAGGCCGAGACTTGCACATCTTCTCAACATGGAGTTCTTTTGCACGTTTCTTACATAACAATTCGAGAAGATGTTCCTCAAAGTTCTACATTGGAGCTTAAGGAAATTCCACCTTGAAGAAGCTTGCAAAGGCCGAGAGTTGAAGTCCAATGAAAGGCGTGTCCTTGGGCTTTCATATGGATCACGCCCTTATTAGTTTTATTTTGTTGATAATTAATTAAGTCCAAAACACTTAATGTGGGCTTTAATTAATTGGTTGTTAATAAGTTGTTTGGCCCAATTATCTTACATGATAAAGGCAAGCAATAGTTTAGGAAACAAGGAAGCAAAAACGTGTTTTGCTTCTTCATTAAAAAAACCGTGTCATCTAATCCTTGTCTAACTTGGATTAGTTTGTTAGTTGTTAGTTTCCTATTCCAATTTGGAAAGTTAGTTAAGTTAGTTAGTTTAGAAATCAAGTTGTATATTGCAACTACTAGGGTTTTAGTAATAGCCGACTTTAATCCTCTATTTAAAGGGATTAATGGCGTTTTTATTCAATAGAGAAGAAGAAGAATTTTCGAGATTTTTAGCTTGCTAAAAATTGTGATTAACACTTTGTGTTGTCTAAATCCTTGGAGAATTATTTAATTGTCCATTGTAGCAAATTACCTTTAGCGTGACCTTTAGGTGATTTCACCATTGTTCTTTATTTAAAGAGCAGGCCTAATTAACTTGTTTAACTAATTGAATTTTCATAGGTTAAATTAAGTTCATTAGTAATAAAACGTGGGGTTTTGATTTACTCAATTCTTGGCGTTTTTCCCTTGAATTTCATCCACCCGATTTCTTGCTTGTTTGTGTTCTTGGTCGTGGATTATCTTGATAGTGCAGCACGGTCCTTAGCTTGTGTGTGGAGATCAAATTTGGTCCAGGAGTTGGAGCCTCGGCCAACCATTCGCATCAATTGGTATCAAAGCACAAGTTGTTGCCCAAAAATTTCAGGTTAATCCGTCTAAATTTCTTCCGCATTGTTGCTGTTTTGTTCGTGTCTTTTCTGCCCGTATCTTGCGTCAATTTTCTGCAATTTTTCGTGCATCTTTCTTGCTGTTATTTGGTGTCATTATTGCTTTCCAAGGTTGTCTCATAATCATCCATTAAAATCGTCAAAATCGCATGAACATTGAATGCACACAATCTGCCTGAATTGAACCTCATCTTGTTTTGCGTCTTTAGCGTTTTTTGTGTGTTGATTCTTGTTGCGTTTCTTGCTGTTTTTCGTGTCAATATTCTGCATTGTCTTGTTCATCATCATAGTGTGGAATTCTTGGAGTTGTCCTTGCTGTTTTTCACGTCAAAGCATTGCTAGGGTTTAGTGTCAAAACTAGGGTTTTCCAAGTTAGGGTTTTCTCGGTCCAATTTTCATAAGTTGCTCAATTCTTATCCGTTTCTTGATCTTCTTTTTGTGTTAGTTTCTTTATCTCATTCTTGATATAGTGTTTTTTTAT
This sequence comes from Ophiorrhiza pumila, assembly GCA_016586305.1. Lineage (NCBI taxonomy): Eukaryota > Viridiplantae > Streptophyta > Magnoliopsida > Gentianales > Rubiaceae > Ophiorrhiza > Ophiorrhiza pumila. Next base: position 19,630,420 of record BLIW01000010.1, read on the forward strand.
CAAACTTTTTCACTATCTCAAAAAGACAAGTTCTTGAACACTTTCTTGAACTTCTTGATTTTCTTGAAAATCCAAAGTTGTCCAAATTTGAATCTTGAGCCATATTCTTGATCCTTGTTGAAAATCTTGAATATTTTGTGAAAGTGGCACATACAAATTCCTTTTCCTTGGTGAGATATTAAAGTTTGATAATTTTAAGGTTGTTAAGGTTAAGACAAGAAGACAAAACATTATAAACCTTAAATCCTAGGTTGTTGTCTTCAAACCTTAAACCTAAGTACTTTGTACTAGGTTCTTGTCTTAAAACCTTAAAGTTTGCATTGTTTAAGGTTCTTGTCCGAACCTAGTAGTTTTTGTTTGTCCAAGGTTTGTGTTCAAAACCTTAAAAGTTTGCTTTTGTCTTGTAGTTGTCCGAACAAAAAAAAAAGACCGTATAAAAAAAACGGTCAATTCAAAAAAAAAAAAAAACAGAAAAAAAAGAAAAGAACAAAAAAAATATATATTTCGGACTTTGCATTATTTATTTTTGTTATTAATTTATTTTATTTAATTTTAGTTGAAGAACACATTGTTCTTGAGTTTGTTACTTGAAAAACCACCTTGGATTAAAAGTGCCATAACTTTCTCAATATAAATCGGAATTAAGTGATTCAAAAGCCGTTCTCTTCATCTTTGAGTCTAGTTTCTGAATTTCTTAGTTTCTGGTGGTAAATCAAATTGTAAAACCTCTTGACGTGATTTTTCTTTGTTGATTCTCTTGATTTTCTTGCGAAAATTTGTGTGTGGAACTTGTTGATTGAGATTTTGCTATTTAAAATAATTGAACTTGGTGAGTCTTAATAGTCCCAACACATTCATTAATTGAGAGTTTTAGCTAGGGTAAACAAGAGAGAACACTACCTAAATAGAGAGGAGAGTACCTACTACCCAATAGTGAGGAACCCGAGAGGTATATATACATATATATTCTTGTGTTTTCTTTACTAACCTTGCAGGTACCATGGAGGAAAGTGATAGAACTCCTAGAGGTTCTAAACCTATAACCGATGCTCAACAAAAGTTTGCTAATGAAGTACTTTTTGATATGCTTCAAAAGATCAACATTCGACTTGACAACATAGAGTCTTCAACTAAAAGCTCCACCTCAAGACATCTTAAGTATGATGATCATGATGAATCCGATGACGATAATGAGGAGGGGGAGGATAATGCGAGCTCTTCTAAAGGTGATAAGTCCAAAGTTTCCATTGAATCTGTTAAACTCACTATCTCTACTTTTCATGGCAAATCAGATCCGAAAGCTTTCTTTGATTGGGTTAGTGAGTTAGAACACTTCTTTGAAGGAAATTCAGTCCCCGAGAAAAGGCAATATCGAATTGCTTTTATGCACCTTAAAGATTATGCTAGTCTTTGATGGGATCAAGTTGTTCAAGCTAGAAGACAAGATGGTGAAAGGCCAGTTAAGACTTGGAATCAAATGAAGGCAATCATGAGGAAAAAGTATGTTCCTTCACATTATAATAGAGAGCTCAACCGAAAGTTACATACCCTTGTGCAAGGTAGCCGAACAGTTGAAGATTATTACCATGAGATGGAGGCATTGATGATAAAAGCCAATATTCAAGAAGACCCCGACACCACCATTGAGAGATTCCTTAGAGGTATGAATTCCGAATTGGCTTATCAAGTTGATCTTCAAAGTTACATTGATATTAATGAACTTGTTCACAAAGCTATCAAAATTGAGAAGCATATGAAGGGTAAAGGGCGAAATTTCCAACAACCATTGCCGCCTTGGAGGAGAGATCAAAAGCCGACTTTCACACCTCCACCAAAGCCGAAAGTTTTCAACCAAAATCAGCCTTCAAACACTTCAAATAATGCTCCCAAAACAGGCCGCCAACTTGCTGAATCTTCAGCCAAAGCAACGCCCAAACCGAATGAGAGATTGAGGGACATTAGATGTTACAAGTGTCAAGGTTATGGCCATTATCAAAGTGACTGCCCAACCAGAAAATTAATGATAATCCGTGATAATGGAGAGGTTGAAAGTGATGAAGAATGTGCCGACATGCCACCACTTGAAGAGAAGTACCAAAGTGATGAAGATAGTGAAGATCTTACTTATGATGTTGGTGAATTCTCTTTGGTTACTCGCCGAGTCTTAAGTGCACAACCACTAGTTGAAGATGATTTGTCTCAAAGGGAGAACATATTTCATGCTAGATGCATGGTTCAAGGTAAGATTTGTAGCTTGATTATTGATAGTGGTAGTTGTACAAATGTGGCAAGCACATTATTTGTTAAGAAGCTTAACTTGACTTGCATGAAACATCCAAATCCATATAAGCTTCAATGGCTTAATAACACTGCCGAGAGTAAGGTGACTAAACAAGTTAAATTTTCTATGACCATTGGAAAGTATGTTGATGATATTGTGTGTGATGTTGTACCAATGGAAGCTAGTCACATATTACTTGGTCGTCCATGGCAATTTGATCGAGATGTTACATATCATGCAAAGAAAAATTGATGAGAATGAGTGTCCATGTCCGTGGTGTTAAAGTCAAATTGTCATCCTGAAGTTTCTGTCAGGTTTTGGTATTCTTGCCATAACTCTTTCGATATAACTCGGAATTACATGATTCAAGAAGCCCTGGAACGATAAGAGATAGAGCTACAACTTTCATGTTTTAAGTTTTCCAAGATTCTGACATTATCACCGTTGAAAATGCCTTCCAAAGTTGATGATGGGATTTTGGCCGAATTTTCATCTCGAATTTCATGGACTACATTGAAGACCAAGATGGCGTGCTTGGGCTTTGTCATTATTGGATCACGCCATTGTTAATCTTTAGGATTTATTTAAGTTGTAATAATAAGTCCATTAACATTAATTAATTGGGCTTTATTTTCGTTAATTAATAAGTCATTACTTGGCCCAATTACCTTGCATGGTAATTAGGAAAGTAATCTCCTACTTTTTAGGAGGATTTAGGAAAGTAAGAGTACAAATCGGTTTTTACTTCTTCATAACCGATTTGCTATGATTAGGAAACTTAAAGTTTGTCTTTTAGTTATTGGTTTCCTTTTCCAATTTGGAAACTAAATTGTAATAGGATTAAGCTTGGGTTTCATGTTTTTGTAGCCTATTTATAGGTGAGTTTTTCACATGAAATAATAAGATGAATTTTGATAAAAATTAAGCATTGCTTAAGCCTTCTTCCAGCCGTGAAAAGTTGAAAGAAAAACGTGAGGATTCAATTGATTTCAATGTGTTTTCATAAGACCCGCGAAGCCTTAGTGAGGAGCTATAGGTTAGCTTACCCGTTCTTGATTTAAAGAACTCGCCAAACTGAAGAGATTTAACTTTTGATTTACATTAGTTAAGTTAATTCTTTTTGTTATAACATTGGGGTGTAGATTGCTTCAATCTTTGTCCTTGCGTTTCATCTTGTTCCTTCCGCTTTGTTTTTGTGTTTCTTGTTCGTGATTGTGTTGAGTTTGGTGTGCAACGATCCAAAGGTTTGTGGAAAAATACGTGAGATCAAGGTCCTTCCTAGGTCAACTCGTATCAATTGGTGTCAGAGCAATCCAGGTTGTTCATCAAATTTCAGGTTTCATCCTTCTTTATTTCGGTTTTTGCGTGTCTCGTTTTCTTGCTGTTTTCTTGCTGTTTTGTGTCGTTCTTTTTGCTGCAGATTTTTCTTCGTTTTTGCTACTGTTTGTGAGTCCTTCTTTCTGTCCTAGGTCGTGATAGGTTCAGTCATTAATTTCGTAAAAATCGCATGCACAATACTTGCTCAAATCTGCCCGAAATTATCTTCATCTTGCTTCTCGGATTTGTGCTGCTTTCTTGTTGAAATTTGTTGCATCTTGCTGCTGTTTTCTTTTCATAAATTCTGCATTGTATTGTTCATCATCATAGTGTGGAATTCTTGAGTCATTATTGCTGTTTTCACGTCCAAACTATTAGGGTTTGTCAAACTAGGGTTTGTGAAATTAGTGTTTCTTGGTAGAAATTTCATAACTTCCTTGTTTCTCATCCGTTTCTTGATCTTTCTTTTGTGTTAGTTTCGTCATTCTAATACCATCAAAGTGTGTTTTGTTCAAACTTTTTCACCATCTCAAAAAGATGAGTTCTTGACCACTTTCTTGAAAATCTTGATTCTCTTGAAAATCCGAAAGTGTCAAAATTTGAATCTAGAGCTTCATTCTTGCTTCTTGTTGCAAATCTTGATTATCTTGTTAAAGAAGCATATTGAAATTCCTTATATTTGGTGTGTTATTTGAAATTCTTATTGGCTGAAAATTTTGAAGAAATTAAGGTTTGAACAACATAAGACAAGACAACAACCTTAAACCTAAGTACTCGTACTAGGTTCTTGTCTTAAAAACCTTAAAGTTTGATTTGTTTAAGGTTGTCCGAATTCAAAAATAAAAAAAAGAGGCCGAATTGAAAAAAAAAGGGCCCAATTCAAAAAAAAAAGAGAGAAAAGAAAGAAAAAGTCGGACAATATTTATATAAAAAAATAAATAAAGACAGCCCAAGAAAAGAACTAAAGTTCTTGTTTGTTCTTTGAAAATCACCAATATTGAAAGTGCCATATCTTGCTCATTTTAGCTCGGAATTGAGTGATTCAAAAACCATTTTTCTTCTTTTTCTGTCTACTTTCTGTTTTTCATAGTATTCTAGAGTTAATCTGTTTATACCCCATACGTGTTCCATAAATTGTTCTAGTGACGTGATTTTCCTTCAAACTTCATTGGCTTTACTTGTGTGAATTGATTTGTTGGATTATTCGGTTGAGACTTGTTATTATAATCAATGAACAGTAAGCTAAATTAGTTTGAGATATTCATTGTTGAGAGATTAGATAGGGTATACACGAGAAAAACCTCTACACTAGAGAGGAGAGCATATACTACCCATGTTGTGAGAACCCGTGAGGTATATTTCTATATATTTCTTGTGTTTTTACTAACTTGCAGGTACAAATGGAGGGTGATGAATCTAAATCACCAAAGGTAGTGGACCAAAAGTTCACTAACGATGTCCTCTTTGACATGATCCGAAAACTCACACTCAAAGTTGATAGTTTGACTTCACCACCACCTAAGGGTCCTAGATCCCGAAGAGTTGAGTTTGAGTTCGACAATGATTCTAGTCATGATGAGGAGGAGGAAGAGGAGGGAACGAGCTCTTCTAAGAAAGGTGACAAGTCTAAGATTTCCATTGCTTCTGTTAAACTAACTATCCCAACTTTTCATGGTAAATCAGATCCCGAGGCTTATTTTGATTGGGTTCGTGAGCTTGAGCACTTCTTTGAAGGCCATGATTACCCCGAAAAGGAAAAGTACCGACTTGCTTTTATGCACCTTAAGGATTATGCTAGTTTATGGTGGGATGAGGTTATAAGGTCTAGACGTCAAGATGGAGAAAGGCCAGTCATGATGCGAATGTTGTATGGCCGAGGCTCCAACTCCTGGACCAAATTCGAATCTCCCACACAAACTATAGGACCGTGTTGCTCTTACCAAGATAATCCACAACAAGAACACAAAATTGGATGGAACGAAATCAAAGGAAAAACGCTAGGAATTGAGTAAATCAAAACTTCACGTTTTATTACTAATGAACTTAATTTAACCTATGAAAATTCAATCAGTTAAACAAGTTAATTAGGCCTGCTCTTTAAATAAAGAACAATTGGTGTAATCTCCTATAGGTCACGCTAAAGGGGATTAACTACAATGAACAGTTAAATAACTCTTCAAGGCTTTGAACAACTCAAGGAGTTAATTCACGAATTTTAGCAAAGCTAAAAACTCAATTTTATTCACCCACTTATTGTGTAAAAACGTTACATGCATCTCCTTTTTATAGGGGATGAGTTTCGGCCATGCCAAGAAGGAAAAGGAAATAAACCCTAGTAGTTGCAAAGTACAACTTGACTTCTTAACAAACTAGCTAACTAACTAATCCAAGTTGTAAAAGGATTAGGTTAGACAGTTTTTAATGAAGAAGCAAAACGTGTTTTGGCTTCTTGTTTCCTAAACTAATCAACTTTCCAAATTGGAAAAGGAAACTACAACTAACTACCAAATCCTTGTCCAAAAAGGATTTGCTTTACTTGCCATTATCATGCAAGATAATTGGATCAAGTAATTACTTAGCCCATAATTAAAAACACAAAGACTTAAGCCCATAAGTAAATGTTTAATGGACTTAATTATTACAACTCAAAAATAAATCCTAAGACTTAACAAATGGAAACAAAACTAAAAAAAACGGAATTCCCGCCAGTCCAGCAAGCAGCGTCATCTTCACGTGCCAATTTCACCATGATGCTCTTCGAATCTGCGAAAGTGTAAAACATAAAAGTTGTAGATCTTTCTCTTATGTTTCTACAGCCTCTTGAATCAGCATAATCGAAGATCATATGAGAGAGATATGTCAATAATACCGAACTGTGGCATAAGTCCTCAACAATGTAATTTCCATGGTGGCAACACCTTAAATGTCGTGAAGCAACAAACCTCCATGGAACATTTAGGAACTGTGATTTCGACTTTATTCCAGGCCTCCAACTATATGATTCATCACAAATTAATGGAATGAATATCACGAACCACTTGCTTATTGACCACCCAAATAATAGGCTTTCTGGGTTCGTATCATACTCCCTTTCTTGGAGAAGATTCGACCTCGAATCTTGAACGATTGTTGTGACACCAAGTAAATCATAACCTACATGATTTGTTAGACAACAAGAAGAACCAAATACAACAGTATCTCCAACGGGATTTGATATCTCTTCTTTGCCTTTTTCATCAAGATTCACTTCTAGGCTTTTTCCACTTACAACAACAACCTCACTTTTTATATGTTCATCATTGGGTATTATATTCTCACACATATTTACAATATTCAATACATCAAAAGAAAACAAATATGTTTGAGAAGTTTCTTCAATTGGAATAATTGGAATTATCACATCTTCTGGAATTGGATCCGCCATGACATTATCAATTTGAACCATATCAACCTCCAAAGGTGCTATATCTCCAAGACAATTTAAAGGAAAAGATGAATTCTTTACCTCATCACACACATTCTCCATGTTTAATGGTTGAAGTTCCACTAGAAGTTCATCCTTCGGCTCATCATACCAATGAGGGCATTGGATTGCACTATGCCCAACTCCTAAACACCTCAAGCATTTAACAACACGAACTTTGGGAGTAGGTAAAGAAGTTGGTTTTACCAATGTGCTTTCCTCAATGGCTTTTTTCTGCTGTTCTTCAATTCGAATTTTTTCTTGAAACATCACCATAATCTCCTCTAAATCTTTCGCAATAGATCGTAGTTCCCTTTGATACCTTTTACTTTGAAAAGCCATAATTGATGAATAGAGGTATATGTTTGTTGGAAAAAAAAATTTGACTAGACTCAAGAATATGATTTAAGAAGACACAAAGAATCAAGAACAATCAAAAGATTGAAACTTGACGACACAAAAAAAAATTGCAAAGAAAACTCAAAGAATCTTTGTTTTTTTTCACGAATATTTTCTGGGCTGGAATGGACCAAATAAATTTCATCCCTAATAGTATTTAAAACCAGGAACACACTGCAAAAAGCAGAATCAAATTCCGAGTTAAAACGAAAAAGTTATAGTCAATCTGATATTTGCCCGGGACAAAATAAAGACTAAAATAAGACTAATTTTTTTTCGATCTTTGGATGACACTTTTTGAACATAAAAACTTCGTCCCAGTAACTAGAAGAAACAAGGATCACAACGCAAAAAACGGAACTCGATTTCGATTCCAAACGAATAAGATATGAGCAAAACAATATTGCCCTGACCGAAAAAACGAAAATTTACCTACGAGTAAAACCTGAATTTTTGATGAACAACCTTGAGCTCTGATACCAATTGATACGAATGTTGTATGACCGAGGCTCCAACTCCTGGACCAAATTCGAATCTCCCACACAAACTATAGGACCGTGTTGCTCTTACCAAGATAATCCACAACAAGAACACAAAATTGGATGGAACAAAATCAAAGGAAAAACGCTAGGAATTGAGTAAATCAAAACTTCACGTTTTATTACTAATGAACTTAATTTAACCTATGAAAATTCAATCAGTTAAACAAGTTAATTAGGCCTGCTCTTTAAATAAAGAACAATTGGTGTAATCTCCTATAGGTCACGCTAAAGGGGATTAACTACAATGAACAGTTAAATAACTCTTCAAGGCTTTGAACAACTCAAGGAGTTAATTCACGAATTTTAGCAAAGCTAAAAACTCAATTTTATTCACCCACTTATTGTGTAAAAACGTTACATGCATCTCCTTTTTATAGGGGATGAGTTTCGGCCATGCCAAGAAGGAAAAGGAAATAAACCCTAGTAGTTGCAAAGTACAACTTGACTTCTTAACAAACTAGCTAACTAACTAATCCAAGTTGTAAAAGGATTAGGTTAGACAGTTTTTAATGAAGAAGCAAAACGTGTTTTGGCTTCTTGTTTCCTAAACTAATCAACTTTCCAAATTGGAAAAGGAAACTACAACTAACTACCAAATCCTTGTCCAAAAAGGATTTGCTTTACTTGCCATTATCATGCAAGATAATTGGATCAAGTAATTACTTAGCCCATAATTAAAAACACAAAGACTTAAGCCCATAAGTAAATGTTTAATGGACTTAATTATTACAACTCAAAAATAAATCCTAAGACTTAACAAATGGAAACAAAACTAAAAAAAACGGAATTCCCGCCAGTCCAGCAAGCAGCGTCATCTTCACGTGCCAATTTCACCATGATGCTCTTCGAATCTGCGAAAGTGTAAAACATAAAAGTTGTAGATCTTTCTCTTATGTTTCTACAGCCTCTTGAATCAGCATAATCGAAGATCATATGAGAGAGATATGTCAATAATACCGAACTGTGGCATAAGTCCTCAACAATGTAATTTCCATGGTGGCAACACCTTAAATGTCGTGAAGCAACAAACCTCCATGGAACATTTAGGAACTGTGATTTCGACTTTATTCCAGGCCTCCAACTATATGATTCATCACAAATTAATGGAATGAATATCACGAACCACTTGCTTATTGACCACCCAAATAATAGGCTTTCTGGGTTCGTATAAAGTCAAGACTTGGAGCCAAATGAAGATGCTTATGAGGAAGAAGTATGTCCCTTCTCATTATAACCGTGAATTGAACAGAAAATTGCACTCTCTTGTGCAAGGTAGTAAATCAATTGAGGAGTATTACCATGAAATGGAAGCTTTGATGATTAAAGCTAATGTTCAAGAGGATCCGACTCTACAATTGAAAGATTTTTGAGAGGTATGCATTCTGATTTGGCTTATCATGTGGATTTGCAAAGTTATGTTGATATTACTGAACTTGTTCACAAAGCCATCAAAATTGAGAAACACATGAAGGGAAAGGGAGGCCGAAATTTCACTCAATCCAACTCTCGAAATTTCACTCAACCAAGTCCACCATGGAGAAGAGATCAAAAGCTGAACTCAACTCCATTCACTCCACCAACAAAACCGAGGAGCTTCACACCAAATCAGCCCTCAAACACCTCGGCTAATGTTCCAAAAACAGTCCGTCCAGCTGCTGAATACATTCCAAAATCGGCGCCTAAACCTAGTGAGAGGTTAAGGGATATTCGATGTTACAAGTGTCAAGGTTATGGTCATTATCAATCCGACTGTCCAACTCGAAAATTAATGATCATTCATGATAATGGAGAAGTGGAAAGTGATGAGGAGTGTGCCGACATGCCACCACTTGAAGAGAAGTGTCAATATGCCCAAAGTGAAGGTGAAGATGAACTTGGAACTTATGAGGTTGGTGATGGTCAATTTTCATTAGTTACTCGTCAAGTCCTTAGTACACAACCACAAATTGATGATTTGTCTCAAAGAGATAACATTTTTCACACTTGATGCATGGTTCAAGGAAAAATTTGTAGTGTGATCATTGATAATGGTAGCTGTACCAATGTGGCTAGTCTTTTGCTTGTTAAGAAATTGAAGTTGAATTGCATGAAGCATCCAAGACCGTATAAACTTCAATGGTTGAATAATACTGCTGAAAGAAAAGTAACTAAGCAAGTGAAATTCACATTAACAATTGGTAAGTATGTGGATGAGATTTTATGTGATGTGGTTCCCATGGAAGCTAGTCATATTCTTCTTGGAAGACCATGGCATTATGATAGAGATGTTACATATCATGGTAAGAATAATTACTACTCATTTGATTTTGAATGCCGAAAGTGTAATCTTAGAGCATTGAGTCCGCTCCAAGCCTTCGAAGATCAATCACGGATTGTTCAATCTTTGCGTGAACTACATGAACAAGAAGCTAAGGAGAAAATCGAACAAGAGAAGAAAAATAATGTAAACACTAGTGTAGGCTGAAGCATTGTTCCTAGAACTTGTAATAGCCGAAATAGTAATTTTTGTTATTTTACTTCTTCTAGCGAGATTGAGAGAGGAATACTAGATAGGAAATCAATGTACTTACTTGATGATAGTGATCACCATTTGAATTGTTTGCTGCCTAGTTCTTTTGTTTTGCAGGTTTTTGGAGTTCCTAGAAATCTAATGGAGTTAGAAACAACTCATTATCAATTGGAAGGAGTCCAATCTGCCTTAGCTTGTTTCCCACAAGGTAAGCAAGGTAAGTTAGGTAAGTACGAAAGCTCTTTGATTGATTTTAATGGTTTGAATGTTAAGAACTTTGTTAATGTCAATGCTATTGATTTTCAAAGTTTAAATTCTGTTTTGAATCAATTTCAATGTTTTTCACCTACCTTTGAAGCTTTAGTTCGAAAGCTTACACCATGTGTTTTAAAGTTTGATAATTTGAGTTTTGATAAGCCAACTATTTCACATAATTCTTCAATTATGAAATCCAATTATTTCGTTTTGAATGAGTTTATGTATAGTTTCTTCACATGCTATGTTGCTTATCTAATACATGAATTATATTTTGAGCTTAATATTGGATATTTCGAACTACATCCAACTTTGTATGCACTCATTCAAGTGTTAATTATATTGACTCTACTTGCTGGATTAATGATTCTTTTGCTCACATTCATCAAGTTCAAAGAGGTCCATGGGTAATTCAACACTTGTATGGTAAGTTATCTCCGTTCCAAATTTCTTTTGAATTCCAAGAGGTAAAATTTTCTGTTTACAACTATTCAATAGATTGTTTACATTCTAGTTTTTGGAATTACACTCTCATATTTGATAACTTTTGCATGTTTTTAGAGGTCTTAATACATTCATGTGATTTGCACTTTCTCAAGGATGCATATATGTTTTCTTGTTATGAATTTTCGTGTCTTTATGATTCTATTCATATATGTTTACATCCTTTGCTTACATTACATGTTAATAACGTAAATAATGTGTTCATGAATGTTGTAAGTGAATTCATATTGATTAGTTCTTTAATTAAGAACATTCGATTTTCTGATTTGCATAAACTATATGATAGTTATTTGCATAATTGTTTTGAATTCATTGACTTCAACATTATGACTCATGCAAAATTTGTTACGACTAATCATGTTATATGTATTTCGATTTTGCATACATATTCTGCCCTTTCTATTCTTTTGGTGAAAGGAAATTATTCTACATATTGGTTTAGATTATTGTGCTTTCTTTTACCTTATACATTTGTCTTGTTTTGGCAGGATATAACTTCTTGTTGCTCGAGATGTGCATCTTCCCAATTTTATTTGGCTCGAGTTTGCATTGGGTTCATCATATTGGTGTTTGATCCAGGAACTCACTTTCAAGATTCGAGGACGAATCCTTACGAGGAGGGAGGGAATGATGAGAATGAGCCCGTGTCCATTTCCGTGGTGTTAAAATCAAATTGTCATCCTGAAAGTTTCTGTCAGGCTTTGGTATTCTTGCCATAACTCTTTCGATATAACTTGGAATTACATGATTCAAGAAGCCCTGGAACGATAAGAGATAGAGCTACAACTTTCATGTTTTAAGTTTTCCAAGATTCCGACATTATCACCCTTGAAAATGCCTTCCAAAGTTGATGACGGGATTTTGGCCGAATTTTCATCTCGAATTTCATGGACTACATTGAAGACCAATATGGCGTGCTTGGGCTTTGTCATTATTGGATCACGCCATTGTTAATCTTTAGGATTTATTTAAGTTGTAATAATAAGTCCATTAACATTAATTAATTGGGCTTTATTTTCGTTAATTAATAAGTCATTACTTGGCCCAATTACCTTGCATGGTAATTAGGAAAGTAATCTCCTACTTTTTAGGAGGATTTAGGAAAGTAAGAGTACAAATCGGTTTTTACTTCTTCATAACCGATTTGCTATGATTAGGAAACTTAAAGTTTGTCTTTTAGTTATTGGTTTCCTTTTCCAATTTGGAAACTAAGTTGTAATAGGATTAAGCTAGGGTTTCATGTTTTTGTAGCCTATTTATAGGTGAGTTTTTCACATGAAATAATAAGATGAATTTTGATAAAAATTAAGCATTGCTTAAGCCTTCTTCCAGCCGTGAAAAGTTGAAAGAAAAACGTGAGGATTCAATTGATTTCAATTGTGTTTTCATAAGACACGCGAAGCCTTAGTGAGGAGCTATAGGTTAGCTTACCCGTTCTTGATTTAAAGAACTCGCCAAACTGAAGAGATTTAACTTTTGATTTACATTAGTTAAGTTAATTCTTTTTGTTATAACGTTGGGGTGTAGATTGCTTCAATCTTTGTCCTTGCGTTTCATCTTGTTCCTTCCGCTTTGTTTTAGTGTTTCTTGTTCGTGATTGTGTTGAGTTTGGTGTGCAACGATCCAAAGGTTTGTGGATAAATACGTGAGATCAAGGTCCTTCCTAGGTCAACTCATATAAAAAATTATTATTCTTTTGATTATCATGGCCGAAAGTACAATCTTAGGGCTTTGAGTCCGAGCCAAGCTTTTGAAGATCAATCAAGGATTGTGCAATCTTGCCGTGAGATGGAACCAAAGGAGAAGAAAGAACAAGATGATCAGAAAAGAGTGAAGTGGAGAGGGAGAACAAGAGTGGGAAAAATAAAAGTGCAAAAGAAAAAGAGAGGGCAGAATAAAAAATGTTGAGTGTGAGAGAAGAAAAATACAATATCTTTGCAAGAAAGAGTGAGATCAAGACTGCTTTACATACTCAAAAACCATTTGTACTTCTTATGTTCAAAGAGGCTTGTTTATCCATTCATGAGTTGGCCGGCTCTTTGCCGAGCAATATTAACTCTCTTGCAGGAATTCCAAGATGTGTTTCCCGAAGACATCCCACATAGATTGCCACCAATTCGTGGGATAGAGCATCAAATAAACTTTGTGCCCGGAGCTACCATTCCTAACCGCCTGGCTTATCGATGTAGCCCCGAGGAAACAAAAGAAATGCAAAGGCAGATTCAAAAATTGATGGAGAAGGGATTAGTAAGAGAAAGAATGAGCACTAAAATAGGCCACCGATCTTGATTCCTGCATCAAAACAGCACCAATACCTATCCCGGAGGCATCACAGTGTATCTCTAAAGCTTTACTAAAATTGGGCAAAACAAGTAAAGGCGCATGAGTCAACAAATACTTCAACTTGTTAAAAGCATTTTCATGTTCTTCCTTCCACTCAAAAACAACATTTTTCTTAACAAATTCATTTAGAGGAGCTGCTATTGTAGTAAAATCTTTAATAAACCTCATATAAAAACTTGCCAATCCATGAAAGCTTCTAACATCACTAGCACATGTAGGTCGAGACCAACATTGAATTGCTTTAACCTTTGACTCATCAACAGATATACCTTGAGAACTAACAACATAACCTAAAAAGATAATTGATTCCATACAAAAAGAACACTTTTTAAGGTTAGCATATAATTTGTTCTCACGTAAAACAGCAAACACTTGTCTTAAATGATCAACATGCTCATCAAGTGATTTACTATATATACAAGGATATCATCAAAATAGACCACAACAAATTTTCCAATGAAGTGACGAAAAACTTGATTCATTAATCTCATAAAAGTACTGGGTGCATTGGTTAAACCAAAAGGCATGACTAACCATTCATACAAACCAAACTTTGTTTTGAAAGCAGTTTTCCATTCATCACCTTCTTTCATTCGAATTTGATAATAACCACTCTTTAGGTCTATCTTAGAAAATATGCATGAACCATATAACTCATCAAGCATGTCATCTAGTCTAGGAATAGGATGTCTATACTTAATAGTTATTTTATTTATGGCACGACAATCAACGCACATTCTCCATGAATCATCCTTCTTAGGAACTAAAATAACAGGAACAGCACATGGACTATAAGATTCTTGAACCATACCTCGGTCAATAAGTTCGTCCACTTGACGTTGAATTTCCTCAGTCTCTTCAGGGTTTGCTCTATAAGCTGGACGGTTTGGAATTTGAGATCCAGGTATGAAATCAATTTGATGTTCAATACCTCTAATAGGTGGTAAACCCTTTGGTAAATCCTCAGGAAACACATCATCATATTCCTGCAAAAGAGCTGAAACAATACTAGGCAAAGAATCAAGGTGAGCACTATCAATGATAAGTACATCCTTGCGAAAAAGTAAATACACTACTTGCCTATCTAATATAGCTCTCTTAACCTCACTCTTAGAAGCATAATTACAAGATTTTGAAACAACTAACTCACGACTATCACTATCACTATTTCTAGTTACAATGTTTCGCCCTATGCTAGTTACATTGTTCTTCTCTTGTAACTTCTTCTCCTTTGCTTCACGCATTGCACCATAAGCCTTAGCTATTTTAGCTTGATCTTCAAAAACTTCAGTAGGACTTAAGGCTCTCAAATTAAACTTTTTACCTTGGTGCGAAAAATGGTAAAAGTTCTTCTTGGCATGATACACAACATCTCTATCAAACTGTCAAGGTCTTCCAAGCAATATATGACTAGCTTCCATTGGAACAACATCACATGTAACTTTATCAACATAACTACCAATGGTGAATGTAAATTTAACTTTCTTGGTTACTCGAGATTCAGCTGAATTATTTAACCATTGAAGTCTATATGGTTTGGGATGTTTCATGCAAGTCAAATTCAGCTTATTTACAAATAAAGTACTTGCCACATTTGCACAACTATCACTATCAATAATAACAGTGCAAATTTTGTTTTGAACCATGCAACGTGTATGAAATATGCTCTCACGATGGATCAAATCTTCATCAACAAGTGGATTTGCATTAAGTACTCTACGAGAGACTAAACAGTAATCACCAACCTTATAAGAAGAACCATCACACTCTTCACTTTCATCACTTACATATTTCTCCTCTAGTGCAGGCATGTCAGCACATTCATCATCATTATCATCTTCACTTACCACTTCACCATTAGGAAGAAGCATCATTATTTTCCGAGTTGGACAATCTGATTGCATGTGACCGAAACCTTGAGACTTATAACAACGAATATCTCTTAATCTT
The DNA here is from genome assembly GCA_016586305.1 of Ophiorrhiza pumila. Classification (NCBI taxonomy): domain Eukaryota; kingdom Viridiplantae; phylum Streptophyta; class Magnoliopsida; order Gentianales; family Rubiaceae; genus Ophiorrhiza; species Ophiorrhiza pumila. The sequence continues at coordinate 19,645,983 of BLIW01000010.1, forward strand.
TGACCAAAAGTTGGTGTCGATTTAGGTGTTGGATCAGCAGCTTTGGGAACTGATTTTGAGACATTAGATGGTGCGCTTGATGGTTGATTGGAAGTGAATTGGCGCGGCTTTGTGGATGGAGTTAAAGGAGACACATTCGGCTTCTTATCTCTTTGCCATGGTGGTGGCGGTTGTGAAAACTTATTTTTCCCTTTCATATGCCTTTCAATCTTAATAGCCTTATGCACAAGCTCATTAATGTCAACATAACTTTGTAAATCCACATGATATGCTAAATCAGAATGCATACCTCTCAAAAATCGTTCTATAGTGGAATCAGGATCTTCATGCACATTAGCCTTGATCATCAAAGCTTCCATCTCATGGTAATACTCCTCAACCGATTTATTACCTTGCACAAGAGAATGCAATTTTCTGTTCAACTCACGGTTGTAATGAGACGGGACATACTTTTTCCTCATAAGAATCTTAATTTGGCTCCAAGTCTTGATTGGCCTTTCACCATCTTGACTTCTAGACCTTATAACCTCATCCCACCATAAACTAGCATAATCCTTAAGGTCCATAAAAGCAAGTCGGTACTTTTCCTTTTCGGGGTAATCATGGCCTTCAAAGAAGTGCTCAAGCTCACGAACCCAATCAAAATAAGCCTCGGGATCTGCTTTACCATGGAAAGTTGGGATAGTTAGTTTAACAGAAGCAATGGAAATCTTAGACTTGTCACCTTTCTTAGAAGAACTCGTATCCTCCACTTCATCCTCCTCATCATGACTAGAGTCATTGTCGGATTCAAACTCAACTCTTCGGGATTTAGGACCCTTGGGTGGTGGCGAAGACAAACTATCAACTTTGAGTGTGAGTTTTCGGATCATGTCAAAGAGGACATCATTAGTGAACTTTTGGTCCACTACCTTTGGTGATTTGGATTCTTCACCCTCCATTTGTGTGCAAGTTAGTAAAAACACAAGAAATATATAGAAATATACCTCACGGGTTCTCACAATATGGGGTAGTAGGTACTCTCCTCTCTTAATATGAAAGCTTTTCTCGTGTATACCCTGTACTAATACTCTCAAACTATGGAACTTACTGGTTCAATGATTGTAATAACAAGACTCAACCAAATTAATTCCACCAACAAATTTTCACAAGTAAAACCAAGGAAGTTTTAACAAATCACGTCAAGAGTATTTAATAATACATGTGGGTAAAACTTGATTTAACTTCAGAAACTAAGGGAAACAGAGAGTAGACTTCAAGACGAAGAAAACGCAATTCGAATCACTTAATTCCGAGTTGTATTGAGAAAGTTATGGCACTTTTAATCCAAGGTGATTTTCAAGAAACAAACTCAAGAACAATGTGTTCTTCAATTAAAATTAAATAAAATAAATAAATAACAGAAATAAATAATGCAAAGTCCGAATTAATATATTTTTTTGTTCTTTTTCTTTTTTCTTTTTTTTTTTAGTTGGGCCTTTTTTTTTTTATACGGCCTCTTTTTTTTTTTTTTTTTTTGTTCGGACAACAAAGGACAAAAACAAACTTTTAAGGTTTGAAGACAACAACCTAGGATTAGGGTTTAAGGATGTTGTGTCTTTTGTCTTAACCTTAAAAACCTTAAAATTTTCAAACTTTAATATCTCACCAAGAATTATGAATTTGCATGTGCCACTTTCACAAAATATTCAAGATTTATCAAGAAGATCAAGAATATGGCTTTAGATTCAAATTTTGACACTTTTGAATTTTCAAGAAAATCAAGAAGTTCAAGAAAGTGTTCAAGAACTTGTCTTTTTGAGATGGTAAAAAAAGTTTGATCAAAACACACTATATTGTAGACAAGATGATGAAACTAACACAAAAAAAGATCAAGAATTGAGCAAGAATTGGCGAAGTTATGACCAAAAGACCAAAACTAGGGTTTTTAATTGACACCCTATGGTATGGACGTGAAAATAGAAATAAATCACTAGGAATTCAACACTATGAATGCAAGAAAGATAGTGTAGAATATTAACACAAAGATGGCAGCAAGGATCGAACAAAAATCAGCAAGAAGATCAACACAAAATCTGTCAAAACGCAAAAGCAAGATGAAACCGATTTTGGGCAGATTTGAGCAACAATTTTTTATGCAATTTGCTTGACACTTTTAAGACGAAATTAGAGCAGAATTAAGACACAATTAACTGCAGAAAGAAGACACAAAGGACAACAGCAAGGATCGAAAGAAAACAGCAAGACAAAACAACACAAAAATCGCAAAAACGCTAACGCAAGGTTATACGATTTTGGGCAGATTTTTAGGGCAGATTTGCATGCGATTTTATGGACAGAATTATGACGAATTAAGGACTGAATTAAGACACAATTTACTGCAGAAAAATTGACTCAAGAACAGCAGCAAAAAGGACGTCTAAAACAGCAGCAAAAATCGAGACACAAAGTAACAAGAAAACCGAGAAACAAGAAGACTCAAAAACCGAAATTTAAATCCTGAATTTGGAAGACAACCTTGAGCTTTGATACCAATTGATATGAATGATCAAGATGCAGCACCTTGAACCACTCGAAACCACCTCCTTTGGATCGTTGCTTACCAAACTCCACAAACAAGAACAAGAAGAAACAATGGTGCGGAATTGACAAAACAAGAAAATAAAGATATTGACACGAAAAAATTTGATATGAAGCAATCAAACCCCCACGTATGAATCAAAAAGATTCAGCCAACTTATGAAAATTCATAAGCTAAACAAATCAGTTTGGCTTGTTCTTTGAATCAAGAACTTGTAAGTTCACCTAAAGGTCTTAGCTTCTAGGTTCACGGTTCTTATGAAAACTCAACTAAACTTAATTGAATTGATTCACGTTTTTCTTAAAGCTTCTCACGGCTGAAAGACAATTTTTAGCAAGGCTAAATTCAACAAAATTCATCTTATTAAAAAAACGTTTACAATGATGGCCTTATATAGAGGCAAATTTCGGCCATGCCTTGTAAAAACCCTAGCTTAAGTAAATTACAACTTGACTTCTAAGCTAGCTAACTTTCCAAAGTGGAATTGGAAACTAACAACTAACAAACTAAATCCTTTTCCAAAAAGGATTTGTGACTCACGGTTTTGCCAAGTAGCAAAACTCAATTTGACTTCTTTGTTTCCTAAACTTTTACTTGCCATTATCATGCAAGATAATTGGGCCAAGTAACCTTAATTAATTTCGAAATTCCAAGCCCATTATTTAATAAATTAAAACATCTAATTGGGCTTAAAATAACATAAAATAAAACACTAATAAATTAGGGTTTAATGGCGTGATCCATTTATGAAACCCAAACACGCCTTAATTGGACTTTATTGTGAATGATCCATCTCTTCATGGATTGTGAGACAAGATATATTCCATGAAGCTCCATTGGTGGAAGATGCTTGGACTGGATCATAATGCTCTTCAAAGATGTCCAATTCTTCACAATGAGTTATCAATAATGCTTGCAACGCCTCCTTCATCTTCTTGCTCCTTGATCTTGTCATTGGACCATCAAGGTTTGTCAATGGATGAACACTTGAAGTCGGCTTTGGCATGGACATGGATGGATTGCTATCATAGGGTTTTTGTGTCAAACTAGGGTTTTTCAACTAGGGTTTTCTTGGTCAAGTTATCATAAGTTGCTCATTTCTTATCCGTTTCTTGAACTTTCTTTGTGTTAGTTTCTTTATCTCATTCTTGATATAGTGTGTTTTGATCAAACTTTTATCACACTTGAAAAAGATAAGTTCTTGAACACTTTCTTGTACTTCTTGATTTTCTTGAAAATTCAAAAGTGTCCAAATTTGAATCTTGAACCATATTCTTGATCCTTGTTGAAAATCTTGAATATTTTGTGAAAGGGCACATGCAAATTTGTTTTCCTTGGTGAGATATTAAAATTTGAAAATTTTAAGGTTGTTAAGGTTAAGACAAAAAGACAAAACATCCTTAAACCCTAATCCTAGGTTGTTGTCTTCAAACCTTAAACCTAAGTACTTTGTACTAGGTTCTTGTCTTAAAACCTTAAACCTAGTATCATTTAAGGTTCTTGTCCGAACCTAGTCTCTTTGTTTTGTCCAAGGTTTGTGTTCAAACCTTAAACTTTTTATTTTATACTAGAATCTAGTCCGAACAAAAAAAAAGAGTAATTGATGCGAATGTTGTATGACCAAATTCGAATCTCCCACACAAGCTATAGGACCGTGTTGCTCTTACCAAGATAATCCACAACAAGAACACAAAATTGGATGGAACGAAATCAAAGGAAAAACGCTAGGAATTGAGTAAATCAAAACTTCACGTTTTATTACTAATGAACTTAATTTAACCTATGAAAATTCAATCAGTTAAACAAGTTAATTAGGCCTGCTCTTTAAATAAAGAACAATTGGTGTAATCTCCTATAGGTCACGCTAAAGGGGATTAACTACAATGAACAGTTAAATAACTCTTCAAGGCTTTGAACAACTCAAGGAGTTAATTCACGAATTTTAGCAAAGCTAAAAACTCAATTTTATTCACCAACTTATTGTGTAAAAACGTTACATGCATCTCCTTTTTATAGGGGATGAGTTTCGGCCATGCCAAGAAGGAAAAGGAAATAAACCCTAGTAGTTGCAAAGTACAACTTGACTTCTTAACAAACTAGCTAACTAACTAATCCAAGTTGTAAAAGAATTAGGTTAGATAGTTTTTAATGAAGAAGCAAAACGTGTTTTGGCTTCTTGTTTCCTAAACTAATCAACTTTCCAAATTGGAAAAGGAAACTACAACTAACTACCAAATCCTTGTCCAAAAAGGATTTGCTTTACTTGCCATTATCATGCAAGATAATTGGACCAAGTAATTTATTAAACTACCAATTAATTAAAGCCCACATTAAGTGTTTTGGACTTAATTAATTAACAACAAAATAAAACCCTAAAGTAATTAAAGGGCGTGAACCACCTAATGAAGCCCAAAGACACGCCTTTCTTGGACTTAAATTCTTCTCGGCCTTAGCTTGCTTCTTCAAGGTGGAATTTCCTTAAGCTCCAATGTAGATCTTTGAGGAACTTCTTCTTGAATGGTAATTGAAGAAACATGCCAAAGAACACCATGATGAGATGATGTGCACATCTCGGCCTCCAAGTCACCAAAGTGTGATGACAACAAAGTGTGCAAAGCTTCTTTCATCCTTTTGCTCCTTGATCTTGTCATTGGTCCATCAAGATTCTTCAAGGGATCATCTAAGCTCGGCTTTGGCACCAAGGATGTGGATGGATTGCTATCATTCCCTCCCTCCTCGAAAAGATTCGTCCTCGAATCACCTACATCAAACAAAGATAAATCAGAAACATTGAATGTAGATGAAACATTGCCATACTCACTTGGAAGCTCGACTTTGTATGCATTATCTCCTATCCTTTCCAAAATTCGAAAAGGACCATCTCCTCTTGGATGAAGTTTAGACTTCCTCTTGTCAGGAAACCTTTCCTTCCTCAAGTGAATCCAAACCCAATCACCAGGTTCGAAAATCACTCTCTTTCTTCCTCTATTGGCTTGTTGTGCATATTGTTCATTACGCCTTTCAATAGTATTTCGAACCCTTTCATGTAACTCCTTAATAAATTCAGCTTTCTTTTTACCTTCAACATTAACAAACTCATTAATAGGCAAAGGCAAAATATCAAGTGGAGTTAAAGGATTGAAACCATAAACAACCTCAAATGGCGAACAAGATGTAGAACTATGAAAAGTTCTATTATATGCAAACTCAATATGTGGAAGACAACTTTCCCAATTCTTTAAGTTTCTTTGAATGATGGCTCGAAGCAAGGTAGACAAAGTGCGGTTAACTACTTCAGTTTGTCCATCAGTTTGTGGATGTGCAACAGTAGAAAACAACAATTTAGTGCCTAACTTATTCCATAAAGTACGCCAAAAGTGAGACAAGAACTTAACATCCCTATCACTAACAATACTTTGTGGAATGCCATGCAATCTAACAACTTCCTTAAAGAACAAATCAGCAATATGTGTAGCATCATTAGTTTTGGAACATGCAATAAAATGTGCCATTTTACTAAATCGATCCACTACTACAAATATGCTATCTTTACCATTGCGTGATCTAGGCAATCCAAGTACAAAATCCATAGAAATATCAATCCAAGGATGACTAGGAACAGGCAAAGGTGTATACAATCCATGAGGCAAAATTTTCGATTTGGCTTGTTTACACACAATACATATATCACAAACACTTTTCACATCTTTAATCATGTTAGGCCAATAAAAGTGTTCATTCAAAACAGCAAGTGTTTTAGCAATACCAAAATGCCCCATCAACCCTCCCCCATGGGTCTCCTTAACAAGTAAATCACGAATGGAACAAAGGGGTATGCACAATTTATCCTTACGAAATAAGAAACCATCATGCAAATAAAAGTAATCATTAAAGGCGGCAGAAAAATCATTGTCATTTTTGTACAAATCTTTTATCAAATCAAATCCAAGTAACTTAGCATGCATATAGGTGAACAAAGAATAACGTCTAGACAATGCATCAGCTACAATATTATCTTGACCAGATTTATACTTAATCACATATGGAAAAGTTTCAATAAATTCTAACCATTTAGCATGCCTCTTATTCAATTTACCTTGAGTCTTTAAGAATTTAAGGCTTTCATGATCAGAATGAATTATAAACTCTTTAGGCCATAAGTAATGTTGCCAAACCTGTAATGACCTTACCAAAGCATACAACTCCTTGTCATAAGTTGCATACTTTAAAGCTGCCCCATTAAGCTTTTCACTAAAGTAAGCCACGGGCCTTGATTCCTGCATCAAAACAGCACCGATACCAATCCCGGAGGCATCACAGTGTATCTCAAAAGCTTTATGAAAATTAGGCAATGAAAGTAAAGGGGCGTGAGTCAACATGTACTTTAACGTAGTGAAGGCGTCTTCATGCTCTTGTTTCCATTCAAAAGTAATGTTCTTTTTAACAAGTTCATTCAAAGGTGCAGCTATAGTACTAAAGTCTTTAACAAACCTTCTATAAAAACTTGCTAAACCATGAAAACTCCTAACTTCACTAGCATTCTTAGGTCTCGGCCACTCATCAATAGCCTTGACTTTTGACTCATCAACAGAAATACCTTGAGAACTAACAACATAACCCAAAAAGACAATTGATTCCATGCAAAAAGAACACTTTTTGAGGTTAGCATACAATCGGTTCTCACGCAATATAACAAACACTTGTTTTAAATGTTCAACATGCTCATCAAGTGATTTGCTATAAATAAGGATGTCATCAAAATAGACCACAACAAACTTACCAATGAAAGACCTAAAAACGTGATTCATGAGCCTCATAAAAGTACTAGGTGCATTAGTTAGACCAAAAGGCATGACTAACCATTCATACAATCCATACTTTGTTTTAAAGGCTGTTTTCCATTCATCACCTTCTTTCATTCTAATTTGATAGTAGCCACTTTTTAAATCAATCTTGGTGAAAATAGAAGAACCATACAATTCATCAAGCATATCATCTAATCTAGGAATTGGATGTCTATACTTAATGGTGATTTTATTTATGGCACGACAATCAACACACATTCTCCAAGATTCATCCTTTTTAGGAACTAAAATGACTGGAACGGAACAAGGACTTAGAGATTCACGTACAATACCTTTGTCAAGGAGTTCATCCACTTGACGTTGAATCTCCTTTGTTTCCTCAGGATTTGCTCTATATGCAGGACGGTTGGGAATTTGCGCCCCAGGTATGAAATCAATTTGATGTTCAATACCTCTAATAGGTGGCAATCCGTGTGGTAAGTCCTCGGGAAACACGTCATTGAATTCCTGTAAAAGAGACAAAACAACACTAGGCAAAGAAGCAAGGTGATCACTATCAACAATAAGTACAAAGTCCTTGCGGATCATCAAATACAATGAATGCCTATCTAGTATTGCTCTCTTTACATCACTCTTAGAAGCAAAATAACAAGATTTAGAAGAACTACTATTTCGGCTATTACAAGATTTAGAATCATTGGTTCGGCCTACACTAGTTACATTCTTTTTATCTTCTTGTTCCTTCTTCTCTTTTGCTTCCATTTCACGGCAAGATTGCACAATCCTTGATTGATCTTCAAAAGCTTGGCTCGGACTCAAAGCCCTTAGATTGTACTTTCGGCCATGATAATCAAAAGAATAATAATTCTTCCTTGCATGATATGTAACATCTCGGTCAAATTGCCATGGACGACCAAGTAATATGTGACTAGCTTCCATTGGTACAACATCACAAACAATATCATCAACATACTTTCCAATGGACATAGAAAATTTAACTTGTTTAGTCACCTTACTCTCGGCAGTGTTATTAAGCCATTGAAGCTTATATGGATTTGGATGTTTCATGCAAGTCAAGTTAAGCTTCTTAACAATTAATGTGCTTGCCACATTGGTACAACTTCCACTATCAATAATCAAGCTACAAGTCTTACCTTGAACCATGCATCTAGCGTGAAAGATGTTTTCCCTTTGAGACAAATCATCTTCAACTCGTGGTTGTGCATTCAAGACTCGGCGAGTAACCAATGAGAAATCACCAACATTGTAAATAAGATCTTCACTATCTTCATCACTTTGGTACTTCTCTTCAAGTGGTGGCATGTCGGCACATTCTTCATCACTTTCAACCTCTCCATTATCACGACTTATCATCAACTTTTTGGTTGGGCAGTCACTTTGATAATGGCCATAACCTTGACACTTGTAACATCTAATGTCCCTCAATCTTTCATTTGGTTTAGGCGTCACCTTAGTTGAAGATTCAGCAAGGTTGCGGACTGTTTTGGGAGCATTACTTGAAGTGTTTGAAGGCTGATTTTGGTTGAAAACTTTCGGTTTTGGTGGAGGTGTAAAAGTCGGCTTTTGATCTCTCCTCCAAGGCGGCAATGGTTGTTGAAAATTTCGCCCTTTACCCTTCATATGCTTCTCAATTTTGATAGCTTTGTGAACAAGTTCATTAATATCAATGTAACTTTGAAGATCAACTTGATAAGCCAATTCGGGATTCATACCTCTAAGAAATCTCTCAATGGTTGTGTCGGGGTCTTCTTGAATATTGGCTTTAATCATCAAAGATTCCATCTCATGATAGTAATCTTCAACTGTTCGGCTACCTTGCACAAGAGTATGCAATTTTCGGTTGAGCTCTCTATTAAAGTGTGAAGGAACATACTTCTTTCTCATGATTGCCTTCATTTGAGTCCAAGTCTTAACTGGCCTTTCACCATCTTGTCTCCTAGAACGAACAACTTGATCCCACCAAAGACTAGCATAGTCTTTAAGATGCATAAAAGCAATTCGATATTGCCTTTTCTCGGGGACATCATTACCTTCAAAATAGTGTTTCAAATCTCGAACCCAATCAAAGAAAGCTTCGGGATCTGATTTACCATGAAAAGTAGAGATGGTGAGTTTAACAGATTCAATGGAAACTTTAGACTTATCACCTTTAGAAGAGCTCGTATATTCCTCATCATTTTCATCATCGAAATCATCATGCTCCTCAAATTTAAGCTTCCTTTCGGTAGTGCTTTTAGTTGATGACTCAATGTTATCAAGTCGAAGAGTGAGTTTTTGAAGCATATCAAAGAGTACTTCATTAGCAAACTTTTGTTGAGCATCGGTAATAGGTTTAGAACCTTTAGGAGTTTTATCACCTTCCTCCATTAGTACCTGCAAGTTAGCAAAGAAAACACAAGAAAATATATAGATATACCTCTCGGGTTCCTCACTATAGGTAGTAGGTACTCTCCTCTCTTTTTGGGTAGTGTTCTCTCTTGTTTAACCTAGCTACTACTCTCAATTAATGAATATGTGGGGTTATTAAGATTCACCAAAGTTCAATTACTTTAATAGCAAGATCTCAATCAGCAAGTTCCACACACAAATTTTCACAAATCAAATCAAGAGATGTAACAAGAAATCACGTCAAGAGTGTTTAGAACACGTGAAAGTTATAATTTGATTTACCACTAGAAACTAAGAAATTCAGAAACTAGATTTCAAAACAAAGAGATTGGTTTTTGAATCAACTAATTCCGAGTTGTATTGAAAAAGTTATGGCACTTTTATTCCAAGGTGGTTTTCAAGAAACAAGTTAAGAACAATGTGTTCTTTTCAAAAATAAATTAAATAATTAAATAACAGAAAATAATAACAATAAATAAAGTCCGACTATTTTTTTGTGTTTTTTTTTTTTTTTTTTTTTTGATTCGGTCACTCTTTTTTTTTTTTTTTTTTTTTGACCGTGAGTTTTTTTTTTTTTTTTTTTTTAACTTCGGACAACAAAGGACAAAATTACACTTTTAAGGTTTGAACATAAACCTTGGACCAATCAAAATACTAGGTTCGGACAAGAACCTTAAACACCACAAAAATTAAGGTTTGAAGACAACAACCTAGGATTTAGGTTTAAGAATGTTTTGTCTTCTTGTCTTAACAACCTTAAAAACTTCAAACTTTATTAACTCACCAAGGACAATGAATTCGGATGTGCCACTTTAACAAGAATATCAAGATTCAAGACAAAGATCAAGAATCCAACTCAAGAATTCAATTTTGACCACTTTGAGTTTTCAAGAAAATCAAGAAGTTCAAGAAAGTTATCAAGAACTTATCTTTTTCGAGTGGAGTAAAAGTTTGATCGAAACTCAATATATGGTGGACAAGATAAAGAATCAAACGCAAAAAGAAAATCAAGAAACGGATAAGAATCAAGAAAGTTATGAAAACTTGACCTAGAAACCCTAGTTATGAAACCCTAGTTTGACACACGAAACCCTAACAATGTTATGACGTGAAAACAGCAAAGAAAACTTCAAGAATCCTACACTATGATTATGACAAAAGAGTGCAGAATTTAACACCAAAAGACAGCAAGAAGACGCAACAAGAAACAGCAAGAAACAACACAAAAATCGCAAAAGAAGGTAGACTCAATTTAGACGATTTCGGGCAGATTGTGAATGATTTGTTGCATGCGATTTTGGTGATTTTAATGGGTGAATATGTATCGACTTTGGACAGCAAGAAGAACACCAAATAACAGCAAGAAAGATGCCAGCAAAACTGCAGAAAATTGACACAAAAAAAACGGGCAGAATTGACGCAACAAGAACAGAAATTTTGCGGAAGAATTGAAAACGGATTAACCTGAATTTTCTTGGGCAACAACTTGTGCTCTGATACCAATTGATGCGAATGTTGTATGACCAAATTCGAATCTCCCACACAAGCTATAAGACCGTGTTGCTCTTACCAAGATAATCCACAACAAGAACACAAAATTGGATGGAACGAAATCAAAGGAAAAACGCTAGGAATTGAGTAAATCAAAACTTCACGTTTTATTACTAATGAACTTAATTTAACCTATGAAAATTCAATCAGTTAAACAAGTTAATTAGGCCTGCTCTTTAAATAAAGAACAATTGGTGTAATCTCCTATAGGTCACGCTAAAGGGGATTAACTACAATGAACAGTTAAATAACTCTTCAAGGCTTTGAACAACTCAAGGAGTTAATTCACGAATTTTAGCAAAGCTAAAAACTCAATTTTATTCACCAACTTATTGTGTAAAAACGTTACATGCATCTCCTTTTTATAGGGGATGAGTTTCGGCCATGCCAAGAAGGAAAAGGAAATAAACCCTAGTAGTTGCAAAGTACAACTTGACTTCTTAACAAACTAGCTAACTAACTAATCCAAGTTGTAAAAGGATTAGGTTAGACAGTTTTTAATGAAGAAGCAAAACGTGTTTTGGCTTCTTGTTTCCTAAACTAATCAACTTTCCAAATTGGAAAAGGAAACTACAACTAACTACCAAATCCTTGTCCAAAAAGGATTTGCTTTACTTGCCATTATCATGCAAGATAATTGGGCCAAGTAATTTATTAAACTACCAATTAATTAAAGCCCACATTAAGTGTTTTGGACTTAATTAATTAACAACAAAATAAAACCCTAAAGTAATTAAAGGGCGTGAACCACCTAATGAAGCCCAAAGACACGCCTTTCTTGGACTTAAATTCTTCTCGGCCTTAGCTTGCTTCTTCAAGGTGGAATTTCCTTAAGCTCCAATGTAGATCTTTGAGGAACTTCTTCTTGAATGGTAATTGAAGAAACATGCCAAAGAACACCATGATGAGATGATGTGCACATCTCGGCCTCCAAGTCACCAAAGTGTGATGACAACAAAGTGTGCAAAGCTTCTTTCATCCTTTTGCTCCTTGATCTTGTCATTGGTCCATCAAGATTCTTCAAGGGATCATCTAAGCTCGGCTTTGGCACCAAGGATGTGGATGGATTGCTATCAGTAATGGTCAAAAAAAAAAAAGTGCGACCGATTCAAAAAAAATAGAGAAAAGAACAAAAAATATATAAATTTAGAATTCGGACTTTATTTATTTTATTTCTGTTAATTATTTTATTTTATTTTGAAGAACACATTGTTCTTAAGTTGTTACTTGAAAAATCACCTTGGATTAAAAGTGCCATAACTTTCTCAATACAACTCGGAATTAAGTGATTCAAATTGCGTTCTCTTCGTCTTTGAGTCTATTTTCTGAATTTCTTAGTTTCTAGTGGTAAATCAGTTATAACCCACACGTGTTCTTAAACCTCTTGTGAAGTGATTTCTTTGTTTAACTCTCTTGATTTTTCTTGTGAAAGTTTTGTGTGGAACTTGTTGATTGAGACTTGTTATTAAGTAATTGAACTTGGTGAGTCTTAATAATCCCAACACATTCATTACCTGAGAGTGTTAGCTAGGATAAAAAAGAGAGAACACTACCTAAATAGTGTGGAGAGTACCTACTATCCAATAGTGAGGAACCCGAGAGGTATATATATATATATATTCTTGTGTTTTCTTTACTAACTTGCAGGTACAAATGGAGGAATCAAAAAGTGATAAACCTATAACTCAAGCCGAGCAAAATTTTGCTAATGAAGTCCTTTTTGGTATGTTGCAAAAGATCAATCTCCGACTTGATAATTTGGAGTCGGCAACTAAAAGCTCCACATCGAGGAAGCTTAATTTGAAGATCATGATGAGACCGATGATGATAATGATGAGGAAAAGGAGGATGAGTACACGAGCTCTTCTAAAGGTGAAAAGTCTAAAGTTTCCATTGATTCTGTTAAACTCACCATCTCTACCTTTCATGGCAAATCAAATCCCGAAGCTTTCTTTGATTGGGTTCGAGATTTGGAACACTTCTTTGAAGGTAATGATGTCCCCGAGAAAAAGCAATACCGACTTGCTTTTATGCACCTTAACGATTATGCTAGTCTTTGGTGGGATGAAGTTGTTCGCTCTAGACGACAAGATGGTTAAAGGCCAGTCAAGACTTGGAATCAAATGAAGGCAATCATGAGGAAGAAGTATGTTCCCTCACATTATAATAGAGAGCTCAACCGAAAGTTACAAACCCTTGTGCAAGGTAGCCGAACAGTTGAAGATTACTATCATGAGATGGAGGCATTGATAATAAAGGCCAATATTCATGAAGACCCCGACACAACCATTGAGAGGTTCCTTAGAGGTATGAATTCCGAATTGGCTTATCAAGTTGACCTTCAAAGTTACATTGATCTTAATTAACTTGTTCACAAAGCTATCAAAATTGAGAAGCATATGAAGGGTAAAGGGCGAAATTTCCAACAATCATTGCCGCCTTGGAGGAGAGATCAAAAGCCGAATTACACACCTCCATCAAAGCCGAAAGTTTTCACCCCAAGCCAGCCTTCAAACACTTCAAATAATGTTCCCAAAACAGTCCCCCAACTTGCTGAATCTTCAGCCAAAGCAACGCCCAAACCGAATGAGAGATTGAGGGACATTAGATGTTATAAGTATCAAGGTTATGGCCATTATCAAACCGACTGCCCAACCAGAAAATTGATGATAATTCGTGATAATGGAGAGGTTGAAAGTGATGAAGAATGTGCCGATATGCCACCACTTGAAGAGAAGTACCAAAGTGATGAAGATAGTGAAGATCTTACTACATATGATGTTGGCGAATTCTCTTTAGTTACTCGCCGAGTCTTGAGTGCACAACCACTAGTTGAAGATGATGTGTCTCAAAGAGAAAACATATTTCACACTTGATGCATGGTTCAAGGTAAGATTTGTAGTGTGATTGTTGATAGTGGTAGTTGTACAAATGTGGCAAGCACATTATTTGTTAAGAAGCTAAACTTGACTTGCATGAAACATACAAATCCATATAAGCTTCAATGGCTTAATAACACTGCCGAGAGTAAAGTGACTAAACAAGTTAAATTTTCTATGACCATTGGAAAGTATGTTGATGATATTGTGTGTGATGTTGTACCAATGGAAGCTAGTCAAATTTTACTTGGTCGTCCATGGCAATTTGATCGAGATGTTACATATCATGCAAAGAAGAATTATTATTCTTTTGATTATCATGGCCAAAAGTACAACCTTAGGGCATTGAGTCCAAGCCAAGCTTTTGAAGATCAATCAAGGATTGTACAATCTTGCCGTGAGATGGAAGCAAACAAAAAGAAAGAAAAGAAGATAAAAAGAATGTAACAAGTGTAGGCCGAAGCATTGATTCTAAATCTTGTAATAGCCGAAATAGTGTTCCTTCTAAATATTGTTATTTTGCTTCTAAGAGTGAGGTTAAGAGAGCAATACTAGATAGGCAATCATTGTACTTGATGATCCGCAAGGATTTTGTACTTATTGTTGATAGTGATCACCTTGCTTCTTTGCCTAGTGTTGTTTTATCTCTTTTGCAGTAATTTAGTGATGTGTTTCCCGAGGACTTACCAATAGGGTTGCCACCCATTCGAGGTATTGAACATCAAATTGATTTCATACCTGGAGCGCAAATCCCAAATCATCCAGCATATAGAGCAAATCATGAGGAAACAAAAGAGATTCAACGTCAAGTGGATGAACTCCTTGACAAAGGTATTGTGCGTGAATCCCTAAGTCCTTGTTCTGTTCCAGTAATTTTAGTGCCTAAAAAGGATGAATCTTGGAGAATGTGTGTTGATTGTCGTGCCATAAACAAAATCACCATTAAGTATAGACATCCAATTCCTAGATTAGATGATATGCTTGATGAATTGTATGGTTCGTGTATTTTCACCAAGATTGATTTAAAAAGTGGCTACTATCAAATTAGAATGAAAGAAGGTGATGAATGGAAAACAGCCTTTAAAACAAAGTATGGTTTGTATGAATGGTTAGTCATGCCTTTTGGTCTAACTAATGCACCTAGTACTTTTATGAGGCTAATGAATCACGTATTTCGGTATTTCATTGGTAAATTTGTTGTGGTCTATTTTGATGACATCCTTATTTATAGCAAATTACTTGATGAGCATGTTGAACATTTAACACAAGTGTTTGTTATATTACGTGAGAACCGATTGTATGCTAACCTTAAAAAGTGTTCTTTTTGCATGGAATCAATTGTCTTTTTGGGTTATGTTGTTAGTTCTCAAGATATTTCTATTGATGAGTTAAAAGTCAAGGCTATAGAGGAGTGGCCGAGACCTAAAACTGCTAGTGAAGTTAGGAGTTTACATGGTTTAGCAAGTGTTTATAGAAGGTTTGTTAAAGATTTTAGTTCTATAGCTGCACCTTTGAATGAAATTGTTAAAAAGAACATTGCTTTTGAATGGAAAGAGGAGAATAAAAATATCTTCACTAAATTAAAGTATATGTTGTCTCACGCCTCTTTACTTGCATTGCCTAATTTTCATAAAGTTTTTGAGATACACTGTGATGCCTCCGGGATTGGTATTGGTGCTGTTTTGATGCAGGAATCAAGACCCGTAGCTTACTTTAGTGAAAAGCTTAATGGGGAAGCTTTAAAGTATGCAACTTATGACAAGGAGTTGTATGCTTTGGTAAGGTCATTATAGGTTTGGCAACATTACTTATGGCCTAAAGAGTTTATAATTCATTCTGATCATGAAAGCTTTAAATTCTTGAAAACTCAAGGTAAATTGAATAAGAGGCATGCTAAATGGTTAGAATTTATTGAAACTTTTCCATATGTGATTAAGTATAAATCTGGTAAAGAAAACATTGTAACTGATGCATTATCTAGGCGTTATTCATTATTCACCTATATGCATGCTAAGTTACTTGGATTTGAGTTGATAAAAGATTTGTACAAAGATGATCATGATTTTAATGCCGCCTATAATGATTGTGTTTCAAAGCCGAATGGTGACTACTATTTGCATGATGGTTTCTTGTTTCGAAAGGATAAATTTTGCCTACCCCTTTGTTCCATTCGTGAATTGCTTGTTAAGAAAACCCATGGGGGAGGGTTGATGGGGCATTTTGGTATTGCTAAAACACTTACTATTTTGAATGAACACTTTTATTGGCCTAACATGATTAAAGATGTGAAAAGTGTTTGTGATAAATGTATTGTGTGTAAACAAGCAAAATCAAAAATATTGCCTCATGGATTGTATACACCTTTGCCTGTTCCTAGTCATCATTGGGTTGATATTTCTATGGATTTTGTTCTTGGATTGCCTAGATCACGCAATGGTAAAGATAGCATATTTGTAGTAGTGGATCGATTTAGTAAAATGGCACATTTTATTGCATGTTCCAAAACTAATGATGCTACACATATTGCTGATTTGTTCTTTAAGGAAATTGTTAGATTGCATGGCATTCCACAAAGTATTGTTAGTGATAGGGATGTTAAATTCTTGTCTCACTTTTGGCGTACTTTATGGAATAAGTTAGGAACTAAATTGTTGTTTTCTACTGTTGCACATCTATAAACTGATGGACAAACTGAAGTAGTTAACCCCACTTTATCTACCTTACTTCGAGCCATCATCCAAAGAAACTTAAAGAATTGGGAAAGTTGTCTTCTATATATTGAGTTTGCATATAATAGAACTTTTCATAGTTCGACATCTTGTTCACCTTTTGAGATTGTATATGGGTTCAATCCTTTGACTCCACTTGATATTTTGATAGGAATCCGTACAAGCAATCTACTCCAAATCCTAATGGGAATAGGATTACCAAGCCAAATCCTAATAGGAATAGGATTTCCAAGACAAATCCTAATGGGATTAGGATTTCCAAGCTCAATCCTAATAGGATTAGGATTCATCAATCCTCATCTTGTCCGAGTTCCATAAGAGTTCCATAAACGCAAATCCGAATGAGACTAGGATTCACAATCCATGTGGGATTAGGATTCACTAATCCATGGACATTATTGATTGAAGACCAAGATGGCGTGCTTGGGCTTTTGCCAAATTGGATCGCGCCTTTTCTTACGTAGTTAGAATTAATTAATGTTTTAATAATTAAGTCCAAAACATTTTAATTGGGCTTATTATTAGTATATTTTCGTTTTTTAATTTTATTAATTACATGGCCCAAGTTATCTTGCATGATAATGGCATGTAATGGGCTTTAATTTGTTAGGAAAGTAATTCCCTAAATTTTAGGAGCTTGTCCTTGTCTTCTAGAAGGGCAAAACGTTTTTAGCTTCCTTTTTCCATAAAGGATTAGTTTGTTAGTTGGTTAGTTTAGAAGTCAAGTTGTACTTTACAACTTTTAGGGTTTTATTTCCTTGTTTACCAAGCAACATGGCCGAAACTTGTCCTATTTAATGGCCATTCCTTGTAACGGTTTTTTAATGGATAATTGAATTTTGAAGAAACCTTTTAGCTTTGCTAAATTATTTGCAGCCTTAAACAAGTTGTGAAAAACGTGATTAATCAATTAGGGTTAGTTGATTATTCATAGGACCGGATTCTTTAAGCTAGGACCTTAAAGAGAACGTATTGTTTCTTGATTTCAAGAGCGAGCCAAACTGAGATCTTTTTAACCATTGATTTACATAGGTTAGATTGAAATCACTTTGTGGTAATGTGTTGGGTTTGATTGATTTACAATCAAATACATCCCATTCGATATCCATCTTTTCTTCTTGTGTTGTTTCCGTGTTTGATCTTACTTGTGATCGTGTTGGTTTCTGAATTTTGGTGCACAACGATCCTAAGTGTGTGGAATTCGTGTGGAGCTGGATTCTCACCCTACTCCATTCGTATCAATTGGTATCAAAGCTTCTAGGTTGTTCATCACAAAATTCAGGTTTGCGCTTTGTTTTTCCTTCTCGGATTTTGCTCTACTTTTTGAGTCGTTCTTGCTGTCCTTTGTGCGTCAATTTTTTCTGCAGTTTTTGGAGTCTTTTAGTTGCTGTTTTCACGTGTTTCTTGCTGTCCAAAGTCGTCATAGTTAGTGTCTTTAAATTCATCAAAATCGCATAAGCCAAAGTTGATCAAATCTGCCCGAAAATTGCCTTCTTGTTGTTTACGATTTTTGACATCTTTTTGCTACTGTTCTTGCTTCGAATTGCTGCTGTTTTTTTAAAGTTTAAATTCTGCAGTAAATATATATATTAATTGAGTCTTAAATTCATTAATATTCTGTCCAAAAATCGCATGCAACTTGGTGCTTAAAATCTGCCCAAATCGAGTTGATCTTGTTACTTGATTTTCTTGCGTTTTTGTGTTGTTCTTCTTGTGTTTCTTGTTCGATCCTTGCTGCCATCTTTGTCTCAATATTCTGCACTATTTTCTTGCATTCATAGTGTTGGATTCTTTGTGTTTTATTTGTTGATTTCACGTCCAAACCCTAGGTGTCAAGATTAGGGTTTCTTAAAAACCCTAGTTTCAAATTATCATAACTTTGTGAGTTCTTGCTCAATTCTTGAAATTCTTTTTGTGTTAGTTCCATCAATCTACTCTTGTCATAATAACTTTTGATCAAACTTTTTGAACAAGTGAAAAAGATTGGTTCTTGACCACTTTCTTGAACTTCTTGAAGTTCTTGATTTTTGAAAGTTGTCAAATTTTGAATCTTGAACCATATTTGAAATCCTTGAGTTAAATCTTGAAAATTTTGTTAAAGTGGCACTTTCAAATTCTTTGTCCTTGGTGAGTTATTAAAGTTTGGAGAAATTAAGGTTGAACCACATAAGACAAGGCCACATCCTTAAACCTAAGTACTTGTACTAGGTTCTTGTCTTAAAACCTTAAAGATTTTGTTTGACCTAAGTTGTTTAAGGTTCTTGTCCGAACCTAGGTCATTGTTTGTACAAGGTTTTTGTCCAAAACCTTAAAAGTTTGTTTTGTCCTTTTGTTGTCCGAATAAAAAAAAAAAAAGAGGCCGTAATTTAAAAAAAAAAAAAAAAGGCCCAAATCAAAAAAAAAAAAAAAAAAAAAAGGCCGTGATATTAAAAAAAAAAAAAAAAAAAAAGGGCCCAATAAAAGAAAATAATCTCGGACTTTTAATATTTCTGTTATTTAATTTTTAGTATTTTTTTTTAATTAATTTTCGTAAATTAAAAAGAACACTTTGTTCTTGAGTTTTGATTTGAAACCACCTTGGATTAAAAGTGCCATAACTTTTGCTATACAACTCGGATTTTGGTGATTCAAATTGTGTTGTTCTCGTCTTTGATTCCTCTTTCTAAATATCATAGTTTCTGAATCAATCAAATTATACCCACACGTGCTCTGAAATACTCTTGTGACGTGAATTATTTGAACTTCTTTGATTTGACTTGTGTGAATCTTGTTGTTGAAAATCTCGGTTGAGACAATCTCTTAAAGTCATTGCAACAGTAAGTTCTCTATAGTTTGAGAGTATTAGACTAGGGTATACACGAGAGAAACATATATCAAAGAGAGGAGAGCTCCTACTATCCACATAGTGAGAACCCGAGAGGAATTCAATTGTTGTTTTCTTTTGTTTCTTACTAACCTTGCAGGATAATGGAGGACGAAACTAATACACCAAGAGGTTCTAAACCTCAAACCGAAGCTGAGCAAAAGTTTGCTAATGATTCTCTTGCACAGATACTACAAAAGATCAATCTCCGCCTTGATTTCTTGGAGTCATCAACTTCTAAGCCATCAAAGAAATCTTCATCCAAGAAGTTTAAATATAATGCTGCTTTTGAGTCCGAAAGTGAATCTAATGAAGAGGAGGAGGAAGAGTTGTCCGAATCATCTTCTAAGGGTAACAAGTCTAAAGTCTCAATTGCTTCACTTAAGTTAACAATTCCCACTTTTCATGGTAAGACAGATCCGGAAGCTTATTTTGATTGGGTTCGTGAGCTTGAGCACTTCTTTGAAGGCCATGACTATCCCGAAAAGGAAAAATTTCGACTTGCCTTTATGCACTTAAAGGATCATGCAAGTTTGTGGTGGGATAAGTTGTCTCAATCTAGACGTGAAGATGGTGAAAGTCCAATCAAGACATGGAGTCGCATGAAAACACTCATGAGGAAGAAATATGTCCCTTCATACTACAACCGTGAATTGAATAGACAGTTACATACACTTGTACAAGGTAACAAATCGGTTGAGGAGTATTATCATGAGATGGAAGCTTTGATGATCAAGGCTAATGTTCAGGAAGTTCCCGACTCTACAATTGAAAGATTTTTAAGAGGTATGCATTCTGATTTGGCTCATCAAGTTGATTTACAAAGTTTTGATAATATTGACGAACTTGTCCATAAAGCCATCAAGATAGAAAGGCACATGAAAGGGAAGGGTAAGTTTTCACAACCAACTCCACCTTGGCAAAGAGATAAGAAGCCGAGTTTTGCCCCTTTCAATCCGCCATCCAAGCCACGCCAATTTCCACAAAGTTCAACGTCAAGTGCCCCTCAAGGTGTCTCAAAAACAACGCCCAAGGTTGCTGTCCAACCTTCTAGAACGGCGTCAACTTCTTCAACTCCAAGATTGAGGGATGTTCGATGTTATAAATGTCAAGGTTATGGTCATATGCAAGCTGAATGTCCAACTCGAAAAGTGATGATAACTCTTGATAGTGGTGAAGTGGTAAGTGATGATGATTGTGCCGACATGCCACCTCTTGAAGAGAAACATGAATCAAGTGAAGAAAGTGAAGACAATGAGCCCTACACGTATGGTGACGGTAAATTTTCTTTAGTCTCTCGCCGTGTTCTAAATGTCCAACCTTTAGTTGATAATGATGATTTGATGCAACGAGAAAACATATTTCACACACGTTGCTTAGTGCAAGACAGAATTTGTAGTGTGATAATTGATAGTGGAAGTTGCACAAATGTGGCGAGCACTTTGTTTGTAAATAAGTTGAACTTGAATTGCACGAAACATCCTAAACCCTACCGACTACAATGGTTGAATAATTCAATGGATGCTAGGGTCACAAAACAAGTAAAGTTCACTTTAACCATTGGGAAATATGTTGATGAAGTTATATGTGATGTTGTTCCAATGGAAGCAAGTCATATCTTGCTTGGCCGTCCTTGGCAATATGATTGTGATGTTCTTTATCATGCCAAGAAAAATTTCTATAGCTTTGTGCACAATGGGAAAAAGTTTAAGCTAAAAGGTTTATTCTTTGGAATTGTAATTTCTTATTTGATAACTTAAGCATGCTTGCAAAGAGTTTAAAACTTATTTCTGGTGATTTACATTTAATCCGGGATGTATATATATTTAATTGCTATGAATATTCTTATGAATCCTTGGATAATATTTGTAATTACATTAATATATGTTTAAGTTCTTTTCTTACTTTACATATTAAAGTCGTTAATTTTTATGTTAGTACTAGTGTGTCAAAGCATGTTGTTAGAGAGTTTGTCTTGCATAGTTTCATATTTTCAAAATCACTACATGTGTCTTTATTTGAAGTATTATATTTTAAGTTATTTTGTGTTGCATGTAGTAATAGGTTTTCTGATTTGCATTTAATACATGATGTTTATTTGCATAATTGTTATGAATTTTCTTTATCAATATCGTGTTTATATGCTTCATGCATACATAAATATTCTGCTAGAGAAAGTTTATCTTATACACTTGTTTGTTTAGTGTTCACAAGGGTTTTGTAATGATCGAAATTATAAGCACTCAACTTACCTTGCTTACCTTGTGGAAAACAAGCTAAGGCAGATTGGACTCCTTCCAATTGATAATGAGTTGGTTCGAACTCCATTAAGCTTTTAGGAACTCCAAAACTCTGCAAAAAAAACAAAACAACACTAGACAAAGAATTAAGGTGATCACTATTAATGATAAGTACAAAATCCTTACGGATCATCAAATACAAGTGATACCTATCTAGTATTACTCTCTTTATCTCACTAGAAGAAGCAAAATAACAAGATTTCTTAACATGCAAAGTACGACCTACACTATTACAAATAGAAGTTGGGCCGAGACTTTCTTGAACATTTGTCAACTCTTGTTTCTTCTTCTCTTTGGCGGATTTCACATCTCTTGTAGCTTGAATGATTTTAGCTTGATCTTCAAACACTTGGGCCGGTGTCAAAGCTCGAAGATTAAACTTTTTCCCATTGTGCACAAGATACCAATTAAAAAGAACAAAGTTATTTGAATGGTTAAAAAGATCTCAGTTTGGCTCGCTCTTGAAATCAAGAAACAATACGTTCTCTTTAAGGTCCTAGCTTAAAGAATCCGGTCCTATGAATAATCAACTAACCCTAAAGGGAAGGGTAAGTTTTCACAACCAACTCCACCTTGGCAAAGAGATAAGAAGCCGAGTTTTGCCCCTTTCAATCCGCCATCCAAGCCACGCCAATTTCCACAAAGTTCAACGTCAAGTGCCCCTCAAGGTGTCTCAAAAACAACGCCCAAGGTTGCTGTCCAACCTTCTAGAACGGCGTCAACTTCTTCAACTCCAAGATTGAGGGATGTTCGATGTTATAAATGTCAAGGTTATGGTCATATGCAAGCTGAATGTCCAACTCGAAAAGTGATGATAACTCTTGATAGTGGTGAAGTGGTAAGTGATGATGATTGTGCCGACATGCCACCTCTTGAAGAGAAACATGAATCAAGTGAAGAAAGTGAAGACAATGAGCCCTACACGTATGGTGACGGTAAATTTTCTTTAGTCTCTCGCCGTGTTCTAAATGTCCAACCTTTAGTTGATAATGATGATTTGATGCAACGAGAAAACATATTTCACACACGTTGCTTAGTGCAAGACAGAATTTGTAGTGTGATAATTGATAGTGGAAGTTGCACAAATGTGGCGAGCACTTTGTTTGTAAATAAGTTGAACTTGAATTGCACGAAACATCCTAAACCCTACCGACTACAATGGTTGAATAATTCAATGGATGCTAGGGTCACAAAACAAGTAAAGTTCACTTTAACCATTGGGAAATATGTTGATGAAGTTATATGTGATGTTGTTCCAATGGAAGCAAGTCATATCTTGCTTGGCCGTCCTTGGCAATATGATTGTGATGTTCTTTATCATGCCAAGAAAAATTTCTATAGCTTTGTGCACAATGGGAAAAAGTTTAATCTTCGAGCTTTGACACCGGCCCAAGTGTTTGAAGATCAAGCTAAAATCATTCAAGCTACAAGAGATGTGAAATCCGCCAAAGAGAAGAAGAAACAAGAGTTGACAAATGTTCAAGAAAGTCTCGGCCCAACTTCTATTTGTAATAGTGTAGGTCGTACTTTGCATGTTAAGAAATCTTGTTATTTTGCTTCTTCTAGTGAGATAAAGAGAGTAATACTAGATAGGTATCACTTGTATTTGATGATCCGTAAGGATTTTGTACTTATCATTAATAGTGATCACCTTGATTCTTTGTCTAGTGTTGTTTTGTTTTTTTTGCTGAGTTTTGGAGTTCCTAAAAGCTTAATGGAGTTCGAACCAACTCATTATCAATTGGAAGGAGTCCAATCTGCCTTAGCTTGTTTTCCACAAGGTAAGCAAGGTAAGTTGAGTGCTTATAATTTCGATCATTACAAAACCCTTGTGAACACTAAACAAAGTGTTAAATCTATTGATTATCCTAACTGGAATACACTTTATTTTGATGATTTGATTCATAACTTTGCTCTTACTGTTTTCAATTCATTCCAAAATCAAAAGTATCCACTTCGACAAGGTAATCTGATTGTTCAACACTTGTTTGGTAAGTTATCTCAATTTCGAATTTCTTTTCAATTCCCGAAGGTACAATATTCTGTTCTTATTCTTTGGAATTATAAGTTCTTAATCTTTCATAACTTCAACATGCTTGTAAAGAATGTACAACTTAGTTTTTGTGATTTACATTTAATCCGGGATGTCTATATATATACTTGCTTTGCAAATTCTTATGAATCCTTGGATAATATTTGTAATTACATTAATATATGTTTACTTTCTTTTCATTCTTTACATGTTAACATCATTGATTTTCATGTTATTATTAGTGTGTCCAAGCATGACGTTAATAAATTTCTCTTGAATACTTTCTTGTTGTTCAAAACATTATGTTCATCTTTATTTGAAGTATACTTTTTAAAGTTGTTTAATATTGCATATCATCATAAGTTTTCTGATTTGCATTTATTAAATGATGTTTATATGCATAATTATTTTGAGTTTTCTTTAACTTACACATTTATTTTCTTATTGCAGGATTTGTTTTACTTGGCTCGAGTTTGTAATGAGTTCTTCTTATTGGTGTTTGATCCAGGAGCTCAATTTCCAGATTCGAGGACGAATCCTTTCGAGGAGGGAGGGAATGATAGGAATCCGTACAAGCAATCTACTCCAAATCCTAATGGGAATAGGATTACCAAGCCAAATCCTAATAGGAATAGGATTTCCAAGACAAATCCTAATGGGATTAGGATTTCCAAGCTCAATCCTAATAGGATTAGGATTCATCAATCCTCATCTTGTCCGAGTTCCATAAGAGTTCCATAAACGCAAATCCGAATGAGACTAGGATTCACAATCCAAGTGGGATTAGGATTCACTAATCCATGGACATTATTGATTGAAGACCAAGATGGCGTGCTTGGGCTTTTGCCAAATTGGATCGCGCCTTTTCTTACGTAGTTAGAATTAATTAATGTTTTAATAATTAAGTCCAAAACATTTTAATTGGGCTTATTATTAGTATATTTTTGTTTTTTAATTTTATTAATTACATGGCCCAAGTTATCTTGCATGATAATGGCATGTAATGGGCTTTAATTTGTTAGGAAAGTAATTCCCTAAATTTTAGGAGCTTGTCCTTGTCTTCTAGAAGGGCAAAACGTTTTTAGCTTCCTTTTTCCATAAAGGATTAGTTTGTTAGTTGGTTAGTTTAGAAGTCAAGTTGTACTTTACAACTTTTAGGGTTTTATTTCCTTGTTTACCAAGCAACATGGCCGAAACTTGTCCTATTTAATGGCCATTCCTTGTAACGTTTTTTTAATGGATAATTGAATTTTGAAGAAACCTTTTAGCTTTGCTAAATTATTTGCAGCCTTAAACAAGTTGTGAAAAACGTGATTAATCAATTAGGGTTAGTTGATTATTCATAGGACCGGATTCTTTAAGCTAGGACCTTAAAGAGAACGTATTGTTTCTTGATTTCAAGAGCGAGCCAAACTGAGATCTTTTTAACCATTGATTTACATAGGTTAGATTGAAATCACTTTGTGGTAATGTGTTGGGTTTGATTGATTTACAATCAAATACATCCCATTCGATATCCATCTTTTCTTCTTGTGTTGTTTCCGTGTTTGATCTTACTTGTGATCGTGTTGGTTTCTGAATTTTGGTGCACAACGATCCTAAGTGTGTGGAATTCGTGTGGAGCTGGATTCTCACCTACTCCATTCGTATCATATTTTGCCTTTGCCTATTAATAAGTTTGTTAATGTTGAAGGTAAAAAGAAAGCTGAATTTATTAAGGGGTTACATGAAAGGGTTCGAAATACCATAGAAAGGTGTAATGAACAATATGCCAAGCAAGCCAATAAAGAAAGGAAGAGAGTGATTTTCGAACCAGGGGATTGGGTTTGGATTCACTTGAGGAAGGAAAGGTTTCCTGAAAAGAGGAAATCTAAACTTCATCCAAGAGGAGATGGTCCTTTTCGTGTTTTGGAAAGGATAGGAGATAATGCTTACAAAGTCGAGCTTCCAAGTGAGTATGGTAATGTTTCACCTACATTCAATGTTTCTGATTTATCTTTGTTTGATGTAGGTGATTCGAGGACGAATCTTTTCGAGGAGGGAGGGAATGATAGCAATCCATCCACATCCTTGGTGCCAAAACTGAGCTTACATGATCCTTTGAAGAATCTTGATGGACCAATGACAAGATCTGATACGAATGGAGTAGGGTGAGAATCCAGCTCCACACGAATTCCACACACTTAGGATCGTTGTGCACCAAAATTCAGAAACCAACACGATCACAAGTAAGATCAAACACGGAAACAACACAAGAAGAAAAGATGGATATCGAATGGGATGTATTTGATTGTAAATCAATCAAACCCAACACATTACCACAAAGTGATTTCAATCTAACCTATGTAAATCAATGGTTAAAAAGATCTCAGTTTGGCTCGCTCTTGAAATCAAGAAACAATACGTTCTCTTTAAGGTCCTAGCTTAAAGAATCCGGTCCTATGAATAATCAACTAACCCTAATTGATTAATCACGTTTTTCACAACTTGTTTAAGGCTGCAAATAATTTAGCAAAGCTAAAAGGTTTCTTCAAAATTAATCATCCATTAAAAAAAACGTTACAAAGAATGGCCATTAAATAGGACAAGTTTCGGCCATGTTGCTTGGGAAACAAGGAAATAAAACCCTAAAAGTTGTAAAGTACAACTTGACTTCTAAACTACCCAATCATAATTAAGAAACTTCCAAATTAGAATTGGAAACTAATAACTAACTACCCAAATCCTTCCCCAAAAAGGATTTGCCTAAAGGTGGCCAAATTCAATTTGACTTCCTTTGTTTCCTAAACTATTACTTGCCTTTATCATGCAAGATAATTGGGCCAAGTAGTATTTATTATAAACGAAATTTCCAAGCCCAAGAACATAATAATTAACGTCATTTATGGGCTGAAAATAACATAAAATAAATTACTAATTAATACTAAAAATGGCGTGATTCTCTTGTAAGCCCAAAAGCACGCCTTTCATGGACTTCATGATTTCGGACTTGTGTAAGCTTCTTCAAGGTGGATCATGAATTGTTAATGAAGAAACATTCCACAAGACTTCTCCTTGAGATGGTTCGGCCTCCAAAGCTTCACAATGAGTTGACAATAAATTGTGCAAAGCTTCCTTCATCTTCTTACTCCTTGATCTTGTCATTGGTCCATCAAGATTGGTCAAGGGATCTTGTGAATTGGGCTTTGGCAAGATGGACAAGGGTTGATTTCCATCAAGATCAAGGAGCAAAAGGATGAAAGAAGCTTTGCACACTTTGTTGTCATCACACTTTGAAGACTTGGAGGCCGAGATTTGCAATCCATCTCAACATGGAGTTCTTTGGCATGTTTCTTCAATAATCATACATGATGAAGTTTCTAGAAGTTCTACATTAGAGCTTAAGGAAATTCCACCTTGAAGAAATATTCCATGGCTGAGTTGAAGTCCAATGGCAAGGCGTGTACTTGGGCTTTCATGTGGACCACGCCCTTAAGTAATTTTAGGGTTTTTACTTTGTTGTTTATTAATTAAGTCCAAAACACTTAATGTGGGCTTTAATTAATTCATTAATAAGTTGCTTGGCCCAATTATCTTACATGATAATGGCAAGTATAAGTTTAGGAAACAAAGGTAGCAAAAACGTGTTTTGCTTCCTCTTAAAACCGTTTTATCTATTCCTTTTTGGAAAAGGATTAGTTAGTTAGTTAGTTAGCTAAGAAGTTAAGTTGTGTTTTGCAACTACTAGGGTTTTGTATGACTGACTTTAAACCTTTATTTAAAGGGGTCATTAACGTTTTTTATTCAATAAGAAAGAAGAAGAATTTCGAGATTTTTAGCTTGCTAAAAATTGTGATTAACACTTTGTGTTGTCCAAGCCTTGGAGAATTATTTAATTGTCCATTGTAGAAGCTTGCCTTTAGCGTAACCTATAGGTGACTTCACTATTGTTCTTTATTTAAAGAGCCGGCCAAATTAACTTGTTTAACTAATTGAATTTTCATAGGTTAAATTGAGTTCATTTGTATTAAAGCGTGGGGTTTTGATTTACTCAACAACTTTGCGTTTTTCCCTTGAATCTTCATCCGCGAGTTCTTGTTGTTTGTGTGTCTTGGAATAACCTTTGTGCAGCACGGTCCTACATTATAGAGATCGAATTTGGTCCAGGAGCTAGAGCCTCGGCCAACCATTCGCATCAGTTAGCATATAGCTTGTTCTCACGTAATACAGCAGACACCAATTTTAAATCTGCAACATGCTCATTAAGTGATTTGCTATACACAAGGATATCATCAAAGTAGACTACCACGAATTTTCCAACAAAGTGACGAAAAACATGATTCGTAAGTCTCATAAAAGTACTAGGTGCATTAGATAAACCAAAAGGCATAACTAACCATTCATACAACCCATACTTTGTTTTGAAAGAAGTTTTCCATTCATCACCTTCTTTCATGCGAATTTGGTAGTATCCACTTTTCAGATCAATCTTGGTGAAAATTCATGAACCATACAACTCATCAAGCATATCATCTAATCTAGGAATTGGATGTCTATACTTAATTTTGATTTTATTTATGGCTCAACAATTAACACACATTCTCCAAGATTTATCCTTTTTAGGGACTAATATGACAAGAACAGAACATGGACTAAGAGATTCACGCACAATACCTTTGTTAAGGAGTTCATCCACTTGACGTTGAATCTCTTTTGTTTCCTCAGGATTCGCTCTATAAGCTGGACGATTTGGAATTTGTGCACCAAAAATGAAATCAATTTGATGTTCAATTCCTCTTATTGGCGGCAATCCAATGGGTAAGTCCTCGGGAAACACATCTTGATATTCCTGCAAAAGAGAGTAAACTGCTACTAGGCAAAGAAGCAAGGTGATCACTATCAACAATAAGTACAAAATCCTTGCGAAACATTAAGTACAAAGACTGCCTATCAACTAATGCTCTCTTAATCTCGTTAGAAGAAGCAAAATAGCAAGAACTAATGCTATCACTATTTCGGCTATTACATGTTCTAGAAACAATGCTTCGGCCTACACTAGCTATTACATCATTCTTATTTTTTTTTTCACTTTGCTTCTTTGCTTCTTGTTCATTCAATTCACGCATGGCTTGAACAATTCGTGCCTGATCTTCAAACACTTGAAAAGGACTCAATGCTCTAAAATTGTATTTTCGACCTTCAAAGTCAAAAGAGTAGTAATTCTTCTTACCATGATATGTAACATCTCGATTATATTGCCAAGGCCTTCTAAGAAGAATATGACTAGCTTCCATGGGAACCACATCACATAAGATCTCATCAACATACTTCCCAATAGTAAACGAAAATTTTATGATACGAATGGAGTAGGATGAAGTCCAATCCACACGAATTTTCCACACTTTTGGATCGTTGTTGCACCAAGAACACGAACAAATTTCAAACAACAAATTGCGGAATAGAGATAAGGAACGAAAAGGCAAGATTAAAATTAACCAAACCCCAACATTATAACAAATTGAATTAGCTTAACAATTGTAAATCAATTAATTAAACCTATCAGTTTGGTCTGTTCTATAAATCTAGAACTTGTAAGCTTCACCTAAAGCTCCACACTTAAGGTTAGGCGGATCTTATGAACAATCAACTAAAATTAGAAGATTCAATTCACGTTTTTTCTTGAAGCTTTTCACGGCTGCAAAAAGGGTTTTTAGCAAAGCTAAATTTTATCAAAATTCTTCTTATTATGTCATGTGAAAAACTCACCTATAAATAGGCTACAAAAACTCACCTATATATTACGTGTCTCGTTTTCTTGCTGTTTTCTTGCTGTTTTGTGTCGTTCTTTTTGCTGCAGATTTTTCTTCGTTTTTGCTACTGTTTGTGAGTCCTTCTTTCTGTCCTAGGTCGTGATAGGTTCAGTCATTAATTTCGTAAAAATCGCATGCACAATACTTGCTCAAATCTGCCCGAAATTATCTTCATCTTGCTTCTCGGATTTGTGCTGCTTTCTTGTTGAAATTTGTTGCGTCTTGCTGCTGTTTTCTTTTCATAAATTCTGCATTGTTGTGTTCATCATCATAGTGTGGAATTCTTGAGTCATTATTGCTGTTTTCACGTCCAAACTATTAGGGTTTGTCAAACTAGGGTTTGTGAAATTAGTGTTTCTTGGTAGAAATTTCATAACTTCCTTGTTTCTCATCCGTTTCTTGATCTTTCTTTTGTGTTAGTTTCGTCATTCTAATACCATCAAAGTGTGTTTTGTTCAAACTTTTTCACCATCTCAAAAAGATGAGTTCTTGACCACTTTCTTGAAAATCTTGATTATCTTGAAAATCCGAAAGTGTCAAAATTTGAATCTAGAGCTTCATTCTTGCTTCTTGTTGCAAATCTTGATTATCTTGTTAAAGAAGCATATTGAAATTCCTTATATTTGGTGAGTTATTTGAAATTCTTATTGGCTGAAAATTTTGAAGAAATTAAGGTTTGAACAACATAAGACAAGACAACAACCTTAAACCTAAGTACTCGTACTAGGTTCTTGTCTTAAAAACCTTAAAGTTTGACTTGTTTAAGGTTGTCCGAATTCAAAAAAAAAAAAAAAGAGGCCGAATTGAAAAAAAAAGGCCCAATTCAAAAAAAAAAGAGAGAGAGAAAAGAAAGAAAAAGTCGGACAATATTTATATAAAAAAATAAATAAAGACAGACCAAGAAAAGAACTAAAGTTCTTGTTTGTTCTTTGAAAATCACCAATATTGAAAGTGCCATATCTTGCTCATTTTAGCTCAGAATTGAGTGATTCAAAAACCATTTTTCTTCTTTTTCTGTCTACTTTCTGTTTTTCATAGTATTCTGGAGTTAATATGTTTATACCCCATATGTGTTCTATAAATTGTTCTAGTGACGTGATTTTCCTTCAAACTTCATTGGCATTACTTGTGTGAATTGATTTGTTGGATTATTCGGTTGAGACTTGTTATTATAATCAATGAACAGTAAGCTAAATTAGTTTGAGATATTCATTGTTGAGAGATTAGATAGGGTATACACGAGAAAAACCTCTACACTAGAGAGGAGAGCATATACTACCCATGTTGTGAGAACCCGTGAGGTATATTTCTATATATTTCTTGTGTTTTTACTAACTTGCAGGTACAAATGGAGGGTGATGAGTCTAAATCACCAAAGGTAGTGGACCAAAAGTTCACTAACGATGTCCTCTTTGACATGATCCGAAAACTCACACTCAAAGTTGATGATTTGACTTCACCACCACCTAAGGGTCCTAGATCCCGAAGAGTTGAGTTTGAGTCCGACAATGATTCTAGTCATGATGAGGAGGAGGAAGAGGAGGGAACGAGCTCTTCTAAGAAAGGTGACAAGTCTAAGATTTCCATTGCTTCTGTTAAACTAACTATCCCAACTTTCCATGGTAAATCAGATCCCGAGGCTTATTTTGATTGGGTTCGTGAGCTTGAGCACTTCTTTGAAGGCCATGATTACCCCGAAAAGGAAAAGTACCGACTTGCTTTTATGCACCTTAAGGATTATGCTAGTTTATGGTGGGATGAGGTTATAAGGTCTAGACGTCAAGATGGAGAAAGGCCAGTCAAGACTTGGAGCCAAATGAAGATGCTTATGAGGAAGAAGTATGTCCCTTCTCATTATAACCGTGAATTGAACAGAAAATTGCACTCTCTTGTGCAAGGTAGTAAATCAATTGAGGAGTATTACCATGAAATGGAAGCTTTGATGATTAAAGCTAATGTTCAAGAGGATCCGACTCTACAATTGAAAGATTTTTGAGAGGTATGCATTCTGATTTGGCTTATCATGTGGATTTGCAAAGTTATGTTGATATTACTGAACTTGTTCACAAAGCCATCAAAATTGAGAAACACATGAAGGGAAAGGGAGGCCGAAATTTCACTCAATCCAACTCTCGAAATTTCACTCAACCAAGTCCACCATGGAGAAGAGATCAAAAGCCGAACTCAACTCCATTCACTCCACCAACAAAACCGAGGAGCTTCACACCAAATCAGCCCTCAAACACCTCGGCTAATGTTCCAAAAACAGTCCGTCCAGCTGCTGAATCCACTCCAAAATCGGTGCCTAAACCTAGTGAGAGGTTAAGGGATATTCGATGTTACAAGTGTCAAGGTTATGGTCATTATCAATCCGACTATCCAACTCGAAAATTAATGATCATTCATGATAATGGAGAAGTGGAAAGTGATGAGGAGTGTGCCGACATGCCACCACTTGAAGAGAAGTGTCAATATGCCCAAAGTGAAGGTGAAGATGAACTTGGAACCTATGAGGTTGGTGATGGTCAATTTTCATTAGTTACTCGTCAAGTCCTTAGTACACAACCACAAATTGATGATTTGTTTCAAAGAGATAATATTTTTCACACTTGATGCATGGTTCAAGGAAAAATTTGTAGTGTGATCATTGATAATGGTAGCTGTACCAATGTGGCTAGTCTTTTGCTTGTTAAGAAATTGAAGTTGAATTGCATGAAGCATCCAAGACCGTATAAACTTCAATGGTTGAATAATACTGCTGAAAGCAAAGTAACTAAGCAAGTGAAATTCACATTAACAATTGGTAAGTATGTGGATGAGATTTTATGTGATGTGGTTCCCATGGAAGCTAGTCATATTCTTCTTGGAAGACCATGGCATTATGATAGAGATGTTACATATCATGGTAAGAATAATTACTACTCATTTGATTTTGAATGCCGAAAGTGTAATCTTAGAGCATTGAGTCCGCTCCAAGCCTTCGAAGATCAATCACGGATTGTTCAATCTTTGCGTGAACTACATGAACAAGAAGCTAAGGAGAAAATCGAACAAGAGAAGAAAAATAATGTAAACACTAGTGTAGGCCGAAGTATTGTTCCTAGAACTTGTAATAGCCGAAATAGTAATTTTTGTTATTTTACTTCTTCTAGCGAGATTGAGAGAGGAATACTAGATAGGAAATCAATGTACTTACTTGATGATAGTGATCACCATTTGAATTGTTTGCTGCCTAGTTCTTTTGTTTTGCAGGTTTTTGGAGTTCCTAGAAATCTAATGGAGTTAGAAACAACTCATTATCAATTGGAAGGAGTCCAATCTGCCTTAGCTTGTTTCCCACAAGGTAAGCAAGGTAAGTTAGGTAAGTACGAAAGCTCTTTGATTGATTTTAATGGTTTGAATGTTAAGAACTTTGTTAATGTCAATGCTATTGATTTTCAAAGTTTAAATTCTGTTTTGAATCAATTTCAATGTTTTTCACCTACCTTTGAAGCTTTAGTTCGAAAGCTTACACCATGTGTTTTAAAGTTTGATAATTTGAGTTTTGATAAGCCAACTATTTCACATAATTCTTCAATTATGAAATCCAATTATTTCGTTTTGAATGAGTTTATGTATAGTTTCTTCACATGCTATGTTGCTTATCTAATACATGAATTATATTTTGAGCTTAATATTGGATATTTCGAACTACATCCAACCTTTGTATGCACTCATTCAAGTGTTAATTATATTGACTCTACTTGCTGGATTAATGATTCTTTTGCTCACATTCATCAAGTTCAAAGAGGTCCATGGGTAATTCAACACTTGTTTGGTAAGTTATCTCCGTTCCAAATTTCTTTTGAATTCCAAGAGGTAAAATTTTTTGTTTACAACTATTCAATAGATTGTTTACATTCTAGTTTTTGGAATTACACTCTCATATTTGATAACTTTTGCATGTTTTTAGAGGTCTTAATACATTCATGTGATTTGCACTTTCTCAAGGATGCATATATGTTTTCTTGTTATGAATTTTCGTGTCTTTATGATTCTATTCATATATGTTTACATCCTTTGCTTACATTACATGTTAATAACGTAAATAATGTGTTCATGAATGTTGTTAGTGAATTCATATTGATTAGTTCTTTAATTAAGAACATTCAATTTTCTGATTTGCATAAACTATATGATAGTTATTTGCATAATTGTTTTGAATTCATTGACTTCAACATTATGACTCATGCAAAATTTGTTACGACTAATCATGTTATATGTATTTCGATTTTGCATACATATTCTGCCCTTTCTATTCTTTTGGTGAAAGGAAATTATTCTACATATTGGTTTAGATTATTGTGCTTTCTTTTACCTTATACATTTGTCTTGTTTTGGCAGGATATAACTTCTTGTTGCTCGAGATGTGCATCTTCCCAATTTTATTTGGCTCGAGTTTGCATTGGGTTCATCATATTGGTGTTTGATCCAGGAACTCACTTTCAAGATTCGAGGACGAATCCTTACGAGGAGGGAGGGAATGATGAGAATGAGCCCGTGTCCATTTCCGTGGTGTTAAAATCAAATTGTCATCCTGAAAGTTTCTGTCAGGTTTTGGTATTCTTGCCATAACTCTTTCGATATAACTTGGAATTACATGATTCAAGAAGCCCTGGAACGATAAGAGATAGAGCTACAACTTTCATGTTTTAAGTTTTCCAAGATTCCGACATTATCACCCTTGAAAATGCCTTCCAAAGTTGATGACGGGATTTTGGCCGAATTTTCATCTCGAATTTCATGGACTACATTGAAGACCAATATGGCGTGCTTGGGCTTTGTCATTATTGGATCACGCCATTGTTAATCTTTAGGATTTATTTAAGTTGTAATAATAAGTCCATTAACATTAATTAATTGGGCTTTATTTTCGTTAATTAATAAGTCATTACTTGGCCCAATTACCTTGCATGGTAATTAGGAAAGTAATCTCCTACTTTTTAGGAGGATTTAGGAAAGTAAGATTACAAATCGGTTTTTACTTCTTCATAACCGATTTGCTATGATTAGGAAACTTAAAGTTTGTCTTTTAGTTATTGGTTTCCTTTTCCAATTTGGAAACTAAGTTGTAATAGGATTAAGCTAGGGTTTCATGTTTTTGTAGCCTATTTATAAGTGAGTTTTTCACATGAAATAATAAGATGAATTTTGATAAAAATTAAGCATTGCTTAAGCCTTCTTCCAGCCGTGAAAAGTTGAAAGAAAAACGTGAGGATTCAATTGATTTCAATTGTGTTTTCATAAGACCCGCGAAGCCTTAGTGAGGAGCTATAAGTTAGCTTACCCGTTCTTGATTTAAAGAACTCGCCAAACTGAAGAGATTTAACTTTTGATTTACATTAGTTAAGTTAATTCTTTTTGTTATAACGTTGGGGTGTAGATTGCTTCAATCTTTGTCCTTGCGTTTCATCTTGTTCCTTCCGCTTTGTTTTTGTGTTTCTTGTTCGTGATTGTGTTGAGTTTGGTGTGCAACGATCCAAAGGTTTGTGGAAAAATACGTGAGATCAAGGTCCTTCCTAGGTCAACTCGTATAAAAAATTATTATTCTTTTAATTATCATGGCCGAAAGTACAATCTTAGGGCTTTGAGTCCGAGCCAAGCTTTTGAAGATCAATCAAGGATTGTGCAATCTTGCCGTGAGATGGAACCAAAGGAGAAGAAAGAACAAGATGATAAAAAGAATGTAACTAGTGTAGGCCGAAGCATTGATTCTAAATCTTGTAATAGCCGAAATAGTGTTTCTTCAAAGTCTTGTTATTTTGTTTCTAAGAGTGACGTAAAGAGAGCAATACTAGATAGGCAATCATTGTACTTGATGATCCGCAAGGATGTTGTACTTATTGTTGATAGTGATCACCTTGCTTCTTTGCCTAGTGTTGTTTTGTCTCTTTTGCAGGAATATAAAGATGTGTTTCCCGAGGACTTACCCATTGGATTGCCGCCTCTAAGAGGAATTGAACATCAAATTGATTTCATTCCTGGTGCACAAATTCCAAATCGTCCAGCTTATATGATAGCAATCTATCCATATTCTTGGTGCCAAAGCCGAGCTTACATGATCCTTTGATGAATCTTGATGGACCAATGACAAGATCAAGGAGCAAAAGGATGAAAGAAGCTTTGCACACTTTGTTGTCATCACACATTGGAGATTTGGAGGCCGAAACTGGCACATCTTCTCAACATGGAGTTCTTTTGCACGTTTCTTACATAACAATTCATGAAGATGTTCCTCAAAGTTCTACATTGGAGCTTAAAGAAATTCCACCTTGAAGAAGCTTGCAAAGGCCGAGAGTTGAAGTCCAATGAAAGGCCTGTCCTTGGGCTTTCATATGGATCACGCCCTTATTTAGATATTAGGGTTTTATTTTGTTGATAATTAATTAAGTCCAAAACACTTAATGTGGGCTTTAATTAATTGGTTGTTAATAAGTTGTTTGGCCCAATTATCTCACATGATAAAGGCAAGCAATAGTTTAGGAAACAAGGAAGCAAAAACGTGTTTTGCTTCTTCATTAAAAAAACCGTGTCATCTAATCCTTGTCTAACTTGGATTAGTTTGTTATTTGTTAGTTTCCTATTCCAATTTGGAAAGTTAGTTAAGTTAGTTAGTTTAGAAGTCAAGTTGTATTTTGCAACTACTAGGGTTTTAGTAATAGCCGACTTTAATCCTCTATTTAAAGGGATTAATGGCGTTTTTATTCAATAGAGAAGAAGAAGAATTTTCGAGATTTTTAGCATGCTAAAATTTGTGATTAACACTTTGTGTTGTCCAAAGCCTTGGAGAATTATTTAATTGTCCATTGTAGCAAATTACCTTTACCTTGACCTTTAGGTGATTTCACCATTGTTCTTTATTTAAACAGCAGGCCTAATTAACTTGTTTAACTAATTGAATTTTCATAGGTTAAATTAAGTTCATTAGTAATAAAACGTGGGGTTTTGATTTACTCAATTCTTGGCGTTTTTCCCTTGAATTTCATCCACCCGATTTCTTGCTTGTTTGTGTTCTTGGTCGTGGATTATCTTGATAGTGCAGCACGGTCCTTAGCTTGTGTGTGGAGATCGAATTTGGTCCAGGAGTTGGAGCCTCGGCCAACCATTCGCATCAACTACTAGGGCTTTGTATGACCGACTTTAAACCTTTATTTAAAGGGGTCATTAACGTTTTTTATTCAATAAGAAAGAAGAAGAATTTTGAGATGTTTAGCTTGCTAAAAATTGTGATTAACACTTTGTGTTGTCCAAGCCTTGGAGAATTATTTAATTGTCCATTGTAGAAGCTTGCCCTTAGGGTAACCTATAGGTGACTTCACCATTGTTCTTTATTTAAAGAGTCGGCCAAATTAACTTGTTTAACTAATTGAATTTTCATAGGTTAAATTGAGTTCATTTGTATTAAAGCGTGGGGTTTTGATTTACTCAACAACTTTGCGTCTTTCCCTTGAATCTTCATCCGCGAGTTCTTGTTGTTTGTGTGTCTTGGAATAACCTTTGTGCAGCACGGTCCTACATTGTGGAGATCGAATTTGGTCCAGGAGCTAGAGCCTTGGCCAACCATTCGCATCAATTGGTATCAGAGCACAAGTTGTTGCCCAAAAAATTTCAGGTTAATCCGTCTAAACTCTTCCGCGATTTTTTCTGTTTTTGTGCGTCTCTTTTCTGTCGTTTTATTGCGTCAAATTCTGCAATTTTTCGTGCATCTACTTTCTTGCTGCTATTTTGTGTCCTTCTTGCTGTCCTAGGTCATATTAGAATCACCCATTAATTTCGTCAAAATTGCATTCCAAATTGTTCATCAAATCTGCAATTGCTCATTTTTGTGATAGGAATCCGTACAAGCAATCTACTCCAAATCCTAATGGGAATAGGATTACCAAGCCAAATCCTAATAGGAATAGGATTTCCAAGACAAATCCTAATGGGATTAGGATTTCCAAGCTCAATCCTAATAGGATTAGGATTCATCAATCCTCATCTTGTCCGAGTTCCATAAGAGTTCCATAAAGGCAAATCCGAATGAGACTAGGATTCACAATCCAAGTGGGATTAGGATTCACTAATCCATGGACATTATTTATTGAAGACCAAGATGGCGTGCTTGGGCTTTTGCCAAATTGGATCGCGCCTTTTCTTAAGTAGTTAGAATTAATTAATGTTTTAATAATTAAGTCCAAAACATTTTAATTGGGCTTATTATTAGTATATTTTCGTTTTTAATTACATGGCCCAAGTTATCTTGCATGATAATGGCATGTAATGGGCTTTAATTTGTTAGGAAAGTAATTCCCTAAATTTTAGGAGCTTGTCCTTGTCTTCTAGAAGGGCAAAACGTTTTTAGCTTCCTTTTTCCATAAAGGATTAGTTTGTCAGTTAGTTGGTTTAGAAGTCAAGTTGTACTTTACAACTTTTAGGGTTTTATTTCCTTGTTTACCAAGCAACATGGCCGAAACTTGTCCTATTTAATGGCCATTCCTTGTAACGTTTTTTTATGAATGATTGAATTTTGAAGAAACCTTTTAGCTTTGCTAAATTATTTGCAGCCTTAAACAAGTTGTGAAAAACGTGATTAATCAATTAGGGTTAGTTGATTATTCATAGGACCGGATTCTTTAAGCTAGGACCTTAAAGAGAACGTATTGTTTCTTGATTTCAAGAGCGAGCCAAACTGAGATCTTTTTAACCATTGATTTACATAGGTTAGATTGAAATCACTTTGTGGTAATGTGTTGGGTTTGATTGATTTACAATCAAATACATCCCATTCGATATCCATCTTTTCTTCTTGTGTTGTTTCCGTGTTTGATCTTACTTGTGATCGTGTTGGTTTCTGAATTTTGGTGCACAACGATCCTAAGTGTGTGGAATTCGTGTGGAGCTGGATTCTCACCCTACTCCATTCGTATCAATTGGTATCAAAGCTTCTAGGTTGTTCATCACAAAATTCAGGTTTGCGCTTTGTTTTTCCTTCTCGGATTTTGCTCTACTTTTTGAGTCATTCTTGCTGTCCTTTGTGCGTCAATTTTTTCTGCAGTTTTTGGAGTCTTTTAGTTGCTGTTTTCACGTGTTTCTTGCTGTCCAAAGTCGTCATAGTTAGTGTCTTTAAATTCATCAAAATCGCATAAGCCAAAGTTGATCAATTCTGCCCGAAAATTGCCTTCTTGTTGTTTACGATTTTTGACATCTTTTTGCTACTGTTCTTGCTTCGAATTGCTGCTGTTTTTAAAGTTTAAATTCTGCAGTAAATATATATATTAATTGAGTCTTAAATTCATTAATATTCTGTCCAAAAATCGCATGCAACTTGGTGCTTAAAATCTGCCCAAATCGAGTTGATCTTGTTACTTGATTTTCTTGCGTTTTTGTGTTGTTCTTCTTGTGTTTCTTGTTCGATCCTTGCTGCCATCTTTGTCTCAATATTCTGCACTATTTTCTTGCATTCATAGTGTTGGATTCTTTGTGTTTTATTTGTTGATTTCACGTCCAAACCCTAGGTGTCAAGATTAGGGTTTCTTAAAAACCCTAGTTTCAAATTATCGTAACTTTGTGAGTTCTTGCTCAATTCTTGAAATTCTTTTTGTGTTAGTTCCATCAATCTACTCTTGTCATAATAACTTTTGATCAAACTTTTTGAACAAGTGAAAAAGATTGGTTCTTGACCACTTTCTTGAACTTCTTGAAGTTCTTGATTTTTGAAAGTTGTCAAATTTTGAATCTTGAACCATATTTGAAATCCTTGAGTTAAATCTTGAAAATTTTGTTAAAGTGGCACTTTCAAATTCTTTGTCCTTGGTGAGTTATTAAAGTTTGGAGAAATTAAGGTTGAACCACATAAGACAAGGCCACATCCTTAAACCTAAGTACTTGTACTAGGTTCTTGTCTTAAAACCTTAAAGATTTTGTTTGACCTAAGTTGTTTAAGGTTCTTGTCCGAACCTAGGTCATTGTTTGTACAAGGTTTTTGTCCAAAACCTTAAAAGTTTGTTTTGTCCTTTTGTTGTCCGAATAAAAAAAAAAAAAAAAAAGAGGCCGTAATTTAAAAAAAAAAAAAAAAGGCCCAAATAAAAAAAAAAGAAAAAAAAAGGCCGTGATATTAAAAAAAAAAAAAAAAAAGGCCCAATAAAAGAAAATAATCTCGGACTTTTAATATTTCTGTTATTTAATTTTTAGTATTTTTTTTTTTAATTAATTTTCGTAAATTAAAAAGAACACTTTGTTCTTGAGTTTTGATTTGAAACCACCTTGGATTAAAAGTGCCATAACTTTTGCTATACAACTCGGATTTTGGTGATTCAAATTGTGTTGTTCTCGTCTTTGATTCCTCTTTCTAAATATCATAGTTTCTGAATCAATCAAATTATACCCACACGTGCTCTGAAATACTCTTGTGACGTGAATTATTTGAACTTCTTTGATTTGACTTGTGTGAATCTTGTTGTTGAAAATCTCGGTTGAGACAATCTCTTAAAGTCATTGCAACAGTAAGTTCTCTATAGTTTGAGAGTATTAGACTAGGGTATACACGAGAGAAACATATATCAAAGAGAGGAGAGCTCCTACTATCCACATAGTGAGAACCCGAGAGGAATTCAATTGTTGTTTTCTTTTGTTTCTTACTAACCTTGCAGGATAATGGAGGATGAAACTAATACACCAAGAGGTTCTAAACCTCAAACCGAAGCTGAGCAAAAGTTTGCTAATGATTCTCTTGCACAGATACTACAAAAGATCAACCTCCGCCTTGATTTCTTGGAGTCATCAGCTTCTAAGCCATCAAAGAAATCTTCATCCAAGAAGTTTAAATATAATGCTGCTTTTGAGTCCGAAAGTGAATCTAATGAAGAGGAGGAGGAAGAGTTGTCCGAATCATCTTCTAAGGGTAACAAGTCTAAAGTCTCAATTGCTTCACTTAAGTTAACAATTCCCACTTTTCATGGTAAGACAGATCCGGAAGCTTATTTTGATTGGGTTCGTGAGCTTGAGCACTTCTTTGAAGGCCATGACTATCCCGAAAAGGAAAAATTTCGACTTGCCTTTATGCACTTAAAGGATCATGCAAGTTTGTGGTGGGATAAGTTGTCTCAATCTAGACGTGAAGATGGTGAAAGTCCAATCAAGACATGGAGTCGCATGAAAACACTCATGAGGAAGAAATATGTCCCTTCATACTACAACCGTGAATTGAATAGACAGTTACATACACTTGTACAAGGTAACAAATCGGTTGAGGATTATTATCATGAGATGGAAGCTTTGATGATCAAGGCTAATGTTCAAGAAGATCCCGACTCTACAATTGAAAGATTTTTAAGAGGTATGCATTCTGATTTGGCTCATCAAGTTGATTTACAAAGTTTTGATAATATTGATGAACTTGTCCATAAAGCCATCAAGATAGAAAGGCACATGAAAGGGAAGGGTAAGTTTTCACAACCAACTCCACCTTGGCAAAGAGATAAGAAGCCGAGTTTTGCCCCTTTCAATCCGCCATCCAAGCCACGCCAATTTCCACAAAGTTCAACGTCAAGTACCCCTCATGGTGTCTCAAAAACAACGCCCAAGGTTGCTGTCCAACCTTCTAAAACGGCGTCAACTTCTTCAACTCCAAGATTGAGGGATGTTCGATGTTATAAATGTCAAGGTTATGGTCATATGCAAGCGGAATGTCCAACTCGAAAAGTGATGATAACTCTTGATAGTGGTGAAGTGGTAAGTGATGATGATTGTGCCGACATGCCACCTCTTGAAGAGAAACATGAATCAAGTGAAGAAAGTGAAGACAATGAGCCCTACACGTATGGTGACGGTAAATTTTCTTTAGTCTCTCGCCGTGTTCTAAATGTCCAACCTTTAGTTGATAATGATGATTTGATGCAACGAGAAAACATATTTCACACACGTTGCTTAGTGCAAGACAGAATTTGTAGTGTGATAATTGATAGTGGAAGTTGCACAAATGTGGCGAGCACTTTGTTTGTAAATAAGTTGAACTTGAATTGCACGAAACATCCTAAACCCTACCGACTACAATGGTTGAATAATTCAATGGATGCTAGGGTCACAAAACAAGTAAAGTTCACTTTAACCATTGGGAAATATGTTGATGAAGTTATATGTGATGTTGTTCCAATGGAAGCAAGTCATATCTTTCTTGGCCGTCCTTGGCAATATGATTGTGATGTTCT
The DNA here is from genome assembly GCA_016586305.1 of Ophiorrhiza pumila. NCBI lineage: Eukaryota > Viridiplantae > Streptophyta > Magnoliopsida > Gentianales > Rubiaceae > Ophiorrhiza > Ophiorrhiza pumila. Next base: position 19,688,148 of record BLIW01000010.1, read on the forward strand.
TTATCATGCCAAGAAGAATTACTACAGCTTTGTACATAAAGGTAAAAAGTTTAGGCTTCATGCCTTAACTCCCGAACAAGTCATTGAAGACCAAGTAAGACTTGCAAAAGCTTGGATTGATTTAAGAGATCAAGAAGCAAAGGAAAAGATTGAACAAGAGAAACAAAAGAAGGAAATAGCTGGCTTAGGCCGAGAGAGTGATTCTTCATCTTGTAATAGCCGAGAATTAGTTGTTTCAAAATCTTGTAGTTTTGCTTCTTCTAGTGAGATAAAGAGAGTAATACTAGATAGGTATCACTTGTATTTGATGATCCGTAAGGATTTTGTACTTATCATTAATAGTGATCACCTTAATTCTTTGTCTAGTGTTGTTTTGTTTTTTTTGCAGAGTTTTGGAGTTCCTAAAAGCTTAATGGAGTTCGAACCAACTCATTATCAATTGGAAGGAGTCCAATCTGCCTTAGCTTGTTTTCCACAAGGTAAGCAAGGTAAGTTGAGTGCTTATAATTTCGATCATTACAAAACCCTTGTGAACACTAAACAAAGTGTTAAATCTATTGATTATCCTAACTGGAATACACTTTATTTTGATGATTTGATTCATAACTTTGCTCTTACTGTTTTCAATTCATTCCAAAATCAAAAGTATCCACTTCGACAAGGTAATCTGATTGTTCAACACTTGTTTGGTAAGTTATCTCAATTTCGAATTTCTTTTCAATTCCCGAAGGTACAATATTCTGTTCTTATTCTTTGGAATTGTAAGTTCTTAATCTTTCATAACTTCAACATGCTTGTAAAGAATGTACAACTTAGTTTTTGTGATTTACATTTAATCCGGGATGTCTATATATATACTTGCTTTGCAAATTCTTATGAATCCTTGGATAATATTTGTAATTACATTAATATATGTTTACTTTCTTTTCATTCTTTACATGTTAACATCATTGATTTTCATGTTATTATTAGTGTGTCCAAGCATGACGTTAATAAATTTCTCTTGAATACTTTCTTGTTGTTCAAAACATTATGTTCATCTTTATTTGAAGTATTCTTTTTAAAGTTGTTTAATATTGCATATCATCATAAGTTTTCTGATTTGCATTTATTAAATGATGTTTATATGCATAATTATTTTGAGTTTTCTTTAACTTACACATTTATTTTCTTATTGCAGGATTTGTTTTACTTGGCTCGAGTTTGTAATGAGTTCTTCTTATTGGTGTTTGATCCAGGAGCTCAATTTCAAGATTCGAGGACGAATCCTTTCGAGGAGGGAGGGAATGATAGGAATCCGTACAAGCAATCTACTCCAAATCCTAATGGGAATAGGATTACCAAGCCAAATCCTAATAGGAATAGGATTTCCAAGACAAATCCTAATGGGATTAGGATTTCCAAGCTCAATCCTAATAGGATTAGGATTCATCAATCCTCATCTTGTCCGAGTTCCATAAGAGTTCCATAAAGGCAAATCCGAATGAGACTAGGATTCACAATCCAAGTGGGATTAGGATTCACTAATCCATGGACATTATTTATTGAAGACCAAGATGGCGTGCTTGGGCTTTTGCCAAATTGGATCGCACCTTTTCTTAAGTAGTTAGAATTAATTAATGTTTTAATAATTAAGTCCAAAACATTTTAATTGGGCTTATTATTAGTATATTTTCGTTTTTAATTACATGGCCCAAGTTATCTTGCATGATAATGGCATGTAATGGGCTTTAATTTGTTAGGAAAGTAATTCCCTAAATTTTAGGAGCTTGTCCTTGTCTTCTAGAAGGGCAAAACGTTTTTAGCTTCCTTTTTCCATAAAGGATTAGTTTGTCAGTTAGTTGGTTTAGAAGTCAAGTTGTACTTTACAACTTTTAGGGTTTTATTTCCTTGTTTACCAAGCAACATGGCCGAAACTTGTCCTATTTAATGGCCATTCCTTGTAACGTTTTTTTATGAATGATTGAATTTTGAAGAAACCTTTTAGCTTTGCTAAATTATTTGCAGCCTTAAACAAGTTGTGAAAAACGTGATTAATCAATTAGGGTTAGTTGATTATTCATAGGACCGGATTTTTTAAGCTAGGACCTTAAAGAGAACGTATTGTTTCTTGATTTCAAGAGCGAGCCAAACTGAGATCTTTTTAACCATTGATTTACATAGGTTAGATTGAAATCACTTTGTGGTAATGTGTTGGGTTTGATTGATTTACAATCAAATACATCCCATTCGATATCCATCTTTTCTTCTTGTGTTGTTTCCGTGTTTGATCTTACTTGTGATCGTGTTGGTTTCTGAATTTTGGTGCACAACGATCCTAAGTGTGTGGAATTCGTGTGGAGCTGGATTCTCACCCTACTCCATTCGTATCATTTTGTGTTTTGCGTTTTTGTGATCTTCGTGAGTTGTTTCTTGTTGCGTTTTCTTGCTGTTTTTCGTGTCAAGTTCTGTATTGTTTTGTTCATCATCATAGTGTGGAATTCTTGTGTTTTCCTTGCTGTTTTCAAGTCAAAGTCTTGCTAGGGTGATATGAATGATCAAGATGCAGCACCTTGAACCACTCGAAACCACCTCCTTTGGATCGTTGCTTACCAAACTCCACAAACAAGAACTAGAAGAAACAATGGTGCGGAATTGACAAAACAAGAAAATAAAGATATTGACACGAAAAGATTTGATATGAAGCAATCAAACCCCCACGTATGAATCAAAAAGATTCAACCAACTTATGAAAATTCATAAGCTAAACAAATCAGTTTGGCTTGTTCTTTGAATAAAGAACTTGTAAGTTCACCTAAAGGTCTTAGCTTCTAGGTTCACGGTTCTTATGAAAACTCAACTAAACTTAATTGAGTTGATTCATGTTTTTCTTAAAGCTTCTCACGGCTGAAAGACAATTTTTAGCAAGGCTAAATTCAACAAAATTCATCTTATTAAAAAAACGTTTACAATGATGGCCTTATATAGAGGCAAATTTCGGCCATGCCTTGTAAAAACCCTAGCTTAAGTAAATTACAACTTGACTTCTAAGCTAGCTAACTTTCCAAAGTGGAATTGGAAACTAACAACTAACAAACTAAATCCTTTTCCAAAAAGGATTTGTGACTCACGGTTTTGCCAAGTAGCAAAACTCAATTTGACTTCTTTGTTTCCTAAACTTTTACTTGCCATTATCATGCAAGATAATTGGGCCAAGTAACCTTAATTAATTTCGAAATTCCAAGCCCATTATTTAATAAATTAAAACGTCTAATTGGGCTTAAAATAACATAAAATAAAACACTAATAAATTAGGGTTTAATGGCGTGATCCATTTATGAAACCCAAACACGCCTTAATTGGACTTCATTGTGATTGATCCATCTCTTCATGGATTGTGAGAGAAGATATATTCCATAAAGCTCCATTGGCGGAAGATGCTTGGACCGGATCATAATGCTCTTCAAAGATGTCCAATTCTTCACAATGAGTTATCAATAATGCTTGCAACGCCTCCTTCATCTTCTTGCTCCTTGATCTTGTCATTGGACCATCAAGGTTTGTCAATGGATGAACACTTGAAGTCAGCTTTGGCATGGACATGGATGGATTGCTATCATTCCCTCCCTCCTCGAAAGGATTCCTCCTCGAATCACCTACATCAAACAAAGATAAGTCAGTAACATTAAATGTAGATGAGACAATGCCATAGGCACTAGGAAGCTCTATCTTGTAAGCATTATTTCCAATCCTCTCCAAAACACGAAAAGGACCATCTCCTCGTGGATGAAGCTTAGATTTCCTTTTGTCGGGAAACCTCTCCTTCCTTAAGTGAATCCAAACCGAATCACCAGGTTCAAATATCACACTTTTCCGACCTTTATTAGCTTGTTTGGCATATTGCTCATTACGCCTTTGAATATTATGCCTTACTTTCTCATGTAACTCCTTAATAAAATCTGCTTTCTTTTGACCTTCAACATTAACAAAATCATTAATAGGCAAAGGCAAAATATCAAGAGGAGTTAAAGGATTGAATCCATAAACTATTTCAAAAGGCAAACAGTTAGTGGAACTATGAACAGTTCTATTATAAGCAAATTCAATATGCGGCAAACAACCTTCCTAATTCTTTAAGTTTTTCTGAATAATAGCACGAAGTAAAGTAGACAAAGTACGATTTACCACCTCAGTTTTCCCATCAGTTTGGGGATGTGCAACAGTAGAAAATAATAACTTAGTGCCTAACTTATTCCAAAGAGTTCTCCAAAAGTGAGATAAAAACTTGACATCTCTATCACTAACAATACTCTTAGGAATTCCATGCAACCTTACAACTTCCTTAAAGAACAAATCAGCAACCTTTGTAGCATCATTAAACTTAGAACATGCAATGAAATGTGCCATCTTACTAAATCTATCAACTACCACAAAAATGCTATCACGACCATTACGTGATCTAGGCAATCCAAGTACAAAATCCATAGAAATGTCTACCCAAGGATGACTAGGAACAGGCAATGGTGTATACAAACCATGAGGCATAATTTTTGACTATGCTTGTTTACATACAATGCATCTTTCACAAACACTTTTAACATTTTTAATCATGTTAGGCCGGAAAAAGTGTTCATTCAAAACAGCAAGAGTCTTGGCAATACCAAAATGCCCTATTAACCCTCCCCCATGGGTTTCCTTAACAAGTAATTCACGAATCGAAATGAGGGTATGCACAATTTATCCTTTTTAAACAAGAATCCATCATACATATAAAATTCTCCATTCGGCTTTACAACACAAGAATCAATTACATTTTTGAAATCAACATCATCTTTGTATAAATCCTTGATCAAATCAAAACCAAGTAACTTAGCATGCATATAGATGAATAACGAATGTCTCCTAGATAATGCATCAGCTACAACATTTTCATTACCAGATTTATACTTAATCACATAAGGAAAAGTTTCAATAAACTCTAACCATTTAGCATGCCTCTTATTCAATTTTCCTTGAGATTTCAGAAATTTAAGGCTTTCATGATCAGAATGAATTATAAACTCTTTAGGCCATAGATAATGTTGCCAAACCTGTAATGACCTTACCAACGCATACAACTCCTTTTCATAAGTTGCATACTTCAATTGCGCCCCATTGAGCTTTTCACTAAAATAGGCCACCGGTCTTGATTCCTACATCAAAACAGCACCAATACCTATCCCGAAGCATCACAGTGTATCTCAAAAGCTTTACTAAAATTGGGCAAAACAAGTAAAGGCGCATGAGTCAACAAATACTTCAACTTGTTAAAAGCATTTTCATGTTCTTCCTTCCATTCAAAAACAACATTTTTCTTAACAAGTTCATTTAGAGGAGCTGCTATAGTACTAAAATCTTTAATAAACCTCCTATAAAAACTTGCCAATCCATGAAAGCTTCTAACATCACTAGCACATGTAGGTCGAGACCAACATTGAATTGCTTTAACCTTTGACTCATCAACAGATATACCTTGAGAACTAACAACATAACCTAAAAAGATAATTGATTCCATACAAAAAGAACACTTTTTAAGTTTAGCATATAATTTGTTCTCACGTAAAACAGCAAACACTTGTCTTAAATGATCAACATGCTCATCAAGTGAATTACTATGTACAAGGATATCATCAAAATAGACCACAACAAATTTTCCAATGAAGTGACGAAAAACTTGATTCATTAATCTCATAAAAGTACTGGGTGCATTGGTTAAACTAAAAGGCATGACTAACCATTCATACAAACCAAACTTTGTTTTGAAAGCAGTTTTCCATTCATCACCTTCTTTCATTCGAATTTGATAATAACCACTCTTTAGGTCTATCTTAGAAAATATGCATGAACCATATAACTCATCAAGCATGTCATCTAGTCTAGGAATAGGATGTCTATACTTAATAGTTATTTTATTTATGGCACGACAATCAACGCACATTCTCCATGAATCATCCTTCTTAGGAACTAAAATAACAGGAACAGCACATGGACTATAAGATTCTTGAACCATACCTCGGTCAATAAGTTCGTCCACTTGACGTTGAATTTCCTCAGTCTCTCCAGGGTTTGCTCTATAAGCTGGACGGTTTGGAATTTGAGATCCAGGTATGAAATCAATTTGATGTTCAATACCTCTAATAGGTGGTAAACCCTTTGGTAAATCCTCAGGAAACACATCATCATATTCCTGCAAAAGAGCTGAAACAATACTAGGCAAAGAATCAAGGTGAGCACTATCAATGATAAGTACATCCTTGCGAAAAAGTAAATACACTACTTGCCTATCTAATATAGCTCTCTTAACCTCACTCTTAGAAGCATAATTACAAGATTTTGAAACAACTAACTCACGACTATCACTATCACTATTTCTAGTTACAATGTTTCGCCCTATGCTAGTTACATTGTTCTTCTCTTGTAACTTCTTCTCCTTTGCTTCACACATTGCACCATAAGCCTTAGCTATTTTAGCTTGATCTTCAAAAACTTCAGTAGGACTTAAGGCTCTCAAATTAAACTTTTTACCTTGGTGCGAAAAATGGTAAAAGTTCTTCTTGGCATGATACACAACATCTCTATCAAACTGCCAAGGTCTTCCAAGCAATATATGACTAGCTTCCATTGGAACAACATCACATGTAACTTTATCAACATAACTACCAATGGTGAATGTAAATTTAACTTTCTTGGTTACTCGAGATTCAGCTGAATTATTTAACCATTGAAGTCTATATAGTTTGGGATGTTTCATGCAAGTCAAATTCAGCTTATTTACAAATAAAGTACTTGCCACATTTGCACAACTATCACTATCAATAATAACAGTGCAAATTTTGTTTTGAACCATGCAACGTGTATGAAATATGTTCTCACGATGGATCTTCATCAACAAGTGGATTTGCATTAAGTACTCTACGAGAGACTAAACAGTAATCACCAACCTTATAAGAAGAACCATCACACTCTTCACTTTCATCACTTACATATTTCTCCTCTAGTGCAGGCATGTCAGCACATTCATCATCATTATCATCTTCACTTACCACTTCACCATTAGGAAGAAGCATCATTATTTTCCGAGTTGGACAATCTAATTGCATGTGACCGAAACCTTGACACTTATAACAACGAATATCTCTTAATCTTTGACCAGAAGTTGGTGTCGATTTAGGTGTTGGATCAGCAGCTTTGGGAACTGATTTTGAGACATTAGATGGTGCGCTTGATGGTTGATTGGAAGTGAATTGGCGCGGCTTTGTGGATGGAGTTAAAGGAGACACATTCGGCTTCTTATCTCTTTGCCATGGTGGTGGCGGTTGTGAAAACTTATTTTTCCCTTTCATATGCCTTTCAATCTTAATAGCCTTATGCACAAGCTCATTAATGTCAACATAACTTTGTAAATCCACATGATATGCTAAATCAGAATGCATACCTCTCAAAAATCGTTCTATAGTGGAATCAGGATCTTCATGCACATTAGCCTTGATCATCAAAGCTTCCATCTCATGGTAATACTCCTCAACCGATTTATTACCTTGCACAAGAGAATGCAATTTTCTGTTCAACTCACGGTTGTAATGAGACGGGACATACTTTTTCCTCATAAGAATCTTCATTTGGCTCCAAGTCTTGATTGGCCTTTCACCATCTTGACGTCTAGACCTTATAACCTCATCCCACCATAAACTAGCATAATCCTTAAGGTCCATAAAAGCAAGTCGGTACTTTTCCTTTTCGGGGTAATCATGGCCTTCAAAGAAGTGCTCAAGCTCACGAACCCAATCAAAATAAGCCTCGGGATCTGCTTTACCATGGAAAGTTGGGATAGTTAGTTTAACAGAAGCAATGGAAATCTTAGACTTGTCACCTTTCTTAGAAGAACTCGTATCCTCCACTTCATCCTCCTCATCATGACTAGAGTCATTGTCGGATTGAAACTCAACTCTTCGGGATTTAGGACCCTTGGGTGGTGGCGAAGACAAACTATCAACTTTGAGTGTGAGTTTTCGGATCATGTCAAAAAGGACATCATTAGTGAACTTTTGGTCCACTACCTTTGGTGATTTGGATTCTTCACCCTCCATTTGTACCTGCAAGTTAGTAAAAACACAAGAAATATATAGAAATATACCTCACGGGTTCTCACAATATGGGGTAGTAGGTACTCTCCTCTCTTAATATGAAAGCTTTTCTCGTGTATACCCTGTACTAATACTCTCAAACTATGGAACTTACTGGTTCAATGATTGTAATAACAAGACTCAACCAATTAATTCCACCAACAAATTTTCACAAGTAAAACCAAGGAAGTTTTAACAAATCACGTCAAGAGTATTTAATAATACGTGTGGGTAAAACTTGATTTAACTTCAGAAACTAAGGGAAACAGAGAGTAGACTTCAAGACGAAGAAAACGCAATTTGAATCACTTAATTCCGAGTTGTATTGAGAAAGTTATGGTACTTTTAATCCAAGGTGATTTTCAAGAAACAAACTCAAGAACAATGTGTTCTTCAATTAAAATTAAATAAAATAAATAAATAACAGAAATAAATAATGCAAAGTCCGAATTAATATATTTTTTTGTTCTTTTTCTTTTTTTTTTTTTTTTTTTAGTTGGGCCTTTTTTTTTTTTTTATACGGCCTCTTTTTTTTTTTTTTTTTTGTTCGGACAACAAAGGACAAAAACAAACTTTTAAGGTTTCAAGACAACAACCTAGGATTAGGGTTTAAGGATGTTGTGTCTTTTGTCTTAACCTTAAAAACCTTAAAATTTTCAAACTTTAATATCTCACCAAGAATTATGAATTTGCATGTGCCACTTTCACAAAATATTCAAGATTTATCAAGAAGATCAAGAATATGGCTTTAGATTCAAATTTTGACACTTTTGAATTTTCAAGAAAATCAAGAAGTTCAAGAAAGTGTTCAAGAACTTGTCTTTTTGAGATGGTAAAAAAAGTTTGATCAAAACACACTATATTGTAGACAAGATGATGAAACTAACACAAAAAAAGATCAAGAATTGAGCAAGAATTGGCGAAGTTATGACCAAAAGACCAAAACTAGGGTTTTTAATTGACACCCTATGGTATGGACGTGAAAATAGAAATAAATCACTAGGAATTCAACACTATGAATGCAAGAAAGATAGTGTAGAATATTAACACAAAGATGGCAGCAAGGATCGAACAAAAATCAGCAAGAAGATCAACACAAAATCTGTCAAAACGCAAAAGCAAGATGAAACCGATTTTGGGCAGATTTGAGCAACAATTTTTTATGCAATTTGCTTGACACTTTTAAGACGAAATTAGAGCAGAATTAAGACACAATTAACTGCAGAAAGAAGACACAAAGGACAACAGTAAGGATCGAAAGAAAACAGCAAGACAAAACAACACAAAAATCGCAAAAACGCTAACGCAAGGTTATACGATTTTGGGCAGATTTTTAGGGCAGATTTGCATGCGATTTTATGGACAGAATTATGACGAATTAAGGACTGAATTAAGACACAATTTACTGCAGAAAAATTGACTCAAGAACAGCAGCAAAAAGGACGTCTAAAACAGCAGCAAAAATCGAGACACAAAGTAACAAGAAAACCGAGAAACAAGAAGACTCAAAAACCGAAATTTAAAACCTGAATTTGGAAGACAACCTTGAGCTTTGATACCAATTGATATGAATGATCAAGATGCAGCACCTTGAACCACTCGAAACCACCTCCTTTGGATCGTTGCTTACCAAACTCCACAAACAAGAACAAGAAGAAACAATGGTGCGGAATTGAGAAAACAAGAAAATAAAGATATTGACACGAAAAAATTTGATATGAAGCAATCAAACCCCCACGTATGAATCAAAAAGATTCAGCCAACTTATGAAAATTCATAAGCTAAACAAATCAGTTTGGCTTGTTCTTTGAATCAAGAACTTGTAAGTTCACCTAAAGGTCTTAGCTTCTAGGTTCACAGTTCTTATGAAAACTCAACTAAACTTAATTGAATTGATTCACGTTTTTCTTAAAGCTTCTCAAGGCTGAAAGACAATTTTTAGCAAGGCTAAATTCAACAAAATTCATCTTATTAAAAAAACTTTTACAATGATGGCCTTATATAGAGGCAAATTTCGGCCATGCCTTGTAAAAACCCTAGCTTAAGTAAATTACAACTTGACTTCTAAGCTAGCTAACTTTCCAAAGTGGAATTGGAAACTAACAACTAACAAACTAAATCCTTTTCCAAAAAGGATTTGTGACTCACGGTTTTGCCAAGTAGCAAAACTCAATTTGACTTCTTTGTTTCCTAAACTTTTACTTGCCATTATCATGCAAGATAATTGGGCCAAGTAACCTTAATTAATTTCGAAATTCCATGCCCATTATTTAATAAATTAAAACGTCTAATTGGGCTTAAAATAACATAAAATAAAACACTAATAAATTAGGGTTTAATGGCGTGATCCATTTATGAAACCCAAACACGCCTTAATTGGACTTCATTGTGAATGATCCATCTCTTCATGGATTGTGAGACAAGATATATTCCATAAAGCTCCATTGGTGGAAGATGCTTGGACTGGATCATAATGCTCTTCAAAGATGTCCAATTCTTCACAATGAGTTATCAATAATGCTTGCAACGCCTCCTTCATCTTCTTGCTCCTTGATCTTGTCATTGGACCATCAAGGTTTGTCAATGGATGAACACTTGAAGTCGGCTTTGGCATGGACATGGATGGATTGCTATCATAGGGTTTTTGTGTCAAACTAGGGTTTTTCAACTAGGGTTTTCTTGGTCAAGTTATCATAAGTTGCTCATTTCTTATCCGTTTCTTGAACTTTCTTTGTGTTAGTTTCTTTATCTCATTCTTGATATAGTGTGTTTTGATCAAACTTTTATCACACTTGAAAAAGATAAGTTCTTGAACATTTTCTTGAACTTCTTGATTTTCTTGAAAATTCAAAAGTGTCCAAATTTGAATCTTGAACCATATTCTTGATCCTTGTTGAAAATCTTGAATATTTTGTGAAAGTGGCACATGAAAATTTGTTTTCCTTGGTGAGATATTAAAATTTGAAAATTTTAAGGTTGTTAAGGTTAAGACAAAAAGACAAAACATCCTTAAACCCTAATCCTAGGTTGTTGTCTTCAAACCTTAAACCTAAGTACTTTGTACTAGGTTCTTGTCTTAAAACCTTAAACCTAGTATCATTTAAGGTTCTTGTCCGAACCTAGTCTCTTTGTTTTGTCCAAGGTTTGTGTTCAAACCTTAAACTTTTTATTTTATACTAGAATCTTGTCCGAACAAAAAAAAAGAGTCATGGTCAAAAAAAAAAGTGTGACCGATTCAAAAAAAATAGAGAAAAGAACAAAAAATATATAAATTTAGAATTCGGACTTTATTTATTTTATTTCTGTTAATTATTTTATTTTATTTTGAAGAACACATTGTTCTTAAGTTGTTACTTGAAAAATCACATTGGATTAAAAGTGCCATAACTTTCTCAATACAACTCGGATTAAGTGATTCAAATTGCGTTCTCTTCGTCTTTGAGTCTATTTTCTGAATTTCTTAGTTTCTAGTGGTAAATCAGTTATAACCCACACTTGTTCTTAAACCTCTTGTGAAGTGATTTCTTTGTTTAACTCTCTTGATTTTTCTTGAGAAAGTTTTGTGTGGAACTTGTTGATTGAGACTTGCTATTAAGTAATTGAACTTGGTGAGTCTTAATAATCCCAACACATTCATTACCTGAGAGTGTTAGCTAGGATAAACAAGAGAGAACACTACCTAAATAGTGTGGAGAGTACCTACTATCCAATAGTGAGGAACCCGAGAGGTATATATATATATATATTCTTGTGTTTTCTTTACTAACTTGCAGGTACAAATGGAGGAATCAAAAAGTGATAAACCTATAACTCAAGCCGAGCAAAAGTTTGCTAATGAAGTCCTTTTTGGTATGTTGCAAAAGATCAATCTCCGACTTGATAATTTGGAGTCGGCAACTAAAAGCTCCACATCGAGGAAGCTTAATTTGAAGATCATGATGAGACCGATGATGATAATGATGAGGAAAAGGAGGATGAGTACACGAGCTCTTCTAAAGGTGAAAAGTCTAAAGTTTCCATTGATTCTGTTAAACTCACCATCTCTACCTTTCATGGCAAATCAGATCCCGAAGCTTTCTTTGATTGGGTTCGAGATTTGGAACACTTCTTTGAAGGTAATGATGTCCCCGAGAAAAAGCAATACCGACTTGCTTTTATGCACCTTAAAGATTATGCTAGTCTTTGGTGGGATGAAGTTGTTCGCTCTAGACGACAAGATGGTTAAAGGCCAGTCAAGACTTGGAATCAAATGAAGGCATCATGAGGAAGAAGTATGTTCCCTCACATTATAATAGAGAGCTCAACCGAAAGTTACATACCCTTGTGCAAGGTAGCCGAACAGTTGAAGATTACTATCATGAGATGGAGGCATTGATGATAAAGGCCAATATTCATGAAGACCCCGACACAACCATTGAGAGGTTCCTTAGAGGTATGAATTCCGAATTGGCTTATCAAGTTGACCTTCAAAGTTACATTGATCTTAATTAACTTGTTCACAAAGCTATCAAAATTGAGAAGCATATGAAGGGTAAAGGGTGAAATTTCCAACAACCATTGCCGCCTTGGAGGAGAGATCAAAAGCCGAATTACACACCTCCATCAAAGCCGAAAGTTTTCACCCCAAACCAGCCTTCAAACACTTCAAATAATGTTCCCAAAACAGTCCCCCAACTTGCTGAATCTTCAGCCAAAGCAACGCCCAAACCGAATGAGAGATTGAGGGACATTAGATGTTATAAGTGTCAAGTTTATTGATACGAATGGTCTTGGATTGAAGTCCTTGACCACACGAAATCCACAACCTTCGGATCGTTGCTACACAAAAAACGTTAGAACAAACACAACAAAATAGAATTTTGGGCGGAAGGAATTCAAAGGAAAAACGCCAAGTGTTGAAGTAGATCAAACCCCACGTTTTAATACAAAAGAACTTGATTCAACACATGAAAATTCATGAGCTAAACTAGTTATTTTGGCTTGTTCTTTAAATAAAGAACTCGGGTGAAGTCTCCTAAAGGTCACGCTAAAGGAAAACTTGCTACAATGAAGATCAAACTTGAACTTCAAGGTTTCGAACTACACAAGGTGTAAATTCTCGATTTAGCAAAGCTAAAACTTCTTTCATTCAACTTATCTATAAAACGTCAAAAGGAATGCCTTTATATAGGCTACAAAAAGTATTAAGAGTTGGTATTTTCCCAATGTGGGATATTGGCCAACTTTCCTAAAACGAAAACCCTAATGCTAGTTTAGGAAACTTCCTAATTGTAATGAAACACTAGGAACTTAACTACTTTCCTAAACTAAGAAGACAAACACGTTTTTGCCTCTTAAGATTACTTTCCTAAAAACTCCTAAAAAGTAGGAGATTACTTTCCTAATTATCATGCAAGATAATTGGATCAAGTAATTACTTAGCCCATAATTAAAAACACAAAGACTTAAGCCCATAAGTAAATGTTTAATGGACTTAATTATTACAACTCAAAAATAAATCCTAAGACTTAACAAATGGAAACAAAACTAAAAAAAACGGAATTCCCGCCAGTCCAGCAAGCAGCGTCATCTTCACGTGCCAATTTCACCATGATGCTCTTCGAATCTGCGAAAGTGTAAAACATAAAAGTTGTAGATCTTTCTCTTATGTTTCTACAGCCTCTTGAATCAGCATAATCGAAGATCATATGAGAGAGATATGTCAATAATACCGAACTGTGGTATAAGTCCTCAACAATGTAATTTCCATGGTGGCAACACCTTAAATGTCGTGAAGCAACAAACCTCCATGGAACATTTAGGAACTGTGATTTCGACTTTATTCCAGGCCTCCAACTATATGATTCATCACAAATTAATGGAATGAATATCACGAACCACTTGCTTATTGACCACCCAAATAATAGGCTTTCTGGGTTCGTATCATACTCCCTTTCTTGGAGAAGATTCGACCTCGAATCTTGAACGATTGTTGTGACACCAAGTAAATCATAACCTACATGATCTGTTAGACAACAAGAAGAACCAAATACAACAATATCTCCAACGGGATTTGATATCTCTTCTTTGCCTTTTTCATCAAGATTCACTTCTAGGCTTTTTCCACTTACAACAACAACCTGACTTTTTATATGTTCATCATTGGGTATTATATTCTCACACATATTTACAATATTCAATACATCAAAAGAAAACAAATATGTTTGAGAAGTTTCTTCAATTGGAATAATTGGAATTATCACATCTTCTGGAATTGGATCCGCCATGACATTATCAATTTGAACCATATCAACCTCCAAAGGTGCTATATCTCCAAGACAATTTAAAGGAAAAGATGAATTCTTTACCTCATCACACACATTCTCCATGTTTAATGGTTGAAGATCCACTAGAAGTTCATCCTTCGGCTCATCATACCAATGAGGGCATTGGATTGCACTATGCCCAACTCCTAAACACCTCAAGCATTTAACAACACGAACTTTGGGAGTAGGTAAAGAAGTTGGTTTTACCAATGTGCTTTCCTCAATGGCTTTTTTCTGCTGTTCTTCAATTCGAATTTTTTCTTGAAACATCACCATAATCTCCTCTAAATCTTTCGCAATAGATCGTAGTTCCCTTTGATACCTTTTACTTTGAAAAGTCATAATTGATGGATAGAGGTATATGTTTGTTGGAAAAAAATTTGACTAGACTCAAGAATATGATTTAAGAAGACACAAAGAATCAAGAACAATCAAAAGATTGAAACTTGACGACACAAAAAAAAATTGCAAAGAAAACTCAAAGAATCTTTGTTTTTTTCACGAATATTTTCTGGGCTGGAATGGACCAAATAAATTTCATCCCTAATAGTATTTAAAACAAGGAACACACTGCAAAAAGCAGAATCAAATTCCGAGTTAAAACGAAAAAGTTATAGTCAATCTGATATTTGCCCGGGACAAAATAAAGACTAAAATAAGACTGATTTTTTTTTGATTTTTGGATGACACTTTTTGAACATAAAAAACTTCGTCCCAGTAACTAGATGAAACAAGGATCACAACGCAAAAAACGGAACTCGATTTCGACTCCAAACGAATAAGATATGAGCAAAAAAATATTGCCCTGACCGAAAAAAACGAAAATTTACCTACGAGTAAAACCTGAATTTTATGCAACAACCTATGCTTTGATACCAATTGATACGAATGGTCTTGGATTGAAGTCCTTGACCACACGAAATCCACAACCTTCGGATCGTTGCTACACAAAAAACGTTAGAACAAACACAACAAAATAGAATTTTGGGCGGAAGGAATTCAAAGGAAAAACGCCAAGTGTTGAAGTAGATCAAACCCCACGTTTTAATACAAAAGAACTTGATTCGACACATGAAAATTCATGAGCTAAACTAGTTATTTTGGCTTGTTCTTTAAATAAAGAACTCGGGTGAAGTCTCCTAAAGGTCACGCTAAAGGAAAACTTGCTACAATGAAGATCAAACTTGAACTTCAAGGTTTCGAACTACACAAGGTGTAAATTCTCGATTTAGCAAAGCTAAAACTTCTTTCATTCAACTTATCTATAAAACGTCAAAAGGAATGCCTTTATATAGGCTACAAAAAGTATTAAGAGTTGGTATTTTCCCAATGTGGGATATTGGCCAACTTTCCTAAAACGAAAACCCTAATGCTAGTTTAGGAAACTTCCTAATTGTAATGAAACACTAGGAACTTAACTACTTTCCTAAACTAAGAAGACAAACACGTTTTTGCCTCTTAAGATTACTTTCCTAAAAACTCCTAAAAAGTAGGAGATTACTTTCCTAATTATCATGCAAGATAATTGGATCAAGTAATTACTTAGCCCATAATTAAAAACACAAAGACTTAAGCCCATAAGTAAATGTTTAATGGACTTAATTATTACAACTCAAAAATAAATCCTAAGACTTAACAAATGGAAACAAAACTAAAAAAAACGGAATTCCCGCCAGTCCAGCAAGCAGCGTCATCTTCACGTGCCAATTTCACCATGATGCTCTTCGAATCTGCGAAGGTGTAAAACATAAAAGTTGTAGATCTTTCTCTTATGTTTCTACAGCCTCTTGAATCAGCATAATCGAAGATCATATGAGAGAGATATGTCAATAATACCGAACTGTGGTATAAGTCCTCAACAATGTAATTTCCATGGTGGCAACACCTTAAATGTCGTGAAGCAACAAACCTCCATGGAACATTTAGGAACTGTGATTTCGACTTTATTCCAGGCCTCCAACTATATGATTCATCACAAATTAATGGAATGAATATCACGAACCACTTGCTTATTGACCACCCAAATAATAGGCTTTCTGGGTTCGTATCATTTATGGCCATTATCAAACCGACTGCCCAACTAGAAAATTGATGATAATTCGTGATAATGGAGAGGTTGAAAGTGATGAAGAATGTGCCGATATGCCACCACTTGAAGAGAAGTACCAAAGTGATGAAGATAGTGAAGATCTTACTACATATGATGTTGGCGAATTCTCTTTAGTTACTCGCCGAGTCTTGAGTGCACAACCACTAGTTGAAGATGATGTGTCTCAAAGAGAAAACATATTTCACACTTGATGCATGGTTCAAGGTAAGATTTGTAGTGTGATTGTTGATAGTGGTAGTTGTACAAATGTGGCAAGCACATTATTTGTTAAGAAGCTAAACTTGACTTGCACATATAAGCTTCAATGGCTTAATAACACTGCCGAGAGTAAAGTGACTAAACAAGTTAAATTTTCTATGACCATTGGAAAGTATGTTGATGATATTGTGTGTGATGTTGTACCAATGAAAGCTAGTCAAATTTTACTTGGTCGTCCATGGCAATTTGATCGAGATGTTACATATCATGCAAAGAAGAATTATTATTCTTTTGATTATCATGGCCAAAAGTACAACCTTAGGGCATTGAGTCCAAGCCAAGCTTTTGAAGATCAATCAAGGATTGTACAATCTTGCCGTGAGATGGAAGCAAACAAAAAGAAAGAAAAGAAGATAAAAAGAATGTAACTAGTGTAGGCCGAAGCATTGATTCTAAATCTTGTAATAGCCGAAATAGTGTTCCTTCTAAATATTGTTATTTTGCTTCTAAGAGTGAGGTTAAGAGAGCAATACTAGATAGGCAATCATTGTACTTGATGATCCGCAAGGATTTTGTACTTATTGTTGATAGTGATCACCTTGCTTCTTTGCCTAGTGTTGTTTTATCTCTTTTGCAGGAATTTAGTGATGTGTTTCCCGAGGACTTACCAATAGGGTTACCACCTATTCGAGGTATTGAACATCAAATTGATTTCATACCTGGAGCGCAAATCCCAAATCGTCCAGCATATAGAGCAAACCCTGAGGAAACAAAAGAGATTCAACGTCAAGTGGATGAACTCCTTGACAAAGGTATTGTGCGTGAATCCCTAAGTCCTTGTTCTGTTCCAGTAATTTTAGTACCTAAAAAGGATGAATCTTGGAGAATGTGTGTTGATTGTCGTGCCATAAACAAAATCACCATTAAGTATAGACATCCAATTCCTAGATTAGATGATATGCTTGATGAATTGTATGGTTCGTGTATTTTCACCAAGATTGATTTAAAAAGTGGCTACTATCAAATTAGAATGAAAGAAGGTGATGAATGGAAAACAGCCTTTAAAACAAAGTATGGTTTGTATGAATGGTTAGTCATGCCTTTTGGTCTAACTAATGCACCTAGTACTTTTATGAGGCTAATGAATCACGTATTTCGGTCTTTCATTGGTAAATTTGTTGTGGTCTATTTTGATGACATCCTTATTTATAGAAAATCACTTGATGAGCATGTTGAACATTTAACACAAGTGTTTGTTATATTACGTGAGAACCGATTGTATGCTAACCTTAAAAAGTGTTCTTTTTGCATGGAATCAATTGTCTTTTTGGGTTATGTTGTTAGTTCTCAAGATATTTCTATTGATGAGTTAAAAGTCAAGGCTATAGAGGAGTGGCCGAGACCTAAAAATGCTAGTGAAGTTAGGAGTTTACATGGTAGCAAGTGTTTATAGAAGGTTTGTTAAAGATTTTAGTTCTATAGCTGCACCTTTGAATGAAATTGTTAAAAAGAACATTGCTTTTGAATGGAAAGAGGAGAATAAAAACACCTTCACTAAATTAAAGTATATGTTGTCTCACGCCTCTTTACTTGCATTGCCTAATTTTCATAAAGTTTTTGAGATACACTGTGATGCCTCCGGGATTGGTATTGGTGCTGTTTTGATGCAGGAATCAAGACCCGTAGCTTACTTTAGTGAAAAGCTTAATGGGGCAGCTTTAAAGTATGCAACTTATGACAAGGAGTTGTATGCTTTGGTAAGGTCATTATAGGTTTGGCAACATTACTTATGGCCTAAAGAGTTTATAATTCATTCTGATCATGAAAGCCTTAAATTCTTGAAAACTCAAGGTAAATTGAATAAGAGGCATGCTAAATGGTTAGAATTTATTGAAACTTTTCCATATGTGATTAAGTATAAATCTGGTCAAGAAAACATTGTAACTGATGCATTATCTAGGCGTTATTCATTATTCACCTATATGCATGCTAAGTTACTTGGATTTGAGTTGATAAAAGATTTGTACAAAGATGATCATGATTTTAATGCCGCCTATAATGATTGTGTTTCAAAGCCGAATGGTGACTACTATTTGCATGATGGTTTCTTGTTTCGAAAGGATAAATTGTGCATACCCCTTTGTTCCATTCGTGAATTGCTTGTTAAGAAAACCCATGGGGGAGGGTTGATGGGGCATTTTGGTATTGCTAAAACACTTACTATTTTGAATGAACACTTTTATTGGCCTAACATGATTAAAGATGTGAAAAGTGTTTGTGATAAATGTATTGTGTGTAAACAAGCCAAATCAAAAATATTGCCTCATGGATTGTATACACCTTTGCCTGTTCCTAGTCATCATTGGGTTGATATTTCTATGGATTTTGTTCTTGGATTGTGATAGCAATCCATCCACATCCTTGGTGCCAAAGCCGAGCTTAGATGATCCCTTGAAGAATCTTGATGGACCAATGACAAGATCAAGGAGCAAAAGGATGAAAGAAGCTTTGCACACTTTGTTGTCATCACACTTTGGTCGACTTGGAGGCCGAGATGTGCACATCATCTCATCATGGTGTTCTTTGGCATGTTTCTTCAATTACCATTCAAGAAGAAGTTCCTCAAAGATCTACATTGGAGCTTAAGGAAATTCCACCTTGGAGAAGCAAGCTAAGGCCGAAGAAGAATTTAAGTCCAAGAAAGGTGTGTCTTTGGGCTTCCATTAGGTGGCTTCACGCCCTTTAATTTACTTTAGGGTTTATTTTGTTGTTAATTAATTAAGTCCCAAAACACTTAATGTGGGGCTTTAATTAATTGGTAGTTTAATAAATTACTTGGCCCAATTATCTTGCAGTGATATCGGCAAGTAAAGCAAAATCTTTTTTGGACAAGGATTTGGTAGTTAGTTGTAGTTTCCTTTTCCAATTTGGAAAGTTGATTTAGTTTAGGAAACAAGAAGCCAAAAACACGTTTTGCTTCTTCATTAAAAACTGTCTAACCTAATCCTTTTACAACTTGGATTAGTTAGTTGCTAGTTTGTAAGAAGTTAAGTTGTACTTTGCAACTACTAGGGTTTATTTCCTTTTCCTTCCTTGGCATGGCCGAAACTCATCCCCTATAAAAAGGAGATGCATGTAACGTTTTTACACAATAAGTTGGTGAATAAAATTGAGTTTTTAGCTTTGCTAAAATTCGTGAATTAAACTCCTTGAGTTGTTCAAAGCCTTGAAGAGTTATTTAACTGTTCATTGTAGTTAATCCCCCTTTAGCGTGACCTATAGGAGATTACACCAATTGTTCTTTATTTAAAGAGCAGGCCTAATTCAACTGTTAACTGATTGAATTTTCATAGGTTAAATTAAGTTCATTAGTAATAAAACCGTGAAGTTTGATTTACTCAATTCCTAGCGTTTTTCCTTTGATTTCGTTCCATCCAATTTGTGTTTCTTGTTGTGGATTATCTTGGTAAGAGCAACACGGTCCTATAGCTTGTGTGGGAGATTCGAATTTGGTCCAGGAGTTGGAGCCTCGGCCATACAACATTCGCATCAATTGGTATCAAAGCCAGGTTGTTGCCCAAGAAAATTCAGGTTAATCCGTTTTCAATTCTTCCGCAAAATTTCTGTTCTTGTTGCGTCAATTCTGCCCGTTTTTTGTGTCAATTTTCTGCAGTTTTGCTGGCATCTTTCTTGCTGTTATTTGGTGTTCTTCTTGCTGTCCAAAGTCGATACATATTCACCCATTAATTCTGTCCAAAATCGCATGAACATTGAGTCAATACATTCTGCCCGAAATCGTCTAAATTGAGTCTATCTTCTTTTGCGATTTTTGTGTTGTTTCTTGCTGTTTCTTGTTGTGTCTTCTTGCTGTCTTTTGGTGTTAAATTCTGCACTCTTTTGTCATAATCATAGTGTAGGATTCTTGAAGTTTTCTTTGCTGTTTTCACGTCATAACATTGTTAGGGTATCGTGTGTCAAACTAGGGTTTCATAACTAGGGTTTCTAGGTCAAGTTTTCATAACTTTCTTGATTCTTATCCGTTTCTTGATTTTCTTTTTGCGTTTGATTCTTTATCTTGTCCACCATATATTGAGTTTTGATCAAACTTTTACTCCACTCGAAAAAGATAAGTTCTTGATAACTTTCTTGAACTTCTTGATTTTCTTGAAAACTCAAAGTGGTCAAAATTGAATTCTTGAGTTGGATTCTTGATCTTTGTCTTGAATCTTGATATTCTTGTTAAAGTGGCACATCCGAATTCATTGTCCTTGGTGAGTTAATAAAGTTTGAAGTTTTTAAGGTTGTTAAGACAAGAAGACAAAACATTCTTAAACCTAAATCCTAGGTTGTTGTCTTCAAACCTTAATTTTTGTGGTGTTTAAGGTTCTTGTCCGAACCTAGTATTTTGATTGGTCCAAGGTTTATGTTCAAACCTTAAAAGTGTAATTTTGTCCTTTGTTGTCCGAAGTTAAAAAAAAAAAAAAAAACTCACGGTCAAAAAAAAAAAAAAAAAAAAAGAGTGACCGAATCAAAAAAAAAAAAAAAAAAAAAACAAAAAAATAGTCGGACTTTATTTATTGTTATTATTTTCTGTTATTTAATTATTTAATTTATTTTTGAAAAGAACACATTGTTCTTAACTTGTTTCTTGAAAACCACCTTGGATTAAAAGTGCCATAACTTTTTCAATACAACTCGGAATTAGTTGATTCAAAAACCAATCTCTTTGTTTTGAAATCTAGTTTCTGAATTTCTTAGTTTCTGGTGGTAAATCGAATTATAACTTTCACGTGTTCTAAACACTCTTGACGTGATTTCTTGTTACATCTCTTGATTTGATTTGTGAAAATTTGTGTGTGGAACTTGCTGATTGAGATCTTGCTATTAAAGTAATTGAACTTTGGTGAATCTTAATAACCCCACATATTCATTAATTGAGAGTAGTAGCTAGGTTAAACAAGAGAGAACACTACCCAAAAAGAGAGGAGAGTACCTACTACCTATAGTGAGGAACCCGAGAGGTATATCTATATATTTTCTTGTGTTTTCTTTGCTAACTTGCAGGTACTAATGGAGGAAGGTGATAAAACTCCTAAAGGTTCTAAACCTATTACCGATGCTCAACAAAAGTTTGCTAATGAAGTACTCTTTGATATGCTTCAAAAACTCACTCTTCGACTTGATAACATTGAGTCATCAACTAAAAGCACTACCGAAAGGAAGCTTAAATTTGAGGAGCATGATGATTTCGATGATGAAAATGATGAGGAAAAAGATGAGGAATATACGAGCTCTTCTAAAGGTAATAAGTCTAAAGTTTCCATTGAATCTATTAAACTCACCATCTCTACTTTTCATGGTAAATCAGATCCCGAAGCTTTCTTTGATTGGGTTCGAGATTTGGAACATTATTTTGAAGGTAATGATGTCCCCGAGAAAAGGCAATATCGAATTGCTTTTATGCATCTTAAAGACTATGCTAGTCTTTGGTGGGATCAAGTTGTTCGTTCTAGGAGACAAGATGGTGAAAGGCCAGTTAAGACTTGGACTCAAATGAAGGCAATCATGAGAAAGAAGTATGTTCCTTCACACTTTAATAGAGAGCTCAACCGAAAATTGCATACTCTTGTGCAAGGTAGCCGAACAGTTGAAGATTACTATCATGAGATGGAATCTTTGATGATTAAAGCCAATATTCAAGAAGACCCCGACACAACCATTGAGAGATTTCTTAGAGGTATGAATCCCGAATTGGCTTATCAAGTTGATCTTCAAAGTTACATTGATATTAATAAACTTGTTCACAAAGCTATCAAAATTGAGAAGCATATGAAGGGTAAAGGGCGAAATTTTCAACAACCATTGCCGCCTTGGAGGAGAGATCAAAAGCCGACTTTTACACCTCCACCAAAACCGAAAGTTTTCAACCAAAATCAGCCTTCAAACACTTCAAGTAATGCTCCCAAAACAGTCCGCAACCTTGCTGAATCTTCAACTAAGGTGACGCCTAAACCAAATGAAAGATTGAGGGACATTAGATGTTACAAGTGTCAAGGTTATGGCCATTATCAAAGTGACTGCACAACCAAAAAGTTGATGATAATTTGTGATAATGGAGAGGTTGAAAGTGATGAAGAATGTGCCGACATGCCACCACTTGAAGAGAAGTACCAAAGTGATGAAGATAGTGAAGATCTTATTTACAATGTTGGTGATTTCTCATTGGTTACTCGCCGAGTCTTGAATGCACAACCACGAGTTGAAGATGATTTGTCTCAAAGGGAAAACATCTTTCACGCTAGATGCATGGTTCAAGGTAAGACTTGTAGCTTGATTATTGATAGTGGAAGTTGTACCAATGTGGCAAGCACATTAATTGTTAAGAAGCTTAACTTGACTTGCATGAAACATCCAAATCCATATAAGCTTCAATGGCTTAATAACACTGCCGAGAGTAAGGTGACTAAACAAGTTAAATTTTCTATGTCCATTGGAAAGTATGTGATACGAATGGCCTTGGATGGATGTCCTTGACCACACGAAATCCACAACCTTCGGATCGTTGCTGCACAAAAACGTTAGAACAAACACAACAAAATAGAATTTTGGGCGGAAGGAATTCAAAGGAAAAACGCCAAGTGTTGAAGTAAATCAAACCCAACGTTTTAATACAAAAGAACTTGATTCAACACATGAAAATTCATGAGCTAAACTAGTTATTTTGGCTTGTTCTTTAAATAAAGAACAGGATCGAAATTCACCTATAGGTCACGCTATGGTTAATTTCGTACAATTAAGAAGTAAATCTCCTTAAAGGCTTTTGTCAACTCAAAGAGCATAGACAACAATTTAGCAAAGCTAAAATTTCATTCATCAATTCTCTTTAAAAACGTTACAAGGCAGCTCTCTATTTATAGAGATGAGTTTGGCTCTTGCTTGAAGAATAAGGAAAGAAAACCCTAACTTAATCCTATTACAACTTAGTTTCCAAGTTGGAAAAGGAAACCAATAACAAACTACTTTCCTAAACGAATAACAATAACTACTTAACGTAAATAAGCCCATTAATTAACATCCAATGGACTTAATTTATTTAAAGCAAAATAAATCCTAAATAACTTAAAAGTGGCGTGATCCATATCAAGCCCAAGCACGCCATCTTGGTCTTCAATATAGTCCATGAAATTCGAGATGGAAATCTGCCAGAATCCCGTCACTCATTTTGGCAGCCATATTCCACGATGATACCATCAGAATCTTGGAAAACATAAAACATGAAAGTTGTAGCTTTATCTCTTATAGTTCCAGGGCTTCTTGAATCACCAAATTCCGAGTTATATCGAAAGAGATATGTCCAGAATACCAGAATGTGGCAGAATCTTTCAGCTTTCATATTTGACTTTGGTACCTTAAATGTCGTGAAGCAACAAACCTCCATAGAACCTTTAGGAACTGTGATTTCGAATTTATTCCAGGCCTCCAACTATATGATTCATCACAAATTAATGGAATGAATTTCATGAACCACTTGCTTATTGACCACCCAAATAATAGGCTTTCTAGGTTCGTATCATACTCCCTTTCTTGGAGAAGATTCGACCTCGAATCTTGAACGATTGTTGTGACACCAAGTAAATCATAACCTATATGATCTGTTAGACAACAAGAAGAACCAAATACAAAAATATCTCCAACGGGTTTTGATATCTCTTCTTTGCCTTTTTCATCAAGATTCAGTTCTAGGCTTTTTCCACTTACAACAACAACCTCACTTTTTATATGTTCATCATTGGGTATTATATTCTCACACATATTAACAATATTCAATACATCAAAAGAAATCAAATATGTTTGAGAAGTTTCTTCAATTGGAATAATTGGAATTATCACATCTTCTGGAATTGGATCCGCCATGACATTATCAATTTGAACCATATCAACCTCCAAAGGTGCTATATCTCCAAGACAATTTAAAGGAAAAGATGAATCCTTTACCTCATCACACACATTCTCCATGGTTAAAGGTTGAAGATCTGCTAGAAGTTCATTCTTCGGCTCATCATACCAATGAGGGCATTGGATTGCACTATGCCCAACTCCTAAACACCTCAAGCATTTAACAACTCGAACTTTGGGAGTAGGTATAGAAGTTGACTTTACCAATGTGCTTTCCTCAATGGCCTTTTTCTGCTGTTCTTCAATTCGAATTTTTTCTTGAAACATCACTATAATCTCCTTTAGATCTTTCGCAATAGATCGAAGTTCCCTTTGATACCTTTTAATTTGAAAAGCCATAATTGATGAATAGAGGTATATGTTTGTTGGAACAAAATTTCACTAGACTCAAGAATATGAGTTAAGAAGACACAAAGAATCAAGAACAATCAAAAGATTGAAACTTGACTACACAAAAAAAATTACAAAGAAATCTCAAAGAACCTTTGTTTTTTTTCACGAATATTTTCTGGGCTGGAATAGAACAAATAAATTTCTTCCCTAATAGTATTTAAAACAAGGAACACACTGAATTTTATGCAACAACCTTCGCTTTGATACCAATTGATACGAATGGCCTTGGATGGATGTCCTTGACCACACGAAATCCACAACCTTCGGATCGTTGCTGCACAAAAACGTTAGAACAAACACAACAAAATAGAATTTTGGGCGGAAGGAATTCAAAGGAAAAACGCCAAGTGTTGAAGTAAATCAAACCCAACGTTTTAATACAAAAGAACTTGATTCAACACATGAAAATTCATGAGCTAAACTAGTTATTTTGGCTTGTTCTTTAAATAAAGAACAGGATCGAAATTCACCTATAGGTCACGCTATGGTTAATTTCGTACAATTAAGAAGTAAATCTCCTTAAAGGCTTTTGTCAACTCAAAGAGCATAGACAACAATTTAGCAAAGCTAAAATTTCATTCATCAATTCTCTTTAAAAACGTTACAAGGCAGCTCTCTATTTATAGAGATGAGTTTGGCTCTTGCTTGAAGAATAAGGAAAGAAAACCCTAACTTAATCCTATTACAACTTAGTTTCCAAGTTGGAAAAGGAAACCAATAACAAACTACTTTCCTAAACGAATAACAATAACTACTTAACGTAAATAAGCCCATTAATTAACATCCAATGGACTTAATTTATTTAAAGCAAAATAAATCCTAAATAACTTAAAAGTGGCGTGATCCATATCAAGCCCAAGCACGCCATCTTGGTCTTCAATATAGTCCATGAAATTCGAGATGGAAATCTGCCAGAATCCCGTCACTCATTTTGGCAGCCATATTCCACGATGATACCATCAGAATCTTGGAAAACATAAAACATGAAAGTTGTAGCTTTATCTCTTATAGTTCCAGGGCTTCTTGAATCACCAAATTCCGAGTTATATCGAAAGAGATATGTCCAGAATACCAGAATGTGGCAGAATCTTTCAGCTTTCATATTTGACTTTGGTACCTTAAATGTCGTGAAGCAACAAACCTCCATAGAACCTTTAGGAACTGTGATTTCGAATTTATTCCAGGCCTCCAACTATATGATTCATCACAAATTAATGGAATGAATTTCATGAACCACTTGCTTATTGACCACCCAAATAATAGGCTTTCTAGGTTCGTATCAGTATGTTGATGATATTGTTTGTGATGTTGTACCAATGGAAGCTAGTCACATATTACTTGGTCGTCCATGGCAATTTGACCGAGATGTTACATATCATGCAAGGAAGAATTATTATTCTTTTGATTATCATGGCCGAAAGTACAATCTAAGGGCTTTGAGTCCGAGCCAAGCTTTTGAAGATCAATCAAGGATTGTGCAATCTTGCCGTGAAATGGAAGCAAAAGAGAAGAAGGAACAAGAAGATAAAAAGAATGTAACTAGTGTAGGCCGAACCAATGATTCTAAATCTTGTAATAGCCGAAATAGTAGTTCTTCTAAATCTTGTTATTTTGCTTCTAAGAGATGTAAAGAGAGCAATACTAGATAGGCATCCATTGTATTTGATGATCCGCAAGGACTTTGTACTTATTGTTGATAGTGATCACCTTGCTTCTTTGCCTAGTGTTGTTTTGTCTCTTTTACAGGAATTCAATGACGTGTTTCTCGAGGACTTACCACACGGATTGCCACCTATTAGAGGTATTGAACATCAAATTGATTTCATACCTGGGGCGCAAATTCCCAACCGTCCTGCATATAGAGCAAATCCTGAGGAAACAAAGGAGATTCAACGTCAAGTGGATGAACTCCTTGACAAAGGTATTGTACGTGAATCTCTAAGTCCTTGTTCCGTTCCAGTCATTTTAGTTCCTAAAAAGGATGAATCTTGGAGAATGTGTGTTGATTGTCGTGCCATAAATAAAATCACCATTAAGTATAGACATCCAATTCCTAGATTAGATGATATGCTTGATGAATTGTATGGTTCTTCTATTTTCACCAAGATTGATTTAAAAAGTGGCTACTATCAAATTAGAATGAAAGAAGGTGATGAATGGAAAACAGCCTTTAAAACAAAGTATGGATTGTATGAATGGTTAGTCATGCTGATAAGAATCCGCCCGAGTCCATGTCCATGGTGTCAAAGTCAAATATGCAAGCTGAGAGATTCTGCCACAGTTTGGTATTCTGGACATATCTCCTTCGGTATAACTCCGAATTACGTGATTCAAGAAGCTCTGTAACGATAAGAGATAGGGCTACAACTTTCATGTTTTAAGTTTTACGAGATTCGAACGTTAGCATCGTCGAAAATGCCTCCCAAAGTTGGAGACGGGATTTTGACGGGATTTTTTGGCAGATTTCCATCTCGAATCCATGGACTATATTGAAGACCAAGTAATGGCGGATTGGGCTTCATTAATTGGATCACGCCACTTTTAAGTTATTTAGAATTTATTTTGCTTTAAATAAATTAAGTCCATTGAATGTTAATTAATGGGCTTATTTACTTTTTAAGTTAAGTAGTTATTGTTATTCGTTTAGGAAAGTAGTTCCCTAAATTATAGGTTACTATTCACGTCACTAATCACGTGAATAGTACTGGTTAGTTTGTTAGTTAAGTTAGCAATCAATCCCACATTGGAATTGATCTAGGTTTTTGGCCAAAGTATTTCCTATATAAAGGAAAGGCCTTGTAACGTTTTTAAACAAGAATTGATGAATGAAAAGTTTTAGTTTTGCTAAAGTATTGTCTATGCTCTCTGAGTTGACAAAAACCTTTAAGAAGATTTACTTCTTAATTGTACGAAATTAGCCATAGCGTGACCTATAGGTGAATTTCGAACTTGTTCTTTATTTAAAGAACGCGCCAAATTGGTTAGTTGAACACGTGAATTTATCACGGGTTTAATCAATCTATTTGTATTAACGTTAGGGTTGGTTCATGTTTGAAATCAGCTACACGTTCCCCTTGACATCTATTCCGCTTTATTGTTTCGTTTTTGTGTTTGTGTTTTGAATCTTGAAATTGAATCATCAACAAGATCCCCACGTTTCGGCATATGCTTTTGGTCCAGGTGTTCGAGCCTCGCCCAAGATCATATCAATTGGTATCAGAGACAATTTGTTGTCTCAAATTCAGGTTTCATCGTTAATTTTCTTGTCCGCATCTTTTCTGATTTTGTGCGATTTAATTGCTGCAGTTTTACGTTAATTCTGCTGCTGATTTCGTGCATCTTTCTTGTGCTAATCTTGTGTTTTTCTTGCTGATTAAAATCGTCTTAATCTAGCCTTGAAAATTCGTGAAAATCGCATATCAATTTGGTACTCAAATTCTGTCCGAAAGTTCATAATTTCTGATTTGCGAATTTTGCGTTCTTGCTACAGTTTTATGCGTCAATTCTGCTCTTCTTTTCTTGCGTCCTTCTTGTCTGATTCTTGAGTCTTTATTGTTCTTTAAATTCGTGATAGTACAGTCCATGAAATTCATCAAATTTGCATGATGATTTAGCGCTGAAATTCTGCCGGATTGTTTAACTTCTTGATTCGCGAATTGCATCGTTTGTGTCATCTCTTTGCTGCTGTAGTTGCGATTTGATACTGCAGTTCTTGATCATCGTGCTGCTGATTTTAGTGATTAAATTCTGCTCTAAATTCAGTAGAAATTGTGGCTAAAATTGCATGAAAATCTGAATCTGAAATTCTGCCGAATTGCGTCAATTTTTGTTCTTGCGACTTGAAGTTTTGTGTCTTCTTTCAGCTTTGTTTTGTTTACATCATATTGCTGAAATCTTAATTGTTTTTTTCGTTGTGTCCTTCACGTCCAAAATTAGGATTGCATCTAGAGTTTCAATTCTTGAAATTCTTTCTTGCTCATTCTTGTTGTCTTTCTTGTTCCTTGAGTCTTATTTTTGTTCACAATAATCCGTGATCATCATCTTGGTAAAAGGAACCATTCTTGATTATCTTCTTGATTTTCTTGAAGTTTTTTTGAAATTTTTCTTGAAGTAAGAATTTGTTCATTATTTCAAATCTTGAATTCTTGCTCAAAGAAGTATACAAAAATTCCTTGTTCTTGAAGAATTATTTCATATTCTTGGTGGTTAAAAAAAAAAAAAAAAAAAAAAAACTTAAGGTTTGCATTTGTAAAAGGTTGTAATAAAAACCTTAAATTTTTGTCTTGATATTGTCCGAATTATAAAAAAAAAAAAAAAAAAAAAAGACCGTTTAAAAAAAAAAAAAAGATACGGTCCAATTAAAAAAAAAAAAAAAAGGAGAAAAGTCGGACTTTTATTTTTCAGTTATTTAAATTCTGTTATTTAATTTTTACATTAAAAGAACTAAGTGTTCTTGAAGTTGTGTTTAAAACCATCAAATATTCAAAGTGCCATAACTTCTTCAATACTTATCCGAATTCATTGATTCAAGTTGTGTTTTTCTTGTCTTGAATTCTTCTTCTAGAATATCATAGAATCTGAACGTGAATCAATTATACCCTGAACGTGATCTCAAAAATTCAAGTGACGTGAATTTCTTGTTTAATTCTTGATTTTGCTTGTGTAAAATTTTGTGTTGTGGAACAATCAATTGAGACAAGTTCTTTGCTATAAGTGAACTTGGTCGAATTCAAAGTCCCAATTACATTATTTATTGAGTGATTTAGTTAGGACAAACAAGAGTGACACCACTTAACAAGAGGGAAGAGTACCTACCATCCAAAGTGAGGAACCCGTGAGGATTATTATATTTTTTCTTGCGTTTTTCTTTGCTAATCTTGCAGGTACCAATGGAGGACGAAGAAAGTGCTTTCAAAACCGGTGAACAACAAAAGCAAACTGATCAAACACTTGCACAAGTATTGCAAGATATCAACCTTCACCTTCAATTCTTAGAATCGGTCACACCGATTTCCAAACCAAAAGAATCTCGAAAGCCTAAGTACAAATCCGAAAGTGAATCTAGTGGTGAAGAAGAGGAGGAAGAAGAGCCGACAAGTTCTTCTAAGAAAGGTGACAAATCTAAATTCTCAATTGCGTCTGTTAAGCTGACTATTCCTACCTTTCATGGAAAAACAGATCCCGAAGACTATTTTGATTGGGTTCGAGAACTTGATCACTTCTTTGAGGTCCATGAATATCCCGCCAAGGAGCAATACCGAATTGCATCTTTACATCTTAAGGATTTTGCTAGATTATGGTGGAGTGGGTTTATTAAAGCTAGACGTGAGGATGATGAGAAACCAGTCACTACTTGGGAACAAATGAAAAAACACATGAGGAAAAAGTATGTCTCAGCACACTACAACCGTGAGTTAAATAGTAAGTTGCACTCCCTTGTGCAAGGTAATAAAACGGTTGAAGAGTACCATCATGAATTGGAAGCTTTGATGATTAAAGCCAATGTCAAAGAGGATCCTGATTCCACAATCGAAAGGTTCCTTAGAGGTATGAATTCTGAATTGGCTTATCAAGTTGATTTGCAAAGTTTTGTTGATTTGAATGAACTTGTACACAAAGCTATCAAGATTGAGAAACATATGAAGGGTAAGGGACGAAATTATACTTCAAGTACCAACCGAAATTTCACTCAACCGAACACACCTTGGAGGAGAGATCAAAAGCCAAGTGCTACACCATTCACGCCATCATCCAAACCAAGGAGTTTCACACCAAATCAATCATCAAGTTCGTCGAGTTTCACTCCCAAAACGGCGTCACAAGCTGTTGTCCAACCTCCGAAATCGGCGATCAAACCAACTGAGAGGTTAAGAGATATCCAATGTTACAAGTGTAAGGGTTATGGTCATTATCAATCTGATTGTCCCACTCGTAAGTTAATGATCATTCACGACAATGGAGAAGTGGAGAGTGATGAGGAGTGTGCCGACATGCCACCACTTGTGGAGAAAGATGAAATCGATCAAGGTGAGAATGAAGAGGTTGACGACGATATTGGCCATTATGAGGTTGGTAATGGTAAGTTTTCCTTAGTGAATCGTCAAGTTCTCAATATACAACCCCAAATTGATGATGTATGTCAACGTGATAATATTTTCCACACTAGATGCTTGATTCAAGATAGAATATGTAGTGTGATTATCGACAATGGGAGTTGTACTAATGTTGCTAGTACTTTGCTTGTAAAGAAATTGAAGTTAACTTGCATGAAGCATCCTAAACCCTACAAACTTCAATGGTTGAATAACACTGCTGAAAACAAAGTTACTAAGCAAGTGAAAGTACCAATCACAATTGGTAGGTATGAGGATGAAATCCTATGTGATGTGGTTCCCATGGAGGCGTGCCATATTTTGCTTGGAAGACCATGGCATTATGATCGAGATGTTACTCTACATGGTAAGCAAAATTATTACTCATTTGATGTAAATGGCCGAAAGTGCAATCTCCGACCTTTGAGTCCGCTTCAAATTTTTGAGGATCAATCAAGGATTGTACAATCCATGCGAGAATTGCATGAACAAGAAGCAAAGGAGAAACTTGAACAAGAGAAGAAGAAAAAGGAAGTAGAAGCTAGTGTAGGCCAAACCATTGTTCCTAGAACTTGTAATAGCCGAAATAGTGATTTCTTTAATTCTTTCCATTTTGCTTCTTCACGAGATACTAAGAAAGCATTACTAGCTAGGCAATCAATGTACTTATTTCCAAATAGTGTTCACGATTTGCTGTCTAGTGTCTTTCTTTTGCAGATTCATGGAATTCATAAGCATTCAATGGAGTTACAACAAACTCATTATCAATTGGATGGATTCCAATCTGCCTTAGCTTGTTTTCCTCAAGGTAAGCAAGGTAAGTTAGGTAAGTATGAAAGTTTATTGGTTGATTTTAATTGTTTGAATGTTAAGAACTTTGTTAATGTCGATGCTATTGATTTTCAAAGTTTAAATTCTGTTTTGAATCAATTTCAATGTCTTTCACCTACCTTTGAAGCTTTAGTTCGAAAGTTTATACCATGTGTTTTAAAGTTTGAAGATTTGTGTTTTGGTAAGCAAATTATTTCACATAATTCTTCAATTATGAAATCTAACTATTTCATTTTGAATGAGTTTATGTATAATTTCTTCACATGCTATGTTGCTTATCTAATCCATGAATTATATATTGAGCTTAATATTGGATATTTCGAACTACATCAAACCTTTGTATGTACTCATTCAAGTGTTAATTATATTGACTCTACTTGCTGGATTAATGATTCTTTTGATTATTTATTTCGTGACTTTGCTCACATTCATCAAGTTCAAAGAGGTCCATGGGTAATTCAACACTTGTATGGTAAGTTATCTCCGTTCCAAATTTCTTTTGAATTCCAAGAGGTAAAATTTTCTGTTTACAACTATTCAATAGATTGTTTACATTTTAGTCTTTGGAATTACACTCTTATATTTGATAACTTTCGCATGTTGTTAAGGGTCTTAATACGTTCATGTGATTTACACTTTCTCAAGGATGAATATATGTTTTCTTGTTATGAATTTTCGTGTTCTTATGATTCTGTTCATATATGTTTACATCCTTTGTTTTCATTACATGTTCATACCGTACATAATGTGTTAATGATTAGTTCTCTAATTAAGAATATTCGGTTTTCTGATTTGCATAAACTACATGATAGTTATTTGCAACATTGTTTTGAATTCATTAACTTCAGCATTATGATTTATGCAACATTTGTTACGACTAATCATGCTATATGTGTTTCGATTTTTCATACATATTCTGCCCGTTCTATTCTTTTGGTGAAAGGAAATTATTCTAAGTCTTGTTTTAGATTATTGTACTTTCTTTTACCTTATACATTTGTCTTGTTTTGGCAGGATATATATTTTTGTTGGTCGAGATGTGCATCTTCCCAATTTTATTTGGCTCGAGTTTGCAGTGAGTTCGTGATACTGGTGTTTGACCCTGGAGCTTACTTTCAAGATTCGAGGACGAATCTTTTCGAGGAGGGAGGGAATGATAAGAATCCGCCCGAGTCCATGTCCATGGTGTCAAAGTCAAATATGCAAGCTGAGAGATTCTGCCACAGTTTGGTATTCTGGACATATCTCCTTCGGTATAACTCCGAATTACGTGATTCAAGAAGCTCTGTAACGATAAGAGATAGGGCTACAACTTTCATGTTTTAAGTTTTACGAGATTCGAACGTTAGCATCGTCGAAAATGCCTCCCAAAGTTGGAGACGGGATTTTGACGGGATTTTTTGGCAGATTTCCATCTCGAATCCATGGACTATATTGAAGACCAAGTAATGGCGGATTGGGCTTCATTAATTGGATCACGCCACTTTTAAGTTATTTAGAATTTATTTTGCTTTAAATAAATTAAGTCCATTGAATGTTAATTAATGGGCTTATTTACTTTTTAAGTTAAGTAGTTATTGTTATTCGTTTAGGAAAGTAGTTCCCTAAATTATAGGTTACTATTCACGTCACTATTCACGTGAATAGTACTGGTTAGTTTGTTAGTTAAGTTAGCAATCAATCCCACATTGGAATTGATCTAGGTTTTTGGCCAAAGTATTTCCTATATAAAGGAAAGGCCTTGTAACGTTTTTAAACAAGAATTGATGAATGAAAAGTTTTAGCTTTGCTAAAGTATTGTCTATGCTCTCTGAGTTGACAAAAACCTTTAAGAAGATTTACTTCTTAATTGTACGAAATTAGCCATAGCGTGACCTATAGGTGAATTTCGAACTTGTTCTTTATTTAAAGAACGCGCCAAATTGGTTAGTTGAACACGTGAATTTATCACGGGTTTAATCAATCTATTTGTATTAACGTTAGGGTTGGTTCATGTTTGAAATCAGCTACACGTTCCCCTTGACATCTATTCCGCTTTATTGTTTCGTTTTTGTGTTTGTGTTTTGAATCTTGAAATTGAATCATCAACAAGATCCCCACGTTTCGGCATATGCTTTTGGTCCAGGTGTTCGAGCCTCGCCCAAGATCATATCACATGCCTTTTGGTCTAACTAATGCACCTAGTACTTTTATGAGGCTCATGAATCACGTTTTTAGGTCTTTCATTGGTAAGTTTGTTGTGGTCTATTTTGATGACATCCTTATTTATAGCAAATCACTTGATGAGCATGTTGAACATTTAAAACAAGTGTTTGTTATATTGCGTGAGAACCGATTGTATGCTAACCTCAAAAAGTGTTCTTTTTGCATGGAATCAATTGTCTTTTTGGGTTATGTTGTTAGTTCTCAGGGTATTTCTGTTGATGAGTCAAAAGTCAAGGCTATTGATGAGTGGCCGAGACCTAAGAATGCTAGTGAAGTTAGGAGTTTTCATGGTTTAGCAAGTTTTTATAGAAGGTTTGTTAAAGACTTTAGTACTATAGCTGCACCTTTGAATGAACTTGTTAAAAAGAACATTACTTTTGAATGGAAACAAGAGCATGAAGACGCCTTCACTAAGTTAAAGTACATGTTGACTCACGCCCCTTTACTTTCATTGCCTAATTTTCATAAAGCTTTTGAGATACACTGTGATGCCTCCGGGATTGGTATCGGTGCTGTTTTGATGCAGGAATCAAGGCCCGTGGCTTACTTTAGTGAAAAGCTTAATGGGGCAGCTTTAAAGTATGCAACTTATGACAAGGAGTTGTATGCTTTGGTAAGGTCATTACAGGTTTGGCAACATTACTTATGGCCTAAAGAGTTTATAATTCATTCTGATCATGAAAGCCTTAAATTCTTAAAGACTCAAGGTAAATTGAATAAGAGGCATGCTAAATGGTTAGAATTTATTGAAACTTTTCCATATGTGATTAAGTATAAATCTGGTCAAGATAATATTGTAGCTGATGCATTGTCTAGACGTTATTCTTTGTTCACCTATATGCATGCTAAGTTACTTGGATTTGATTTGATAAAAGATTTGTACAAAAATGACAATGATTTTTCTGCCGCCTTTAATGATTATGCTTCAAAGCCGAATGGTGACTTTTATTTGCATGATGGTTTCTTATTTCGTAAGGATAAATTGTGCATACCCCTTTGTTCCATTCGTGATTTACTTGTTAAGGAGACCCATGGGGGAGGGTTGATGGGGCATTTTGGTATTGCTAAAACACTTGCTGTTTTGAATGAACACTTTTATTGGCCTAACATGATTAAAGATGTGAAAAGTGTTTGTGATAAATGTATTGTGTGTAAACAAGCCAAATCGAAAATTTTGCCTCATGGATTGTATACACCTTTGCCTGTTCCTAGTCATCCTTGGATTGATATTTCTATGGATTTTGTACTTGGATTGCCTAGATCACGCAATGGTAAAGATAGCATATTTGTAGTAGTGGATCGATTTAGTAAAATGGCACATTTTATTGCATGTTCCAAAACTAATGATGCTACACATATTGCTGATTTGTTCTTTAAGGAAGTTGTTCGATTGCATGGCATTCCACAAAGTATTGTTAGTGATAGGGATGTTAAGTTCTTGTCTCACTTTTGGCGTACTTTATGGAATAAGTTAGGCACTAAATTGTTGTTTTCTACTGTTGCACATCCACAAACTGATGGACAAACTGAAGTAGTTAACCACACTTTGTCTACCTTGCTTCGAGCCATCATTCAAAGAAACTTAAAGAATTGGGAAAGTTGTCTTCCACATATTGAGTTTGCATATAATAGAACTTTTCATAGTTCTACATCTTGTTCGCCATTTGAGGTTGTTTATGGTTTCAATCCTTTAACTCCACTTGATATTTTGCCTTTGCCTATTAATGAGTTTGTTAATGTTGAAGGTAAAAAGAAAGCTGAATTTATTAAGGAGTTACATGAAAGGGTTCGAAATACTATTGAAAGGCGTAATGAACAATATGCACAACAAGCCAATAGAGGAAGAAAGAGAGTGATTTTCGAACCTGGTGATTGGGTTTGGATTCACTTGAGGAAGGAAAGGTTTCCTGACAAGAGGAAGTCCAAACTTCATCCAAGAGGAGATGGTCCTTTTCGAATTTTGGATAGGATAGGAGATAATGCATACAAAGTCGAGCTTCCAAGTGAGTATGGCAATGTTTCATCTACATTCAATGTTTCTGATTTATCTTTGTTTGATGTAGGTGATTCGAGGACGAATCTTTTCGAGGAGGGAGGGAATGATAGCAATCCATCCACTTCCTTGGTGCCAAAGCCGAGCTTAGATGATCCCTTGAAGAATCTTGATGGACCAATGACAAGATCAAGGAGCAAAAGGATGAAAGAAGCTTTGCACACTTTGTTGTCATCACACTTTGGTGACTTGGAGGCCGAGATGTGCACATCATCTCATCATGGTGTTCTTTGGCATGTTTCTTCAATTACCATTCAAGAAGAAGTTCCTCAAAGATCTACATTGGAGCTTAAGGAAATTCCACCTTGAAGAAGCAAGCTAAGGCCGAGAAGAATTTAAGTCCAAGAAAGGCGTGTCTTTGGGCTTCATTAGGTGGTTCACGCCCTTTAATTACTTTAGGGTTTTATTTTGTTGTTAATTAATTAAGTCCAAAACACTTAATGTGGGCTTTAATTAATTGGTAGTTTAATAAATTACTTGGCCCAATTATCTTGCATGATAATGACAAGTAAAGCAAATCCTTTTTGGACAAGGATTTGGTAGTTAGTTGTAGTTTCCTTTTCCAATTTGGAAAGTTGATTAGTTTAGGAAACAAGAAGCCAAAACACGTTTTGCTTCTTCATTAAAAACTGTCTAACCTAATCCTTTTACAACTTGGATTAGTTAGTTAGCTAGTTTGTTAAGAAGTCAAGTTGTACTTTGCAACTACTAGGGTTTATTTCCTTTTCCTTCTTGGCATGGCCGAAACTCATCCCCTATAAAAAGGAGATGCATGTAACGTTTTTACACAATAAGTTGGTGAATAAAATTGAGTTTTTAGCTTTGCTAAAATTCGTGAATTAACTCCTTGAGTTGTTCAAAGCCTTGAAGAGTTATTTAACTGTTCATTGTAGTTAATCCCCTTTAGCGTGACCTATAGGAGATTACACCAATTGTTCTTTATTTAAAGAGCAGGCCTAATTAACTTGTTTAACTGATTGAATTTTCATAGGTTAAATTAAGTTCATTAGTAATAAAACGTGAAGTTTTGATTTACTCAATTCCTAGCGTTTTTCCTTTGATTTCGTTCCATCCAATTTTGTGTTCTTGTTGTGGATTATCTTGGTAAGAGCAACACGGTCCTATAGCTTGTGTGGGAGATTCGAATTTGGTCCAGGAGTTGGAGCCTCGGCCATACAACATTCGCATCAGATTGCCTAGTCACGCAATGGTAAAGATAGCATATTTGTAGTAGTGGATCGATTTAGTAAAATGGCACATTTTATTGCATGTTCCAAAACTAATGATGCTACACATATTGCTGATTTGTTCTTTAAGGAAATTGTTAGATTGCATGGCATTCCACAAAGTATTGTTAGTGATAGGGATGTTAAATTCTTGTCTCACTTTTGGCGTACTTTATGGAATAAGTTAGGCACTAAATTGTTGTTTTCTACTGTTGCACATCCATAAACTGATGGACAAACTGAAGTAGTTAACCCCACTTTATCTACCTTACTTCGAGCCATCATCCAAAGAAACTTAAAGAATTGGGAAAGTTGTCTTCCATATATTGAGTTTGCATATAATAGAACTTTTCATAGTTCGACATCTTGTTCACCTTTTGAGATTGTATATGGGTTCAATCCTTTGACTCCAATTGATATTTTGCCTTTGCCTATTAATAAGTTTGTTAATGTTGAAGGTAAAAAGAAAGCTGAATTTATTAAGGGGTTACATGAAAGGGTTCGAAATACCATAGAAAGGCGTAATGAACAATATGCCAAGCAAGCCAATAAAGGAAGGAAGAGAGTGATTTTCGAACCAGGGGATTGGGTTTGGATTCACTTGAGGAAGGAAAGGTTTCCTGAAAAGAGGAAATCTAAACTTCATCCAAGAGGAGATGGTCCTTTTCGTGTTTTGGAAAGGATAGGAGATAATGCTTACAAAGTCGAGCTTCCAAGTGAGTATGGTAATGTTTCACCTACATTCAATGTTTCTTATTTATCTTTGTTTGATGTAGGTGATTCGAGGACGAATCTTTTCGAGGAGGGAGGGAATGATAGCAATCCATCCACATCCTTGGTGCCAAAACCGAGCTTACATGATCCTTTGAAGAATCTTGATGGACCAATGACAAGATCAAGGAGCAAAAGGATGAAAGAAGCTTTGCACACTTTGTTGTCATCACACTTTGAAGACTTGGAGGCCGAGACTTGTAATCCATCTCAACATGGAGTTCTTTGGCATGTTTCTTCAATAATCATACATGATGAATTTTCTAGAAGTTCTACATTAGAGCTTAAGGAAATTCCACCTTGAAGAAATATTCCATGGCTGAGTTGAAGTCCAATGGCAAGGCGTGTACTTGGGCTTTCATGTGGACCACGCCCTTAAGTAATTTTAGGGTTTTTACTTTGTTGTTTATTAATTAAGTCCAAAACACTTAATGTGGGCTTTAATTAATTCATTAATAAGTTGCTTGGCCCAATTATCTTACATGATAATGGCAAGTATAAGTTTAGGAAACAAAGGTAGCAAAAACGTGTTTTGCTTCCTCTTAAAACCGTTTTATCTATTCCTTTTTGGAAAAGGATTAGTTAGTTAGTTAGTTAGCTAAGAAGTTAAGTTGTGTTTTGCAACTACTAGGGTTTTGTATGACTGACTTTAAACCTTTATTTAAAGGGGTCATTAACGTTTTTTATTCAATAAGAAAGAAGAAGAATTTCGAGATTTTTAGCTTGCTAAAAATTGTGATTAACACTTTGTGTTGTCCAAGCCTTGGAGAATTATTTAATTGTCCATTGTAGAAGCTTGCCTTTAGCGTAACCTATAGGTGACTTCACTATTGTTCTTTATTTAAAGAGCCGGCCAAATTAACTTGTTTAACTAATTGAATTTTCATAGGTTAAATTGAGTTCATTTGTATTAAAGCGTGGGGTTTTGATTTACTCAACAACTTTGCGTTTTTCCCTTGAATCTTCATCCGCGAGTTCTTGTTGTTTGTGTGTCTTGGAATAACCTTTGCGCAGCACAGTCCTACATTATGGAGATCGAATTTGGTCCAGGAGCTAGAGCCTCGGCCAACCATTCGCATCTGTTAGCATATAGCTTGTTCTCACATAACACAGCAGACACCAATTTTAAATGTGCAACATGCTCATTAAGTGATTTGCTATACACAAGGATATCATCAAAGTAGACTACCACGAATTTTCCAACAAAGTGACGAAAAACATGATTCGTAAGTCTCATAAAAGTACTAGGTGCATTAGATAAACCAAAAGGCATAACTAACCATTCATACAACCCATACTTTGTTTTGAAAGCAGTTTTCCATTCATCACCTTCTTTCATGCGAATTTGGTAGTATCCACTTTTCAGATCAATCTTGGTGAAAATTCATGAACCATACAACTCATCAAGCATATCATCTAATCTAGGAATTGGATGTCTATACTTAATTTTGATTTTATTTATGGCTCAACAATTAACACACATTCTCCAAGATTTATCCTTTTTAGGGACTAATATGACAGGAACAGAACATGGACTAAGAGATTCACGCACAATACCTTTGTTAAGGAGTTCATCCACTTGACGTTGAATCTCTTTTGTTTCCTCAGGATTCGCTCTATAAGCTGGACGATTTGGAATTTGTGCACCAAGAATGAAATCAATTTGATGTTCAATTCCTCTTATTGGCGGCAATCCAATGGGTAAGTCCTCGGGAAACACATCTTGATATTCCTGCAAAAGAGAGTAAACAGCACTAGGCAAAGAAGCAAGGTGATCACTATCAACAATAAGTACAAAATCCTTGCGAAACATTAAGTACAAAGACTGCCTATCAACTAATGCTCTCTTAATCTCGTTAGAAGAAGCAAAATAGCAAGAACTAATGCTATCACTATTTCGGCTATTACATGTTCTAGAAACAATGCTTCGGCCTACACTAGCTATTACATCATTCTTATTCTTTTTTTCACTTTGCTTCTTTGCTTCTTGTTCATTCAATTCACGCATGGCTTGAACAATTCGTGCCTGATCTTCAAACACTTGAAAAGGACTCAATGCTCTAAGATTGTATTTTCGACCTTCAAAGTCAAAAGAGTAGTAATTCTTCTTTCCATGATATGTAACATCTCGATTATATTGCCAAGGCCTTCTAAGAAGAATATGACTAGCTTCCATGGGAACCACATCACATAAGATCTCATCAACATACTTCCCAATAGTAAACGAAAATTTTATGATACGAATGGAGTAGGATGAAGTCCAATCCACACGAATTTTCCACACTTTTGGATCGTTGTTGCACCAAGAACACGAACAAATTTCAAACAACAAATTGCGGAATAGAGATAAGGAACGAAAAGGCAAGATTAAAATTAACCAAACCCCAACATTATAACAAATTGAATTAGCTTAACAATTGTAAATCAATTAATTAAACCTATCAGTTTGGTCTGTTCTATAAATCTAGAACTTGTAAGCTTCATCTAAAGTTCCACACTTAAGGTTAGGCGGATCTTATGAACAATCAACTAAAATTAGAAGATTCAATTCACGTTTTTTCTTGAAGCTTTTCACGGCTGCAAAAAGGGTTTTTAGCAAAGCTAAATTTTATCAAAATTCTTCTTATTATGTCATGTGAAAAACTCACCTATAAATAGGCTACAAAAACATGAAACCCTAATCCGATTCCAAAGTGGAATGGAATACTAACTCTAACAAACTAATCCTTTTCCAAAAAGGATTAGGTCACACGTTTTTTTTTCAAAGGTGGCCAAACACGTTTTGGCTTCCTTTGTTTCCTAAACTATGAAGAAGCAAAACTCAATTTGACTTCTTAAGTTTCCTAAACTTTTACTTGCCATTATCATGCAAGATAATTGGGCCAAGTACTGCATTATTTAAACGAAATTAAAACCCAAATAATTAATGTTTATGGACCTTAATTATTACAACTTAATGTAAACCCTAAATTAATCCAAAATGGCATGAACACATAAGTGAAGCCCAAAACGCCATTCTTGGTCTTCTCGAATTTCATGATATTTCTTCAAGGTGGATCATGAATTGATATTGAAGAAATATGCCAAAGTACTTCATCTTGGGATGGTGATGTCGAACTCCTTTGAACATTATCCAAAGCCTCACAATGTGTTGATAACAATGCTTGCAAGGCTTCCTTCATCCTCTTCCTCCTTGATCTTGTCATTAGACCACCAAGATTTGTTAATGGATCATGGGAAGCTGGATTCGGCAATGTGGACTCGGGCTCATTCCTATCATTCCCTCCCTCCTCGAAAAGATTCGTCCTCGAATCACCTACATTATATAAACTCAAATCAGAAATATTGAAAGTAGATGAAACATTACCATACTCACTAGGTAGTTCGATTCTATATGCATTGTCTCCAATCCTTTCCAAGACTTGAAAAGGACCATCTCCTCTTGGATGAAGCTTAGATTTCATCTTTTCATGAAACCGTTCTTTCCTCAAGTGAATCCAAACCTAATCTCCTGGTTCAAAAATCACTTGTCTTCTGCCCTTATTGGCTTGTTTTGCATATTGCTCATTACGCCTTTGAATATTTTTGTAAACCTTTTCATATAACTCCTTTACAAAATCAGCTTTAGCTTTACCTTCCACATTAACAAACTCATTAGTAGGAAGAGGCAAAATATCAAATGGAGTTAAAGGATTAAACCCATACACAACTTCAAAAGGCGAATAACCAGTAGAACTATGAACAGTTCGGTTATATGCAAATTCAATGTGTGGCAAACAATTCTCCCAATTCTTTAAGTTTTTCTGAATGATAGCACGAAGCAAATTAGACAATGTACGATTTACTACCTCAGTTTGTCCATCAGTCTGTGGATGTGCAATAGTAGAAAACAGTAATTTTGTGCCTAATTTATTCCAAAGTGTACGCCAAAAATGTGACAAAAACTTAACATCTCTATCACTAACAATACTCTTAAGAATTCCATGCAAACGTACAATATCCTTAAAGAAGAGATCAGTAATTTTGGTAGCATCATTAGACTTAGAACATGCAATGAAGTGAGCCATTTTACTAAATCTATCAACTACAACAAAAATGCTATCATGACCAGTGCGTGACCTAGGTAGCCCTAACACAAAATCCATTGATATGTCAATCCAAGGGTGGCTAGGAACAGGCAGAGATTGATACAATCCATGAGGCATTACTTTGGATTTAGCATGCTTACACACAATACATTTTTCACAAACACTTTTAACATCTTTAATCATGTTAGGCCAATAAAAGTGCTCATTCAAAACAGAAAGTGTTTTAACAATGCCAAAATGCCCCATTAACCCTCCCCCATAGGTTTCTTTAACAAGTAATTCACGAATAGAACATGAGGGAATGCACAATTTATCCTTGCGAAACAAGAAACCATCATGCACAAAATAATCACCATTCGGCCTTATTGAACAAAGATCATAAGATTCGGCAAAGTCAACATCTTCCTTATACAAGTCTTTAATCAATTCAAATCCAAGTAGCTTTGCATGTAAATAGGTAAATAAAGTATATCTCCTAGATAAAGCATCAGCTACCACATTCTCTTGACCAGATTTATATTTAATCACATAAGGAAAAGTTTCAACGAATTCCAACCATTTTGCATGTCTCTTATTCAACTTACCTTGAGTCTTTAAGAATTTGAGACTTTCATGATCAGAATGGATTATGAATTCTTTTGGCCATAAGTAGTGTTGCCAAACCTGAAATGACCTTACCAATGCATACAACTCCTTGTCATAAGTTGCATACTTTAAAGATGCCCCATTAAGCTTTTCACTGAAATAAGCCACGGGTCTTGATTCCTGCATAAGAACAGCACCAATACCAATCCCGGAGGCATCACAGTGTATCTCAAAAGCTTTATTAAAATTTGGCAATGCAAGCAAAGGGGCACGAGTCAACTTATGCTTCAAAGTGTTAAAGGCTTCTTCATGTTCTTTATTCCATGCAAAGGTGACATTCTTTTTAACAAGTTCATTTAAGGGAGCAGCAATGGAACTAAAGTCTTTAACAAATCTCC
Source organism: Ophiorrhiza pumila (assembly GCA_016586305.1). Classification (NCBI taxonomy): domain Eukaryota; kingdom Viridiplantae; phylum Streptophyta; class Magnoliopsida; order Gentianales; family Rubiaceae; genus Ophiorrhiza; species Ophiorrhiza pumila. Next base: position 19,731,500 of record BLIW01000010.1, read on the forward strand.
TATAAAAACTTGCTAAGCCATGAAAACTTCTTACATCACTAGCATTCTGTGGTCTCGGCCAATCAATGATTGCCTTGACTTTAGACTCATCAACAGCAATGCCTTGAGAACTTACAACATAACCTAAAAAGATAATAGATTCTAAACAGAAAGAACACTTTTTAAGGTTAGCATATAATTGGTTCTCACGTAATACAGCAAACACAACTTTTAAATGTTCAACATGTTCATCAAGTGATTTGCTATATATCAAGATATCATCAAAGTAGACTACCACAAACTTTCCAATGAAATGACGAAAAACATGCTTTATAAGTCTCATGAAAGAACTAGGTGCATTAGATAAACCAAAAGGCATTACTAACCATTCATACAACCCATACTTTGTTTTAAAAGCAGTTTTCCATTCATCTCCTTCTTTCATACGAATTTGGTAGTATCCACTTTTCAAATCAATTTTGGTAAATATGGAAGACCCATGCAATTCATCAAGCATATCATCTAATCTAGGAATTGGATGTCTATACTTAATGGTAATCTTATTAATAGCACGACAATCTACACACATTTGCCAAGACTCGTCCTTTTTAGGGACCAAGATAACAGGAACTGAGCATGGACTAAGAGACTCACGTACAATACCTTTGTCAAGGAGTTCATCCACTTGACGTTGAATCTCTCTTGTTTCCTCCGGATTAGCTCTATAAGCCGGTCGGTTTGGAATTTGAGCTCCTGGAATGAAATCAATTTGGTGCTCAATGCCACGAATAGGTGGTAAACCTATTGGTAACTCCTCGGGAAACACATCACTATATTCCTGAAAAAGAGAGTAAACGGCACTAGGCAAAAAAGCAAGGTCATCACTGTCAAGAACAAGTATAAATTCCTTGCGAAACATTAAGAACAAAGGCTGCCTATCAATCAATGCTCTCTTAATCTCATTAGAAGAAGCAAAACAACAAGACTTCTTAGTAGCTAACTCTCGGACTTTACTAGATAAAACATCATGCTCTCGGCCTATATTATTGTTAATTTTTTGTTGTTTTTCTTGTTCATTTTTCTTCTTTGATTCATTCATATCTTTACAAGCTTATGCAATTCGAGTTTGATCTTCAAAAACTTGAGCAGGAGTTAAAGCATGAAGACTACTTTTTACCATTGCGCACAAAACTGTAAAAAATTTTCTTGGCATGATAAAGCACATCACAATCATATTGCCAAGGTCTACCAAGTAAAATATGACTAGCTTCCATTGGAACAACATCACATAAAACAGTATCAACATATTTGCCAATGGTAAAAGAAAATTTTACTTGTTTAGTCACACGAGTTTCAACTGAATTATTTAACCATTGAAGTCTATATGGTTTGGGATGTTTAATGCAAGTCAAATTCAGTTTATTAACAAGTAAGGTGCTCGCCACATTTGTGCAACTACCACTACAATAATCACACTACAAATCTTATTTTGAACTAAGCATCGTGTGCGAAACTAAAGGAACTACAAATCAATAATCACACCATTAAGAACACGGCGAGAAACTAAAGAAAAATTACCAACATCATATGAATATGAATCAAGCCTTTCATCTTCATCACTTTGATCACTTTGGTATTTTTCTTCAAGAGCTGGCATATCGGCACACTCATCTTCACTTACCACTTCTCCATTATCAAGGACAGTCATGATTTGGGCAGTAGGGCAGTTTGATTGCATGTGTCCATAGCCTTGGCATTTATAGCATCTAATGTCCCTCAATCTTTGTCCTGAAGTTGACGCCAGTTTAGAGGCAGAATCAGCAGCTTTGGGGACTGATTTTGGGGTGTTGTGAGATGCATTTGATGGCTGGTTTGAGGTGAATTGTCTCGGCTTTTTTGGTGGAGTGAAAGGGGCTGGTTTCGGCTTTGAATCCCTATGCCATGGTGGATTCGGTTGGGTGAACCTGTGCTTACCTTTCATGTGCCTTTCAATCTTAATAGCTTTATGAACAAGTTCATTAATATCAACATAAGATTGTAAACCAACATGATAAGACAATTCAGAATTCATACCTCTAAGAAATCTCTCAATAGTTGAATCCGGATCTTCACGAACATTGGCCTTGATCATGAGAGCTTTCATCTCATGGTAATACTCCTCCACGATTTTGGCTCCTTGCACAAGGGAGTGCAATTTTCTATTGAATTCTAGGCCATAGTGTGAGTTCATACATCTTTCTCATAATCACTTTCATTTGCTTCCAAGTTTGAATGGGTGGTTCGTCATCTTGACGTCTAGATCTCATTACCTCATCCCACCACAAACTTGCATAATCCTTGAGGTGTATGAAGACTAGGCGGTACCTCTTATATGTTTGGGATAGCTATTACCTTCAAAGAAGTGTTCAAGCTCTCGAACCCAATCAAAATAAGCTTCCGGATTTGCTTTACCATGGAAAGTAGGCAATGTTAGTTTAACTCCACTAATTGACAAATCAGATTTCTTACCATCATTAGGAGATTCCATGAACTCCTCATCCTCTTCATGAAATTCGGTTTCTTCAAATTTTGTCTTTTGGGAAGCAGAACCTTTTTGGGGTGAAGGATAATTGGATAGGTTATCAATTTTGAGGGTGAGTTTGCGGATCATGTCAAATAGTATATCATTAACATACTTTTGATCCGGTTGGGATTGTTCTTGAGGTGTTTTACCATCTCCCTCCATTGTTCCTGCAAGTTAGTAAAAACAACAAGAGATAGCAAAATAAAGACCTCTCGGGTGCTCACTTTTGGTGAGTACTCCTCTCTAGTGTAATAGTTTTTCTCGTGTATACCCTATCTATCCTCTCAACAATGAATCTCTCAAACTAATTGAAGCTTACTGTTGGTAGAATTTAATAACAAGTCTCAACCAATTATCTCAACCAATTAGTTCAAACAAATCAACTTACACAATCAAAGCCAATGAAGTTTAAAGAGAAATTCACGTCCCAAGAAGATTTTAAGATCACGTATGGGGTATAAAATGATTAACTTTAGAAAGCTACGAAAACAGAAACTAGAGGAAATAACAAGAAAATGTGTTTTTGAATCACCCAATTCCGAGTTGTATTGAAAAAGATATGGCACTTTCAAGATTGAAACTAAAAAGAAAACAGGAGATAGGTTCGGACGGGTAGGTTGTCCGAAAGGGTTGTCCGAATAATAGGTTCGGACGGGTAGGTCGTTCGAAAGTGGCGTCCGAAACTTTTTGTGAAAAATGTTACCTCTCAGAAATTTAGGTTCGGACGGCTGCAGGCGTCCGAAATAGGCGTCCGAAACTTAAAAAGAATTAAAATTTTTTTTTTTCACTTTAGACCAATTGCCTTTGGGCTGATTTCTACTTGGTCTCTCTTTTTTTTTTTTTGTAATTCACGGCCTCTCTTTTTTTTTGTAGGCCTTTTTTTTTTAACAATAACCTAGTACTTTGCTAGGGTTTTAAGGTTGTTTTCTCAACCTTGATTTCAGCCACTTTGATGTATCAAGAAGTCAACAAGAATTCGGAATTTGAAGTTACCACTTTGACAAAAGATTCAAGAAATGTCACAAAGAGCAAGAATATATTTCAAGAATCAAATTTTAGCACTCTTGGATTTTCAAAAAAATCAAGAAGTTCAAGAAAGTGTTCAAGAACTTATCTTTTTCAAGTGTGATAAAAGTTTGATCGAAACACACTTTGATGGCAATAGAATGACGAAGCTAACACAAAAGAAAGATCAAGAAACGGATCAAGAACAAGAAAATTATGAAATTTCTACCAAAAAACCCTAATTTCACAAACCCTAGTTTGACAAACCCTAATAGTTTGGACGTGAAAGCAGCAATAATGACTGAAGAATTCCACACTATGATGATGAACAAAACAATGCAAAATTATGAAGAAAAAAATAGCAGCAAAACACGACACAAAACAGCAAGAAAGAACGGAAACAACAAGACTCGGCAAGACACAAATTTCTTGACGCAAAACCCTAAAATTTTCTAGATGAATTGTGCACGGATTTTATGATGTAATTACTGCAGAATATTGACTCTAAGAATAGCAAAAAGAACATGAAAAACAGCAGGAATGACAACAAACAGCAAGAATCGAGAAACAAGAAACAAGAACAAGAACAAGACTCAATGAAAAGATGAAACCTGAAATTTGATGAACAACCTGGATTGCTTTGATGCCAATTGATACGAATGGAGTAGGATGAAGTCCAATCCACACGAATTTTCCACACTTTTGGATCGTTGTTGCACCAAGGACATGAACAAGTTTGATACGTGTGGTCTAGGCTCCAAGAATCTGAACCAAACAAGCTCCACAAATTCGGATCGTTGTTGAAATAAAACACTCGAACAAACACACAAGAACCGGCGGAATTGCAATCAAAGGAAACGGCAAGAAAGATTCAAGATAGAATCAAACCCTCACGTTATCACAAATCGATTCAGTTTAACAAGTGATAAATTCAGTTACTAATCTTAATTGATTTGGCTCGTTCTTTAACTAAAGAACAATGGCGAAGTCTCCTAAAGGTCACGCTAAAGGGGAAGCTTCTTACAATAAAAATCAAACTTGATTCTTAAGGTTTGAACTACACAAAGTGTAAATTCGGATTTTAGCAAGGCTAAAACTTTCTTTCATTCATCAACTAGTGTAAAACGTTACAACCATCTCTCTATTTATAGAGATGAATTTCGGCCATGCTTGGTAAACAAGGAAAGAAAACCCTAAAAGTTGCAAAGTACAACTTGACTTCTAAACTAACTACTTTCCAAATTGGAATAGGAAACTAACAACTAACAAACTAATCCTTTTTCCAAAAAGGATTAAGGAACACGGTTTCAAAGGTGGCCAAATTCAATTTGACTTCCTTTGTTTCCTAAACTATTACTTGCCATTATCATGCAAGATAATTGGATCAAGTAATTACTTAGCCCACAATTAAAACATAAAGACTTAAGCCCATAATTAAATGTTTAATGGACTTACTTATTACAACTCAAAAAGAAAACTAAATAATTATCAAATGGCGTGATCCAACATAGCAAAGCCCAAGCACGCCATCTTGGTCTTCAATGTAGTCCATGAAATTCGAGATGAAAATCCGGCCAGAATCCCGTCATCAATTTTGGAAGGCATTTTCGACGGTGATAAAGTCAGAATCTTGGAAAACCTAAAACATGAAAGTTGTAGCTCTATCTCTTATCGTTCCAGGGCTTCTTGAATGGTGCAATTCCGAGTTATATCGAAAAATTTAGGCCAAGAATACCAAAACGTGACATAAACTTTCAGGATGAAAAATTGACTTAACACCATGGACGTGAACACGGGCTCATTCTCATCATCCCTCCCTCCTCGAAAGGATTCGTCCTCGAATCTTGAAAGTGAGTTCCAGGGTCAAATACCAATATCATGAACTCATCGCAAACTCAAGGCAAGTAAAATTGGGAAGATGCACATCTCGAACAACAATAATATATATTCTGCCAAAACAAGACAAATATATAAGGTAAATGAAAGGACAATAATCTAGAACAAGATGTAGAATAATTTCCTTTCACCAAAAGAATAGAATGGGCAGAATAAGTATGCAAAATCGTAATACATATAGCATGATTAGTCTTAACAAATTTTGCATGAGTCATAATGTTGAAGTCAATGAATTCAAAACAATTATGCAAATAACTATCATGTAGTTTATGCAAATCAGAAAACCGAATATCTTAATTAGAGAACTAATCTAGACGAATTCACTATCAACATTCATTAACACATTATTTACGTTATGAACATGTAATGTAAGCAAAGGACATAAACATATAATAGAATCATAAGGACAAGAATATTCATAACAAGAAAACATATATGCATCCTCGAGAGAGTGTAAATCACATGAACGTATTAAGACCTCTAAAAACATGCAAAAGTTATCAAATATAAGAGTGTAATTCCAAAGACTAGAATGTAAACAATCCATTGAATAGTTGTAAACAGAAAATTTTACCTCTTGGAATTCAAAAGAAATTTGGAACGGAGATAACTTACCATACAAGTGTTGAGTTACAAGATTACCTGTTTGAACTTCATGAAATCGATTATGGAATCTAGTGACAATAACATGTGTAAACTCTCGATCCCCATAATGACAAGAAAAGTTAGTCCAACAAGTATATGCACTACAAACAACACTTTTATTCACAAGGATTTTGTGAAGCTCGAAATGACCAACATTAAGCTCAAAATATAATTCATGTATGAGATAAGCAACATAGCATGTGAAGAAACTACACATAAATTCATTCAACATGAAATAGTTAGATTTCATTATTGAAGAATTATGTGAAATAATTGGCTTATCAAAACACAAATCATCAAACTTTAAAACACATGGTGTAAGCTTTCGAACTAAAGCTTCAAAGGTAGGTGAAATACATTGAAATTGATTCAAAACAGAATTTAAACTTTGAAAATCAATAGCATTGACATTAACAAAGTTCTTAACATTCAAACCATTAAAATCAATCAAAGAGCTTTTATACTTACCTAACTTACCTTGCTTACCTTGTGGGAAACAAGCTAAGGCAGATTGGACTCCTTCCAATTGATAATGAGTTGTTTCTAACTCCATTAGATGTCTAGGAACTCCAAAAACCTGCAAAACAAAGGAACTAGGTAGCAAACAATTCAAATGGTGATCACTATCATCAAGTAAGTACATTGATTGCCTATCTAGTATTCCTCTCTCAATCTCGCTAGAAGAAGTAACATAACAAAAATTACTATTTCGGCTATTACAAGTTCTAGGAACAATGCTTCGTCCTACACTAGTGTTTACATTATTTTTCTTCTCTTGTTCGATTTTCTCCTTAGCTTCTTGTTCATGTAGTTCACGCAAAGATTGAACAATCCGTGATTGATCTTCGAAGGCTTGGAGTGGACTCAATGCTCTAAGATTACACTTTCGGCCTTCAAAATCAAATGAGTAGTAATTCTTCTTACCATGATATGTAACATCTCTATCATAATGCCATGGTCTTCCAAGAAGAATATGACTAGCTTCCATGGGAACCACATCACATAAAATCTCATCCACATACTTACCAATTGTTAATGATAATTTAACTTGCTTAGTTACTTTGCTTTAAGCAGTATTATTCAACCATTGAAGTTTATACGGTTTTGGATGCTTCATGCAATTCAACTTCAATTTCTTAACAAGAAAAAGACTAGCCACATTGGTACAGCTACCATTATCAATGATCACACTACAAATTTTTCCTTGAACCATGCATCGAGTGTGAAAAATATTATCTCTTTGAGACAAATCATCAATTTGTGGTTGTGTACTAAGGACTTGATGAGTAACTAATGAAAATTGACCATCACCAACCTCATAAGTTCCAAGTTCATCTTAACCTTCACTTTGGGCATATTGACACTTCTCTTCAAGTGGTGGCATGTTGGCACACTCCTCATCACTTTTCACTTCTCCATTATCATGAATGATCATCAATTTTCGAGTTGGACAGTCAGATTGATAATGACCATAGCCTTGACACTTGTAACATCGAATATCCCTTAACCTCTCACTAGGTTTAGGCGCCGATTTTGGAGTGGATTCAGCAGCTGGACGGACTGTTTTTGGAGCATTAGCCGAGGTGTTTGAGGGCTGATTTGGTGTGAAGCTCCTCGGTTTTGTTGGTGGAGTGAATGGAGTTGAGTTCGGCTTTTGATCTCTTCTCTATGGTGGACTTGGTTGAGTGAAATTTCGAGGATTGGATTGAGTGAAATTTCGGCCTCCCTTTCCCTTCATGTGTTTCTCAATTTTGATGGCTTTGTGAAAAAGTTCAGTAATATCAACATAACTTTGAAGATCAACATGGTAAGCCAATTCGGAATTCATACCTCTAAGGAACCGTTCGATGGTTGAGTCTGGATCCTCTTGAACATTGGCTTTAATCATCAAAGCTTCCATCTCATGATAATACTCCTCAACCGTTGTAGTACCTTGCACAAGGGAGTGCAATTTTCTGTTCAATTCACGGTTGTAATGAGAAGGGACATACTTTTTCCTCATCATTGCTTTCATTCGGCTCCAAGACTTGATAGGTCTCTCTCCATCTTGACGTCGAGATCTAGTAACTTCATCCCACCATAAGCTAGCATAATCCTTAAGATGTACAAAGGCAAGTCTATACTTTTCTTTCTCAGAGTAATCATGGCCTTCAAAGAAGTGCTCAAGCTCACGTACCCAATCAAAATATGCCTCGGGATCTGCCTTTCCATGAAAAGTAGGAATAGTTAGCTTAACAGAAGCAATTGAGATCTTTGACTTTTCACCTTTCTTAGAAGAACTTGTGTGCTCTTTGTCCTCCTCCTCCTCTTCATCACTACTTGATTCACTTTCATCTTTGAACTCAAGTTTTCGTGAACCTTTGGATTTATGAGACGGTTTTTGAGACGATGATAACGACTCCAAGAAATCAAGTTGAAGGTTGATCTTTTGCAAGATTGTTGCAAGAGATTCTTGGGCGAACTTCTCTTTTTGTTCGTCTTGGGATGCTTTGGTTTTGTCCTCCATTTGTACCTGCAAGATTAGTAAGGAAAAATGCAAGAATATATATAATACCTCACGGGTTCCTCACTTTGGGCAGTAGGTACTCTCCTCTCTATTTAGGTAGTGTTCTCTCTTGTTTATCCTAGCTAATACCCTCAAGTAATAATTTGTGTAAGACTATCTATTAAGACTGGCCAAGTTCAATTATGTCAAAGAATTTGACTCAATCAATAAGTTCTACAACGCAAATTACCACAAGTATAAACCAAAGAATTTTGAACAAGAAATCACGTCCAAGAGGTTTAAGAACACGTGCAGAGTATAACTTGATTCAATCTCAGAAACTACGAAATTCTAAAAGTAGAATTCAAGACGAAAAGAATGCGACTTGAATCACCTAATTCCGAGTTGTATTGAGAAAGTTATGGCACTTTTAATCCAATGTGGTTTTCAAGTAACAAACTCAAGAACAATGTGTTCTTCAATTAAAATTAAATAAATAAAAGAAAATAAATAAAAGAAATAAATAACGCAAAGTCCGAATTAATATTTTTTTGTTTTTTTTTCTGTTTTTTTTTTAATTGACCGTTTTTTTATACGGTCTCTTTTTTTTTTGTTCGGACAACAACCTAGTACAAAACAAAAAGATTTAAGGTTTGAACACAAACCTTGGACAAAACAAAAGGACAAGGTTCGGACAAGAACCTAGGACAAAACAAAATTTAAGGTTTAAGGTTTAAGGTTTTAAGACACAATCCTAGGATTTTAAGGTAGTTTGTCTTATGTTGTACAAACAACCTAGGATTAAGGTTTTTGTCTTGTCTTAACCTTAAAATTTCAGAATTTTAAAACCTTAATAACTCACCAAATATCAAGAATTTAAAGATGCCACTTTAACAAAAAGTTCAAGATTCAAGATAAGGAACAAGAATCTAACTCAAGAATTGAATTTTGACCACTTTGGATTTTCAAGAAAATCAAGAAGTTCAAGAAAGTGTTCAAGAACTTATATTTTTGAAGTGGTGAAAAAGTTTGATCGAAACTCAAAGTGATATAGAGACAATAAGCGAGAAGACGCAAAAGAAAGAATGCAATTCGGATCAATAACAAGAAAGCTATGAACTAAGAACCGAATTGAAACCCTAGAAACCCTAATTTTGACACAAACCCTAGTTATAATTTAGACGTGTTGGACAGAAAGGAAAACACAATGAATTCAGCACTATGAAGATAAGGAACAATGCAGAATTTAAAGACACGAAGAAGAGCAGCAAGACATAAGGAAATCAGCAAGAAAACAACGCAAAAACGCTAAAACTCAAACAAGAACAATTGACGTTTTTGGGCAGATTTCAGCCAAGGTGTTCATGCGATTTTTACCCAACAATTACTACTGAATTTAGAGCAGAATTAAACACTAAATAACAGCAGCAAGATGACCCAAGAAACTGCAGTAATTAGAACGCAACTACAACACAAGAAAGACGCAAATCGCAACACATTAGAGCAATTCGGGCTGAATTTCAGTACCAATTTGGCATGCAATTTTGACGAACTTAAGGACGGAATTGAGCACGAATTTAGACAGCAAGAAGGACTCAAAGAACAGCAAAGAAAGACGCAACAAAACTGCAGAAAATTGATGCTACAAACAGCAAGAAGAACGACAATAAAACAGCAAGAAACGAAACCGGATTAACCTGAATTTTTGAGACAACAACCTGGCTCTGATACCAATTGATACGTGTGGTCTAGGCTCCAAGAATCTGGACCAAACAAGCTCCACAAATTCGGATCGTTGTTGAAACAAAACACTCGAACAAACACACAAGAACCGGCGGAATTGCAATCAAAGGAAACGGCAAGAAAGATTCAAGATAGAATCAAACCCTCACGTTATCACAAATCGATTCAGTTTAACAAGTGATAAATTCAGTTGCTAATCTTAATTGATTTGGCTCGTTCTTTAACTAAAGAACAATGGCGAAGTCTCCAAAAGGTCACGCTAAAGGGGAAGCTTCTTACAATAAAAATCAAACTTGATTCTTAAGGTTTGAACTACACAAAGTGCAAATTCGGATTTTAGCAAGGCTAAAACTTTCTTTCATTCATCAACTTGTGTAAAACGTTACAACCACTCTCTATTTATAGAGATGAATTTCGGCCATGCTTGGGAAACAAGGAAAGAAAACCCTAAAAGTTGCAAAGTACAACTTGACTTCTAAACTAACTACTTTCCAAATTGGAATAGGAAACTAACAACTAACAAACTAATCCTTTTCCAAAAAGGATTAAGGAACACGGTTTCAAAGGTGGCCAAATTCAATTTGACTTCCTTTGTTTCCTAAACTATTACTTGCCATTATCATGCAAGATAATTGGATCAAGTAATTACTTAGCCCACAATTAAAACATAAAGACTTAAGCCCATAATTAAATGTTTAATGGACTTAATTATTACAACTCAAAAAGAAAACTAAATAATTATCAAATGGCGTGATCCAACATAGCAAAGCCCAAGCACGCCATCTTGGTCTTCAATGTAGTCCATGAAATTCGAGATGAAAATCCGGCCAGAATCCCGTCATCAATTTTGGAAGGCATTTTCGACGATGATAAAGTCAGAATCTTGGAAAACTTAAAACATGAAAGTTGTAGCTCTATCTCTTATCGTTCCAGGGCTTCCTGAATGGTGCAATTCCGAGTTATATCGAACGAGTTATTCTAAGAATACCAAAACGTGACAGAAACTTTTAGGATGAAAAATTGACTTAACACCATGGACGTGAACACGGGCTCATTCTCATCAAAGTTTCAAACAACAAATTGCGGAATAGAGATAAGGAACGAAAAGGAAAGATTAAAATTAACCAAACCCCAACGTTATAACAAATTGAATTAGCTTAACAATTATAAATCAATTAATTAAACCTATCAGTTTGGCCTGTTCTATAAATCTAAAACTTGTAAGCTTCACCTAAAGCTCCTCACTTAAAGGTTAGGCGGATCTTATGAACAATCAACTAAAATTAGAAGATTCAATTCATGTTTTTTCTTGAAGCTTTTCACGGCTGCAAAAAGGGTTTTAGCAAAGCTAAATTTTATCAAAATTCTTCTTATTATTTCATGTGAAAAACTCACCTATAAATAGGCTACAAAAACATGAAACCCTAATCCGATTCCAAAGTGGAATGGAATACTAACTCTAACAAACCCTCCCGCCGGAGTCGCCTCTAGCATCTCAACATATATGGGAGAACCAGCAGTCATTATATCGGAAGAGGACGAAATTCGACTAGCTAAGACCTTCCAGTTTGCCCTTATAGGCAAATTCACCCGGGGAAGGCCTCCAATGGTCTCAATTCGTAAGTCCATCGCTGCTGCCGGGTTCAATGGTGAATGCCATATAGGGCTTATCGATTACCGACACATAGTTTTCCAATTTCAAATGCAAATGGATTTTCACATCTTTTGGTTGAAAAAGACTTGGACTGTTGATGGATTTTCGGCCAAGATTTTCCGGTGGACTCCGGATTTTAGCCTTGAAAAAGAGCCCTCCATTGCGCCAGTATGGATTAACTTTCCATTGCTGCCGATTCATCTGTGCAAGAAGGAGGTGCTTTACACCCTTGGATCGGTAGTAGGAACCCCTCTGAAATTGGATTTAGCTACTGCGGCCATGGATAAGGTTCTACGGCCAAGTGAAGCCAGGGTGTGTGTAGAGGTCGATCTTCTCAAGCCTTTACCCCAACGAGTGTGGGTAGGAAAAGAAGGCAAAGGCAAATGGCAATTGATACAGTATGAAAACCTTCCTGTATTCTGCTCCAAATGCTCAACGATGGGGCATGCAATTTCTTCTTGTAAGATGCAAAACACAGGACCTTTAACTAAGGTCTGGGTTCCAAAGAAGCCTCCTGCAGGGGATGTGCCTACTCGAGAGGTATTTTCAACCCCTACAAGCCATAATTTTGATGCGGCAAAGCAGGGCGAGAGTCAGGTTGATAACTGCTCAGGAAAGGACAAAAAGTCACGCATAGATACGGAGAGGAATGAGCAGCCAAGCACAATCCCAAATCAAAGAAATTGCTCAATGGCCTTAGTTCAACATACTGCAGCATCCAACCTGAGGCCTTCAGACAACCAGGAAGACCAATTCCTGGCTAACCTGGGTCTTTTTCTGGAGATAATTAACAGACAAGAGAAGTCTATTGTGGCTTCGATGGCACCTCCTCTAGATATCGAGCCTCCTAAAGTTAATTTGCTTGACCCTTTAATTAAGAAGGTAGAGAGGAGCAGAGGGCTGGAAATAGGGTCAGTTAATGTGTCCCTCAATCGAGATGAAAGGGTATCTCTGAACAAAGGTAAAGGAAGCTACATGACAGAAAGTGAAAACAGTCCAGCTATGCCTTCAATGTCAGAAGTGGAAATCCGGCAATCTATTCAAACAATCACATGGGATGAAGAGGAACTAGCAAAACTGCTTCCAATCAAGCTATCTAAGAAGGCTAAGCCAAAAGAATCCACCAGTGTGAGGATCATGTGGGAAGAAGGGGAGTCCTCGTCTTTACATAGAACCAACTCAACTTCGGACTTAACAAAAGTTCAATCTACCCCGGTGGATTCAGAAGAGGATGATGGTTAAGATCAGTGGACGGAGCACAGCTTTGATGAAGTCCCTGAAGATGTGCTTGATAAGTTCCTAGACAAAATGGAATTTGGCAGGAAACCGCTCAAGTCAACCAAATACATGGAAGCTTTGGTAAGCCCTAAAGCCAATGCATATTCTGGGAGAAAACTAAGGGATCGAAACCCTAGAATTTGCTACTCCGAGGGCAAAAACTGGAGGTAATAGTAGGCTGTAGGGGTTTATTTTGAATGGGACTTGATATGCCTATACTGGAATTCTGTATTTGATTTGAATAGACAGCCTGCCGATGTTAGGGCTATCCAACTGCGTTCGGATATAGTACAATCTTGATGTGTCCTGTTTTGCTTGATGCCTTGGAGTATGTTGGTTTGTGGTTTGTAGACACATACTGGGGTTTTGCTGCCCAATTTTCTGGTAGAACCCCTAGCTGAATTGTCTGGTGATTGAGAAGGCTAGAACCCAGTAAGAATTCATGGACTAATTGTTTTTCTTTTGGTCTCTGAGCTGTTGTGGATGTTTATTTAATGTCGAATGAGGACAGAGTGAGCAAGTAGCATGGAAAGACAGAACTGATGCAGTATTTTGGGTAACTTTGTTGGCTTTGTAGTGCCTCACTTGTCGATTTATTGGTACAGTTTGGATGTGATAAAGATGATATATTGGGTCTCTGAATTTGGTTGGGGACTTGACAAAAGTCAGGGAGTAAGAAGCGAGATGTAATCTGAATGTCGTTCCTTGTGGCTGCCTGGGATGGCAACGACACCAGTTCCTGGAATACTTGTGTAGTTGATGATTTGAACTGGTATAAATGACTATGATATTTAGACTCTTATGAATTGATTCACATGTACAGAGTTTTCTTATGACCGAATCAATTGTTTGGAAAATTAGAAAGACTTAATCTGGATTTAAAAAAAAAACTATGAAGAAGCAAAACTCAATTTGACTTCTTAAGTTTCCTAAACTTTTACTTGCCATTATCATGCAAGATAATTGGGCCAAGTAATGCATTATTTAAACGAAATTAAAGCCCAAATAATTAATGTTATGGACCTTAATTATTACAACTTAATGTAAACCCTAAATTAATCCAAAATGGTGTGAACACATAAGTGAAGCCCAAAACGCCATTCTTGGTCTTCTCGGATTTCATGATATTTCTTCAAGGTGGATCATGAATTGATATTGAAGAAATATGCCAAAGTACTTCATCTTGAGATGGTGATGTCGAACTCCTTTGAACATTATCCAAAGCCTCACAATGTGTTGATAACAATGCTTGCAAGGCTTCCTTCATCCTCTTGCTCCTTGATCTTGTCATTGGACCACCAAGATTTGTTAATGGATCATGGGAAGCTGGATTCGGCAATGTGGACTCGGGCTCATTCCTATCATTTCACTTGTTTAGTCACTTTACTTTCAGCAGTGTTATTCAACCATTGAAGTTTGTACGGTTTTGGATGCTTCATGCAAGTCAACTTCAACTTCTTAACAAGTAAAGTACTAGCCACATTTGTACAACTACCACTATCAACAATCACACTACAAATTTTCCCTTGAACCATGCATCTAGTGTGAAATATGTTATCTCTTTGAGACAAATCATCAATTTGTGGTTGTGTACTAAGAACTTGGCGTGAAACTAACGAAAACTTACAATCACCAACGTCATATGAATCAAGATCTTCACTACCTTCACTTTGATATTTCTCCTCAAGGGGTGGCATGTCGGCACTTTCTTCATCACTTTTCACTTCTCCATTATCAAGAACAATCATCAATTTTCGAGTTGGACAGTCGGATTGATAATGGCCATATCCTTGACACTTGTAACATCGAATGTCCCTTAACCTTTCACTAGGTTTAGGCACCGATTTTGAAGAAGAATCAGCAACTTGGCGGACTGATTTGGGAGCATTGGAGGACATGTTTTGAGGTTGTTGGGGCATGAATTGCTTCGGCTTTTGAGGCGGAGTGAATGGTGTGAAACTCGGCTTCACATCTCTCTTCCAAGATGGATTCAGTTGAGTAAAATTTCGACCCTTTCCCTTCATGTGTTTCTTAATTTTGATAGCTTTGTGAACAAGTTCATTATTATCAACATAGCTTTGTAAATCCACATGATAAGCCAATTCGGAATGCATACCTCGAAGGAACCTCTCTATGGTAGAGTGGGGATCCTCTTGAACATTGGCCTTAATCATCAAAGCTTCCATCTCATGATAATATTCTTCAACTGTTCGGCTACCTTGCACAAGAGAGTGCAACTTTCTATTGAGCTCTCGGTTATAATGGGAAGGTACATATTTTTTCCTCATAAGTGTTTTCAATTGACTCCAAATTTTGACTGGTTTCTCACCATCTTGACGTCTAGAACGGATAACATCATCACACCATAAACTAGCATAATCCTTGAGGTGCATAAAGGGAAGTCGGTACTTCTCCTTCTCGGGGTAGTCATGGCCTTCAAAGAAGTGATCTAGGTCTCTAACCCAATCAAAATAAGCCTCGGGATCTGCCTTTCCATGAAATGTAGGAATGGTTAGTTTAACAGAAGCAATTGAAATCTTTGACTTTTCATCTTTCTTAGAAGAACTCGTGGTCTCCTCCTCCTCTTCCTCATCATTATCATCATCGGACTCATCATTATCTTCAAACTTAAGCTTCCTTGATGTGAAGCTTTTAGTTGCTGACTCCAAACTATCAAGTCGGAGATTGATCTTTTGCAACATACCAAAAAGGACTTCATTGGCGAACTTTTGTTCGGCTTGGGTGATTGGTTTATCACCTTTTGATTCCTCCATTTGTACTTGCAAGTTAGTAAAGAAAAAACGCAAGAAAAGATATAACAATCCTCACGGGTTCCTCACTATTGGATAGTAGGTACTCTCCACTCTATTTATGTAGTGTTCTCTCTTGTTTATCCTATCTAATACTCTCAAGTGATGAATTTTTTAGGACTAATGTAACTTACCAAGCTCAATGATTAAGATAACAAGTCTCAATCAACAAGTTCCTCACAATAAACTTTCACAAGTAAAATCAAGAGAATTATCAAAGAAAACACGTCACAAGAGATTTAAGAACACGTGTGGGTTAAAACTGATTTAACTTCAGAAACTAAGGAAAACCTAAAGTAGACTCTAAGATGAAGAGAATGCAATTTGAATCACTTAATTTCGAGTTGTATTGATCAAGATATGGCACTTTCAATATAAGGTGGGTTTCAAGTAACAAGTAAGTCCTTTGTAAAAAATAAAATAAAATAAAATATAATAAATGAAATAAATAAAACTAAGTTCAAATATTTTTTCTTTTTTTTTATAATTGATCGTATGTTTTTTTTTTAATCGGTTTTTCTTTTTCTATTTTTTTTTTGTTCGGACAACAACCTAGTACAAAACAAAAAGTTTAAGGTTTGAACACAAACCTTGGACAAAACAAAAGGACAAGGTTCGGACAAGAACCTAGGACAAACAAAAATTTAAGGTTTAAGGTTTAAGGTCTTAGGTTTCAAGACACAATCCTAGGATTTAAGGTTGTTTGTCTTATGTTGTTCAAACAAACCTAGGATTTAAGGTTTTGTCTTGCCTTAACCTTAAAATTTCAGAATTTTAAACCTCAAATAACTCACCAAATGTCAAGAATTTAAAGGTGCCACTTTAACAAAAAGTTCAAGATTCAAGATAAGGAACAAGAATCTAACTTAAGAATTCAATTTTGACCACTTCGAATTTTCAAGAAAATCAAGAAGTTCAAGAAAGTGTTCAAGAACTTGTCTTTTTGAAGTGTGACAAAAGTTTGATCAAAATGCACTTCAATAGGAATGACTCAAAGAAACTAACACAAAAGAAAGATCAAGAATCGGATAAGAAACAAGGAAGTTATGAAATTTTGACCAAATAGAAACCTAGATGAAACCCTAGTTTGGACGAAATTTTTCCTAACAATTTTGACGTGTTGGACAGTAATAAAACACCAAGAATTCAACACTATGAAGACAAACAAAATAGTGCAGAATTTGAACAACAAGAAACAGCAGCAAAACAAGAAGAAAACGGCAACAAAAAAATCAAAAAAAAAAACGCAAGATGCTAGGACAAGAACAAGAACAATTTCGGGCAGAATTTCAGCAAGTAATTTGCATGTGATTTTGACGAAATTAAGGACTGAATCTAAGACGAACTAGGACAGCAATAAGGACTCAAAATAGCAGCAAGAAAGACACAAAAATTGCAGCAGATTTTGACGCAAAACAGAACCAAACAACAGCAAGAATGCGGAAGACAAAAAGAACAGATTAACCTGAATTTTGACGGCAACAACCTTTGCTTTGATACCAATTTGATACGAATGTTGTATGGCCGAGGCTCCAACTCCTGGACCAAGATTCGATCACCACAATTTAGGACCGTGCTGCACAAACACGTTATTCCACGGACACAAACAACCAAACAAGGCGGAACGGAATTCAAAGGGAAAAATGCAAAAGATGAAGTAAATCAACCCCACATTTTTAATACAAATGGACTCGACTCAACTCATGAAAATTCATGAATTAAACTTTGTCAATTTGGCGTGTTCTCGAAATCAAGAACAATGATGAAGTTACCTAAAGGTCACGCTAGAGGTAAAGCTTCTACAATGGTGAATTAAATAATTCAACAAGGCTTAAACAACACAAAGTGCTAATCTCAATTTCAGCAAAGCTAAAATTCTCAAAATTCAACTTATTATTTCATGTGAAAAACTCACATATAAATAGGCTACAAAAACATGAAACCCTAATCTGAAACCAAAGTGGATTGGAATACAAACTTTAACAAACTAACAAACTTAGTTTCCTAATCCTTGTATAAGACAAGAATTGGTTATTGTGAGGAAGCAAAGTACAAATTTACTTTCCAAAAACACTACTTTCCTAAAATATTACTTTCTTAATTATCATGCAAGATAATTGGACAAGTAATGGACTTATTAAACAACAAAATTAAAGCCCAATTAATTAATGTTAATGGACTTTGATACGATCCTAGACTCGTAAGACTCTAAGAATGCAAACCCAAGATCAATTGAGAAATTTAATGAACGAATTGAATAAGATCAAATAGTAACAAAAAGGAAGCAGCCCCAAATTCAATATTGAATTGAAATGTACCTATCAATTAAGTAATGAACACCCTAAGAAAACCTGCTTCTTAGAACCTTCACTATCCAAGAATCCAATCAATCAAACACTTGATGGAATGGAATTGTTGTGAACCCAAGAAAGTTTTGTAAAAACTCACAAAATTCAAATGTCAAAAGTCTAAAGTCTGCAGCTAACGTACATAAATTGGCCCTTTATAGGCTCCCAAAAACCCTAACAAAAGTCAACAGAAAAATTCAAAATTAACGTTCAGCGACACTTTCGGACGGCCGAAAGTCTGGCTGATGCGTCCGAAACTCTCCAGAGAAATTCAATTTTTTTTAGCGACAGTTTTGGACGGCCGAAAGTCTTTGAGAAGCGTCCGAAACTCTCCAGAAACTTCTCTTCTTCATTCCAATGCCTCATTTCGATACACAACAACAATGTGCTCCATTTGTGATGCTTCCAAACATGAAATAAACGATGCATCCTTGTAACGAACTTCACGAACTAATTCATGCTCAAAAACATCTTCATTCAATGAATGTATATGTATGGCTACTCTTATCCCTTTGGTTCTCCAATGCCTCAATTCATGATGACATTCTCTTACATTCTCCTTGAGGTTACCCATATTCTCATCATTCCTCCCCTCCTCAAGAAGATTCGACCTCGAATCTTGTGCCTTCTTGAAGATACCTGGATCAAAAACCTCTACTTTGAACTCCATCTTGGCAAGACTTAATTGCGTTGGAAATTGTAACATCTTAGACCGACAAATTGTCATACCCTGCAAAGCAAAACAAAACACTATACCCAAGGAAACCTTATGTGTGTTATGCAACAATAAATTGTAAGTCACTATAACAAATTTATTCACAAAATTTCCATGTCG
This sequence comes from Ophiorrhiza pumila, assembly GCA_016586305.1. NCBI lineage: Eukaryota > Viridiplantae > Streptophyta > Magnoliopsida > Gentianales > Rubiaceae > Ophiorrhiza > Ophiorrhiza pumila. The sequence continues at coordinate 19,750,741 of BLIW01000010.1, forward strand.
GGCAGCTTTATCAACCATTCCACAGAAATCAAACCCTATAAGACAATCATCAAGGCATGTATCATTCATGCCATAGAGCATATAAGAAATCAAGAACAACCTTCTCATATCAATGCTATTTAAAAAATTGTGAGTAAAAGTATCATGCTTATGAACAAAACAATTGTATATGTAAGCATCATCTATTAAGCTCAAGTGAAAACATTGAAGATTTGTTAAAACAACCTGGTCACAAGAATGATTGTCACTCCATACCAAAACATCAATTAGTATTTTGGATTGTATATGGCGAGTAGAATCTCTTAAACTACCAAACATAACAGTAGATTGCATACCAAAACTATCAATTGAAGAATATTCAACCAAATATTTCAACAAATTATAATCAAAATTTGTTAAGATTTGTGAAGAATCACTTATCGTTTCATATTGCCCAATTGGTAGAACATTACCTCTATTATAGAAATTCAATGCAAGACCTTTATAGCATAACTTGTCCATTGAAAAAGTCATCCCTTGAGGTGGGTTATTATTTGGAGTACCTCTACAAACCTGCAAATGAGAATTTACAAATACACAAGGAAACACATTATGAAGAGTGTTAGAGAAATTTACACAATCAAGGTCACTCAAATTTTATTCCTCATCTCTTTCTCTTGTATAAACACTCATTTTCTTTTTATCAAAATCGCAATATTTTTCATTCTCTGCACTCCTCTCTTTTTCTTTTTCTTCACTACTCTCTTTTTGAATGTCGCTAGCTTTTGTACAATCACCCTCTTGCTCTTCTTCTCCTTTTCTCAATGAATTTTCTTTTGTCTCTCCAATCTTCTCACAAGTTTTCTCACTTTCAATACTTTCCTTTTGCTCACTCCCTCTAATTAACTCCTTTGGAAACAAATCTTCTTTTTGAATTTCATGAGGATCATGATTTGCCTACAAAACATCTCTTTGAAATTCTCCCATTGAGTAATTGGAATTTTCCTTGAACTCTTCAACTGAATGGCAAGTTGATGTGTACTTGAATTGGTCTATCATCTTGGAGAAAGCTTTGGAAAGCTCTTCATACTCCTTTTTAACAATTTTCAGTTCAGCCCTATTAGTTATTCGAGTAATAGAACTCATTTTGAATGTCTGCAACCAAAAAGGTTAGTGACAAAACAAATTTGACATATTCTCACCACTCCCTAAGTGTTTACTCTCACTCTCGTGTATCACTCAATATATTGTGAAACTCTCTTAACCTTATAGGAAAATATGAATACTACATAAGAAGTAGTTTATTGTTAATTAAATTGAGCATTTCATAAGCTTTTACATTGCTTTTGTATGAGTTTTACTATTTGAGTTAGCATCGTGAAAGATACATTAAAAGTGGAAGATAAGAGTGTTCATATGATCGTAGAGTGAAATTTTTTGTATTTCTTGACAAAGATGGAAATTAATGTTAATTAATTAACTCATCCTATGAATTAATATTGAACGAATCTGCACCAAAGGCATATTAGATTAATATTTTTGGGAAATAAAATCTTACTTTTTTTGTCCCCCAAGTTATCTCTAGTTAGTTTAAGATTTGTAATTATATTTGGCATTTTTTTTCTTTTGAACAAAGTTAAAAATTTTCTTTATAGAATAGAAAAATCACATATACACAAAGTTTGAGTTACACCAAAAATACCAAAACCATATGTGAAACAGAAATCCTTCCTAATTGAATACGAAACAATTAATAATAACTTCATGATTTAGTCACATTTTTTGTTATAAATACTTTGATCAAATCCCCAGTGCTATCATGATGATCTAGGCAATCCAAGTACAAAATCCATAGAAATGTCTACCCAAGGATGACCAGGAACAGGCAATGGTGTATACAAATCATGAGGCATAATTTTTGACTTTGCTTGTTTACATACAATGCATCTTTCACAAACACTTTTAACATTTTTAATCATGTTAGGCCAGTAAAAGTGTTCATTCAAAACAGCAAGAGTCTTGGCAACCCCAAAATGCCCCATTAACCCTCCCCCATGGGTTTCTTTAAAAAGCAATTCACGAATGGAACAAGAGGGTATGCACAATTTATCCTTTTTAAATAAGAATCCATCATACATATAAAATTCTCCATTCGGCTTTAAAGAACAGGAATCAATTACATTTTTGAAATCAACATCATCTTTGTATAAATCCTTGATCAAATCAAAACCAAGTAACTTAGCATGCATATAGGTGAATAACGAATGTCTCCTAGATAATGCATCAGCTACAACATTTTCACTACCAGATTTATAATTAATCACATAAGGAAAAGTTTCAATAAACTCTAACCACTTAGCATGCCTCTTATTCAATTTTCCTTGAGATTTCAGAAATTTAAGGCTTTCATGATCAAAATGAATTATAAACTCTTTAGGCCATAGATAATGTTGCCAAACCTGTAATGACCTTACCAACGCGTACAACTCCTTGTCATAAGTTGCATACTTCAATTGCGCCCTATTGAGTTTTTCACTAAAATAGGCCATCGGTCTTGATTCCTGCATCAAAACAGCACCAATACCTATCCCGGAGGCATCACAGTGTATCTCAAAAGCTTTACTAAAATTGGGCAAAACAAGTAAAGGCGCATGAGTCAACAAATACTTCAACTTGTTAAAAGCATTTTCATGTTCTTCCTTCCATTCAAAAACATCATTTTTCTTAACAAGTTCATTTAGAGGTGCTGCTATAGTACTAAAATCTTTAATAAATCTCCTATAAAAACTTACCAATCCATGAATGCTTCTAACATCACTAACACATGTAGGTCGAGACCAACACTGAATCGCCTTAACCTTTGACTCATCAACAGATATACCTTGAGAACTAACAACATAACCTAAAAAGATAATTGATTCCATACAAAAAGAACACTTTTTAAGGTTAGCATATAATTTGTTCTCACGTAAAACAGCAAACACTTGTCTTAAATGATTAACATATTCTTCAAGTGTTTTACTATATATAAGGATATCATCAAAATAGACCACAACAAATTTTCCAATGAAGTGACGAAAAACTTGATTCATTAATCTCATAAAAGTACTGGGTGCATTGTTTAAACTAAAAGGCATGACTAACCATTCATACAAACCAAACTTTGTCTTAAAAGCAGTTTTCCATTCATCACCTTCTTTCATTCGAATTTGATAATAACCACTATTTAGGTCTATCTTAGAAAATATGCATGAACCATATAACTCATCAAGCATGTCATCTAGTCTAGGAATAGGATGTCTATACTTAATAGTTATTTTATTTATGGCACGACAATCAACACACATTCTCCATGAATCATCCTTCTTAGGAACTAAAATAACAGGAACAGCACATGGACTATAAGATTCTTGAACCATACCTCGGTCAATAAGTTCGTCCACTTGACGTTGAATCTCTTCGGTCTCCTCGGGGTTTGCTCTATAAGCTGGACGGTTTGGAATTTGAGATCCAGGTATGAAATCGATTTGATGTTCAATACCTCTAATAGGTTGTAAACCCTTCGGTAAATCCTCAGGAAACACATCTTCATATTCCTGCAAAAGAGCTGAAACAATACTAGGCAAAGAATCAAGGTGAGCACTATCAATGATAAGTACATCCTTGCGAAAAAGTAAATACACTACTTGCCTATCTAATATAGCTCTCTTAACCTCACTTTTAGAAGCATAATTACAAGATTTTGAAACAACTAACTCTCGGCTATCACTATCACTATTTCTAGTTACAATGTTTCGCCTATGCTAGTTACATTGTTCTTCTCTTGTAACTTCTTCTCCTTTGCTTCACGCATTGTACCATAAGCCTTATCTATTTTAGCTTGATCTTCAAAGACTTCGGTAGGACTTAAGGCTCTCAAATTAAACTTTTTATCTTGGTGCGAAAAATGGTAAAAGTTCTTCTTGGCATGATACACAACATCTCTATCAAATTGCCAAGGTCTTCCAAGCAATATATGACTAGCTTCCATTGGAACAACATCACTTGTAACTTTATCAACATAACTACCAATGGTGAATATAAATTTAACTTGCTTGGTAACTCGTGACTCAGCTGAATTATTTAACCATTGAAGTCTATATTGTTTAGGATGTTTCATGCAAGTCAAATTCAACTTATTTACAAGTAAGGTACTTGCCACATTTGCACAACTACCACTATCAATAATAACAGTGCAAATTTTGTTTTGAACCATGCAACGTGTATGAAATATGTTCTCACGATGGATCAAATCTTCATCAACAAGTGGATATGCATTAAGTACTCTACGAGAGACTAAACAGTAATCACCAACCTCATAAGAAGAACCATCACACTCTTCACTTTCATCACTTACATATTTCTCCTCAAGTGCAGGCATGTGAGCACATTCATCATCATTATCATCTTCACTTACCACTTCACCATTAGGAAGAAGCATCATTATTTTCCGAGTTGGACAATCTGATTGCATGTGACCGAAACCTTGACACTTATAACAACAAATATCTCTTAACCTTTGACCAGAAGTTGGCGCCGATTTAGGTGTTGGATCAGCAGCTTTGGGAACTGATTTCGAGACATTAGATGGTGCACTTGATGGTTGATTGGAAGTGAATTGGCGCGGTTTTGTTGAAGGAGTGAAATGAGACACATTCGGCTTCTTATCTCTTTGCCATGGTGGTGGCGGTTGTGAAAACTTATTTTTCCCTTTCATATGCCTTTCAATCTTAATAGCCTTATGCACAAGCTCATTAATGTCAACATAACTTTGTAAATCCACATGATATGCTAAATCAGAATGCATACCTCTCAAAAATTGTTCTATAGTGGAATCAGGATCTTCATGCACATTAGCCTTGATCATCAAAGCTTCCATTTCATGGTAATACTCCTCAACCGATTTATTACCTTGCACAAGAGAGTGCAATTTTCTGTTCAACTCACGGTTGTAATGAGAAGGGACATACTTTTTCCTCATAAGAATTTTCATTTGGCTCCATGTCTTGATTGGCCTTTCACCATCTTGACGTCTAGACCTCATAACTTCATCCCACCATAAACTAGCATAATCCTTTAGGTGCACAAAAGCAATTCGATACTTCTCTTTTTTGGGGTAATCATGGCCTTCAAAAAAGTGTTCAAGCTCACGAACCCAATCAAAATAAGCTTCGGGATCTGCTTTACCATGGAAAGTAGGGATAGTTAGCTTTAAAGAATCAATTGAAATCTTAGACTTGTCACCTTTCTTTGAAGAACTCGTGTCCTCCACTTCATCCTCCTCATCAGGACTAGAGTCATTGTCGGATTCAAACTCAACTCTTCGGGATTTAGAACCCTTGGGTGGGGGCGAAGACAAACTATCAACTTTGAGTGTGAGTTTTCGGATCATGTCAAAGAGGACATCATTAGTGAACTTTTGGTCCACTACCTTTGGTGATTTAGATTCTTCACCCTCCATTTGTACCTGCAAGTTAGTAAAAACACAAGAAATATATAGAAATATACCTCATGGGTTCTCACAATATGGGGTAGTAGGTACTCTCCTCTCTTAATATGAAAGCTTTTCTCGTGTATACCCTATACTAATACTCTCAAACTATGGAACTTACTGGTTCAATGATTATAATAACAAGACTCAACCAATTAATTCCACCAACAAATTTTCACAAGTAAATCCAAAGAAGTTTAAAAAAATCACGTCAAGAGTATTTAATAATACGTGTGGGTATAACTTGATTTAATTTCAGAAACTAAGAGAAACAGAAAGTAGACTTCAAGATGAAGAAAACGCAATTTGAATCACTTAATTCCGAGTTGTATTGAGAAAGTTATGGCACTTTTAATCCAATGTGGTTTTCAAGAACAACTTAAGAACAATGTGTTCTTTAAATAAAATAAATTAAATAAAAAACAATAAACTGAAAATAATAAATAAATAAAGTCCGATTATATTTTTTTTTTTGTATTGGGCCTTTTTTTTTATAGTTCGGCCTCTTTTTTTTTTGTAAGGACAACCTAGGACAAAACAAACTTTTTAAGGTTTGGACACAAACCTTGGACAAACAAAAACAATTAAGGTTGGACAAGAACCTAGGACAATACTAGGTTTAAGGTTTTAAGACAAAAACCTAGGACAAGAACTTAGGTTTAAGGTTTGAGGACAAAAACCTAGGATTAGGGTTTAAGGATGTTGTGTCTTTTGTCTTAACCTTAAAAAACCTTAAAATTTTCAAACTTTAATATCTCACCAAGAATTATGAATTTGCATGTGCCACTTTCACAAAATATTCAAGATTTATCAAGAAGATCAAGAATATGGCTTTAGATTCAAATTTTGACACTTTTGGATTTTCAAGAAAATCAAGAAGTTCAAGAAAGTGTTCAACAAACTTGCATTCTTGTGGGAGTTTATCTTGATTAACATGTTATAGTCTTGGAGGTGTGGAATTGGATAAGTTGAGATGTGTTTGTGGAAATGAGAGGATTGTAATGAGGGTATGCAAGTTGTGGTGTTTTGAGTTTTACATCTTGTGGTGGGAATGTTTTTCATGTTTATGAATTGTTGAGGAAATGGTAGTTGGTAGCATCTAGTTAAAATTTCAATGACAAATTCTTACTGATGTGGTTTGAAAAGTGAGCCTTGTCGTTTTGCACTTTTAAGAATTAATTGTCAAGTTGTGTAAATCATTCACACGGAATGATTTGTTTCTTTGTTGTGGTTGCTCTTGGCAGAGATGCCACCAAAGAAGGATTCCACTTCAAACAAGGCTACGACTTCAAAGAAAGGCAAAGGAAAGAAGCAGAAACCATCACTCATTGACTCTGATTCAGAGTACTTCCCAGATGAAGATTTGCCTTTATTCGAGGATCCTCCTCAATATACCATGCAAGCTCAAACTCCAACGAAGAGGAAAGGGTCATCTAGTCAAGTTAGTGAACCTTCGGTGTTCTTGGACCCACGGGCTCAGAAACGATGGGAGGATGGAATTGGTATGAAAAAACTTCATTTGGAGATGGCGTTTGCAGTTGAAGGTGGACCATTTGCGGAGTTGATGGCATTTCACTGATTTGATAAGAAACTCACAAGTGCACCAGGGTTTTGCAATGCTAGTTTGGCGAGGGAATTTTACGCTAATACAAAATTTCCAAATGAAGATGGGGAATTTTATGTGCAAGGGAAATGGGTGCAGATTACCAGTGAGCTCATCAACAATCATCTCGGCACTCCAAATTTCTCTCATGATCCTTTACCATTTTCAGACAATGATGACTGTGATCAAATGTTGACAGAAGAGTTGGCCTTACCCGGTGCTAAATGGGAATTAAATTCAAGGGGTGAACGCAAACATATCCGAGGGGAATGGCTACGTAGCGATGTGAAGATATGGTTGATATTTGTTTTGTCTCGTCTTAAACCAAGCTCACAATCTACTGAGGTTATACGCGATCGGTTGTATTTGATATCGGCTATTCGTGTCAATTGATGTTGGGCGTATAATTTTGGGAGACGAATTGATGTTGGGCGTATAATTTTGGGAGACGAATTGATGTTGGGCGTATAATTTTGTCGAGTATACAGTGTGGGATTGACGCAGATAATGCAGCTCTTTATTTCCCTGTCTTGTTGGAAGAGATCTGTATGGCTCAAGGAGTGGACACTGAGGCTGGAGAGTGGCGAAGGAATCCAGGGCCAATTGGAACATCACTGTACATCAAATATCAGGCTTTGGAGAAGGAGATGAGGAAGGCCAAGAAAACTGCAGCGAAGAAGTCTAGGAGCAAATCTGGCCCTTCACTTTCTGAGTCAGATGAAGAACCCCAAATGTATGATTTTAGTACTCTGCAAGGAGCCATTCAGGATCTCCAACATTCAGTTGAGCACCGATTTTAGGATTTCCAACAATCAGTTGAGCAACGTTTTTCAAACATGGATGAGAGGTGGGAACGGATGCACGAAGGTATGGATAATATGCAGCAAGAGTGGACAACACATGCTTGAAATATGAACCAGAGATTGGATGATATGTCTTTAGTGGCTCAACAGCAGTTTGAAGTGTTGTATCACAGACAAATGAGCATGCAATTGGAGCTTGATAAGTGCAATAAGATGGCTGTGTATTATCATTCAGATTCTGGACCCCCTAAACCAACGCCAACATCTGCATAATTAGCTGGGTACCGTATACCAAATCTGTCAAGGGACGTTGTTAGTGGTGCCATTCATGAGTTGCCAGTTGGGGTACCTGCCATGCCTGCTCTTCAACCATTGCCTACATTTGGTCGTATTCCTTCAATGCCTCCAACTCCTAAAATTCTACCAAATCCTGAATTCATGCCAGCAATGAGGATTCCATTAATTTGTTCAGGGCAGCCTCTTCCAGGACCAGTTCATGGTCCTTTTCATTATGTGGCGCAGCCATTTACTGGTCCTTCATTCTCAACAAAAGCTTCATTCTCACCTCCGTCTTTTTCCGTACCATCTTCTTCTCAGGGAGCCCCTTTTCCTTGATTCTTTTACATTGGGGACAATGTGCATTGCAAGTGTGGGGGGAAGTTTTTTGTGTGTTGATGATTAATGATCAGTGTGGTGCTTAATTTTGTGCTGTTTTATTATGATGCTATGATGTTGTTATGCGGTGAAGAATGTTGAAGTTGGAGTGAAGTCTTTCTTTGAAGTTATGTTGTGAAGATATTGTGAAGCTGGTGTTTTTGTGTCCGTTCTTGTTTTCGAAGCATTTTTGTGTGATGCTATGAATGTTGAAAAGTATGGAAGATTACGAAGTGGAAGATGTCTTGTTGATAAATTGTAGGGAGATATCATGGTTTTATTGCTAGAATGGCTACATTTTTTTTCGAAGATGCCTTGTTATGTGGTGAAGTTTCGGTTTCTTGAAGAATGCTATGTGTCAATGAAGTCTTGAAGTCATGCAAAGTGTGCCTAGTGAAGAGATGCTAAGAAGAATAAAAGTCGAGGTTTATTGGTTAGTGTGTTTAAGATGTTTAAGTATGTTAGTGTGTCAGCTTAAAGGCTAGTTTGTAAGGGTTGTTTAAATGTTTGGTTTGTAAGGAATCGTGTGTGAAATAATAAGTAGAAATAGAAGTGTGGGACACTTTGTACTATGATTTTGCTCTTTTGTTAAGCTATGTTCAAAATTTGAAGTTCATTCATCTTTACTTTTGTATTGCATGCGAAAATGGTTTTGTTTTCCTTGTTTCCAATCTTGATAAAATTAGTATAGTTTGATAATCAAGGTATCATGTTAAGGTAAGATAGATATGCCATGCAAAATATGTTCCCAGATATAGGAGGAAACTGTTTCAATTTGGTCTTGTTGTTATGCAATACTTCGATTGTTTTGGATGCTCTAGCATATATAGTCCTTTAGAGACATTCAGGAACTTTTGGTCACACAAGAAAGGATATGGAGAAAAAGCCTTTGGCAATTGGGAATGAAAAGCCGAAATACCCTGGGCAAGTATAATTGGGAAAAAATAGCCATAAAACCCAGGCAGCTAAAGGGAAAAAGAAGCCAAAATACCCAGGCAAGCACACCAATGTGTGCAATAAAGTGCAAAAGCAAAAGAGATATGAGATCAATTAAGAGAAGCACCAATGTGCGACCATTGATCTTGTGTGATTTTGAGTTCTTGTGTATGGATATTGTGATTGTTTATGCAAAAGGGATGTTTTGGAACAAAAGAAATAATGCATGCATAAAGAATGGATGAATTGGTGTTCCTCAGCACACACTTGCACGCATGACATTTTGGTCTTTATTCGTCGTGCCTTGATTGATAACTTGTGCTAAAATTTGATGGTTTGGAGTTAAGGATTTGTTATGAGTTTTATGCATGGAAAAAATTGTTTGGATGAACTCGATGGAAGAACAAGTTGAGCAAAGGAGAGAAGTTTAGTGCTAAGTGGTTGTGAAGTGTGAGTTTGCTTGAGGACAAGCAAAAGCTCAAGTGTGGGGGAATTTGATGAGTTGGTTTTATACCAACTATTTTGTGCTACATTTCTGAGTTTTTGTCTTGTGTTTGATGAAAAATGTGTGGTGATGATAGCAATCCATCCATGTCCATGCCAAAGCCGACTTCAAGTGTTCACCCATTGACAAATCTTGATGGTCCAATGACAAGATCAAGGAGCAAGAAGATGAAGGAGGCGTTGCAAGCATTATTGATAACTCATTGTGAAGAATTGGACATCTTTGAAGAGAATCATGATCCGGTCCAAGCATCTTCCTCCAATGGAGTTTTATGGAATATCTCTTCAATCACAACCCATGAAGAGCCATCAATCACAATGAAGTCCAAAGAAGGCGTGTTTGGGCTTTGCTTAATGGATCACGCCTTTGTGTTAATTAAATTAAGGTTTTTATTTAATGTAATTTTAAGCCCAAAGTGACGTTTTTATTTATTAAAAATAGGCTTGGAATTTCGGTCATTAATAAGTTTACTTGGCCCATTTATCTTGCATGATAAAGGCAAGTAAAAGTTTAGGAAAGTTAAGAAGTCAATTTGAGTTTTGCTTCTTCATAGTTTAGGAAACAAAGGAAGCCAAATTGTATTTGGCCACCTTTTAAGTCCGTGTGTCACAATTGATGCGAATGGTTGATCGAGGCTCTTGCTCCTGGACCAAATTCGATCTTCAAGATGTAGAACCGTGCTGCACAAAAGGTTATTCCAAGACACACAAACAACAAGAACTCGGGTGGATGAAGATTCAAGGGGAAAAACGCCAAGAATGAGTAAATCAAACCCCACGTTTTTAATACAAACGAACTCAATTTAACTTATGAAAATTCAATTAGTTAAACAAGTTAATTTGGCCTGCTCTTTAAATAAAGAACAATGGTGAAGTCACCTAAAGGTCACGCTAAAGGTAAGCTTCTACAATGGACAATTAAATAATTCTCCAAGGCTTTGGACAACTCAAAGAGTTAATCTCAATTTTTAGCAAGCTAAAAACTTTCTTTCATTCATCAACTTCATGTGTTAAAAACGTAACAAGCTTCTCTTTAAATAGAGATGAGTTTCGGCCATGCTTAATGTATAAAGGAAATAAAACCCTAGTAGTTGTAAAATACAACTTGACTTCTAAACTAACTAACTTTCCAAATTGGAATAGGAAACTAACAACTAACAAACTAATCCTTTTCCAAAAAGGATTAAGGAAAACGTTTCAAAGGTGGCCAAATCCAATTTGACTTCCTTTGTTTCCTAAACTTTTACTTGCCATTATCATGCAAGATAATTGGATAAAGTAGTTACTTAGCCCATAATTAAAACACAAAGACTTAAGCCCATAATTAAGAGTTGGATGGACTTAATTATTACAACTTAAATAAATCCTAAAGATTAACAATGGCGTGATCCATTAATGGCAAAGCCCAAGCACGCCATCTTGGTCTTCAATGTAGTCCATGAAATTCGAGATGAAAATTCGGCCAGAATCCCGTCATCAACTTTGCAAGGCCCTTTCAACGGTGATAACGTCAGAATAGTGAAAAACGTAAAACACGAAAGTTGTAGATCTATCTCTTATCGTTCCAGAGCTTCTTGAATCATGCAATTCCGAGTTATATAGAAAATGTTATGGCAAGAATACCAAACCGTGACAGAAATTTTCAGGATGACAATTTGACTTTAACACCACGGACATGGACACGGGCTTCTATTCTCATCAATCCCTCCCTCCTCGGAAAGGATTCGTCCTCGAATCTTGAAAGTGAGTTCCAGAGTCAAACACCAATATCACGAACTCATTGCAAACTCGAGCCAAGTAAAATTGGGAAGATGTAAATCTCAGCCAATAAGAATTTATATCCTGCCAAAACAAGACAAATGTATAAGGTAAAAGAAAGTACAATAATCTAGAACAAGACTTAGAATAATTTTCTTTCACCAAAAGAATAGAATGGGTATGCAAAAATGAAATACAGAGAACATGATTAGTCTTAACAAAATTTGCATGAGTCGTAATGTTGAAGTTAATGAATTCAAAACAATTATGCAAATAACTATCATGTAGTTTATGCAAATCAGAAAACCGATTATTCCTAATTAGAAAACTAATCAAGACGAATTCACCAACAACTTACATTAACACATTATTTACGTTATGAACATGTAATGTAAGCAAAAGATGTAAACATATATGAATAGAATCATAAGGACAAGAATATTCATAACAAGAAAACATATATGCATCCTTGACAAAGTGCAAATCACAATAACGTATGAATACCTTTAAAAATATGCAAAAGTTATCAAATATGAGAGTGTAATTCCAAAGATTAGAATGTAAACAATCTACTGAATAGTTGTAAACAGAAAATTTTACCTCTTGAAATTCAAAAGAAATTTGGAACGGAGATAACTTACCATACAAGTGTTGAGTTACAAGATTACCTGTTTGAACTTCATGAAATCGATTATGGAATCTAGTGACAATAACATGTGTAAACTCTCGATCCCCATAATGAAAAGAAAAGTTAGTCGAACAAGTATATGCACTACAAACAACACTTTTATTCACATGGATTTTGTGAAGCTCGAAATGACCAACATTAAGCTCAAAATATAATTCATGTATGAGATAAGCAACATAGCATGTGAAGAAACTATAAATAAATTCATTCAAAACGAAATAGTTAGATTTCATAATTGAAGAACTATGTGAAATAATTTGCTTACCAAAACACAAATCATCAAACTTTAAAACACATGGTATAAATTTTCGAACCAAAACATCAAAGGTAGGTGAAAGACATTGAAATTGATTCAAAACAGAATTCAAACTTTGAAAATCAATAGCATTGACATTAACAAAGTTCTTGACATTCAAACCATTGAAATCAATCAAAAAGCTTTCATACTTACCTAACTTACCTTGCTTACCTTGTGGGAAACAAGCTAAGGCGGATTGGATTCCTTCCAATTGATAATGAGTTGTTTCGAACTCCATTAAGCACCTAGGAACTCCAAAAACCTGCAAAACAATTGTACTAGGCAGCAAACAATTCAAATGGTGATCACTATTATCAAGTAAGTACATTATTTGCCTATCTAGTAATGCTTCCTTAAACTCGCTAGAAGAAGCAAAATAACAAGATTTAGAAGGAACACTATTTCGGCTATTACAAGATTTAGAATCAATGCTTTGGCCTACACTAGTTACATTCTTTTTATCTTCTTGTTCTTTCTTCTCCTTTGCTTCCATCTCACGACAAGATTGCACAATCCTTGATTGATCTTCAAAAGCTTGGCTTGGACTCAATGCCCTAAGGTTGTACTTTCAGCCATGATAATCAAAAGAATAATAATTCTTCTTTGCATGATATGTAACATCTGTATCAAATTGCCATGGACGACCAAGTAAAATATGACTAGCTTCCATTGGTACAACATCACACACAATATCATCAACATACTTTCCAATGGTGAAAGAAAATTTAACTTGTTTAGTCACTTTACTCTCGACAGTGTTATTAAGCCATTGAAGCTTATATGGATTTGGATGTTTCATGCAAGTCAAGTTTAGCTTCTTAACAAATAATGTACTTGCCACATTTGTACAACTACCACTATCAACAATCACACTACAAATCTTACCTTGGGCCATGCATCGAGCGTGAAATATGTTTTCTCTTTGAGACAAATCATCTTCAATTAGTGGTTGTGCACTCAAGACTCGGCGAGTAACTAAAGAGAATTCACCAACATCATATGTAGTAAGATCTTCACTATCTTCCTCACTTTGGTACTTCTCTTCAAGTGGCGGCATGTCGGCACATTCTTCATCACTTTCAACCTCTCCATTATCACGAATTATCATCAATTTTCTGCTTGGGCAGTCACTTTGATAATGGCCATAACCTTGACACTTATAACATCTAATGTCCCTCAATCTCTCATTCGATTTGGGAGTTGTTTTGGCTGAAGATTCAGCAAGTTGGCGGACTGTTTTGGGAGCATTATTTGAAGTGTTTTGAGGCTGATTTTGGGTGAAGACTTTCGGCTTTTGTGGAGGGGTGAAATTCGGTTTTTGATCTCTCCTCCAAGGCGGCAATGGTTGTTGGAAATTTCACCCTTTACCCTTCATATGCTTCTCAATTTTGATAGCTTTGTGAACAAGTTCATTAATATCAATGTAACTTTGAAGATCAACTAGATAAGCCAATTCGGAATTCATACCTCTAAGGAATCTCTCAATGGTGGTGTCGGGGTCTTCATGAATATTGGCTTTTATCATCAATGCCTCCATCTCATGGTAGTAATCTTCAACTGTCCGGCTACCTTGCACAAGGGTATGTAACTTTCGGTTGAGCTCTCTATTATAATGTGAGGGAACATACTTCTTCCTCATGATTGCCTTCATTTGATTCCAAGTCTTAACTCCTTTCACCATCTTGTCTTCTAGCTCGAACAACTTGATCCCACCAAAGACTAGCATAATCTTTAAGGTGCATAAAAGCAATTCGGTATTGCTTTTTCTCGGGGACATCATTACCTTCAAAGAAGTGTTCTAAATCTCGAACCCAATCAAAGAAAGCTTCGGGATCTGATTTGCCATGAAAGGTAGAGATGGTGAGTTTAACAGACTCAATGGAAACTTTAGACTTTTCACCTTTTGAAGAGCTCGTGTACTCCTCGTCTTTTTCCTCATCATTATCATCATCGGACTCATCATGTTCTTCAAACTTAAGCTTTCTCGATGTGGAGCTTTTAGATGATGACTTCAAATTATCAAGGCGGAGATTGATCTTCTGAAGCATGTTGAATAGGACCTCATTGGCGAACTTTTGTTCGGCCTCGGTGATTGGTTTACCATCTTTTTGTTCCTCCATTGGTACCTGCAAATTAGTAAAGAAAACACAAGAATATATGTATATATACCTCTCGGGTTCCTCACTATTGGGTAGTAGGTACTCTCCACTCTATTTAGGTAGTGTTCTCTCTTGTTTATCCTAGCTAAAACTCTCAATTAATGAATGTGTTGGGATGATTAAGACTCACCAAGTTCAATTACTTAAATAGCAAAATCTCAATCAACAAGTTCCACACAAAACTTTCACAAGAAAAATCAAGAGAGTTAACAAAGAACACAGAGGTTTAAGAACACGTGTGGGTTATAACTGATTTACCACCAGAAACTAAGAAATTCAGAAAATAGACTCAAAGACGAAGAGAACGCAATTTGAATCACTTAATTCCGAGTTGTATTAGAAAGTTATGGCACTTTTAATCCAAGGTGGTTTTCAAGTAACAACTAAAGAACAATGTGTTCTTCAAAATAAAAATAAAATAAATAACAGAAATAATAAAATAAAATAAATTAAAGTTCGAATTTATATTTTTTTTTCTTTTCTTTTTCTTTTTCTTTTTTTTTTGAATCGTTCACACTTATTTTTTTATTTGACCGTGACTTTTTTTTTTGTTAGGACAAGATTCTAGTACAAAACAAAAAGTTTAAGGTTTGGACACAAACCTTGAACAAAACAAAGAGACTAGGTTCGGACAAGAACCTTAAATAATACTAGGTTTAAGGTTTTAAGACAAGAACCTAGTACAAAGTACTTAGGTTTAAGGTTTCAAGACAACAACCTAGGATTAGGGTTTAAGGATGTTTTGTCTTTTTGTCTTAACCTTAACAACCTTAAAATTTTCAAACTTTAATATCTCACCAAGGAAAACAAATTTGCATGTGCCACTTTCACAAAAGATTCAAGATTTTCAACAAGGAACAAGAATATGGTTCAAGATTCAAATTTGGACACTTTCGAATTTTCAAGAAAATCAAGAAGTTCAAGAAAGTGTTCAAGAACTTATCTTTTTCAAGTGTGATAAAAGTTTGATCAGAACACACTAAAACAAGAATGAGATAAAGAATCTAACACAAAAGAAAGAAAGCAATTCGGATCAAATTCAAGGAAGTTATGAATTTTGGACTGAGAAACCCTAGAATGAAACCCTAGTTTTTTTTGGACGAAATTTTTTTCTAACAATTTGACGTGAAAACAGCAAGGAAAACTTCAAGAATTCCACACTATGATGATGAACACGACAATGCAGAATATTGACACGAAAAACAGCAAGAAACGCAACACAAAAACAGCATGAAACAACACACAAATCGCAAAGAAGCTAAACAAGGATTTGGGCAGATTTCGGGCAGAATTTTAAGTCAATGTTGCATGCGATTTTGACAGATTTTGGGACTGAATTAAGCACGAATTTAGACAGAAAATAAGACACTAAAACTGCAGCAAAGAAGACGCAAAAGATTCAGCAGAATGGACGTTAAAAACGGGCAGAAATCAGACAACACAAAACGGCAAAATTCGGGCAGAATGTGAGCACTTAATGATCATGCGATTTTGACGAAGTTTATGGATGATCCTAACTCGACCTAGGACAGCAAGAAGGACACAAGATAGCAGCAAGAAAGATGCACTAACAGCAGAAACAATAACGCTAAAACTGCTGCAAAAATCGAGACACAAAACAGCAAGAACGCGGAAGAGTTTTAAACGGATTAACCTGAAATTTTTGGGCAACAACCTGGCTTTGATACCAATTGATGGGAATGGTTGATCGAGGCTCTTGCTCCTGGACCAAATTCGATCTTCAAGATGTAGGACCATTCTGCACAAAAGGTTATTCCAAGACACACAAACAACAAGAACTCGGGTGGATGAAGATTCAAGGGGAAAAACGCCAAGAATGAGTAAATCAAACCCCACGTTTTTAATAAAAACGAACTCAATTTAACTTATGAAAATTCAATTAGTTAAACAAGTTAATTTGGCCTGCTCTTTAAATAAAGAACAATGGTGAAGTCACCTAAAGGTCACGCTAAAGGTAAGCTTCTACAATGGACAATTAAATAATTCTCCAAGGCTTTGGACAACTCAAAAAGTTAATCTCAATTTTTAGCAAGCTAAAAACTTTCTTTCATTCATCAACTTCATGTGTTAAAAACGTTACAAGCTTCTCTTTAAATAGAGATGAGTTTCGGCCATGCTTAATGAATAAAGGAAATAAAACCCTAGTAGTTGTAAAATACAACTTGACTTCTAAACTAACTAACTTTCCAAATTGGAATAGGAAACTAACAACTAACAAACTAATCCTTTTCCAAAAAGGATTAAGGACAACGTTTCAAAGGTGGCCAAATCCAATTTGACTTCCTTTATTTCCTAAACTTTTACTTGCCATTATCATGCACGATAATTGGATAAAGTAGTTACTTAGCCCATAATTAAAACACAAAGACTTAAACCCATAATTAAGAGTTGGATGGACTTAATTATTACAACTTAAATAAATCCTAAAGATTAACAATGGCGTGATCCATTAATGGCAAAGCCCAAGCACGCCATCTTGGTCTTCAATGTAGTCCATGAAATTCGAGATGAAAATTCGGCCAGAATCCCGTCATCAACTTTGCAAGGCACTTTCAACGGTGATAACGTCAGAATCTTGGCAAACTTAAAACATGAAAGTTGTAGCTCTATCTCTTATCGTTCCAGAGCTTCTTGAATAATGCAATTCTGAGTTATATCGAAAGAGTTATTGCAAGAATACCAAAACGTGACAGAAATTTTCAGGATGACAATTTGACTTTAACACCACGGACATGGACACGGGCTTCTATTCTCATCAACAATCCTTTTTGGAAAAGGATTAGTTGGTTAGTTGTTAGTTTCCAATTCCAATATGGAAAGTTAGATAGCTTAGAATTCAAGTTAGAATTGAATTAAGCTAGGGTTTTACAAGGGTTGGCCGATTTTTGCCTCTATAAAAGGCCACCATTGTAAAGTTTTTTTATAAGATGAATTTTGATAAAGTTTAGCTTTGCTAAAGTGTTTTTACAGCCTTGAAATGTTTTGAAGCAAAACGTGAATTAATTCAATTAAGTTTAACATGGCAAGGAGTGGACGACCATTCGTATCGGAGCATGTCTCTTATAGAGGAAGTTTGGACACCATCGACTGATTCTGATATGCACGATGATTTTGACAATATCTTAGTGACACATTCTTCTAATGGGTAGCGAATCAGAACTTTATGTGATTTTAGGAAACCAATTTGTATCGCCCCTCAAACCTGTCATCATTGAAGAATTTTTTTATGGTTTCAAGTTTGATGTTGTCTTTGTAGAAGCTTCCTTCTAATACCCATCGAAGAGTTGTTAGTCATCGACATCTTTCCTTCTTGGACATGTAGAGCGCCGTTCCCCATCATGGGTTCTTGCTCTCACTATTGAATCCTCTAGCTTTCTCATGTCAGCCATCCACCAGATAGAGTTTGTCCCTCCAGCTAGCGGCTGAAGGGCCAAGTCACAATGGATCTCTTCCCTCTTGCTCTCTTTGTTATATGCTACATTCGGTGGTTTGGAGAGATGAAGTGGGGGTTCTATGTAAGATCCAATAGAGAAGGGGGAGGATATTTTCTAGAGAGAGAAAAATTGAACGTTAAAAAAATACTAGCTCAACTTAAAATTAAACTTTATTTTAAATTTGGTAGAACCTCACTTAAGGTGGGGCGCCACTCTTATTATATTACCTTAATTTGTTAGGTGATGGATATACCCTAATACCACCCTTACACAAAATGTCCTCCTTCAACATCTTCCCATTTATATGCCAATGGCTTAATTGGATAATGTTCAAGGGGAATTAAGATCTATACATAAGTTTCAAGCTGAACACAAACATGGAGGACTCCTCCATTTACATTGTCTTAATGATAGCAAATTAAGATCTATGCTCTTATAAGTATACAAAAAAAACTTCTTTGATCACCAGGTTTGACAAAAGATCACAAATTTTTGGGATGAGCAGATTTAAGTTTACAGTTGATAGCAGTTTCCATGGTGGACTGTCAGATATCATCTTTTAATCTTGCCCACTTATACTGGTGACAATTTCTTTATCTCGTTGCTTCCCATTCTTGAGTTCTTCTTGGCTGCTGCAGGTCTAATTTTTATGCAGCCAACAGACTAGCTAGCCATTTAACAGGATCAAATTTTTTTAGTATACTATTTCAACATCAAATGGTTTTACTCTCCTCTTACTCAACATCACCATTAAAACTCAAGTCGCAACATGGCACTGTACGGGGTATTTTCTTCCGTCTTTTGTACTATCCGATAATTTTTGTTCTTAAAATGGTGTTATTTTTTTGGAAATTGACTGCTCCATCTTAAAGTTAGCCGAATATGGTTTTAATTTTCAAGAAATCTTGCAATTTCTTGAAAATAGCATTTTTAAGCTAAAAATACATTTTTCGGCGAAAAAGGAGAAAATTCACAAAAATGAGCCTATAAAAGTGATTTTAGGTTTGTCTTTTGCAAAATCGCTATTTTCAGCTTAAAACCGAACTTCTGGGCAAAAAAACTCAAGTCGAAAAAATGGCACTGTACGGGGGCATTTTTGTCCATCTTTCGTACTGTCTACCATTTTTGTACTCAAGATGGTGGTTTTTCAATCGAAAGTTACTTTTCCATCTCATATTTAGCCTAATATGGTTTTATTTTGCCAAAAATCTTGCATTTTCTTGGAAACTGCGTTTTTACGCTAAACAAACGTTTTTGGGCCAAAAAGAAGATAATTCAAAAAATGTGCCGATAGTTGAGATTTTAGTCCCGTTTTTTGCAAAATCGGTGTTTTTAGCTTAAAACTGAACTTTTTGGCCTAAAAACTCAAGTCGCAATATGGCATTGTACGGAGGCGTTTTCGTCCATCTGTTGTAATGTCCGCAGATTTATTTTCAAAATGGTACTCTTTTTGGTCAAAAGTAACTTTCCACCTTAAAGTTAGCCTAATATGGATTTTCTTCCAAAAATCTAGCGTTTTCTTGAAAATAGCGGTTTTAAGCGGAAAATAGGTTTTTCGGCCAAAAAGTAGAAAATTCAAAAGTATGTTCAAATACGTTAAATTTCAGTCATGTCTTTCGCAAAACCGTTGTTTTCAGCTTAAAATTGAACTTTTTGGCCAAAAACCTCTAGTCGAAAAATGGCACCATATAGGGACATTTTCGTCCATTTGTTGTACTGAACGCCTATTTTGTTCTCTTAAAACAGTTTTTTTGGATGAAAGTGACCTTTCCATCTTAAAGTTTGGCTATTATGGTTTTATTTTGAAAAAAAATCTTGCGTTTTCTCGAAAATAGCTTTTTCAAGAGGAAAATACATTTTTCGACAAAAAAGGAGAAAATAGAAAAAAATGTCCATGTAGTTGAGATTTTAGTCCAGTCTTTTACAAAACCGTTGTTTTCAGCTAAAAATTGAACTTTTTGGCGAAAAAACTCTAGTCGAAAAACGGCACCATACGGGGGCATTTTCGTCCATTTGTTGTACTACATGCCTATTTTCTTTTCTTAAAACGGTTTTTTTTACGAAAGTGACTTCTCCATCTTAAAGTTTGCCTATTATGGTTTTATTTCGAAAAAAATCTTGCGTTTTCTCGAAAATAGCTTTTTTAAGCGAAAAATATATTTTTCAACCAAAAAGGAGAAAATAAAAAAAAATGTGGCTATATGTGAGATTTTAGTCCCGTCTTTTGCACAACCGCTGTTTTATTTGTAAAAATAAACTTATTGGCCAAAAAACTCAAATCGCAAAATGTCACCTTACGGAGGAATTTTCGACAATCTATTGTACTGTCCGCAGATTTTGTTTCAAAACAGTATTTGTTTTTTTCTCAAAAGTCACTTCTCCATTTTAATGTTTTCCTAATTTGGATTTTTTTTCCAAAACTCTAGCATTTTAAGATGAGGAAGTCATTTTCGAGCAAATAAACGCCGTTTTCAGGACAAAAACGGTGGACAGTATGAAAGATGGAAGAAAAAGCCCCTGTACGTTGCCGTTTTGCGACTTGAGGTTTTTGGCCATAAAGTTAGTTTTTAAGCCGAGCTTTTAGACCGGAATCAAAATTTCTCTCACTAAAAAAATGCTCCCAACCCAAACTAAATCCTCCGTAGTGGCTATTCAGCCTTGTGTTGGAGGACCCGCCATGGGATTTTTTTCTGATGGAAAATTTCAGATCTGAGAACTTACTAAAACTAAACCTACTGAGACATTTGAGATGGAGAACGCTATAGATAAAAACTCCCCTCACATGATCGCTGAAGAAAAGCTCAAGATTGCAATCGAGACTGAACTACACTTGTTCCATTTTTGAACGCATCATGGCTACCTGCTGCCTCTGTCCCTGCCCATGAAGAAGAAAGACTAATCTCAAAGTTAAGACTAGCCCTCATCGGGAAAATCTATAAGGGAATACAGCAATTAGACACTATTAGAAAAATTTTGATTCCAAAGGGTTTATAGGAAATTTTCAAACTAGATCATTGGGGACAAAAACCTTCTTTATCAGATTCACCTTAGAGGGACATTTCATTCGATGTTGGATGAGAGGGTCTTCGTTGATTGAACACTGCTGGATTAGGGTGTCAAAATGGTCCCCAAACTACTATCATCAACCAATGCCAACATTAATGACTGTGTGGATAAGGTTGCCAAACCTTCCTTGCTTCATCTTCCACAAAGATTTGCTCTTCACCATTGCCGAAGAAACTAGAACCCCCATTGCAGTTGATGAGGCTACTCGGTAGATAACTAGACCAAAGCTGGCTAGGATATGCATAGAATTGGACTTGAGGAAACTTTTGGTTCAAAAATTTGGATTGAGAAAAACATTTGTGGTTTAAGGAAATTAGTGGATTATGAAGCTATCCCAATTTTCCGTGACTGCTGCCATAACTTTGGACACACAGAAGGCTTATGTAGAGCTAAGCAAGGGACAAAACCTATGGAGAATCAGTTTGTAAGTCAAATAGAGAAAGTGATGATAGGTGGCCTACCAATACAATGTAATGTCAGACCCTCAATTGATCATGAAAACATAAAGCTACATGTCCTGAAATCGGCCCTTGTGTAGGATAACATGGGTAGCTTGATATATTGCAGCAATTATCTTGATGATATTGAAGTAGAGCCAGTGATTATTGAGGATGAAGATCAAGTCCATACACCAACTACAATTGTAAAGAGAAATAAAAGCAAACAAGAGATGGAAACTGCTGATTTGGTGAGCAAGGGAGGTACAAGTCATTCAAAAGTGGCAAATCTGGATGGGTTTGCCTACAACTCTCAATAATGCCTTTGGAAACTACTAACACTGTGGAACTATCAATTGTGAGTTCTTTCCCATACTCGTATGATGTTCCTGTTGGTGTGTATCGACAACTGAAAGAAAAAGATTTAAGATAAGAAAAGGAACACGATCAATAAGAGAAGCAAGAAAAGGAAAAAAATAGTACTTTGAGTAAGATACATGATTAACGCTTGTTCAACTACTATCCTTTATTGTTTGGAAGATATGTTCCATTTGGATGAGCGTTGGAAGGTATGTAGTTGATTTTATTTGCAAACTTCCCTATCGTGGCATAAAGTTTTAAACTGAATTTTGTGGTATGGGCACTGGGACTTTGTTTATTGTTTGAGGCTTTCCTGCTGTGGTATAAGTAGTCGCATTCCTTGCATTGATTAGATCCAAGAATCTGTTTAGTATTGCCTTCTACCTATTTGGATATACTACAAGGTATTGATATCTAGCTAAACTGTAATGGTTGTTTAGAGACACTGATGTGTGTTAGATATTTTGGGTTTGTGAAATAAAACATGATCTGCGGCTGGTGCTTGGAGTGAAAGGATACTGCCCTTTCTTTATAAGCAGTTTTTGGCTTGAGTTGGGTTCAAGATTTATGGGGTTTGTGAACACCAACTTGGGAGGCCTTTAGAGTTAGACATTTCGTTTTATTTTCTAACTCCCACACTAAAACCAGATCATAAACTTTTTGTTGTTCGGGTTTGATATCATACCAGGTAGATTGGCAGGTACCAATGAAATGTAAAAATGGGTATTGGGATAATAAGGAGATAGATGAATATCTTGGGGCTCTATTACTAAACTTAAAGGAGTTTGTAAAGAATGAACTACAGTTGGTGAAAATTTTAAATAGCCCTATTGAAGGATGTGGACAACTCATAATTTTGTTAGAATCTCCCCGATAGAAAACATAATACATGTTTAGGGAGCATTTGTATCTAGGGATTAAGATCTTGACATAATTGTACCCAAATTAGATAGAATCTTTTCCTATTATATACTATATGTAATGGAGTTGTACTCCACAATCTTTGAATTAAATAATGTAAAGGTAGCGTGTGTATGTCCAGCACCTTATTTTGTTCAATATTTGTAAAATTTTGGCTTGATTAAAAAAAGTTAGGTTTTAAGCGAGCTCTTATTTACTTCTTTGGAATTTTCTCTTTCTAGAAACTAATGCTCTCATCTCTCAAAAATATTAGCGTTACAATTTAGGCTTACCTAAACAAAATCTAATTACTAATCAACCTCCATCGGCCACCACTGTAACCCTAAGTCTACATATCTCTAGTTGCGACTATTGGACCCCCAACTGCATCAGCATTGTTGCCTAGATCCCTAATCCTAACAAAAACCCTTAATAGTGGATAACATTAGTGCAAATATCCATGACAGACCAATAACCACAACCTTCAGACCCTACTGTGAAGACCTTCTGGGAGATGATGGGCAACGCCAAGTACAAACATAGGGACATCAACATATCCTTTGAAGATATTGCAGATAAAGCCACACCTCTATCGGCTTTCAAGGGTGAACCAAATCTAATCCTGAGCCTCAAGAAAGAAGATGCCTTGGATGAAAGATTCAAATATACTGTGGTTACCAAATTCTCTTAAGGCCATCCATAAATGGCAATATTGAGGAAGGATGTCCTCTCTACTGCCTTTAAAGGAGAGTTACATATAGGCCTCCTGGATCAATGCCATATTCTCTTCAAATTTGATATAGAGGAAGATTTCCAGAGAATGTGGTTAAGAAAGATGTGGGTTTTTGTTAGCTTTCAGGAGAGGGTTTAGTTCAAGTAGAAAGCCCTCAATTGCTCCGGTTTGGGTCAGATTTCCTTTACTCCATCTTCATCTCTTTGCAAATGAGAAGCTTTTCTATTTGGCTTCATGTGTTAGAAGACCTTTCAAGATGGATTCGGCAACAGTCTTGGCTGAGGTCTTACCTAGGCCAAGTGAAGCCAGGATCTGCGTGAAAATTGATGTGTTACAGGACCATCCTAATCGTGTATGGATTAGAAGCAAGGAAAATGGGTTTTGGCAACAAATAGAGTTGGAGAACAAGCCACTGTATTGCATTAGCTATAACAAAATAGGACATAGCCAGGAGGAATGTAGCCCATCCTATCCTAAGATGAACCAAACTCTAGCTGTGAATCCACCTACAGCTCCAAAAGGCTAAAAAGAGTGGACCCTAGTCATGAAGTCTAAGAAAAGGAGCAAGGAATCTAATGCTATAACTTAAGCCCACTTAGTAAGCATTTCTTCAGAAACAGAGAAAGGAAAAGTTATAATTAGCTTGGTACAAATTAGCATGTAGACATTGTAGGAACAAATCTGCCAGAAACTTTAGCAAGAAAGTTCACACTAATCCCAAGTGGTAATCCACAAGCTGTAGTTAAAGAATTATGCCAGGAGAACATGGAAACACCTCTTAAAGAAGTAGGAGATGAGGATGTATAGAATTGTGATATTTTTCTACCTGTAATCGAATGCCAAGAGGAAGGGGTTAAAGCCTCCAATCAAGTGTTAACTCCAAATACAAAAATTACATTAGGAATTAAACTAAGGAAAGTGAAATCTTCAGATGGATTGTAGGGACTTCCTTTGGTGGCTAAAACAGATGGCTCAGAGGATTTTATCCAAGTTGATGAGGGTACACTGCATTAAAGGGTCAGATTCAGAATGGGAAGAGGAAGAATAATAGTAAGCAGAGGAAAAATAAGGAAAAAAGTTTGAAAACTGGACCTCAATTTACCTCTGATAGATAGTTATGAAACAAGGAACCAGGTATTCCTTTAATTGAGTCTGATTAAATGATTAAACTAATGTATTGGAATATAAGAAGTGATAACAAAATAGCCAACTTCAGAAAACTGAAAAGAACTGTCAGAAAAAACCAAATTAACTTAATGGCACTTGCTGAACCTTTCACTTAAAAAACTCAGATTAAGAGATACATGCATAAATTGAACTTTGAAAAATGTATTGCGAATGAATATAGTTCAATTTGGATATTTTGTCGAAGTCCTTTTACCTATGAAATTGTTGAATGAACCTCCCAACACATATAACTTAAGGTAATATCACAGCATCAGTGGATCAATTAATCATATATAGCACAGAAATAGCAAGCGAGACCACCTTTATCTGCTTGCCTAAATAATGTTAATTTGCATGAAGTGCTCCTTTTCATTTTGACTTATTTCTTCTTAAGCCTAACAAAAGACAAATTCCAGCTTTCCAAGTTCTTAGAAAGACTCAAATTAAGTTCAGTCCACAAGAATTCAGAGGCTAAGATCACATAGTTCACTCTTGTTACTGTTTTAGCACAAGTTCTTGGGGAAATTCATATCAGGACCTAGCCACATATAAGTTCAAAGGCAAAACCAATTCAATAACTGGACTTCATGATCTTCAGGCTGATTTACAAAAAATACTTCTTTCAGATTTGTTGGGCCTGCCAAATTTCAAAAAATTAAAGGTAAAAGAATAATGGGGCTTAGGGTCAGCTGCTGGTGTTTAGCTACTTCCTAAAAATTTTTATCATGTATTTTAGGATATAGATCTGCTCAAACCATAGCTGCTGAAGTTAGGCTGTCTCTGTCCTTAAAATTAATGCATTTGTCCTTTGTGAAAGTAGAATATCTTTTTGTGGAGGTGACTTCTTGCACATTACACGTTGTTTAGACAGCTGATTTTTGAAAAAAGTATATCCTTTTTGCTACAACTGATGTCATGAGTTTTCTACCTCCTTAGTGTGCTTTTGATAGACATATATATATATATATACATATATATATATATATATGGAGGGTGTACTTCATCTTACTAGTTCTCATTTCATGAGAATAACTCTCTATTAAACTGGGAAATTAAGATAAGCTACCCCATGTATGGATGGTATTGGATAAATTTTTTCTATTTTCTCCATATGCAAAGCATGTTGGTTTTGCTATAGGTGATCTCCTCTGGTGAATTTTGGTTAGTTGTCAAACATTATATACATCTGACTTGCTAATGTACATTTCAAAACCACCATTATGTAAAAGGGAGTTCGAATTTCCTCTTTTGCTATAATATTGATAGATATGTACATGGAGGAAGTACTCCAAATTTATTACTTTTGAATTCATGTGAACGGTTTTCCATTAGGCTTTGGCATGTAAATGGGATTTTGTTCATTTTTGGACTTTTGATGTAAGGATGGTATTAGGGTATATCCATCATCCAAAAAGCGTGATAATAAATTGGGAGTGGCGCTCCACCTCACAAATGAGGTTAGCCAATTAAAAAAAACTCAGAGTTCAGTTTTGAAATTCTAGCCATAACTCCCAGAATATTAACGAAAAACCTGACCAAACCAAAGCAGTTAGGGGTCCCAAATCTCAAAATGGAAGCTTAACCTAACACCTACAGTCAAGGACCCAAATCATACCTCTTGATATAACTCAGTTCTGAATGTGACTCTTCTGATTATAGGCCTTTATGATTTGTCACTCTTCATAGCTTGTTGCAATTCGATGGGCGATTCCTCCATCTTGTACCATGTTTGGTTGAGCTGGCTTAGATTAAGAAGGCTTATAGCTGCTAAATTTTGCCATTTGCAGGTGCTGGTTAGGGTTATTGTTTCAAGACAGTTCAGATTGTTCACTATGAGTTGTATGATTCTCAAATCTTCGGTGTTGTTGTCTTTAATGTAATGGATGAGCTCTCTAGAAGAAGTTTCTGCAATCTGAATCTAAATTCCTTTCTACTTACAGGTTTTCATTGCATAAATCAAGGTCATCACTTGCACCTTTAACTTGGTAATGACATTCAAAAAGTGTACATTAAAAGCAAATATCATATGACCATTTGAATCTCTTACAACCCCTCCTCCTTTACCATTGGGGCTTTCAGCTTGGCAATCAAAATTTTACTCCAGAGCTTGAGGATCAGGGTGCTCCCATTTATAGCTCTTAATACATGTTTTCCTTTTAAATCTCTTACACCTTTCCCACACATCTTCCCATTTTCCATATTAAAAAATAATGTTAGAGAAATGTATTTGAAGGAGGTCTACAAGCATTTATGTTGTTTAGGATATAAGTTGTTCAATTGTACTAGTTTTATCCTTAAAGTAGCAAGCATTTTGATTTTTCCATAGTATCCATATTATAGAAAAAGGAGTTATATTAACTAAATATTTAGATACAGGAGCTTTTACCTTTACTTCCCACCACTTCTTCAAAAGATCTGTAATTTGATAAGAATTTATAATAATAGGAATGAATTCAAATCCAAAAACTCTCCAAAGTGTCTTAGAATTTTTGCATTTTATGAACATATGATTGATTGTTTCTTCCATTTGGAGACATAAAAGGCAGGGGAAAGGACCATATAAACCAAACTTGTACAGATTTCTACCTAGAGGAACTTTGCCTTTTAACAGTTTAAAGATAAGAAATGAAATTTTAATTGGAACATTGGCATCAAGATTTCTTTGTATATAGGGCTGCAGATTTCATTATTGTCTTTTATGATGGAATAAGCTGAACTAATTGAAAATATACCTGAATTTGTTGCTCTCTAATATTGAATATCAGCCAGATCTGTACATGGGGCAGGTCTTTCAATCACTACTTTAAGCTCATTTGTGCTTAAAATAGGCAGTAGTTTACCCATGTCCCACTCCGAGCCTTTAGCCATATCTAGAATTCTATGATTCCCTCTATTCAACTCCTTATCTAAGGGACCTGAACCTAGCCAATTAACTAGCCACATATGTCTATTATGTTCTCTCACATGAAATCCTATATGGGGTCCAGCTTCGTTTCCTACTGTTATGATTCTCCTCCAAGAGGAGGAATCATTGCTTTGAGGGTAAATCTCTAAAGGATGTTTCCCTTTACAATATCTTTGGAGCAAAAACTAAGCCCAAAGAGTTCCTTATTCCCTAAATCTCCACCATAACTTATATAGCGTAGTAGTTTTAAACTCTTCTAAGGATCTAAATCCTAGACCTCAATTCAGTTTAGAAATGCATAACTCTTCCCATTTAATCAAGTGATACTTGTTTTTATTTTCTTATTCCTCTCAAAGGAAATTGGAGAAAATTTTCTCCGAGCTATTTATAATCTTTTTAGGGGGGGGAGAACAGGACATGAGTAGATAAATGGGAATGGAAAGAAGTCTACTTCTTATAATTGTAATTTACCTCCTTGGTTAAGGGATTTTGGGAGCCAAGTGGCTATTTTCATTTTTGTTTTAAGCAACAAATCATGATAGCCAATGGCTTTCACTCTCCTATAATGAATAGAGACCCCAAGATATTTGATGGGAAAGCAACCTAGAGGGAAATTAGTGATCCTTCTAATCCTAAATTTAAAGTCTCTAGATAAAGAATGATGAACAAATAATTGTCTCTTCTGTTGGTTAATTTTCTGCCCCGATATGCTTTGGTATTGAGTTAATACCTTTATTGTCTCTACTAGATGTTGTCTACGAGTGGATGAGAATATGATAATGTCATCCGCATATGCTAAATGACTAATGTTAGGACATGTTCTAGGTTGACAAAAACCAGATTTCTGTCTATCTTGACTTAGCTTATTGAATGATCTAGAAAGGAAATCAGCACTTAGTACAAAGAGGAGGGGGGGAGAGGAGGTCTCCTTATCTCACTACTCTTGTAGACTTGATGAGAATAAGCCCGTGTTCAGCCCGTGTTCATGTCCATGGTGCAAAGGGTGAAATCCGCCTATCACATATTGTTGAGGACTTATGCCACAGTTTGGTATTTTTGGCATATCTCTCTCATATGATCTCCGATTGTACTGATTCAAGTGTCCCTAGAAACATAAGAGAATTATCTACAACGTTGGTGTTTTGTACTTTCGCTGATTCGTAACGTATCAAGGTGAAAATGGTACGTGAAGATGACACTTCTTGCTGGGCTCGCTGAATTCCGGATTTAAGTCTTAAGTTTTATTTTGTTGTTAATTAATTAAGTCCAAAACACTTAATGTGGGCTTTAATTAATTCAGTTTTTAATAAGTTACTTGGCCCAATTATCTTACATGATAATGGCAAGTAAAAGTTTAGGAAACTTAAGAAGTCAAATTGAGTTTTGCTTCTTCAAAGTTTAGGAAACTAGTTAGTTAGTTAGTTAGTTAAGAAGTAAAGTTGTGTTTTGCAACTACTAGGGTTTCTTGTTTCTTAATTCATTGTATGGCTGACTTTACTCCCTATTTAAGGAGGTCAAACACGTTTTTTTTCAAGAGAAGTTGAATGAATGAAAGGTTTTGCTTTGCTGAAATTGAGATTAACACTTTGTGTTGTCCAAACGTTGGAGAATTAGTTAATTCGACATTGTAGAAGCTTTGCCTTTAGCGTGACCTTTAGGTGACTTCACCATTGTTCTTGATTTCGAGAACTAGCCAAATTGACAAAGTTTAATTCATGAATTTTCATGAGTTGAGTCGAGTCCATTTGTATTAAAATGTGGGGTTGATTTACTTCATCTTTTACGTTTTTCCCTTTGATTTCCTTACCGCCAAGTTTGGTTGTTTGTGTTCGTGATTATTTTTGGTGTACAACGATCCTAACTGTGTGGAATTCGTATGGTTGAGGACTCAATCCAAGGCCATCCGTATCAATTGGTATCAGAGCAAACCAGGTTGTTCATAAAAAATTCAGGTTTTTTCCTTATCCGTTTCTTGCTGTTTTTGTGCGTCTCTGTTGCTGCAGTTTTGAGTCAAAATCTGCTGCTGTTCTTGCGTCTTTTTGTTGCTGAATTCGTGTCTTTATTGCTGTCCTAAGTCGTCATAGTCCAGCCCTTTAATTTTGTCAAAATCGCATGCAACATCTTTGTTGAATTTCTTCCCAAAAGCGTTCTTGATCTCGTTGTTGCGCTTTGCGTTTTGTGTCGCCTTCTTGTACTGTTTTCTTTGTGTTTTGTTGCTGTTCTTCGTGTCAATATTCTGCACTATTTTGTTTGTCTTCATAGTGTTGAATTCATTGTGTTTTCATTGCTGTCCAACACGTCAAAAACATTGCTAGGGTTTCGTCGGAAACTAGGGTTTCATTCTGTCCAAATTTCATAACTTCTTTGTATTTTATCCGAATTGCAATCTTTCTTTTGTGTTAGATTCATTATCCTGTCTACCACATCTTGTGTTTCAATCAAACTTTTACCACATTCGAAAAAGATAAGTTCTTGAAGACTTTCTTGAACTTCTTGAATTTCTTGAAATTCTGAAAGCACTAAAATTTGAATCTTGAGCATGATTATTGATTCTTGTTTTGAATCTTGAATATCTTGTTAAATTGGCATTTGCAAGTTCGAAATTCTTGAAGAGATATTGAAGCTTGATTGATTGGATTAAAAAAAAAAAAAAGAGGCCAAAGTTGGAAAAAAAAGGCCTGAAAAATAGGTTCGGACGGACATCAGCGTCCGAAACAGGCGTCCGAAACTTTGCAAAAAAATTCAAGCTATAGAAATTTAGGTTCGGACGGATATCAGCGTCCGAAATAGACGTCCGAAACTTTGCAAAAAAATTCAAGCTCCAGAAATTTAGGTTCGGACGGACATCAGCGTCCGAAATAGGTGTCCGAAACTTTGCAAAAAAAAACAATTCAAGCCCCAGAAGTTTAGGTTCGGACGGTCGTCAGCGTCCAAAACAGGAGTCTGAAATATAAATTGCTATATCTTGCTCATTTTTAATCGGAATTCAGTGATTCAAACACCATTCTTCTTGTCTTCTTGTCTAGTTTTTAATTTCATAGAATTCTGAAGTTAAATAAGTTTTAACCCACACGTGTTCTTAAATCTCTTGTGACGTGTTTTTCTTTGATAATTCTCTTGATTTTACTTGTGAAAGTTTTTGTGTGGAGCTTGTTGATTGAGTCTTGTTATCTTAATCATAGGCCTTGGTAAGTCTTAATAGTCCCAAACAATTCATCACTTGAGAGCATTAGATAGGATAAACAAGAGAGAACACTACATAGATAGAGTGGAGAGTACCTACTACCCAATAGTGAGGAACCCGTGAGGATTTGTTATATCTTTTCTTGCGTTTTTTCTTTACTAACTTGCAGGTACTAATGGAGGAAGGGAAAAGTGATAAACCTATATCACAAGCCGAGCAAAAATTTGCTAATGAAGTGCTCTTTGGTATGTTGCAAAAGATCAATATCCGACTTGATAATTTGGAGTCGGCAACCAAAAGCTCCCCATCAAGGAAGCTTAAGTTTGATCATGATGAGTCTGATGATGATAATGATGAGGAGGAGGAGGAGACCACGAGTTCTTCTAAGAGAGTTGAAAAGTCAAAGATTCCAATTGCTTCTGTTAAGCTAACAATTCCTACTTTTCATGGCAAGGCAGATCCCGAGGCTTATTTTGATTGGGTTAGAGACCTAGATCACTTCTTTGAAGGCCATGACTACCCCGAAAAGGAGAAATATCGACTTGCCTTCATGCACCTCAAGGATTATGCTAGTCTATGGTGGGATGAGGTAGTGAGGTCTAGACGTCAAGATAGTGAGAAACCAGTCAAGTCTTGGAGTCAATTGAAAGCACTTATGAGGAAAAAGTATGTTCCTTCCTATTACAACCGAGAACTCAATAGAAAGTTGCACTCCCTTATGCAAGGTAGCCGAACAGTTGAAGAATATTATCATGAGATGGAAGCTTTGATGATTAAGGCCAATGTTCAAGAGGATCCCGACTCTACCATTGAGAGGATCCTTCGAGGTATGCATTCCGAATTGGCTTATCATGTTGATCTACAAAATTATGTTGATATCAATGAACTTGTTCACAAAGCTATCAAAATTAAGAAACACATGAAGGGAAAGGGTGGAAATTTCACTCAATCGAGTCCACCTTGGAGAAGAGATGTAAAACAGAATTTTACATCCCCTCCAAAGCCTACGCAATTTACGCCCTAACAGCCTTCAAACATGTCATCCATAGCTCCAAAATCGAACAACAAGGTTGCTGAATCTTTATCCCAATTGGCGTCAAAAGCTGGCCAAAGATTGAGGGACATTAGA
This sequence comes from Ophiorrhiza pumila, assembly GCA_016586305.1. Classification (NCBI taxonomy): domain Eukaryota; kingdom Viridiplantae; phylum Streptophyta; class Magnoliopsida; order Gentianales; family Rubiaceae; genus Ophiorrhiza; species Ophiorrhiza pumila. Next base: position 19,782,989 of record BLIW01000010.1, read on the forward strand.
TGTTTTAAATGTCAAGGATATGGTCATTATCAATCAGATTATCCAACTCTAAAAGTGATGATGCTTCTTCCTAATGGCGAAGTGGTAAGTGAAGATGACGATGATGATGCCGACATGCCACCACTTGAGGAGAAATACCAAAGTGAAGAAGGTGAAGAACTTGAAACATATGAGGTTGGTAATGGTCAATTTGCATTGGTTAATCGTCAAGTTCGTAGTACACAACCACAAATTGATGATTTGTCTCAAAGAGATAACATATTTCATACTAGATGCATGGTTCAAGGGAAAATTTGTAGTGTGATAGTTGATAATGGTAGTTGTACAAATGTGGCTAGTACTTTACTTGTTAAGAAGTTGAAGTTGACTTGCATGAAGCATCCAAAACCGCATAAACTTCAATGGTTGAATAACACTGCTGAAAGTAAAGTGACTAAACAAGTAAAATTTTCACTCACCATTGGAAAGTATGTTGATAAGATTTTGTGTGATGTTGTTCCAGTAGAAGCTTGCCATAGTTTACTTGGTCGACCTTGGCAATTTGATCGTGATGTACTTTATCATGCCAAGAAGAACTTTTACAGTTTCGACTTTGAGGGTAAGAAGTACAATCTTCGTGCTGTAACTCCATTCCAAGTTTTTGAAGATCAAGCTAAAATTGTTCAAGCTTGTAAAGAGATGAATGCCGCCAAGGAGAAGAAAGTTCAAGAGAAACAAAATGTAATAGCTAGTGCATCTTGTAATAGCCGAGACTTAAGTGTTTTCAAATCTTGTAATTTTACTTCTTCTAGCGAGTTTAAGAAAGCATTACTAGCTAGGCAAACAATGTACTTACTTGATAATAGTGATCACCATTTGAATTGTTTGCTGCCTAGTTCTTTTATTGTGCAGATTTATGGAGTTCCTAGACATCTAATGGAGTTGCAAACAACTTATTATTAATTGGAAGGAGTCCAATCCGCCTTAGCTTGTTTTCCACAAGGTAAGCAAGGTAAGTTAGGTAAGTATGAAAGCTTATTGGTTGATTTCACTGGTTTAAATGTCAAGAACTTTGTTAACGACAATACCATTGATTTTCAAAGTTTGAATTCTGTTTTGAATCAATTTCAATGTCTTTCACGCAACTTTGAAAAATTAGTTCGAAATTCTTTACCATGTGCATTAAAATCCGATGTGTTTTGATAAGCAAATTATGTCACATAATTCTTCAATTTTGAAATCCAACTATTTTGTATTGAATGAGTTTATGTATAGTTTCTTAACATGCTATGATGCTTATCTAATACATGAATTATATTTTGAGCTTAATTATTATAATTTCGAACTACATCAATCCTTTGTAAGCACTCATTCAAGTGTTAATTATACTAACTCTACTTGCTAGATTATTGATTCCTTTGATTATTTGTTTCGTGACTTTGCTCACATCCATCAAGTTCAAAGAGGTCCTTTGGTAATTCAACACTTGTATGGTAAGTTATCTCCATTCCAAATTTCTTTTGAATTCCAAGAGGTAAAATTTTCTATTTACAACTATTCAATAGATTGTTTACATTCTAGACTTTGGAATTATATTATCATACTTGATAACTTCCGCATGTTTTCAAAACGATATTGTGATTTGCACTTCGTCAAGGATGCATATATGTTTACTTGCTATGAATATTCTTATCCTTATGATCCTATTCATATATGTTTACGTCCTTTACTGATATTACATGTTCATAACGTAAATAATGTGTTAATGAATGTTGTTGGTGAATTCGTCTTGATTAGTTCTCTAATTAGGAATAATCGGTTTTCTAATTTGCATAAACTACATGATAGTTATTTGCATCATTGTTTTGAATTCATTGACTTCAACATTATGAATCATGCAAAATTTGACAAGACTAATCATGCTATATGTATTTCGATTTTGCATGCATATTTTGCCCATTCTGTTCTTTTGGTGAAAGAAAATTATTCTCAGTCTTGTTCTAGATTAATGTACTTTCTTTTACCTTATACATTTGTCTTGTTTTGGCAGGATATAAATTCTTATTGGCTGAGATTTGCATCTTCCCAATTTTACTTGGCTAGAGTTTGCAATGAGTTCGTGATTTTGGTGTTTGATCCAGGAACTCAACTTCTAAGATTCGAGGACGAATCCTTTCTGAGGAGGGAGGGATTGATGAGAATAAGCCCGTGTTCAGCCCGTGTTCATGTCCATGGTGCCAAGGATGAAATCCGCCTATCACATATTGTTGTGGACTTATGCTACAGTTTGGTATTTTTGGCATATCTCTCTCATATAATCTCCGATTGTACTGCTTCAAGTGGCTGTAGAAACATAAGAGAATTATCTACAATATTGGTGTTTTACACTTTCACTGATTCATAACGCATCAAGGTGAAAATGGTACATGAATATGATACTTCTTGCTAGGCTCGCGGAATTCTGGATTTAAGTCTTAAGTTTTATTTTGTTGTTAATTAATTAAGTCCAAAAAACTTAATGTGGGCTTTAATTAATTCAGTTTTTAATAAGTTACTTGGCCCAATTATCTTGCATGATAATGGCAAGTAAAAGTTTAGGAAACTTAAGAAGTCAAATTGAGTTTTGCTTCTTCAAAGTTTAGGAAACTAGTTAGTTAGTTAGTTAGTTAAGAAGTAAAATTGTGTTTTGCAACTACTAGGGTTTCTTGTTTCTAAATTCATTGTATGGCTGACTTTACTCCCTATTTAGGGAGGCCAAACACGTTTTTTTTCAAGAGAAGTTGAATGAATGAAAGTTTTAGCTTTGCTGAAATTGAGATTAACACTTTGTGTTGTCCAAACCTTGGAGAATTAGTTAATTTGACATTGTAGAAGCTTTGCCTTTAGCGTGACCTTTAGGTGACTTCACCATTGTTCTTGATTTCGAGAACTAGCCAAATTGACAAAGTTTAATTCATGAATTTTCATGAGTTGAGTCGAGTCCATTTGTATTAAAACGTGGGGTTGATTTACTTCATCTTTTACGTTTTTCCCTTTGATTTCCTTACCGCCAAGTTTGGTTGTTTGTGTTCGTGATTATTTTTGGTGTACAACGATCCTAAGTGTGTGGAATTCGTATGGTTGAGGATTCAATCCAAAGCCATCCGTATCAATTGGTATCAGAGCCCAGCAAAATAATTAACAACAAAATAAAACTTAAGACTTAAATCCGGAATTCCGCGAGCCAAGCAAGAAGTATCATCTTCACGTACCATTTTCACCTTGATGCGTTACGAATCAGCGAAATTGTAAGACATCAAAGTTGTAGATAATTCTCTTATGTTTCTACAGCCACTTGAATCAGCACAATCGGAGATCATATGAGAGAGATATGCCACAAATACCAAACTGTGGTATAAGTCCTCAACAATATGTGATAGGCGGATTTCATCCTTGGCACCATAGACATGAACACGGGCTTATTCTCATCAAGACTTAAAGAAGCCTTTAGGGGAGCCATTCACCAATATGGAAAACCATACATTGGAAATAAGTCTCCAATTTAGGTCAATCCATATTTCACTAAAGCCCATGGCTCTCATAATATTTAGGAGGTATAGCCAATCTACCATATCATATGCTTTTTCCATGTCTAATTTGATGGCAATGTTTCCATTTTTGTTTTTCCTCTTCATGCAAGAAATCATTTCATTTGCTGATGGGAGGCTAGTCGTATCATCTCATCAAATACCCTAACATTACTATAGTAGTGGTGAGAGGGATCGTATCCACAGGGAAGGTTTGGTTGTTTAGAGACCAGTTTGTTCACACAACAATACATAAGCATGAAATGAAATGAAGACAACAAGATATATGCAAGCTACTATGAATGAATGCAAGTTAAGAATGGATGCAAGGTTAGTATGCAAGCACTGCCTTGAGGATGAATCAATTGGTATGGATCTCTCCCTATTATCATTGACTTGTGTAAACAAATGTGAGGGGACTTTTCCTGCTAGTGAACTGGGATTGATCAACTTGGTAGTTCTCACAACCCAGACTCACAATACTCCCCGAACTTCCCTTGGTAGGGCAAGTCCTTGGCACGAGTCAGACTCTCCCAGATCCCAATTTCTCCTAACACAAATCTAATTCGATTCCTGACTATCTCCCTTGGTAGGGCAGCTACCCAGTTCACAACTTCGACTCACAGTACAAGAACTCTTCTTAGACCTACGCGAAGGATTGATATTGACTGTCAGTGGGTACTGCACAGTCAAGATCACAAAGTCTCACAAGACCTAAGACTCACATAAGCACATTCACAATCAGTTCATGTTATGATCAATTGCCATTGGGATATTCACACCGACCTCAGTGGGTACCGCAGACCTAAATGTGAAGTTAATCTAGAGTGCAAATCATCAAACATAACAAGTGCAGAAATATGAACATGGATGAACACAGATAAATTCCATTTCAATTGTCTCAAATAAGCAAAAGATCCATACAATTGAACCTCAAGACAGTATGATCTAAGGAAGGGAAAAGAGAGAGAAAATCCTAATCTAAACTATGAACCCTAATCTAAGGATGCTATCCTCTGTTATGTGGTCACTTCTCCCCTCGGCTCCCCTCTCTTGGTCTCCTCTCTTCCTTTTATACTTTTGCCCAGATGTCTCGGCCTAGTGAGGTTCCTGGAACTTTCCTTCCTTTAAGTAGATGCCGACACGTGCCTGCAAATATTAATCAAGACTGAGGTGAAGACACATGTCTAGCACTAAACTTAATGACCAAGAATTCTCAATGCAAAATATTAAACATTTGGTGCCTATGAGGGAGATGTGTCAATTGCTTTGCTTGTGTGAGCTTAAGGCTGTGTGTGCCATATGCAAAGGTTAAGAGAGTAGTGCATGTGCAAGTGTGCAAATGGTGAAGTGAGCAGAGAATGTACAAAACGTGAACATATGAAAATGCATGAAAGGAAAAATAATAAAATGTGCATGTGTGTGGTGTGAGTGGTGCGGGCGCATGGTGCGCCCGCACTGTGTGCGTGTGTGGGTGGTGTGGCCGCATGGTGCGGCCGCACCGTGTGGGTGTGTGTGTGGTGCGGCCGCATCGTGTATGTGTGTGTGTGGTTGTGTAGTGTGTTAGTGTGTGTTTTGTGAGGTGTGTGCTAAGAGTTTTGTGAGGTGCAAGAGTGTGAGGTTATGTGAGTGTGAGTTGTGTGCCGTGACTTTCATGAATTGTGACTTGTGAGTAGTGAGTTGTGACTTGAGTGAATAGTGAATTGTGACTTGAGTGAATAAATGCAACACTTTGTAACTAAATTCGCAGCACTCAAGTCAATCTCTATAACACTCAATTGTAATCAATATAACACACAAGTCACGTAATCAAGCATCGATTCACAAGTTATTCCAGGCAAGAGACTAACAAAACAGAGCAAATAAGTCGGCACAATACCGACTTATCATCCCCCCACACTTGAATCTTTGCTAGTCCCGAGCAAAGTAAGAAATAGCGAAGCTCTTGTCCATCCCACATTCAAACACTCACAACCTCATCGACAGTCCATTTCCAAGATTTTCGCATGCAACAAGAAAGTTATGAGCAGTGAGTTTACAGTTCTTCCAACTTACACAAATTGTCGGGTAAGGTTAAACGAATAAAAACCAAATCGTCAGCGTGGAGTGTGTGCTGAGAGTTTCTCGTGCTCCCTCACATTGTCTATGCAAAGTACTCAAGTAGACACTTAACAATAATTCTTGCACTACAATCTGTTGTCCACACACACGAACACATAAGCATTAAGAGTTTAACAGATAGTAACATGCACATTGGTGCTTATTTGTATTTGAACTTGATGCCGCACTTTGGTGCTTGGCTGCCTGGGTTTTGTGGCTCTTTTTTCCCTTTATTTGCCTGCTGGCTTTTTTTTTTCTTTCACAGTTTCATAATTTCAACAAAATTCGTGTTCGTGTGTGTCTTCAATAGACTATATAATCAAAATGCAAGAATAAGTGTTTACGAGTAGAAAGCACATACAAGTGAAGAATCACAAGCTCTCTCCTATGTCAACATTGGTGCTGGCGTTTCTATCTTACTTTAACATCGCACTTTGCACAGCAATTTGTATGCATCAAATGTATACTGTAAAACTTCACAAAAAATTTCGCATACATCACAAAGGTAAAGTTTATGGATTTGATGATGAGGTTTGGAGTGCAAGTGCATTTTGGGCGTGCGGGTGTGCCAATTTGAGTAAGCCATGGAAAATTTCACAACACAACAACAAACAATACACGTTTATCGCAGCATGAAAATTTAAAGCAAACTTACAAGGTCAGTGCTGATCACTGACTTGTTTCATCCCTCCACACAACAATCACAAAGAAAACAAAAACACACCACCTAAAATGCTACTAATATAATAAACACCACCTCCTGTCCCCGCAACATATAACACACACATAAAGGAAATTTCAAAGCAAAGGCACTAAGCCTCACAGACACAAGCATAAAGCAAAGGTCAACAGCCAATATCCACCAAGACATGCATGTCTCCCCCCCACACTTGAAATCAACAATGGTCCCCATTGTAAGAAAGGAAGGAGACTACCCAGATTAAGTGCCTGGCGACTGATTTTGGTTGGTAAAGCGAGAAAAACCTGGGAAAGCTGGTTGCTCATTACTGGATCCAGCATTTGTACTCATCCCTTACTGCATGATCACTCTGGTGCTGGATGTGTCCACAATCATTCGGGCTTGGTTATCCATCTCTTCCAGTGGAGGGAAATGAGAGTTGGGCCCCGAGATTGATGGTGGTGTACCATCACCAGGTTAAGGTTGTGGACTTCCGTTTGACACTAGGTTATCTTGTTGTCTATTGCTGTCCACTGAGTGGTCTGTGCCTTCACCATCGAGTCCAGTCTTGACCCTACAATTCCCATACAATTTGTCAACCCCGTCCATTTTCCTTCCATTTCGTCAATGTGGTGCATGAGGGATTGATGTTGGGTTTGAAATGATGTTTGTAATCCCTCCAGTGCGTGCTGCATGTTGTGGAAGTTGTTAAGACTCTGAGGAGGTTGCTGGTTCGGGATGGGTCGGTTCGGCTCGTTTGGGCCCTGTTCCTCATCACTGTCATCCATTGTCTGTTCTGTCACTGCCCGTGCTCTTTCCCTTGCCTCTTCTTCTCGTTGTTTTCTGTCCGTCTTCTCTGTACTCAGATAATGCTTAAGTTGGCCATCCTTAACTGGGGCTGTTGGCCTTTGACATTCTTCCCCTCCAGACACTTTTACCCCGTGCTTCACGGCTTGCTCAAAGAGGAAATGCGGGAAGTACATGGCTTGACTGTGCTCGTCTATGGTGTGATTTATGTATGTGACTATGAACTTCCCCACGTCGATGGTGAGCCGATTCCTGATGGCATATATTAAGAAGAGCCTGTCCTTCGAAATCCTTGTGGTGTGCGTGGTGGGCATGATACGAGAATTCACAAATAAGAGCCATGTTTTGGCTTCCGCCGTCAGATCTTTGAATTGGACATATTTTGGTTCATCGACCTGGTTCCGCACCCATTCTGCCCCCGGAAGACTCAGTGCTCGAAGGATTGTGTTTGGATTCCCACCCTCAGTTATGTCGGTAAGCTGATTCCTAGTGTAGTCCTTAAGCCCATAGTGTTTGTTTACTGATTCGCTGGTGATGTTGAGATATTTTCCTCTCAAAAATACACCTTTGGAGCTCACTTCGTTGGCATCTGCCCCAGCCGTATTTGCATAAAATTCCTTCGCGATTGCCATATTACACAGCTCTGGCGCCACTGTTAATGACTGCCACTTATAGAATTTGATGATGTCGACATATGGCTTTTCGGTGATGGCGAATGATCTTTCGAGGTGAATGGGCCTGACGGCGAATTCGCAGAATTTGATTTCGGCGTCAGCATTCACGAACCGTTGGAGGACAACGGGTTGTGGAATTTTTCTCTTTTTGTTGATGGCGTCTTGTATTTCATCAGCCTCGTAATTCTCCGGAAAATACTCCTCGTCTGACTCATATTCGTCTGAGGAGGTCTCATCCACTAGGATCTTGGCTTTTCCTTTTGAGGTTTTACCTTTGGAAGTAGTTGCTGGAGTTTGAGCAGATTTCTTTGGTGCAATGGTACCTGTCAATCACGACTTGAAAGAATTAGAATGTGTACATTTATTCATGTTCATAAAATATTTGCATTGAGTATTGTGCAGTAATCAATCCTCCCATCTAAATCGTGCCTTAAAGCAGGATCACCATATTTCGTCAAAGCAGTAAAACATGAAAGTATTAATGTCCACATTTCCACACGTAAATCATGAAACCATGAAAGAAAGAAGTTTTCCCCAAGCATCAATATATGAATTCCCGAGACAATAATGAACCATTCAAGCATCCCCAAGTGTTTTGCTAGCACTAATGCACATTGTACACAATCGTATTTAAGCATGAAAGCATTTGCATTCCTCCCGTTTTGCTGTAACACTTCAGATATACTTACCATTTCAATAATCTCATTTAGATCGTGAAGCAACACAGGGGTGTAAAACTTACTTGACTTGGAGATTCAGGCCGTTACAATGCCAGAAAGAACAAATTGTGTAGAATAGCTTCCTTGTGTGAAATTAGTTCTCTCTCTGGCCAATTTCTTTCACTCACTACGAATGCACGGAAAAGGATGAATGGCAATGCATGATCTATGGCATTTATAGGGAGATGGTATGCATGATTCGGTTGTCACCATGCTAGCAAATAATGAACATGTGATATTAGGTGACAAAATACCTAAACGACAACAAGGATACAAACAAGACCATGTGTGATCAAATCACACTTTTAATAGGGTGATTCGGCCACTTGCACCAAATGTCACTACCAACCAAAGTTCGTGGCTCCCACATTTTATCCTATATTCCCCACTTGGCCGATTCACTCTTCTCCACTTTTATTTCATTTCACAAGTCGGTCAAAGCTTTCCATCATGATTCCATGGTGAAATGGTTAATTGACTCATGCGTGTTTATGGTAAAGCATGTGAATGGGTATAAGATCAAACACAAGATGACGAAATGCAAGAAAATAAAATGTGTTCACTCTAATCATCACTTTCCTTGCACTAGTCAGCCATTTACACACTTCCAACACCACACAAATCAACGGCCCCGTATTATCACAAGTTATCATCATGCCTTGTGTCTACCAAACATGACATGCATGTACGTATGCTTCATAGGTTTTTGTAAAGATATTCCACGCATGAATCGGCTATATCCATACTAGAATACAAATGCCATGCAACCAAAAAAACTTATCCAATCTATCATGTTGCAGTGATTGGTCATTTCACAAGCTTTCCAATGAATTGTTATCATGCTTTGTCATTTTTCTAGGCACACTTCGGTTAATGCTTTCAGGATACAATAGGAGATGTTGTGTGCAGTGATGGGTGTGTGCATGACGTTTTCGCCAATACATGTGCCACACGAATTGCCAGTCATTCCAATGTCGATTTGATTTGTCCCTGCAACTCTCAGTGAATTTGGTCAGTGTATACTTTCTTGAATTGGGAAAGGACACAAAGGTACTTCGACTTAAAGATTTGAGGTGTAGAAAAATCGAGCATTTTCCAAACTGTACCTGGTATCACGTTTGAGATTTTATTCCCACCTTTTGTCAGTGCGGAGTATATTCTCACAACACCGTTACCTGTTAAATCACGTGATCTCCGGATACACAACCCCAGCCACATGCTGACCTCGTTTCCTCGTAAGTTCTGCAGACAAGCACACACGGTGGGCTTGAGACTCAGGTGTTCCATTGGGGTCAATCTTTTTATTGAAAGAGACAGACAGAAATTAAAAACTAAATGGTCGGGTTGCCTCCCAACACAGCGCTTGGTTTATTGTCCTCAGCCAGACACAGCAGTGTTGCTATCCAAATGGTGGAAGGTCGAGGTACTGGGTGTGTCCAGTGTCTTTCCAAAATGATTGGGTGACTTTCGCTTCATGCCCCTTTTTTCCTCCCTTCGCCTTCGAGCCCTTGACTCCCACCTTTCTGGGTGGTGGGTCTTCTGAGGTCTTCTTTTTTTTCGCCAAACCATACGTGTGAGATATTTAAGCAGTGGAAACTGCTTTTTCTTGGTTCGGTTTTCATCTGGAGACTTCAACGTATTGTCCCTGTCAGTGACCTTCTCGAGCCTCACCTCAGTGGGCACAACCTCCACAGTCTTGTTAGTGTCAACAGTATCAACAACATCATTTGTCAGATTTTCACCACACATCAATTTTTCATCATCTTTTTCAATTTTCATTTTCAACGTCATTTTTCCATCGTGATCATACACTTCACGACTTTCATGCATAATTTCCATTTTCCTCAATTCCTCATTATTTTCACAATTTTTATCAATTTCACATGCAACATTCAGTACTTTCACAGTCGAATCAATTTCCAGTTTTTCATCCCAAGAGCTCAATTCATGCAGTGTATCAGTTTCCTCAACAATCAACACAGTTTCAAAATCATCACACATGCTATCATCAAAAGAATCATATAAATCAAGAGAAGACGATTTACGTTTGTGTTCAAAGCTCAAAGGTTGGAGACTACCTTCCACCAAGCTCGCCAAACAACATTGTTCTATGGAGTGAGGGTGTTTCATGGCGTAGTCCACATTGAATACGACCTCCTCACCATTGACTCTGAATATTATGGTCTTTCCCTTGACACCAATGAGAGCATCCCCTGTAGCTAAGAATGGCCTTCCAAAGATAAGTGGGACCTCGGGGTCCTCCTCCATGTCTAACACTATGAAGTCTACTGGCAATACAAATTTATCCACAGACACTAGGACATCTTCTACCATCCCCGTGGGCTGAACCAATGATCTATCTGCTAACTGAAGCATCACTGCCATGGGCTTAATCCGCTTTCCCAATCCTATACTCTTGGCAATGGATAAGGGCATAAGGTTGATTCCGGCACCAAGGTCACATAAGGCTTTGCTAAAGAATCTTCCACCGATTGAGCATGGCACGGTACAGCTACCAGGATCCTTGAGCTTGGGAGGCAGTTCATTGTTGATCCATGCTTGGCTCTCCTTGGTGAGCTGAATTGGCACTTCACATTGCAGGATCTATTCTTTGTTGGCAATCAAGTCCTTTAAAAATTTTGCATATCTCGGTACAGCTGTAACCAAATTCAGCAGAGGGACATTGACGTTTACATTCTTCACCATATCCAGGAACCATATGAATTGGACCCCCTTCTGATACGAATGGAGTAGGATGAAGTCCCAATCCACACGAATTTTCCACAAATACTTGAGATCGTTGTGCACCAAATTCAATCACGACAAGAACAAATTGGCGGAAAAGAAGATATGAAACGAAAAGGCAAGATTAAAATTAACCTAACCCCATCGTTAACACAAATTGATTCAGTTTAACAATTGTAAATCAATTAATTAAACCTATCAGTTTGGCCGGTTCTATAAATCTAGAACTTGTAAGCTTCACCTAAAGTTCCTCACTTAAGGTTTGGCGGGTCTTATGAATTACTCAAGAATAACTCACGTTGGTGATGTCAAATTTAATTTAGCAAAGCCAAAATTCTTTCAATTCAACATACTTAAAAACGTTACATAGCTTTCCCTTTTATAGGGAGTAATTCGGCTTTCCTAAGAGAAAAAGGAAATAAAACCCTAACTTGACTCCTAAACTAACTAACATACTAATCCTTTTCCAAAAAGGATTTGTGGCACACATAAGCTAATCCTTTTCCAAAGAGGATTGGTGTCTCACGTTTTCTTCCTAAAGGTGGTCAAACACAATTTGGCTTCCTTTGTTTCCTAAACTTAAACAAAGACTAAAATCGGTTTTGCCTTGAAGAAGCAAAATTCGATTTTACTTTCTAAAACTTTACTTTCCTAATTATCATGCAAGATAATTGGGCCAAGTAATACCTTATTAACACTTAATAAAAAAATGCCAATTAAGCCCATAAAATCGTTAAGTGGACTTAATTAAAAACAACATAATAAACCCTAAAATATATTAAAAAGGCGTGATCCATTTCAAAGCCCAAAACACGCCTTCTTCTTGGACTTTAATATTTCGGCCTTCACATTATTTCTTCAAGGTGGATCATGAATTGTGATTGAAGAAATATTCCAAAGTACTTCATCTTGAGATGGTTGTGTCGAACTCCTTTGAACATTGGCCATCAACTCACAATGTGTTGATAACAATGCTTGTAGTGCTTCCTTCATCCTCTTGCTCCTTGATCTTGTCATTGGACCACCAAGATTTGCGAATGGATCATGGGAAGCTGGATTTGGCAATGTGGACTCGGGCTCATTCCTATCATTCCCTCCCTCCTCGAAAGGATTCGTCCTCGAATCACCTACATCATATAAACTCAAATCAGAAACATTGAAAGTAGATGAAACATTACCATACTCACTAGGTAGTTCGATTCTATATGCATTGTCTCCAATCCTTTCCAAGACTTGAAAAGGACCATCTCCTCTTGGATGAAGTTTAGATTTCCTCTTTTCAGGAAACCTCTCTTTCCTCAAGTGAATCCAAACCCAATCTCCTGGTTCGAAAATCACTTGTCTTCTGCCCTTATTAGCCTGTTTTGCATATTGCTCATTACTCCTTTGAATATTTTTGCAAACCTTTTCATGCAACTCCCTTACAAAATCAGCTTTAGCTTTACCTTCCACATTAACAAACTCATTAATAGGAAGAGGCAAAATATCAAGGGGAGTTAAAGGATTAAATCCATACACAACTTCAAAAGGCGAATAACCAGTAGAACTATGAACAGTTCGGTTATATGCAAATTCAATGTGTGGCAAACAATTCTCCAAATTCTTTAAGTTTTTCTGAATGATAGCACGAAGCAAATTAGACAATGTACGATTTACTACCTCTGTTTTACCATCAGTCTGTGGATGTGCAACAGTAGAAAACAATAATTTTGTGCCTAATTTATTCCAAAGTGTACGCCAAAAATGTGACAAAAACTTGACATCTCTATCACTGACAATACTCTTAGGAATTCCATGCAAACGTACAATATCCTTAAAGAAAAGGTCAGCAATTTTGGTAGCATCATTAGATTTAGAACATGCAAGGAAGTGAGCCATTTTACTAAATCTATCAACTACAACAAAAATGCTATCATACCAGTGCGTGATCTAGGTAACCCTAACACAAAATCCATAGATATGTCAATCCAAGGGTTGCTAGGAACAGGCAGAGGTTGATACAAACCCTGAGGCAATACTTTGGACTTAGCATGCACAATACATTTTTCACAAACACTTTTAACATCTTTAATCATGTTAGGCCAATAAAAGTGCTCATTCAAAACAGAGAGTGTTTTAACAATACCAAAATGCCCCATTAACCCTCCCTCATGGGTTTCTTTAACAAGTAAATCACGTATGGAACATGAGGGAATGCACAATTTATCCTTGCGAAACAAGAAACCATCATGCACAAAATAATCACCATTCGGCCTTATTGAACAAAGATCATAAGATTCGGCAAAGTCAACATCTTCCTTATACAAGTCTTTAATCAATTCAAATCCAAGTAGCTTTGCATGTAAATAGGTAAATAAAGCATATCTCCTAGATAAAGCATCAGCTACCACATTCTCTTGACCAGATTTATATTTAATCACATAAGGAAAAGTTTCAATGAATTCCAACCATTTTGCATGTCTCTTATTCAACTTACCTTGAGTCTTTAAGAATTTGAGACTTTCATGATCAGAATGGATTATGAATTCTTTTGGCCATAAGTAGTGTTGCCAAACCTGCAATGACCTTACCAATGCATACAACTCCTTGTCATAAGTTGCATACTTTAAAGCTGCCCCATTAAGCTTTTCACTGAAATAAGCCACGGGCCTTGATTCCTGCATAAGAACAGCACCAATACTGATAGGAATCCGTACAAGCAATCTACTCCAAATCCTAATGGGAATAGGATTACCAAGCCAAATCCTAATAGGAATAGGATTTCCAAGACAAATCCTAATGGGATTAGGATTTCCAAGCTCAATCCTAATAGGATTAGGATTCATCAATCCTCATCTTGTCCGAGTTCCATAAGAGTTCCATAAACGCAAATCCGAATGAGACTAGGATTCACAATCCAAGTGGGATTAGGATTCACTAATCCATGGACATTATTGATTGAAGACCAAGATGGCGTGCTTGGGCTTTTGCCAAATTGGATCGCGCCTTTTCTTAAGTAGTTAGAATTAATTAATGTTTTAATAATTAAGTCCAAAACATTTTAATTGGGCTTATTATTAGTATATTTTCGTTTTTAATTACATGGCCCAAGTTATCTTGCATGATAATGGCATGTAATGGGCTTTAATTTGTTAGGAAAGTAATTCCCTAAATTTTAGGAGCTTGTCCTTGTCTTCTAGAAGGGCAAAACGTTTTTAGCTTCCTTTTTCCATAAAGGATTAGTTTGTTAGTTAGTTGGTTAAGAAGTCAAGTTGTACTTTACAACTTTTAGGGTTTTATTTCCTTGTTTACCAAGCAACATGGCCGAAACTTGTCCTATTTAATGGCCATTCTTTGTAACGTTTTTTTTAATGGATGATTGAATTTTGAAGAAACCATTTAGCTTTGCTAAATTATTTGCAGCCTTAAACAAGTTGTGAAAAACGTGATTAATCAATTAGGGTTAGTTGATTATTCATAGGACCGGATTCTTTAAGCTAGGACCTTAAAGAGAACGTATTGTTTCTTGATTTCAAGAGCGAGCCAAACTGAGATCTTTTTAACCATTGATTTACATAGGTTAGATTGAAATCACTTTGTGGTAATGTGTTGGGTTTGATTGATTTACAATCAAATACATCCCATTCGATATCCATCTTTTCTTCTTGTGTTGTTTCCGTGTTTGATCTTACTTGTGATCGTGTTGGTTTCTGAATTTTGGTGCACAACGATCCTAAGTGTGTGGAATTCGTGTGGAGCTGGATTCTCACCCTACTCCATTCGTATCAATTGGTATCAAAGCTATAGGTTGTTCATCACAAAATTCAGGTTTGCGCTTTGTTTTTCCTTCTCGGATTTTGCTCTACTTTTTGAGTCGTTCTTGCTGTCCTTTGTGCGTCAATTTTTTCTGCAGTTTTTGGAGTCTTTTAGTTGCTGTTTTCACGTGTTTCTTGCTGTCCAAAGTCGTCATAGTTAGTGTCTTTAAATTCATCAAAATCGCATAAGCCAAAGTTGATCAAATCTGCCCGAAAATTGCCTTCTTGTTGTTTACGATTTTTGACATCTTTTTGCTACTGTTCTTGCTTCGAATTGCTGCTGTTTTTAAAGTTTAAATTCTGCAGTAAATATATATATTAATTGAGTCTTAAATTCATTAATATTCTGTCCAAAAATCGCATGCAACTTGGTGCTTAAAATCTGCCCAAATCAAGTTGATCTTGTTACTTGATTTTCTTGCGTTTTTGTGTTGTTCTTCTTGTGTTTCTTGTTCGATCCTTGCTGCCATCTTTGTCTCAATATTCTGCACTATTTTCTTGCATTCATAGTGTTGGATTCTTTGTGTTTTATTTGTTGATTTCACGTCCAAACCCTAGGTGTCAAGATTAGGGTTTCTTAAAAACCCTAGTTTCAAATTATCATAACTTTGTGAGTTCTTGCTCAATTCTTGAAATTCTTTTTGTGTTAGTTCCATCAATCTACTCTTGTCATAATAACTTTTGATCAAACTTTTTGAACAAGTGAAAAAGATTGGTTCTTGACCACTTTCTTGAACTTCTTGAAGTTCTTGATTTTTGAAAGTTGTCAAATTTTGAATCTTGAACCATATTTGAAATCCTTGAGTTAAATCTTGAAAATTTTGTTAAAGTGGCACTTTCAAATTCTTTGTCCTTGGTGAGTTATTAAAGTTTGGAGAAATTAAGGTTGAACCACATAAGACAAGGCCACATCCTTAAACCTAAGTACTTGTACTAGGTTCTTGTCTTAAAACCTTAAAGATTTTGTTTGACCTAAGTTGTTTAAGGTTCTTGTCCGAACCTAGGTCATTGTTTGTACAAGGTTTTTGTCCAAAACCTTAAAAGTTTGTTTTGTCCTTTTTGTTGTCCGAATAAAAAAAAAAAGAGGCCGTAATTTAAAAAAAAAAAAAAAAGGCCCAAATAAAAAAAAAAAAAAAGGCCGTGATATTAAAAAAAAAAAAAAAAAAAAAGGCCCAATAAAAGAAAATAATCTCGGACTTTTAATATTTCTGTTATTTAATTTTTAGTATTTTTTTTTTTTAATTAATTTTCGTAAATTAAAAAGAACACTTTGTTCTTGAGTTTTGATTTGAAACCACCTTGGATTAAAAGTGCCATAACTTTTGCTATACAACTCGGATTTTGGTGATTCAAATTGTGTTGTTCTCGTCTTTGATTCCTCTTTCTAAATATCATAGTTTCTGAATCAATCAAATTATACCCACACGTGCTCTGAAATACTCTTGTGACGTGAATTATTTGAACTTCTTTGATTTGACTTGTGTGAATCTTGTTGTTGAAAATCTCGGTTGAGACAATCTCTTAAAGTCATTGCAACAGTAAGTTCTCTATAGTTTGAGAGTACTAGACTAGGGTATACACGAGAGAAACATATATCAAAGAGAGGAGAGCTCCTACTATCCACATAGTGAGAACCCGAGAGGAATTCAATTGTTGTTTTCTTTTGTTTCTTACTAACCTTGCAGGATAATGGAGGACGAAACTAATACACCAAGAGGTTCTAAACCTCAAACCGAAGCTGAGCAAAAGTTTGCTAATGATTCTCTTGCACAGATACTACAAAAGATCAACCTCCGCCTTGATTTCTTGGAGTCATCAACTTCTAAGCCATCAAAGAAATCTTCATCCAAGAAGTTTAAATATAATGCTGCTTTTGAGTCCGAAAGTGAATCTAATGAAGAGGAGGAGGAAGAGTTGTCCGAATCATCTTCTAAGGGTAACAAGTCTAAAGTCTCAATTGCTTCACTTAAGTTAACAATTCCCACTTTTCATGGTAAGACAGATCCGGAAGCTTATTTTGATTGGGTTCGTGAGCTTGAGCACTTCTTTGAAGGCCATGACTATCCCGAAAAGGAAAAATTTCGACTTGCCTTTATGCACTTAAAGGATCATGCAAGTTTGTGGTGGGATAAGTTGTCTCAATCTAGACGTGAAGATGGTGAAAGTCCAATCAAGACATGGAGTCGCATGAAAACACTCATGAGGAAGAAATATGTCCCTTCATACTACAACCGTGAATTGAATAGACAGTTACATACACTTGTACAAGGTAACAAATCGGTTGAGGAGTATTATCATGAGATGGAAGCTTTGATGATCAAGGCTAATGTTCAAGAAGATCCCGACTCTACAATTGAAAGATTTTTAAGAGGTATGCATTCTGATTTGGCTCATCAAGTTGATTTACAAAGTTTTGATAATATTGATGAACTTGTCCATAAAGCCATCAAGATAGAAAGGCACATGAAAGGGAAGGGTAAGTTTTCACAACCAACTCCACCTTGGCAAAGAGATAAGAAGCCGAGTTTTGCCCCTTTCAATCCGCCATCCAAGCCACGCCAATTTCCACAAAGTTCAACGTCAAGTGCCCCTCAAGGTGTCTCAAAAACAACGCCCAAGGTTGCTGTCCAACCTTCTAAAACGGCGTCAACTTCTTCAACTCCAAGATTGAGGGATGTTCGATGTTATAAATGTCAAGGTTATGGTCATATGCAAGCTGAATGTCCAACTCGAAAAGTGATGATAACTCTTGATAGTGGTGAAGTGGTAAGTGATGATGATTGTGCCGACATGCCACCTCTTGAAGAGAAACATGAATCAAGTGAAGAAAGTGAAGACAATGAGCCCTACACGTATGGTGACGGTAAATTTTCTTTAGTCTCTCGCCGTGTTCTAAATGTCCAACCTTTAGTTGATAATGATGATTTGATGCAACGAGAAAACATATTTCACACACGTTGCTTAGTGCAAGACAGAATTGTAGTGTGATAATTGATAGTGGAAGTTGCACAAATGTGGCGAGCACTTTGTTTGTAAATAAGTTGAACTTGAATTGCACGAAACATCCTAAACCCTACCGACTACAATGGTTGAATAATTCAATGGATGCTAGGGTCACAAAACAAGTAAAGTTCACTTTAACCATTGGGAAATATGTTGATGAAGTTATATGTGATGTTGTTCCAATGGAAGCAAGTCATATCTTGCTTGGCCGTCCTTGGCAATATGATTGTGATGTTCTTTATCATGCCAAGAAGAATTACTACAGCTTTGTACATAAAGGTAAAAAGTTAGGCTTCATGCCTTAACTCCCGCGCAAGTCATTGAAGACCAAGTAAGACTTGCAAAAGCTTGGAGTGATTTAAGAGATCAAGAAGCAAAGGAAAAGATTGAACAAGAGAAACAAAAGAAGGAAATAGCTGGCTTAGGCCGAGAGAGTGATTCTTCATCTTGTAATAGCCAAGAATTAGTTGTTTCAAAATCTTGTAGTTTTGCTTCTTCTAGTGAGATAAAGAGAGTAATACTAGATAGGTATCACTTGTATTTGATGATCCGTAAGGATTTTGTACTTATCATTAATAGTGATCACCTTAATTCTTTGTCTAGTGTTGTTTTGTTTTTTTTGCAGAGTTTTGGAGTTCCTAAAAGCTTAATGGAGTTCGAACCAACTCATTATCAATTGGAAGGAGTCCAATCTGCCTTAGCTTGTTTTCCACAAGGTAAGCAAGGTAAGTTGAGTGCTTATAATTTCGATCATTACAAAACCCTTGTGAACACTAAACAAAGTGTTAAATCTATTGATTATCCTAACTGGAATACACTTTATTTTGATGATTTGATTCATAACTTTGCTCTTACTGTTTTCAATTCATTCCAAAATCAAAAGTATCCACTTCGACAAGGTAATCTGATTGTTCAACACTTGTTTGGTAAGTTATCTCAATTTCGAATTTCTTTTCAATTCCCGAAGGTACAATATTCTGTTCTTATTCTTTGGAATTGTAAGTTCTTAATCTTTCATAACTTCAACATGCTTTTAAAGAATGTACAACTTAGTTTTTGTGATTTACATTTAATCCGGGATGTCTATATATATACTTGCTTTGC
This sequence comes from Ophiorrhiza pumila, assembly GCA_016586305.1. Classification (NCBI taxonomy): domain Eukaryota; kingdom Viridiplantae; phylum Streptophyta; class Magnoliopsida; order Gentianales; family Rubiaceae; genus Ophiorrhiza; species Ophiorrhiza pumila. The sequence continues at coordinate 19,802,159 of BLIW01000010.1, forward strand.
AAATTCTTATGAATCCTTGGATAATATTTGTAATTACATTAATATATGTTTACTTTCTTTTCATTCTTTACATGTTAACATCATTGATTTTCATGTTATTATTAGTGTGTCCAAGCATGACGTTAATAAATTTCTCTTGAATACTTTCTTGTTGTTCAAAACATTATGTTCATCTTTATTTGAAGTATTCTTTTTAAAGTTGTTTAATATTGCATATCATCATAAGTTTTCTGATTTGCATTTATTAAATGATGTTTATATGCATAATTATTTTGAGTTTTCTTTAACTTACACATTTATTTTCTTATTGCAGGATTTGTTTTACTTGGCTCGAGTTTGTAATGAGTTCTTCTTATTGTTGTTTGATCCAGGAGCTCAATTTCCAGATTCGAGGACGAATCCTTTCGAGGAGGGAGGGAATGATAGGAATCCGTACAAGCAATCTACTCCAAATCCTAATGGGAATAGGATTACCAAGCCAAATCCTAATAGGAATAGGATTTCCAAGACAAATCCTAATGGGATTAGGATTTCCAAGCTCAATCCTAATAGGATTAGGATTCATCAATCCTCATCTTGTCCGAGTTCCATAAGAGTTCCATAAACGCAAATCCGAATGAGACTAGGATTCACAATCCAAGTGGGATTAGGATTCACTAATCCATGGACATTATTGATTGAAGACCAAGATGGCGTGCTTGGGCTTTTGCCAAATTGGATCGCGCCTTTTCTTAAGTAGTTAGAATTAATTAATGTTTTAATAATTAAGTCCAAAACATTTTAATTGGGCTTATTATTAGTATATTTTCGTTTTTAATTACATGGCCCAAGTTATCTTGCATGATAATGGCATGTAATGGGCTTTAATTTGTTAGGAAAGTAATTCCCTAAATTTTAGGAGCTTGTCCTTGTCTTCTAGAAGGGCAAAACGTTTTTAGCTTCCTTTTTCCATAAAGGATTAGTTTGTTAGTTAGTTGGTTAAGAAGTCAAGTTGTACTTTACAACTTTTAGGGTTTTATTTCCTTGTTTACCAAGCAACATGGCCGAAACTTGTCCTATTTAATGGCCATTCTTTGTAACGTTTTTTTTAATGGATGATTGAATTTTGAAGAAACCATTTAGCTTTGCTAAATTATTTGCAGCCTTAAACAAGTTGTGAAAAACGTGATTAATCAATTAGGGTTAGTTGATTATTCATAGGACCGGATTCTTTAAGCTAGGACCTTAAAGAGAACGTATTGTTTCTTGATTTCAAGAGCGAGCCAAACTGAGATCTTTTTAACCATTGATTTACATAGGTTAGATTGAAATCACTTTGTGGTAATGTGTTGGGTTTGATTGATTTACAATCAAATACATCCCATTCGATATCCATCTTTTCTTCTTGTGTTGTTTCCGTGTTTGATCTTACTTGTGATCGTGTTGGTTTCTGAATTTTGGTGCACAACGATCCTAAGTGTGTGGAATTCGTGTGGAGCTGGATTCTCACCCTACTCCATTCGTATCAAATACCAATCCCGGAGGCATCACATTGTATGTCAAAAGCTTTATTGAAATTCGGCAAAGCAAGTAAAGGGGCATGAGTCAATTTATACTTCAAAGTGTTAAAGGCGTTTTCATGTTCTTTATTCCATGCAAAGGTGACATTCTTTTTAACAAGTTCATTTAAAGGTGCAGCAATGGAACTAAAGCCTTTAACAAATCTCCTATAAAAACTTGCTAATCCATGAAAACTTCTTACCTCACTAGCATTTTGTGGTCTCGGCCAATCTATGATTGCCTTGACTTTTGACTCATCAACAGCAATGCCTTGAGAACTTACAACATAATAATAGATTCCAAACAGAAAGAACACTTTTTAAGGTTTGGTTCTCACGCAATATAGCAAACACGAGTTTTAAATGTTCAACATGCTCATCAAGTGATTTGCTATATATCAAGATATCATCAAAGTAGACTACCACAAACTTTCCAATGAAATGAAGAAAAACATGGTTCATAAGCCTCATGAAAGTACTAGGTGCATTAGATAAACCAAAAGGCATAACTAACCATTCATACAACCCATACTTTGTTTTAAAAGCAGTTTTCCATTCATCTCCTTCTTTCATTCGTATTTGGTAGTACCCACTTTTCAAATCAACTTTGGAAAATATGGAAGATCCATACAATTCATCAAGCATATCATCTAATCTAGGAATTGGATGTCTATACTTAATGGTAATCTTATTAACAGCACGGCAATCTACACACATTCGCCAAGTATCATCCTTTTTAGGGACTAAGATAACAGGAACTGAACATGGACTAAGAGACTCACGCACAATACCTTTGTCAAGGAGTTCATCCACTTGACGTTGAATCTCTTTTGTTTCCTCCGGATTTGCTCTATAAGCTGGTCGGTTTGGAATTTGAGCTCCTGGGATGAAATCAATTTGGTGCTCAATGCCACGAATAGGTGGTAAACCTATTGGTAACTCCTCGGGAAACACATCACTATATTCCTGCAAAAGAGAGTACACGGCACTAGGCAAAGAAGCAAGGTTATCACTGTCAACAACAAGTATAAGTTCCTTGCTAAACATTAAGTATAAGGACTGCCTATTAATCAATGCTCTCTTAATCTCATTAGAAGAAGCAAAACAACAAGATTTCTTATTAACTACCTCTCGGCCTAAATTAGATTTTTCGTTTTGTTGTTTTTCTAGTTCCTTCTTCTTCTTAGCTTCATTTATATCTTTACAAGCTTGTGCAATTCGAGTTTGATCTTCAAAAACTTGAGCAGGAGTTAAAGCATGAAGACTATACTTTTTACCATTATGCACAATACTGTAAAAAAATTTCTTGGCATGATAAAGCACATCACAATCAAATTGCCAAGGTCTACCAAGTAAAATATGACTAGCCTCCATTGGAACAACATCACATAAAACAGTATCAACATATTTACCAATGGTGAAAGAAAACTTTACTTGTTTAGTGACACGAGTTTCAACTGAATTATTTAACCATTGAAGCCTATATGGTTTTGGATGTTTCATGCAATTCAAATTCAGTTTGTTAACAAGTAAGGTGCTCGCCACATTTGTGCAACTACCACTATCAATAATCACACTACAAACCATGTTTTGCACTAAACAGCGTGTGTGAAATATGTTATCACGTTGCATCAAATCATTATCTTCCAAAGGTTGAACATTAAGAACACGGCGAGAAACTAAAGAAAAGTTACCAATTGAGTAGGTCGGCTCATCAAGCTTTTCACCCTCATCACTTTGATCTTCTTGGTACTTTTCTTCAAGAGGTGGCATGTCGGCACAATCATCATCACTTACCACTTCTCCAGTATCTAAAGTAATCATGATCCGGGCAGTAGGACAATTGGCTTGCAAGTGACCATAGCCTTGACATTTAAAGCATCTAATATCCCTCAATCTTTGAGGTGGATTTGACGCCGATTTAGGGGCTGGATCAACAGCTTTAGGGACTGATTTTGGGACATAAGGAGGCGCACTAGATGGCTGGTTTGAGGTAAATTGCCTTGGTTTTGTTGATGGAGTGAAAGGAGCTGATTTAGGTTTCAAATCCCTTTGCCATGGTGGATTTGGTTGGGTGAACCTGTTCTTACCTTTCATGTGCCTTTCAATCTTAATAGCTTTATGAACAAGCTCATTAATATCAACATAAGATTGTAAATCAACATGATAAGACAATTCAGAATTCATACCTCTAAGAAATCTTTCAATTGTTGAATCGGGATCTTCACGAACATTGGCCTTGATCATGAGAGCTTCCATCTCATGGTAGTATTCCTCCACGGTTTTGTTTCCTTGCACAAGGGAGTGCAATTTTCTGTTGAGCTCTCGGCTATAATGTGATTGATAGCAATCCATCCACATCCTTGGTGCCAAAGCCGAGCTTAGATGATCCCTTGAAGAATCTTGATGGACCAATGACAAGATCAAGGAGCAAAAGGATGAAAGAAGCTTTGCACACTTTGTTGTCATCACACTTTGGTGACTTGGAGGCCGAGATGTGCACATCATCTCATCATGGTGTTCTTTGGCATGTTTCTTCAATTACCATTCAAGAAGAAGTTCCTCAAAGATCTACATTGGAGCTTAAGGAAATTCCACCTTGAAGAAGCAAGCTAAGGCCGAGAAGAATTTAAGTCCAAGAAAGGCGTGTCTTTGGGCTTCATTAGGTGGTTCACGCCCTTTAATTACTTTAGGGTTTTATTTTGTTGTTAATTAATTAAGTCCAAAACACTTAATGTGGGCTTTAATTAATTGGTAGTTTAATAAATTACTTGGCCCAATTATCTTGCATGATAATGGCAAGTAAAGCAAATCCTTTTTGGACAAGGATTTGGTAGTTAGTTGTAGTTTCCTTTTCCAATTTGGAAAGTTGATTAGTTTAGGAAACAAGAAGCCAAAACACGTTTTGCTTCTTCATTAAAAACTGTCTAACCTAATCCTTTTACAACTTGGATTAGTTAGTTAGCTAGTTTGTTAAGAAGTCAAGTTGTACTTTGCAACTACTAGGGTTTATTTCCTTTTCCTTCTTGGCATGGCCGAAACTCATCCCCTATAAAAAGGAGATGCATGTAACGTTTTTACACAATAAGTTGGTGAATAAAATTGAGTTTTTAGCTTTGCTAAAATTCGTGAATTAACTCCTTGAGTTGTTCAAAGCCTTGAAGAGTTATTTAACTGTTCATTGTAGTTAATCCCCTTTAGCGTGACCTATAGGAGATTACACCAATTGTTCTTTATTTAAAGAGCAGGCCTAATTAACTTGTTTAACTGATTGAATTTTCATAGGTTAAATTAAGTTCATTAGTAATAAAACGTGAAGTTTTGATTTACTCAATTCCTAGCGTTTTTCCTTTGATTTCGTTCCATCCAATTTTGTGTTCTTGTTGTGGATTATCTTGGTAAGAGCAACACGGTCCTATAGCTTGTGTGGGAGATTCGAATTTGGTCCAGGAGTTGGAGCCTCGATCATACAACATTCGCATCAATTGGTATCAGAGAACAAGTTGTTGCCCAAGAAAATTCAGGTTAATCCGTTTTCAATTCTTCTGCAAAATTTCTGTTCTTGTTGCGTCAATTCTGCCCGTTTTTTGTGTCAATTTTCTGCAGTTTTGCTGGCATCTTTCTTGCTGTTATTTGGTGTTCTTCTTGCTGTCCAAAGTCGATACATATTCACCCATTAAAATCACCAAAATCGCATGCAACAAATCATTCACAATCTGCCCGAAATCGTCTAAATTGAGTCTATCTTCTTTTGCGATTTTTGTGTTGTTTCTTGCTGTTTCTTGTTGCGTCTTCTTGCTGTCTTTTGGTGTTAAATTCTGCACTCTTTTGTCATAATCATAGTGTAGGATTCTTGAAGTTTTCTTTGCTGTTTTCACGTCATAACATTGTTAGGGTTTCGTGTGTCAAACTAGGGTTTCATAACTAGGGTTTCTAGGTCAAGTTTTCATAACTTTCTTGATTCTTATCCGTTTCTTGATTTTCTTTTTGCGTTTGATTCTTTATCTTGTCCACCATATATTGAGTTTCGATCAAACTTTTACTCCACTCGAAAAAGATAAGTTCTTGATAACTTTCTTGAACTTCTTGATTTTCTTGAAAACTCAAAGTGGTCAAAATTGAATTCTTGAGTTGGATTCTTGATCTTTGTCTTGAATCTTGATATTCTTGTTAAAGTGGCACATCCGAATTCATTGTCCTTGGTGAGTTAATAAAGTTTGAAGTTTTTAAGGTTGTTAAGACAAGAAGACAAAACATTCTTAAACCTAAATCCTAGGTTGTTGTCTTCAAACCTTAATTTTTTGTGGTGTTTAAGGTTCTTGTCCGAACCTAGTATTTTGATTGGTCCAAGGTTTATGTTCAAACCTTAAAAGTGTAATTTTGTCCTTTGTTGTCCGAAGTTAAAAAAAAAAAAAAAAAAACTCACTGTCAACAAAAAAAAAAAAAAAGAGTGACCGAATCAAAAAAAAAAAAAAAAAAAAAAAAAAACAAAAAAAGAAAAAAATAGTCGGACTTTATTTATTGTTATTATTTTCTGTTATTTAATTATTTAATTTATTTTTGAAAAGAACACATTGTTCTTAACTTGTTTCTTGAAAACCACCTTAGATTAAAAGTGCCATAACTTTTTCAATACAACTCGGAATTAGTTGATCCAAAAACCAATCTCTTTGTTTTGAAATCTAGTTTCTGAATTTCTTAGTTTCTGGTGGTAAATCAAATTATAACTTTCACGTGTTCTAAACACTCTTGACGTGATTTCTTGTTACATCTCTTGATTTGATTTGTGAAAATTTGTGTGTGGAACTTGCTGATTGAGATCTTGCTATTAAAGTAATTGAACTTTGGTGAATCTTAATAACCCCACATATTCATTAATTGAGAGTAGTAGCTAGGTTAAACAAGAGAGAACACTACCCAAAAAGAGAGGAGAGTACCTACTACCTATAGTGAGGAACCTGAGAGGTATATCTATATATTTTCTTGTGTTTTCTTTGCTAACTTGCAGGTACTAATGGAGGAAGGTGATAAAACTCCTAAAGGTTCTAAACCTATTACCGATGCTCAACAAAAGTTTGCTAATGAAGTACTCTTTGATATGCTTCAAAAACTCACTCTTCGACTTGATAACATTGAGTCATCAACTAAAAGCACTACCGAAAGGAAGCTTAAATTTGAGGAGCATGATGATTTCGATGATGAAAATGATGAGGAAAAAGATGAGGAATATACGAGCTCTTCTAAAGGTGATAAGTCTAAAGTTTCCATTGAATCTGTTAAACTTACCATCTCTACTTTTCATGGTAAATCAGATCCCGAAGCTTTCTTTGATTGGGTTCGAGATTTGGAACACTATTTTGAAGGTAATGATGTCCCCGAGAAAAGGCAATATCGAATTGCTTTTATGCATCTTAAAGACTATGCTAGTCTTTGGTGGGATCAAGTTGTTCGTTCTAGGAGACAAGATGGTGAAAGGCCAGTTAAGACTTGGACTCAAATGAAGGCAATCATGAGAAAGAAGTATGTTCCTTCACACTTTAATAGAGAGCTCAACCGAAAATTGCATACTCTTGTGCAAGGTAGCCGAACAGTTGAAGATTACTATCATGAGATGGAATCTTTGATGATTAAAGCCAATATTCAAGAAGACCCCGACACAACCATTGAGAGATTTCTTAGAGGTATGAATCCCGAATTGGCTTATCAAGTTGATCTTCAAAGTTACATTGATATTAATGAACTTGTTCACAAAGCTATCAAAATTGAGAAGCATATGAAGGGTAAAGGGCGAAATTTTCAACAACCATTGCCGCCTTGGAGGAGAGATCAAAAGCCGACTTTTACACCTCCACCAAAACCGAAAGTTTTCAACCAAAATCAGCCTTCAAACACTTCAAGTAATGCTCCCAAAACAGTCCGCAACCTTGCTGAATCTTCAACTAAGGTGACGCCTAAACCAAATGAAAGATTGAGGGACATTAGATGTTACAAGTGTCAAGGTTATGGCCATTATCAAAGTGACTGCCCAACCAAAAAGTTGATGATAATTCGTGATAATGGAGAGGTTGACAGTGATGAAGAATGTGCCGACATGCCACCACTTGAAGAGAAGTACCAAAGTGATGAAGATAGTGAAGATCTTATTTACAATGTTGGTGATTTCTCATTGGTTACTCGCCGAGTCTTGAATGCACAACCACGAGTTGAAGATGATTTGTCTCAAAGGGAAAATATCTTTCACGCTAGATGCATGGTTCAAGGTAAGACTTGTAGCTTGATTATTGATAGTGGAAGTTGTACCAATGTGGCAAGCACATTAATTGTTAAGAAGCTTAACTTGACTTGCATGAAACATCCAAATCCATATAAGCTTCAATGGCTTAATAACACTGCCGAGAGTAAGGTGACTAAACAAGTTAAATTTTCTATGTCCATTGGAAAGTATGTTGATGATATTGTTTGTGATGTTGTACCAATGGAAGCTAGTCACATATTACTTGGTCGTCCATGGCAATTTGACCGAGATGTTACATATCATGCAAGGAAGAATTATTATTCTTTTGATTATCATGGCCGAAAGTACAATCTAAGGGCTTTGAGTCCGAGCCAAGCTTTTGAAGATCAATCAAGGATTGTGCAATCTTGCCGTGAAATGGAAGCAAAAGAGAAGAAGGAACAAGAAGATAAAAAGAATGTAACTAGTGTAGGCCGAACCAATGATTCTAAATCTTGTAATAGCCGAAATAGTAGTTCTTCTAAATCTTGTTATTTTGCTTCTAAGAGTGATGTAAAGAGAGCAATACTAGATAGGCATTCATTGTATTTGATGATCCGCAAGGACTTTGTACTTATTGTTGATAGTGATCACCTTGCTTCTTTGCCTAGTGTTGTTTTGTCTCTTTTACAGGAATTCAATGACGTGTTTCCCGAGGACTTACCACACGGATTGCCACCTATTAGAGGTATTGAACATCAAATTGATTTCATACCTGGGGCGCAAATTCCCAACCGTCCTGCATATAGAGCAAATCCTGAGGAAACAAAGGAGATTCAACGTCAAGTGGATGAACTCCTTGACAAAGGTATTGTACGTGAATCTCTAAGTCCTTGTTCCGTTCCAGTCATTTTAGTTCCTAAAAAGGATGAATCTTGGAGAATGTGTGTTGATTGTCGTGCCATAAATAAAATCACCATTAAGTATAGACATCCAATTCCTAGATTAGATGATATGCTTGATGAATTGTATGGTTCTTCTATTTTCACCAAGATTGATTTAAAAAGTGGCTACTATCAAATTAGAATGAAAGAAGGTGATGAATGGAAAACAGTCTTTAAAACAAAGTATGGATTGTATGAATGGTTAGTCATGCCTTTTGGTCTAACTAATGCACCTAGTACTTTTATGAGGCTCATGAATCACGTTTTTAGGTCTTTCATTGGTAAGTTTGTTGTGGTCTATTTTGATGACATCCTTATTTATAGCAAATCACTTGATGAGCATGTTGAACATTTAAAACAAGTGTTTGTTATATTGCGTGAGAACCGATTGTATGCTAACCTCAAAAAGTGTTCTTTTTGCATGGAATCAATTGTCTTTTTGGGTTATGTTGTTAGTTCTCAAGGTATTTCTGTTGATGAGTCAAAAGTCAAGGCTATTGATGAGTGGCCGAGACCTAAGAATGCTAGTGAAGTTAGGAGTTTTCATGGTTTAGCAAGTTTTTATAGAAGGTTTGTTAAAGACTTTAGTACTATAGCTGCACCTTTGAATGAACTTGTTAAAAAGAACATTACTTTTGAATGGAAACAAGAGCATGAAGACGCCTTCACTAAGTTAAAGTACATGTTGACTCACGCCCCTTTACTTTCATTGCCTAATTTTCATAAAGCTTTTGAGATACACTGTGATGCCTCCGGGATTGGTATCGGTGCTGTTTTGATGCAGGAATCAAGGCCCGTGGCTTACTTTAGTGAAAAGCTTAATGGGGCAGCTTTAAAGTATGCAACTTATGACAAGGAGTTGTATGCTTTGGTAAGGTCATTACAGGTTTGGCAACATTACTTATGGCCTAAAGAGTTTATAATTCATTCTGATCATGAAAGCCTTAAATTCTTAAAGACTCAAGGTAAATTGAATAAGAGGCATGCTAAATGGTTAGAATTTATTGAAACTTTTCCATATGTGATTAAGTATAAATCTGGTCAAGATAATATTGTAGCTGATGCATTGTCTAGACGTTATTCTTTGTTCACCTATATGCATGCTAAGTTACTTGGATTTGATTTGATAAAAGATTTGTACAAAAATGACAATGATTTTTCTGCCGCCTTTAATGATTATGCTTCAAAGCCGAATGGTGACTTTTATTTGCATGATGGTTTCTTATTTCGTAAGGATAAATTGTGCATACCCCTTTGTTCCATTCGTGATTTACTTGTTAAGGAGACCCATGGGGGAGGGTTGATGGGGCATTTTGGTATTGCTAAAACACTTGCTGTTTTGAATGAACACTTTTATTGGCCTAACATGATTAAAGATGTGAAAAGTGTTTGTGATAAATGTATTGTGTGTAAACAAGCCAAATCGAAAATTTTGCCTCATGGATTGTATACACCTTTGCCTGTTCCTAGTCATCCTTGGATTGATATTTCTATGGATTTTGTACTTGGATTGCCTAGATCACGCAATGGTAAAGATAGCATATTTGTAGTAGTGGATCGATTTAGTAAAATGGCACATTTTATTGCATGTTCCAAAACTAATGATGCTACACATATTGCTGATTTGTTCTTTAAGGAAGTTGTTAGATTGCATGGCATTCCACAAAGTATTGTTAGTGATAGGGATGTTAAGTTCTTGTCTCACTTTTGGCGTACTTTATGGAATAAGTTAGGCACTAAATTGTTGTTTTCTACTGTTGCACATCCACAAACTGATGGACAAACTGAAGTAGTTAACCGCACTTTGTCTACCTTGCTTCGAGCCATCATTCAAAGAAACTTAAAGAATTGGGAAAGTTGTCTTCCACATATTGAGTTTGCATATAATAGAACTTTTCATAGTTCTACATCTTGTTCGCCATTTGAGGTTGTTTATGGTTTCAATCCTTTAACTCCACTTGATATTTTGCCTTTGCCTATTAATGAGTTTGTTAATGTTGAAGGTAAAAAGAAAGCTGAATTTATTAAGGAGTTACATGAAAGGGTTCGAAATACTATTGAAAGGCGTAATGAACAATATGCACAACAAGCCAATAGAGGAAGAACGAGAGTGATTTTCGAACCTGGTGATTGGGTTTGGATTCACTTGAGGAAGGAAAGGTTTCCTGACAAGAGGAAGTCTAAACTTCATCCAAGAGGAGATGGTCCTTTTCGAATTTTGGAAAGGATAGGAGATAATGCATACAAAGTCGAGCTTCCAAGTGAGTATGGCAATGTTTCATCTACATTCAATGTTTCTGATTTATCTTTGTTTGATGTAGGTGATTCGAGGACGAATCTTTTCGAGGAGGGAGGGAATGATAGCAATCCATCCACATCCTTGGTGCCAAAGCCGAGCTTAGATGATCCCTTGAAGAATCTTGATGGACCAATGACAAGATCAAGGAGCAAAAGGATGAAAGAAGCTTTGCACACTTTGTTGTCATCACACTTTGGTGACTTGGAGGCCCAGATGTGCACATCATCTCATCATGGTGTTCTTTGGCATGTTTCTTCAATTACCATTCAAGAAGAAGTTCCTCAAAGATCTACATTGGAGCTTAAGGAAATTCCACCATGAAGAAGCAAGCTAAGGCCGAGAAGAATTTAAGTCCAAGAAAGGCGTGTCTTTGGGCTTCATTAGGTGGTTCACGCCCTTTAATTACTTTAGGGTTTTATTTTGTTGTTAATTAATTAAGTCCAAAACACTTAATGTGGGCTTTAATTAATTGGTAGTTTAATAAATTACTTGGCCCAATTATCTTGCATGATAATGGCAAGTAAAGCAAATCCTTTTTGGACAAGGATTTGGTAGTTAGTTGTAGTTTCCTTTTCCAATTTGGAAAGTTGATTAGTTTAGGAAACAAGAAGCCAAAACACGTTTTGCTTCTTCATTAAAAACTGTCTAACCTAATCCTTTTACAACTTGGATTAGTTAGTTAGCTAGTTTGTTAAGAAGTCAAGTTGTACTTTGCAACTACTAGGGTTTATTTCCTTTTCCTTCTTGGCATGGCCGAAACTCATCCCCTATAAAAAGGAGATGCATGTAACGTTTTTACACAATAAGTTGGTGAATAAAATTGAGTTTTTAGCTTTGCTAAAATTCGTGAATTAACTCCTTGAGTTGTTCAAAGCCTTGAAGAGTTATTTAACTGTTCATTGTAGTTAATCCCCTTTAGCGTGACCTATAGGAGATTACACCAATTGTTCTTTATTTAAAGAGCAGGCCTAATTAACTTGTTTAACTGATTGAATTTTCATAGGTTAAATTAAGTTCATTAGTAATAAAACGTGAAGTTTTGATTTACTCAATTCCTAGCGTTTTTCCTTTGATTTCGTTCCATCCAATTTTGTGTTCTTGTTGTGGATTATCTTGGTAAGAGCAACACGGTCCTATAGCTTGTGTGGGAGATTCGAATTTGGTCCAGGAGTTGGAGCCTCGATCATACAACATTCGCATCAGTGATGGAACATACTTCTTCCTCATAAGCGCTTTCATTTGCTTCCAAGTTTGAATAGGTGGTTCGTCATCTTCACGTCTAGATCTCATTACCTTATCCCACCACAAACTTGCATAATCCTTGAGGTGCATGAAGGCTAGGCGATACCTCTTATTTTCGGGATAGCTATTACCTTCAAAGAAGTGTTCAAGCTCACGAACCCAATCAAAATAAGCTTCCGGATCTGCTTTACCATGGAAAGTAGGCAATGTTAGTTTAACTCCACTAATTGACAAATCAGATTTCTTACCATCTTTAGGAGAATCCATGAACTCCTCATTCTCCTCATCACTAGGCTCGGCTTCTTCATGTTTATTCTGTCGAGAAGTAGAACCTTTTTTTGGTGGAGGAAAAATGGTTAAATTATCAATCTTTAGATTGAGTTTTCGGATCATGTCAAATAGAACATCATTAACATATTTTTGATCCGTTTGGGGTTGTCCTTGAGGTGTTTTATCATCTCCCTCCATTGTTCCTGCAAGTTAGTAAAAACAACAAAAGATAGCAAAATAAAAACCTCTCGGGTTCTCACTTTTGGTGAGTAATACTCTCCTCTCTAGTGTAATGGCTTTTCTCGTGTATACCCTATCTAAATACTCAACAATGAATCTCTCAAACTAATTGAAACTTACTGTTTGTCGATTTTAAGAACAAGTCTCAACCAATTAGTTCAAACAAATCAATTCACAAAAGCAAAATCAAAGTTTGAAAAGAAAAATTCACGTCACAAGAAGATTTTAAGATCACGTATGGGGTATAAACAGATTAACTTCAGAAAGCTACGAATTCAGAAACTAGAGAAGATAACAAGAAGATGTGTTTTTGAATCACTCAATTCCGATTAAAAATGAGAAAGTTATGAAGGTTTGAAGATATAGTGTATATAATCTCTCTGCCGAGTTTCGGACGGTAGATCAAAGGTTCGGACGGCCGAAAGTGGCGTCCGAAACTTTGTTAAAAAAATTTCAAATCTCTGTCGAGGATCGGACGGTAGTTTCGGACGGGTCAGGGGTCCGAAAGTGGTGTCCAAAATTTTGTGAAAATTTGTGACTTCTCTGTCGAGGTTCGGACGGTAGTTTCGGACGGGTCAGGGGTCCGAAAGTGGCGTCCGAAACTATAAAATTAAATACGAAATAAAAAAAAATTTTGTTTTTTTTTTGTTTTTTTTTCACTTTAGACCAAATGCCTTTGGGCTGATTTTTACTTGGTCCTTTTTTTTGTTTTGTAATGGCCTCTTTTTTTTTTGTAGGCCCCTTTTTTTTTTTTGACAAAAAGCTTAACTACGGTTTTTGAGTTTGTTGATAAACCCTAAATTTTCAACCACTTCAATGTTATCAAGAAGTCAACAAAATTTCGGATTTTGAAGATACCACTTTTACCAAAGATTCAAGAAATATCACAAAGAGCAAGAATATGTCTTCAAGATTCAAATTTGAGCACTTTTGAATTTGCAAGAAACTTAAGATTCTCAAGAAAGTAGTCAAGAACTCGTCTTTTTGAGATGGTGAAAAAGTTTGATCAAAACACACTTTAATGGCAATAGAATGATGAAGATAACACAAAAGAAAGACCAAGAAAAGGATGAGAAACAAGGAAGTTATGAAATTTTGAATAAGAAACTCTAATTTCACAAACCCTAGTTTTTTTGGACGTGATTTCAGCAAGAATGACTCAAGAATTCCACACTATGATAATGAACAAGAACAATGCAGAATTATGAAGAAAAACAGCAGCAAAACATGACACAAAACAGCAAGATCAACACAACAAAAAAAATCGCAAAAATCCGAGCAAGAGATGAACACGAATTGGACAGATAAACAAATTGCATGCGATTTTGACGTAATTTAAAAGCTGAACTATGACGACCTTGGACAGCAATAAAGACACGAAAACAGCAACAAAAAGACACCACAAAGCTGCAGAATTTGACGCAACAAAACAGCAACAAGAACGACGCAAAAATAAGGACAAAAATCCGAGAAGAGAAAACAAGAACAAGACTCAAATAAAAAGATTTGATTACCGAATTTGATGAACAACCTGGATGCTTTGATACCAATTGATACGAATGGAGTAGGATGAAGTCCCAATCCACACGAATTTTCCACAAATACTTGAGATCGTTGTGCACCAAATTCAATCACGACAAGAACAAATTGGCGGAAAAGAAGATATGAAACGAAAAGGCAAGATTAAAATTAACCTAACCCCATCGTTAACACAAATTGATTCAGTTTAACAATTGTAAATCAATTAATTAAACCTATCAGTTTGGCCGATTCTATAAATCTAGAACTTGTAAGCTTCACCTAAAGTTCCTCACTTAAGGTTTGGCGGGTCTTATGAATTACTCAAGAATAACTCACGTTGGTGATGTCAAATTTAATTTAGCAAAGCCAAAATTCTTTCAATTCAACATACTTAAAAACGTTACATAGCTTTCCCTTTTATAGGGAGTAATTCGACTTTCCTAAGAGAAAAAGGAAATAAAACCCTAACTTGACTCCTAAACTAACTAACATACTAATCCTTTTCCAAAAAGGATTTGTGGCACACATAAGCTAATCCTTTTCCAAAAAGGATTGGTGTCTCACGTTTTCTTCCTAAAGGTGGCCAAACACAATTTGGCTTCCTTTGTTTCCTAAACTTAAACAAAGACTAAAATCGGTTTTGCCTTGAAGAAGCAAAATTCGATTTTACTTTCTAAAACTTTACTTTCCTAATTATCATGGAAGATAATTGGGCCAAGTAATACCTTATTAACACTTAATAAAAAAACGCCAATTAAGCCCATAAAATCGTTAAGTGGACTTAATTAAAAACAACATAATAAACCCTAAAATATATTAAAAAGGGCGTGATCCATTTCAAAGCCCAAAACATGCCTTCTTCTTGGACTTTAATATTTCGGCCTTCACATTATTTCTTCAAGGTGGATCATGAATTGTGATTGAAGAAATATTCCAAAGTACTTCATCTTGAGATGGTTGTGTCGAACTCCTTTGAACATTGGCCATCAACTCACAATGTGTTGATAACAATGCTTGTAGTGCTTTCTTCATCCTCTTGCTCCTTGATCTTGTCATTGGACCACCAAGATTTGCTAATGGATCATGGGAAGCTGGATTTGGCAATGTGGACTCGGGCTCATTCCTATCACCTTCTTAGGTGGAGTGACAGCTTAAAGTCGTATCAGCTCAATTTTACCCTAAACTACTAATGTAGTAGTAGTGAGAGGGATCGTATCCACAGGGAAGGGGATGGTTCAAGAACTCAGAATTTGCTCTCAGATTGTCACGAAAGAAACAAAACTAAACACTAACTAGTAAAGAATCAAATGCAACAAATAAAGTGTAAAAACAGGAAGAGAGTGGATGCACTAGAGTATTTCCACCAGTTGAATGCACATTAGGCCATGATTGCAATGCTCTTGACACACAAGTAAAACAATGAGGAGATCTCTATTGCCCAGGAGGCTAGCTAACACTTAGCATGGCGACCACAGTGTTTTCTATACTCCTTAACATTCCACTTTTCCCATGGCGAGGCCTAAGTAGAATGGATTCAACCCACAATGCCTCAACTCTCCAAAGTTAGGAAATCTAGCATGCAATTCCTACGGTATCCCATTGCGAGGCCTGACCTAGGACCTAGAGTGTTTGCTTACTTTAGAAAGTTTCTTCTCACTTTTTCCTAACAACTCAATGATTCTCCACCGGCATGGCGACCGCATCTCAAATCATGATTCAAACAAAGCAAGTGGAAGACTCAATCATCATACATTTAGTCTTCATTTCATGCAATTCTCACAGATATTGGTCAATCTCACTTCAACTCAGCATGGCGACCACAATCAAAGTTCAATTCATTCAATAGAAGTGTGAATTCATGAAACTCAACAAGATTTAATCATTAAAATCACATATTATTTCATCCTTAAGAAATTATGTCAATTGCATAGCATTGCATAGTCTAATTATACATTTAACCGGTTGAAACTCTAGAACATGAGAGATCTAACCATAGAACTTCATTACCAATTCACGATCAACAATTTGGAACTTGAAACAATTCATTTTCAATAAATGGAAAGAGTTTACCAATGAATTCTTCCAAGAGCTTCCTTAATGGATAAGAGAATTACAATGATCGGAGCAAATCTTTGATCGGAATAGAAAATGGAGCTCAAAAGCTAGAGAGAGAAACTAGAGAGAGAAAGTAGATCTTCAAATGAATTCCCGCTCTCCAGCTCTCAAAAGTTTGTTACAAAAATCTAAAATCTAACTAATGGATGAAAAAAAATAGTCTCTGGGATCTAAAGTCCCCCTTCCATATTAGCTACACCTCCTATATATAGAGTAGTAGAAATGTAGCTAATACGCTAACTAAAAATATCTAAAGATATTACAAAAGTGTCCTTGAAAGGAAGAACCAAAATCAGCCCAAAAATGTGAAAATTCGAAGTTGGAAAACTTTTCCCAGCAATCTAGCGCCTTTATCATCCTTGCCGTTCTTCCTCGCGCCTTCAGGATTAGCTTCGCGCGCCTTCACTGCTCAGAGCTCCAGGTGAAGAAATCAGAGTCACTTCACGCCTTCAAGCCATTCAACATCACGCCTCCAGCAACTCCGCGAACATTCACTCAGTCTAGCCTTCATGAGATCACGCCTTCCTGCCCCGTAGCTTCACGCCTTCATCCGCCCTGAAAATCAGAACTTCAGAAGTTAAACACTTAGCCATTTTTTCTAGAAACTTAACACAAAGTACTTCATAGCAGCAACTTCCCACCAAGATTTGATCATGATGCACTGTGAATTAAGAAAAACGTAAAACATGAAAGTCGTGACACGTTGTCTTAGCTATCCATAGCCATTTAAATCACCCAATTTGGAGCTAAAACGAGAAAGTTATGACCAAACTACTGAAGTGTGACAAAGCTTAAAACCTATGAAACAACACTCAATACTTTGCCATTTTTTTACAACTCCCCACAATTTAGTCGTAGGCTAAAATTTGTTGTTCCAGAATTGGCCTACGACATGTCGTAGGCCCAAATTTCTTCTCCCAATTTTTGCCCATGACATGTCGTGGGCAAAAAATCAACTTTTCAAGAATGGCCTACGACATGTCGTAGGCCATTTTTTGTCTTCTTGAGTTTGGCCTACCTAACTCTCTCTATACCAAGTTGTGTGCCTTGGTTTGTGAAGTTCATTGTGCAACATGAGTGGTGTGCCAAGGTGCAAATGTGTGGCATGAGTTGCATGGCAAAGTATGTGGCAAGACTAATGCATAAGTGTTGTGCCAAAGTGTGCACTTGAGCTCTGCATTGTGGTGCAAGTGTGTACAAGTGTTACGCATACATGTGAGTAACAAGTAGGCACAAGTGTGACATCAAGCTGTGTAAAATCAACAACCATCGAGTGCAACAACTTCAGCTCAAAGATGCAAGGAAAACACAAGCAAAGATACTTGGAACCTTTTACCTCTCAAATTCTGAAAACTTACAAACCGTCTCCTTCCGACCAAGCTTTGGCCCTGATGCACTGCAAACTGGGCAAAACCTAAAACACGAAAATTGTATCCCAAGTCTTAGCTTTCCACAGCCTTTTGAATCATCCAAATCGGAGTTAATATGAGAGAGTTATGACCGAAACACTGAGGCGTGGCAAAACTAGATTTTAAGCCTACGACATGTCGTGGAGCAAACTTCCATTCCTTTTAAATAGCCTACGACATGTCGTGGAGCAAATTTTCCTCTTAAAGAATGGCCTACGACATGTCGTAGGCCATTTTTCGTCCTTCGAAGATTGGCCTACGACATGTCGTAGGCCAAACTTTTGTTCTCAAAGTTTGTCCACGACATGTCGTGGGAAAATTTCTTGCTTCAGCAAAACTTCCTTCTTCTATGCAGATTTCGTGTGTCTTCGGTTCTGAATCAGACTTTGTTGTAAACATCAAAGTTTTTGATCTTTCTCTTGGCTTTCCATTGGTTCAAGAATCAGCATCATTGGAGGTCTGTATCTCAAGATATGTTCATTCTACCAAAATGTGGCAATATGAAATCAAAGATGAAAACCTGGAGTAGCAATTGAA
This sequence comes from Ophiorrhiza pumila, assembly GCA_016586305.1. Lineage (NCBI taxonomy): Eukaryota > Viridiplantae > Streptophyta > Magnoliopsida > Gentianales > Rubiaceae > Ophiorrhiza > Ophiorrhiza pumila. The sequence continues at coordinate 19,820,488 of BLIW01000010.1, forward strand.
AAGTTGCCCCCGTTTCTCATACGTGCACACAGAATTAGAAGAATGTTAAAGCATAAGAAATAACGTACACTCAAAGATCTTTCCAGAACATCCAAGATCTCCTAATTTGGATAAGTATTGAAAGGGTTATACCCAAAACAAGTTGCACCAACATTCTGCCTAATTTGGCCAAATAAGCTCATTTCAGTTTTTCTTAAATTCCCACTCACCATTCTCATTATTTCAAACTCTAAACCTTGTCATTTGACACCAAGCATATATTTTCCTCATTTTAACAACATTTTTGGTCTTTTTTCACCATTTAAACACTATGAGTTGCAAACCACATAAACACACAATATAGCACATTGCACCTCACATTTGCATGAAAATCAAGGCAAAAGCCAAGTGAAATAATACCTTTAAGTTGGTATAAAACCAACTTATCAAATTCCCCCACACTTGAACCTTTTCTTGTCCTCAAGCAAAGACACAAAACGAAACCATTTAACTCAATCACAAAACCATGCCACACACAAACCATGCTTTGGACTCTTGATAGAAACAACTTTCCTTTCCATTTCAACTTAATTCACACTAACTTGCTTCTAAGCAAATTGTACACTCAAAACTCATTTTCATCACCCGTATCTAACACATTGTTCATCCATCCACAATGGCCACATCCTAGTTCATCAAAACATTTTTCCACACAAGAATTCATTCCAAGGTTTCTGGCACCAAGCCTTCAGATTTCAGCACAAATTATCAACTAAGGCACAATGAATAAAGACCAACATGCCACGCGTGCAAGTGTGTGCTGAGGAACATGCACTTCATCTATTCCCTTGCTATACACCATCTAGTTGTCTCACTCATTCAATACAAGCCCATCTCCTTAGCCACTCTCATGAACATGCAGTCACAAGATCCATGGTATATGCGCACACAGCTCTATGGGACATTGCCCTTATTAAGCACATTAGTGCATTTGTGATACTCATTGGTACCATTTGCCTGGGTATTTTGGCTGTTTTTTCCCTTTAATCATTTGCCAGGTTCTTGTGGCTTTTTCCTTCCCAGATGCCAAAAGGCTTTTTCTTCCATGTCTTCTCTTTTGCATGCACATGTTCATAAGAGTTTCAAGTTGATTAACATGCACGAACTCTGGAAACATCCAGACAAATGCATAGCAAGAAGAGTAAGCTTCCATACACATACCTCCTGTGTCATTTAGGTTTGCATGACATATCTATCTTACCTTAACATCGGGCTTTAGCCAGCAAAATGTACCAATTTCCTCAAACTTAAGACCAGAAACAAAAAATTTTCACATGCAAACTCAAAAAGATTTAAGTGATGAACTTGAATTAAGCCATAGTGAACTAAGAACAAAGTTTCAAATACATGTGTGATATTTACTTTATAGTCCACACACTCAAACTTTTGTCACCCTCCTCAACACACACCAACACTAACACCATATTTCATTGACACACAACACAACTCGTGCTCACCAAAGCCATCACTTATTCACAAAGTTCAAAAATTTCACCAAAAACATTCAAAATGAAAATTTGCACAAAATTTGCACAAAAAATGAAAAACACAACATATACCAAGTATAATATGCAAAAACTCAAAATAACACAGCAAAACTTAAAAGTAACATACTTTGCATCACATAGCACAAAAGAAATTTCCATAACAAAAAGTAAGCATATCAGGTCCAAAAGACACAAATCATAGCAAACATTCCCTCCCCCACACTTAAAACTTACATTGTCCTCAATGTAAAGTAAAGATAGGTTTAGGAACCCCATGGTATTGATATATCATGAAATCCAATGCTTGCTTGGTATAGTGTCCTTGTTTGAAGTTCTTTATTGCATGAAAAATCCCTGCACATGGTGAAACAAAGCTTATTACAAATTGCTCACCCAAGTACACTACATGTTGGTGGCAAAGTAGACATGATATGGAAGCATGCAAGCAAAGTGTCGCACCATGATTAAGAACCACGGTGGTGTAAAATTTTACAACTAAGAACACTAAATGGCACATGCACAATCATGCTTGAAAAGTAAGACAAAAGCATTATGTGCATTGTGGGAGTGGTTCATGACTCCTCTCCCCCACACTTAGCCTCATATGTGCATAGCTTAATTCCCTTGCAACTTCCTTCATGTTCATGCCTCTATAACATGAGTGGCCTTGTGAGTATAAGTGATAGGAATCCGTACAAGCAATCTACTCCAAATCCTAATGGGAATAGGATTACCAAGCCAAATCCTAATAGGAATAGGATTTCCAAGACAAATCCTAATGGGATTAGGATTTCCAAGCTCAATCCTAATAGGATTAGGATTCATCAATCCTCATCTTGTCCGAGTTCCATAAGAGTTCCATAAACGCAAATCCGAATGAGACTAGGATTCACAATCCAAGTGGGATTAGGATTCACTAATCCATGGACATTATTGATTGAAGACCAAGATGGCGTGCTTGGGCTTTTGCCAAATTGGATCGCGCCTTTTCTTAAGTAGTTAGAATTAATTAATGTTTTAATAATTAAGTCCAAAACATTTTAATTGGGCTTATTATTAGTATATTTTCGTTTTTAATTACATGGCCCAAGTTATCTTGCATGATAATGGCATGTAATGGGCTTTAATTTGTTAGGAAAGTAATTCCCTAAATTTTAGGAGCTTGTCCTTGTCTTCTAGAAGGGCAAAACGTTTTTAGCTTCCTTTTTCCATAAAGGATTAGTTTGTTAGTTAGTTGGTTAAGAAGTCAAGTTGTACTTTACAACTTTTAGGGTTTTATTTCCTTGTTTACCAAGCAACATGGCCGAAACTTGTCCTATTTAATGGCCATTCTTTGTAACGTTTTTTTAATGGATGATTGAACTTTGAAGAAACCTTTTAGCTTTGCTAAATTATTTGCAGCCTTAAACAAGTTGTGAAAAACGTGATTAATCAATTAGGGTTAGTTGATTATTCATAGGACCGGATTCTTTAAGCTAGGACCTTAAAGAGAACGTATTGTTTCTTGATTTCAAGAGCGAGCCAAACTGAGATCTTTTTAACCATTGATTTACATAGGTTAGATTGAAATCACTTTGTGGTAATGTGTTGGGTTTGATTGATTTACAATCAAATACATCCCATTCGATATCCATCTTTTCTTCTTGTGTTGTTTCCGTGTTTGATCTTACTTGTGATCGTGTTGGTTTCTGAATTTTGGTGCACAACGATCCTAAGTGTGTGGAATTCGTGTGGAGCTGGATTCTCACCCTACTCCATTCGTATCAATTGGTATCAAAGCTTCTAGGTTGTTCATCACAAAATTCAGGTTTGCGCTTTGTTTTTCCTTCTCGGATTTTGCTCTACTTTTTGAGTCGTTCTTGCTGTCCTTTGTGCGTCAATTTTTTCTGCAGTTTTTGGAGTCTTTTAGTTGCTGTTTTCACGTGTTTCTTGCTGTCCAAAGTCGTCATAGTTAGTGTCTTTAAATTCATCAAAATCGCATAAGCCAAAGTTGATCAAATCTGCCCGAAAATTGCCTTCTTGTTGTTTACTATTTTTGACATCTTTTTGCTACTGTTCTTGCTTCGAATTGCTGCTGTTTTTAAAGTTTAAATTCTGCAGTAAATATATATATTAATTGAGTCTTAAATTCATTAATATTCTGTCCAAAAATCGCATGCAACTTGGTGCTTAAAATCTGCCCAAATCGAGTTGATCTTGTTACTTGATTTTCTTGCGTTTTTGTGTTGTTCCTCTTGTGTTTCTTGTTCGATCCTTGCTGCCATCTTTGTCTCAATATTCTGCACTATTTTCTTGCATTCATAGTGTTGGATTCTTTGTGTTTTATTTGTTGATTTCACGTCCAAACCCTAGGTGTCAAGATTAGGGTTTCTTAAAAACCCTAGTTTCAAATTATCATAACTTTGTGAGTTCTTGCTCAATTCTTGAAATTCTTTTTGTGTTTGTTCCATCAATCTACTCTTGTCATAATAACTTTTGATCAAACTTTTTGAACAAGTGAAAAAGATTGGTTCTTGACCACTTTCTTGAACTTCTTGAAGTTCTTGATTTTTGAAAGTTGTCAAATTTTGAATCTTGAACCATATTTGAAATCCTTGAGTTAAATCTTGAAAATTTTGTTAAAGTGGCACTTTCAAATTCTTTGTCCTTGGTGAGTTATTAAAGTTTGGAGAAATTAAGGTTGAACCACATAAGACAAGGCCACATCCTTAAACCTAAGTACTTGTACTAGGTTCTTGTCTTAAAACCTTAAAGATTTTGTTTGACCTAAGTTGTTTAAGGTTCTTGTCCGAACCTAGGTCATTGTTTGTACAAGGTTTTTGTCCAAAACCTTAAAAGTTTGTTTTGTCCTTTTTGTTGTCCGAAAAAAAAAAAAAAAGAGGCCGTAATTTAAAAAAAAAAAAAAAAGGCCCAAATCAAAAAAAAAAAAAAAAGGCCGTGATATTAAAAAAAAAAAAAAAAAAAAGGCCCAATAAAAGAAAATAATCTCGGACTTTTAATATTTCTGTTATTTAATTTTTAGTATTTTTTTTTTAATTAATTTTCGTAAATTAAAAAGAACACTTTGTTCTTGAGTTTTGATTTGAAACCACCTTGGATTAAAAGTGCCATAACTTTTGCTATACAACTCGGATTTTGGTGATTCAAATTGTGTTGTTCTCGTCTTTGATTCCTCTTTCTAAATATCATAGTTTCTGAATCAATCAAATTATACCCACACGTGCTCTGAAATACTCTTGTGACGTGAATTATTTGAACTTCTTTGATTTGACTTGTGTGAATCTTGTTGTTGAAAATCTCGGTTGAGACAATCTCTTAAAGTCATTGCAACAGTAAGTTCTCTATAGTTTGAGAGTATTAGACTAGGGTATACACGAGAGAAACATATATCAAAGAGAGGAGAGCTCCTACTATCCACATAGTGAGAACCCGAGAGGAATTCAATTGTTGTTTTCTTTTGTTTCTTACTAACCTTGCAGGATAATGGAGGACGAAACTAATACACCAAGAGGTTCTAAACCTCAAACCGAAGCTGAGCAAAAGTTTGCTAATGATTCTCTTGCACAGATACTACAAAAGATCAACCTCCGCCTTGATTTCTTGGAGTCATCAACTTCTAAGCCATCAAAGAAATCTTCATCCAAGAAGTTTAAATATAATGCTGCTTTTGAGTCCGAAAGTGAATCTAATGAAGAGGAGGAGGAAGAGTTGTCCGAATCATCTTCTAAGGGTAACAAGTCTAAAGTCTCAATTGCTTCACTTAAGTTAACAATTCCCACTTTTCATGGTAAGACAGATCCGGAAGCTTATTTTGATTGGGTTCGTGAGCTTGAGCACTTCTTTGAAGGCCATGACTATCCCGAAAAGGAAAAATTTCGACTTGCCTTTATGCACTTAAAGGATCATGCAAGTTTGTGGTGGGATAAGTTGTCTCAATCTAGACGTGAAGATGGTGAAAGTCCAATCAAGACATGGAGTCGCATGAAAACACTCACGAGGAAGAAATATGTCCCTTCATACTACAACCGTGAATTGAATAGACAGTTACATACACTTGTACAAGGTAACAAATCGGTTGAGGAGTATTATCATGAGATGGAAGCTTTGATGATCAAGGCTAATGTTCAAGAAGATCCCGACTCTACAATTGAAAGATTTTTAAGAGGTATGCATTCTGATTTGGCTCATCAAGTTGATTTACAAAGTTTTGATAATATTGATGAACTTGTCCATAAAGCCATCAAGATAGAAAGGCACATGAAAGGGAAGGGTAAGTTTTCACAACCAACTCCACCTTGGCAAAGAGATAAGAAGCCGAGTTTTGCCCCTTTCAATCCGCCATCCAAGCCACGCCAATTTCCACAAAGTTCAACGTCAAGTACCCCTCAAGGTGTCTCAAAAACAACGCCCAAGGTTGCTGTCCAACCTTCTAAAACGGCGTCAACTTCTTCAACTCCAAGATTGAGGGATGTTCGATGTTATAAATGTCAAGGTTATGGTCATATGCAAGCTGAATGTCCAACTCGAAAAGTGATGATAACTCTTGATAGTGGTGAAGTGGTAAGTGATGATGATTGTGCCGACATGCCACCTCTTGAAGAGAAACATGAATCAAGTGAAGAAAGTGAAGACAATGAGCCCTACACGTATGGTGACGGTAAATTTTCTTTAGTCTCTCGCCGTGTTCTAAATGTCCAACCTTTAGTTGATAATGATGATTTGCTGCAACGAGAAAACATATTTCACACACGTTGCTTAGTGCAAGACAGAATTTGTAGTGTGATAATTGATAGTGGAAGTTGCACAAATGTGGCGAGCACTTTGTTTGTAAATAAGTTGAACTTGAATTGCACGAAACATCCTAAACCCTACCGACTACAATGGTTGAATAATTCAATGGATGCTAGGGTCACAAAACAAGTAAAGTTCACTTTAACCATTGGGAAATATGTTGATGAAGTTATATGTGATGTTGTTCCAATGGAAGCAAGTCATATCTTGCTTGGCCGTCCTTGGCAATATGATTGTGATGTTCTTTATCATGCCAAGAAGAATTACTACAGCTTTGTACATAAAGGTAAAAAGTTTAGGCTTCATGCCTTAACTCCCGCACAAGTCATTGAAGACCAAGTAAGACTTGCAAAAGCTTGGAGTGATTTAAGAGATCAAGAAGCAAAGGAAAAGATTGAACAAGAGAAACAAAAGAAGGAAATAGCTGGCTTAGGCCGAGAGAGTGATTCTTCATCTTGTAATAGCCGAGAATTAGTTGTTTCAAAATCTTGTAGTTTTGCTTCTTCTAGTGAGATAAAGAGAGTAATACTAGATAGGTATCACTTGTATTTGATGATCCGTAAGGATTTTGTACTTATCATTAATAGTGATCACCTTAATTCTTTGTCTAGTGTTGTTTTGTTTTTTGTGCAGAGTTTTGGAGTTCCTAAAAGCTTAATGGAGTTCGAACCAACTCATTATCAATTGGAAGGAGTCCAATCTGCCTTAGCTTGTTTTCCACAAGGTAAGCAAGGTAAGTTGAGTGCTTATAATTTCGATCATTACAAAACCCTTGTGAACACTAAACAAAGTGTTAAATCTATTGATTATCCTAACTGGAATACACTTTATTTTGATGATTTGATTCATAACTTTGCTCTTACTGTTTTCAATTCATTCCAAAATCAAAAGTATCCACTTCGACAAGGTAATCTGATTGTTCAACACTTGTTTGGTAAGTTATCTCAATTTCGAATTTCTTTTCAATTCCCGAAGGTACAATATTCTGTTCTTATTCTTTGGAATTGTAAGTTCTTAATCTTTCATAACTTCAACATGCTTGTAAAGAATGTACAACTTAGTTTTTGTGATTTACATTTAATCCGGGATGTCTATATATATACTTGCTTTGCAAATTCTTATGAATCCTTGGATAATATTTGTAATTACATTAATATATGTTTACTTTCTTTTCATTCTTTACATGTTAACATCATTGATTTTCATGTTATTATTAGTGTGTCCAAGCATGACGTTAATAAATTTCTCTTGAATACTTTCTTGTTGTTCAAAACATTATGTTCATCTTTATTTGAAGTATTCTTTTTAAAGTTGTTTAATATTGCATATCATCATAAGTTTTCTGATTTGCATTTATTAAATGATGTTTATATGCATAATTATTTTGAGTTTTCTTTAACTTACACATTTATTTTCTTATTGCAGGATTTGTTTTACTTGGCTCGAGTTTGTAATGAGTTCTTCTTATTGGTGTTTGATCCAGGAGCTCAATTTCCAGATTCGAGGACGAATCCTTTCGAGGAGGGAGGGAATGATAGGAATCCGTACAAGCAATCTACTCCAAATCCTAATGGGAATAGGATTACCAAGCCAAATCCTAATAGGAATAGGATTTCCAAGACAAATCCTAATGGGATTAGGATTTCCAAGCTCAATCCTAATAGGATTAGGATTCATCAATCCTCATCTTGTCCGAGTTCCATAAGAGTTCCATAAACGCAAATCCGAATGAGACTAGGATTCACAATCCAAGTGGGATTAGGATTCACTAATCCATGGACATTATTGATTGAAGACCAAGATGGCGTGCTTGGGCTTTTGCCAAATTGGATCGCGCCTTTTCTTAAGTAGTTAGAATTAATTAATGTTTTAATAATTAAGTCCAAAACATTTTAATTGGGCTTATTATTAGTATATTTTCGTTTTTAATTACATGGCCCAAGTTATCTTGCATGATAATGGCATGTAATGGGCTTTAATTTGTTAGGAAAGTAATTCCCTAAATTTTAGGAGCTTGTCCTTGTCTTCTAGAAGGGCAAAACGTTTTTAGCTTCCTTTTTCCATAAAGGATTAGTTTGTTAGTTAGTTGGTTAAGAAGTCAAGTTGTACTTTACAACTTTTAGGGTTTTATTTCCTTGTTTACCAAGCAACATGGCCGAAACTTGTCCTATTTAATGGCCATTCTTTGTAACGTTTTTTTAATGGATGATTGAACTTTGAAGAAACCTTTTAGCTTTGCTAAATTATTTGCAGCCTTAAACAAGTTGTGAAAAACGTGATTAATCAATTAGGGTTAGTTGATTATTCATAGGACCGGATTCTTTAAGCTAGGACCTTAAAGAGAACGTATTGTTTCTTGATTTCAAGAGCGAGCCAAACTGAGATCTTTTTAACCATTGATTTACATAGGTTAGATTGAAATCACTTTGTGGTAATGTGTTGGGTTTGATTGATTTACAATCAAATACATCCCATTCGATATCCATCTTTTCTTCTTGTGTTGTTTCCGTGTTTGATCTTACTTGTGATCGTGTTGGTTTCTGAATTTTGGTGCACAACGATCCTAAGTGTGTGGAATTCGTGTGGAGCTGGATTCTCACCCTACTCCATTCGTATCAATAAGCAGAAATGCAAAATAACATAACAATTAATTGAACCAAAAACTGAAATAAAGGTAAAATGAAAGAAGTAGTTCTGGGTTTTGTAGTCTCCAGCTAGACTTTATTTATGTAACTTCCTTCTTCAAGAATCGGAATAACCCTCTCTGTACCAGAAAAATGATATTTCATAAGAACTCATTTTCCTCCTGTAGGGCACTTGAAGAATATGTCCAATGAAGTGCTTAAGCTCATGCACATGGGGAGCAATCTCTACAAATTCAACTTCGAACCACTGAGGCTCCCCCATTGTAGGCATCTCTTTTACTTCTTCTACCATTGGAAGCCATCATCTACCTCTTCCACCACACTAACCATTTCAATCCTGCAAGGCTCAACCAAGGGTTCTACATCTATGGTCTCAACAAAACCATTAGTAAGTTCAAAACCACCAGTAATATCAAAAATGGATTTATCAACAAAACAATTCTCCACAATGTTGGCAATCTCATTGAAAATTGGCAGATCTTCATCATCTAGACTAACATGGGGAATTTCTTGAGTCTTTTCTTTCTCAACAACACAACAAGCATTATCATCAATTAACAAGAGTATCTCACTTTGCATTTCTTGTGAATCACCATTTAGACACTTAGATTCATTGATCATTTCAAAAATTGGTGCCTCAACAAGAGCTTCAAACAATGTGTTAACACTCTTATTAACAAATGCAAAATTATCTTCCTTTATGAAATCACATTGATCCTTAAGAAATGACTCTGTACAATTCACAAAACTATCAAGAGGAGAAACAACTAAAGAAAGGCAATCAACATCATATGACTCATTGAATTCCATGAAATTAATGAAAGATTCCTCTTTAGACACACTTTCCAGCTTAGTAACATGGCAACTTAGATCACTAGAATCATCACTATCAGGATCACTAAAGAAGTCATCATCCTCAACATCAAAGTTCACATATTCATGCACAAAAGAATCAGCAACATAGCATCCATGTACATCATCCCCAAAACATGTAGACTCCTCCTCCCTTAGACACTTTAAGCCACAATCAACATCAGCATACATATCAAAATGATTGTCATCAGGAGGTTGTACGCTAGAAATGAGAGGTGTACCTTGTGAGTGGTATTGTGCATCTAAAGTTGGTGTCTCAATTTGTTCCCATACGTTGCTTACTAAAGCGTTGATTCGATCAAACCTTTCTTGTCGCCCTTGAAGCTCTTCTTCTAGTTGAGCAAACCTTGTTTCATTTCTATCAATTCTCTCCAAAACTTGAGACAACATGTCTTCCATTTTTGCCTCTTCTCTGAGATCACACTCATTGCTTTGTTGTTGGTAATACCATTGCTCTCCATTTTGTAAGCCTCTGTCAAGTTTTTCCATAAGTTGAGAAAACATGTCCTCCACAGGAAGCTCTTGTGTGCCAATGTGGTGTGAGTTGTTGCTTTGTGCTTGATTTTGCCATTGCCCTTCATATGGTGGTGGAGAGAAGTCCTCGTACCATCTAGACATGCTTGGGTACTTGTGCAATACTCAATTACAGTGAACTTCAATATCCTGCACTTGACACAAATACACCAAAGCAGACAACAAAACACGAAAACTACAAAATACAACAAAAATTACCAAAATGAAAAATAACAAGACTACTAAACTACACAAGGAAAGAAAACAGAGCAAATCAAAATTCAAGAAACCGTGCCTTCCACGGCAACGGCGCCAAAATTGACAGCTTAAAGTCGTATCAGCTCAATTTTACCCTAAACTACTAATGTAGTAGTAGTGAGAGGGATCGTATCCACAGGGAAGGGGATGGTTCAAGAACTCAGAATTTGCTCTCAGATTGTCACGAAAGAAACAAAACTAAACACTAACTAGTAGAGAATCAAATGCAACAAATAAAGTGTAAAAACAGGAAGAGAGTGGATGCACTAGAGTATTTCCACCAGTTGAATGCACATTAGGCCATGATTACAATGCTCTTGACACACAAGTAAAACAATGAGGAGATCTCTATTGCCCAGGAGGCTAGCTAACACTTAGCATAGCGACCACAGTGTTTTCTATACTCCTTAACATTCCACCTTTCCCATGGCGAGGCCTAAGTAGAATGGATTCAACCCGCAATGCCTCAACTCTCCAAAGTTAGCAAATCTAGCATGCAATTCCTACGGTATCCCATGGCGAGGCCTGACCTAGGACCTAGAGTGTTTGCTTACTTTAGAAAGTTTCTTCTCACTTTTTCCTAACAACTCAATGATTCTCCACCGGCATGGCGACCGCATCTCAAATCATGATTCAAACAAAGCAAGTGGAAGACTCAATCATCATACATTTAGTCTTCATTTCATGCAATTCTCACAGATATTGGTCAATCTCACTTTAACTCAGCATGGCGACCACAATCAAAGTTCAATTCATTCAATAAAAGTGTGAATTCATGAAACTCAACAAGATTTAATCATTAAAATCATATATGATTTCATCCTTAAGAAATTATGTCAATTGCATAGCATTGCATAGTCTAATTATACATTTAACCGGTTGAAACTCTAGAACATGAGAGATCTAACCATAGAACTTCATTACCAATTCACGATCAACAATTTGGAACTTGAAACAATTCATTTTCAATAAATTGAAAGAGTTTACCAATGAATTCTTCCAAGAGCTTCCTTAATGGATAAGAGAATTACAATGATCGGAGCAAATCTTTGATCGGAATAGAAAATGGAGCTCAAAAGCTAGAGAGAGAAACTAGAGAGAGAAAGTAGATCTTCAAATGAATTCCCGCTCTCCAGCTCTCAAAAGTTTGTTACAAAAATCTAAAATCTAACTAATGGATGAAATAAAATAGTCTCTAGGATCTAAAGTCCCCCTTCCATATTAGCTACACCTCCTATATATAGAGTAGTAGAAATGTAGCTAATACGCTAACTAAAAATATCTAAAGATATTACAAAAGTGTCCTTGAAAGGAAGAACCAAAATCAGCCCAAAAATGTGAAAATTCGAAGTTGGAAAACTTTTCCCAGCAATCCAGCGCTTTCAGCATCAAGTTCCAGCACCTTTATCATCCTTGCCGTTCTTCCTCGCGCCTTCAGGATTAGCTTCGCTTGCCTTCACTGCTCAGAGCTCCAGGTGAAGAAATCAGAGTCACTTCACGCCTTCAAGCCATTCAACATCACGCCTCCAGCAACTTCGCGAACATTCACTCAGTCTAGCCTTCATGAGATCACGCCTTCCTGCCCCGTAGCTTCACGCCTTCATCCGCCCTGAAAATCAGAACTTCAGAAGTTAAACACTTAGCCATTTTTTCTAGAAACTTAACACTAAGTACTTCATGGCAGCAACTTCCCACCAAGATTTGATCATGATGCACTGTGAATTAAGAAAACCTTAAAACATGAAAGTCGTGACACTTTGTCTTAGCTATCCATAGCCATTTAAATCACCCAATTTGGAGCTAAAACGAGAACGTTATGACCAAACTACTGAAGTGTGACAAAGCTTAAAACCTATGAAACAACACTCAATACTTTGCCATTTTTTTTCACAACTCCCACAACATGTCGTAGGCTAAAATTTGTTGTTCCAGAATTGGCCTACGACATGAATTTCTTCTCCCAATTCATGTCGTGGGCAAAAAATCAACTTTTCAAGAATGGCCTACGACATGTCGTAGGCCATTTTTTGTCTTCTTGAGTTTGGCCTACCTAACTCTCTCTATACCAAGTTGTGTGCCTTGGTTTGTGAAGTTCATTGTGCAACTTGAGTGGTGTGCCAAGGTGCAAATGTGTGGCATGAGTTGCATGGCAAAGTATGTGGCAAGACTAATGCATAAGTGTTGTGCCAAAGTGTGCACTTGAGCTCTGCATTGTGGTGCAAGTGTGTACAAGTGTTACGCATACATGTGAGTAACAAGTAGGCACCAAGTGTGACATCAAGCTGTGTAAAATCAACAACCATCGAGTGCAACAACTTCAGCTCAAAGATGCAAGGAAAACACAAGCAAAGATACTTGGAACCTTTTACCTCTCAAATTCTGAAAACTTACAAACCGTCTCCTTCCGACCAAGATTTGGCCCTGATGCACTGCAAACTGGGCAAAACCTAAAACACGAAAATTGTAGCCCCAAGTCTTACTTTCCACAGCCTTTTGAATCATCCAAATCGGAGTTAATATGAGAGAGTTATGACCGAAACACTGAGGCGTGGCAAAACTAGATTTTAAGCCTACGACATGTCGTGGAGCAAACTTCCATTCCTTTTAAATAGCCTACGACATGTCGTGGAGCAAATTTTCCTCTTCAAGAATGGCCTACGGCATGTCGTAGGCCATTTTTCGTCCTTCGAAGATTGGCCTACGACATGTCGTAGGCCAAACTTTTGTTCTCAAAGTTTGTCCATGACATGTCGTGGGCAAATTTCTTGCTTCAGCAAAACGTACTTCTTCTATGCAGATTTCGTGTGTCTTCGGTTCTGAATCAGACTTTGTGGTAAACATCAAAGATCTTTCTCTTGGCTTTCCATTGGTTCAAGAATCAGCATCATTGGAGGTCTGTAGCTCAAGATATGTTCATTCTACCAAAATGTGGCAATATGAAATCAAAGATGAAAACCTGGAGTAGCAATTGCAAAGTGGCCCCCATTTCTCATACTTGCACACAGAATTAGAAGAATGTTAAAACATAAGAAATACAGTACACTCAATGAGCTTTCCGGAACATCTAAGATCTCCTAATTTGAATAAGTATTGAAAGAGTTATACCCAAAACATGTTGCACCAACATTCTGCCCAAACCCTAATTTGGCCAAATAAGCTCATTTCAGTTTTTCTTAAATTCCCACTCACCATTCTCATTATTTCAAACTCTAAACCTTGTCATTTGACACCAAGCATATATTTTCCTCATTTTAACAACATTTTTGGTCTTTTTTCACCATTTAAACACTATGAGTTGCAAACCACATAAACACACAATATAGCACATTGCACCACACATTTGCATGAAAATCAAGGCAAAAGCCAAGTGAAATAATACATTTAAGTTGGTATAAAACCAACTTATCATTGAGGTCGAAGTCTTTGGGGGAAATGGAGGGGGTGGTGCATATGGAGAGTCATCACATGGGCTTGGAGCTCCCTTCTTCCTTTTACTTTCCTGAGCCTTCACACCCCCGTCCTTGTCCTGGGATTCATATCCCACCAAAATGGTTTCCTCACTGACCTCCTCCTCTGAGGCTTCCTCTTCTTCTTTTCTCTTGGTACCACCAAGCTCTTTTCCACATCTCAACGTGATAGCATTGCAGACCTCTGGCCCTTTTCCTTTCGGGTTCGATTCTGTATCACTTGGGAGGGCACCTTGAGGTCTTTGATGGTTTGCCTTAGCCAACTGTCCCATCTGCATCTCCATATTTTTGATAGAGGCCTCCACGTTTTTCGCTTGAGTTTCCAGTGTAGAGGTCCTCTTCTCATACATGTCCATTTTTCCCAGAATTTCATGGAGCAAGTCATCGGTTGTGATACGAACCTAGAAAGCCTATTATTTGGGTGGTCAATAAGCAAGTGGTTCATGAAATTCATTCCATTAATTTGTGATGAATCATATAGTTGGAGGCCTGGAATAAATTCGAAATCACAGTTCCTAAAGGTTCCATGGAGGTTTGTTGCTTCACGACATTTAAGGTACCAAAGTCAAATATGAAAGCTGAAAGATTCTGCCACATTCTGGTATTCTGGACATATCTCTTTCGATATAACTCGGAATTTGGTGATTCAAGAAGCCCTGGAACTATAAGAGATAAAGCTACAACTTTCATGTTTTATGTTTTCCAAGATTCTGATGGTATCATCGTGGAATATGGCTGCCAAAATGAGTGACGGGATTCTGGCAGATTTCCATCTCGAATTTCATGGACTATATTGAAGACCAAGATGGCGTGCTTGGGCTTGATATGGATCACGCCACTTTTAAGTTATTTAGGATTTATTTTGCTTTAAATAAATTAAGTCCATTGGATGTTAATTAATGGGCTTATTTACGTTAAGTAGTTATTGTTATTCGTTTAGGAAAAGTAGTTTGTTATTGGTTATCCTTTTCCAACTTGGAAACTAAGTTGTAATAGGATTAAGTTAGGGTTTTCTTTCCTTATTCTTAAGCTAAAGCGCGAACTCATCTCTATAAATAGGAGCTGCCTTGTAACGTTTTTAAAGAGAATTGATGAATGAAATTTTAGCTTTGCTAAATTGTTGTCTATGCTCTTTGAGTTGACAAAAGCCTTTAAGGAGATTTACTTCTTAATTGTACGAAATTAACCATAGCGTGACCTATAGGTGAATTTCGATCCTGTTCTTTATTTAAAGAACAAGCCAAAATAACTAGTTTAGCTCATGAATTTTCATGTGTTGAATCAAGTTCTTCTGTATTAAAACGTTGGGTTTGATTTACTTCAACACTTGGCGTTTTTCCTTTGAATTCCTTCCGCCCAAAATTCTATTTTGTTGTGTTTGTTCTAACGTTTTTGTGCAGCAACGATCCGAAGGTTGTGGATTTCGTGTGGTCAAGGACATCCATCCAAGGCCATTCGTATCAATTGGTATCAAAGCGAAGGTTGTTGCATAAAATTCAGTGTGTTCCTTGTTTTAAATACTATTAGGGAAGAAATTTATTTGTTCTATTCCAGCCCAGAAAATATTCGTGAAAAAAACAAAGGTTCTTTGAGATTTCTTTGTAATTTTTTTTGTGTAGTCAAGTTTCAATCTTTTGATTGTTCTTGATTCTTTGTGTCTTCTTAACTCATATTCTTGAGTCTAGTGAAATTTTGTTCCAACAAACATATACCTCTATTCATCAATTATGGCTTTTCAAAGTAAAAGGTATCAAAGGGAACTTCGATCTATTGCGAAAGATCTAAAGGAGATTATAGTGATGTTTCAAGAAAAAATTCGAATTGAAGAACAGCAGAAAAAGGCCATTGAGGAAAGCACATTGGTAAAGTCAACTTCTATACCTACTCCCAAAGTTCGAGTTGTTAAATGCTTGAGGTGTTTAGGAGTTGGGCATAGTGCAATCCAATGCCCTCATTGGTATGATGAGCCGAAGAATGAACTTCTAGCAGATCTTCAACCTTTAACCATGGAGAATGTGTGTGATGAGGTAAAGGATTCATCTTTTCCTTTAAATTGTCTTGGAGATATAGCACCTTTGGAGGTTGATATGGTTCAAATTGATAATGTCATGGCGGATCCAATTCCAGAAGATGTGATAATTCCAATTATTCCAATTGAAGAAACTTCTCAAACATATTTGATTTCTTTTGATGTATTGAATATTGTTAATATGTGTGAGAATATAATACCCAATGATGAACATATAAAAAGTGAGGTTGTTGTTGTAAGTGGAAAAAGCCTAGAACTGAATCTTGATGAAAAAGGCAAAGAAGAGATATCAAAACCCGTTGGAGATATTTTTGTATTTGGTTCTTCTTGTTGTCTAACAGATCATATAGGTTATGATTTACTTGGTGTCACAACAATCGTTCAAGATTCGAGGTCGAATCTTCTCCAAGAAAGGGAGTATGATACGAACCTAGAAAGCCTATTATTTGGGTGGTCAATAAGCAAGTGGTTCATGAAATTCATTCCATTAATTTGTGATGAATCATATAGTTGGAGGCCTGGAATAAATTCGAAATCACAGTTCCTAAAGGTTCCATGGAGGTTTGTTGCTTCACGACATTTAAGGTACCAAAGTCAAATATGAAAGCTGAAAGATTCTGCCACATTCTGATATTCTGGACATATCTCTTTCGATATAACTCGGAATTTGGTGATTCAAGAAGCCCTGGAACTATAAGAGATAAAGCTACAACTTTCATGTTTTATGTTTTCCAAGATTCTGATGGTATCATCGTGGAATATGGCTGCCAAAATGAGTGACGGGATTCTGGCAGATTTCCATCTCGAATTTCATGGACTATATTGAAGACCAAGATGGCGTGCTTGGGCTTGATATGGATCACGCCACTTTTAAGTTATTTAGGATTTATTTTGCTTTAAATAAATTAAGTCCATTGGATGTTAATTAATGGGCTTATTTACGTTAAGTAGTTATTGTTATTCGTTTAGGAAAGTAGTTTGTTATTGGTTTCCTTTTCCAACTTGGAAACTAAGTTGTAATAGGATTAAGTTAGGGTTTTCTTTCCTTATTCTTCAAGCAAGAGCCGAACTCATCTCTATAAATAGAGAGCTGCCTTGTAACGTTTTTAAGAGAATTGATGAATGAAATTTTAGCTTTGCTAAATTGTTGTCTATGCTCTTTGAGTTGACAAAAGCCTTTAAGGAGATTTACTTCTTAATTGTACGAAATTAACCATAGCGTGACCTATAGGTGAATTTCGATCCTGTTCTTTATTTAAAGAACAAGCCAAAATAACTAGTTTAGCTCATGAATTTTCATGTGTTGAATCAAGTTCTTTTGTATTAAAACGTTGGGTTTGATTTACTTCAACACTTGGCGTTTTTCCTTTGAATTCCTTCCGCCCAAAATTCTATTTTGTTGTGTTTGTTCTAACGTTTTTGTGCAGCAACGATCCAAAGGTTGTGGATTTCGTGTGGTCAAGGACATCCATCCAAGGCCATTCGTATCAGGTTGACCTTTTCTGTTCCCGGTTGCTTGACTCCCCACTCTGGTAGTATTGCCTTTGCTGATTTCCCTGATTACTCTGCCCCCAATTGCCTTGGCCTGACTGATTTCGATAGCCTCCATATTGTTGGCGATTGTTGTAGTTGGTTACATATTGCACTGACTCCTGCGTGAGCTCGCATTCATTCGTGTGGTGCTCTCCCTTACACAATCCACACATCAACACGGGAGCCACCTTGGCAGCCTTTAGGTTCTGAATTTGTCTTGTGAGGGCCTCAATTTTCGCTTCCAAGGATGTCTCCTCATCCAGTTCTAGCACTCCTCGCTGCTTCCGCACAGGCATCTTCCTAGTTTTTGGAAAGAGGTATTCGTCGTCTGCTATCGAGTCAAAAAGTTCTCTGACCTCAGGGATACTTTTATCCTTCAAGGCCCCATTTGCGCTGGCCTTGACCATCAGTGAGGATTCAGGTGATAGATCTTTGAAGAATATGTTGAGCTCCCTGACCTCCCCAAGGTCATTATTTGGGCATTGGCGGAGCAGGTCATTGAATCGATCCCAGGCTTCCTTGAAGGTTCACCATCTTGCTACTGAAAGTTGCGGATTTCCAACCTCATTCGCTCCAACTTGGCTGGAGAAAAATACTTAGCTAAAATCTTCCGCTCAAGTTCCTCAAATGTAGATATAGCTGGACCTCCAATTGAGTTAAACCAATGCTTAGCCTTCCCTTTCAAGGACAGTGGGAATAACACTCTTCTCACATCATCCGGAGTCACTCTCTGCAGCTTGAATGTGTTGCATAGCCCCAGAAACCAGTCGAGATGCTCATTAGGGTCCTCGTTGCTTAAGCCTTGTGATAGGAATCCGTACAAGCAATCTACTCCAAATCCTAATGGGAATAGGATTACCAAGCCAAATCCTAATAGGAATAGGATTTCCAAGACAAATCCTAATGGGATTAGGATTTCCAAGCTCAATCCTAATAGGATTAGGATTCATCAATCCTCATCTTGTCCGAGTTCCATAAGAGTTCCATAAATGCAAATCCGAATGAGACTAGGATTCACAATCCAAGTGGGATTAGGATTCACTAATCCATGGACATTATTGATTGAAGACCAAGATGGCGTGCTTGGGCTTTTGCCAAATTGGATCACGCCTTTTCTTACGTAGTTAGAATTAATAAATGTTTTAATAATTAAGTCCAAAACATTTTAATTGGGCTTATTATTAGTATATTTTCGTTTTTTTAATTTTATTAATTACATGGCCCAAGTTATCTTGCATGATAATGGCATGTAATGGGCTTTAATTTGTTAGGAAAGTAATTCCCTAAATTTTAGGAGCTTGTCCTTGTCTTCTAGAAGGGCAAAACGTTTTTAGTTTCCTTTTTCCATAAAGGATTAGTTTGTTAGTTAGTTGGTTAAGAAGTCAAGTTGTACTTTACAACTTTTAGGGTTTTATTTCCTTGTTTACCAAGCAACATGGCCGAAACTTGTCCTATTTAATGGCCATTCCTTGTAACGTTTTTTAATGGATGATTGAATTTTGAAGAAACCTTTTAGCTTTGCTAAATTATTTGCAGCCTTAAACAAGTTGTAAAAAACGTGATTAATCAATTAGGGTTAGTTGATTATTCATAGGACCGGATTCTTTAAGCTAGGACCTTAAAGAGAACGTATTGTTTCTTGATTTCAAGAGCAAGCCAAACTGAGATCTTTTTAACCATTGATTTACACAGGTTAGATTGAAATCACTTTGTGGTAATGTGTTGGGTTTGATTGATTTACAATCAAATACATCCCATTCGATATCCATCTTTTCTTCTTGTGTTGTTTCCGTGTTTGATCTTACTTGTGATCGTGTTGGTTTCTGAATTTTGGTGCACAACGATCCTAAGTGTGTGGAATTCGTGTGGAGCTGGATTCTCACCCTACTCCATTCGTATCAATTGGTATCAAAGCATCTAGGTTGTTCATCACAAAATTCAGGTTTGCGCTTTGTTTTTCCTTCTCGGATTTTGCTCTACTTTTTGAGTCGTTCTTGCTGTCCTTTGTGCGTCAATTTTTTCTGCAGTTTTTGGAGTCTTTTAGTTGCTGTTTTCACGTGTTTCTTGCTGTCCAAAGTCGTCATAGTTAGTGTCTTTAAATTCATCAAAATCGCATAAGCCAAAGTTGATCAAATCTGCCCGAAAATTGCCTTCTTGTTGTTTACGATTTTTGACATCTTTTTGCTACTGTTCTTGCTTCGAATTGCTGCTGTTTTTAAAGTTTAAATTCTGCAGTAAATATATATATTAATTGAGTCTTAAATTCATTAATATTCTGTCCAAAAATCGCATGCAACTTGGTGCTTAAAATCTGCCCAAATCGAGTTGATCTTGTTACTTGATTTTCTTGCGTTTTTGTGTTGTTCTTCTTGTGTTTCTTGTTCGATCCTTGCTGCCATCTTTGTCTCAATATTCTGCACTATTTTCTTGCATTCATAGTGTTGGATTCTTTGTGTTTTATTTGTTGATTTCACGTCCAAACCCTAGGTGTCAAGATTAGGGTTTCTTAAAAACCCTAGTTTCAAATTATCATAACTTTGTGAGTTCTTGCTCAATTCTTGAAATTCTTTTTGTGTTAGTTCCATCAATCTACTCTTGTCATAATAACTTTTGATCAAACTTTTTGAACAAGTGAAAAAGATTGGTTCTTGACCACTTTCTTGAACTTCTTGAAGTTCTTGATTTTTGAAAGTTGTCAAATTTGAATCTTGAACCATATTTGAAATCCTTGAGTTAAATCTTGAAAATTTTGTTAAAGTGGCACTTTCAAATTCTTTGTCCTTGGTGAGTTATTAAAGTTTGGAGAAATTAAGGTTGAACCACATAAGACAAGGCCACATCCTTAAACCTAAGTACTTGTACTAGGTTCTTGTCTTAAAACCTTAAAGATTTTGTTTGACCTAAGTTGTTTAAGGTTCTTGTCCGAACCTAGGTCATTGTTTGTACAAGGTTTTTGTCCAAAACCTTAAAAGTTTGTTTTGTCCTTTTTGTTGTCCGAATAAAAAAAAAAAAAAAAAAAAAAAAAGGCCGTGATATTAAAAAAAAAAAAAAAAAAAAAAAGGCCCAATAAAAGAAAATAATCTCGGACTTTTAATATTTCTGTTATTTAATTTTTAGTATTTTTTTTTAATTAATTTTCGTAAATTAAAAAGAACACTTTGTTCTTGAGTTTTGATTTGAAACCACCTTGGATTAAAAGTGCCATAACTTTTGCTATACAACTCGGATTTTGGTGATTCAAATTGTGTTGTTCTCGTCTTTGATTCCTCTTTCTAAATATCATAGTTTCTGAATCAATCAAATTATACCCACACGTGCTCTGAAATACTCTTGTGACGTGAATTATTTGAACTTCTTTGATTTGACTTGTGTGAATCTTGTTGTTGAAAATCTCGGTTGAGACAATCTCTTAAAGTCATTGCAACAGTAAGTTCTCTATAGTTTGAGAGTATTAGACTAGGGTATACACGAGAGAAACATATATCAAAGAGAGGAGAGCTCCTACTATCCACATAGTGAGAACCCGAGAGGAATTCAATTGTTGTTTTCTTTTGTTTCTTACTAACCTTGCAGGATAATGGAGGACGAAACTAATACACCAAGAGGTTCTAAACCTCAAACCGAAGCTGAGCAAAAGTTTGCTAATGATTCTCTTGCACAGATACTACAAAAGATCAACCTCCGCCTTGATTTCTTGGAGTCATCAACTTCTAAGCCATCAAAGAAATCTTCATCCAAGAAGTTTAAATATAATGCTGCTTTTGAGTCCAAAAGTGAATCTAATGAAGAGGAGGAGGAAGAGTTGTCCGAATCATCTTCTAAGGGTAACAAGTCTAAAGTCTCAATTGCTTCACTTAAGTTAACAATTCCCACTTTTCATGGTAAGACAGATCCGGAAGCTTATTTTGATTGGGTTCGTGAGCTTGAGCACTTCTTTGAAGGCCATGACTATCCCGAAAAGGAAAAATTTCGACTTGCCTTTATGCACTTAAAGGATCATGCAAGTTTGTGGTGGGATAAGTTGTCTCAATCTAGACGTGAAGATGGTGAAAGTCCAATCAAGACATGGAGTCGCATGAAAACACTCATGAGGAAGAAATATGTCCCTTCATACTACAACCGTGAATTGAATAGACAGTTACATACACTTGTACAAGGTAACAAATCGGTTGAGGAGTATTATCATGAGATGGAAGCTTTGATGATCAAGGCTAATGTTCAAGAAGATCCCGACTCTACAATTGAAAGATTTTTAAGAGGTATGCATTCTGATTTGGCTCATCAAGTTGATTTACAAAGTTTTGATAATATTGATGAACTTGTCCATAAAGCCATCAAGATAGAAAGGCACATGAAAGGGAAGGGTAAGTTTTCACAACCAACTCCACCTTGGCAAAGAGATAAGAAGCCGAGTTTTGCCCCTTTCAATCCGCCATCCAAGCCACGCCAATTTCCACAAAGTTCAACGTCAAGTGCCCCTCAAGGTGTCTCAAAAACAACGCCCAAGGTTGCTGTCCAACCTTCTAAAACGGCGTCAACTTCTTCAACTCCAAAATTGAGGGATGTTCGATGTTATAAATGTCAAGGTTATGGTCATATGCAAGCTGAATGTCCAACTCGAAAAGTGATGATAACTCTTGATAGTGGTGAAGTGGTAAGTGATGATGATTGTGCCGACATGCCACCTCTTGAAGAGAAACATGAATCAAGTGAAGAAAGTGAAGACAATGAGCCCTACACGTATGGTGACGGTAAATTTTCTTTAGTCTCTCGCCGTGTTCTAAATGTCCAACCTTTAGTTGATAATGATGATTTGATGCAACGAGAAAACATATTTCACACACGTTGCTTAGTGCAAGACAGAATTTGTAGTGTGATAATTGATAGTGGAAGTTGCACAAATGTGGCGAGCACTTTGTTTGTAAATAAGTTGAACTTGAATTGCACGAAACATCCTAAACCCTACCGACTACAATGGTTGAATAATTCAATGGATGCTAGGGTCACAAAACAAGTAAAGTTCACTTTAACCATTGGGAAATATGTTGATGAAGTTATATGTGATGTTGTTCCAATGGAAGCAAGTCATATCTTGCTTGGCCGTCCTTGGCAATATGATTGTGATGTTCTTTATCATGCCAAGAAGAATTACTACAGCTTTGTACATAAAGGTAAAAAGTTTAGGCTTCATGCCTTAACTCCCGCACAAGTCATTGAAGACCAAGTAAGACTTGCAAAAGCTTGGAGTGATTTAAGAGATCAAGAAGCAAAGGAAAAGATTGAACAAGAGAAACAAAAGAAGGAAATAGCTGGCTTAGGCCGAGAGAGTGATTCTTCATCTTGTAATAGCCGAGAATTAGTTGTTTCAAAATCTTGTAGTTTTGCTTCTTCTAGTGAGATAAAGAGAGTAATACTAGATAGGTATCACTTGTATTTGATGATCCGTAAGGATTTTGTACTTATCATTAATAGTGATCACCTTAATTCTTTGTCTAGTGTTGTTTTGTTTTTTTTGCAGAGTTTTGGAGTTCCTAAAAGCTTAATGGAGTTCGAACCAACTCATTATCAATTGGAAGGAGTCCAATCTGCCTTAGCTTGTTTTCCACAAGGTAAGCAAGGTAAGTTGAGTGCTTATAATTTCGATCATTACAAAACCCTTGTGAACACTAAACAAAGTGTTAAATCTATTGATTATCCTAACTGGAATACACTTTATTTTGATGATTTGATTCATAACTTTGCTCTTACTGTTTTCAATTCATTCCAAAATCAAAAGTATCCACTTCGACAAGGTAATCTGATTGTTCAACACTTGTTTGGTAAGTTATCTCAATTTCGAATTTCTTTTCAATTCCCGAAGGTACAATATTCTGTTCTTATTCTTTGGAATTGTAAGTTCTTAATCTTTCATAACTTCAACATGCTTGTAAAGAATGTACAACTTAGTTTTTGTGATTTACATTTAATCCGGGATGTCTATATATATACTTGCTTTGCAAATTCTTATGAATCCTTGGATAATATTTGTAATTACATTAATATATGTTTACTTTCTTTTCATTCTTTACATGTTAACATCATTGATTTTCATGTTATTATTAGTGTGTCCAAGCATGACGTTAATAAATTTCTCTTGAATACTTTCTTGTTGTTCAAAACATTATGTTCATCTTTATTTGAAGTATTCTTTTTAAAGTTGTTTAATATTGCATATCATCATAAGTTTTCTGATTTGCATTTATTAAATGATGTTTATATGCATAATTATTTTGAGTTTTCTTTAACTTACACATTTATTTTCTTATTGCAGGATTTGTTTTACTTGGCTCGAGTTTGTAATGAGTTCTTCTTATTGGTGTTTGATCCAGGAGCTCAATTTCCAGATTCGAGGACGAATCCTTTCGAGGAGGGAGGGAATGATAGGAATCCGTACAAGCAATCTACTCCAAATCCTAATGGGAATAGGATTACCAAGCCAAATCCTAATAGGAATAGGATTTCCAAGACAAATCCTAATGGGATTAGGATTTCCAAGCTCAATCCTAATAGGATTAGGATTCATCAATCCTCATCTTGTCCGAGTTCCATAAGAGTTCCATAAACGTAAATCCGAATGAGACTAGGATTCACAATCCAAGTGGGATTAGGATTCACTAATCCATGGACATTATTGATTGAAGACCAAGATGGCGTGCTTGGGCTTTTGCCAAATTGGATCGCGCCTTTTCTTACGTAGTTAGAATTAATTAATGTTTTAATAATTAAGTCCAAAACATTTTAATTGGGCTTATTATTAGTATATTTTCGTTTTTTTAATTTTATTAATTACATGGCCCAAGTTATCTTGCATGATAATGGCATGTAATGGGCTTTAATTTGTTAGGAAAGTAATTCCCTAAATTTTAGGAGCTTGTCCTTGTCTTCTAGAAGGGCAAAACGTTTTTAGTTTCCTTTTTCCATAAAGGATTAGTTTGTTAGTTAGTTGGTTAAGAAGTCAAGTTGTACTTTACAACTTTTAGGGTTTTATTTCCTTGTTTACCAAGCAACATGGCCGAAACTTGTCCTATTTAATGGCCATTCCTTGTAACGTTTTTTAATGGATGATTGAATTTTGAAGAAACCTTTTAGCTTTGCTAAATTATTTGCAGCCTTAAACAAGTTGTAAAAAACGTGATTAATCAATTAGGGTTAGTTGATTATTCATAGGACCGGATTCTTTAAGCTAGGACCTTAAAGAGAACGTATTGTTTCTTGATTTCAAGAGCAAGCCAAACTGAGATCTTTTTAACCATTGATTTACACAGGTTAGATTGAAATCACTTTGTGGTAATGTGTTGGGTTTGATTGATTTACAATCAAATACATCCCATTCGATATCCATCTTTTCTTCTTGTGTTGTTTCCGTGTTTGATCTTACTTGTGATCGTGTTGGTTTCTGAATTTTGGTGCACAACGATCCTAAGTGTGTGGAATTCATGTGGAGCTGGATTCTCACCCTACTCCATTCGTATCACCTTGAAAGATCTGCCCTTGGGTGATCATGGACACAATTTGTGTCGGGATTTGATAACTTTCAATGTCAATCCCCTGGTGAGTGTTTCTCCTCTCAAAATTGACCGCAAAATGGTCCCCAAACCTTGGTGGTTGGGGCTGAGGCCTC
Organism: Ophiorrhiza pumila; assembly: GCA_016586305.1. NCBI lineage: Eukaryota > Viridiplantae > Streptophyta > Magnoliopsida > Gentianales > Rubiaceae > Ophiorrhiza > Ophiorrhiza pumila. Next base: position 19,845,783 of record BLIW01000010.1, read on the forward strand.
TCCTCATTCTGTTCCGCCATTTCAATAGCCCTTCTCCTCTGCCTTAAAGTCCTTTGCAATTCTAAGTCAAGAGCAAATTCCGGAGCTTCCCTTCGTATCCTTGCTCTAGGTAGCATAAACTGTGGATTCTCACAAGAAAAGAAACAGTACTAGAACAAAATCAACAGAGACAAGTAATGGATTAAGATTTCAACAAATCAAACAAACAAACAGTTTCAAATAAGAATTCGTAAAATAACAACAAAGTAAAACTATCACAAACAACTCTCAACGCTATGCCTCTCCCCGGCAGCGGCGCCATTTTGATGGGAGGCTCTCCAATTTAACCCAAATTTACCAAACTAATGTAGTAGTGGCAAGTGGGATCGTATCCACAGGGAAGGTTTGGTTGTTTAGAGACCAGTTTGTTCACTCAATAATACATAAAAATGAAATGAAATGAAGACAACAAGATAGATGCAAGCTACTATGAATGAATGCAAGTTAAGAATGGATGTAAGGTTAGTATGCAAGCACTGCCTTGAGGATGAATCAATTGGTATGGATCTCTCCCTATTATCATTGACTTGTGTAAACAAATGTGAGGGGACTTTTCCTACTAGTGAACTGGGATTGATCAACTTGGTAGTTCTCACAACCCTGACTCACAATACTCCCCGAACTTCCCTTGGTAGGGCAAGTCCTTGGCACGAGTCAGACTCTCCCAGATCCCAATTTCTCCTAACACAAATCTAATTCGATTCCTGACTATCTCCCTTGGTAGGGCAGCTACCCAGTTCACAACTTCGACTCGCAGTACAAGAACTCTTCTTAGACCTACGCGAAGGATTGATATTGACTGTCAGTGGGTACCGCACAGTCAAGATCACACAGTCTCACAAGACCTAAGACTCACATAAGCACATTCACAATCAGTTCATGTTATGATCAATTGCCATTGGGATATTCACACCGACCTCAGTGGGTATCGCAGACCTAAATGTGAAGTTAATCTAGAGTGCAAATCATTAAACATAACAAGTGCAGAAATATGAACATGGATGAACACAGATAAATTCCAATTCAATTGTCTCAAATAAGCTAAAGATCTGTACAATTGAACCTCAAGACAGTATGATCTAAGGAAGGGAAAAGAGAGAGAAAATCCTAATCTAAACTATGAACCCTAATCTAAGGATGCTATCCTCTGTTATGTGGTCACTTCTCCCCTCGGCTCCCTTCTCTTGGTCTCCTCTCTTTCTTTTATACTTTTGCCCAGATGTCTCGGCCTAGTGAGGTTCCTGGAACTTTCCTTCCTTTAAGTAGATGCCGACACGTGTCTGCAAATATTAGTCAAGACTGAGGTGAAGACACGTGTCTAGCACTAAACTTAATGACCAAGAATTCTCAATGCAAAATATCAAACATTTGGTGCCCATGAGGGAGATGTGTCAATTGCTTTGCTTGTGTGAGCTTAAGGCTGTGTGTGCCATATGCAAAGGTTGAGAGAGTAGTGCATGTGCAAGTGTGCAAATGGTAAAGTGAGCATAGAATGTACAAAACGTGAACATATGAAAATGCATGAAAGGAAAAATAATAAAATGTGCATGTGTGTGGTGTGAGTGGTGCGGGCGCATGGTGGGCCCGCACTGTGTGCGTGTGTGGGTGGTGCGGCCGCATGGTGCGGCCGCACCGTGTATGTATGTGTGTGGTTGTGTAGTGTGTTAGTGTGTGTTTGTGAGGTGTGTGCTGAGAGTTTTGTGAGGTGCAAGAGTGTGAGGTTATGTGAGTGTGAGTTGTGTGCCGTGACTTTCATGAATTGTGACTTGTGAGTAGTGAGTTGTGACTTGAGTGAATAGTGAATTGTGACTTGAGTGAATAAATGCAACACTTTGTAACTAAATTCGCAGCACTCAAGTCAATCTCTATAACACTCAATTGTAATCAATATAACACACAAGTCACGTAATCAAGCATCGATTCACAAGTTATTCTAGGCAAGAGACAAACAAAACAGAGCAAATAAGTCGGCACAATACCGACTTATCATTTGCTAAAAGAATATTATCCGAAATTTGTCTTCCCTTTATAAAACCACTTTGATTTTTCACACATAACAAAGGCATAAGGGATGACAATCTGTTTGTTAAAATCTTTGAAATTATTTTGTTTGAAAAATTACACAAGCTAATTGGTTTAAAGGTTGAAAATGTTTGTAGGTTTTGAATTTTGGGAATAAGAATAATTTGAGAGGAGGTAATGTATTTCAGAGGTCTCCCCCATTAAAAAAATGTAGGACAGCAGCAAATAAGTCCATTTTAATGATTTCCCAATTTTTATAAAAAAATTCTCCATTAAACCCACCAGGGCCAGTAGCACTTGCTTTACTCAAACCCCACAATGCATCCTTAATTTCTTGAATTATGGGCAGGGTAGTGAATTTTTCATTTTGATTTTCATCTAAAACGTTAGGTATGCAATGAATGTGAGGAAAGGGGCTTGTGGGTTCTGTTGTAAGCATTTCATGAAAGTGGTCTATTGCGTCCACCCAAATAAGGTTCGCATTGTCTATCCATTCTCCCTTTAGGTTTTTAATTCAATGAATATGTGAAATGACTCTTCTCTGCTTTACATATGACTGAAAAAATTTGGTGTTTCTTTCTCCCTCTTCTAACCACTTAATTCTAGCTTTTTGAGACCAGAAAATCTCCTCATTTTTTAATAACATCCTGAGCTTAGCTTTAGCTAAATGTACCTCTATTCCATCTGCAATATTAGAGCTCTCCGAATCTTTTATTTTTGCTTCCTGTAATTCTGTCTCTGCTATAGCTACTGCCTTGTGAAAATTCCCAATGGTGTTTTTGTTCCAGTCTACTAAGGCCTTTTTAACCCTTTTCAATTTTTCTATAAATACTCTCATAGGGCTGCCTCCTATAGAAGTGTTCCATGCTGTGCTGATTATGTCTTTATATGCAGGGTGATTTATCCAAAAGTTCTTACAACGAAAGCTTTTATGTTTGTCTATTTGTTCTTTATTTTTTTTAAAAAAAAAAGGAATGATCCGATGGATCTCTAGCAAGATGGGATAGTTATAAGTCAAAATCAGTTCCAATCATGACATTGTTAACTAGGATCCTTTCAAGTCTTTTCCAAATTCTCTCTTTTCCTTCCCTATTATTACACCATGTGTATTTGGGGCCTGTAAATGGGAGGTCAGTAAGTCCCTCAGCATTTATGAAATCTGTCATTTCCCTAGCTTCTCTATATCTAAATGGGTATCCCCCTCTTTTATCTTCCTTGCAATTAATGCAATTCCAGTCTCCCCAAAGTATCCAGGTTGAATTTTTTTAGTTTATATCACTTAGTGTTTGCCATATATTTTGTCTTTCTGCAGGGGTATATTTAGCATACACACTAGACAAAATTCCAGGTTGTTTGAAGCTAGGGTGTGTGAACTCCACAGAAAGTGTTTGTGTATTTTCTTCAATTATGGTTAAAGCCCATTGAGTACTAAAGAAAATCAATAAAGTGTTCTCCTGATTATGTAGAAAGTTATCAAATTTCATTTTCATTCTTGGATTTTAAGCGATCTCTAAATCTGGTGTACACTCTGAAAGTACTAGAAGGCTAATATGGTTATCTTTTACTAACTTTATCAATCTCCTATGATTTGGTTTTTGTTTTAAACTCATAACATTCCAATACATCATGCTAATCATTTAAACGGTTTACTTGGAGTAGATTTAGTGTTTTTAGGTCTCAAATTTCTATCGGAAGGAAACTTAGCTCTTGATCTAGATGAATTTTCTGCTTTTTCATGTTGTGCTGGCTGAGCTAGTTGAACTTTGTTCTTCTTGGTTCGTCTTCTGATGACTTCGGTCCAAGCCACCTAAGAACTATGGTGTTCCTCTTCCTCCTCTGATTCTTCAGTGTGGAGACCTATGAAAACACCAAGGGTCTGTTCAGGTTTTGATTCAGGAAGAGATAGATCATCCTTACTACAATATGCTTGCTTCTTTGGTCTTATTGGAATCTGTTCCAAAAGTTGAACTTCAGTCTGAAACATCAAATGGCTGGATGAGTTTTCCTTTTGTTTCTCTTCAAGGAACAAAACTTTTGGGTTAGGATTCTCCTGCAGCTCCTGCTATTGTGAAAGTTCTGGATCGTTTTGTTTGTTTTGTTTAGACGATTCACCTATGACCTGAGTTATGTGTAAGCTTTCCTCCACTTCTATACTTTGTGTCTCCATAACCTACTTGCCTTTATTTGTTCTCTTGAACTGTACATCTGAGTTAGGTATTTCTTTAGTGCTTTCAATTGGAACCCATTGTTTTTTAGTCATGTTTTTTTTCTCCATGTTACTTCTATTGTAGGATTCCTTTCCATGTCCCAACTGGAAGCAAGTTGAACAGTATCTTTGGGGGTCTTCCCGATTGATTTCCTACCAGAAACCTCAATCTCCTATTCCTATCCACACTTCAATGGGGGTCTGTGTGGACACATTAAGTTCGATGTATACCCTAGCCATATTTGGCCTATCAGATCTTGTGGCATTTGTTTTAGCGATTTCGAGCCTCAGAGGAGTTCCGATAAGATTAGCAATTGAGAAAAGGGACCTCTTGTTGCATAAATGGATTGGTAGATATGGGAGGTTATTCCAGACTGGAGTGAGAGCTGACTCATTTTTGAGGTTGAAGTCGGTGCTCCATTTGAAGATCCTGACAGGAAATCCCTTGAAGGACCAAATCCTCCTAAGCCAGAAGTTCCACCCTTTCTATAAATAGAGGTCGAGGAGTGTACTCTGGATAGTTGTAAGGACTTGGTGGTCCTCTAGCCTATTTGGTCACTTTCTTTCCCTTATTATCCTGCACCTACTCCTTTTCAGGTGCCATGGCCTCACGTGCACAATTTTTTTTAACTTCAGCTCCAGCATCAATTTGGTCAATTTCACAGTCTGTGTTGGTGCATTGCAATTGTTTGCCGCTCCATAGGGTAATAGCATGACATATGATACGAATGGTCTTGGATTGAAGTCCTCAACCACACGAATTCCACAACCTTTGGACCGTTGCTGCACCAAAATTCACGAACAAGACAACACACAAACTTGGCGGAAAGGAATTCAAAGGGAAAAACGCAAAAGATGAAGTAAATCAACCCCACGTTTTTAATACAAATGGACTCGACTCAACTCATGAAAATTCATGCAATTGAACTTTGTCAATTTGGCGAGTTCTCGAAATCAAGAACAATGGTGAAGTCACCTAAAGGTCACGCTAAAGGCAAAGCTTCTACAATGGTGAATTAAATAATTCAACAAGGTTTTGACAACACAAAGTGTTAATCTTAATTTCAGCAAAGCTAAAACTTTCATTCATTAATCTTATGTAAAAACGTTACAAAGCTTCTCTTTATATAGAGAATGATTTCGACTTTACCCAAAAAGGAAAAGGAAATAAAACCCTAAAAGTTGCAAAGTACAACTTGACTTCTAAACTAACTAACTTTCCAAATTGTAAATGGAAACTAACAACTAACAAACTAATCCTTTTCTAAATAGGATTAGGTCACACGTTTTTATTCAAAGGTGGCCAAACACGTTTTGGCTTCCTTTGTTTCCTAAACTATTACTTGCCTTTATCATGCAAGATAATTGGATCAAGTAATTACTTAGCCCATAATTAAAACACCAAGACTTAAGCCCATAATTAATGGACTTAATTATTACAACTTAAAAATAAACCCTAAAATTAAACAATGGCGTGATCCAAAGTTGGCAAAGCCCAAGCACGCCATCTTGGTCTTCAATATAGTCCATGAAATTCGAGATGGAAATCTGCCAGAATCCCGTCACTCATTTTGGCAGCCATATTCCACGATGATACCGTCAGAATCTTGGAAAACATAAAACATGAAAGTTGTAGCTCTATCTCTTATCGTTCCAGAGCTTCTTGAATCATGCAATTCCAAGTTATATCGAAAGAGTTATGTCCAGAATACCAAAACGTGACAGAAACTTTCAGGATGACCAAGTGACTTTAACACCACGAACATGGACACGGCTCATTCTCATCATTCCCTCCCTCCTCGAAAGGATTCGTCCTCGAATCTTAGAAGTTGAGTTCCTGGATCAAACACCAAAAATCACGAACTTCACAAGAATCAAGTTGTTTCGGAATGCAACACCTCGCGAGCAATCACGCTTTATTTCCCCAAAGAACAAAAGAAATCTATTAGTCCAAAGAACAAAGTTATGAATAATAAACATAAATTTATATGGACGAATATATGTTCTTATATAAGAGGAAGTTGCATCAATGTCAAAATAATTCACAAGTGTGGATAGTGCATGTAATGTATCATAATAGCTATCCCTAAATGCACCTTGACAAAATTGGAAATCACATGGACGAACTAATACCTTGAAAAACATGCGAAAGTTATCAAATATGAGAGTATAATTCCAAAGACTAGAATGTAAACAATCTATGTAAACAGAAAATTTTACCTCTCGGAATTCAAAAGAAATTTGGAACTTAGATAACCTACCAATCAAGTGCGGAATTATCCAAGGACTTCTTTGAACTTGATGGATGTGATCAAAATCACGTTTTAAAGAATCAAAAGAACCAATAATCCAGCAAGTAGAGTCAATATAGTTAACACTTGAATGATTGCATACAAAGGTTTGATGTAGTTCGAAAATATAATCATTAAGCTCAAAATATAATTCATGTATTAGATAAGCAACATAACACACTATCATGCTATACATAAATTCATTCAATTCAAAATATATTGATGTAACTATTGAAGAATTATGTAAATCGATTTGCTTATCAAAACAGAAGGTGTTAGACTCTAAAACACACTTAACAAAATTCCAAACTATTTGTGTTAAAGTATAGGGAAGCTTTTGAAATTGACTAAAAACAGTTTGAAAACTTTGAAACTCAACCGAATTGATAATAACAAAGTGCTTAACATTTTTAAGATCAAAATCAAGTGAAAACTTACCTAACTTACCTTGCTTACCTTGTGGAAAACAAGCTAAGGCAGATTGGATCCCTTCCAATTGATAATGAGTTGTTTGCAACTCCATTAGTTGTCTAGGAACTCCATAAACCTGCAAAACAAAAGAACTAGGCAGCAAACAATTCAAATGGTGATCACTATTATCAAGTAAGTACATTGTTTGCCTAGCTACTAATGCTTTCTTAAACTCACTAGAAGAAGCAAAATTACAAGATTTGATAACACTTAAATCTCGGCTATTACAAGATGCACTAGCTATTACATTGCTCTTCTCTTGAACTTTCTTCTCTTTCTCTTTTTCATCTCTCATTTGAGCACAAGATGTAGCAATGCTTGCTTGATCTTCAGAAATTTCACAAGGCTTTAAAGAACATAGATTATACTTTTTACCATTATGCCTAAATGAATAGCAATTCTTGAGATCATTATAAACGCCATTGCAAGCAAGTTTCCACGGTTTTCCCAATAAAAGATGGGCTATTTGCATAGGGAATATGTCACATAGTACCTCAGCTTCGTATTTCCCTATTAAGAATGCAACCTTGACTTGCATTGACACCCATACTTCACCACAACTATCACTCCATTTCAGCAAGTAAGGATTTGGATGTGGAGTGGTGTGCATACTCAATCTTTCTACAATTAGCTCACTAGCAAAGTTAGAGCTTCTTTCACAATCAATCTCCATGGCACACACTTTATCTTGGATTTTGCACCTTGTTTGAAACACCTTTTCACATGACGTAGAAGGGCTTTTAGCTTGGTATACTTGTTTATCACTTTTTGATTCCTCCATTTTGTACCTGCAAGTTAGTAAAGAAAAACGCAAGAATATAGAGAAAATCCTCACGGGTTCCTCACTTTAGGATAGTAGGTACTCTCCACTCTATTTATGTAGTGTTCTCTCTTGTTTATCCTATCTAATACTCTCAAATGGTGAATTGTTTGGGACTAATAAGACTTACCAAGTCCTATGATTAAGATAACAAGTCTCAATCAACAAGTTTCACACAATAAACTTTCACAAGCAAATCAAGAGAATTTTCAAAGAAAAACACGTCACAAGAAGTTTAAGAACACGTGTGGGTTAAAACTGATTTATCTTCAGAAACTATGAAATTCAGAAACTAGATTTCAAGACGAAGAGAATGCAATTTGAATCACTTGATTCCGAGTTGTATTGATCAAGATATGGCACTTTGAATATAAGGTGATTTCAAGAACAAACAAGAACGAAATTTAGTTCTTTTCTTGGGCTGTTTTTTTTTTTTTAAATGGTCCGATTTTTTTTTTTTTTTTTGTAATTGGGCCTTCTTTTTTTTTTCTTATGCAAGGCCTTTTTTTTTTATATTCGGACAAGAACCTTGGATTTCACAAAGTTTAAGGTTCTTAAGACAAGATCCTAGGATTTAAGGTTGTTTGTCTTATGTTGCTCAAACAAACCTAGGATGTTTTTAAGGTTGTCTTAACCTTATTTTTCCTCAAAATTTTCAGCCAACAAGAATTAACAATAGCTCACCAAATATCAAGAATTTAAAGATGCCACTTTGACAAGATAATCAAGATTAAAGACAAGGAACAAGAATCTAACTCAAGAATCCAATTTTGACCACTTCGGATTTTCAAGAAAATCAAGAAGTTCAAGAAAGTTATCAAGAACTTATCTTTTTCGAGTGGAACAAAAGTTTGATCAAAATGCAAGATATGGTAGACAATATAAAGAATCTAACACAAAAGAAAGAATGAAATTCGGATAATAAACAAGGAAGTTAGGAAATTTCTACCAAGAAACCCTAGTTTGAAACCCTAGTTTGACACAATTTCCTAACAATTTTTTGACGTGTAAAACAGCAAGGACAACACAAGGAATTCAACACTATGATGATAACAAAACAATGCTGAATCAACAACAAGAAAAGACGCAAAAAACAGCAGCAAGATGACACAAAACAAGACAAAATTCGGCCAAAACAAGAAAGCTAACCCTAATTCGTTTTGACGAAAAAAATTCAGCAAGACTCTAATGATTTTATGGACGAAATTTGGGCTGAATTTAGAGCATGGAAGACACGAATTTACTGCAGCAATAAGACACTAAAACAGCAGCAAATAGGACGAAACAAAACAGCAAGAAATCGAATCACAAAACGCGAAAATCGAAAGCAAAGTTAACACGGTTTTTGGGCAGATTTTGCATGCGATTTGAGGACAGAATATTGACGAATTTTGGACTGAATTAAGACACCAATTTACTGCAGAAAATTGACTCAATGAACAGCAAGAAGAACGTCAAGGACAGCAGCAAAACCGACGCACAAAAACAGCAAGAACAACAACAAGAAAACAAAGAAAACCGAGAAGAGAACAAAGATGCAAAACCTGAATTTTTGAGACAACAACCTAGGCTCTGATACCAATTGATACGAATGGTCTTGGATTGAAGTCCTCAACCACACGAATTCCACAACCTTTGGACCGTTGCTGCACCAAAATTCACGAACAAGACAACACACAAACTTGGCGGAAAGGAATTCAAAGGGAAAAACGCAAAAGATGAAGTAAATCAACCCCACATTTTTAATACAAATGGACTCGACTCAACTCATGAAAATTCATGCAATTGAACTTTGTCAATTTGGCGAGTTCTCGAAATCAAGAACAATGGTGAAGTCACCTAAAGGTCACGCTAAAGGCAAAGCTTCTACAATGGTGAATTAAATAATTCAACAAGGTTTTGACAACACAAAGTGTTAATCTTAATTTCAGCAAAGCTAAAACTTTCATTCATTAATCTTATGTAAAAACGTTACAAAGCTTCTCTTTATATAGAGAATGATTTCGACTTTACCCAAAAAGGAAAAGGAAATAAAACCCTAAAAGTTGCAAAGTACAACTTGACTTCTAAACTAACTAACTTTCCAAATTGTAAATGGAAACTAACAACTAACAAACTAATCCTTTTCTAAATAGGATTAGGTCACACGTTTTTATTCAAAGGTGGCCAAACACGTTTTGGCTTCCTTTGTTTCCTAAACTATTACTTGCCTTTATCATGCAAGATAATTGGATCAAGTAATTACTTAGCCCATAATTAAAACACCAAGACTTAAGCCCATAATTAATGGACTTAATTATTACAACTTAAAAATAAACCCTAAAATTAAACAATGGCGTGATCCAAAGTTGGCAAAGCCCAAGCACGCCATCTTGGTCTTCAATATAGTCCATGAAATTCGAGATGGAAATCTGCCAGAATCCCGTCACTCATTTTGGCAGCCATATTCCACGATGATACCGTCAGAATCTTGGAAAACATAAAACATGAAAGTTGTAGCTCTATCTCTTATCGTCCCAGAGCTTCTTGAATCATGCAATTCCAAGTTATATCGAAAGAGTTATGTCCAAAATACCAAAACGTGACAGAAACTTTCAGGATGACCAAGTGACTTTAACACCACGAACATGGACACGGCTCATTCTCATCAACATACTTCCTTACCCTTAGGATTCGGAACTGTATCACTTGGGATAGATCAGATGGGCTGATGATGCACTGCATTGGCCAACTGCCCCAACTACATTTTAATGTTTTTTATTTTCGCATCATGATGTTTGACACTAGTTTCTAACTTAGCAAATCTTTATTCACTCTTGTCCAGCTTGTCAATGATACGATAGAACATGTCTTCCATTGAAGGCTTCTTGGGCTCTTGTACTTTCGACTGATGTTCAAACCTAGGAAGTGGGTTTGAAGACCTTTTTTGATCATTTCCTTGGAAGTATTGCCCACCTTGATTTTGATTTTGTTGTCCCCAAGTGCTTGGACCACTACCATATTGTCTATTGCCTCGAGAATAATTGCTAGAGTACTGCGGCTTGTTGTAGTTGTTGACATATTGCAATGACTCCGTGGTTATAGCACATTCATCTGTATAATGCTCTTTCTTGCACAAGCCACAAGAGAGTGCTAGAGTTTTGGCTTGTGTGGTTTTCAATGTTTGCACTTATTTTGCTGGAGCTTCAAATTTAGCTCCTAGGAAATTTTCATCATCGAGGTCCAGGATGCCTCGTTGTTTCCTTCTATGCGGCTTTCTAGTCTAAGGGAAAAGATATTCATCTTCAGCAATCTTATCAAAAAGCTCCTTCACTTTCAGAACACTTTTGTCTTTCAAAATTCCATTTGCACAAGCCTTGACCATCATTGAAGATTCTGCAGTAAGTCCTTTAGAGAAAGTGTTCAGTTGTCTAATTTCACCCAGTTCATGATTTGGACATTGTCTGATGAAGTCAATGAAGCGCTCCCAAGCTTCACAAAATGTCTCTCCTTTATGTTGTTAGAAGTTCATGATGTCCATCCTCATATTCTCTAGCTTAGTTGGTGGAAAGTATTTAGCCAAGAATATCTTTTGTAGCTCTTCAAAAGATGGCACAACATTTGTGCCTTTAATAGATTTGAACCAATGTTTGGCCTTACCTTTGAGAGACAAAGGAAATAGAATTCGATCCACTTCACTCCGAGGTACACGTTCAAGCTTAAAGGTTCTGCATAGTACCAAGAACTAGTCCAAGTGTTTGTTCGGGTCCTCATTATCCATTCCTTGGAAGAATTTCCCTTGAGTGATCATAGACACGATCTGTGTAGGAATGTGATAGCTCTCCACATCAATATCTTGTTTATCGAACCCATTCTCAAAGTTAATGGCATAATGATCACCAAATTTTGGAGGTCTTGCTTCTTGATTAGCCATTCTTCTTTCTCTACGTTATCCTCAAAGTTCTCCCCAACTTAAGATCAATGTGATACTCTGGTTCTCCTGCAGACCTATTAGATTTGGGCTTACAAAACACACCAAGAGTAATGTCTGATAGTAACAAAACACCAACAAGTAAAGTGACAAGAATTGCAAATGTAAACGAAAGAAAACAGAACAAAATAAAACAAAATAAGAAAATTCAAGAAACCGTGCCTTCCCTGGCAGCGGCGCCAAAAATAGATGCCTGAAGTCACGTACGTATCAATTTATCCCTATTTAACTATAACTAATGGTGATAGGGTTTTGTTCCACAGAGCAGAGAGTGATTTCAAGAATTCTAAAATTGCTCTGAATGTTGTCACAAGAGTAAAGCTACAAGAGCAGATAGTAAAATGTAAATGTAAATACAGAAAAGCGATATAAATGCAATCAAAGGAGAGCTGGTTACCCTAGAGTCCCTTTACCGGATGAATGCTCACCTAGACAACTTACGTAGTGCAATTAACGTATGTGTATTACCAGAGGAGAGCTGGTTGCCTAGAAACCTAGTATACTGTTAGCATGATGACCGCACTGCAACCTAGGCTTCTTGTGATCATTCATTCCCATGGCAAGGCCTAAGAACAATGTATTCACGGCGCAACGTCTCAATTCCCTGTTTCTAACTACTCTAGCATTTATCTCCTAAAAACCTCCCATGGTGAGGTCTGAATTTTGGTGCTTAAGTCTTCATTAACAACTGAGAACTTCTTTACACTTTAATCTAAGGATTTTCTGATCTAAAATTAGCATGGCGACCACATTCCAGAAAACGAACAAACAAAGCAAGTGCAAAGACTCAATTCATACTCCAGTTCTCATTCCATAAAAAATCACAGCAAATATTGGTGAATTAAGCTTCAATTCAGCATGTCCACCGCAACTAAAATTCAATTCAACAACACCGGTGCAAATTCATGAAATTTAAAAAAATTCATAGACAAAATAGAGTATGATTTCAATTCTTCATAGATTGCGTTAATTGCACCACATTGAGTCATCTAAATTCAGCATTCATCTATTGGAACCTTAGAACATCACACGTTTAGCCAAAAAACGCCATTCTCATCTCATAATTGTCAAAATACGACATTAAACAATATATCTCCACTAAATTGGAAGACTTTAGCGATTAAATTGCTGAGAATTGTCAAATGCTTTGTTAATTCAGAATCGAAATGCTGTGACCGGTCCAAAGAATCGATCAAAATTGAAAACAGAGACCAATTTCTAGTGAAAGCAGATCTAGAGAGAGAAAGTCTAGAGAGAGAAATTCCCACTCACAAATTCTAGATAAAAAATTCTGGTAAAAGTCAAAAGTCTAATTCTCTCCATCCAAAAACTACCTAAAAATAATAACAAACCCTCTATATATAGAGATCTAAAGCTTATTCTATATGTTAACGTAAACTAAGCACTTATTTAAAGAAATTCAACTATAAATAAAATTTGTCCAAAAATATGCACGTGCACAAGTCTTCACATCAGCACCCAATCTAACACTCCACACCATTGAGCAAGCTTGCACCCTGCCTCCATAACTTCCAGCACGCCTCTGAGCCACAAACGACCATGTCTCTTGCAAAGGTAGAAGACAATCTTCAACACTTAGAAAATTAATAGCCTTGAAATCCATCATTTACACGGCGTGGCATCGTGGCGCTGCAGAACCATGCAATTTGTACGTATCAATTTATCCCTATTTAACTATAGCTAGTGGTGATAGGGTTTCGTTCTACAGGGAAGAGAGCGATTTCAAGAATTCTAAAATTGCTCTAAATGTTGTACAAGAGTAAAGCTACAAGAACATATAGTAAAAATTAAATGTAAACAAAGAAAAGAAATGTAAATGCAATTTAAGAGAGGAGGATGCTCTAGAGTTCCTTCACCAGATGAATGCTCACTTAGACAACTTACGCAGTGCAATTAACGTATGTGTATTACTAGAGGAGAGCTAGTTGCCTAGAAACCTAGTCTACAATCAGCATGTCAATTGCACTGCAACCTAGGCTTCCTGTCATTATTCTTTCTTTTAGCGAGGCCTAAGAACAATGTATTCACGCCGCAACATCTCAATTCCCTATTTCTAACAACTCTAGAATTTATCTCCTAAAGACTTCCAATGGCGAGGCTTAATTTAGGTGCTTAAGTCTTCATTATCAACAAAGAACTTCCTTGCACTTTGATCTAAGGATTCTGTGATCTAAAATCAGCATGGCTACAGCATTTCAGGATTCCGTGATCTAAGTATGCATGTATGTGCGGTTTTAAATGGCAAGTGAGTGCATTGTGTGAGCAATGATCATGCGAGGTGTGTGACAAAAGTGTGCAATAAGTGTAGCAAATGTAGCCATGTCTACGCCTAGAGATACCTAGAGGTGCTACCCCGCACGCACTGGGGCGTGCTGCTAGTGCCAAACTATTACGCCGTGTGCGCAATAGCGTTTGTACGAAAGTGCCCGTACGCATGTGCTCGAGCGTGTGCGTGTGTTGTGTGCGCTGCACGCATAGTGTACGCGCAGCATGTGAAAGCGGTGTGTGAGCGTGCTACGCGCATGGTGTACGACGGATGTGAGTGTGTTGTACGATGCATACGGGGCAACTAATGCATGTTATGCGCACGGTGTGTGTGATGATCGTGAGCGAGTGTGTGCAAGGTGTCGTGTCTTCATGCGCACTCATGTGCCTTCTTGCAAAATGTGTATGATACAGGTGCACCAAAAATAGCCCTTTTTTTACCGAATAGCACTACACATAACTCATCACAAAAACTTCCAAATACACAGACCATTTTGCGCGAGAATCACTAAAAAACACAACAAAAATTCAAGTAAACTAGCGGTTTTAATTCAGTCTAAAACTGACTAATCAGGTGTAAAAAAACAATTAGAATGCTTTTTATTTTGTTGTTCTTTGTTTTTGCATATTTTTTCCATCAACGTTGATTCGTTCGTGTATTTGATTGTATATTTTGTTAGAGTTTAGTGAAGTTTTTAGTCAAGTCTTTTCGAGTTGATCTTGACAACTTTCTTGAAAATTTCGATTTTCTTAAAATTATTGTCTTATTGAAATTTGTTCGTTTCGCGATTTCGGTAAAATGATTCTAACTTTGTGAAAAAAAACCCTGTTGTTCGCACATAATATACCGTTTCGAAGATCCCGACGAGATCTACATGACTCATAGGGGTTTACCCCATTACATTGGACTTATATTTAGCAAAATCCATCATTTTCAACACCATGCAGGCTCCAAAAGTTATTTGAAAATTTCTATAATCAATCTTTTTGGGATAGAAATGTCATTTTTCAGCGAAAGAGACTTCTCCATCTTCAACTTAGCCTAATATGATGTTATTTGACATAAAAGCTCTTTTTTTTTCTTGAAAACAACATTCCAAAGCAAAATATGCGTTATTCGGCCAAAAAGAAGAAAATTCAAAAAAATTTGCCACAAGTGAGATTTTAGTACTGTCTTTTGCAAAACAATTGTTTTCAACTTAAAATCGAACATTTTTTTAGTTGGAAGAACCTCATTTGAGGTGGGGCGCCACTCCAAATTTATTAAAAAACTTTGGTGGGTGATGGATATACCTTAAAACTACTCTTTCATTTGAAAATCTCCTTGAGCATAGTCCCATTTACATGCCTCGGCCTAATGAAATAATGCTCGTGGAGATTAGCAAAATTAAAAGTGGAGTATTTCCTCCATTTATAGTAAATTATAGAAATGAAAACACATTTGGAGGGCTCCTCCATTTACATATGATAACATATTAACAAAATACTAGTAAAAGGCCCCTCTCCATTAATATAAACATTCCTGGACATGGAGACCTCTTCCACTTACATGAAAATCCAAAGTTAACAAAAGGATCCTAATTCCTATCTTATATGCACAAAATACTCCTTTGTTCGCTAGGAGTGACAAAAGATCCCATGAATCGATATTCATCTTACTCAGTAATACTTGCATGCCTTAGACAGCAGCTTCAGGTAGCAACTGTGAAGAAGAACTCAGGCTATGTGCTACAGGTTTGGCAGGATCATTTGAGTATATCCATGCTTTGTTGTGTACTTAGCAGCAGATTAAGATCCCACATCTCATCCATTCATCATTTCAGAACTACTACTCAATTTTCCTTAACATATAAACTAAAGCAAACCTGTCCTAACTCAGCAGACAGAGGCTGTCACATATACATTAAAACCGAACTTCTAGGCAAAAAATCTCATTAACAAAATAGAACTATAAAGGGAATTTTGTCCATCTTTTGTGACGTTCATCGTTTTTGTTCTCAAAACGGTGTTTTTTTTTCGAAAAAGACTTATTCATCTTAAAGTTAGCCTAATATTGTTTTATTTGCCAAAATTCTTGCGTTTTCTCCAAAAGAGCATTTTTAAGGGGAAAATACGTTTTTCAGCAAAAATCAAAAAATTGAAAAAAAGTGCCTATGAGTGAGATTTTACTCCCGTCTTTAACAAAATTGATGTTTTTAGCTTAAAACTGATTTTATTTATTTATTAATTTTTGGCAGAACCTCTTTTCAAGGTGGGGTGCCACTCCCTATTTATTTAATGAATTTTTGAGTGATGGATATACCCTAATATCACTCTTACACAAAAGCTCAAATAGAACAAAATCCCATTTACATGCCCACGGCCTAATGGAAAGTTGTTCAAAAGGGGAAACTAAATTAAATGTGGAAGACTTCCTCCATTTACAATACTAGTTGAAGTTTAAAATTATCAAATACAACCTTTGGATTGGAAAGCTATAGTTGCTATACATTACATGAATCCAAAAGGATTTTTCTTAGAAGATATGCATTTACACAGTCCTTACTCATGTAATCTTTGGACAAAATCTCCTTTCTTACGTGTTGGCAAAAAAAACTCAAGTCGCGAAACAGCACTGTAAGGGGACATTTTCGTCCATCTTTCATATGGTCTGCCGTTTTTTAGCTGAAACCTGTGTTTTTTTCTCAAAAATTACTTTTCAATCCGATTAATTGTCTTGATACAATGTTATTTAGCCAAAAATCTCGTTTTTCCAAAAATACATAATTTTTTAGTCGAAAATTCCTTTTTCTGAAACATAGGAAAATGCATAAAAATATGCCTACATGTTTGATTTTGGTCTTGTTTTTTACAAAACCCTTAATTTTATCTTAAAATAAAATTGTTGAGACAAAAAACTGAAGTGGTAAAATGGCACTGTACATGGGCGTTTTTATTGGTCTATTAGAAAGTCTTCCGTTTTTCCACAAAAATGGTGATTTTGGTCGATAATGACTCTTAGACTCTAATCACCGAATAAAAACTCACGTTCGTTTGTGTTTTGTTCATTATTCTGTGTGTGATCTTGTTCATTTTCTGATTTTTTGTTCTGGGTAAGAAAAATAATTGCCAAGCTAGTGTGGTAACAAAACATCCCTCGCTACCTTAATGCGTCGAATTGGTATATGAGACATGTTGTGGAACTTTCATCCTTTTTCCTTTCCGAGTTTGGCTTTTGGGTACTATTTTTGTCCTTGCTCAATTCTCATATGTTTTTCATGTTTCTCTTTTAGTTTTCTTCCTATGTGGATCTAGATGTATAAGTGTAAATTTCGTTTGAAAAATCAACTTCGTCGGGTGTAAAAAAAATTAGATTGCTTTTTATCTTGTTCTTCTTTGTTTTTGCATATTTTTTCCATCAACGTTGATTTGTTCATGTATTTTGATTCTATATTTTGTTAGGGTTTAGTGAAGCTTATATTAAAGTCTTTCCGAGTTGAATTTGACAACTTTCTTGAAAATCTCGATTTTCTTAAAATTATTGTCTTGTCAAAATTTGTTCTTTTCGCTATTTCGATAAAATGAGCCTAACTTTGTCAAAAGAACTCTGTTTTTCGCCCATAATATAACGTTTCAAAGATCTCTAAGAGATCTACATGACCCACGAGGTTAACCCTATGACAATTGCCTCATATTCAGAAAAAGCCATTGCTTTCAACACTATACAGGCTCTGTAAGTTATTTGGAAATTTCTATAACCCATTTTTTTGGAATAAAAATGTCATTTTTCGGCAAAAGTGACTTTTCCATCTTCAAAGTGAAAAATACGTTTTTCGGCACAAAATGAGGAAATTGAAAACATGTGCCTATAAGTGAGATTTTAGTCCCGTCATTAACAAAACTGATGTTTTTAGCTAAAAATCGAACTTTTTTAAAAAAAAACTTTTTTTGGCAGAACCTCTTTTCGAGGTTGGGGCGCCACTCCCTACTTATTTGATGAATTTTTGAGTGATGGATATACCCTAATATCACTCTTACACAAAAGCCCAAATAGAAAAAAATCACATTTACATGCCCACGGCCTAATGGGAAGATGCTCAAAAGAGGAAACTAAATTAAATATGGAGGACTTCCTCCATTTACAGTACTAGTTAAAGTTTAAAACTATCAATTATAGCCATTGGATTCCGAAGCTATAGTTTCTATAGTTGCTATACATTACATGAGTCCAAAATGATTTTTCTTCTAGGATGTCCATTTACACAATCCTTTCTCATGTAATCTTAGGACAAAATCTCCTTTCTCACGTGTGGGCAAAAAAAACTCAAGTCGCGAAATAGCACTGTAAGGGGACATTTTCGTCCATCTTTGATACGGTCCGCCGTTTTTTTAGCTCAAAATGGTGTTTTTTTGTCAAAAATTACTTTCATTCCTATTAATTGTCTTGATACGGTGTTATTTAGCCAAAAACCTTATTTTTCCTAAAATACATAATTTTTTAGTCGAAAGGTCTTTTTCTCTTTTTTCTGAAAGATGGGAAAATGCATAAAAACATGCCTACATCTTTGATTTTGGTCTTGTTTTCTGCAAAACCATTGTGTTGAGCTTAAAATAAAAATGTTGGGACAAAAAAATGAAGTGGAAAAATGGCACTATACATGGGCACTTTTGTTGGTCTATTAGAAAGTCTTCCGTTTTTCCCCAAAAAAATGGTGATTTCTGTCGATAATGACTCTTCGACTCTAATCATCGAATAAAAACTCACGTTCATTCGTGTTTTGTTCATTATTTTGTGTGTGCTCTTGTTCATTTTCTGATTTTTTGTGCTGGGTAAGAAAAATAACTGCCAAGCTAGTGGGGTAAAAACATCTCTCGCTACCTTAACGCGTCGAATTGGTATATGAGAAATGTTATGGAACTTTCATCTTTTTTCCTTTCCGAGTTTGGCTTTTCAGTCCTATTTTTGTCCTAGCTCAATTCTCGTCTCTTTTTTGTGTTTCTCTTTTTGTTTTCTTCCTATGTGCATCGAGATGTATAGGTGTAAATTTCGTTGGAAGAATCAACTTTGTTGATTGTAAAAAAATTAGTCAAATCTTTCCGAGTTGATCCTGACAGCTTTCTTGAAAATCTCGATTTTCTTAAAATTATTGCCTTGTCGAAAGTTGCTCTTTTCGCAATTTTGGTAAAATGAGCCTGACTTTTTCAAAGAACTCTATTTTTTGCACATAATATACCGTTTCAAAGATCTCGACGAGATCTACATGACTCATGGGGGTGAACCCTGTGACAATTGCCTCATATTCAACAAAATCCATCGTTTTTTACACCATTTGGCTCTGGAAGTTATTTGAAAATTTCTATAACCCAATTTTTTTTGGGATGAATATGTCGTTTTTCGGTGAAAGTGACTTCTCCATCTTCAACTTAGCCTAATATGGTGTTATTTGACAAAAAAACTCATTTTTTTCTCGAAAACAACATGCCAAAACGAAATACATATTACTCGGCTAAAAAGGGGAAAATTTAAAAAATTTTGCCACAAGTGAGATTTTAGTACCATCTTTTGCATAACTGCTGTTTTCAACTTAAAACCAAACTTCTACGCAAAAAATCTTAATTTGCAAAACAGAACTGTAAAGGGGCATTTTTGTCCATCTTTTCTGATGTTCGTCGTTTTTGTTCTAAAAGTGGTGTTTTTTTTTTGTCGAAAAAGACTACTCTGTCTTATAGTTAGCCTAATATTCTTTTATTTGCCAAAAACCTTACGTTTTGTCGAAAAGAGTAATTTTAAGCAGAAAATACGTTTTTCGGCACAAAAAGAGGAAATTGAAAAATTCTACCTATAAGTGAGATTTTAGTCCCGTGATTAACAAAACTGATTTTTTTAGCTAAAAACCAAACTTTTTAAAAAAAAATATTTTGGCATAACCTCTTTTTGAGGTTGGGGCGCCACTCCCTACTTATTTGATGAATTTTTGAGTGATGGATATACCCTAATATCACTCTTACACAAAAGTCCAAAAAGAAAAAAATCCCATTTACATGCCCACGGCCTAATGGGAAGCTGTTCAAAAGAGGAAACTAAATTAAATGTGGAGGACTTCCTACATTTACAATACTAGTTAAAGTTTAAAACTATCAATTACAGCCATTGGATTCCGAAGCTATAGTTTCTATAGTTGCTATACATTACATGAGTCCAAAAGGATTTTACTTCTACGATGTGCATTTACACAATCCTTACTCATGTAATCTTGGGACAAAATCTCCTTTCGCACGTGTGGGCAAAAAATCTCATGTCCCAATACAGCGCTGTAAAGGGGCATTTTCGTTCATCTTTCATACGGTCCGCCGTTTTTTAGCTCAAAAACAGTTTTTTTTGTCAAAAATTACTTTTGAATCCTATTAATTGTCTTGATACGGTGTTATTTAACCAAAAACCTTATTTTTCCTCAAATACATAATTTTTTAGTCGAAAGCTCTATTTTTCTTTTTTCTGAAAGACGGGAAAATACATAAAAACGTGCCTACATCTTTGATTTTTGTCTTGTATTTTGCAAAAACCTTGTGTTGAGCTTAAAATAAAAATGTTGGGACAAAAAACTGAAGTGGTAAAATGGTACTATACATGGCATTTTCGTTGGTCTGTTAGAAAGTCTTCCGTTTTTCCACAAAAATGGTGATTTTGGTCGATAATGACTCTTAGACTCTAATTACCGAATAAAAACTCACGTTCATTTGTGTTTTCTTCATTGTTTTGTGTGTGGTATTGTTCATTTTCTGATTTTTTGTGCTGGGTAAGAAAAATAATTGCCAAGCTAGTGTGGTCAAAACATCCCTGACTACCTTAACACGTCGAATTGGTATATGAGACATGTTGTGGAACTTTCATCTTTTTTCCTTTCCTAGTTTGGCTTTTCGGTCCTATTTTTTTCAATGCTCAATTCTCTTCTATTTTTCGTGTTTCTCTTTTTGTTTTCTTCCTATGTGCATCGAGATGTATAGGTGTAAATTTCATTGGAAGAATCAACTTTGTTAGGTGTAAAAAAATTAGATTGCTTTTTATTTTGTTTTTCTTTGTTTTGGCATATTTTTTCCATTAATGTTGATTCGTTCGTGTATTTCGATTCTATATTTTGTTAGGGTTAAGTGAAGTTTTTAGTCAAGACTTTCTGAGTTCATCCCGACAACTTTCTTGAAAATCTCGATTTTTTAAAATTATTGTCTTGTCGAAATTTGTTCTTTTCGCGATTTCGGTAAAATGAGCCTAACTTTGTCAAAGAATTATATTTTTCGCCCATAATATACCGTTTCAAAGATCTCATCGAGATCTACCTGACTCACTATGACCACGAGGTTCTAATGACAAATGAGCAAAGGGACGCACTTGCTCAAGTTCGACTCAAGGGAAAGGCACCGGCTAGTGATTGAAGCATTTGTGTAATAGACTAGGTTTATTTTAGTCTTTAATGTGTTTGAAGTACTTGTCAAACTTATGATCTTTGTTTGATGTGATTGACAATTTTAATGGTTTTGATGTTTTGGTAGGCTTTGACATTTTCATGGTTTTATGCATTGCTAATCTTAACACTTTCATGAGGTTAATGGTTTTATGGTTTTTACATTTTAATTTTGATGTTCAAATTCTTAATGGTTTTAGTACTTTATGATGTTTTAAGGATTTTGATGTTCTTTATGTTGGTTAATATAAATTGAGCTATGGTTGAATGAATTGTAGTATATTGTGCAAATTCCTTTGTGGTTTTGATGGGTTGTTGACAGGTGGAATTACTCTACAAACAAAGGAAACTCTGCTCAAATTATTCAAAATATTTATACTTAACATTTTCTTTAAGTGCCTAGCCACCCATTAGGTTGCAAGGAGTGGAAAGGTAGTCCTATAAGTTGATGATATTTCCCCTATCATTCTATGTTGTTTTTCAAAAGAGAAGAGAAGACAAGGTAATGCAAAACAAAGGGAATAAGAATTGTCTTTCAACTTCATGATGATTTTCTCACATTTTATTATATATAATTTTCCTAATTGTTTTCTTTTTTGTTGTTGACAAAAGGGGGAGAAAATAAGCATGACATGTGATAAGTAAATTATAAGCATGTGATTAAATTGTGATAAAAAAAATTATATGTTTAATTTATGAAAATTATGTGCATGAAAAAGGGAGAAAAATAAACATATGAAAAGAAAGTATACATTTAGGGGGAGCATATAGTAAAATGTTCATACAAATAAAATGAAGTACACATATAGGGGGAGAAATACTCATGCATTGCATTTATTATTTACTCCATCACATAATTGGTTTGTCATCATCAAAAAGGGGGAGATTGTGAGACTTAGTATTAATCCTACTTATTTTGATGATTGATAAGTTGGTTTTATACCAACTTAAATGTATTATTTCACTTGGCTTTTGCCTTGATTTTCATGCAAATGTGTGGTGCAATGTGCTATATTGTGTGTTTATGTGGTTTGCAACTCATAGTGTTTAAATGGTGAAAAAAAGACCAAAACTTTTGTTAAAATGAGGAAAATATATGCTTGGTGTCAAATGACAAGGTTTAGAGTTTGAAATAATGAGAATGGTGAGTGGGAATTTAAGAAAAACTGAAATGAGCTTATTTGGCCAAATTAGGGTTTGGGCAGAATGTTGGTGCAACTTGTTTTGGGTATAACGCTTTCAATACTTATCCAAATTAGGAGCTCTTGGATGTTCTGGAAAGCTCTTTGAGTTTACTGTATTTCTTATGTTTTAACATTCTTCTAATTCTGTGTGCAAATATGAGAAACGGGGGCAACTTTGCAATTACTACTCCAGGTTTTTATCTTTGATTTCATATTGCCACATTTTGGTAGAATGAACATATCTTGAGCTACAGACCTCCAATGATGCTGCTTCTTGAACCAATGGAAAGCCAAGAGAAAGGTCTAAAACTGTTATGTTTACCACGAAGTCTGATTCAGAGCCGAAGACACACGAAATCTGCATAGAAGAAGGATGTTTTGCTGACGCAAGAAATTTGCCCACGACATGTCGTGGACAAACTTTGAGAACAAAAGTTTGGCCTACGACATGTCGTAGGCCAATCTTGGAAGGATGCAAAATGGCCTACGACATGTCGTAGGCCATTCTTGAAGAGGAAAATTTGCTCCACGACATGTCGTAGGCTATTTAAGAGGAATGGAAGTTTGCTCCACGACATGTCGTGGGCTTAAAATCCAGTCTTGCCACGCCTCAGTTTTTCGGTCATAACTCTCTCATATTAACTCCGAATTGGATGATTCAAAAGGCTGTGGAAAGCTAAGACCTTGGGCTACAACGTTCGTGCTTTGGGTTTTGCCCAGTTCACAATGCATCATGGCCAAAGTTTGGTTGGAAGGTGACGGTTTTTTAAGTTTTCAGAATTTGAGAGGTAAAAAGTTCCAAGTATATATGCTTGTGTTTTCCTTGCATCCTTGAGTTGGATTTGATGCACTCATTTGTTGTTTATCTTACACAAAATGATGCCATAGGTTATGAACAATACTTTGCCCGTTGTGGCATATGTGCACACAAGTACCACACAACCTTGCCAACACCTTGCCAACACCTTGCCAACACCTTGCCAACACCTTACCAACACCTTGCCAAGACCTTGCCAACACCTTGCCCACCTTGCCAACACCTTGCCAAAACTTTGCCAACACCTTGCCAACACCTTGCCAAGACATTGCCAACACCTTGCCAAGACTTTGCCAAGACCTTGCCAACACCTTGCCAAGACCTTGACATACCTTGCCGCACACATGCCACAACCTTGCCGAATACATGCACCTTGCCACACTTTGCCATGCACACATGAACCGGACCTTGCCACTCGCCGTGCACACAGGCCGCACACATGCACAACACTTTGCCACGCACCTAGGCAACACCTTGCCATGTACTCTTTGGCACAACATTTGCACACGTTTTGGCACACCACTCGTGCACAACACAAACTTCACCAAACACACACCTCGGTATAGGAATCAAAATGGGCAGCCATGAAAGAATTGCCCACGAGATCTCGTGGACAAAGAAAAAGTGCCAAAATTTACTCCACGAGATCTCGTGGAAGAAAAAAACTGGTGGAAATTTACTCCACGAGACCTCGTGGAAGAAAAAAAATGGTGAAAATTTGCTCCACGAGATCTCGTGGAGTAAGTTGTGTAGCTGCATGCCAAAATTTTGGCTAAGTGTTGAGATCTTGTGTTGTGTGTGCAGGGTCGGAGAAGGCGTGATCCTGGATGGCACAAAGGCGCTGGAGTTGGCTTGGAGGTGTGCTAGACGTTTGAAGGCGCGAGGAGCCCATGAAGTAAAGGCGTGGAGGGAGCTGACCAACAAGTGATTCGAAGCAGCGGTTTGAAGGCGTGGGAGTCTCTGGCACGAAGGCGTGAGGAGTCCGATGAAGACGCGGGCTTGTTGGCTTGAAGGCGCGTTGTGGGCTGAAGATGAAGACGAAGGCGCTGGAGCATAAGCCTGAAGGCGCTGGAATGCTGGAGGAATTCTTCAACTTTGAATTTTCACATTTTAAGCTGATTTTGGTTCTTCCATTTAAGGGCATTCCTGTAATATCTTAGATGTTTTACGTTTGCGTATTAGTTACATTTTCATAACTCTATATATAGAGAATGTAGCTAATATCCAGGGGGATCCCTGGACCATTATTCACTTTTCACATTTGTAACCAACTTTTGATCTAGAAAGAGCGGGAATAAATTTGCAAGATCTACTTTCTCTCTCTAGTTTCTCTCTCAAGCTTTTGAACTTCATTTTGGATTCCGATTGAGGATTGTTTCCGATTATTGTAAATCTCCTTGCATTTGGGAAGGCATTCCAATTGATGAAATGAACTGTGTAATCTTCCAATTTGATGATCGTGAATTGAAAATGGAGTTTCCTGGCTAGATCTTGTGATATCCTAGGATTTGAACGGATGAATGTTTAATTCAGTTGATATGATGTCTTGCAATTGACTTAATTCACTAAGTATGAAATCACACATGAATCTACACTTTGAACTTGTTACATTTCATATTTCTGCACTGGACTTGGATGATTTGAACTCCAATTGTGGTCGCCATGCCAATTTGGAGGTAGATTCACCATCATTTAGTGAGGATACATGAAATGAGAACTTGAATGTGATTTCTTGAGTCTTCTCACTTGTTCAACCGATCATTGCATTTCTGAGATTCTGGCCTCGCGCCATGGGATGTTTTGAAGAAATGAACCTTAGAGAAGAAGTTGAGATTCTGTAGTTTATAACACTAATCTAGGCCTCGCCATAGGAAAGGTAAGTGTTATGGAAAGTAGCATGTAGTGCGGTCGTCATGCCGGCTATAGGTTAGGTTCTCGGAGAACTAAGATCTCCTCTGTTCATATTTGCTTGTCAATTGCATCACATCAAGTCACTGAGAACTCAAAACTCCTAGGATATCCATTCACATTCATTAATTGCATTCAGGTTTCATTTCTTGTGTTAATTTTGTATGATTTAGAGTTTGGTACATAGTTGTAATTGTCACTCTTAGTTGTTAAGCCTGTTGTTTTTCTTTTACTCTTTTCTTTATGACATTTTGTGAACAAAATCCAAATTCTTGATACCTCCTTTTCCCTGTGGATACGATCCCTACTTACGCTACTACATTAGTGTTTAGGGTAAAATTGAGCTGATACGACTTTAAGCTGTTCAATGATTAAAAAACAATTATGTTTATGCTAATGGTTTTAAAAGTGTTTCAATGTAATAGATATTCAAAGAAGCCAAGCATGGAGATTTATCAAGTGAAGAACGAATTGAAATTGCAAAAGATATGAAAGAATTGTAAATTAGGTCATTTTCAAAACCCTAAACCCTAATTTTATGTAAATAGCTCAAGAAAATGATTTACCCCTTTAAGGTTCAAGTAAAAATGGTTTCAAAACGTTTTTAGTCTTCAAAAGAACTTCAAAATATGTGGTACACACTTGTACTAAATCAAACATAGGTACATAAATGATTTGGAAAACGAAAATTGAAAAGAAGTTGAAAATGAATAGGATCGGACGACCAAGGCAAAGTTTCGGCCATCCGAAATATAGGATCGGATGACCTTTGATCGTCCGAAATTGGTGAAAAAAATGAAGCACTCTGAAGTTTAGGATCGGACAGTGCAGGGACGTTTCGGCCGTCCGAAACTTAGGATCGGACGACTCCTTCAAGTTTCGGCCATCCGAAACTGTCGCGATAGGGTTTTACATCCTTCCAGTTAAATAGGTTCAGACGACCGATGAGTCCGAAACTACCATCCGAAAGTTATTTTCTTCATATAACGGCTAGTTTTTGAAATGTCAAACATAAACTTTTTCTTGTCTTTTTTTGTGTAGTATAAATACAAGATAAACCATGAATATTTAGACACTTGATTCCCTGAGCTTTACATCTGAAAAACACACTCTACAACTCTCACATTTCAATTTGATTTCAAAAGAAACAAAAGATCAAAAGTTTCTTGAGCCTTCTTTGAGTTCTTCATTTCATCATTGAGCTATATAGTTTGAGTTGTAATTTTCTTAATAGGAATCATACTTTGAACTTCACTTCATCTTATTCATCCTTATTGAGGATTGTAATTTCATTATCAAACCTCTATTGTGAGTGATTGTAAAAGGTTTCTCAAGTGAGAGTAAAAACCTTGAGCACATAGCTTGGGATAGCTAATGAAAAGGTTGAACTTTGGTTGAAATCCTAAGTTGAGATACTTGAGTTGTAAAAGTGGTTCTTTTGATCTCACCACAAGAAGAAGATCAATTCATAGTAAAGAGGTTTGAAATCCTAAGTTGGAAAACTTAGGTAGTGGATGTAGAGTACTCCAAGGAGGAGACTTGAACCACTCTAAATTGATTGTATCCTTGATTTCCATTGCCTTCATTTCTACACTTTTTTTTATTTGCTTATGCTTTGATTCATTGATATTAAAGTGTTGAAATTGTTAATTACATTTTTGGAATATCAATATATACCTTACACTTGTTGTGATTCACACTACTCACTCACTTGTGTTGAATTTGAATTGATTAAGTTCACATTAAATTTTTAGAAACCTAATTCACCCCCCCTCTTAGGTTACCTTTAGAGGTTACAATTGGTATCAGAGCTTGGTCTCTATTTGATTAGGCTTAACAACCTTAGAGTAAAGATTATGGCAACAAACAATGCTATGTTTATGAAGGGATAATCTATCTCTAGGCCTCTAATGTTTAATGGAACCAACTATAGCAGTTGGAGAGATAGAATGGAAATCTATCTTAAATCAATTGACATTGAGATGTGGTATATTGTTGAGGAAGGACCTTACAAAGCTGAAATAACCATAGGGAATTAAACTAGAGAAAAGAAGAGAAGTGAACTTGATGAATATGATAGGAGAAATCTCACTTTGAATGCCAAAGCCACAAATGCATTATATAACTCCTTAGATATCAATGAATCAAGTAGAGTTAAAGGATGTAAAAATGCACATGACATTTGGAAAAAACTTAGGGAAAACCATGAGGGAGCCGAAGATGTTAAGGAGGAAAAGAAATCTTTGTTAGTTACACAATATGAAGGTTTCAAAATGGAAAGCAATGAATCTATAGATAAAATGTTTTGTAGATTCAATATCATAATTAAGGACTTGGAGAATCTAGGAAAAATCTATCACTTAGGTGAGCAAAATAGAAAGATTCTGAACTCTTTACCTAAGGAATGGGAGTCAAAAGCCATAGCAATTGAAGAAGCTAAAAATCTGAGAGAACTACCCATAGATCAACTAATTAGTTCACTTATGTCATATGAGCTAAAGATAAAATCTAAAACTCAAAAAGAAGAAGACACTAAGGCTAGGA
This sequence comes from Ophiorrhiza pumila, assembly GCA_016586305.1. NCBI lineage: Eukaryota > Viridiplantae > Streptophyta > Magnoliopsida > Gentianales > Rubiaceae > Ophiorrhiza > Ophiorrhiza pumila. The sequence continues at coordinate 19,873,780 of BLIW01000010.1, forward strand.
AGAACATAGCACTTAAAGTGTCAAAGAATGAGAATGATGATGATGAAGATGAGGAAGATATAAATGAACAAGATGATAATGATCTTGTTTTTCTAACTAGAAAGCTATCTAGGATGATTCAAAGTAGGAAAAACATGTTTAATAAAGGAAGGAACTTCAAGAGCAAAGACTGGATGAAAGAAAAATGGGAAACATCAAAAGTCAATAAATGTTATGAATGTAATCAACCTGGACATTTTATTGCAGATTGCCCAAGAAGGAAGAAGGAGTTCAAACAAGACAAAAAGGGCAAAGGAAGAAGCTTCAAGGTCACATGGGATGATGACCAATCTGAAGAGGAAACCGAAGGAGAAGAAGAAGGAGTTGCTAACATGTGCTTTATGGGATTTGAAGACCATGTGGTATGATGCGAATGGTCTTGGATTGAAGTCCTCAACCACACGAATTCCACAACCTTTGGACCGTTGCTGCACCAAAATTCACGAACAAGACAACACAAAATTGGATGGAACGAAATCAAAGGAAAAACGCTAGGAATTGAGTAAATCAAAACTTCACGTTTTATTACTAATGAACTTAATTTAACCTATGAAAATTCAATCAGTTAAACAAGTTAATTAGGCCTGCTCTTTAAATAAAGAACAATTGGTGTAATCTCCTATAGGTCACGCTAAAGGGGATTAACTACAATGAACAGTTAAATAACTCTTCAAGGCTTTGAACAACTCAAGGAGTTAATTCACGAATTTTAGCAAAGCTAAAAACTCAATTTTATTCACCAACTTATTGTGTAAAAACGTTACATGCATCTCCTTTTTATAGGGGATGAGTTTCGGCCATGCCAAGAAGGAAAAGGAAATAAACCCTAGTAGTTGCAAAGTACAACTTGACTTCTTAACAAACTAGCTAACTAACTAATCCAAGTTGTAAAAGGATTAGGTTAGACAGTTTTTAATGAAGAAGCAAAACGTGTTTTGGCTTCTTGTTTCCTAAACTAATCAACTTTCCAAATTGGAAAAGGAAACTACAACTAACTACCAAATCCTTGTCCAAAAAGGATTTGCTTTACTTGCCATTATCATGCAAGATAATTGGATCAAGTAATTACTTAGCCCATAATTAAAAACACAAATACTTAAGCCCATAAGTAAATGTTTAATGGACTTAATTATTACAACTCAAAAATAAATCCTAAGACTTAACAAATGGAAACAAAACTAAAAAAACGGAATTCCCGCCAGTCCAGCAAGCAGCGTCATCTTCACGTGCCAATTTCACCATGATGATCTTCGAATCTGCGAAAGTGTAAAACATAAAAGTTGTAGATCTTTCTCTTATGTTTCTACAGCCTCTTGAATCAGCATAATCGAAGATCATATGAGAGAGATATGTCAATAATACCGAACTGTGGCATAAGTCCTCAACAATGTAATTTCCATGGTGGCAACACCTTAAATGTCGTGAAGCAACAAACCTCCATGGAACATTTAGGAACTGTGATTTCGACTTTATTCCAGGCCTCCAACTATATGATTCATCACAAATTAATGGAATGAATATCACGAACCACTTGCTTATTGACCACCCAAATAATAGGCTTTCTGGGTTCGTATCAAGGTAAGTCTTTCTTCTAGTGATGATGATGATGATAATTGTAATGATCAAGATGAACTTGAGCTGTACATTGCTAGACTCGTAGATGAGTTAAAGAAAACCAAAACTCAAAACAAGAAGCTTAAGGCCAAAGTGGAAGAAATCACTTCATGTAATCAAGAGTTAATCACTAAGTATGATTGTGTAGTAATAGAAAATTGTACATTAAAAATAGAAAATGAAAAATTAAAAATAGATAGTATCAAGGCTAGAGAAGAGGTTAAAAACTATGATGAAGTTAAGAAGGAACTTGTAGGATTAAAGAAGAGAATTGAAGACCTTAGTGATTGTTTAGCTAAATTCACTCAAGGCAAGAACAACTTAGAAATACTTTTAGGAAATCAAAGAATGGGAAATAGTAAATATGGATTAGGATATTCATATGAGATAGGTCAAAGCTCCACATCCAAACCTGTAAAAATTACTCACACATCATATAATCATGAAAAAGGGGCTGAAAAATTTAGACAAAATCAACACCATAGGTACGGAATGCATAACACACATAACCAAAGATATGGATATAAGAGGTATAACTTTGAACATAGGTTTAACAATGGTGGACATCATTATAAAACTTCACACTCTTTTAAATATCATGTAATTTGTGATTATTGTTGTAAAAAAGGGCACATGTCAAGAAAATGTTTTGCAAGAATGGAAGTAGAAAATGGATCAAAGAATTGGATAAGAAAAGACATTAATGTTGCAAGAACTTAAGTACTTTAAATCACACATTGATTCTTGAATGTAGGTATGTTTAAAAAATACAATTTTGGACACAAAATGGTTCCTTGATAGTGGATGCTCAAGACACATGACCGGTAATCCTTTATTGCTTAAAAACTTGGAAACAAGAAACAAAGGACATGTCACTTTTGGAAATGATAAAAAAGGAAAAATAATTGGCATTGGAAATGTAGCAAATAATAATAGCAATGTGATTGAAAATGTGCTTTTAATTGATGACTTGAAATTCAACTTGATTAGTATAAGTCAAATATGTGATAAAGATCTTGATGTGCTATTTAAACGTTGTGTAGTTATTGATCCTATAGATGGTAAAATTGTTCTTACCGGATCTAGACATAACAATGTTTATACTCTTCATTTGTGTGATATTATGGAACAAGATATGCAATGTCTTAGTGTGGTGCATGATACAACTTGGTTGTGGCATAGGAGATTAGCTCATGTGGGAATAGATCACATAAACAATCTAGTTGCTAAAGAACTAGTTAGAGGTTTACCTAAACAAAAATATGAAAAAGATAAAGTGTGTGATTCATGTCAATTTGGAGAACAAACTAAAAGTACATTTAAACCTAAGAACATGGTGACAACTTCAAAACCTTTAGAGTTAATACATATGGACTTGTTTGGACCTTCACAAAACACAAGTTTAGGTGGCAAAATATATGTTTTTGTGATAGTAGATGACTATTCTAGGTACACTTGTGTAATCTTCTTGGCACATAAAAGTGACACATTTAAAGAATATGCTAGACTATTTAAAAAGGTTCAAAATGAGTTAAGTTTAAATGTGGTGAAAATTAGAAGTGATAACGGAACCAAATTTGTAAATGAAAACTTTATAAATCATTGTGATGAGAATGGTATTACACATAATTTTTCAGTAGTCAAATCACCACAACAAAATGGAGTAGTTGAAAGAAAGAATAGAACACTTCAAGAAATGGCTAGAACTATGCTTTGTGAAAAATGACTTGCCTAAATATTTTTGGGCTGAAGCGGTTAACACCGCATGTTATGTCATGAATCGTGCTTTAATTAGACCATTGTTGAAGAAAACTCCATATGAATTAATCTATAAGAAAACTCCAAATGTAGGATATTTTAACGTATTTGGTTGTAAATGCTTTATTCTAAATGTGAAAGAAATCTTAGGAAAATTTGATAAGAAATCGAATGAAGGAGTATTCTTAGGATATTCAGAAATTAGAAAAGCATATAGAGTATATAACAAAAGAACAATGATAATAGAAGAGGCAATTCATGTGAACTTTGATGAAGGTGAAACAAGTAAAAATCGTAAAGAAAGCGATGAAGAAATAAGAATAGAAGAAACCAAATCTAATGAACAAGATAAAATTGAAATAGAAAACAATCCATTGGACCCCCTTCCTATAGATGACACTCAACCTTTAGATGAAAGCTCACAAAAGAATGATCTTCCAAAACCACGAAAATTTATCCGTAATCATCCTAAAGACTTAATCATAGGAAATCCCTCTAGAGGAGTCAACACTAGGTCATCATTACACTTAGATAATAACTTGGTATTCCTCTCACAAATTGAGCCAAAAAATGTAAATGAAGCCCTAAAAGATGATAATTGGATTTTAGCAATGCAAGAAGAATTAAATCAATTTGAAAGAAGTAAAGTTTGGAATTTAGTAGAAAGACCAAAAGATACTTCAATCATATGGACTAAATGGATATTTAGAAATAAACTAAATGAAGTAAGAAGCATAGTAAGAAACAAAGCTAGATTGGTGGCTCAAGGGTATAGGCAAGAGGAAGGCATAGACTATGATAAACCTTTGCTCCCGTAGCAAGGCTTGAGTCTATCCGCATGTTACTTGTATATGCTTGTTTTAAAGGATTCAAACTATTTCAAATGGATGTTAAAAGTGCATTTTTAAATGGATTCATTCAAGAGAAAGTATATGTAGAATAACCTCCTGGTTTTGAAAACAATAAGTCCCTAATCATGTATATAAATTGGTCAAAGCACTATATGGATTAAAACAGGCTCCTAGAGCTTGGTATGAAAGACTTAGTGGATTTCTAATAGAAAAGAACTTTCATAAGGGAATAATAGATACTACATTGTTTACAAAGCATTATAATGATGAATTACTCATTGTTCAAATATATGTTGATGATATTATTTTTGGTGCTTCAAATAAATCATTATGTGAAGAATTTTCAAACTTAATGAAAGATAAATTTGAAATGAGTATGATGGGAGAACTAACTTTCTTTCTTGGGTTACAAATAAAACAAATGGATGACGGTATTTTTATAATTCAAGAAAAATACACTAAAGAGTTACTTAAAAATTTTGGTATGGAAGAATCAAAACGAAATGGAACACCTATGAGTAAGTCCAACTAAATTAGATAAATATGAAAATGGTATAACAGTTGATAAAACACAATATAGGGGAATGATAGGAAGTTTGCTTTATTTGACGGCTAGTAGGCCGAATATTATGTATGCTGTGTGCTTATGTGCTAGATTTCAATCCTGTGCTAAACAATCACACTTATTGGCTGTAAAAAGAATACTAAGATACCTCAAAGGAACAATAGAACATGGATTATGGTATCCTAGAACGAACACATTTGAATTAGTAGGGTTTACTGATGCTGATTTTGCCGGATGTAGGGTTGATAGGAAAAGAACGAGTGGAACGTGTCAATTCCTAGGAAAATCTCTTGTATCTTGGTCAAGTAGAAAACAAGCTTCCGTATCCTTATCAACGGCAGAAGCCGAATACATAGCCGCCGGAAGTTGTTGTTCTCAAATCCTTTGGATGAAACACACTCTTCTTAACTTTGGTTTAGATTTTGGATGTGTGTCCATTAAATGTGATAACACAAGTGCCATTAATCTAACCAAGAATCCAATTAAACACTCTAGGTCAAAACATATTGACATTAAACATCACTTCATTCGTGATCTTGTTCAAAACAAGGAAATTCATATAGAATATGTTTCCACTAAAGAACAATTGGCAGATATTTTCACCAAACCACTTCCGGAAGATCAATTTTCTTTCCTAAGAGATAACATTGGTGTTATACAGCTTAAATGAGTCAAAACCATTGATTTTATTTTTTAAAAAATAATTTTTCAAATTTTTTTTAAGTTTCGGACGACAGTTTCGGACAACAGAGACCGTCGGAACCTAAATTTCTGAAACTGAAAAATTTTCTCTAGAGTTTCAGACGACCTAGCCTTCTGAACTTAAAGTTCAGAGAGGGTGAAATTTTACAGCATTTCGGACGACATTTTCGGACAACCTCTAGAGTTTCGGCCGTCCGAAACTATCGTATCAGGCTTAAAAAATCCTATTTTCCAAACGATTTTCACAAAAATTTTTCGAACTCTTTCAACCCTTTTCTACCCCCTTCACACTAAATTTGAATTCTATCCGATTATTGATAAATTCTTCCATTAGAATCCTTCCTTGCCCTCCAAAGAACACTTTCACCGATTCTAAACACAAATTCTAACATCGAAATTCCTCAAATTGATTAAAACCCTAACTTTTGGGGTCAAATCAATTCCTTCAGAATTTGAAATTGTTTGATTGAATTGTCTCAATCAAAAAGAGTTCTCATCCTCCATTTTAGCAGTTAGCAACTCTAAGTCACCATGAGTTCATCACGAGGTCTAAAGAGAACGAAGACCACGGCTCCTCCTCATGTTCAACACGGTTCTTTGGGTGCCACTCCTCCTTCTCCATTCGTTAATAACGAATGTGTTGCTAAGTATAATAGCTACATTACAAATCAAAAGAAGATTATTATTCCTAGAATTGTTAGGGAAGATGAATTTAGCAGTTTTTCAAATATTCTAGAACTCTTTGATTATCAAGATTGGAATGATATCCTATTTACCAATGAGCCTATTTACGCACACTTAGTATATGAATTCTTTGCTAATTTGCATACTTCACATGGCCCAACGGTAGATGATCGTCTTTCACTAGAGTCAACAATAAAGATATAACTTTGTCTCCTGAAAACCTTAGTGAACTGTTTAAGTCTGATCACCCAAACACTCTGGCTAAAGATGGCAAGAAGGTCACTCGATATTTTAGGTTACATTATTGGGTTGATGCTTCTTATGGTTTTAATTTCAATGATCTAGTAGCTAGTGTGTTTAATGGTGAATCCTTTGCTAGAGCAAGTGAAGCTCCTGTTAAAAACCTAAGTCCTCAACACCGTGTGCTTCTTCATGTTCTCACCAAATTTGTTATTCCCAATCATCGCCACAAAACCGATCCTAATACCATGAATCTTTACCTCCTTCATGCCCTTCTGAATCAAATTCCTGTTGATTTTGAATTAACTCATCAAGCATGTCATCTAATCTAGGAATTGGATGTCTATACTTAATAGTTATTTTATTTATGGCACGACAATCAACACACATACGCCAAGACTCATCCTTTTTAGGAACTAATATCACAGGAACTGAACAAGGACTAAGAGATTCTCGAACTATACCTTTGTCAAGGAGTTCATCCACTTGACGTTGAATCTCTTTTGTTTCCTCCAGATTTGCTCTATATGCGGGACGATTTGGAATTTGTGCTCCAGGTATGAAATAAATTTGATGTTCAATACCTCTTATAGGCGGTAATCCATTTGGTAGCTCCTCGGGAAACACATCTTGATATTCCTGCAAAAGAGAGTAAACAGCACTAGGCAAAGAAGCAAGGTGATCACTATCAATGATAAGTACAAACTCATTGTGATACATTAATTACAAAGATTGCCTATCAACTAATGCTCTCTTAATCTCATTGGAAGAAGCAAAATAACAAGATTTCTTAGAAACTAACTCTCGGCCCTCTCCATTACAAGATTTTGAAACTTGATTTGGACCTAAGCTAGCTATTACATTACCTTTCTCTTGTACTTTCTTCTCCTTGGCGGAATTCATATCTCTAGTAGCTTGAATGATTCGAGTTTGATCTTCAAAGACTTGTGCCGGGGTTAAGGCTCGAAGATTAAACTTTTTCCCTTTATGAACAAAGCTATAGAAATTCTTCTTGGCATGATAAGTCACATCACAATCAAACTGCCAAGGGCGGCCAAGCAAGATATGACTTGCTTCTATTGGAACAACATCACATTTAACATTATCAACATATTTTCCAATGGTAAAAGTAAACTTAACTTGCTTTGTAACCCTAGTATCAACTGAATTATTCAACCATTGGAGGCGGTATGGTTTAGGGTGCTTCATGCAAGTCAAATTCAATTTATTCACCAACAAAGTGCTTGCCATATTTGTGCAACTACCACTATCAATAATCACACTACAAATTCTGTTTTGCACTAAACAACGTGTGTGAAATATGTTTTCCTGTTGCATCAAATCATCATTATCAACTAAAGGTTGTGCACTAAGAACACGGTGAGAAACTAAAGAATAGTTACCAAAATCATATTCGTAGTTGTCCATTTCTTCACTATCTTCACCGAATTCATGTTGGTCTTTCTCTTCAAGAGGTGGCATGTCGGCACAATCATCATCACTTACCACTTCACCACTATCAAGAGTAATCATCACCTTTCATGTAGGACAATCAGCTTGCATATGTCCATACCCTTGACACTTATAACATCGAACATCCCTCAACCTTGGAGCTGAAGTTGACGTTGACTTTGGGGCATTTTCAGCAGCCTTGTGCACTGATTTTGGGACATTATTTTGTACACTTGATGACTGGTTTGAGGTGAATTGGCGCGGCTTTGAGGATGGAGTAAAAGGGACAACATTCGGCTTTTGTTTCCTTCGCTAAGGTGGAGGCGGTTGTGAGAACTTAACCTTCTCTTTCAAGTGCCTTTCTATCTTGATTGCTTTGTGGACAAGTTCATTAATATCATCATAACTTTGCAAATCCACATGATAAGCCAAATCAGAATGCATACCTCTCAAAAACCTTTCTATTGTAGAGTGGGGATCCTCTTGGACATTAGCCTTGATCATCAAAGCTTCCATCTCATGATAATACTCCTCAACTGATCGATCTATTACCTTGCACAAGTGAGTGCAATTTTCTGTTCAATTCACTGTTGTAATAAGCAGGGACATACTTTTTCCTCATTAGCACCTTCATTCGACTCCAAGATTTAATTGGTTGCTCACCATCTTGACGCCTTGTTCGAATAACTTCATCCCACCACAAACTAGCAAAATCCTTAAGATGCATAAAGGAAAGTCTATACTTCTCCTTTTTGGGGTAGTCATGGCCTCCAAAGAAGTGTTCAAGCTCACGAACCCAATCAAAATATGCTTCGGGATCTGCCTTTCAATGAAAAGTAGGGATTGTCAATTTAACAGAGCTAATGGAAATTTTAGATTTGTCACCTTTCTTTGGAGAATCCGTCAACTCCTCTTCATCATCCTCATCATCGGATGCTTCATTTTCAAATTTAAGTCTCCTTGAGGTGGATCCTTTAGAGTTAGACTCCAAGTTATCAAGTCGGATGTTGATATTTTGTAACATATTAAAGAGAACCTCATTGGAAAACTTTTGCTCAGCTTCGAATATAGGTTTAGAACCTTTAGGGGTTCTGTTTTCTTCCTCCATTGTACCTGCAAGGTTAGTAAAGAGATCGCAAGAATATATAGAAATTCTTACGGGTTCCTTACTATTTGGGTGAGTAGGTACACTCCTCTCTATGATGAAGGCTTTTCTCGTGTATACCCTATACTAATACTCTCAAACTATAGAACTTACTGTTTCAATGATTAGAAGAACTTGTCTCAACCAAAATATTCAACAACAAGATTCACACAAGTCAAATCAAAGAAGTTTTAAGCAATTCACGTCACAAGAGTATTTAAGAACACATGTGGGTATAACTTGACAGCTTCAGAAACTATGATATTCAGAAAATAGACTCAAAGATGAAGAAAACGCAATTTGAATCACCAAAATCCGAGTTGTATTGAAAAAGATATGACAATTTCAAGATTGAAACAAAAAAAGAAAACAGGAGATAGGTTCGGACGGGTAGGGTGTCCGAAAGGGTCGTCCGAAAGATAGGTTCGGACGGGTAGGGCGTCCAAAAGTGGCGTCCGAAACTTTGTGAAAATTGAGTGCTCTCTGAAGTTTAGGTTCGGACGGCTGAAAGCGTCCGAAAGTGGCGTCCGAAACTTTTTTTGAAAAATGTGACCTCTCTAAAGTTTAGGTTCAGACGGCTGAAGGAGTCCGAAAGTGGCATCCGAAACTTTAAAAAAATAAAAAAATATTTTTTTCGTTTTTTTTTCTGTTTTTTTTTCACTTTAGACCAATTGCCTTTGGGCTAATTTTACTTGGTCTCCTTTTTTTTTGTAACTATTGGTCTTTTTTTTGTAGGCCTTTTTTTTTTAACAATAACCTAGTACTTTGCTAGGGTTTTGATAGCAATCCATCCACATCCTTGGTGCCAAAGCCGAATTTCCATGATCCCTTGAAGAATCTTGATGGACCAATGACGAGATCAAGGAGCAAAAGGATGAAAGAAGCTTTGCACACTTTGTTGTCATCACACTTTGAAGACTTGGAGGCCGAGACTTCTCCATCATCTCATCATGGAGTTCTTTGGCATGTTTCTTCAATCACAATTCATGAAGATGTTCCTCAAAGTTCTACATTGGAGCTTAAGGAAATTCCACCTTGAAGAAGCTTGCAAAGGCCGAGAGTTCAAGTCCATGAAGAGGCGTGTATTTGGGCTTGATATGGATCACGCCATTTAAGTAATTTAGGGTTTTATTTTGTTGTTAATTAATTAAGTCCAAAACACTTAATGTGGGCTTTAATTAATTGGTAGTTTAATAAATTACTTGGCCCAATTATCTTGCATGATAATGGCAAGTAAAAGTTTAGGAAACAAAGGAAGTCAAATTGGATTTGGCCACCTTTTGAAACGTTTTCCTTAATCCTTTTTGGAAAAGGATTAGTTTGTTAGTTGTTAGTTTCCTATTCCAATTTGGAAAGTTAGTTAGTTTAGAAGTCAAGTTGTATTTTACAACTACTAGAGTTTTCTTTCCTTGTTTCCCAAGCATGGCCGAAATTCATCTCTATAAATAGAGAGATGGTTGTAACGTTTTACATATGAAGTTGATGAATGAAAGTTTTAGCTTTGCTGAAATTGAGATTAACTCTTTGAGTTGTCCAAAGCCTTGGAGAATTATTTAATTGTCCATTGTAGAAGATTACCTTTAGCGTGACCTATAGGTGACTTCACCATTGTTCTTTATTTAAAGAGCAGACCAAATTAACTTGTTTAACTAATTGAATTTTCATAAGTTAAATGGAGTTCGTTTGTATTAAAAATGTATTCTTGGCATTTTTTTTCCCTTGAACTTCTTCCACCCGAATTGATTCTTGTTTGTGTTCTAGTTCGTGGATTATCTTGATAGTGCAGCACGGTCCTTACTTGTGTGTGGAGATCGAATTTGGTCCAGGAGTTGGAGCCTCGGCCAACCATTCGCATCAATTGGTATCAGAGAACAAGTTGTTGCCCAAAAATTTCAGGTTAATCCGTTCTAATCCTTCCGCGAAATTGCTGTTTTGTTCGTGTCTTTTCTGCCCATTTTATTGCGTTAATTCTGCAGTCCTTTCGTGCATCTTTCTTGCTGCTATATGGTGTCCTTCTTTCTGTCCTAGGTCGTCTCAAATTCATCCATTAAAATCGCTAAAATCGCATGAACATTGAATGCTCACAATCTGCCCGAAATCATCCCTTCTTGTGTTTTGCGTTTTTGTGATATTGTGTGTTGTTTTTGTGTTGTGTTTCTTGCTGTTTTTTTCGATTCAATTTTCTGCATTGTCTTGTTCATCATCATAGTGTGGAATTCTTGAAGTTTTCTTTGCTGATTTCACGTCAAAACATTGCGCTAGGGTTTAGTGTCTAAAAACTAGGGTTTCAAAACTAGGGTTTCTCGGTCCAAAATTCATAATTTTCTTGATTTTGATCCGAATTGCTTTCTTTCTTTTGTGTTAGATTCTTTATCTTGACTACCATATCTTGAGTTTCGATCAAACTTTTTCACCATCTCAAAAAGATAAGTTCTTGAACACTTTCTTGAACTTCTTGATTTTCTTGAAAATCCAAAGTTGTCCAAATTTGAATCTTGAGCCATATTCTTGATCCTTGTTGAAAATCTTGAATATTTTGTGAAAGTGGCATATACAAATTCCTTTTCCTTGGTGAGATATTAAAGTTTGATAATTTTAAGGTTGTTAATGTTAAGACAAGAAGACAAAACATTATAAACCTTAAATCCTAGGTTGTTGTCTTCAAACATTAAACCTAAGTACTTTGTACTAGGTTCTTGTCTTAAAAACCTTAAAGTTTGCATTGTTTAAGGTTCTTGTCCGAACCTAGTAGTTTTTGTTTGTCCAAGGTTTCTGTTCAAAACCTTAAAAGTTTGCTTTTGTCTTGTAGTTGTCCGAACAAAAAAAAAACGGTCAATTAAAAAAAAACAGAAAAAGAACAAAAAAAAAATATTAATTCGGACTTTGCATTATTTATTTCTGTTATTTATTTATTTTATTTTATTTTAGTTGAAGAACACATTGTTCTTGAGTTTGTTATTTGAAAACCACCTTGGATTAAAAGTGCCATAACTTTCTCAATACAAATAGGAATTAAGTGATTCAAAAGCCATTCTCTTCATCTTTGAGTCTAGTTTCTGAATTTCATAGTTTCTGGTGGTAAATCAGTTTGTAACCCACACGTGTTCTAAACCTCTTAAGACGTGATTTCTTTGTTAACTCTCTTGATTTTTCTTGTGAAAGTTTTGTGTGGAACTTGTTGATTGAGATTTTGCTATTTAAGTAATTGAACTTGGTGAGTCTTAATCATCCCAACACATTTATTAATTGAGAGTTTTAGCTAGGATAAACAAGAGAGAACACTACCTAAATAAAGTGGAGAGTACCTACTACCCAATACTGAGGAACCCGAGAGGTATATATACATATATTCTTGTGTTTTCTTTACTAATTTGCAGGTACCAATTGAGGAACAAAAAGGTGGTAAACCAATCACCGAGGCCGAACAAAAGTTCGCCAATGAGGTCCTATTCAACATGCTTCAGAAGATCAATCTCCGCCTTGATAATTTGGAGTCATCATCTAAAAGCTCCACATCGAGGAAGCTTAAGTTTGAAGATCATGATGAATCCGATGAGTACACGAGCTCTTCTAAAGGTGAAAAGTCTAAAGTTTCCATTGAGTCTGTTAAACTCACCATCTCTACCTTTCATGGCAAATCAGATCCCGAAGCTTTCTTTGATTGGGTTCGAGATTTAGAACACTTCTTTTAAGGTAATGATGTCCCCGAGAAAAAGCAATACCGATTTGCTTTTATGCACCTTAAAGATTATGCTAGTCTTTGGTGGGATCAAGTTGTTCGAGCTAGAAGACAAGATGGTGAAAGGCCAGTTAAGACTTGGAATCAAATGAAGGCAATCATGAGAAAAAAGTATGTTCCCTCACATTATGATAGAGAGCTCAACCGAAAGTTACATACCCTTGTGCAAAGTAGCCGAACAGTTGAAGATTACTACCATGAGATAGAGGCATTGATGATAAAAGCCAATATTCATGAAGACCCCGACACCACCATTGAGAGGTTCCTTAGAGGTATGAATTCCGAATTGGCTTATCAAGTTGATCTTCAAAGTTACATTGATATTAATGAACTTGTTCACAAAGCTATCAAAATTGAGAAGCATATGAAGGGAAAAGGGCGAAATTTCCAACAACCATTGCCGCCTTGGAGGAGAGATCAAAAACTGAATTACACCCCTCCACAAAAGCCGAAAGTCTTCACCCAAAATCAGCCTCAAAACACTTCAAATAATGTTCCCAAAACAGTCCGCCAACTTGCTGAACCTTCAGCCAAAACAACTCCCAAACTGGATGAGAGATTGAGGGACATTAGATGTTATAAGTGTCAAGGTTATGGCCATTATCAAAGTGACTGCCCAACCAGAAAATTGATGATAATTCGTGATAATGGAGAGGTTGAAAGTGATGAAGAATGTGCTGACATGCCACCACTTGAAGAGAAGTACCAAAGTGAGGGCCACGTGGCATAAAAAGACAACAAACAGTAAGTGACTCCAAGAAATGCATCTGGAGACATATAATTTTGGAACTGTAGCGTGGAGTCACTTAGTAAAAGACCAAGATGCCCATGCGGGGCAAATTTCCATATAAATAGTCATTCAGCTCAGTTCTTTCTTCTTAAACCAAACTTGTCAGCTCTTTCTTCTTCAACTAAATTTTCCTTATCAAGAAAATTCTGCTTAAACGAATTCATAAGGTCACTACATAAGGTAAACACAATTCTTTAACAGATATCCAACAATGCCTCGAGCAGGTAATTTTAGAATACAGGCCAAAAATATATTCATCACATACTCTCGTTGTGACGTACGAAAAGAAGTTCTTTTAGAGAAATTTATTGCCAAATTGGCAGCATCAAATGTTCCTAAATACATACGTGTATCTTCAGAGTTACACGACGACGGCACACCACACCTGCACGTCTTACTAATGTAGTTTCATAAGAAATTCTGCAGCAGAGACGAAAGATTTTTTGACATTGCGCATGAACAAAGGTCACAAATATACCATCCAAATGTCCAGGCTGCACGAGATGCAAAGGCCGTAATAGATTACATAGGTAAATACGGGGATTTTTGCGAGTGGGGGACTTTCGATTCGGGCAAGCTGTACAAGACACAGTTTGATTGCTATGCGGAGGCCCTGAATCAACATAACATAGACGATTTCATGAACGTCATTAAAGAAGGAGATCCAAAAGTATACTGCTTGTACTACGACAAGATCAAAGCAAATGCTGAAAAGCTGTATGCACCGCCTCCTCAACAGTATACAAGCCCATTTCCACTCGCCAATAATATTCCGGATGAACTTTTAGAATTGGCCGAGGCTAATATTAGGCCCACTGAAACCAGGCCAATTCGGCCCAAATCAATAATTGTTGAAGGCCCATCCCGAATAGGCAAAACAATATGGGCCAGATCATTGGGCCCTCATAACTATTTATGTGGTCACCTGGACTTGAATAATAAGGTGTACAGCAATAACGCCTGGTACAACGTCATCGATGACGTCAACCCGCAATATCTCAAACACTATAAAGAGTTCATCGGGGCTCAGAGGGACTGGGTATCAAATTGTAAATACGGGAAACCAGTGCACATCAAGGGTGGAATACCTACACTAGTGCTCTGTAATCCGGGTACAGACTCTTCTTATAGGGAATATCTGGAAAAACCAGATAAGGAATCTCTAAGAACCTGGACTATAGAGAATGCAACATTCGTGTTCATCACCGAGCCACTCTATCAACAAACCGGAGAGGCCTCCACAACTGAAGGGCAAACGCAAAGCAGTCAGTCACACACGAGCTCTCCACGGAACACGGCAAACTCGCAGTGTGAGCTCCCACTCCAGCCACGCAGGTGATCATGGACATAATCAACCTTGCAATTCCACTGACTACAACACCAACACCTTTCCACGTACAACTAGAAAATCAGGGATTAATAAGGCCCTTTTTACGTCCGTGGAACATAATGAGGGTGATATTCAGGATCAATCACACTCCAAGGAGGTTCCTCCATATTACAACTTACAGGCGTATAGAGATTATCTAGATACGACCCATTGTAGTCAATTTTCAAAATACTATCCGGAGGCTATACATTTTGATTTTTCAGAAGTTGAATGAATTAAGCCCTTATTTTTCGGAAGACCTGTTTAATCATGCAATTGACAGTGTATTAGCTGAATGGAATGTAATAATTGCTTCCCAAAACCAGTTTTACAATTGCTATTAATAAAATCATTTATTCAATTTCAGCATCACTAAGAACGTATCCGCATCATTGACAGAATATTACGCCCAATGAAACTGGGCCTAATAGGCCCAATTCAATAAATGTAACAGGCCCAACAATAACATGTAAAACAATGTGGGCCAGATCATTCAACCCATAAAGCTGTTTCCTTCTCATCTTCATCACTTCAGATTTGCCAGACTAATTATAAATTAAATGCAATTAATTAATCAAAATTGTGTGCAAAGTGTGCTACACAATCAACAAAAATGGAATATTCACAAAGCGTAAAACGACGTCCTTGATAAGAAACCATATAGCCTGTTAGGTAAGCCTCAGATCCTAATGGCTTATAAGCTACTTATCCAACCCCGTACGGTGGGGAATTTGTTAATGTTTTTCAAATTTCAAATTTCGCACGCCAACATATTGTGATACAGTTCCCAAAATTTGGAAACCCATTTCAAATTTCAATGATTTTGCACGATAACAATTAGTGCTACAGGACCCAAAATTTGAACACAATTTAAAAATTTAAATTTTGCCCGCCAACATTTTGTGCTACACGTGGGTCCTCATGTCCCCTAGTAATCATTGTGTCTGCCACGTGTCCAACCATTAAGTTATCTCACAGGGGTACAATGGTCATATCATAGGGTGAACAGTGCCAATATATATATGAGAACAGTTCAATGACTCCAATGTCTCCAGCAAAACTGTTCATGCTACAGGGGCCCTGAAGTCATGAGATGTCCAATAAGATGTTGCCACGTGTTCCGACATGTGGGGCCCACCTCCAGCACTATAGGAATATATAGGAATCTTATATATATATATATTCCTATAGTAAGGGCCACGTGGCATAAAAAGACAACAAACAGTAAGTGACTCCAAGAAATGCATCTGGAGAAATATAATTTTGGAACTGTAGCGTGGAGTCACTTAGTAAAAGACCAAGATGCCCATGCGGGGCAAATTTCCATATAAATAGTCATTCAGCTCAGTTCTTTCTTCTTAAACCAAACTTGTCAGCTCTTTCTTCTTCAACTAAATTTTCCTTATCAAGAAAATTCTGCTTAAACGAATTCATAAGGTCACTACATAAGGTAAACACAATTCTTTAACAGATATCCAACAATGCCTCGAGCAGGTAATTTTAGAATACAGGCCAAAAATATATTCATCACATACTCTCGTTGCGACGTACGAAAAGAAGTTCTTTTAGAGAAATTTATTGCCAAATTGGCAGCATCAAATGTGCCTAAATACATACGTGTATCTTCAGAGTTACACGACGACGGCACACCACACCTGCACGTCTAACTACAGTTTCATAAGAAATTCTGCAGCAGAGACGAAAGATTTTTTGACATTGCGCATGAACAAAGGTCACAAATATACCATCCAAATGTCCAGGCTGCACGAGATGCAAAGGCCGTAAGAGATTACATAGGTAAATACGGGGATTTTTGCGAGTGGGGGACTTTCGATTCGGGCAAGCTGTACAAGACACAGTTTGATTGCTATGCGGAGGCCCTGAATCAACATAACATAGACGATTTCATGAACGTCATTAAAGAAGGAGATCCAAAAGCATACTGCTTGTACTACGACAAGATCAAAGCAAATGCTGAAAAGCTGTATGCACTGCCTCCTCAACAGTATACAAGCCCAATTCCACTTGCCAATAATATTCCGGATGAACTTTTAGAATGGGCCGAGGCTAATATTAGGCCCACTGAAACCAAGCCAATTCGGCCCAAATCAATAATTGTTGAAGGCCCATCCCGAATAGGCAAAACAATATGGGCCAGATCATTGGGCCCTCACAACTATTTATGTGGTCACCTGGACTTGAATAATAAGGTGTACAGCAATGACGCCTGGTACAACGTCAACGATGACGTCAACCCGCAATATCTCAAACACTATAAAGAGTTCATCGGGGCTTAGAGGGACTGGGTATCAAATTGTAAATACGGGAAACCAGTGCACATCAAGGGTGGAATACCTACACTAGTGCTCTGTAATCCGGGTACAGACTCTTCTTATAGGGAATATCTGGAAAAACCAGATATATTCCTATAGTGCTGGAGGTGGGCCCCACATGTCGGAACACGTGGCAACATCTTATTGGACATCGCATGACTTCAGGGCCCCTGTAGCATGAACAGTTTTGCTGGAGACATTGGAGTCATTGAACTGTTCTCATATATATATTGGCACTGTTCTCCCTATGATATGACCATTGTACCCCTGGGAGATAACGTAAAGATTGGACACGTGGCAGACACAATGATTACTAGGGGACATGAGGACCCACGTGTAGCACAAAAAATTTTGGCGGGCAAAATTTAAAATTTAAAATTGTGTTCAAATTTTGGGTCCTGTAGCACTAATTGTTATCGTGCAAAATCATTGAAATTTGAAATGGGTTTCCAAATTTTGGGTCCTGTATCACAATATGTTGGCGTGCGAAATTTGAAATTTGAAAAAAATTAACAAATTCCCCACCGTACGGGGTTGGATAAGTAGCTTATAAGCCATTGGAGGATCTGAGGCTTACCTAACAGGCTATATGGTTTCGTATCAAGGACGTCGTTTTACGCTTTGTGAATATTCCATTTTTGTTGATTGTGTAGCACACTTTGCACACAATTTTGATTAATTAATTGCATTTAATTTATAATTAGTCTGGCAAATCTGAAGTGATGAAGATGAGAAGGAAACAGCTTTATGGGTTGAATGATCTGGCCCACATTGTTTTACATGTTATTGTTGGGCCTGTTACATTTATTGAATTGGGCCTATTAGGCCCAGTTTCATTGGGCGTAATATTCTGTCAATGATGCGGATACGTTCTTAGTGATGCTGAAATTGAATAAATGATTTTATTAATAGCAATTGTAAAACTGGTTTTGGGAAGCAATTATTACATTCCATTCAGTTAATACACTGTCAATTGCATGATTAAACAGGTCTACCGAAAAATAAGGGCTTAATTCATTCAACTTCCGAAAAATCAAAATGTACAGCCTCCGGATAGTATTTTGAAAATTGACTACATTGGGTCGTATCCAGATAATCTCTATACGCCTGTAAGATGTAATCTGGAGGAACCTCCTTGGAGTGTGATTGATCCTGAATATCACCCTCATTATGTTCCACGGACGTAAAAAGGGCCTTATTAATCCCTTATTTTCTAGTTGTACGTGGAAAGGTGTTGGTGTTGTAGTCAGTGGAATTGCAAGGTTGATTATGTCCATGATCCCCTACGTGGCTGGAGTGGGAGCTCACGCTGCGAGTTTGCCGTGTTCCGTGGAGAGCTCGTGTGTGACTGACTGCTTTGCGTTTGCCCTTC
Source organism: Ophiorrhiza pumila (assembly GCA_016586305.1). Taxonomy (NCBI): domain Eukaryota; kingdom Viridiplantae; phylum Streptophyta; class Magnoliopsida; order Gentianales; family Rubiaceae; genus Ophiorrhiza; species Ophiorrhiza pumila. Next base: position 19,892,432 of record BLIW01000010.1, read on the forward strand.
AGTTGTGGAGGCCTCTCCGGTTTGTTGATAGAGTGGCTCGGTGATGAACACGAATGTTGCATTCTCTATAGTCCAGGTTCTGAGAGATTCCTTATCTGGTTTTTCCAGATATTCCCTATAAGAAGAGTCTGTACCCGGATTACAGAGCACTAGTGTAGGTATTCCACCCTTGATGTTCACTGGTTTCACGTATTTACAATTTGATACCCAGTCCCTCTGAGCCCCGATGAACTCTTTATAGTGTTTGAGATATTGCGGGTTGACGTCATCGATGACGTTGTACCAGGCGTCATTGCTGTACACCTTATTATTCAAGTCCAGGTGACCACATAAATAGTTATGAGGGCCCAATGATCTGGCCCATATTGTTTTGCCTATTCGGGATGGGCTACACGTGGTCCTCATGTCCCCTAGTAATCATTGTATCTGCCACGTGTCCAACCTTTACGTTATCTCCCAGGGGTACAATGGTCATATCATAGGGTGAACAGTGCCAATATATATATGAGAACAGTTCAATGACTCCAATGTCTCCAGCAAAACTGTTCATGCTACAGGGGCCCTGGAGTCATGCGATGTCCAATAAGATGTTGCCACGTGTTCCGACATGTGGGGCCCACCTCCAGCACTATAGGAATATATATTTCTACAGTTCCAAAATTATATGTCCCCGTATTTACCATCTGGCCCACATTCTTAGTTATGCCACGTGTTCTATAAATTGTTCTAGTGACGTGATTTTCCTTCAAACTTCATTGGCTTTACTTGTGTGAATTGATTTGTTGGATTATTCGGTTGAGACTTGTTATTATAATCAATGAACAGTAAGCTAAATTAGTTTGAGAGATTCATTGTTGAGAGATTAGATAGGGTATACACGAGAAAAACCTCCACACTAGAGAGGAGAGCATATACTACCCCATATTGTGAGAACCCGTGAGGTATATTTCTATATATTTCTTGTGTTTTTACTAACTTGCAGGTACAAATGGAGGGTGATGAATCTAAATCACCAAAGTTAGTGGACCAAAAGTTCACTAACGATGTCCTCTTTGACATGATCCGAAAACTCACACTCAAAGTTGATAGTTTGTCTTCAACACCACCTAAGGGTCCTAGATCCTGAAGAGTTGAGTTTGAGTCCGACAATGATTCTAGTCATGATGAGGAGGAGGAAGAGGAGGGCACGATCTCTTCTAAGAAAGGTGACAAGTCTAAGATTTCCATTGCTTCTGTTAAACTAACTATCCTAACTTTCCATGGTAAAGCAGATCCCGAGGCTTATTTTGATTGGGTTCGTGAGCTTGAGCACTTCTTTGAAGGCCATGATTACCCCGAAAAGAAAAAGTACCGACTTGCTTTTATGCACCTTAAGGATTATGCTAGTTTATGGTGGGATGAGGTTATAAGGTCTAGACGTCAAGATGGAGAAAGGCCAGTCAAGACTTGGAGCCAAATGAAGATGCTTATGAGGAAGAAGTATGTCCCTTCTCATTACAACCGTGAATTGAACAGAAAATTGCGCTCTCTTGTGCAAGGTAATAAATCGGTTTAGGAGTATTACCATGAGATGGAAGCTTTGATGATTAAAGCTAATGTTCAAGAGGATCCTGATGCGAATGTTGTATGGCCGAGGCTCCAACTCCTGGACCAAATTCGAATCTCCCACACAAGCTATAGGACCGTGTTGCTCTTACCAAGATAATCCACAACAAGAACACAAAATTGGATGGAACGAAATCAAAGGAAAAACGCTAGGAATTGAGTAAATCAAAACTTCACGTTTTATTACTAATGAACTTAATTTAACCTATGAAAATTCAATCAGTTAAACAAGTTAATTAGGCCTGCTCTTTAAATAAAGAACAATTGGTGTAATCTCCTATAGGTCACGCTAAAGGGGATTAACTACAATGAACAGTTAAATAACTCTTCAAGGCTTTGAACAACTCAAAGAGTTAATTCACGAATTTTAGCAAAGCTAAAAACTCAATTTTATTCACCAACTTATTGTGTAAAAACGTTACATGCATCTCCTTTTTATAGGGGATGAGTTTCGGCCATGCCAAGAAGGAAAAGGAAATAAACCCTAGTAGTTGCAAAGTACAACTTGACTTCTTAACAAACTAGCTAACTAACTAATCCAAGTTGTAAAAGGATTAGGTTAGACAGTTTTTAATGAAGAAGCAAAACGTGTTTTGGCTTCTTGTTTCCTAAACTAATCAACTTTCCAAATTGGAAAAGGAAACTACAACTAACTACCAAATCCTTGTCCAAAAAGGATTTGCTTTACTTGCCATTATCATGCAAGATAATTGGATCAAGTAATTACTTAGCCCATAATTAAAAACACAAAGACTTAAGCCCATAATTAAATGTTTAATGGACTTAATTATTACAACTAAAAAATAAACCCAATTGAAACATTAAAAGTGGCGTGAACAATTAATGAAGCCCAATACGCCATTACTTGGTCTTCAATGTAGTCCATGGATTCGCACGACGATAATCTGCCAGAATCACGTCACTCATCTTGGTAGGCACTTTTGACAATGCTAACGTCCGAATCTCGAAAAATGTAAAACATAAACGTTGTAGCCCTATCTCTTATCGTTCCAGGGCTTCTTGAATCACGTAATTTGGAGTTATATCGAAAGCGATATGTCAAGAATACCAAACTGTGGCAGAATCTTTCAGCACATAGAATTTGTCTTTGACACCATGGACATGGACACGGTTCATTTGCATCATTCCCTCCCTCCTCGGAAAGGATTCGTCCTCGAATCTTGAATTTGAGTTCCTGGATCAAACACCAATATGATGAACTCAATGCAAACTCGAGCCAAATAAAATTGGGAAGATGCACATCTCGAGCAACAAGAAATTATATCCTGCCAAAACAAGACAAATGTATAAGGTAAAAGAAAGCACAATAATCTAAAACAATACTTAGAATAATTTCCTTTCACCAAAAGAATAGAACGGGCAGAATATGTATGCAAAATCGAAATACATATAACATGATTAGTCTTAACCAATTTTGCATGAGTCATAATGTTGAAGTTAATGAATTCAAAACAATGATGCAAATAACTATCATGTAGTTTATGTTAATCAGAAAATCGAATGTTTTGAATTGGAGAACTAATCAAACGAATTCACTATCACCATTCATTAACACATTATTTACGTTATGAACATATAATGTAAGCAAAGGACGTAAAAATATATGAATAGAATCATAAGTACAAGAATATTCATAACAAGAAAACATATATGCATCCTTGACAAAGTGCAAATCACAATAACGTATGAATACCTTTAAAACCATTCGAAAGTTATCAAATATGAGAGTGTAATTCCAAAGATTAGAATGTAAACAATCTATTGAATAGTTGTAAAAAGAAAATTTTACCTCTTGGAATTCAAAAGAAATTTGGAACGGAGATAACTTACCATACAAGTGTTGAACTACATGATTACCTCTTGGAACTTTATGAAATTGGCTATGGAGCGGATTGACAACAATATGTGCAAACTCTCGATCCCAATATTCAAAGGAAAAGTCATTCCAACAAGTATATCCAATATAATTAACACTTTTATACACAAGAATTTGATTATGGTTGAATTTATTAACATAAAATTCAGAATTTAACTCATGTAATAAATAAGCAACATAACACACTAACAAACTATACATAGATTCATTCAATTCAAAGTACCTTGAAGTAACCATTGAAGAATTATGTAAATTAATTTGCTTATTAAAACACAATATGTTAGACTCTAAAACACACTTAACAAAATTCCAAACCATTTGTGTTAAAGTATAGGGAAGCTTTTGAAATTGATTAAAAACAGTTTGAAAACTTTGAAACTCAACCGAATTGATAATAACAAAGTTCTTAACATTTTTAAGATCAAAATCAAGTGAAAACTTACCTAACTTACCTTGCTTACCTTGTGGAAAACAAGCTAAGGCAGATTGGACTCCGTCCAATTGATAATGAGTTGTTTGCAACTCCATTAGATGTCTAGGAACTCCATAATCCTGCAAAACAAAAGAACTAGGCAGCAAACAATGTAAATTGTGATCACTAGAATTCATAAGTACAAGATATTGTTGTTTGTCTTTCAATGAACTCTCATTCTCACACTTTCCATTACACTTATTTTGCTCATGGCCTATACTAACTAAATCACTCTTTTGATTTTCTTTTTCAGCTTTTTCTATCTTTTGCTTTTCTAACTCACTCTTTTCTTTCTCTTTTTCATCCCTCAATTTAGCACAAGATTGTGCAATTCTTGCGAGATCTTCAGAAATTTCACAAGGTGTTGAAGCTCGGAGATTAAACTTTTTACCATCCTTCATGAGTGAATAACAATTTTTGAGATCATTATAAGCACCCTTGCAATCAAGCTGCCACGGTTTTCCCAATAAAATATGGGCTGTTTGCATAGGAAATATATCACATAGTACCTCATCTTTGTACTTTCCAATTGAGAATGCAACCTTGACTTGCATTGACACCCATACTTTATCACAATTTTCACTCCATTGCAGCAAGTAAGGATTTGGATGTGGATTGGTTTGCATATTCAACCTTTCTACCATTAGCTCACTTGCAAAGTTAGAGCTTTTCCCGCTATCAATCACTATAGCACACACTTTATCGTGGACATTGCACCTTGTATGAAACTCTTGTGGAGTGGTTGTCGACTCCTTGATTTCATCATGAGGGTATATCATCTTTCGGAGTTTTTCCATCAATTCATCAATCTCCAACTTAAGAGTATTTGTACTTTTTTTCACCATTTTTCCTGCAATATTAGTAAAGAAAAACGCAAGAAAATATATAGATTCCTCACGGGTTCCTCACTATTGGATAGTAGGTACTCTCCTCTCTTTTTGGGTAGTGTTCTCTCTTGTTTAACCTAGCTACTACTCTCAATTAATGAATATGTGGGGTTATTAAGATTCACCAAAGTTCAATTACTTTAATAGCAAGATCTCAATCAGCAAGTTCCACACACAAATTTTCACAAATCAAATCAAGAGATGTAACAAGAAATCACGTCAAGAGTGTTTAGAACACGTGAAAGTTATAATTTGATTTACCACCAGAAACTAAGAAATTCAGAAACTAGATTTCAAGACAAAGAGATTGGTTTTTGAATCAACTAATTCCGAGTTGTATTGAAAAAGTTATGGCACTTTTAATCCAAGATGGTTTTCAAGAAACAAGTTAAGAACAATGTGTTCTTTTCAAAAATAAATTAAATAATTAAATAACAGAAAATAATAACAATAAATAAAGTCCGACTATTTTTTTTTTTATTTTTTTATTTTTTTCTTTTTTTGATTCGGTCACTCTTTTTTTTTTTTTTTTTTTTACCGTGAGTTTTTTTTTTTTTTTTTTTTTTAACTTCGGACAACAAAGGACAAAATTACACTTTTAAGGTTTGAACATAAACCTTGGACCAATCAAAATACTAGGTTCGGACAAGAACCTTAAACACCACAAAAATTAAGGTTTGAAGACAACAACCTAGGATTTAGGTTTAAGAATGTTTTGTCTTCTTGTCTTAACAACCTTAAAAACTTCAAACTTTATTAACTCACCAAGGACAATGAATTCGGATGTGCCACTTTAACAAGAATATCAAGATTCAAGACAAAGATCAAGAATCCAACTCAAGAATTCAATTTTGACCACTTTGAGTTTTCAAGAAAATCAAGAAGTTCAAGAAAGTTATCAAGAACTTATCTTTTTCGAGTGGAGTAAAAGTTTGATCGAAACTCAATATATGGTGGACAAGATAAAGAATCAAACGCAAAAAGAAAATCAAGAAACGGATAAGAATCAAGAAAGTTATGAAAACTTGACCTAGAAACCCTAGTTATGAAACCCTAGTTTGACACACGAAACCCTAACAATGTTATGACGTGAAAACAGCAAAGAAAACTTCAAGAATCCTACACTATGATTATGACAAAAGAGTGCAGAATTTAACACCAAAAGACAGCAAGAAGACGCAACAAGAAACAGCAAGAAACAACACAAAAATCGCAAAAGAAGATAGACTCAATTTAGACGATTTCGGGCAGATTGTGAATGATTTGTTGCATGCGATTTTGGCGATTTTAATGGGTGAATATGTATCGACTTTGGACAGCAAGAAGAACACCAAATAACAGCAAGAAAGATGCCAGCAAAACTGCAGAAAATTGACACAAAAAAAACGGGCAGAATTGACGCAACAAGAACAGAAATTTTGCGGAAGAATTGAAAACGGATTAACCTGAATTTTCTTGGGCAACAACTTGTGCTCTGATACCAATTGATGCGAATGTTGTATGGCCGAGGCTCCAACTCCTGGACCAAATTCGAATCTCCCACACAAGCTATAGGACCGTGTTGCTCTTACCAAGATAATCCACAACAAGAACACAAAATTGGATGGAACGAAATCAAAGGAAAAACGCTAGGAATTGAGTAAATCAAAACTTCACGTTTTATTACTAATGAACTTAATTTAACCTATGAAAATTCAATCAGTTAAACAAGTTAATTAGGCCTGCTCTTTAAATAAAGAACAATTGGTGTAATCTCCTATAGGTCACGCTAAAGGGGATTAACTACAATGAACAGTTAAATAACTCTTCAAGGCTTTGAACAACTCAAAGAGTTAATTCACGAATTTTAGCAAAGCTAAAAACTCAATTTTATTCACCAACTTATTGTGTAAAAACGTTACATGCATCTCCTTTTTATAGGGGATGAGTTTCGGCCATGCCAAGAAGGAAAAGGAAATAAACCCTAGTAGTTGCAAAGTACAACTTGACTTCTTAACAAACTAGCTAACTAACTAATCCAAGTTGTAAAAGGATTAGGTTAGACAGTTTTTAATGAAGAAGCAAAACGTGTTTTGGCTTCTTGTTTCCTAAACTAATCAACTTTCCAAATTGGAAAAGGAAACTACAACTAACTACCAAATCCTTGTCCAAAAAGGATTTGCTTTACTTGCCATTATCATGCAAGATAATTGGATCAAGTAATTACTTAGCCCATAATTAAAAACACAAAGACTTAAGCCCATAATTAAATGTTTAATGGACTTAATTATTACAACTAAAAAAATAAACCCAATTGAAACATTAAAAGTGGCGTGAACAATTAATGAAGCCCAATACGCCATTACTTGGTCTTCAATGTAGTCCATGGATTCGCACGACGATAATCTGCCAGAATCACGTCACTCATCTTGGTAGGCACTTTTGACAATGCTAACGTCCGAATCTCGAAAAATGTAAAACATAAACGTTGTAGCCCTATCTCTTATCGTTCCAGGGCTTCTTGAATCACGTAATTTGGAGTTATATCGAAAGCGATATGTCAAGAATACCAAACTGTGGCAGAATCTTTCAGCACATAGAATTTGTCTTTGACACCATGGACATGGACACGGTTCATTTGCATCAGATCCCGACTCTACAATTGAAAGGTTTTTGAGAGGTATGCATTCTGATTTGGCTTATCATGTGGATTTGCAAAGTTATGTTGATATTAATGAACTTGTCCACAAAGCAATCAAGATTGAAAGGCACATGAAAGGGCAGAGTAAGTTCTCACAACCGCCACCACCTTGGCGAAGGGAACAAAAGCCGAATGTTACCCCTTTTACACCACCGTCAAAGCCGCATCAATTCACCTCCAATCCAACATCAAGTGCATCATCCCAAGTCCCAAAATCAGTCCCTAAACCTGTGGAGAACACCCCAAAAATGGCGTCAACTCCTTGTCCAAGATTGAGGGATGTTCGTTGTTATAAATGTCAAGGTTATGGATATGTGCAAGCTGAGTGTCCAACTCGAAAATTGATGATAACTCCTGATAGTGGAGAAGTGGTAAGTGATTATGATTGTGCCGACATGCCACCTCTTGAAGAGAAGCACCAAAGTGAGTTAAGTGATAATGAAGCTCTTGAATCATATACTTATGATGTTGGTAATTACTCTTTAGTTTCTCGCCGTGTTCTTAATGTTCAACCTTTAGCTGATAATGATGATTTGATGCAACGAGATAACATATTTCACACACGATGCATGGTTCAAGGAAAGATTTGTAGTGTGATTATTGATTGTGGTAGTTGCACCAATGTGGCAAGCACTTTGTTTGTGAATAAATTGAATTTAACTTGCATGAAACATTCCAAGCCTTATCGTCTTCAATGGTTAAATAATTCGGTTGATACACGAGTTACCAAACAAGTTAAGTTTTCTTTTACCATTGGGAAGTATGTTGATACTATTTTATGTGATGTTGTTCCCATGGAAGCAAGTCATATTTTACTTGGGCGTCCTTGGCAATTTGATTGTGATGTGATTTATCATGCCAAGAAAAATTTCTATAGCTTTGTATACGAACGAAAGAGGATTAATCTTCACGCTTTGACTCCTGCACAAGTCTTTGAAGATCAAACAAGAATCATTCAAGCTACCAGAGATGCAAACGCCGCAAAAGAGAAGAAATTGCAAGAGAAACAATGTAATAATGGATCAAAATCTTGTAATAGTCATGATATAGTTGTTTCAAAATCTTGTCATTTTGTTTCTTCTAATGAGATTGAGAGAGCCTTACTAGCTAGGCAATCAATGTACTTACTTGGTGATAGTGTTCACGAATTTTCTTGTTTGCTGCCTAGTACATTTGTTTTGCAGGTTTTTGGAGTTCCTAAGTGCTTAACGGAGTTCGAAATTACTCATTATCAATTGCAAGGAATCCAATCCGCCTTAGCTTGTTTTCCACAAGGTAAGCAAGGTAAGTTAGGTAAGTATGAAAGCTTATTGGTTGATTTCAATAGTTTTAAAGTAAAGAACTTTGTTAGCGTCAATGCTATTGATTTTCAAAGTTTAAATTCTGTTTTGAATCAATTTCAATGTCTTTCACCTACCTTTGAAGCATTAGTTCGAAAGCTTACACCATGTGTTTTAAAGTTTGATAATTTGAGTTTTGATAAGCCAACTATTTCACATAATTCTTCAATTATGAAATCCAATTATTTCGTTTTGAATGAGTTTATGTATAGTTTCTTCACATGCTATGTTGCTTATCTCATACATGAATTATATTTTGAGCTTAATATTGATAATTTTGAACTACATCAAACCTTTGCATGCACTCATTCAAGTGTTAATTATATTGACTCTACTTGTTGGGTTAATGATTCTTTTGATTCTTTATTTCGTGATTTTGCTCACATCCATCAAGTTCAAAGAGGTCCTTGGATAATTCAACACTTGTATGGTAAGTTATCTCAGTTCCAAATTTCTTTTGAATTCCAAGAGGTAAAATTTTCTGTTTACAACTATTCAATAGATTGTTTACATTCTAGTTTTTGGAATTACACTCTCATATTTGATAACTTTTGCATGTTTTTAGAGGTCTTAATACGTTCATGTGATTTGCACTTTCTCAAGGATGCATATATGTTTTCTTGTTATGAATATTCTTGTCCTTATGATTCTATTCATATAAGTTTACACCCTTTGCTTACATTACATGTTAATAACGTAAATAGTGTGCTAATGGATGTTGTTAGTGAATTCGTCTTTGTTAGTTCTCTAATTAAGAACATTCGGTTTTCTGATTTGCATAAACTACATGATAGTTATTTGCATAATTGTTTTGAATTCATTGACTTCAACATTATGACTCATGCAAAATTTGTTAAGACTAATCATGCTATATGTATTACGATTTTGCATACTTATTCTGACCATTCTATTCTTTTGGTGAAAGGAAATTATTCTACATCTTGTTCTAGATTATTGTCCTTTCATTTACCTTATACATTTGTCTTGTTTTGGCAGAATATATATTATTGTTGTTCGAGATGTGCATCTTCCCAATTATACTTGGCTCGAGTTTGCGATGAGTTCATGATATTGGTATTTGACCCTGGAACTCACTTTCAAGATTCGAAGACGAATCCTTTCGAGGAGGGAGGGAATGATGAGAATGAGCCCATGTTCATGTCCATGGTGTTAAGTCAATTTTTCATCCTGAAAGTTTCTGTCATGTTTTGGTATTCTTGGCATAATTCTTTCGATATAACTCGGAATTGCACCATTCTTGAAGCCCTGGAACGATAAGAGATAGAGCTACAACTTTCATGCTTTACGTTTTCCAATATTCTGACTTTATCACCGTCAAACATGCCTTCCAAAATTGATGACGGGATTCTGGCCGGATTTTCATCTCGAATTTCATGGACTACATTGAAGACCAAGATGGCGTGTTTGGGCTTTGCTATGTTGGATGACGCCATTTGATAATTATTTAGTTTTCTTTTTGAGTTGTAATAATTAAGTCCATTAAACATTTAATTATGGGCTTAAGTCTTTATGTTTTAATTGTGGGCTAAGTAATTACTTGATCCAATTACCTTGCATGGTAATTAGGAAAGTAATCTCCTACTTTTTAGGAGGATTTAGGAAAGTAAGAGTACAAATCGGTTTTTACTTCTTCATAACCGATTTGCTATGATTAGGAAACTTAAAGTTTGTCTTTTAGTTATTGGTTTCCTTTTCCAATTTGGAAACTAAGTTGTAATAGGATTAAGCTAGGGTTTCATGTTTTTGTAGCCTATTTATAGGTGAGTTTTTCACATGAAATAATAAGATGAATTTTGATAAAATTAAGCATTGCTTAAGCCTTCTTCCAGCCGTGAAAAGTTGAAAGAAAAACGTGAGGATTCAATTGATTTCAATTGTGTTTTCATAAGACCCGCGAAGCCTTAGTGAGGAGCTATAGGTTAGCTTACCCGTTCTTGATTTAAAGAACTCGCCAAACTGAAGAGATTTAACTTTTGATTTACATTAGTTAAGTTAATTCTTTTTGTTATAACGTTGGGGTGTAGATTGCTTCAATCTTTGTCCTTCCGTTTCATCTTGTTCTTTCCGCTTTGTTTTGTGTTTCTTGTCCGTGATTGTGTTGAGTTTGGTGTACAACGATCCAAAGATTTGTGAAAAATACGTGAGATCAAGGTCCTTCCTAGGTCAACTCGTATCAAGAGGTTAGGGTATACACGAGGAAAACCTATACACTAGAGAGGAGAGTACCTACTCACCATATTGTGAGAACCCGTGAGATATATATCCATATATTTCTTGTGTTTTTACTAACTTGCAGGTACAAATGGAGGGAGATTGATAGCAATCAGTCCACGTCCATGGTGCCAAAGTCGAGCTTACATTATCCATTGATGAACCTTGATGGACCAATGACAAGATCAAGGAGAAAAAGGATGAAAGAAGCTTTGCACACTTTATTGTCATCCCATTGTGAAGACTTGGAGGCCGAACCTTCTCTACCATCTCAACATGGAATTCTTTGGCATGTTTCTTCAATAACCATTCATAATGAAGTTCCTAGGAGTTCTACATTGGAGCTTAGGGAAATTCCACCTTGAAGAAAACATATCGCCAAAATTGAAGTCCAAAGAAGATGCGTGTATTTGGGCTTTGGAATGGATCACGCCATTGTGTAATTTTTAGGATTTATTTTGTGTTAATTAATCAAGTCCAAAACACTTAATGTGGGCTTTAATTAATTGGTTGTTAATAAATTACTTGGCCCAATTATCTTGCATGATAATGGCAAGTAAAAGTTTAGGAAACTTAAGAAGTCAAATTGGTTTTTGCTTCTTAGAGTTTAGGAAAGTAATCTCCTAAAATTTAGGAGCATTACACGTTTAAGTCAAGGAAGCAAAATCGTGTTTTGCTTGATTCATTTTTAGGAAATTAGTTAGTTAGTTAGTTAGCTAAGAATTCAAGTTGTGTTTTGCGACTACTAGGGTTTCTTATTTCCTAATTCATGTATGACCGACTTACTCGCTATTTAAGGAGGTCATTGACGTTTTTCATCAATAGAGAAGAAGAATTTTCGAGATTTTAGCTTTGCTGAAATTATGATGAACACTTTGTGTTGTCAAAGCCTTGGAGAATTATTTAATTCACCATTGTAGAAGGTTTGCCTTTAGCGTGACCTTTAGGTGACTTCACCATTGTTCTTGATTTCGAGAACAGGCCAAATTAACTTGTTTAACTCTTGAATTTTCATAGGTTAAATTGAGTTCATTTGTATTAAAGCGTGGGGTTTGATTTACTTCAACACTTTGCGTTTTTCCCTTGAATTTCATCCGAAGGAGTTTTGTTGTTTGTGTTCGTGGAATAACTTGTTTGTGCAGCACGGTCCTACATTGTGGAGATCGAATTTGGTCCAGGAGTTCGAGCCTCGTCCAACAATTCGCATCAATTGGTATCAGAGCAAAGGTTGTTGCCTCAAAATTCAGGTTAATCCGTTCTTATTGTCTTCCTCACTCTTGCTGTTTTGTGTCTCGTTTTTCTTGCTGTCTGTGTCGTCCTTTTTGCTGCTGTTTTGTGTCCTTCTTGCTGTCTTAATTCGTGTTCAATTCATCCATTTATTTCGTCAAAATCGCATGAACATTGCTTGCTGAAATTCTGCCCGAAATCATCCTATTCTTGTTTTGCGTTTTTGGTGTCTTTAGCGTCTTAGTTGTGTTGTTTTCTTCACGTTTTGATGCTATTTTTTAGTGTCAAATTCTGCATTGTTTTGTTCATCATCATAGTGCTGAATTCTTTGTGTTTTCATTGTTGAGTCATCACGTCAAAGCATAGCTAGGGTTTTGGTCCGAAATTATGGTTTCTTCATAACTAGGGTTTTGGTCCTAATTTCATAAGTTGCTTGTTTCTTATCGGTTTTTCAATCTTTCTTTTGTGGTAGCTTCATTGTTTTCTCTACCATATCTTGAGTTTCGATCAAACTTTTATCACATCTTAAAAAGACAAGTTCTTGAACACTTTCTTGAACTTCTTGATTTTCTTGAAAATCCAAAAGTGCTAAAATTTGATTCTTGAGCAATATTCTTGATCCTCATCTTAAATCTTGAATATCTTGTTAAATTTGCATTTGCAAATTTGAAGTTCTTGGAGAGGTATTGAAGTATGAATAAATTCTGGAATTTTAAGGTTTGGACAAAAAAAAGAAAAAAAAGAAAAAAAAGAAAAAAAAAGAAAGAAGAAAGAGAAAAAAAAAATTGTCCTTCCTGAAAAATAGGTTCGGACGGTGCTTGGCGTCCGAAACAGGCGTCCGAAACTCTATAAAAAAATTGTCGTTCCGAAGTTTAGGTTCGGACGGTGCTTGGCGTCCGAAACAGGCGTCCGAAACTCTGCAAAAAAATTGTCATTCCAGAAGTTTAGGTTCGGACGGTTCTTGGCGTCCGAAACAGGCGTCCGAAACTCTGCAAAAAATTTGTCGTTCCAGAAGATTAGGTTCGGACGGTGCCTAGCGTCCAAATCAGGCGTCCGAAACTTTGCAAAAAAATTGTCCTCCTAGAAGTTTAGGTTCGGACAGTTCCTAGCGTCCGAAACAGACGTCCGAAAGTTCAAAGTGCCATATCTTGCTCATTTTTAATCGGATTTCGGTGATTCAAATTGCATTCTCTTCGTCTTAGAGTCTACTTTCTATTTCCCTTAGTTTCTGAAGTTAAATTAGTTTTAACCCACACGTGTTCTTAAATCTCTTGTGACGTGTTTTTCTTTGATAATTCTCTTGATTTTACTTGTGAAAGTTTTTTTGTGGGACTTGTTGATTGAGACTTGTTATCTAAATCATTGAACTTGGTAAGTCTCAATAGTCCAAACAGATTCATCACTTGAGAGCATTAGATAGGATAAATAAGAGAGAACACTACCTAAATAGAGTGGAGAGTACCTACTACCCAATAGTGAGTAACCCGTGAGGATTTTATATATATTCTTGTGTTTTCTTTACTAACTTGCAGGTACAAATGGAGAAAGAAACCGGTGATAAAAAGATCACCCCGGCTGAACAAAAGTTCGTCAATGAAGTTCTTTTCAATATGCTTCAAAAGATCAACATCCGACTTGATAACATGGAATCGGCTTCTAAAAGTTCTATATCAAAGAAGCTTAACTTTGATAATGATGAGTCCGATGATGATAATGAGGAGGAGGAGGAGAACACGAATTCTTCTAACAAAGGTGAAAAGTGTAAGATTTCAATTGATTCTGTTAAACTCACCATCTCTACCTTTCATGGCAAATCAGATCCCGAAGCTTATCTAGATTGGGTTCGAGAGTTAGAACACTTCTTTGAAGGTAATGAGGTCCCCGAGAAAAAGCAATACCGACTTGCTTTTATGCACCTTAAAGATTATGCTAGTCTTTGGTGGGATGAAGTTGTTCGAACTAGATGCCAAGATGGTGAAAGGCCAAGCCAATCAAGACTTGGAACCAAATGAAAACAATCATGAGAAAGAAGTATGTTCCTTCCCATTATAATAGAGAGCTCAACCGAAAGTTGCTGATACGAATGGCCTTCCGATGGAGATCCTCAACCACATGAAACCCTCACCTTTGGATCATTGTTGAACACCAAGAATTCGAACACACAAGAAGACAATCAAACAATGCGGAAGACAACAAAGAAACACAAGATATTGAACGGATGTTCTTGATTGAAGACAATCAAACCCAACACGTTATAACAAAAAGAATCCAATCCAACCTATGTAAATCAAGAGTTGAAAAGTTTTCAGTTCGGCTTGTTCTTTAAATCAAGAACGGGTAAGTTCTTCCTAAGGTCTTAGCTTAAGAATCACGGTTCTTATAAAGTTCAACTGAAATCAATTGAAGATTCACGTTTTTCCTACTGCTTTTCACGGCTGCAAGTGGTTGTTAAGCAATGCTTAATTTATCAAAATTCATCTTATTATTTCATGTGAAAAACTCACCTATAAATAGGCTACAAAAACATGAAACCCTAACTAAATCCTTATTGGAAAAGGATTAGAAATTCGGCTAACAAAGAAAGCAAAACACGTTTTTGCTTCTTTCCATAACTAACTTTCCTAACAAACTCTTAAGAAGGAAAAACCAATTTGACTTCCTAAGTTTCCTAAACTTTTACTTGCCATTATCATGCAAGATAATTGGATCAAGTAATTACTTAGCCCATAATTAAAACACAGAGACTTAAGCCCATAATTAAATATTTAATGGACTTAATTATTACAACTCAAAAATAAATCCTAAAATTAAACCCAAAATGGCGTGATCACATTATGAAGCCCAAAACGCCATTCTTTGGTCTTCTCGGATATCATGGAATTTCTTCAAGGTGGATCATGAATTGTTATTGAAGAAACATTCCAAACAACTTCAGCTTGAGATGGTAACACAAGAGCTTCCTCAAGACCTTCACAAGTTGTCGCCATCAAGATTGCAAAGCTGCCTTCATCTTTGAACTTCTTGATCTCTTCATTGGACCATCAAGATTAGACAAAGGATCTTGTGAAGTTGGTTTCGGCAAGATGGACTTGGGTTGATTTCCATCATTCCCTCCCTCCTCGAAAGGATTCGTCCTCGAATCACCTACATCAAACAAAGATAAATCAGTAACATTGAAAGTAGATGAGACATTGCCATACTCACTTGGAAGTTCAATCTTGTAAGCATTATCTCCAATCCTTTCCAAGACACGAAAAGGACCATCTCCTCTTGGATGAAGTTTAGATTTCCTTTTTTCAGGAAACCTCTCTTTCCTCAAGTGAATCCATATCCAATCTCTTGGTTCGAAAATCACTTGTTTTTTATTGGCTTGCTTAGCATATTGCTCATTTCGCCTTTGAATATTAGCTCGAACACTTTCATGTAACTCCCTAACAAAATCAGCTTTTTGTTTACCTTCAACATTAACAAACTCATTAATAGGAAAAGGCAAAATATCTAATGGAGTTATAGGATTAAAACCATATACAATCTCAAAAGGTGAAAGATTAATAGCACTATGAATAGTTCTATTGTAAGCAAACTCAATATGAGGCAAACAATTCTCCCAGTTCTTAAGGTTTTTCTGTATGAAAGCACGAAGTAAAGTAGACAAAGTTCTATTAACTACCTCAGTTTGTCCATCTGTTTGTGGATGTGCAACAGTAGAAAACAATAACTTAGTACCTAACTTATTCCAAAGAGTACGCCAAAAGTGTGACAAAAACTTAACATCTCTATCACTAACAATACTCTTAGGTAATCCATGCAACCTTATAATCTCCTTAAAGAACAAATCAGCAATTCGAGTAGCATCATTAGACTTAGAACAAGCAATAAAGTGAGACATCTTGCTAAATCTATCAACTACAACAAATATGCTGTCATGACCATTGCGTGACCTAGGCAAACCAAGCACAAAATCCATAGAAATATCAATCCAAGGATGACTAGGAACAGGCAAAGGTTGATACAAACCATGAGGCTTTACTTTAGATTTCGATTGTTTACACACAATGCAATTATCACAAACACTTTTAACATCTTTAATCATGCTAGGCCAATAAAAGTGTTCATTTAAAATAGCAAGTGTTTTAGCAATACCAAAGTGCCCCACTAACCCTCCCCCATGGGTTTCCTTAACAAGTAAATCACGAATGGAACATTGGGGAATGCATAACTTATCATTCTTAAACAAGAATCCGTCATACAAATAGAAATCACCATTCGGTTTATTCAAGCAAAGGTCAAAGTTGGCGTGAAAATCATGATCATCCTTATACAAATCCTTAATCAATTCAAAACCAAGTAGTTTAGCATGCATATAAGTAAACAAAGTGTATTTCCTAGATAATGCATCGGCTACCACATTCTCATTACCAGATTTGTATTTAACAACATATGGAAAGGTTTCAATGAATTCTAACCACTTAGCATGTCTCTT
The DNA here is from genome assembly GCA_016586305.1 of Ophiorrhiza pumila. Taxonomy (NCBI): domain Eukaryota; kingdom Viridiplantae; phylum Streptophyta; class Magnoliopsida; order Gentianales; family Rubiaceae; genus Ophiorrhiza; species Ophiorrhiza pumila. Next base: position 19,909,255 of record BLIW01000010.1, read on the forward strand.
GTTCAATTTACCTTGAGTCTTCAAAAACTTAAGACTTTCGTGATCAGAATATATGATGAATTTCTTTGGCCATAAATAATGTTGCCAAACTTGTAAAGACCTTACCAAAGCATACAAATCCTTGTCATAAGTTGCATACTTCAAAGCTGCCCTATGAAGCTTTTCACTAAAATAAGCCACTGGTCTTGATTCTTGCATCAAAACAGCACCAATACCAATCCCGGAGGTATCACAGTGTATCTCAAAAGCTTTATTAAAATTAGGCAAAGCAAGTAAAGGGGCGTGAGTCAACATATTTTTTAACTTGTTAAAGGCATTTTCATGCTCATCATTCCATACAAACGTGACATTTTTCTTTACAAGTTCATTTAAAGGGGATCCTATAGAACTAAAATCTTTAACAAATCTCCTATAAAAACTTGCAAGTCCATGAAAACTCCTAACTTGACTAGCACATGTAGGTCTTGGCCAATCCATGATTGCCTTGACTTTAAACTCATCAACAGCAATGCCTTGAGAACTTACCACATGATAGCAATCCATCCACATCCTTGGTGCCAAAACCGAGCTTACATGATCCTTTGAAGAATCTTGATGGACCAATGACAAGATCAAGGAGCAAAAGGATGAAAGAAGCTTTGCACACTTTGTTGTCATCACACTTTGGAGACTTGGAGGCCGAGACTTGCAATCCATCTCAACATGGAGTTCTTTGGCATGTTTCTTCAATAATCATTCATGATGAAGTTTCTAGAAGTTCTACATTAGAGCTTAAGGAAATTTCACCTTGAAGAAATAATCCATGGCCGAGTTGAAGTCCAATGGCAAGGCGTGTACTTGGGCTTTAATATGGGTCACGCCCTTAAGTAATTTTAGGGTTTTATTTTGTTGTTTATTAATTAAGTCAAAAACACTTAATGTGGGCTTTAATTAATTCATTAATAAGTTACTTGGCCCAATTATCTTACATGATAATGGCAAGTATAAGTTTAGGAAACAAAGGTAGCAAAAACGTGTTTTGCTTCCTTGTTAAAACCGTTTCTATCAATCCTTTTTAGAAAAGGATTAGTTAGTTAGTTAGTTAGTTAAGTAGTCAAGTTGTATTTTGCTACTACTAGGGTTTCTTGTTGACCAACTTTAAACCTTTATTTAAAGGGGTTATTAACGTTTTTATTCAATAAGAAAGAAGAAGAATTTCGAGATTTTTAGCTTGCTAAAAATTGTGATTAACACTTTGTATTGTCCAAGCCTTGGAGAATTATTTAATTGTCCATTGTAGAAGCTTGCCTTTAGCGTAACCTATAGGTGACTTCACCATTGTTCTTTATTTAAAGAGCTGGCCAAATTAACTTGTTTAACTAATTGAATTTTCATAGGTTAAATTGAGTTCATTTGTATTAAAGCGTGGGGTTTGATTTACTCAACACTTTGCGTTTTTCCCTTGAATCTTCATCCACCCGAGTTCTTGTTGTTTGTGTGTGTCTTGGAATAACCTTTGTGCAGCACGGTTCTACATTGTGGAGATCGAATTTGGTCCAGGAGCAAGAGCCTTGATCAACCATTCGCATCAATTGGTATCAGAGAACAAGTTGTTGCCCAAAAATTTCAGGTTAATCCGTCTAATCTTTTCCGCAAATTTCTGATTTTTGTGTGCGTCTTTGCTGCCATTTATTGCGTCAATTTCTGCAGTTTTTCGTGCATCTTTCTTGCTGCTATTTTGTGTCCTTCTTTCTGTCTTAGGTCGAGTCATAATCATCTAGAAATTTCGTCAAAATCGCATCTCAAGTTGTTCATCAAATCTGCCCGAAAATCGTCCGTCTTGTGTTTTGCGTTTTTGTGATCTTTTTGTGTTGTTTCTTGTTGCGTTTTCTTGCTGTTTTTCGTGTCTAAGTTCTGTATTGTTTTGTTCATAATCATAGTGTGGAATTCTTGAGTTTTCCTTGCTGTTTTCACGTCAAAGCATTGCTAGGGTTTTGTGTCAAACTAGGGTTTTCTTGGTCAAGTTATCATAAGTTGCTCATTTCTTATCCGTTTCTTGATCTTTCTTTTGTGTTAGTTTCTTTATCTCATTCTTGATATAGTGTGTTTTGATCAAACTTTTATCACACTTGAAAAAGATAAGTTCTTGAACACTTTCTTGAACTTCTTGATTTTCTTGAAAATTCAAAAGTGTCCAAATTTGAATCTTGAGCCATATTCTTGTTCCTTGTTGAAAATCTTGAATCTTTTGTGAAAGTGGCACATGCAAATTTGTTTTCCTTGGTGAGATATTAAAGATTGAAAATTTTAAGGTTGTTAAGGTTAAGACAAAAAGACAAAACATCCTTAAACCCTAATCCTAGGTTGTTGTCTTCAAACCTTAAACCTAAGTACTTTGTACTAGGTTCTTGTCTTAAAACCTTAAACCTAGTATCATTTAAGGTTCTTGTCCGAACCTAGTACCTTTGTTTTGTCCAAGGTTTGTGTCCAAACCTTAAACTTTTTGTTTTGTACTAGAATCTTGTCCGAACAAAAAAAAAAAAAAGAGTCACGGTCAAAAAAAAAAAAGAAGTGTGACCGATTCAAAAAAAAAGAAAGAGAAAAGAACAAAAAAATATATAAATTCGGACTTTAATTTATTTTATTATTTTTGTTATCTAATTTATTTTATTTTGAAGAACACATTGTTCTTAAGTTGTTACTTGAAAACCACCTTGGATTAAAAGTGCCATAACTTTCTCAATACAACTCGGAATTAAGTGATTCAAATTGCGTTCTCTTTGTCTTTGAGTCTATTTTCTGAATTTCTTAGTTTCTAGTGGTAAATCAGTTATAACCCTCACGTGTTCTTAAACATCTTGTGAAGTGATTTCTTTGTTTAACTCTCTTGATTTTCTTGTGAAAATTTTGTGTGGAACTTGTTGATTGAGACTTGCTATTAAAGTAATTGAACTTGGCGAGTCTTAATAATCCCAACACATTCATTACTTGAGAGTGTTAGCTAGGATAAACAAGAGAGAACACTACCTAAATAGAGTGGAGAGTACCTACTATCCATAGTGAGGAGCCCGAGAGTTATATATCTATATATATTCTTGTGTTTTCTTTACTAACTTGCAGGTACAAATGGAGGAATCAAAAAGTGACAAACCTATAACTCAAGCCGAGCAAAAGTTTGCTAATGAAGTCCTTTTTGGTATGTTACAAAAGATCAATCTCCGTCTTGATAATTTGGAGTCATTATCTAAAAGCTCCACATCGAGGAAGCTTAAGTTTGAAGATCATGATGAAACCGATGATGATAATGATGAGGAAAAGGAGGATGAGTACACGAGCTCTTCTAAAGGTGAAAAGTCTAAAATTTCCATTGATTCTGTTAAACTCACCATCTCTACCTTTCATGGCAATCAGATCCCGAAGCTTTCTTTGATTGGGTTCGAGATTTAGAACCTTCTTTGAAGGTAATGATGTCCCCGAGAAAAAGCAATACCGAATTGCTTTTATGCACCTTAAAGATTATGCTAGTCTTTGGTGGGATGAAGTTGTTCGAAATAGAAGACAAGATGGTGAAAGGCCAGTCAAGACTTGGAATCAAATGAAGGCAATCATGAGGAAGAAGTATGTTCCTTCATATTATAATAGAGAGCTCAACCGAAAGTTACATACCCTTGTGCAAGGTAGCCGAATAGTTGAAGATTACTACCATGAGATGAGGTGTTGATAATAAAGGCCAATATTCATAAAGACCCCGACACAACCATTGAGAGGTTCCTTAGAGGTATGAATTCTGAATTAGCTTATTAAGTTGATCTTTAAAGTTACATTGATCTTAATGAACTTGTTCACAAAGCTATCAAAATTGAGAAGCATATGAAGGGTAAAGGGCGAAATTTCCAACAACCATTGCCGCCTTGGAGGAGAGATCAAAAGCCGACTTACACACCTCCATCAAAGCCGAAAGTTTTCACCCCAAACCATCCTTCAAACACTTCAAATAATGCTCCCAAAACAGTCCGCCAACTTGTTGAATCTTCAGCCAAAGCAACGCCTAAACTGAATGAGAGATTGAGGGACATTAGATGTTATAAGTGTCAAGGTTATGGCCATTATCAAACTGACTGCCCAACCAGAAAATTGATGATAATTCGTGATAATGGAGAGGTTGAAAGTGATGAAGAATGTGCCGACATGCCACCACCTGAAGAGAAGTACCAAAGTGATGAAGATAGTGAAGATCTTACTACATATGATGTTGGTGAATTCTCTTTAGTTACTCGCCGAGTCTTGAGTGCACAACCACTAGTTAAAGATGATTTGTCTCAAAGGGAAAACATATTTCACACTCGATGCATGGTTCAAGGTAAGATTTGTAGTGTGATTGTTGATAGTGGTAGTTGTACAAATGTGGCAAGTACATTATTTGTTAAGAAGCTAAACTTGATTTGCATGAAACATCGAAATCCATATAAGCTTCAATGGCTTAATAACACTGCCGAGAGTAAAGTGACTAAACAAGTTAAATTTTCTATAACCATTGGAAAGTATGTTGATGATATTATGTGTGATGTTGTACCAATGGAAGCTAGTCATATTTTACTTGGTCATCCATGGCAATTTGATCGAGATGTTACATATCATGCAAAGAAGAATTATTATTCTTTTGATTATCATGGCCGAAAGTACAACCTTAGGGCATTGAGTCCAAGCCAAGCTTTTGAAGATTAATCAAGGATTGTGCAATCTTGCCGTGAGATGGAAGCAAAGGAGAAGAAAGAACAAGATGATAAAAAGAATGTAACTAGTGTAGGCCGAAGCATTGATTCTAAATCTTGTAATAGCCGAAATAGTGTTTCTTCTAAATCTTGTTATTTTGCTTCTAAGAGTGAGGTTAAGAGAGCAATACTAGATAGGCAATCATTGTATTTGATGATCCGCAAGGATTTTGTACTTATTGTTGATAGTGATCACCTTGCTTCTTTGCCTAGTGTTGTTTTATCTCTTTTGTAGGAATTTAGTGATGTGTTTCCCGAGGACTTACCCATTGGATTGCCGCCAATAAGAGGAATTGAACATCAAATTGATTTCATTCCTGGTGCACAAATTCCAAATCGTCCAGCATATAGAGCAAATCCTGAGGAAACAAAGGAGATTCAACGTCAAGTGGATGAACTCCTTGACAAAGTTATTGTGCGTGAATCTCTAAGTCCTTGTTCTGTTCCAGTAATTTTAGTACCTAAAAAGGATGAATCTTGGAGAATGTGTGTTGATTGTCGTGCCATAAACAAAATCACCATTAAGTATAGACATCCAATTCCTAGATTAGATGATATGCTTGATGAATTGTATGGTTCGTGTATTTTCACCAAGATTGATTTAAAGAGTGGCTACTATCAAATTAGAATGAAAGAAGGTGATGAATGGAAAACAACCTTTAAAATAAAGTATGGTTTGTATGAATGGTTAGTCATGTCTTTTGGTCTAACTAATGCACCTAGTACTTTTATGAGGCTAATGAATCACGTATTTCGGTCTTTCATTGGTAAATTTGTTGTGGTCTATTTTGATGACATCCTTATTTATAGCAAATCACTTGATGAGCATGTTGGACTTTTAACACAAGTATTTGTTATATTACGTGGGAACCGATTGTATGCTAACCTTGGGTTATGTTATTAGTTCTCAAGGTATTTCTGTTGATGAGTCAAAAGTCAAGGCTATAGAGGAGCGGCCGAGACCTAAGAATGCTAGTGAAGTTAGGAGTTTTCATGGTTTAGCAAGTTTTTATAGAAGGTTTGTTAAAGACTTTAGTTCTATAGCTGCACCTTTGAATGAACTTGTTAAAAAGAACATTGCTTTTGAACGGAAAGAGGAGGATAAAAACGCCTTCACTAAACTAAAGTATATGTTGACTCACGCCCCTTTACTTGCATTGCCTAATTTTCATAAAGCTTTTGAGATACATTGTGATGCCTCCAGGATTGGTATTGGTGCTGTTTTGATGCAGGAATCAAGACCCGTGGCTTACTTTAGTGAAAAGCTTAATGGGGCAGCTTTAAAGTATGCAATTTATGACAAGGAGTTGTATGCTTTGGTAAGGTCATTGCAGGTTTGGCAACATTACTTATGGCCTAAAGAGTTTATAATTCATTCTGATCATGAAAGTCTTAAATTCTTGAAAACTCAAGGTAAATTGAATAAGAGGCATGCTAAATGGTTAGAATTTATTGAAACTTTTCCATATGTGATTAAGTATAAATCTGGTCAAGAAAACATTGTAGCTGATGCATTATCTAGGCGTTATTCATTATTCACCTATATGCATGCTAAGTTACTTGGATTTGAATTGATAAAAGATTTGTACAAAGATGATCATGATTTTAATGCCGCCTATAATGATTGTGTTTCAAAGCCAAATGGTGACTATTATTTGCATGATGGTTTCTTGTTTAGAAAGGATAAATTGTGCATCACTTTGTTCCATTCGTGAATTACTTGTTAAGGAAACCCATGGGGGAGGGTTAATGGGGCATTTTGGTATTGCTAAAACACTTACTATTTTGAATGAACACTTTTATTGGCCAAACATGATTAAAGATGTGAAAAGTGTTTGTGATAAATGTTTTGTGTGTAAACAAGCCAAATCGAAAATATTGCCTCATGGACTGTATACACCTTTGCCTGTTCCTAGTCATCCTTGGGTTGATATTTCTATGGATTTTGTTCTTGGATTGCCTAGATCACGCAATGGTAAAGATAGCATATTTGTAGTAGTGGATCGATTTAGTAAGATGGCACATTTTATTGCATGTTCCAAAACTAATGATGCTACACATATTACTGATTTGTTCTTTAAGGAAATTGCTAGATTGCATGGCATTCCACAAAGTATTGTTAGTGATAGGGATGTAAAGTTCTTGTCTCACTTTTGGCGTACTTTATGGAATAAGTTAGGCACTCAATTGTTGTTTTCTACTGTTGCACATCCACAAACTGATGGACAAACTGAAGTAGTTAACCGCACTTTATCTACCTTGCTTCGAGCCATCATCCAAAGAAACTTAAAGAATTCGGAAAGTTGTCTTCCATATATTGAGTTTGCATATAATAGAACTTTTCATAGTTCGACATCTTGTTCACCTTTTGAGATTGTATATGGGTTCAATCCTTTGACTCCACTTGATATTTTGCCTTTGCCTATTAATGAGTTTGTTAATGTTGAAGGTAGAAAGAAAGCTGAATTTATTAAGGGGTTACATGAAAGGGTTCGAAATAACATTGAAAGGCGTAATGAACAATATGCACAGCAAGCCAATAAACGAAGGAAGAGAGTGATTTTTGAACCAGGAGATTGGGTTTGGATTCACTTGAGGAAGGGAAGGTTTCCTAAAAAGAGGAAATCTAAACTTCATCCAAGAGGAGATGGTCCTTTTCGTATTTTGAAAAGGATTGGAGATAATGCTTACAAAGTCGAGCTTCCAAGTGAGTATGGAAATGTTTCATCTACATTCAATGTTTCTGATTTATCTTTGTTTGATGTAGGTGATTCGAGGATGAATCTTTTCGAGGAGGGAGGGAATGATAGCAATCCATCCACATCCTTGGTGCCAAAACCGAGCTTACATGATCCTTTGAAGAACCTTGATGGACCAATGACAAGATCAAGGAGCAAAAGGATGAAAGAAGCTTTGCACACTTTGTTGTCATCACACTTTGGAGACTTGGAGGCCGAGACTTGCAATCCATCTCAACATGGAGTTCTTTGGCATGTTTCTTCAATAATCATTCATGATGAAGTTTCTAGAAGTTCTACATTGGAGTTTAAGGAAATTCCACCTTGAAGAAATAATCCATGGCCGAGTTGAAGTCCAATGGCAAGGTGTGTACTTGGGCTTTAATATGGGTCACGCCCTTAAGTAATTTTAGGGTTTTATTTTGTTGTTTATTAATTAAGTCCAAAACACTTAATGTGGGCTTTAATTAATTCATTAATAAGTTACTTGGCCCAACTATCTTACATGATAATGGCAAGTATAAGTTTAGGAAACAAATGTAGCAAAAACGTGTTTTGCTTCCTTGTTAAAACCGTTTCTGTCAATCCTTTTTGGAAAAGGATTAGTTAGTTTGTTAGTTAGTTAAGTAGTCAAGTTGTATTTTGCTACTACTAGGGTTTCTTGTTGACCGACTTTAAACCTTTATTTAAAGGGGTCATTAACGTTTTTATTCAATAAGAAAGAAGAAGAATTTTGAGATTTTTAGCTTGCTAAAAATTGTGATTAACACTTTGTGTTGTCCAAGCCTTGGAGAATTATTTAATTGTCCATTGTAGAAGCTTGCCTTTAGCGTAACCTATAGGTGACTTCACCATTGTTCTTTATTTAAAGAGCCGGCCAAATTAACTTGTTTAACTAATTGAATTTTCATAGGTTAAATTGAGTTCATTTGTATTAAAGCGTGTGGTTTGATTTACTCAACACTTTGCATTTTTCCCTTGAATCTTCATCCACCCGAGTTTTTGTTGTTTGTGTGTGTCTTGGAATAACCTTTGTGCAACACGGTCCTATATTATGGAGATCAAATTTGGTCCAAGAGCTAGAGCCTCGATCAACCATTCGCATCACCACATATCCCAAAAAGATAATTGATTCCATGCAAAAAGAACACTTTTTGAGATTAGCATACAATTGGTTCTCACGCAAAACAACAAACACTTGTTTTAAATGTTCAACATGCTCATTAAGTGTTTTGCTATACACAAGGATGTTATCAAAATATACCACAACAAATTTGCCAATAAAGTGACGAAAAACATGATTCATAAGTCTCATAAAAGTACTAGGTGCATTAGATAAACCAAAAGGCATCACACCATTCATACAACCCATACTTTGTTTTAAAGGCAGTTTTCCATTCATCACCTTCTTTCATGCGAATTTGGTAGTATCCAGTTTTCAAATCAATCTTGGTAAATATGCATGAACCATATAACTCATCAAGCATGTCATTTAATCTAGGAATTGGATGTCTATACTTAATAGTTATTTTATTTATGGCACGACAATCAACATACATACGCCAAGACTCATCCTTTTTAGGAACTAATATCACAGGAACTGAACAAGGACTAAGAGATTCTCGAACTATACCTTTGTCAAGGAGTTCATCCACTTGACGTTGAATCTCTTTTGTTTCCTCCAGATTTGCTCTATATGCGGGACGATTTGGAATTTGTGCTCCAGGTATGAAATCAATTTGATGTTCAATACCTCTTATAGGCGGTAATCCATTTGGTAGCTCCTTGGGAAACACATCTTGATATTCCTGCAAAAGAGAGTAAACAGCACTAGGCAAAGAAGCAAGGTGATCACTATAAATGATAAGTACAAACTCATTGCGATACATTAATTACAAAGATTGCCTATCAACTAATGCTCTCTTAATCTCATTGGAAGAAGCAAAATAACAAGATTTCTTAGAAACTAACTCTCGGCCCTCTCCATTACAAGATTTCGAAACTTGATTTGGACCTAAGCTAGCTATTATATTACCTTTCTCTTGTACTTTCTTCTCCTTGGCGGAATTCATATCTCTAGTAGCTTGAATGATTCGAGTTTGATCTTCAAAGACTTGTGCCGGGGTTAAGGCTCAAAGATTAAACTTTTTCCCTTTTTGAACAAAGCTATAGAAATTCTACTTGGCATGATAAGTCACATCACAATCAAACTGCCAAGGGCGGCCAAGCAAGATATGACTTGCTTCCATTGGAACAACATCACATATAACATTATCAACATATTTTCCAATGGTAAAAGTAAACTTAACTTGCTTTGTAACCCTAGTATCAACTGAATTATTCAACCATTGGAGGCGGTATGGTTTAGGGTGCTTCATGCAAGTCAAATTCAATTTATTCACCAACAAAGTGCTTGCCACATTTGTGCAACTACCACTATCAATAATCACACTACAAATTCTGTTTTGCACTAAACAACGTGTGTGAAATATGTTTTCCTGTTGCATCAAATCATCATTATCAACTAAAGGTTGTGCACTAAGAACACGGCGAGAAACTAAAGAATAGTTACCAACATCATATTCGTAGTTGTCCATTTCTTCACTATCTTCACCGAATTCATGTTGGTCTTTCTCTTCAAGAGGTGGCATGTCGGCACAATCATCATCACTTACCACTTCACCACTATCAAGAGTAATCATCACCTTTCATGTAGGACAATCAGCTTGCATATGTCCATACCCTTGACACTTATAACATCGAACATCCCTCAACCTTGGAGCTGAAGTTGACGTTGACTTTGGGGCATTTTCAGCAGCCTTGTGCACTGATTTTGGGACATTATTTTGTACACTTGATGACTGGTTTGAGGTGAATTGGCGCGACTTTGAGGATGGAGTAAAAGGGACAACATTCGGCTTTTGTTTCCTTCACCAAGGTGGAGGCGGTTGTGAGAACTTAACCTTCCCTTTCAAGTGCCTTTCTATCTTGATTGCTTTGTGGACAAGTTCATTAATATCATCATAACTTTGCAAATCCACATGATAAGCCAAATCAGAATGCATACCTCTCAAAAACCTTTCTATTGTAGAGTCGGGATCCTCTTGGACATTAGCCTTGATCATCAAAGCTTCCATCTCATGATAATACTCCTCAACCGATCGATCTATTACCTTGCACAAGTGAGTGCAATTTTCTGTTCAATTCACTGTTGTAATAAGTAGGGACATACTTTTTCCTCATTAGCACCTTCATTCGGCTCCAAGATTTAATTGGTTGCTCACCATCTGGACGCCTTGTTCGAATAACTTCATCCCACCACAAACTAGCAAAATCCTTAAAATGCATAAAGAAAAGTCTATACTTCTCCTTTTTGGGGTAGTCATGGCCTTCAAAGAAGTGTTCAAGCTCACGAACCCAATCAAAATATGCTTTGCGATCTGCCTTTCAATGAAAAGTAGGGATTGTCAATTTAATAGAGCTAATGGAAATTTTAGATTTGTCACCTTTCTTTGGAGAATCCGTCAACTCCTCTTCATCATCCTCATCATCGGATGCTTCATTTTCAAATTTAAGTCTCCTTGAGGTGGATCCTTTAGAGTTAGACTCCAAGTTATCAAGTCGGATGTTGATATTTTGTAACATATTAAAGAGAACCTCATTGGCAAACTTTTGCTCAGCTTCGGATATAGGTTTAGAACCTTTAGGGGTTCTGTTTTCTTCCTCCATTGTACCTGCAAGGTTAGTAAAGAGATCGCAAGAATATATAGAAATTCTTACGGGTTCCTTACTATTTGGGTGAGTAGGTACACTCCTCTCTATGATGAAGGCTTTTCTCGTGTATACCCTATACTAATACTCTCAAACTATAGAACTTACTGTTTCAATGATTAGAAGAACTTGTCTCAACCAAAATATTCAACAACAAGATTCACACAAGTCAAATCAAAGAAGTTTTAAGCAATTCACGTCACAAGAGTATTACACATGTGGGTATAACTTGACAGCTTCAGAAACTATGATATTCAGAAAATAGACTCAAAGATGAAGAAAACGCAATTTGAATCACCAAAATCCGAGTTGTATTGAAAAAGATATGACAATTTCAAGATTGAAACAAAAAAAGAAAACAGGAGATAGGTTCGGACATGTAGGGTGTCCGAAAGGGTCGTCCGAAAGATAGGTTCGGACGGGTAGGGCGTCCGAAACTTTGTGAAAATTGAGTGCTCTCTGAAGTTTAGGTTCGGACGGCTGAAAGCGTCCCAAAGTGGCGTCCGAAACTTTTTTTGAAAAATGTGACCTCTCTGAAGTTTAGGTTCAGACGGCTGAAGGAGTCCGAAAGTGGCGTCCGAAATTTTAAAAAAATAAAAAAATATTTTTTTCTTTTTTTTCTGTTTTTTTTTCATTTTAGACCAATTGCCTTTGGGCTAATTTTACTTGGTCTCCTTTTTTTTTTTGTAACTATTGGCCTTTTTTTTGTAGGCCTTTTTTTTTTTGAACAATAACCTAGTACTTTGCTAGGGTTTTGATAGCAATCCATCCACATCCTTGGTGCCAAAGCCGAGTTTCCATGATCCCTTGAAGAATCATGATGGACCAAAGACGAGATCTAGGAGCAAAAGGATGAAAGAAGCTTTGCACACTTTGTTGTCATCACACTTTAAAGACTTGGAGGCCGAGACTTCTCCATCATCTCATCATGAAGTTCTTTGGCATGTTTCTTCAATCACAATTCATGAAGATGTTCCTCAAAGTTCTACATTGGAGCTTAAGGAAATTCCACCTTGAAGAAGCTTGCAAAGGCCGAGAGTTCAAGTCCATGAAGAGGCGTGTATTTGGGCTTGATATGGATCACGCCATTTAAGTAATTTAGGGTTTTATTTTGTTGTTAATTAATTAAGTCCAAAACACTTAATGTGGGCTTTAATTAATTGGTAGTTTAATAAATTACTTGGCCCAATTATCTTGCATGATAATGGCAAGTAAAAGTTTAGGAAACAAAGGAAGTCAAATTGGATTTGGCCACCTTTGAAATGTTTTCCTTAATCCTTTTTGGAAAAGGATTAGTTTGTTAGTTGTTAGTTTCCTATTCCAATTTGGAAAGTTAGTTAGTTTAGAAGTCAAGTTGTATTTTACAACTACTAGGGTTTTCTTTCCTTGTTTCCCAAGCGTGGCCGAAATTCATCTCTATAAATAGAGAGATGGTTGTAACGTTTTACATATGAAGTTGATGAATGAAAGTTTTAGCTTTGCTGAAATTGAGATTAACTCTTTGAGTTGTCCAAAGCCTTGGAGAATTATTTAATTGTCCATTGTAGAAGATTACCTTTAGCGTGACCTATAGGTGACTTCACCATTGTTCTTTATTTAAAGAGCAGACCAAATTAACTTATTTAACTAATTGAATTTTCATAAGTTAAATTGAGTTCCTTTGTATTAAACACGTGGGGTTTGATTTACTCATTCTTGGCATTTTTTTCCCTTGAACTTCTTCCACCCGAATTGATTCTTGTTTGTGTTCTAGATCGTGGATTATCTTGATAGTGCAGCACGGTCCTTACTTGTGTGTGGAGATCGAATTTGGTCCAGGAGTTGGAGCCTCGACCAGCCATTCGCTTCAATTGGTATCAGAGAACAAGTTGTTGCCCAAAAATTTCAGGTTAATCCGTCCTAATCCTTCCGCGAAGTTGCTATTTTGTTCGTGTCTTTTCTGCCCATTTTATTGCGTCAATTCTGCAGTCCTTTCGTGCATCTTTCTTGCTTCTATATGGTGTCCTTCTTTCTGTCCTAGGTCGTCTCAAATTCATCCATTAAAATCGCTAAAATCGCATGAACATTGAATGCTCACAATCTGCCCGAAATCATCCCTTCTTGTGTTTTGCGTTTTTGTGATATTGTGTGTTGTTTTCGTGTTGTGTTTCATGCTGTTTTTTTCGTGTCAATATTCTGCTTTGTCTTGTTCATCATCATAGTGTGGAATTCTTGAAGTTTTCTTTGCTGATTTCACGTCAAAACATTGCTAGGGTTTAGTGTCTAAAAACTAGGGTTTCAAAACTAGGGTTTCTCGGTCCAAAATTCATAACTTTCTTGATTTTGATCCGAATTGCTTTCTTTCTTTTGTGTTAGATTCTTTATCTTGACTACTATATCTTGAGTTTCGATCAAACTTTTTCACCATCTCAAAAAGATAAGTTCTTGAACACTTTCTTGAACTTCTTGATTTTCTTGAAAATCCAATGTTGTCCAAATTTGAATCTTGAGCCATATTCTTGATCCTTGTTGAAAATCTTGAATATTTTGTGAAAGTGGCATATACAAATTCCTTTTCCTTGGTGAGATATTAAAGTTTGATAATTTTAAGGTTGTTAAGGTTAAGACAAGAAGACAAAACATTATAAACCTTAAATCCTAGGTTGTTGTCTTCAAACATTAAACCTAAGTACTTTGTACTAGGTTCTTGTCTTAAAAACCTTAAAGTTTGCATTGTTTAAGGTTCTTGTCCGAACCTAGTAGTTTTTGTTTGTCCAAGGTTTGTGTTCAAAACCTTAAAAGTTTACTTTTGTCTTGTAGTTGTCCGAACAAAAAAAAAACGGTCAATTCAAAAAAAAAACAGAAAAAGAACAAAAAAATATATTAATTCGGACTTTGCATTATTTATTTCTGTTATTTATTTATTTTATTTTATTTTAGTTGAAGAACACATCGTTCTTGAGTTTGTTATTTGAAAACCACCTTGGATTAAAAGTGCCATAACTTTCTCAATACAAATCGGAATTAAGTGATTCAAAAGCCATTCTCTTCATCTTTGAGTCTAGTTTCTGAATTTCATAGTTTATGGTGGTAAATCAGTTTGTAACCCACACGTGTTCTAAACCTCTTACGACGTGATTTCTTTGTTAACTCTCTTGATTTTTCTTGTGAAAGTTTTGTGTGGAACTTGTTGATTGAGATTTTTCTATTTAGGTAATTGAACTTGGTGAGTCTTAATCATCCCAACACATTTATTAATTGAGAGTTTTAGCTAGGATAAACAAGAGAGAACACTACCTAAATAAAGTGGAGAGTAGTCCCAATACTGAGGAACCCGAGAGGTATATATACATATATTCTTGTGTTTTCTTTACTAATTTACAGGTACCAATTGAGGAACAAGAAGGTGGTAAACCAATCACCGAGGCCGAACAAAAGTTCGCCAATGAGGCCCTATTCAACATGCTTCAAAAGATCAATCTCCGCCTTGATAATTTGGAGTCATCATCTAAAAGCTCCACATCGAGGAAGCTTAAGTTTGAAGATCATGATGAATCCGATGATAATGATAATGAGGAGGAGGAGGAGTACACGAGCTCTTCTAAAGGTGAAAAGTCTAAAGTTTCCATTGAGTCTGTTAAACTCACCATCTCTACCTTTCATGGCAAATCAGATCCCGAAGCTTTCTTTGATTGGGTTCGAGATTTAGAACACTTCTTTGAAGGTAATGATGTCCCCGAGAAAAAGCAATACCGAATTGCTTTTATGCACCTTAAAGATTATGCTAGTCTTTGGTGGGATCAAGTTGTTCGAGCTAGAAGACAAGATGGTGAAAGGCCAGTTAAGACTTGGAATCAAATGAAGGCAATCATGAGGAAAAAGTATGTTCCCTCATATTATAATAGAGAGCTCAACCGAAAGTTACATACCCTTGTGCAAGGTAGCCGAACAGTTGAAGATTACTACCATGAGATGGAGGCATTGATGATAAAAGCCAACATTCATGAAGACCCCGACACCACCATTGAGAGGTTCCTTAGAGGTATGAATTCCGAATTGGCTTATCAAGTTGATCTTCAAAGTTACATTGATATTAATGAACTTGTTCACAAAGCTATCAAAATTGATAAGCATATGAAGGGTAAAGGGCGAAATTTCCAACAACCATTGCCGCCTTGGAGGAGAGATCAAAAACCGAATTACACCCCTCCACAAAAGCCGAAAGTCTTCACCCAAAATCAGCCTCAAAACACTTCAAATAATGTTCCCAAAACAGTCCGCCAACTTGCTGAACCTTCAGCCAAAACAACTCCCAAACCGAATGAGAGATTGAGGGACATTAGATGTTATAAGTGTCAAGGTTATGGCCATTATCAAAGTGACTGCCCAACCAGAAAATTGATGATAATTCGTGATAATGGAGAGGTTGAAAGTGATGAAGAATGTGCCGACATGCCACCACTTGAAGAGAAGTACCAAAGTGAGGAAGATAGTGAAGATCTTACTACATATGATGTTGGTGAATTCTCTTTAGTTACTCGCCGAGTCTTGAGTGCACAACCACTAATTGAAGATGATTTGTCTAAAAGAGAAAACATATTTCACGCTCGATGCATGGTTCAACGTGTGTGAAATATGTTTTCCTGTTGCATCAAATCATCATTATCAACTAAAGGTTGTGCACCAAGAACACGGCGAGAAACTAAAGAATAGTTACCAACATCATATTCGTAGTTGTCCATTTCTTCACTATCTTCACCGAATTCATGTTGGTCTTTCTCTTCAAGAGGTGGCATGTCGGCACAATCATCATCACTTACCACTTCACCACTATCAAGAGTAATCATCACCTTTCGTGTAGGACAATCAGCTTGTATATGTCCATACCCTTGACACTTATAACATCGAACATCCCTCAACCTTGGAGCTGAAGTTGACGTTGACTTTGGGGCAATTTCAGCAGCCTTGTGCACTGATTTTGGGACATTATTTTGTACACTTGATGACTAGTTTGAGGTGAATTGGTGCGGCTTTGAGGATGGAGTAAAAGGGACAACATTCGTCTTTTATTTCCTTCGCCAAGGTGGAGGCGGTTGTGAGAACTTAACCTTCCCTTTCAAGTGCCTTTCTATCTTGATTGCTTTGTGGACAAGTTCATTAATATCATCATAACTTTGCAAATCCACATGATAAGCCAAATCAGAATGCATACCTCTCAAAAACCTTTCTATTGTAGAGTCGGGATCCTCTTGGACATTAGCCTTGATCATCAAAGCTTCCATATCATGATAATACTCCTCAACCGATCGATCTATTACCTTGCACAAGTGAGTGCAATTTTCTGTTCAATTCACTGTTGTAATAAGCAGGGACATACTTTTTCCTCATTAGCACCTTCATTCGGCTCCAAGATTTAATTGGTTGCTCACCATCTCGACGCCTTGTTCGAATAACTTCATCCCATCACAAACTAGCAAAATCCTTAAGATGCATAAAGGAAAGTCGATACTTCTCCTTTTTGGGGTAGTCATGGCCTTCAAAGAAGTGTTCAAGCTCACGAACCCAATCAAAATATGCTTCGGGATCTGCCTTTCAATGAAAAGTAGGGATTGTCAATTTAACAGAGCTAATGGAAATTTTAGATTTGTCACCTTTCTTTGGAGAATCCGTCAACTCCTCTTCATCATCCTCATCATCGAATGCTTCATTTTCAAATTTAAGTCTCCTTGAGGTGGATCCTTTAGAGTTAAACTCCAAGTTATCAAGTCGGATGTTGATATTTTGTAACATATTAAAGAGAACCTCATTGGCAAACTTTTGCTCAGCTTCGGATATAGGTTTAGAACCTTTAGGGGTTCTGTTTTCTTCCTCCATTGTACCTGCAAGGTTAGTAAAGAGATCGCAAGAATGTATAGAAATTCTTACGGGTTCCTTACTATTTGGGTGAGTACGTACACTCCTCTCTATGATGAAGGCTTTTATCGTGTATACCCTATACTAATACTCTCAAACTATAGAACTTACTGTTTCTATGATTAGAAGAACTTGTTTCAACCAAAATATTCAACAACAAGATTCATACAAGTCAAATCAAAGAAGTTTTAAGAAATTCACGTCACAAGAGTATTTAAGAACACATGTGGGTATAACTTGACAGCTTCAGAAACTATGATATTCAGAAAATAGACTCAAAGATGAAGAAAACGCAATTTGAATCACCAAAATCCGAGTTGTATTGAAAAAGATATGACAATTTCAAGATTGAAACAAAAAAAGAAAACAGGAGATAGGTTCGGACATGTAGGGTGTCCGAAAGGGTCGTCCGAAAGATAGGTTCGGACGGGTAGGGCGTCCGAAACTTTGTGAAAATTGAGTGCTCTCTGAAGTTTAGGTTCGGACGGCTGAAAGCGTCCGAAAGTGGCGTCCGAAACTTTTTTTGAAAAATGTGACCTCTCTGAAGTTTAGGTTCATGATAGCAATCCATCCACATCCTTGGTGCCAAAGCCGAGCTTAGATGATCCCTTGAAGAATCTTGATGGACCAATGACAAGATCAAGGAGCAAAAGGATGAAAGAAGCTTTGCACACTTTGTTGTCATCACACTTTGGTGACTTGGAGGCCGAGATGTGCACATCATCTCATCATGGTGTTCTTTGGCATGTTTCTTCAATTAACATTCAAGAAGAAGTTCCTCAAAGATCTACATTGGAGCTTAAGGAAATTCCACCTTGAAGAAGCAAGCTAAGGCCGAGAAGAATTTAAGTCCAAGAAAGGCGTGTCTTTGGGCTTCATTAGGTGGTTCACGCCCTTTAATTACTTTAGGGTTTTATTTTGTCGTTAATTAATTAAGTCCAAAACACTTAATGTGGGCTTTAATTAATTGGTAGTTTAATAAATTACTTGGCCCAATTATCTTGCATGATAATGGCAAGTAAAGCAAATCCTTTTTGGACAAGGATTTGGTAGTTAGTTGTAGTTTCCTTTTCCAATTTGGAAAGTTGATTAGTTTAGGAAACAAGAAGCCAAAACACGTTTTGCTTCTTCATTAAAAACTGTCTAACCTAATCCTTTTACAACTTGGATTAGTTAGTTAGCTAGTTTGTTAAGAAGTCAAGTTGTACTTTGCAACTACTAGGGTTTATTTCCTTTTCCTTCTTGGCATGGCCGAAACTCATCCCCTATAAAAAGGAGATGCATGTAACGTTTTTACACAATAAGTTGAATGAAAGAAGTTTTAGCTTTGCTAATTCGTGAATTAACTCCTTGAGTTGTTCAAAGCCTTGAAGAGTTATTTAACTGTTCATTGCAGTTAATCCTCTTTAGCGTGACCTATAGGAGATTACACCAATTGTTCTTTATTTAAAGAGCAGGCCTAATTAACTTGTTTAACTGATTGAATTTTCATAGGTTAAATTAAGTTCATTAGTAATAAAACGTGAAGTTTTGATTTACTCAATTCCTGGCGTTTTTCCTTTGATTTCGTTCCATCCAATTTTGTGTTCTTGTTGTGGATTATCTTGGTAAGAGCAACACGGTCCTATAGCTTGTGTGGGAGATTCGAATTTGGTCCAGGAGTTGGAGCCTCGGTCATACAACATTCGCATCAATTGGTATCAAAGTACAAGTTGTTGCCCAAGAAAATTCAGGTTAATCCGTTTTCAATTCTTCCGCAAAATTTCTGTTCTTGTTGCGTCAATTCTGCCCGTTTTTTTTGTGTCAATTTTCTGCAGTTTTGCTGGCATCTTTCTTGCTGTTATTTGGTGTTCTTCTTGCTGTCCAAAGTCGATACATATTCACCCATTAAAATCACCAAAATCGCATGCAACAAATCATTCACAATCTGCCCGAATTTGTTCATTGTTGTGTCGTCTGAATTCTGCTCTTTTTGACGTCGTTTCTGCCATAATTTTTGCTCATTCATTTCTGCCATTTTTTTTGTGTCTTAATTGCTGTCTTAATTCGTGCTTAATTCAGTCCTTAATTCTGTCCAAAATCGCATGAACATTGAGTCAATACATTCTGCCCGAAATCGTCTAAATTGAGTCTATCTTCTTTTGCGATTTTTGTGTTGTTTCTTGCTGTCTTTTGGTGTTAAATTCTGCACTCTTTTGTCATAATCATAGTGTAGGATTCTTGAAGTTTTCTTTGCTGTTTTCACGTCATAACATTGTTAGGGTTTCGTGTGTCAAACTAGGGTTTCATAACTAGGGTTTCTAGGTCATGTTTTCATAACTTTCTTGATTCTTATCCGTTTCTTGATTTTCTTTTTGCGTTTGATTCTTTATCTTGTCCACCATATATTGAGTTTTGATCAAACTTTTACTCCACTCGAACAAGATAAGTTCTTGATAACTTTCTTGAACTTCTTGATTTTCTTGAAAACTCAAAGTGGTCAAAATTGAATTCTTGAGTTGGATTCTTGATCTTTGTCTTGAATCTTGATATTCTTGTTAAAGTGGCACATCCGAATTCATTGTCCTTGGTGAGTTAATAAAGTTTGAAGTTTTTAAGGTTGTTAAGACAAGAAGACAAAACATTCTTAAACCTAAATCCTAGGTTGTTGTCTTCAAACCTTAATTTTTGTGGTGTTTAAGGTTCTTGTCCGAACCTAGTATTTTGATTGGTCCAAGGTTTATGTTCAAACCTTAAAAGTGTAATTTTGTCCTTTGTTGTCCGAAGTTAAAAAAAAAAAAAACAAAAAAAAAACAAAAAAAAAAAACAAAAAAAAATATAGTCGGACTTTATTTATTGTTATTATTTTCTGTTATTTAATTATTTAATTTATTTTTGAAAAGAACACATTGTTCTTAACTTGTTTCTTGAAAACCACCTTGGATTAAAAGTGCCATAACTTTTTCAATACAACTCGGAATTAGTTGATTCAAAAACCAATCTCTTTGTTTTGAAATCTAGTTTCTGAATTTCTTAGTTTCTGGTGGTAAATCAAATTATAACTTTCACGTGTTCTAAACACTCTTGACGTGATTTATTGTTACATCTCTTGATTTGATTTGTGAAAATTTGTGTGTGGAACTTGCTGATTGAGATCTTGCTATTAAAGTAATTGAACTTTGGTGAATCTTAATAACCCCACATATTCATTAATTGAGAGTAGTAGCTAGGTTAAACAAGAGAGAACACTACCCAAAAAAGAGAGGAGAGTACCTACTACCTATAGTGAGGAACCCGAGAGGTATATCTATATATTTTCTTGTGTTTTCTTTGCTAACTTGCAGGTACTAATGGAGGAAGGTGATAAAACTCCTAAAGGTTCTAAACCTATTACCGATGCTCAACAAAAGTTTGCTAATGAAGTACTCTTTGATATGCTTCAAAAACTCACTCTTCGACTTGATAACATTGAGTCATCAACTAAAAGCACTACCGAAAGGAAGCTTAAATTTGAGGAGCATGATGATTTCGATGATGAAAATGATGAGGAAAAAGATGAGGAATATACGAGCTCTTCTAAAGGTGATAAGTCTAAAGTTTCCATTGAATCTGTTAAACTCACCATCTCTACTTTTCATGGTAAATCAGATCCCGAAGCTTTCTTTGATTGGGTTCGAGATTTGGAACACTATTTTGAAGGTAATGATGTCCCCGAGAAAAGGCAATATCGAATTGCTTTTATGCATCTTAAAGACTATGCTAGTCTTTGGTGGGATCAAGTTGTTCGTTCTAGGAGACAAGATGGTGAAAGGCCAGTTAAGACTTGGACTCAAATGAAGGCAATCATGAGAAAGAAGTATGTTCCTTCACACTTTAATAGAGAGCTCAACCGAAAATTGCATACTCTTGTGCAAGGTAGCCGAACAGTTGAAGATTACTATCATGAGATGGAATCTTTGATGATTAAAGCCAATATTCAAGAAGACCCCGACACAACCATTGAGATATTTCTTAGAGGTATGAATCCCGAATTGGCTTATCAAGTTGATCTTCAAAGTTACATTGATATTAATGAACTTGTTCACAAAGCTATCAAAATTGAGAAGCATATGAAGGGTAAAGGGCGAAATTTTCAACAACCATTGCCGCCTTGGAGGAGAGATCAAAAGCCGACTTTTACACCTCCACCAAAACCGAAAGTTTTCAACCAAAATCAGCCTTCAAACACTTCAAGTAATGCTCCCAAAACAGTCCGCAACCTTGCTGAATCTTCAACTAAGGTGACGCCTAAACCAAATGAAAGATTGAGGGACATTAGATGTTACAAGTGTCAAGGTTATGGCCATTATCAAAGTGACTGCCCAACCAAAAAGTTGATGATAATTCGTGATAATGGAGAGGTTGAAAGTGATGAAGAATGTGCCGACATGCCACCACTTGAAGAGAAGTACCAAAGTGATGAAGATAGTGAAGATCTTATTTACAATGTTGGTGATTTCTCATTGGTTACTCGCCGAGTCTTGAATGCACAACCACGAGTTGAAGATGATTTGTCTCAAAGGGAAAACATCTTTCACGCTAGATGCATGGTTCAAGGTAAGACTTGTAGCTTGATTATTGATAGTGGAAGTTGTACCAATGTGGCAAGCACATTAATTGTTAAGAAGCTTAACTTGACTTGCATGAAACATCCAAATCCATATAAGCTTCAATGGCTTAATAACACTGCCGAGAGTAAGGTGACTAAACAAGTTAAATTTTCTATGTCCATTGGAAAGTATGTTGATGATATTGTTTGTGATGTTGTACCAATGGAAGCTAGTCACATATTACTTGGTCGTCCATGGCAATTTGACCGAGATGTTACATATCATGCAAGGAAGAATTATTATTCTTTTGATTATCATGGCCGAAAGTACAATCTAAGGGCTTTGAGTCCGAGCCAAGCTTTTGAAGATCAATCAAGGATTGTGCAATCTTGCCGTGAAATGGAAGCAAAAGAGAAGAAGGAACAAGAAGATAAAAAGAATGTAACTAGTGTAGGCCGAACCAATGATTCTAAATCTTGTAATAGCCGAAATAGCAGTTCTTCTAAATCTTGTTATTTTGCTTCTAAGAGTGATGTAAAAAGAGCAATACTAGATAGGCATTCATTGTATTTGATGATCCGCAAGGACTTTGTACTTATTGTTGATAATGATCACCTTGCTTCTTTGCCTAGTGTTGTTTTGTCTCTTTTACAGGAATTCAATGACGTGTTTCCCGAGGACTTACCACACGGATTGCCACCTATTAGAGGTATTGAACATCAAATTGATTTCATACCTGGGGCGCAAATTCCCAACCGTCCTGCATATAGAGCAAATCCTGAGGAAACAAAGGAGATTCAACGTCAAGTGGATGAACTCCTTGACAAAGGTATTGTACGTGAATCTCTAAGTCCTTGTTCCGTTCCAGTCATTTTAGTTCCAAAAAAGGATGAATCTTGGAGAATGTGTGTTGATTGTCGTGCCATAAATAAAATCACCATTAAGTATAGACATCCAATTCCTAGATTAGATGATATGCTTGATGAATTGTATGGTTCTTCTATTTTCACCAAGATTGATTTAAAAAGTGGCTACTATCAAATTAGAATGAAAGAAGGTGATGAATGGAAAACAGCCTTTAAAACAAAGTATGGATTGTATGAATGGTTAGTCATGCCTTTTGGTCTAACTAATGCACCTAGTACTTTTATGAGGCTCATGAATCACGTTTTTAGGTCTTTCATTGGTAAGTTTGTTGTGGTCTATTTTGATGACATCCTTATTTATAGCAAATCACTTGATGAGCATGTTGAACATTTAAAACAAGTGTTTGTTATATTGCGTGAGAACCGATTGTATGCTAACCTCAAAAAGTGTTCTTTTTGCATGGAATCAATTGTCTTTTTGGGTTATGTTGTTAGTTCTCAAGGTATTTCTGTTGATGAGTCAAAAGTCAAGGCTATTGATGAGTGGCCGAGACCTAAGAATGCTAGTGAAGTTAGGAGTTTTCATGGTTTAGCAAGTTTTTATAGAAGGTTTGTTAAAGACTTTAGTACTATAGCTGCACCTTTGAATGAACTTGTTAAAAAGAATATTACTTTTGAATGGAAACAAGAGCATGAAGACGCCTTCACTAAGTTAAAGTACATGTTGACTCACGCCCCTTTACTTTCATTGCCTAATTTTCATAAAGCTTTTGAGATACACTGTGATGCCTCCGGGATTGGTATCGGTGCTGTTTTGATGCAGGAATCAAGGCCCGTGGCTTACTTTAGTGAAAAGCTTAATGGGGCAGCTTTAAAGTATGCAACTTATGACAAGGAGTTGTATGCTTTGGTAAGGTCATTACAGGTTTGGCAACATTACTTATGGCCTAAAGAGTTTATAATTCATTCTGATCATGAAAGCCTTAAATTCTTAAAGACTCAAGGTAAATTGAATAAGAGGCATGCTAAATGGTTAGAATTTATTGAAACTTTTCCATATGTGATTAAGTATAAATCTGGTCAAGATAATATTGTAGCTGATGCATTGTCTAGACGTTATTCTTTGTTCACCTATATGCATGCTAAGTTACTTGGATTTGATTTGATAAAAGATTTGTACAAAAATGACAATGATTTTTCTGCCGCCTTTAATGATTATGCTTCAAAGCCGAATGGTGACTTTTATTTGCATGATGGTTTCTTATTTCGTAAGGATAAATTGTGCATACCCCTTTGTTCCATTCGTGATTTACTTGTTAAGGAGACCCATGGGGGAGGGTTGATGGGGCATTTTGGTATTGCTAAAACACTTGCTGTTTTGAATGAACACTTTTATTGGCCTAACATGATTAAAGATGTGAAAAGTGTTTGTGATAAATGTATTGTGTGTAAACAAGCCAAATCGAAAATTTTGCCTCATGGATTGTATACACCTTTGCCTGTTCCTAGTCATCCTTGGATTGATATTTCTATGGATTTTGTACTTGGATTGCCTAGATCACGCAATGGTAAAGATAGCATATTTGTAGTAGTGGATCGATTTAGTAAAATGGCACAAAGTATTGTTAGTGATTTGTTCTTTAAGGAAGTTGTTAGATTGCATGGCATTCCACAAAGTATTGTTAGTGATAGGGATGTTAAGTTCTTGTCTCACTTTTGGCGTACTTTATGGAATAAGTTAGGCACTAAATTGTTGTTTTCTACTGTTGCACATCCACAAACTGATGGACAAACTGAAGTAGTTAACCGCACTTTGTCTACCTTGCTTCGAGCCATCATTCAAAGAAACTTAAAGAATTGGGAAAGTTGTCTTCCACATATTGAGTTTGCATATAATAGAACTTTTCATAGTTCTACATCTTGTTCGCCATTTGAGGTTGTTTATGGTTTCAATCCTTTAACTCCACTTGATATTTTGCCTTTGCCTATTAATGAGTTTGTTAATGTTGAAGGTAAAAAGAAAGCTGAATTTATTAAGGAGTTACATGAAAGGGTTCGAAATACTATTGAAAGGCGTAATGAACAATATGCACAACAAGCCAATAGAGGAAGAAAGAGAGTGATTTTCGAACCTGGTGATTGGGTTTGGATTCACTTGAGGAAGGAAAGGTTTCCTGACAAGAGGAAGTCTAAACTTCATCCAAGAGGAGATGGTCCTTTTCGAATTTTGGAAAGGATGGGAGATAATGCATACAAAGTCGAGCTTCCAAGTGAGTATGGCAATGTTTCATCTACATTCAATGTTTCTGATTTATCTTTGTTTGATGTAGGTGATTCGAGGACGAATCTTTTCGAGGAGGGAGGGAATGATAGCAATCCATCCACATCCTTGGTGCCAAAGCCGAGCTTAGATGATCCCTTGAAGAATCTTGATGGACCAATGACAAGATCAAGGAGCAAAAGGATGAAAGAAGCTTTGCACACTTTGTTGTCATCACACTTTGGTGACTTGGAGGCCGAGATGTGCACATCATCTCATCATGGTGTTCTTTGGCATGTTTCTTCAATTACCATTCAAGAAGAAGTTCCTCAAAGATCTACATTGGAGCTTAAGGAAATTCCACCTTGAAGAAGCAAGCTAAGGCCGAGAAGAATTTAAGTCCAAGAAAGGCGTGTCTTTGGGCTTCATTAGGTGGTTCACGCCCTTTAATTACTTTAGGGTTTTATTTTGTTGTTAATTAATTAAGTCCAAAACACTTAATGTGGGCTTTAATTAATTGGTAGTTTAATAAATTACTTGGCCCAATTATCTTGCATGATAATGGCAAGTAAAGCAAATCCTTTTTGGACAAGGATTTGGTAGTTAGTTGTAGTTTCCTTTTCCAATTTGGAAAGTTGATTAGTTTAGGAAACAAGAAGCCAAAACACGTTTTGCTTCTTCATTAAAAACTGTCTAACCTAATCCTTTTACAACTTGGATTAGTTAGTTAGCTAGTTTGTTAAGAAGTCAAGTTGTACTTTGCAACTACTAGGGTTTATTTCCTTTTCCTTCTTGGCATGGCCGAAACTCATCCCCTATAAAAAGGAGATGCATGTAACGTTTTTACACAATAAGTTGGTGAATAAAATTGAGTTTTTAGCTTTGCTAAAATTCGTGAATTAACTCCTTGAGTTGTTCAAAGCCTTGAAGAGTTATTTAACTGTTCATTGTAGTTAATCCCCTTTAGCGTGACCTATAGGAGATTACACCAATTGTTCTTTATTTAAAGAGCAGGCCTAATTAACTTGTTTAACTGATTGAATTTTCATAGGTTAAATTAAGTTCATTAGTAATAAAACGTGAAGTTTTGATTTACTCAATTCCTGGCGTTTTTCCTTTGATTTCGTTCCATCCAATTTTGTGTTCTTGTTGTGGATTATCTTGGTAAGAGCAACACGGTCCTATAGCTTGTGTGGGAGATTCGAATTTGGTCCAGGAGTTGGAGCCTCGGTCATACAACATTCGCATCAGTTCAGACGGCTGAAGGAGTCCGAAAGTGGCATCCGAAATTTTAAAAAAATAAAAAAATATTTTTTAATTTTTTTTTCTGTTTTTTTTTCACTTTAGACCAATTGCCTTTGGGCTAATTTTACTTGGTCTCCTTTTTTTTGTAACTATTGGCCTTTTTTTTGTAGGCCTTTTTTTTTTAACAATAACCTAGTACTTTACTAGGGTTTTGATAGCAATCCATCCACATCCTTGGTGCCAAAGCCGAGTTTCCATGATCCCTTGAAGAATCTTGATGGACCAATGACGAGATCAAGGAGCAAAAGGATGAAAGAAGCTTTGCACACTTTGTTGTCATCACACTTTGAAGACTTGGAGGCCGAGACTTCTCCATCATCTCATCATGGAGTTCTTTGGCATGTTTCTTCAATCACAATTCATGAAGATGTTCCTCAAAGTTCTACATTGGAGCTTAAGGAAATTCCACCTTGAAGAAGCTTGCAAAGGCCGAGAGTTCAAGTCCATGAAGAGGCGTGTATTTGGGCTTGATATGGATCACGCCATTTAAGTAATTTAGGGTTTTATTTTGTTGTTAATTAATTAAGTCCAAAACACTTAATGTGGGCTTTAATTAATTGGTAGTTTAATAAATTACTTGGCACAATTATCTTGCATGATAATGGCAAGTAAAAGTTTAGGAATAAAAGGAAGTCAAATTGGATTTGGCCACCTTTGAAACGTTTTCCTTAATCCTTTTTGGAAAAGGATTAGTTTGTTAGTTGTTAGTTTCCTATTCCAATTTGGAAAGTTAGTTAGTTTAGAAGTCAAGTTGTATTTTACAACTACTAGGGTTTTCTTTCCTTGTTTCCCAAGCATGGCCAAAATTCATCTCTATAAATAGAGAGATGGTTGTAACGTTTTACATATGAAGTTGATGAATGAAAGTTTTAGCTTTGCTGAAATTGAGATTAACTCTTTGAGTTGTCCAAAGCCTTGGAGAATTATTTAATTGTCCATTGTAGAAGATTACCTTTAGCGTGACCTATAGGTGACTTCACCATTGTTCTTTATTTAAAGAGCAGACCAAATTAACTTGTTTAACTAATTGAATTTTCATAAGTTAAATTGAGTTCGTTTGTATTAAAAACGTATTCTTGGCATTTTTTTTCCCTTGAACTTCTTCCACCCGAATTGATTCTTGTTTGTGTTCTAGTTCGTGGATTATCTTGATAGTGCAGCACGGTCCTTACTCGTGTGTGGAGATCGAACTTGGTCCAGGAGTTGGAGCCTCGGCCAACCATTCGCATCAATTGGTATCACAGAACAAGTTGTTGCCCAAAAATTTCAGGTTAATCCGTTCTAATCCTTCCGCGAAATTGCTGTTTTGTTCGTGTCTTTTCTGCCCATTTTATTGCGTCAATTCTGCAGTCCTTTTGTGCATCTTTCTTGCTGCTATATGGTGTCCTTCTTTCTGTCCTAGGTCGTCTCAAATTCATCCATTAAAATCGCTAAAATCGCATGAACATTGAATGCTCACAATCTGCCCGAAATCATCCCTTCTTGTGTTTTGCGTTTTTGTGATATTGTGTGTTGTTTTTGTGTTGTGTTTCTTGCTGTTTTTTTCGTGTCAATATTCTGCATTGTCTTGTTCATCATCATAGTTTGGAATTCTTGAAGTTTTCTTTGCTGATTTCACTTCAAAACATTGCTAGGGTTTAGTGTCTAAAAACTAGGGTTTCAAAACTAGGGTTTCTCGGTCCAAAATTCATAACTTTCTTGATTTTGATCCGAATTGCTTTCTTTCTTTTGTGTTAGATTCTTTATCTTGACTACCATATCTTGAGTTTCGATCAAACTTTTTCACCATCTCAAAAAGATAAGTTCTTGAACACTTTCTTGAACTTTTTGATTTTCTGGAAAATCCAAAGTTGTCCAAATTTGAATCTTGAGCCATATTCTTGATCCTTGTTGAAAATCTTGAATATTTTGTGAAAGTGGCATATACAAATTCCTTTTCCTTGCTGAGATATTAAAGTTTGATAATTTTAAGGTTGTTAAGATTAAGACAAGAAGACAAAACATTATAAACCTTAAATCCTAGGTTGTTGTCTTCAAACATTAAACCTAAGTACTTTGTACTAGGTTCTTGTCTTAAAAACCTTAAAGTTTGCATTGTTTAAGGTTCTTGTCCAAACCTAGTAGTTTTTGTTTGTCCAAGGTATGTGTTCAAAACCTTAAAAGTTTGCTTTTGTCTTGTAGTTGTCCGAACAAAAAAAAACGG
Organism: Ophiorrhiza pumila; assembly: GCA_016586305.1. Lineage (NCBI taxonomy): Eukaryota > Viridiplantae > Streptophyta > Magnoliopsida > Gentianales > Rubiaceae > Ophiorrhiza > Ophiorrhiza pumila. Next base: position 19,937,609 of record BLIW01000010.1, read on the forward strand.
TCAATTCAAAAAAAAAAACAGAAAAAGAACAAAAAAATATATTAATTCGGACTTTGCATTATTTATTTCTGTTATTTATTTATTTTATTTTATTTTAGTTGAAGAACACATTGTTCTTGAGTTTGTTATTTGAAAACCACCTTGGATTAAAAGTGCCATAACTTTCTCAATACAAATCGGAATTAAGTGATTCAAAAGCCATTCTCTTCATCTTTGAGTCTAGTGTCTGAATTTCATAGTTTCTGGTGGTAAATCAGTTTGTAACCCACACGTGTTCTAAACCTCTTAAGACGTGATTTCTTTGTTAACTCTCTTGATTTTTCTTGTGAAAGTTTTGTGTGGAACTTGTTGATTGAGATTTTGCTATTTAAGTAATTGAACTTGGTGAGTCTTAATCATCCCAACACATTTATTAATTGAGAGTTTTAGCTGGGATAAACAAGAGAGAACACTACCTAAATAAAGTGGAGAGTACCTACTACCCAATACTGAGGAACCCGAGAGGTATATATACATATATTCTTGTGTTTTCTTTACTAATTTGCAGGTACCAATTGAGGAACAAAAAGGTGGTAAACCAATCACCGAGGCCGAACAAAAGTTTGCCAATGAGGTCCTATTCAACATCCTTCAAAACATCAATCTCCGCCTTGATAATTTGGAGTCATCATCTAAAAGCTCCACATCGAGGAAGCTTCAGTTTGAAGATGATGATGAATCCGATGATAATGATAATGAGGAGGAGGAGGAGTACACGAGCTCTTCTAAAGGTGAAAAGTCTAAAGTTTCCATTGAGTCTGTTAAACTCACCATCTCTACCTTTCATGGCAAATCAGATCCCGAAGCTTTCTTTGATTGGGTTCGAGATTTAGAACACTTCTTTGAAGGTAATGATGTCCCCGAGAAAAAGCAATACCGAATTGCTTTTATGCACCTTAAAGATTATGCTAGTCTTTGGTGGGATCAAGTTGTTCGAGCTAGAAGACAAGATGGTGAAAGGCCAGTTAAGACTTGGAATCAAATGAAGGCAATCATGAGGAAAAAGTATGTTCCCTCATATTATAATAGAGAGCTCAACCGAAAGTTACATACCCTTGTGCAAGGTAGCCGAACAGTTGAAGATTACTACCATGAGATGGAGGCATTGATGATAAAAGCCAATATTCATGAAGACCCCGACACCACCATTGAGAGGTTCCTTAGAGGTATGAATTCTGAATTGGCTTATCAAGTTGATCTTCAAAGTTACATTGATATTAATGAACTTGTTCACAAAGCTATCAAAATTGAGAAGCATATGAAGGGTAAAGGGCGAAATTTCCAACAACCATTGCCGCCTTGGAGGAGAGATCAAAAACCGAATTACACCCCTCCACAAAAGCCGAAAGTCTTCACCCAAAATCAGCCTCAAAACACATCAAATAATGTTCCCAAAATAGTTCGCCAACTTGCTGAACCTTCAGCCAAAACAACTCCCAAACCGAATGAGAGATTGAGGGACATTAGATGTTATAAGTGTCAAGGTTATGGCCATTATCAAAGTGACTGCCCAACAAGAAAATTGATGATAATTCGTGATAATGGAGAGGTTGAAAGTGATGAAGAATGTGCCGACATGCCACCACTTGAAGAGAAGTACCAAAGTGAGGAAGATAGTGAAGATCTTACTACATACGATGTTGGTGAATTCTCTTTAGTTACTCGCCGAGTCTTGAGTGCACAACCACTAATTGAAGATGATTTGTCTCAAAGAGAAAACATATTTCACGCTCGATGCATGGTTCAACGTGTGTGAAATATGTTTTCCTGTTGCATCAAATCATCATTATCAACTAAAGGTTGTGCACTAAGAACACGGCGAGAAACTAAAGAATAGTTACCAACATCATATTCGTAGTTGTCCATTTCTTCACTATCTTCACCGAATTCATGTTGGTCTTTCTCTTCAAGAGGTGGCATGTCAGCACAATCATCATTACTTACCACTTCACCACTATCAAGAGTAATCATCACCTTTCGTGTAGGACAATCAGCTTGCATATGTCCATACCCTTGACACTTATAACATCGAACATCCCTCAACCTTGGAGCTGAAGTTGACGTTGACTTTGGGGCAATTTCAGCAGCCTTGTGCACTGATTTTGGGACATTATTTTGTACACTTGATGACTGGTTTGAGGTGAATTGGCGCGGCTTTGAGGATGGAGTAAAAGGGACAACATTCGGCTTTTGTTTCCTTCGCCAAGGTGGAGGCGGTTGTGAGAACTTAACCTTCCCTTTCAAGTGCCTTTCTATCTTGATTGATTTGTGGACAAGTTCATTAATATCATCATAACTTTGCAAATCCACATGATAAGCCAAATCAGAATGCATACCTCTCAAAAACTTTTCTATTGTAGAGTCGGGATCCTCTTGGACATTAGCCTTGATCATCAAAGCTTCCATCTCATGATAATACTCCTCAACCGATCGATCTATTACCTTGCACAAGTGAGTGCAATTTTCTGTTCAATTCACTGTTGTAATAAGCAGGGACATACTTTTTCCTCATTAGCACCTTCATTCGGCTCCAAGATTTAATTGGTTGCTCACCATCTCGACGCCTTGTTCGAATAACTTCATCCCACCACAAACTAGCAAAATCCTTAAGATGCATAAAGGAAAGTCTATACTTCTAGTGTTCAAGCTCACGAACCCAATCAAAATATGCTTCGGGATCTGCCTTTCAATGAAAAGTAGGGATTGTCAATTTAACAGAGCTAATGGAAATTTTAGATTTGTCACCTTTCTTTGGAGAATCCGTCAACTCCTCTTCATCATCCTCATCATCGGATGCTTCATTTTCAAATTTAAGTCTCCTTGAGGTGGATCCTTTAGAGTTAGACTCCAAGTTATCAAGTCGGATGTTGATATTTTGTAACATATTAAAGAAAACCTCATTGGAAAACTTTTGCTCAGCTTCGGATATAGGTTTAGAACCTTTAGGGGTTCTGTTTTCTTCCTCCATTGTACCTGCAAGGTTAGTAAAGAGATCGCAAGAATATATAGAAATTCTTACGGGTTCCTTACTATTTGGGTGAGTAGGTACACTCCTCTCTATGATGAAGGCTTTTCTCGTGTATACCCTATACTAATACTCTCAAACTATAGAACTTACTGTTTCAATGATTAGAAGAACTTGTCTCAACCAAAATATTCAACAACAAGATTCACACAAGTCAAATCAAAGAAGTTTTAAGCAATTCACGTCACAAGAGTATTTAAGAACACATGTGGGTATAACTTGACAGCTTCAGAAACTATGATATTCAGAAAATAGACTCAAAGATGAAGAAAACGCAATTTGAATCACCAAAATCCGAGTTGTATTCAAAAAGATATGACAATTTCAAGATTGAAACAAAAAAAGAAAACAGGAGATAGGTTCGGACGGGTAGGGTGTCCGAAAGGGTCGTCCGAAAGATAGGTTCGGATGGGTAGGGCGTCCGAAAGTGGCGTCCGAAACTTTGTGAAAATTGAGTGCTCTCTGAAGTTTAGGTTCGGACGGCTGAAAGCGTCCGAAAGTGGCGTCCGAAACGTTTTTTGAAAAATGTGACCTCTCTGAAGTTTAAGTTCAGACGGCTGAAGGAGTCCGAAAGTGGCGTCCGAAACTTTAAAAAAATAAAAAAATATTTTTTTCGCTTTTTTTTTCTGTTTTTTTTTTCACTTTAGACCAATTGCCTTTGGGCTAATTTTACTTGGTCTCCTTTTTTTTTTTGTAACTATTGACCTTTTTTTGGTAGGCTTTTTTTTTTTGAACAATAACCTAGTACTTTGCTAGGGTTTTGATAGCAATCCATCCACATCCTTGGTGCCAAAGCCGAGTTTCCATGATCCCTTGAAGAATCTTGATGGACCAATGACGAGATCAAGGAGCAAAAGGATGAAAGAAGCTTTTCACACTTTGTTGTCATCACACTTTGAAGACTTGGAGGCCGAGACTTCTCCATCATCTCATCATGGAGTTCTTTGGCATGTTTCTTCAATCACAATTCATGAAGATGTTCCTCAAAGTTCAACATTGGAGCTTAAGGAAATTCCACCTTGAAGAAGCTTGCAAAGGCCGAGAGTTCAAGTCCATGAAGAGGCGTGTATTTGGGCTTGATATGGATCACGCCATTTAAGTAATTTAGGGTTTTATTTTGTTGTTAATTAATTAAGTCCAAAACACTTAATGTGGGATTTAATTAATTGGTAGTTTAATAAATTACTTGGCCAAATTATCTTGCATGATAATGGCAAGTAAAAGTTTAGGAAACAAAGGAAGTCAAATTGGATTTGGCCACCTTTGAAACGTTTTCCTTAATCCTTTTTGGAAAAGGATTAGTTTGTTAGTTGTTAGTTTGTTAGTTGTTAGAAGTCAAGTTGTATTTTACAACTACTAGGGTTTTCTTTCCTTGTTTCCCAAACATGGCCGAAACTCATCTCTATAAATAGAGAGATGGTTGTAACGTTTTACATATGAAGTTGATGAATGAAAGTTTTAGCTTTGCTGAAATTGAGATTAACTCTTTGAGTTGTCCAAAGCCTTGGAGAATTATTTAATTGTCCATTATAGAAGATTACCTTTAGCGTGACCTATAGGTGACTTCACCATTGTTCTTTATTTAAAGAGCAGACCAAATTAACTTGTTTAACTAATTGAATTTTCATAAGTTAAATTGAGTTCGTTTGTATTAAAAACGTATTCTTGGCATTTTTTTCCCTTGAACTTCTTCCACCCGAATTGATTCTTGTTTGTGTTCTAGTTCGTGGATTATCTTGATAGTGCAGCACGGTCCTTACTTGTGTGTGGAGATCGAATTTGGTCCAGGAGTTGGAGCTTCGGCCAACCATTCGCATCAATTGGTATCACAGAACAAGTTGTTGCCCAAAAATTTCAGGTTAATCCGTTCTAATCCTTCCGCGAAATTGCTGTTTTGTTCGTGTCTTTTCTGCCCATTTTATTGCATCAATTCTACAGTCCTTTCGTGCGTCTTTCTTGCTGCTATATGGTGTCCTTCTTTCTGTCCTAGGTCGTCTCAAATTCATCCATTAAAATCGCTAAAATCGCATGAACATTGAATGCTCACAATCTGCCCGAAATCATCCCTTCTTGTGTTTTGCGTTTTTGTGATATTGTGTGTTGTTTTTGTGTTGTGTTTCTTGCTGTTTTTTTCGTGTCAATATTCTGCATTGGTTCATCATCATAGTGTGGAATTCTTGAAGTTTTCTTTGCTGATTTCACGTCAAAACATTGCTAGGGTTTAGTGTCTAAAAACTAGGGTTTCAAAACTAGGGTTTCTCGGTCCAAAATTCATAACTTTCTTGATTTTGATCCGAATTGCTTTCTTTCTTTTGTTTTAGATTCTTTATCTTGACTACCATATCTTGAGTTTCGATCAAACTTTTTCACCATCTCAAAAAGATAAGTTCTTGAACACTTTCTTGAACTTCTTGATTTTCTTGAAAATCCAAAGTTGTCCAAATTTGAATCTTGAGCCATATTCTTGATCCTTGTTGAAAATCTTGAATATTTTGTGAAAGTGGCATATACAAATTCCTTTTCCTTGGTGAGATATTAAAGTTTGATAATTTTAAGGTTGTTAAGGTTAAGACAAGAAGACAAAACATTATAAACCTTAAATCCTAGGTTGTTGTCTTCAAACATTAAACCTAAGTACTTTGTACTAGGTTCTTGTCTTAAAAACCTTAAAGTTTGCATTGTTTAAGGTTCTTGTCCGAACCTAGTAGTTTTTGTTTGTCCAAGGTTTGTGTTCAAAACCTTAAAAGTTTGCTTTTGTCTTGTAGTTGTCCGAACAAAAAAAAAACGGTCAATTCAAAAAAAAACAGAAAAAGAACAAAAAAATATATTAATTCGAACTTTACATTATTTATTTCTGTTATTTATTTATTTTATTTTATTTTAGTTGAAGAACACATTGTTCTTGAGTTTGTTATTTGAAAACCACCTTGGATTAAAAGTGCCATAACTTTCTCAATACAAATCGGAATTAAGTGATTCAAAAGCCATTCTCTTCATCTTTGAGTCTAGTTTCTGAATTTCATAGTTTCTGGTGGTAAATCAGTTTATAACCTACACTTGTTCTAAACCTCTTAAGACGCGATTTCTTTATTAACTCTCTTGATTTTTCTTGTGAAAGTTTTGTGTGGAACTTGTTGATTGAGATTTTGCTCTTTAAGTAATTGAACTTGGTGAGTCTTAATCATCCCAACACATTTATTAATTGAGAGTTTTAGCTAGGATAAACAAGAGAGAACACTACCTAAATAAAGTGGAGAGTACCTACTACCCAATACTGAGGAACCCGAGAGGTATATATACATATATTCTTGTGTTTTCTTTACTAATTTGCAGGTACCAATTGAGGAACAAAAAGGTGGTAAACCAATCACCGAGGCCGAACAAAAGTTCGCCAATGAGGTCCTATTCAACATGCTTCAAAAGATCAATCTCCGCCTTGATAATTTGGAGTCATCATCTAAAAGCTCCACATCGAGGAAGCTTAAGTTTGAAGATCATGATGAATCCGATGATAATGATAATGAGGAGGAGGAGGAGTACACGAGCTCTTCTAAAGGTGAAAAGTCTAAAGTTTCCATTGAGTCTGTTAAACTCACCATCTCTACCTTTCATGGCAAATCAGATCCCGAAGCTTTCTTTGATTGGGTTCGAGATTTAGAACACTTCTTTGAAGGTAATGATGTCCCCGAGAAAAAGCAATACCGAATTGCTTTTATGCACCTTAAAGATTATGCTAGTCTTTGGTGGGATCAAGTTGTTCGAAGCTAGAAGACAAGATGGTGAAAGGCCAGTTAAGACTTGGAATCAAATGAAGGCAATAATGAGGAAAAAGTATGTTCCCTCATATTATAATAGAGAGCTCAACCGAAAGTTACATACCCTTGTGCAAGGTAGCCGAACAGTTGAAGATTACTACCATGAGATGGAGGCATTGATGATAAAAGCCAATATTCATGAAGACCCGACACCACCATTGAGAGGTTCCTTAGAGGTATGAATTCCGAATTGGCTTATCAAGTTGATCTTCAAAGTTACATTGATATTAATGAACTTGTTCACAAAGCTATCAAAATTGAGAAGCATATGAAGGGTAAAGGGTGAAATTTCCAACAACCATTGCCGACTTGGAGGAGAGATCAAAAACCGAATTACACCCCTCCACAAAAGCCGAAAGTCTTCACCCAAAATCAGCCTCAAAACACTTCAAATAATGTTCCCAAAACAGTTCGCCAACTTGCTGAACCTTCAGCGAAAACAACTCCCAAACCGAATGAGAGATTGAGGGACATTAGATGTTATAAGTGTCAAGGTTATGGCCATTATCAAAGTGACTGCCCAACCAGAAAATTGATGATAATTCGTGATAATGGAGAGGTTGAAAGTGATGAAGAATGTGCCGACATGCCACCACTTGAAGAGAAGTACCAAAGTGAGGAAGATAGTGAAGATCTTACTACATATGATGTTGGTGAATTCTCTTTAGTTACTCGCCGAGTCTTGAGTGCACAACCACTAATTGAAGATGATTTGTCTCAAAGAGAAAACATATTTCACGCTCGATGCATGGTTCAAGGTAAGATTTGTAGTGTGATTATTGATAGTGGTAGTTGTACAAATGTGGCAAGCACATTATTTGTTAAGAAGCTAAACTTGACTTGCATGAAACATCCAAATCCATATAAGCTTCAATGGCTTAATAACACTGCCGAGAGTAAAGTGAATAAACAAGTTGAATTTTCTTTCACCATTGGAAAGTATGTTGATGAAATTGTGTGTGATGTTGTACCAATGGAAGCTAGTCACATATTACTTGGTCGTCCATGGCAATTTGATAGAGATGTTACATATCATGCAAAGAAGAATTATTATTCTTTTGATTATCATGGCCGAAAGTACAACCTTAGGGCATTGAGTCCAAGCCAAGCTTATGAAGATCAATCAAGGATTGTGCAATCTTGTCGTGAGATGGAAGCAAAGGAGAAGAAAGAACAAGAAGATAAAAAGAATGTAACTAGTGTAGGCCGAAGCATTGATTCCAAATCTTGTAATAGCCAAAATAGTGTTCCTTCTAAATTTTGTTATTTTGCTTCTAAGAGTGATGTTAAGAGAGCAATACTAGATAGGCAATCATTGTATTTGATGATCCGCAAGGATTTTGTACTTATTGTTGATAGTGATCACCTTGCTTCTTTGCCTAGTGTTGTTTACTCCCTTTTGCAGGAATATAAAGATGTGTTTCCCGAGGACTTACCCATTGGATTGCCGCCTCTAAGAGGAATTGAACATCAAATTGATTTCATTCCTGGTGCACAAATTCCAAATCGTCCAGCTTATAGAGCCAATCCTGAGGAAACAAAAGAGATTCAACGTCAAGTGGATGAACTCCTTGACAAAGGTATTGTGCGTGAATCTCTAAGTCCTTGTGCTGTTCCTGTCATATTAGTTCCTAAAAAGGATGAATCTTGGAGAATGTGTGTTGATTGTCGTGCCATAAACAAAATCACCATTAAGTATAGACATCCAATTCCTAGATTAGATGATATGCTTGATGAATTGTATGGTTCGTGTATTTTCACCAAGATTGATTTAAAAAGTGGCTACTATCAAATTAGAATGAAAGAAGGTGATGAATGGAAAATAGCCTTTAAAACAAAGTATGGTTTGTATGAATGGTTAGTCATGCCTTTTGGTCTAACTAATGCACCTAGTACTTTTATGAGGCTAATGAATCACGTGTTTAGGTCTTTCATTGGTAAATTTGTTGTGGTCTATTTTGATGACATCCTTATTTATAGCAAATCACTTGATGAGCATGTTGAACATTTAAAACAGGTGTTTGAAATATTACGTGAGAACCGATTGTATGCTAACCTCAACAAGTGTTCTTTTTGCATGGAATCAATTGTCTTTTTGGGTTATGTTGTTAGCTCTCATGGTATTTCTGTTGATGAGTCAAAAGTCAAGGCTATTGAGGAGTGGCCGAGACCTAAAAATGCTAGTGAAGTTAGGAGTTTTCATGGCTTAGCAAGTTTTTATAGAAGGTTTGTTAAAGACTTTAGTTCTATAGCTGCACCTTTGAATGAACTTTTTAAAAAGAACATTACTTTTGAATTGAAAGATGAGCATGAAACTGCCTTTACTAAACTAAAATATATGTTGACTCACGCCCCTTTACTTGCATTGCCTAATTTTCATAAAGCTTTTGAGATACACTGTGATGCCTCCGGCATTGGTATTGGTGCTGTTTTGATGCAGGAATCAAGACCCGTGGCTTACTTTAGTGAAAAGCTTAATGGGGCAGCTTTAAAGTATGCAACTTATGACAAGGAGTTGTATGCTTTGGTAAGGTCATTACAGGTTTGGCAACATTACTTATGGCCTAAAGAGTTTATAATTCATTTTGATCATGAAAGCCTTAAATTCTTGAAAACTCAAGGTAAGTTGAATAAGAGGCATGCTAAATGGTTAGAATTTATTGAAACTTTTCTATATGTGATTAAGTATAAATCTGGTCAAGAAAACATTGTAGCTGATGCATTATCTAGGCGTTATTCATTATTCACCTATATGCATGCTAAGTTACTTGGATTTGAATTGATAAAAGATTTGTACAAAGATGATCATGATTTTGCTGCCGCCTTTAGTGATTGTGTTTCAAAACCGAATGGTGACTAAGTGCATGATGGTTTCTTGTTTAGAAAGAATAAATTGTGCATACCCCTTTGTTCCATTCATGATTTACTAGTTAAGGAAACCCATGGGGGAGGGTTAATGGGGCATTTTGGAATTGCTAAAACACTTACTGTTTTGAATTAACACTTTTATTGGCCTAACATGAATAAAGATGTGAAAAGTGTTTGTGATAAATGTATTGTGTGTAAACAAGCCAAATCGAAAATTTTGCCTCGTGGATTGTATACACCTTTGCCTGTTCCTAGTCATCCTTGGGTTGATATTTCTATGGACTTTGTTCTTGGATTGCCTAGATCACGTAATGGTAAAGATAGCATATTTGTAGTAGTGGATCGATTTAGTAAAATGGCACATTTTATTGCATGTTCCAAAACTAATGATGCTACACATATTGCTGATTTGTTCTTTAAGGAAATTGTTAGATTGCATGGCATTCCACAAAGTATTGTTAGTGATAGGGATGTTAAGTTCTTGTCTCACTTTTGGCGTACTTTATGGAATAAGTTAGGCACTAAATTGTTGTTTTCTACTGTTGCACATCCACAAACTGATGGACAAACTGAAGTACTTAACCGCACTTTATCTACCTTACTTCGAGCCATCATCCAAAGAAACTTAAAGAATTGGGAAAGTTGTCTTCCACATATTGAGTTTGCATATAATAGAACTTTTCATAGTTCGACATCTTGTTCACCATTTGAGATAGTATATGGTTTCAATCCTTTGACTCCACTTGATATTTTGCCTTTGCCTATTAATGAGTTTGTTAATGTTGAAGGTAAAAAGAAAGCTGAATTTATTAAGGGGTTACATGAAAGGGTTCGGAATACCATTAAAAGGCGTAATGAACAATATGCACAGCAAGCCAATAAAGGAAGAAAGAGAATGAATTTCGAACCTGGTGATTGGGTTTGGATTCACTTGAGGAAGGAAAGGTTTCCTGAAAAGAGGAAATCTAAACTTCATCCAAGAGGAGATGGTCCTTTTCGTATTTTGGAAAGGATTGGAGATAATGCTTACAAAGTCGAGCTTCCAAGTGAGTATGGTAATGTTTCATCTACATTCAATGTTTCTGATTTATCTTTGTTTGATGTAGGTGATTCGAGGACGAATCTTTTCTAGGAGGGAGGGAATGATAGCAATCCATCCACATCCTTGGTGCCAAAGCCGAGTTTCCATGATCCCTTGAAGAATCTTGATGGACCAATGACGAGATCAAGGAGCAAAAGGATGAAAGAAGCTTTGCACACTTTGTTGTCATCACACTTTGAAGACTTGGAGGCCGAGACTTCTCCATCATCTCATCATGGAGTTCTTTGGCATGTTTCTTCAATCACAATTCATGAAGATGTTCCTCAAAGTTCTACATTGGAGCTTAAGGAAATTCCACCTTGAAGAAGCTTGCAAAGGCCGAGAGTTCAAGTCCATGAAGAGGCGTGTATTTGGGCTTGATATGGATCACGCCATTTAAGTAATTTAGAGTTTTATTTTGTTGTTAATTAATTAAGTCCAAAACACTTAATATGGGCTTTAATTAATTGGTAGTTTAATAAATTACTTGGCCCAATTATCTTGCATGATAATGGCAAGTAAAAGTTTAGGAAACAAAGGAAGTCAAATTGGATTTGGCCACCTTTGAAACGTTTTCCTTAATCCTTTTTGGAAAAGGATTAGTTTGTTAGTTGTTAGTTTCCTATTCCAATTTGGAAAGTTAGTTAGTTTAGAAGTCAAGTTTTATTTTACAACTACTAGGGTTTTCTTTCCTTGTTTCCCAAGCATGGCCGAAATTCATTTCTATAAATAGAGAGATGGTTGTAACGTTTTACATATGAAGTTGAATGAATGAAAGTTTTAGCTTTGCTGAAATTAAGAATTAACACTTTGTGTTGTTCAAGCCTTGGAGAATTATTTAATTGTCCATTATAGAAGATTACCTTTAGCGTGACCTATAGGTGACTTCACCATTGTTCTTTATTTAAAGAGCAGGCCAAATTAACTTGTTTAACTAATTGAATTTTCATAAGTTAAATTAAGTTCTTTTGTATTAAAAACGTGGGGTTTGATTTACTCATTCTTGGCGTTTTTCCCCTTGAGTTTCCTTCCGTCCGAATCGTTGCTTGTGTCCGTGGATTATCTTGTTTGTGCATCACGATCCTTTGCTTGTGGAGATCGAATTTGGTCCAGGAGTTGGAGCCTCGGCCAACCATTCGCATCAGGTTTTAAGGTTGTTGTCTTAACCTTAATTTCAGCCACTTTAAAGTATCAAGAAGTCAACAAGAATTCGGAATTTGAAGATACCACTTTGACAAAAGATTCAAGAAATGTCACAAAGAACAAAAATATGTATCAAGAATCAAATTTTAGCACTCTTGGATTTTTCAAGAAAATCAAGAAGTTCAAGAAAGTGTTCAAGAACTTGTCTTTTTCGGATGTGATAAAAGTTTGATCAAAATGCAAGATTTGGTAGACAATATAAAGAAACTAACACAAAAGAAAGAATGCAATTCGGATAAGAAACAAAGAAGTTACGATAAGATGACCAATAAAACCGAAACTAGGGTTTTGAAGAAACCCTAATTTGACACCTAGGGTTTGGACGTGATTTTCAGCAAAAAAGACTCAATAATTCCACACTATGATGATGAACAAAACAATGCAGAATTTAGACTCCAAAAACAGCAACAAAACGTGATACGAATGGAGTAGGATGAAGTCCCAATCCACACGAATTTTCCACAATACTTGAGATCGTTGTGCACCAAATTCAAACACGACAAGAACAAATTGGTAAGTTATTATAGGAGTCAAGTTAGGGTTTTATTTCCTTTTTCTCTTAGGAAAGCCGAATTACTCCCTATAAAAGGGAAAGATATGTAACGTTTTTAAGCATGTTGAATTGAAAGAATTTTGGCTTTGCTAAATCAAATTTGACATCATCAACGTGAGTTATTGATACGAATGGAGTAGGGTGAGAATCCAGCTCCACACGAATTCCACACACTTAGGATCGTTGTGCACCAAAATTCAGAAAACCAACACGATCACAAGTAAGATCAAACACAGAAACAACACAAGAAGAAAAGATGGATATCGAATGGGATGTATTTGATTGTAAATCAATCAAACCCAACACATTACCACAAAGTGATTTCAATCTAACCTATGTAAATCAATGGTTAAAAAGATCTCAGTTTGGCTCGCTCTTGAAATCAAGAAACAATACGTTCTCTTTAAGGTCCTAGCTTAAAGAATCCGGTCCTATGAATAATCAACTAACCCTAATTGATTAATCACGTTTTTCACAACTTGTTTAAGGCTGCAAATAATTTAGCAAAGCTAAAAGGTTTCTTCAAAATTCAATCATCCATTTAAAAAAAACGTTACAAAGAATGGCCATTAAATAGGACAAGTTTCGGCCATGTTGCTTGGTAAACAAGGAAATAAAACCCTAAAAGTTGTAAAGTACAACTTGACTTCTAAACTAACCAACTAACAAACTAATCCTTTATGGAAAAAGGAAGCTAAAAACGTTTTGCCCTTCTAGAAGACAAGGACAAGCTCCTAAAATTTAGGGAATTACTTTCCTAACAAATTAAAGCCCATTACATGCCATTATCATGCAAGATAACTTGGGCCATGTAATTAAAAACGAAAATATACTAATAATAAGCCCAATTAAAATGTTTTGGACTTAATTATTAAAACATTAATTAATTCTAACTACTTAAGAAAAGGCGCGATCCAATTTGGCAAAAGCCCAAGCACGCCATCTTGGTCTTCAATAAATAATGTCCATGGATTAGTGAATCCTAATCCCACTAGAATTGTGAATCCTAGTCTCATTTGGATTTGCGTTTATGGAACTCTTATGGAACTCGGACAAGATGAGGATTGATGAATCCTAATCCTATTAGGATTGAGCTTGGAAATCCTAATCCCATTAGGATTTGTCTTGGAAATCCTATTCCTATTAGGATTTGGCTTGGTAATCCTATTCCCATTAGGATTTGGAGTAGATTGCTTGTACGGATTCCTATCAGTTATTCTTGAGTAATTCATAAGACCCGCCAAACCTTAAGTGAGGAACTTTAGGTGAAGCTTACAAGTTCTAGATTTATAGAACCGGCCAAACTTGATAGGTTTAAACTTTTGATTTACATTAGTTGAACTGATTCAATTTGTGTTAACGTTGGGGTTAGGTTAATTTTAATCTTGCCTTTGCGTTTCATACTTTCTTTTTCGCCAATTTGTTCTTGTCGTGATTGAATTTGGTGCACAACGATCTCAAGTATTTGTGGAAAATTCGTGTGGATTGGGACTTCATCCTACTCCATTCGTATCAATTGGTATCAAAGCAATCCAGGTTGTTCATAAAATTCGGTAATCAAATCTTTTTATTTGAGTCTTGTTCTTGTTTTCTCTTCTCGGATCTTGTCCTTCTTTTTGCGTCCTTCTTGCTGTTTTGTTGCGTCAAATTCTGCAGTTTTTGTGGTGTCTTTTTGTTTCTGTTTTCGTGTCTTTATTGCTGTCCAAGATCGTCATAGTTCAGCTTTTAAATTACGTCAAAATCGCATGCAATTTGTTTGCTAAAAATCTGTCCAATTCGTGTTCATCTTGCTCGGATTTTTTTTTGCGATTTTTGTTGTGTTGATCTTGCTGTTTTGTGTCGTGTTTTGCTGCTGTTTTTCTTCATAATTCTGCATTGTTCTTGTTCATCATCATAGTGTGGAATTCTTGAGTCATTCTTGCTGAAATCACGTCCAAAAAAACTAGGGTTTGTGAAATTAGGGTTTTTTATTCAAAATTTCATAACTTCCTTGTTTCTCATCCTTTTCTTGATCTTTCTTTTATGTTATCTTCATCATTCTATTGCCATTAAAGTGTGTTTCGATCAAACTTTTTCACCATCTCAAAAAGACGAGTTCTTGACTACTTTCTTGAGAATCTTGATTTTCTTGCAAATTCAAAAGTGCTCAAATTTGAATCTTGAAGACATATTCTTGCTCTTTGTGATATTTCTTGAATCTTTGGTAAAAGTGGTATCTTCAAAATCCGAAATTTTGTTGATTTCTTGATAACATTGAAGTGGTTGAAAATTTAGTTATCAACAACCTCAAAAACCGTAGTTAAGCTTTTTGTCAAACAAAAAAAAAAAAGGCCATTACAAAAAAAAAAAAAAGACCAAGTAAAAATCAGCCCAAAGGCATTTGGTCTAAAGTGAAAAAAAAAAACAAAAAAAAAAATTTTATTTCGTATTTAATAGTTTCGGACGCCACTTTCGGACCCCTTACCCGTCCGAAACTACCGTCCGAACCTCGACAGAGAAGTCACAAATTTTCACAAAAACGTTTCGGACGCCACTTTCGGACCCCTGACCCGTCCGAAACTACCGTCCGATCCTCGACAGAGATTTGAAATTTTTTTAACTAAGTTTCGGACGCCACTTTCGGCCGTCCGAACCTTTGATCTACCGTCCGAAACTCGGCCGAGAGGTTATATACACTATAACTTCAAACCTTCATAACTTTCTCATTTTAAATCGGAATTGAGTGATTCAAAAACAAATTTTCTTGTTATCTTCTCTAGTTTCTGAATTCGTAGCTTTCTGAAATTAATCTATTTATACCCCATACGTGATCTCTAAATTAATCTAGTGACGTGAATATTTTTCAAACTTCTTTGGTTTTGCTTTTGTGAATTAATTTGTTTGACCTAATTGGTTGAGACTTGTTCTTAAAATCGACAAACAGTAAGCTTCAATTAGTTTGAGAGATTCATTGTTGAGTGTTTAGATAGGGTATACACGAGAAAAGCCATTACACTAGAGAGGAGTGTACCAACTCACCATATAGTGAGAACCCGAGAGGACTTCAATTGTGTTCTTCTTGTTTTCTTACTAACTTGTAGGTACCATGGAGGAGAATATTTTTCGTGCACGTTGTATGGTTCAAGATAAAATTTGTTGTGTCATCATTGATAGTAAGAGTTGGTCTAATTTGGCAAGCACTCTACTTGTCAAGAGGTTGAACTTAACGTGTATGAAACATCCAAAGCCATATCAACTTCAATGGCTTAACAATTCCGCCGAGACTAGAGTAACTAAACAAGTAAAGGTTCCATTCAAAATTGGAAACTATGTTGATGAAGTCTTATGCGACGTGGTGCCAATGGAGGCTGGTCACATCCTTCTTGGAAGACCTTGGCAATTTGATAGAAATGCTTTTTATCATGCCAAGAAGAATTACTACAGCTTTGTACATAAAGGTAAAAAGTTTAGGCTTCCTGCCTTAACTCCCGCACAAGTCATTGAAGACCAAGTAAGACTTGCAAAAGCTTGGAGTGATTTAAGAGATCAAGAAGCAAAGGAAAAGATTGAACAAGAGAAACAAAAGAAGGAAATAGCTAGCTTAGGCCGAGAGAGTGATTCTTCATCTTGTAATTGCCGAGGGTTAGTTGTTTCAAAATCTTGTAATTTTGATTCTTCTAGTGAGGTTGAGAGAGCATTACTAGCTAGGCAATCAATGTACTTACTTGGTGATAGTGTTCACAAATTTTCTTGTTTGCTGCCTAGTTCTTTTGTTTTGCAGGTTTTTGGAGTTCCTAAGCATTTAATGGAGTTGCAAACAACTCATTATCAATTGGAAGGAGTCCAATCTGCCTTAGCTTATTTTCCACAAGGTAAGCAAGGTAAGTTAGGTAAGTATGAAAGTTTATTGGTTGATTTTAATTGTTTGAATGTTAAGAACTTTGTTAATGTCGATGCTATTGATTTTCAAAGTTTGAATTCTGTTTTGAATCAATTTCAATGTCTTTCACCTACCTTTGATGTTTTAGTTCGAAAATTTATACCATGGGTTTTAAAGTTTGATGGTTTGTGTTTTAGTAAGCAAATTCTTTCACATAATTCTTCAATTATGAAATCTAACTATTTTGTATTGAATGAGTTTATGTATAGTTTCTTAACATGCTATCTTGCTTATCTAATACATGAATTATATTTTGAGCTTAATATTGATAATTTCGAACTACATCAAACATTTGTATGCACTCATTCAAGTGTTAATTATATTGACTCTACTTGTTGGGTTAATGATTCTTTTGATTATTTATTTCGTGATTTTGCTCACATTCATCAAGTTCAAAGAGGTCCATGGGTAATTCAACACTTGTATGGTAAGTTATCTATGTTCCAAATTTCTTTTGAATTCCAAGAGGTAAAATTTTCTGTTTACAACTATTCTATAGATTGTTTACATTCTAGTCTTTGGAATTACACTCTCATATTTGATAACTTTTGCATGTTTTTAGAGGTCTTAATACGTTCATGTAATTTGCACTTTCTCAAGGATGCATATATGTTTTCTTGTTATGAATTTCCGTGTCTTTGTGATTCTATTCATATATGTTTACATCCTTTGCTTAAATTACATGTTAATAATGTAAATAATGTGTTCATGAATGTTGTTAGTGAATTCATATTGATTAGTTCTTTAATTAAGAACATTCGATTTTCTGATTTGCATAAACTATATGATAGTTATTTGCATACTTGTTTTGAATTCATTGACTTCAACATTCTGACTCATGCAAAATTTGTTACGACTAATCATGTTATATGTATTTCGATTTTGCATACATATTCTGCCCGTCCTATTCTTTTGGTGAAAGGAAATTATTCTAAGTATTGTTTTAGATTATTGTGCTTTCTTTTACCTTATACATTTGTCTTGTTTTGGTAGGATATAATTTCTTGTTGCTCGAGATGTGCATCTTCCCAATTTTATTTGTCTCGAGTTTGCATTGAGTTCATCATATTGGTGTTTGATCCAGGAACTCAAATTCAAGATTCGAGGACGAATCCTTTCGAGGAGGGAGGGAATGATGAGAATGAGCCCGTGTTCATGTCCAAGGTGTTAAGTCAATTCTTCATCATGAAAGTTTCTGTCACATTTTGGTATTCTTGACATAACTCTTTCGATATAACTTGATTGATTCAGAAACTAGGATATTCAAAAAGAGGACTCAAAGACAAAGAAAATGCAATTTGAATCAGTTCAACTAATGTAAATCAAAAGTTTAAACCTATCAAGTTTGGCCGGTTCTATAAATCTAGAACTTGTAAGCTTCACCTAAAGTTCCTCACTTAAGGTTTGGCGGGTCTTATGAATTACTCAAGAATAACTCACGTTGATGATGTCAAATTTGATTTAGCAAAGCCAAAATTCTTTCAATTCAACATGCTTAAAAACGTTACATAGCTTTCCCTTTTATAGGGAGTAATTCGGCTTTCCTAAGAGAAAAAGGAAATAAAACCCTAACTAGACTCCTATAATAACTAACATACTAATCCTTTTCCAAAAAGGATTTGTGACACACATAAGCTAATCCTTTTCCAAAAAGGATTTGTGTCTCACGTTTTCTTCCTAAAAGTGGCCAAACACAATTTGGCTTCCTTTGTTTCCTAAACTATGAAGAATCAAAACTCAATTTGACTTCTTAAGTTTCCTAAACTTTTACTTGCCATTATCATACAAGATAATTGGATCAAGTAATTACTTGGCCTATAATTAAAACATAAAGACTTAAACCCATAATTAAACGTTTTAATGGACTTAATTAGTAAAACAACATAAATAAATCCTATGACTTAAATAGATAATGGCGTGATCCATTAATGGCAAAGCCCAAGCACGCCATATTGGTCTTCAATGTAGTCCATGAAATTCAAGATGAAAATTCGGACAGAATCCCGTCATCAACTTTGCAAGGCACTTTCAACAGTGATAACCTCAGAATCTTGGAAAACGTAAAACACGAAAGTTGTAGCTCTATCTCTTATCGTTCCAGGGCTTCTTGAATGGTGCAATTTCGAGTTATATCGAAAGCGTTATGTCAAGAATACCAAAATGTGACAGAAACTTTCAGGATGAAGAATTGACTTAACACCTTGGACATGAAAACCTTGGACTGAATGTTTCTGTCACATTTTGGTATTCTTGACATAACTCTTTCGATATAACTCGAAATTGCACCATTCAAGAAGCCCTGGAACGATAAGAGATAGAGCTACAACTTTCGTGTTTTACGTTTTTCAATATTCGGAGGTTATCACCGTTGAAAGTGCCTTGCAAAGTTGATGACGGGATTCTGGCCGAATTTTCATCTCGAATTTCATGGACTACATTGAAGACCAATATGGCGTGCTTGGGCTTTGCCATTAATGGATCACGCCATTATCTATTTAAGTCATAGGATTTATTTATGTTGTTTTAATAATTAAGTCCATTAAAACGTTTAATTATGGGCTTAAGTCTTTATGTTTTAATTATGGGCCAAGTAATTACTTGATCCAATTATCTTGCATGATAATGGCAAGTAAAAGTTTAGGAAACTTAAGAAGTCAAATTGAGTTTTGATTCTTCATAGTTTAGGAAACAAAGGAAGCCAAATTGTGTTTGGCCACTTTTAGGAAGAAAACGTGAGACACAAATCCTTTTTGGAAAAGGATTAGCTTATGTGTGTCACAAATCCTTTTTGGAAAAGGATTAGTATGTTAGTTATTATAGGAGTCAAGTTAGGGTTTTATTTCCTTTTTCTCTTAGGAAAGCCGAATTACTCCCTATAAAAGGGAAAGCTATGTAACGTTTTTAAGCATGTTGAATTGAAAGAATTTTGGCTTTGCTAAATCAAATTTGACATCATCAACGTGAGTTATTCTTGAGTAATTCATAAGACCCGCCAAACCTTAAGTGAGGAACTTTAGGTGAAGCTTACAAGTTCTAGATTTATAGAACCGGCCAAACTTGATAGGTTTAAACTTTTGATTTACATTAGTTGAACTGATTCAATTTGTGTTAACGTTGGGGTTAGGTTAATTTTAATCTTGCCTTTGCGTTTCATACTTTCTTTTCCGCCAATTTGTTCTTGTCGTGATTGAATTTGGTGCACAACGATCTCAAGTATTTGTGGAAAATTCGTGTGGATTGGGACTTCATCCTACTCCATTCGTATCACTATGGATAGATCTCCCGAACCGCCTCGTTGCTCTTTCATTGACAAACCGTGGGGGTGATTCAGGAGTATATTCCTCTTCGCCTTCAGAATCCAAGTCCGGTGGTTTTGGAATGCCCAGTACCCCCCGAAGGAACATCCTATAGTCGCTATCATCGTGTGCCATGGGCCTGCAATGAAGGTAATTTAGAGTGCAACTGACCATGCAACAATTGGTGGTATTTATAGAACTCTTCTATGCATGGCCTGGTGGCTTAGAGCTAGAGTACATACCCCGTGACTTAGCTAGAGGACAAATCATAAAGCTGTAATGTGCATGCAAACAAATTATGTGTAGACTATCTTGACATGTGATGAGAATGAGCCGTGTCCATGTTCGTGGTGTTAAAGTCACTTGGTCATCCTGAAAGTTTCTGTCACGTTTTGGTATTCTGGACATAACTCTTTCGATATAACTTGGAATTGCATGATTCAAGAAGCTCTGGAACGATAAGAGATAGAGCTACAACTTTCATGTTTTATGTTTTCCAAGATTCTGACGGTATCATCGTGGAATATGGCTGCCAAAATGAGTGACGGGATTCTGGCAGATTTCCATCTCGAATTTCATGGACTACATTGAAGACCAAGTAATGGCGTATTGGGCTTCATTAATTGTTCACGCCACTTTTAATGTTTCAATTGGGTTTATTTTTTAGTTGTAATAATTAAGTCCATTAAACATTTAATTATGGGCTTAAGTCTTTGTGTTTTTAATTATGGGCTAAGTAATTACTTGATCCAATTATCTTGCATGATAATGGCAAGTAAAGCAAATCCTTTTTGGACAAGGATTTGGTAGTTAGTTGTAGTTTCCTTTTCCAATTTGGAAAGTTGATTAGTTTAGGAAACAAGAAGCCAAAACACGTTTTGCTTCTTCATTAAAAACTGTCTAACCTAATCCTTTTACAACTTGGATTAGTTAGTTAGCTAGTTTGTTAAGAAGTCAAGTTGTACTTTGCAACTACTAGGGTTTATTTCCTTTTCCTTCTTGGCATGGCCGAAACTCATCCCCTATAAAAAGGAGATGCATGTAACGTTTTTACACAATAAGTTGGTGAATAAAATTGAGTTTTTAGCTTTGCTAAAATTCGTGAATTAACTCCTTGAGTTGTTCAAAGCCTTGAAGAGTTATTTAACTGTTCATTGTAGTTAATCCCCTTTAGCGTGACCTATAGGAGATTACACCAATTGTTCTTTATTTAAAGAGCAGGCCTAATTAACTTGTTTAACTGATTGAATTTTCATAGGTTAAATTAAGTTCATTAGTAATAAAACGTGAAGTTTTGATTTACTCAATTCCTAGCGTTTTTCCTTTGATTTCGTTCCATCCAATTTTGTGTTCTTGTTGTGGATTATCTTGGTAAGAGCAACACGGTCCTATAGCTTGTGTGGGAGATTCGAATTTGGTCCAGGAGTTGGAGCCTCGGCCATACAACATTCGCATCAATTGGTATCAAAGCACAAGTTGTTGCCCAAGAAAATTCAGGTTAATCCGTTTTCAATTCTTCCGCAAAATTTCTGTTCTTGTTGCGTCAATTCTGCCCGTTTTTTTTGTGTCAATTTTCTGCAGTTTTGCTGGCATCTTTCTTGCTGTTATTTGTTGTTCTTCTTGCTGTCCAAAGTCGATACATATTCACCCATTAAAATCACCAAAATCGCATGCAACAAATCATTCACAATCTGCCCGAAATCGTCTAAATTGAGTCTATCTTCTTTTGCGATTTTTGTGTTGTTTCTTGCTGTTTCTTGTTGCGTCCTCTTGCTGTCTTTTGGTGTTAAATTCTGCACTCTTTTGTCATAATCATAGTGTAGGATTCTTGAAGTTTTCTTTGCTGTTTTCACGTCATAACATTGTTAGGGTTTCGTGTGTCAAACTAGGGTTTCATAACTAGGGTTTCTAGGTCAAGTTTTCATAACTTTCTTGATTCTTATCCGTTTCTTGATTTTCTTTTTGCGTTTGATTCTTTATCTTGTCCACCATATATTGAGTTCTGATCAAACTTTTACTCCACTCGAAAAAGATAAGTTCTTGATAACTTTCTTGAACTTCTTGATTTTCTTGAAAACTCAAAGTGGTCAAAATTGAATTCTTGAGTTGGATTCTTGATCTTTGTCTTGAATCTTGATATTCTTGTTAAAGTGGCACATCCGAATTCATTGTCCTTGGTGAGTTAATAAAGTTTGAAGTTTTTAAGGTTGTTAAGACAAGAAGACAAAACATTCTTAAACCTAAATCCTAGGTTGTTGTCTTCAAACCTTAATTTTTGTGGTGTTTAAGGTTCTTGTCCGAACCTAGTATTTTGATTGGTCCAAGGTTTATGTTCAAACTTAAAAGTGTAATTTTGTCCTTTGTTGTCCGAAGTTAAAAAAAAAAAAAAAAAAAAAAAAAAAAAAACTCACGGTCAAAAAAAAAAAAAAAAAAAGAGTGACCGAATCAAAAAAAAAAAAAAAAAAATAGTCGGACTTTATTTATTGTTATTATTTTCTGTTATTTAATTATTTAATTTATTTTTGAAAAGAACACATTGTTCTTAACTTGTTTCTTGAAAACCACCTTGGATTAAAAGTGCCATAACTTTTTCAATACAACTCGGAATTAGTTGATTCAAAAACCAATCTCTTTGTTTTGAAATCTAGTTTCTGAATTTCTTAGTTTCTGGTGGTAAATCAAATTATAACTTTCACGTGTTCTAAACACTCTTGACGTGATTTCTTGTTACATCTCTTGATTTGATTTGTGAAAATTTGTGTGTGGAACTTGCTGATTGAGATCTTGCTATTAAAGTAATTGAACTTTGGTGAATCTTAATAACCCCACATATTCATTAATTGAGAGTAGTAGCTAGGTTAAACAAGAGAGAACACTACATAAATAGAGTGGAGAGTACCTACTATCCAATAGTGAGGAACCCGTGAGGAATCTATATATTTTCTTGCGTTTTTCTTTACTAATATTGCAGGAAAAATGGTGAAAAAAAGTACAAATACTCTTAAGTTGGAGATTGATGAATTGATGGAAAAACTCCGAAAGATGATATACCCTCATGATGAAATCAAGGAGTCGACAACCACTCCACAAGAGTTTCATACAAGGTGCAATGTCCACGATAAAGTGTGTGCTATAGTGATTGATAGCGGGAAAAGCTCTAACTTTGCAAGTGAGCTAATGGTAGAAAGGTTGAATATGCAAACCAATCCACATCCAAATCCTTACTTGCTGCAATGGAGTGATAATTTTGATAAAGTATGGGTGTCAATGCAAGTCAAGGTTGCATTCTCAATTGGAAAGTACAAAGATGAGGTACTATGTGATATATTTCCTATGCAAACAGCCCATATTTTATTGGGAAAACCGTGGCAGCTTGATTGCAAGGTGCTTATAATGATCTCAAAAATTGTTATTCACTCATGAAGGATGGTAAAAAGTTTAATCTCCGAGCTTCAACACCTTGTGAAATTTCTGAAGATCTCGCAAGAATTGCACAATCTTGTGCTAAATTGAGGGATGAAAAAGAGAAAGAAAAGAGTAAGTTAGAAAAGCAAAAGATAGAAAAAGCTGAAAAAGAAAATCAAAAGAGTGATTTAGTTAGTATAGGCCATGAGCAAAATAAGTGTAATGGAAAGTGTGAGAATGAGAGTTCATTGAAAGACAAACAACAATATCTTGTACTTATGAATTCTAGTGATCACAATTTACATTGTTTGCTGCCTAGTTCTTTTGTTTTGCAGGATTATGGAGTTCCTAGACATCTAATGGAGTTGCAAACAACTCATTATCAATTGGACGGAGTCCAATCTGCCTTAGCTTGTTTTCCACAAGGTAAGCAAGGTAAGTTAGGTAAGTTTTCACTTGATTTTGATCTTAAAAATGTTAAGAACTTTGTTATTATCAATTCGGTTGAGTTTCAAAGTTTTCAAACTGTTTTTAATCAATTTCAAAAGCTTCCCTATACTTTAACACAAATGGTTTGGAATTTTGTTAAGTGTGTTTTAGAGTCTAACATATTGTGTTTTAATAAGCAAATTAATTTACATAATTCTTCAATGGTTACTTCAAGGTACTTTGAATTGAATGAATCTATGTATAGTTTGTTAGTGTGTTATGTTGCTTATTTATTACATGAGTTAAATTCTGAATTTTATGTTAATAAATTCAACCATAATCAAATTCTTGTGTACAAAAGTGTTAATTATATTGGATATACTTGTTGGAATGACTTTTCCTTCGAATATTGGGATCGAGAGTTTGCACATATTGTTGTCAATCCGCTCCATAGCCAATTTCATAAAGTTCCAAGAGGTAATCATGTAGTTCAACACTTGTATGGTAAGTTATCTCCGTTCCAAATTTCTTTTGAATTCCAAGAGGTAAAATTTTCTGTTTACAACTATTCAATAGATTGTTTACATTCTAATCTTTGGAATTACACTCTCATATTTGATAACTTTCGCATGTTTTTCAAGGTATTAGTTCGTCCATGTGATTTCCAATTTTGTCAAGGTGCATTTAGGGATAGCTATTATGATACATTACATGCACTATCCACACTTGTGAATTATTTTGACATTGATGCAACTTCCTCTTATATAAGAACATATATTCGTCCATATCAATTTATGTTTATTATTCATAACTTTGTTCTTTGGACTAATAGATTTCTTTTGTTCTTTGGGGAAATAAAGCGTGATTGCTCGCGAGGTGTTGCATTCCGAAACAACTTGATTCTTGTGAAGTTCGTGATTTTGGTGTTTGATCCAGGAACTCAACTTCTAAGATTCGAGGACGAATCCTTTCGAGGAGGGATGGAATGATGAGAATGAGCCGTGTCCATGTTCGTGGTGTTAAAGTCACTTGGTCATCCTGAAAGTTTCTGTCACGTTTTGGTATTCTGGACATAACTCTTTCGATATAACTTGGAATTGCATGATTCAAGAAGCTCTGGAACGATAAGAGATAGAGCTACAACTTTCATGTTTTATGTTTTCCAAGATTCTGACGGTATCATCGTGGAATATGGCTGCCAAAATGAGTGACGGGATTCTGGCAGATTTCCATCTCGAATTTCATGGACTACATTGAAGACCAAGTAATGGCGTATTGGGCTTCATTAATTGTTCACGCCACTTTTAATGTTTCAATTGGGTTTATTTTTTAGTTGTAATAATTAAGTCCATTAAACATTTAATTATGGGCTTAAGTCTTTGTGTTTTTAATTATGGGCTAAGTAATTACTTGATCCAATTATCTTGCATGATAATGGCAAGTAAAGCAAATCCTTTTTGGACAAGGATTTGGTAGTTAGTTGTAGTTTCCTTTTCCAATTTGGAAAGTTGATTAGTTTAGGAAACAAGAAGCCAAAACACGTTTTGCTTCTTCATTAAAAACTGTCTAACCTAATCCTTTTACAACTTGGATTAGTTAGTTAGCTAGTTTGTTAAGAAGTCAAGTTGTACTTTGCAACTACTAGGGTTTATTTCCTTTTCCTTCTTGGCATGGCCGAAACTCATCCCCTATAAAAAGGAGATGCATGTAACGTTTTTACACAATAAGTTGGTGAATAAAATTGAGTTTTTAGCTTTGCTAAAATTCGTGAATTAACTCCTTGAGTTGTTCAAAGCCTTGAAGAGTTATTTAACTGTTCATTGTAGTTAATCCCCTTTAGCGTGACCTATAGGAGATTACACCAATTGTTCTTTATTTAAAGAGCAGGCCTAATTTACTTGTTTAACTGATTGAATTTTCATAGGTTAAATTAAGTTCATTAGTAATAAAACGTGAAGTTTTGATTTACTCAATTCCTAGCGTTTTTCCTTTGATTTCGTTCCATCCAATTTTGTGTTCTTGTTGTGGATTATCTTGGTAAGAGCAACACGGTCCTATAGCTTGTGTGGGAGATTCGAATTTGGTCCAGGAGTTGGAGCCTCGGCCATACAACATTCGCATCAATTGGTATCAAAGCACAAGTTGTTGCCCAAGAAAATTCAGGTTAATCCGTTTTCAATTCTTCCGCAAAATTTCTGTTCTTGTTGCGTCAATTCTGCCCGTTTTTTTTGTGTCAATTTTCTGCAGTTTTGCTGGCATCTTTCTTGCTGTTATTTGTTGTTCTTCTTGCTGTCCAAAGTCGATACATATTCACCCATTAAAATCACCAAAATCGCATGCAACAAATCATTCACAATCTGCCCGAAATCGTCTAAATTGAGTCTATCTTCTTTTGCGATTTTTGTGTTGTTTCTTGCTGTTTCTTGTTGCGTCCTCTTGCTGTCTTTTGGTGTTAAATTCTGCACTCTTTTGTCATAATCATAGTGTAGGATTCTTGAAGTTTTCTTTGCTGTTTTCACGTCATAACATTGTTAGGGTTTCGTGTGTCAAACTAGGGTTTCATAACTAGGGTTTCTAGGTCAAGTTTTCATAACTTTCTTGATTCTTATCCGTTTCTTGATTTTCTTTTTGCGTTTGATTCTTTATCTTGTCCACCATATATTGAGTTCTGATCAAACTTTTACTCCACTCGAAAAAGATAAGTTCTTGATAACTTTCTTGAACTTCTTGATTTTCTTGAAAACTCAAAGTGGTCAAAATTGAATTCTTGAGTTGGATTCTTGATCTTTGTCTTGAATCTTGATATTCTTGTTAAAGTGGCACATCCGAATTCATTGTCCTTGGTGAGTTAATAAAGTTTGAAGTTTTTAAGGTTGTTAAGACAAGAAGACAAAACATTCTTAAACCTAAATCCTAGGTTGTTGTCTTCAAACCTTAATTTTTGTGGTGTTTAAGGTTCTTGTCCGAACCTAGTATTTTGATTGGTCCAAGGTTTATGTTCAAATCTTAAAAGTGTAATTTTGTCCTTTGTTGTCCGAAGTAAAAAAAAAAAAAAAAAAAAAAAAAAAAAAACTCACGGTCAAAAAAAAAAAAAAAAAAGAGTGACCGAATCAAAAAAAAAAAAAAAAAAAATAGTCGGACTTTATTTATTGTTATTATTTTCTGTTATTTAATTATTTAATTTATTTTTGAAAAGAACACATTGTTCTTAACTTGTTTCTTGAAAACCACCTTGGATTAAAAGTGCCATAACTTTTTCAATACAACTCGGAATTAGTTGATTCAAAAACCAATCTCTTTGTTTTGAAATCTAGTTTCTGAATTTCTTAGTTTCTGGTGGTAAATCAAATTATAACTTTCACGTGTTCTAAACACTCTTGACGTGATTTCTTGTTACATCTCTTGATTTGATTTGTGAAAATTTGTGTGTGGAACTTGCTGATTGAGATCTTGCTATTAAAGTAATTGAACTTTGGTGAATCTTAATAACCCCACATATTCATTAATTGAGAGTAGTAGCTAGGTTAAACAAGAGAGAACACTACATAAATAGAGTGGAGAGTACCTACTATCCAATAGTGAGGAACCCGTGAGGAATCTATATATTTTCTTGCGTTTTTCTTTACTAATATTGCAGGAAAAATGGTGAAAAAAAGTACAAATACTCTTAAGTTGGAGATTGATGAATTGATGGAAAAACTCCGAAAGATGATATACCCTCATGATGAAATCAAGGAGTCGACAACCACTCCACAAGAGTTTCATACAAGGTGCAATGTCCACGATAAAGTGTGTGCTATAGTGATTGATAGCGGGAAAAGCTCTAACTTTGCAAGTGAGCTAATGGTAGAAAGGTTGAATATGCAAACCAATCCACATCCAAATCCTTACTTGCTGCAATGGAGTGATAATTGTGATAAAGTATGGGTGTCAATGCAAGTCAAGGTTGCATTCTCAATTGGAAAGTACAAAGATGAGGTACTATGTGATATATTTCCTATGCAAACAGCCCATATTTTATTGGGAAAACCGTGGCAGCTTGATTGCAAGGTGCTTATAATGATCTCAAAAATTGTTATTCACTCATGAAGGATGGTAAAAAGTTTAATCTCCGAGCTTCAACACCTTGTGAAATTTCTGAAGATCTCGCAAGAATTGCACAATCTTGTGCTAAATTGAAGGATGAAAAAGAGAAAGAAAAGAGTAAGTTAGAAAAGCAAAAGATAGAAAAAGCTGAAAAAGAAAATCAAAAGAGTGATTTAGTTAGTATAGGCCATGAGCAAAATAAGTGTAATGGAAAGTGTGAGAATGAGAGTTCATTGAAAGACAAACAACAATATCTTGTACTTATGAATTCTAGTGATCACAATTTACATTGTTTGCTGCCTAGTTCTTTTGTTTTGCAGGATTATGGAGTTCCTAGACATCTAATGGAGTTGCAAACAACTCATTATCAATTGGACGGAGTCCAATCTGCCTTAGCTTGTTTTCCACAAGGTAAGCAAGGTAAGTTAGGTAAGTTTTCACTTGATTTTGATCTTAAAAATGTTAAGAACTTTGTTATTATCAATTCGGTTGAGTTTCAAAGTTTTCAAACTGTTTTTAATCAATTTCAAAAGCTTCCCTATACTTTAACACAAATGGTTTGGAATTTTGTTAAGTGTGTTTTAGAGTCTAACATATTGTGTTTTAATAAGCAAATTAATTTACATAATTCTTCAATGGTTACTTCAAGGTACTTTGAATTGAATGAATCTATGTATAGTTTGTTAGTGTGTTATGTTGCTTATTTATTACATGAGTTAAATTCTGAATTTTATGTTAATAAATTCAACCATAATCAAATTCTTGTGTACAAAAGTGTTAATTATATTGGATATACTTGTTGGAATGACTTTTCCTTTGAATATTGGGATCGAGAGTTTGCACATATTGTTGTCAATCCGCTCCATAGCCAATTTCATAAAGTTCCAAGAGGTAATCATGTAGTTCAACACTTGTATGGTAAGTTATCTCCGTTCCAAATTTCTTTTGAATTCCAAGAGGTAAAATTTTCTGTTTACAACTATTCAATAGATTGTTTACATTCTAATCTTTGGAATTACACTCTCATATTTGATAACTTTCGCATGTTTTTCAAGGTATTAGTTCGTCCATGTGATTTCCAATTTTGTCAAGGTGCATTTAGGGATAGCTATTATGATACATTACATGCACTATCCACACTTGTGAATTATTTTGACATTGATGCAACTTCCTCTTATATAAGAACATATATTCGTCCATATCAATTTATGTTTATTATTCATAACTTTGTTCTTTGGACTAATAGATTTCTTTTGTTCTTTGGGGAAATAAAGCGTGATTGCTCGCGAGGTGTTGCATTCCGAAACAACTTGATTCTTGTGAAGTTCGTGATTTTGGTGTTTGATCCAGGAACTCAACTTCTAAGATTCGAGGACGAATCCTTTCGAGGAGGGATGGAATGATGAGAATGAGCCGTGTCCATGTTCGTGGTGTTAAAGTCACTTGGTCATCCTGAAAGTTTCTGTCACGTTTTGGTATTCTGGACATAACTCTTTCGATATAACTTGGAATTGCATGATTCAAGAAGCTCTGGAACGATAAGAGATAGAGCTACAACTTTCATGTTTTATGTTTTCCAAGATTCTGACGGTATCATCGTGGAATATGGCTGCCAAAATGAGTGACGGGATTCTGGCAGATTTCCATCTCGAATTTCATGGACTACATTGAAGACCAAGTAATGGCGTATTGGGCTTCATTAATTGTTCACGCCACTTTTAATGTTTCAATTGGGTTTATTTTTTAGTTGTAATAATTAAGTCCATTAAACATTTAATTATGGGCTTAAGTCTTTGTGTTTTTAATTATGGGCTAAGTAATTACTTGATCCAATTATCTTGCATGATAATGGCAAGTAAAGCAAATCCTTTTTGGACAAGGATTTGGTAGTTAGTTGTAGTTTCCTTTTCCAATTTGGAAAGTTGATTAGTTTAGGAAACAAGAAGCCAAAACACGTTTTGCTTCTTCATTAAAAACTGTCTAACCTAATCCTTTTACAACTTGGATTAGTTAGTTAGCTAGTTTGTTAAGAAGTCAAGTTGTACTTTGCAACTACTAGGGTTTATTTCCTTTTCCTTCTTGGCATGGCCGAAACTCATCCCCTATAAAAAGGAGATGCATGTAACGTTTTTACACAATAAGTTGGTGAATAAAATTGAGTTTTTAGCTTTGCTAAAATTCGTGAATTAACTCCTTGAGTTGTTCAAAGCCTTGAAGAGTTATTTAACTGTTCATTGTAGTTAATCCCCTTTAGCGTGACCTATAGGAGATTACACCAATTGTTCTTTATTTAAAGAGCAGGCCTAATTTACTTGTTTAACTGATTGAATTTTCATAGGTTAAATTAAGTTCATTAGTAATAAAACGTGAAGTTTTGATTTACTCAATTCCTAGTGTTTTTCCTTTGATTTCGTTCCATCCAATTTTGTGTTCTTGTTGTGGATTATCTTGGTAAGAGCAACACGGTCCTATAGCTTGTGTGGGAGATTCGAATTTGGTCCAGGAGTTGGAGCCTCGGCCATACAACATTCGCATCAATTGGTATCAAAGCACAAGTTGTTGCCCAAGAAAATTCAGGTTAATCCGTTTTCAATTCTTCCGCAAAATTTCTGTTCTTGTTGCGTCAATTCTGCCCGTTTTTTTTGTGTCAATTTTCTGCAGTTTTGCTGGCATCTTTCTTGCTGTTATTTGTTGTTCTTCTTGCTGTCCAAAGTCGATACATATTCACCCATTAAAATCACCAAAATCGCATGCAACAAATCATTCACAATCTGCCCGAAATCGTCTAAATTGAGTCTATCTTCTTTTGCGATTTTTGTGTTGTTTCTTGCTGTTTCTTGTTGCGTCCTCTTGCTGTCTTTTGGTGTTAAATTCTGCACTCTTTTGTCATAATCATAGTGTAGGATTCTTGAAGTTTTCTTTGCTGTTTTCACGTCATAACATTGTTAGGGTTTCGTGTGTCAAACTAGGGTTTCATAACTAGGGTTTCTAGGTCAAGTTTTCATAACTTTCTTGATTCTTATCCGTTTCTTGATTTTCTTTTTGCGTTTGATTCTTTATCTTGTCCACCATATATTGAGTTCTGATCAAACTTTTACTCCACTCGAAAAAGATAAGTTCTTGATAACTTTCTTGAACTTCTTGATTTTCTTGAAAACTCAAAGTGGTCAAAATTGAATTCTTGAGTTGGATTCTTGATCTTTGTCTTGAATCTTGATATTCTTGTTAAAGTGGCACATCCGAATTCATTGTCCTTGGTGAGTTAATAAAGTTTGAAGTTTTTAAGGTTGTTAAGACAAGAAGACAAAACATTCTTAAACCTAAATCCTAGGTTGTTGTCTTCAAACCTTAATTTTTGTGGTGTTTAAGGTTCTTGTCCGAACCTAGTATTTTGATTGGTCCAAGGTTTATGTTCAAATCTTAAAAGTGTAATTTTGTCCTTTGTTGTCCGAAGTTAAAAAAAAAAAAAAAAAAAAAAAAAAAAAAACTCAAGGTAAAAAAAAAAAAAAAAAAAGAGTGACCGAATCAAAAAAAAAAAACAAAAAAATAGTCGGACTTTATTTATTGTTATTATTTTCTGTTATTTAATTATTTAATTTATTTTTGAAAAGAACACATTGTTCTTAACTTGTTTCTTGAAAACCACCTTGGATTAAAAGTGCCATAACTTTTTCAATACAACTCGGAATTAGTTGATTCAAAAACCAATCTCTTTGTTTTGAAATCTAGTTTCTGAATTTCTTAGTTTCTGGTGGTAAATCAAATTATAACTTTCACGTGTTCTAAACACTCTTGACGTGATTTCTTGTTACATCTCTTGATTTGATTTGTGAAAATTTGTGTGTGGAACTTGCTGATTGAGATCTTGCTATTAAAGTAATTGAACTTTGGTGAATCTTAATAACCCCACATATTCATTAATTGAGAGTAGTAGCTAGGTTAAACAAGAGAGAACACTACATAAATAGAGTGGAGAGTACCTACTATCCAATAGTGAGGAACCCGTGAGGAATCTATATATTTTCTTGCGTTTTTCTTTACTAATATTGCAGGAAAAATGGTGAAAAAAAGTACAAATACTCTTAAGTTGGAGATTGATGAATTGATGGAAAAACTCCGAAAGATGATATACCCTCATGATGAAATCAAGGAGTCGACAACCACTCCACAAGAGTTTCATACAAGGTGCAATGTCCACGATAAAGTGTGTGCTATAGTGATTGATAGCGGGAAAAGCTCTAACTTTGCAAGTGAGCTAATGGTAGAAAGGTTGAATATGCAAACCAATCCACATCCAAATCCTTACTTGCTACAATGGAGTGATAATTGTGATAAAGTATGGGTGTCAATGCAAGTCAAGGTTGCATTCTCAATTGGAAAGTACAAAGATGAGGTACTATGTGATATATTTCCTATGCAAACAGCCCATATTTTATTGGGAAAACCGTGGCAGCTTGATTGCAAGGTGCTTATAATGATCTCAAAAATTGTTATTCACTCATGAAGGATGGTAAAAAGTTTAATCTCCGAGCTTCAACACCTTGTGAAATTTCTGAAGATCTCGCAAGAAT
The DNA here is from genome assembly GCA_016586305.1 of Ophiorrhiza pumila. Lineage (NCBI taxonomy): Eukaryota > Viridiplantae > Streptophyta > Magnoliopsida > Gentianales > Rubiaceae > Ophiorrhiza > Ophiorrhiza pumila. The sequence goes on from BLIW01000010.1 coordinate 19,969,899, forward strand.
TGCACAATCTTGTGCTAAATTGAGGGATGAAAAAGAGAAAGAAAAGAGTAAGTTAGAAAAGCAAAAGATAGAAAAAGCTGAAAAAGAAAATCAAAAGAGTGATTTAGTTAGTATAGGCCATGAGCAAAATAAGTGTAATGGAAAGTGTGAGAATGAGAGTTCATTGAAAGACAAACAACAATATCTTGTACTTATGAATTCTAGTGATCACAATTTACATTGTTTGCTGCCTAGTTCTTTTGTTTTGCAGGATTATGGAGTTCCTAGACATCTAATGGAGTTGCAAACAACTCATTATCAATTGGACGGAGTCCAATCTGCCTTAGCTTGTTTTCCACAAGGTAAGCAAGGTAAGTTAGGTAAGTTTTCACTTGATTTTGATCTTAAAAATGTTAAGAACTTTGTTATTATCAATTCGGTTGAGTTTCAAAGTTTTCAAACTGTTTTTAATCAATTTCAAAAGCTTCCCTATACTTTAACACAAATGGTTTGGAATTTTGTTAAGTGTGTTTTAGAGTCTAACATATTGTGTTTTAATAAGCAAATTAATTTACATAATTCTTCAATGGTTACTTCAAGGTACTTTGAATTGAATGAATCTATGTATAGTTTGTTAGTGTGTTATGTTGCTTATTTATTACATGAGTTAAATTCTGAATTTTATGTTAATAAATTCAACCATAATCAAATTCTTGTGTATAAAAGTGTTAATTATATTGGATATACTTGTTGGAATGACTTTTCCTTCGAATATTGGGATCGAGAGTTTGCACATATTGTTGTCAATCCGCTCCATAGCCAATTTCATAAAGTTCCAAGAGGTAATCATGTAGTTCAACACTTGTATGGTAAGTTATCTCCGTTCCAAATTTCTTTTGAATTCCAAGAGGTAAAATTTTCTGTTTACAACTATTCAATAGATTGTTTACATTCTAATCTTTGGAATTACACTCTCATATTTGATAACTTTCGCATGTTTTTCAAGGTATTAGTTCGTCCATGTGATTTCCAATTTTGTCAAGGTGCATTTAGGGATAGCTATTATGATACATTACATGCACTATCCACACTTGTGAATTATTTTGACATTGATGCAACTTCCTCTTATATAAGAACATATATTCGTCCATATCAATTTATGTTTATTATTCATAACTTTGTTCTTTGGACTAATAGATTTCTTTTGTTCTTTGGGGAAATAAAGCGTGATTGCTCGCGAGGTGTTGCATTCCGAAACAACTTGATTCTTGTGAAGTTCGTGATTTTGGTGTTTGATCCAGGAACTCAACTTCTAAGATTCGAGGACGAATCCTTTCGAGGAGGGATGGAATGATGAGAATGAGCCGTGTCCATGTTCGTGGTGTTAAAGTCACTTGGTCATCCTGAAAGTTTCTGTCACGTTTTGGTATTCTGGACATAACTCTTTCGATATAACTTGGAATTGCATGATTCAAGAAGCTCTGGAACGATAAGAGATAGAGCTACAACTTTCATGTTTTATGTTTTCCAAGATTCTGACGGTATCATCGTGGAATATGGCTGCCAAAATGAGTGACGGGATTCTGGCAGATTTCCATCTCGAATTTCATGGACTACATTGAAGACCAAGTAATGGCGTATTGGGCTTCATTAATTGTTCACGCCACTTTTAATGTTTCAATTGGGTTTATTTTTTAGTTGTAATAATTAAGTCCATTAAACATTTAATTATGGGCTTAAGTCTTTGTGTTTTTAATTATGGGCTAAGTAATTACTTGATCCAATTATCTTGCATGATAATGGCAAGTAAAGCAAATCCTTTTTGGACAAGGATTTGGTAGTTAGTTGTAGTTTCCTTTTCCAATTTGGAAAGTTGATTAGTTTAGGAAACAAGAAGCCAAAACACGTTTTGCTTCTTCATTAAAAACTGTCTAACCTAATCCTTTTACAACTTGGATTAGTTAGTTAGCTAGTTTGTTAAGAAGTCAAGTTGTACTTTGCAACTACTAGGGTTTATTTCCTTTTCCTTCTTGGCATGGCCGAAACTCATCCCCTATAAAAAGGAGATGCATGTAACGTTTTTACACAATAAGTTGGTGAATAAAATTGAGTTTTTAGCTTTGCTAAAATTCGTGAATTAACTCCTTGAGTTGTTCAAAGCCTTGAAGAGTTATTTAACTGTTCATTGTAGTTAATCCCCTTTAGCGTGACCTATAGGAGATTACACCAATTGTTCTTTATTTAAAGAGCAGGCCTAATTTACTTGTTTAACTGATTGAATTTTCATAGGTTAAATTAAGTTCATTAGTAATAAAACGTGAAGTTTTGATTTACTCAATTCCTAGTGTTTTTCCTTTGATTTCGTTCCATCCAATTTTGTGTTCTTGTTGTGGATTATCTTGGTAAGAGCAACACGGTCCTATAGCTTGTGTGGGAGATTCGAATTTGGTCCAGGAGTTGGAGCCTCGGCCATACAACATTCGCATCAATTGGTATCAAAGCACAAGTTGTTGCCCAAGAAAATTCAGGTTAATCCGTTTTCAATTCTTCCGCAAAATTTCTGTTCTTGTTGCGTCAATTCTGCCCGTTTTTTTTGTGTCAATTTTCTGCAGTTTTGCTGGCATCTTTCTTGCTGTTATTTGTTGTTCTTCTTGCTGTCCAAAGTCGATACATATTCACCCATTAAAATCACCAAAATCGCATGCAACAAATCATTCACAATCTGCCCGAAATCGTCTAAATTGAGTCTATCTTCTTTTGCGATTTTTGTGTTGTTTCTTGCTGTTTCTTGTTGCGTCCTCTTGCTGTCTTTTGGTGTTAAATTCTGCACTCTTTTGTCATAATCATAGTGTAGGATTCTTGAAGTTTTCTTTGCTGTTTTCACGTCATAACATTGTTAGGGTTTCGTGTGTCAAACTAGGGTTTCATAACTAGGGTTTCTAGGTCAAGTTTTCATAACTTTCTTGATTCTTATCCGTTTCTTGATTTTCTTTTTGCGTTTGATTCTTTATCTTGTCCACCATATATTGAGTTCTGATCAAACTTTTACTCCACTCGAAAAAGATAAGTTCTTGATAACTTTCTTGAACTTCTTGATTTTCTTGAAAACTCAAAGTGGTCAAAATTGAATTCTTGAGTTGGATTCTTGATCTTTGTCTTGAATCTTGATATTCTTGTTAAAGTGGCACATCCGAATTCATTGTCCTTGGTGAGTTAATAAAGTTTGAAGTTTTTAAGGTTGTTAAGACAAGAAGACAAAACATTCTTAAACCTAAATCCTAGGTTGTTGTCTTCAAACCTTAATTTTTGTGGTGTTTAAGGTTCTTGTCCGAACCTAGTATTTTGATTGGTCCAAGGTTTATGTTCAAATCTTAAAAGTGTAATTTTGTCCTTTGTTGTCCGAAGTTAAAAAAAAAAAAAAAAAAAAAAAAAAAAAAAAACTCACGGTCAAAAAAAAAAAAAAAAAAGAGTGACCGAATCAAAAAAAAAAAACAAAAAAATAGTCGGACTTTATTTATTGTTATTATTTTCTGTTATTTAATTATTTAATTTATTTTTGAAAAGAACACATTGTTCTTAACTTGTTTCTTGAAAACCACCTTGGATTAAAAGTGCCATAACTTTTTCAATACAACTCGGAATTAGTTGATTCAAAAACCAATCTCTTTGTTTTGAAATCTAGTTTCTGAATTTCTTAGTTTCTGGTGGTAAATCAAATTATAACTTTCACGTGTTCTAAACACTCTTGACGTGATTTCTTGTTACATCTCTTGATTTGATTTGTGAAAATTTGTGTGTGGAACTTGCTGATTGAGATCTTGCTATTAAAGTAATTGAACTTTGGTGAATCTTAATAACCCCACATATTCATTAATTGAGAGTAGTAGCTAGGTTAAACAAGAGAGAACACTACATAAATAGAGTGGAGAGTACCTACTATCCAATAGTGAGGAACCCGTGAGGAATCTATATATTTTCTTGCGTTTTTCTTTACTAATATTGCAGGAAAAATGGTGAAAAAAAGTACAAATACTCTTAAGTTGGAGATTGATGAATTGATGGAAAAACTCCGAAAGATGATATACCCTCATGATGAAATCAAGGAGTCGACAACCACTCCACAAGAGTTTCATACAACGTGCAATGTCCACGATAAAGTGTGTGCTATAGTGATTGATAGCGGGAAAAGCTCTAACTTTGCAAGTGAGCTAATGGTAGAAAGGTTGAATATGCAAACCAATCCACATCCAAATCCTTACTTGCTGCAATGGAGTGATAATTGTGATAAAGTATGGGTGTCAATGCAAGTCAAGGTTGCATTCTCAATTGGAAAGTACAAAGATGAGGTACTATGTGATATATTTCCTATGCAAACAGCCCATATTTTATTGGGAAAACCGTGGCAGCTTGATTGCAAGGTGCTTATAATGATCTCAAAAATTGTTATTCACTCATGAAGGATGGTAAAAAGTTTAATCTCCGAGCTTCAACACCTTGTGAAATTTCTGAAGATCTCGCAAGAATTGCACAATCTTGTGCTAAATTGAGGGATGAAAAAGAGAAAGAAAAGAGTAAGTTAGAAAAGCAAAAGATAGAAAAAGCTGAAAAAGAAAATCAAAAGAGTGATTTAGTTAGTATAGGCCATGAGCAAAATAAGTGTAATGGAAAGTGTGAGAATGAGAGTTCATTGAAAGACAAACAACAATATCTTGTACTTATGAATTCTAGTGATCACAATTTACATTGTTTGCTGCCTAGTTCTTTTGTTTTGCAGGATTATGGAGTTCCTAGACATCTAATGGAGTTGCAAACAACTCATTATCAATTGGACGGAGTCCAATCTGCCTTAGCTTGTTTTCCACAAGGTAAGCAAGGTAAGTTAGGTAAGTTTTCACTTGATTTTGATCTTAAAAATGTTAAGAACTTTGTTATTATCAATTCGGTTGAGTTTCAAAGTTTTCAAACTGTTTTTAATCAATTTCAAAAGCTTCCCTATACTTTAACACAAATGGTTTGGAATTTTGTTAAGTGTGTTTTAGAGTCTAACATATTGTGTTTTAATAAGCAAATTAATTTACATAATTCTTCAATGGTTACTTCAAGGTACTTTGAATTGAATGAATCTATGTATAGTTTGTTAGTGTGTTATGTTGCTTATTTATTACATGAGTTAAATTCTGAATTTTATGTTAATAAATTCAACCATAATCAAATTCTTGTGTATAAAAGTGTTAATTATATTGGATATACTTGTTGGAATGACTTTTCCTTCGAATATTGGGATCGAGAGTTTGCACATATTGTTGTCAATCCGCTCCATAGCCAATTTCATAAAGTTCCAAGAGGTAATCATGTAGTTCAACACTTGTATGGTAAGTTATCTCCGTTCCAAATTTCTTTTGAATTCCAAGAGGTAAAATTTTCTGTTTACAACTATTCAATAGATTGTTTACATTCTAATCTTTGGAATTACACTCTCATATTTGATAACTTTCGCATGTTTTTCAAGGTATTAGTTCGTCCATGTGATTTCCAATTTTGTCAAGGTGCATTTAGGGATAGCTATTATGATACATTACATGCACTATCCACACTTGTGAATTATTTTGACATTGATGCAACTTCCTCTTATATAAGAACATATATTCGTCCATATCAATTTATGTTTATTATTCATAACTTTGTTCTTTGGACTAATAGATTTCTTTTGTTCTTTGGGGAAATAAAGCGTGATTGCTCGCGAGGTGTTGCATTCCGAAACAACTTGATTCTTGTGAAGTTCGTGATTTTGGTGTTTTACCAAGATAATCCACAACAAGAACACAAAATTGGATGGAACGAAATCAAAGGAAAAACGCTAGGAATTGAGTAAATCAAAACTTCACGTTTTATTACTAATGAACTTAATTTAACCTATGAAAATTCAATCAGTTAAACAAGTTAATTAGGCCTGCTCTTTAAATAAAGAACAATTGGTGTAATCTCCTATAGGTCACGCTAAAGGGGATTAACTACAATGAACAGTTAAATAACTCTTCAAGGCTTTGAACAACTCAAGGAGTTAATTCACGAATTTTAGCAAAGCTAAAAACTCAATTTTATTCACCAACTTATTGTGTAAAAACGTTACATGCATCTCCTTTTTATAGGGGATGAGTTTCGGCCATGCCAAGAAGGAAAAGGAAATAAACCCTAGTAGTTGCAAAGTACAACTTGACTTCTTAACAAACTAGCTAACTAACTAATCCAAGTTGTAAAAGGATTAGGTTAGACAGTTTTTAATGAAGAAGCAAAACGTGTTTTGGCTTCTTGTTTCCTAAACTAATCAACTTTCCAAATTGGAAAAGGAAACTACAACTAACTACCAAATCCTTGTCCAAAAAGGATTTGCTTTACTTGCCATTATCATGCAAGATAATTGGATCAAGTAATTACTTAGCCCATAATTAAAAACACAAAGACTTAAGCCCATAATTAAATGTTTAATGGACTTAATTATTACAACTAAAAAATAAACCCAATTGAAACATTAAAAGTGGCGTGAACAATTAATGAAGCCCAATACGCCATTACTTGGTCTTCAATGTAGTCCATGAAATTCGAGATGGAAATCTGCCAGAATCCCGTCACTCATTTTGGCAGCCATATTCCACGATGATACCGTCAGAATCTTGGAAAACATAAAACATGAAAGTTGTAGCTCTATCTCTTATCGTTCCAGAGCTTCTTGAATCATGCAATTCCAAGTTATATCGAAAGAGTTATGTCCAGAATACCAAAACGTGACAGAAACTTTCAGGATGACCAAGTGACTTTAACACCACGAACATGGACACGGCTCATTCTCATCATTCCATCCCTCCTCGAAAGGATTCGTCCTCGAATCTTAGAAGTTGAGCTGCTGTTATTTGTTGTTCTTCTTGCTGTCCAAAGTCGATACATATTCACCCATTAAAATCACCAAAATCGCATGCAACAAATCATTCACAATCTGCCCGAAATCGTCTAAATTGAGTCTATCTTCTTTTGCGATTTTTGGGTTGTTTCTTGCTGTTTCTTGTTGCGTCCTCTTGCTGTCTTTTGGTGTTAAATTCTGCACTCTTTTGTCATAATCATAGTGTAGGATTCTTGAAGTTTTCTTTGCTGTTTTCACGTCATAACATTGTTAGGGTTTCGTGTGTCAAACTAGGGTTTCATAACTAGGGTTTCTAGGTCAAGTTTTCATAACTTTCTTGATTCTTATCCGTTTCTTGATTTTCTTTTTGCGTTTGATTCTTTATCTTGTCCACCATATATTGAGTTTCGATCAAACTTTTACTCCACTCGAAAAAGATAAGTTCTTGATAACTTTCTTGAACTTCTTGATTTTCTTGAAAACTCAAAGTGGTCAAAATTGAATTCTTGAGTTGGATTCTTGATCTTTGTCTTGAATCTTGATATTCTTGTTAAAGTGGCACATCCGAATTCATTGTCCTTGGTGAGTTAATGAAGTTTGAAGTTTTTAAGGTTGTTAAGACAAGAAGACAAAACATTCTTAAACCTAAATCCTAGGTTGTTGTCTTCAAACCTTAATTTTTGTGGTGTTTAAGGTTCTTGTCCGAACCTAGTATTTTGATTGGTCCAAGGTTTATGTTCAAACCTTAAAAGTGTAATTTTGTCCTTTGTTGTCCGAAGTTAAAAAAAAAAAAAAAAAAAAAAAAAAAAAAACTCACGGTGCAAAAAAAAAAAAAAAAAAGAGTGACCGAACCAAAAAAAAAAAACAAAAAAATAGTCGGACTTTATTTATTGTTATTATTTTCTGTTATTTAATTATTTAATTTATTTTTGAAAAGAACACATTGTTCTTAACTTGTTTCTTGAAAACCACCTTGGATTAAAAGTGCCATAACTTTTTCAATACAACTCGGAATTAGTTGATTCAAAAACCAATCTCTTTGTTTTGAAATCTAGTTTCTGAATTTCTTAGTTTCTGGTGGTAAATCAAATTATAACTTTCACGTGTTCTAAACACTCTTGACGTGATTTCTTGTTACATCTCTTGATTTGATTTGTGAAAATTTGTGTGTGGAACTTGCTGATTGAGATCTTGCTATTAAAGTAATTGAACTTTGGTGAATCTTAATAACCCCACATATTCATTAATTGAGAGTAGTAGCTAGGTTAAACAAGAGAGAACACTACATAAATAGAGTGGAGAGTACCTACTATCCAATAGTGAGGAACCCGTGAGGAATCTATATATTTTCTTGCGTTTTTCTTTACTAATATTGCAGGAAAAATGGTGAAAAAAAGTACAAATACTCTTAAGTTGGAGATTGATGAATTGATGGAAAAACTCCGAAAGATGATATACCCTCATGATGAAATCAAGGAGTCGACAACCACTCCACAAGAGTTTCATACAAGGTGCAATGTCCACGATAAAGTGTGTGCTATAGTGATTGATAGCGGGAAAAGCTCTAACTTTGCAAGTGAGCTAATGGTAGAAAGGTTGAATATGCAAACCAATCCACATCCAAATCCTTACTTGCTGCAATGGAGTGAAAATTGTGATAAAGTATGGGTGTCAATGCAAGTCAAGGTTGCATTCTCAATTGGAAAGTACAAAGATGAGGTACTATGTGATATATTTCCTATGCAAACAGCCCATATTTTATTGGGAAAACCGTGGCAGCTTGATTGCAAGGTGCTTATAATGATCTCAAAAATTGTTATTCACTCATGAAGGATGGTAAAAAGTTTAATCTCCGAGCTTCAACACCTTGTGAAATTTCTGAAGATCTCGCAAGAATTGCACAATCTTGTGCTAAATTGAGGGATGAAAAAGAGAAAGAAAAGAGTAAGTTAGAAAAGCAAAAGATAGAAAAAGCTGAAAAAGAAAATCAAAAGAGTGATTTAGTTAGTATAGGCCATGAGCAAAATAAGTGTAATGGAAAGTGTGAGAATGAGAGTTCATTGAAAGACAAACAACAATATCTTGTACTTATGAATTCTAGTGATCACAATTTACATTGTTTGCTGCCTAGTTCTTTTGTTTTGCAGGATTATGGAGTTCCTAGACATCTAATGGAGTTGCAAACAACTCATTATCAATTGGACGGAGTCCAATCTGCCTTAGCTTGTTTTCCACAAGGTAAGCAAGGTAAGTTAGGTAAGTTTTCCCTTGATTTTGATCTTAAAAATGTTAAGAACTTTGTTATTATCAATTCGGTTGAGTTTCAAAGTTTTCAAACTGTTTTTAATCAATTTCAAAAGCTTCCCTATACTTTAACACAAATGGTTTGGAATTTTGTTAAGTGTGTTTTAGAGTCTAACATATTGTGTTTTAATAAGCAAATTAATTTACATAATTCTTCAATGGTTACTTCAAGGTACTTTGAATTGAATGAATCTATGTATAGTTTGTTAGTGTGTTATGTTGCTTATTTATTACATGAGTTAAATTCTGAATTTTATGTTAATAAATTCAACCATAATCAAATTCTTGTGTATAAAAGTGTTAATTATATTGGATATACTTGTTGGAATGACTTTTCCTTTGAATATTGGGATCGAGAGTTTGCACATATTGTTGTCAATCCGCTCCATAGCCAATTTCATAAAGTTCCAAGAGGTAATCATGTAGTTCAACACTTGTATGGTAAGTTATCTCCGTTCCAAATTTCTTTTGAATTCCAAGAGGTAAAATTTTCTGTTTACAACTATTCAATAGATTGTTTACATTCTAATCTTTGGAATTACACTCTCATATTTGATAACTTTCGCATGTTTTTCAAGGTATTAGTTCGTCCATGTGATTTCCAATTTTGTCAAGGTGCATTTAGGGATAGCTATTATGATACATTACATGCACTATCCACACTTGTGAATTATTTTGACATTGATGCAACTTCCTCTTATATAAGAACATATATTCGTCCATATCAATTTATGTTTATTATTCATAACTTTGTTCTTTGGACTAATAGATTTCTTTTGTTCTTTGGGGAAATAAAGCGTGATTGCTCGCGAGGTGTTGCATTCCGAAACAACTTGATTCTTGTGAAGTTCGTGATTTTGGTGTTTGATCCAGGAACTCAACTTCTAAGATTCGAGGACGAATCCTTTCGAGGAGGGATGGAATGATGAGAATGAGCCGTGTCCATGTTCGTGGTGTTAAAGTCACTTGGTCATCCTGAAAGTTTCTGTCACGTTTTGGTATTCTGGACATAACTCTTTCGATATAACTTGGAATTGCATGATTCAAGAAGCTCTGGAACGATAAGAGATAGAGCTACAACTTTCATGTTTTATGTTTTCCAAGATTCTGACGGTATCATCGTGGAATATGGCTGCCAAAATGAGTGACGGGATTCTGGCAGATTTCCATCTCGAATTTCATGGACTACATTGAAGACCAAGTAATGGCGTATTGGGCTTCATTAATTGTTCACGCCACTTTTAATGTTTCAATTGGGTTTATTTTTTAGTTGTAATAATTAAGTCCATTAAACATTTAATTATGGGCTTAAGTCTTTGTGTTTTTAATTATGGGCTAAGTAATTACTTGATCCAATTATCTTGCATGATAATGGCAAGTAAAGCAAATCCTTTTTGGACAAGGATTTGGTAGTTAGTTGTAGTTTCCTTTTCCAATTTGGAAAGTTGATTAGTTTAGGAAACAAGAAGCCAAAACACGTTTTGCTTCTTCATTAAAAACTGTCTAACCTAATCCTTTTACAACTTGGATTAGTTAGTTAGCTAGTTTGTTAAGAAGTCAAGTTGTACTTTGCAACTACTAGGGTTTATTTCCTTTTCCTTCTTGGCATGGCCGAAACTCATCCCCTATAAAAAGGAGATGCATGTAACGTTTTTACACAATAAGTTGGTGAATAAAATTGAGTTTTTAGCTTTGCTAAAATTCGTGAATTAACTCCTTGAGTTGTTCAAAGCCTTGAAGAGTTATTTAACTGTTCATTGTAGTTAATCCCCTTTAGCGTGACCTATAGGAGATTACACCAATTGTTCTTTATTTAAAGAGCAGGCCTAATTAACTTGTTTAACTGATTGAATTTTCATAGGTTAAATTAAGTTCATTAGTAATAAAACGTGAAGTTTTGATTTACTCAATTCCTAGCGTTTTTCCTTTGATTTCGTTCCATCCAATTTTGTGTTCTTGTTGTGGATTATCTTGGTAAGAGCAACACGGTCCTATAGCTTGTGTGGGAGATTCGAATTTGGTCCAGGAGTTGGAGCCTCGGCCATACAACATTCGCATCAACATGTCATGCAATTGGCTTGTCACTCTTTATCACCTCATGCATATGTGTGGCTTACTTGTGCACAGAGTCGCTCCTCCGACATTTCTCTCAGAGGCATTGAGATACTCAAGGAATCAAATATTCATTACCTGTGCTGGTGTAAGCATTTGGATTTTATTCTTTGTCCATTTCGGAATATAGATGACTCTTGGCGTGTTTACCTTCGTTTCCCTGTGATCACAGGCTTGCTTACCAAAATCTCACACATCTCATGCTCCAAAAATGTGCCTTCCAGTGCCCACTGTCGTGCTTCTCAGGCTCGCCGCATTGACTTTCTGCGTGGAAGAGAGTTGGGATTATTTAGAGTCACTGATCATTGCAAACTTTAATTACTAAAAAAAACAAAATGACTAAATGAATGAAATTAAACCGTCGGGTTGCCTCCCGACAAGCGTTTGGTTTATTGTACTCAGCCAGACATGAAATTGTTTTACTGAGGTGGTGGGTGGTCGAGACGCTGAGTTTGCCCCTTGTCGTCGCCTACGGGGGGTTGAAGACCTTCACCCTGTGACCATTGACCTTCCACCTCTCTCCTGAGACCTCATTGTAAACCTCGAGAGTTCCATATGGGGAGACTTTCGTGACGACCATAGGTCCAACCCACCTAGTCCTTAATTTGCCCGGAAAAAGCTTAAGCTTAGCGTCGTACACAAGCACTTGCTGCCCCACCTCAAATTCTTTTACTTTAATCTTAGCATCATGCCATTTCTTTGTCCTTTCCTTGTAAAGACTCGCGTTGATGTATGAGTTCCATCTGAATTCATCCAGCTCATTGAACATCATCATGCGGGCTTCCTGAGCCAAGTCGAGGTCCATGTTCAACTTTTGTATCGCCTAGTATGCCCTGTGCTCTAATTCGGCTGGGAGATGGCATTCTTTCCCAAACACTAGTCTAAAGGGTGAGGCTCCAATCGGGGTCTTATATGCCGTCCTGTATGACCAGAGTGCATCGTCTAATTTGAGGGCCCAATCCTTTCTTCCCGGATTCACGACCTTTTCCAGGATGCCTTTGATCTCTCTGTTGGACACTTCAGCCTGACCATTTGCTTGGGGGTGGTAGGGCGTGGAGACCCTATGCTGGACTCCATATCTTGCTAAGAGTGCATTGAAGACCCTGTTGCAAAAATGGCTCCCCCCATCGCTGATAATAGCTCGTGGAGTTCCAAACCTGTTGAAAATGTTCCTCTTAACAAATCCCATCACACTTCTGCTGTCATTATGGGGGAGTGCCACCGCCTCTACCCACTTGGATACATAGTCGACTCCTACTAGTATGTACTCTTTTCTACACGATCTCGGGAAGGGCCCCATGAAATCCAGCCCCCAGACATCAAAAAAGTCCACATCCAGCATGTTGTTGCGAGACATCTCATCTCGACTAGATATATTTCCCACACGTTGGCACTTGTCACACTAGCTCACCCACAGTTTGGAGTCTTTGAATACATGTGGCCAGTAGAACCCTGTTTGTAAGACCTTGTGCCCAGTTCGTGCTACCCCAAAGTGACCTCCGAATGGTGATTCATGACAGGCCCTGAGAATGTCCTCTATCTCCTTATCCGGTATGCATATCCTAATGAGTTGATCGCTACACCTCTTGTATAGGCATCCGCTCTCCCAGAAATAGTATTGAGCATCATGCTTGAGCCTCTTCCTTTTGTCACTTGATAGATGTTGTGGCATTTGCCCAGTGACCACATAGTTGGCTATTTCGGAGTACCAAGGCAACTCCCGCGGGTGGACCTTGAAGATCTGTTCATCTGGGAAGCTCTCCTTGATCCATAATTGCAGCTGTTCCTCACTGAGCCCACCCAGCTCGAGTCTTGACAGGTGGTCTGCCACCACATTCTCATATCCTTTTCTATCTTTTATCTCGACATCAAATTCTTGCAACAGAAGTACCCATCTGATGAGCCTCGGCTTTGCTTCCTTCTTTGCCATGAGGTACTTGAGAGCTGCGTGGTCGGTATGAACTACCACCTTGGACCCCAAAATATATGCTCTGAATTTGTCGAAGGCAAAGACCACAGCCAACATCTCCTTCTCCGTTGTGGTGTAATTCAATTGCGCTCCACTCAGCAGTTTACTTGCGTAATAGATTGCACGGAAAATGTTGTCCTTCTTTTGCCCCAGCACAGCTCCCACCGCAAAGTCGCTTGCATCGCACATGATCTCGAATGGTTGCCCCCACTCTGGGGCGATAATGATGGGTGCCTCCACAAGCCTTTTCCTCAAAATTTCAAACGCCTCCTTGCATTTCTCGTCAAAGACAAACGGGGTGTCTTTCTCCAGTAAGGAGCACAGTGGCTTGGCTATCCTTGAAAAATCCTTAATGAACCTTCTATAGAAACCCGCATGGCCCATGAAGCTTCTTACCCCTCTTACATTGGTGGGCACCGGCAGCTTGGCTATCACTTCGACCTTGGCCTTATCCACCTCCAGGCCCTCATTTGAAATTTTGTGACCGAGCACAATGCCTTCATTAACCATGAACTGACATTTTTCCCAATTTAGGACCAAGTTGGTTTCCACACATCTTTGCAGCACCAGAGCCAGATTTTCCAAGCAACTATCGAAGGTCATCCCAAACACCGAAAAGTCGTCCATGAAAATTTCTATAATGTGTTCCACCATGTCTTGGAAGATGGCAATCATGCAGCGCTGGAATGTTGCTGGCGCATTGCACAGCCCAAAAGGCATTCTTTTATAAGCGTACGTACCGAAAGGGCAGGTGAACGTGGTCTTCTCTTGGTCTTTGGGGTCAATGGCTATTTGGTTGTAGCCCAAATAACAGTCTAAGAAGCAATAAAAAAGAAAACCCGCGATTCCATCCAGAAGCTGTTCCAAGAAGGGCAAAGGGAAGTGGTCCTTCTGAGTGGCTTTGTTCAGCTTTCGGTAGTCCATGCACACCCTCCAGGCATTGATAATTCTGGTTGCCAATAGTTCATTGGCTTCATTGGTCACCACTGTTACACCCCCTTTCTTCGGCACGCACTGTACTGGGCTGACCCATTCACTGTCGGATATGGGGAATATCATCCCAAAATCCAGCAACTTGATCACCTCCTTTTTCACCACTTCCATCATTGCTGGGTTTAGCCTCCTTTGTCTCTCCCGAGTAGGAACAACCCCTTCTTCCAGTAATATTTTGTGCATGCACACACTGGGGCTGATCCCCTTAATGTCGGCGATGGTCCATCCTATGGCCTCCTTATACTTTCTCAAAACCTCCAGGAGTTTCTCCTCTTGCCACCCTTCCAATTTAGAGGATATCACGACAGGTAAGGTCTCACCTTCTCCCAAGTACGCATACTTTAGATGGGGTGGCAAGGGCTTCATTTCTAATTTGGGTGGCCTCAGAGTGGAGGGCACGAGCTTTTCGTTCCTGCATTCAAAGATCTCAAGTCTCACCTCAGTGGACACCACTTTGACCTTCTCATTAGTGTCAACATTGGCATACGCCAAGCTTTCACAACATGCAAATTTTTCATCACTCTTTTCAATTTTCAGTTTCAACTCCATTTCACCACTGTGACCATGCACTTCATGATTTTCATGCACAATTTTCATTTCACTTAAATTCTCACTATTTTCGCAATTTTCATGAAATTCACATGCAAAGGCCATATCTTTCACAGAATAATCAATTTCATGCTTTTCATCACAAAAGTCCAGTTCATGCAGTGTACCAGTTTCCTCAACAATTAACACAGCATCAAAATTTTCACATATGTCATCATCAAAAGAATCATATAAATCAGGGGAAGGCTTACGCTTATGTTCAAAGCTTCCGGGTTGGAGATCACATTCCACCAAGCTTGCTAGACAACATTGTTCAATAGAATGAGGGTGTTTCATAGCGTAGTCCACATTGAATACGACCTCCTCACCATTGACTCTGAATGTTATGGTCTTACCCTTGACCCCAATGAGAGCATCCCCAGTAGCTAAGAATGGCCTTCCAAATATGAGAGGGACCTCGGGGTCCTCCTCCATATCTAGCACTATGAAGTCCACTGGCAATACAAATTTATCCACAGACACTAGGACGTCTTCTACCATCCCCGTTGGCTGAACCAATGATCTATCTGCTAACTGGAGCATCACTGCCACGGGCTTGATCCGTTTTCCCAATCCTATACTCTCGGCAATGGATAAAGGCATGAAGTTGATCCCGGCTCCAAGGTCACTTAAGGCCTTGCTAAAAAATCTTCCACTGATTGAGCATGGCACCGTATAGCTACCAGGGTCCTTAAGCTTGGGTGGCAATTCATTGTTGATCCATGCTTGGCTCTCCTTGGTGAGCTGAATTGGCACTTCACATTGCAGGATCTGCTCTTTGTTGGCAATCAAGTCCTTCAAAAATTTCGCATATCTCTGTACTGCTGTAACCAAATCCAGTAGAGGAACGTTGACGTTTACATTTTTCACCATATCTAGGAACCTTATGAATTGAACCCCCTTCTTAGGTGGAGGTCGAAGTCTTTGGGGAAATGGAGGGGGTGGAGCGTATGGAGAGTCATCGCATGGACTTGGAGCTCCCTTCTTCCTTTTACTCTCCTGAGCCTTCACACTCCCGTCCTTGTTTTGGGCTTCATCTCTCAGCAGTGTGGTCTCTTCACTGACCTCTTCCTCTGGGGCTTCCTCTCCTTCTTTTCTCTTATGACCATTAAGCTCCTTTCCAGATCTCAATGTGATGGCATTGCAGACCTCTGGTCCTTTTCCTTTTGGATTTGGCTCTGTATCACTTGGGAGGGCACCTTGAGGTCTTTGATGGCTGGCCTTAGCCAACTGTCCCATCTGCATATCAATGTTCTTGATGGAAGCCTCCACGTTTTTCACTTGAGTTTCCAGTGTGGAGGTCCTCTTCTCATACATGTCCATTTTTCCCAGAATTTCATGGAGCAAATCATCGGTGGACTTTCTCTGTTCCCGGTTGCTTGACTCTCCACTCTGATAATACTGCCTTTGCTGATTAGTCTGTCCCCAGTTGCCTTGGCCTGACTGATTTCGATAACCACCTCCGTACTGCTGCTGACGGTTGTTGTAATTGGCGATATACTGGACTGATTCTTGTGTGAGCTCGCACTCATCCGTGTGGTGATCTCCCTTACACAGCCCGCACATCAACACTGGAGCGACCTTAGCAGCCTTTAGGTTTTGGATTTGTCTTGTGAGGGCCTCAACTTTTGCTTCCAAGGATGTCTTCTCATCCAGCTCTAGCACTTCCCGTTGCTTTCGCGCAGGCATCTTTCTAGTTTCAGGAAATAGGAATTCATCGTCTGCAATCGAGTCAAAAAGTTCTCTGACCTCAGGAATGCTTTTATCTTTCAAAGCTCCATTGGCGCTGGCCTTGACCATTAGTGAGGACTCCGGTAATAGACCTTTAAAGAATATGTTGAGCTCCCTGACCTCCCCAAGGTCATTGTTCGGGCATTGGCGGAGCAAATCGTTGAATCGATCCCAGGCTTCCTTGAAGGTTTCGCCATCTTGCTGCTGAAAGTTGCGGATCTCCAACCTCATTCGCTCCAATTTCGCTGGAGGAAAATATTTAGCTAAAAACTTCCGCTCAAGTTCCTCAAATGTAGATATAGCTGGACCCCTATAGAGTTAAACCAATGCTTCGCCTTCCCTTTCAAGGACAGTGGAAATAGAACTCTCCTCACATCGTCCGGAGTCACTCTTTGCAGCTTGAATGTGTTACAAAGCCCCAGAAACCAGTCGAGGTGCTCATTAGGGTCCTCGTTGCTCAAGCCTTGAAAGATCTGCCCTTGGGTGATCATGGACACAATTTATGTCGGGATTTGATAGCTCTCGACGTCAATTCCCTGGTGATTGTTTCTCCTCTCAAAGCTGACCGCAAAATTGTCCCCAAACCGAGCTGGTTGGGGCTGAGGTCTCTCCAAATTCTGCTCGGCCATTTCAATAACCCTTCTCCTCTGTCTTAAAGTTCTCTCCAATTCTAAGTCAAGAGCAAGTTCTGGAGTTTCACCTCGGAGCCTTGCTCTAGGTAGCATAAACTATGAATTCTTCACAAGAAAAGGAAACAGCACTTGTACAAAAGATCAGTAAAACCAAATTAACAGAGACGAGTAATGAATTAAAATTCCAACCAAAACAAACAAATCAACAATTTCAAACAAGAATTCGTAAATTAACAACAAAGTAAAACTATCACAAACAACTCTCAACGCTGTGCCTCTCCCCGGCAACGGCGCCAAAAATTGGCAAGAGCGTCGTCTACCCTTGCAATTTTACCCAATATCACCAAAAAAAGTAGTAGTGGCAAGCGGGATCGTATCCAACAGGGAGAGGATTGAATTAAGAATTGTAGAGGTGATAGAATAAAAAGTGTTCAATAAAGCAGGCATCAAGTATGAGCAAAGACGTAAGTCAATCAAGAAGTGAAATGGTGTTGCCTTGAGGTAGGTCAGTGTGACGACTCTATTTGATTATCCTTGACTAGTGTAAGAACATGAATGAGGGGATCGTTCTTCTAGTGAACTTAGGGTTGATCTCCTTATAAGACTCACAATCCTAATTCACCCTGCTCCTCTCATCTTCCCTTGGTAGGGCAAGACCTAGGCTCAGCTTCCTAATTCCCGATCCCTACCTGACACTAGAACCACAACTCCCTTGGGCAAGACAGTCAACCGAAGTCCAAGTTCTAATGTTCAAATAATCCTAAGTCTTTCCATTACATTTACTTCAATTGTCATTGGTAATGCACAACTGACGTTGCATCCTTAGACAGATCATAGGACTCATTCAAGTTGTTACTTATTCCAGTGATGTTATTTCAATTTCCATTAATAGCACTAAATTGACCTCAGGGTACGCAAGTCATATAAAGGGCCTAGGTGTGAGTGAGTAAGCATTGAAATAAAGCATCAACAATATATAAAAATCAATATCAAACACGTAATATGCGAAACAAATGTCTCAAATCAATTTAGAGTCATCACACTTAACCCCTCAAAGCAACAACCTAATGTTTAGCCAATCATGTTGATAGGCATTGAAAACAAGTTTGACAAAGCCAGATCAAACATAGCTATTACAGAAAGATAAAATGGAATGATCTTCACTCTGATATCCTTTTTCTCTTGAAACCCTAACTCTCTTGATTGATCTCCGTTTCTGGCTCTCTACCCAAAAGCTCCTCCCCCAAAAGTCTCTTTCTTTGTGGTTTCCTCCGCCTTTTATACATCTCTCCCCTTGGAAATGTTGATGATGTTTCTTGGAAATTTCCTCCTTCCGCGGGGAGAGTGACACGTGTCCATTGTTGCTTCCTGAAAACTTCTTCCTTCCTATGGGGGAATGCCAAGTGTCTGAAAAAGTTCAGTCAACAAAAGTAGTGAGGTCAATTGATAAACATTGGATGTGCAAATTATCAAACAGTTGGTGCCTTCAAATGGGTGTGCATGCTTGGCTTTAAATGTGCCTGTGCGAGTGAAGCTTGGGAGCATGAGTGTGGTGAGACTCAGAGCAATTTATCTACCTAAATGTGTGAATAACAGTGTGTACAAGTGCGCGTGTGAAAATGTGTAAACGAAATGTGCAAGTGTGCGAGTGTTGGTGCGGGCGCCCGTGTGTGCATGCGTGAGGAGCCCGCACAGCCGTGCGTGCGTGTGTGCTGTGCGGGCGCCAGTGTGTGTGCATGGCTGGCGCCCGCACAGCTTGTGCACGTGTGTGGCTGTGCGGGCGCCTGGCGCCCACACGGCGTGTGTGGGTGTGTTGCTGTGCGGGCGCCTGGTGCCCGCACAGTGTGTGTGCGTGTGTGGGTGTGCGGGCGCCTGGGTGCCCGCACAGTGTATAGTGTGTGTGTGTTTTGTGTTTGTGCTGTGCGGGTGGGATTTGTGTGGTGCGTGACCAAGTGTGTTTCATAGCTCAAAAATGATTACTTTCATAACAAAAATGCTACACTTAGCCAATTCTCAACATTTCATTGGATTGTACCATTTCAACACATACTTCTTCATCTATCATAATTTTTACAGAGAATTTATACAAAAGATCAAACAAGTTAAACGAATAAGTCGGTACAAACTCGACTTATCACTTCTACTTTAGACTAGCCAAAAGTATGGTTTTCTAATCCCTGAGCGATAACCTATAAGCAAAAGCAACCAAAATATATGTCTAGGGGACTTCCCCTTGACTAGACAAAATGTATTTTATGTTGTAAGCCTACCAACAAAGATGCGAGTATCACTCCAACAAAACTGAATCCTAGAGTTATCGAAATCCTAATAGTACTTCCACTTAAATGGACAGAATTAACTAAACCTAACCCTTAAAACCACAAAACATAACAGCAATGAAATCCCAAAATTTCTGCACAATCACTCAATTATACCAACATTTGTTGTACACCCTCACTCAGTTAGAAACATATCATCCCAATATAGCCTCTTATTAGTACAGTCGGGCCCCATTACCTTCCAATATCCCTTTCACAAAACTTCCAACCACTGTAGTAGAGCATACACACTTAAAACCAACCCACCCGAGCAACCAGAAGCTTTTCAATCACCTAAAGCTAGTCTTCACTCAATTGTTCAGCACGTCTAACAGCAAATCAAAACTACAAATCAGAACAAAAAAGCTTTCCTTGGTACTCTTTCCAACTCTGACCAAAGTACTTCTTCTCACTCTTAGTCATACCAAGATCTCTTTGTAATGTTATTCAGCAACTCAGATCACAAACTTCCGAAAGTGATGACAAATCAATAGCAACTGGACACTGGGCCAAAAAACTCAACTCGTAAAACGGCACTATATAGGGGCATTGTTGTCCATCTTTTGAACCGTCCGTCATTTTGGTTCTCAAAATAGCGTTTTTTGGTTGAAAGTGACTTCTTCATCTTAAAGCTAGCCTAATATTATTTTATTTTTCTGGGAATCTTGCATTTTCTCGAAAATAGTGTTTATAAGTGGAAAATATGTTCGTTGGTGAAAAGGGAGAAAAATAAAAAAAAATATGCCTATAAATGAGATTTTAGTCTCGTCTTTTGCAAAACTGTTTTTTTCAACTTAATACGGGACTTTGTTTTATTTGACAGAACCTCCTTTCAGAGGTGGGACGTCACTCCCAATTTATTAAAACTTGTTTGTGTGATGGATATTGATAAGTCGGGTTTGTACCGACTTATTCGTTTAACTTGTTTGATCTTTTGTATAAATTCTCTGTAAAAATTGTGATAGATGAACAAGTATGTGTTGAAATGGTGCAATCCGATGAAATGTTGAGAATTTGCTAAATGTAGCATTTTTGTTATGAAAGTAATCATTTTTGACACACCACACCAATCCCCACCCGCACAGCACAAACACAACACACACACACACTATAGACCATGCGGGCGCCTAGGCGTCCGCACACCCACACACGCACACACACTGGCGCCCGCACAGCCATGCACACACGCACACTGTGCGGGCGCCAGGCGCCCGCACAGCACACACGCACGCACGGCTGTGCGGGCGCAAGGCGACCGCACAGCCCACTCACGCACGCACACACGCGGGCGCCTATGCGCTCGCACCAACACTCGCACACTTGCACATTTCGTTTACACATTTTCACCCGCGCACTTGTACACACTGTTATTCACACACTTAGGTAGATAAATTGCTCTAAGTCTCACCCCACTCATGCTCCCAAGCTTCACTCGCACAGGCACATTTAAAGCCAAGCATGCACACCCATTTGAAGGCACCAACTGTTTGATAATTTGCACATCCAATGTTTATCAGTTGACCTCACTACTTTTGTTGACTGAACTTTTTCAGACACTTGGCATTCCCCCATAGGAAGGAAGAAGTTTCCAGGAAGCAACAACGGACACGTGTCACTCTCCCCGCGGAAGGAGGAAATTTCCAAGAAACATCATCAACATTTCCAAGGGGAGAGATGTATAAAAGGCGGAGGAAACCACAAAGAAAAAGGGACTTTTGGGAGGAGCTTTTGGGTAGAGAGCCAGAAACGGAGATCAATCAAGAGAGTTAGGGTTTCAAGAGAAAAAGGAGATCAGAGTGGAGATCATTCCATTTTATCTTTCTGTAATAGCTATGTTTGATCTGGCTTTGTCAAACTTGTTTTCAAAGCCGATCAACATGATTGGCTAAACATTAGGTTGTTGCTTTGAGGGATTAAGTGTGATGACTCTAAATTGATTTGAGACATTTGTTTTGCATATTACGTGTTTGATATTGTTTCTTATATCTTGTTGATGCTTTATTTCAATGCTTACTCACTCACGCCTAGGCCCTTTATATGACTTGCAGTACCCCTGAGGTCAATTTAGTGCTATTAATGGAAATTGAAATAACATCACTGGAATAAGGAACAACTTGAATGAGTCCTATGATCTGTCTAAGGATGCAACGTCAGTTGTGCATTACCAATGACAATTGAAGTTAATGTAATGGAAAGACTTAGTGATAGGAATCCGTACAAGCAATCTTCCTATCCGTACAAGCAATCTACTCCAAATCCTAATGGGAATAGGATTACCAAGCCAAATCCTAATAGGAATAGGATTTCCAAGACAAATCCTAATGGGATTAGGATTTCCAAGCTCAATCCTAATAGGATTAGGATTCATCAATCCTCATCTTGTCCGAGTTCCATAAGAGTTCCATAAAGGCAAATCCGAATGAGACTAGGATTCACAATCCAAGTGGGATTAGGATTCACTAATCCATGGACATTATTTATTGAAGACCAAGATGGCGTGCTTGGGCTTTTGCCAAATTGGATCGCGCCTTTTCTTAAGTAGTTAGAATTAATTAATGTTTTAATAATTAAGTCCAAAACATTTTAATCTTTGATAACTTCAACATGCTTGTAAAGAATGTACAACTTAGTTTTTGTGATTTACATTTAATCCGGGATGTCTATAGGGGATGAGCATTACTTGAAGTGTTTGTACGGATTCCTCGAATCTTGAAAATAAGCTCCAGGGTCAAACACCAGTATCACGAACTCACTGCAAACTCGAGCCAAATAAAATTGGGAAGATGCACATCTCGACCAACAAAAATATATATCCTGCCAAAACAAGACAAATGTATAAGGTAAAAGAAAGTACAATAATCTAAAACAAGACTTAGAATAATTTCCTTTCACCAAAAGAATAGAACGGGCAGAATATGTATGAAAAATCGAAATACATATAGCATGATTAGTCGTAACAAATGTTGCATAAATCATAATGCTGAAGTTAATGAATTCAAAACAATGTTGCAAATAACTATCATGTAGTTTATGCAAATCAGAAAACCGAATATTCTTAATTAGAGAACTAATCATTAACACATTATGTACGGTATGAACATGTAATGAAAACAAAGGATGTAAACATATATGAACAGAATCATAAGGACACGAAAATTCATAACAAGAAAACATATATGCATCCTTGAGAAAGTGTAAATCACATGAACGTATTAAGACCCTTAACAACATGCGAAAGTTATCAAATATAAGAGTGTAATTCCAAAGACTAAAATGTAAACAATCTATTGAATAGTTGTAAACAGAAAATTTTACCTCTTGGAATTCAAAAGAAATTTGGAACGGAGATAACTTACCATACAAGTGTTGAATTACCCATGGACCTCTTTGAACTTGATGAATGTGAGCAAAGTCACGAAATAAATAATCAAAAGAATCATTAATCCAGCAAGTAGAGTCAATATAATTAACACTTGAATGAGTACATACAAAGGTTTGATGTAGTTCGAAATATCCAATATTAAGCTCAATATATAATTCATGGATTAGATAAGCAACATAGCATGTGAAGAAATTATACATAAACTCATTCAAAATGAAATAGTTAGATTTCATAATTGAAGAATTATGTGAAATAATTTGCTTACCAAAACATAAATCTTCAAACTTTAAAACACATGGTATAAACTTTCGAACTAAAGCTTCAAAGGTAGGTGAAAGACATTGAAATTGATTCAAAACAGAATTTAAACTTTGAAAATCAATAGCATCGACATTAACAAAGTTCTTAACATTCAAACAATTAAAATCAACCAATAAACTTTCATACTTACCTAACTTACCTTGCTTACCTTGAGGAAAACAAGCTAAGGCAGATTGGAATCCATCCAATTGATAATGAGTTTGTTGTAACTCCATTGAATGCTTATGAATTCCATGAATCTGCAAAAGAAAGACACTAGACAGCAAATCGTGAACACTATTTGGAAATAAGTACATTGATTGCCTAGCTAGTAATGCTTTCTTAGTATCTCGTGAAGAAGCAAAATGGAAAGAATTAAAGAAATCACTATTTCGGCTATTACAAGTTCTAGGAACAATGGTTTGGCCTACACTAGCTTCTACTTCCTTTTTCTTCTTCTCTTGTTCAAGTTTCTCCTTTGCTTCTTGTTCATGCAATTCTCGCATGGATTGTACAATCCTTGATTGATCCTCAAAAACTTGAAGCGGACTCAAAGGTCGGAGATTGCACTTTCGGCCATTTACATCAAATGAGTAATAATTTTGCTTACCATGTAGAGTAACATCTCGATCATAATGCCATGGTCTTCCAAGCAAAATATGGCACGCCTCCATGGGAACCACATCACATAGGATTTCATCCTCATACCTACCAATTGTGATTGGTACTTTCACTTGCTTAGTAACTTTGTTTTCAGCAGTGTTATTCAACCATTGAAGTTTGTAGGGTTTAGGATGCTTCATGCAAGTTAACTTCAATTTCTTTACAAGCAAAGTACTAGCAACATTAGTACAACTCCCATTGTCGATAATCACACTACATATTCTATCTTGAATCAAGCATCTAGTGTGGAAAATATTATCACGTTGACATACATCATCAATTTGGGGTTGTATATTGAGAACTTGACGATTCACTAAGGAAAACTTACCATTACCAACCTCATAATGGCCAATATCGTCGTCAACCTCTTCATTCTCACCATGATCGATTTCATCTTTCTCCACAAGTGGTGGCATGTCGGCACACTCCTCATCACTCTCCACTTCTCCATTGTCGTGAATGATCATTAACTTACGAGTGGGACAATCAGATTGATAATGACCATAACCCTTACACTTGTAACATTGGATATCTCTTAACCTCTCAGTTGGTTTGATCGCCGATTTTGGAGGTTGGACAACAGCTTGTGACGCCGTTTTGGGAGTGAAACTCGACGAACTTGATGATTGATTTGGTGTGAAACTCCTTGGTTTGGATGATGGCGTGAATGGTGTAGCACTTGGCTTTTGATCTCTCCTCCAAGGTGTGTTCGGTTGAGTGAAATTTCGGTTGGTACTTGAAGTATAATTTCGTCCCTTACCCTTCAAATGTTTCTCAATCTTGATAGCTTTGTGTACAAGTTCATTCAAATCAACAAAACTTTGCAAATCAACTTGATAAGCCAATTCAGAATTCATACCTCTAAGGAACCTTTCGATTGTGGAATCAGGATCCTCTTTGACATTGGCTTTAATCATCAAAGCTTCCAATTCATGATGGTACTCTTCAACCGTTTTATTACCTTGCACAAGGGAGTGCAACTTACTATTTAACTCACGGTTGTAGTGTGCTGGGACATACTTTTTCCTCATGTGTTTTTTCATTTGTTCCCAAGTAGTGACTGGTTTCTCATCATCCTCACGTCTAGCTTTAATAAACCCACTCCACCATAATCTAGCAAAATCCTTAAGATGTAAAGATGCAATTCGGTATTGCTCCTTGGCGGGATATTCATGGACCTCAAAGAAGTGATCAAGTTCTCGAACCCAATCAAAATAGTCTTCGGGATCTGTTTTTCCATGAAAGGTAGGAATAGTCAGCTTAACAGACGCAATTGAGAATTTAGATTTGTCACCTTTCTTAGAAGAACTTGTCGGCTCTTCTTCCTCCTCTTCTTCACCACTAGATTCACTTTCGGATTTGTACTTAGGCTTTCGAGATTCTTTTGGTTTGGAAATCGGTGTGACCGATTCTAAGAATTGAAGGCGAAGGTTGATATCTTGCAATACTTGTGCAAGTGTTTGATCAGTTTGCTTTTGTTGTTCACCGGTTTTGAAAGCACTTTCTTCGTCCTCCATTGGTACCTGCAAGATTAGCAAAGAAAAACGCAAGAAAAAATATAATAATCCTCACAGGTTCCTCACTTTGGATGGTAGGTACTCTTCCCTCTTGTTAAGTGGTGTCACTCTTGTTTGTCCTAACTAAATCACTCAATAAATAATGTAATTGGGACTTTGAATTCGACCAAGTTCACTTATAGCAAAGAACTTGTCTCAATTGATTGTTCCACAACACAAAATTTTACACAAGCAAAATCAAGAATTAAACAAGAAATTCACGTCACTTGAATTTTTGAGATCACGTTCAGGGTATAATTGATTCACGTTCAGATTCTATGATATTCTAGAAGAAGAATTCAAGACAAGAAAAACACAACTTGAATCAATGAATTCGGATAAGTATTGAAGAAGTTATGGCACTTTGAATATTTGATGGTTTTAAACACAACTTCAAGAACACTTAGTTCTTTTAATGTAAAAATTAAATAACAGAATTTAAATAACTGAAAAATAAAAGTCCGACTTTTCTCCTTTTTTTTTTTTTTTTTTTAATTGGACCGTATCTTTTTTTTTTTTTTAAACGGTCTTTTTTTTTTTTTTTTTATAATTCGGACAATATCAAGACAAAAATTTAAGGATTTTATTACAACCTTGTACAAATGCAAACCTTAAGTTTGTTTTTTTTTTTTTTTTTTTTTTTTAACCACCAAGAATATGAAATAATTCTTCAAGAACAAGGAATTTTTGTATACTTCTTTGAGCAAGAATTCAAGATTTGAAATAATGAACAAATTCTTACTTCAAGAAAAATTTAAAAAAACTTCAAGAAAATCAAGAAGATAATCAAGAATGGTTGCTTTTACCAAGATGATGATCACGGATTATTGTGAACAAAAATAAGACTCAAGGAACAAGAAAGACAACAAGAATGAGCAAGAAAGAATTTCAAGAATTGAAACTCTAGATGCAATCCTAATTTTGGACGTGAAGGACACAACGAAAAAAACAATTAAGATTTCAGCAATATGATGTAAACAAAACAAAGCTGAAAGAAGACACAAAACTTCAAGTCGCAAGAACAAAAATTGACGCAATTCGGCAGAATTTCAGATTCAGATTTTCATGCAATTTTAGCCACAATTTCTACTGAATTTAGAGCAGAATTTAATCACTAAAATCAGCAGCACGATGATCAAGAACTGCAGTATCAAATCGCAACTACAGCAGCAAAGAGATGACACAAACGATGCAATTCGCGAATCAAGAAGTTAAACAATCCGGCAGAATTTCAGCGCTAAATCATCAAGCAAATTTGATGAATTTCATGGACTGTACTATCACGAATTTAAAGAACAATAAAGACTCAAGAATCAGACAAGAAGGACGCAAGAAAAGAAGAGCAGAATTGACGCATAAAACTGCAGCAAGAACGCAAAATTCGCAAATCAGAAATTATGAACTTTCGGACAGAATTTGAGTACCAAATTGATATGCGATTTTCACGAATTTTCAAGGCTAGATTAAGACGATTTTAATCAGCAAGAAAAACACAAGATTAGCACAAGAAAGATGCACGAAATCAGCAGCAGAATTAACGTAAAACTGCAGCAATTAAATCGCACAAAATCAGAAAAGATGCGGACAAGAAAATTAACGATGAAACCTGAATTTGAGACAACAAATTGTTCTCTGATACCAATTCGTATCAATTGGTATCAGAGATAATCATAGTGTTTTATGATTATCTCTGATACCAATTGATATGATCTTGGGCGAGGCTCGAACACCTGGACCAAAAGCATATGCCGAAACGTGGGGATCTTGTTGATGATTCAATTTCAAGATTCAAAACACAAACACAAAAACGAAACAATAAAGCGGAATAGATGTCAAGGGGAACGTGTAGCTGATTTCAAACATGAACCAACCCTAACGTTAATACAAATAGATTGATTAAACCCGTGATAAATTCACGTGTTCAACTAACCAATTTGGCGCGTTCTTTAAATAAAGAACAGGTTCGAAATTCACCTATAGGTCACGCTATGGCTAATTTCGTACAATTAAGAAGTAAATCTTCTTAAAGGTTTTTGTCAACTCAGAGAGCATAGACAATACTTTAGCAAAGCTAAAACTTTTCATTCATCAATTCTATTTAAAAACGTTACAAGGCCTTTCCTTTATATAGAAAATACTTTGGCCAAAAACCTAGATCAATTCCAATGTGGGATTGATTGCTAACTTAACTAACAAACTAACCAGTACTATTCACGTGAATAGTGACGTGAATAGTAACCTATAATTTAGGGAACTACTTTCCTAAACGAATAACAATAACTACTTAACTTAAAAAGTAAATAAGCCCATTAATTAACATTCAATGGACTTAATTTATTTAAAGCAAAATAAATCCTAAATAACTTAAAAGTGGCGTGATCCAATTAATGAAGCCCAATACGCCATTACTTGGTCTTCAGTATAGTCCATGGATTCGAGATGGAAATCTGCCCAAAAAAATCCCGTCAAAATCCCGTCTCCAACTTTGGGAGGCATTTTCGACGATGCTAACGTTCGAATCTCGTAAAACTTAAAACATGAAAGTTGTAGCCCTATCTCTTATCGTTACAGAGCTTCTTGAATCACGTAATTCGGAGTTATACCGAAGGAGATATGTCCAGAATACCAAACTGTGGCAGAATCTTTGATACCAATTGATACGAATGGTCTTGGATTGAAGTCCTCAACCACACGAATTCCACAAACTTTGGACCGTTGCTGCACCAAAATTCACGAACAAGACAACACACAAACTTGGCGGAAAGGAATTCAAAGGGAAAAACGCAAAAGATGAAGTAAATCAACCCCACGTTTTTAATACAAATGGACTCGACTCAACTCATGAAAATTCATGCAATTGAACTTTGTCAATTTGGCGAGTTCTCGAAATCAAGAACAATGGTGAAGTCACCTAAAGGTCACGCTAAAGGCAAAGCTTCTACAATGGTGAATTAAATAATTCAACAAGGTTTTGACAACACAAAGTGTTAATCTTAATTTCAGCAAAGCTAAAACTTTCATTCATTAATCTTATGTAAAAACGTTACAAAGCTTCTCTTTATATAGAGAATGATTTCGACTTTACCCAAAAAGGAAAAGGAAATAAAACCCTAAAAGTTGCAAAGTACAACTTGACTTCTATACTAACTAACTTTCCAAATTGTAAATGGAAACTAACAACTAACAAACTAATCCTTTATGGAAAAAGGAAGCTAAAAACGTTTTGCCCTTCTAGAAGACAAGGACAAGCTCCTAAAATTTAGGGAATTACTTTCCTAACAAATTAAAGCCCATTACATGCCATTATCATGCAAGATAACTTGGGCCATGTAATTAATAAAATTAAAAAACGAAAATATACTAATAATAAGCCCAATTAAAATGTTTTGGACTTAATTATTAAAACATTAATTAATTCTAACTACTTAAGAAAAGGCGCGATCCAATTTGGCAAAAGCCCAAGCACGCCATCTTGGTCTTCAATAAATAATGTCCATGGATTAGTGAATCCTAATCCCACTTGGATTGTGAATCCTAGTCTCATTCGGATTTGCCTTTATGGAACTCTTATGGAACTCGGACAAGATGAGGATTGATGAATCCTAATCCTATTAGGATTGAGCTTGGAAATCCTAATCCCATTAGGATTTGGCTTGGTAATCCTATTCCCATTAGGATTTGGAGTAGATTGCTTGTACGGATAGGAAGATTGCTTGTACGGATTCCTATCATTCCCTCCCTCCTCGAAAGGATTCGTCCTCGAATCTGGAAATTGAGCTCCTGGATCAAACACCAATAAGAAGAACTCATTACAAACTCGAGCCAAGTAAAACAAATCCTGCAATAAGAAAATAAATGTGTAAGTTAAAGAAAACTCAAAATAATTATGCATATAAACATCATTTAATAAATGCAAAT
Source organism: Ophiorrhiza pumila (assembly GCA_016586305.1). NCBI lineage: Eukaryota > Viridiplantae > Streptophyta > Magnoliopsida > Gentianales > Rubiaceae > Ophiorrhiza > Ophiorrhiza pumila. The sequence goes on from BLIW01000010.1 coordinate 19,999,239, forward strand.
CAGAAAACTTATGATGATATGCAATATTAAACAACTTTAAAAAGAATACTTCAAATAAAGATGAACATAATGTTTTGAACAACAAGAAAGTATTCAAGAGAAATTTATTAACATCATGCTTGGACACACTAATAATAACATGAAAATCAATGATGTTAACGTGTAAAGAATGAAAAGAAAGAAAACATATATTAATGTAATTACAAATATTATCCAAGGATTCATAAGAATTTGCAAAGCAAGTATATATATAGACATCCCGGATTAAATGTAAATCACAAAAACTAAGTTGTACATTCTTTACAAGCATGTTGAAGTTATGAAAGATTAAGAACTTACAATTCCAAAGAATAAGAACAGAATATTGTACCTTCGGGAATTGAAAAGAAATTCGAAATTGAGATAACTTACCAAACAAGTGTTGAACAATCAGATTACCTTGTCGAAGTGGATACTTTTGATTTTGGAATGAATTGAAAACAGTAAGAGCAAAGTTATGAATCAAATCATCAAAATAAAGTGTATTCCAGTTAGGATAATCAATAGATTTAACACTTTGTTTAGTGTTCACAAGGGTTTTGTAATGATCGAAATTATAAGCACTCAACTTACCTTGCTTACCTTGTGGAAAACAAGCTAAGGCAGATTGGACTCCTTCCAATTGATAATGAGTTGGTTCGAACTCCATTAAGCTTTTAGGAACTCCAAAACTCTGCAAAAAAAACAAAACAACACTAGACAAAGAATTAAGGTGATCACTATTAATGATAAGTACAAAATCCTTACGGATCATCAAATACAAGTGATACCTATCTAGTATTACTCTCTTTATCTCACTAGAAGAAGCAAAACTACAAGATTTTGAAACAACTAATTCTCGGCTATTACAAGATGAAGAATCATTGGTTCGGCCTACACTAGTTACATTCTTTTTATCTTCTTGTTCCTTCTTCTCTTTTGCTTCCATTTCACGGCAAGATTGCACAATCCTTGATTGATCTTCAAAAGCTTGGCTCGGACTCAAAGCCCGTAGATTGTACTTTCGGCCATGATAATCAAAAGAATAATAATTCTTCCTTGCATGATATGTAACATCTCGGTCAAATTGCCATGGACGACCAAGTAATATGTGACTAGCTTCCATTGGTACAACATCACAAACAATATCATCAACATACTTTCCAATGGACATAGAAAATTTAACTTGTTTAGTCACCTTACTCTCGGCAGTGTTATTAAGCCATTGAAGCTTATATGGATTTGGATGTTTCATGCAAGTCAAGTTAAGCTCCTTAACAATTAATGTGCTTGCCACATTGGTACAACTTCCACTATCAATAATCAAGCTACAAGTCTTACCTTGAACCATGCATCTAGCGTGAAAGATGTTTTCCCTTTGAGACAAATCATCTTCAACTCGTGGTTGTGCATTCAAGACTCGGCGAGTAACCAATGATAAATCACCAACATTGTAAATAAGATCTTCACTATCTTCATCACTTTGGTACTTCTCTTCAAGTGGTGGCATGTCGGCACATTCTTCATCACTGTCAACCTCTCCATTATCACGAATTATCATCAACTTTTTGGTTGGGCAGTCACTTTGATAATGGCCATAACCTTGACACTTGTAACATCTAATGTCCCTCAATCTTTCATTTGGTTTAGGCGTCACCTTAGTTGAAGATTCAGCAAGGTTGCGGACTGTTTTGGGAGCATTACTTGAAGTGTTTGAAGGCTGATTTTGGTTGAAAACTTTCGGTTTTGGTGGAGGTGTAAAAGTCGGCTTTTGATCTCTCCTCCAAGGCGGCAATGGTTGTTGAAAATTTCGCCCTTTACCCTTCATATGCTTCTCAATTTTGATAGCTTTGTGAACAAGTTCATTAATATCAATGTAACTTTGAAGATCAACTTGATAAGCCAATTCGGGATTCATACCTCTAAGAAATCTCTCAATGGTTGTGTCGGGGTCTTCTTGAATATTGGCTTTAATCATCAAAGATTCCATCTCATGATAGTAATCTTCAACTGTTCGGCTACCTTGCACAAGAGTATGCAATTTTCGGTTGAGCTCTCTATTAAAGTGTGAAGGAACATACTTCTTTCTCATGATTGCCTTCATTTGAGTCCAAGTCTTAACTGGCCTTTCACCATCTTGTCTCCTAGAACGAACAACTTGATCCCACCAAAGACTAGCATAGTCTTTAAGATGCATAAAAGCAATTCGATATTGCCTTTTCTCGGGGACATCATTACCTTCAAAATAGTGTTCCAAATCTCGAACCCAATCAAAGAAAGCTTCGGGATCTGATTTACCATGAAAAGTAGAGATGGTGAGTTTAACAGATTCAATGGAAACTTTAGACTTATCACCTTTAGAAGAGCTCGTATATTCCTCATCTTTTTCCTCATCATTTTCATCATCGAAATCATCATGCTCCTCAAATTTAAGCTTCCTTTCGGTAGTGCTTTTAGTTGATGACTCAATGTTATCAAGTCGAAGAGTGAGTTTTTGAAGCATATCAAAGAGTACTTCATTAGCAAACTTTTGTTGAGCATCGGTAATAGGTTTAGAACCTTTAGGAGTTTTATCACCTTCCTCCATTAGTACCTGCAAGTTAGCAAAGAAAACACAAGAAAATATATAGATATACCTCTCGGGTTCCTCACTATAGGTAGTAGGTACTCTCCTCTCTTTTTGGGTAGTGTTCTCTCTTGTTTAACCTAGCTACTACTCTCAATTAATGAATATGTGGGGTTATTAAGATTCACCAAAGTTCAATTACTTTAATAGCAAGATCTCAATCAGCAAGTTCCACACACAAATTTTCACAAATCAAATCAAGAGATGTAACAAGAAATCACGTCAAGAGTGTTTAGAACACGTGAAAGTTATAATTTGATTTACCACCAGAAACTAAGAAATTCAGAAACTAGATTTCAAAACAAAGAGATTGGTTTTTGAATCAACTAATTCCGAGTTGTATTGAAAAAGTTATGGCACTTTTAATCCAAGGTGGTTTTCAAGAAACAAGTTAAGAACAATGTGTTCTTTTCAAAAATAAATTAAATAATTAAATAACAGAAAATAATAACAATAAATAAAGTCCGACTATTTTTTTTTTGTTTTTTTTGTTTTTTTTTTTTTGTTGATTCGGTCACTTTTTTTTTTTTTTTTTTTTTTTACCGTGTGTTTTTTTTTTTTTTTTTTTAACTTCGGACAACAAAGGACAAAATTACACTTTTAAGGTTTGAACATAAACCTTGGACCAATCAAAATACTAGGTTCGGACAAGAACCTTAAACACCACAAAAATTAAGGTTTGAAGACAACAACCTAGGATTTAGGTTTAAGAATGTTTTGTCTTCTTGTCTTAACAACCTTAAAAAATTCAAACTTTATTAACTCACCAAGGACAATGAATTCGGATGTGCCACTTAACAAGAATTCGGACAATGAATTCGGATGTCTTCTTGTCTATATATTTTCTTGTGTTTTCTTTGCTAACTTGCAGGTACTAATGGAGGAAGGTGATAAAACTCCTAAAGGTTCTAAACCTATTACCGATGCTCAACAAAAGTTTGCTAATGAAGTACTCTTTGATATGCTTCAAAAACTCACTCTTCGACTTGATAACATTGAGTCATCAACTAAAAGCACTACCGAAAGGAAGCTTAAATTTGAGGAGCATGATGATTTCGATGATGAAAATGATGAGGAAAAAGATGAGGAATATACGAGCTCTTCTAAAGGTGATAAGTCTAAAGTTTCCATTGAATCTGTTAAACTCACCATCTCTACTTTTCATGGTAAATCAGATCCCGAAGCTTTCTTTGATTGGGTTCGAGATTTGGAACACTATTTTGAAGGTAATGATGTCCCCGAGAAAAGGCAATATCGAATTGCTTTTATGCATCTTAAAGACTATGCTAGTCTTTGGTGGGATCAAGTTGTTCGTTCTAGGAGACAAGATGGTGAAAGGCCAGTTAAGACTTGGACTCAAATGAAGGCAATCATGAGAAAGAAGTATGTTCCTTCACACTTTAATAGAGAGCTCAACCGAAAATTGCATACTCTTGTGCAAGGTAGCCGAACAGTTGAAGATTACTATCATGAGATGGAATCTTTGATGATTAAAGCCAATATTCAAGAAGACCCCGACACAACCATTGAGAGATTTCTTAGAGGTATGAATCCCGAATTGGCTTATCAAGTTGATCTTCAAAGTTACATTGATATTAATGAACTTGTTCACAAAGCTATCAAAATTGAGAAGCATATGAAGGGTAAAGGGCGAAATTTTCAACAACCATTGCCGCCTTGGAGGAGAGATCAAAAGCCGACTTTTACACCTCCACCAAAACCGAAAGTTTTCAACCAAAATCAGCCTTCAAACACTTCAAGTAATGCTCCCAAAACAGTCCGCAACCTTGCTGAATCTTCAACTAAGGTGACGCCTAAACCAAATGAAAGATTGAGGGACATTAGATGTTACAAGTGTCAAGGTTATGGCCATTATCAAAGTGACTGCCCAACCAAAAAGTTGATGATAATTCGTGATAATGGAGAGGTTGACAGTGATGAAGAATGTGCCGACATGCCACCACTTGAAGAGAAGTACCAAAGTGATGAAGATAGTGAAGATCTTATTTACAATGTTGGTGATTTCTCATTGGTTACTCGCCGAGTCTTGAATGCACAACCACTAGTTGAAGATGATTTGTCTCAAAGGGAAAACATCTTTCACGCTAGATGCATGGTTCAAGGTAAGACTTGTAGCTTGATTATTGATAGTGGAAGTTGTACCAATGTGGCAAGCACATTAATTGTTAAGGAGCTTAACTTGACTTGCATGAAACATCCAAATCCATATAAGCTTCAATGGCTTAATAACACTGCCGAGAGTAAGGTGACTAAACAAGTTAAATTTTCTATGTCCATTGGAAAGTATGTTGATGATATTGTTTGTGATGTTGTACCAATGGAAGCTAGTCACATATTACTTGGTCGTCCATGGCAATTTGACCGAGATGTTACATATCATGCAAGGAAGAATTATTATTCTTTTGATTATCATGGCCGAAAGTACAATCTAAGGGCTTTGAGTCCGAGCCAAGCTTTTGAAGATCAATCAAGGATTGTGCAATCTTGCCGTGAAATGGAAGCAAAAGAGAAGAAGGAACAAGAAGATAAAAAGAATGTAACTAGTGTAGGCCGAACCAATGATTCTTCATCTTGTAATAGCCGAGAATTAGTTGTTTCAAAATCTTGTAGTTTTGCTTCTTCTAGTGAGATAAAGAGAGTAATACTAGATAGGTATCACTTGTATTTGATGATCCGTAAGGATTTTGTACTTATCATTAATAGTGATCACCTTAATTCTTTGTCTAGTGTTGTTTTGTTTTTTTTGCAGAGTTTTGGAGTTCCTAAAAGCTTAATGGAGTTCGAACCAACTCATTATCAATTGGAAGGAGTCCAATCTGCCTTAGCTTGTTTTCCACAAGGTAAGCAAGGTAAGTTGAGTGCTTATAATTTCGATCATTACAAAACCCTTGTGAACACTAAACAAAGTGTTAAATCTATTGATTATCCTAACTGGAATACACTTTATTTTGATGATTTGATTCATAACTTTGCTCTTACTGTTTTCAATTCATTCCAAAATCAAAAGTATCCACTTCGACAAGGTAATCTGATTGTTCAACACTTGTTTGGTAAGTTATCTCAATTTCGAATTTCTTTTCAATTCCCGAAGGTACAATATTCTGTTCTTATTCTTTGGAATTGTAAGTTCTTAATCTTTCATAACTTCAACATGCTTGTAAAGAATGTACAACTTAGTTTTTGTGATTTACATTTAATCCGGGATGTCTATATATATACTTGCTTTGCAAATTCTTATGAATCCTTGGATAATATTTGTAATTACATTAATATATGTTTACTTCCTTTTCATTCTTTACACGTTAACATCATTGATTTTCATGTTATTATTAGTGTGTCCAAGCATGATGTTAATAAATTTCTCTTGAATACTTTCTTGTTGTTCAAAACATTATGTTCATCTTTATTTGAAGTATTCTTTTTAAAGTTGTTTAATATTGCATATCATCATAAGTTTTCTGATTTGCATTTATTAAATGATGTTTATATGCATAATTATTTTGAGTTTTCTTTAACTTACACATTTATTTTCTTATTGCAGGATTTGTTTTACTTGGCTCGAGTTTGTAATGAGTTCTTCTTATTGGTGTTTGATCCAGGAGCTCAATTTCCAGATTCGAGGACGAATCCTTTCGAGGAGGGAGGGAATGATAGGAATCCGTACAAGCAATCTTCCTATCCGTACAAGCAATCTACTCCAAATCCTAATGGGAATAGGATTACCAAGCCAAATCCTAATAGGAATAGGATTTCCAAGACAAATCCTAATGGGATTAGGATTTCCAAGCTCAATCCTAATAGGATTAGGATTCATCAATCCTCATCTTGTCCGAGTTCCATAAGAGTTCCATAAAGGCAAATCCGAATGAGACTAGGATTCACAATCCAAGTGGGATTAGGATTCACTAATCCATGGACATTATTTATTGAAGACCAAGATGGCGTGCTTGGGCTTTTGCCAAATTGGATCGCGCCTTTTCTTAAGTAGTTAGAATTAATTAATGTTTTAATAATTAAGTCCAAAACATTTTAATTGGGCTTATTATTAGTATATTTTCGTTTTTTAATTTTATTAATTACATGGCCCAAGTTATCTTGCATGATAATGGCATGTAATGGGCTTTAATTTGTTAGGAAAGTAATTCCCTAAATTTTAGGAGCTTGTCCTTGTCTTCTAGAAGGGCAAAACGTTTTTAGCTTCCTTTTTCCATAAAGGATTAGTTTGTTAGTTGGTTAGTTTAGAAGTCAAGTTGTAATTTACAACTTCTAGGGTTTTATTTCCTTTTCCAATTTGTACGGCCAAAACTCATCCCCTATAAAAAGGAGATGCATGTAACGTTTTTACACAATAAGTTGGTGAATAAAATTGAGTTTTTAGCTTTGCTAAAATTCGTGAATTAACTCCTTGAGTTGTTCAAAGCCTTGAAGAGTTATTTAACTGTTCATTGTAGTTAATCCCCTTTAGCGTGACCTATAGGAGATTACACCAATTGTTCTTTATTTAAAGAGCAGGCCTAATTAACTTGTTTAACTGATTGAATTTTCATAGGTTAAATTAAGTTCATTAGTAATAAAACGTGAAGTTTTGATTTACTCAATTCCTAGCGTTTTTCCTTTGATTTCGTTCCATCCAATTTTGTGTTCTTGTTGTGGATTATCTTGGTAAGAGCAACACGGTCCTATAGCTTGTGTGGGAGATTCGAATTTGGTCCAGGAGTTGGAGCCTCGGCCATACAACATTCGCATCACTTAGGATTATTTGAACATTAGAACTTGGACTTCAGTTGACTGTCTTGTCCAAGGGAGTTGGGGTTCTAGTGTCAGGTAGGGATCGGGAATTAGGAAGCTGAGCCCAGGTTTTGCCCTACCAAGGGAAGATGAGAGGAGCAGGGTGAATTAGGATTGTGAGTCTTATAAGGAGATCAACCCTAAGTTCACTAGAAGAACGATCCCCTCATTCATGTTCTTACACTAGTCAAGGATAATCAAATAGAGTCGTCACACTGACCTACCTCAAGGCAACACCATTTCACTTCTTGATTGACTTACGTCTTTGCTCATACTTGCTGCCTGCTTTATTGAACACTTTTTATTCTATCACCTCTACAATTCTTATTCAGTCCTCTCCCTGTTGGATACGATCCCGCTTGCCACTACTACTTGTTTTGGTGATATTGGGTAAAATTGCAAGGGTAGACGACGCTCTTGCCAATTTTTGGCGCCACTGCCGGGGAGAGGCAGAGTGTCAAGAGTTGATTTTCTGATAGATTTGAGTTTTGTGGTCTTCTAGTTTTGATGTTTTAGTTGCTATTTTACATTTAGTTATGTTCATCGTTTTGTGTTATTTTGCATTTTCGTGTATTGGTTGTTGTTCCAAGTATGTCTTGGGGTGTTGGGGATCATTTTGAGCTTGTTCATATTGACGCACCAATTGTGGTGGATGATACACAACCACAATCTAGACTATTTGATGCCTTCTTTCCATTAGAGTGTTGGGAGTCCCTTGAGTCTCAATTGGTCGATTTGAATTGTAAATTAAATGTTGTTCAAACTACTTGGGGATATATTGTTGCTCACTGCAGGAGCTATATTGAAGTGGTGTTTGAGCATCATAAAGGCTATGAAGGGCCATGGCTAATCAAAGATCAAAGCAATGAATTGTTGGAGACTTTGGATGCACTTATTGAGAAAAGACAATCAAGATTGGATTCAATTAATGCAACTTGGAGACATAGTGAGGTAAAATTTGGTGAAAATTCCTCTTCTCCATGCATTATTGAAGGGAAGCATTCCTCAAATATTGACTTGAGTAACAATGAATTTACATTGCATGAGGACATTGTCAATATAACGGGTTGTTGGAAAAAAGCATTATGATTTATGAGAATTCTTGACCTCCAAGAGGACTTTGATGTCTTTAGACCCTGCATATATGCTTCTAATGTTGATTGTCTAAATTGTGAGCAAACGTTTCCAAGTAGTCACTATGTTGGTTTGAATGATGAGAATTTGATGATTTGTAAAGAAGTAACTAACATAGTGCGATCTTGCTTTGTTGATGCATACATTGATAAGCTTATCGTCGAGTTTGATAAATCATTGTGTGCAAAGCCAGTTGTTGAGCCTTGTAGGGAAGAATGGACTGGTAGGGATGAGACACCAATGTTTCCAACTGAAGTTGAACCATTGAAAGTAGTCCCAACATGCATAATGGAAGAAGAAGAAGAGGTGCCTATCCTGGAGGAACAGCAATGGTACAAGGTGGAATTCACAGATGTTGTTCCTCAAGTTCATAAGCTCAAGCACCTTCTCAAGAGCCTGCAAAATTTGCTCTACAAAAGAAAAAGGAGTGCTTATGAGAGAGCATTTTTCTGGTACAGAGATGGCTATTCTGAATCTTAAAGGAGGAGGCTTCATGAATAAAGTCTAGCTGGAGACTGAATAAATCCAGATCTACTCATTTTACTTTTCTTGAATAAGTTGTTGTTTGAATTCTTAGCTTGATTTTGTTTTTGGTTTTGTCTTACTAGAGTTTCTCTTATGTGCAGGAGCCTCAAATAAAAGCCACTCAAATGCTAAGTGAGGGGGTGTCTTCAAAGTGCTGTTAAAATGACCCATTGTACACCACCAAGACCCAAGGTTATGGTGTGGCACTCACTTGCACACCACACTTTTCCTCTACTCTTTTACACATCACAAGTCACAACTCACATACGCATAGTCTATTTATGTAGCACCACCACTTTAACACCTAGTTCCCAACAAGTCAGCATTCACTCATGTTCATACAACAGAAGGTATGAGCTCATTCCCTGATACTTTATTGAATTCTATTCTCTATGGGAAATACCTTCTTGATCTTTCATGGTCTTATTTGAGGTGAAGGTGTTTAGTTGGTTGGGTTTTCATACGTGTTATAGAAAGTGTGAGTGGTAATCATGTGAAGTTTAAAATTGCCATGAACATGATGCATTATTGGGACGCCTTTATTGCATGAAGTTCTACTCTAGAATGGAATACATGGTTAGTGTGCATACATAAATACATGATTTACAATTCATACAGTGAGTTGTGTGCTTTTGATGCAAGGATTTATGAGTCCAAGTGTGGGGGTGTGCAAGTGCCAGGACACTCAAGCATAACCCATGATTGTGGATACTTTGAGTAGGAGAGTGGTGATGCAAGAGGGGATGCATGCACATACGGGGAAACAATAGAAATGTTCAACCCCCTTTTCGGGATTCTCTCGATTTTCCAGCCAACCGCCTCCTCCAGGAACATAAATTGGGTAGACTCTTTCCTTTTACACAATGGGGATCATTGCTAATTTTAAGTGTGGGGGGAGGCCCAGCCTTGATGCTTGTGTGAATGTGCCTTGGTTGCATTATTCTGAATGTGTGTTAATCGTCTTATGCCTTATGTGATGTGTTGCAGGGTGCAGTGGTGGTGTTTAGTATATTAGTAATTTTAAGTATTTTCATTTTTCTAGTATTGTGTGTGGGAATGAAAAACAAGGCAGTGACTAGCACTGACATTGTGGTGTGCTTTAAGTTCTCGGTTGCGATGTAGTGTGTGTGGTGTGCTTTAAGTCTTAATGTGAAAGTGTTGATTGTGTTGTGCCAAATTTGCCAATATCCACTCATCACACTCGCACGCCCAATTTACATTCACACTCAAAGATCTCATCAGCAAATTCATAAATGTTACCCTTGTGATGTATGCAAAAATCTTTTTCGCGAGTTAGCAGTTTTCAAGTATTGCGTGAAATTTGCTGAGTAAAGTGCGATGTTAAAGTAAGATAGAAGCGCCAGCAAAATTTTGACATAGGAGGGCCTTTATGATTCTTTACGTGTATGTGCATTCTACTCGTAAACACTTATTCTTGTATTTTGATTATATAGTCTATTGAAGACACACACAAACACGAATTTTTGTTGAAATTGTGCAATTGTGAAGAAAAAGCCAGTGGGCGAATAAAGGGAAAAAATAGCCACAAAACCCTGGGCAGCCAAGCACCAATGTGCGGCATGAATTACAAATAAGCACCAATGTGCAAGCACACCAATGTGCGAAATAGTTTCTTTACAATGTTTATGTTTAAGTGTTCGTGTGTGTGGACAAAAGGACTGTAGTGCAAGAATTTCTGATTAAGTGTTTACTTGAGTACTTTGTATAGACAGCGTAGGTATCATAAGTAACCCTCGGCACACACTTGCACGCTGACGGTTTGGTCTTTATTCGTTTCCCTTTACTCGACAAATAGTGTAAATGCAGTAAACTGTAAGCTTGCCCGTATATATATTTGCCTTTGCATGCGAAAAAGTTTATAATGGATAGCTGATGATGTTGCGAGTGTTGAATGTAGATAGGGTAATCACTAGGTGTTGTGTGCTACTTTGTTCGGGACTAGCAAAGATTTAAGTGTGGGGGGATGATAAGTTGGGTTTGTACTGACTTATTCGTTTAACTTGTTTGATCTTTTGTATAAATTCTCTGTAAAAATTGTGATAGATGAACAAGTATGTGTTGAAATGGTGCATCCGATGAAATGTTGAGAATTTGCTAAGTGTAGCATTTTTGTTATGAAAGTAATCATTTTTGAGCTATGAAGCACACTTGGGCACGCACCACACCAATCCCCACCCGCAAAGCACAAACACAACACACACACACGGCCCGCACACCCACACACGCGCACACCCACACACGCGCACAAGATGTGCGGCGCCCGCACAGTCATGCACACACACACACTGTGCGGGCGCCAGGCGCCCGCACAGCCCACTCATGTACGCACACACGCACCAACACTCGCACACTTGCACATTTCGTTTACACATTTTCACCCGCGCACTTGTACACACTGTTATTCACACACTTAGGTAGATAAATTGCTCTGAGTCTCACCCCACTCATGCTCCCAAGCTTCACTCGCACAGGCACATTTAAAGCCAAGCATGCACACCCATTTGAAGGCACCAACTGTTTGATAATTTGCACATCCAATGTTTATCAGTTGACCTCACTACTTTTGTTGACTGAACTTTTTCAGACACTTGGCATTCCCCCATAGGAAGGAAGAAGTTTCCAGGAAGCAACAACGGACACGTGTCACTCTCCCCGCGGAAGGAGGAAATTTCCAAGAAACATCATCAACATTTCCAAGGGGAGAGATGTATAAAAGGCGGAGGAAACCACAAAGAAAAAGGGACTTTTGGGAGGAGCTTTTGGGTAGAGAGCCAGAAACGGAGATCAATCAAGAGAGTTAGGGTTTCAAGAGAAAAAGGAGATCAGAGTGGAGATCATTCCATTTTATCTTTCTGTAATAGCTATGTTTGATCTGGCTTTGTCAAACTTGTTTTCAAAGCCGATCAACATGATTGGCTAAACATTAGGTTGTTGCTTTGAGGGATTAAGTGTGATGACTCTAAATTGATTTGAGACATTTGTTTTGCATATTACGTGTTTGATATTGTTTCTTATATCTTGTTGATGCTTTATTTCAATGCTTACTCACTCACGCCTAGGCCCTTTATATGACTTGCAGTACCCCTGAGGTCAATTTAGTGCTATTAATGGAAATTGAAATAACATCACTGGAATAAGGAACAACTTGAATGAGTCCTATGATCTGTCTAAGGATGCAACGTCAGTTGTGCATTACCAATGACAATTGAAGTTAATGTAATGGAAAGACTTAGGATTATTTGAACATTAGAACTTGGACTTCGGTTGACTGTCTTGTCCAAGGGAGTTGGGGTTCTAGTGTCAGGTAGGGATCGGGAATTAGGAAGCTGAGCCTAGGTCTTGCCCTACCAAGGGAAGATGAGAGGAGCAGGGTGAATTAGGATTGTGAGTCTTATAAGAGATCAACCCTAAGTTCACTAGAAGAACGATCCCTCATTCATGTTCTTACACTAGTCAAGGATAATCAAATAGAGTCGTCACACTGACCTACCTCAAGGCAACACCATTTCACTTCTTGATTGACTTACGTCTTTGCTCATACTTGCTGCCTGCTTTATTGAACACTTTTTATTCTATCACCTCTACAATTCTTAATTCAGTCCTCTCCCTGTTGGATACGATCCCGCTTGCCACTACTACTTGTTTTGGTGATATTGGGTAAAATTGCAAGGGTAGACGACGCTCTTGCCAGATATACCCTAAAACCACCATTACACAAAATGTCCTTCATGATCAAGAACCCATTTACATGCTAGGCCTAATGGGTAATTGCTCATGAGGATTATACATGTAGTAAATGTGGAGCACTTCCTCTATATACATTCCTATCCACAATTACATCAAGTAACAAAACAATATCGTTCAGGGGCGTTTTTGTCAATATTTTTTACTGTCCACCATTTATGTTCTCAAAACATTATAATTCAGTCAAAAGTGACTTTTCAATCCTATTAATTGTCCTAATATGGTGTTATTTAATTAAAAACCTTGTTTTCAACAAAACATCCTTGTTTAGTCGGAAACTCATTTTATTTACCAAAAGACAGGAATATGCGTAAAAACGTGCATACAATTGTGATTTTTGTCACTTTTTTAGAAACCCGTGTTTTTATTTAAAACCAAAATGTTAGGACAAAAAACCCAAGTCGTAAAATGGCACTGTACAAGGGCGTTTTTGTTCGTCTATTAAAAAGTCGGCCCTTTTTGCTCAAAAAATGGTGATTTTTTGTCGATAGTGACTCTTCCACTCTAATCATTGAATAAAAACTCGCGTTTGTTCATATTTTATTTATTATTCCTGTGTGTTCTTATGCATTTTTTGATTTTTTGTGCTAGGTAAGAAATATAATTGCCAAGCTAGTGCGCTAAAAACATCACTCTGTACCTTAATGTGTCAAATTGGTATGTGAGACTTGTTGTAGCATTTTTTTCTTTGCCCTTTATGAGTTTGCCTTTTCGGTCCTATTTTTGTTCTTGTTCAATTCTAGTTTATTTTTCGTGTTTCTTGTGTTGTTTGATTCCTATGTGCATCTAGATCTATAGATTGCTTTTTCTTTTATTTTTCTTCCTTTTAGCATATTTTTTCCATCAAGGTTGATTCATTTGTGTATTTTGATTCTATATTTTGTTAGGGTTTAATGAATTTTATTGTCAAGTCAATCCGAGTTGTTCTTGACCACTTTCTTGAAAATCTCGATTTTCTTAGAATTATTGTCTTGTCTAAATTTGTTCTTTGCACGATTTTGGTAAAATGGGTCTAACTTTGTCATACGAGCTCTGTTTTTTGCGCATAATATACTGTTTGGAAGATCTCAATGGGATCTACAAGATTCATTTTGGTTTACCCGGTGACATTAACCTAATATTTGGCAAAATGAAACATTTTAAACACCTTATAAGCTCTTAAAGTTATTTGAGAATTTTATAAGCCATTGTTTTGGATGAAAATGTCATTTTTCTGTGAAAGTGACTTTTTCATCTTAAAGCTAGCCTAATATGGTGTTATTTGGCAGAAAATCTCATTTTTTTTCGAAAACATGTTGGAGCAAAAATTCATCCAAAAAGGAGAAAATTCAAAAAAAAATGTGCCTAGAAGTCAGATTTTAGTCCAAGTCTTTTGCAAAACCGCTATTCAACTTCAAGTTGAACTTTTTTTTAGGAAAACCGAAACTAGATATATTTTTGCCAAAATACGGTGTAGATATATCTAACCACACTGTTCAAAGGTAAAAGCATAAATTTGGAGTACTACTCCATTTACATATTTGTAATACCACTATATTGCCAGTGTTGTTAAACCGGACCAGACCGGCCGTTCGACTGGGAACCGTAAGCTTGTCCGTCTGGTTAGAAGTAAAAAACCAAAAGGTTCAAAAACCAGTCAAACCCGGTGAAAACCGGCGTCGATCGGAAAACCATTAAACCGGTGAAAACTGGGTTTTTAATTTCTGTTGTTTTAATACTGTTTTGTAATGTTATTTTTTCGGTTTTTGTTATTTCTGTTTCAGCCCCTAAAACCTATCTTCCCTTCTCTCTAACTCCTATCGTCGAGCCGACTGCCATCATTTCGATTCTTTCCTTCAAATCTTGGTTACAATTTTCAAGTTTCAAGTTTCAACTTCAGCAGTTCATCCCATCTTCAAAGTTCAATCTTCAAGTTCATCAGTGCACTGACGAATTCCAATTCCTAGTTGTCACATCTTCAAATTTCAATTTCAAAATCCATTAATTTATTTCAGGTAATTTTCGTTTCTTGTTCCTTTTGAAGTTTTGGGATATTGAGGTTTGGATGAATTTTGTAGTGCCAGTTCTTTCTCGCATGCCCCTGGAATTAAATCTCCAGAAAATGCCAAAAAGCCAACATTTTTAGTTTTAATTGAGTACAATTCATTTGAATGACCAACATTCATTTTAAGTATCATCTCCGTCGAAACTGAACTTATTCTTCCACCGTTCTGACGTTAGAATCTCAGCTCTCTGCTTCGCTCTACCGGTTCGTCGTTCCCCCATACAACGTTTTTAAATTTGCAAAATTCAGAGGATAATTATTGTAAATTGGCATTATTCCATATTTTCAAATTATTTATAAGTATGTTGTGTGACTTTTTGTGAATAGCATATGTTTGGGTTTATGTACGCTTTTCGTTTTGTTATATGCACGGAAACATTCTATATACATAAAAAATATTCAATTAATCAAATGTAAGCTCTTGAATTACCGTAAAGTAGCTCAATTTTTGTCATATATTCTCAATTATGTGCATTTTTTGATGTATGCTTTTATAGTATTAGCTGCATTTATCTTTACAGTTAGTAAATTATATTTCGAGTTTTGCCTTTAGTGGTCACTTGAGAAATTTGAAGATTGAACTATTATCTTGGGTGTGTAATTTTGTCATCTTGGTTTGATATTGGTATGTTTGTTGTGATCGATGATTTACTAAAAGATTATGGAGTTCTATTTTGTGATGGATAATTAATCTTGTCAACTACTTGCAGTTTGTTTATGTATTGAGTAATTATAAATTTAAGCTCCTTTGGCAAATGACTCTGGATTGATTGTTTATAATTGCTTTGGAGGATTATGATTATGATTGTTGATCTGTTTAAAGATGTCTAAATACGCTTATGCTTTTAAGGAAGTTTTGTTTTAGTGCAAGCAATAGGAGAGTGATAATTGTATGGTGATTCTTTCTGTTTTGGTTTGATTTTTAATGCAACTTTTGTAGTTTATTATTCTATTCATTTCTCAATCTCAATCAAATACTTTTCTGTTGTGTGACTCATATTCCATGGAACAGTTTTTAATTTGTTAGATTCCTTATGTAATTTTTTTTGTTGGGTAACTTTGTTCCACAATTTGGTCTCAACCTTTGAGCTATATTGCATCTTTAAATTCTGGAACTTGTATCACGAGCTCTGGATGCATGAATTGCATAGTGTAGTTTCTGGTTTAAAAATAGTTTAGTATTTTAAAGTTTGGTTCTTTTATGATGTCCTTCAATTTGAATTGTTTTTTGATGAATATTTTATGTGTTTGGAGTAAAAAAGAAAACATTTTTGGGTATATATGACCTTTATTCACTTCTATTACTAATATTTTTGTTTCTTTTGAAATTGTACAGGCTAATGGAAGAAGATAATTCAAATTCCACCCCAACTAATGAAGGATCATCGACAAAGTCAGGTTCTATGGGACAAAATCATAGACAAAAAAGGATTTAGCATGGAAATATGTCGTGGAGCAGAATAATGGTGGGAAAAAGGTTTTAATTTGCGGATTTTGTGACAATATATTTTCTGGTGGAGGTATTAATAGGATGAAACAACATCTTTTTTTAAAGACTGAATTTATTAAACCATAAGCAAAATAAAAGGTAATGATGTTATGGTTTTTATTAAACCATGTAAAAAAGTACCTCATGATGTTCGTTTTATGATGCAAGAATCATTGCAACAAAATATTGAAAAAGCAAAGACTAGGAAAGGAATATTTGAATGTGATAATCCTCATCAAAGTTTACATGAATTTGAAAAAGATGATAGAAGGAATTTTAATTGAGGGAGCCAATAAAGGAAAAAAGAAGGCAATGCATAACATTGAACCTTTTATGAAAGGTAAAGTCCTTGATTCCTCTCAACCAAGTATCAAATCCTGTATGCAAAGTAAGGAGAGATGTCATGCTACAGATATGGCTCTTGCTTTATGGTTTTATGATGCATGTATTCCAATGAATGCTGCTAATTCTCCTTGCTATCAGAATGTAATGGAGATGGTTTCATCTATGGTTCATGGGTACAAGGCTCCTACATATCATGCTTATAGGATAACTTTATTAAAAGATGCAAGAAAACAAGTTCAGTTAATTGTTAACAATTTTCGTAGTAGATGGGATACTACAGGTTGTACAATTATGGGCGATGGATGGAAAGATAATAGGAAAGAAGTTTAATCAATTTTCTTGTTTACTATCCCGATGGAATTTCTTTTATTAAATCTGTTGATGCTTCGGATGTGGAGTCAAATGCTGAAACTTTGTGCAATTTATTTTCTGAAATTTTTGAAATAGTTGGTCCTCGAAATGTGGTTTATTTGGTTATAGATAATGCAAGTAACTACAAAGCTGTAGGAAACCTGCTTTCTATTAAATATCCAACTATTAGTTGGTCTCCTTGTGCAGCTCATTGTCTTAATTTAATCATGAAAGATATTGGAGAAATACTCAATTTGAAGAATTTGGTTGATCTTGCTGCAAGGGTGACAACATTTGTTTACAATAGAAAATGGATTCGCAGTTGGTTAAGAAAAAAACCTGGTTTGAGAGAAATTCTTCGTCCTGCTGAGACTCAATTTGGCACTAATTTTATTGCTTTGAAAAGTCTTTATGATCGCAGAGTGCACTTGGAGGCTTTGGTCACCTCTACACAGTACAAGAAAGAGTTGAAAATTAAGAAAGGTAAAGATGTTAAGCAAATTATTCTTGATGAAAGGTTTTGGAATAATTGTTTGATTAATGTAAGGATTATGGGGCCAATTATACACTTGTTGCGTATTGGTGATTCTGATGAGAGGCTTTAGTTGGGATATGTATATAAAGGCATGTGGAGGGTAATTAATGGCATTCAACAATTATTTAGAAACAAGAAAGTCTTGTATGCACCATATATTGAAATTATCGAAAAAAGGTGGGACAAGATGTTAAAGAAAAATCTTCATGCTGCAGCATTTTGGTTGAATCCGGCTTTTCAATATGATAGAAGTAGCCCTTGTCAAATGCCCGATATTATGAAAAGTGTGTTAGAAGTTATGGAAAAGTTAGAAATGGAAGGCATGCAATATATGATGGATGAGATATCAACTTTCACAAAAAAGGATGCAAGCTTTGGATTGAAATTTTCTCAAAATACATTTAAAACTTCTCGTCCAGGTAATTTAAAATTGAATAAATTTTTATTTCATGATAACATTTATTTCTTATATCATATAATAGTAAAATGTATACATGTTTCTTTATATTCTTATTATAGTTGTGTATTCTTATTGATATTTTAAATGACATACATGAATGGTGGAAACTATTTGGTTGTGATGCTTCACATTTGCAAAAGTTGGCAATTAGACTTTTGAGTCAAATCGCTTCTTCCTCGGGATGTGAATGCAATTGGAGTGTATTTGAACGTATTCATACCAAGAAAAGAAATAGATTAGAACATAAAAGGCTCAATGATCTTGCTTATGTTCAGTATAACCTCCGCTTGCAAAATAGGTATTCAAATATTATTGTCATTGTATTTTTATTATTTTTTTATTATTTAGCCATTCCTTGTTTTATTTGTTATTATTCTTTTGTTTAGGCTTAAATAGAAGAAGAGGTCGTATGATCCAATTGATTATTTGTCTATTGATAAGATGGAATTTTAGATAGTTGAATAGCAATTGAAGGGAGAACTTGACATTGATGAGTTAGAAGAGATGATTGAAGAAGAGTTTTCCAAGGATAGTGAAGAAGATGTTTCCAAATCATGTAAGAAATTTATCAAATTTATACATTGCTTTTCCTTTCTTTAAAATTATTTTTAAAAATAATTTTTATTCACATTCTATATTTACATAGCATGATATTTTTTCATCTACACATTTCTTAATTTTTTTGAGGTGGTAAAAATAAGTTGGGGGTGCTCGATGATAATGATGATGAAGAAGTTGATTTGTCAAGTTACCAAAATGAAGATGGTGCTAATGAGGATGATTTTATTTTATATTGATGTAAAATTTTTAATATTATAATTCGTGCTTCAAACTTTGTTGTTCTAAAATTTTTAATATTGTTGTTCAAAACATAAAATTTGTTGTTTTTGTTGTTTAGGTTGTAGTTGATGATTATATTTATGGTTGGTAATATTATTTAGTTTGGGAATGTGATATGTTTTAAATATACGTGGAATATTAAAATATTTGTATATTATTTATGACGTCATCTGGTTTTTGACACCGGTTCGACCAATTGACCCCTAACCCAATAGGTCGACGGGTTCGTACTCCGGTCCGAGTTTGAAAACACTATCTATTACATGTGTGCCAAATTAAAGCTACAGATTTGGAGTACTACTCCATTACATTAGCCTTGTTAATGTTGAAAAGGAAAAGAATTACACTAGTTTAGACCATTATACCAAAGTCTTAAAATTCTTCTCCCTTGCAAAGTATCTCCCCATCTAGCATTACATATAGTATTTCTTTTCAGTTTTGATCAACTCTAACTAATGAAATCCCCGCAGCAAGTCCTCACAATACTCCCCAAACAGTCAGTCAATCCACCAAAACATGCCACTCCATAATATGCCTACTATATCAATTCACAAAATATGCCTTATGCCACAAAATAAAAAAACACACTAAGTCTCAGAAGACTTATCACTCCACAACATAGAAACTGCACCGTCACCACCAGAAAAGGGCATGAAGTTCTCACTCCACACTCTTTCCATCCACCCTCCCAAAGTTGTTTCCCAAGCATAACATATATCACTATAACCACACTTTTTTAACACAAAACATATATCACAAACAGGTCTACCAGCCCCAACTTAGGCTGATCAAGCTTCCCATTCACAGACTAGTAAAATGGCCACATTAAACTGTCATCAAAACACATTATTCCTCATTAGAAGGTTATCATAATGACTCAACCAAGAAAGCCACACAAGAATCTCCACACCAGCTCATTCCTCACAAGCTCACAAGTGTTTCCCTAGCATGTCAAACATATGTCTAGCCACAACTTATCATATCACACACTCAGATATCACGTACATAACCTACCGATTCCTAAATCTCTAACCTGCTGCATATTCAACCAACAACAAAATCAGAGCATCAGTCCCATCCCCAATCATTTAGTACTCAATCACATAGTGACACCTCAACAGTATAGTACATTATTACTGATACACAGGATAGAGGAGTCATCACAATTCATAATCAGAAGAACACCTAATTTTTTTCATTCTTTTACCTTTTCTTTTAAGTCTGCCTTAACAACTTTTTTGTTGTGTTTGCCTCGGTCGAAGAACTCTTTGATATGAACTCCGCCCCGCAATGGACGAAAACCAATATCGAGTTGAGATCCTAGGATCGTTCTACAGCATGGATGCTAGATGGAATGGTAGAAATACGCCACAACCAAATATGGATTGAAGGTTGATAAGTCGGGAAGAATGCCACAAGCTAGTGAAAGCTTGATAAGTTCAAAATAGTTCTCAAAGAACCAAGAGAATAATCTCAAAAAATGTAATATTCAAATATGAATGTTATGGGCGTTTTACAGCATATAAATAATAAGGAAACCCTAATTTGAAAGTTACATAAAACAAGAAAATAATTAATTAAAGCCTTGGAAACTTAAAAGGCTAATTAATGCTTTTCTTGGAACTAATGGTAGTCAAATGAGTTTTACCAAGACCAGCCTTTGTCTTCATGCATTCCATGACCCTTTGAATAGTTTTTGATCTGCCTTTAAGCCTTCCAAGCAGCTTTGACCAAATTAAATAGCCTTGAACAAAAACAGCCCACAATTGTTAACCAAGCTTGGGTGAATTTTGACCGTGTGAACCTAGCTTGATTCTAGAGCTTCCATGGCTTGGTCTTGGCTGACTTAGGCTCCATTTCATGCATTATTCAGCCTCAAAATGAAATTCAAGTGAATCTAGGCAGCAACACAACACAAAAACTCAAAACAATGCAAAAATACCAAGTTGGGCAATGCTTGGCCCATCAATATCTTTGACATTTATTATTGTAAGCCCACTTGAATACTCAACAAAATCTGCTTGAGAATATTGCTAATCCAAAGCCTTAACAATCAGCCCACTTAATGCATCCTTGAATTGTTTAGCCTTGGATCTTGTAATTGGTCCAGAAGTGAATTGTAGAGGATCATTTAGACTTGCGTCTTGATTCTCATCAATCTTGCCTTATGGATCTCTGGATTTTCTGCCTGATTTTCTCCTCTCTTTGCTTTCGGATATGGCTCATTGGCAATAAGGTTCTTCCCACTCTTAAAATACTCCCAATTAATGCATGTCGGCAAAGGCATTTCCATCAAAGGCATGACCTCTGTTGTTATAGGAGAAATGAATTGATCGTGATCAATACCCTCTATGTCCACCAACTCAGTTGTAGCATTTTTTTCCTTTTGTTTTATCGTCAGTATCATCTCAATTCCCTGGTATTTTCCTCATCTGATTGTTCATATGGAGAACAGCCTATTTCATGGTCGTAATTTTTGCAGCACCTTCTTGACTAGGTTTTTGTAACCCTTTTGTCATTTTAGCCCCCAGGACTAATAAGTATGTGGGATCTTGTCGGATTGTGCAGCACCTATTCTCAGTTAAGTCATATTGAGATTTTCCAATCTCTTCTCTATATTCTCAGTTCTGGGTAGCATTGCAGTCCACCTCTATGGTTCCTTGTTTCTTCCTACAAGACATTGTTATCACATTACAAGTTTTTCCACACTCAGCTTGTATATGTCCAATTGTATAACAGTTTAGGCAAATTTTTGGAATGTTTTCAAAGAGAATTTTTGCCGAAAAATGCCATTATCGTCTTCAATCAAGATGCGCTAAGGCAGCGTCTTTTGCAGGTCTATTTCCATCAAGATTCTCGTATGGCTCGGTCAATGATCAAGTATCTAAGTATTCACATCAAGGATCAACGTAGAAGTCTACCATATGGTATGCTTATTACCAAGATTCTTAGGCATCATGAAATCCCATTAGATACTCAAGTAGAATACCCGTGTCTCCTCACAACTACTATGATTTCACTTTTCTTAAGACCATAGGTATTTATGTGGCAAATGGGGCATGGACATTTGATAAGCCTGTTCTTGACCTAGATGATCATGAAGTACTAGGAGGGAGTGATGGTGAGGAAGAGGATCAAGGAAATGAGGAATCGGAGCCCGCAAGAGCTCCTCATATGGATGAAGACTTCAAGACCCTTATTCAAGGGTATTTTGATTCTTTAACCGATCGCATTGATAGTGGGCTTGCCAGCGTGCAAGCAAGCGTTGATAGTAACATGGCCGAAATAAGGGGTCAACTTGATGCATTAACGGTCAGAGTTGATGACTTGAGCAATGAAATTCACTATGGCCATGAGGTTCTAATGACAAATGAGCAAAGGGACGCACTTGCTCAAGCTCGACTCAAGGGAAAGGCACCGGCTAGTGATTGAAGCATTTTTGTAATAGACTAGGTTTATTTTAGTCTTTAATGTGTTTGAAGTATTTGTCAAACTTATGATCTTTGTTTGATGTGATTGACAATTTTAATGGTTTTGATGTTTTGGTAGGTTTTGACATTTTCGTGGTTTTATGCATTGCTAATCTTAACACTTTCATGAGGTTAATGGTTTTATGGTTTTTACATTTTAATTTTGATGTTCAAATTCTTAATGGTTTTAATACTTTATGATGTTTTAAGGATTTTGATGTTCTTTATGTTGGTTAATATAAATTGAGCTATGGTTGAATGAATTGTAGTATATTGAGCAAATTCCTTTGTGGTTTTGATGGGTTGTTGACAGGTGGAATTACTCTACAAACAAAGGAAACTTTGCCCAAATTATTCAAAATATTTATACTTAACATTTTCTTTAAGTGCCTAGCCACCCATTAGGTTGCAAGGAGTGGAAAGGTAGTCCTATAAGTTGATGATATTTCCCCTATCATTCTATGTTGTTTTTCAAAAGAGAAGAGAAGACAAGGTAATCCAAAACAAAGGGAGTAAGAATTGTCTTTCAACTTCATGATGATTTTCTCATATTTAATTATATATAATTTTCCTAATTGTTTTCTTTTTTGTTGATGACAAAAGGGGGAGAAAATAAGCATGACATGTGATTAAGTAAATTATAAGCATGTGATTAAATTGTGATAAAATAAATTATATGTTTCATTTATGAAAATTATGTGCATGAAAAAGGGAGAAAAATAAACATTTGAAAAGAAAGTATACATTTAGGGGGAGCATATAGTAAAATGTTCATACAAATAAAATGAAGTACACATATAGGGGGAGAAATACTCATGCATTGCATTTATTATTTACTCCATCACATAATTGGTTTGTTATCATCAAAAAGGGGGAGATTGTGAGACTTAGTCTTAATCCTACTTATTTTGATGATTAACAAACAATTATGTTAATGCTAATGGTTTTAAAAGTGTTTCAATGTAATAGATATTCAAAGAAGCCAAGCATGGAGATTTATCAAGTGAAGAAAGAATTGAAATTGCAAAAGATATGAAAGAATTGTAAATTAGGTCATTTCCAAAACCCTAAACCCTTATTTTATGTAAATAGCTCAAGAAAATGATTTACACCTTTAAGGCTCAAGTAAAAATGGTTTCAAAACGTTTTTAGTCTTCAAAAGAACTTCAAAATATGTAGTACACACTTGCACTAAATCAAACATAGGTACATAAATGATTTGGAAAACGAAAATTGAAAAGAAGTTGAAAATGAATAGGATCGGACGACCAAGGCAAAGTTTCGGCCGTCCGAAATATAGGATCTGATAATTTGTGTGTGCACCAACTTATTTGGTCTTATTCGTTCTCTCTTACTTGAACTTTGCATGCATTCACAATGAAAAGAACATGTGTCGAACATCTTTTGTGTGAAAATGTGTTAAAGCTTGCAAACGAGAGAATAAGTGGAGTGTTGAGAAAATGTGTCATGAATTGATGTAATTGCGTGAAGGAGGATGTAACTAGATCACACTTGGTGCGGTACAAGTCACATACACTAGCATACCATCACTTCACACAACACAAAAGAACACACACAACACAACACACACACATACAGGTCGCCCTTCACTCCTGACGGCCGACCAAACACACAGTCACACACATGCACAAGTTGATGTTGGTGGGGTTTGGGTTGGTTGATGTCTTGAATGCAGTGTGATGAATGAACACATGATGAAAATGGTTTTTTGCGATGAAGTGTTAACGAGACATGAAATGAGTTGTGTATGCGATGAATTGTTATATCAAACACCTATACTTGCACTTCACATTCATGCATACGCACACAACACAAGCATCACAAACACACCCAACACAAACACACACAAGGCAAACACACACACGCACTCACACGCCAACCTGACGGCCGTCAGGTTGGTCGGCCGTCACTCCTGATGGCCGTCGGACCTACTCACCCTCACACACTCACTCACTCACTCAAATGCTCTCACTCTCAGTGCACTAATGTGTAACACAAATACTCATTCACAACTCACTTCACTAATTTGCATGCTTACAACTAAATCACCTCACTCATGCACTAGCTTACTACTACACTCTCACATGCACATTCCCATCAGCTCATCACCACTACCCTTGCACACTTAACTGCATCCATAGGCCAAATGCCCTCAAGACACACACACATGTGCACACACAAAGGCATGACACTCACTAAACACACAAGGCATAAGCATAGCATTGCATATGTTCACTAGGTGTTTGTGATTGTGCATTTTCTAAGTCGTAACGATTGAGTCATAGGGGTGACCACGTGAGCTCATTTTATTCCTTGATTGGTACAGGACACGTGGAGGAATCAGGCATTGAGGAGCATGCAATTCAACCAACATGATCAAGGATGACAAAGGGGAGGTATAAAAGGAGAAGGATGAAAAAGGAAAAAAGGAGGAAGCAGTCGGGGAGGAAGAGAGAGAAATTCATCGTCCACACACCAAAAACCCTAAGAACAACTAAGAGCAAAATACAGAGGGAGATAGATTGTAGCTTGAATTCATTGACTGTAATCATGGATTGTGAGCCGATCATCATGATCGGCTAACTTCATAGTGTTGCCTTGAGGGTTCAATTGTATGGATTTTTGGTTCATTTGAGACAACTGAAATAGAATTTATCTGTGCTAAATCTTGATTGATGTTCATTGCATGTTTTGTTTCAATGGGTTTATATAAATCTGTTCAAATCCTTACTTGATCTGCGGTACCCACTGAGATCTGTGTGGATCTACCCACGTCAATTGGATAAAACATACAAAGAATTGAAATCAACATCCTGTGAGTCTCAGTTACTTATTTGCTTTGTGATCTTAGTTGTGTGGTGTAAACTGACAATCTTAAGGCCGATTACATGATCAGGATTGGGTTTATCTGAATAGTTCAATTTGAAAGCGTAACTTGGTTGTTTGCCCTACCAAGGGAAACAATTAAGCGTAGAAATAGAGTTGACCTATAGGATAGGGTTCTAGGGTATTAATTGGAACCGAGATCTTGCTCTATCAAGAGAAGATTTAGGACATCTGTGATCTGGAGTTGTGAGGGCCAACAGGCCAATCAACC
Organism: Ophiorrhiza pumila; assembly: GCA_016586305.1. Taxonomy (NCBI): domain Eukaryota; kingdom Viridiplantae; phylum Streptophyta; class Magnoliopsida; order Gentianales; family Rubiaceae; genus Ophiorrhiza; species Ophiorrhiza pumila. Next base: position 20,024,768 of record BLIW01000010.1, read on the forward strand.
TCACATCACTAGTAGATACACCCCTCACATGATACACAAGTCCGTGATAGTGAACAGAGGTCCATGCTAATTGTTCATCCCTCGAGACAACGCACTTCACATTACTGTTTATTTCCCCATTTCATTTGAGTTATATCATTTCGTTGTTATTTGCTATCATAATTGAAACCGACACATAACCCTCTCCCTGTGGATACGATCCTTCATCGCTACTACATAGTGTTTTAGGTTAAATTGGTGAGCCTACGACAGCTCATTCCAATTTTTGGTGCCGTTGCCGGGGAGAGGCAGTGTCAAGTTTGATTTTTGTGATAGTTTCACTTTGTTGTTACTTTACGAATTCTTATTTGAAATTGTTGATCTGTTTGTTTTGTTGAAATCTTAATTCATTACTGTCTCTATTGATTTTGTTCTATTGATATTCTGCCTAGTGTTGTTTCTTCTTCTTGTGAGAATTCCCAGTTTATGCTACCTAGAGCAAGGCTACGAGGGGAAGCTCCGAAATTTGCTCTTGACTTAGAATTGGAAAAGACTTTAATAGAAAGGGGAAGGATAATAGAAATGGCGGAACAAAATGTGGAGAGGCCTCAGCCCCAACCACCTCGATTTGGGGACCATTTTGAGGTAAATTTCGAGCGGAGGAACAATCATCAGGGAATTGACGTCGAAAGTTATCAAATTCCGACACAAATCGTGTCCATGATCACCCAAGGACAGATCTTTCAAGGCCTGAGTCATGAGGATCCTAATGAGCATCTAGATTGGTTCCTAGGACTTTGCAACACCTTTAAGCTGCAGAGGGTTACTCCAGACGATGTGAGAAGAGTTTTATTTCCCCTGTCTCTCAAAGGGAAAGCTAAGCACTGGTTTAACTCGATTGGGGGACAGTCCATTGCCATCTTTGAAGAACTGGAGCGGAAGTTTTTAGCTAAGTATTTCCTCCAGCAAAATTGGACCGAATGAGATTGGAAATCCGCAGTTTTCAGCAACAGGATGGCGAGACCTTCAAGGAAGCCTGGGATCGATTCAACGACCTACTCTGCCAATGCCCAAACAATGACCTGGGGGAGGTCAGGGAGCTCAACACATTCTTTAAGGGCCTAACTCCGGAGTCCTCGCTGATGGTCAAGGCGTGTGCTAATGGGACTTTAAAAAACAAGAGCGTGCCCGAGGTGAGGGAACTCTTTGACTCGATTGCAGATGATGAATACCTATTTCCAGAAGCTAGGAAGACTACCATGAGGAAGCAGAGCGGTGTGTTGGACTTAGATGAAGAAACCTCTTTGGAAGCAAAAGTTGAGGCCCTCTCAAGACAAGTTCAGAATCTAAAGGCTGCTAAGGTCGCTCCAGTGTTGATGTGCGGGCTGTGTAAGGGAGAGCACCATACGGATGAGTGCGAGCTTACTCAGGAATCAGTGCAGTATGTCAACAACTACAACAACCGCCAACAATACAGTGGTTATCGAAATCAATCAGGCCAAGGCAATTAGGGGCAGAATAATCAGGGAACTCAGCAAAGGCAGTACTACCAGAGTGGGGAGTCAAGCAACCGGGAACAGAGAAAGACAACTGATGATTTGCTCCACGAAATTCTGGGAAAAATGGACATGTATGAGAAGAGGACCTCCACATTGGAAACCCAAGTGAAAAACGTATAGGCTTCTATCAAGAACATTGATATGCAGATGGGACAGTTGGCTAAGGCAAGCCATCAGAGACCCCAAGGTACCCTCCCAAGTGATACATAGCCGAACCCAAAAGGAAAAGGACCAGAAATCTGTAATGTAATAACTCTGAGATGTGGTAAAGAAATAAGTGGAAACAAGAAGAAAGAACAAAAGGATGATCCTGAAGAAGAAGTCATGGACGAAGAGATTATCGTGGAGGAGGAAATCCAAGAGGAGAACAAAGAGGAGAGTGTGAAGGCGCCTGAACCAAAGAAGAAAAGGGGACCTCAAAGTCCTTACAACTACCCAGAGTATGCGCCACTACCTCCATACCCTCAGAGAGCCCCACCTCAAGCTAAGAAGGGAGCCCAATTCACCAGATTCTTTGATATGGTAAAAAATGTGAATGTCAGTGTACCCTTGTTGGACCTGGTTACTGCTATGCCCCGATATGCAAAATTCTTGAAGGACCTGATTGCCAACAAGGAACAGATCCTCCAGTGTGATTTTCCAATACCCCTTACAAAAGAAAGTCAGGCATGGGTAAACAATGACCTACCTCCAAAGTTGAAAGATCCAGGGAGCTGCACCATACCATGCACAATTGGTACTAGATTCTTCAAAAAAGCCCTTTGTAATCTTGGAGCGGGTATTAATTTGATGCCCCTCTCCATTGCTGAGAATGTCGGTTTGGTGGGTAAAATCAAACCAGTAGCAGTACTACTCCAATTGGCTGACAGATCTTTGGTGCAACCCACTGGAATGATTGAGGATGTGCTTGTGTCTGTAGACAAATTTGTGATCCCTGTTGACTTCATCATATTGGACATGGAGGAAGACCCGGAGGTGCCATTAATATTTGGGAGACCCTTCCTAGCTACAGGAGATGCACTCATAGGGGTCAAGAGTAAGACCATTACATTCAGGGTGATCGGGGAGCAAGGGGTCTTTAATGTGGACTACGCAATGAAGTACCCCAAATCAGTGGAGCAATGTTGCTTTGTACACCCTGTGGAAGGTAATCCTTGTCTCCTTGAACTAGAACATAAGCGAAAGTTTTCTGTTGCTTTACTTGAAACCTTAGATCAAGACAAGGATGAATCAATTGAATTTGTTTGGATGATGAAGAACGTGAGATTATGCATGAATTGACGAATTTGATTGAATGTTGTGTGATAGATGAATCTGTTGTAGAAATAGAATTTGAAAATGCTTGTGATGGAAATGTTGAAAATAATGCAATGTGTGAAATGCAATCAAATGTTGATTTTGAAACTGATGAACATGTTGAAGTGAAGCCCACTGAGGTGAGGCAAGAAAATATTGAGTGCAGGAACGAGAAATTGCTACCTTCTACTGTAAGGCCACCCAAGTTGGAGCTGAAACCACTTCCTCCATATCTAAAGTATGCATTTCTTGGGGAGAATGAAACTCTTCCTGTGGTTATATCTTCAAGGTTAGAGAAATGGCAGGAAGAGAAATTGCTGGAAGTCCTAAAAATGTACAAGGAAGCAATCGGCAGGACAATAGCAGATATCAAGGGGATCAGCCCCAGCATTTGTATGCATAAGATATTGCTGGAGGAAGGAGCTGTCCCATCAAGAGAAAGGCAAAGGAGGCTAAACCCACAAATGATGGAAGTAGTGAAAAAGGAGATGATAGCAATCCATCCACATCCTTGGTGCCAAAGCCGAGCTTAGATGATCTCTTGAAGAATCTTGATGGACCAATGACAAGATCAAGGAGCAAAAGGATGAAAGAAGCTTTGCACACTTTGTTGTCATCACACTTTGGTGACTTGGAGGCCGAGATGTGCACATCATCTCATCATGGTGTTCTTTGGCATGTTTCTTCAATTACCATTCAAGAAGAAGTTCCTCAAAGATCTACATTGGAGCTTAAGGAAATTCCACCTTGAAGAAGCAAGCTAAGGCCGAGAAGAATTTAAGTCCAAGAAAGGCGTGTCTTTGGGCTTCATTAGGTGGTTCACGCCCTTTAATTACTTTAGGGTTTTATTTTGTTGTTAATTAATTAAGTCCAAAACACTTAATGTGGGCTTTAATTAATTGGTAGTTTAATAAATTACTTGGCCCAATTATCTTGCATGATAATGGCAAGTAAAGCAAATCCTTTTTGGACAAGGATTGGTAGTTAGTTGTAGTTTCCTTTTCCAATTTGGAAAGTTGATTAGTTTAGGAAACAAGAAGCCAAAACACGTTTTGCTTCTTCATTAAAAACTGTCTAACCTAATCCTTTTACAACTTGGATTAGTTAGTTAGCTAGTTTGTTAAGAAGTCAAGTTGTACTTTGCAACTACTAGGGTTTATTTCCTTTTCCTTCTTGGCATGGCCGAAACTCATCCCCTATAAAAAGGAGATGCATGTAACGTTTTTACACAATAAGTTGGTGAATAAAATTGAGTTTTTAGCTTTGCTAAAATTCGTGAATTAACTCCTTGAGTTGTTCAAAGCCTTGAAGAGTTATTTAACTGTTCATTGTAGTTAATCCCTTGAGCGTGACCTATAGGAGATTACACCAATTGTTCTTTATTTAAAGAGCAAGCCTAATTAACTTGTTTAACTGATTGAATTTTCATAGGTTAAATTAAGTTCATTAGTAATAAAACGTGAAGTTTTGATTTACTCAATTCCTAGCGTTTTTCCTTTGATTTCGTTCCATCCAATTTTGTGTTCTTGTTGTGGATTATCTTGGTAAGAGCAACACGGTCCTATAGCTTGTGTGGGAGATTCGAATTTGGTCCAGGAGTTGGAGCCTCGGTCATACAACATTCGCATCAATTGGTATCAAAGCACAAGTTGTTGCCCAAGAAAATTCAGGTTAATCCGTTTTCAATTCTTCCGCAAAATTCTGTTCTTGTTGCGTCAATTCTGCCCGTTTTTTTTGTGTGTCAATTTCTGCAGTTTTGCTGGCATCTTTCTTGCTGTTATTGGGTGTTCTTCTTGCTGTCCAAAGTCGATACATATTCACCCATTAAAATCACCAAAATCGCATGCAACAAATCATTCACAATCTGCCCGAATTTGTTCATTGTTGTGTCGTCTGAATTCTGCTCTTTTTGACGTCGTTTCTGCCATAATTTTTGCTCATTCTTTTCTGCCATTTTTTTGTGTCTTAATTGCTGTCTTAATTCGTGCTTATTCAGTCCTTAATTCTGTCCAAAATCGCATGAACATTGAGTCAATACATTCTGCCCGAAATCGTCTAAATTGAGTCTATCTTCTTTTGCGATTTTTGTGTTGTTCTTGCTGTTTCTTGTTGCGTCTTCTTGCTGTCTTTTGGTGTTAAATTCTGCACTCTTTTGTCATAATCATAGTGTAGGATTCTTGAAGTTTTCTTTGCTGTTTTCACGTCATAACATTGTTAGGGTTTGTGTGTCAAACTAGGGTTTCATAACTAGGGTTTCTAGGTCAATGTTTTCATAACTTTCTTGATTCTTATCCGTTTCTTGATTTTCTTTTTGCGTTTGATTCTTTATCTTGTCCACCATATATTGAGTTTTGATCAAACTTTTACTCCACTCGAAAAAGATAAGTTCTTGATAACTTTCTTGAACTTCTTGATTTTCTTGAAAACTCAAAGTGGTCAAAATTGAATTCTTGAGTTGGATTCTTGATCTTTGTCTTGAATCTTGATATTCTTGTTAAAGTGGCACATCGAATTCATTGTCCTTGGTGAGTTAATAAAGTTTGAAGTTTTAAGGTTGTTAAGACAAGAAGACAAAACATTCTTAAACCTAAATCCTAGGTTGTTGTCTTCAAACCTTAATTTTTGTGGTGTTTAAGGTTCTTGTCCGAACCTAGTATTTTGATTGGTCCAAGGTTTATGTTCAAACCTAAAAGTGTAATTTTTTCCTTTGTTGTCCGAAGTTTAAAAAAAACAAAAAAAAAAATAGTCGGACTTTATTTATTGTTATTATTTTCTGTTATTTAATTATTTAATTTTTTTTGAAAAGAACACATTGTTCTTAACTTGTTTCTTGAAAACCACCTTGGATTAAAAGTGCCATAACTTTTTCAATACAACTCGGAATTAGTTGATTCAAAAACCAATCTCTTTGTTTGAAATCTAGTTTCTGAATTTCTTAGTTTCTGGTGGTAAATCAAATTATAACTTTCACGTGTTCTAAACACTCTTGACGTGATTTCTTGTTACATCTCTTGATTTGATTTGTGAAAATTTGTGTGTGGAACTTGCTGATTGAGATCTTGCTATTAAAGTAATTGAACTTTTGTGAATCTTAATAACCCCACATATTCATTAATTGAGAGTAGTAGCTAGGTTAAACAAGAGAGAACACTACCCAAAAAGAGAGGAGAGTACCTACTACCTATAGTGAGGAACCCGAGAGGTATATCTATATATTTTCTTGTGTTTTCTTTGCTAACTTGCAGGTACTAATGGAGGAAGGTGATAAAACTCCTAAAGGTTCTAAACCTATTACCGATGCTCAACAAAGTTTGCTAATGAAGTACTCTTTGATATGCTTCAAAAACTCACTCTTCGACTTGATAACATTGAGTCATCAACTAAAAGCACTACCGAAAGGAAGCTTAAATTTGAGGAGCATGATGATTTCGATGATGAAAATGATGAGGAAAAAGATGAGGAATATACGAGCTCTTCTAAAGGTGATAAGTCTAAAGTTTCCATTGAATCTGTTAAACTCACCATCTCTACTTTCATGGTAAATCAGATCCCGAAGCTTTCTTTGATTGGGTTCGAGATTTGGAACACTATTTTGAAGGTAATGATGTCCCCGAGAAAAGGCAATATCGAATTGCTTTTATGCATCTTAAAGACTATGCTAGTCTTTGGTGGGATCAAGTTGTTCGTTCTAGGAGACAAGATGGTGAAAGGCCAGTTAAGACTTGGACTCAAATGAAGGCAATCATGAGAAAGAAGTATGTTCCTTCACACTTAATAGAGAGCTCAACCGAAAATTGCATACTCTTGTGCAAGGTAGCAGACCGAACAGTTGAAGATTACTATCATGAGATGGAATCTTTGATGATTAAAGCCAATATTCAAGAAGACCCCGACACAACCATTGAGAGATTTCTTAGAGGTATGAATCCCGAATTGGCTTATCAAGTTGATCTTCAAAGTTACATTGATATTAATGAACTTGTTCACAAAGCTATCAAAATTGAGAAGCATATGAAGGGTAAAGGGCGAAATTTTCAACAACCATTGCCGCCTTGGAGGAGAGATCAAAAGCCGACTTTTACACCTCCACCAAAACCGAAAGTTTTCAACCAAAATCAGCCTTAAACACTTCAAGTAATGCTCCCAAAACAGTCCGCAACCTTGCTGAATCTTCAACTAAGGTGACGCCTAAACCAAATGAAAGATTGAGGGACATTAGATGTTACAAGTGTCAAGGTTATGGCCATTATCAAAGTGACTGCCCAACCAAAAAGTTGATGATAATTCGTGATAATGGAGAGGTTGAAAGTGATGAAGAATGTGCCGACATGCCACCACTTGAAGAGAAGTACCAAAGTGATGAGATAGTGAAGATCTTATTTACAATGTTGGTGATTCTCATTGGTTACTCGCCGAGTCTTGAATGCACAACCACGAGTTTTGAAGATGATTTGTCTCAAAGGGAAAAAATCTTTCACGCTAGATGCATGGTTCAAGGTAAGACTTGTAGCTTGATTATTGATAGTGGAAGTTTGTTACCAATGTGGCAAGCACAATAATTGTTAAGAAGCTTAACTTGACTTGCATGAAACATCCAAATCCATATAAGCTTCAATGGCTTAATAACACTGCGAGAGTAAGGTGACTAAACAAGTAAATTTTCTATGTCCATTGGAAAGTATTTGATGATATTGTTGGGACGCCTTTATTGCATGAAGTTCTACTCTAGAATGGAATACATGGTTAGTGTGCATACATAAATACATGATTTACAATTCATACAGTGAGTTGTGTGCTTTTGATGCAAGGATTTATGAGTCCAAGGTGGGGGGTGTGCAAGTGCCAGGACACTCAAGCATAACCCATGATTGTGGATACTTTGAGTAGGAGAGTGGTGATGCAAGAGGGGATGCATGCACATACGGGGAAACAATAGAAATGTTCAACCCCTTTTCGGGATTCTCTCGATTTTCCAGCCAACCGCCTCCTCCAGGAACATAAATTGGGTAGACTCTTTTCTTTTACACAATGGGGATCATTGCTAATTTTAAGTGTGGGGGGAGGCCCAGCCTTGATGCTTGTGTGAATGTGCCTTGGTTGCATTATTCTGAATGTGTGTTAATCGTCTTATGCCTTATGTGATGTGTTGCAGGTGCAGTGGTGGTGTTTAGTATATTAGTAATTTTAAGTATTTTCATTTTTCTAGTATTGTGTGTGGGAATGAAAAACAAGGCAGTGACTAGCACTGACATTGTGGTGTGCTTTAAGTTCTCGGTTGCGATGTAGTGTGTGTGTGTGCTTAAGTCTTAATGTGAAAGTGTTGATTGTGTTGTGCCAAATTTGCCATATCCACTCATCACACTCGCACGCCCAATTTACATTCACACTCAAAGATCTATCAGCAAATCATAAATGTTACCCTGTGATGTATGCAAAATCTTTTCGCGAGTTAGCAGTTTTCAAGTATTGCGTGTGAATTTGTGAGTAAAGTGCGATGTTAAAGTAAGATAGAAGCGCCAGCAAAATTTTGACATAGGAGGGCCTTATGATCTTTACGTGTATGTGCATTCTACTCGTAAACACTTATTTTGTATTTTGATTATATAGTCTATTGAAGACACAACCAAACACGAATTTTTGTTGAAATTGTGCAATTGTGAAGAAAAAGCCAGTGGGCGAAATAAAGGGAAAAAATAGCCCAAAAACCCTGGGCAGCCAAGCACCAATGTGCGGCATGAATTACAAATAAGCACCAATGTGCAAGCACACCATGTGCGAAATAGTTTCTTTACAATGTTTATGTTTAAGTGTTCGTGTGTGTGGACAAAAGGGACTGTAGTGCAAGAATTTCTGATTAAGTGTTACTTGAGTACTTTGTATAGACAGCGTAGGTATCATAAGTAACCCTCGGCACACACTTGCACGCTGACGGTTTGGTCTTTATTCGTTTCCCTTTACTCGACAAATAGTGTAAATGCAGTAAACTGTAAGCTTGCCCGTATATATTTGCCTTGGCATGCGAAAAAGTTTATAATGGATAGCTGATGATGTTGCGAGTGTTGAATGTAGATAGGGTGTATCACTAGGTGTTGTGTGCTACTTTGTTCGGGACTAGCAAAGATTTAAGTGTGGGGGGATGATAAGTTGGGTTTGTACTGACTTATTCGTTTAACTGTTTGATCTTTTGTATAAATTCTCTGTAAAAATTGTGATAGATGAACAAGTATGGTTGAAATGGTGCATCCGATGAAATGTTGAGAATTTGCTAAGTGTAGCATTTTGTTATGAAAGTAATCATTTTGAGCTATGAAGCACACTTGGGCACGCACCACACCAATCCCCCCCGCAAAGCCAAAACACAACACACACACACGGCCCGCACACCCACACACGCGCACACCCACACACGCGCACAAGATGTGCGGCGCCCGCACAGTCATGCACACACACACACTGTGCGGGCGCCAGGCGCCCGCACAGCCCACTCATGTACGCACACACGCACCAACACTCGCACACTTGCACATTTCGTTTACACATTTTCACCGCGCACTTGTACACACTGTTATTCACACACTTAGGTAGATAAATTGCTCTGAGTCTCACCCCATCATGCTCCCAAGCTTCACTCGCACAGGCACATTTAAAGCCAAGCATGCACACCCATTTGAAGGCACCAACTGTTTGATAATTGCACATCCAATGTTTATCAGTTGACCTCACTACTTTTGTTGACTGAACTTTTTCAGACACTTGGCATTCCCCCATAGGAGGAAGAAGTTTCCAGGAAGCAACAACGGACACGTGTCACTCTCCCCGCGGAAGGAGGAAATTTCCAAGAAACATCATCAACATTTCCAAGGGAGAGATGTATAAAAGGCGGAGGAAACCAAAGAAAAAGGGACTTTTGGGAGGAGCTTTTGGGTAGAGAGCCAGAAACGGAGATCAATCAAGAGAGTTAGGGTTCAAGAGAAAAAGGAGATCAGAGTGGAGATCATTCCATTTTATCTTTCTGTATAGCTATGTTTGATCTGGCTTTGTCAAACTTGTTTTCAAAGCCGATCAACATGATTGGCTAAACATTAGGTTGTTGCTTTGAGGGATTAAGTGTGATGACTCTAAATTGATTTGAGACATGTTTTGCATATTACGTGTTTGATATTGTTTTTATATCTTGTTGATGCTTTATTTCAATGCTTACTCACTCACGCCTAGGCCCTTTATATGACTTGCAGTACCCCTGAGGTCAATTTAGTGCTATTAATGGAAATTGAAATAAATCACTGAATAAGGAACAACTTGAATGAGTCCTATGATCGTCTAAGGATTGCAACGTCAGTTGTGCATTACCAATGACAATGAAGTTAATGTAATGGAAAGACTTAGGATTATTTGAAATTAGAATTGGACTTCGGTTGACTGTCTTGTCCAAGGGAGTTGGGGTTCTAGTGTCAGGTAGGGATCGGGAATTAGGAAGCTGAGCCTAGGTCTTGCCCTACCAAGGGAAGATGAGAGGAGCAGGGTGAATTAGGATTGTGAGTCTTATAAGGAGATCAACCCTAAGTTCACTAGAAGAACGATCCCCTCATTCATGTTCTTACACTAGTCAAGGATAATCAAATAGAGTCGTCACACTGACCTACCTCAAGGCAACACCATTTCACTTCTTGATTGACTTACGTCTTTGCTCATACTTGCTGCCTGCTTTATTGAACACTTTTTATTCTATCACCTCTACAATTCTTAATTCAGTCCTCTCCCTGTTGGATACGATCCCGCTTGCCACTACTACTTGTTTTGGTGATATTGGGTAAAATTGCAAGGGTAGACGACGCTCTTGCCAGATATACCCTAAAACCACCATTACACAAAATGTCCTTCATGATCAAGAACCCATTTACATGCTAGGCCTAATGGGTAATTGCTCATGAGGATTATACATGTAGTAAATGTGGAGCACTTCCTCTATATACATTCCTATCCACAATTACATCAAGTAACAAAACAATATCGTTCAGGGGCGTTTTTGTCAATATTTTTTACTGTCCACCATTTATGTTCTCAAAACATTATAATTCAGTCAAAAGTGACTTTTCAATCCTATTAATTGTCCTAATATGGTGTTATTTAATTAAAAACCTTGTTTTCAACAAAACATCCTTGTTTAGTCGGAAACTCATTTTATTTACCAAAAGACAGGAATATGCGTAAAAACGTGCATACAATTGTGATTTTTGTCACTTTTTTAGAAACCCGTGTTTTTATTTAAAACCAAAATGTTAGGACAAAAAACCCAAGTCGTAAAATGGCACTGTACAAGGGCGTTTTTGTTCGTCTATTAAAAAGTCGGCCCTTTTTGCTCAAAAAATGGTGATTTTTTGTCGATAGTGACTCTTCCACTCTAATCATTGAATAAAAACTCGCGTTTGTTCATATTTTATTTATTATTCCTGTGTGTTCTTATGCATTTTTTGATTTTTTGTGCTAGGTAAGAAATATAATTGCCAAGCTAGTGCGCTAAAAACATCACTCTGTACCTTAATGTGTCAAATTGGTATGTGAGACTTGTTGTAGCATTTTTTTCTTTGCCCTTTATGAGTTTGCCTTTTCGGTCCTATTTTTGTTCTTGTTCAATTCTAGTTAATTTTTCGTGTTTCTTGTGTTGTTTGATTCCTATGTGCATCTAGATCTATAGATTGCTTTTTCTTTTATTTTTCTTCCTTTTAGCATATTTTTTTTCCATCAAGGTTGATTCATTTGTGTATTTTGATTCTATATTTTGTTAGGGTTTAATGAATTTTATTGTCAAGTCAATCCGAGTTGTTCTTGACCACTTTCTTGAAAATCTCGATTTTCTTAGAATTATTGTCTTGTCTAAATTTGTTCTTTGCACGATTTTGGTAAAATGGGTCTAACTTTGTCATACGAGCTCTGTTTTTTGCGCATAATATACTGTTTGGAAGATCTCAATGGGATCTACAAGATTCATTTTGGTTTACCCGGTGACATTAACCTAATATTTGGCAAAATGAAACATTTTAAACACCTTATAAGCTCTTAAAGTTATTTGAGAATTTTATAAGCCATTGTTTTGGATGAAAATGTCATTTTTCTGTGAAAGTGACTTTTTCATCTTAAAGCTAGCCTAATATGGTGTTATTTGGCAGAAAATCTCATTTTTTTTCGAAAACATGTTGGAGCAAAAAATTTCATCCAAAAAGGAGAAAATTCAAAAAAAAATGTGCCTAGAAGTCAGATTTTAGTCAAGTCTTTTGCAAAACCGCTATTTTCAACTTCAAGTTGAACTTTTTTTAGGAAAACCGAAACTAGATATATTTTTGCCAAAATACGGTGCTAGATATATCTAACCACACTGTTACAAAGGTAAAAGCAATAAATTTGGAGTACTACTCCATTACATATTTGTAATACCACTATATTGCCAGTGTTGTTAAACCCGGACCAGACCGGCCGGTTCGACTGGGAACCGTAAGCTTGTCCGGTCTGGTTAGAAGTAAAAAACCAAAGGTTCAAAAACCAGTCAAACCCGGTTGAAAACCGGGTTCGATCGGAAAACCATTAAACCGGTGAAAACTGGGTTTTTAATTTCTGTTGTTTTTAATACTGTTTTGTAATGTTATTTTTTCGGTTTTTGTTATTTCTGTTCAGCCCTAAAACCTATCTTCCCTTCTCTCTAACTCCTATCGTCGAGCCGACTGCCATCTTTCGATTCTTTCCTTCAAATCTTGGTTCAATTTTCAAGTTTCAAGTTTCAACTTCATCAGTTCATCCCATCTTCAAAGTTCAATCTTCAAGTTCATCAGTGCACTGACGAATTCCAATTCCTAGTTGTCACATCTTCAAATTTCAATTTCAAATCCATTAATTTATTTCAGGTAATTTTCGTTTCTTGTTCCTTTTGAAGTTTTGGGATATTGAGGTTTGGATGAATTTTGTAGTGCAGTTCTTTCTCGCATGCCCTAGGAATTAAATCTCCAGAAAATGCCAAAAAGCCAACATTTTTTAGTTTTAATTGAGTACAATTCATTTGAATGACCAACATTCATTTTAAGTATCATCTCCGTCGAAAACTGAACTTATTCTTCCACGTTCTGACGTTGAATCTCAGCTCTCTGCTCTCGTTTACGGTTCGTGTTCCCAAACGTTTAAATTTGCAAAATTCAGAGAAATTATGTAAATGCATATTCCTATTTTCAAAATTATTTATAAGTATGTGTATGTCTTTTTGTAATAGCATATGTTTGGGTTTATGTACGCTTTTCGTTTTGTTATATGCACGGAAACATTTATATACATTAAAAATATTCAATTAATCAAATGTAAGCTCTTGAATTAATGTAAAGTAGCTCAATTTTTGTCATATATTCTCAAATTATGTGCATTTTTTGATGTATGCTTTTATAGTCTTAGCTGCATTTATCTTTACAGTTAGTAAATTATATTTCGAGTTTTCCTGCTTAGTGTTCACTTGAGAAATTTGAAGATTGAACTATTATCTTGGTGTTAATTTTGTCATCTTGGTTTGATATTGGTATGTTTGTTGTGATCGATGATTTACTAAAAGATTATGGAGTTCTATTTTGTGATGGATAATTAATCTTGTCAACTACTTGCAGTTTGTTTATGTATTGAGTTAATTATAAAATTTAAGCTCCTTTTGGCAAATGACTTCTGGATTTGATTGTTTATAATTGCTTTTGGAGGATTATGATTATGATTGTTGATCTGTTTAAAGATGTCTAAATACGCTTATGCTTTTAAGGAAGTTTTGTTTTTAGTGCAAGGCATAGGAGAGTGATAATTTTGTATGGTGATTCTTTCTGTTTTGGTTTGATTTTTTAATGCAACTTTTTGTAGTTTATTATTCTATTCATTTCTCAATCTCAATCAAATACTTTTCTGTTGTGTGACTCATATTCCCATGGAACAGTTTTTAATTTGTTAGATTTCCTTATGTAATTTTTTTGTTGGGTAACTTTTGTTCCACAATTTGGTCTAACCTTTGAGCTATATTGCATCTTTAAATTCTGGAACTTGTATCACGAGCTCTGGATGCATGAATTGCATAGTGTAGTTTCTGGTTTAAAAATAGTTTAGTATTTTAAAGTTTGGTTCTTTTATGATGTCCTTCAATTTGAATTGTTTTTTGATGAATATTTTATGTGTTTGGAGTAAAAAAGAAAACATTTTTGGGTATATATGACCTTTATTCACTTCTATTACTAATATTTTTGTTTCTTTTGAAATTGTACAGGCTAATGGAAGAAGATAATTCAAATTCCACCCCAACTAATGAAGGATCATCGACAAAGTCAGGTTCTATGGGACAAAATCATAGACAAAAAAAGGATTTAGCATGGAAATATGTCGTGGAGCAGAATAATGGTGGGAAAAAGGTTTTAATTTGCGGATTTTGTGACAATATATTTTCTGGTGGAGGTATTAATAGGATGAAACAACATCTTTTTTTAAAGACTGAATTTATTAAACCATAAGCAAAATAAAAGGTAATGATGTTATGGTTTTTATTAAACCATGTAAAAAAGTACCTCATGATGTTCGTTTTATGATGCAAGAATCATTGCAACAAAATATTGAAAAAGCAAAGACTAGGACAGGAATATTTGAATGTGATAATCCTCATCAAAGTTTACATGAATTTGAAAAAGATGATAGAAGGAATTTTAATTGAGGGAGCCAATAAAGGAAAAAAGAAGGCAATGCATAACATTGAACCTTTTATGAAAGGTAAAGTCCTTGATTCCTCTCAACCAAGTATCAAATCCTGTATGCAAAGTAAGGAGAGATGTCATGCTACAGATATGGCTCTTGCTTTATGGTTTTATGATGCATGTATTCCAATGAATGCTGCCTAATTCTCCTTGCTATCAGAATGTAATGGAGATGGTTTCATCTATGGTTCATGGGGTACAAGGCTCCTACATATCATGCTTATAGGATAACTTTATTAAAAGATGCAAGAAAACAAGTTCAGTTAATTGTTAACAATTTTCGTAGTAGATGGGATACTACAGGGTTGTACAATTGAGGGCGATGGATGGAAAGATAATAGAAAGAGTTAATCAATTTCTTGTTTTACTATCCCGATGGAATTTCTTTATTAAATCTGTTGATGCTTCGGATGTGAGTCAAATGCTGAAACTTTGTGCAATTTATTTTCTGAAATTTTTGAAATAGTTGGTCCCTCGAAATGTGTTTATTTGGTTATAGATAATGCAAGTAACTACAAAGCTGTAGGAACCTGCTTTCTATTAAATATCCAACTATTAGTTGGTCTCCTTGTGCAGCTCATTGGTCTTAATTTAATCATGAAAGATATTGGAGAAATACTCAATTTGAAGAATTTGGTTGATCTTGCTGCAAGGGTGACAACATTTGTTTACAATAGAAAATGGATTCGCAGTTGGTTAAGAAAAAAACCTGGTTTGAGAGAAATTCTTCGTCCTGCTGAGACTCAATTTGGCACTAATTTTATTGCTTTGAAAAGTCTTTATGATCGCAGAGTGCACTTGGAGGCTTTGGTCACCTCTACACAGTACAAGAAAGAGTTGAAAATTAAGAAAGGTAAAGATGTTAAGCAAATTATTCTTGATGAAAGGTTTTGGAATAATTGTTTGATTAATGTAAGGATTATGGGGCCAATTATACACTTGTTGCGTATTGGTGATTCTGATGAGAGGCTTTAGTTGGGATATGTATATAAAGGCATGTGGAGGGTAATTAATGGCATTCAACAATTATTTAGAAACAAGAAAGTCTTGTATGCACCATATATTGAAATTATCGAAAAAAGGTGGGACAAGATGTTAAAGAAAAATCTTCATGCTGCAGCATTTTGGTTGAATCCGGCTTTTCAATATGATAGAAGTAGCCCTTGTCAAATGCCCGATATTATGAAAAGTGTGTTAGAAGTTATGGAAAAGTTAGAAATGGAAGGCATGCAATATATGATGGATGAGATATCAACTTTCACAAAAAAGGATGCAAGCTTTGGATTGAAATTTTCTCAAAATACATTTAAAACTTCTCGTCCAGGTAATTTAAAATTGAATAAATTTTTATTTCATGATAACATTTATTTCTTATATCATATAATAGTAAAATTTATACATGTTTCTTTATATTCTTATTATAGTTGTGTATTCTTATTGATATTTTAAATGACATACATGAATGGTGGAAACTATTTGGTTGTGATGCTTCACACTTGCAAAAGTTGGCAATTAGACTTTTGAGTCAAATCGCTTCTTCCTCGGGATGTGAATGCAATTGGAGTGTATTTGAACGTATTCATACCAAGAAAAGAAATAGATTAGAACATAAAAGGCTCAATGATCTTGTTTATGTTCAGTATAACCTCCGCTTGCAAAATAGGTATTCAAATATTATTGTCATTGTATTTTTATTATTTTTTTATTATTTAGCCATTCCTTGTTTTATTTGTTATTATTCTTTTGTTTAGGCTTAAATAGAAGAAGAGGTCGTATGATCCAATGATTATTGTCTATTGATAAGATGGAATTTTAGATAGTTGAATAGCAAATTGAAGGAGAGAACTTGACATTGATGAGTTAGAGAGATGATTGAAGAAGAGTTTTCCCAAGGATAGTGAAGAAGATGTTTCCAAAATCATGTAAAGAAATTTTATCAAATTTATACATTGCTTTTCCTTTCTTTAAAATTATTTTTAAAAATAATTTTTATTCACATTCTATATTTACATAGCATGATATTTTTTCATCTACACATTTCTTAATTTTTTTGAGGTGGTAAAAATAAGTTGGTAGTGCTCGATGATAATGATGATGAAGAAGTTGATTTGTCAAGTTACCAAAATGAAGATGGTGCTAATGAGGATGATTTTATTTTATATTGATGTAAAATTTTTAATATTATAATTCGTGCTTCAAACTTTGTTGTTCTAAAATTTTTAATATTGTTGTTCAAAACATAAAATTTGTTGTTTTTGTTGTTTAGGTTGTAGTTGATGATTATATTTATGGTTGGTAATATTATTTAGTTTGGGAATGTGATATGTTTTAAATATACGTGGAATATTAAAATATTTGTATATTATTTATGACGTCATCTGGTTTTTGACACCGGTTCGACCAATTGACCCCTAACCCAATAGGTCGACGGGTTCGTACTCCGGTCCGAGTTTGAAAACACTATCTATTACATGTGTGCCAAGTTAAAGCTACAGATTTGGAGTACTACTCCATTACATTAGCCTTGTTAATGTTGAAAAGGAAAAGAATTACACTAGTTTAGACCATTATACCAAAGTCTTAAAATTCTTCTCCCTTGCAAAGTATCTCCCCATCTAGCATTACATATAGTATTTCTTTTCAGTTTTGATCAACTCTAACTAATGAAATCCCCGCAGCAAGTCCTCACAATACCCCCCAAACAGTCAGTCAATCCACCAAAACATGCCACTCCATAATATGCCTACTATATCAATTCACAAAATATGCCTTATGCCACAAAATAAAAAAACTCACTAAGTCTCAGAAGACTTATCACTCCACAACATAGAAACTGCACCGTCACCACCAGAAAAGGGCATGAAGTTCTCACTCCACACTCTTTCCATCCACCCTCCCAAAGTTGTTTCCCAAGCATAACATATATCACTATAACCACACTTTTTTAACCCAAAACATATATCACAAACAGGTCTACCAGCCCCAACTTAGGCTGATCAAGCTTCCCATTCACAGACTAGTAAAATGGCCACATTAAACTGTCATCAAAACACATTATTCCTCATTAGAAGGTTATCATAATGACTCAACCAAGAAAGCCACACAAGAATCTCCACACCAGCTCATTCCTCACAAGCTCACAAGTGTTTCCCTAGCATGTCAAACATATGTCTAGCCACAACTTATCATATCACACACTCAGATATCACGTACATAACCTACCGATTCCTAAATCTCTAACCTGCTGCATATTCAACCAACAACAAAATCAGAGCATCAGTCCCATCCCCAATCATTTAGTACTCAATCACATAGTGACACCTCAACAGTATAGTACATTATTACTGATACACAGGATAGAGGAGTCATCACAATTCATAATCAGAAGAACACCTAATTTTTTTCATTCTTTTACATTTTCTTTTAAGTCTGCCTTAACAACTTTTTTGTTGTGTTTGCCTCGGTCGAAGAACTCTTTGATATGAACTCCGCCCCGCAATGGACGAAAACCAATATCGAGTTGAGATCCTAGGATCGTTCTACAGCATGGATGCTAGATGGAATGGTAGAAATACGCCACAACCAAATATGGATTGAAGGTTGATAAGTCGGGAAGAATGCCACAAGCTAGTGAAAGCTTGATAAGTTCAAAATAGTTCTCAAAGAACCAAGAGAATAATCTCAAAAAATGTAATATTCAAATATGAATGTTATGGGCGTTTTACAGCATATAAATAATAAGGAAACCCTAATTTGAAAGTTACATAAAACAAGAAAATAATTAATTAAAGCCTTGGAAACTTAAAAGGCTAATTAATGCTTTTCTTGGAACTAATGGTAGTCAAATGAGTTTTACCAAGACCAGCCTTTGTCTTCATGCATTCCATGACCCTTTGAATAGTTTTTGATCTGCCTTTAAGCCTTCCAAGCAGCTTTGACCAAATTAAATAGCCTTGAACAAAAACAGCCCACAATTGTTAACCAAGCTTGGGTGAATTTTGACCATGTGAACCTAGCTTGATTCTAGAGCTTCCATGGCTTGGTCTTGGCTGACTTAGGCTCCATTTCATGCATTATTCAGCCTCAAAATGAAATTCAAGTGAATCTAGGCAGCAACACAACACAAAAACTCAAAACAATGCAAAAATACCAAGTTGGGCAATGCTTGGCCCATCAATATCTTTGACATTTATTATTGTAAGCCCACTTGAATACTCAACAAAATCTGCTTGAGAATATTGCTAATCCAAAGCCTTAACAATCAGCCCACTTAATGCATCCTTGAATTGTTTAGCCTTGGATCTTGTAATTGGTCCAGAAGTGAATTGTAGAGGATCATTTAGACTTGCGTCTTGATTCTCATCAATCTTGCCTTATGGATCTCTGGATTTTCTGCCTGATTTTCTCCTCTCTTTGCTTTCGGATATGGCTCATTGGCAATAAGGTTCTTCCCACGCTTAAAATACTCCCAATTAATGCATGTCGGCAAAGGCATTTCCATCAAAGGCATGACCTCTGTTGTTATAGGAGAAATGAATTGATCGTGATCAATACCCTCTATGTCCACCAACTCAGTTGTAGCATTTTTTTCCTTTTGTTTTATTGTCAGTATCATCTCAATTCCCTGGTATTTTCCTCATCTGATTGTTCATATGGAGAACAGCCTATTTCATGGTCGTAATTTTTGCAGCACCTTCTTGACTAGGCTTTTGTAACCCTTTTGTCATTTTAGCCCCCAGGACTAATAAGTATGTGGGATCTTGTCGGATTGTGCAGCACCTATTCTCAGTTAAGTCATATTGAGATTTTCCAATCTCTTCTCTATATTCTCAGTTCTGGGTAGCATTGCAGTCCACCTCTATGGTGCCTTGTTTCTTCCTCCAAGACATTGTTATCACATTACAAGTTTTTCGACACTCAGCTTGTATATGTCCAATTGTATAACAGTTTAGGCAAATTTTTGGAATGTTTTCAAAGAGAATTTTTTGCCGAAAAATGCCATTATCGTCTTCAATCAAGATGCGCTAAGGCAGCGTCTTTTGCAGGTCTATTTCCATCAAGATTCTCGTATGGCTCGGTCAATGATCAAGTATCTAAGTATTCACATCAAGGATCAACGTAGAAGTCTACCATATGGTATGCTTATTACCAAGATTCTTAGGCATCATGAAATCCCATTAGATACTCAAGTAGAATACCCGTGTCTCCTCACAACTACTATGATTTCACTTTTCTTAAGACCATAGGTATTTATGTGGCAAATGGGGCATGGACATTTGATAAGCCTGTTCTTGACCTAGATGATCATGAAGTACTAGGAGGGAGTGATGGTGAGGAA
The DNA here is from genome assembly GCA_016586305.1 of Ophiorrhiza pumila. NCBI lineage: Eukaryota > Viridiplantae > Streptophyta > Magnoliopsida > Gentianales > Rubiaceae > Ophiorrhiza > Ophiorrhiza pumila. Next base: position 20,044,693 of record BLIW01000010.1, read on the forward strand.
GAGGATCAAGGAAATGAGGAATCGGAGCCCGCAAGAGCTCCTCATATGGATGAAGACTTCAAGACCCTTATTCAAGGGTATTTTGATTCTTTAACCGATCGCATTGATAGTGGGCTTGCCAGCGTGCAAGCAAGCGTTGATAGTAACATGGCCGAAATAAGGGGTCAACTTGATGCATTAACGGTCAGAGTTGATGACTTGAGCAATGAAATTCACTATGGCCATGAGGTTCTAATGACAAATGAGCAAAGGGACGCACTTGCTCAAGCTCGACTCAAGGGAAAGGCACCGGCTAGTGATTGAAGCATTTTTGTAATAGACTAGGTTTATTTTAGTCTTTAATGTGTTTGAAGTATTTGTCAAACTTATGATCTTTGTTTGATGTGTTAAAGCTTGCAAACGAGAGAATAAGTGGAGTGTTGAGAAAATGTGTCATGAATTGATGTAATTACGTGAAGGAGGATGTAACTAGATCACACTTGGTGCGGTACAAGTCACATACACTAGCATACCATCACTTCACACAACACAAAAGAACACACACAACACAACACACACACATACAGGTCGCCCTTCACTCCTGACGGCCGACCAAACACACAGTCACACACATGCACAAGTTGATGTTGGTGGGGTTTGGGTTGGTTGATGTCTTGAATGCAGTGTGATGAATGAACACATGATGAAAATGGTTTTTTGCGATGAAGTGTTAACGAGACATGAAATGAGTTGTGTATGCGATGAATTGTTATATCAAACACCTATACTTGCACTTCACATTCATGCATACGCACACAACACAAGCATCACAAACACACCCAACACAAACACACACAAGGCAAACACACACACGCACTCACACGCCAACCTGACGGCCGTCAGGTTGGTCGGCCGTCACTCCTGATGGCCGTCGGACCTACTCACCCTCACACACTCACTCACTCACTCAAATGCTCTCACTCTCAGTGCACTAATGTGTAACACAAATACTCATTCACAACTCACTTCACTAATTTGCATGCTTACAACTAAATCACCTCACTCATGCACTAGCTTACTACTACACTCTCACATGCACATTCCCATCAGCTCATCACCACTACCCTTGCACACTTAACTGCATCCATAGGCCAAATGCCCTCAAGACACACACACATGTGCACACACAAAGGCATGACACTCACTAAACACACAAGGCATAAGCATAGCATTGCATATGTTCACTAGGTGTTTGTGATTGTGCATTTTCTAAGTCGTAACGATTGAGTCATAGGGGTGACCACGTGAGCTCATTTTATTCCTTGATTGGTACAGGACACGTGGAGGAATCAGGCATTGAGGAGCATGCAATTCAACCAACATGATCAAGGATGACAAAGGGGAGGTATAAAAGGAGAAGGATGAAAAAGGAAAAAAGGAGGAAGCAGTCGGGGAGGAAGAGAGAGAAATTCATCGTCCACACACCAAAAACCCTAAGAACAACTAAGAGCAAAATACAGAGGGAGATAGATTGTAGCTTGAATTCATTGACTGTAATCATGGATTGTGAGCCGATCATCATGATCGGCTAACTTCATAGTGTTGCCTTGAGGGTTCAATTGTATGGATTTTTGGTTCATTTGAGACAACTGAAATAGAATTTATCTGTGCTAAATCTTGATTGATGTTCATTGCATGTTTTGTTTCAATGGGTTTATATAAATCTGTTCAAATCCTTACTTGATCTGCGGTACCCACTGAGATCTGTGTGGATCTACCCACGTCAATTGGATAAAACATACAAAGAATTGAAATCAACATCCTGTGAGTCTCAGTTACTTATTTGCTTTGTGATCTTAGTTGTGTGGTGTAAACTGACAATCTTAAGGCCGATTACATGATCAGGATTGGGTTTATCTGAATAGTTCAATTTGAAAGCGTAACTTGGTTGTTTGCCCTACCAAGGGAAACAATTAAGCGTAGAAATAGAGTTGACCTATAGGATAGGGTTCTAGGGTATTAATTGGAACCGAGATCTTGCTCTATCAAGAGAAGATTTAGGACATCTGTGATCTGGAGTTGTGAGGGCCAACAGGCCAATCAACCTCACATCACTAGTAGATACACCCCTCACATGATACACAAGTCCGTGATAGTGAACAGAGGTCCATGCTAATTGTTCATCCCTCGAGACAACGCACTTCACATTACTGTTTATTTCCCCATTTCATTTGAGTTATATCATTTCGTTGTTATTTGCTATCATAATTGAAACCGACACATAACCCTCTCCCTGTGGATACGATCCTTCATCGCTACTACATAGTGTTTTAGGTTAAATTGGTGAGCCTACGACAGCTCATTCCAATTTTGGTGCCGTTGCCGGGGAGAGGCAGTGTCAAGTTTGATTTTTGTGATAGTTTCACTTTGTTGTTACTTTACGAATTCTTATTTGAAATTGTTGATCTGTTTGTTTTGTTGAAATCTTAATTCATTACTGTCTCTATTGATTTTGTTCTATTGATATTCTGCCTAGTGTTGTTTCTTCTTCTTGTGAGAATTCCCAGTTTATGCTACCTAGAGCAAGGCTACGAGGGGAAGCTCCGAAATTTGCTCTTGACTTAGAATTGGAAAAGACTTTAATAGAAAGGGGAAGGATAATAGAAATGGCGGAACAAAATGTGGAGAGGCCTCAGCCCCAACCACCTCGATTTGGGGACCATTTTGAGGTAAATTTCGAGCGGAGGAACAATCATCAGGGAATTGACGTCGAAAGTTATCAAATTCCGACACAAATCGTGTCCATGATCACCCAAGGACAGATCTTTCAAGGCCTGAGTCATGAGGATCCTAATGAGCATCTAGATTGGTTCCTAGGACTTTGCAACACCTTTAAGCTGCAGAGGGTTACTCCAGACGATGTGAGAAGAGTTTTATTTCCCCTGTCTCTCAAAGGGAAAGCTAAGCACTGGTTTAACTCGATTGGGGGACAGTCCATTGCCATCTTTGAAGAACTGGAGCGGAAGTTTTTAGCTAAGTATTTTCCTCCAGCAAAATTGGACCGAATGAGATTGGAAATCCGCAGTTTTCAGCAACAGGATGGCGAGACCTTCAAGGAAGCCTGGGATCGATTCAACGACCTACTCCGCCAATGCCCAAACAATGACCTGGGGGAGGTCAGGGAGCTCAACACATTCTTTAAGGGCCTAACTCCGGAGTCCTCGCTGATGGTCAAGGCGTGTGCTAATGGGACTTTAAAAAACAAGAGCGTGCCCGAGGTGAGGGAACTCTTTGACTCGATTGCAGATGATGAATACCTATTTCCAGAAGCTAGGAAGACTACCATGAGGAAGCAGAGCGGTGTGTTGGACTTAGATGAAGAAACCTCTTTGGAAGCAAAAGTTGAGGCCCTCTCAAGACAAGTTCAGAATCTAAAGGCTGCTAAGGTCGCTCCAGTGTTGATGTGCGGGCTGTGTAAGGGAGAGCACCATACGGATGAGTGCGAGCTTACTCAGGAATCAGTGCAGTATGTCAACAACTACAACAACCGCCAACAATACAGTGGTTATCGAAATCAATCAGGCCAAGGCAATTAGGGGCAGAATAATCAGGGAACTCAGCAAAGGCAGTACTACCAGAGTGGGGAGTCAAGCAACCGGGAACAGAGAAAGACAACTGATGATTTGCTCCACGAAATTCTGGGAAAAATGGACATGTATGAGAAGAGGACCTCCACATTGGAAACCCAAGTGAAAAACGTATAGGCTTCTATCAAGAACATTGATATGCAGATGGGACAGTTGGCTAAGGCAAGCCATCAGAGACCCCAAGGTACCCTCCCAAGTGATACATAGCCGAACCCAAAAGGAAAAGGACCAGAAATCTGTAATGTAATAACTCTGAGATGTGGTAAAGAAATAAGTGGAAACAAGAAGAAAGAACAAAAGGATGATCCTGAAGAAGAAGTCATGGACGAAGAGATTATCGTGGAGGAGGAAATCCAAGAGGAGAACAAAGAGGAGAGTGTGAAGGCGCCTGAACCAAAGAAGAAAAGGGGACCTCAAAGTCCTTACAACTACCCAGAGTATGCGCCACTACCTCCATACCCTCAGAGAGCCCCACCTCAAGCTAAGAAGGGAGCCCAATTCACCAGATTCTTTGATATGGTAAAAAATGTGAATGTCAGTGTACCCTTGTTGGACCTGGTTACTGCTATGCCCCGATATGCAAAATTCTTGAAGGACCTGATTGCCAACAAGGAACAGATCCTCCAGTGTGATTTTCCAATACCCCTTACAAAAGAAAGTCAGGCATGGGTAAACAATGACCTACCTCCAAAGTTGAAAGATCCAGGGAGCTGCACCATACCATGCACAATTGGTACTAGATTCTTCAAAAAAGCCCTTTGTAATCTTGGAGCGGGTATTAATTTGATGCCCCTCTCCATTGCTGAGAATGTCGGTTTGGTGGGTAAAATCAAACCAGTAGCAGTACTACTCCAATTGGCTGACAGATCTTTGGTGCAACCCACTGGAATGATTGAGGATGTGCTTGTGTCTGTAGACAAATTTGTGATCCCTGTTGACTTCATCATATTGGACATGGAGGAAGACCCGGAGGTGCCATTAATATTTGGGAGACCCTTCCTAGCTACAGGAGATGCACTCATAGGGGTCAAGAGTAAGACCATTACATTCAGGGTGATCGGGGAGCAAGTGGTCTTTAATGTGGACTACGCAATGAAGTACCCCAAATCAGTGGAGCAATGTTGCTTTGTACACCCTGTGGAAGGTAATCCTTGTCTCCTTGAACTAGAACATAAGCGAAAGTTTTCTGTTGCTTTACTTGAAACCTTAGATCAAGACAAGGATGAATCAATTGAATTTGTTTTGGATGATGAAGAACGTGAGATTATGCATGAATTGACGAATTTGATTGAATGTTGTGTGATAGATGAATCTGTTGTAGAAATAGAATTTGAAAATGCTTGTGATGGAAATGTTGAAAATAATGCAATGTGTGAAATGCAATCAAATGTTGATTTTGAAACTGATGAACATGTTGAAGTGAAGCCCACTGAGGTGAGGCAAGAAAATATTGAGTGCAGGAACGAGAAATTGCTACCTTCTACTGTAAGGCCACCCAAGTTGGAGCTGAAACCACTTCCTCCATATCTAAAGTATGCATTTCTTGGGGAGAATGAAACTCTTCCTGTGGTTATATCTTCAAGGTTAGAGAAATGGCAGGAAGAGAAATTGCTGGAAGTCCTAAAAATGTACAAGGAAGCAATCGGCAGGACAATAGCAGATATCAAGGGGATCAGCCCCAGCATTTGTATGCATAAGATATTGCTGGAGGAAGGAGCTGTCCCATCAAGAGAAAGGCAAAGGAGGCTAAACCCACAAATGATGGAAGTAGTGAAAAAGGAGATGATAGCAATCCATCCACATCCTTGGTGCCAAAGCCGAGCTTAGATGATCTCTTGAAGAATCTTGATGGACCAATGACAAGATCAAGGAGCAAAAGGATGAAAGAAGCTTTGCACACTTTGTTGTCATCACACTTTGGTGACTTGGAGGCCGAGATGTGCACATCATCTCATCATGGTGTTCTTTGGCATGTTTCTTCAATTACCATTCAAGAAGAAGTTCCTCAAAGATCTACATTGGAGCTTAAGGAAATTCCACCTTGAAGAAGCAAGCTAAGGCCGAGAAGAATTTAAGTCCAAGAAAGGCGTGTCTTTGGGCTTCATTAGGTGGTTCACGCCCTTTAATTACTTTAGGGTTTTATTTTGTTGTTAATTAATTAAGTCCAAAACACTTAATGTGGGCTTTAATTAATTGGTAGTTTAATAAATTACTTGGCCCAATTATCTTGCATGATAATGGCAAGTAAAGCAAATCCTTTTTGGACAAGGATTTGGTAGTTAGTTGTAGTTTCCTTTTCCAATTTGGAAAGTTGATTAGTTTAGGAAACAAGAAGCCAAAACACGTTTTGCTTCTTCATTAAAAACTGTCTAACCTAATCCTTTTACAACTTGGATTAGTTAGTTAGCTAGTTTGTTAAGAAGTCAAGTTGTACTTTGCAACTACTAGGGTTTATTTCCTTTTCCTTCTTGGCATGGCCGAAACTCATCCCCTATAAAAAGGAGATGCATGTAACGTTTTTACACAATAAGTTGGTGAATAAAATTGAGTTTTTAGCTTTGCTAAAATTCGTGAATTAACTCCTTGAGTTGTTCAAAGCCTTGAAGAGTTATTTAACTGTTCATTGTAGTTAATCCCCTTTAGCGTGACCTATAGGAGATTACACCAATTGTTCTTTATTTAAAGAGCAAGCCTAATTAACTTGTTTAACTGATTGAATTTTCATAGGTTAAATTAAGTTCATTAGTAATAAAACGTGAAGTTTTGATTTACTCAATTCCTAGCGTTTTTCCTTTGATTTCGTTCCATCCAATTTTGTGTTCTTGTTGTGGATTATCTTGGTAAGAGCAACACGGTCCTATAGCTTGTGTGGGAGATTCGAATTTGGTCCAGGAGTTGGAGCCTCGGTCATACAACATTCGCATCAATTGGTATCAAAGCACAAGTTGTTGCCCAAGAAAATTCAGGTTAATCCGTTTTCAATTCTTCCGCAAAATTTCTGTTCTTGTTGCGTCAATTCTGCCCGTTTTTTTTTGTGTCAATTTTCTGCAGTTTTGCTGGCATCTTTCTTGCTGTTATTTGGTGTTCTTCTTGCTGTCCAAAGTCGATACATATTCACCCATTAAAATCACCAAAATCGCATGCAACAAATCATTCACAATCTGCCCGAATTTGTTCATTGTTGTGTCGTCTGAATTCTGCTCTTTTTGACGTCGTTTCTGCCATAATTTTTGCTCATTCTTTTCTGCCATTTTTTTTGTGTCTTAATTGCTGTCTTAATTCGTGCTTAATTCAGTCCTTAATTCTGTCCAAAATCGCATGAACATTGAGTCAATACATTCTGCCCGAAATCGTCTAAATTGAGTCTATCTTCTTTTGCGATTTTTGTGTTGTTTCTTGCTGTTTCTTGTTGCGTCTTCTTGCTGTCTTTTGGTGTTAAATTCTGCACTCTTTTGTCATAATCATAGTGTAGGATTCTTGAAGTTTTCTTTGCTGTTTTCACGTCATAACATTGTTAGGGTTTCGTGTGTCAAACTAGGGTTTCATAACTAGGGTTTCTAGGTCATGTTTTCATAACTTTCTTGATTCTTATCCGTTTCTTGATTTTCTTTTTGCGTTTGATTCTTTATCTTGTCCACCATATATTGAGTTTCGATCAAACTTTTACTCCACTCGAAAAAGATAAGTTCTTGATAACTTTCTTGAACTTCTTGATTTTCTTGAAAACTCAAAGTGGTCAAAATTGAATTCTTGAGTTGGATTCTTGATCTTTGTCTTGAATCTTGATATTCTTGTTAAAGTGGCACATCCGAATTCATTGTCCTTGGTGAGTTAATAAAGTTTGAAGTTTTTAAGGTTGTTAAGACAAGAAGACAAAACATTCTTAAACCTAAATCCTAGGTTGTTGTCTTCAAACCTTAATTTTTGTGGTGTTTAAGGTTCTTGTCCGAACCTAGTATTTTGATTGGTCCAAGGTTTATGTTCAAACCTTAAAAGTGTAATTTTGTCCTTTGTTGTCCGAAGTTAAAAAAAACAAAAAAAAAACAAAAAAAAAAATAGTCGGACTTTATTTATTGTTATTATTTTCTGTTATTTAATTATTTAATTTATTTTTGAAAAGAACACATTGTTCTTAACTTGTTTGCTTGAAAACCACCTTGGATTAAAAGTGCCATAACTTTTTCAATACAACTCGGAATTAGTTGATTCAAAAACCAATCTCTTTGTTTTGAAATCTAGTTTTCTGAATTTCTAAGTTTCTGGTGGTAAATCAAATTATAACTTTCACGTGTTACTAAACATCTTGACGTGATTTCTTGTTACATCTCTTGATTTGATTTGTGAAAATTTGTGTGTGGAACTTGCTGATTGAGATCTTGCTATTAAAGTAATTGAACTTTGGTGAATCTTAATAACCCCACATATTCATTAATTGAGAGTAGTAGCTAGGTTAAACAAGAGAGAACACTACCCAAAAAGAGAGGAGAGTACCTACTACCTATAGTGAGGAACCCGAGAGGTATATCTATATATTTTCTTGTGTTTTCTTTGCTAACTTGCAGGTACTAATGGAGGAAGGTGATAAAACTCCTAAAGGTTCTAAACCTATTACCGATGCTCAACAAAAGTTTGCTAATGAAGTACTCTTTGATATGCTTCAAAAACTCACTCTTCGACTTGATAACATTGAGTCATCAACTAAAAGCACTACCGAAAGGAAGCTTAAATTTGAGGAGCATGATGATTTCGATGATGAAAATGATGAGGAAAAAGATGAGGAATATACGAGCTCTTCTAAAGGTGATAAGTCTAAAGTTTCCATTGAATCTGTTAAACTCACCATCTCTACTTTTCATGGTAAATCAGATCCCGAAGCTTTCTTTGATTGGGTTTCGAGATTTGGAACACTATTTTGAAGGTAATGATGTCCCCGAGAAAAGGCAATATCGAATTGCTTTTATGCATCTTAAAGACTATGCTAGTCTTTGGTGGGATCAAGTTGTTCGTTCTAGGAGACAAGATGGTGAAAGGCCAGTTAAGACTTGGACTCAAATGAAGGCAATCATGAGAAGAAGTATGTTCCTTCACACTTTAATAGAGTGCTCAACCGAAAATTGCATACTCTTGTGGCAAGGTAGCCGAAACAGTTGAAGATTACTATCATGAAGATGGAATCTTGATGATTAAAGCCAATATTCAAGAAGAACCACGACACACCATTGAGAAGTGATTCTTAAGAGGTAATGAATCCCGAATTGGCTTATCAAGTTGATCTTCAAAGTTACATTGATATTAATTGAACTTTTCACCAAAGCTATTCAAATTGAGAAGCATATGAAGGGTTAAAGGGCGAAATTTTCAAGCAACCATGCCGCCTTGGAGGAGAGATCAAAAGCCGACTTTTACACCCTCCCACCAAAACCGAAAGTTTTCAACCCAAAAATCAGCCTTCAAACACTTCAAGTAATGCTCCCAAAACAGTCCGCAACCTTGCTGAATTTCAACTAAGGTGACGCCTAACCAAATGAAGATTCAGGGACATTAGATGTTACAAGTGTCAAGGTTATGGCCATTATCAAAGTGACTGCCCAACCAAAAGTTGATGATAATTCGTGATAATGGAGAGGTTGAAAGTGATGAAGAATGTGCCGACATGCCACCACTGAAGAGAAGTACCAAAGTGATTGAAGATAGTGAAGATCATTTACAATGTTGGTGATTTCTCATTGGTTACTCGCGAGTCTTGAATGCACAACACGAGTTGAAGATGATTTGTCTCAAAGGGAAAACATCTTTCACGCTAGATGCATGGTTCAAGGTAAGACTTGTAGCTTGATTATTGATAGTGGAAGTTGTACCAATGTGGCAAGCACATTAATTGTTAAGAAGCTTAACTTGACTTGCATGAAACATCCAAATCCATATAAGCTTCAATGGCTTAATAACACTGCCGAGAGTAAGGTGACTAAACAAGTTAAATTTTCTATGTCCATTGGAAAGTATGTTGATGATATTGTTTGTGGTGTTGTACCAATGGAAGCTAGTCACATACTACTTGGTCGTCCATGGCAATTTGACCGAGATGTTACATATCATGCAAGGAAGAATTATTATTCTTTTGATTATCATGGCCGAAAGTACAATCTAAGGGCTTTGAGTCCGAGCCAAGCTTTTGAAGATCAATCAAGGATTGTGCAATCTTGCCGTGAAATGGAAGCAAAAGAGAAGAAGGAACAAGAAGATAAAAAGAATGTAACTAGTGTAGGCCGAACCAATGATTCTAAATCTTGTAATAGCCGAAATAGTAGTTCTTCTAAATCTTGTTATTTTGCTTCTAAGAGTGATGTAAAGAGAGCAATACTAGATAGGCATTCATTGTATTTGATGATCCGCAAGGACTTTGTACTTATTGTTGATAGTGATCACCTTGCTTCTTTGCCTAGTGTTGTTTTGTCTCTTTTACAGGAATTCAATGACGTGTTTCCCGAGGACTTACCACACGGATTGCCACCTATTAGAGGTATTGAACATCAAATTGATTTCATACCTGGGGCGCAAATTCCCAACCGTCCTGCATATAGAGCAAATCCTGAGGAAACAAAGGAGATTCAACGTCAAGTGGATGAACTCCTTGACAAAGGTATTGTACGTGAATCTCTAAGTCCTTGTTCCGTTCCAGTCATTTTAGTTCCTAAAAATGATGAATCTTGGAGAATGTGTGTTGATTGTCGTGCCATAAATAAAATCACCATTAAGTATAGACATCCAATTCCTAGATTAGATGATATGCTTGATGAATTGTATGGTTCTTCTATTTTCACCAAGATTGATTTAAAAAGTGGCTACTATCAAATTAGAATGAAAGAAGGTGATGAATGGAAAACAGCCTTTAAAACAAAGTATGGATTGTATGAATGGTTAGTCATGCCTTTTGGTCTAACTAATGCACCTAGTACTTTTATGAGGCTCATGAATCACGTTTTTAGGTCTTTCATTGGTAAGTTTGTTGTGGTCTATTTTGATGACATCCTTATTTATAGCAAATCACTTGATGAGCATGTTGAACATTTAAAACAAGTGTTTGTTATATTGCGTGAGAACCGATTGTATGCTAACCTCAAAAAGTGTTCTTTTTGCATGGAATCAATTGTCTTTTTGGGTTATGTTGTTAGTTCTCAAGGTATTTCTGTTGATGAGTCAAAAGTCAAGGCTATTGATGAGTGGCCGAGACCTAAGAATGCTAGTGAAGTTAGGAGTTTTCATGGTTTAGCAAGTTTTTATAGAAGGTTTGTTAAAGACTTTAGTACTATAGCTGCACCTTTGAATGAACTTGTTAAAAAGAACATTACTTTTGAATGGAAACAAGAGCATGAAGACGCCTTCACTAAGTTAAAGTACATGTTGACTCACGCCCCTTTACTTTCATTGCCTAATTTTCATAAAGCTTTTGAGATACACTGTGATGCCTCCGGGATTGGTATCTGTGCTGTTTTGATGCAGGAATCAAGGCCCGTGGCTTACTTTAGTGAAAAGCTTAATGGGGCAGCTTTAAAGTATGCAACTTATGACAAGGAGTTGTATGCTTTGGTAAGGTCATTACAGGTTTGGCAACATTACTTATGGCCTAAAGAGTTTATAATTCATTCTGATCATGAAAGCCTTAAATTCTTAAAGACTCAAGGTAAATTGAATAAGAGGCATGCTAAATGGTTAGAATTTATTGAAACTTTTCCATATGTGATTAAGTATAAATCTGGTCAAGATAATATTGTAGCTGATGCATTGTCTAGACGTTATTCTTTGTTCACCTATATGCATGCTAAGTTACTTGGATTTGATTTGATAAAAGATTGTAACAAAAATGACAATGATTTTTCTGCGCCTTTTAATGATTATGCTTCAAAGCCGAATGGTGGACTTTTATTTGCATGATGGTTCTTTTATTTCGTAAGGATAAATTGTGCCAACCCCTTTGTTCCATTCGGTGATTTACTTGTTAAGGAGACCCATGGGGGAAGGGTTGATGGGGCATTTTGGTATTGCTAAACACTTGCTGTTTTGAATGAACACTTTTATTGGCCTAACATGATTAAAGATGTGAAAAGTGTTGTTGATATAATGTTATGTGTGTAAAACAAGCCAAATCGAAAATTTTGCCTCATGGATGTATATACACCTTTGCCTGTTCTAGTCATCCTTGGATTGATATTTCTATGGATTTTGTACTTGGATTGCCTAGATCACGCAATGGTAAAGATAGCATATTTGTAGTAGTGGATCGATTTAGTAAATGGCACATTTTATTGGCATGTTCCAAAACTAATGATGCTACACATATTGCTGATTTGTTCTTTAAGGAAGTTGTTAGATTGCATGGCATTCCACAAAGTATTGTTAGTGATAGGGATGTTAAGTTCTTGTCTCACTTTTGGCGTACTTTATGGAATAAGTTAGGCACTAAATTGTTGTTTTCTACTGTTGCACATCCACAAACTGATGGACAAACTGAAGTAGTTAACCGCACTTTGTCTACCTTGCTTCGAGCCATCATTCAAAGAAACTTAAAGAATTGGGAAAGTTGTCTTCCACATATTGAGTTTGCATATAATAGAACTTTTCATAGTTCTACATCTTGTTCGCCATTTGAGGTTATTTATGGTTTCAATCCTTTAACTCCACTTGATATTTTGCCTTTGCCTATTAATGAGTTTGTTAATGTTGAAGGTAAAAAGAAAGCTGAATTTATTAAGGAGTTACATGAAAGGGTTCGAAATACTATTGAAAGGCGTAATGAACAATATGCACAACAAGCCAATAGAGGAAGAAAGAGAGTGATTTTCGAACCTGGTGATTGGGTTTGGATTCACTTGAGGAAGGAAAGGTTTCCTGACAAGAGGAAGTCTAAACTTCATCCAAGAGGAGATGGTCCTTTTCGAATTTTGGAAAGGATAGGAGATAATGCATACAAAGTCGAGCTTCCAAGTGAGTATGGCAATGTTTCATCTACATTCAATGTTTCTGATTTATCTTTGTTTGATGTAGGTGATTCGAGGACGAATCTTTTCGAGGAGGGAGGGAATGATAGCAATCCATCCACATCCTTGGTGCCAAAGCCGAGCTTAGATGATCCCTTGAAGAATCTTGATGGACCAATGACAAGATCAAGGAGCAAAAGGATGAAAGAAGCTTTGCACACTTTGTTGTCATCACACTTTGGTGACTTGGAGGCCGAGATGTGCACATCATCTCATCATAGTGTTCTTTGGCATGTTTCTTCAATTACCATTCAAGAAGAAGTTCCTCAAAGATCTACATTGGAGCTTAAGGAAATTCCACCTTGAAGACGCAAGCTAAGGCCGAGAAGAATTTAAGTCCAAGAAAGGCGTGTCTTTGGGCTTCATTAGGTGGTTCACGCCCTTTAATTACTTTAGGGTTTTATTTTGTTGTTAATTAATTAAGTCCAAAACACTTAATGTGGGCTTTAATTAATTGGTAGTTTAATAAATTACTTGGCCCAATTATCTTGCATGATAATGGCAAGTAAATCAAATCCTTTTTGGACAAGGATTTGGTAGTTAGTTGTAGTTTCCTTTTCCAATTTGGAAAGTTGATTAGTTTAGGAAACAAGAAGCCAAAACACGTTTTGCTTCTTCATTAAAAACTGTCTAACCTAATCCTTTTACAACTTGGATTAGTTAGTTAGCTAGTTTGTTAAGAAGTCAAGTTGTACTTTGCAACTACTAGGGTTTATTTCCTTTTCCTTCTTGGCATGGCCGAAACTCATCCCCTATAAAAAGGAGATGCATGTAACGTTTTTACACAATAAGTTGGTGAATAAAATTGAGTTTTTAGCTTTGCTAAAATTCGTGAATTAACTCCTTGAGTTGTTCAAAGCCTTGAAGAGTTATTTAACTGTTCATTGTAGTTAATCCCCTTTAGCGTGACCTATAGGAGATTACACCAATTGTTCTTTATTTAAAGAGCAGGCCTAATTAACTTGTTTAACTGATTGAATTTTCATAGGTTAAATTAAGTTCATTAGTAATAAAACGTGAAGTTTTGATTTACTCAATTCCTAGCGTTTTTCCTTTGATTTCGTTCCATCCAATTTTGTGTTCTTGTTGTGGATTATCTTGGTAAGAGCAACACGGTCCTATAGCTTGTGTGGGAGATTCGAATTTGGTCCAGGAGTTGGAGCCTCGGTCATACAACATTCGCATCAAGAAACATGCCAAAGAACACCATGATGAGATGATGTGCACATCTCGGCCTCCAAGTCACCAAAGTGTGATGACAACAAAGTGTGCAAAGCTTCTTTCATCCTTTTGCTCCTTGATCTTGTCATTGGTCCATCAAGATTCTTCAAGGGATCATCTAAGCTCGGCTTTGGCACCAAGGATGTGGATGGATTGCTATCATTCCCTCCCTCCTCGAAAAGATTCGTCCTCGAATCACCTACATCAAACAAAGATAAATCAGAAACATTGAATGTAGATGAAACATTTCCATACTCACTTGGAAGCTCGACTTTGTATGCATTATCTCCTATCCTTTCCAAAATTCGAAAAGGACCATCTCCTCTTGGATGAAGTTTAGACTTCCTCTTGTCAGGAAACCTTTCCTTCCTCAAGTGATTCCAAACCCAATCACCAGGTTCGAAAATCACTCTCTTTCTTCCTCTATTGGCTTGTTGTGCATATTGTTCATTACGCCTTTCAATAGTATTTCGAACCCTTTCATGTAACTCCTTAATAAATTCAGCTTTCTTTTTACCTTCAACATTAACAAACTCATTAATAGGCAAAGGCAAAATATCAAGTGGAGTTAAAGGATTGAAACCATAAACAACCTCAAATGGCGAACAAGATGTAGAACTATGAAAAGTTCTATTATATGCAAACTCAATATGTGGAAGACAACTTTCCCAATTCTTTAAGTTTCTTTGAATGATGGCTCGAAGCAAGGTAGACAAAGTGCAGTTAACTACTTCAGTTTGTCCATCAGTTTGTGGATGTGCAACAGTAGAAAACAACAATTTAGTGCCTAACTTATTCCATAAAGTACGCCAAAAGTGAGACAAGAACTTAACATCCCTATCACTAACAATACTTTGTGGAATGCCATGCAATCTAACAACTTCCTTAAAGAACAAATCAGCAATATGTGTAGCATCATTAGTTTTGGAACATGCAATAAAATGTGCCATTTTACTAAATCGATCCACTACTACAAATATGCTATCTTTACCATTGCGTGATCTAGGCAATCCAAGTACAAAATCCATAGAAATTCAATCCAAGGATGACTAGGAACAGGCAAAGGTGTATACAATCCATGAGGCAAAATTTTCGATTTGGCTTGTTACACACAATACATTTATCACAAACACTTTCACATCTTTAATCATGTTAGGCCAATAAAAGTGTTCATTCAAAACAGCAAGTGTTTTAGCAATACCAAAATGCCCCATCAACCCTCCCCCATGGGTCTCCCTTAACAAGTAAATCACGAAATGGAACAAAGGGGTATGCACAATTTATCCTTACGAAATAAGAACCATCATGCAAATAAAAGTCACCATTCGGCCTTTGAAGCATAATCATTAAAGGCGGCAGAAAAAATCATTGTCATTTTTGTACAATCTTTATCAAATCAAATCCAAGTAACTTAGCATGCATATAGGTGAACAAAGAATAACGTCTAGACAATGCATTAGCTACAATATTATCTTGACCAGATTTATACTTAATCACATATGGAAAAGTTTCAATAAATTCTAACCATTTAGCATGCCTCTTATTCAATTTACCTTGAGTCTTTAAGAATTTAGGCTTTCATTGATCAGAATGAATTATAAACTCTTTAGGCCATAAGTAATGTTGCCAAACCTGTAATGACCTTACCAAAGCATACAACTCCTTGTCATAAGTTGCATATTTAAAGACTGCCCCATTAAGCTTTTCACTAAAGTAAGCCACGGGCCTTGATTCCTGCATCAAAACAGCACGATACCAATCCCGGAGGCATCACAGTGGTATCTCAAAGCTTTATGAAAATTAGGCAATGAAAGTAAAGGGGCGTGAGTCAACATGTACTTTAACTTAGTGAAGGCGTCTTCATGCTCTTGTTTCCATTCAAAAGTAATGTTCTTTTTAACAAGTTCATTCCAAAGGTGGCAGCTATAGTACTAAAGTCTTTAACCAACCTTCTATAAAAACTTGCTAAACCATGGAAAACTCCTAACTTCACTAAGCATTCTTAGGTCTCGGCCACTCATCAATAGCCTTGACTTTTGACTCATCAACAGAAATACCCTTGAGAACTAACCAACATAACCCAAAAAGACAATTGATTCCATGGCAAAAAGAACACTTTTTGAGGTTAGCATACAATCGGTTCTCACGCAATATAACAAACACTTGTTTTAAATGTTCAACATGCTCATCAAGTGATTTGCTATAAATAAGGATGTCATCAAAATAGACCACAACAAACTTACCAATGAAAGGACATAAAAACGTGATTCATGAGCCTCATAAAAGTACTAGGTGCATTAGTTAGACCAAAAAGGCATGACTAACCATTCATACAATCCATACTTTGTTTTAAAGGCTGTTTTCCATTCATCACCTTCTTTCATTCTAATTTGATAGTAGCCACTTTTTAATCAATCTGGTGAAAAATAGAAGAACCATACATTCATCAAGCATATCATCTAATCTAGGAATTGGATGTCTATACTTAATGGTGAATTTTATTATGGCACGACAATCAAACACCATTCTCCAGATTCATCCTTTTTAGGAACTAAAATGACTGGAACGGAACAAGGACTTAGAGATTCACGTACAATACCTTTGTCAAGGAGTTCATCCAGCTTGACGTTGAATCTCCTTTGTTCCTCAGGATTTGCTCTATATGCAGGACGGTTGGGAATTTGCGCCCCAGGTATGAAATCAATTTGATGTTCAATACCTCTAATAGGTGGCAATCCGTGTGGTAAGTCCTCGGGAAACACGTCATTGAATTCCTGTAAAAGAGACAAAACAACACTAGGCAAAGAAGCAAGGTGATCACTATCAACAATAAGTACAAAGTCCTTGCGGATCATCAAATACAATGAATGCCTATCTAGTAATTGCTCTCTTTACATCACTCTTAGAAGCAAAATAACAAGATTTTAGAAGAACTACTATTTCGGCTATTACAAGATTTAGAATCATTGGTTCGGCCTACACTAGTTACATTCTTTTTATCTTCTTGTTCCTTCTTCTCTTTTGCTTCCATTTCACGGCAAGATTGCACAATCCTTGATTGATCTTCAAAAGCTTGGCTCGGACTCAAGCCCTTAGATTGTACTTTTCGGCCATGATAATTCAAAAGAATAATAATTCTTCCTTGCATGATATGTAACATCTCGGTCAAATTGCCATGGACGACCAAGTAATATGTGACTAGCTTCCATTGTACAACATCACAAACAATATCATCAACATACTTTCCAATGGACATAGAAAATTTAACTTGTTTAGTCACCTTACTCTCGGCAGTGTTATTAAGCCATTGAAGCTTATATGGATTTGGATGTTTCATGCAAGTCAAGTTAAGCTTCTTAACAATTAATGTGCTTGCCACATTGGTACAACTTCCACTATCAATAATCAAGCTACAAGTCTTACCTTGAACCATGCATCTAGCGTGAAAGATGTTTTCCCTTTGAGACAAATCATCTTCAACTCGTGGTTGTGCATTCAAGACTCGGCGAGTAACCAATGAGAAATCACCAACATTGTAAATAAGATCTTCACTATCTTCATCACTTTGGTACTTCTCTTCAAGTGGTGGCATGTCGGCACATTCTTCATCACTTTCAACCTCTCCATTATCACGAATTATCATCAACTTTTTGGTTGGGCAGTCACTTTGATAATGGCCATAACCTTGACACTTGTAACATCTAATGTCCCTGAATCTTTCATTTGGTTTAGGCGTCACCTTAGTTGAAGATTCAGCAAGGTTGCGGACTGTTTTGGGAGCATTACTTGAAGTGTTTGAAGGCTGATTTTGGTTGAAAACTTTCGGTTTTGGTGGAGGTGTAAAAGTCGGCTTTTGATCTCTCCTCCAAGGCGGCAATGGTTGTTGAAAATTTCGCCCTTTACCCTTCATATGCTTCTCAATTTTGATAGCTTTGTGAACAAGTTCATTAATATCAATGTAACTTTGAAGATCAACTTGATAAGCCAATTCGGGATTCATACCTCTAAGAAATCTCTCAATGGTTGTGTCGGGGTCTTCTTGAATATTGGCTTTAATCATCAAAGATTCCATCTCATGATAGTAATCTTCAACTGTTCGGCTACCTTGCACAAGAGTATGCAATTTTCGGTTGAGCTCTCTATTAAAGTGTGAAGGAACATACTTCTTTCTCATGATTGCCTTCATTTGAAGTCCAAGTCTTAACTGGCCTTTCACCATCTTGTCTCCTAGAACGAACAACTTGATCCCACCAAAGACTAGCATAGTCTTTAAGATGCATAAAAGCAATTCGATATTGCCTTTTCTCGGGGACATCATTACCTTCAAAATAGTGTTTCCAAATCTCGAACCCAATCAAAGAAAGCTTCGGGATCTGATTTACCATGAAAAGTAGAGATGGTGAGTTTAACAGATTCAATGAAACTTTAGACTTATCACCTTTAGAAGAGCTCGTATATCCTCATCTTTTTCCCTCATCATTTTCATCATCGAAATCATCATGCTTCCTCAAATTTAAGCTTCCTTCGGTAGTGCTTTAGTTGATGACTCAATGTTATCAAAGTCGAAGAGTGAGTTTTTGAAGCATATCAAAGAGTACTTCATTAGCAAACTTTTGTTGAGCATTCGGTAATAGGTTTAGAACCTTTAGGAGTTTTTATCACCTTCCTCCATTAGTACCTGCAAGTTAGCAAAAGAAAACACAAGAAAATATATAGATATACCTCTCGGGTTCCTCACTATAGGTAGTAGGTATTCTCCTCTCTTTTTGGGGTAGTTGTTCTCTCTTGTTTTAACCTAGCTACTACTCTCAATTAATGAATAATGTGGGGTTATTAAGATTCACCAAAGTTCAATTACTTTAATAGCAAGATCTCAATCAGCAAGTTCCACACACAAATTTTCACAAATCAAATCAAGAGATGTAACAAGAAATCACGTCAAGAGTGTTTAGAACACGTGAAAGTTATAATTTGATTTACCACCAGAAACTAAGAAATTCAGAAACTAGATTTCAAAACAAAGAGATTGGTTTTTGAATCAACTAATTCCGAGTTGTATTGAAAAAGTATGGCACTTTTAATCCAAGGTGGTTTTCAAGAAACAAGTTAAGAACAATGTGTTCTTTTCAAAAAATAATTAAATAATTAAATAACAGAAATAATAACAATAAATAAAGTCCGACTATTTTTTTTTTTTGTTTTTTTTTGTTTTTTTTTAACTTCGGACAACAAAGGACAAAATTACACTTTTAAGGTTTGAACATAAACCTTGGACCAATCAAAATACTAGGTTCGGACAAGAACCTTAAACACCACAAAAATTAAGGTTTGAAGACAACAACCTAGGATTTAGGTTTAAGAATGTTTTGTCTTCTTGTCTTAACAACCTTAAAAACTTCAAACTTTTATTAACTCACCAAGGACAATGAATTCGGATGTGCCACTTTAACAAGAATATCAAGATTCAAGACAAAGATCAAGAATCCAACTCAAGAATTCATTTTGACCACTTTGAGTTTTCAAGAAAATCAAGAAGTTCAAGAAAGTTATCAAGAACTTATCTTTTTCGAGTGGAGTAAAAGTTTGATCGAAACTCAATATATGGTGGACAAGATAAAGAATCAAACGCAAAAAGAAAATCAAGAAACGGATAAGAATCAAGAAAGTTATGAAAACTTGACCTAGAAACCCTAGTTATGAAACCCTAGTTTGACACACCGAAACCCTAACAATGTTATGACGTGAAAACAGCAAAGAAAACTTCAAGAATCCTACACTATGATTATGACAAAAGAGTGCAGAATTTAACACCAAAAGACAGCAAGAAGACGCAACAAGAAACAGCAAGAAACAACACAAAAATCGCAAAAGAAGATTAGACTCAATTTAGACGATTTCGGGCAGAATGTATTGACTCAATGTTCATAGCGATTTTGGACAAGAAATTAAGGACTGAATTAAGCACGAATTAAGACAGCAATTAAGACACAAAAAAAATGGCAGAAAAGAAATGAGCAAAAATTATGGCAGAAACGACGTCAAAAAGAGCAGAATTCAGACGACACAACAATGAACAAATTCGGGCAGATTGTGAAATGATTTGTTGCATGCGATTTTGGTGATTTTAATGGGTGATATGTATCGACTTTGGACAGCAAGAAGAACACCAAATAACAGCAAGAAAGATGCCAGCAAAACTGCAGAAAATTGACACAAAAAAAAACGGGCAGAAATTGACGCAACAAAACAGAAATTTTGCGGAAGAAATTGAAAAACGGATTAACCTGAATTTTCTTGGGCAACAACTTGTTTCTCTGATACCAATTGATGCGAATGTTGTATGACCGAGGCTCCAACTCCTGGACCAAATTCGAATCTCCCACAACAAGCTATAGGACCGTGTTGCTCTTACCAAGATAATCCACAACAAGAACACAAAATTGGATGGAACGAAATCAAAGGAAAAACGCTAGAATTGAGTAAATCAAAACTTCACGTTTTATTACTATGAACTTAATTTAACACTATGAAAATTCAATCAGTTAAACAAGTTAATTAGGCCTGCTCTTTAAATAAAGAACAATTGGTGTAATCTCCTATAGGTCACGCTAAAGGGGATTAACTACAATGAACAGTTAAATAACTCTTCAAGGCTTTTGAACAACTCAAGGAGTTAATTCACGAATTTTAGCAAAGCTAAAAACTCAATTTTATTCACCAACTTATTGTGTAAAAACGTTACATGCATCTCTTTTTATAGGGGATGAGTTTCGGCCATGCCAAGAAGGAAAAGGAAATAACCCTAGTAGTTGCAAAGTACAAACTTGACTTCTTAACAAACTAGCTAACTAACTAATCCAAGTTGTAAAAGGATTAGGTTAGACAGTTTTTAATGAAGAAGCAAAACGTGTTTTGGCTTCTTGTTTCCTAAACTAATCAACTTTCCAAATTGGAAAAGGAAACTACAACTAACTACCAAATCCTTGTCCAAAAAGGATTTGCTTTTACTTGCCATTATCATGCAAGATAATTGGGCCAAGTAATTTATTAAACTACCAATTAATTAAAGCCCACATTAAGTGTTTTGGAACTTAATTAATTAACAACAAAATAAAAACCCTAAAGTAATTAAAGGCGTGAACCACCTAATGAAGCCCAAAGACACGCCTTTCTTGGACTTAAATTCTTCTCGGCCTTAGCTTGCTTCTTCAAGGTGGAATTTCCTTAAGCTCCAATGTAGATCTTTGAGGAACTTCTTCTTGAATGGTAATTGAAGAAACATGCCAAAGAACACTATGATGAGATAATGTGCACATCTCGGCCTCCAAGTCACCAAAGTGTGATGACAACAAAGTGTGCAAAGCTTCTTTCATCCTTTTGCTCCTTGATCTTGTCATTGGTCCATCAAGATTCTTCAAGGGATCATCTAAGCTCGGCTTTGGCACCAAAGATGTGGATGGATTGCTATCATTTCTTCAATTACCATTCAAGAAGAAGTTCCTCAAAGATCTACATTGGAGCTTAAGGAAATTCCACCTTGAAGAAGCAAGCTAAGGCCGAGAAGAATTTAAGTCCAAGAAAGGCGTGTCTTTGGGCTTCATTAGGTGGTTCACGCCCTTTAATTACTTTAGGGTTTTATTTTGTTGTTAATTAATTAAGTCCAAAACACTTAATGTGGGCTTTAATTAATTGGTAGTTTAATAAATTACTTGGCCCAATTATCTTGCATGATAATGGCAAGTAAAGCAAATCCTTTTTGGACAAGGATTTGGTAGTTAGTTGTAGTTTCCTTTTCCAATTTGGAAAGTTGATTAGTTTAGGAAACAAGAAGCCAAAACACGTTTTACTTCTTCATTAAAAACTGTCTAACCTAATCCTTTTACAACTTGGATTAGTTAGTTAGCTAGTTTGTTAAGAAGTCAAGTTGTACTTTGCAACTACTAGGGTTATTTCCTTTTCCTTCTTGGCATGGCCAAAACTCATCCCCTATAAAAAGGAGATGCATGTAACGTTTTTACACAATAAGTTGGTGAATAAAATTGAGTTTTTAGCTTTGCTAAAATTCGTGAATTAACTCCTTGAGTTGTTCAAAGCCTTGAAGAGTTATTTAACTGTTCATTGTAGTTAATCCCCTTTAGCGTGACCTATAGGAGATTACACCAATTGTTCTTTATTTAAAGAGCAGGCCTAATTAACTTGTTTAACTGATTGAATTTCATAGGTTAAATTAAGTTCATTAGTAATAAAACGTGAAGTTTTGATTTACTCAATTCCTAGCGTTTTTCCTTTGATTTCGTTCCATCCAATTTTGTGTTCTTGTTGTGGATTATCTTGGTAAGAGCAACACGGTCCTATAGCTTGTGTGGGAGATTCGAATTTGGTCCAGGAGTTGGAGCCTCGGTCATACAACATTCGCATCAGGAGATAATCAAGCTGCTTGACTTTGGGATGATATTTCCTATCTCATATAGTGAGTGGGTTAGCCCGGTGCAGTGTGTACCAAAAAAAGGAGGAGTGACAGTGATAACCAATGAGGCAAATGAAATGTTGGCCACCAGGGTCATCAATGCCTAGAGGATCTACATGGACTACAGGAAGTTGAACAACGCCACTAAAAAGGATCACTACCCTCTATCTTTTCTTTGAACAGCTCCTGGACCGAATAGCCGGGTATCTCTTTTTAATTGCTTCCTGGAATGGATATTTGGGTATAACCAAAATTGCCATTGACCCAAAAGATCAGGATAAAACTACCTTCACCTGCCCCTTTGGAACTTATGCCTTCAAGAGGATGCCCTTTTGGGCTATGTAATGCACCAGCCACCTTTCAACGTTACATGATAGCAAATCTTCCAGGACATGGTGGTAGAAATATCTTAGAGATCTTTATGGATGATTTTCAGTGTTTGGAATGTCATTTGAAGGGATGCTTGGAAATTTATCTCTAGTATTGAAGAGATGTGTGGACACCAAACTTGGTGTTGAACTGGGAGACAGTGCCATTCATGGTGCATGAAGGGGTGGTGTTGGGGCAACAAGATTTCACAAGAATAGAACTAGAGTGGACAGGGGCTAAGGTAGCAGGTGATAAGCCAAAACTCCCAGACCCAACCAAATGTGAAGGGAGGGAGGACGTTTCATGGGACATGCTGGCTTTTACAGAAAGATACTTTTCACAAGGTGGCCAAACCCTTATGTTCATTGCTGGAGAAGGACACACCCTTTGTTTTTTATGAGAAGTGCAAAGAAGCCTTTGAACTGTTAAAAACCAAGCTGGTAGAGGCGCCCGTTATAATCGCACCAGTGGGGGGGGAACCCTTTGAGGTAATGTGCGATGCCAGTGATTACGCGGTGGGAGCTGTGTTAAGCTTAGGCCAAAAGAGAGGAAATTTTCCATGCTATATATTATGCTAGCAAGCTGTTTAATGATGCACAGCTGAACTACACCACCACAGAGAAAGAGATGTTGGCAGTGGTGTTTGCCGTTTGACAAATTCAGGGCCTATTTTTGGGATCAAAAGTGGTAAGTCCATACAGACCACGCAGCTCTAAAATACCTCATGGCAAAGAAGGAAGCTAAACCTAGGTTGATACGTTGGGTGCTGTTACTGCAAGAATTTGATGTTGAAATCAGGGATAGGAAAGGCTGCGAAAATGTGGTAGCAGACCACTTGTCCCGGCTTGAGATGGGGACTGTGAATGAGGAACAATTATAGTTGTGGATTAAGGAGCATTTCCTAGATGAGCAAGTCTTCAGAGTTCACACCCAAGCGCTGCCCTGGTTTGCTGAGTTAGCTAATTTTGTAGTTGCAGGACAGATTCCAAAACACTACTCCAGTGATAAAAGGAAGAAACTCAAACATGATGCCAGATATTATTTTTGGGAAGATGGTAGTCTGTACAAATGGTGTAGTGACCAAGTGATCAGAAGGTGTGTACCAGAAGAAGAAAAAGAGGAAATTCTCAGGGCTTGTCATGAATCACCTTTTGGAGGACATTTTGGAGTAGAAAGGACTGGACACAAGATTTTACAAACCGGATTTTACTGGCCACAAATATTTAAAGACTCGAAGCTGTGGATAAGCCAGTATGACAAATGCCAACGCGTGGGAAATATATCCAGTAGAGATGAGATGCCCCGAAACAATGTGATGGTAGTGGATTTATTTGATGTCTGGGGCTTGGATTTTATGGGTTCGTTCCCACGATCTTGTGGGAATGAATACATATTGGTTGGAGTTGACTACGTATCAAAGTGGGTGGAAGCTGTAGCATTACCCCATAATGACAGCAAAAGTGTCATGGGGTTTGTCAAGAGAAATATCCTCAACAGATTTGGGACTCCACTTTTGTAACAAAATGTTCAAATCTCTCCTGACTATGTATGGGGTACAACATAAAGTGTCCACAGCCTACCACCCCCAAACCAATGGACAAGCTGAAGTGTCAAACCGTGAAATCAAGAGGATCTTGGAGAAAGTGGTAAACCCATGAAGAAAAGATTGGGCACTCAAGCTTGATGATGCACTGTGGGCTTATAGAACAGCTTATAAGACCCCAATTGGAGCTTCACCCTTCAGGCTTGTATTTGGAAAGGAATGCCACCTTCCAGTTGAGTTGGAGCACAGGGCTTATTGGGCAGTGCAGAAGCTAAACATGGATGTAAAGTTGGCCCAGGAAGCAAGAATGATAAAGCTCAATGAGTTGGATGAGTTCAGATGGAATTCATACATCAGCGCAAGTCTCTATAAGGAGAGAACAAAAAGGTGGCATGATGCAAAAATCAAGGTGAAGGAATTTGAAGTTGGACAACAAGTGTTAGTATATGACTCAAGGTTGAGACTTTTTCCTGGTAAGCTGAAATCTAGACGGGTTGGACCATTCAACATCACCAAGATTTTCCCATATGGAGTTGTTGAGGTGCAGAAGGAAGCTTCTGGGGCATGTTGGAAGGTTAATGGACATAGAGTGAAAATATTCAGATCAGCTGTGGAGGACAAGGGACACACCCAGTTCCTTGATGACCCATCTTCTTGACAGAAACCTTTTCTATTGGCTGAGGACAATAAACCAAGCGCTGTGTTGGGAGGCAACCCAATTATTTCAACTTTTTCCTCTGTTTTAGTTATTTTCAGTAATTTCTGTAGTCAAATAAATGGTTGAATCTCTCTTTTCATCTCTGAACAGTTCATACATGAGGAAGGCAAATTCCCCAATGAAGCTAAAAATATTTCATCCGGGTACAAGAACAAAATCCAAGATGCGTCATCTGAAAAAGGGGAAATATTCGATTCTTCGTAGCTTCAGATCTTTATGCTGATATCTTTTACTTCCTGATTCAAGTTATCATACTGACTAATTTTTCTGATCATTGCAGTGAACAATCAAATCATTCAGGGAGGAACAGTTACATAAAATAGGAAAGAAATTCATGCACACCTTCATCACATCACACCATGTTAAACATGCATGTTGAAAGCTTTCACCGAGGTTGTGTGAAAGAGTTGGACAGTGCATGCAATAATCTTGTGAAATGGTGATATTCGTTTGGTAGGAAAGATGTCGTGTAGCTAAATGAAAGCATGAAAAGATTAATGCATGGGATGAGAGGATGATAGCAAGAATCGGCAATATTGAGAGCAACTTGCTAGGGCCCACGAAATTGTTTGGTAGTGGAACATGTTCAAGTGGCCGATTCTAGCAAGAAAGGAAGGCTATTGTGTGATTTGATTGAACAAGCTTTTGTTTGCATTCTTTTTGTCATTTAGCAAGTTGGATTCTTGTGTAATCACATGCCAATTGTTGTTACTTGTTTTGGTTGCAATATTTGTGTCAATTAACACTTGGATAGCCGACTCAAGCACAAGATTTCTTCTATAAATGTCACACTCATGCATGAACACATTCATCATCTCCCGCATACACTTCAAGTGAAATTCGGCCAAGAAAGAGGAAGTGGGCGAAACTCATTTTATAAACCAAAGAGCTACACAAGCTTCATCCTTTTTCTTTGCATTGTAGTGGGTTAATCATCAAACCAGTAAGTCATCCACCTTTATACACTCTTTGAATTCATGTTGAAAAGTTTCTTGACCTTTGCATGCTTGGTGGTGGTTTCGATTGTAGTAGTATGGTAAGTGAGGGGATAAGTTGGATGAAATTCTGGATTGTTTCAGCACTGCCATGTCTTTGTGTTTTGTGCATAACTTGAGTTTGGAAGGTCGAAAATGCATGATTCTAGTTGCAAAATTTTGTTAACATGATAACCTACAATATTTATGTTTGGAACTTTTGCTAAATGTCACTAGAACATAGACTAATAAGGCAAGGAAAGTCGAGCTGAATCTGAGTTGCTAAAGTGTTAAAAGCTGAATGACCCAGTTTGGCACCTTACGGTTTTTCACCCATAACTTGCTCAATTTAGACCCAAATCAAGTGATTCTTATCCCCAATTTTAGCTCTGATCATGTTCTTTAACTTTGATGTTTTGAATTTTGTCCAATTCTTCTTATATGGCATGAGTATGTGAACGTTTTTGTGGTGATATAAAGCTGAGAAAAAAAAATTCAAAAGGACTAATGTGAGGTGCAAATCAAAATGACACCTGAGACCAGTGATGAAATCCCCATGTGATATGAACTCGAGTCATTTCTTGTTGTTGGAATTTAATTACATGCATGAACTGCATATAAGGTGCTATGTTGATAGACATGGATTTGGATTTTGTTGTGAATGAGAAAGTTGCTAAGATCTGGATGAATTTTTGTTGTCAAATCATGTCTTGACACCAACGATTGATATGGGATATTGTGTTTTAGGAACCATGCCTCCCAAGAAAGCTGGTCAAGCTTCAACCTCAACATCAAGAGGCCAGAAAGGAAGAGGAAAAATAGGAGTGCCCACGCAAGTGATAGATGACTCCAGCTCAGGTGACGAATATTTCCAAGATGAAATGGAGGAAGAAGAGGAGTTAGACCAAGAACAAAAGAAAAGGAGGACCTCACCTATACCAAAGTTTGCAAATGAGAAGGCTCAGAACAAGTACTGTGATTTTGCTATGAGACTCATACATATTGAGAGACCGTGCATAATCACAATGAATCCCTACACCGACACGCTCATAGAATTCGGTTGGCAGCCGTTGATGGTGGCTCCTCAAAGCTGCAATGTGGCAATTGCTAGGGAGTTTTATGCTAACGCCGCCGGAATGAAAGAGCAAGACAGAAAGGAGAAAGGTGTATATGTACGAGGCAAGTATTTGAAACTGACATCTGATGTGGTGAACAACCATTATGAACTCGATGATGACCCTCACGATCAACTAAGTGAGCTGAGCAGGATGGGAGACCCAGACACAATACTGAGCACAGTGACAATTCCAGGATCCGACTGGGTGAGAAACCATCAAGGGCATCCAAAACACGTGGCACTGAAAAACTTAACTGCCGAAGCAAAGACATGGCTTCTGTTCATTAACTCCAGGATCATGCCAATGACCCCCAATAGTAAGATTGCCAGAGACAGGGTAAATCTGATCTATGCCATAAAGCACGAGCTAACAGTGAACTTTGGGAGGATTGTCATGAATCATATTAACAAAGCCATAGCGGATGAAACTCAGGCCATGTTTTTTCCTCATTTCCTATATAAGTATGCAGTGAAGCAAGGAGTAAGGATTGCCCCAAGTGAGGACTGCAAGGCATCAATGAACCCCATCAGAGACAGCCACTTGAGAAATTTCCAGCAACAGGAGAAAGCAGAAAGAGAAAGGAGGGAAGAGGAAGCTCAAGAAGCAGACCCAGACATTGAGAAAATTGAAGAGGAGCCAGAACAGCGAGCACACAACACGCAGCCAGTCCAGGACTTTACCAATTTTGCACCAATACAGAACGCCCTGGCAGAGGTTCAAGCGTCAATGACAGAACAACACCTCTCGATGGTCCGTCACCTTGATGAAAGGTGGGGGAATTTTCAGACAAGTGTGGAGATGCAGTTGAACTCAATGACACAGGAGCATAACAGACATTAGTCGGAAATAGAGAACAGAATGAATCAATGCCATACAGGAATTCACAATCTAAATCTGATGATGGTGTATCACCACCAAACAAGGGGCCCTAATTCTTACTTCCCATCAATTGAGGAGATGGAAACGCAGAGGATGGTTGTCGACACCTCGAGGAGAGTGGTGATGCATGGCGGAGGCATTCATCCGGGGGAGCAGCTCCTTCAACGTTATTTAAACATGCATCAGGGGGCCAGCCCCATCCATACTTTAATATGGCCACCAAGGGGGTAACTACATCCAACTACTCATAAAAACCCCAACACCAGAAACTCAACGATGATATTCGCATTCCCTAGTTTTTCTCGGCTCTCTCTGCTCCAGCCACCTCTACCAGGCACCTAAACCAGGGCAGTGGTCTCTCCCATTATCCCCAATTGATGTCATGGCATACTACAAGTGTGGGGAGGGAAAAGGGAGTGAGAAGAGAGTGGGGGGCTTAATCTCTGGGTTTGTTGCTGCTATTCTATTTCTGATTCTTGTCTGGGCTGCTGATGTAGTTGATGTCTGAGTATTCCTGAATTGTTATTGTTGTTTGTTTTTCTTGTTGATTGCTTGCTGGGCCATTGTTATGTCTGTTGTCTGGGTTGTCTGGGTCGATGAGGTCTATTCCACCGGTGGTACCTTGAGTGCTGATGGTTCAAGTTTTTCATGTGTGACTGAGAAAAAAAAATGTTGAAGGTGTGTTGTAATGAAAGCTTTGAAAGTTTGTGCTGTATGCTTGAAATCATTATGTTGTGTGAATTTAGGGTCGAGAGCCTAGAAGAAGATGTTGAATGTGTGTGATTTAATGCTAGGAATATGAAGAAAGAAAAGGCAGTGCCTGGCACTGGCCTTACCATGAATGTAATGTGCTGTTAAGTTTCAGTGATGATGAATATGAAT
Source organism: Ophiorrhiza pumila (assembly GCA_016586305.1). NCBI lineage: Eukaryota > Viridiplantae > Streptophyta > Magnoliopsida > Gentianales > Rubiaceae > Ophiorrhiza > Ophiorrhiza pumila. The sequence continues at coordinate 20,073,525 of BLIW01000010.1, forward strand.
GTACGTTGTTGTTGTGTGTAAAATTTTCTATGTCTTGCTCCATTCAACACATCAACACACTCACAAGACACTAGCACTCCAAATCTCATCAACAATCCCAAATGTTACCTTTGTTATGTATGCAAAATTTTTGCGAGTTTCACAATGTTCAAATGATGCATAGACTTTGCTGGGTAAAGTGCGGTGTTAAAGTAAGATAGAAATGCCGTCACCCTTCTGACATAGGAGAGAGACTGTGATCCTTTAATTGTATGTGCCTTCTACTCGTAAACACTTGTTCTTGCATTTTGGATATATAGTCTATTGAAGACACACACGAACACGAATTGTTTGAAAATGATGCAAATGTGAAGAAAAAGCCAGTGGGCAGCCAAGCACCAATGTGCGGCAGGAATAAAGAAAAAAATAGCCACAAAACCCTGGCAGCCAAGCACCAATGTGCCGGCGAAGAATTGCAAAGAAAAAATTATTCAGCACCAATGTGCGATGTTAAGCTCAATTAAGTTTTGTACATGTTTAATCGCCTGATCGTGTCCTGGTGTGGACAAAGGTTGTAGTAGTGCAAGAATTTTATGTTCTAAGTGTCTACTTGCAAAGTACTCTGCGGACTAGGGACAAATGCAAGGGACACAAGAAACTCTCAGGCACGACGACTGGTACATGGCGCTGGTTTGGTCTTTATTCACTGCACCTTGAGTGACAAAGTGTATAAGTCAGATGAGTTGTGAACTTGCCTGAATACAGGTTTCCTTGTGCATGCGAAAAAAATTTCTTTTTGTGGGACAATTGATGATATGGTGAGTGTGAAAGGGGTATTGTGCAGTGATGGATGATGGGAAGTGTTGTAAATTGCTTTGCTTGGGACTAGCAAAGTTTTAAGTGTGGGGGGTTGATAAGTTGTGTGTGCACCAACTTATTTGGTCTTATTCGTTCTCTCTTACTTGAACTTTGCATGCATTCACAATGAAAAGAACATGATAGCAATCCATCCACATCCTTGGTGCCAAAGCCGAGCTTAGATGATCCCTTGAAGAATCTTGATGGACCAATGACAAGATCAAGGAGCAAAAGGATGAAAGAAGCTTTGCACACTTTGTTGTCATCACACTTTGGTGACTTGGAGGCCGAGATGTGCACATCATCTCATCATGGTGTTCTTTGGCATGTTTCTTCAATTACCATTCAAGAAGAAGTTCCTCAAAGATCTACATTGGAGCTTAAGGAAATTCCACCTTGAAGAAGCAAGCTAAGGCCGAGAAGAATTTAAGTCCAAGAAAGGCGTGTCTTTGGGCTTCATTAGGTGGTTCACGCCCTTTAATTACTTTAGGGTTTTATTTTGTTGTTAATTAATTAAGTCCAAAACACTTAATGTGGGCTTTAATTAATTGGTAGTTTAATAAATTACTTGGCCCAATTATCTTGCATGATAATGGCAAGTAAAGCAAATCCTTTTTGGACAAGGATTTGGTAGTTAGTTGTAGTTTCCTTTTCCAATTTGGAAAGTTGATTAGTTTAGGAAACAAGAAGCCAAAACACGTTTTGCTTCTTCATTAAAAACTGTCTAACCTAATCCTTTTACAACTTGATTAGTTAGTTAGCTAGTTTGTTTAAGAAGTCAAGTTGTACTTACAACTACTATGGTTTATTCCTTTTCCTTCTTGGCATGCCGAAACTCATCCCCCTATAAACAAGGAGATGCATGTAACATTTTTACACAATTAAGTTGGTGAATAGAATTGAGTTTTTAGGCTTCGCTTAAAATTCGTGAGAATCTAACTCCTTGAGTTGTTCAAAGCCTTGAAGAGTTATTTAACTGTCATTGTAGTTAATCCCCTTTAGCGTGACCTATAGGAGATTACACCAATTGTTCTATTTAAAGAGCAGGCCTAATTAACTTGTTTAACTGATTGAATTTCATAGGTTTAAATTAAGTTCATTAGTAATAAAAAGTGAAGTTTTTGATTTACTCAATTCCTGGCATTTTTCCTTTATTTTCGTTCCATTCCAATTTTGTGTTCTTGTTGCTGGATTATCTTGGTAAGAGCAACACGGTCCTATAGCTTGTTGTGGGCGATTCGAATTTGCGTCCAGGATTGGACCTCGGTCATACAACATTCGCATCAATTGGTATCAGAGCACAAGTTGTTGCCCAAGAAAATTCAGGTTAATCCGTTTTCAATTCTTCTGCAAAATTTCTGTTCTTGTTGCGTCAATTCTGCCCGTTTTTTTGTGTCAATTTTCTGCAGTTTTGCTGGCATCTTTCTTGCTGTTATTTGGTGTTCTTCTTGCTGTCCAAAGTCGATACATATTCACCCATTAAAATCACCAAAATCGCATGCAACAAATCATTCACTATCTGCCCGAATTTGTTCATTGTTGTGTCGTCTGAATTCTGCTCTTTTTGACGTCGTTTCTGCCATAATTTTTGCTCATTCTTTTCTGCCCATTTTTTTGTGTCTTAATTGCTGTCTTAATTCGTGCTTAATTCAGTCCTTAATTCTGTCCAAAATCGCATGAACATTGAGTCAATACATTCTGCCCGAAATCGTCTAAATTGAGTCTATCTTCTTTTGCGATTTTTGTGTTGTTTCTTGCTGTTTCTTGTTGCGTCTTCTTGCTGTCTTTTGGTGTTAAATTCTGCACTCTTTTGTCATAATCATAGTGTAGGATTCTTGAAGTTTTCTTTGCTGTTTTCACGTCATAACATTGTTAGGGATTCGTGTGTCAAACTAGGGTTTCATAACTAGGGTTTCTAGGTCAAGTTTTCATAACTTTCTTGATTCTTATCCGTTTCTTGATTTTCTTTTTGCGTTTGATTCTTTATCTTGTCCACCATATATTGAGTTTCGATCAAACTTTTACTCCACTCGAAAAAGATAAGTTCTTGATAACTTTCTTGAACTTCTTGATTTTCTTGAAAACTCAAAGTGGTCAAAATTGAATTCTTGAGTTGGATTCTTGATCTTTGTCTTGAATCTTGATATTCTTGTTTAAAGTGCACATCCGAATTCATTGTCCTTGGTGAGTTAATAAAGTTTGAAGTTTTTAAGGTTGTTAAGACAAGAAGACAAAACATTCTTAAACCTAAATCCTAGGTTGTTGTCTTCAAACCTTAATTTTTGTGGTGTTTAAGGTTCTTGTCCGAACCTAGTATTTTGATTGGTCCAAGGTTTATGTTCAAACCTTAAAAGTGTAATTTTGTCCTTTGTTGTCCGAAGTTAAAAAAAAAAAAAAAAAAAAAAAAAAAAATAGTCGGACTTTATTTATTGTTATTATTTTCTGTTATTTAATTATTTAATTTATTTTTGAAAAGAACACATTGTTCTTAACTTGTTTCTTGAAAACCACCTTGGATTAAAAGTGCCATAACTTTCAATACAACTCGGAATTAGTTGATTCAAAAACCAATCTCTTTGTTTTGAAATCTAGTTTCTGAATTTCTTAGTTTCTGGTGGTAAATCAAATTATAACTTTCACGTGTTCTAAACACTCTTGACGTGATTTCTTGTTACATCTCTTGATTTGATTTGTGAAAATTTGTGTGTGGAACTTGCTGATTGAGATCTTGCTATTAAAGTAATTGAACTTTGGTGAATCTTAATAACCCCACATATTCATTAATTGAGAGTAGTAGCTAGGTTAAACAAGAGAGAACACTACCCAAAAAGAGAGGAGAGTACCTACTACCTATAGTGAGGAACCCGAGAGGTATATCTATATATTTTCTTGTGTTTTCTTTGCTAACTTGCAGGTACTAATGGAGGAAGGTGATAAAACTCCTAAAGGTTCTAAACCTATTACCGATGCTCAACAAAAGTTTGCTAATGAAGTACTCTTTGATATGCTTAAAAAACTCACTCTTCGACTTGATAACATTGAGTCATCAACTAAACGCACTACCGAAAGGAAGCTTAAATTTGAGGAGTATGATGATTTCGATGATGAAAATGATGAGGAAAAAGATGAGGAATATACGAGCTCTTCTAAAGGTGATAAGTCTAAAGTTTCCATTGAATCTGTTAAACTCACCATCTCTACTTTTCATGGTAAATCAGATCCCGAAGCTTTCTTTGATTGGGTTCGAGATTTGGAACACTATTTTGAAGGTAATGATGTCCCCGAGAAAAGGCAATATCGAATTGCTTTTATGCATCTTAAAGACTATGCTAGTCTTTGGTGGGATCAAGTTGTTCGTTCTAGGAGACAAGATGGTGAAAGGCCAGTTAAGACTTGGACTCAAATGAAGGCAATCATGAGAAAGAAGTATGTTCCTTCACACTTTAATAGAGAGCTCAACCGAAAATTGCATACTCTTGTGCAAGGTAGCCGAACAGTTGAAGATTACTATCATGAGATGGAATCTTTGATGATTAAAGCCAATATTCAAGAAGACCCCGACACAACCATTGAGAGATTTCTTAGAGGTATGAATCCCGAATTGGCTTATCAAGTTGATCTTCAAAGTTACATTGATATTAATGAACTTGTTCACAAAGCTATCAAAATTGAGAAACATATGAAGGGTAAAGGGCGAAATTTTCAACAACCATTGCCGCCTTGGAGGAGAGATCAAAAGCCGACTTTTACACCTCCACCAAAACCGAAAGTTTTCAACCAAAATCAGCCTTCAAACACTTCAAGTAATGCTCCCAAAACAGTCCGCAACCTTGCTGAATCTTCAACTAAGGTGACGCCTAAACCAAATGAAAGATTGAGGGACATTAGATGTTACAAGTGTCAAGGTTATGGCCATTATCAAAGTGACTGCCCAACCAAAAAGTTTATGATAATTCGTGATAATGGAGAGGTTGAAAGTGATGAAGAATGTGCCGACATGCCACCACTTGAAAAGAAGTACCAAAGTGATGAAGATAGTGAAGATCTTATTTACAATGTTGGTGATTTCTCATTGGTTACTCGCCGAGTCTTGAATGCACAACCACGAGTTGAAGATGATTTGTCTCAAAGGGAAAACATCTTTCACGCTAGATGCATGGTTCAAGGTAAGACTTGTAGCTTGATTATTGATAGTGGAAGTTGTACCAATGTGGCAAGCACATTAATTGTTAAGAAGCTTAACTTGACTTGCATGAAACATCCAAATCCATATAAGCTTCAATGGCTTAGTAACACTGCCGAGAGTAAGGTGACTAAACAAGTTAAATTTTCTATGTCCATTGGAAAGTATGTTGATGATATTGTTTGTGATGTTGTACCAATGGAAGCTAGTCACATATTACTTGGTCGTCCATGGCAATTTGACCGAGATGTTACATATCATGCAAGGAAGAATTATTATTCTTTTGATTATCATGGCCGAAAGTACAATCTAAGGGCTTTGAGTCCGAGCCAAGCTTTTGAAGATCAATCAAGGATTGTGCAATCTTGCCGTGAAATGGAAGCAAAAGAGAAGAAGGAACAAGAAGATAAAAAGAATGTAACTAGTGTAGGCCGAACCAATGATTCTAAATCTTGTAATAGCCGAAATAGTAGTTCTTCTAAATCTTGTTATTTTGCTTCTAAGAGTGATGTAAAGAGAGCAATACTAGATAGGCATTCATTGTATTTGATGATCCGCAAGGACTTTGTACTTATTGTTGATAGTGATCACCTTGCTTCTTTGCCTAGTGTTGTTTTGTCTCTTTTACAGGAATTCAATGACGTGTTTCCCGAGGACTTACCACACGGATTGCCACCTATTAGAGGTATTGAACATCAAATTGATTTCATACCTGGGGCGCAAATTCCCAACCGTCCTGCATATAGAGCAAATCCTGAGGAAACAAAGGAGATTCAACGTCAAGTGGATGAACTCCTTGACAAAGGTATTGTACGTGAATCTCTAAGTCCTTGTTCCGTTCCAGTCATTTTAGTTCCTAAAAAGGATGAATCTTGGAGAATGTGTGTTGATTGTCGTGCCATAAATAAAATCACCATTAAGTATAGACATCCAATTCCTAGATTAGATGATATGCTTGATGAATTGTATGGTTCTTCTATTTTCACCAAGATTGATTTAAAAAGTGGCTACTATCAAATTAGAATGAAAGAAGGTGATGAATGGAAAACAGCCTTTAAAACAAAGTATGGATTGTATGAATGGTTAGTCATGCCTTTTTGTCTAACTAATGCACCTAGTACTTTTATGAGGCTCATGAATCACGTTTTTAGGTCTTTCATTGGTAAGTTTGTTGTGGTCTATTTTGATGACATCCTTATTTATAGCAAATCACTTGATGAGCATGTTGAACATTTAAAACAAGTGTTTGTTATATTGCGTGAGAACCGATTGTATGCTAACCTCAAAAAGTGTTCTTTTTGCATGGAATCAATTGTCTTTTTGGGTTATGTTGTTAGTTCTCAAGGTATTTCTGTTGATGAGTCAAAAGTCAAGGCTATTGATGAGTGGCTGAGACCTAAGAATACTAGTGAAGTTAGGAGTTTTCATGGTTTAGCAAGTTTTTATAGAAGGTTTGTTAAAGACTTTAGTACTATAGCTGCACCTTTGAATGAACTTGTTAAAAAGAACATTACTTTTGAATGGAAACAAGAGCATGAAGACGCCTTCACTAAGTTAAAGTACATGTTAACTCACGCCCCTTTACTTTCATTGCCTAATTTTCATAAAGCTTTTGAGATACACTGTGATGCCTCCGGGATTGGTATCGGTGCTGTTTTGATGCAGGAATCAAGGCCCGTGGCTTACTTTAGTGAAAAGCTTAATGGGGCAGCTTTAAAGTATGCAACTTATGACAAGGAGTTGTATGCTTTGGTAAGGTCATTACAGGTTTGGCAACATTACTTATGGCCTAAAGAGTTTATAATTCATTCTGATCATGAAAGCCTTAAATTCTTAAAGACTCAAGGTAAATTGAATAAGAGGCATGCTAAATGGTTAAAATTTATTGAAACTTTTCCATATGTGATTAAGTAGAAATCTAGTCAAGATAATATTGTAGCTGATGCATTGTCTAGACGTTATTCTTTGTTCACCTATATGCATGCTAAGTTACTTGGATTTGATTTGATAAAAGATTTGTACAAAAATGACAATGATTTTTCTGTCGCCTTTAATGATTATGCTTCAAAGCCGAATGGTGACTTTTATTTGCATGATGGTTTCTTATTTCGTAAGGATAAATTGTGCATACCCCTTTGTTCCATTCGTGATTTACTTGTTAAGGAGACCCATGGGGGAGGGTTGATGGGGCATTTTGGTATTGCTAAAACACTTGCTGTTTTGAATGAACACTTTTATTGGCCTAACATGATTAAAGATGTGAAAAGTGTTTGTGATAAATGTATTGTGTGTAAACAAGCCAAATCGAAAATTTTGCCTCATGGATTGTATACACCTTTGCCTGTTCCTAGTCATCCTTGGATTGATATTTCTATGGATTTTGTACTTGGATTGCCTAGATCACGCAATGGTAAAGATAGCATATTTGTAGTAGTGGATCGATTTAGTAAAATGGCACATTTTATTGCATGTTCCAAAACTAATGATGCTACACATATTGCTGATTTGTTCTTTAAGGAAGTTGTTAGATTGCATGGCATTCCACAAAGTATTGTTAGTGATAGGGATGTTAAGTTCTTGTCTCACTTTTGGTGTACTTTATGGAATAAGTTAGGCACTAAATTGTTGTTTTCTACTGTTGCACATCCACAAACTGATGGACAAACTGAAGTAGTTAACCGCACTTTGTCTACCTTGCTTCGAGCCATCATTCAAAGAAACTTAAAGAATTGGGAAAGTTGTCTTCCACATATTGAGTTTGCATATAATAGAACTTTTCATAGTTCTACATCTTGTTCGCCATTTGAGGTTGTTTATGGTTTCAATCCTTTAACTCCACTTGATATTTTGCCTTTGCCTATTAATGAGTTTGTTAATGTTGAAGGTAAAAAGAAAGCTGAATTTATTAAGGAGTTACATGAAAGGGTTCGAAATACTATTGAAAGGCGTAATGAACAATATGCACAACAAGCCAATAGAGGAAGAAAGAGAGTGATTTTCGAACCTGGTGATTGGGTTTGGATTCACTTGAGGAAGGAAAGGTTTCCTGACAAGAGGAAGTCTAAACTTCATCCAAGAGGAGATGGTCCTTTTCGAATTTTGGAACGGATAGGAGATAATGCATACAAAGTCGAGCTTCCAAGTGAGTATGGCAATGTTTCATCTACATTCAATGTTTCTGATTTATCTTTGTTTGATGTAGGTGATTCGAGGACGAATCTTTTCGAGGAGGGAGGGAATGATAGCAATCCATCCACATCCTTGGTGCCAAAGCCGAGCTTAGATGATCCCTTGAAGAATCTTGATGGACCAATGACAAGATCAAGGAGCAAAAGGATGAAAGAAGCTTTGCACACTTTGTTGTCATCACACTTTGGTGACTTGGAGGCCGAGATGTGCACATCATCTCATCATGGTGTTCTTTGGCATGTTTCTTCAATTACCATTCAAGAAGAAGTTCCTCAAAGATCTACATTGGAGCTTAAGGAAATTACACCTTGAAGAAGCAAGCTAAGGCCGAGAAGAATTTAAGTCCAAGAAAGGCGTGTCTTTGGGCTTCATTAGGTGGTTCACGCCCTTTAATTACTTTAGGGTTTTATTTTGTTGTTAATTAATTAAGTCCAAAACACTTAATGTGGGCTTTAATTAATTGGTAGTTTAATAAATTACTTGGCCCAATTATCTTGCATGATAATGGCAAGTAAAGCAAATCCTTTTTGGACAAGGATTTGGTAGTTAGTTGTAGTTTCCTTTTCCAATTTGGAAAGTTGATTAGTTTAGGAAACAAGAAGCCAAATCACGTTTTGCTTCTTCATTAAAAACTGTCTAACCTAATCCTTTTACAACTTGGATTAGTTAGTTAGCTAGTTTGTTAAGAAGTCAAGTTGTACTTTGCAACTACTAGGGTTTATTTCCTTTTCCTTCATGGCATGGCCGAAACTCATCCCCTATAAAAAGGAGATGCATGTAACGTTTTTACGGAATAAGTTGGTGAATAAAATTGAGTTTTTAGCTTTGCTAAAATTCGTGAATTAACTCCTTGAGTTGTTCAAAGCCTTGAAGAGTTATTTAACTGTTCATTGTAGTTAATCCCCTTTAGCGTGACCTATAGGAGATTACACCAATTGTTCTTTATTTAAAGAGCAGGCCTAATTAACTTGTTTAACTGATTGAATTTTCATAGGTTAAATTAAGTTCATTAGTAATAAAACGTGAAGTTTTGATTTACTCAATTCCTGGCGTTTTTCCTTTGATTTCGTTCCATCCAATTTTGTGTTCTTGTTGTGGATTATCTTGGTAAGAGCAACACGGTCCTATAGCTTGTGTGGGCGATTCGAATTTGGTCCAGGAGTTGGAGCCTCGGTCATACAACATTCGCATCAGAACATGTGTCGAACATCTTTTGTGTGAAAATGTGTTAAAGCTTGCAAACGAGAGAATAAGTGGAGTGTTGAGAAAATGTGTCATGAATTGATGTAATTGCGTGAAGGAGGATGTAACTAGATCACACTTGGTGCGGTACAAGTCACATACACTAGCATACCATCACTTCACACAACACAAAAGAACACACACAACACAACACACACACATACAGGTCGGCCGTCACTCCTGATGGCCGACCAAACACACACACACATGGGTCGGCCGTCACTCCTGACGGCCGACCAAACACACAGTCACACACATGCACAAGTTGATGTTGGTGGGGTTTGGGTTGGTTGATGTCTTGAATGCAGTGTGATGAATGAACACATGATGAAAATGGATTTTTGCGATGAAGTATTAACGAGACATGAAATGAGTTGTGCTTGCGATGAATTGTTATATCAAACACCTATACTTGCACTTCACATTCATGCATACGCACACAACACAAGCATCACAAACACACCCAACACAAACACACACAAGGCAAACACACACACGCACTCACACGCCAACCTGACGGCCGTCAGGTTGGTCGGCCGTCACTCCTGACGGCCGTCGGACCTACTCACTCTCACACACTCACTCACTCACTCAGATGCTCTCACTCTCAGTGCACTAATGCTTAACACAAATACTCATTCACAACTTACTTCACTAATTTGCATGCTTACAACTAAATCACCTCACTCATGCACTAGCTTACTACTACACTCTCACATGCACATTCCCATCAGCTCATCACCACTACCCTTGCACACTTAACTGCATCCATAGGCCAAATGCCCTCAAGACACACACACATGTGCACACACAAAGGCATGACACTCACTAAACACACAAGGCATAAGCATATCATTGCATATGTTCACTAGGTGTTTGTGATTGTGCATTTTCTAAGTCGTAACGATTGAGTCATAGGGGTGACCACGTGAGCTCATTTTATTCCTTGATTGGTACAGGACACGAGGAGGAATCAGGCATGGAGGAGGATGCAATTCAACCAACATGATCAAGGATGACAAAGGAGAGGTATAAAAGGAGAAGGATGAAAAAGGAAAAAAGGAGGAAGCAGTCGGGGAGAAAGAGAGAGAAATTCATCGTCCACACACCAAAAACCCTAAGAACAACTAAGAGCAAAATACAGAGGGAGATAGATTGTAGCTTGAATTCATTGACTGTAATTATGGATTGTGAGCCGATCATCATGATCGACTAACTTCATAGTGTTGCCTTGAGGGTTCAATTGTATGGATTTTTGGTTCATTTGAGACAACTGAAATAGAATTTATCTGTGCTAAATCTTGATTGATGTTCATTGCATGTTTTGTTTCAATGGGTTTATATAAATCTGTTCAAATCCTTACTTAATCTGCGGTACCCACTGAGATCTGTGTGGATCTACCCACGTCAATTGGATAAAACATACAAAGAATTGAAATCAACATCCTGTGAGTCTCAGTTACTTATTTGCTTTGTGATCTTAGTTGTGTGGTGCCAACTGACAATCTTAAGGCCGATTACATGATCAGGACTGGGTTTATCTGAATAGTTCAATTTGAAAGCGTAACTTGGTTGTTTGCCCTACCAAGGGAAACAATTAAGCGTAGAAATAGAGTTGACCTATAGGATAGGGTTCTAGGGTATTAATTGGAACCGAGATCTTGCTCTATCAAGAGAAGATTTAGGACATCTGTGATCTGGAGTTGTGAGGGCCAACAGGCCAATCAGCCTCACATCACTAGTAGATACACCCCTCACATGATACACAAGTCCGTGATAGTGAACAGAGGTCCATGCTAATTGTTCATCCCTCGAGGCAACGCACTTCACATTACTGTTTATTTCCCCATTTCATTTGAGTTATATCATTTCGTTGTTATTTGCTATCATAATTGAAATCGACACATAACCCTCTCCCTATGGATACGATCCTTCATCGCTACTACATAGTGTTTTAGGTTAAATTGGTGAGCCTACGACAGCTCATTCCAGGATCGGGCGACCTTTGATCGTCCGAAATTGGTGAAAAAAATGAAGCACTCTGAAGTTTAGGATCGGACAGTGCAGGGACGTTTTGGCCGTCCGAAACTTAGGATCGGACGACTCCTTCAAGTTTCGACCGTCCGAAACTGTCGCGATAGGGTTTTACATGCTTCCAGTTAAATAGGTTCGGACGACCCATGAGTCCGAAACTACCATCCGAAAGTCATTTTCTTCATATAACGGCTAGTTTTTGAAATGTCAAACATAAACGTTTTCTTGTCATTTTTGTCTAGTATAAATACAAGATAAACCATGAATATTTAGACACTTGATTCCCTGAGCTTTACATCTGAAAAACACTCTCTACAACTCTCACATTTCAATTTGATTTCAAAAGAAACAAAAGATCAAAAGTTTCTTGAGCCTTCTTTGAGTTCTTCATTTCATCATTGAGCTATAGTTTGAGTTGTAATTTTCATAATAGGAATCATACTTTGAACTTCACTTCATCTTATTCATCCTTATTGAGGATTGTAATTTCATTATCAAACATCTATTGTGAGTGATTGTAAAAGGTTTCTCAAGTGAGAGTAAAAACCTTGAGCACATAGCTTGGGATAGCTAGTGAAAAGGTTGAACCTTGGTTGAAATCCTAAGTTGAGATACTTGGGTTGTAAAAGTGGTTCTTTTGATCTCACCACAAGAAGAAGATCAATTCATAGTAAAGAGGTTTGAAATCCTAAGTTGGAAAACTTAGGTAGTGGATGTAGAGTACTCCAAGGAGGAGACTTGAACCACTCTAAATTGATTGTGTCCATGATTTCCATTGCCTTCATTTCTGCACTTATTTTGATTTGCTTATGCTTTGATTCATTGATATTAAAGTGTTGAAATTGTTGATTACATTTCTGGAATATCAATATATACCTTAAACTTGTTGTGATTCACACTACTCACTCACTTGTGTTGAATTTGAATTGATTAAGTTCACATTAAATTTTTAGAAACCTAATTCACCCCCCTCTCTTAGGTTACCTTTAGAGCTTACACTAGCTAATAAAAATCAAATAGATATACCAGAAAATTCTAATAAGATTCTACAAAAAGGAATTCAAATTACTGATAAAGAAAGTGAAGATTATTTAAATATTATAGAAAAAGTCAACAGAGAAAAAATGGTATGCATTTGTGACATTAGGAATTCAAGATTATACTACTACTTGTATTGCTATGATTGATAGTGGAGCTGATCAAAGTTGTATAAAAACAGGAATCATACCAATTAAATACTGTTCAAAAACAAATGAAAGATTATTAACTGCAAAAGGAAACCCATTAAAATAAGAAATAAATTACCAAATGGACTCATATGTAATATGAATTGCTGTTTTAAACATTCATTTATAATAGTAGATGATTTAACCCAATATGTTATATTAGAAAATCCATTTTTATACCAAATAACACCATTCAAGAAAACTAAAGAAGGATTAAGTTTTCAAATCATGGGGAATGAAATAATATTCAAATTTATTACACCAGTTAAACAAAAAGAATTAAATTTATTACAATCCAATACTATATTTCAACAAAAATTTATACAAAAGGAAAAACATTTTAATTTTATAAAAGAAGAAATTACATACAATCAAATAGAGTTACAATTACAAAGAAATGAAGTGATAAAAAGAATTTCACAATTAGAAACAAAGTTTAAGGAACATATATGTGCTGATCATTCATCTGCATTCTGGACAAAAAAAACACACATAATAGAATTACCTTATGAGAAAAACTTGAAGAATGAAATATTCCAACCAAAGCAAGACCAATTCAAATGAATTTTGAATTATTAGAATATTGTAAAAAATAAATACAAACTTTATTAAATAAAAAATTAATTAGAAAATCAAAATCACCTTGGAGCTGTCCAGCCTTTTATGTAAATAATCAAGCTGAAAAAGAAACAGGAGTTCCTGGGTTAGCTATAAAATATAAACCACTAAACAAAGTATTAAAATGGATAAGATATCCCATTCCTAATGAAAAAGACTTGCTTGATAGATTATTTGATGCTAAAATATATTCTAAATTTGATTTAAAATCAGTATATTTGCAGATTCAAATAGCAGAAAATGATAAATACAAAACAGCATTTACAATACCATTTGGACATTATGAGTGGAATGTTATGCCATTTGGACTAAAGAATGCTCCTTCAGAATTTCAAAATATAATGAACGAAATATTTTCAGCATATATATTTATGATAGTATATATTGATGATATTTTAGTATATTCAAATTCAATAAATGAGCACTTTAGACATTTACATATATTTTTCAAAATAGTGACTAAAAATGGTTTAGTAATTTCAGCACCTAAAATGAATTTGTTTCAAACTAAGATTAGATTTTTAGGTCATGATATTCATAAAGGAACTATCAAACCAATCAATAGAGCATTAGAATTCGGAGAGAAGTTTCTAAATGATATCAATGATAAAAATCAATTACAAAGATTTTTGGGATGTTTAAATTATGTTGCCGACTTCTTTCCTCGATTAAGAACCTTATGTGCTCCTTTGTATCAACGATTGCAAAAAAATCCTCCTGCATGGTCAAATAAACATACACAAATAGTTAGAGAAGCAAAAGAGAAAATTAAATCATTACCTTGCTTAGGAATACCACATCCTAATGCATTCATGATAGTAGAAACCGATGCCTCAGAAATAGGTTACGGTGGAATACTTAAACAAAAATTAGAAGGAAAAGAACAATTGGTAAGATTTTTTTTTTAAAGAAACAAACTTTATTAAAACAAAATGATAGCAATCCACCCATGTCCATGGTGCCAAGGACGAATTCAAGTGATCCATTGATGAACCTTGATGGACCAATGACAAGATCAAGGAGCAAAAGGATGAAGGAAGCCTTGCACAATTTATTGTCGTCACATTGTGAAGCAATGGAGGCTGAACCATCTCAAGGAGAAGTCTTGTGGAATGTTTCTTCATTAACAATTCATGATCCACCTTGAAGAAGCTTGCACAAGGACGGATTTATGAAGTCCATGAAGAGGCGTGCTTTTGGGCTTGTTTTGTTTCACGCCACCTTTTGGATTAATTTAAGTATTTATGTTGTTTTAATTAAGTCCATTAACTTTCCTTATTTGGGCTTAGCAAACCTCACAGATCTCTATTCGATATGTTGATGTAAGAACTAAACTACTTTTGATATTCTGAATTTTAAATGTTCTAAGAGAATGATTAAAACTTGGCTCTAATACCAAAATAGATACAGGACCTTAATTAAGATTAATGAAACTAAAAGAGTAATACCTTTTAAAATTTGGAATAATAAAAGTGATACGGATGGTCTTAGATGGAGTTCCTCAACCACACGAAACCCTCACCTTTGGATCATTGTTCAAACAAGATCACGAACAAGCACAACAAAGCGGAATTAAACAACAAAGAAAACAAAAGATATTGAACGTCAGTTTTGATTGAAAGCAATCAAACCCAACACGTTTTAACAAAAAGAATCCAATCCAACCTAAGTAAATCAAGAGTTGAAAAGTTTTCAGTTTGGCTTGTTCTTTAAATCAAGAACGGGTAAGTTTTTCCTAAGGCCTTAGCTTAAGAATCACGGTTCTTATGAATTTCAACTGAAATCAATTGAAGATTCACGTTTTTCTCAACAACTTGTCACGGCTGCAAGAAGGTTTTAAGCAATGCTTAATTTTTATCAAAATTAATCTTTTTATTTCATGTGAAAAACTCACCTATAAATAGGCTACAAAAACATGAAACCCTAACTAAATCCTTCATGGAAAAGGATTCTAAAGACAGGGCTAAAGGAGGAAAGCAAAACACATTTTTGCTTCCTTCAATTACTTTCCTAAACTCTCAAGAAGTAAAAACCAATTTGACTTCTTAAGTTTCCTAAGCTTTTACTTGCCATTATCATGCAAGATAATTGGATCAAGTAATTACTTAGCCCATAATTAAAAACATAAAGACTTAAGCCCATAATTAAAAGTTTAATGTACTTAATTATTACAACTCAGAAATAAACCCAATTGAAACATTAAAAGTGACGTGAACAATTAATGAAGCCTAATAAGCCATTACTTGGTCTTCAATGTAGTCCATGGATTCGCGACGGTAATCTGCCAGAATCACGTCACTCATCTTGGTAGGCACTTTTGACGATGTTAACTTCCGAATCTCGTAAAATGTAAAACATAACAGTTGTAGCCCTATCTCTTATCATTCCAGGACTTCTTGAATCACGTAATTCGGAGTTATATCGAGTGAGATATGGGAAATATACCAAAACATGACAGAAACGTTTAGAATTTAATTGACTTAAACATCATGGACACGGACACGGGCTCATTCTCATCATTCCCTCCCTCCTCGAAAGGATTCGTCCTCGAATCTTGAAATTGAGCTCCTGGATCAAACACCAAGATGATGAAATTCATATGATTCAAGTCGAGTTGGAATGAGTCACATATCAGCCAGCAATCCTTTTTATTCTGCAAGAAGACAACAAATGTATAAGGTAAAGAAAAACACAATAATTCAGAAAAAGAGTTTAAATAATTTTCTTTCACCAAAAATATTTGTCGGGCAGAATATGTACACAAAATCAAAACACTTAAGGCATGATTATTATTAACAAATTGTGCATGAATCATATTGTTAAAGTCAATGAATTCAAAATAATTATGCAAATAACTATCATGTAGCTTATGCAAATCAGTAAATCGAATGTTCCTAATTAGAAAACTAATGAATACAAACTCCCTAACAACAATCATGAACTCGCTAAATCGAAGAAAGAATGTGACGTCAATATCAAGTGATGTAAGAAAAGGATTGAAACATATAGAATCACAAGGATAAGAATATTCATAACAATTAAACATATATGCATCCTTGACGAAATGTAAGTCACATGAACGTTTTAATTCCTTTGAAAACATGCGAAAGTTATCAAGTACTAGAGTATAATTCCAAAGAATAGAATGTAAACAATCTAATAAATAGATGTAAACACAATATTTTACCTTTTGGAATTGTAAAGAAATTGAGAACTGAGATAACTTACCATACAAGTGTTGAGTTACCAAAGGACCTCTTTGAACTTGATGGATGTGAGCAAAGTCACGAAACAAATAATCAAAAGAATAATCAATCCAGCAAGTAGAGTCAATATAATTAACATTTGAATTAGTGCATACAAAGGTTTGAGTTTGGTCGAAATTATAATTACAAAACTGAGAATACAACTCATGTATTAAATAAGCAACATAACATGAAAACAAGCTATACATAGATTCATTCAATTCAAAATATTTTGATGAAATTATTGAAGAATTATGTAAGTTATTTGGCTTATTAAAACACATGGTATTTGATGTTAAAATACACTTGACAAAATTTTGAACCAACCGTGGAAAAGTATAGGAAAGTTTTTGAAATTGATTGAAAAACTTACCTAACTTACCTTGCTTACCTTTCGGAAAATAAGACATAGCAGATTGGACTCCTTCCAATGCATATTGAGTTGTTGACAACTCCATTAGATGTCTAGGAACTCCATAAATCTGCAAAATAAAAGAACTTGGAAGAAAATATTGTAAAGTGTGATCACTATGAACACATAAGTACAATGATTGCCTCTCTAACATTGTAATAGCAATCCATCCATGTCCATGGTGCCAAGGCTAAGTTCTCAAGATCCTTTGGTGAATCTTGATGGACCAATGACAAGATCAAGGAGTCAAAGAATGAAGGCAGCCTTGCACAATTTATTGTCATCACATTTTGAAGCAATGGAGGCCGAATCATCTCAATCATCTCAAGGAGGAGTTTTGTGGCATGTTTATTCAATAACAATTCATGATCCACCTTGAAGAAATATCACAAAGGCCGAATTCATGAAGTCCATAAAGAGGCGTGTTTTTGGGCTTAAATTGGATCACGCCACTTTAATGTTTTGATAGGATTTATTTTGTAATAATTAAAGTCCATTAAATATTTAATTATGGACTTGAGTCTTGGTGTTTTTAATTATGGGCTAAGTAATTACTTGATCCAATTATCTTGCATGATAATGGCAAGTAAAAGTTTAGGAAACTTAAGAAGTCAAATTGCCGCGACAGTTTCGGTCAGCCAAAACTAAGACAGTCGTCCGAAACTTGGAAATAAATTGAGCTCCCAGAAATTTAGGTTCGGACGGTGGGAGTCGTCTGAAACAGGCGTCCGAAACTTGGGAAAAAATTTCTGCTCCTAGAAGTTTAGGATCGGACGGGGTAGAGCGTCCGAAACAGTCGTCCGAAAGTAAAAAAAAAAAGAGACTGATTCAAAAAAAAAAGTACGGTCAATTAAAAAAAAACAAAAAAATATAGTATATAAATCTTCGGACTTTCTTTTATTTATTTTCTATTTTATTTGAAGGAACTAAGTGTTCTTAAGTTGTGCTTGAAAATTATCAATATTGGAAGTGACATATATATTGCTCATCTTAATTCGGACTAGAGTGATACAAAAGCCCTACTTTTTGTTTTTCTCTTGTCTATTCTTTGAATTCTTTAGTTTCTGAAGCTGTCAAGTTATACCCACACGTGTTCTTAAATACTTTTGTGACGTGAATTACTTAAAATTTTTCTGATTTAACTTGTGTGAATCTTGGTGTTGAATACTTTGGTTGAGACAAGTTCTTATAATCATTGAAACAGTAAGTTCTATAGTTTGAGAGTATTAGTATAGGGTATACACGAGAAAAACATTCATAATAGAGAGGAGAGTATTTACTCACCCAAATAGTGAGAACCCGTGAGGTATATTTCTATATATATTTCTTGTGTTTTTACTAACTTGCATTTACAAATGGAGGGTGAGGAATCTAAATCACCAAAGGTAGAGGACCAAAAGTTCAGTAATGATGTCCTCTTTGACATGATCCGAAAACTCACACTCAAAGTTGATGGTTTGTCTTCACCACCACCCAAGGGTCCTAAATCCCGAAGAGTTGAGTTTGAATCCGACCATGACTCTAGTCATGATGAGGAGGAGGAGGAGGACACAAGTTCTTCTAAGAAAGGTGACAAGTCTAAGATTTCAATTGCATCTGTTAAACTAACTATCCCAACTTTCCATGGTAAAGAAGATCCCGAGGCTTATTTTGATTGGGTTCGTGAGCTTGAGCACTTCTTTGAAGGCCATGATTACCCCAAAAAGGAAAAGTACCGACTTGCTTTTATGCACCTTAAGGATTATGCTAGTTTATGGTGGGATGAAGTTATAAGGTCTAGCCGTCAAGATGGAGAAAGGCCAGTCAAGACTTGGAGCCAAATGAAGATGCTTATGAGGAAAAAGTATGTTCCTTTTTATTACAATTGTGAATTGAATAGAAATTTGCACTCTCTTGTGCAAGGTAACAAATCGGTAGAGGAGTATTACCATGAGATGGAAGCTTTGATGATTAAAGCTAATGTACATGAGGATCCCAACTCTACAATTGAAAGGTTTTTGAGAGGTATGCATTCTGAATTGGCTTATCATGTGAATTTTCAAAGTTATGTTGATATTAATGAACTTGTCCACAAAGCAATCAAGATTGAAAGGCACATGAAAGGGAAAAATAAGTTCTCACAACCGCGCCACCACCTTGGCGAAGAGAGCAAAAGCCAAATGTTGTCCCTTTCACTCCACCAAACAAGCCACGACAATTCACCTCTAACCAGCCGTCAAGTGCATCATCCCAAGTCCCAAAATCAGTTCCTAAAGCTGTGGAGAACACACCAAATTCGGCGTTAACTCCTAGTCCAAGATTGAGGGATATTCGTTGTTATAAGTGTCAAGGGTATGGACATATGCAATCTAATTGTCCCACTCGAAAGTTGATGATTACTCCTGATAGTGGTAAAGTGGTAAGTGATGATGATTGTGCCGAGATGCCACCTCTTGAAGAGAAGTACCAACACGAATCAAGTGAAGATAGTGAAGAAGTGGAAAACTAAGAATATGATGTTGGTAACTATGCTTTAGTTTCTCGCCGTGTTCTTAGTGCTCAACCTTTAGTTGATAATGATCATTTGATGCAAAGGGAAAACATATTTCACACACGTTGTTTAGTGCAAAATAGAATTTGTAGTGTGATTATTGATAGTGGTAGTTGTACAAATGTGGCGAGCACTTTGTTGGTAAACAAATTGAATTTGACTTGCATGAAGCACCCTAAACCATACCGTCTTCAATGGTTAAATAATTCAGTTGATACTAGGGTTACAAAGTAAGTTAAGTTTACTTTTACCTTTGGGAAATATGTTGATAATGTTACATGTGATGTGGTTCAAATGGAAGCAAGTCATATCTTGCTTGGCCGCCCTTGGCAGTTTGATTGTGATGTAATTTATCATGCCAAGAAGAATTTCTAAAGCTTTGTTCATGAAGGTAAAAAGTTTAATCTTCGAGCTTTAACTCCGGCACAAGTCTTTGAGGATCAAACTCGAATCATACAAGCTACTAGAGATATGAATGCCGCCAAGGAGAAGAAAGATCAAGGAAAAGACAATGTAATAGCTAGCTTAGGCCAAAGCATGGTTCGAAATCTTGTAATAGTGTAGGCCAAGAGTTAGGTGTTAAGAAGTCTTGTTATTTTGCTTCTTCTGGTGAGATTAAGAGAGCATTAGTGGATAGGCAGTCTTTGTACTTAATGATTCGCAAGGATTTTGTACTTATTGCTGATAGTGATAACCTTGCTTCTTTGCCTAGTCTTGTTTACTCTCTTTTGCAGGAACATCAAGATGTGTTTCCCGAGGAATTACCAAATGGATTGCCGCCTATAAGAGGTATTGAACATCAAATTGATTTCATGCCTGGAGCACAAATTCCAAATCGTCTAGCTTATAGAGCTAACCCCGAGAAAACAAAAGAGATTCAACGTCAAGTGGATGAACTCCTTGACAAAAGTATTGTACGTGAGTTTCTTAGTCCTTGTTCCATTCTAGTGATTTTAGTTCCTAAAAAGGATGAGTCTTGGCGTATGTGTGTTGACTGTCGTGCCATAAATAAAATAACTATTAAGTATAGACATCCAATTCCTAGATTAGATGACATGCTTGATGAGTTATATGGTTCATGCATATTTACCAAGATTGATTTGAAAAGTGGATACTACCAAATTCGCATGAAAGAAGGTGATGAATGAAAAACTGCCTTTAAAATAAAGTATGGGTTGTATGAATGGTTAGTGATGCCTTTTGGTTTATCTAATGCACCTAGTACTTTTATGAGGCTTATGAATCACGTTTTTCGTCAATTTATTGGCAAATTTGTTGTGGTATATTTTGATAACATCCTTGTGTATAGCAAAACACTTGATGAGCATGTTGAACATTTAAGACAAGTGTTTGTTATTTTGTGTGAGAACAAGTTGTATGCTAATCTCAAAAAGTGTTCTTTTTGAATGGAATCAATTATCTTTTTGGGATATGTTGTAAGTTCTCAAGGCATTGCTGTTGATGAGTCTAAAGTCAAGGCAATCATGGATTTGGCCAAGATCTACATGTGCCAGTCAAGTTAGGAGTTTTCATGGACTTGCAAGTTTTTATAGGAGATTGTTAAAGATTTTAGTTCTATAGCAGCACCTTTAAATGAACTTGTAAAGAAAAATGTTACATTTATATGGAATGATGAGCATGAAAACTCCTTTAGCAAGTTGAAATACATGTTGACTCATGCCCCTTTACTTGCTTTGCCTAATTTTAATAAAGCTTTTGAGATACACTGTGATGCCTCCGGGATTGGTATTGATGCTGTTTTGATGCAGAAATCAAGGCCCGTGGCTTATTTTAGTGAAAAGCTTAACGGGGCAGCTTTGAAGTATGCAACTTATGACAAGGAGTTGTATGCTTTGGTAAGGTCTTTACAAGTTTGGCAACATTATTTATGGCCAAAGGAATTCATAATACATTCTGATCACGAAAGCCTTAAATTTTTGAAAAATCAAGGTAAGTTGAATAAAAGGCATGCTAAGTGGTTAGAGTTTATTGAAATCTTTCCATATGTTATTAAATACAAATCTGGTAATGAGAATGTGGTAGCCGATGCATTATCTAGGAAATACACTTTGTTTACCTATTTGCATGCTAAGTTACTTGGTTTTGAATTGATTAAGGATTTGTATATAGATGATCATGATTTTCACGCCAACTTTGACCTTTGCTTGACTAAACCGAATGGTGATTTCTATGTGTATGACGGTTTCTTGTTTAAGAAAGATAAGTTATGCATTCCCCAATGTTCCATTCGTGAATTACTTGTTAAGGAAATCCATGGGGGATGGTTAATGGGGCACTTTGGTATTGCTAAAACACTTGCTCTTTTGAATGAGCACTTTTATTGGCCTAGCATAATTAAAGATGTTAAAAGTGTTTGTGATAAATGTATTGTGTGTAAACACTCGAAATCTAAAGTAAAGCCTCATGGTTTGTATCAATCTTTGCCTGTTCCTAGTCATCCTTGGATTGATATTTCTATAGATTTTGTACTTGGATTGCCTAGATCACGCAATGCTCATGACAGCATTTTTGTTGTAGTTGATAGATTTAGCAAAATGTCTCACTTTATTGCTTGTTCTAAATCTAATGATGATCAACACATTGCTGATTTGTTCCTTAAGGAGATTGTAAGATTGCATGGTTTGCCTAAGAGTATTGTTAGTGATAGAGATGTTAAGTTTTTGTCACACTTTTGGCGTACTCTTTGGAACAAGTTAGGCACTAAGTTATTGTTTTCTACTGTTGCACATCCACAAACTAATGGACAAACTGAAGTAGTTAATAGAACTTTGTCTACTTTACTTCGTGCTCTCATACATAAAAACCTTAAGAACTGGGAAAATTGTTTGCCTCATATTGAGTTTGCTTACAATAGGACTATTAGTGCTACTAATATTTCACCTTTTGAGATTGTATACGGTTTTAATCCTATAACTCCATTGGATATTTTGCCTTTTCCTATTAATGAGTTTGTTAATGTTGAAGGTAAAAAGAAAGCTGATTTTGTTAGGGAGTTACATGAAAGGGTTCGAGCTAATATTCAAAGGCAAAATGAGCAATATGCTAAGCAAGCCAATAAGGGTCTAAAACAAGTGATTTTCGAACCAGGAGATTGGGTTTGGATTCACTTGAGGAAAGAAATGTTTCCTGAAAAAAGGAAATCCAAGCTTCAAACAAGAGGAGATGGTCCTTTTTGGGTCTTGGAAAGGATTGGAGATAATGCTTATAAGATCGAGCTTCCTAGTGAGTATGGCAATGTTTCGTCTACATTTAATGTTAGGGAGTTATTGATGAGAATGAGCCCGTGTTCACGTCCATGGTGTTAAGTCAATTTTTCATTCTGAAAATTTCTGTCACGTTTTGGTATTCTTGGCATAACGCTTTCGATATAACTCGTAATTGCACCATTCAAGAAGCCCTGGAACGATAAGAGATAGAGCTACAACTTTCATGTTTTAAGTGTTCCAAGATAAGACTTTATCACCGTCGAAAATGCCATCCACAATTGATGACGGGATTCTGGCCAGATTTTCATCCCGAATTTCATGGACTACATTGAAGACCAAGATGGCGTGCTTGGGCTTTGCTATGTTGGATCACGCCATTTGATAATTATTTAGTTTTCTTTTGAGTTGTAATAATTAAGTCCATTAAACATTTAATTATGGGCTTAAGTCTATGTTTTAATTGTGGGCTAAGTAATTACTTGATCCAATTGCCTTGCATGGTAATTAGGAAAGTAATCTCCTACTTTTTAGGAGAATTTAGGAAAGTAAGAGTTCAAATCGGTTTTTACTTCCTTGTAACCGATTTTTACAAGTTTAGGAAACTTAAAGTTTGTCTTTTAGTTAATGGTTTCCTTTTCCAATATGGAAACTAAGTTGTAATAGGATTAAGCTAGGGTTTCATGTTTTTGTAGCCTATTTATAGGTGAGTTTTTCACATGAAATAATAAGTTGAATTTTGATAATTTTAGCCTTGCTAAATTAACCTTGCAGCCGTGACAAGCTCTAGGAAAATACGTGAAAGTGCAATTGATTTCAATTGTGTGTTCATAAGAACTGTGATTCTTAAGCTAAGACCTTAGGAAGAACCTACCCGTTCTTGATTTAAAGAACAAGCCAAACTGAGATCTTTTCAACTCTTGATTTACATAGGTTGGATTGAAATCACTTTGTGGTAACATGTTGGGTTTGGTTGATTTCAATCAAAAACAGTCCGTTCAATATCTTCTTGTTTTTCTTTGTTGTTTCCGCAATTGTTATTGTTTCTTCTTGTTGTTCGTGAGTCTTGGTGAACAAACGGTCCAAAGAAGAGGGTTTCGTGTGGTTGAGAATCTCCATCCGAAGACCATTCGTATCAATTGGTATCAGATACAAGGTTGTTCATCGAAAATTTCAGGTTTTGTGCTTCTTTGTCTTCTCGGATTTTTCTTGATTTCTTGAGTCGTTCTTGCTGTCTTTTTTTTGCGTCATTTTTCCTGCAGTTTTTGGAGTCTTTTAGCTGCTGTTTTCACGTGTTACTTGCTGTCCTAGATCGTGATAGGTAGAGTCTTTAAATTCATCAAAATCGCATGAGCAAATTTGATCAAATCTGCCCGAAATTGCTTCCTTGTTGCGTATCGATTTTTGTGACTTTGTTGCTGCTGTTCTTGCTTCGATTTGCTGCTGTTTTTGAGTCCATATTATACAGTAAACATATATATTAATTGAGTCTTAAATTCATTAATATTCTGCCAAAAAATCGCATGCAACTTTGTGTTAAAAATCTGTCCAAAATCGAGTTGATCTTGCTTCTTGATTTCTTGCGTTTTTGTGTTGATCTTCTAGTTGATTTTTGTTCGATCCTTGCTGCCATCTTTGTGTTAATATTCTGCACTATCTTGCTTGCATTCATAGTGTTGAATTCCTTGTGATTTATTTCTTTTTTCACGTCCATACCATAGGGTGTCAATTAGGGTTTCTTAAAAACCCTAGTTTTGGTCTTTTGGTCATAACTTCGTCAATTCTTGCTCAATTCTTGATCTTTTTTTTGTGTTAGTTTCATCATCTTGTCTACAATATAGTGTGTTTTAATCAAACTTTTTCACCATCTCAAAAAGACAAGTTCTTGAACACTTTCTTGAACTTCTTGATTTTCTTGAAAATCCAAAGTTGTCCAAATTTGAATCTTGAGCCATATTCTTGATCCTTGTTGAAAATCTTGATTATTTTGTGAAAGTGGCACATTCAAATTCGTTTTCCTTGGTGAGATATTAAAGTTTGAAAATTTTAAGGTTTATTAAGGTTAAGACAAAAAGACACAACATCATAAACCTTAATCCTAGGTTGTTGTCTTCAAACCTTAAACCTAAGTACTTTGTACTAGGTTCTTGTCTTAAAACCTTAAACCTAGTACCATTTAAGGTTCTTGTCCGAACCTGGTTCTTTTTGATTTGTCCAAGGTTTGTGTCCAAACCTTAAAAGTTTGTTTTTGTCTTATATTGTCCGAACAAAAAAAAAAAAGAGTCACGGTCAAAAAAAAAAAAAGTAACCGGATAAAAAAAAAGAGAAAAGAACAAAAAAATATATAAATTCGGACTTCAATTTATTTTATTTTTATTATTTCTGTTATGTAATTTATTTTATTTTATTATTTGAAAGAACACATTGTTCTTAAGTTGTTACTTGAAAACCACATTGGATTAAAAGTGCCATAACTTTCTCAATACAACTCGGATTTAAGTGATTCAAATTGCGTTTTCTTCGTCTTTGAGTCCTCCTTTTGAATATCCTAGTTTCTGAATCAATCAAGTTATACCCACACGTGTTCTGAAATACTCTTGTGACGTGAATTGCTTAAACTTCTTTGATTTGACTTGTGTGAAACTTGTTGTTGAATACTTGGTTGAGGCAAGTTCTTATAATCATTGAATTGGTAAGTTCTATAGTTTGAGAGTATTAGTATAGGGTATACACGAGAAAAGCCTTCACTAGAGAGGAGAGCATATACTACCCATATTGTGAGAACCCGTGAGGTATATTTCTATACATTTCTTGTGTTTTTTCTAACTTGCAGGTACAAATGGAGGGTGGTGAATCTAAATCACCAAAGGTAGTGGACCAAAAGTTCACTAACGATGTCCTCTTTGACATGATCCGAAAACTCACACTCAAAGTTGATAGTTTGACTTCACCACCACCTAAGGGTCCTAGATCCCGAAGAGTTGAGTTTGAGACCGACAATGATTCTAGTCATGATGAGGAGGAGGAAGAGGAGGGCACGAGCTCTTCTAAGAAAGGTGACAAGTCTAAGATTTCCATTGCTTCTGTTAAACTAATTATCCCAACTTTCCATGGTAAAGTAGATCCCGAAGCATATTTTGATTGGGTTTGTGAGCTTGAACACTTCTCTGAAGGCCATGATTACCCCGAGAAAGAAAAGTATAGACTTGCCTTTATACACCTTAAGGATTATGCTAGTCTATGGTGGGATGAAGTTATTCGAACAAGGCGTCAAGATGGTGAAAGGCCGATTAAGTCTTGGAGCCAAATGAAATTGCTAATGAGGAAAAAGTATGTCCCTTCTCATTACAACCGTGAATTGAACAGAAAATTGCACTCTCTTGTGCAAGGTACTAAATCGGTTGAGGAGTACTACCATGAGATGGAAGCTTTGATGATCAAGGCTAATGTCCAAGAGGATCCCGACTCTACTATTGAAAGGTTCTTGAGAGGTATGCATTCTGATTTGGCTTATCATGTGGATTTGCAAAGTTATGTTGATATTAATGAACTTGTCCAGAAAGCAATCAAGATAGAAAGGCACATGAAAGGGAAGAGTAAGTTCTCACAGCCGCCTCCACCTTGGCAAATAAACACCAAGCCGAATGTGGCTTCTTTCACTCCACCAACAAAACCACGGACATTCACCTCAAACCCGACGTCCAATGTCCAGAAATCAGCTCCAAAAGCTGCTGATCCAGCCCCTAAATCGGCGTCCAATCAACCTCCAAGATTGAGGGATATTCGATGCTACAAGTGTCAAGGCTATGGACATATGCAAGCTGACTGTCCAACTCGGAAAGTGATGATAACTCTTGATAGTGGTGAAGTGGTAAGTGATGATGATTGTGCCGACATGCCGCCTCTTGAAGAGAAAGACCAACATGAATCCAGTGAAGAAAGTGAAGAGACGGATCACTATGAGTATGATGTTGGTAACTATTCTCTAGTCTCTCGCCGTGTTTTAAGTGCTCAACCTTTAGTTGATAATGATGATTTGATGCAACGAGAAAACATATTTCACACACGTTGTTTAGTTCAAAACAGAATTTGTAGTGTGATTATTGATAGTGGTAGTTGCACCAATGTGGCGAGCACCTTGTTTGTAAATAGGTTGAATTTGACTTGCATGAAACACCCTAAACCATACCGTCTTCAATGGTTGAATAATTCAGTTGATACTAGGGTTACAAAACAAGTTAAGTTCACTTTAACCATTGGAAAATATGTTGATAATGTTATATGTGATGTGGTTCCAATGGAAGCAAGTCATATCTTGCTTGGCCGCCCTTGGCAGTTTGATTGTGATGTACTTTATCATGCCAAGAAGAATTTCTATATCTTTGTTCATAAAGGGAAAAAGGTTAATCTTCGAACCTTAACCCCAGCACAAGTCTTTGAAGATCAAACTCGAATCATTCAAGCTACTAGAGATATGAATGCCGCCAAAGAGAAGAAAGTTCAAGGGAAAAGCAATGTAATAGCTAGTTCAACTTGTAATAGTGTAGGCCGAGATAAAGATTCTTTGTCTTCTTCTAGCATAGGCCGAGAGCTAGTTGTTAAGCAACCTTGTTATTTTACTTCTTCTAGCGAGATTGAGAGAGGAATACTAGATAGGCAATCAATGTACTTACTTGATGATAGTGATCACCATTTGAATTGTTTGCTGCCTAGTTCCTTTGTTTTGCAGGTTTTTGGAGTTCCTAGACATCTAATGGAGTTAGAAACAACTCATTATCAATTGGAAGGAGTCCAATCCGCCTCAGCTTGTTTTCCACAAGGTAAGCAAGGTAAGTTAGGTAAGTATGAAAGCTTATTGGTTGATTTCAATGGTTTTAAAGTAAAGAACTTTTTTAACGTCAATGCTATTGATTTTCAAAGTTTGATTTCTGTTTTGAATCAATTTCAATGTCTTTCACACACCTTTGAAACATTAGTTCGAAATTCTTTAACATGTGCATTAAAATCCAATGATTTGTGTTTTGGTAAGCAAATTATTTCACATAATTCTTCAATTATGAAATCCAATTATTTCATTTTGAATGAGTTTATGTATAGTTTCTTCACATGCTATGTTGCTTATCTCATACATGAATTATATTTTGAGCTTAATATTGATAATTTCGAACTGCATCAAACCTTTGCATGCACTCATTCAAGTGTTAATTATATTGACTCTACTTGTTGGGTTAATGATTCTTTTGATTCTTTATTTCGTGATTTTGCTCACATCCATCAAGTTCAAAGAGGTCCTTGGATAATTCAACACTTGTATGGTAAGTTATCTCCGTTCCAAATTTCTTTTGAATTCCAAGAGGTAAAATTTTCTGTTTACAACTATTCAATAGATTGTTTACATTCTAGTTTTTGGAATTACACTCTCATATTTGATAACTTTTGCATGTTTTTAGAGGTCTTAATACGTTCATGTGATTTGCACTTTCTCAAGGATGCATATATGTTTTCTTCTTATGAATTTTCGTGTCTTTCTGATTCTATTCATATATGATTACATCCTTTGCTTACATTACATGTTAATAACATAAATAGTGTGCTAATGGATGTTGTTAGTGAATTCGTCTTGGTTAGTTCTCTAATTAAGAACATTCGGTTTTCTGATTTGCATAAACTACATGATAGTTATTTGCATAATTGTTTTGAATTCATTGACTTCAAAATTATGACTCATGCAAAATTTGTTAAAACTAATCATGCTATATGTATTACGAATTTGCATACTTATTCTGCCCATTCTATTCTTTTGGTGAAAGGAAATTATTCTACATCTTATTCTAGATTATTGTCCTTTCATTTACCTTATACATTTGTCTTGTTTTGGCAGAATATATATTATTGTTGTTCGAGATGTGCATATTCCCAATTTTACTTGGCTCGAGTTTGCGATGAGTTCGTGATATTGGTATTTGACCCTAGAACTCACTTTCAAGATTCGACGACGAATCCTTTCGAGGAGGGAGGGAATGATGAGAATGAGCCCGTGTTCACGTCCATGGTGTTAA
The DNA here is from genome assembly GCA_016586305.1 of Ophiorrhiza pumila. Lineage (NCBI taxonomy): Eukaryota > Viridiplantae > Streptophyta > Magnoliopsida > Gentianales > Rubiaceae > Ophiorrhiza > Ophiorrhiza pumila. The sequence goes on from BLIW01000010.1 coordinate 20,102,324, forward strand.
GTCAATTTTCATCCTGAAAATTTCTGTCACGTTTTGGTATTCATGGCATAACTCTTTCGATATAACTCGGAATTGCACCATTCAATAAACCCTGGAACGATAAGAGATAGATCTACAACTTTCATGTTTTAAGTTTTCCAAGATTCTGACAATATCACCGTCGAAAATGCCATCCAAAATTGATGACGGGATTCTGGCCAGATTTTCATCTCGAATTTCATGGACTACATTGAAGACCAAGATGGCGTGCTTGGGCTTGGCTATGTTGGATCACGCCATTTGATAATTATTTAGTTTTCTTTTGAGTTGTATTAATTAAGTCCATTAAACATTTAATTATGGGCTTAAGTCTTTATGTTTTAATTGTGGGCTAAGTAATTACTTGATCCAATTGCCTTGCATGGTAATTAGGAAAGTAATCTCCTACTTTTTAGGAGAATTTAGGAAAGTAAGAGTTCAAATCGGTTTTTACTTCCTTGTAACCGATTTTTACAAGTTTAGGAAACTTAAAATTTGTCTTTTAGTTAATGGTTTCCTTTTCCAATATGGAAACTAAGTTGTAATAGGATTAAGCTAGGGTTTCATGTTTTTGTAGCCTATTTATAGGTGAGTTTTTCACATGAAATAATAAGTTGAATTTTGATAATTTTAGCCTTGCTAAATTAACCTTGCAGCCGTGACAAGCTCTAGGAAAATACGTGAAAGTGCAATTAATTTCAATTGTGTGTTCATAAGAACTGTGATTCTTAAGCTAAGACCTTAGGAAGAACCTACCCGTTCTTGATTTAAAGAACAAGCCAAACTGAGATCTTGTCAACTCTTGATTTACATAGGTTGGATTGAAATCACTTTGTGGTAACGTGTTGGGTTTGGTTGATTTCAATCAAAAACAGTCCGTTCAATATCTTCTTGTTCTTCTTTGTTGTTTCCGCAATTGTTATTGTTTCTTCTTGTTGTTCGTGAGTCTTGGTGAACAAACGGTCCAAAGAAGATCGTGTGGTTGAGGATCTCCATCCGAAGACCATTCGTATCAATTGGTATCAGAGACAAGGTTGTTCATCGAAAATTTCAGGTTTTGTGCTTCTTTGTCTTCTCGGATTTTTCTTGATTTCTTGAGTCGTTCTTGCTGTCTTTTTTTGCGTCGTTTTTCCTGCAGTTTCTGGAGTCTTTTAGCTGCTGTTTTCACGTGTTACTTGCTGTCCTAGATCGTGATAGGTAGAGTCTTTAAATTCATCAAAATCGCATGAGCAAATTTGATCAAATCTGCCCGAAATTGCTTCCTTGTTGCTTATCGATTTTTGTGACTTTGTTGCTGTTGTTCTTGCTTCGATTTGCTGCTGTTTTTGAGTCCATATTCTACAGTAAACATATATATATTAATTGAGTCTTAAATTCATTAATATTCTGCTCAAAAATCGCATGCAACTTTGTGTTAAAAATCTGTCTAAAATCGAGTTGATCTTGCTTCTTGATTTCTTGTGTTTTTGTGTTGATCTTCTTGTTGATTTTTGTTCGATCCTTGCTGCCATCTTTGTGTTAATATTCTGCACTATCTTGCTTGCATTCATAGTGTTGAATTCCTTGTGATTTATTTCTATTTTCACGTCCATACCATAGGGTGTCAATTAGGGTTTCTTAAAAACCCTAGTTTTGGTCTTTTGGTCATAACTTCGTCAATTCTTGCTCAATTCTTGATCTTTTTTTTGTGTTAGTTTCATCATCTTGTCTACAATATAGTGTGTTTTGATCAAACTTTTTCACCATCTCAAAAAGACAAGTTTTTGAACACTTTCTTGAACTTCTTGATTTTCTTGAAAATTCAAAGTTGTCCAAATTTGAATCTTGAGCCATATTCTTGATCCTTGTTGAAAATCTTGATTATTTTGTGAAAGTGGCATATTCAAATTCCTTTTCCTTGGTGAGATATTAAAGTTTGAAAATTTTAAGGTTTATTAAGGTTAAGACAAAAAGACACAACATCATAAACCTTAATCCTAGGTTGTTGTCTTCAAACCTTAAACCTAAGTACTTTGCACTAGGTTCTTGTCTTAAAACCTTAAACCTAGTACCATTTAAGGTTCTTGTCCGAACCTAGTTCTTTTTGATTTGTCCAAGGTTTGTGTCCAAACCTTAAAAGTTTGTTTTTGTCTTATATTGTCCGAACAAAAAAAAAGAGTCGGTCAAAAAAAAAAAAGTGACCGAATAAAAAAAAAAGAGAAAAGAACAAAAAAAATATATAAATTCGGACGTCAATTTATTTTATTTTTATTATTTCTGTTATTTAATTTATTTTATTTTATTATTTGAAAGAACACATTGTTCTTAAGTTGTTACTTGAAAACCACCTTGGATTAAAAGTGCCATAACTTTCTCAATACAACTCGGATTTAAGTGATTCAAATTGCGTTTTCTTCGTCTTTGAGTCCTCCTTTTGAATATCCTAGTTTCTGAATCAATCAAGTTATACCCACACGTGTTCTGAAATACTCTTGTGACGTGAATTGCTTAAACTTCTTTGATTTGACCTGTGTGAAACTTGTTGTTGAATACTTGGTTGAGGCAAGTTCTTATAATCATTGAATTGGTAAGTTATATAGTTTGAGAGTATTAGTATAGGGTATACACGAGAAAAGCCTTCACTAGAGAGGAGAGCATATACTACCCATATTGTGAGAACCCGTGAGGTATATTTCTAAATATTTCTTGTGTTTTTACTAACTTGCAGGTACAAATGGAGGGTGATGAATCTAAATCACCAAAGGTAGTGGACCAAAAGTTCACTAACGATGTCCTCTTTGACATGATCCGAAAACTCACACTCAAAGTTGATAGTTTGACTTCACCACCACCTAAGGGTCCAAGATCCCGAAGAGTTGAGTTTGAGTCCGACAATGATTCTAGTCATGATGAGGAGGAGGAAGAGGAGGGCACGAGCTCTTCTAAGAAAGGTGACAAGTCTAAGATTTCCATTGCTTCTGTTAAACTAATTATCCCAACTTTCCATGGTAAAGCAGATCCCGAAGCATATTTTGATTGGGTTCGTGAGCTTGAACACTTCTTTGAAGGCCATGATTACCCCGAGAAAGAAAAGTATAGACTTGCCTTTATACATCTTAAGGATTATGCTAGTCTATGGTGGGATGAAGTTATTCGAACAAGGCGTCAAGATGGTGAAAGGCCGATTAAGTCTTGGAGCCAAATGAAATTGCTAATGAGGAAAAAGTATGTCCCTTCTCATTACAACCGTGAATTACTTGATCCAATTGCCTTGCATGGTAATTAGGAAAGTATGATCCAATTCCCTTCTCCTACGTTTTGGTATTCTTGGCATAACTCTTTCGATATAACTCGGAATTGCACCATTCAATAAGCTCTGGAACGATAAGAGATAGAGCTACAACTTTCATGTTTTACGTTTTCCAAGATTCTGAATTTATCCCCGTCGAAAATGCCATCCAAAATTGATGACGGGATTCTGGCCAGATTTTCATCTCGAATTTCATGGACTACATTGAAGACCAAGATGGCGTGCTTGGGCTTTGCTATGTTGGATCACGCCATTTGATAATTATTTAGTTTTCTTTTGAGTTGTAATAATTAAGTCCATTAAACATTTAATTATGGGCTTAAGTCTTTATGTTTTAATTGTGGGCTAAGTAATTACTTGATCCAATTGCCTTGCATTGTAATTAGGAAAGTAATCTCCTACTTTTTAGGAGAATTTAGTAAAGTAAGAGTTCAAATCGGTTTTTACTTCCTTGTAACCGATTTTTACAAGTTTAGGAAACTTAAAGTTTGTCTTTTAGTTAATGGTTTCCTTTTCCAATATGGAAACTAAGTTGTAATAGGATTAAGCTAGGGTTTTATGTTTTTGTAGCCTATTTATAGGTGAGTTTTTCACAAGAAATAATAAGTTGAATTTTGATAATTTTAGCCTTGCTAAATTAACCTTGCAGCCGTGACAAGCTCTAGTAAAATACGTGAAAGTGCAATTGATTTCAATTGTGTGTTCATAAGAACTGTGATTCTTAAGCTAAGACCTTAGGAAGAACCTACCCGTTCTTGATTTAAAGAACAAGCCAAACTGAGATCTTGTCAACTCTTTATTTACATAGGTTGGATTGAAATCACTTTGTGGTAACGTGTTCGGTTTGGTTGATTTCAATCAAAAACAGTCCGTTCAATATCTTCTTGTTTTTCTTTGTTGTTTCCGCAATTGTTATTGTTTCTTCTTGTTGTTCGTGAGTCTTGGTGAACAAACGGTCCAAAGAAGATCGTGTGGTTGAGGATCTCCATCCGAAGACCATTCGTATCAATTGGTATCAGAGACAAGGTTGTTCATCGAAAATTTCAGGTTTTGTGCTTCTTTGTCTTCTCGGATTTTTCTTGATTTCTTGATTCGTTCTTGCTGTCTTTTTTTTGCGTCGTTTTTCCTGTAGTTTCTGAAGTCTTTTAGCTGCTGTTTTCACGTGTTACTTGCTGTCCTAGATCGTGATAGGTAGAGTCTTTAAATTCATCAAAATCGCATGAGCAAATTTGATCAAATCTGCCCGAAATTGCTTCCATGTTGCTTATCGATTTTTGTGACTTTGTTGCTGCTGTTCTTGCTTCGATTTGCTGCTGTTTTTGAGTCCATATTCTACAGTAAACATATATATTAATTGAGTCTTAAATTCATTAATATTCTGCCCAAAAATTGCATGCAACTTTGTGTTAAAAATCTGTCCAAAATCGAGTTGATCTTGCTTCTTGATTTCTTGCATTTTTGTTTTGATCTTCTTGTTGATTTTTGTTCGATCCTTGCTGCCATCTTTGTGTTAATATTCTGCACTATCTTGCTTGCATTCATAGTGTTGAATTCCTTGTGATTTATTTCTGTTTTCACGTCCATACCATAGGGTGTCAATTAGGGTTTCTTAAAAACCCTAGTTTTGGTCTTTTGGTCATAACTTCGTCAATTCTTGCTCAATTCTTGATCTTTTTTTGTGTTAGTTTCATCATCTTGTCTACAATATAGTGTGTTTTGGTCAAACTTTTTCACCATCTCAAAAAGACAAGTTTTTGAACACTTTCTTGAACTTCTTGATTTTCTTGAAAATCCAAAGTTGTCCAAATTTGAATCTTGAGCCATATTCTTGATCCTTGTTGAAAATCTTGATTATTTTGTGAAAGTGGCACATTCAAATTCCTTTTCCTTGGTGAGATATTAAAGTTTGAAAATTTTAAGGTTTATTAAGGTTAAGACAAAAAGACACAACATCATAAATCTTAATCCTAGGTTGTTGTCTTCAAACCTTAAACCTAAGTACTTTGCAGTAGGTTCTTGTCTTAAAACCTTAAACCTAGTACCATTTAAGGTTCTTGTCCGAACCTAGTTCTTTTTGATTTGTCCAAGGTTTGTGTCCAAACCTTAAAAGTTTGTTTTTGTCTTATATTGTCCGAACAAAAAAAAAGAGTCGGTCAAAAAAAAAAAAGTGACCGAATAAAAAAAAAAGAGAAAAGAACAAAAAAAATATATAAATTCGGACGTCAATTTATTTTATTTTTATTATTTCTGTTATTTAATTTATTTTATTTTATTATTTGAAAGAACACATTGTTCTTAAGTTGTTACTTGAAAACCACCTTGGATTAAAAGTGCCATAACTTTCTCAATACAACTCGGATTTAAGTGATTCAAATTGCGTTTTCTTCGTCTTTGAGTCCTCCTTTTGAATATCCTAGTTTCTGAATCAATCAAGTTATACCCACACGTGTTCTGAAATACTCTTGTGACGTGAATTGCTTAAACTTCTTTGATTTGACCTGTGTGAAACTTGTTGTTGAATACTTGGTTGAGGCAAGTTCTTATAATCATTGAATTGGTAAGTTATATAGTTTGAGAGTATTAGTATAGGGTATACACGAGAAAAGCCTTCACTAGAGAGGAGAGCATATACTACCCATATTGTGAGAACCCGTGAGGTATATTTCTAAATATTTCTTGTGTTTTTACTAACTTGCAGGTACAAATGGAGGGTGATGAATCTAAATCACCAAAGGTAGTGGACCAAAAGTTCACTAACGATGTCCTCTTTGACATGATCCGAAAACTCACACTCAAAGTTGATAGTTTGACTTCACCACCACCTAAGGGTCCAAGATCCCGAAGAGTTGAGTTTGAGTCCGACAATGATTCTAGTCATGATGAGGAGGAGGAAGAGGAGGGCACGAGCTCTTCTAAGAAAGGTGACAAGTCTAAGATTTCCATTGCTTCTGTTAAACTAATTATCCCAACTTTCCATGGTAAAGCAGATCCCGAAGCATATTTTGATTGGGTTCGTGAGCTTGAACACTTCTTTGAAGGCCATGATTACCCCGAGAAAGAAAAGTATAGACTTGCCTTTATACATCTTAAGGATTATGCTAGTCTATGGTGGGATGAAGTTATTCGAACAAGGCGTCAAGATGGTGAAAGGCCGATTAAGTCTTGGAGCCAAATGAAATTGCTAATGAGGAAAAAGTATGTCCCTTCTCATTACAACCGTGAATTACTTGATCCAATTGCCTTGCATGGTAATTAGGAAAGTATGATCCAATTCCCTTCTCCTACGTTTTGGTATTCTTGGCATAACTCTTTCGATATAACTCGGAATTGCACCATTCAATAAGCTCTGGAACGATAAGAGATAGAGCTACAACTTTCATGTTTTACGTTTTCCAAGATTCTGAATTTATCCCCGTCGAAAATGCCATCCAAAATTGATGACGGGATTCTGGCCAGATTTTCATCTCGAATTTCATGGACTACATTGAAGACCAAGATGGCGTGCTTGGGCTTTGCTATGTTGGATCACGCCATTTGATAATTATTTAGTTTTCTTTTGAGTTGTAATAATTAAGTCCATTAAACATTTAATTATGGGCTTAAGTCTTTATGTTTTAATTGTGGGCTAAGTAATTACTTGATCCAATTGCCTTGCATTGTAATTAGGAAAGTAATCTCCTACTTTTTAGGAGAATTTAGTAAAGTAAGAGTTCAAATCGGTTTTTACTTCCTTGTAACCGATTTTTACAAGTTTAGGAAACTTAAAGTTTGTCTTTTAGTTAATGGTTTCCTTTTCCAATATGGAAACTAAGTTGTAATAGGATTAAGCTAGGGTTTTATGTTTTTGTAGCCTATTTATAGGTGAGTTTTTCACAAGAAATAATAAGTTGAATTTTGATAATTTTAGCCTTGCTAAATTAACCTTGCAGCCGTGACAAGCTCTAGTAAAATACGTGAAAGTGCAATTGATTTCAATTGTGTGTTCATAAGAACTGTGATTCTTAAGCTAAGACCTTAGGAAGAACCTACCCGTTCTTGATTTAAAGAACAAGCCAAACTGAGATCTTGTCAACTCTTTATTTACATAGGTTGGATTGAAATCACTTTGTGGTAACGTGTTCGGTTTGGTTGATTTCAATCAAAAACAGTCCGTTCAATATCTTCTTGTTTTTCTTTGTTGTTTCCGCAATTGTTATTGTTTCTTCTTGTTGTTCGTGAGTCTTGGTGAACAAACGGTCCAAAGAAGATCGTGTGGTTGAGGATCTCCATCCGAAGACCATTCGTATCAATTGGTATCAGAGACAAGGTTGTTCATCGAAAATTTCAGGTTTTGTGCTTCTTTGTCTTCTCGGATTTTTCTTGATTTCTTGATTCGTTCTTGCTGTCTTTTTTTTGCGTCGTTTTTCCTGTAGTTTCTGAAGTCTTTTAGCTGCTGTTTTCACGTGTTACTTGCTGTCCTAGATCGTGATAGGTAGAGTCTTTAAATTCATCAAAATCGCATGAGCAAATTTGATCAAATCTGCCCGAAATTGCTTCCATGTTGCTTATCGATTTTTGTGACTTTGTTGCTGCTGTTCTTGCTTCGATTTGCTGCTGTTTTTGAGTCCATATTCTACAGTAAACATATATATTAATTGAGTCTTAAATTCATTAATATTCTGCCCAAAAATTGCATGCAACTTTGTGTTAAAAATCTGTCCAAAATCGAGTTGATCTTGCTTCTTGATTTCTTGCATTTTTGTTTTGATCTTCTTGTTGATTTTTGTTCGATCCTTGCTGCCATCTTTGTGTTAATATTCTGCACTATCTTGCTTGCATTCATAGTGTTGAATTCCTTGTGATTTATTTCTGTTTTCACGTCCATACCATAGGGTGTCAATTAGGGTTTCTTAAAAACCCTAGTTTTGGTCTTTTGGTCATAACTTCGTCAATTCTTGCTCAATTCTTGATCTTTTTTTGTGTTAGTTTCATCATCTTGTCTACAATATAGTGTGTTTTGGTCAAACTTTTTCACCATCTCAAAAAGACAAGTTTTTGAACACTTTCTTGAACTTCTTGATTTTCTTGAAAATCCAAAGTTGTCCAAATTTGAATCTTGAGCCATATTCTTGATCCTTGTTGAAAATCTTGATTATTTTGTGAAAGTGGCACATTCAAATTCCTTTTCCTTGGTGAGATATTAAAGTTTGAAAATTTTAAGGTTTATTAAGGTTAAGACAAAAAGACACAACATCATAAATCTTAATCCTAGGTTGTTGTCTTCAAACCTTAAACCTAAGTACTTTGCAGTAGGTTCTTGTCTTAAAACCTTAAACCTAGTACCATTTAAGGTTCTTGTCCGAACCTAGTTCTTTTTGATTTGTCCAAGGTTTGTGTCCAAACCTTAAAAGTTTGTTTTTGTCTTGTATTGTCCGAACAAAAAAAAAGAGTCACGGTCAAAAAAAAAAGTGACCGAATAAAAAAAAAGAGAAAAGAACAAAAAAAATATATAAATTCGGACTTCAATTTATTTTATTTTTATTATTTCTGTTATTTAATTTATTTTATTTTATTATTTGAAAGAACACATTGTTCTTAAGTTGTTACTTGAAAACCACCTTGGATTAAAAGTGCCATAACTTTCTCAATACAACTCGGATTTAAGTGATTCAAATTGCGTTTTCTTCGTCTTTGAGTCCTCCTTTTGAATATCCTAGTTTCTGAATCAATCAAGTTATACCCACACGTGTTCTGAAATACTCTTGTGACGTGAATTGCTTAAACTTCTTTGATTTGACTTGTGTGAAACTTGTTGTTGAATACTTGGTTGAGGCAAGTTCTTATAATCATTGAATTGGTAAGTTCTATAGTTTGAGAGTATTAGTATAGGGTATACACGAGAAAAGCCTTCACTAGAGAGGGGAGCGTATACTACCCATATTGTGAGAACCCGTGAGGTATATTTCTAAATATTTCTTGTGTTTTTACTAACTTGCAGGTACAAATGGAGGGTGATGAATCTAAATCACCAAAGGTAGTGGACCAAAAGTTCACTAACGATGTCCTCTTTGACATGATCCGAAAACTCACACTCAAAGTTGATAGTTTGACTTCACCACCACCTAAGGGTCCAAGATCCCGAAGAGTTGAGTTTGAGTCCGACAATGATTCTAGTCATGATGAGGAGGAGGAAGAGGAGGGCACGAGCTCTTCTAAGAAAGGTGACAAGTCTAAGATTTCCATTGCTTCTGTTAAACTAATTATCCCAACTTTCCATGGTAAAGCAGATCCCGAAGCATATTTTGATTGGGTTCGTGAGCTTGAACACTTCTTTGAAGGCCATGATTACCCCGAGAAAGAAAAGTATAGACTTGCCTTTATACATCTTAAGGATTATGCTAGTCTATGGTGGGATGAAGTTATTCGAACAAGGCGTCAAGATGGTGAAAGGCCGATTAAGTCTTGGAGCCAAATGAAATTGCTAATGAGGAAAAAGTATGTCCCTTCTCATTACAACCGTGAATTACTTGATCCAATTGCCTTGCATGGTAATTAGGAAAGTATGATCCAATTCCCTTCTCCTACGTTTTGGTATTCTTGGCATAACTCTTTCGATATAACTCGGAATTGCACCATTCAATAAGCTCTGGAACGATAAGAGATAGAGCTACAACTTTCATGTTTTACGTTTTCCAAGATTCTGAATTTATCCCCGTCGAAAATGCCATCCAAAATTGATGACGGGATTCTGGCCAGATTTTCATCTCGAATTTCATGGACTACATTGAAGACCAAGATGGCGTGCTTGGGCTTTGCTATGTTGGATCACGCCATTTGATAATTATTTAGTTTTCTTTTGAGTTGTAATAATTAAGTCCATTAAATATTTAATTATGGGCTTAAGTCTTTATGTTTTAATTGTGGGCTAAGTAATTACTTGATCCAATTGCCTTGCATTGTAATTAGGAAAGTAATCTCCTACTTTTTAGGAGAATTTAGTAAAGTAAGAGTTCAAATCAGTTTTTACTTCCTTGTAACCGATTTTTACAAGTTTAGGAAACTTAAAGTTTGTCTTTTAGTTAATGGTTTCCTTTTCCAATATGGAAACTAAGTTGTAATAGGATTAAGCTAGGGTTTCATGTTTTTGTAGCCTATTTATAGGTGAGTTTTTCACATGAAATAATAAGTTGAATTTTGATAATTCTAGCCTTGCTAAATTAACCTTGCAGCCGTGACAAGCTCTAGGAAAATACGTGAAAGTGCAATTAATTTCAATTGTGTGTTCATAAGAACTGTGATTCTTAAGCTAAGACCTTAGGAAGAACCTACCCGTTCTTGATTTAAAGAACAAGCCAAACTGAGATCTTGTCAACTCTTGATTTAGATAGGTTGGATTGAAATCACTTTGTGGTAACGTGTTGGGTTTGGTTGATTTCAATCAAAAACAGTCCGTTCAATATCTTCTTGTTTTTCTTTGTTGTTTCCGCAATTGTTATTGTTTCTTCTTGTTGTTCGTGAGTCTTGGTGAACAAACGGTCCAAAGAAGATCGTGTGGTTGAGGATCTCCATCCGAAGACCATTCGTATCAATTGGTATCAGAGACAAGGGTGTTCATCAAAAATTTCAGGTTTTGTGCTTCTTTGTCTTCTCGGATTTTTCTTGATTTCTTGATTCGTTCTTGCTGTCTTTTTTTTGCGTCGTTTTTCCTGTAGTTTCTGAAGTCTTTTAGCTGCTGTTTTCACGTGTTACTTGCTGTCCTAGATCGTGATAGGTAGAGTCTTTAAATTCATCAAAATCGCATGAGCAAATTTGATCAAATCTGCCCGAAATTGCTTCCTTGTTGCTTATCGATTTTTGTGACTTTGTTGCTGCTGTTCTTGCTTCGATTTGCTGCTGTTTTTGAGTCCATATTCTACAGTAAACATATATATTAATTGAGTCTTAAATTCATTAATATTCTGCCCAAAAATTGCATGCAACTTTGTGTTAAAAATCTGTCCAAAATCGAGTTGATCTTGCTTCTTGATTTCTTGCATTTTTGTTTTGATCTTCTTGTTGATTTTTGTTCGATCCTTGCTGCCATCTTTGTGTTAATATTCTGCACTATCTTGCTTGCATTCATAGTGTTGAATTCCTTGTGATTTATTTCTGTTTTCACGTCCATACCATAGGGTGTCAATTAGGGTTTCTTAAAAACCCTAGTTTTGGTCTTTTGGTCATAACTTCGTCAATTCTTGCTCAATTCTTGATCTTTTTTTGTGTTAGTTTCATCATCTTGTCTACAATATAGTGTGTTTTGGTCAAACTTTTTCACCATCTCAAAAAGACAAGTTTTTGAACACTTTCTTGAACTTCTTGATTTTCTTGAAAATCCAAAGTTGTCCAAATTTGAATCTTGAGCCATATTCTTGATCCTTGTTGAAAATCTTGATTATTTTGTGAAAGTGGCACATTCAAATTCCTTTTCCTTGGTGAGATATTAAAGTTTGAAAATTTTAAGGTTTATTAAGGTTAAGACAAAAAGACACAACATCATAAATCTTAATCCTAGGTTGTTGTCTTCAAACCTTAAACCTAAGTACTTTGCAGTAGGTTCTTGTCTTAAAACCTTAAACCTAGTACCATTTAAGGTTCTTGTCCGAACCTAGTTCTTTTTGATTTGTCCAAGGTTTGTGTCCAAACCTTAAAAGTTTGTTTTTGTCTTGTATTGTCCGAACAAAAAAAAAAGAGTCACGGTCAAAAAAAAAAGTGACCGAATAAAAAAAAAGAGAAAAGAACAAAAAAAATATATAAATTCGGACTTCAATTTATTTTATTTTTATTATTTCTGTTATTTAATTTATTTTATTTTATTATTTGAAAGAACACATTGTTCTTAAGTTGTTACTTGAAAACCACCTTGGATTAAAAGTGCCATAACTTTCTCAATACAACTCGGATTTAAGTGATTCAAATTGCGTTTTCTTCGTCTTTGAGTCCTCCTTTTGAATATCCTAGTTTCTGAATCAATCAAGTTATACCCACACGTGTTCTGAAATACTCTTGTGACGTGAATTGCTTAAACTTCTTTGATTTGACTTGTGTGAAACTTGTTGTTGAATACTTGGTTGAGGCAAGTTCTTATAATCATTGAATTGGTAAGTTCTATAGTTTGAGAGTATTAGTATAGGGTATACACGAGAAAAGCCTTCACTAGAGAGGGGAGCGTATACTACCCATATTGTGAGAACCCGTGAGGTATATTTCTAAATATTTCTTGTGTTTTTACTAACTTGCAGGTACAAATGGAGGGTGATGAATCTAAATCACCAAAGGTAGTGGACCAAAAGTTCACTAACGATGTCCTCTTTGACATGATCCGAAAACTCACACTCAAAGTTGATAGTTTGACTTCACCACCACCTAAGGGTCCAAGATCCCGAAGAGTTGAGTTTGAGTCCGACAATGATTCTAGTCATGATGAGGAGGAGGAAGAGGAGGGCACGAGCTCTTCTAAGAAAGGTGACAAGTCTAAGATTTCCATTGCTTCTGTTAAACTAATTATCCCAACTTTCCATGGTAAAGCAGATCCCGAAGCATATTTTGATTGGGTTCGTGAGCTTGAACACTTCTTTGAAGGCCATGATTACCCCGAGAAAGAAAAGTATAGACTTGCCTTTATACATCTTAAGGATTATGCTAGTCTATGGTGGGATGAAGTTATTCGAACAAGGCGTCAAGATGGTGAAAGGCCGATTAAGTCTTGGAGCCAAATGAAATTGCTAATGAGGAAAAAGTATGTCCCTTCTCATTACAACCGTGAATTACTTGATCCAATTGCCTTGCATGGTAATTAGGAAAGTATGATCCAATTCCCTTCTCCTACGTTTTGGTATTCTTGGCATAACTCTTTCGATATAACTCGGAATTGCACCATTCAATAAGCTCTGGAACGATAAGAGATAGAGCTACAACTTTCATGTTTTACGTTTTCCAAGATTCTGAATTTATCCCCGTCGAAAATGCCATCCAAAATTGATGACGGGATTCTGGCCAGATTTTCATCTCGAATTTCATGGACTACATTGAAGACCAAGATGGCGTGCTTGGGCTTTGCTATGTTGGATCACGCCATTTGATAATTATTTAGTTTTCTTTTGAGTTGTAATAATTAAGTCCATTAAATATTTAATTATGGGCTTAAGTCTTTATGTTTTAATTGTGGGCTAAGTAATTACTTGATCCAATTGCCTTGCATTGTAATTAGGAAAGTAATCTCCTACTTTTTAGGAGAATTTAGTAAAGTAAGAGTTCAAATCAGTTTTTACTTCCTTGTAACCGATTTTTACAAGTTTAGGAAACTTAAAGTTTGTCTTTTAGTTAATGGTTTCCTTTTCCAATATGGAAACTAAGTTGTAATAGGATTAAGCTAGGGTTTCATGTTTTTGTAGCCTATTTATAGGTGAGTTTTTCACATGAAATAATAAGTTGAATTTTGATAATTCTAGCCTTGCTAAATTAACCTTGCAGCCGTGACAAGCTCTAGGAAAATACGTGAAAGTGCAATTAATTTCAATTGTGTGTTCATAAGAACTGTGATTCTTAAGCTAAGACCTTAGGAAGAACCTACCCGTTCTTGATTTAAAGAACAAGCCAAACTGAGATCTTGTCAACTCTTGATTTAGATAGGTTGGATTGAAATCACTTTGTGGTAACGTGTTGGGTTTGGTTGATTTCAATCAAAAACAGTCCGTTCAATATCTTCTTGTTTTTCTTTGTTGTTTCCGCAATTGTTATTGTTTCTTCTTGTTGTTCGTGAGTCTTGGTGAACAAACGGTCCAAAGAAGATCGTGTGGTTGAGGATCTCCATCCGAAGACCATTCGTATCAATTGGTATCAGAGACAAGGGTGTTCATCAAAAATTTCAGGTTTTGTGCTTCTTTGTCTTCTCGGATTTTTCTTGATTTCTTGATTCGTTCTTGCTGTCTTTTTTTTGCGTCGTTTTTCCTGTAGTTTCTGAAGTCTTTTAGCTGCTGTTTTCACGTGTTACTTGCTGTCCTAGATCGTGATAGGTAGAGTCTTTAAATTCATCAAAATCGCATGAGCAAATTTGATCAAATCTGCCCGAAATTGCTTCCTTGTTGCTTATCGATTTTTGTGACTTTGTTGCTGCTGTTCTTGCTTCGATTTGCTGCTGTTTTTGAGTCCATATTCTACAGTAAACATATATATTAATTGAGTCTTAAATTCATTAATATTCTGCTCAAAAATCGCATGCAACTTTGTGTTAAAAATCTGTCTAAAATCGAGTTGATCTTGCTTCTTGATTTCTTGTGTTTTTGTGTTGATCTTCTTGTTGATTTTTGTTCGATCCTTGCTGCCATCTTTGTGTTAATATTCTGCACTATCTTGCTTGCATTCATAGTGTTGAATTCCTTGTGATTTATTTCTGTTTTCACGTCCATACCATAGGGTGTCAATTAGGGTTTCTTAAAAACCCTAGTTTTGGTCTTTTGGTCATAACTTCGTCAATTCTTGCTCAATTCTTGATCTTTTTTTTGTGTTAGTTTCATCATCTTGTCTACAGTATAGTGTGTTTTGATCAAACTTTTTCACCATCTCAAAAAGACAAGTTTTTGAACACTTTCTTGAACTTCTTGATTTTCTTGAAAATCCAAAGTTGTCCAAATTTGAATCTTGAGCCATATTCTTGATCCTTGTTGAAAATCTTGATTATTTTGTGAAAGTGGCATATTCAAATTCCTTTTCCTTGGTGAGATATTAAAGTTTGAAAATTTTAAGGTTTATTAAGGTTAAGACAAAAAGACACAACATCATAAACCTTAATCCTAGGTTGTTGTCTTCAAACCTTAAACCTAAGTACTTTGCACTAGGTTCTTGTCTTAAAACCTTAAACCTAGTACCATTTAAGGTTCTTGTCCGAACCTAGTTCTTTTTGATTTGTCCAAGGTTTGTGTCCAAACCTTAAAAGTTTGTTTTTGTCTTATATTGTCCGAACAAAAAAAAAGAGTCACGGTCAAAAAAAAAAAAAAGTGACCGAATAAAAAAAAAGAGAAAAGAACAAAAAAAATATATAAATTCGGACTTCAATTTATTTTATTTTTATTATTTCTGTTATTTAATTTATTTTATTTTATTATTTGAAAGAACACATTGTTCTTAAGTTGTTACTTGAAAACCACCTTGGATTAAAAGTGCCATAACTTTCTCAATACAACTCGGATTTAAGTGATTCAAATTGCGTTTTCTTCGTCTTTGAGTCCTCCTTTTGAATATCCTAGTTTCTGAATCAATAAAGTTATACCCACACGTGTTCTGAAATACTCTTGTGACGTGAATTGCTTAAACTTCTTTGATTTGACTTGTGTGAAACTTGTTGTTGAATACGTGGTTGAGGCAAGTTCTTATAATCATTGAATTGGTAAGTTCTATAGTTTGAGAGTATTAGTATAGGGTATACACGAGAAAAGCCTTCACTAGAGAGGAGAGCATATACTACCCATATTGTGAGAACCCGTGAGGTATATTTCTAAATATTTCTTGTGTTTTTACTAACTTGCAGGTACAAATGGAGGGTGATGAATCTAAATCACCAAAGGTAGTGGACCAAAAGTTCACTAACGATGTCCTCTTTGACATGATCCGAAAACTCACACTCAAAGTTGATAGTTTGACTTCACCACCACCTAAGGGTCCAAGATCCCGAAGAGTTGAGTTTGAGTCCGACAATGATTCTAGTCATGATGAGGAGGAGGAAGAGGAGGGCACGAGCTCTTCTAAGAAAGGTGACAAGTCTAAGATTTCCATTGCTTCTGTTAAACTAATTATCCCAACTTTCCATGGTAAAGCAGATCCCGAAGCATATTTTGATTGGGTTCGTGAGCTTGAACACTTCTTTGAAGGCCATGATTACCCCGAGAAAGAAAAGTATAGACTTGCCTTTATACATCTTAAGGATTATGCTAGTCTATGGTGGGATGAAGTTATTCGAACAAGGCGTCAAGATGGTGAAAGGCCGATTAAGTCTTGGAGCCCAATGAAATTGCTAATGAGGAAAAAGTATGTCCCTTCTCATTACAACCGTGAATTACTTGATCCAATTGCCTTGCATGGTAATTAGGAAAGTATGATCCAATTCCCTTCTCCTACGTTTTGGTATTCTTGGCATAACTCTTTCGATATAACTCGGAATTGCACCATTCAATAAGCTCTGGAACGATAAGAGATAGAGCTACAACTTTCATGTTTTACGTTTTCCAAGATTCTGAATTTATCCCCGTCGAAAATGCCATCCAAAATTGATGACGGGATTCTGGCCAGATTTTCATCTCGAATTTCATGGACTACATTGAAGACCAAGATGGCGTGCTTGGGCTTTGCTATGTTGGATCACGCCATTTGATAATTATTTAGTTTTCTTTTGAGTTGTAATAATTAAGTCCATTAAACATTTAATTATGGGCTTAAGTCTTTATGTTTTAATTGTGGGCTAAGTAATTACTTGATCCAATTGCCTTGCATTGTAATTAGGAAAGTAATCTCCTACTTTTTAGGAGAATTTAGTAAAGTAAGAGTTCAAATCGGTTTTTACTTCCTTGTAACCGATTTTTACAAGTTTAGGAAACTTAAAGTTTGTCTTTTAGTTAATGGTTTCCTTTTCCAATATGGAAACTAAGTTGTAATAGGATTAAGCTAGGGTTTTATGTTTTTGTAGCCTATTTATAGGTGAGTTTTTCACAAGAAATAATAAGTTGAATTTTGATAATTTTAGCCTTGCTAAATTAACCTTGCAGCCGTGACAAGCTCTAGTAAAATACGTGAAAGTGCAATTGATTTCAATTGTGTGTTCATAAGAACTGTGATTCTTAAGCTAAGACCTTAGGAAGAACCTACCCGTTCTTGATTTAAAGAACAAGCCAAACTGAGATCTTGTCAACTCTTTATTTACATAGGTTGGATTGAAATCACTTTGTGGTAACGTGTTCGGTTTGGTTGATTTCAATCAAAAACAGTCCGTTCAATATCTTCTTGTTTTTCTTTGTTGTTTCCGCAATTGTTATTGTTTCTTCTTGTTGTTCGTGAGTCTTGGTGAACAAACGGTCCAAAGAAGATCGTGTGGTTGAGGATCTCCATCCGAAGACCATTCGTATCAATTGGTATCAGAGACAAGGTTGTTCATCGAAAATTTCAGGTTTTGTGCTTCTTTGTCTTCTCGGATTTTTCTTGATTTCTTGATTCGTTCTTGCTGTCTTTTTTTTGCGTCGTTTTTCCTGTAGTTTCTGAAGTCTTTTAGCTGCTGTTTTCACGTGTTACTTGCTGTCCTAGATCGTGATAGGTAGAGTCTTTAAATTCATCAAAATCGCATGAGCAAATTTGATCAAATCTGCCCGAAATTGCTTCCATGTTGCTTATCGATTTTTGTGACTTTGTTGCTGCTGTTCTTGCTTCGATTTGCTGCTGTTTTTGAGTCCATATTCTACAGTAAACATATATATTAATTGAGTCTTAAATTCATTAATATTCTGCCCAAAAATTGCATGCAACTTTGTGTTAAAAATCTGTCCAAAATCGAGTTGATCTTGCTTCTTGATTTCTTGCATTTTTGTTTTGATCTTCTTGTTGATTTTTGTTCGATCCTTGCTGCCATCTTTGTGTTAATATTCTGCACTATCTTGCTTGCATTCATAGTGTTGAATTCCTTGTGATTTATTTCTGTTTTCACGTCCATACCATAGGGTGTCAATTAGGGTTTCTTAAAAACCCTAGTTTTGGTCTTTTGGTCATAACTTCGTCAATTCTTGCTCAATTCTTGATCTTTTTTTGTGTTAGTTTCATCATCTTGTCTACAATATAGTGTGTTTTGGTCAAACTTTTTCACCATCTCAAAAAGACAAGTTTTTGAACACTTTCTTGAACTTCTTGATTTTCTTGAAAATCCAAAGTTGTCCAAATTTGAATCTTGAGCCATATTCTTGATCCTTGTTGAAAATCTTGATTATTTTGTGAAAGTGGCACATTCAAATTCCTTTTCCTTGGTGAGATATTAAAGTTTGAAAATTTTAAGGTTTATTAAGGTTAAGACAAAAAGACACAACATCATAAATCTTAATCCTAGGTTGTTGTCTTCAAACCTTAAACCTAAGTACTTTGCAGTAGGTTCTTGTCTTAAAACCTTAAACCTAGTACCATTTAAGGTTCTTGTCCGAACCTAGTTCTTTTTGATTTGTCCAAGGTTTGTGTCCAAACCTTAAAAGTTTGTTTTTGTCTTGTATTGTCCGAACAAAAAAAAAAGAGTCACGGTCAAAAAAAAAAGTGACCGAATAAAAAAAAGAGAAAAGAACAAAAAAAATATATAAATTCGGACTTTAATTTATTTTATTTTTATTATTTCTGTTATTTAATTTATTTTATTTTATTATTTGAAAGAACACATTGTTCTTAAGTTGTTACTTGAAAACCACCTTGGATTAAAAGTGCCATAACTTTCTCAATACAACTCGGATTTAAGTGATTCAAATTGCGTTTTCTTCGTCTTTGAGTCCTCCTTTTGAATATCCTAGTTTCTGAATCAATCAAGTTATACCCACACGTGTTCTGAAATACTCTTGTGACGTGAATTGCTTAAACTTCTTTGATTTGACTTGTGTGAAACTTGTTGTTGAATACTTGGTTGAGGCAAGTTCTTATAATCATTGAATTGGTAAGTTCTATAGTTTGAGAGTATTAGTATAGGGTATACACGAGAAAAGCCTTCACTAGAGAGGGGAGCGTATACTACCCATATTGTGAGAACCCGTGAGGTATATTTCTAAATATTTCTTGTGTTTTTACTAACTTGCAGGTACAAATGGAGGGTGATGAATCTAAATCACCAAAGGTAGTGGACCAAAAGTTCACTAACGATGTCCTCTTTGACATGATCCGAAAACTCACACTCAAAGTTGATAGTTTGACTTCACCACCACCTAAGGGTCCAAGATCCCGAAGAGTTGAGTTTGAGTCCGACAATGATTCTAGTCATGATGAGGAGGAGGAAGAGGAGGGCACGAGCTCTTCTAAGAAAGGTGACAAGTCTAAGATTTCCATTGCTTCTGTTAAACTAATTATCCCAACTTTCCATGGTAAAGCAGATCCCGAAGCATATTTTGATTGGGTTCGTGAGCTTGAACACTTCTTTGAAGGCCATGATTACCCCGAGAAAGAAAAGTATAGACTTGCCTTTATACATCTTAAGGATTATGCTAGTCTATGGTGGGATGAAGTTATTCGAACAAGGCGTCAAGATGGTGAAAGGCCGATTAAGTCTTGGAGCCAAATGAAATTGCTAATGAGGAAAAAGTATGTCCCTTCTCATTACAACCGTGAATTACTTGATCCAATTGCCTTGCATGGTAATTAGGAAAGTATGATCCAATTCCCTTCTCCTACGTTTTGGTATTCTTGGCATAACTCTTTCGATATAACTCGGAATTGCACCATTCAATAAGCTCTGGAACGATAAGAGATAGAGCTACAACTTTCATGTTTTACGTTTTCCAAGATTCTGAATTTATCCCCGTCGAAAATGCCATCCAAAATTGATGACGGGATTCTGGCCAGATTTTCATCTCGAATTTCATGGACTACATTGAAGACCAAGATGGCGTGCTTGGGCTTTGCTATGTTGGATCACGCCATTTGATAATTATTTAGTTTTCTTTTGAGTTGTAATAATTAAGTCCATTAAATATTTAATTATGGGCTTAAGTCTTTATGTTTTAATTGTGGGCTAAGTAATTACTTGATCCAATTACCTTGCATTGTAATTAGGAAAGTAATCTCCTACTTTTTAGGAGAATTTAGTAAAGTAAGAGTTCAAATCAGTTTTTACTTCCTTGTAACCGATTTTTACAAGTTTAGGAAACTTAAAGTTTGTCTTTTAGTTAATGGTTTCCTTTTCCAATATGGAAACTAAGTTGTAATAGGATTAAGCTAGGGTTTCATGTTTTTGTAGCCTATTTATAGGTGAGTTTTTCACATGAAATAATAAGTTGAATTTTGATAATTCTAGCCTTGCTAAATTAACCTTGCAGCCGTGACAAGCTCTAGGAAAATACGTGAAAGTGCAATTAATTTCAATTGTGTGTTCATAAGAACTGTGATTCTTAAGCTAAGACCTTAGGAAGAACCTACCCGTTCTTGATTTAAAGAACAAGCCAAACTGAGATCTTGTCAACTCTTGATTTAGATAGGTTGGATTGAAATCACTTTGTGGTAACGTGTTGGGTTTGGTTGATTTCAATCAAAAACAGTCCGTTCAATATCTTCTTGTTTTTCTTTGTTGTTTCCGCAATTGTTATTGTTTCTTCTTGTTGTTCGTGAGTCTTGGTGAACAAACGGTCCAAAGAAGATCGTGTGGTTGAGGATCTCCATCCGAAGACCATTCGTATCAATTGGTATCAGAGACAAGGGTGTTCATCAAAAATTTCAGGTTTTGTGCTTCTTTGTCTTCTCGGATTTTTCTTGATTTCTTGATTCGTTCTTGCTGTCTTTTTTTTGCGTCGTTTTTCCTGTAGTTTCTGAAGTCTTTTAGCTGCTGTTTTCACGTGTTACTTGCTGTCCTAGATCGTGATAGGTAGAGTCTTTAAATTCATCAAAATCGCATGAGCAAATTTGATCAAATCTGCCCGAAATTGCTTCCTTGTTGCTTATCGATTTTTGTGACTTTGTTGCTGCTGTTCTTGCTTCGATTTGCTGCTGTTTTTGAGTCCATATTCTACAGTAAACATATATATTAATTGAGTCTTAAATTCATTAATATTCTGCTCAAAAATCGCATGCAACTTTGTGTTAAAAATCTGTCTAAAATCGAGTTGATCTTGCTTCTTGATTTCTTGTGTTTTTGTGTTGATCTTCTTGTTGATTTTTGTTCGATCCTTGCTGCCATCTTTGTGTTAATATTCTGCACTATCTTGCTTGCATTCATAGTGTTGAATTCCTTGTGATTTATTTCTGTTTTCACGTCCATACCATAGGGTGTCAATTAGGGTTTCTTAAAAACCCTAGTTTTGGTCTTTTGGTCATAACTTCGTCAATTCTTGCTCAATTCTTGATCTTTTTTTTGTGTTAGTTTCATCATCTTGTCTACAGTATAGTGTGTTTTGATCAAACTTTTTCACCATCTCAAAAAGACAAGTTTTTGAACACTTTCTTGAACTTCTTGATTTTCTTGAAAATCCAAAGTTGTCCAAATTTGAATCTTGAGCCATATTCTTGATCCTTGTTGAAAATCTTGATTATTTTGTGAAAGTGGCATATTCAAATTCCTTTTCCTTGGTGAGATATTAAAGTTTGAAAATTTTAAGGTTTATTAAGGTTAAGACAAAAAGACACAACATCATAAACCTTAATCCTAGGTTGTTGTCTTCAAACCTTAAACCTAAGTACTTTGCACTAGGTTCTTGTCTTAAAACCTTAAACCTAGTACCATTTAAGGTTCTTGTCCGAACCTAGTTCTTTTTGATTTGTCCAAGGTTTGTGTCCAAACCTTAAAAGTTTGTTTTTGTCTTATATTGTCCGAACAAAAAAAAAGAGTCACGGTCAAAAAAAAAAAAAAGTGACCGAATAAAAAAAAAGAGAAAAGAACAAAAAAAATATATAAATTCGGACTTCAATTTATTTTATTTTTATTATTTCTGTTATTTAATTTATTTTATTTTATTATTTGAAAGAACACATTGTTCTTAAGTTGTTACTTGAAAACCACCTTGGATTAAAAGTGCCATAACTTTCTCAATACAACTCGGATTTAAGTGATTCAAATTGCGTTTTCTTCGTCTTTGAGTCCTCCTTTTGAATATCCTAGTTTCTGAATCAATAAAGTTATACCCACACGTGTTCTGAAATACTCTTGTGACGTGAATTGCTTAAACTTCTTTGATTTGACTTGTGTGAAACTTGTTGTTGAATACGTGGTTGAGGCAAGTTCTTATAATCATTGAATTGGTAAGTTCTATAGTTTGAGAGTATTAGTATAGGGTATACACGAGAAAAGCCTTCACTAGAGAGGAGAGCATATACTACCCATATTGTGAGAACCCGTGAGGTATATTTCTAAATATTTCTTGTGTTTTTACTAACTTGCAGGTACAAATGGAGGGTGATGAATCTAAATCACCAAAGGTAGTGGACCAAAAGTTCACTAACGATGTCCTCTTTGACATGATCCGAAAACTCACACTCAAAGTTGATAGTTTGACTTCACCACCACCTAAGGGTCCAAGATCCCGAAGAGTTGAGTTTGAGTCCGACAATGATTCTAGTCATGATGAGGAGGAGGAAGAGGAGGGCACGAGCTCTTCTAAGAAAGGTGACAAGTCTAAGATTTCCATTGCTTCTGTTAAACTAATTATCCCAACTTTCCATGGTAAAGCAGATCCCGAAGCATATTTTGATTGGGTTCGTGAGCTTGAACACTTCTTTGAAGGCCATGATTACCCCAAGAAAGAAAAGTATAGACTTGCCTTTATACATCTTAAGGATTATGCTAGTCTATGGTGGGATGAAGTTATTCGAACAAGGCGTCAAGATGGTGAAAGGCCGATTAAGACTTGGAGCCAAATGAAATTGCTAATGAGGAAAAAGTATGTCCCTTCTCATTACAACCGTGAATTACTTGATCCAATTGCCTTGCATGGTAATTAGGAAAGTATGATCCAATTCCCTTCTCCTACGTTTTGGTATTCTTGGCATAACTCTTTCGATATAACTCGGAATTGCACCATTCAATAAGTTCTGGAACGATAAGAGATAGAGCTACAACTTTCATGTTTTACGTTTTCCAAGATTCTGAATTTATCCCCGTCGAAAATGCCATCCAAAATTGATGACGGGATTCTGGCCAGATTTTCATCTCGAATTTCATGGACTACATTGAAGACCAAGATGGCGTGCTTGGGCTTTGCTATGTTGGATCACGCCATTTGATAATTATTTAGTTTTCTTTTGAGTTGTAATAATTAAGTGATGCGAATGTTGTATGGCCGAGGCTCCAACTCCTGGACCAAATTCGAATCTCCCACACAAGCTATAGGACCGTGTTGCTCTTACCAAGATAATCCACAACAAGAACACAAAATTGGATGGAACGAGATCAAAGGAAAAACGCTAGGAATTGAGTAAATCAAAACTTCACGTTTTATTACTAATGAACTTAATTTAACCTATGAAAATTCAATCAGTTAAACAAGTTAATTAGGCCTGCTCTTTAAATAAAGAACAATTGGTGTAATCTCCTATAGGTCACGCTAAAGGGGATTAACTACAATGAACAGTTAAATAACTCTTCAAGGCTTTGAACAACTCAAGGAGTTAATTCACGAATTTTAG
This sequence comes from Ophiorrhiza pumila, assembly GCA_016586305.1. Lineage (NCBI taxonomy): Eukaryota > Viridiplantae > Streptophyta > Magnoliopsida > Gentianales > Rubiaceae > Ophiorrhiza > Ophiorrhiza pumila. Next base: position 20,125,977 of record BLIW01000010.1, read on the forward strand.
CAAAACTAAAAACTCAATTTTATTCACCAACTTATTGTGTAAAAACGTTACATGCATCTCCTTTTTATAGGGGATGAGTTTTGGCCATGCCAAGAAGGAAAAGGAAATAAACCCTAGTAGTTGCAAAGTACAACTTGACTTCTTAACAAACTAGCTAACTAACTAATCCAAGTTGTAAAAGGATTAGGTTAGACAGTTTTTAATGAAGAAGCAAAACGTGTTTTGGCTTCTTGTTTCCTAAACTAATCAACTTTCCAAATTGGAAAAGGAAACTACAACTAACTACCAAATCCTTGTCCAAAAAGGATTTGCTTTACTTGCCATTATCATGCAAGATAATTGGATCAAGTAATTACTTAGCCCATAATTAAAACACCAAGACTTAAGCCCATAATTAATGGACTTAATTATTACAACTTAAAAATAAACCCTAAAATTAAACAATGGCGTGATCCAAAGTTGACAAAGCCCAAGCACGCCATCTTGGTCTTCAATATAGTCCATGAAATTCGAGATGGAAATCTGCCAGAATCCCGTCACTCATTTTGGCAGCCATATTCCACGATGATACCGTCAGAATCTTGGAAAACATAAAACATGAAAGTTGTAGCTCTATCTCTTATCGTTCCAGAGCTTCTTGAATCATGCAATTCCAAGTTATATCGAAAGAGTTATGTCCAGAATACCAAAACGTGACAGAAACTTTCAGGATGACCAAGTGACTTTAACACCACGAACATGGACACGGCTCATTCTCATCATTCCCTCCCTCCTCGAAAGGATTCGTCCTCGAATCTTAGAAGTTGAGTTCCTGGATCAAACACCAAAATCACGAACTTCACAAGAATCAAGTTGTTTCGGAATGCAACACCTCGCGAGCAATCACGCTTTATTTCCCCAAAGAACAAAAGAAATCTATTAGTCCAAAGAACAAAGTTATGAATAATAAACATAAATTTATATGGACGAATATATGTTCTTATATAAGAGGAAGTTGCATCAATGTCAAAATAATTCACAAGTGTGGATAGTGCATGTAATGTATCATAATAGCTATCCCTAAATGCACCTTGACAAAATTGGAAATCACATGGACGAACTAATACCTTGAAAAACATGCGAAAGTTATCAAATATGAGAGTATAATTCCAAAGACTAGAATGTAAACAATCTATGTAAACAGAAAATTTTACCTCTCGGAATTCAAAAGAAATTTGGAACTTAGATAACCTACCAATCAAGTGCGGAATTATCCAAGGACTTCTTTGAACTTGATGGATGTGATCAAAATCACGTTTTAAAGAATCAAAAGAACCAATAATCCAGCAAGTAGAGTCAATATAGTTAACACTTGAATGATTGCATACAAAGGTTTGATGTAGTTCGAAAATATAATCATTAAGCTCAAAATATAATTCATGTATTAGATAAGCAACATAACACACTATCATGCTATACATAAATTCATTCAATTCAAAATATATTGATGTAACTATTGAAGAATTATGTAAATCGATTTGCTTATCAAAACAGAAGGTGTTAGACTCTAAAACACACTTAACAAAATTCCAAACTATTTGTGTTAAAGTATAGGGAAGCTTTTGAAATTGACTAAAAACAGTTTGAAAACTTTGAAACTCAACCGAATTGATAATAACAAAGTTCTTAACATTTTTAAGATCAAAATCAAGTGAAAACTTACCTAACTTACCTTGCTTACCTTGTGGAAAACAAGCTAAGGCAGATTGGATCCCTTCCAATTGATAATGAGTTGTTTGCAACTCCATTAGTTGTCTAGGAACTCCATAAACCTGCAAAACAAAAGAACTAGGCAGCAAACAATTCAAATGGTGATCACTATTATCAAGTAAGTACATTGTTTGCCTAGCTACTAATGCTTTCTTAAACTCACTAGAAGAAGCAAAATTACAAGATTTGATAACACTTAAATCTCGGCTATTACAAGATGCACTAGCTATTACATTGCTCTTCTCTTGAACTTTCTTCTCTTTCTCTTTTTCATCTCTCATTTGAGCACAAGATGTAGCAATGCTTGCTTGATCTTCAGAAATTTCACAAGGCTTTAAAGAACATAGATTATACTTTTTACCATTATGCCTAAATGAATAGCAATTCTTGAGATCATTATAAACGCCATTGCAAGCAAGTTTCCACGGTTTTCCCAATAAAAGATGGGCTGTTTGAATAGGGAATATATCACATAGTACCTCAGCTTCGTATTTCCCTATTAAGAATGCAACCTTGACTTGCATTGACACCCATACTTCACCACAACTATCACTCCATTTCAGCAAGTAAGGATTTGGATGTGGAGTGGTGTGCATACTCAATCTTTCTACAATTAGCTCACTAGCAAAGTTAGAGCTTCTTTCACAATCAATCTCCATGGCACACACTTTATCTTGGATTTTGCACCTTGTTTGAAACACCTTTTCACATGACGTAGAAGGGCTTTTAGCTTGGTATACTTGTTTATCACTTTTTTGATTCCTCCATTTTGTACCTGCAAGTTAGTAAAGAAAAAAACGCAAGAATATAGAGAAAATCCTCACGGGTTCCTCACTTTAGGATAGTAGGTACTCTCCTCTCTTCTTGGGTAGTGTTCTCTCTTGTTTAACCTAGCTACTACTCTCAATTAATGAATATGTGGGGTTATTAAGATTCACCAAAGTTCAATTACTTTAATAGCAAGATCTCAATCAGCAAGTTCCACACACAAATTTTCACAAATCAAATCAAGAGATGTAACAAGAAATCACGTCAAGAGTGTTTAGAACACGTGAAAGTTATAATTTGATTTACCACCAGAAACTAAGAAATTCAGAAACTAGATTTCAAGACAAAGAGATTGGTTTTTGAATCAACTAATTCCGAATTGTATTGAAAAAGTTATGGCACTTTTAATCCAAGGTGATTTTCAAGGAACAAGTTAAGAACAATGTGTTCTTTTCAAAAATAAATTAAATAATTAAATAACAGAAAATAATAACAATAAATAAAGTTCGACTATTTTTTTGTTTTTTTGTTTGTTTTTTTTTTTTTTTGATTCGGTCACTCTTTTTTTTTTTTTTTTTTTTTACCGTGAGTTTTTTTTTTTTTTTTTTTTTAACTTCGGACAACAAAGGACAAAATTACACTTTTAAGGTTTGAACATAAACCTTGGACCAATCAAAATACTAGGTTCGGACAAGAACCTTAAACACCACAAAAATTAAGGTTTGAAGACAACAACCTAGGATTTAGGTTTAAGAATGTTTTGTCTTCTTGTCTTAATAACCTTAAAAACTTCAAACTTTATTAACTCACCAAGGACAATGAATTCGGATGTGCCACTTTAACAAGAATATCAAGATTCAAGACAAAGATCAAGAATCCAACTCAAGAATTCAATTTTGACCACTTTGAGTTTTCAAGAAAATCAAGAAGTTCAAGAAAGTTATCAAGAACTTATCTTTTTCGAGTGGAGTAAAAGTTTGATCAAAACTCAATATATGGTGGACAAGATAAAGAATCAAACGCAAAAAGAAAATCAAGAAACGGATAAGAATCAAGAAAGTTATGAAAACTTGACCTAGAAACCCTAGTTATGAAACCCTAGTTTGACACACGAAACCCTAACAATGTTATGACGTGAAAACAGCAAAGAAAACTTCAAGAATCCTACACTATGATTATGACAAAAGAGTGCAGAATTTAACACCAAAAGACAGCAAGAAGACGCAACAAGAAACAGCAAGAAACAACACAAAAATCGCAAAAGAAGATAGACTCAATTTAGACGATTTCGGGCAGAATGTATTGACTCAATGTTCATGCGATTTTGGTGATTTTAATGGGTGAATATGTATCGACTTTGGACAGCAAGAAGAACACCAAATAACAGCAAGAAAGATGCCAGCAAAACTGCAGAAAATTGACACAAAAAAAACGGGCAGAATTGACGCAACAAGAACAGAAATTTTGCGGAAGAATTGAAAACGGATTAACCTGAATTTTCTTGGGCAACAACTTGTGCTTTGATACCAATTGATGTGAATGTTGTATGGCCGAGGCTCCAACTCCTGGACCAAATTCGAATCTCCCACACAAGCTATAGGACCGTGTTGCTCTTACCAAGATAATCCACAACAAGAACACAAAATTGGATGGAACGAGATCAAAGGAAAAACGCTAGGAATTGAGTAAATCAAAACTTCACGTTTTATTACTAATGAACTTAATTTAACCTATGAAAATTCAATCAGTTAAACAAGTTAATTAGGCCTGCTCTTTAAATAAAGAACAATTGGTGTAATCTCCTATAGGTCACGCTAAAGGGGATTAACTACAATGAACAGTTAAATAACTCTTCAAGGCTTTGAACAACTCAAGGAGTTAATTCACGAATTTTAGCAAAACTAAAAACTCAATTTTATTCACCAACTTATTGTGTAAAAACGTTACATGCATCTCCTTTTTATAGGGGATGAGTTTTGGCCATGCCAAGAAGGAAAAGGAAATAAACCCTAGTAGTTGCAAAGTACAACTTGACTTCTTAACAAACTAGCTAACTAACTAATCCAAGTTGTAAAAGGATTAGGTTAGACAGTTTTTAATGAAGAAGCAAAACGTGTTTTGGCTTCTTGTTTCCTAAACTAATCAACTTTCCAAATTGGAAAAGGAAACTACAACTAACTACCAAATCCTTGTCCAAAAAGAATTTGCTTTACTTGCCATTATCATGCAAGATAATTGGATCAAGTAATTACTTAGCCCATAATTAAAACACCAAGACTTAAGCCCATAATTAATGGACTTAATTATTACAACTTAAAAATAAACCCTAAAATTAAACAATGGCGTGATCCAAAGTTGACAAAGCCCAAGCACGCCATCTTGGTCTTCAATATAGTCCATGAAATTCGAGATGGAAATCTGCCAGAATCCCGTCACTCATTTTGGCAGCCATATTCCACGATGATACCGTCAGAATCTTGGAAAACATAAAACATGAAAGTTGTAGCTCTATCTCTTATCGTTCCAGAGCTTCTTGAATCATGCAATTCCAAGTTATATCGAAAGAGTCATGTCCAGAATACCAAAACGTGACAGAAACTTTCAGGATGACCAAGTGACTTTAACACCACGAACATGGACACGGCTCATTCTCATCATTAAGTCCATTAAACATTTAATTATGGGCTTAAGTCTTTATGTTTTAATTGTGGGCTAAGTAATTACTTGATCCAATTGCCTTGCATTGTAATTAGGAAAGTAATCTCCTACTTTTTAGGAGAATTTAGTAAAGTAAGAGTTCAAATCAGTTTTTACTTCCTTGTAACCGATTTTTACAAGTTTAGGAAACTTAAAGTTTGTCTTTTAGTTAATGGTTTCCTTTTCCAATATGGAAACTAAGTTGTAATAGGATTAAGCTAGGGTTTTATGTTTTTGTAGCCTATTTATAGGTGAGTTTTTCACAAGAAATAATAAGTTGAATTTTGATAATTTTAGCCTTGCTAAATTAACCTTGCAGCCGTGACAAGCTCTAGGAAAATACGTGAAAGTGCAATTGATTTCAATTGTGTGTTCATAAGAACTGTGATTCTTAAGCTAAGACCTTAGGAAGAACCTACCCGTTTTTGATTTAAAGAACAAGCCAAACTGAGATCTTGTCAACTCTTGATTTACATAGGTTGGATTGAAATCACTTTGTGGTAACGTGTTGGGTTTGGTTGATTTCAATCAAAAACAGTCCGTTCAATATCTTCTTGTTTTTCTTTGTTGTTTCCGCAATTGTTATTGTTTCTTCTTGTTGTTCGTGAGTCTTGGTGAACAAACGGTCCAAAGAAGATCGTGTGTTTGAGGATCTCCATCCGAAGACCATTCGTATCAATTGGTATCAGAGACAAGGTTGTTCATCGAAAATTTCAGGTTTTGTGCTTCTTTGTCTTCTCGGATTTTTCTTGATTTCTTGATTCGTTCTTGCTGTCTTTTTTTTGCGTCGTTTTTCCTGTAGTTTCTGAAGTCTTTTAGCTGCTGTTTTCACGTGTTACTTGCTGTCCTAGATCGTGATAGGTAGAGTCTTTAAATTCATCAAAATCGCATGAGCAAATTTGATCAAATCTGCCCGAAATTGCTTCCTTGTTGCTTATCGATTTTTGTGACTTTGTTGCTGCTGTTCTTGCTTCGATTTGCTGCTGTTTTTGAGTCCATATTCTACAGTAAACATATATATTAATTGAGTCTTAAATTCATTAATATTCTGCCCAAAAATTGCATGCAACTTTGTGTTAAAAATCTGTCCAAAATCGAGTTGATCTTGCTTCTTGATTTCTTGCATTTTTGTTTTGATCTTCTTGTTGATTTTTGTTCGATCCTTGCTGCCATCTTTGTGTTAATATTCTGCACTATCTTGCTTGCATTCATAGTGTTGAATTCCTTGTGATTTATTTCTGTTTTCACGTCCATACCATAGGGTGTCAATTAGGGTTTCTTAAAAACCCTAGTTTTGGTCTTTTGGTCATAACTTCGTCAATTCTTGCTCAATTCTTGATCTTTTTTTTGTGTTAGTTTCATCATCTTGTCTACAATATAGTGTGTTTTGATCAAACTTTTTCACCATCTCAAAAAGACAAGTTTTTGAACACTTTCTTGAACTTCTTGATTTTCTTGAAAATCCAAAGTTGTCCAAATTTGAATCTTGAGCCATATTCTTGATCCTTGTTGAAAATCTTGATTATTTTGTGAAAGTGGCATATTCAAATTCCTTTTCCTTGGTGAGATATTAAAGTTTGAAAATTTTAAGGTTTATTAAGGTTAAGACAAAAAGACACAACATCATAAACCTTAATCCTAGGTTGTTGTCTTCAAACCTTAAACCTAAGTACTTTGCACTAGGTTCTTGTCTTAAAACCTTAAACCTAGTACCATTTAAGGTTCTTGACCGAACCTAGTTCTTTTTGATTTGTCCAAGGTTTGTGTCCAAACCTTAAAAGTTTGTTTTTGTCTTATATTGTCCGAACAAAAAAAAAGAGTCACGGTCAAAAAAAAAAAAAGGTGACCGAATAAAAAAAAAAGAGAAAAGAACAAAAAAAATATATAAATTCGGACTTCAATATATTTTATTTTTATTATTTCTGTTATTTAATTTATTTTATTTTATTATTTGAAAGAACACATTGTTCTTAAGTTGTTACTTGAAAACCACCTTGGATTAAAAGTGCCATAACTTTCTCAATACAACTCGGATTTAAGTGATTCAAATTGCGTTTTCTTCGTCTTTGAGTCCTCCTTTTGAATATCCTAGTTTCTGAATCAATAAAGTTATACCCACACGTGTTCTGAAATACTCTTGTGACGTGAATTGTTTAAACTTCTTTGATTTGACTTGTGTGAAACTTGTTGTTGAATACTTGGTTGAGGCAAGTTCTTATAATCATTGAATTGGTAAGTTATATAGTTTGAGAGTATTAGTATAGGGTATACACGAGAAAAGCCTTCACTAGAGAGGAGAGCATATACTACCCATATTGTGAGAACCCGTGAGGTATATTTCTAAATATTTCTTGTGTTTTTACTAACTTGCAGGTACAAATGGAGGGTGATGAATCTAAATCACCAAAGGTAGTGGACCAAAAGTTCACTAACGATGTCCTCTTTGACATGATCCGAAAACTCACACTCAAAGTTGATAGTTTGACTTCACCACCACCTAAGGGTCCAAGATCCCGAAGAGTTGAGTTTGAGTCCGACAATGATTCTAGTCATGATGAGGAGGAGGAAGAGGAGGGCACGAGCTCTTCTAAGAAAGGTGACAAGTCTAAGATTTCCATTGCTTCTGTTAAACTAATTATCCCAACTTTCCATGGTAAAGCAGATCCCGAAGCATATTTTGATTGGGTTCGTGAGCTTGAACACTTCTTTGAAGGCCATGATTACCCCGAGAAAGAAAAGTATAGACTTGCCTTTATACATCTTAAGGATTATGCTAGTCTATGGTGGGATGAAGTTATTCGAACAAGGCGTCAAGATGGTGAAAGGCCGATTAAGTCTTGGAGCCAAATGAAATTGCTAATGAGGAAAAAGTATGTCCCTTCTCATTACAACCGTGAATTACTTGATCCAATTGCCTTGCATGGTAATTAGGAAAGTATGATCCAATTCCCTTCTCCTACGTTTTGGTATTCTTGGCATAACTCTTTCGATATAACTCGGAATTGCACCATTCAATAAGCTCTGGAACGATAAGAGATAGAGCTACAACTTTCATGTTTTACGTTTTCCAAGATTCTGAATTTATCCCCGTCGAAAATGCCATCCAAAATTGATGACGGGATTCTGGCCAGATTTTCATCTCGAATTTCATGGACTACATTGAAGACCAAGATGGCGTGCTTGGGCTTTGCTATGTTGGATCACGCCATTTGATAATTATTTAGTTTTCTTTTGAGTTGTAATAATTAAGTCCATTAAACATTTAATTATGGGCTTAAGTCTTTATGTTTTAATTGTGGGCTAAGTAATTACTTGATCCAATTGCCTTGCATTGTAATTAGGAAAGTAATCTCCTACTTTTTAGGAGAATTTAGTAAAGTAAGAGTTCAAATCGGTTTTTACTTCCTTGTAACCGATTTTTACAAGTTTAGGAAACTTAAAGTTTGTCTTTTAGTTAATGGTTTCCTTTTCCAATATGGAAACTAAGTTGTAATAGGATTAAGCTAGGGTTTTATGTTTTTGTAGCCTATTTATAGGTGAGTTTTTCACAAGAAATAATAAGTTGAATTTTGATAATTTTAGCCTTGCTAAATTAACCTTGCAGCCGTGACAAGCTCTAGGAAAATACGTGAAAGTGCAATTGATTTCAATTGTGTGTTCATAAGAACTGTGATTCTTAAGCTAAGACCTTAGGAAGAACCTACCCGTTCTTGATTTAAAGAACAAGCCAAACTGAGATCTTGTCAACTCTTGATTTACATAGGTTGGATTGAAATCACTTTGTGGTAACGTGTTGGGTTTGGTTGATTTCAATCAAAAACAGTCCGTTCAATATCTTCTTGTTTTTCTTTGTTGTTTCCGCAATTGTTATTGTTTCTTCTTGTTGTTCGTGAGTCTTGGTGAACAAACGGTCCAAAGAAGATCGTGTGGTTGAGGATCTCCATCCGAAGACCATTCGTATCAATTGGTATCAGAGACAAGGTTGTTCATCGAAAATTTCAGGTTTTGTGCTTCTTTGTCTTCTCGTATTTTTCTTGATTTCTTGATTCGTTCTTGCTGTCTTTTTTTTGCGTCGTTTTTCCTGTAGTTTCTGAAGTCTTTTAGCTGCTGTTTTCACGTGTTACTTGCTGTCCTAGATCGTGACAGGTAGAGTCTTTAAATTCATCAAAATCGCATGAGCAAATTTGATCAAATCTGCCCGAAATTGCTTCCATGTTGCTTATCGATTTTTGTGACTTTGTTGCTGCTGTTCTTGCTTCGATTTGCTGCTGTTTTTGAGTCCATATTCTACAGTAAACATATATATTAATTGAGTCTTAAATTCATTAATATTCTGCCCAAAAATTGCATGCAACTTTGTGTTAAAAATCTGTCCAAAATCGAGTTGATCTTGCTTCTTGATTTCTTGCATTTTTGTTTTGATCTTCTTGTTGATTTTTGTTCGATCCTTGCTGCCATCTTTGTGTTAATATTCTGCACTATCTTGCTTGCATTCATAGTGTTGAATTCCTTGTGATTTATTTCTGTTTTCACGTCCATACCATAGGGTGTCAATTAGGGTTTCTTAAAAACCCTAGTTTTGGTCTTTTGGTCATAACTTCGTCAATTCTTGCTCAATTCTTGATCTTTTTTTTGTGTTAGTTTCATCATCTTGTCTACAATATAGTGTGTTTTGCTCAAACTTTTTCACCATCTCAAAAAGACAAGTTTTTGAACACTTTCTTGAACTTCTTGATTTTCTTGAAAATCCAAAGTTGTCCAAATTTGAATCTTGAGCCATATTCTTGATCCTTGTTGAAAATCTTGATTATTTTGTGAAAGTGGCACATTCAAATTCCTTTTCCTTGGTGAGATATTAAAGTTTGAAAATTTTAAGGTTTATTAAGGTTAAGACAAAAAGACACAACATCATAAATCTTAATCCTAGGTTGTTGTCTTCAAACCTTAAACCTAAGTACTTTGCACTAGGTTCTTGTCTTAAAACCTTAAACCTAGTACCATTTAAGGTTCTTGTCCGAACCTAGTTCTTTTTGATTTGTCCAAGGTTTGTGTCCAAACCTTAAAAGTTTGTTTTTGTCTTATATTGTCCGAACAAAAAAAAAAGAGTCACGGTCAAAAAAAAAAAGTGACCGAATAAAAAAAAAAGAGAAAAGAACAAAAAAAAAATATAAATTCGGACTTCAATTTATTTTATTTTTATTATTTCTGTTATTTAATTTATTTTATTTTATTATTTGAAAGAACACATTGTTCTTAAGTTGTTACTTGAAAACCACCTTGGATTAAAAGTGCCATAACTTTCTCAATACAACTCGGATTTAAGTGATTCAAATTGCGTTTTCTTCGTCTTTGAGTCCTCCTTTTGAATATCCTAGTTTCTGAATCAATCAAGTTATACCCACACGTGTTCTGAAATACTCTTGTGACGTGAATTGCTTAAACTTCTTTGATTTGACTTGTGTGAAACTTGTTGTTGAATACTTGGTTGAGGCAAGTTCTTATAATCATTGAATTGGTAAGTTCTATAGTTTGAGAGTATTAGTATAGGGTATACACGAGAAAAGCCTTCACTAGAGAGGAGAGCATATACTACCCATATTGTGAGAACCCATGAGGTATATTTCTAAATATTTCTTGTGTTTTTACTAACTTGCAGGTACAAATGGAGGGTGATGAATCTAAATCACCAAAGGTAGTGGACCAAAAGTTCACTAACGATGTCCTCTTTGACATGATCCGAAAACTCCCACTCAAAGTTGATAGTTTGACTTCACCACCACCTAAGGGTCCAAGATCCCGAAGAGTTGAGTTTGAGTCCGACAATGATTCTAGTCATGATGAGGAGGAGGAAGAGGAGGGCACGAGCTCTTCTAAGAAAGGTGACAAGTCTAAGATTTCCATTGCTTCTGTTAAACTAATTATCCCAACTTTCCATGGTAAAGCAGATCCCAAAGCATATTTTGATTGGGTTCGTGAGCTTGAACACTTCTTTGAAGGCCATGATTACCCCGAGAAAGAAAAGTATAGACTTGCCTTTATACATCTTAAGGATTATGCTAGTCTATGGTGGGATGAAGTTATTCGAACAAGGCGTCAAGATGGTGAAAAGCCGATTAAGTCTTGGAGCCAAATGAAATTGCTAATGAGGAAAAAGTATGTCCCTTCTCATTACAACCGTGAATTGAACAGAAAATTGCACTCTCTTGTGCAAGGTACTAAATCGGTTGAGGAGTACTACCATGAGATGGAAGCTTTGATGATCAAGGCTAATGTCCAAGAGGATCCCGACTCTACTATTGAAAGGTTCTTGAGAGGTATGCATTCTGATTTAGCTTATCATGTGGATTTGCAAAGTTATGTTGATATTAATGAACTTGTCCAGAAAGCAATCAAGATAGAAAGGCACATGAAAGGGAAGAGTAAGTTCTCACAGCCGCCTCCACCTTGGCAAAGAAACACCAAGCCGAATGTGGCTTCTTTCACTCCACCAACAAAACCACGGACATTCACCTCAAACCCGACGTCCAATGTCCAGAAATCAGCTCCAAAAGCTGCTGATCCAGCCCCTAAATCGGCGTCCAATCAACCTCCAAGATTGAGGGATATTCGATGCTACAAGTGTCAAGGCTATGGACATATGCAAGCTGACTGTCCAACTCGGAAAGTGATGATAACTCTTGATAGTGGTGAAGTGGTAAGTGATGATGATTGTGCCGACATGCCGCCTCTTGAAGAGAAAGACCAACATGAATCCAGTGAAGAAAGTGAAGAGACGGATCACTATGAGTATGATGTTGGTAACTATTCTCTAGTCTCTCGCCGTGTTTTAAGTGCTCAACCTTTAGTTGATAATGATGATTTGATGCAACGAGAAAACATATTTCACACACGTTGTTTAGTTCAAAATAGAATTTGTAGTGTGATTATTGATAGTGGTAGTTGCACCAATGTGGCGAGCACCTTGTTTGTAAATAGGTTGAATTTGACTTGCATGAAACACCCTAAACCATACCGTCTTCAATGGTTGAATAATTCAGTTGATACTAGGGATACAAAACAAGTTAAGTTCACTTTAACCATTGGAAAATATGTTGATAATGTTATATGTGATGTGGTTCCAATGGAAGCAAGTCATATCTTGCCTGGCCGCCCTTGGCAGTTTGATTGTGATGTACTTTATCATGCCGAGAAGAATTTCTATATCTTTGTTCATAAAGGGAAAAAGTTTAATCTTCGAGCCTTAACCCCAGCACAAGTCTTTAAAGATCAAACTCGAATCATTCAAGCTACTGGAGATATGAATGCCGCCAAAGAGAAGAAAGTTCAAGGGAAAAGCAATGTAATAGCTAGCTCAACTTGTAATAGTGTAGGCCGAGATAAAGATTCTTTGTCTTCTTCTAGCATAGGCCGAGAGTTAGTTGTTAAGCAACCTTGTTATTTTACTTCTTCTAGCGAGATTGAGAGAGGAATACTAGATAGGCAATCAATGTACTTACTTGATGATAGTGATCACCATTTGAATTGTTTGCTGCCTAGTTCCTTTGTTTTGCAGGTTTTTGGAGTTCCTAGACATCTAATTGAGTTAGAAACAACTCATTATCAATTGGAAGGAGTCCAATCCGCCTCAGCTTGTTTTCCACAAGGTAAGCAAGGTAAGTTAGGTAAGTATGAAAGCTTATTGGTTGATTTCAATGGTTTTAAAGTAAAGAACTTTGTTAACGTCAATGCTATTGATTTTCAAAGTTTGATTTCTGTTTTGAATCAATTTCAATGTCTTTCACACACCTTTGAAACATTAGTTCGAAATTCTTTAACATGTGCATTAAAATCCAATGATTTGTGTTTTGGTAAGCAAATTATTTCACATAATTCTTCAATTATGAAATCCAATTATTTCGTTTTGAATGAGTTTATGTATAGTTTCTTCACATGCTATGTTGCTTATCTCATACATGAATTACATTTTGAGCTTGATATTGATAATTTCGAACTACATCAAACCTTTGCATGCACTCATTCAAGTGTTAATTATATTGACTCTACTTGTTGGGTTAATGATTCTTTTGATTCTTTATTTCGTGATTTTGCTCACATCCATCAAGTTCAAAGAGGTCCTTGGATAATTCAACACCTGTATGGTAAGTTATCTCCGTTCCAAATTTCTTTTGAATTCCAAGAGGTAAAATTTTCTGTTTACAACTATTCAATAGATTGTTTACATTCTAGTTTTTGGAATTACACTCTCATATTTGATAACTTTTGCATGTTTTTAGAGGTCTTAATACGTTCATGTGATTTGCACTTTCTCAAGGATGCATTAAAATAAGATCCGCCTGTCTAGGACTCGATCTTGGTACTAGCCCATATTGCTTTGCGTATAGAGTTGGGGTTAAGGGTGACAATGCGTGCCGCATCCTCCGCTCTTGTCATTGCCGTTTTGTCTTTCGTACTTTTGGGGAGGTTAGCCCCTTCACCTTTCAATTCATATTCAATAGGAAAGTAGCAAGGTCCTTTGTTTCTGATAGTTGGATTGGGTTGCGCACGTTCTCGAGGTAAGAAGCCTTGTTTTAAAGAAGAAAGAACTGCAGCTCATTTGAGATGAAATCTGGCAATAGCTCTATCTAGATCTAGGGTTCTGCACCAGTTGGGATTTGGAAAACGAGTTGTGTTCTTAGACTCAGCTTTGCTTTGTCTTGTCTTACCGATAGATTTTCTATAAAGTGCCTACTCTTTATCATTTCGGGGAACCCTAGTTCTTCATGTCTGTATGCCTTTCGGTTCCATGCTTTGTTCGAGATCGCATTGGATCAGGAGTATATGGCTTCTACTTTCTCTGTGGTTCGGTTCCCTTGGTGTGACCATGCGTGGAGAGAAAGGCTCTATGTGGCCTAGCTCTTATCTCTTTGACCTGAGACTGGCATTTGGATTTAATTTCCTAAGGCCAGGAGTAGTAGAAGAGGCTTTAGCTGCGAACTACACTGTATGTATAGTAGGTCTGTCCTTCCACCTGATACCATTCATTTCTGCTTGATTACTAGCCTAATTAAGTAAGAAATTGCTTGAAAGGCGTTGAGTGACAGCGCGCGTTTACCTTTTGAAAAAGATGCCTGCTCTCCTAGAAAGGGTAACCCAACACTCAAAGCTCCTTTGACATGATCTTTAATTAAATTATGGAATTCTCTTCTATTAAGTTAGAGAACAAAGGGCGCTTCCCTTACTCGAATTAGTTCGAGCTAAGTCCTATCAAGTGGGCTTCTACTCTCAATAATCTATACGTTCTATGGCCCAAATGCACTTCCCCTACGCTTTTGTTGGAATTGATTCTGATCATCTTAATGCGGAAGGGCCGCTTCTTCTTCCTTTAAGTTTGTCAAGCTCCCTTCCTCCAAGACTGGAATCAGGAAGAGCGGATCTTGTCACTTCTGAATTGCACCTTTCCCCGCATTCACAGGTTATTCACTATATACAAGAGAGATTGGCCTCATTCCTATTCTTATTCTATTCCTCCACAGGGAAGGGTTTCTTTCAAGTCACAAGATAAGAGCTATTTCCAATATCTATCTTTGATTACAAATCAAGATTATGTTCTATCTATATAATTATGTATATTTGGAAAGGTCGGGCTTAAGGCCAAAAAGACGGCCTGAAAGTTTCACCATTTCAATTGGCATTATAGGCATTCCTGAAGTAAGGGACTGATAGCCTTAAGTCCGATGAAAGAGTCTCTGTCTCAAATAGGGGAATGCCAACGGCTGAAACTCTTCTTTTTTATCCAAAGATCTGCCTTGCGGGAGGGCATCTAAGACTGAAATGATAGGGTCGATGTAATTGAGCAGAGGCCACTTTCTTGGTCTCATGCGAAATAAACTTGCTCTTTGACCTGGATAGGATTCAAAAATGCTTCCTGCGCTCGGAAGGGTAAAGAGAGTATGCCACCTTAAAATAGGTAGGTTTCTACTCTCAGAAATTGCTTTCTCATTGGATTACCGCTCTTTAGCAGGAAGCCGTAAGAAGTACCCTTCATTAGTAGAAGGCTTCCTCTACGTGAAATCTAGTTCGTAGCCAGACTTGCTATCTTAGGCCTCGCCTAATTCGCTTTCTTAGGTCGGATCTTCTTCTATAGATGCATAGCCCTTTTTTGATCCTGGGCACGCACATGGATACAAAGTGATACGAATGGAGTAGGGTGAGAATCCAGCTCCACACGAATTCCACACACTTAGGATCGTTGTGCACCAAAATTCAGAAACCAACACGATCACAAGTAAGATCAAACACGGAAACAACACAAGAAGAAAAGATGGATATCGAATGGAATGTATTTGATTGTAAATCAATCAAACCCAACACATTACCACAAAGTGATTTCAATGTAACCTATGTAAATCAATGGTTAAAAAGATCTTAGTTTGGCTCGCTCTTGAAATCAAGAAACAATACGTTCTCTTTAAGGTCATAGCTTAAAGAATCCGGTCCTATGAATAATCAACTAACCCTAATTGATTAATCACGTTTTTCACAACTTGTTTAAGGCTGCAAATAATTTGGCAAAGCTAAAAGGTTTCTTCAAAATTCAATCATCCATTAAAAAAAATGTTACAAAGAATGGCCATTAAATAGGACAAGTTTCGGCCATGTTGCTTGGTAAACAAGGAAATAAAACCCTAAAAGTTGTAAAGTACAACTTGACTTCTAAACTACCCAATCATAATTAAGAAACTTCCAAATTAGAATTGGAAACTAATAACTAACTACCCAAATCCTTCCCCAAAAAGGATTTGCCTAAAGGTGGCCAAATTCAATTTGACTTCCTTTGTTTCCTAAACTATTACTTGCCTTTATCATGCAAGATAATTGGGCCAAGTAGTATTTATTATAAACGAAATTTCCAAGCCCAAGAACATAATAATTAACGTCATTTATGGGCTGAAAATAATATAAAATAAATTACTAATTAATACTAAAAATGGCGTGATTCTCTTGTAAGCCCAAAAGCACGCCTTTCATGGACTTCATGATTTCGGACTTGTGTAAGCTTCTTCAAGGTGGATCATGAATTGTTAATGAAGAAACATTCCACAAGACTTCTCCTTGAGATGGTTCGGCCTCCAAAGCTTCACAATGAGTTGACAATAAATTGTGCAAAGCTTCCTTCATCTTCTTACTCCTTGATCTTGTCATTGGTCCATCAAGATTGGTCAAGGGATCTTGTGAATTGGGCTTTGGCAAGATGGACAAGGGTTGATTTCCATCATTCCCTCCCTCCTCGAAAGGATTCGTCCTCGAATCACCTACATCAAACAAAGATAAGTCAGTAACATTGAAAGTAGATGAAACATTGCCATACTCACTTGGAAGTTCAATCTTGTAAGCATTGTCGCCTATCCTTTCCATGACACGAAAAGGACCATCTCCTCGTGGACGTGAAATTTCTCTTATTGGCGGCAAACCAATTGGCAACTCCTCAGGAAACACGTCTTGATATTCCTGTAAAAGAGAGTAAACAAGACTAGGCAAAGAAGCAAGGTGATCACTATCAATGATTAGTACAATGTCCTTGCGATACATTAAGTACAAAGATTGCCTATCAACTAATGCTCTCTTAATCTCATTTGAAGAAGCAAAATAACAAGATTTCTTAACATGCAAAGTACGACCTACACTATTACAAATAGAAGTTGGGCCGAGACTTTCTTGAACATTTGTCAACTCTTGTTTCTTCTTCTCTTTGGCGGATTTCACATCTCTTGTAGCTTGAATGATTTTAGCTTGATCTTCAAACACTTGGGCCGGTGTCAAAGCTCGAAGATTAAACTTTTTCCCATTGTGCACAAAGCTATAGAAATTTTTCTTGGCATGATAAAGAACATCACAATCATATTGCCAAGGACGGCCAAGCAAGATATGACTTGCTTCCATTGGAACAACATCACATATAACTTCATCAACATATTTCCCAATGGTTAAAGTGAACTTTACTTGTTTTGTGACCCTAGCATCCATTGAATTATTCAACCATTGTAGTCGGTAGGGTTTAGGATGTTTCGTGCAATTCAAGTTCAACTTATTTACAAACAAAGTGCTCGCCACATTTGTGCAACTTCCACTATCAATTATCACACTACAAATTCTGTCTTGCACTAAGCAACGTGTGTGAAATATGTTTTCTCGTTGCATCAAATCATCATTATCAACTAAAGGTTGGACATTTAGAACACGGCGAGAGACTAAAGAAAATTTACCGTCACCATACGTGTAGGGCTCATTGTCTTCACTTTCTTCACTTGATTCATGTTTTTCTTCAAGAGGTGGCATGTCGGCACAATCATCATCACTTACCATTTCACCACTATCAAGAGTTATCATCACTTTTCGAGTTGGACATTCAGCTTGCATATGACCATAACCTTGACATTTATAACATCGAACATCCCTCAATCTTGGAGTTGAAGAAGTTGACGCCGTTTTAGAAGGTTGGACAGCAACCTTGGGCGTTGTTTTTGAGACACCTTGAGGGGTACTTGACGTTGAACTTTGTGGAAATTGGCGTGGCTTGGATGGCGGATTGAAAGGGGCAAAACTCGGCTTCTTATCTCTTTGCCAAGGTGGAGTTGGTTGTGAAAACTTACCCTTCCCTTTCATGTGCCTTTCTATCTTGATGGCTTTATGGACAAGTTCATCAATATTATCAAAACTTTGTAAATCAACTTGATGAGCCAAATCAGAATGCATACCTCTTAAAAATCTTTCAATTGTAGAGTCGGGATCTTCTTGAACATTAGCCTTGATCATCAAAGCTTCCATCTCATGATAATACTCCTCAACCGATTTGTTACCTTGTACAAGTGTATGTAACTGTCTATTCAATTCACGGTTGTAGTATGAAGGGACATATTTCTTCCTCGTGAGTGTTTTCATGCGACTCCATGTCTTGATTGGACTTTCACCATCTTCACGTCTAGATTGAGACAACTTATCCCACCACAAACTTGCATGATCCTTTAAGTGCATAAAGGCAAGTCGAAATTTTTCCTTTTCGGGATAGTCATGGCCTTCAAAGAAGTGCTCAAGCTCACGAACCCAATCAAAATAAGCTTCCGGATCTGTCTTACCATGAAAAGTGGGAATTGTTAACTTAAGTGAAGCAATTGAGACTTTAGACTTGTTACCCTTAGAAGATGATTCGGACAACTCTTCCTCCTCCTCTTCATTAGATTCACTTTCGGACTCAAAAGCAGCATTATATTTAAACTTCTTGGATGAAGATTTCTTTGATGGCTTAGAAGTTGATGACTCCAAGAAATCAAGGCGGAGGTTGATCTTTTGTAGTATCTGTGCAAGAGAATCATTAGCAAACTTTTGCTCAGCTTCGGTTTGAGGTTTAGAACCTCTTGGTGTATTAGTTTCGTCCTCCATTATCCTGCAAGGTTAGTAAGAAACAAAAGAAAACAACAATTGAATTCCTCTCGGGTTCTCACTATGTGGATAGTAGGAGCTCTCCTCTCTTTGATATATGTTTCTCTCGTGTATACCCTAGTCTAATACTCTCAAACTATAGAGAACTTACTGTTGCAATGACTTTAAGAGATTGTCTCAACCGAGATTTTCAACAACAAGATTCACACAAGTCAAATCAAAGAAGTTCAAATAATTCACGTCACAAGAGTATTTCAGAGCACGTGTGGGTATAATTTGATTGATTCAGAAACTATGATATTTAGAAAGAGGAATCAAAGACGAGAACAACACAATTTGAATCACCAAAATCCGAGTTGTATAGCAAAAGTTATGGCACTTTTAATCCAAGGTGGTTTCAAATCAAAACTCAAGAACAAAGTGTTCTTTTTAATTTACGAAAATTAATAAAAAAAAAATACTAAAAATTAAATAACAGAAATATTAAAAGTCCGAGATTATTTTCTTTTATTGGGCCTTTTTTTTTTTTTTTTTTTTTTAATATCACGGCCTTTTTTTTTTTTTTTTTTTTTGATTTGGGCCTTTTTTTTTTTTTTTAAATTACGGCCTCTTTTTTTTTTTTTTATTCGGACAACAAAAAGGACAAAACAAACTTTTAAGGTTTTGGACAAAAACCTTGTACAAACAATGACCTAGGTTCGGACAAGAACCTTAAACAACTTAGGTCAAACAAAATCTTTAAGGTTTTAAGACAAGAACCTAGTACAAGTACTTAGGTTTAAGGATGTGGCCTTGTCTTATGTGGTTCAACCTTAATTTCTCCAAACTTTAATAACTCACCAAGGACAAAGAATTTGAAAGTGCCACTTTAACAAAATTTTCAAGATTTAACTCAAGGATTTCAAATATGGTTCAAGATTCAAAATTTGACAACTTTCAAAAATCAAGAACTTCAAGAAGTTCAAGAAAGTGGTCAAGAACCAATCTTTTTCACTTGTTCAAAAAGTTTGATCAAAAGTTATTATGACAAGAGTAGATTGATGGAACTAACACAAAAAGAATTTCAAGAATTGAGCAAGAACTCACAAAGTTATGATAATTTGAAACTAGGGTTTTTAAGAAACCCTAATCTTGACACCTAGGGTTTGGACGTGAAATCAACAAATAAAACACAAAGAATCCAACACTATGAATGCAAGAAAATAGTGCAGAATATTGAGACAAAGATGGCAGCAAGGATCGAACAAGAAACACAAGAAGAACAACACAAAAACGCAAGAAAATCAAGTAACAAGATCAACTTGATTTGGGCAGATTTTAAGCACCAAGTTGCATGCGATTTTTGGACAGAATATTAATGAATTTAAGACTCAATTAATATATATATTTACTGCAGAATTTAAACTTTAAAAACAGCAGCAATTCGAAGCAAGAACAGTAGCAAAAAGATGTCAAAAATCGTAAACAACAAGAAGGCAATTTTCGGGCAGATTTGATCAACTTTGGCTTATGCGATTTTGATGAATTTAAAGACACTAACTATGACGACTTTGGACAGCAAGAAACACGTGAAAACAGCAACTAAAAGACTCCAAAAACTGCAGAAAAAATTGACGCACAAAGGACAGAAAGAACGACTCAAAAAGTAGAGCAAAATCCGAGAAGGAAAAACAAAACGCAAACCTGAATTTTGTGATGAACAACCTAGAAGCTTTGATACCAATTGATACGAATGGAGTAGGGTGAGAATCCAGCTCCACACGAATTCCACACACTTAGGATCGTTGTGCACCAAAATTCAGAAACCAACACGATCACAAGTAAGATCAAACACGGAAACAACACAAGAAGAAAAGATGGATATCGAATGGAATGTATTTGATTGTAAATCAATCAAACCCAACACATTACCACAAAGTGATTTCAATCTAACCTATGTAAATCAATGGTTAAAAAGATCTCAGTTTGGCTCGCTCTTGAAATCAAGAAACAATACGTTCTCTTTAAGGTCCTAGCTTAAAGAATCCGGTCCTATGAATAATCAACTAACCCTAATTGATTAATCACGTTTTTCACAACTTGTTTAAGGCTGCAAATAATTTAGCAAAGCTAAAAGGTTTCTTCAAAATTCAATCATCCATTAAAAAAAACGTTACAAAGAATGGCCATTAAATAGGACAAGTTTCGGCCATGTTGCTTGGTAAACAAGGAAATAAAACCCTAAAAGTTGTAAAGTACAACTTGACTTCTAAACTACCCAATCATAATTAAGAAACTTCCAAATTAGAATTGGAAACTAATAACTAACTACCCAAATCCTTCCCCAAAAAGGATTTGCCTAAAGGTGGCCAAATTCAATTTGACTTCCTTTGTTTCCTAAACTATTACTTGCCTTTATCATGCAAGATAATTGGGCCAAGTAGTATTTATTATAAACGAAATTTCCAAGCCCAAGAACATAATAATTAACGTCATTTATGGGCTGAAAATAACATAAAATAAATTACTAATTAATACTAAAAATGGCGTGATTCTCTTGTAAGCCCAAAAGCACGCCTTTCATGGACTTCATGATTTCGGACTTGTGTAAGCTTCTTCAAGGTGGATCATGAATTGTTAATGAAGAAACATTCCACAAGACTTCTCCTTGAGATGGTTCGGCCTCCAAAGCTTCACAATGAGTTGACAATAAATTGTGCAAAGCTTCCTTCATCTTCTTACTCCTTGATCTTGTCATTGGTCCATCAAGATTGGTCAAGGGATCTTGTGAATTGGGCTTTGGCAAGATGGACAAGGGTTGATTTCCATCACAAAGCTTAAGTCAGGCTGGCTAAGTGCTCCGTTCTGTTCTCCTTTCCTTATAGCTCACAATAAGACTAGCCATTCAAGGAACTCCAAGCTCGAGTAGGGCTTCTCTCAATCGGCAAGGAAGCTAGCAATGAAGGGTCTTTATCCAATGAGGCTTTCTCCTTTACTGCTGCCGGTGGATAGGAATTCATCTCAAATAGAAAGCACATTCTCTAAGCAGAGATTGGTCAGCTCTGATAAGTAGTAGTTGAGGGAGGTGGAAATATGCTATTGCACTCTAAGCCCCTAGGAATCCAATTGCAACTTCCTCGCCAACTTCTACTTGCGAATTAGATCAATGGCTGGAAATCAAATTCCTTTATCTAAGAAGGGTTCTGCTTCTACCCATGAATCTTTGGCATTTACGTTAGGCTTGCGGTGAAAGCCTTGGCGTAGGAGCGTACGTGAGTGAGTTTTTGAGAGCAAGTATAGTTCAATAACTACTTCGCCTTATCTTTCTCCCGATTCTTATTACGTTGAGTAAGGGAATAAAGCACTCACTATAACGAAAAGCAGAAGCGCCTGATCTCACTGGGTACATAAAGATCTTTGTCAGCTTGCCTTTACAGGGGAAAATCCCATTCCTTAGCTGAGGCAGGCATACCGACCTGATGCCGATGCGTTCATAATTCACTATACAAAGCAGGCCTAGATTGCAAGTTTTGACCCCAAATCCCTATGGAGTAGGGGATTAGGGATGCGCTTTAAACTTTCATCCTTGGTAGCTAGTCTCTGTTCTCTTGAATAGGTAGGCTCAGTACGCTAAGGAAGCTTGGTCTGCTTAGGGCTCATAGGAGGTAAGAGAATAGAATTTCGTCGGCGAGATGAGTCTGGGAAAAGCCTTTAGGGCTAGAGGGTGGGCTTTAGCACGGTTTACTGAGACTCCGTTATAATTATACTCAAATAGAAAGAAGTTGGTTCCTGGACAAGGTCCTATCCTAGGCTTAGAGCTGAGCTAGACCCGTAACAGACTTCGGAATGATTTAGAGAGCAGCGAATCAGGCTTTAGGGGTCTTGAATCCCTTCTTCTTCTAAAATCTCCCGAGCTAATTCCAGTAGAGACCACCGTAAGGGCAAGACCGTTCCGGTTGCTTCTAACAACCCGGAAAATTGGTCACAGATTTGCCCAAAAAGAGTCTCCGGATCGTCCAGTGCTATTAGTTCTGGATCAGGAATGGAAGAGTCTGAGGAAGCGTCAGAAGCCCCACTATGGGGAGCTTCTTGGCTTTCCGTCTCAGGGGCGCCCCCCGCAGCAACTGAACGAGAAGGTGACCATCTACTTCTCGTTGCGAAAAAAAAACAAGGGATAAAAAAAAGGAAAAAATTCCATATTTCTTTTTTAAAATGTAGTTCTGCTTCTTGCTCTAAAAATGAAGAAAGACTTGTCGGAAAATCGCTTGGTCAAACCAAGAAAGGCATGGGAGTTTTGGGCGCAAAAACGGCTTTCTTTATGATATTTATAGTTGGATGAACAGATCGCTCCTAAATGAAGCCTCTCTCTTATATACGATTCCGCCCAATCATGGAAATCAGACGAATTAGACGGGCTTTCGTCACTCTTTTTGAGAGGTTTTTATGACATGCTGGAAAATATATACATTACGAGAATAACGGCCAAAAAAAGCCTTTTCATTGGGGCCATTGATGCGAATGTTGTATGACCGAGGCTCCAACTCCTGGACCAAATTCGAATCTCCCACACAAGCTATAGGACCGTGTTGCTCTTACCAAGATAATCCACAACAAGAACACAAAATTGGATGGAACGAAATCAAAGGAAAAACGCCAGGAATTGAGTAAATCAAAACTTCACGTTTTATTACTAATGAACTTAATTTAACCTATGAAAATTCAATCAGTTAAACAAGTTAATTAGGCCTGCTCTTTAAATAAAGAACAATTGGTGTAATCTCCTATAGGTCACGCTAAAGGGGATTAACTACAATGAACAGTTAAATAACTCTTCAAGGCTTTGAACAACTCAAGGAGTTAATTCACGAATTTTAGCAAAGCTAAAAACTCAATTTTATTCACCAACTTATTGTGTAAAAACGTTACATGCATCTCCTTTTTATAGGGGATGAGTTTCGGCCATGCCAAGAAGGAAAAGGAAATAAACCCTAGTAGTTGCAAAGTACAACTTGACTTCTTAACAAACTAGCTAACTAACTAATCCAAGTTGTAAAAGGATTAGGTTAGACAGTTTTTAATGAAGAAGCAAAACGTGTTTTGGCTTCTTGTTTCCTAAACTAATCAACTTTCCAAATTGGAAAAGGAAACTACAACTAACTACCAAATCCTTGTCCAAAAAGGATTTGCTTTACTTGCCATTATCATGCAAGATAATTGGGCCAAGTAATTTATTAAACTACCAATTAATTAAAGCCCACATTAAGTGTTTTGGACTTAATTAATTAAAAACAAAATAAAACCCTAAAGTAATTAAAGGGCGTGAACCACCTAATGAAGCCCAAAGACACGCCTTTCTTGGACTTAAATTCTTCTCGGCCTTAGCTTGCTTCTTCAAGGTGGAATTTCCTTAAGCTCCAATGTAGATCTTTGAGGAACTTCTTCTTGAATGGTAATTGAAGAAACATGCCAAAGAACACCATGATGAGATGATGTGCACATCTCGGCCTCCAAGTCACCAAAGTGTGATGACAACAAAGTGTGCAAAGCTTCTTTCATCCTTTTGCTCCTTGATCTTGTCATTGGTCCATCAAGATTCTTCAAGGGATCATCTAAGCTCGGCTTTGGCACCAAGGATGTGGATGGATTGCTATCATTCGCTCCCTCCTCGAAAAGATTCGTCCTCGAATCACCTACATCAAACAAAGATAAATCAGAAACATTGAATGTAGATGAAACATTGCCATACTCACTTGGAAGCTCGACTTTGTATGCATTATCTCCTATCCTTTCCAAAATTCGAAAAGGACCATCTCCTCTTGGATGAAGTTTAGACTTCCTCTTGTCAGGAAACCTTTCCTTCCTCAAGTGAATCCAAACCCAATCACCAGGTTCGAAAATCACTCTCTTTCTTCCTCTATTGGCTTGTTGTGCATATTGTTCATTACGCCTTTCAATAGTATTTCGAACCCTTTCATGTAACTCCTTAATAAATTCAGCTTTCTTTTTACCTTCAACATTAACAAACTCATTAATAGGCAAAGGCAAAATATCAAGTGGAGTTAAAGGATTGAAACCATAAACAACCTCAAATGGCGAACAAGATGTAGAACTATGAAAAGTTCTATTATATGCAAACTCAATATGTGGAAGACAACTTTCCCAATTCTTTAAGTTTCTTTGAATGATGGCTCGAAGCAAGGTAGACAAAGTGCGGTTAACTACTTCAGTTTGTCCATCAGTTTGTGGATGTGCAACAGTAGAAAACAACAATTTAGTGCCTAACTTATTCCATAAAGTACGCCAAAAGTGAGACAAGAACTTAACATCCCTATCACTAACAATACTTTGTGGAATGCCATGCAATCTAACAACTTCCTTAAAGAACAAATCAGCAATATGTGTAGCATCATTAGTTTTGGAACATGCAATAAAATGTGCCATTTTACTAAATCGATCCACTACTACAAATATGCTATCTTTACCATTGCGTGATCTAGGCAATCCAAGTACAAAATCCATAGAAATATCAATCCAAGGATGACTAGGAACAGGCAAAGGTGTATACAATCCATGAGGCAAAATTTTCGATTTGGCTTGTTTACACACAATACATTTATCACAAACACTTTTCACATCTTTAATCATGTTAGGCCAATAAAAGTGTTCATTCAAAACAGCAAGTGTTTTAGCAATACCAAAATGCCCCATCAACCCTCCCCCATGGGTCTCCTTAACAAGTAAATCACGAATGGAACAAAAGGGTATGCACAATTTATCCTTACGAAATAAGAAACCATCATGCAAATAAAAGTCACCATTCGGCTTTGAAGCATAATCATTAAAGGCGGCAGAAAAATCATTGTCATTTTTGTACAAATCTTTTATCAAATCAAATCCAAGTAACTTAGCATGCATATAGGTGAACAAAGAATAACGTCTAGACAATGCATCAGCTACAATATTATCTTGACCAGATTTATACTTAATCACATATGGAAAAGTTTCAATAAATTCTAACCATTTAGCATGCCTCTTATTCAATTTACCTTGAGTCTTTAAGAATTTAAGGCTTTCATGATCAGAATGAATTATAAACTCTTTAGGCCATAAGTAATGTTGCCAAACCTGTAATGACCTTACCAAAGCATACAACTCCTTGTCATAAGTTGCATACTTTAAAGCTGCCCCATTAAGCTTTTCACTAAAGTAAGCCACGGGCCTTGATTCCTGCATCAAAACAGCACCGATACCAATCCCGGAGGCATCACAGTGTATCTCAAAAGCTTTATGAAAATTAGGCAATGAAAGTAAAGGGGCGTGAGTCAACATGTACTTTAACTTAGTGAAGGCGTCTTCATGCTCTTGTTTCCATTCAAAAGTAATATTCTTTTTAACAAGTTCATTCAAAGGTGCAGCTATAGTACTAAAGTCTTTAACAAACCTTCTATAAAAACTTGCTAAACCATGAAAACTCCTAACTTCACTAGCATTCTTAGGTCTCGGCCACTCATCAATAGCCTTGACTTTTGACTCATCAACAGAAATACCCTGAGAACTAACAACATAACCCAAAAAGACAATTGATTCCATGCAAAAAGAACACTTTTTGAGGTTAGCATACAATCGGTTCTCACGCAATATAACAAACACTTGTTTTAAATGTTCAACATGCTCATCAAGTGATTTGCTATAAATAAGGATGTCATCAAAATAGACCACAACAAACTTACCAATGAAAGACCTAAAAACGTGATTCATGAGCCTCATAAAAGTACTAGGTGCATTAGTTAGACCAAAAGGCATGACTAACCATTCATACAATCCATACTTTGTTTTAAAGGCTGTTTTCCATTCATCACCTTCTTTCATTCTAATTTGATAGTAGCCACTTTTTAAATCAATCTTGGTGAAAATAGAAGAACCATACAATTCATCAAGCATATCATCTAATCTAGGAATTGGATGTCTATACTTAATGGTGATTTTATTTATGGCACGACAATCAACACACATTCTCCAAGATTCATCCTTTTTAGGAACTAAAATGACTGGAACGGAACAAGGACTTAGAGATTCACGTACAATACCTTTGTCAAGGAGTTCATCCACTTGACGTTGAATCTCCTTTGTTTCCTCAGGATTTGCTCTATATGCAGGACGGTTGGGAATTTGCGCCCCAGGTATGAAATCAATTTGATGTTCAATACCTCTAATAGGTGGCAATCCGTGTGGTAAGTCCTCGGGAAACACGTCATTGAATTCCTGTAAAAGAGACAAAACAACACTAGGCAAAGAAGCAAGGTGATCACTATCAACAATAAGTACAAAGTCCTTGCGGATCATCAAATACAATGAATGCCTATCTAGTATTGCTCTCTTTACATCACTCTTAGAAGCAAAATAACAAGATTTAGAAGAACTACTATTTCGGCTATTACAAGATTTAGAATCATTGGTTCGGCCTACACTAGTTACATTCTTTTTATCTTCTTGTTCCTTCTTCTCTTTTGCTTCCATTTCACGGCAAGATTGCACAATCCTTGATTGATCTTCAAAAGCTTGGCTCGGACTCAAAGCCCTTAGATTGTACTTTCGGCCATGATAATCAAAAGAATAATAATTCTTCCTTGCATGATATGTAACATCTCGGTCAAATTGCCATGGACGACCAAGTAATATGTGACTAGCTTCCATTGGTACAACATCACAAACAATATCATCAACATACTTTCCAATGGACATAGAAAATTTAACTTGTTTAGTCACCTTACTCTCGGCAGTGTTATTAAGCCATTGAAGCTTATATGGATTTGGATGTTTCATGCAAGTCAAGTTAAGCTTCTTAACAATTAATGTGCTTGCCACATTGGTACAACTTCCACTATCAATAATCAAGCTACAAGTCTTACCTTGAACCATGCATCTAGCGTGAAAGATGTTTTCCCTTTGAGACAAATCATCTTCAACTCGTGGTTGTGCATTCAAGACTCGGCGAGTAACCAATGAGAAATCACCAACATTGTAAATAAGATCTTCACTATCTTCATCACTTTGGTACTTCTCTTCAAGTGGTGGCATGTCGGCACATTCTTCATCACTTTCAACCTCTCCATTATCACGAATTATCATCAACTTTTTGGTTGGGCAGTCACTTTGATAATGGCCATAACCTTGACACTTGTAACATCTAATGTCCCTCAATCTTTCATTTGGTTTAGGCGTCACCTTAGTTGAAGATTCAGCAAGGTTGCGGACTGTTTTGGGAGCATTACTTGAAGTGTTTGAAGGCTGATTTTGGTTGAAAACTTTCGGTTTTGGTGGAGGTGTAAAAGTCGGCTTTTGATCTCTCCTCCAAGGCGGCAATGGTTGTTGAAAATTTCGCCCTTCTCAGTTTTGATAGCTTTGTGAACAAGTTCATTAATATCAATGTAACTTTGAAGATCAACTTGATAAGCCAATTCGGGATTCATACCTCTAAGAAATCTCTCAATGGTTGTGTCGGGGTCTTCTTGAATATTGGCTTTAATCATCAAAGATTCCATCTCATGATAGTAATCTTCAACTGTTCGGCTACCTTGCACAAGAGTATGCAATTTTCGGTTGAGCTCTCTATTAAAGTGTGAAGGAACATACTTCTTTCTCATGATTGCCTTCATTTGAGTCCAAGTCTTAACTGGCCTTTCACCATCTTGTCTCCTAGAACGAACAACTTGATCCCACCAAAGACTAGCATAGTCTTTAAGATGCATAAAAGCAATTCGATATTGCCTTTTCTCGGGGACATCATTACCTTCAAAATAGTGTTCCAAATCTCGAACCCAATCAAAGAAAGCTTCGGGATCTGATTTACCATGAAAAGTAGAGATGGTGAGTTTAACAGATTCAATGGAAACTTTAGACTTATCACCTTTAGAAGAGCTCGTATATTCCTCATCTTTTTCCTCATCATTTTCATCATCGAAATCATCATGCTCCTCAAATTTAAGCTTCCTTTCGGTAGTGCTTTTAGTTGATGACTCAATGTTATCAAGTCGAAGAGTGAGTTTTTGAAGCATATCAAAGAGTACTTCATTAGCAAACTTTTGTTGAGCATCGGTAATAGGTTTAGAACCTTTAGGAGTTTTATCACCTTCCTCCATTAGTACCTGCAAGTTAGCAAAGAAAACACAAGAAAATATATAGATATACCTCTCGGGTTCCTCACTATAGGTAGTAGGTACTCTCCTCTCTTTTTGGGTAGTGTTCTCTCTTGTTTAACCTAGCTACTACTCTCAATTAATGAATATGTGGGGTTATTAAGATTCACCAAAGTTCAATTACTTTAATAGCAAGATCTCAATCAGCAAGTTCCACACACAAATTTTCACAAATCAAATCAAGAGATGTAACAAGAAATCACGTCAAGAGTGTTTAGAACACGTGAAAGTTATAATTTGATTTACCACCAGAAACTAAGAAATTCAGAAACTAGATTTCAAAACAAAGAGATTGGTTTTTGAATCAACTAATTCCGAGTTGTATTGAAAAAGTTATGGCACTTTTAATCCAAGGTGGTTTTCAAGAAACAAGTTAAGAACAATGTGTTCTTTTCAAAAATAAATTAAATAATTAAATAACAGAAAATAATAACAATAAATAAAGTCCGACTATTTTTTTTTTTGTTTTTTTTTTTTTTAAACTTCGGACAACAAAGGACAAAATTACACTTTTAAGGTTTGAACATAAACCTTGGACCAATCAAAATACTAGGTTCGGACAAGAACCTTAAACACCACAAAAATTAAGGTTTGAAGACAACAACCTAGGATTTAGGTTTAAGAATGTTTTGTCTTCTTGTCTTAACAACCTTAAAAACTTCAAACTTTATTAACTCACCAAGGACAATGAATTCGGATGTGCCACTTTAACAAGAATATCAAGATTCAAGACAAAGATCAAGAATCCAACTCAAGAATTCAATTTTGACCACTTTGAGTTTTCAAGAAAATCAAGAAGTTCAAGAAAGTTATCAAGAACTTATCTTTTTCGAGTGGAGTAAAAGTTTGATCGAAACTCAATATATGGTGGACAAGATAAAGAATCAAACGCAAAAAGAAAATCAAGAAACGGATAAGAATCAAGAAAGTTATGAAAACTTGACCTAGAAACCCTAGTTATGAAACCCTAGTTTGACACACGAAACCCTAACAATGTTATGACGTGAAAACAGCAAAGAAAACTTCAAGAACCCTACACTATGATTATGACAAAAGAGTGCAGAATTTAACACCAAAAGACAGCAAGAAGACGCAACAAGAAACAGCAAGAAACAACACAAAAATCGCAAAAGAAGATAGACTCAATTTAGACGATTTCGGGCAGAATGTATTGACTCAATGTTCATGCGATTTTGGACAGAATTAAGGACTGAATTAAGCACGAATTAAGACAGCAATTAAGACACAAAAAAAATGGCAGAAAAGAATGAGCAAAAATTATGGCAGAAACGACGTCAAAAAGAGCAGAATTCAGACGACACAACAATGAACAAATTCGGGCAGATTGTGAATGATTTGTTGCATGCGATTTTGGTGATTTTAATGGGTGAATATGTATCGACTTTGGACAGCAAGAAGAACACCAAATAACAGCAAGAAAGATGCCAGCAAAACTGCAGAAAATTGACACAAAAAAAACGGGCAGAATTGACGCAACAAGAACAGAAATTTTGCGGAAGAATTGAAAACGGATTAACCTGAATTTTCTTGGGCAACAACTTGTGCTTTGATACCAATTGATGCGAATGTTGTATGACCGAGGCTCCAACTCCTGGACCAAATTCGAATCTCCCACACAAGCTATAGGACCGTGTTGCTCTTACCAAGATAATCCACAACAAGAACACAAAATTGGATGGAACGAAATCAAAGGAAAAACGCCAGGAATTGAGTAAATCAAAACTTCACGTTTTATTACTAATGAACTTAATTTAACCTATGAAAATTCAATCAGTTAAACAAGTTAATTAGGCCTGCTCTTTAAATAAAGAACAATTGGTGTAATCTCCTATAGGTCACGCTAAAGGGGATTAACTACAATGAACAGTTAAATAACTCTTCAAGGCTTTGAACAACTCAAGGAGTTAATTCACGAATTTTAGCAAAGCTAAAAACTCAATTTTATTCACCAACTTATTGTGTAAAAACGTTACATGCATCTCCTTTTTATAGGGGATGAGTTTCGGCCATGCCAAGAAGGAAAAGGAAATAAACCCTAGTAGTTGCAAAGTACAACTTGACTTCTTAACAAACTAGCTAACTAACTAATCCAAGTTGTAAAAGGATTAGGTTAGACAGTTTTTAATGAAGAAGCAAAACGTGTTTTGGCTTCTTGTTTCCTAAACTAATCAACTTTCCAAATTGGAAAAGGAAACTACAACTAACTACCAAATCCTTGTCCAAAAAGGATTTGCTTTACTTGCCATTATCATGCAAGATAATTGGGCCAAGTAATTTATTAAACTACCAATTAATTAAAGCCCACATTAAGTGTTTTGGACTTAATTAATTAACAACAAAATAAAACCCTAAAGTAATTAAAGGGCGTGAACCACCTAATGAAGCCCAAAGACACGCCTTTCTTGGACTTAAATTCTTCTCGGCCTTAGCTTGCTTCTTCAAGGTGGAATTTCTTTAAGCTCCAATGTAGATCTTTGAGGAACTTCTTCTTGAATGGTAATTGAAGAAACATGCCAAAGAACACCATGATGAGATGATGTGCACATCTCGGCCTCCAAGTGACCAAAGTGTGATGACAACAAAGTGTGCAAAGCTTCTTTCATCCTTTTGCTCCTTGATCTTGTCATTGGTCCATCAAGATTCTTCAAGGGATCATCTAAGCTCGGCTTTGGCACCAAGGATGTGGATGGATTGCTATCAGCCATTTTTTGAAGGCTTTTAAGGATGTGATCTTTCCCTCTTTTTAATTGCACTAGATAGTAAATCCGAGATTGAAGACTTCACTTTCACTTTAATAGTAGTTTGTTCCGGCTAGCTAGCTATCTACTTTCATTTCTACTTTTCTAGTCGAGCTAGGAATGAAAGGGGATTGTCAGCATCTACTAGTAAGGTAGGCTCTTTAGGGTCTTAACTCACTAGGATGATAAGTCAAGTCTATTTATTTTTTATACTGTACTAGCTATTCATGGCATGGAGAGCAAGAAGGATGGAATTGATATGGTAACTGACCTAAGGCTTTTTTTGGCTTAAATGAATGGATTGAAGTATGACTGAACTCCGCTATGAGACTAGGTATATGAAAAGTGGAGATAAAGTTTCTTCGGATTGGATGCTCTTAAAAGAACTGGATTCTTAGCTTAGCTTGATCCTTAGATGTTACTACTTCTTTATATACGCAAAGGGCCTTTCCCACTTCCCAGTCAAAGGAGTCCAGGAGTTTCAGGCTTAGCTCGTCTGTGTACCCGGAGAAAGGATAAGATCGAATTCGCTCTTCTTCGAGGAGCGTAGCCTGTGTTAGGGGAGGTTCGTGGCTATCTCAGATCGGGAAGAGCGGGATGCTAAGAAAGATAGATTATGCGCCCTTCGGCTCAGATATTATCTTTTATAGAATTATGAATAGGGAGCAGATATGGAATCTGTTGTCGGCGTAAGCGCAGTTGGAAGGATCAGCATTACCAGCCGCCATTCTCTCTTCTTTCATCCGCTGTGATTGCTGAATCAGTTTCATTAGGTTTGGTGAAGGTTGACCTTCTTTCTGATACAGAAGAAGCTGTGATTGGTGCGGTTTTTGCTTCTTTCCATTCTTTCTTATCCCCAGGTAGGTCAGTGACCGAGAGATTCTGCTGTGTTGAAGAATAACCGATGCTATTTCCGCTCTTGGGGGAATAACTGCAGTTGGGTGCTTTAGTAGGGGCTTTAAGAAAGAACTCTGAGTGAACAAGGCAAAAGCCTATCTTTCTCAAGCTTGATTCGCAATAGCTTATCAGTTCAAGCAGGAGAGTCCTTCTTTCTTTGTTAAATGGGCCGAATTAGCCACACCCATAGAATAGAAGGGATCAATCCCACATTTCCGGCTCAAGAGAAGCAAAGGAAAGAAGTCCTATAACTGCGCTTATTCATCTGCAGATGAAAGCAGCGGAGTCGCGAAAAGACTGTATTCCTCATTCTCGGCATCTTACTAAGAGATGTTAAGTTGTGAGTCTATAGCTGCCTAAGAGCATTCTATCAAAGAGCAGATTTGCGCTAAGATCAGCGGATTCTTTAACAGAAGTTATTTCTTCCTACCTCTCTGGTCACTTCACTGGGTCACATCACTTGCTTCCTGCGGGTGAAAGAAGAGTTCCTGTGCCAAGCCTAAGAGGCTTAGACCGCTACCTCCCTTCGACTATCATTATTCCCCCCAGGAATGGATTCTCTAGCACCGTCGTCTTCCTAGGCTAAGAGCGCTTACTCCTCCAACACCTAAATCGATGGCACTTGCTTTCCTAAAGCACCATGATATAAGGTGCCCGACTCCGGATTATCCACATTTGGAACTACAGGGTTTCCTGGGTTATCAAAATTGGAAAGTACGGGGTTTAGTAATTGCTCGTTCTCAAAAAGTGTTTGTTGTTGAGAGATCCGTGACATAACGTATGAATTGTCTCGATAAGAATTAATCGATATCCATTATGGCTTGTGTACCTTTTTTCTTAAACAGGCCAGCCGCGTATCCCGGAAGAAACTTTCAAAGTTTCACGTGCATGTAGGAAAGGATAGAAAAGAACTCGAAAAAATGTCTATTTCTATGGGGGGTTGATCTTATATTCAAATATTCGTGGAAAGGCGTGAAACTCAAAATCAGCCACCCGACTGCCCGTTCTAACATACCTCCGACTCAGGGAAAGCAGCCCCCGCCCCCGCCTTTAGGAGATTGAGCAGGTAAAGTGAACATGTACCCCGGACGTACTCATGGGCAGCGTGAGGAACCGGGTAACAAAAGTTACGATCAGAAGTAAATTTGAAGTCTATGTAGGTGTGGGCCAGACCGGTGTCCATCCCGACCACGGGATGTTGGGCTTCAACTTCCCTTTGGCCTTTAGTATAGAAAAAAGGTGCTTGAATTGAATCGTACTTTTTTGAAAAAGGACTAACTTAGCCATGAATTTATAATCCAAGGGTCCAGCCCTTACATAATAGTCAGTGGGGAATCGGTAGCCTTTTCTTCCACTCTGAAGAAATGAGTAATGCTTCCTGCGAATGAAGAGGAGTGGATCGGGAATCTAACCCAGCGAAGAAAATGCCTACTTATAAGTCAGGCACACTAGCGCACCAAGCAAGAAAACGGCTGGATTGAGTGGCTAGCTTGCTTGACCGGGCGAGCCAGCATATAATGCAAAGAACCTTTTCGGAAAAGTCCAGTTCACGCAAAGGGAGGACAGAGAGAACTCCATAGATCCCTCCTAGGTCAACGAGCTTTGACTTCGTTGAGCTTCAAAGCATTCCCGCTCCCTTTGCAATCCAATCCCGGAACTACGGCTCAAAGGATCGTGCAGTGGATGTGTCGGGTTCGAAAGTCTATCCTCCTCCCCCTGCCGTTGGAATGGTGTGTTCGTCTCTGCCTGTTCAAAGAGCGACAATCAAAGGTCTTAAAGGATCTGCCTGACTGGAAAACAATCCACGCTCCCTCCGATGAATGATTGTTTGTTCTTGCTTGATTACCGGAGGACCAACGCAGGAAGGCGTTGTCACTGCGACTTGGTGCCTA
Source organism: Ophiorrhiza pumila (assembly GCA_016586305.1). NCBI lineage: Eukaryota > Viridiplantae > Streptophyta > Magnoliopsida > Gentianales > Rubiaceae > Ophiorrhiza > Ophiorrhiza pumila. The sequence goes on from BLIW01000010.1 coordinate 20,160,330, forward strand.
CTATGCTCTTCACGGAAATGAGTGAAACGAGCAAGGAGAGAGTCAACCTTAATGTCAGTGAGAATAGTAAAGGAAGAGACATAATCTCATCTGCTTGGCTGGTCGACACAAGCAATGCCCAAAGAGCATGATTTTCTATTTTCATGCTTCATAAGTATTGTATCTGCTGGATTGAAACAGTCTCTTTTGTGCCTGACCTAATCCTCTAGCTCTTTACTTGCCAGGAGAAGGAAAGCAATTCCAACAACTGAAACTAGCTCGTCAAATATAGGATAGGATGCAGGGGCTGAAAGGAAAAGACCACTTGATGCAAGTATCGAAATCGAACTAGGAAATAATTTAGTACTTTTGAGAATAAAGCATCTTATGGTAAAAAAGCTTTTTATAGTCATCCTTCTTATATAAGGCAAAGCATGAATCAATTATGTCAGCCCTCCTTGGCCTTCACTTACAGGATTTCCTCTTCATTACCATGCTAAAGTACCGAGAAAGACTTTCCACTCACTTCCTTTCATTTGTGTTTCGACTTGGTGTTACGTGAGCCATCAACGATGAGATAGAGCCTCTAGGGGGAATGAGTGTCTCTCGGGATTACTATTAATATTAATTTTTTTTTTCTTTCTAGGGACTCAATCTATACCGAAAAGAGGAGTTCACTAAGTCCCAAGGCATGAATGGATTGATTTAGGCTTCCCTTGGCTTGATTCATCCCCTGGACCAAGGAATCGGGCTAACGCCTTGGCCCGGACAGACTGAGTTAACCCCGGCAAAGAAATATGAATCTCTTGTTTTTGAAGGAAAATTTGAACGACTTTTTGGAGCTTTTAAGGCAGTCTTAAAATTCCTTTCTTCTTTTTTATTTCGATTGGATCTTTTTCCAGGAATTATTGTATTTATGCACAGATTCTGCTGCTCAGTCATCCACGAAAAGTAAATATTTGAAGCCCTTGCTGGCCATACAAAAAGGTGGCAGATCTTACTTTCAGAGTTTGGTGTAAGTCACCCAGAAGCCCTAAATGAGTAAGGAAGGGTTTTATGGAAACCACCAACGGATCATCCTGTGCCTGAATATGAGCTTTCTTTTTTTAGTAAGTGGCCGAATTTCCCCTACGGAAGCTATTCCATTTTCGGTAAGTGAAGACAAAGACTCGAAACGAATGAGACCTCTGCTTTCCTTCGGTCGATCCCCCTCTTCAATTACAATTGCCGGTGTTGAGTCAGATCTAGTGAAAAAACGAGACCTGCAGCGCCTGAATGAAATCTCAAACTCCTCAACCAGCAGAAGGCTTCAAAAGAACTTGGTTGGGGCACGATACGCTGGAAATCCGATGCGGGCAGTTACGAACCGAACGAAAAAAGAATAGAATATAAATAAATAGAATGCTAATACGAAGGGGCGCTCCCCAGATCAGGTCACCCATACAATAGAGATCATTGGAATAAAACCATTGCGAATGGCTGACGAAGCCGGGGAAATAGAAGCACGAGATCGATAGCTTCACACCAAAGGAGAGAAAGAGAAAGCTTTGGATGGTTAGCTAAGACTCTTTTTTATATTTATTTCTAGCTTCTAATAAGGAAGCTCTTCTTCCGCGTACTAGCCAGAATAGGCTAGGTTTAAGACTCAAAAAAGGTAGATGTACTATTCACTTCATTCTACGTCATTTCTTTTACAAGAAGATTAAAAAAAAAAATAGCTCAGGGCTGCTCTTTTGATAGGATTGATCCTCCTCGACCACCTGTTACCATAAGCTCAATCCGAACTTTGCCCTTACTGACAAGATTAACCATCTTACTCTTGTACCAATCGGGGACCGCAAAGTCACAGTGGAAGGTGGGAGGGTAAGGTAAAGTTGAAATAGGATCGTAAGAAAGGATAGGCTCTCTGCCGATCCTTATTGGGTTAGGGATAGCTCTAGTTTTTCCATCCATGGAAGGTGGGAGGGTAAGGTAAAGTTGAAATAGGATCGTAAGAAAGGATAGGCTCTCCGCCGATCCTTATTGGGTTAGGGATAGCTCGCGCTTAAGGAAGACTACCTTTGGAGCTAAATATTCCTTAATTCTTATGGAAGTATTCTTCAATTGACCATGGGGGGCTCTACCTTTCCTTACCGAATTCATTCTATGCGAAAGAGTCTCGCGGCAAGAGCGCTGCTGTAACCAGTTCTGATCTCAAGCACCTAACCTTTGTTGTGAGGACTTATTTGCCATCGGCCGGTAATACCCAATTCGTGAGATGGCGGTGATCTTTAGCTGGTCATGACCATAATGTGCTGTTTTCCTCGGATTCAGTGGAACCTTCTTTGGAAGAAGAACAAGGCTTTGATCCTATGCTTATTATCTATCCAGTGACAGGGCAGCTGCTTTGTCCAATCTAGTTTTTTAGTCTATCTCTACCCGATGGTAAGCAGATCTAATCTATCCGTCCCTCCCATAAGTGTGTATTGTTGCTTGTTTAAAGTTCTGATCAATGTAGTGATTCAATTGTGATACAAAATAAATCCTATCAAATATTTAGATTTATCTTTTGAATTACTCATATTTTTATATTATGAATTTTTTTTCGCATCGGAAACTATTCTAGGAGAAGTTCGAATCCGTTCAATTCGGATATTGATTGGTCTTGGTTTGACATGGTTTACGCGTTACTGGTTCCCGGAAGAGTTAATATCTCCATTAGCTAAACCCTTTCTTACCCTGCCTTTGGACTCGTATTTTGTTCGTACACAATCAACGGAGGCCTTCCCGACATATGTTGCAACGTCTCCAATAGCATGCTCTTACTTCATCTTTCCCTTAATAAGTCATCAAATTTGGTGCTTTTTGATCCCCAGTTGCTATGGGGAACAAAGGATGAAACACAATCGATTCCTCTATTTAAGTGGTTCTCGCTTCTCCTTGTTCCTGTTCCTAACTCTCCCCCGGGTAGTTCCCAATGTTTGGCACTTTCCATACTTCATGGGTGCAACATCAACAAATTCGCTCATGATTAAATTACAACCTAAGATCTATGACCATATTATGTTAACTGTTCGTATTTCGTTCATTCCATCGGTATGCTCTCAGGTACCTGTAATTGTGATCCGTTTGCCAGAATCAAGGGGTCTTTCTGTAGAAACCTCCACGAACAATCGTCGTTTTTTGATGGTTTTTCCGCTTTTGACAGCTGCTCTTTCCACACCTCCGGATATCTGGTGCCAAATTGTCGCCCGTTTCCTTATTTCTTTGATAATAGAGTTGGCTATCTCTGTAGCATCGATTATACAAGTTCGTGAAGAGGGCTGGACGAGTGGAATGAGGGAGAGCGGCTCGATCGACAAAAAAGAAGAGTACCCCCCTAGAACCTGGCAAAGTCATTATCAATGAATTCCCGAGCAATTCTCAACCAACATATGCGATCCATTCCCGTAAAAATTATAACACAGAGAATCCCCCCTTTTTTTACCTTAGGAGTGAGATGAGGGGTACATCCGGCGAGCGCCGGTGAAGAAGGCAAGCAAAGCGGGAGCTCGGTGATATATTCCATCAAGAGAAAGGAGGCAGACTGGTAAGAAGGCCGACCACATAGGGGGAGCGAACCGAAAAACTCAGCCTTTCGGAGCAGACCAATCTTCCGTACCGGCCCCCCTTACTCTCTCTCTATAAAAAACCTGGGGGAGGCGCGAAGAGCTAAGCCACTAATGTCGTGTCGAAGATTATACCTCATAAAGTGTGTTATATCCTTTCGATCGAGCGACAACTTCGTTTCCTTCATTGCCCTTTAAAAAAAGTAAAACAAAAGAGCGCTAGGGAAATGGAGAGAGAGAAAGTTGCAGAAGTGCTTATAGATCTCATGGAATAAGACAGAATTTAGAACAACAATTTCCATCTCTTGCTTTCATAGAAAAAAAGAATTTAGGAGATGAAGATTAAATCCCGATTACATTACCGCAGGCCAAAATTTTATTTTCAAGAGCAAGCCAGAGAAAACAAGCGTTTAGATAAGTCCTTTCATCCTAATCGATTATACTAAAAAAGGAAGCCCTCTTGATCACCTGAAGAGATTTTTAGGCAGAATTGGCATAATTATTACCGTGAGGATTAAGCTGCCAAACCTTAACTTAACGGCCTCTATATTTGCCTATCCTAGATGACTTACTCTGGAATTTAGCCTTATAGTGAATGCCTGAGAAGGCAGGCTCTCGTGCTTCACTGGATAGAAGCACCAGTCTACCGCTTCGGGTCAACACCAAGGCAAGATCAATGCCTATAGCCTTCGTGCCAAGAGTAAAAAAAGCACCAATAGCTTCTTCTTCAATCGATTATCACTTCTCACCCGATGGGAACGGAACTTCCTTGAAAGACATTAGAAAGAAAAGCTTATTCGACCGGTAATGCCGACTCTGATCTTTAAAAGACTTTTCTTCCTTAGCGTAGGGGAAAGTTTTTCCATATGGAGTTTTCGTTTTTGGGCATGCAGCAGGAGATCAAAGAGTTGCCCTTATTTCAAAAGGTATGATACCAGTATTTGTCTATTCTTCCTATCTTTCTTAGGCTTTTAGAGTAGAGGAAGCAGGTAAAAAAGGATTGATGTAGCTTTTTAGCTCTTTCGTTTCGAGAGCTTCCTTGTCGTGTGTAATCGAATTCAGGTTATAGGGTATTCAAACTAGAAGCACTTCCTCGGAAAAACTAATATCTTTTCTTGAGCAAACCACTATGCTATGCTTGGCTGTTTATGGCGCGCTTAAAAAGTGGCATAAGTGAATTATGAGATGGAAGCTAACAAGCCTCTGTTCAAAAGTTGTTCGGATAATTAGATCAACACCGGTAGTCTGCTAGCGCTAAGACTAGGCCTTCCGTTCTCCGATTCAAACCGTCCTTTCTTATGGTATAGAGCAAGGAATGTTCTCTTCCTTTGATAGTCTCGAGACGCGGTTCTACGTCCACTAGATGTATGTATGTGAATAAGATCAAGCCACAGCCTAACTAATAAAGCCGGGAGTGAGTTTAAAATCCCGTTGATGAACCAGTTTAGGATAGTTACCCAGAACGTATTGAAGCTTACCTTATTAGAGAGCGTAGCGGTAAGAAAGGAAAGAAGAGCCTATGACTCCATATTTAGATTCAATGGTTGAATCTAACAACACATACTCAAAATAGTTCTTCCTCTTCAATGGAAAGTTCTTACTCTAAGGCAACACTCTTATGAGACAATAAAGAACAAGTGCCCATATTAAACAAAAGAGAACAATGAGACAGATCCTCTTCCGGAAAGATCCGCCCCGTTTTTTGCACTAGGATTTACTTGATAGCTCAGAACTATAAACCAACGCAATCTCTTTTTCAAAAGATCAAACAACTCAACTGGATATTTATGCTTTAATACTACTTACGCAAGGATACATGAAGTAAGAAAGACACCTTGATTGGTCTATTCTGGCTAAGCCTAGTTCATCCTCGTCTCTAGCTCCAACCGCTTCAAGTTTTATTTTAGAATACCATTTATGGACATAACATAAGAAGGCTAAGACAAGCAGTATAAGGGGAGGTCGAATTCCAAACTTTTTCTCTCGAGTATACCCATTACCAAAAAATGGACGTAACTTTGGGACACATGCGGATAGCCGCCCCGAAGATACTTCAGAAATGGAAGAAACTCTAACAGGAAATGCCTAGCCATGAAGTGCGGTTGAAAGATCGGATTATAAGAAGCTTTTTATTGTGTATGCCAAAGAAAGAGAAGAACCTACGACGTAGGGCTTTTTCCACTAGACGGCAGCCCAGCCTCTTCAAGAAAGCACGGACGAGCCACATGCAGGGAAAGGCAATCTAATTGCTTAACCGAACCGATAAAGGAAGCGCGAAGCTTCTCTGTATTGTATGTATCACGGGAGACATACCATGGGGAAAGGATATATCCTTTCTTCACCGATAGAAGCCCGGATATCAAGCTCAAGCTCTTTTCCCTTTGCCACGGGAATCAAACTAACCTAGCCGACCCTGTATGTCTAATGAGATGTCGAGAGACTAAAGTGTGTTCCTGTTCCCTTTCCAATCTACCCTAGTGTGTTATCTTTCCGTATAAGAACTTTTCCTCTTACTATCAGAGAGAGAAAGTCGGCTGCTAGGGGCTAAAAGAAGTATACTCAGTCCCAGTACTCCTTCTCGATAAGTAAGGTAGGGTTGCTGTTTAGTTCAAGTAATCGAGCTAGGCCAAGCCATAAGCAAAGCAAGGCAACTAAAACAGCATTGAAGGAAAATGGCTTCCAACCTAGTGACTCGTATGGATCATTTAGCTCGGCTGGCTCGATAGACTTAGGAATATTGCTTCCCTATGAGTAAGGGGAATTCGATAGCTCTTTAGAGTTTAGGAGATTTGAGAACTCTTTAGAGTAAGGAAAGGAGACTTATTAAGACTATTCCTGCAGGCCCTATAGATGCTGGCGGGGGACCAAGCAGGCAGTGATTGATGACCCGTATTGCAGTTGCCAGATCACACTAATGAAGTACACACGGATGCGTCAGACTATG